>CM061556.1:232319401-237119401 GCA_030864225.1 Capsicum baccatum var. pendulum | reverse complement strand
CGGCCTGGCTCTGGAGGAACCAAAATAGGCGGATTCGACAAGTGTCTCTTAATTCTGTCAAATGCCTCTTGACATTCTTCAGTCCATTCAACTTTAACATTCTTCTTTAACAACTTGAATATTGGCTCGCAAGTTGTCGTAAGCTGAGCAATGAATCTACTGATATAATTCAACCTTCCAAGTAAACTTATCACCTCCGTTTTATTTTTTGGTGGAGGTAAATCTTGGATAGCTTTTATTTTTGAAGGATCTAACTCAATACCACGTCGACTGACTATAAAATCCAAAAGTTTTCCTGACGGAACTCCAAATACACATTTTGCTGGATTAAGTTTGAGATCATACTTCCGAAGCCTTTCAAAGAATTTCCTCAAATCTTTGATATGATCAGATTGCTCTCTCGACTTAATGATCACGTCATCCACATAAACTTCAATTTATTTGTGCATCATGTCATGAAACATTGTGGTCATTGCCCTCATGTAAGTTGCCCCAGCATTCTTTAATCCAAAAGGCATAACTCTATAACAATATGTTCCCCATGGAGTAATAAATGATGTCTTTTCCGCATCTTCTGGATCCATAATGATCTAGTGATACCCCGCATAACAATCTACGAAAGAAGCAAGATCATGTTTGGCACAATTGTCCAACAAAATATGAATATTGGGACGTGGAAAATTATCTTTTGGACTTGCTTTATTTAAATCGCGATAATCAACACACATCCGAACTTTGTCGTCCTTCTTTGGAACAGGGACAATATTTTCCAACCAAATAGGATATTGGGCCACTCGAATGACTTTAGCCTCAAGTTGCTTCGTGATTTCCTCTTTAATTGTTACACTCATGTCAGTTTTGAATTTTCTTAACTTTTGCTTGACAGGAAGAAAAGCAGGATCAATTGGCAACTTGTGAACTACCAAATCAGTACTTAAACCGGGCATGTCATCATAAGACCACGCAAAGATATCCTTATATTCATGCAAAGCTTCAATTATAGCTTTCTTTTGTTGTGGTTGAACATGTACACTTATCTTAGTCTCCCTAATATTTTCAAGATCTCCTAAATTGATTGCCTCAGTTTCTTCTAAACTGGGATTTGTCTTATTCTCAAACTGTTTGAAATCTTTGCTTATATCCGCAAATGCTTCTCCTTCATCGTATTCAACCTCCTTATTCATTATTTCAAAATTAGATTGGGGTTTTAAATCTGGTTGACAATTCGTCATGCATGTCATATCATTAGAATCAGCATAGAAAGAACTGTATGATAGAAAATAAATAAATAAACATCAGACCCAAAAATAAAACAAAAGGAGACTGTAAAAAAAACAAAGCTAGAAAGAGTCTTAACCTAAAATACCAAGGTAAAGGTATGAATTACAATCCTAAAATTATTCAGAAAGAAAAATAAGCTACTAAGATTGTAAGTAAAACAAACAAACTACCAAGACTCCTTCATAATAGGGAGAGGAGTGGCCTCCCAATTGTTAAGCTGGACATCAGGGCCGACAAACTGCACATCTGCATTGCTAGTACCTTCCCCGATTTTGAACCATATTAGCTTCAATGAACATATTCTGAAACAGATCAATCAACTCTGTACCATCATCATTCATTGATTCTGTAACAGGTAACTTGGAGGATCCGACATCACTAAATTTTATAAAAGACTCATGAAGTCGCGGTATCAGCTTGGTAAGTGACCATGACTCTTTCTTACGCTTTTTAGCGTTCTTTATATCTTCAGCAGTAAGCTCGTATCCCAAACCAAAAGTACCAAAGTTCTCATAGAGGTTTACCGGATGAACTATGCCTTGCAAAAACATCCCTAGACCTTTTCCTGGTTCAAAACCATGCTTCAACATTTCATTCACTACCATAACAGATGCAGAGGACAATTGTGGTCTTGCTATGAGATTCCCCTCGAGGATATGCTCAACAGCCACTACCTTAGAAGCTTGATGAATTAACACATTGGCAGTATTTGCTTCGATGGAAGAAACAGAGTAGTCTTTATATATTGATAAGTCTCCTTCACCATGAACCACTATCTCTTGCCTGTCACATTCGAATTTGACCATTTGATGCAACGTTGATGCGACTGCTTTAGCCCTATGAATCCATGGCCTTCCCAATAACATATTATATGAAGCATCAATGTTCAGTACTTGAAAATCCATAGCAAAATCCACAGGCCCAATTGTCAATATGAGTTCTATTTCACCAATGGTTTCAGTTTTTGATCCGTCAAAACCTTTGACGCACACATTGTTAGGTCGGATTCTTTCCACATTAACATTCAACTTTTGTAAAGTTGACATAGGACAAA
The DNA here is from genome assembly GCA_030864225.1 of Capsicum baccatum var. pendulum. Lineage (NCBI taxonomy): Eukaryota > Viridiplantae > Streptophyta > Magnoliopsida > Solanales > Solanaceae > Capsicum > Capsicum baccatum. The sequence goes on along the minus strand of CM061556.1, from coordinate 237,117,066 downwards.
TGTTAGCGCCTGATCCTCCATCAATTAACACTCGAGTGATGATGGAATATTCGCATTTCACAGAAATGTACAGACCTTTGTTATGCTCCGTACCTTCTATAGGCAATTCATCATTTGAAAAAGTATTTTTATTTGCTTCAACGGTCCTTTCAACAACTTTTTCCAGCTGATTTACTCTAATCTCACTAGGAACACATGCTTCATTAAGAATCTTCATTACAACTTTGCGGTGTTCCTCTGAATGTATCAATAAAGACAACAAAGAAATCTGTGTTGGAGTCTTCTTCAACTGTTCTATAACAGAATATTCTGGCAATTTCATTTTCTTTAAGAATTCTTCAGCTTCTTCATCAGTGACAGACTTCTTAACTGTCATTCGTTCTTCACCACCTTGTTTATTCTTTCTTAACTCTACTGGAGCATAACATCTTCCAGATCGAGTTAATCCCCCTACTTCATCTACATCTTCAATCACTTCTTTCCCCTTGTGCATCACCACAACGCGATCACAATTCCAAGGGACTGCCTTGGTATCAACCATAGGCAGTTGTGACACTGGTTTAATAATAATAGGAGCTACAGGAGCTTCTTTTATGATTAAAAGAGGCTTATTGGATCTTCCAGGAATAATGAGCTTCGGCTTTATTTGACTTGACCCAATATTTTCTGAAATCTGTTTCCCCATCGCCAAGGGATTATTCAATGATTCGGGTTTTGCTATCACCACCTCTGCTTCTGCAGGTTTTTCTTTCGTTAAGTCTACAACATTTGCTGATTTTTCCGAATCAGTTTTAATTTTAATGATCGGCTTAAAGGGAATCATAGTGTCTTCACCACTAAGTATCACATCGAGCATGTTTGTTTCATTATGATCTGGCAACGGATTTTGATTGACATTTGGAGTGCCTAGACTTTCTACCATAATCTGTTGGGTATTAATCAACTCTTGAATGACTCTTTTCAGATACCAACATTTCTCTGTGTCGTGCCCTGGGGAATCAGAACAGTATTCACATCTTCTAGAATAGTCCAAATTCTTTGGAGGAGGATTTGGGATCCTTCTCTCAATTGGGTTTAGAACATTCATTTTTCTCAGTCTATGAAATAAACTGGTGTAATATATTTCCATAGGAGTGAAATTATCTTTTACCATGTTATCCCTTTTGAATTCTGCTCTAGGCCAAAAATTAGACCTCGGAGGGCCTCTTTGAACTTGCGGGGCTATTGGATGATTTTGGATTGCTGGTGTACGCCACTGCGGGTAAGAAGGACCTCGAGCATATGGTTGTGTATTGTAAATAGGATATTGGGGAGATGGAACAAAATATAATGGATTCTGCGCGTATGGTTAACGCGCACCCCTCCAATTTTGTCGTGGACCTGCCATGACAGTTGCTACATCCTCTTTTCTTTTCTTTCCCCCAAAAATTCCTGTACCACTTTGAATTGCCTGTGTTGTTGCTTTTAAAGCGGCCTGGATGATGATCTTTTCTGATTTGATTTCGTTTTCTACCATCTCTCCAACTTTGATAACTTCTGCAAATGTGCTTCCGATAGTAGAAAGCAAATGATGGAAATAATCAGGTTCTTGTGCTTGCAGAAAAATATCAATCATTTCAGATTCTTTTATCGATGGTCTAACTCTTGAAGCCTGCTCTCTCCATCTGACGGCATATTCTCAAAAACTTTCAGTCATCTTTTTTCTCATGTTGGCAAGCGTAGTGCGATCTGGAACTATCTCAATGTTATACTGAAATTGTTGAACGAAATCTCGAGCCGTGTCGTCCCACATGTGCCAACGGGAAATGTCTTGGTCAATGAACCATTCAGAAGCTATCCCTGTAAGGCTTTCTCCAAAGTACGCCATCAATAATTCTTTTTTTCCTCCTGCTCCCCTTAATTGATTGCAAAACTTTTTCAAATGAGCTACAGGATCGTCGTGTCCTTCATATTTATCAAATTTTGGCATTTTGAACCCTATTGGCAAATGGACATCAGGAAACATACATAAATCCTTGTATGAAACACTTTTTAGTCCACCTACTCCTTGCATATTTCTCACACTTTGTTCCAGGCTTCTAACTTTTCTAGCCATCTCCTCCTGTTCTTTATTCTTAGCAATCTTCTCAATCACGATAGGAGTATCGCGTTGATGAACATGATAATGTGGATTTTGTGATTTGAAAGTCATTTCAGGAGGATATAACATATCATGATTTGGTTTTCCCATATTCTTTGGTATTGTTGGTTGAATACCCGCAGTAGCTGGCGCTACAGAAGTAAAAAGTGGGTTATTTGCGACAGATGGATTTGGTGGGCGCACGGTAGAAGTACCAGCAACTCCAGACATATTAGCAAATGGGCCAAATCCTGGTGGGTAAAATGGATCACTAGTTTGAGCTGGGTCAGAATTTGGATCATTTGAAGTTGAAAGCCCAGGGATTGAAGAAGGCGGGGCTTGTCCATTCAACCAAGCTTGGTACATCTCCGCCATCTGTTGTTTTAATGACTTTATTTCTTCCATTGATGTTACTTCCTGCGAAATCAACTAATTTTGCTCTTCTTCACTATCAGACCCTATATCTTCTCTGCGGGTCATTCTTCTTTTACCTTTGTATCTGGCATTATACGGATGTGATGCCAGTTTAAACCACAAACCAACCACCAATTATTTTATCTTTCTGTGATCAAGTAGCAAACGGGTGAGTGTTATATATTTAACACATTATAATGCCACGTTATATGTCATGTTTCTATATGCATTTTCCAACCTATCATGGAAGCTTTGTGTTTCATCCCGGCTTTTCTAGGCATATTTTTAAAAATTATGATCGAACCCTTTGGAGGGTTGCCTACGTATCATGTCAGGACATGAATCAGATCTTGCGTAGTCGGGAGGAATTTAACAATTTTTTTTATTTAAATTGACTCTATCAAAAACTTTGCTATAACAGACTTCTAGACAATTTTATCTATATGTTTGAAGACAATATTCCCTAAGTACAAAAATAAAATAAAAGGACTCAGAAAATAAAGAAAAATAGAATGACCGTTTTATGTATGAAGTTGTATAAAATTTTCAGTCTCGCGACCCTAAAGGTTCAGGACTTGTTAAAATTGATATATATATATTTTTGTAAAAATTTAGCCTCATGATCCCTAAAGATTCAGGGCTGTTAAAATATAAAAATTAGACTTGAAAATTAGAAAAATAATTATGAAAATAATCATATTTTCGAAATATTTTCCAATAAATCTATGGACAATTTTTTTTTTTTTAAATAAGGTCGTATCCTGGGAAGGACTTCCTACGTATCTCACAAAGATGTGAGAATTAGACCCTCGTAGTTCATAAAGATTGTAAAAATTGTGTTGCTATATATCTAAAAAAAAATTCTTTATTTTTAAAAATAATTTTTTTCTTTAAAAAAAAATGATCAACTAAATTTGAGAATAAATTAATCTCTCGTATTTTAAAATTGCCTAAAGCCGGTCAACAAATAAATAGTATTCCAAGCAAATGTCAAAGAGCACGTAGGATGCACATGTTGGTCTTTATAAATTAGGTTACCTGTCCTAGACAGACTCGACCCCTATGCCGAGTCCCGCTAAATCAAATGCATATGATGCAAATAAAGCGGTACCTAATAGGGATAACCAGATTCTGAGTTTTCAGTTCTTGTAAGTTTATGCCTAATAGGGATAGGTGTCTAGACTGGCTTACTCGAGCGGACACTCGAGCCGGTGGCAGGGCAACACCGCCTTCGTTGTCGATCCGAACCCCGCCTAACATGTGTGACTATATCCTTCACCAGGTGCCTTGACACTCCGGTTATCTCAAAAAGAAGGTGGGATGCATATGTTGCATTCCCTCTATCCTATTTCAGAGACTCAGAGGGGGTACGCGAGAGAAGACAATATATAATACAGTTCAATCAATAGTAAAGCGGTAAATAAGAGACAAGTAACACATAAGACCAATAAACACAATATCAACAATAATTAAAGCAAGTATAAGTCAATATTAAAAACTCGAATTCTTATTATTTTTCCCCAGCAGAGTCGCCAGAGATGTCACACCCCCTTTTTAGCTCGAGAGTCGAGTCGAAGGATTTTTCCAATTAAAGTGACGATATTGAATAGGGATTAAATTATTTATAGAGTCGCCACTTGAAATTGAGTTTTGGTGTTCCAAGTCACCCTTTTTTGAATCCCTAATCAAAAGGAAATGACTCTTATTTGGTCTGCAAAAACAAAAAACGGGTAAGGAATTCTGTTGATCGAGGGGAAGGTGTGAAGCACCCCTCGAATCCCGTGGTTCTAACACGGTCGCTTTTATTGACTTATACTTAACTAAAATTATTTCGATAAATTGTGTTAAGGCCAAAATTCGGTCATTTTTAAATATACTAAAAAAACTTGTCTATTATCTTATATTAAATAAATCGGTGAAAATAAATTTTAGATTTTTTTTTTTTTTTTAAGGTGCATTATTGCATCCTTGAATTTTAAAGTATCTCAGAAAGATGCGTACGCCGCATTCTTAATTGAGATTAATATTTTGAATATGCCTAAAATTTACTTAACGTTAAAACTTTGGGTTGTCACTTATAAACTCATAATAGTTTTATTTATATAAAAGATTTCTTAGTTTTAACAATAACCTTATGCAAAATTCGTTTAAGCAATTGTTTAATTTAACAAATAATTTTATAAATTTTATTAATGACCATAAAAATGATGATGAAATAAGAAGGAAATAATATATAAAATTAGTTATATTATGCAAGTCTTATAATACTATACGTCTAGGAATTAAATACTGAAACATTTTTTATCTTTTCAACTACCCATTTTAGTTCCGTAGTTTTTTTTTTTCTGTTTTAGCATACAAAATATATATAGAAATGTTGTGCATACATATGCATGTGCATGTTATTTTTTTTTTAACCCTTTTTTTTAAAATCTTTTTGCATGCATGTTTAGGTCCATATGTTAGGATTTATCGTGACTACTTAATTACACATAAATTGAAAGTAACTTTACAATCTCTTAACAATATTAATTTATAAAATTATTTCATTTATAATTCAAAATTAACTTAATCAATTATTTAGCAAACAACAAAAGAATTACAAATAAAGACATAAAGCATGAACTACATAAAAATAACAAATTAAACATACTAAATTATATAATAAGCCATTAAAATAACTTCATTCATGATTCTATTTATATCAATATTTAAAAAGAAAAAGTACACAATTTAATAGAAACCTGTGTGATAAATTAAATCAAGTAAAAAAAATCGTGACCGAAAACTCAAACGGAGACCCAACCTCTATTTTTTTTTACTTTCGTTTTCTTCCAACTTTTCTCCTTTTCTTGCTGCTGTCCGTTTTCCACTTTCTTGTTTTTCTTTTGTGTTTTTCTAAGTGTTTTTTTTTTTTTTGTTTTTTTTTTTTTCAGAACTTCTTTGGTTTTTTCCCTTTTTAGTCTTTTTGGTTGATTCCCTGTCCGTGTGTGTGTTGTGTATTATATATATAGATATAGTAGGGGGAGTTTAAGGGAGTTGAGGGAAATTAGGGATTGGATGGGGTAGTTTTTTTAGGATAGGATAGGATTAAAATTATTATTATTATATATATATATATATATATATATATATATATATATATATTTTTTTTTTTAAAAAAATAAAAAATAAAAAAAATAATAATAATAACAAACAAAATAATAATAATATAATAATAATAATAAGAAGAAGATAATATTAACAAATAAAATAATAATAATAATAATAATATAATAATAATAATTAATTAATTTTTATATTTCAAAAAAAAAAAAGTCTAAAAATAGTCAAAAATAAAATATATAATTAAGATAGTACAAAAACTACTAACTTATTTATTTAAAAAGAAAAAAATATATATATTTTTTTAATTTTTGTATTTTTTTTTAAAATAAGAATAAAATAAAATAACATCCTAAAATTAACTTTATTTAATTATTTTTATAAATTAAAAATAAAATAATAGTCAAAATAATATATAATTAAATATAAATATAAATATTTAATATCGATAAACAAGTTAGAATTTAGGGAGGATCAAAAATCACGTGTCTACAGTAAATTTTATGGGTTCGAAACTAATTTTGATTCTGTTCTAACTTTTATTATTGGACAACAAATAGATCTAGTTTCATTTTGCTATCGTATAGTCAATACATATCTCAAAATAAATTAATGAAAATGGTGCGAGAAATGATACTTTCGGTTCTCTACTCAAATTTTAGAGGAAAGTAATTCTACACTTTTCAATTACTTATAGGACATTTCCTCAAACCAAGAAAAATCCCACGAAAAAATATTAAAGTATTCCATTAGCGATTCAATAAATTAATTTTTTTTTAAAAAAATATGAATAACTTTTTTTTTTCTCCATTCGGTGTCTCGTGTCCGCATTGGAGCCTCGATTAATTCGGGTCACGCTTTGCAGGACCCATTAAGGTGGTAGCGCTCCCAACAGAGTTTTCTTCATATCCAGAGTTAAACCTTCGACTTTTTATTAAGAGTGAAGCAATCTCATCCACTGCACCACAACTCATGTCTGTAAAATATGAATAACTTGAATGGTCATTCAATACTACTTCCGGTTAGGGGAGAACACGGCCTAAGGTTACTTCAAGATATCCCATTTTATTTTTAGGGGTCAGTTACATATTTTTAAACACTAATGTTTCTTTTTATTACAATGAAATTGTCTCAAAAAAGTAAATATTCAAAATATTAAGCTCACCTTTTCTCTTTCTTACTTTACAAGAGGAGCATCCTGAGTCAGTAAGAGTCCAATATTAAGATATTTTTATATAAATTAGATTGATGTCAATTTGAATTATCAATTATAAAATATAAATATATAAAACATATTAATTACTTGATAGCATTTCCCAAGGAATCAAATCTCTCAAGATAATTTTGTATAACCTACTCATATAAATAACAAAATTCGGTGTATTTTGAAGTTTAGTTCTTTAATCATATGAGTGAGATTTGTCACATTAAATAAAAAATATGAGATTAAAATTGTTACATAAGATTTGACACCTGTCATATAAAATAGAGAATAATTATTGAAAAGATAAAAAATTATCTAATCATTGCATATTACATTGCATGTTACATCACATGTGGCTTGCAATTGGTGACTTGCAATCAATAATCCAAAATTGCATTGTATTTCCCTACTAAGTCGACATAAATATCCTTTGCTTTCATTTTTCTCCTTCTCTTTTATTTGTCAACTTGTTCTTTGAAGTTAAATTAAATTAATATTTTAAATTTAAATTTTAAGTATTTTAAAAATTATATAAAAAAAAACTATAAGTTATCATTTTTTATATTAATTTAATTTATTTGACTTTGAGAACACGATAAAACATACTTATGTAGATGTTCTATTGAACTTTACTTTTTTATATGTTCCTTCCATTGGAACGTAGAAGTCGTTTGTTAGAGTGCATAAAAATAAAGTTGAATAGAATGTATTAGTAATGTTTTCATTAATAATGTTTGTATTAGTAATACTGGTATTATTTATGCTAACATTATTTTTTATAAACTGTTTGGTGTGATGTATTAGAACTTACTTTTTTAATCTTAATATATTTAAACAATTTTTTTTTAAAAAAATAGATTGCATATACATTCTAAGATTCATCCAAGGTTTAACTCGGGCTCAATATATGTTAATTTTTGTCTCAATTTATGTAACACAAATAAAATTTAGATAGTCAATCATACTCTTAATATGTTTTTAGATAGTTTAAGTTGTTAACTATTGTAATTTATAATATTTGTATGTAATTTTCAAATAATATACGTTACTCTCCTTGTCCAAACTTTTGTGGCATTTATGGTCAATTATATATTTAAAATAATTGAAGTTTTAAATTATTTTGATTTATAATACTTTTCTTACATTTCAATTTAAGTGACAATAATATAATTTTGAGAGTTAACCAAATATTTTATAGCTTTTATTTTTCTACGTTGCTAATTATTATGATTTACAGTATTTTTATGTATTTTTTAAAAAATATATAATAGATTAATTATTTTTATATATTTTAAGTTGTTAACTATTGTAATTTATAGTACTTTTTATGTAATTTTCAAATAATATATGTTACTCTCCTTATCCAGATTTTTGTGTCATTGATAGTCAATTATATTTTTTAAATAACTTAAATTTATAATTATTGTGATTTATAATACATTTTTATTTCAATTTAAGTGACACAATGCTTAACTGACTCTAATAATTAATTAGGAGTGATCTAGTAAAATCACGATTGAAGCAGCGAAACAGACATGTCTTAAATGACTTAAAACAACTAATTAGAAGTGATATAGTAAAATTACTATAAAAGTACTTGTGAAAAAATTTAAGTGGACCTCATATAAATCGTCAAGTTAATTTAAAACATCAAGAATTAATTTATCATTTTTATATCTATTTTACCTTTTTTATTAAATATTATTAGTTTTTTAATATTTAGAAGACTTATAATAATTAATTAGGGGTGATATTTAGTAAAAACACGCTTGAAGCAGCTGAAGCAGACATGTCATAAATGTCAAATTTACTTTTTATTAAATATTATTAATTTTTTAATTCGTAAATAACTTATAATCATTAACTAGAGGTGATACAGTAAAATCACCGTTGAAGCAGACATGTCATAAATGTCTATTTTATATTTTTTTATTAAACTAGTTTAAGTGTACGCGCCTTGCGCGTGTACCTCACTTTAATGAGTTCAAACATTACAATAAATAGGATATTTGTTTAAATAATAAAGATGAATATAATTATTAAATTTAATATCTTTTGAGTACGTAAAGATAGAGAATTTATTTTACCAAAAAAAATTTAAAAACTCGATCGACATTCATCTACTAGCTGTAAATTGCAACAAAACAATACAATGATAGAGACATCAAAATAATACAATTAAATCTAATCGTTACGCATAAATTTTCTCAAAGTCGTCCGACACTCATCTACCACATGTAAACAATAACAAAATAATACGATAATAGAGATATCAAAATAATACAACTAAACCTAACCTTTACATACAAAAATTCCTCAAAGCCAACCAACATTTATCTATTACTTCTAAACTGCAACAAAATAATACGATAAAAGCGATATCAAAATAATACAATTAAACTTAAATTTTACACACAAAATTTCTCACAGACGATCGAGATTCATCTACGAACTGTAAACTACCACAAAATAACAAACTAATAGAGATATTACGATAATACAATTAAACCTAACATTTACCTAAATCTCAAAGCCGACTCACATTCATCTAGCATCTATGAATTAAAATAAAACAATAAGATAATAAAGATATCAAAACAAATACAATTAAATCTAACCTTTACACAAGAATTTTTTCAAAGCCAACGACCGACATTCATCTACGACCTGTAAACTATGAAAAAATTATAATAGTGATCATAAAGTTTCGATTTTGATCTAACTAATTCTTGTCTGAGCGAAAATTTTGACTCTAAAAAATGATATTGAATGGAAACAAAGAATATATATATATATATATATATATATAGAGAGAGAGAGAGAGAGAGAGACACACACACACAGATGTTGATGGTTAGAAAATCAAGCATCCACCAATTTAGACATGCAATCGAATCAAGTTAGATGAGCATCAATCATATTCTCCCTATAGGCAAACTGATTTGTTCTCTAGTTTAACGTACCTCTCAATATTTATAGAAGTATTTCCATAATAGAGTACTATTTTTGGAGTATTTTTCTAATTGAACAGTAGAAAGGAAAATATTAATTAATTCTACTACCATATATTTTAGGAAGTCTAGTAGAAAGGAAAACATTAATTATCTCCTACCATATATTTTACGAGTACCATATATTTTAGGAAGTCTATTTAATATAATAAAAAAATAATTAAATAATAAATTAAAAAAATAGTGAAAAGACAGTTTTGTCTAAAAATGAGTCTTTTAATGAAGGGCAAAAAGTTGAAATCACTTTTCTAAGGATCTTCACACTTTTAATATATTATAGATATAGATTATATATATATATATATAGATTATTTTTTTATTAAATATTATTAATTTTTTAATACATAAGTGACTTATAATAATTAATTAGGAATGATATAGTAAATTCACGGTTGAAGCAGTTGAAACAGACATGTCCTAAATATCTATTTTATTTTATTTTTAAAATAAATATTGCTAATTTTTAATACATAAATGATCTATAATAATTAATTAGTAATGATATAGTAAAATTACGATTGAAGCAGCTGATACAGACTACACAGGCAGACATGTCGAAACCTTCTCTTCTATATAATAGAAAAATTACAATATCTATATGTGGGCATAATGTGTTAGGATCAATTAGCAGTTCACACACACTAAATATGTGGAGAGGATAAAGAAAACTAGAGAGAGAATTCTTTAGGGGAGAGAGAGAGAATTAATTTCATGGTAACACCCGTAGGTAACCTCCACATCGGACAGGCTATTTATATTAATAACTTGGAGTATGTACAATTACACAGAGTGAGAATAAAAGGTACAGTACATCACATATTAATTAGGTTCCACAACCTAATAATTCTCCCACTTGGAGACTGATTCCGTCATCCAGGAATTACATTCTAAAAAAAAATAAAAAATATTCCTCCATCATCAATATGTTCGCCACACCGCAACATCTGTAGACACAACTACAGAAAGCCAGCTAAGGTTTTGCACAACCTTATTTTACCAACATCAACATATTTAGTCAACATGTCTGCTAAATTCTTTGCACCCTCTATCTTGTTCAAACACATATTACCTTCTTCCACTGCCCTGCGAGTGAAATGGTACCGTCTTCTAATGTGCTTCGTCTTCGAATGATAGACCGGGTTCTTCACCAACTGTATGTCACTCTGGCTATCTGTGTAAAGAATCTTCTTAAGCTGCTTTTTGCCCAGTTCTTCCAGATAATCTGTCAGTCATATCATCTCCTTTCCAACTTCAGCTATTGCCACATACTCAGCCTCAGTAGATGAAAAAGCAATGCACTTCTGAAACCTGGACATCCAACTCACTGCTGTACCACCTACGGTGTAAATGTATCCGAAAGTGCTCATGCTTGAGTCTACATCCGACTAATATTAGCATCAACAAAACCTTGCAGAATCACTTCACCATTGCCAAAACAAAGTGAAGTATTGGATGTACCTTTCAAATATCTTAGAAGTTACTTCACAGCTTCCCAATGCTCTTTCCCGGGGTTTGCCATGTACCTGCTAACAACTCCCACTGCATGTGCTATGTCAGGTCTAGTGCAGACCATAGCATACATCAGGCTGCCAACTGCAAAAGCATATGGAACACATGTCATGTGTTCCCACTCCTGAGCTGTCTTCGGTGACTGCTCCTTCGATAATTTTATGTGATTTTTCAATGGAGTAGTCCTGGGTTTAGCATCATTAACTCTGAATCTGGCCAGCACTTTCTCGATATACTGCTCTTGGTATAGATTCAAAGTGTCAACAGATCTATCCCGAGAAATCCTCATCCCAAGAATCTGCTTCTCTGCACCTAAATCTTTCATCTCAAACTCAGAAGACATGATTGCCTTCAGAGAGTTTATCTCCTTCATACTGGATCCTGCAATCAAAATATCATCCACGTACACGAGTAAAAATACATAAGAATTAGTGTATTTCTTGAAGTAGCAACACTGATCCTTTTCACTCCTGCGGAAGCCATTCTTGCTCATAAAGGAGTCAAACTTCTTGTACCACTGTCTAGGTGCTTGCTTCATCCCATACAAGCTCCTGTTGAGCTTGCAGACCATGTGTTCCTTGCCTGGAACTACAAACCCCTCTGGCTGCTACATATATATTTCCTTATCCAAATCTCCATGTAAAAATGCAGTCTTTACATCTATTTGTTCAAGATGCAAATTCTCCGATACAACAATGCTCAATAAAATTCGGATAGTAGTTAATTTCACAACAGGAGAAAATATTTCAGCATAATCAGTACCTTTCCTTTTTGAATATCCTTTAACTACCAACCGAGCCTTGAACCTTCTTTTGCCATCTGGTTCTGCCTCGATTCTGAACACCCACTTGTTCAACAAGGCTCTCTTCCCTGCAGGTAACTCATTCAATATCCACATGTTATTCTTCTCAAGTGAGCTCATTTCACCATCCATGGCTTGCTTCCACTTGATTGAATCTACCACCTGCAGGGCCTCAACAACAGACTCTGATTCCCCTTCATCAGTCAACAATATATAATGTAATGATGGTGAATACCTATCTGGTGCTCTAATAGTCCTGGATGATCTCCTCTCAGCTTACTCAGGTGTCACTTGTTCCACCTCTGGTTCCTCAACGACAGTCTCTGGAGTTATTTGAGTATCTGCTGCAACATATTTGGGTGTACTCTTCGTCAACTCAAGCTTAACTCCCACTTGCTTTGTAGTTTCTTGAACCTTTTGCTCTATGTCCTTGTACAAGATATTTTCATCAAATGTCACATCACAATGTCTTAGGATTTTCTTGTTCCTGTCATCCCAAAACCTGTACCCGAATATGTCAGAACCATAACCTATAAAGTAGCACTTTATAGCTTTAGCATCAAGATTATCTCTCTTCTCTGGATCAACATGAACATAAGCAGTGCAACCAAAGGTTCTCAAGTGAGAACACTTGAGCTCTTTTCCTGTCCATTCTTCTTCAGGAATCTTGAACCCCAGAGGAACTGATGGTCCCCTGTTGATTAAGTATACAGCTGTGCTCACAGCATCTACCCAAAATGTCTTAGGCAGCCCATAGTGTATCCTCATGCTCCTTGCACGCTCATTCAATGTTCTGTTCATCCTTTCAGCAACTCCATTCTGCCTTGCCTTCTCGGGAACTGTCCTCATCAATCTGATTCTCTCAGCTGCACAGAATTGTTTGAATTCTAACTTGTCATATTCTCCTCCATTATCAGACCTCAGGCATTTGATTTTCAAGCCAGTCTGATTTTCAACTTCAGCTTTCCACCTCTTAAAAGTAGCAAACACATCTGACTTATGTTTCAAGAAGTAAACCCATACCTTCCTACTGAAATCATCAATGAAGGTGACATAGAATCTGGATCCACCAAGTGATGAAACAAGAGATGGTCCCCAAACGTCTAGATGGACCATTTCCAGTCGTACTTGCTTCGGCTCTCTCGCTGTCTTCGTGAAGCTTACTCGCTTCTGTTTACCCATAACACAACTCTCACAAAGACCCATATCAATAGATTTCAGCCCCTCTAATGCTCCTTTTGCAGCCAATATCTTCATTCCTTTTACACTCATGTGTCCAAGTCTGTTGTACCACAGACATGAACCGAAAGCACCCTCAGCAACATCAACCATGTTTATACACCCTGCAGTGGTGTACAAAGTTCCAGATTTTATGCCATGTGTTACAACCATAGCACCCTTCACAATCTTCCATGAACCTTTCCCAAACTCTGCTGCGTAGCCTGTGCTATCCAACTGACCAACAGAGATCAGATTCTTCTTGAGACCAGGAATATATCTGACATCCTCCAATGTCCACTGGTTTTCTGCTGGAGTTTTTATGCAGACATCCCCTTTTCCTTCAATCGCCAATGGCTTGTTGTTAGCAAGATACACCTTTCCAAAATTTCCAAACTTGAAGTTTTGGAACAATTCCTTGCTAGGCGATGAATGAAAAGATACACCAGAATTCAATATCCAGGATTCAACCGGATTGTCCACACTAAGGATTAGAGCATCCCCAATGTCTTCTGCTGAATTAACAGAATCATTATCATCTTCAGATTTTCAATTCTTCTTCTTTTTGGGTTTCTTGCACTCTGTCTAAAAGTGTCTTTTCTCTCCACAATTCCAACATGTCACGTTAGATTTTTGTGGAGATTTTCCATGATTCTTCGATTTTGATCTGTTGTGTGTATTCTAACCCCTCGATTGGTCTCTCCCCCTTTGGTCAACACTGTGAGCATGATAATGCTCAAACTACAACTCTCGTAAGAGTGTAAGCGATCGTTGTCAAATATAGAACCCAACTGGATTGGGTGTCGAATACCACAGGGAATACTTGGTCACTAAGTAAGCAACGATTAGTAGACTGTTGATCGAAAATTCTACAAAAAGGGGGGATTTAATTTTAGCGTGAATTAAAAGTATCAAAGTAACAAAGAAAATCAGAGTGTTTAGTAGGTTTTAATCAATGAGAATTTTAAGTTAGGGTTATGTCCACCTTATGAGTTCTACGTATCTATTGGCTATGAGTTATGCGGAATTCCGACATGCATGTGCTTATAGAGATTCGTATTCTATGGTAAATTCTAGCGTCTTTCGACCATCACAGATTATCTTACTTTAACTCTTTCGAGCTTAAAGCGTATCTAATGGTACGAATTCTCTAAGAGGTTAATCCAGTTACGGCACTAACTTTTAAACAGGGGTTGGTAGCCCTATTTCCTTGTCATTCTCTCTTTTCCAGACATGTAACCTTTCTTTCGAACAAGTTAATGCTATACTGGCGTATTCTATATGTTTGCAACCATAAGAATTCAATTAAGATGAAAAGAGTAATGATATAAGCAGCATACGTATCAAGAATTCACAAACTCATAGCAATAGATAGTATATCATAAGGCTTCCATAACCCTAACAGAGAAGTTTAGCTACTCATGAGTGCAACGGAAAATACAATAGACATTATCATCATACCAAAATAATAACAATCTCACGTGAAGTATGTTTTGGTGTCACTTGTGGCGTGATTTCCTTGCTAGTAGCGTTTCTCTTGTCGTGAAAATTAAAAGTCGAATAGATGAAGAATAATGTCAACAACGAATTAATGAAAAAGGGAAAGAATAGAAAGGAGGATGAAAAGAGAATGCTGAAAAGTTTCAGCAAAATAGGGTTTATATAACATCCATATCCTAGTCCTATTGAAATAGGGTTTTTATCCTTGTCCTAGTCCTACTGGGTTACTGCATACTTGTCCTAATCCTACTAAGTTGCTGCTGATCCCCCAGGTCTTTAGAAATGCTGTTTTTGCCCTGGACAAGTTCTCCATGCATCACTTTTAGTCCACCAGTTTCCAGAAGCCGCCGTCCTTCTTACGTTGAGGTTTCCTTTGGCGTCCAACAGTCCACAAAATGCTGAAATCTTTATCATTTATACCTGAAACTTGCTAATCATGTTGGTTAGCTCACTTACAGGAAAAAGGATTAAAAGTGCAGGAATTATATATTTTGTCCTCAAAACTTAGCTAAAATATGGGTAAATTAAGGTACTTTAGGCGTGTAAATACGCCTATCATCAGAGCACTACCAGATGATTCCCCAATTTCTCGTTTGTGAATGCTTTCGCTAAGAACAATATCTCAAATTTCATCAAACTTCAGTTTCTCAGATTCACGGGAATTGCTAATCGCAGCAACAACAATATCCCAAGACTCGGGTAGATATGACATCAAAATCAGTGCTTTAATTTCATCTTCAAAATTAATATCCACAGAACACAGTTGACTAACAATCATATTGAGCTTATTTATATGATCAATAACAGATCCATTCTTAGACATCTGTAAATTGAACAATCTATGCATCAAATATACCTTGTTCATTACTGATGGTTTTTCGTACATATTTGATAATGCCTTCAACAGATCAGATGTGGTTTTCTCCTTGACGATGTTGAACACCACGTTTCTCAATAAATTCAACCGGATCAGCCCTAGAGTCTGCCGATCCTTGAGCTTTCGGTCCTCCTCTTTCATGGACTCCAACTTTACCCCGGTCAAGGGTTCGTGAAGATCTTTCTGGTACAGATAGTCTTCGATCTGCATCTTCTAGAAACCAAAATCGGATCCATCAAACTTCTCAATTCCAAACTTCGATCCTTCCATCTTCAGTGATCGTAATAAATCTTCCAAGTACTGATACCAGTTGTTAGGATTGATTAGCAGTTCACACACACTAAATCTGTGGAGAGGATGAAGAAAACTAGAAAGAGAGTTCTTTAGGGGAGAGAGAGAGAATTAATTTTGTGGTAACACCCATAGGTAACCTTCACGGCGGACAAGCTATTTATATTAATGACTTGGAGTATGTTCAATTACACAGAGAATGAGAATAAAAGGTACAGTACGTCACATATTAATCAGGCTCCACAACCTAATAGTTACTTAACTATGATTAATCCATATGTATTTTACTTAATTTAATTAGATAACCATGGTAAAAAATATTAATTTGGTGTATACACCGGGTGCGTGTAAGTTTTTTTCGTAGGAACGAGTAAAACTCAAACGCACGCGGTGTATACACCAAGCTAATACATGCATGCCATGTGTTTGAATTTAAAGTTAATGTTACTTAACTATAATTAATCAATATGCATTTTACTTAATTTAATTAGATAACCAGGTAAAAAATATTAATTTGGTGTATACACCGGGTGCCTGTAAGTTTTTTCTGTAGGAACGAGTAAAACTTACACGCACCCGGTGTATACACCAAGCAAATACATGCATGCCATGTGTTTGAATTTAGCGTTCATGTTACTTAACTATGATTAATCAATATGTATTTTACTTAACTTAATTAGATAACCATGGTAAAAAATATTAATTTGGTGTATACACCGGGTGTGTGTAAGTTTTTTTTGTAGGAACGAGTAAAACTTACACGCACCCGGTGTATACAACAAGCCAATACATGCATGCCATGTGTTTGAATTTAAATTTCATGTTACTTAATTATGATTAATCAATATGTATTTTACTTAATTTAATTAGATAATTCTGTCTACTCAAATGATAGATGAGATCTCCTTTAGTTAGGAAGAGACCTAATATATAAACTTAGAAACGTACGATAAATGTTATATATATTATTTTGGATAGTAAAAATGTCTTTACGAAAACTTTAACTAAAAAAAATAAATGATGAAGTACTTGCGCCATAAACATGCCTACATATGTGTGAAAAATTAGCTCCTCCATCGCCCAAAAAATGTGTAATTTGAAAAGATAAATTCAGTGATTACAGTCTGAATGACACCAACAATGAATGGCACGAAGAAAGAGGCATGGTAGAAATATCCTATGAATGGAAGGAACATAGGCCCGAAATATACTATCAAGTCAAAATCTATTACTTGTATAAATTAGGACTCTTTGTTAACCATTAGACTGCGACAGTCTCATCCATTTCTCCCTATCTTCTCTCTCTATCGAGCCTACTAAGTCTTACAACTCTAATTTTTGAGTACTTCACTTCTTCATATTCTCCCGAGGCTCATTTTTCTTCATTCATTTTCTCCTTCTCAGTGAGAAACCTTAGGGTCTCTCAATAATAAAGAGAGATAATAAAATTAGTTGAATGGTAAAAATTGCACAACACCTAAAGGACCAAAGTCATCTAAATTTAAAATTATGAAAAGTGGCCATGTTGATACCTTTGGTCAGGGGGTTTCCATATTGTAACATAACATAAAAGGTAAGTGAGATTTGATCTTTCACTTCTCCTACATTCATCGACATATGATATGAATTAACTGTAAAATCATAAATTTCATAAGCATGGCATGCATTATACGTGGATTAAGTACTTTTTAACTAGATATCTGAATTAAAAAAAGAACATAGACATTGACAATTAAAGAGGGAAATACCTACATGTTGTAGAAATCGTGCTTCATCGAATGATTGAGAGGCCTACTACTGCTGCACCATCATTTGGGAAGCAAACCACAAAGATACTTTCAATTGCAGGAACCATCTTGTGCATCATACATATATCTTGTGTGCCACACGTGCATTTTGTGCAACATATGTACATCTCGTGCATCTATATGTATTTTGTGCAACACACATACATATCATGCATCTTGTGCAGCACATGTACATCTCTTTCATTTACATATACCTAATGCAAAGAATTCATATAATTATTGGTTCATGATCAATGACATGAACAAGGATGCAACCATCTCTTATGATGTGCCTAGTAATTCTATTCTTTCGGGGTAGGATGTTCCTATCCAATCACAAAAGTCCATTTAGGAGCGAATAAAATCTTATTAGGGGAATGGTAAATGCTATAGTGATGTAGTAACTTTTTGTATTCAAATAAAATATAGGATCTTTTCTAGGTAAGAAGAAACCTAATAAACAAAACTACAAATATAGAGACAACTTATATATATTATTTGAGATAATAAAAACATCTTTTACAAGAAATCTAACCAAGAAATAAATTATGAAATTTCTAAGCCACAAGCATACCTAAACATGTGGAAGTTGTTGGGTTCGAAATCGAGAGGGCGTCATGCGGAAGCTATTAGTTGCAAATTATCATAGTGATAATTCAGACGACAAAGAAAAATATACTAAAAATCATATTATTGATGTAATTTGGTCAAGAGACCTACATATTAAAAACTAATATAAAAAAACATTAAAAATTATTGGGAGAAAATCTTCCCCTAAACGAGACTCTTCAAATGACTACATTGTGGATTCTACTATGTTATGATATGATAAGGAGGGTCTTCTATTTATAGATGTCCAAAACCTTTCCTCCAAGAAAGAGGTTAGCCAAATATGGAAAAGAATTATATCTACATTGTGGATGCTACTATGTTATGATATGAGAAGGGGGGTCTTCTATTTATAGATGTCCAAAACCTTTCCTCCAAGAAAGAGGTTAGCCAAATATGGAAAAGAATTATATTTTTTTCTTTAGAAAAAGTAAAAGTAATTATGGTAACTTTTATTTTTCTTCTAAGAAAAAATAAAACTTAAATATAGTAAGAAAATCAGGGCAAAAACCCTAACAAATCTCCCCTTTTTGGCTTGATTTTCTTCACTTGATCCGTCTTCTCTTCATATCACGTGCATGAACTTAAAGGTGCAGCAGCAGAAGTATTGAAAATATGGTTGAAACTTGTTCTCCACATGTAGTTCGACAAAAATCTTCATTATCATCCAAATTGTTGCAGCTTGATTTTGAAACCACTTTGAACCTATTTAATCTCGTCTCACCACACCATTGGACCCTTGAACCATAAGCTCTGATACCACTTGTTGGGTTCAAAATCGAGAGGGTGTTATGCGGAAGCTATTAGTTGCAAACTATCGTAGTGATAATTCAGATGACAAAGAAAAATATACTAAAAAATATATTATTAATGTAATTTGGTCAAGTGACCTACATATTGAAAACTAATATAAAAAAATATTAAAAACTATTGGGAGAAAATCTCCCCTAAACAAGACTCTTTAAACGACTACATTGTGGATGTTATTATGTTATGGTATGAGAAGGGTGGTCTTCTATTTATAGATGTCCCAAATCTTTCCTCCAAGAAAGAGGTTAGCCAAATATGAAAAAAAATTATATTTTTTTCTTTCAAGAAAAGTAAAAGTAATTATGATAACTTTTATTTTCCTTCTAAGAAAAAATAAAACTTAAATATAGTAAGAAAATCAGAGCAAAAACTCTATAGTAAGAAAATCAGGACAAAAACCCCTAGTGGCCAAAGAAGATAGTTGAATAGGTAAACTCAGGGACTCCATTTTGAATGACACTGGCAATGAGTAATATCCTATGGAGTGAAGGAACATAGGCCTAAATTATACTATTGAGTCTAAACTTATGATTCATTGTATTAGTTAGGACGCTATGCTAACCATCAGAAGAGGTGAATGTGATAATCTCTTCCATTTTCCCTCATCTTCTCTCTCGATTTAGGCTCCTAATTCCTGCAGCTTTACTTCCACATCATTTTTTTGCATTTTCCTAGAGGGTCATTTTTGACTTGTCTATTCTCCCTTTATCAAATCAAGATCTCAGTAAAAAGGAGAAATAATAGAATTAATGGAATGACAAAAAAGACACAACACCCAAATGTGAAGTGACAAAGTTGATGCCTTTGGTCAGACTATTTCACAAGAACAACATAACATTAAAGGTAAGCGATATCCAGTCTTTCACATCTCCTACATTGATTTTGCAGTATACAATATGAATTGTTGGTGCACTTACAAAAAATATTACAAATGAAAAAATTATAAGTGAAAAAAATCTAAAGTTTTATTCTTCTTCGATTGAGGCGCGGATATCTCGCTCTCTTTAAGAGATTCAAGCCCACTACAGTAAATAGTTTTGCCGGTGCAACAATAATCTTCTTGACTTATCCCCTCCAGGATACAATATCCTTCTCACAAAGAACAACTCAACAATTCTGGACAAGAGTTGAGTTTAAAGCTCCACAAAAAGAATACCCCCTTCAACTAATAAACCTTTTTTTACTAACTTTTGTGAACTCTCTATTATCTTGTGTCATCAAAATAATGCAAGACCACCTCTATTTATAGGAGAAGAAATCTTACATACAATGAATAAGAATGAATAAGGGATAGTAAAGTTGGAATATCAAATGCCTTTAGGTTACAAGAGTTATAAAGGTTACAAGTCATAAAGTTATATAAAATGAATGAATAAAGAGATGGAATAGAGTGAACAGAGATAATGGTAAAAAGAGTTACAAAGAAATTTGGCTTGCCGCATTTCTCATTTTCCACTAACGTAAAGAGCAACCAAGATGTAACATACTAAATTCCAAGATGTAAATTGGCATATAATGTCATTAAACAAGGGCAAAATTCAGAAATAGTATACTTATCCCCTTAATTATGAGTTTCATAGCAATTGTTTCATAATTACATAATATAGCAAGTTGTATTTGTATTTTTGCAAACTGTTGCTATAAAAATACAAATACATATGATTTTTACTGCCCTTAAGATCGATATGTATTTTGTATTTTTGCAAACTGTTGCTACAAAAATACAAATACATATTCTACAAAATGTAATTTGATAAAAGTGTTGTTATTTTTTATAATTTAATACTTAATTATGCTATTTTATGTATTTTTTCCATTAAACAATAACTGTAGTAACAACCAATGGAACATGCATTCCTTTGCCTTTTAAGGCATTTACTAAGGGTGTTAAGTGGGCCGGGTCGGGTCAACCTAGAATTGGCTCATTAAGTTTAGTTAGGTTGCGGGCCGGGTCGGTTGGGTTGTAGTTAAGTGGGCTAGGCAGGGTCCGGATTCAACAGTAAAATTTTTAAAAACAACCCTGAACCGGCCCACTTAGCCCAATCCGGTCTAACCCACCTAAATCCGGTCAAATTCGGTTAAAAATCAGGTTAAACCCGGTCAAAAGCCAATTTTTTTTTTCAATATACACTATGTATACCCACCTATATATATTTTAAATACGTTAAACAATATATATACACTATATATATAGTATATACTGCATTAGAATTTAAAAAATATATAAACATATACACAATTACACATATATACGTAACATTCAATATATACAACTATACGTACTACTTAAAATAAAATATATACTACAATATATATATACTACAATATATATATATATATATATATATATTTATATACTAATTTATAAATAAAAAATTGCCGCAACAGCAACTAAAAATCTAATAGATATAATTCTAGTTATCGGAGAAAAAGTATCAAAGAATTCTAGGCCTTCTAGTTGTTTAAAACCTTTAGCCAGCAGCCTAACTTTGTATTTATCAACAGATCCATACGGTTTTAAATTTTTATGTAAGACCCATTTACATTCAATTATTTTACAACCCGGAGGTAAATCAACTAGCTTCCAAGTTTTATCGAACATTAGTGATTTCATTTCCTCATTTACAACCTTTTTTCAAAAAATAGCATCATGTGAAGACAAAACTTCTTTTAAAGTGAGAGGATCATCTCCAACGTTAAAAACATAATAATCAGGACCGAAATCTTTCTTTTACTCCAGCTCGTTTACTTTTCTTAACCCAAAATCATCGTTTTCTTTATTTTTAAAGTAGAAGTAAAAGAACTAGGTAGTGACAAAATATTTTCTTTAGTCCTTAGACCCCCACTATTTTTAGTATCAATTTTTTTTTATTTTCATGAAAAATAGCATCACCAGATTCTATTGTCACACTATCTTCAAGATTAAAAAAATCTATTGGTTGTACTATTTGAAACATAACCAAAAAAAGCACAAGTAGTAAATTTTTTTACCCAACTTAGAGATTTTAGGATCCATTAACCTTATATAGGTTAAGCAAGCCCAAACTCTTAGATATCTCAAATTTGGCTTATGACCTTTCCACAACTCAAAATTTGTTAGTTTGAACTTTTTATGAGGCACACAATTCAACACATAACAAGCAGTCAAAAGAGTTTCACCTCAAAAACTTAAAGGTGCACTAGACTCAATTAACATGGCAAGTTAATTCAACCAAAATTCTATTTTTTCTTTTCGCTACATCATTAGATGTATGAGAATAAGGAGGAGCAGTTTCATGAATTATACCCAATGATCTAACAAAAAAATTGAACTCATATTCACGACTTCTATCACTTCTTATTTTTTTTATTTTTCTATCAATCTGATTTTCAACTTCATGGAGAAAGTTTTAAAGTTCTCAAAAGCATCACTTTTATTTTTAATTAAGTAAACATATGTAGACTTAGAAAAATCATCGATGAAAGTGATAAAATATCTATTTCCTCCACGAGTTAAAATTCCTCCAAGTTCACAAATGTTAGTATGAACTAATTCTAATAAATCAATTTTTCTTTCAACTTGAAAATGAGGTCTTTTTGTGATTTTGGCTTTACTAAAAGCCTCACATTTTAAAAAAAAATTTTGATCACTGGAATTAATCCTAAACTACTCATGATTTCACATAACGATCATTTATATGACACAAACGAGCATGTCCAAAATTAGTAGAAGAAAGCATATAAACTGAATAGATGTTTTATTCATTTCAACACTCAACTTGAACCTACCATCACATACATACCCCCCCACAAAAATATTATTTTTTACAATTACATATTGGTCAGAATCAATAATTTGTTTGAAGCCTGTTTTATTAAGAAGAAAACTAGACATCAAATTTTTTCTCATGGAAGGAGTATAGAGTACATCTTTTAAAATTAATACCCTTACAGAAGTAAAACTCAACTCGACATATCTCATTTCAAGCACTTGAGTTATATGAGAATCTCCAAGAGTGATAGTATTGGGCTCCTCAAAAGTAGTATATTTTTTAAACCAGTCATTGTCATAACAGACATGACGATTAACACCAGAGTCATCCCAACATCCATCAACATTCCCCACCATATTTATGTTTGTTATTACTACCACAAATGGTTCTTCGATAACGTTTGCCTGAAGTTTAGGCCCACATTTTCTAAATTTATAAAATTGAGCAATATTTCCACTCTTGCCACAGACAAAGCACGGTTCTTTTTTTATGTACATGTTAATTTTTTTCTTGGTTGTTTTCACCATTATTGTCTTTTGGATGTCTACCATTATTTTTCTTGAATTTTTCTTAGGCTTCAAAGTAGTATTTTTGTTAGTTTCAGGGAAAACATTATTTAAAGAAGTTAAATTTATCATCGGTGTGATGTTGTTCTCTTCTATTTGCAAAAGTGTATATTTTTCCCTTGCCTCTTCTTTCATGCAAATTCTCATTTTCAAAGTCTCAAGAGAAGTTTCCATTTGATTGTGGCGCATAACTTTTGAAATTCCCTCCACGAAGGTGGAAGTTTATCAATTATGCCACAAATAATAAGGTTATCTCCAATTTTGACTTCCTCGGACCTGAGCTCGCCAACAATCATTATGAAGTCTTGATCTTGGTCTAACACTAATTTGTTGTCCATCATTTAGAAATAAAAAAAATCTGCTAGCGTCATATTTTTTTGCTCTGCTGCCTCAGTGTCATACTTACTCTACAAGGCTTTCCAAATTTTCTTTGCACTAGAGTAAGTTGTATCATAATAATCATAAAAATTATTAGATAGACAATTAAGTAAGAAATACCGATACTTGTAGGAGTCACCATTATATTTTTCAACTTTCTCCTTAAGAGAAATAAGTTCTTCATCGATCAAGGAATAGTTATCTACTTTGTTTGAGTTCTTCTCAGTTAACACATAAGAAACATTGATAAGACTTTAAGTAGAAAAGCACTTTATCCTTCCACCTCTTGAAATGAGTACTGTTGAATCGAAATGGCTTGTTAAAATCTCCCATCTTGACATTCACAGATTTTTCAGTTGTTGTAGGAATCATGCTACATATGATGATTGATAGATTAACTGCTACCACACCATCATTTGGAAAGCAAACACGAGGCACTTTCAATTAGGGGAACCATCCCTTGTATCTCTTGTGATGGACATGTATATTATGTATCACGTGTGTATCTAGTGCATTGTATGCGCATCCCATACGCCACAATAATAATTCCCCAATTCATTCTATTTCCAATAGAAATGTTTGATATAGAAGAGACAAACTACAACCAGTACTGTTTAATTTTTCAAATAACAATATATTATTTCTATATCACCAAACATGTAATACCCCATATTTTTCCTAGTCTCTGGACAGCTTACGACTCATCCCTTAAATCGTAAAGACTCTTATGAGTCATCTGTAGTAAGTCGTACCCATGTTAGTGTGGGATGATTTGAGTTTTGTTTAACTTACGAGTTGAACTTAGAAGTCATCAGTTAAGGTATAAGTCGTATGAAGATAAGTCATATTATTAGCAGTATAGGTTCCCTAAGTTTTGTCCAGCCTACTAGTAGTGGCTACAAGTCGTATAGGCATTCTACGAGTCGTAAGATCTGACTCGTACCCTGACCAATAGACAATCCAAGAATCAAACCTCATATTTTGATAGCTTTATAAGTTACTTGTACATATATTAAGTCCTCAAGTAGCTCCTAACTCATGAACAATTCAAAACCTTCCTTAGCAATTAAATTCTTGGGATGTACATAACTATAGTCGTCTTCAAACGATCATAACTTATTTTATACTAAGAATTTTTTAGCTCAAGACCTACCAAAAGATAGATTATTAAATTATCTTTCTAACGATATCAATTTTGCCTTAATTCTATATCTGGGTGAAATGTTATGGCTAAAATATTGAAGCATTGTCAAAGTTGTATCGCACACATGTCAGCATACGGGTTGCCAGTCTAACTCATACTCAAACTATACGAGTCATATGGTAGACCCGTACAGACTACCAAAAATTATCTGTAGAGTTTATTTTAAGGGCTTTTTGATCTTTTCCCCTCTTGTAACCCCCAACCACGACTTATAACCCTTCAATAAGCATTATTTTCCTCTTCTTTTCAATAGATTAACAACACTTGCCTCCTCCTATTATCAAGAACATCAAATTAGGGTTCCTCACCCAAAATTCATCCTTTAAGTCCCAAGATTCAAATTCATAAATATCAAGATTAGGGTTCCTCTCACTAATTCATCCTCTCAATATTTAAAATCTCTTCCCAAGATCAAGAAATTCAAGCTTTCTTCCTCGAGAAATTCAATAACTCAAGTTTTAATTTCAATATTTCTTCAACAAGTCATCTAATTAAGGTATATGGGGTATTCATCAATGGGTACCTTTCACCCATTGAGCCCAAAAACCCTATTTTAATTTAAAAGTATGAATCTTATCCTATTTTATGAAATCATCCATGAATCCTATGAATTTAATCCATGGACTTCTTATTAAGTTGAATTCAAGCCAAGTCAACATGTCATCTCATGTAAACTAGGCTACTTTATATTTTAAATACCCATTTCATGTTCAATTGGTGTTTGATGCTAAATTACCAAGTTATAAATTAAACCATGTAAATATGTTGTTCTCTCATGTTTAACACATTTCTATTTTCCAATTCATGTTTCTCAATTATTTATTGAAATGTATAATGTCTTGGGTCTTTCAACTATGATTTTGTACCACATTTTAAAGCATCGTTTACGTAGTTTTGTAATCATTCAGTTCTGGAGGGTTATGAACATTTGATACTTATCTATTTATACATGTCTTATTTTTAAGTTACAAGTCAGACAAGTCATGATTTTAGTCACTATATCCAGTCTACCATATTCATGTTTAGCATTAGTACAGTACTATGTCATGTTAGAACGATAATAATACTAGTCTTTTCATTGGGAGTAGGATTTAGAACCGAGCGAACCTAGGGATGGGGGCTTACCCGTCAGTTAGGACTGGGTCCTTAGTAGCAGTCCCTAAGTTCCAGAACTACGTAGCCAGCATGCGATTATGAGATGTCACCCGCCATTTTAGGACTGACACTCTCTTAGGGGTCATCCACCAGTTTAGGATTGACTTCCTAGTTCTTCGGATATCAAATTAGTGGATCCACGCATCCATGTGTTAGTACTCGTGGTAAGGTACCGATACTCTTCCAACTGGGGATACAGGTTGAACACTAATTAGCTCAAATTGGGGTATGTCAATTACATAATAGCTCCCACAGTTTGAGTCAGTATTCAGTATATTCCAAGTCAGGTTTGCTTGACCAAGTGTAAAGATTTTAGTTATTCAGTTATACAGATTTCAGTCTTTCAGATTATAGATTATTTTAGAAAACACGTTTATGCTTTGTCTTGGATTCTCAATTTCATATGTTCATGTTTCCATGCTTAGTAACTATACATGACCCTTAGTTATGTTTTACAGCATGTTCAGCTTTACATGAGATTTACATACAGTATTTATATTTTACCGCCTCCCAGCATACCAAATTTTTTCAGTCCATGATTTATAAATCTTATTATGACTTACAGTTTTCTACGTATACCTAAGTTTTTAATGTATGTTTCAGCAAATAACTCACATCCTCAGTTTAGAGCACGTTTTGAATATTTCCATGATTTAGTGCATGTCTTTATATACTCAGTACATTCTAAAATACTGATCCAAATATATAACTGTGTGCTATATTGTCTCATATTGTAGGTACCAGTTATAGCACCCATATCATAATCAGACAGTTTACAGCTTCCAGCCAGTAGGTGATGAGTTCTCTTATTTTGAGAACTCCAGTCAGTTGTAGTTCACGTAATTTATTTTGATTATTCATATGTATTGATTTGAGGTAGTTGAGGCATGTTCCAGCTATCTATTGTCAGTATAGAAGAGGCTTCATAGACATTTAGTAAGAGTCACTTATGTAATTTAAGTTTCATTCTTTAGTTTTATGTTGTAAATTTTATCAGTATTTCATTTATTCAGACTTTCTCATGATCATGTTTTTTCTCAATAAATTTACTTTTTATACAATTTAAATTAGTTGCTCAAGCAGTATGCCAGATTATTGGTTAGCTTGGGATCACTTGTGATTCTAAGCACTGTGTTACGACTAGGGGGTAGCCTTGGATCGTGACAAACTTGGTATCAGAGCACAAAGTTCAAGTGTCCTAGGGTGTCTATGAAGCCGTGTCTAGTAGAGTATTATGGAATGGTATAGAGATATCTGTACTTTTCTTCGAGAGACTACAGGGTATTTAAGAAATGTTTCCTCTTCATTCATGTATCAGATTGTGCAGTAGAAGTTTTCTCTAAGAAACTTATGCAGATTCTTATGTTACTCCATTAGTGCCAACTCTGCCTTATTCTTAAGAAAACAAAAATAGCCAAGATTAAATCCTTACGGATAAATTTTTCTCAGACAATCCTCACAGACACATTATGAGATTGCATACTAGATTGAAAGTATCCCATCACTTCTTTTAAGCTTGGAAGTTTGAAATATTTTATTTATGTTTATGTAAATCGTGCACTAAATTAAAGTCAGATGTGATTTCAGATCCTTTCTCAGAATCCTATTATAGCATATAATCTAAAGTAAGAAGCATGAACTTAGAAGTTTAGCAGCAGTAAAGTGAGGATAGTGTTGATCTAGATTTAGTAGATTATATATCCATGGGCCTAGTTGTATGAAAGGTGAACCAGTAGGCTTGAAATAGTGTATGCAAGAATTTAAGTTTATTAATTTAAAATTAAGTATGATGATGTGTGTATGACCTAGAGGTGTATCTAAGGTGATATGGTATTGTAGCATTTCTAAGTTCTAATAGTTTGTACGCTTAGATAGTATCCTTGACTTGTTATGTCTGAATGAGGCTATGTAATATATGATGTTCTTACCGGCTAAGTTAAGGGTTATAGGTTGATGATGTTGGGTATGTTGGTGTAATGGAAATTCTCAT
Organism: Capsicum baccatum var. pendulum; assembly: GCA_030864225.1. Lineage (NCBI taxonomy): Eukaryota > Viridiplantae > Streptophyta > Magnoliopsida > Solanales > Solanaceae > Capsicum > Capsicum baccatum. The sequence continues at coordinate 237,088,765 of CM061556.1, read as the reverse complement.
GGTTAAGAAAAAATATAAGTTTAGAGATGTGATATTAGTAAGCTATGAAGGAAAAGATACAGATTATATGTTTAGTGGGACAAGTATACTGTCTAGAACGGTGTAAACATGATGACTAGTGGAGCTATAAAAAGTTAAGAGTTGCATCTCAAAAGGAAGTACTAGCAACGAATTTTATTCTTTTAGGTGCAGTCTCCTATGGTGAGATTATTACTTATGTGTATTGTTATATTTTTAATCTAGAGTTAAGTAATTGTAGTTCAATTTAGAGTTTATTAAAGGGGGTCCACATACTTAGAATGATGTCTTAAATCTAAGAGGGAGATGATAGAACAAGAAACCAAGCCAGGCTCTTAGATTTTAGTAGTGATGCCAGTGTATTGTAGAAAATCAGTAGGTAAAGAAGATGTCTGACCCACTTATCTCAATACAAAGTGTTGTATTTCAGTCGTCACAACATCTGATCGTGCCTTACATGTCAGCTCCATGATCATAGCTTATATTCATGCATTTACCATAAAAATCATATACGTTTCCAGTTTCTAGTATGAGGAGTTCCAGTTCATTCAGCAGTACGAATCATATTCCATGAATTTATGAACTCCAAACTCAGGTCATGCAGCTCATGACTCATGTACTCATGCTTTACATTATGCTCAATTCTCGATACTCATGCTACACTCTTAATGACCAACAAAATCCCAGATTAAGTCATTTATGTTCTCATTTTTGATCTCTTTAATGAATTCATGCCTTTGATACTCTATTCCTCAAGCCTCAATTAAGTGTCAAAGTTATGTATAGTATTCTTTCATGCTTTAGGTCATTATGTTCTAATCTTTCTGCTACCTCTTCTTAATATTAAGGTAGTGGTGATAAAAAAATTATGATCAATGATTTAGATTAGAGAGAGTAAATTTTTCATGTTGGGGAAAGATTGTTGTATACTTTTTTTTATCTAAAGTTATAAGTGTGAAATAAGATTGAGGCAAAGCTTATGGTATATGTCATGTCATGGTTAGCTGGAAATTTCATGTGTATTTTCTTTGGGATAGTGCGTGGAAGTTGTTATTAATAGAGATATTAGAGAATATGGTAAAGATACTTCAGTGGGTTGGTTGCCTAGAAGTTCATATGTGGCCATAATGATAAACTTGAATGTCATGTTAGTATATGAGTGGATGGGTGCATTGTGCCCTAGTGAATTCCTAGTAAGATATTGAATATAATTATTGAAGTGGTAAGAGGAATTATTCTTGAGATGAAAGATGTGAAACACTCACGGGGCATCAAATTCATGGTTTAGACTAGTGTTATGGTGTTATGTGTAGTACCTTGTAATTTTGAGTTAGGCTTGAACATGGTGAAGGTATGTGGTTCAACTCAAACTTTGGCTGGAATGGTTATATGCACCTGCACGAGAATTTAAGGAACGAGGCTGATATGCCCAGATTACAACTCTTTTACAAGAGTGTAAGCGGTCTTTGTCAAATATATAACCCAACTAGGTTGGGTTGAATCCCACTGGGAATATAATATTAATCAAGACTATTTGTTCTTTAATCGACTAATAGCTAGGAGTTCCCTTTAATTGGGTTTTTTTAATCAATCTATGAATTGTTATTATTCACTTTGTTTTAGTAACTCAAAATCAATATTGCAATATTTCAATCAATGAAGTACTAAAACTAGAGTTGTGTTCACTATGACTATTTATGCGCATTAAGCAATAGTTGTAGTATTAGCGATGATTCATCCAAGTGTCTTTCAACCTACTTAGAGTCCAAATTTCCCAATTCTTTCAAACTTAGAAAAACTTTATATTCAAGCCGATTTCATCTCGAGTTGATTAATCTGGTTAAAGCATTAATCATTAGATAGAAATTTAACGTTTCCAAATTTCGTTGATAATTCACTTCCTTTAATTGATTTCTCAATTCAAGCAAACCAATGTAAGGCTGAATCTATTGTTTGCAACCAACAGAAATGTTCATCACTATAGAATTATCAAGATGTTCCCACATACATTAGAATCTCAACCAACTATTGAATTAATACAACAATACTCATAGATCCCACAACTCCAGTTATGTGATTCAATTCCTCATGAGAAAGAAAGATATAGCATATATTAGATCCATAATTCAAAAGTGATTATTAGATCCATAATTCAAAAGTGATTTACTTACGGGAGATGGAATTGAAGATTGTTCTCCTTCAAATTCAAACAAGAATTCCAAAAACCAAAACCAATGATTCGAAAAACTTCCAAAACCAAACTTAAGGAACCAAAATATAAAAACTGCTTTTTTAGAGTAAGTTCAATATGCCAATGAAAACCTAAGATTTTTCTATAAATACTCAAGATCTTTCAGATTTAAATTTCAAACTCCAAATTTTTTGCCCTATAGCTGACGACCTCCTGTGATGGCTTATCAGACAGTTGATTACTTATCAGACATGTTATCAACTTGACTTCTCTGGCATCTATGTTCTGCCTACAGATGACGACTTCAGCTGATGACCTATCAATAAGTTGATGACTTATCAGACAAGTCGTCAACTTAACTTCTTTAGCATATACATCCTGTCTATGGGTGACGACTTTCCTTGAGAACTTATCAGCAGGTTGATGACTTATTAGACAAGTCGTCAACTTAAATTTTCAACACTTATCTTCATATTTTCTTCCTTAAAAATGTCCATCTTAACATAATTTTTGTATATTTTCATGCATCTCGACTTTCCCTGCAAAATCAGATGAAATACAATAAAAAACACAATAGTTACTTAAGAACTTACAATTATTTCAAGCTAAAAGCCTTAAATATGCTAACATAAAACTAGCATATCAACACCCTCAACTTAAAACACTTAATTGTCCTCAAGAAACTATCTAACACAGTATTATGCACACAATCAGAACATCAATGCAAGAGTAGCACTTGTTTTCTTCATTTTAAACCTATTAAGAAACATGTGATATTTTCTACCAAGCAACATCAAGATTCCATACATATATTCAAAGTTCAAACTGACAAAGCACTACTTAAACTCAGGGTATTCAATCAATCATTTCGCAACAACGAGCACCATTGTCATACCCTCACATAGAAGAAATAAGTTCCTTATTCCAAATATCACCTGATGCTTTTAGGAAGTGAATCATCAAATTTCTCACTCTCAGAATAAAGTTTCAGATTGTGCACCTACAATGTCAAAGCTTTCCCTCACCATTCTGTTTGGTTCATCTAATAGTCAAACTCAGATCACTACAGGGCTTTTCTTGGCTTGAATTGAAGGCTTAAGTGTCGAAAAGGTTGATTTTAGGATCAATGACTTAGCCTCCCTTTGTTCATTTACACCATTTGTCTATAACCACTTATTTGTTATCATTCCTAGTAGAAATCACTTTTGCATCATTCTCAGCATTCTTACTCAAAAAAGCATCAATTTACTATATAAATTTATTTATTTATTATTTTTTTATTTTAGATCCATACTGTAATACCCCATAGCATTCTCGACTTAGTACCACCCTTAACAGCATGCTTAAAGAGCTAACAACCTTAATTTTTCTAAGTGTTAAAAAGGACTTAGTCATATTTTAAGCTCCAAATCTTTAACGATCTTTAAATTAATATTCCTGACATCGAGACGTAGATTGTTGAGTTGATTCATATTCAGGGGTGTAAAGAGGGTGTCTCGGGAAAGTTTTGGATTTTTTGTACGACGTTTGAGACATGTTTGGATGACCAAAATAGAAGTACAACACGATATCATCTCATCGCACCGAGAATTGCATCCGCAAGATCGACGCAGTGCATCTCTTAACGCTTCGGGTGTCCAATTCATTTTATTATTTTTCTCGGGTGTCTCGACGTGACTTGATTTCAGTCTTTTTTCCTCGTCATAACCCATCCATAACACGAAATTAAGACGTGATTAAGTCATAGTATGTCAAAATTTACTCAAATTCCTTCAAAACAAAAACCTTACCCCTCTCTCAAATATTAAGAATCAATCTTTAAGTTTAATATTCACAAAAAATGAGTCAAGATTTTGGTTCTATTCTTCGAACTAAGTAATCTAAGGTATGTGGGGTTTCCTAAACTACATGGGCATAGTGGAATCATTTTTAATAATGTTTTGAATGTTGAGAAGTCATGTATTTGTAAAGGGTCTTGAATTACATTAAAAAACATGCATTGTGGACTATTTCAATGATATTATGTTTTGATCTTGAGGCCTCCCTTAAATATTAATTTTCTCGTGCATATGTATATATGTGATTTTCAGTTTTGAATTATGAATTCAGAGCATTACTAATGAATTTTCCCTCTCTTTTTTGTCAAAAGTATAAGTTAAGAGCTTTACTATATTATATGAATTTTATGTTAATTGAGAATTGAAGAGAGGGATAACTTCTTATTTTTAAATGCTAAATGTGATAATCAAAGGAATTGCATGATTGTTTTGAGAAATTGACCTCCACTTGCCAAAATATTGAAAAGAGAGAATCTTTGCATGGTTTGACACATGTTTTGAAATATGAATCCTACTGTACCATTTGAATGTTTTGGTGGTCTGAGCATTGTTTTTAATGAAAGGTATATACATGATATTTTATGGCCTAGAAGATATGACTTGCAAGTCTTGGTATGACGATACCAAACAAATGAATGCCATAACAGTGTAAGATTTGTAGATTTTGATTTCAAAGATTGCATGTCTTAAAGAGTTAAAAATGGGCTTAAAGAGAATTAGGTGGTTTCCCGAAGAAGGCATTTGAGTATAAGAGCTCATTGTCAAAAATCATGTTTTGTTGATACGGGTTTATTATGTATCCAGAAGGGACTATACGCTGGCCTAGTGCCCTTTGGAGTATTAGAGATAAAGACTCCAGCCCTTGCGGCAAATTTGGGTTGGGGGATTAGCCGCCGAGTTAAGGGTGGTTTCCATTTATCCCGTGGGATTTTAGAGTTGTAGGGTGTACCACCTAACTCAGAAGTAAGATAAAGAGTTGAGTTCTGATTTACAGAAATTTATTGAAGCCTATTAATTATGCCCATGTATTTTCAATTATTTTAGACTGACATGAATTATGAATTGCTCTAACTTATATTGTATAAAAGTACATTATTTTAGATTGCTCTGTGTATCAGTACATTTGTATTGACCTCCTATACTTCAGGATCTAAGTCATAGTCCTGGGGTCCTACTAAGAAGTAGATTATTTGTCCGGAGTATGCAATTGGTGAGCCTCTCTTATTTTGGAAGGCCATGGTTATTGGACATCGCTATTTTATTTTGTTTTCTTGGTCAGACTTGGGGCCTTGTCCCAGTATTTCAGACAGATGTCAATTTCGGTCTTTAGTAGAGATTTCGAAGACTTGTATTAGATAGTTTGAGTTTTATTTGACTTATGACCTAAAGGTGTACCCAATGTGATATGGGATTGTATTATTTCTAAGTTTTAACAGTGTGTGTGCTTAGATAGTACCCTTGAGTTGTTAAGTTTAAATGAGACTATATAGTATATGATGTTCTTACCAGCTAACTTAAGGGCTATAGGTTTATGATGTTGTGTATGTTGGTGTAATAGAAATTCTCATGGTTAAGGAAAAAAATATATAAGTTTAGAGATGTGATATTAGTAGGCTATGAAGGAAAAGAGACATATTATATATTTAGTGGGACAAGTATACAGTCTATAATGGTGTAGACATGATGACTAGTGGGGATATAGAAAGTTAAGAGTTGCATCTCAGAAGGAAGTACTAGCAACGAGTTTTACACTTTCAAGTCTCTTAGGGTGAGATTATTACTTATGTGTATTGTTATATTTCAGACTCTAGAGTAAAGTGATTGTAGTTCATTTTAAAGTTTATTAAAGGGGGTCCACATACTTAGAATAATGGCTTAAATTTAAGAGGAAGATGATATAACAAGAAACGAAATCTGGCTCTTAGATTCTAGTAGTGATGCCAGTGTATTGTAGAACATCAGTAGGAAAAGAAGATGCCCGACCCATTCTTATCTCAGTAAAAAGTGTTGTATTTTAGTCGTTACAACATCTACTCATGCCTTGCATGTCAGCTCCATGATCATAGCACATATTCATGCATTTGACATAAAAATCATGTACGCTTCCAGTTTCTAGTATGAGGAGTTTCAGTTCACCCAGCCGTACAAATCATATTCCATGAATTTATAAACTCCAAACTCAAGTCATGCAGCTCATGACTCATGTACTCATGTTTTACACTATGCTCAGTTCCCGATACTCATGCTACAGTCTTAATGACCAGCAAAATCCCAGATCATGTCATGTATGCTTTCAGTTTTGATCTCTTTAATGAATTCATGCCTTCGATACTCTATTCATCAGGCCTTAGTTAAGTGTCAAAGTTGTGCATAGTTTTCTTTCATGCTTCAGGTCCTTATGTTATAACCTTACAGTTACCTCTTCTTAATGTTAAGATAGTGGTGATGAAAAATTTATGATCAATGGTTTAGATAGGAGAGAGTAAATATTTTATGTTGGGGAAAGATTGTTGTATGCTTGTTTTATCTAAAGTTATAAGTGTGAAATAAGATTGAGGCAAAGCTAATGGTATATGGCATGTCATGTTTAGCTGGAAATTTCATGTGTGTTTTCTTTGGGATAGTGCATAGAAGTTGTTATCGATATCGGTATTAGAGAATATGGGAAATATGCTTTGGTGGGTTGGTTGCCTAGAAGTTCATATGTGGCCATAATGATAAACTTGAATGTCATGTTAGTATATAAGTGGATGGGTGCATTGTGCGCTAGTGAATTCCTAGTAATATATTGAATATAGTTGTTAAAGTAGTAAGAGGAATTATTCTTGAGATAAAAGATGTGAAACACGCATGGGGTATCCAATTCATGTTTTAGTCCAGTGTTATGATGTTATGTGCAGTACCTTATAATTTTGAGTTAGGCTTAAACATGGTGAAGGTGTGTGGTTTAACTCAGACTTTTGCCGGAACGGTTATATGCACCCACACGAGTATTTAAGAAGTGAGTCTAAGCTTAAATTGGGCAGCTGCATTGCCTAATACCTAGTAATACTATCCTAGCTTATGTTTATATGCCTATGTTCCATGTTATAGAGTTATAGTTGTATTAAGATTCCTTACCCGAATATCTTATTTAGATCATGCCCAAGGTTCTTTGCTACCTAATGTTATTATAACTTCTTGCAGAGAATATTGAAGAAATATTATAGTTGAGTATGAACTTTTAGTAAAAGTTAGTCTGCATAACCAGTAATTCAGATTAGCAATCAGATATATAAGCTCCTATGATTCTCCATCTTTTTATCTAGTCTTACTATCCGAAGTTTCATGAATATTGCTATTCCATGAGGTAATTTATTCACATTCATGCGAATTGTAAATTCAACGGAGTTCTTACTTCTGGTCTAAATCAGTCTTAACCGTAAAGGATATCTAGATTCAGAAAGTATATCGTGTTGGTTATCTAACATCAGAATTCAGCCAAACAGTACTAATGGATACCCAGATTTTAGAACTGTCACAGCATGCATTCATGAATATAACTCAATGTATACATCATACATCAGTTTCAGATTTCAGATATTATGCCATGATTCAGCTCGTAAGTGTCCCGTGCATCATCTCAATTTTTCCTTAGTATTTTATCCAAGTCAGTATCATTCGGGGGATGAATGATCCAAGTCAGTTCAGTTCACATATCATGTTTTAGACTCAGTTATTTAATCATGACCCCATTTCATGTTCAGTATACGATCTCAGTTGCCTTAGTATTCTAAGTCTAACTAGTCTCATTTGAGGATGAATGTTCCTAAGGGGAAGATATTTTAATACCCCGTGTTTATCCTGGTCTCTGGACAACTTATGACTCATCCCTCAGATCATAAAAACTCTTACGAGTCATTTGTAGCAAGTCGTACCCATGTCAGTGTGGGATGATTTGAGTTCTTTTCAAGTTATGAGTTGACCATAGAAGTCGTCAAGTAAGGTTTGAGTCATATAAATATAAGTCGTATTGTCAACAGTATAGGTTCCCTAAGTTCAGTCCAACTTACGAGTAGTGGCTACAAGTCGTATATACGTGTTACGAGTCGTATGATCTGACTCGTACCCTGACCAGTAGACAATCCAAGAATCAAGCCTCTTGTTTTGATATATTTATAAGTTACTTGTACATATATTAAGTCCTCAAATAGCTCCTAGCTCATGAACAAGTCAAAACCTCCCTTAGCGATTAAATTCTTAGGATGTACATAACTATAGTCGTCTTCAAACGATCATAACATTTTTATATACTAAGAATTTTTTAGCTCAAGACCCACCAACAGATAGATAATTGAATTATATTTTCAAAGGTATCAATTTTACATTAATCTGATAGCGGGGTGAAAAGTAATGACAAAAATACTGAAGCATTGTCAAAGTTGTATTGCACAATGATCAGCATACGGGTTGCCAGTCTAACTCGTACCCAAACCATACGAGTCATATGGTAGACCCATAAAGACTGCCGAGAATTGTCCGTATATTTTATTTCAAGGGATTTTGGGGTTTTCCCCCTCTTATAACCCCCAACCACGACTTGTAACCCTCCAATAAGCATTATTTTCCTCTTCTTTTCAATAGATTAACAACACTTGCCTCCTCCCTTTATCAAGAACATCAAATTAGGGTTCCTCACCCAAAATTCATCCTTCAAGTCCCAAAATTCAAATTCAAGAATATCAAGATTAGGGTTCCTCTAGCTAATTCATCCTCTCAAGGTTTAAAATCTCTTCCCAAGATCAAGAAATTCAAGAACTCAAGTTTCATTTTCAAGATTTCTTCAAGAAGTCATCTAATTAATGTATGTGGGGTATTCGTCAATGGGTCTTTTTCACCCATTGAGCTCAAAAATCCTATTTTAATTTAAAAGTATGAATCTTATCCTATTTTATGAAATCATCCATGAATCCTATAAATTTAATCCATGAACTTCTTGTTAAATTGAATTCAAGCCATGTCAACATGCTTTATCATGTAAATTAGGTTACTTTATGTTTGAAACTTCAATTATCCATGTCACATTCAATTGGTTTCACGCTAAATCATCAAGTTATGAATTAAACCATTTAAATATGTTGTCCTCTTATGTTTAACACATTCTTATGTTCCAATTCACGTTTCTCAATTATTTATTGAAATGTATTATGTATTGGGTCTTTCAACTATGATTTTGTACCGCAGTTTAAAGAGTTATTTATGTATTTTTCTAATCATTTAGTGCTGGAGGGTTATGAACACCCAATAACTATCTGTTTATACATGTCTTTGTTTTCAAGTTACAAGTTAGACTAGTCATGATTTTAGTCACTACATTCCGACTACCATGTTCATGTTGAGCACTTATCATCAGTACAGTACCATGTCATGTTAGACCCATGATAATATCAGTGTCTTTCAGTTGAGAGTAGAATTTAGCATCGAGCGAACCTAGGGATGGAGGATAACCCGCCAGTTCAGACTAGGTCCTTAGTAGCAGTCTCTAAGTTTCAGAACTACGTAGCCAGCGTAGGACTATGAGAGGTCACCCTCCAGTTTAGGACTAGTACTCTCTTAGGGGTCACCTGTCAGTTTAGGATTGACTCCTAATCCTTCAGGACATCAGATTAGTGAATTCACATAGCCATGTGTTAGTACCCGTGGTTAGGTACTTACACCCTTCCAACTGGGGTTACAGGTTAGATACTGATTAGCTCAAATTGGGGCATGTCGGTTACATGATAGCTCCCACACTTTCAGTCAGTATTCAGTGTATCCCAGATCAGGTTTGCTTGACAAAGTGTAAAGATTTCAGTTGTCTAGTTATACAAATTTCAGTCTTTCAGATTACAGATTATTTTAGAAAACACGTTTATGCTTTGTCTTCTATTCTCAGTTTCACATATTCATGTTTTCATGCTCAGTAACTATACATGACCCTCAGTTCAGTTTTACCGCATGTTCATCTTTACATGAGATTTATATATAGTATTCATGTTTTACCGCCTCCCAACTTACAGAATTGTTTCCTGTTCATGATTTATAAATCTCATTATGACTTATAGTTTTCCACGTATACCCAAGTTTTTAATGTATGCTTCAGCAAATAACTCACATACTCAGTTTTAGAGCACGTTTTGAATATTTTCATGATTTAGTGCATGTCTCCATATACTCAGTACATTTCAAAGTACCGATCCACATATATGTCTATGTGCTACATTGTCTCATAATATCAATACCAGTTGTAGCCCACACATCATAATCAGATAGTTTGCAGCTTCCAACCAACAGGTAATGAGTTCTCTTGTTTAGGGGACTCAAGTTAGTTGTAGTTCATGTACTTTATTTTGATTATTCATATGTATTGATCAGTGGTAGTTGGAGGCATGCCCCAGCTATCTATAGTCAGTATAGTATAGGCTTCATAGACAGTTAGTTAGAGTCACTTATGTAATTCAAGTTTTTTTCTTCAGTTTTATGTTGTAAACTTTATCAGTATTTCATTTATTCACACGTTCTCATGATAATGTTTTCGCTCAGTAAATTTACTTTTTATACAATTTAAATCAGTTGCTCAAGCAATATGCCAAATCATGAATTATCTTGGGATCACTTGTGGTTCCAATCACCGTATTATGACTAGGGGTAGTCTCTGGTCGTGACAAAACAAGTGAGGAAAAACTTTAATTTGAACATTTACATATTTATTTGGTAATGCTAAAATACGGCGATAGACTTGATAGAAACTTAAACTACATGCACAACATAATTTATAATCGATCCCTTTCTGATTCCCCTCAAACCTAGCTTGCTTCATCGGTTGAGAAAGTATGAGAAAACGTCTGGAAACCGAATCCTAAAGTGACTTCGGAACAGGTTCGAGTTGTATATAAGCATGTATCTAACCACGATTTGCTTTCCCCTTAGGTCCAAAATCATTCAATCTCTGAAGCACAAAGGACAGGATAAGGTTGAAAAGTAAGAGAAAGATAAATTATTACTATTGAATAGATTTTCTCATATCTTTCAAATTTTATTTACCATTTCAAATCTACAACCTTAAAATGTTTATGAATGCATTAGCAAACTTCCAAGTAATCTTGACGATTTGTAACAAATTTTTATAAGTTAATTATGCAACAAATATTTTATATATATATATATATAAAATAGTCATTATTTTATCGGCCAAAAATGTTAGACATTATATTCTCTTATATAATATGAGGGAATAAGAAGCTTAAGCAGACATGTGGTCGACATGTCTGCTTCAATTGTGATTTTATTGTATCACTCATAACTAATTATTATGTGTCATTTATGTATTAGAAAATTAATAATATTTAATAAAAAAATTAAAATAGATATTTATGACATGTCTGCTTCAGCTGCTTCAATCGTAATTTTACCACATCATCTCTAATTAATTATTAAACCCCTAATTAAATATTATAAGTTATTTACATTCTATAAAATTAATAATATTTAATTATAAAAATAAAATAGGTATTTATGACATGTGTTCTTCAACTGTTTCAACCGTAATTTTATCGTATCGCCCTTAGTTAATTATTATAAGTCATCTAAGTATTAAAAAAATAATAATATTTAATAAAAAAGGTAAAATTTATATAAAATAAAAATCAACGCTTGATGTTTTAAGTTTACTTGACGACTTATATGAGACCTTCCTAAATTTTTTCACAAGTATTTTTTAAAGTAATTCTCCTATATAATAAGTGACAATGAAGCAGCTGAAGCAGGTTGCTCATGGTCGACATGTCTGTTTCAGCTGTTTTAATCATAATTTTACTATATCACCTAATTAATTATTATAAGTTATTTATGTATTAGAAAATAATAATATTTAATAAATAAAGTAAAATAGACATTAAGATTGCTCAGTCGTGATTTTACTATATCACCCATAATTAATTATTGAAAGTCATTTAAGTATTAAAAAATTAATAATATTTAACAAAAAATAAAATAGATATAAAATAATAAATTAACTCTTAATCTTTTAAATTAACTTGACGTCTTATATGGGCCCACTTAAAAATTTTTTACAGGTATTTTTTATAATAATTTTATTATGTCACTTCTAATTAGTAGAATAGAAAAAAAATTATTATAAATTACAATAATTTAAAATTTTAAAAATATAATTGACTATAAATGCCACAAAATTTAAATAAGGAGAGTAATATATATTATTTATAAATTATTAAAAAAATATTAAAAATTATAATAGTTAATAATTTAAAATATATAAAAATATATTAAAAATATGATAAATCATCTAAATTTATTTATGTCAAATAAATTAAAATCAAAGAATTATTTATATTATGTTGGTGCTAGCACAGACCCTCAGTATCTAGTCTTATATATAAATGGTTGAGTTTGAGACAGGCGGAAGGTCAGCATGCTCGCTTTGCCACATTGAGGATATTTTTTGCCATTTAAGTTAAAATAGAGCAATTGTATTGGTGAATAAAGTTGCTTACAGTGGTTGCTTTGCCATATTTTAACTAGACTTTTTTGTGCCATTGTTGAAATGAATGCTTATCTTCTCTGTGGGTCCCGATCTCAAACTCTTTCAAAAATTGTTTTTCTTTTTCAATTTTTTGTCTTTAATATAGTTTGCACCCACGCAATTAGCATAAGTTATTCATCTCTTCCCTTTGTAATTTTCAACAATAATAACTAATATTTATAAAAGAAAAGGGCCTAAAATACCCTTTAATTATCTAAAATAGTACAAAAATATTTTTCATCTACCTATTAGACCTAAAATATCCTTCCAGTCTGCCTATTGGATCAATTTTATCCTTTCATTTAACAACCACATTTTGGCCCCACCTCATTTATGATATGCCACATTGCTATTAGACAATTAATGTTAAATTAAACTAATTAATTTTATTTCAAAATTCAACCCGCCCAATCAAATAATCCGGACCCAACTAAAGTTGACCCTCTCCAATTCCTTTTAACAAAAAAGAAATTCTCATTCATGGATATTTGCTCATCTCCTCTCTTTGAATTAATGGAAAGAATAATATTATGATGAAAGTGGGAAAAACTCTATTTTTTCCTACTAGAAGACAAGACTTGTCACGATGTACTATGAATGCACAATGATGAGTACAAAAAATAGAAAAAGAAATTAAAATTTAAAAGGAACGATCAACATTTGGTGACCTTGACAACATCTCTACTAAAAAAATGTCCATAGAAAACTTAAAAAGACCTAATTTTGTGAAAATATGTCCACAAAATATTTCCATCAGTTCTTTCTAAAGGCACCAGTTGCTATAACTTCAGTGTAAAAGACAACTCCCACCATTGAAACGTTGTCAAAAGGTCCTCTGCAGTATCGTTTTGTTTGATATTTTCATCAAGTTATTTTGAGCTCACAGAAACTGTATCAATTCATGAATTTGTATTTATATAAATCAGCCTAGTGTCTTGTTTCCTATATAATTTCTAAAAAAAAAAAAAGTGTAAAAGACAACAGCCTGAAACTTCATTGGATGCTCTACTTCATTTGGCATTATGGCACCACAAAACAAAGTTGTAATGATACTAAAGATTCCAATGTTAAAACAGTTGAGGATAGATTCAAGCAGCTTGAGCATCTGGATTAGGGGATTTATTTTTGTTAAAAGGAATCGGAGCGGGTCAATTTTAGTTGGGTCTGGGTTATTTGGACGGGCGAGTTGGGTTTTGAAATAAAACTAATTAATTTAATTTAACAATAATTGTCCAATAAGAATGTGTCATGTCATAAATGAGGTGGGGTCAAAAGATTGTTGTTGAATGGAAGGGCAAAATTTACCCAATAGGTAGACGGGAAGGACATTTTAGGCCCAATATGTAGATGAAGGGCATTTTTGCACCATTTAGATGAAGTAGCTACACATTCTCGGCTTGCTTCATGAATAGCTATTATCTTAGCATGGTTCGATGAAGTAGCTACGATAGACTGGTTTGTATATCTCCAAGATATTGCAGTACCACCACATATGAAAACATAGCCTATTTGAGACCGAGCTTTATGTAGGCCAGATAAGTACCCAAAATCAGTATGACCAATAAGATTCGGACTGCAAACTTGCTAACAAATTAACTAAAAAAAGGCTATATCAGGTCTTGTAGTATTTACAAGATACATTAGTGCATCAATTGCGCTAAGATATGGTAATTCATAACCAAGGAGTTCCTCATTCTTTTCTTGAGATCGGAATGGATCCTTATTCAATTTTTTCATGTTTCTCATTTAAGCAAATACTCTATTGCTTTTGAAAACTCTCCAAGAGTTTCAATGATACTCAAATCATCAAATTATATCTTATGAGGATAATAAAAAGTTTTTCAAAAACTTTATATGCTTCAGGCATTTTGAATCCTTTAGGGATTTTCATATGGATGTTTGTCAAGTAACAATATCCAACATGTTAAGTGTGACATCTTCAAGTGTCTGGACTGTAAATCAAATAAGTTTTACGCTTACCAAAATGCATCCTTTTAGGTCACTTAATAAATATTTCTACGTCAGCATGCTAAAATTAACGTAGAATTCAGATCCTCATAATCTTTTACAATATTGCATCAATATTGTATCAAAGATATCGTCGAAGATTTCTTATTTTGTATCGATTCACAATACGACATAACATTTTGAGATCTCATCACATCATTATTTTCAGGTACCTAAACCTCTCATAAGGTTTCATGAAGTATTATGTCATAGGCTCTTCAAGAGCACATTACCTTCTTATCATGATTATTTGCTCCTTATCCTTTTCAAGGATTATTTTATTTGGAACAATTGGTCTATCATGCTTCAACCCATTAGCTTAGTAGATGACCCAACCCGACCCAATAGCCAAAATATTGACTTCTAATAGAAATCGATGAATCTTGAAAAATTGATTTAGGGTTCCTTTTCAGTTCACTTCGGTAAAAATTGATGCTTTCCTCTTTCTTTCAGAACTGTACTTCTTCTTCTCCAATTTCTTAAAAAAACTTTATTGTTACCTTTCACCAAGTAGATTCTAATTGGATAAGATATGATATTATTTAAATCTGAGATCAAGTTCGGATTTGGTACATGAAGTCTTCAATTTAAGATGATGATGCAATCATTTCACATATATATAAACTTTTTCCTGTGATAGAGTATTGTTTTGTTTGTTTTTTTGGTTAAAAAATTTTTTTGTTATAGTTACAGGAGCAACTCAACTTCCTTGTTTGTTTTCCTGAGCAATCAATAGTAGCACCTACACTTCTTTGCTTTCCTTTAGAACTTCCGTCATAGAGGTATCTCTGTAGTCTACAGTAGGGTGATTAAGAAATGTATGATGGTGGTAAGACCTGGATCATGTCTGTCAGAGCTGACTCACTAACAGAGAACTTAAAAGTAGACGAAACAACTTATTTTTTTTTATAAATTTGGCTGATATTAAAAAAATTGAATCAAATACAATGCAGTCGGCAAAAATTGACAACCAAATAGAAGAGCAAAACTCAAGACTATCTGAGGATTAGTTATCTCTTATCCTTCAAACCAAACATGCCCTAGAGGTGTTTAGGCATATTATTCGTTAGTGATTGATTCAAATACACCTGATTATGTGGTTGGTGAGTTGCTTCCAGCGCAATCATTTGCCTCAGATCAATCAGCTCTACAAAAGACTATCAACAAAAGGAGTAATATCTTGAACATATTATCTGTTATTTATAGTGTTTCGGGTATAAGAATTTGTATAAATGTAACACTACTAACTTCAACACAAGTTCAAGTCTAAGACAAGAACACTTATGAAGTTTTTTTAATTACACATTCAACACAAGATTATAAATAACTATCCAAGAAGTATGTTAATTTTTAGAAATAAGATGAAACAGAATTTGTAAGGCCAAGTCCCCCAACTTCACGGAGTGTCCTTAAGAAATAATTTCACTCACTGTACCCGAGGTTATGAAATCTTCCTCCCAGGATAAAATGGTCTTCAATCCGAACAATAGTGATATCTCAAATTGTTGGATTCAACGAACTCACTCAAAAGCTTAATGATCACACAGAGTTTTTGTTAAGCATAAGAGAGTTTTTGCTGTCAAAATTGATACCAATACCTGAGGAATATATCAGGTATTTATACCCTTAAATGTATCCTTTCAGAAAGGATGCATTGGTTCAGCAGAAAGGCACCTTTTCTGTAGCAGTAATGTTCATGCGCCCAGACTGCGCTGGACCTACGCCAGAACTGCAACTGCAGGTGATATTTTGCAGATTCCAGAGAGCAATTGCGCTGGACCTGCATCTGCAGGTCTCGATTAGCACGCGCAGATCGCCCAACAGTGAAAAATAGTGTGCCTTTTTCCTCGAAGGGTCGCGTCCCTTCGTGATGCGTTGGCATGGCGTCTGAAATGCGTCCGCACTTAGAGAAAAATTAATTCCATCAGATGTTGGATTAAAATTTCACTTGTAAACAAGTTTCAAATGAATTTTGTCTAAAAAGTTATATCTCATCGATCAATCCAAATCCAAATCCGAATCCGAATCCGAAGCCGAAGCCGAGCCAAGCGAGCGACGATGACGGCATGAGGCATCATCTAGTTCTTTCCTCACTATACATGTGGAGTTAGTGTTCCTCATTTTAAATACTTACAAGTTCTCTTCTTCCACCAATGTGGGAGAAAGAGTGAACTTTCCAATTTGGGAGTACACTTTCTATATTGATGTCTCCCTTCTCTCCACAATTTTTACTTTATTTTCTATTCACATATACACCTTGAACCCAAAAATCCCCCACATGAATGGAGAATGTCTATCTTTCGAAGAATTTATGGAAAAGCAGTGATCATTTAGCAAAGACCGATTACATCTGGATAAGTAGATTTTCCTTTGAAATTTTCGTAGTGAATATGCATCGGATGCACTCGGTCAATTGGTTGATTTGATATTTTTGAACCGCCGAGCTTTAATGTACACCTAGACAACTCATGTCACACAACCAGCCTTTTACTGTTTATGGTTCTCACGATTTTGTTCTTTCCATCCATGAACACGTCCTGGTTTCATGAGAGCTTAGAGAATAGGCCTTTACTAATATTCTCTTTGAAGCGGCTTCCACTTCGGCCTCACATAGGTGATTTATAAACGTTCAATCCTATAGATTAAACTATTTGGTCAAATCAGCCAAATTTAGATAATCATTAAAAGACTTTTCACTTTAAGTCTTATCCTTGTTTACTATACATTGTCTACATCATGAGAATAGGTTGGGTAATTGACAATGTTGAATCTGTTAGACACAACTTTGTTTAATCTCTTTAAACCTAGCTCTTGGGATCTCCAGTCTGCTAGGTAGTGTTACCACCATGCTGACTTGTCCTAGGCCTTAAACCCATTCCCTTGGATGTCCTTTCCACTCCTTTTCTAGATAGGCCTTTTGTAAGTGGGTCCGACACATTATCATTTGACTTCACATAGTCAACAGTTATAATTCCACTAATGAGAAGTTCTCTAATGGTATTATGTCTCTGTCTTATATGACGAGATTTACCATTGTACATCATTCTCCCTGCCCTACCTATTGCCTCTTGGCTATCACAGTGTATACATACTGGTGCCATTGGTTTGGGCCAATAAGGAATATCTTCCAAGAAATTTAGCCATTATTCTTCTTCACTGGCTTTATCCAATGCGATAAATTTAGATTTCATTGTAGAGCGAGCAATACATGTTTGTTTGGATGATTTTCAAGAGACTGCTCCTCCGCCGATAGTAAATACATATCCAGTTGTGGATTTTACTTCGTTCTATTTGGTGATCCAATTTGTAGCACTATATATTTCAAGTACCGCGAGCTATTTATTATAATGGAAAGCATAGTCTTGGTGTATTTAAGATACCCTAAAGCTCTTTTCATTGCCATCCAATGAGTTTTGTTGGGATTACTCGTGTACCGACTCAACTTACTAATAGCGCATGCTATGTCTGGTCGTGTACAGTTCATTATATACATTAAACATCTCAATACTCTTGCGTACTTCAATTGTGAGTCACTTTCACCTTTATTCTTTTGAAGTGCAAAGCTCATATCCAATAAAGTCTTTGCAATACCAAATTCCATCTACTTGAATTTGTCAAGTACATTTTTGATATAATGAGACTGTAACAATGCCAACCCTTGCTGAGTTCTATGGATTCTTATCCCTAAGATCACATCCGCAACTCCAAGGTCTTTCATATCGAACTTGCTCTTGAGCATTTATTTCGTTGTATTTATGTCTGAAATGTCTCTACTGATGATCAACATATCATCCACATATAAACAAACAATGACTTGGTGATTCAGAGTGTCTTTAATATAAACACATTTATCACATTCATTTATCTTGAACCAATTTGCCAACACGATTTGGTCAAACTTCGCATGCCATTGTTTAGGTGCTTGCTTTAGTCCATACAACGACTTAATAAGTTTACGCACCTTATTCTCCTTTCCTGAAACCACAAAATCCTCAGGTTGTTCCATGTAAATTTTTCAAGACCATATACTGTCGCCAAGGCAATTAACATTCGAATCGATGTTATCCTTTTTACTGGCGAATATGTATCAAAGTAATCAAGGCCTTCTTTTTGTTTGAAGCCTTTTACTACAAGTCTTGCCTTGTATTTGTCAATAGTATCATCCGCCTTCATTTTCCTTTTGAAGATCCATTTAGAACCTAAAGGTTTATTTCCTGAAGGAAGATCAACCAATTCCCACGTATGGTTGCTTAAGATTGAATCAATCTCACTATTGACTGCCTCATTCCAAAAGGATGAGTCTGACAACGACATAGCTTCTTTAAACGTTTGAGGCTCATTTTCTAAGAGAAATATTACAAAATCCGATCCAAAAGAAGTTGATGTTCTTTGACGTTTACTACGTCTTGAATTCTCTTCATTATGTGCATTCTCACTTGGTTCATCTCGAGGTCATTTAGATCCTCCACTAGACTGTTCATGTCTAATTTTATACGGGTAAATGTTTTCAAAGAATTCAGCATTATCTGATTTAATTACTGTATTTTCATTTATATCCAGTTGTTTAAATTTATGAACCAAAAACCGACACGCTTTACTACTTTTAGCATATCCTATGAACACGCAGTCCACCGTCTTAGGTCCTATTTTAACCTTTTTTGACATCGGAACTTGGATCTTTGCTAGACACCCCCCACACTTTGAAATATTCCAAGTTGAGTTTCTTTCATTTCCATTTTTCATAAGGAATTAATTGTGTCTTACTATGGGGAACTCTATTGAGTATACGATTGGCTGTAAGGATAGCCTCTCTCCACAAGTTTTGCGGTAAACTGGAATTTGTAAGTAATGCATTAATCATTTCCTTCAACGTTTGGTTTTTTCTTTCCGCAATTCTATTAGATTGAGGTGAATACAGGGCCGTAGTTTGATAGACGATTTCATTCTCTACATATATTTGCGCAAAGGGAGATTCATATTCTCCGCCCCTATCACTTCTTATCATTTTGATTGTTTTCTCTAACTGATTTTCAACCTCAGTTTTGTATTGCCTAAACGCATCTATTGCTTCATCTTAATATTTAGCAAGTAGACATAGCAATATCTAGTGTAATCGTCAATAAAAGTTATGAAATACTTTTTCCCACCACGTGATGGTGTTGACTTCATATCACAAATATTAGTGTGTACTAAGTCTAAGGAATTGGAATTCCTTTCAACGGACTTATAAAGATGTTTTTCATACTTTGATTCCACACACGTTTGACACGTTGATTTATTGCACTCAAAATTTGGCAAAACTTCTAAGTTAATCAGTTTTCATAATGTTTTGTAATTAACATGGCCTAAACGCTCATGCCACAAATCAGAAGACTCAAGCAAGTAAGAAGAAATTGAACTTTTATTGATTTCAACATTCATTACATTCATTTTGAATAGTCCCTCATTGAGGTACCCTTTTTCTACATACACTTCTCCTTTATTAAGTACAATTTTTTCGAAAACAAAAACACATTTGAATCCGTTCTTGTCTAGAAGTGAAACAGAAATCAAGTTTTTCCTTAACTCCGGAACATACAAGACATTGTTAAGTGTCAACACTTTGCCGAAAGTCATCTTCAAGCATACTTTTCCAGTTTCTTCTACTTTAGCAGTAGCGGAGTTAGCCATGTAGATTGTTTCTTCTACTTGAGCCAGAGCGAACGTCGAAAACAACTCCTTGTTAGAACATACATGGCGGGTGGCACCAGAATCCATCCACCATTTGTGAGAATTTCCCACCAAGTTGCATTCGGAAAGCATAGCACATACATCACATTCTTTGTTGGACTCAATCAAATTTGCTTGTTCCTTTTTCTTGCCTTTCTTAGGGCACGACAATCCGTAGATTTGTGGCCAATCTTGCCACCGTTAAACCACTTTCTCTTGAATTTTTTTTGGGGTTGGTTGCTTTCATGTCCAGCTTTCTTACGTTTCTTAGAGTTGTTTTGGTCATCTTCTACAATATATGCTCTATTCATTGTAGAATTTCCCCTTGACCCTTTTTCGCAGCTTTATTATCTTCTTCATTGTGTAGTCGTACAATCAGATCTTCGACTAACATCTCCTTGCATTTGTGTTTCAAGTAGTTCTTGAAGTCTTTCCACATTGGTGGTAGCTTCTCTATTATTGCTTCTACTTGAAATGTCTTATTCACGATCAAACCTACAATACATGTTATGTGAATACTAAGATCACTCTTAAACTGTTCAACCAAAGTATTTGTAAAATTCCTACTTCCGCTAGGAGATCATGGATGATCACTTGCAATTCCTGTACTTGCGAAACAACAGACTTGTTGTCTATCATTTTGTACTCCAGAAATCTTGCAATAAAGAACTTTTAGTTCCCGCATTCTCTATTTTGTACTTTCGTTCCAACGCTCCCCATAACTCTTTTGATGTCTTGGTTCCACTATAGATATTGTAGAGGTCGTCTTGGAGACCACTCAAGATGTAATTCCTACAAAGGAAATCTGAGTGTTTCCAAGCCTCCACAATCACGAAGGGTTCATTTTCAGAGGTTCCGTCGGGCACCTCCGGAGCTTCCTCAACTGTGAACCTTTGAAGACAGAGTGTTGTGAGGTAGAAGAACATTTTCTGCTGCCATCTCTTAAATTCAATACCCACAAATTTTCTGGGTTTCTTCGCCGGTGTCATTGTTGGTGAAGCATTCATGCGACTTATTGTGGCAATACTAGTTGCCCCCACAGTCGTTGCCACATCTTGCATTTGACTTTCGTTAGTCATTTTCATGTCACCACAAGACAGTACCTTTAGTATATTGAAATACTTGTTAAAAAATTGCAACAACTTTAAACACCTCTTGTTTCTAGTTAAAGGATGAAGTTTTTATGACTTTTAATCGTCAACCGAGTGATATTTAACTTGTCATGAAGATTTTATGTCTTCAAATCACTAGTTAAATTCAAACGGAGTAGAAAGCTTAAAGCTTTAATCTCCAAAACAGGCAATACAGATTCTGAGATTATTTCTTAAGATTGTTATTTACAGTGTTTCGGGTACAAGAATCTGTATAAATGCAACAATAACTTCAATACAAGTTCAAGTCTAAGACAAGAACATTTATGAAGTTCTTTTAACACCTTCAACACAAGATTATAAATAATTTATCCAAAAAGTATGTTAATTTTCAGACATAAGATGAAACAGAATTTGTAAGGTCAAGTCCCCCGACTTCACGGAGTGTCCTTAAGGAATAATTCCCCTCACTGTACCTGAGGTTATGAAATCTTTATCCTGGGATAAAATGGTCTTCAATCCGAACAATAGCGGTACCTCAAATTGTTGGATTCAATGAACTCACTCAACAGCTTAATGATCACACAGAGTTTTTATTAAGAATAAGAGAGTATTCTTAAATGTATCAGGTATTTATAGCCTTAAATGTATCCTTTCAGAAAGGATGCATTGGTTCAACAAAAAGGCATCTTTTCTATAGCAGTCACATCCCTGCGTCCAGACTACGCTGGACCTGTGCCAGAACTGCGGCCGCAGGTGATGTTTTGCAGACTCCAGTGAGCAACTGCGCTGGACCTGCATCCGCAGGTCTCAACTTGCGTACGTAGATCGCCCAACAGTGCAAAACAGTGTGCCTTTTCCCTCGAAGGATCGCGTCCTTTCGTGATACGTTGCGTATGCGTTGGCATGGCATCTAAAATGCACCCGCACTAGGAGAAAAATTAATTCCATCAGATTTTGGATTAAAATTTCACTTGTAAACAAGTTTTAAATGAATTTTGTCTAAAAAACTAGATCTCATCGATCGATCATTTTCCTAATCCAAAACCAAATTCGAAGCCGAGCGAGCAACGATGACGGCACTAGGCATCACCTAGTTCTTGCCTCACTATCTATGTGGAGTTAGTATTCCTCATTTTAAACACTTACAAGTTCTCTTCTTCCACCAATGTGGGAGAAAGAGTGAACTTTCCAATTTGAGAGTACACTTTCTAAATTGGTGTCTCCCTTCTCACCACAATTTTTCCACCATTTTTCGTTCACAAATACACCTTGAACCCAACATTATCTTGAAACAACTTTCTTTATAGATTATCCCCTATAATTTTATTTTCTATTTCCCAACAGTACCAAACCGACATTCTTTGATTAAGTTGCGTGGACTCTTTACTTTCGATGTCGTGTTGGATTCTCCAAAAAGTACATTATTTTTAAAGAATTCGACATGCACTCATTGACATTTTGAAAAATAGTTCGGGAAACATAGATGTTTGGAAATATCTAAAAAGAATTTCACTTGTAAACAAGTTTCAAATGAATTTTGTCAAAAAAAATTAGATCTCATCGATCAATCATTTTCCAAATCCGAAGCCGAGCAAGCGACAACGACAACGCAAAGCATCACATAATTCTTGCCTCACTATCCATGTGGAGTTAGTATTCCTCATTTTAAACACTTACAAGTTCTCTTCTTCCACCAATATGGGAGAAAGAGTGAACTTTTCAATTTGGGAGTACACTTTCTAAACTGGTGTCTCCCTTCTCTCCATAATTTTCCTCCATTTTCCATTCACATATACACCTTGAACCCAACATTATCTTGAAACAACTTTCTTTATAGATTATCTCCTATAGTTGTATTTTCTGTTTCCCAACAGTACCAAACCGACATTCTTTAATAAATTTACAACTCAAAATTGAAGGGGTACAGTAACTATATCTTGATCACAGCTCGCGTGCTTGTGTTGACTAAGCTAAGCAGTATCTTGATCTTCCTTCTTATTCCTTCTAATTGAGGTTGAACTTGCCTGAGCAGCGAGCAGCATACTGAAAGAATATTAAGAGTCGGTCATATCAAGTCGCTTCCAAAAAAAAATGCCACATAAATTTATATTTAAACGGAAATATATGGACACATCAAAAGACCACATAGATGATCAGCATGTGACACAACTAACATCGGCCGAGGATCCATTAGTTGTGCACTATTCACTTTCATTCCTGCAAAAATATTACTAGGTGATTTCTTTCCATCTGTCTAAGCCTTGGTGGACAGAGCTACTCGATACTTGTATTGGAGTATTAGTTGATGAGTATACAAGTTGGGCTCAGATACCACCATTGTAAAGAAATCTATTCACCAATATTTAACCGATAAGAGCAGGTACTACAATTGATCTAAGCCAAAAAGGCGAGAAAGGTCTATTACTATTCATCCCTGCTAATAGGGATGCTAAAGACTGGATGTTAAGGCAGCTTTCACTGTCACTGCATAACAGATATTGATATTCAGCAATTAGTTACTACAAAACTTCATGAGAATTACATCATACATAGAAGTACAACATGTGGGAGACAGTTTCTCCACCCTCCAAAATGCTTGAGCATAATATAATAAGAAAAGCATTTGCTTCGAATAAGGAAAACTAAAAGCACACAAGGAACAAAAAACACTACAACATCTACTAAATGGAACTTAGCTTTATGCAGCTTTTAAGTTGCTCGAACTCTTCAAAAATATTATCGCATCCATATCGGATCCCTGAGGTATTATCCAGTGTACTGAACATCTTTAATCCTTTCACCATGCAAAGAGTTGAGAATTCTGCTCCATAAGTGTGTAACAGAACTCTGCTGAGAATTCTGAACAACATTTCTTAACCAGCATCCCACAATATTTCTGAACCAGCAAATACATCATCAAAATATGTAACTGCATCCCACAACATTTCTGAACCAGCAAATACTTCAGCAACTTAAGTCGACATCACCACTACACACTAGATTAAAAACCCACTGAACACTTAATCCCACTACATAGCCTGAGAAAACATACTTGCATTCATAACAGTAAGTGACATAACATAAAAACAGTAACTTCACTTCAGCAATTGCATTCATAACAGTAAGTTAGAATCTGAAAATATAGTAGTCACCAACACAATAATGTTTCACAAAATTCTGCAAAAAGAAAAGCATTCTTTGTTTTGTATTTACCAAAATAAATACAGATGCACTTTTCTGTTTTGCATCAGCTTTAGCCAAAAACAAACCAAAAGCATTCAATGCTTAGGACTAATCATAACATATTAAATTTGGGATTTTCCATTAGCCTTTATAGCCTTCAACTTTCCCAGATTCTTCTCTCTTGCATTTTCCAACTGATTGCTAGTGACAACTCTTATTCCTTTCCAAGTAAGCTTAGTGGATGAATAAGGAAGATCTGTAGGCTCACTTACTCCGAAAAGATCACCTCTAAAATCTATCAGTCTGCTCCAAGAAAAGTATAACATTCTAGAAGTTTGCCTTGCCAATAGTTTTGTAATATCTTCAGGAACAGTTTGAAGCCTCAAAGCTGGATCACTTTCAGACTCTCTGGCAGGACCAAATGGTTCATACTGTTGTTCTGGCAGTCCAGGTGTGGACATTAAATAGTCATCTTCTTCTTTTGTTGGTGGAGGGCCTGAACAATTAACAGCATACACGTCCTCTTGCACCTTTTTTTGAACTTTTTCTTCTTCTTCTTCAGTTCTGCCCCTTTTTCTCTTCAATCCTGCCCTTTGTTCTTCTTTATCAAATTGAAATATATTGCATAAAATCAGCTTATGTAATTATTCATTCTATATAGATAAGCAATTAAAATTGTTACCTTGCATGTCCTTGCATTATGTGTTACTGAACCACACTTACTACATATCATTCTAGCTCCCTTTCTTGAGTGAGCCCATTCTCCTGCTCTTTTAATTGTTGTATCTTTTTCTCTTGTTCTTTTGGTCCTTGGTCTTCCAATAGTTTTCACAAAATCTGGTGGATCCATTGCATGTTCTGGCAAAATATTCCAAAAAATTTCACCTCTTGTAGGTAACAACTTGGCCTTGTATGTCTTCAAGTAAGTTTCCTTACTATACCACATACTTATTTCTTTCTTCATAAGATTAGGTTTTATTTTGTTATGCTCCATAGCCTTGATGGCATGAGGGCAGGGAATTTCAGTCAACTGCCAAGACCTATAAGTGCATTTCTTCTCCACTAAATTCACTATGTGCCTATCTTTACCTTTAGTTATTTCATAGCCAAAATCACCATTGAAATTAATAGTGCATAATTGAGCTATCTTCTTATGGTCAATAAACAATTCCATTCACTTAGGACTAAAATCATCCTTCCATTGGCTTCCCTCAATTTTCTTATCTTTTCCTAAGTTACTCGGACTCTTCACTTTTGGTGCCGCACCCGTGTCGATACGACATGGGTGTGGGTGTGGGTGTGGGTGTGGGTGTGGGTATGGGATCCATACCCGATCTGGTCAATTGATTTTGGGTACTTTGACCAAAATCGACTCGAAATGTCCGGAGAGATTTAAGAAATTTAGTTATCAAAGCAAAAGCTAAGGTGAAATTGAAGAAAATGGAATATCTTGTATATAGAAATTTCTACGTTATTGCTTTTCTTCTTATGTCCTTCCAGAATTTTCTTCTTGAACAATATTTTTTCCAAAGTTTTTCATATAATATCTCATAATTAATGTTTTTATAACTCTATATTTAAATTATTTTTTGCCAAATTCCCATATACCCGTATCCATCCCTAGATCAATATCCCCAAATCTTTAAATTGAGACCGCGAAGAATCGGACCTCTAGGTCCATACCCGTATCGAACACCCGCACCCGAGTCTGAGCAACTTAGTCTCTTTCAACCTAGTCATTATCTTAACTCTTATGTCTTCAAGCATCTTCAAGACTGGTTTGCCCCTTGGTTCTAATACCCAAGAGTTAAAAGACTAAGTAAAATTATTATCCACTATTTGATTTTTGGAAACAATGTCTATATATGCCCTGCACCATTTCACTGGTTCAAATCTTAACAAGTCTTTGACAGCTTCTTCTGGTAATGCACTAAGTGCACTCAACTAGTCCTTGAAATCTTCTTCATATGTACTCCAAGCACCACACCAAAGAAGTTTTTTCATCTCTCCCGGCCTAAATATCTTCATCCAGTTGGCCTCAACATGCCTAACACAATACTTGTAAATCACTAAAAGTGAATAGTTAGCCAAAAAATTAAAAAAATAATTACGACATCTTAAAGTACCTGTGGTGGAAGGAAGGACATTTTTCACTGCGTCTATCAGTCCCTGATCATGTAAAATAAATTAATATTCAATGACATAAAAAGACATAAAAAGTGGACAAAATGATTCAAATAAACACAAATTCATAAACTTAAATTTACCTTCTGCATGTCAGACATAAATGTAACACTTTTTCTATTTTTCAGATTCAATGACTTCTCTAGCAGTTTTAAAAACCATGTCCAGGTCCTTGATGTTTCCTTATCCACTAGCGCCCATGCCAAATGATAGAAGCAATTATCACAATCTTGTCCTATAACCACAACTAGTTGCCCTTTGCAATGACCTCTCAAAAAGGTTCCATCCAGCCCAATGAAGGGTTTCAACCCTTCTTTCCATCCCAACTTTAGTGCATTAAAACATATGTACATTCAAAGAAACTTTCTTTTGCCTTGTTCCAACCCTTCCTTTGATAAATTTATCACTACGTCATTGCCCAAATTGCTCAACCTAATCTCATTTGCATAAGCTTCTAACTTGTTGTACTCATCTAAAAAACTACCTTCTATTTTTTGAAGTACCATCCTCTTGGCCCTTTTCAACACTGAGATATTAGAATTCAAATGGAACTGATCATTCAAGTCTTATCTCATATCTTTGATCTTGAACATGGGATTATTTTGCACTTTACCTTTGAAATATTGGGATAAAAAAAGTGGTGGTGGATCTAGGATTTGTAAATGCATCCTCACAAGTGTGCTTTTCGATTAAGGTTTTAACCTTAAATCCTTAAATCCTTAAATCCTGGACCCTTACTATCTAGTGAAACTAAAATGACAAATGAGCAGCCATCCTCACATATGCACCTCAATCTTTTTTTGTCACTTTGCTTCACTCTAAGTGTTCATTATTTGCAAGGGCATACAGATCCACAACTCTTTTAGCCTCTTTATTGTCCTTAAAGGTCATTGAAAGATGAAGTTATTTGTAGTGATCAAGTTTCTCATTCAATTTTATATTCTGTTGCATCTTAATGACTTCTAACTTCCCAGAATTATACTCTTCATCATTTGACTCACCATTATCATCAGAATTAGTTTCTGACTCCGCATCAGTTCCATATTCACACTCAATAAAGTATGCTTCAGTATGGTGAAATAAAGTTGGAGCAGAAATTGGTTCTTCAAAATCATCAACAGCAAAAATATGAATCACATTGAACTGTTCATTTAATAATGATTGAAGTATCTTAATGCCTTCAGACCCTTCAACCAAAAAAATTTTCCTACATGGACCTTTCACAAGTAGTTGTTTCACAGCCACAAATTCTAAATTCTTGGTATAATCATCTTCTATCTTGTAGTAATCTATCATATCAGAAGCAATCTCTCTCCTAGCAGCAATATATTTCTCTTCATATACTAGTTGGGGGGTTTTAATCCATTTACCCTCATAAGATCGACAAACAAATCTTTCATGTTTAATTATCTGAAAAACATAAACACATAAAATCACATTTGGAATCACATAATTTAATTTTCTTTTTAATTTTGATACAATATATACATAATCAGATTTGAATAAAAAAAAAATGAACACATATAACCTCTTATCAATAAAGTAAGTACTTTAGAAAATTTATAATGGAAAAGGGGCACTGGCCACATGTTTTTTGCACTTAAAAAATAGAGAAAAAGGAGCTCTCAACTAACATCACAATAATAAACAATGGAAAAGGGACATTGGGATCACATAAATCAGACTTGAATAATACAATACAATACACACATAATCAAATTTAAAAAATATAGAAGGCAAATTCTGTCGGACAAAGAAAATTCAGGACCACACATAATCGGACAAAAAACCTTAGTACCAGAATATATACAAGAGCAATTCTTAAAGAAATAGACAAACTCTAACTCATCTTCATGTCCGAATTAATTTGATCCAAAATGACATAAATACAATAGTAAATTTGAAATGGCCAACTAGGACCATAATATACAAGACAATTTTTTAAAAAGAATTCAAAACTCTAACTGTCCTATGTCCGAATCTGGAATGCCGAAATAATGATACCATTGCTGAAATTTTGCTGTTAACTGAACATGCAAGATTTTGAGATTTTAAATCCTAAGTTCAAACATTTCTAACCTAAAAGCAAAATTTAGAAAGAGGAAAGAATTCACAGATGAAGCTCTAAGCCGAACTCACAGACGAAGCTTCAGCCACGAACTTAAACACCAAAGAATTCAAGCTGCCTCTTCATCAATTTCAGGAAAAAACTAGATCGATTTTGATAAAACCCTAGATATACCGCTTTTTTGGGGGAGATTTTAAGCCAAATAAGATGTCACCCATCTTTCGAAAATTGCCTACAAAAATCATTTTTATTTCGTTTAGAACAAAAATATTACTCAACTCTTTCTATTTTCCTTATAATATATAACAACTCAAAAAACTTCCCTCTCTCTCCTACTTGAAATTTATGTCATTAAAATTTCTTTTTTTTTTTAATAAATAAATTTATTTAACTTATCAAACTTATTTAACTAAAGTTTTATCCTAATTCTTTTTCTAAAAAAAATATACATGATATACTAATCATTGAAGATTAATTTAATTACACCAAAAACTTAAATTATTTTATTTGATATGTACTTTTCAAAGTTTCTTTTATTAACTTATTTATTTCACCACTTAATAATATTTAAAACTCAAGTACTTATAAAATTTGGTACTTATTTAATTTTTTTTATTATTTATTTTATATACTAAAGATTCTTAAAATCTAAAAGAAATAAAACGAAGGATTTCATATTTTAGACACTAAATTTATTATTTACATGAGAATAAAAGAATAAAATCTACTTTTGAAATTATACAAAAGATTTTTTTGATTAATATAATCCAAAGATATTATATTTCCTTCAATTATAGAGTAATGGAGAATAAAATAATATAATTTGTTATTTAAAAGTATTGATGGCAAACCAACGATTTTTTTGTTGTCAAACAAAATCCAATAAAAAAAATTACTATGTATTATTACCTGAAAAATTTAATTTAGATATAGATTACTTGCAATTTTTATGCAAGATAATTTTTGGTAAATATATAGTGAAAAGATGATTTTTTTTTTTTTTGCAGATTTTTTACAAGGAATTTCCCATAAATAAATCATTAAATTCGTAAGATAAGACATAAATTTATTTTTAAAAATATTATTTTTAATGTAGTTTCTTCACTTTTTTTGTGATCATTATATTTATATTTTATTTTATTAGACAATTAAACACTAATTTATATCCGTACTTCATTCTAAATCCATTAAAAGCAAAGAATAATTTATGGAGTAATATTTTAAAAATTCATTTGTAATAGTACTGAAGAAGATATCATTTTGTTAATATTTCTTAAAAAGTTTAATTTATGTCAAGACTACATAATTTTTCTTTCCTTCAAAAAAAGAAAATTTTATTCTTTTATTCTCATATAAATAACAAACTTAATGTCTAAAATATGAAATCCATCATTTTATTTCTTTTACATTTAAGAATTTTTAGTATATAAAATAAACGACAAAAAAAATTATTGTGTAAATTCGTATAAGTACTTGTATTTTAAAACTATTATTAAGTGGTGAAATAAATAAGTAAATAAAAAAAACTTTGAAGACTACATATCAAATAAAATAAACTAAGCTTTTGGTGTAATTAGATTAATTTTCAATGATTAATATATCATGTGTAATTTAAACAAAAAAAAAAAGAATTAGGACAATACTTTAATTAAAATAAGTTTGATAAGTTATACATTTATCAAAAAAAAAAAAAATTAATGATTCCAAGTAGGAGAGAGAAAGATTTTGAGATGATAAGTATATTTTAAGGAAAAATGGAAAAGTTGAATGATATTCTTGTCTTAAATAAAACAAAAGTGATATTTATAGGCAACTTCTCAAACATGGATAATCATTTAGGAAATTTACTCCAAATAAGGCTAATGATCGATAATATCTTTTTCAGTTGCTTGCTGGATTGGGTCATTAGCCATTGGGTCGGGTCGGATCATCTACTAAGCTAATGGGTTGAGGGATTTTTAAAAAGAATTATATGTGTGGATAATGACGTGAAATATTTGGGTGGCATTTTTTATCCAGGTGACGTTATGGGTGGAATTCTGTTAGAGGAAGGGGTATTTTTTAGCCAAATATTTAATGTAGAGGTATTTTTGAGCTAAAAATCTAACAAGGGATTTTAGATAGCTCAGGAGTATTTTTAAGTCTTTTGTGTACTTGAAATGGATTTTAATTGTTAACAAAGTAACATAAGCCGACCTAATAGCAAAACAATGTTAATCTTACATAAAAATGCCTAATTGTCTTCTGAGAAAGTAAAATTATTCCTTCTGTTTCAATTTATTTGTTTTAGTTTGACTTGACATGCTAATTTAAAAAGTTAAAAAGACTTGAACCTTGTAGTCTCATGTACCATGTAAGATATTGAAATTATAGAGCTGTGAAATAGAAAAAGAAACATTCTTTTTGACAAACAATCTCACACAGACTCGAAGAAGCAAGACAGCAAAATGGACCAACAAATGGCAAGACAACATTGAACAAGACATGCACCATTATTTACGGAGTCTGCTATGTACGATGCTCAAAATCTTGTATACTTTGTTGTGCTTTTTGAAACCCTTTTTTCCCTAGTACAAATCTAAGCTAACATCTAAAGAAATAATGATACAGAATGTACAGCCCATTAGAATCTATACACAAGTTACATATAAAAATCCTGTCAAAGATTTTTGAGACCTCCACAGGCTTCTCTAAAAAAGGCCATTATGAGGCTGTCTTTCCTCCGATTTCAATAAGGGGAAAAATTGGCCATTTCAACCTGAATTTCTTTGAAACACCAAAGAAAACACTTCTAACCTACGAAAAAGGGCGCGACAGCTTCTGTAGACTTAGCAATCTTAGCTGCTTCAGCTATCCTAAGTGCCATCATTGCTTTGTAAGTTGCTAGATCAGCGTTCTCCATCAGCTGCTGCGCCTTCTGTCTCATCCTAACTGCCAAATCCTCCGACTTGCTTGCAGCAGCTTTTGCTTCTTTCACCTTCAGTACCGCCTTCTGTTGCTGTAAAGCATCTTTCTCAGTAACAACTGCTGGTCATTAGAATTTCATATTAGTTTTCAACAGAGCAGAAAACATCAAGCTACAAGTGGATAACATATGTTGTAAGGTCAACCTATCAGAGATAAAACCCAGAAAATCACAAAACCTAGTGTTTTATGTAAGTTCAACATGCTTACATGCAAATATTTTAATAAACAAAAATACTAACAACTTCGAAAAATATAACATTGTGTGACAGCCATAGGTCCAGCACAAAAACCTTTGTTGATACACACATACATACCAAAGACCAGTACCAAATCTTTGTTTATAGTGAACACAAATCAAATCAATTCCCCTATCAAACGCACAAAGGGCTATTTTAATAACTTGAGAAGAGAGCTTTACCAATCAAAAAAAATTGAGACAAGTGGGCAGAGCTTGAAGACAAAGCCCCAGAACTTGAAAACAAATGAAACAAGCAGAGCCACACTAGACTAGTTAAGCTGCAAGCATTCACATTGGCAGGTTTAAAACAGGCCATTGACAAACCAAGCCATTTTCTATTGCACAGCATTGCATCACTCTAATATAATCTTTCTTAACTTACTATTAGGTAATTTCAACTTCCATTCTCAGCTTCTTGTAAGAGTCTAGGAGTAAACACGCAGTACAGATCTCAGATTAGGACAAGAATTCTGATATAAAACTCATTAAATACAAACCTTGTAGGAAAGGCCGCTGTTTGCCTCTTCCAGCTTGGCTTCCTTGCCGTTTGAAAGACCTCTTCTTCCGGAAAACAGACTTTAGGATCACTTGAGTTCTTCTTGGCTGGTAACACTGTCAGAAAAGATTATGGTCAACTTCAGATAGCCATAATATGATGTAGAAAACCATGGACCGACAATTGTAGGATATTAAATCTGACCAGACTACTGAAAAGAATATGTGAAAAAAGAAAATACAAGATTTTTCTGTTTAATGAAAAGGAAATGTCACCGCTAAGTCCAATTCTTTTCTATTTTTTAATAAGAAATGAATTTTGGAATACCCTAAAAATTACTGTATTAATATTGCAGCTGAAAATTTCATGTATAGACTTCAGAATTGATTAGGGTTTATAAGGGCAATCAATAAGGCATCTTGTATATTCTTTTTCTAGTTCGAAAACCAGTTACATCCAATCAGCACCAGTTAACGAAAATGCTCCTTTTTAATATAGTTATCATGTTCATACCCAACCCACGAGCCCAATAGTAGCCCTTTCAAGTTTGCTCCTCAGTGACTCAAACCCCCAACTGGTCCTTACCACTAAGCTTCAGATTGGAGACCAACTCTTCATATTACAACCCATCACATCCTCAAGACAGAATCTGGATGCAAATCTCTTAGTCACTTGTTACAATTATCCACCATTATAACACCAAAGGGGCATATTAATTCATCCCAATTGGCAGTGCAGTTTCTCTTTCATCGAAAATGATGAGAAATGATGAAAACAATTGGTAGTCTAGATCACACAACCACACTACAGAACAAAAGAAGTTTTTGTGACTTCTCTGCAAATTGCTTTACCTAGGAGAGATGAGGGTGTATGCCAACTTCTTTCGGGAGAATAAAACAGAAAATTATACTCCGCGCAGAAAGAAATTGACAGTAGTCAAAAGACACAAGTGTATAAACAATTTTACTACTACTTTTCGATTCAAGATTTATAATACAATTGTATCCAAATATATCATTGGTAAGGAAAATGCTTCTATTGAAGCATATCACTTTTACCTGGAAAATTTTAATCAGGGAAGACCGGCTTTGATTCCTCTTTTTGAACCAATAACTATACACAGCCTCTACAAACTCTTTTTTTTCCTTATTCAGGCAACTATTAATAGCAGCTTTCTCATCAGAGTAATCATCTGGATTACAATAGAAGCCTTTCTCAAAAGTATCAATCAGCAACTCAAAGCTCTCAACTGAAAGGTGATTATTTTCCAGACTAGACTGATCATTAAAGCTCCTCAGCCACTCCTCATCATCACAATCCATGTCATAGTTAGCTGTCTTCCTTGCTAATGCCCTTGCTAGTTCATCATGTTTAACGGTGATGTATGAAACTGGACGGGCAAACTTGGGAGGATTGCTCTCAGCATAGCCTGATACTTCACGTACACCAGGAACAGGAATGATGCTCACCGCAGGGGGCTGTGCATTGCGATCAGAACATTCTTTGTAAAGTTCCTTGAAAATCATCCAGTCTTGCCTATCTGGAAACTCTAGCTTCCAACCACTATCCCCAACCCATATTATGTCATGAGTTACACGGTTGGAGCTACATGGTCTCATAACTTTTTCAGCAGTAAGATCAAATCTCCTTACACCACCTATCTTCACTGCTAGAATCCATTGTTTTGCAGCAGAAAGTTCCATAGTAATAACGGCGCCTTCTTCCCTGTAACACCTGTCAGGTTCAATAACCAATATGTTTGCCGAACAGCTCGTTGCATCTATATCCTGTGTCAATGCCGCCAAAGCAGACTTTAGTTCTTTGACACTTGGTGTAGAAGCCTTCTGTCGTGAACTCCTAAGCTCATACTGAGATGCCCGAGAGGAAAATCGAAGGCCCTCGCGTCTGAATCTCAACCTGTCAGAAGTCAAAACACCATTGGCATTCTGTGTGGCAAAGGAAGAATGTTTGCCTCTCATTGAACTCAATGAGCTTCTCCTCTTCTGGATATTCCGATTCCTTGGCTGCAAGTATCGGGCAGCTAATTTAGGAAGACCAACAGTTGGGTTCATCACTTCAATCTTTTTGGAATCACATACTTCAGATGCTACTACATTCAATGCAGACTGATTATTCACAGGGGTGAGGCAAGATACAATCTCCACGTCATTAGTCACCGTAACTTCATCAATGGCAACTTTAGCATACGTGACTAAAGCAGAGGACATGGCAACAAATCTGAGAAGCAAGCTTGAGTGCAGATATATAAAGCAACAGGGGACTGTAGAAAAGTCCAGACAAAAAACAGGAACTGAACACCTGACGCCAGAGATAACACAAGCTCCAGTTTTGATTTCGGTGAGAGTCTGATCCTACATTACACAAACAGGAAAACAAACAACAACGTAAGCAACAAACTCCCTAAAATCAAGACATCAAACAAACAAAAAAAGAATGGGAAGAAAATAAAGGTCAAGGCCTAATAATTACAAAACTGGACTGAATGAACGTCTGGTCAAGTGCTCGCAATTAAATAATACCTGAAGGAGGAGGATTCCGTGCAGCGAATAAACGCTTTTCAGGGGGTCTGAGTTGATGAATCCAAAGATTTGCTGCAAGCTAACAGTCGACCTCCTTAAGTACATTAAAATACAATTCAAAAGGCAGGAAACCCAATAACCACTTCCATATGATGTATTTACAATAACATTATCAGTTGAAACTTCGCCATCTTCAGAATTATCCGTATCCTTAGAATAAGCTGATCTAACTTTTTTCTTCCTTACAAAGTGCTTGCCAAACCTCCTAACCTCTGTTAACACACGACCTTCCTCGGTATCGTTCCTTATCAAGTCCGCCCTTTTCCTCTTCCTCGTATATACAGCTCCCCACCTCCGAACTACATTACTATCCGGACTAACGTTCTCCACCACACGTGCCTCCGGTACCTCCAGTTCATCCACAGCCTTCCTATCTACATCAATATCCGTTTGTTCAACTTCTTGAGTCGGACCACAATCCTTCTTAACCCACCCGTTTTTCTTACACTTAGTGGTAGCATCAACAACAACACCACCACCTACATTGTCAAGAAGACCAATCCACTCATCACCATGTTTCGCCCGCTTAACCTCACCATCACCTGGACTCAGCAACCTCCTTCCTGACCTCAAAACCCTTGCCCCAAATACCCTTGTAGTCCTTCTCATCCCACCCACTGAAGGCATCAGTCCACGCACCTCAATAGGCAGTACCCCTGCCCTCGACCCAATTTTTTCCCTTCGTATAACTACTCTTACAGCCAAAACTCAACTAACACAGACTCTTACCAACAAGTTCTCACACACTCAACTATAAAGTTACTTTCTTTACACATTCAATAAATACCAAAAATCCAATTTTCATTTTTTTCACCTCAATTTTCAAGAATTTTTTTTTCTCAACTCCAAACACATACAAAATTGAAAACCCACTTCAGTAATAATTAGATTCAAACGCCTTCACTTCCATCCGCCCCATAAATTCATCAAAACTGCAAACTGCACCGATTCCCAAAAAAACAAAAAATAATTAATAAAACGCCAAGAAAACAAAAACCCATTTCAGCATATCCAAAAGGTACCCAAAAATATCAATCTTTGTTAAGAAAAAAATAATTAAACTAAAAAGGGAATAAATATACCTGTAACCGATCGTTCGTAAAAGTGAAAGTTCCAGAGAAGAAGAGAGAGAAAGTGTAGAAAGAGAAAGTGAAAGTTTAG
Source organism: Capsicum baccatum var. pendulum (assembly GCA_030864225.1). NCBI lineage: Eukaryota > Viridiplantae > Streptophyta > Magnoliopsida > Solanales > Solanaceae > Capsicum > Capsicum baccatum. The sequence continues at coordinate 237,052,451 of CM061556.1, read as the reverse complement.
AGAGAGAAAGAGAGAGGCGGTGGGGTTATATTGTTGGTTGGGGGGGTGAGGGTTAGATCGACGATGGTGGAAAATTTAGGCGTCGGCGTTAAGGAGAGAAGGAGTTCACGATTAAAAATTTTAGGGTTTTTGAACAATTCACTTTCTTTTTCTCTATGTTATAAGTTTGTAACTTTTCAATTTGAGTCCTATAAGTTTTTGAAATATTGTTTTTGACCCTGTTTTGGTGTTTGAGATATAGTAATTTGACCTCAAATGTTTATGTGAATTGTGAATACTATGTGAGATATTTTATTGTTTATTTGGGTGGAACCCACACGAAGATACAGAGACTGACACACCATATATAGAGTTTATAGTACTAGAGTCCTTTTCCTTTTTGTTTTTGCTTTTTTAATAACTTTGCCCTTTTTGTTTTCCCTCTATTTTTTAATGTTCACACCAAATTTTTTGGCGGGTTTGAACTTGATGACCAGATCTAAAGTTGGGCCCGTTTTGAAATTTGCCCACTTTATTATCTCAAATACAGTACTAATTTTTAATTTATAATAATTTATATTTTTAAATATGATAATCTTTAATTTTTATCTTTATTATTTTCTAAATGAAAATTTATGAATCAAAGTATTTTTATCTTATCTTTAGATCATAATTCGTGAACTAATTTATACCATATGGGAGGTTATATGAAATAATCTCATGTTGAATGGGATAAGATAGAATATCCAAAGACTAAATTTGATATTATATTTATATCATGTTTGGTTGATGATATGAATTAGTTGTGGGATAAATTTATATCATCAATCAAATTTGATATAAATTTAAGGGAAAATGGTTCAATGGACACCTGTACTATGTCGATTTTGTAAATTAAACACTTCTACTTAGGTGTTTATCACTTGAACCTTTGAATCCACTAAAAAGCAATATTTTAAACACTTTTTGGTGAGTGTAACGCACTCTTACTACGTCAGCTGTCATGTCAGATTCCACGTCTGTCACGTCTGCTTCCACGTCATTTTCAGGTATTACATTAAACTCCATGTCATCTTTAAAATGATACATAAGAAATTAAATATTAAAATAAATTTAATTAAATAAAAAAATTATAAATTGTATAAAAAATTAAAAAATCATGTTTTTATTTTTGCTCACAAATTAAATATCAAATTCATTCCAAATAATTAAAATTCTTCTCCAACTAATTTAAATTTTTAACTATAAATTCATATATACAAACATAATGAATTTTCGATTTTTAAATTTAAATATCTTCAACAAATTCACAAAAACTTTAAGTTTTTTCAAGCTTAATTCATGAAATTCACTAATTTTTCAATATCCACTATCACTCACTTTCAATTCAAATTTAAATTTTAATCCCAAAAATATGAAAAGATTTCAAATTTAAATTTTAATCCCAAAAATATGAAAAGATTTCAAATTAAATATTAAAATAAATTTAATTAAATAAATTATTTTTATAAATAGTAGAAATTCTAATACACAAAAACAATAAATTTTTAATTTAAATTTTTTAACTATGAATTCTAATACACAAACACAATAAATTTAATTAAACATCAAATTTATTCCAAATCATTGAAATTTCTCTTCAATTAATTTAAAGTTTTAACTATAAATTCACATACACAAACATGATGAATTTTTATTTTTTATTTAAATATCTTTAACAATTTGTAAAAGTTACAAAATTAATCCTAAACAAAATGAAAATTTTAAATTGAGAAAGTGAATAAAGAAAAAATTTAAAAAGTAAAACAACAACATTTTTTTTTTACAATGAACAACAACAACAATATCAACCACAGCAAAGACTTAATCAAAAAAAAAAAATCCAAAGCAAAGACCCTCTTCAGGGATTGTCCACAAATCCCTGCATATATGATGATGAAGAAAAAAAAGATGAAGAGAGATGTATTTACATGGTGATGGTGATGGTGATGGTGATGGCCATGGCAATCATGGCTGCGGGGGTGGGTGTGGGGGGGGGGGGCGAAGAGAGCTGTGGGCAGGGGTGTTCATGGGTCAGTTTGGGTCGGTTATTGGTCAATACCATAACCAAACCAACTTAGTCGTTTATAAAATTTCTAAAACTAAACCAAACCAACACAAAAAAATAACTGTCGGTTTGATTCTTGTCGGTTTAGTTCGATTTGGTTTGATTTTTTGGTTTATAACTTTAGTTAATGATAAAAGTTGAATTTTTCCTTAAAAAAATTTCAACCCAACATATGAGATGTCAACCGACTGTTGTTCCTCAACCTTGAAACTAACATGTCAATTTAGTGTTATACTTAGACAATGCCATATGAACGCTTCTACAAATGTATTTAGAAACTTAGGCAACGCCATGAACAACACCATATGAACGCTTCCACAAATGTATTTAGAAACTACATATAAGAGAATGATATGATAAACCCCCTAAAAGGTAAACACACAAATTTTTTGCTTAATAGGAACCAAAAAGAAAGTTCAAAATTAGTGATTATCTATAGTCTAATAAAACTCACCTATAAAATCTCATAGACAACAAGATAATTTTTACAATTAATATCATTTACCATTCAAAGTGTGAAAATCATATAAAATCTCATAACGTACCATCAATTAGATGGAGACATATGACTAAAAGTGTTATGACTAAAGTTAAATTCATGATTAATATATAAAAAATATTTATATTTTATTTATGAATAATCTATAAATAATTTATATATGCATATGTATGTGATATATATATATATATATATATATATATATATAAAAGAAAAAATTTATCGGTTCGGTTTGGTTATTCTATCAGTTATTTTAGAGAAAAATCAAAATCAAAATACATAAGTATCGGTTTTAAAAATTTGTAATCAAACCAAACCAAACCTAACGAAATGTCGATTTTTTTAATCGATTTGATTTGGTTCGCGGTTCGATTTGATTTTTAATCAAATCATGAACACCCCTAGCTGTGGGGGTGGGGGACGTTAATGGTGATGGATATGACAATCATAGCTGGACAGGGAGACGGGGGTGAAGGGTGGGGTGGGGGTGGCTGGACGGGGAAGGGGGGTTGAGGAGTGGGGAGGGGTTGAGGCTGGACGGAGGAGGGGGTTTGGGAAGGGGTTCTTTTAAAAAAAAATTATTATTTTAAATTTTGAATATTTTTTTAATTAAAAATAATGGAGGGAAAAAAAAGGCTATTTTTTATTTTTTAATTTTAATATTATTTTTAATTTTTGTAAATTATTTTAATATAAAATTGATCAAAAATTGACCCCCACTCGCACCCTTGGCGCGCACGTGTCTGCATGCGCCTCGTCTTAGTCAGCCATTTGAATGCCACATAGGCCTGGTCAACGGTCAAAGGGTTTAAAATATTATTTTTTAATGGGTTCAAGGGTCTAGATGACAAACATGTAAGTAGGAGTATCCACATTACAAAACGGACATAGTACAAGGATTCATCGAATCATTTTTCCATAAATTCACCTTAGCGAGAGAATAGCATAGATTTTATAGATATTAAGTTATTCGACATAATTTGCATAGTATTTCTATGACCTAATATAGCTAGGCATGAGTTTAGAGAAATTTTATCTTTCTTCATATAAGTTTTGTAGAAACTAAGTTAAGCGCATGTATTTTTTGTAGCATAACTTGTAGATTCTGAAACTAAAATTTTGCCTCTACTGACATAAGTTCGGTAGAAATTAAATTATGTCTCGTAAAATATAACTTTTTGATTATGAACTGAACTTATAATTACGACAGCAGAAATATTTATAAGAATTAAATAACATAACTTCTTGTGCCCAGTAAAACATAGATATCTCGTGTTATATTATGATTAAAAAACATATAAACTTTTGCCTGGCGAATATGTTTTTGGCTTTTTAATGTCACATTTAAAAATGAAACATATAATCTAAAATAAATTATAAATAAATGTACACTATAAATGATTTCAGTATGACGTTTTTTAATTGCTTTAGAAAAAGTTGGGAGTAAGAGAAAGAAAAACGGGAAGGGGATTGCGATATGAAAAATTAAACTCTTATCAATAAAGTAAAATTCAGATAACCAACCAATTGAGCTACTAAAATTTTCCAATAACTTTATTATGGCAATTCAGATAGCCTATTTATTCCAACTTGTGGTTTTCAATTCATAAAACGTGTCAACAATCAAGTTAACCTTGTGCTACTAGTACAGGCCAGCAAGTAATTGTGACAATGTTTCTCCGTTTCTCAACTAATAATAGTCAAACATATCAATGAAGGTCAAGGTCTCCATTCGTGGATTTGCTACGCATCCATTCAGGCAGCTCAGTGCATTGTAGCTCATATTATGTATGGAATTCGTAAAACAATCGAATCGTAAAAGTTTATTGTACATAATCTTATTTTATATTTCTTTAAAATATTGTTCACGAGTACTAATACTAAAGATAATCATTTACATAAATCTATGTAATATTTGTATTTTACTTATTATTTATTCCCTCCATCTCAAATTACTTGACATATTTGCTAAAATTTTTGTCTCAAATTAGTTGTCGTGTTTAAGAATTCAAGAGATAATTAATCATTTTTTTCAACTATACCAATATTAATTGAAGAACATTCATCTAATTATAAAGATTGAATAAGATCATACTCCCTCCATCCCAAATTTCCTAATTTAATTTCTTATTTTACTTGTCTTTTTTTCATTAATCAAGAAAAGACAATTTTTTTCTCATATTTTACCCTTTGCATTAATTATTTTTTCTTTAAATTAAAATGTAAACATCATTTAATAGGAGTATTATGGTAAAATAATCATGTTATTAATTATTTTTCTTAATCAATGTGTCATCTCAGTTTGAGACGGATGGAGTATTTATTAATTTGCATCCTTTACAATTTCTACTTAATATTACTCTGGTACAAAAACAAAGATGTCAAGTTATCTGAGGCGAGGAAACATATATATTTAATGAAATTTCTGGGTGATCCCGTGAAGCCATTTATGGCATGGTAAATGCGTCCCCGTATGTGTGAGAGAGAGCATGTATAATGGTTCATTCACAGCCACATTATTTAACAAATTCCCAACCTTCACTTTGCATGCCAAAAGACCATGTCATAATTAGTAATCACAGCTCACATAATTAACAGCTTTTGGGGCCTCTCATAATCAAAAAAGTTCACGAGGACACACATAGAGTAATCCATGAAAGGGTTCACGCTATAGGAAAACATCCAGTTTCTATCACAACATATCTAGTTTATATCCTGAATAGCTGCCAGAAAGTATGACTCTTTGCACGAAGAGTGAAATACGATAAGTAGAGATGATTATGGGGCGAGTGTAAGACGGGTGCTGGGCAAACTAGTGTAAATCTGCATAGACTTCAACCCGTCCCATCCCACAGTGTAATTTGATGTTTTCAACCCGTCCTGCCCGATCCAACACCACATACACTCGCGCGCAATCCAAAAAGATTATTCAAGAAATTTGCAACAGTTACGGTACATCACCCGCACATATGAGGCTAGCAAATATTACCACACAACTATATTCTCCTTAAAACATAATCCATTTTAACAGCTGAAGCATAAAACTGAATTCTGGATACCAACAGGCACAGAGGCACAAGTCGACTGAAGTTCGCAAGTGCAGGCTGCCTTGCTGATCTTCATTGGAAACTAAATCTAGAGGGGCAAAGGGGAAGGGACAAATTTCCCTAATTATGGTACTAGTTCAAACACTGAAACAGGAAGGCCGCGTCAAAAGTATCACAAGTTTAATACTGTGATCCTCAAATCACACCAAGAGTTCCCTCACTTCGGGTCCTGCGCATAGACAGGTCAGGTCTGAAGCTAAGAAGCTTGCTGCTGAAATCATAGACCTGTTGCCGTGTAGTAGTTTTAGTTCCAATAGGGGGCAAGCGGGCAGTAGGTCTACTCTTGGATGGTTTTGTTGAGGTCATTGTTTGACCTTTACGACCATGGGTTGATGAAGATGATGCTTTGTGTGTGACAACACCATGGCTTGCCTTCCGCATAGCCTTGGCTGGCTTGAGACCTCGATCTATCTGATGAGCACCAACGGCTAATCTAGAAGATCTGTCTGCTGTGTCCTTCACCTTGACGGGCTTCCTGTTGAAGTAAATGAGATTCGGAAGAAGGCCTTGGAGATTCTTTTTCAGTTGTTCATCACCAACATTCTTCTGGGCAGGGTTCCCTTCCAGACTGATTGCTTGTAAAGAACCATAATTAGCTGCAAGTTGGCCCAGACATTTCGCTGTAGATATTTTGTTGAATCTCAAATCCAGGACATTCAATTTTAGGAGGCGGTGAAGACCCTCAACCTCGCTGATTTTATTCCCGGCTAGGTACAGCTCTTTCAAGGAAGAACAGGAAGCAAGACCTACAGGCCAAATTTCCATATTCGAAGTAATTTAGCTCAATTACAATCTACTTTTTTTTTTGAGGTAAAGCTCAATTACAATCTACTTAGCATATAAGGATGAATCAGATAAAGGAAAAAAATATGGATAAACGGAAGAAACGTAACTTAAAGATAATAACATATGGAGAAATTTTATGGCCTCTCAGCACCGAGTTGAATTGATAAATTTGACTCAGCACACTTGATAAGAAGAGAGATGAACAAGAAACAATTACTTGTAGTCATGTACTTAGGTGAACATGTACCACAGAGGAGGCCATAAACTAGAGAATCTTCACCGACATGAAAGGAAATTGAACTGTTCACTCCGAACTAGGCAATAATGAGTTCTGAGGGTTTTATAACCAAAGAAAAGAGTTAATGATAGTCATTCCCTTACTTTTTGACCGTGTTGATATAAAAATGAGGAGAACAAAACAGCATAGAGAAGTAAAAACTAAGTGATGTGACATATCTGGCTTGTTCTGTTGTATAATGTGTAGTGTTCTGTTCACTAGCAAAGTGGTCAGTACTTTACATGATGTGAAACGGGTGGTTTGCACTAATATGAGATGGAAGCTGTACGTAGCTAGTTAGTATGGTCTTAATTTAGCTTTATTAAATTGAACTGCCAACTTTGATTACTGAGAGAATGAAGAAGATTTTAGTAAATGGATTGAAGCAGTAATTCTCTGTCCTTTATTTCAGAGAAATGTACATCAATTGCAAGAACAGTAAAAGAAAAAAAAAACGTCAAGTCTTCTAAAAATCCACAAACACAGATGATTTAGCAAAGAACCAGCCAAATCATGCTATATATGTGGCTAAATTTGTAAAGCATTTTTCAGTTTATTTGACATTCATATATGTCAGGTCTTCTAAAAATCCACAAACACAGATGATTTAGCAAAGAACCAGCCAAATCACGCTATATATGTGGCTAAACTTGTAAAGCATTTTTCAGCTTATTTGAAATTCATATAGAGTTGCTACTGCACCAGATCTGTGATGTCATGCAAAACTTACAGCAAACAAAGACTTGTCAAGTTCATACGGGATATAAGTTTCTCCACTAATCATGATATTAGCAATTGTTCCTTGAAGTTCCCCAAACTGCAAAGCATCCTTTCAAGTGGAAAATTTCTAGATTTGATGACCAGTTTATTAGGACTTCAAGAGATAAATGGTGTCTACATCGAGGAAGTCTACCAACAATTCAATAGTGCATCTTCGAAAAAAATCATACCATGTCCAATCCTTACTAGTCGATTGTAGCTCAGGTCAAGAACACGAAGTCGTGTAAGTTCACGCAATCCTTCAATAACTGAGATACTGTTCCTGGACAGATTCAGAACATGAAGCCCTCGAGGGAGAGCACCAGCAGTTATCCTCACTGGGGACAAAAATAGAAGCAAGATAAGAAACTGTCAGAGTTCTAATAATAAGAAGACTTGGAGCTTGAAAAAAGGTGAACTCAAGCCAGAGAAATAGAATGTATGAGATACAAACCTATGGAATTCCCAGATAAGTTAAGTGCTCTCAAACTCACAAAAGCACTGAGAAATGGAATCACAACCAATCCGTGATTTATCATCTGAGCTGACGTGGCATTGGCACTCAATGAAGAGATATATTTCTTAATACTTTCTGCGCCAGGATTGACCTTGCCATCCAACTTTGCAACAGGAGAAGCATCCAAGACAGCTTTACCTTTTTGCACCTCAGGACCATACTCAGGAACAGAAAAGTCATCTGTTTCTTCAAATCTACCACAATGCTGAAGATCTGTAACCCACTCCTCAATTCGTTTTGTCTTAAAATCCTTGCCTGTCAATTCATTCCACCGGAAAAATGTAGTTTCTCCATTAACATGCTTCTTCATGTTAACCTCATCCATCCCAGGTAGTATCCAGTCTTTGGCTGAGCTAACATAGTTATATGTATCAAAATTCTCATCCGGTGGGGTTTCATGACCTTTTTCATTTTTCTGCAAACTATCTTCTTTTTCGTGTTTCAACACCTTGTTTTCTACCTCATCCACATAATTTTCTTTCTGTCTTGCATCTAACATATTCAAGTCCTCAGCAGATCGTGAGTGACGGAAGTTACGGCTAAATTGTTGGCCTGGGGAACCAATGTTAGGCAATGAACTTGATTTCACAATACAAGGAGAAGTACGTGGTGAAAGGCCACCAGACTCATTTGCATTAGACAACTGAACCTCATAGTTCTCTTGTCCCTCTTTTTCCGACTCTTTTGCATCTCCAGCGGAAAATATCGACTCATTATTAGCCAAATTAGAGTTCAATTGAAAAGAATCAGAGGGTCCAGCTTCGTGAAATAAATCAAGCAAGCTGTTATTAAATTCCTTCCCACCATCTGCAGGTGCTGATCCACACCGATCATCTGATTCATCACAAGAATATCTACCACTCTCGTGCTCTGAGTCAATGTCACTGGCAACTTTTACTTCCAAATGCAAGCCACTACCCAATGATAAACTCTTCCTCAACTGTGCATTGTTATGTCTTTTGACTTCATATTCAGTATTAGATTTGCTCATTAATTCCTCAGATTTATAATCATGCTCTAAGCGAGAAGAATCTGAAGCATGATCCGCATAGTTCTCGAGAGCATCTGCATCTGCTGCACATGATGCACCAGTTGTGGACAAGTAAGCAAAACCCTTCATGGTGTGATCCTGAGAACAATCTTCAAGTGTTTTATGCATTGCTTCAGCGTTTAAATGAACTGTTTTCTGATTATAGAGGAACATAGAATCAGCAACATTTTTAAATTATGCAAGCAAAGAAAAGTATATGTTCATAACATCAAATATTTAGTTTCTAACCTTTTGCTTGTGGGAATGGACGTGAGCTGGGAAGCATGAAAACTTAAACATCTTTAAAAAAGAAAAAAAATTGGGTTCACATGAGATGTAATCACTTTCGAGAAATTGAAGAGCTCTAATATTCTAATATTTTTCTAAACTGGTAATCTGTAGAATTTCAGCAAAATAAGGTCACATGACTGCAAGACTTAGCACAGGGCAATCTTAGCCATAATCAAGTGTGAGCCCTGCTGAGACACGGCACAATCTCCAGATATGTGATGATCTTGATCTCCTCAAAACACATACTAATATCACCCCCTCGTTTTTGCCCCACACCCACTTAGAGGTGCGAGAAAAGCAGTAAGTTTTTATAGCGGCCAGACTGGAAGAAGATGGTCAAAATCTAAAAGAACCCAATGATGGCTACACCTCAACGATACCAACCTGTTAAGAAGACAAAGAAGAAGATGAAACTGTGATGAACAAAGCGTGAAAACCAAGAGATGCACAATATATCAAGTGACAGAGTTCGAAATCAATATGGTATAATGAAATTTGATATCTGATTCCTATTACCTTGCTATTTAGTTCTCTAAATTCACGTACTAGACACTAGGTCATATATCCTCATATCATTTTCATTCCAATACAAAAACGTAAAAAAGGAGTAGGACTTCATCAAGGCAGATATAAATCTAACCACACTCAGATCCATATAACATTGTATATGGTTCATTAAGGCGGCCATATATTGTCCGTATAGTTCAAGATTGAAATCGAAATGGATTCAGCATAAGAAATTTTCACATAAATCACCAAACAAGAGAGATTCTGCATGTATCATCTTCCTCAACATAGCAACATGGAATCAAACAACCACCATTTCCTATAAATTCTTCTAACATCCCCAATTCAAGTAAGAGCTAAAGTCTGATGTATACCATGGTTTTCAGATTAAATTACTAGACAACAACATCACAGCACAGAAAAATATATCAATACAACAACTACTATTTTTTTTCTTCCATAATCGTGCTGTATGGGCCAACTTGCGCACACATCAACTAATTACACAAGATACATGCCATCTCCACCATCAACAGGCATCCGGTAACTCCACTAAATCCTCAAGACACCTGCCGCCTCACACTAGCAACAGGTATAAACCTATGAGGTATCTTGACTAATTCCACTTGATACCTTTTACCTCCCACAGCAATAACAGATATGCCCACCAAACCTTGGACAAGGAGAAATCACCTAGTATTTTTTTTAATCTCCGCCATAATTTAAACCTGACATCTCATGATTCTCCTACGCCTACATTCCAAACTAGTTGGAGTGGGCTATATGAATCCTCAAAAATATATTCTTACTCCATTTTAACCTATTTTAATCGATCCAATTAAACATCCATAACAGAAATCCACACCTTCAAAAACTTAAACAAACAAATCCCAATCCACAACATCCATTAATCAAACTTTTCACACACACGCAAAAAAAAACATATTCATCAACAAAACAAGATTAAGAGATCTAACCTTCTACTAGCCAGCTTTACCTTTACGTATTTCTGAACTAAAAATTGACAAAATAGAAAAAGAGCAATGTTTTTCAATATTTTTGTGGCTTAAAGAGAAAAACAACAGCAAAATGATAATGTCATCAACAACCCTACAGCTATAATGAGAAAAGAAGTGTTTGGCTTAGAATTTATAGCTTTACTGAGCGACACATGATTTATTTCAACTACTTTTATTTTATTTTATTTTATTGGTTGATTAACAAATAAGCTTTGAATATATTCTATTATATATCCATCAGTACAGTATAAAGAAAAAATTTTATTTTTATTTTTCCTTAGCGGAGAATAGAAAGAGAAGTTGGTGACCACTAAAAATAGAATTTTGAGATGGGATTTTATGGCCACTTATAAAAAGGTAAGGAGTATTCCTCTTGAAGGATACTACTAATTGTACGTGCGATGTTTTTTTATAAATGTCAGTTTGATTACAATCGTTGAATTTGCTTGGATCAATCAGCTTTTTTTAATCAATTACTTCTAACTTAGGGAAAGAAATCACTTAGCGATTGTTTGGTAAAAAAAAAAATTGAAATAAAATTTGAGAGTAATTTTATTTCATATTTGATATAAAATTTTATCTAGTTTCATAACTATCTTATCTCACCATTTGTACTAAAATGATGAAATTACTATCTCATATGAAGGATGCGATAAAATAATCTCATAGGATATCTCTACTTATCCTATCATGTGTATCAAACAACCCGAGACCTCGTGTTTAATTCAACTTTATTAAACTACTAAATCATATTCGGTCTTGAATCAATCAGCTTTTATGTACCACATAATATTAATATTCTATTATTTTAATAAATGCAATATTTGAATGAACTATTATATTATTTTTTATTGTTGCATCATGTCAAACATTAGCAATTTAAATGATAAACTTACACGAAAAATAAGATATCAAATAGAGCTATTATAAAAAAAAATATAATACAAGATAAATTAAGATTATTAGATAATAATAAGCAAAGATAAAATTAAAAAAATATACGTTAGTGATACGATCATATTAAATTGATTATTACATAAAACAATTTTTTTCATCTTTATATAATAATTTATTTAACGATATAATATGATAAAATTTAAACAACAATTAAAAACAAATATTGTAGTATTAACTAATGTCACAATGTAATACGATAGGCAACAACAATCCAAACAAGTGTCAGTTGGTGATTCGTAGTGACTTTTGACCTGATTAAAAGAATGCTTTGAAGCTAATTAAGCCGACTTCATTTCTTTTTGGATCGTATAATTGAATAAAATAATAATCTATCAAGGATTGCTTCCTCGTCTCATAATAGTTGCTATATAGTAATATTTTTCAAAATTTAATTTGACTCATTTTCAAATTAAATTAAAGAATTTAAAATTATACCTAAAATATTGTAATTTGCAGTCTTTTTTTATGTCAATATGATACTAAAAATTAAAATCATATATCTTAAAATTTACTTATATAATTTCAGTTCGGAAAAGAAAACGTCAGTAATTATTTTGAGGACAGGGAGTGCTATGTTTATGATTCTGGATTTTGATGATTTGATCTGATTATGTTAGATTAATTACTTCCTGTTTTGATTTCAAATTTTGATGATTTGATCTGATTAGGTCAGATTAATTACTTCTTATTTTTTCTGCTTTGTACCACTAATTTTTCTTTTCTTTTTTTGTGAATTTTTGGGTGAAAAGTTATTGGGGACAGTAATTTTTTTTTTATTTAAAAGTTATGATCTTAAATAATAAATGTTGTTTTTAACATTTTATGTCCTTAAACTTGTCATGTAAGATATTAAAATTGAAAAGTTACGATATATAAAAGTGTTATAAAACAATAAAGAATAAAGAAGAAGACTAGAGACAATAGTAAGAGTGGTTGTTAGAGAGAGTGGTTCTTATTTCTTTCTCTTGAAGGATGAGAGATCATCAGATTGTAAATATAATGAACAAAATCTCTCTATTTATAGGAAAAATTTACTCCTGACCTGAGTAAAAGACGGATTCCTCTATTTATAGGAAAAATTTACTCCTAACCTGAGTAAAAGACGGATGCTTCAAATTCTAATAGATATCAAAGTAGATCTTGATAGACATTCACTATAATGTAAATACATTTATAACACTCTCTCTTGAATGTCTAGATAGATAATGTGACTCATTAAAACCTTACTAGAAAAAACTCAGTGGGAAAAAAATTTAGTGAAGGAAAAAGAGTACACATCTCTAACAATACACATATAGGTTGCCTCATTAAAAACCTTACAAGAAAAACCCGGTGGGACAAAACCTTGAAAGGGAAAAAGAGTACAACGCGTATTTGCCCCCCCTAATGAGAACATCCTTGAACTTTTGCATCCCGATCTTGTGCAGCATCTTCTTGAAAGTTGCAATTGGAGAAGATTTGGTGAATAAATCAGTCACATTGTCAGTTGAACGAATCTGTTGCACGTTAATATCATAATTCTTTTGTAACTCATGTATGTAGAAAAGTTTTGATAAAATGTGCTTCCTTCTATCTCTATTTATGAATCCTCCCTTAAGATGTGCTATGTATGCTGAATTATCTCTGTATAAAATTGCAGGTAGATTGTCATATTTCACACCATATTTTTCTCGAATGAGATGTATCATGGATCTCAACCATACATATTCTCGGCTTGCTTCATGAATAGCTATTATCTCAGCATGATTCGATGAAGTGACTACGATAGACTACTTTGTATATCTCTAAGATATGGCGGTACCACCACATATGAACACATAGCCTATTTGAGATCGAGATTTATGCGGGTCAAATAAGTACCCAACATCAGCATGACCAATAAGATCGGGACTGCAATCTTTAGAATAAAACAAGTTCATGTGTTTTATCCCATTTTGATGTCTCATAGTAGGAGCAGAAATATACCTTGCTAACAAATTGACTGAAAAAGGCTATAGGCCTTGTAGTATTTTGCAAGGTACAAAAGTGGATCAATTGCACTAAGATATGATACTTCATAACCAATCCAATTCGATATATTTTGAATATAATCTAATAATCTATTGTTTTGAAAACTCTCCAAGAGTTCCAATGATGTTCAAGCAATAAACTTATATAATATAAAGATTATAAATAAGTTTCCCAGAAACTTTTATATACTTCAAGCAGTTTGAATTCTTAAAAGTTTTCACATAAGTTTTGTCAAGTGACAATATTCAACATTTCATGAGTGACATCTTCAAATATCTGGACTGCAAATCAAATAAGTTTTATACTTACCAAGATGCATCCTTTCATGTCACTTGATAAATGTTTCTACGTCAGCATGTTTAAATAAACGTAGAATTTAGATCCTCGTAATCTTTCGCAATATTGTGCCAATATTGTGTCAAATATATTGATGATATGTCATTTAGTATCGATTCACAATGTGACATAATATTTTGAGATCTCATCACTTCATTATTTTCAGGCACATGAACCTTACATAAAGTTTCATGAAGTGTTATGTCGTAGGCTCTTCAAGAGTTCATTGCCTTCTTATTATGATTATTTGCTCTTTATTTTTCAAGGACTATTTTATTTGGAACCGATTAGTCTACCACGCTTCATGCATGCATAGACTCTGTCCTTTAGGAATACAAAATAACAGTACTTGCGCTTGATATGAGATGTTTTCGGCATTTGACTTGAATTATCTTTTGGATGAAGATCTGGTGATAATTCCTAACATATTTCATAGCGCTTATAATCTCCCCCTTATGTTAGGAAAACTAACATACATCCTCTAATTCTTTGAGGAATCCATCTTTGTGCATTATGGTATATTCATTAATCGTATACGCACATCAAAATTATTAGATGAAATAATTGGTTCCCGACCTTGAACCAATTGAGAGGGAAGAAATAATCACAATTTATTGTTCTAATGCATACAAGTGTTATTGTATGCAACATATCATATTCCAGGCCAACACATGAAGTTTTGTTCTCATTAGCGATGGTTTAGCTATTTATCAAATGCATTCAATGCCAAACCATCATCACCAAGATAACTTTCTTGATTGCACAATCTGTAAATTATGCTCAATTTATATTAAACAAGTAACTTTATGAACGTCAAACGTAGGTTGATCATGAATGTACATGTGATCATCTTATTGATGCATCTTTTCAACATATCACATGATAAGTGAACGGGCCCATATACACCTTTTATTCTTTTCAGATTTTGAGGAATCCAATCCCAAAATTAGTTAGTCCAACCAACTTATCATGAGAATAAACAACATTAAAGTTCATGAAGAATTTTCTAATTCTTCAATATATGCTCAATACTCAGTATTCACATCTTCGGGATATCACAATCATTCATGTCAACTTATGAACTTTTAATGTAGTAAACTCCAAGTTTACTATGATATATGTTTTTGCTTTAGTAAATTTCAAATTTACTATTATATGAATAAATTTCAGATTTACTATTTCAGAAATAGATTTCAAAATTATTCAACCTCTTTCGGAGGTGAATTGTGATACAATCACAATCAAGTGCACGTTTGTATTAATAAGTTTCTCATTTCCCAGGAATGGAATATAATCGTGCCTTAAGCCTATCAAATTATGATAGCTTATAACCTCTTTCAAGATTTTGCTACTTCAGAAGCAAATTGAGGTATACATGTGATGTAGAAAATTTTTCTCTAGTATATCCTATAATCATATAAGCGTATGAAAATATCATCATTTTTTATGATCATTATTATATTCGTGCATTCAATCACTTGTCTTCTTTCAGACATATTATACACTGCTACCACATACACCTCAAGAATGAAGTAAGTTGTCATATTTTAGACTTATCATATATTGCTACCATATTCACTTCATGGAATGGAGCATATTCAATGGGTCGAATTTCATGACTTTTCACCCAATACTCATTATTTTACCTTAGCCATCACAATATCATCAATATGGTGTATTGAGATTCAAACTCAATATTTTATCTATATAAAGGCGTCTTAGGCATAAATCGATGGGACTTGAACCCAAATATTATCATCCCTTTTGATAATATTGTTCTTGAGGAATGAATTTAAAACATAAATGGTTCCAAAACAATTTTTTTTTCCTCAAATCCAACAATAATTATATCGTTAATAGAAAAATACAAATAACATAAGGAACTACTAACCTTGACCTTTAGATTTATAATCTCACCTTATTTGACAGAGTCTCGTGCTGATAACGTGGTTCTTATTTCTTCTTTTGAGGTATCAGAGATCATCATATTGTAAATACAATAAACAAAAATCCTCTATTTATAGGGAAAATTTACTTCTAGTCTGAATAAAAGAAGGATGCTTCAAATCCTAATAGATATCAAAGTAGATCTTGATAGATCTTGATAGACATTCACTATAATGTAAATACATTTATAACAAAAAGAAAAATATTTTTTTAATCAGATATAAAAGGTGGGATACTTACACTCTGTTTGGATGATGGTTTTCCATAGTATGGTATGATATAGTTATTAAGAAAATTGTGTCTAGTTTTATTATTTCTTAAAATATATGGTATGATTTAATTTGATGGTTTAAAACCCATGAAAATCCTCACTTTATGTAACCGCCGATTTGGTGGTATCCCATAATTTACTTTTTTTTTTTTTCCAATTATGTCTTTACTTAATATTATATAATCTTATTTTACCCTTCATCTTATATATTTAATCCACCTCCTACCCCTCCCCCTTCACCCCCTCCCCTCTTTTATTTTTTTTAATTTTTTTAGAAAATTTTTAACTTCTACTTATCCTACCCCCTGCCTCGATCCGACCCCATCCCCCGCCAAACCGCTGCCCTAATTTATTTTTAAAAAAATTCAAAGACTTTTTCTTACCCTACCCTCAACCCCACCCCCCTCCCCCAACCAATTTCCTTTTTATTTTTAAAATTTATTATTTTATAACTTTGAAGAAAATTTCTTATATCACCCCACCACTATCATCTCCCTCCTCTACCAAAAAAATAATAATAACATTTAAATTTTTTCTTACCCCACCCCCTTTGTCATATTCGTTTTCATTATTTTGTGTTTAATATATACACATATTTTTAGAAACTATTTTCCTATTTGTGTAGCGAACACAAGAAAATAAGTAAGAAACAAATTATTTTCCTAGAAAATATTTTTTTGAATTCAATATCAAATATACCCGTAGCATACACAAAATATGCATTCAAATGTTGTGCTTGTCGTTGGTATTACATCTCAAAACACAAAAAAAAAATTATTGCTATAAAAAACGAATCTTGTTATATTAATTTTAATCAATTCTTTTATTGACTTTGTTAGAATTTAGATGAATTTAACAACTTAATATATCTACATGATATAATTTATGACAAATTAGTAGGAAAAAATTATTTTATTAACAATTATTGATAAATTTAACATTTATGATAATTAAGGGTAGTTTAGTAAATTTATCAGTTACGATACAGTAACATACCATCAAACTAAACAATAAAACTATTACTTAAACAACAATGAACGATACACTCTATTCAAACATGATATTGTACTGTACTGTACAGTACAATATCATACCATATAGTACTGTACAGTATGAAACTATGGCAAACCACCATCCAAACAAGTGTTACCCTAAAACGGATGGAATAGCAATAAGGGATCGTTTGGTAGAGTGTATTAGAATACTCTGAATAGAATATATTTATAATACTTGCATTAGTAATGTTAATATTAGTTATGTTGACATTATCTCTTATACACTGTTTGATTGATGTATTAAAAATAAAATATCTTGTATAATTTTTAAGAAAATATTATTTTACAAAAATACCCTCATCACTGTAAAACTTCATTGGTAAGGTTCAGGGGCTTCCTGGTGCGAAAACTACCTCAATAACCAAGGAAAATTGAATTCACTCAATAAAAATTGATTCTTTTTCCTTAGTTTTTCTAAATTTTCCCATTCCCCTAATAGCCAGAAGAAAAAAAATCAAAGTGAGAGTGGAGTTGCCAACTTCAGAATTACAAGTTGAAGTGATAAAAGCAAGCGATAAAGTTGAAGATTTAATCAAAATTGTGAAAGAATTATGGGGTGTGACTATATGTTATCGAGGCATAATTCTGTTAAAATGAAGAGTGATTAGAATTTGTCTACGTATGAAATTAAAATGGTTCTGTTATTAAAGTCACTGTCTTCGCTAGAGAATTATAAAATTAAAATTCACAAGTCAATCCAAAAAGTATTATTTTCTTAGAATTTGTGTTGGTACATGAAAAAAATGTAATTTGAAGCTGTAAGTTTATGATGTGCTCTTGTTATATGCAATATTATATAGTACAAATTTAGGGGATATCCTTCAAGTTTTATGCTGCTATGATTTTTCTGGATGAATTTGTTTCTTGAAGGAGGGTGTTTCTTTATCTTTTGTGTCCTACAATGATGAGACGGGCGGGTGATGAGTAATGAAATGTTAAGACATGTGAGGACAATTGGTGTTCTTTTACATAATCTTTATAAATTCATAGGAAGAAAGATCAAATATTGAGGGGATGGAGAGGAATTTAAGGGATAATAATGTCGTTAATCACTTTAATGCATGTGTTGAAACTTTTGTATTACTAATATACTAGAAAAGGTGGTTATTAGTGATACATACTTCAATTCAGAATAAAGTGTATAACTAATGCAAATATTAATTATGCATAAGCTAAAATATATTACAAATAAACTACTATTAGTATACAAAAAAATAATGCGTGCATTATACATCCTATCAAACGACCCCTAATAATATGAATAGTGTTACTGCATAATTTTTCAACTAGACAGGTATGCCTATGCGTTGCACAGGCCCAACGCGTATAATAAAAAAAAATTAATCAATGAGAAAATAAATTTAGACGTGCAAAAATTACCTAAAGGCTATTACTCGGTGAACAAATGATAAAAAAATCAACATGTGTTGATTCAAATTCTAAGCAAACATCAATTTGAGGTAAAGTAATCCACTATCACACGTTAAACTACATTGATAGAGATAAAAAGAAAGTTATACTCTGTCAGCATATATAACCTAATTCCATCATAAGCAAAATCAGGGGCAGAGCTAAGTATGGCCAAGGGGTTCATCTGAATCCCTTTTGGCAAAACATTCCTCTATGTATATATGGTTAAAATTATTATTTATGTTTATATCATAGATGTTCAATCCTCTTTGGCTTCGTGAAAATTCTAGCTCCGCCACTGGAATATAACAACACAAGAATCTGCAATTTTCCTATTATAGGAATGTTTTAGAAGGAAAGCAGATTACCTTGAATATCAGATAGCTCAGACCTGCACTGGAAGAACATACCATGCAACATCAGCAACACTACTCCCAGAAAGAGTTGCTCAATAACAACAAGATAATCAGTGACGATAGTGTATATGCATACCTTACCCTATCTTAGAAGGTAGAAAGGTTGTCTGCGATATGCCCTCAGCTCAAGAAAAAGATTATTCATAACAACATATTAACAATGTAACCTCAGGAATGGGGTATCGGGAGAGTAGTGTATACACAGACCTTCAAAGATAGAGAGATTGATTACAATATATCCTCAATTCAAGAAAAAAAGTTTAATAATAAAATCACACCCACCAATAGATAGTGGAATCAGTACACTCAGGATGAACACCAATGAAATATTTCCACTTAGAATCATCTTTCCATTTCTCTCTAATCAAGAAAAGAGCAATAGATATCCAAGTTTCTAATCCAGTATAGACATTCCTAATTTCAGATTCTGCAACTGTATCTGTATTAATCTATAGCCTTCTAGGCACTCCTAGAACTGTCTCACCTTTAGCTATATCCCTCTTAGCAACTAATCGTAAAACTTCAGGTACAATTGGTGGTTATACAGGTGTCTTTATTGATACAACCCCTTCATCACATAAGCCTGTTCCAGAATATTTGGACTTGTTCTGGGATTTTTGGGTCAAGTTTTTTAAACTCAAGTAAACTTATGAAGAATGGTTTATGGGAACTGTGTGAAGTTTGAAACTTAAGAAGCATCTCAAATGAAGAAAGTAGCTGCAAATGATAGACATCTATACCGTCCGAAATAGTCTAAATCTCTCAGCAGTTGACAAGAATTATTAGACAAAAGAAAATTTAAGCTATTCCACAGTTGAAATTAAAGAATTTTTCACCTTTAAATTTATGGAACAAATTCAAGAATGCATACATAAACATGATGCTTCACTTAACTAGAAATGTGAACGATGGGAATTTGTTTGGTACAACATATGTGGCCAATCCTAATTTTAGGAGTGATGAATAGTTATTATGGTCCATCTCAGGAAGGAGGCGACTGAATCAACCCTGCCAAGAATGGTCGGCGAGGGAATTTAAGGTGTTGGCTCTGTTTTAGCTGGGAATAACAGGAAAAAGAAGGATAGAAAAGGTTTTGAGAGAGTTTTGACCATGGCGGATACAGTTGGATTAGAAAAAAAGAAAGTATCTAAACATAACCTAAATATGATTACTGTTAACAGACCTCACCAGGGACTGATCCTCGATGCTTCTCTATTGGAAATGGTTGCTATCAAGGAATTGAAACCTATTTCAATTAAGGAACAAAAGACTACTTCTCTTTGGGTTGCTTTGGATGAGGTTACTGATCCTCAGAATTTGGGTGCAATTATACGGGCTGCTTACTTATTAGGAGCTTCTGGGATCGTCTTATGTGCAAAGAACTGTGTACCATTGAGTGGGGTAGTGAGAAAAGCAAGTGTCGGCTCACTTGAATTAATGGAGCTGAGGTCTTGCAAGAATATGATGCAATTCCTTGCGTCTTCGATAGAAAATGGATGGCGGATCCTAGGTGGTTCCATTTCTTCAAGAGCTATTCCATTGCATGTCCTTGTTTTAGGAAGTGAAGGAACTGAGCTGAGGCTATTGGTAGAGAGGTCAGATACTGAATTAGTTAAAATTCCAAGAAATATCCCTTTCAATATAGTTGTTGGACAAGATGAGTGTTGGACAAGATGAGGATGCTGAGTGCGATAATAGTATTTCAGGCCAGAATTATAGATCTGTGGAGATCAAAGATCTTGTCGATCTTAGAGACAGTGACAACGTCTCCAACTTTGAGCCAAAGGTATTGTCCTTTATAGAGAGGTAAATAATTAAGCAAGTTTTATGATGCATATATACACTCTTCAAAATCTCTCATGGCTCTGGTTGTATACAACGTTACGCTGCATCTTCATGATCCACTATGAACTATTACAATGGATAATGGCTTGTTACATAATTGGTTAAATTACATTAATAATGTATAAATTTATATTATTAACATGCGTATGCATATGATAATTTTTCATCTTTCATAACCACTTGAAAATAAAGAAAAAACTAAAACTTAAAAAAAATATATACCCCTAATTTGTTACTCTGACTCATTGAGACCATTTAAACGAATTTATATGTGTTTGTATTAGTTCGACTCATTGAGACCCTTTTTTCTATTAAAACTAAACGGGAAAATGCAGGAGTCGTAAGCATAAGAGGAATTCATCAATCTCTTTAAGGAAATAGAAGTATTCTAGCACAATGAAAAGTTGCAGGGACATTTCGTATTAAGAAGAATTAACCTTTTCAATCAAAATAGACTTTGCCTTCTTGAGACTTGCACCAAGTTTTTCATACTCGGGACCAAGCTTTTTATAGTGCCCACACTTACATATGACATATATATGAATCCAATTAGTCCATATCATAGCCTAAATATATTCAATCTCGCAGTTTAGCACTCACATCTCAGTTACTAAAAACAACCAAATCACCATATACAAAAGCAACATTTGTACCCATACAACACTATACTCAGATTAATCCCATATGCAGTCCTAATATATTAGTTTAGACTCAATATTTTGCAATAATAATACCTAAAATCCTCACAAAATAATAAACTTATATCATTTTGTAGCTATGCATAACACGAATATTTAAAGAAAGCATCCTACTGAAATCTGCTTCATTAACATCCAATATAGTTGACTATGTTATTTATGTGGCGATCTATGTAATATCAACTGTCTAAGTTTACACATGCTAACTGATAATTATTAAAAAAAGGTTTCGACTTTTAGAACAAGTATCCAGATTCACGGTTCTATCATTTAGCAAGCAGACACCAATCATCTTGTTTGTTCAATTTCTGTCACCACTTCGACCCTTTATTCAAGAACTAGAACTTTAAAGCCTAGAAATACTAATTGCCTAGTAATAAAATTTTAACCAGTAACCCCATGACAAAGATTACATTCCCCTTCTAAACATATTAAAGTAACTTAAATTGTACTTCCTTAATGATGGAGCTAAGACAATATTGAGATAGTAATTACTATGGTTTAGGAAAACCATTAAGCAGAACTAACAAGTTTTGTGTGTTAGCTATGATTTAAAAAGAATGACTTTTAACATGCCTGATTACAGTTAAGTTTTCTCGGTCCGTGGGGCTGAAAGTTTGAAACAACTGATTCGGTTGCAGTTTGTGTACACTGATGACTAATAATATACATAACAATAATAATAACAACAACAACAAACACAGTATAGTATCACAAAATGAGCTTCGGGAGGATGGTGTGTACGCATCTCTTACCCATACATTGATCCTTAATCGTCCCTTCTCATAATGAGAATGTATATGACCCTATTCTGGCCTGGTTCAGTTTGGATTCTATGCTGACGTTGTAGGACATGTACAGTTTTTTTCACATTTTTATCAAAGAATTTTCATTTCATAGTTTCCTTGAAAGATCCTTCAAAAATTCTATTCTGGATTTTGCAATTATTAAAATTTTTTGATTAACTTCAAGTTTTGTTTACTCGATATATGGCAAGCTACAAGAGCTTGACTATGAAAATAATTAGCAAATTAATTCCACAAGCTGCTTAGGTATCTTTACATTAGACACCCCACACGAAATGCACATAAATTTAGTAATTTCTAACAAAAAACCATGATATAGCTAAAGTTAATACAAGCAAATTGATGCTACAGTTCAATGTTACAACAACTATATCAATCAAAAACATGAATAGAAACACAACAAGCATAAAATATGGCCTACTTGAGCATCCGGAAATAGAAAAGTGAACGAGGCAACTTGACTTTTCCATACTCAGTAGCTGGAATTTTCAAGTATACAAAAAACAACCCAATTGAAAACACCACAAATACACCTAAAGATGTTGCAAAGCCACTTTTAAAGAGAACCTCACAAAGAAAGACTAATCTTGATCTCACTTGAAATTCACATACAGTCAAAGATATTAAGCTATTGATTATTCATGTTATTAGGAATGGATGATGTATATTTATCTATCAACCTTATAGTGAATATAAACACGTAAAAAAGAAAACGGTGATAGAATGATAATCTTTATAATGATATTAGAGGATTGCAAATAAATGATATTCTCAGTTGGATTCTAAACTAAAAATGATGTTAGTAAGCCAATTTTGAACATCTTGAACTGGTAGAGACTTTTTCTGGAAACGTGTGGAGCATACAACATTAGCACTAATTACTACAATATAAATGTACACTGAATTACAAGACTTCACATTTCAGATTTCAAACCATACATTATATCAATTTGCAATTTAAATACATTGAAATAATATATTCACTGTCATTTAGATGAACAATATATTCACCACCTCAAATTATATATTCACTATTATCTAAGGTAGTGCTATGGACTGCATACACTTTACCTCCCTAGACCCCATTGAACATATTGTTGTTGTTGTTGTTGTGAACGAAACATGGTCATAACACACAAAATCACAATGAACCATTGCTAATGAAGTACCCTATACCTACACCTAGGGTTAAACAAGCCTACCGCATAAAGGCTCCAATTCGAGTGAGCACTCAAATGCGTGAGGCAAGAAGATTTTGATCAGATTTATTTTGCTTAAGGCTAGGCGTATAGACAGGTTTTTGAATCTCAAGATTATTTTTTTTTTTTTTCCCCTCCCCCCAGGAGGATCAAGGATCAATAGTGTTCCCACACTTTCCCTCATCTCAAGATTTTTTTAATACAAGATTTGATAAGTCATAACTTGCGGATTTTGTGGTAGGGCCGAATCACCTCTCTTCTTCCCAATCTTTGGAAGTCAAAGCTATAGAGAGACATTCTAACAAAGTGTATTCGTGAATCTAATATCAAGGTTCAGCTCCATAACACTTGCTTCCAGCTAAAGTCAAACAATTAATATATAGGCATCTGTTTTTCAAGTTTTTGATAGAATTCTCTATAGTGAAGTCTGTCTTTTTGTAATCTTAACATCTAATTCTTTTCTTAAGAACACTTACATGTATACAATATGCATGAAATACAAAGCATATTCATTTAACATCATAGCTAAACAAATAACGTTATAACAGAAAGGTGCAGAAGTAACTTCTAATAATCAAAGCAATATTGAGCAGCTTGAGCAATTTTCACTTTTCAGAAATCTGTGTAATCAAAATTTTGCTAACGTGTTCTTTCAACTACATAAATCATAAATGTTCAGTAAGTCATGTCTGGAGAAAGTAAAATACATAAATTATGTAGAGTAGAAAGGATGTAAATAAAGTAGGCCCAAAGATTATAATCAGTAACAACAAATCAATACACTGTGCGTCCATTTCCCGTTGATGCTTTTTACGAAACGAATTCATAAGTTAATAAAAACATCAAATTCCTGAATAAACTATTCTGCTTAATCAAAATCGAAACCCACTTCAACAATAATACGGTGATGCAAATAAAATTGATTGATCTTGAGAGAAATCACAAAGTTATCTACATGCATGTGAAATCCAACCCAAAACTATCCAAAAGTTCAAGATTCCAACTTTGTTTAAAAGTAGCGAGAAATCAAAAAGTCATCAAATTTCCATACTTGATGTTTCTCTTTTTTAAAATTTCAATCATCAGAAATTGAGTCAGAATGGTTCTCTGGTTCGTGAATTTTCCCATACGGTGGTGCTGTAAAAACCCTCAATTAACAATTGAGCTCACTTCTCAACAAAAATGAAACTGAAAAGTCGTTTATGAAACCTCAAGAATGAAAGAATAGCAAAAGCAAATAACACAGAAATAAAATAAAAATTGAGAAAAGAAAACAATGAACAAATAGGAAAGAAGAGGAGGAAGAAGAAGAAGTACCTGTTACAGTGAGAATGGAGATCAGAATGGAAAAGTGAATCAAGTGTCTACATACATGGGGACATGTTAGAAACAGGTGTCGTTCAAAGGATAAATCAAGGAAATGGTGTGTGTGCTCTTAAACCAAATTGTCCATGTGCTCATAATAAATAAGTATAAGATCTATCAATAGCCAGCAGACACGAACTTAAGTAGATGGAGTAAAATTATTGCAAAAGTTTCAAACTAAATTGCATTCCTTCATTATGACAAATGTGCCAGGAACTTCTGGTGCTGCTATCCACTCTGCCTGATTTTGTTCTCACCTTAAAACAACTCAAAATGATTAGTCGTGAAACTAAAAACCAGCAACATATTTCATGAAAGATTCAGCATGCTTTAAGGACTACATTTGTACCTGAAGGGCAGCTATGTCGTTATACTGGTTGAGTAATGCCAATAGTCCTGGAATACAAGAAAATAAGTTTTCATGATTGCCAATCAATGCAGGAGAATGTGAAATCCTTATAAAGATGACAAGTTTTAACATAGTCTGTATGCGCTCCGTTGAGAATTATTTGAATTCAAGAAAATAGGTACAGATCACAGAAAGCCAAAAATCGATACTACTTGTTAGAAAAGAGATATAGCAATAACAAAACCATCCAATAACTCCAATAACTTACCATTCAACAACATTATCAACCTTATCATGTTCATCTGGGTGCAGCAGACCAACCAATTATTCCCAAGTCTCAAAATGGATCACCAGCTATTTCCGAGTCCGGAGCCAGGCAAGTTTTTTTATTAAAAATTTTAAAGTGGCATATCAAAATTGGAAAATACCAAAACGAACAAGGTTAACACAGTTGATTACCTTGTTCATTAAAAGTTAATGCCCGTTTGGTTACTTGCTAAAATGCAAGGTAAAATTGTGATTTTACAATGGACCCGCTTACCTTATTCTTTGACTGAAAAAGTTAGTTTTCTATTAGACATCTTGACACTATTAAAAATGGCATTGCACTATGCCGGAAAACCAAAAAGACAATCATGTGACGTGCGAATGGTGTGTTCAATCGAAATTAAAGCCGAGGGCTCATCTCTGGATGATATGTTCAGGTGATATTACGATACCTGCAATATGACCACTGTTACAAGCATCGACAACTGCTCGAGTGTCCATGATTGCTCCTTGAGCATTGTTTACAATTAGAACTTCCTTCTTCAACTTTGAAATCTTTTCTTTGTCAAACATCCTTCCGGATCACATAATAAAAATTGTGAGGGATTCAACTTATAGCACAGGAAAATAAACAATGACCTTAAAGGGCAAGAATATTTATCATGACATGGGTAACAGACAAATGCAAGATCAATCTAGTTACTGCAGTAAAGTTGAGCTTCATAGCAGGCAGGAATAATATTTCAGTTCTTTCTCATATGAAGAGATAAGTTGATTTGAATAGATTATGAATTGAAGTACTATTTATAAAACTACTTCAACATTCCAAATAATTCTAATGAAAACAGATCCTTAACCCGTGAAAAAGCTCTCTTTATTCAAATGTGAGAATATAACAAACATAAAACAGCTTGAAAGATGTTTAGTAATTTCAAACAAGTCTTGGTGTCTCCTGTATTTCAGTCACAGAGTCTTAGTTTGAATTGAGTTAAACGAAGATACATTGAAGGTGTTGTAGTTGTCGTACAAAGACTAACTTCATGGCATCTGTTGTGAAAAAGAGAAGAGGAGATAGCTAAGATGTCTTCGCCAAAACTTGGAATGAGGGATGCTTCCAGCGGAAGAAAGGGTACGGAGGCTATGATTGGTCTGATTTAAAGATGGACTACTCTGAAGCATATGAAGGATGAGCGCAAAAACAAAGGTTATCATTAATAGTAAGATGAAGTTTAAAGTTAAATTGTTTCCAAATATAGAAAGTTGTCATTATTTTAGAAACACATTAAAAAGAAATGAGTGTCATATAAAAAGGAACAAAGGGAGTAAGAAATAAGAATGAATGGAAGATATTTGGTTTATCGGAAGAAGTTAACCAAAGAGAGCTAAAGCTCATCCCATCTGTCACTGCATTCAAATAATTTTTACCAGATAAAAACTCAAAAGTATTATTTTCAAAAATATTTGAGACTTTTGAGTATTTAAACTTGACTTGTGAAGCATCAATCTCAAAAGAAAGGATTTGGACCAATACTTGATTACTATTTTTAACTAATATGAGAAGTAGATACGATAAAAAAAATAGTAAATATATAGTAGAGAAAACGGCTACCAGTAATCACTAACATATATCTCACTTTCGTGCTTTTTAAATTACTGGTCTCTGATACCATTTGTAAGGGGTGCGGATAACTAGATTATAAAATAGATTCATATGCGGATAACTAGATTATAAAATAGATTTATTATATCTAATGAATCTATTCTTTTTTGTGCGTGGATATTTCTTAAATTTTGTTTCAATAATTTATTCTTTTTGTAGGATGTATCCATTAATTTATTTGGTTTATCATTTTATCCTGTAGTAACTGCAGAGTTACAAATTTCTGTATAATAATTTATCCTATCTGTACTGTAGTATATATCGAATTATAGATTTTCTATGTCATTTATTATCTTGTGTTGTTCTTCTCGTAGTGAGTTTTTTAAATTATATAAACTATCACATGTACTTTTTTCTAAATTTTCTAAGGTTTTTTCTATCCATATTAACTTTTCTTTTAGATTTTCCATTATTTTTCTAATTCGGTTTCTATAATTAATTTCGTTATTTAGGTTATCTTGGTTTTCTCTAGTTTTTCTAATATATTCTAACATCCACATCCTTGATCTGAATAATATCCTTCTGGAAAAATTTCTTCGTATATCCGTTCTAGCGAATTTATGATTTCAATTTCGTAGTCTATTACTTTTTCTAATATTATTTTCTTAATATCTATAATTTCTATATCTTTAAGTATATATAAGATTAAAACTTTAAGATAGTCTAAATGATCTATTTTCTAAAATTGATATTTTATAGTTGTTTGTTTTAGCCTTAGTAGTTTTTGCATATTTTTATTAAGAGATTTATTTTTATTTTCCATGTATTTGTCTACATTTGTTTTTATCTGTTTTTCTAGTAATTGTTTATTTCGCATATCTTTTTCTAAAAATTCTACGTAATTTATCATGATAAGTCTTTATAAGAGTAGTTAGGTAGACATGGTATATAATTTACTCTAGTAATGTAATATTCACCGAATGCTTTTTCTAATATAATTTTTCTTATATCTGCTACTTTTATATCTCTAAGTGCATACAAAATAAGTATCTTAAATTTATGTCATATTCATTAGTCCATTTGTCATATTCATTATATCTTAAACGAAAGAATGCCTCTTTACATTTGTTTACACATTTTTTTAATGTTTACAAAAAACAAATAAAAGTCAAAAAGCCTACATGGCTAAAAAGTAACCTAGGGGCCTAGAAAGTCTTACAAAATACAAACTACATTTAATGCTACCCTACTATCTTTTACGTAAACACTTTAAAATTTATACAAATTCATACAATAAGATTAAATATCTTGATATCTTGTCTTCCGTTTGTTGTCGTATCTGTCATATCTCCATTATTGCTTTTTATGTTATCTTCCAGCTGTCATCTTGTCTTCTTGATTTTTTTATTCTAGATGTACTTCTGGAATAATATTATCTTCTCCATTACACCTCGAACATTGGTGATCTGGATATTTATGTCCAATTATTTTATAATATCTTGTTAGTAGTCCGTCAGAAATAAATCCTTTTTTAATAGCTCGTGCAGTAGATGGTTTCTCTGGGTTGAGTAGTGTCATTATCCATTGTCTTACATCTTCCATATCTGTTGGTCGTAGCTCTTTTGAATTCGAGTAAATCATTTGGTGATCTCTCGAGTAGTAGCTCCATATTAGATTTCCATTTGTATAGTTATTTGCTAGTTCTTGTATAATCGTAGATAGTCCAATAAGTCTTTTATTTGCGTAGAACTCTGGTATCTCGATTCTAGGTATTTCCGGTTGCTGCGCAATATCTTCTGGTATAATCATATCTCTCGTTAATCCTATCTTTACGACTTGTATAACTGGTTTTTTCTCGTCATATAATATCTCTGCGGGTGCAGTGTAACACTTTATATAAAATAGAGTGTCTTTCGTTATTCTTTTATAGGTTGTGAATATCTTGTATAATTCTTCCATAGCTGTCAATTCTTCTCCGTTTTGGGTGTATATGGTGTTTAGCAGTCCGTAGTCAAAACATGTTTTTACTAAGCTTGGGTTAGTTTTCGGTAGTGCGATTAGGTTGTTATATCCCTGTAATTTTTGGGTTATATAGTTGGTATTTGGTTCTTAGATGTTTGTAGCTCTTGGGTTATGGTTTAGGAAGGTTTGTACTCTATAGATGTTTTCTATATATTTCTGGGTTGTATAATTGTAAACTTTTTTGTCTTGGTTTAGGCTATCTCGGTATGTGGTAACTTGTGGGGGTATGAATAAATGGTCTTTTTGTATTTTTGGTGTAAATGGTTTTTCAAATATTTTATTCATGTTCGTATTTTGGTATCTTGGTCGACTAACTCCTTTGCTTGTACCTGCAGAAGTAGATTGATAAATGTTATGGGTTTTATGGAGTGTCCCAACGTCTCCTTCTAGCTCTGGAATTTTATTGTCTTCCGATCGATATAGCTCTGCACACTGCTGAGTTAGCTGATTCATAGCTATAGACTTCAGTTTATCTTCATTAGTCTTTAGCTTTAGCTTTTCTATCTCAGTACCCATACTGTCCACTTTCAATGAAAGCGTAGTTAGGGCATTGAGTATTTTTTCAAGTGTATTTTCTTCTATCATTTCAGTCTGTGTAGCTTTGTCTTGATATGTAATCTGCAATAACATTTTTGTTAGTACTGATCACTTCTATTATAAATGTGAAATTTAATATATTTAAAACTAGTCTCCGAATCTCTTTTGTTGTAACTGAATTTTGTATTTTCTTTGTTAGCCACCAGCGTACCTGTGTATTATCTGTTCGCACAATAAATTTGTTATATACAATATATGGCTCAAACGCTAACAAACATTTATATAATGAACATAATTCTTTCCTATTTATTTCCCATTTTATTTCTGTCTCATTGAACGTACCTGAGTAGTATCTACAATGGTGTTCTATTTTTTCTGCTTCATATCTATATTTAAGTACTCCTTCGTAACTATATTCACTAGCATCCGCTTCTACTATATATATAAATTTTCTATTTTCATCTGAAAATTGTAATTTTGGTAATTCTTTACAAAGTAATTTTATTTTTTGAACTTGTTTTTTATCTTCTTCATTATAGTTATATTCTATATCCTTTTTTAATTTTTTCTGTAGTGGTTTTAAGTTTTCTGGTAATTTTGGAATATATTCTCTTACTTGGTTTACTAATCCTAAAAATGATTGTAATTTCTTTTTTGTATCTAATTCTTCTTTTGAATTTATTATTTTTTGTACTATATGTTGTTGCATTTTTACTCCACTTTTATCTATTTGTATTCCTAAAAATTCTATCTGGTTTCTCATAATTTCAGCTTTCTTTTCGCTTAGACTTATTCCCGATTTTCCTATTATATTTGTAAACTGTTCCAATAATTTTATATGTTCTTCTTTAGTTTTTGTATATAATAATATATCATCTATGTATACTATGCAATTAGGTAATTATTTAAAATAATTATCCATAAAATGTTGATATCTACCTGGTGCATTTTTATATCCAAATGGTAATACATTCCACTCATAAAATCCTTGTGGTACTGTGAATGCGGTTAATTCTTTAGATTCTTCTTCTAACTTTAGGTGGTAAAATCCTGATTTACAATCAAATTTGCTAAAATAATTATATCCTTGTATTTGTCTTATTTTTAATATCTTATTTGGTATTGGATAATTATATGTTATAGTTTTTGCATTTAAATTTCTATAATCAATAAGCATCCTACTTTTTCCTCTTTTTTGTTCACTATGTTTATTTACTATAAATACTGGACTATTATGTTTACTATTACTTTTTTGTATATATTGTTTTTCTAATAATTCATCTATATGCATTTTAAATTCTTTTAAATCGTCAAAATTATAGGTTAATGGTTTTTGGGTTATTATGCTATTCTTATCTATTAAGTCAATTTTTATGGTACTTTTATGTTTTTCCCATCTTTTTAATGGATCGTCACTATATAATTGTTCTTATTTATTGAAAATATAGTTATTTCTGTTTTATTTATCGAAAATACTACTAGTTCTATTTTATCTTCAGTAGTTTTTATATTTTCTAACTTTTGTGTAATTTTTTCACTTCTCTTTATCCAGTCAGTTTTCTTTCTTATTTTATTATTAACTCTTTTTGCTCTTACTTTTTGTTTACATGGTGTTGTAAACCACCAGTCGTTTCTAGTTATTATATGTGGGTATAGTTTATCTAAAAATGACATTCCTAAAAGTATATCTTTTGATGTTAGTTCATAATTATAAATTTCTTCTATTGTTAATATCTTATCCCATATTTGTGCTTTTACATTCCTAGCTTTAGAAGTAATTAAGTTTCCTTCATTATTAAATCCTTTAACTACTATTGATGTTTTTAATTTATCCCATTTACTTTCTGGTAAGCAATTATATCTACATAAATTAGCTTCTGCTCCTGTATCTATCATAGGCGTATAATATCTACTGTAATATCCTTCCGCTATTATCTTCATTAATACATATATTTTCATTTTATGTTAAGGCTCTTTTTAAGAATAATTTTTCTTTATTATATGTTATGGTTAATTGTTTATGTTCTATATTATATGATTTTACTTGTTCTAACCATTTTATTCCTAATATTATAGCTGCCTTTTGCATTTCTTCCTTTACTTCAAATTCTATTTTTATTTTTCTAACTCCTATTATTATTTCTTTTTCTGCTATATTTTTATTATTTATTAAACTTCTTGGTAGATCTGGGTACATATCATTATCTGTTTTTATTTCTTCATCTTTTACTAGATATTTTGCTATATAATTTTCTTCTTGTCCTGTATTTAAGAGTATTAAATATTCTTTTTCATTTATTTTTTCTGTTATGTAATATTGGTTTAAATTACTTATTGAATTTGTTTCATAACTTGTTCTTTTTGATGAGCTTGATGATTCTGGTTTGTCATTAGCTATTCTTTTTGTTGTACTTATTCTATCATTTACTATTTCTAAATTTTCTTCTATATCTATGTCTCTATAGCTATAATCATTATAATCTATTATTTTTACAACTTGTTCGAATGGGCTTTCTATTCGTATCTTGTTAATTTTATTTTTTTCTGTTATTTTATGTTTTGTTGTTAATACATATAAATTTTTACATCTTGCTGTAAATATTTTACTTCCTGGTGTTAGTTCTATTCCTGATATCTTCCAATATAATACTAGTGATTTATCTATATTTCTATCTGTTACCGCTACTGAATAATTTCCACTTATTATAAATTAAAATTTTTGGTATATTAAATTTCCTTTTACGACAGTTATTATGCTTTTTTCTATAGGTTTTATAATTCTATCATCTGCTAGATATAATTCTATCGGTGTATCTATTCCTTCTCTAAAACATGCTTTTATTAATATTTCTGTACCTCCAAGGTGTACATATTTTATTGGATCTCCTTTACTTTTTATATCATTTATCTTTTTATTAATTATTCTTTTTGTTACCAGTGGTATACTAGCTTTACCTTTTACATATCTACAGTCTATTACATGTTCTTTTTGGCATACTACATAATATTCGTCTTTTTTCCTAGTAAAAATATTTTTTATTGTTGGTATTTTAAATATTTTTTCTACACTTAAATCTACTTCTTTTCCTTTTATTTCATCAAATATACTACTGTCAAAAATTATTTTTTGTTCCCTTCCTTCATCATTTAAATATTCTTCCTTTGTTGTTATTTTTATATCTTCTTCAGTCATTTAATTCATCTATTTCACTATCTATTTCAGTATCTGTTTTATTTTCAGAAATTTCATATATATTATCTTCTCTTTCTAATTCATAATCTATATAATCTATTTGTATATATTCTGTATTATCTACTTTTATTTCTGATATTTGTTTATTTTTTGAATTTTTAGGTAATTTACAATCTCTAGCTAAATGTCCTAACTTTCCACAATTATAACAAGTACATTCTTTTATAGATTTCTTCCTTCTATATGGTCTTTTATTTTTATAATTTTTTACATAATATCTTTTTCTTGGTTTCTTGTATTTATATTTTGATTTTTTATATTTCTTATATTTTTTATGTCTTTTTCTTTTCTTATAATATCTTTCTTCACATCCAAATTGGGGTGCTATTTTATTTTTGCAACATGCTAAATTTCTTATTAATGTTTTTTCCATTTTTAATTCTTCTCTATATTTTTCACATAAATTTCTATACTATTGTTGTAAAAATTTTATTCTAGCTCCTAACGTATCTACTATTTTTGCTTCTTCCCAGCTTTTTATTATTTTTGAACTAAATGGTTCGGGTAATTTATTAAAATATAATTTTCTTATTTCCTTACTTTCTTCTATACTATATGCTCCTTTATAATGATATTCTTTAAATGCGCAAGTATATTCGTCTATATAACACATATTACATATTGTTAATTTTAACATTAAATTCCTATTTGTATCTTTTTCTTCATTTTGTTCTTCTTCTATTGTTGTCATACTACCAAATTCATCTTTTATAGCTGTTTCATATTTTTTTAATAGTTCTATAGGTGTTAGTTTAGTTGTTGTTGATGATGTTCCTTCCATGGGTTTATTAGCTCTTAATACTTTCTTACTATTTTCAGTTAAGTTCGAAAACCATAGTTTTACCGATCCTATTAATGTTTTTTGTATATATTCTGGTGCATCTGTTATGTTTATATTATTATCTAATAATTATTTTGTCATATATCCTATCCATAATTGTATTGTTTTTTCTGTATCTATTACACAGTCTAGGTCTAAAAAGTTATAATTTTTATTAACCGTTTGTTTTGGTGTCCATTTGTCATATTCGTTATATCTTTTAAATTTACTTTTATAATATATAGCTTTTCTTATTTCTGTTGTTTTAGATATTATATTTTCATCTTCTTTTTTATCAAGAGTATTTATTTCTGTGTTGGTATTTTCTAAGTTTTCTTCATTAATTATTTCTTGTTTTTCGTTAACTTCTAAATTTTTTATATTTGTTAATATTTCCGTATATGTTTCACTATCTTCTGAATCATAATTATCTGTTTCTTCAACGTCTATATTATTTATCTCTAATTTTTCCTTAAATTGATTTATCTCGTTTAGTAATTTTTGTTCTCTATCTTTTTCTTCTTTTTCTTTTTGTCTTTGTTCGTAC
Source organism: Capsicum baccatum var. pendulum (assembly GCA_030864225.1). NCBI lineage: Eukaryota > Viridiplantae > Streptophyta > Magnoliopsida > Solanales > Solanaceae > Capsicum > Capsicum baccatum. The sequence continues at coordinate 237,017,863 of CM061556.1, read as the reverse complement.
AAATCTTTTAACATTTGTAGTTCTTTTTCTAATTCAACAATTCTACTATTTTTAGTTTCTTCTATTTTTCGTATTTCTTCCGTAGTTTGTTGTTTAATTTTTTCTATTTCCTTTTTTCTATCTATTTCTTCATTTTCTTTTTCTATTCTTACCATTGCTGTTAGTTTATCTTCTAATTTTAACTCTTCTTTTTCTAACATTAGATATAAATGTTCACCTATTTTCTTATATCTTCTTCCTAGATTAGAAAATACTGTTTTTATTTTTGATCCTTCATGATTTTCGTATATTTTTTCATCTATTATAAATTCTTCTTTATTCATTTTATTGTGAATAGTTCATGTTGGTATATATATTCTAAACTATCTATTTGTGATTTCAATTTTGATATTTCATCTTTTTGTGTATTTATTGAGTTTTTACTAACTCCGGCAAATATATTATAATGTAGTCTTTCTATTCTTATTTTTAATTCTTTACGTTTTTCAGAAATAAATTGTTTTAGTTCTTTGTATTTTTGCTCTTTATTCATTTAAATTATATTTATAATATCTTGGCGGATATCTAAATCTAATTTTATCATAATTAGGTGGTATGTGTCTCATTCTTCTAGATTTTAAATGGATTATTAATTTTGCTTCAATACTAGATATTAATGTAATTAGACAGACTAATCTTTGTGGATTTTCTTTTGTTTTATTTAGACTTATATATTCTGAATAATTACTAATTAAAGATTCTTTAATTTTTCTAAAAGCTTCTCTATTTTTAAATGGTCTTCTCATAATTAATTCAATAAATGACTAACTCTAACATATATCTTACTTCTGTACTTTTTAAATTACTGGGCTCTGATACCATTTGTAGGGGGGTGCGGATAAATAGATTATAAAATGGATTCATTAGTCCATTTGTCATATTCATTATATCTTAAACGAAAGAATGCATCTTTACATTTGTGTACACGTTTTTTTAATGTTTACAAAAAACAAATAAAAGTCAAAAAGCCTACATGGCTAAAAAGTAACCTAGGGGCCTAGAAAGGGAAGTAGCTACCATTTGTGCACGAGCTGCTTTTCCTGCAACAGATTATTCATATTGTTCTTGCCTGTAACAACAGGGGATAGATAATTTAGGCCAAGCAAATATCTTATTTCGAAGATCTAGTAAAGCACCGAAATCAGGAGCGACGACATCTTATGGTAATTACACATAAACTACGACACTAAATTTTAAATTTCATCAAGAGAAAATCAAAAATGGGCATATCATCAAATACGTTGGATGCATACCATAAATTGAACTTTCAGAGTCTCAAGCAACAAATAAAATTTTATAATGAAATCAAATGTGAAACATAGAAATATAAGATAAGAAGAAGAAAATCCACCAGAGAACAAAGGTAAATCAATAATCTCTTTGTTCATTTTTATCACACTCTACCCTTTTATATATATGTTGAGCAATTTAAAAAGAACTGAGAGAAAATTAAAACAAAAATAGAGTAAACTTACCTACAATTGCAAGAGAAGATGAAGAGAACAAAAAGAATTTTTAGGAAAAGCAAATGGCTTCTGTGGTTGAACAAGAGAATAGTAAAAAATGATGTTACCAGTGTGAATTGATGAATTTGCCCTTGATCGCCCTTCTAGTGACATTTCTATATAGTAGAAATATGGTCAATAAGGAAATTACTCAATGGATTACTCTGATTAGATGTACTGCTCCCTACTTCTCAATCAAGGAAGAAAAGTAACAGTTGTCCCTCAATCTCAAGTATAATTGTGATTGGTCATATTAATTTACACCAGTTTGCTCTAATTATGCATATAATAATAATGTTAATAATCGTATCTTTAAAGCAAACTAAATACATTATATAAACTAGATTTTCCTTTAAATCTTATATAAACTTTCTTTTACAAAGTTATATGAGTCTTCGGCCAAACAAAAAAGAATTCTAGCAGATGCATGAATTGTGACTACATTAGTGCATGTAACAACGACTAATCATAACTTCTCGTATACGCGTATCATTTGCTTATGTAAGTAGTACTTTAGTATTTTCATGAATTCGTATAGTTTAAATTATATTCAAAATAAATATCTTATGGATATTGATATAGTCAAATCTCGTTATAACAATATTTCATTGTAATGATTTGATTTTCTTCATTTTTTTAATGTTATATTTCACTTCTCTTTAATAGTACATATTCTATTTATACTCAATAATGACATTTATTATGATTTATGATGATATACTTTTTTATAAATTTCTCGTCTGTAACAGTCATACGTAAATATTAAGATATCATATCTAATAAGAGGGAAAGGCAGGAGAAGCAGGCAACCCTCCATGAACATGCCTGTTTCTCCAGTCTGCTTATCATCTGTGTGCTTCATAATTTTATTATATCATCTCTAATTAATAATTATAAGTTATTTATGTATTAGAAAATTAATAATATCATATCTAATAAGAGGGAAAGGCAGGAGAAGCAGACAACTCTCCGTTAAGATCCCTGCTTCATCAATTGTTTGCTCCGTAATTTTATTATATCATCTCTAATTAATTATTATAAGTTATTTATGTATTAGAAAAATAATAATATTTAATAAAAAAATAAAATAGATATTTATGATATGTCTGCTTTAACTGCTTCACCCATAATTTGACTGTATCACCATAGTTAATTATATAAGTCATCTAAATATTAAAAAAATTATTATAAAGTCATCTAAGTATGCTTCATCGGTTGCTTCCTTCATGATTTTATTATGTCATCTCTAATTAATTATTATAATTTACTTATGTATTAGAAAATTAATAATATTTTTAAAAAGGTAAAATAGATATTTATGACATGTCTGCTTCAGGCAGCTCTCCGTCAATGTGTCTGTTTCTCCTGCCTGCTTCATTAGTTGCTTGCTCCGTAATTTTATTATAACATCTTTAATTAATTATTATAAGTTATTTATTTATTAATTAATTAATTAATAATATTTAATAAAAAAATCATATCTAATAAATATTTATGACATGTCTGTTTCAATAGTAATTTTATTAAATATCACCCCTAATTAATTATTATAAGTCATCTAAGTATTAATAATTAATAATATTTGATAAGAAAATAAAATATATATAAAATGGTAAGTTAACTCTTGATATTTTAAATTAATTTGAAGTCTTATATGAGGTCCACTTAATTTTTTTCACAAGTATTTTTATAGTAATTTTGTTATATCACTTCTAATTAGTTGTTGTGGGTCATTAAGACATGTCTGCTTCAATCGTAACTTTACTATATCACCTATAATTAATTATTATGATCATCTAAGCATTAGTGTATTACGCCACTTAAATTGAAATAGAAGAAAAGTATTATAAATCACAATATCAAAACTTAAATTATTTAAAAAATGTAATTGACTATCAATGCCATAAAAGTTTGAACAAGGAGAACGATATATATTATTTGAAAATTACATAAAAATTATTATAAATTACAATAGTTAACAATTTAAAATATCTAAAAAAATAATCTGTTATATATTTTTAAAAAAATATATATAAAAAATATTATAAATCAAATTAATTAACATAAATTTAAAAAATAATTTATTGGGTCCGTGCCTTGCACGGGTTATTAGTAACTCGTAATATTTTACAAGAAAAAATGCATCAAGTGTGAAAATAAAACTAAAATATGTATGACCCCCTCCCCCAATTATAACATAGTTGGTCTAACTATATACGTACTTTGTAAAACTTGTTGCATTTTAAGTTTTGATTGCACACATCACATAAGAATCAGGGTGCGGTTGGGCCCCATTTCATCCACCCTATAGGCAGCTACACCAATTGTGTGCAATATTATCGTTAATCTTCTCATTTTTTTTTTCGTGTAATAGATTTAAGATACTTGAAATTCTATTTCTTTTAAGTGACATGTGTGTCAAGTCTCACTTTCACGTCAGTATCATGCGTTAAATCACTGAATTTGCACTCCAAGTACTACTATGTTTTCATCCTACTCCACTTGAACAATTATACTCTAGAATTTGTCTTTAAACCTTCAATTTAGTGTTAATTACTTATTTTTGACATGAATCTCATCAATCAAAACTATTTTATTCACAAATAACAGACACCACGATATATCTCCTTAATCTACTGTGTTAGTACAGACATCATCAAAGCAATAAGAACGGGGCTAAATGATGCATCCAATCACAACTAAGAATATCTTCAACTTCTTAACTTTCCAGTTCGTTTCCTCTCTTTGTCAATGTTTTCCATGGTGGGCATGGACAGAGTTTCCTCTCTAGTAAAAGGAAAGTTCCATCAAGAAAAGGAAAAAGAGGCAACAAGTGTTGTCTTCTGACATAGATAGAATGTAATTCTCAGGTTCCTAAGTATTTTAGGTTAGAAATAGAGGCGATACTAGAATTTAATGTTTGTTGGCTACTGGCAAAATAAATATAGGAAAATGATAAAAATAACATTTCATTATAAAAATAATTTCACCATAATAGCCACTCAAAACTAATTATCTGCAATTAACCACTAAATTGATTTCTACTTTTAACCATTTCTCTTTAGGCTTCGTCTCCTTCTTCATTTTTTAAAGTGTTTTTTGTTCCATTTTAAAAAATGTTATTCATTTTTCTTATGAGAAGGAATTCAACTTTTCTAATTTTTTATTTCATTATTATATTTTTTTTAAACTAAAAATGTATCAAAGTAGTATAAATACTGTATCGGTTTGGTATAGGGACCATATATGCATGTGTAGGTTCCTTCTCTTTTGAAAAAAGTGTATCAATGTGATATAACGGCTGTATCAATTTGATAAATGTGCATGCATAAGTTTCGTCTCTTTTGAAAAAGTATATCAATATGGTATAAGCGCTATATCGATTTGGTCTAAAAATTGTATATGCAAAGAAAGGCTAAGTAGCCGAATGGCTGTTAAAGGATACTATTTTGGTTGACTGACCATAATGTGACAAATTGATCAAATGCTGACCATTTATTTTAAAAATAGCGAGTGGGCCTCCTTTCTCCAAAAGAGAAAATCTCATATAGTAATTGAAGGGATTTGAATCCACGATCAAGAATTAAGTTGATTTAAATCCATAAAGAAGAGGTCAAAAATTAAGGCTTTAGCAAGCACCTTCTCTACTATTAAATCAAGTAAAATTTACGTAAATCCCGACATGTTTATCCATATTTATATTTTATCCTGACTTTTTTCAAAATTTTATAAATTCTTTTTTTTTTTTTGTGATTTCAGATACACATTAAGTAAACGAGATACATGTTAATGATATATCTTATTATTTAGCTGATTAGCATAAATCAAGGAATGTTAATGATAGATCTTATTATTTAACTGATTAGCATGAATCAAGGAATGTAACATATGGTAAATCATTAAATGAACAATTAATTCAACTAATCATCTACATAACTAGAGAAAATCCCATTAAAAAAGTGATATTTTATTATTAATTTCAATTTTGAACAAATTCACATCCATAATCATTTTGCAGACAAAAAAAAATATTTTCTTATTTTTTCTGCGATTTTTTTTCTTCTCCTCATTTAAATTGCACAATCAATATTCTCCTCTCTTCTCTTTTTTTTTTTTTGTGATTTTTTTTCTTCTCCCAATTCAAAATGCATAGTATATATTTTCTTCTCTTCTCTATTTTTTTGTGATTTTTTGCAATGATTCTCAATGAATATCTCAATGTTATTATGATATTTCAGTGTTTGGTTGTCTGATGTCAAGTACGAATGATACAAAATTGATTGCACAGTAATTGGAGAGAATAAAACATATGAAATGTTAATTTCTGCAATTGCTGCAGAATTAAAAATCGATGAAACAAAGAAAAAAATTGAAGCCCGATATGTTATTGAAGGAAATTCATCTCCCTTGTTGATTTGTGATGATATGGGAACCAAGCTATAGGTAGTGGTTAAGAAAAGTATTCTAGATATTAGGGTGTACCCTCTGTTCATCGGTATCATCGATAAAGAAGAAAGTGAGATGTTGTTTGAGGATGATAGTGGAACAATTATGTATCTCTTGTTGAATGAATTTAGTCAAAAATATAAAATTGTTAAAATGTTTTAGCCAAAAAGAATGTATCTCACGTTTTGATACATAATATTGAAGTTGAGATACTTAATTTTGATTACTAAGATACATCTATTTTTGAACTATTTTGGTAGAGATACATAATGCATTGACTAGAACAGAAGGGAGATACATAATTAAAGTTATGTATCGAATATAATTTATGAGTTACATTTTGCATATGTTAACTTATATTAGTTACAAGTATTGCAGCTTTGTTAGATAAGAGTTAACTGTCAAAAAATACGAGTACTGCATATGTTACATAATTAAAAATAATAAGAGATATATTATTCTGCACATATAATTGAAATAAAAATAATAAGACATACATAAAATGAATAAGAGAGTACTTTTATCTAACTACATATAACAATAGATATATAATTATCTTCATGTTATTCTAAACTAAAAAGAGATACAAAAAAAACTAATTCAGCAGATACATAATTCAACACTTATTTCTTTAATAAAATAACAATGTATACATAATTTAGCATTTATATCTGACAAAATATATACATAATCCAACACTTATTTCTTTAACAAAATAACAATGTATACATAATTTAGCACTTATATCTGACAAAATATAACAAGAGATGTATAATGATCTTCATCTAATAATCTCAGCTAAAAAGAGATACAAGTAAACTAAATTAAAATATTTGTTACAAAACTTTTTGATGCAACAGCTTCATCTTTACAGGATTGTTGTGGTGTTTAGATCTATAAGTACTAATTAGCTTGTCCTAGATACATTGTTAGAGATACTAGAAATATTGGAAATTTTATTTTAATATCCAACAAGAAATAGCTCTTCCGCCATAATATGATGGCTAGGATTACAAAGAATATGCCTTGATATCTCAGCTATGGCCAAAAGTAATTCATTTATCCATTCGCTACATGAAGATTCTCGTGACTGATGACACATCGTGATTAATTTAGATATATGCTATGCTAAAAAGAAATTTATAAGTCTCTCATACTATCATTTGGCTGTCACATTTTTACTTTATGCCAAATAAAACTTCAAATTAATATTTAGTCATGAAAATTTAGAATTTTTTTTGTTTCACTTTTTTTATCTTTTTTCTCTCACAAAAATTACTCCCTTTGTCCCAAATTATTCATCTCAGATTTTTCATTTTACTTGTTTTTTTTCATTAATAAAAAAGAGATAATTTTTTTTCATGTTTTACCCTTTGCATTAATTATTTTTCCTTCAAATTAAAATGCAAACATCATTTAATAGAAATACTATGATAAATTAGGCATGCTATTAATTATTTTTCTTAATCAGGGTGACATCTCAATTTGGGAGAATAATTTGGGATGAAGGAAGTAAAAAACAATTTTAATTATATTCATGGTCAAATACAACTTCAATTTCCACTCAAACTTAAAAACTTTTAATTTTCATCACCAAACGTTCACTAATATTTTATGATTCAATACAATATTTTTTCTTTAATAGATTTAATATAAATAAATTAAAATTAATTAATGCTCAAATACATATGTCGATACATCAAATCAAAATTTTGACGAAGATGGGTCTCCTATATACGACACCTTTTGGCCGACCCCGCCCGAACACGACCGGTGACATATTAAGTCCAGGTTTCACGGCTTGATAGTAATGGTAACAATTAACAGCGAAACTTCCTAACAATTTATAAGTGAATAAAACATAACGTTTTTTTCTTCTCTTCTTATCCTTTTCTCATTGTTTTCTTTTGGTGGTTATCTTTGAGAGTTTAAGTTCTATATAAACTAATTATATTACTTTTTATCACAATTAATATCTGAGATGAATGTGCTGATTAGAAGTAAAAAAAAAAAGTAAACCTATTTTTCCGTTAATTTGGTTTAATTCTTCAATAAATTTTTACTCACAAAGTTTTGAATAATCGTCATCGGCAAGTTTTGAATGATCGCCACCAATCTACTTCTTATAACAACAACATACAAGTGAAATACCACAAGTCTGGAGAGGGTAATATATACACAAATTTTACTATTACCTTGTGGGGTAGAGAGTGTTTCCGAAAGACCCTCGATTCAAGCGAAATAAATTCACATAAAAGAAGAAGAAAATAGATTAATTAATAAGGAAAGCAATGCAGAACCTATTAGACAGCAAAAACATTGAAATAACATGATAATTGTCTCGCCAGCCTATTTCTTAAAGGAAAAAAAACTAGTACAACTTATCTTCCAAATGCTTGTTCCCTTTCTACATCAAATTAATTAGTATAAAGTACTGAAGATGAAATTGGCGTGTGCAACAATTTGTGGTATGTGTTCAGATTGACAAAACTAAGAAAAAGGTTCCCTTTACGCAAATTATACAACTGGCCTGATAGAGAGATTCTTCAAATTGATGATGTCTTATTGTTATTAAGCGTAATTGATGAAACGTCAAATTTAAAAGCACCATAGGCAATTTTTTGGCTGTCAGTGTTCTTATACTTTTATTTTCTTAATTAAGAAAAGACACAAACAAAGATAATAATAATAATAATACTTAGACATCATTTTTGTTTGCACTCTCTTGAGAAAAAAGCTAACTGCATGCTAAATTGACTAAATTGCTCCTATTTATTACTCTTCTCTATTTATTTATTAGTATTATTATTTTATATTATATTATATTGATATATCTCCATATTTATGACTAAGGGTAAATGTGAAAAAAAAATAATTATGTCTTGATTTTGTGAAATGACAAATATTAAAAAATATTTATTTTTAGTAAGAACGATAACTAATTAAGAACTAACGATTACAAGTTTTAATTACTTGAGTTATGTCGTCGTTCTATCAACTCGTAAGGTTATTTTGTTTAAAGAATTGGTAATCACCTTATCACTTGATATTATTAATCATCCATGTAAAATATTGTAAAGGTAAAAATAAGTGGTGCAGTTTGTAAGGGTTGTTTGGTTGGGAAAGAGTTATCTCGAGATAATTAATTTTGGATTAGTTATCCCATCATATATATGAGATAACTTATTCCATCATTATGGTATAAATGGTGGATAAATAATTTTGGGACTAAGTTATACATCCAACCAAATGAAGCATATAATCTTACATTTTATCCGAAAACTAATATACCTTACAACTTACACCAAACAATCCCTAATAGTCTAGTATATATACAAGGGCGACTCAAACACATCGGTGACCTAAGACAAAAATTAAAAGAGGCCTTAATTTTTTTTTTTAAAATATTTTTTTTAATAAAGTCGATATTTTAAATTTTAAGATGCAAAGTTGTTAATATTACAGTCGATTCTTCTAATAATTTTTTTCACTAATATAACTAATCCCTCTAATCTTTCTTGAGACATAACACTTTAAATATATCAAATTTTTTCTAATAATTCTTTACTTTTATATAAGAATGTTATGTTTTTCTATAAAATATTTAATAATTTTTAATAAAAAAATCATAATCTATTATTACTAAAAAAAAATGATGCCCTCCAAATTTGGAGGCCTTAGGAGATTGCCTTTTTTTTAATGGGTAGAGCGGGCATCCTATATAATAAGTGGGAGTGGAATTGCTCAAGCAGACTCCACTCCGTCGTTATGTCTGCTTGCTTCATAATTTTACTATATTATTTCTAATTAATTATTATATGACATTTAAGTATTAAATAATTAATAAAAAAGTAAAATGGACATTTAAGACATGCCTGCTTCAGCCGCTTCAATCGTAATTTTACTCTGTCACCCCTAATTAGTTATTAGAGGTCATCTAAATATTAAAAAAGTAATAATATTTAATAAAAAAATAAAATAGACATAAAATAATAAATTACCTCAATAATATTTTAAATTAATTTGACATCTTATATAAGGTTTACTTAAATTTTTTCCATAAGCATTTTTATAGCATCACTTCTAATTAGTTATTATGAGTCATTTAAGATATGCCTACTTTGCTACTTCAATTGTGGTATTCGGTTGACATCAAAATTATATCAGTGTCACTTAAATTGGAATAGAAGAAAAATTATTATAAATCATAATAAGTAAAAACTTAAATTATTTTAAATATATAATTAATTATCAATGCCACAAAAACTTGAATAGAGAGAGTATTATAAATTAGCTAACAACTTAAAATTGTAAATTACAATGTCAAAAAGGTATTATAAATTACAATAGTTATCAACTTAAAATATCTAAAAATAATTAATTTGTTATATGTTTTTAAAAAATATATTATTTGTAAATTACGTAAAAAGTACTATAAATTGTCATAGTTAACAACTCAAAATATCTAAAAAATAATTAATTTGTTATCTATTTTTTTAAAATACGTAAAAAATATATTAATCACAACAATTAATAACTAAACAAAAATTAAAAATATTAAATATTTGATTGACTTTCAAAATTTTATGGGTGTCAATTAACAACTTAAATTATCAACTAAATAAATGAAGACTACACTACGTCGTCACGTCTGTTTGTCACCTGCCTGCTTGCTCCGTGATTTTACTATATCATACCTAATTAATTATTATATGATATTTAAGTATTAAAAAATTAATAATATTTAATAAAAAAAAGTAAAATAAACATTTATGATAAATCTGCTTCAGCTTCTTCAATCGTAATTTTACTATATTACCCCTAATTAATTATCAGAGGTCATCTAAATATTAAAAAATTAATAATATTTAATGAAAATGATAAAATAGACATAAATAATAAATTACCTCAATATTATTTTGAATTAATTTGACATCTTATATGAGGTCTACTTAGACTTTTTTTTCATAAGTATTTTTATAGCATCACTTCTAATTAGTTATTATGAGTCATGTAAGACATGCCTACTTTACTGCTTCAATCGTGGTATTTGATTGACAACAAAATTATATTAATGTTGCTTAAATTGGAATAGAAGAAAAATCATTATAAATCATAATAATTAAAAACTTAAAATTTTTTATAAAATATAATTGACTATCAATGCCACAAAAATTTGAACGGAGAAAGTATTATAAATTAGCTGAAAACTTAAAATAGTAAATTACAATGTCAAAAAGGTATTACAATTACAATAGTTAACAACTTAAAATACCTAAAAAATAATTAATCTGTTATATATTCAAAAAAATATATTATTTATAAATTACATAAAAAGTACTATAAATTTTCATAGTTAACAATTTAAAATATCTAAAAAATAAGAGAAGATGCATCAAACCTCCCTAAAACTTGTCATTCCAACTTACTTTAGCACTCTAACTTTACATCTAATTATTTACCCCTTAATTTCGTTTTGAGCGAATTTAATTCCCCTAAAAAATGGAGAACCACACATACAGTGGAAGGTGGTTTACACGCCCCTCCACGGATCAATTTTTTCCAAATATATTTTCTGAAGTTATTTTTTTCTTTTTCATCCATCAACTTCATCTCTCATAAAGTTGTTTTTTTTTCTTTTTCATCCATCAACTTCATCCCTCATAAAGTTTTTTTTTTTTCATCCATCAACTTCATTCCTCACAGTATAGATATACACACACAGAACAAAAGAAAGAAAGGAGAAACTCACTCAATTTATACACACACACAGAATTCACTCACTCACATAGCAATAGGAAAATACGCGCGCACACACCAGAAATCGGAGAAAAATAATCAAGAACAGTGGTAGATAAATATTCAGATATGATTTTTCAGCGAAATCTCACCGGAAAACATCATCCCACAATCTCCCATCATTTCTTTCCAATCTGAGTTCACTGGTGAAGCTCACCGGAGCTCCACCGTCGTCAAATCCATCAAAAAAGTCATTGACGATGACCAACACCTCAAAAAAGTAAAATCGGTGAATTCCACTGAAATTGGCTCCACCATCGAGGACTGACATCGTCGATTTCATCAACGCACCACCGACTACTCTTCATCCTCTTCATCATAACTACCACCAACTCACAAATCCACCATCACTGCTAAGACCATATTTGAGGCCGTTAATTTTATAGTACCCATCACCAAGGTCCAATAGCAATACAACCTTATCTCCGTCAATTTCAGAATCTCCACCATCATCGTTAATATAATTCATCCTCGCTAATAATTTTGCAATACCCAACAACAACAACAACGGCAACGAGAATTAAAAAAAATTAAAGAACAATAGCAGGAGATGAGATGGTGGTGTGTGAAGAGGCTTAACAGTGCTGCCACCGATTTCATTAAATCCGTAGCAAATCATTCAATTTTCTCATGAATTAAATTTTAATTTCTTCATGAAATTGAATTTTAATTTCTTCATAAATTGAATTTCCATTTTCTAATGGATCGAACATCTTCTTCGGAGTCTTAAGGTGCAACAATTACATTCACCTCAATAGACACCTCCGATAAGTAATTTGTATTATCACCTATGGCAAGAAATCCGGTGGAATGGAAGATGTAGGGTGGCGATGGCGGAACGATGAAGGAAATCCTATTTGATGTACGGTGGTGGGTGGAGAAGCTAAGATAGTTTGTGATAGAAGAAAAGGGTGGAGAGAGAACAAATGTAAAAATTAATGAATAAACTGGGATTTTTTTTCCTCCACGCGTGTTTTGGAGAGTGATAACACTCTCCTTATTAGAGGAGGTGTTAAATTCACTGGAAACAAAATTAAGGGGGTAAATAATTATATATAAAGTTAGAGTGTTAAAGTAAGTTGAAGTGACAAGTTTAAGGGGGGGGGGATGCATTTTCTCAAAAAATAATTAATTTGTTACATATTTAAAAAAATACGTAAAAAATATATTAATCACAATAATTAACAACTAAAAAAATTTTAAAATATAAAATAGTTGATTGACTCTCAAAATCTTATGGGTGTCATATTAACAACTTAAATTATCAACTAAATAAATGAATTTTTTAATTAAATGCTAAAATTACACATATCGTGGAATTTTTAAGTATCATCATTGGGCCCTTGCGTAGCACGGCTAAGCCACCTAGTTTTGTACTTCCTCCGTTTCATAATAAATGAATTATTAGATTTTGACACACATGTTAAGAAAAAAACATTAAAGACATAAATTTAACACAACTTTCCATTTTTATTTCCCCCCCCCCCCCCCCCCAAAAAAAAGTTGACCTTGTAATACCTTTTTCAAAAGTTAATTGGTTGTCAAATCATAAGGGCAAATTTGGAAAAAAATTCAATGATTCACTTATTTTGAAACACCAATAAATATCGTAACAATTCAATTATTTCGAAACGGAAGGAGTAATAATTAAGCATATGGCGGCTTATTATTCTACACATTCAGCGGCTTTTGGTTCGAGTTGTAAGGAGTTTTAGTCTCAAGTCAAGTTGGGACATTATTTCATTTTCATAATGGGAATGAGTGCATCGCAAGATCAAACAAATTTTCCCTTAGCGACAACACCATTTTTTAAGTTAAGTCATTTTCTAAGACGAAGTGGCAGATCTAGCATATAATCCAGGGGGTTCATCTGAATCCCTTTCGACTAAAAATTACACTATTTATACATAATTAAAATTATTTTTTTATGTATATATAATATATGTTGAATCCCCTTCGGCTAGTTCATGTGCACACTTTCGAACTCTCCTTAATGAACATCTTGGCTCTGCCACTGCTAAGACGGTTCCTCTTAATTATTTTACGATAATTCAAGGTGCATCAACACTTCACAAACTTCTTTCTGGGAGTACTATAATAGACATTTGCGAGTATAATTAATCCTCGATGGTTGAATCAAGCTACTTTATACAATATTTATAAACATCTTTCATATCATTTTCGTATTTAATCTATTCTAAAATCCTTTCTTATTCTTAAAATGATTTGAAATAAATAAAAAAGAATCACTATGCATTCGTCTCTCCCTTCAAAATGATGTCCACCTATTCCTCAAGTTAGGCATTTATTACGTCAGTTCTTGAAAGTTAAATGGACAGTTAGACACCGGGAGAAAGTCCAAAAGGGATAAAAAAGGAAACCACGTGTAGTGAAGTGATTGTTTTTGCTCATGGCTGGTAGTTAGGGGGTATTAAAATGGCTCCAAAACTAATTCAACTTATTTTTAGGTGTTTTTAACTTTTAAATACTTTTTTAATTTTGATAATGTTTGGAAAAGTTGGAAAGTGTTTTTAAGCACACATTTTAGATTTAAAAAGTGTTAAAATAAGATAAAAATCAAAAGTAGGATGGTACCAACTTATGATTTTTGGCTTTTAGCTTATAAGCTACTTTTTAAAAGTCAATTCAAACACCCCTTAAATGATTTGCACAACTCGTTAAGATTTTTATGCATTATGATCAAGAAAATTTAAAATCGAATTAAATTTTAACTCATTAAAGCGTTATCCACTTTTAGACGGTTGTCAACTTAGTCCAGTTTAATCATGAACTTTAGCTCGTTTTTCGTCTTCGCTATATAAGATGTTTTGCCCAAATATTTTTATCGTACTTAGTAGGATCAAATCTCGAGTTCTGACTCAGGACGAATTCTAGATCCTAAGTTAGAGTCTCGAATAAAGGTCAGGAATCGAGTCTTGCATTGGGGTCGGGTTTAGGTTCTCAAGTCTCGGATCAGGGTGTACTAGGTCAAGGTCGGATCTCGAGTTGGAGGAAAAGGTCTCGAGTCCTTTAGTTAGGGTCGGTTTCTTGGATCCCCACAGAATTGAGTCTTAAGTCTCGAGTCAGGTTCAAGTCTCAAATCTTTAGTTGGGGTCGCGTGTGGGATCCTACATCAGGGCCAAAAGTAGAGTCAAGATTGGGTTTGGTTTGAGATCCAGTCTCGGATCTCGATTTAGGGTCAGATCTTCAGTCTTCAGTCGGTGTCAATCCTGAATTGCTATTGGGTCCTAGGTTTGAGTCGGACAAGGGTGGAGGTTGTTGGTCAAACCCAAAGGCTTGAGCCTCGACGGATGGCAGGGGAGAGGTGTGCTTGATCAAAGGGCAGGGGAATGGAAATGTAAGGGTGGTAGGGTTGGGCTATGAAGGTAGAGGGGGGAGGGGGAGGGGGAGATGTGATATGTGATGGGGAGGAGACAATCAATATAGAAAGCCAATTGTGAAGCTTGTTTTTTTAATTTCATAAACCTGTTCTTTTAATAAAACTAATTCTCCAAAATTTGACCAACAAATATATAAAAAAAGTTGAGATATTTTCCACCATGCGGAAACACCCAAAAGGTCAATATTTTTAGCTATATGATACTTGTATGCATTTGCTATAAGATACTTGTATGCATTTTTATAATCTTTGCATATTTTCTAAAATTGTCCTTTTACTTAAATGCTTTTAACATGTGTGAAGAAGATATTTTTTTCTTTGTTTTAAAATTCTTGTGTGATGATGGCATGAAAACAAGAAGCTCAATATTTGTCGCACAGCTGGCATACGCTAGCATTTGGAATTCAATCATACATTTCTCACACATATAATCTATGTTAGATTAGAACAGACAAGATGTATGTAAATTTCTTGACCATTCATTATCGATATTAATTTTATTTGTTGCTCGCATCTTTTAATCACGTGATCATACCAATCTAATAAATTTTGGGTCCGATAAAAGCTGCAGATACTCCCTCCATTTTTTTTCAGTAAGTATTTTATTTAAATTGTGTTTTTTTTTAAAGAAAAAATTACAAAAAGTAGCATATTTAAGACTATAATTATAATAAATAATAATATTTTTTTAAAATTACAGTTCATAACAAGAGTAACATTATTTTGCCCATAAATTTCAAACACGCGTGTTTTACTCCCTCTCTCCTATTTTCACTCCATTACTTTACTTCTCTCTTATTTTCACTTCATTTCTTTACCTCTATGCTATTTTCACTTCATTACTTCACTCGAGAAAATTGAAGGAAATGTATCTTTTAAGTTTTAAATGAAGGATTGGTGACATTGAACAACTTAAAGGGTTAAACATAATTAGGAAACTTGATTAAGTTAATTATGGACTTGATTAATGTTTTCAAAACTTTCTAATCTTTTTAAAAATACAAATCAACCCACACCCCTCTTCTCCAAATCAAGCGTCTCTCTCCTCTCTCTCTCGACAGTCTCTCTCAACTCTCTCCCAACCAACACTTCTGCAAAAATTCTCCCTTCAATCCCCAGAGACTTCAAGCTCCAGCCACTACTAAAAAAAAAGAGAAAAACCGACCGCAAGTGGTCGTTTTTTTTCATTTTCCGACCACAAAATCGACCAAAGTCTTTGATCGGAAAAACAGTGGTAGCTTTTTAAAAACCGACCACGAGTGGTCGATTTTTCAAAAATATATATATTCATTTTAAAAATTTATTATTATTTTTTTTAAATGAAAAAATTAATTTTAGGGAAAAATAAATTGATCACAAGTGGTCGGTTTTTTGCAAAAAAAATATAGACAAAACCGACCACTTGTGGTCGGTTTTTTACAAAAAAAATAGAAAAACCGACCACATGTGGTTGATTTTTTTGATAATTTTGTAAAAAAAAATATTGAAAAATTTCAAAATACAAACATTAAAAATCAAATTATTTACTATACAGCCCACCAATCATATACAATCATTAAAAATCAAATCAAATTATTTATAATACAACCCACCAAACATTTAATATACAATCAACCAACCACCATAAGAATACAAACATTAAAAATCAAATTATTTACAAAATTTATAGAGGTTCCAAATCTAAACTATAAAACATAGAAAATACAAAAACTACAACTCATCATCCGCATCTTCAATCTCAGCATCACCCATTCTATTATCAATATTTCGTTGATATAGCCGGTTATAATCAGGTTCCATCTACACAATCAATCACATTCAAGTAATTAGTTCAAGTCACAAAAGCTCACATTTCAAATATTTACACCTAAACATTTTCAAGTCACTAATTCAATTAACAAGTTACCAAACTAAACTAAATTAAAATGAAAAGTTCACGTTTCTGATACCTACACTTAAACATTTTGAAGTCACTAATTCACTTCTAAAGAGACCACTATTGCGCCCCATTTTCCTCACGGAAGGCGGGATTCGACGTGATAGACTCTTTTTGGGATGCATTTAAAAGGGTGTGAAGATTCGCCACCTAACGTATTAAGGTGCGTTAGGACACCGGTCTAGGATACTACGAACCTATTTTTTGTTATTTAGTCTTAATTCACCAGAGCTCGGGTAAGGGTTCAAATTACCTCAAAAGGAAGGTGTTAGGCACCTTTTGAGGTCCACAAAGGTGGTTCCCGACCGAATTCATGCTTTACATGAGGATTCTATGTGATCAAATAAAGTCTCTTATTTTATCATTAATTTAATGTTTAGCTAAGCGATAAAATAATTAATAAGCAAACACATGTCATTTTGTTAAAATTCTAATTGTCAATTATCTAGGTGATAAAGACAAATAAAACATGTAAATAAGATAAACGAGGAGAAAAAAGGCAAGACAATTTATGATAAATGGGACTGCTCATGTAATAAACTAACTACCCTAAATAAACATATAAAGTAAACAAAAAGACTAGAAAGAAATCGTCCAAATCAAAGGAATGGTTTGATTTTATTCGGATCAGAAACCCAACTTGTTAATCATCATCCGACCCAAGAGCCGAAACTTAATAGGTCAAAATTAATTAAAATTCCTCAACCAGGATTTCTAGGTGGCCAAGTAAGTAAATTAATAGATTTTAAGTCGCGTTTTGCCTAAGTGCTTCGTATAGCACATAATACATGTAAAGATTCTAAATTGTACCTACTACGCCGTTCATAGAGCACATAATCCCCGCCCCTAAAGCAGTCCCCAAAATTCTATTATTACATCGATAATAATGTCTTTACACGATATTACAAATCAAATAATAAGAAAGTATACTCAAGCTAATGTAATCTAATTATATAACTAATCTGGTGACTCTTCGAAATCCGTAGTTCTCTACTTAAACCAGTGATTAGCAGTAAGAGAGCTAAATAATAATAGAAGCCAAAAGCCAAGTATACGTAATAGCGAGATATGCAAGATGTTAACAACAACCTCCAAAGAGAAACAAAAGCACTTAAAAATATTTAATTGCCTTTGTAAAAAAATAGCTAATGATTTTTGTTAAGAGTAGTAATAGTAATTGTAATTGTGAGACTTGAGAACTTTTCACTATCCCTTTTTGTGAATGAAGGGATGGGTTTATATAGTGTTAAAAAAATCAGTCATCCGAGACAAAATAGGAAAAAAAATATTCCACCCCTCTAATTACTGAAGTCTTTCCCATAAATAAAAGAATTGATATTATATCGAATCAATTAAAGTAATACAAGAAAGAGGGAAAAAAATTAATTGAGTAATATGTTCACCATAATAGAGGGAGTTTAAAATATGGTAAATGTATATTTAATAAAGAAAATTAGCAAATCGACTCAATCAATTATTTTCGGTTACCATAAATAAATGAGTAAAATGAAGGTACTGATTTTAAGAGAACAAATAACAAAACATGCATCAACGTCGATATTTTTCATAACAGAAAATATCATCCCATCATATCAGGTTCATTCAAATCAAGAAAATAATTTATACCATAACTTCAGGATGTAAAGGAAATGAGCCACAAAAATTACCAATGAGACACGTAAATCCTACCCTAATTACAGGGTGTGGAAATTGGCCTTAAAATCATATCAAAGTGTCATGCCTCAAATCCTACTGGGGCGGACTGACACCCGTAACCGAGGAGGCCCGGGAGAACCAGCTCATAACCTTATACTTTCCATGCATACCTCTATGACAACCCGAAATTCGGACAACATCATGTCATATATAAAAGGAAATAATCACCTGTGTAAGCTCGAGCACACATATATATGTATATACACTACTTGTCCGTTGGAGCCATCACGTCTATTAACAAAATACCACCTTGAATGTACATTAGGTCTACAAAGCCTCTAGACAATACACAGAGTTTAACTAAGGTCGGGACACACCCCGCCATATAACTAACTTCTATACAATACCAAAAGTGACTGGATATGATACGGAAAGCCCCGAAGCAAACTGGAGCTCACCAAAAGCAGCTGGATATCCTGGCTCCTACTTGTGCGGTGTATGAGCTGAGGTACCTGTGCCTGCAACATGAAATGCAGGTCCCCCGTGGGGGACGTCAGTACGAAATATGTACTGAGTATGTAAAGCTGTAGATAATCACATATGATATAGGGGCTCAATAAAAATCAGAAACAAGTGAATAAATCGTAATAGGAGTGGACCACACTTACTAGAACTTGTGACAACCTGTACATTATATTTATTCAATCACTTTACCTTCGTTTTTATCATCTTTGTAATCATTACTGTACTGTACTGTGACCATTAGGCTGCCTCCAGTACATATCAACTGAGATCGACCCATGATAGGCTTATGCCCCTGGGATACCACCCATAAACACATAAATAGGGATCGACCCATGCTAGGCTTATGCCCCTGGGATACCACCCGATAAGAGAGAACTTCCATCACTTAGTTCAATTAATCTTTGAGATTGTTATTTCGGTCGCCACCACATTTTTGATACTTTGAAACAATGATACATCAATAAGAGACATATAAATAGACCATCAATGCAATAACAATGAAGTAAGAGCTCATTGGCACATCAATAAAGTGTTTTGGAGTCATCAATGCCATAACAATGAAGTAGGAACTTATTGGTATATCAATGAAACGTTTTGGAGTCATTAATAGCACATGGATCTTGATCGAGTAACCGAATACCTTCTGACATTCATTAGTGCAATAAATATGTAAGATTTGGAAAAAATGTAAGTATTGGAATGTCTTGACATCTTGTAGGGTGGAAACAAGTTCATTGGTAACGTAGGACATCATACAAAATCATTATGGATCACATGTTACTGAATAACTTTGGAAACTTTCTTAATAGAACAATTGTTCATTTTCATGCCAAAAATATGGTATAGAGTATGCTTTACATACCTGACTCTCAACCTTCAATACTAGTCCCAAATGGACTTCTCGTCTTTTTGGATTACTTATCTACAATGAACATATATAGTAATTTAGTATTAGCGACCAAACGTCACAATTCAATTATTTGAATTCACCAAACTAGTGGTTAAGTAGTAAGCCTTAATTACACCATAAAGGGTGTCACTTTAACCCTCTTATACTCCAATTACATTCACATGCCATGCATATTCATACAACATCCTCCAATATCAAGTTTGGATTCATTTATCCTTCCAACCAATCCATTAAACCAAATTGAGCCATAGACATAAATAATCATCAATTCAATGGTGTATCACCATATACACCTTCCATAACTCAATTACCATATCCACCTTCCACAATTCAATACAACCAAACCATGCAAAATAGTCCATAACCCTATTTTCATCACCTTTCAATAACAACCAATACATATAATCCTCTATCACACATATACATATGGAAGAGAACAAAGGCAAACAATATTCATACCTTAGAATTTACCTCTTGATTATGCAATACTGTTTGTACAAATAATAGGTGCCGTTCGAAGCTCTCGAGATGACAAACACAGTTATTGGATTACTTTGGAATTTCCACTGTTGAATCAAAAGTAATTTAAAGGTCAAATTTGGATAGGGTTTGTTCTTTCTCAATGATTGATGATGAAAATGAGTTTTTGAACTCATATACATGTATATATACACATATTACCGTCCATAATATCTTAGGGAATGACCAAAGTGCCTTTAAAATTTAAATAATGTCAAATCTGTCCTATGGTGGACTGTTTTGATAAGCTAAAGTAGATCGACCATAACTCTTTTCTCCGATATCGAATTTTGGTGAAATTGGTATCGTTGGAAATATAATTCAAAGGGCTTTCATTTCATATAAAGTAGGACGCCCAGTTCGTCCTGTACAAGGAGTTATGATCGTTTGAAGTTGACCCTAAAAATCTATTTTGAGAGGCTGAAGTAAAACGAGTATAACTCCTTACTCAGACGTTGGATTTGGATGAAACCAATTGAATTGGAAAGAAGACTCAAAGATATTTATTTTCATAGGTTTCATCTCTCCTAGTTCATTATATTAAGGGATTTATGATCGTTCAAAGTTGACCCGAAAAATTGGCTGGCCTCAGTAGTTTGTGTGCAGGAAATTTTCCTGCACATATACTATTCCCAAATATCCTGGCCACCGTTTTATAGTTTCGAACGAGCTCGATTATGTCCGAAACCTATCCGTTTTTGGAAATATTTATATAGTTGGAAAGCTTATTCAATAACCTTCGCATGGAACCATCGACTGGCAAATTCTGGTATAAATAAAATAAAAAATTAATTCCATATAAATAAGACCAATACACGTACTTGAATACGCCAATATATGTACTTGAATACGGGGTGTTACACAAAGTCAGTCCTAAAACCATATCAAGCAGACGTATAAATCATGCTATAGTCAGGAAAAAAGAGAGTTATTCACGGAGACGATTTCCACTGCAATCAATCAGGTAAATAGGGTAGTGAACCTAGGAGGAGAAATTTACTACAAGTCTAGCCACAATTGGGATTTAAACAGTTTGCCAAAGGCTTTCACGCATATGGGTTTAAGAAATTGTTAGAATCAGTCCACAAATTCGCAAAATTTTGAACGTAAAAGAATAGATCGGAAGATAATAACATGCAAATAAAGATGAGATACCAAACCTCGGACGGATTCTTGAGAATCCGTCAAGAACATGTATTTTCTAGAGTAGGTAGAAGAGGTTGTTGATGACAGTATGGAGGCATGGATCATCGGAGGATGGGTTGGTGTCGTTGATGTTATCGTTGGCGGCGCGAAGGGTTGAACGGAGGGAGGCAAATCTGGTGCCGATGAAGGAGGGGCGTGGTGCCATGGATGGCGTCGGAGTCCATGGCTGGTGCGGCGTAGGCGTTCTCTGGTGGGCGGAGACTGAGCGGGAGGCAGTGACACACTTGTTTTGCTGGTGACGACGTCGGTGATGGCGTTGGTTCATCGAAAAAAAAGGACTAAGGGTGAGGGCTGACTGTCGCCGATGGGTGGTTTGCTGACGGAGAGAGAAGAGGAAGAGAGGGAGGGAAAGAGAAAAGTTAGATAGAGAGCTTGAGGGAGGTGACAATTTTAGGGAATTAGGGTTAGGGGGTTGATTTTAGGTTTTAAAAGGAAAGGAGGAGATCCTTTAATCTCAGTCGTTGGATTAATTTGATCAATGACTGAGATCTAAAGGCTGTGGATTGGGTTAAAATTGAGGGCTATAATTATAATGAATTAAATAGAATGGGTTAAAATTGTAATGACTTAGAACCAAAATTGGACTACAGGGTAAATTAATTGGCAAAGTGATACTAATTTAGGCCGCTATTTAAATTCTAGTGGTAGTAAATCATGATAACAATAATAATTAAATAGTAACTAACTAAATAAATAATAATAATTAAATAATAAATAATATAAAGATAATAATAGAGATGATAACAACAAAAATAAGTAATGTTAGATAACGGAAAACTAGACAATATATTTATAAAAAAAATGAGTATGCACAATTACGTGAAAAATAATTTAATTAATAAAATGTCATATTTGATTTTAAAATTATAAAAATGATGCTAAAAGATAATAAAATAATTTATGCATTTTTCTAAATTGCGAATGCGATACGTCAGAATGTATTTAATATAAAAAATGATGTGTAAAAATGTTGATAATTAAAATTAAATGCCTAGATAGGAAGGTGTGGAAGTCGCGGATAAGGGTAGAAGGTTAGTGCGTGTGTGAGTCGTAGCTAGTGGTTAGGGGGCTCTGGTGTAGCCAGGTTAGTAAGCCTACGACCGTGTCCATTGGTAGGAGCCGTTAGTGTATGCTACTACTAGGGGGTGTCCTTTTCTTATTTCTTATTTCCTGTTTATTATTTTGGTATTGCTCTTATTTTAGTGTCTCGCTTAGCTCTATTTTCAGTACGTCTCATTTCTTATTTCGACTATGCCACCCATTCTATTTCGTGCATTACTATGATCCTGTTCACTATTTATTATCTTGAGTCGGGGGTCTATCGGAAACAACCTCTCTACTTCTTCGGAGGTAGCGATATGGACTGCGTACATTGTACCCTCCCCAGATAGGAAGGTGTGGAAGTCGCGGATAAGGGTAGAAGGTTAGTGCATGTGTGGGTCGTAGCTAGTGGTTAGGGGGCTCTGGTGTAGCCAGGTTAGTAAGCCTACGACTGTGTCCATTGGTAGGAGCCACTAGTGTATGCTACTACTAGGGGGTGTCCTTTTCTTATTTCTTATTTACTGTTTATTATTTTGGTATTGCTCTTATTTTAGTGTCTCGCTTAGCTCTATTTTCAGTACGTCTCATTTCTTATTTCGACTATGCCACCCATTCTATTTCGTACATTACTATGATCCTGTTCACTATTTATTATCTTGAGCCGGGGGTCTATCAGAAACAACCTCTCTACTTCTTCGGAGGTAGCAATATGGACTGCGTACATTGTACCCTCCCCAAACCCCACTTGGTGGAAATACACTATGTTGTTATTGTTGTATTAATGCGATATGTTTCTTAGACATACTCAGATGATTGATCGATTAATTATATTTGATTAGCTTAATATACTAGGTTTTGACTATATTATTCATCAATCGATCACTATATATATATACGAACTCTTGAACGCATACTATATATATCACATCCACAAGTACATTACCTTATAATAGAACACATTCATTATATTTTGATGAATTATTATTTATATCTTACATTATTAATTATGAATGGAAGAGTAACATAATTTTATTATCTCAACGGTATGACATATATATACACATATTCATTATACAAAGATTATGCATGCTTAACGTCATTTAACGTATATACAAAGGAAAATATTTATTTTATATATTTAAACATAAGTAAAAGATAAGGATTATGTTTAACGTAATTCATTTATTATATTTGAATTATTTTTTAGTGTAATTTTGTCACAAAATTTAAGAATTATTGAATTTTATTACTGTTATTATACTGGGTATCGACTACGTGTGATCAGTGTAATTTTAAAAAATTATATATATATAATTATTTTTAATAAAAATAATATATATATTTGATTACATATATATAATTAGGTGTTACTAAAAATTATTTACTTTTTATTTTGTTTTAGTTCAAAAACCAACGACAAGTAGTCGGTTTTTTAAAAAGTAAATTAAAAAAATATATTTATCATAAATTCTGATGCAGAGACTTGAATTTTCCTGTCATAACTTATTGAATTTTTAATAAAAATAATAAATTTATTTAATTTTTAAAATTCAAAAATGTCATATTAATTGATATGATTATTATTATAATATTAATTTATAATAGATGTTGGGCCTGTGCTTTGTAAGGGCTTCTTCTCACTAGTTTAAAATATAAAATCGACTATTTGTGGTCACTTTTTAAAAACAAAAAAAAATAATTTAAAAAACCGACCACAAGTGGTCGGTTTTGTATTATTTTTTTAATTTTTATTTGAAAAATAAATAATAATTAATAATAAAATTATTTAATTAATTCTTATAATTTTTTAAAATATAAAAGCGATCACTTGCGGTCGCTTTTTTTTTTAAAAACAAAAAAATCGACCACAAGTGGTCGGTTTTTTTTTATATATTTTAATTATTTTTTTCCAAAAAACCAACCACCAGTGGTTGGTTTTTTTGAAAAAAAATAATTAAAAAATAATCAAAAAACCGACCGCAGGTGGTCGGTTTTTAAAATATTTTTTTTAAAAAACCGACCACTAGTGGTCAGATTTTTTGTTTTTTTTTAATTTTTTTTTCATTTGAAAAATAAATAATAATTAATACTAAGATTATTTCTATTTTTTAAAATAAAAAGTTACCACTTGTGGTCGCTTTTAAAAAAAAAAAAATTAAAAAAAAAAAAAATTCGACCACAATTTGTGGTCGTTTTTTTGTGGTCGATTTTTTCCTTTTTCTTAGTAGTGGGTGATAAATAGTTGGGCGAGTTTCTTTTCGATTTTTAACCGTCAATTGACGTGAAGAAACAGAGGATCTTGAGCCAACTTCTCCGGTGACAACAACTTTGAGTTCTTCGTCATTCCATTTCTTCTTTCACAGGTAAAAAAATATGTCTTTTTAGCTATGAAGAAACAGAGGAACTTGAGGCAACTTCTCTTCTAGTATTGGTTAGCAATTTCAATATTTCTCGCTTGAATTTGAAATGTGAACTGAATAAAATCCTAATTTCTGACATTTCTTCTCTACTCTTTCCGGTGTGAAATATCATTTTTTGTTGTTATTGTAGTTCTTGTTGTCAAACTGTTGATTCAATTTGTTGGTGATTTTTGGTTACCGTTGATGTTCTTAGTGTGTGTGTTGTGTTGGTATTGCTGGGTTGATTTGTTGTTTTTCTTGATAAAAATGGTGTTGAAACAGATGAACCATCTGATGCAACAAATTAACCATTTGATGTAATAGATAAACCATCTAATGCAATAGATAAACCATCTGATACAAAAAATTAACCATCTGATACAACAGATAAATCATTTGTTGCAACAGATGAAACATCTGACACAACAAATTAAATATCTAATGCAACCGATGAACAAAACTGATCATTCATCTGTTGTGACAGACGATTTTCTATTTGGAAGAAATCTAAACAATATTGATCCAACAGATAACTCATTTGGCAACAGATGAGTGATCTTTTTCAATAGATGTGTGTCCTGTTTTTATTATTTTCTATGAATTACTCATCCGCTGCAGCAGGTTGCTTATAGGCTACAACAGATAACCTACCTGGTGTAACAAATAAGTGATCTATTTTTATTATTTCCAACAGATTACTCATCTGCTACAATAGGTTGGTTATATGCTGCAACAAATATCGTACTTGGTGCAACAGATCAGTGATCTATTTTTATTATTTCCAATGGATTACTCATCCACTGCAACAGGTTAGTTATATGCTGCAACAAATATCCTACTTAGTGCAACAGATTAGTGATCTGTTTTTATTGTTTCCAACGAATTACTCATCTTCTGTAACAGGTTGGTTATATGCTGCAACATATATTCTACATAGTGCAATAGATGTGTGATCTGTTGAAACTGCTATTTTACTATTGTACATGTTTGATTTACTGTTATCATTTTTAATGATGCATTAATCAATTATAATATATTTTATGTTCGTGAAAATTTTAGATAATATGACTCCCAAAAGAAAAGAAACTGAATCAAGTCCAAGTAAAGGAACAAGTGAAGCAACTAGGCTATATCTTTGCAAGCGTTATCTCAATCAGGAGCAGAAGATGATGAACATGGGAAGGAGGAATATTTCAAAAGAGAAGATCCAAATACTAATATCCCTTCCACCAAAGAGGTGGTCATAACCTTCAGCATTGATCGGTATCCTGTGAGAATGCAGTGCGATGGTGCCCAGATTTAACGGGTGATTTCGTGGTTAAGTCAACCATGGCAAAATCTTTTGACACCTTCAGAAAAATACTTCGAGAATAAAAATTGGATACTTATTTCAGGGACAGCTATTTTAGAAAATATCTTGATTTGCCGTAAGACAACAGTGCTTGTTTTCAAATGAAAATGGTATATGATCTTACCACGCATATGTTTATCTCTAAAAATAAAGATAAGATGGATGAGGTGTGGATAAATTACCGTGTCATGCCTATTTATTTCGATTGGAAGGAGTTTGCCATAGTTACCGAACTAAAATGTTATCCTCCTTCTCAAGTTATACCTATTCTAACCCCAAAAAATACCTCGCACACCCAAAAAAGGCAAAGGCTAGTCGAGTGATCATGACTTGGTGTCCCTTGTTTGTCCAAGCTTCAAAAATAAAAATTTGATAGAAGCGTTGAAAGGTAAAAAACTCTCAAAGAAGCACAAGCTATCGTTGTGCTTAGTTTGATTTGTACATATTGTTCTTTGGGAGAGAGACATTAAAAACAACATATACGTTGGTTTAATAAAGTTCTCCAAGGATCTTGAGGCATTTAACAGCTATCCTTGGGGTTATGAAATCTTCATAATGACTGTCAAATATTTGTTGACTCCGTTAACGCCAAAGACAATCAACTTATATGGCTTTCCATGACTTTCATGGTAAATGTTTTTTTTTGTTCTGATATGATTCTTTTTTTTTAATTCAATAATGGTTTTGATTTAGTGGCGTTATTTTATAGGCTTGGGCATTTGAAGTCATACCTTATTTGAGACAACAAGTGAACTACAAGGAAGAAGTTTTCTGTCCAAGAATCTTGAGATGGTTGTAAGTTAAAACTGATAAAAATGCAAGATTTATTGATCTCTTCAACCCCTCGAAGGATTCAGTAAGTATAATTATAATTAAGTTTTTATTTTAATTAATGATTTTTTGAATGATCTAATTATCATTCTAATATATGTAATGATTTATGTTAGATTGTGCATCCATCGCTTGTTCCGACCAATCAAGAGTTGAAGATGCCATTTTTTTTACTTTATGGTTTGTGCAAACTTTATCGGACCCTAACGTCATTGACAAAATAAAAATGAAATTGTTTGGAGCAACAACCATTACAAGTAAAATAATTTTGGAGGGTGGGCTTGTTGTTGTTGATGGTCTTAGTGGTGATGGAGCTGTTGGTGGTGGTAGTGGTATTGCTGTTCGAGCTAATGATGCTCCTCTTACAGGTTTTAAAACAAACCATTATGAATGTGATCAAACTAGTTATACAGATTTTGCCTCTTCTCGCGAATGTTCTGCATGCAAATGTGAAGACTGCAAGATAAAATATAATGTAGTGATTAATGCTATTAATGCATTAACTGCTTCTGTTAAGGAATTGAAATCTAAAAGAGGTATCATTCCATCAAAGAGGATTTCATATCCATCCGCTCCATTAGAGTTAAGGCAAAGAGGAGAAAGAAAGTAATTTTTAAGGCATTATCAAGCATCCAAAAAGCGAATTTGCAACTCCTTTATCCATGTGTTGCAATATTGAGCAATGTACAAGGGCCAAAAGAGAGTAGCACGAGCTGAAGCAAGTGAATATATATCATCTGTTCCAACTAACAAACACATACATCTGTTTCAACAGATGACACATCTGCTAAAAATTATCAAACAAATATATACATCTGTTGCAACAGTTGACTAACCTGTTGCATCAGATACAGTATCTGTTGCAACATATGTCTCATCTATTTTAGCAAATCAAACAGCTCTACGTACCATTTTTATTTGTACTATAGATAACCTATCTGATGCAACAGATGGATCATCTGTTAGTACAATTTAAATCAAGATTTCCTACTGTTTCAGTTTTTCCAAATATATGAGTCATATGTTGCAACAGATGGTTCATCAATTGGAAATTATCATACAGGACTTCCTCATATTATAATTTACTCCAACAGTTGATCCATCTGTTGCAACGGAAATATAATCTGTTTGGGATAATTTTAAAATAGGAGGAAGACCTGTTTGATTTGTTAAAACAAATGAGTTATCCTTTTTCATTTTTTTAATCTCTATGATTAGCACCAATTCTGGCTTTCCAGGTGGATGTCACAGTAGAAGCTACTGCCGAACAACATTGACAATATGCTACTCTTTTTATGAAAATACGGAGAAGCAAAAGCGCAAAAATCATACGTGTAAGACCCTGCAAAGTTCCCTCGTAGTCTGAGCCTTTAGAGCATGTCAAGTGAAGTGTAATTCCGGCCCTAAATGATTAAGAAATGACTTCCAAAGTTATTAGTGTTTAAATCATATAGAGTTTTCCTAAATTTGACTTTTTATCGTGTGGTAAATATAATTAGCTTTCCAACGATATCAATTTCATCCAAATCCAGTATCTGGGTGAGAAGTTATGGCCGTTTTACTAAGAGCTGTCGAAACAGCCCAGGTGCGACGGGCAGGTTGACGAACCGTCGAGCATGCGACGGCCTGTCACCCAGACCGTCATAACCAATGACTCCCTCTTCTGGCCCAAGTGCGACGGTCAAGACGACAGACCGTCAAGCTAGCGACGGACCGTTGCAACTGAGGCAGTGTGGCCTTTTTTTGACCAACTTGCGACGGACGATCCGACGGGCCATCAGACTATCGACAGACCGTCACTCGAACCATCGCAACCCCCGCATAGTAATTTTAAGTCATTTTTAAAAGGACTTTTTGATCTTTTTCCACCCTTTTTACACTTAGATATAGCTAAAACGAAGGAGATAATTTTAGTTCCTCCAAGAACATCAAGACCTAGAGTTTTCTTCGCCAAGAACAAACCCAAATTCGTTCTCCAAGAAATTCAAGAACTCACCATAGATTTTATAAATTGAGTGAAGATTCAAGGTTCCCAAGTCAAAGGCTTTAAGAAACCTTACCCGAAGTGCAAAAAGAGAGTCTCAAGCAAACTTCTCCATCCATAAGTCATAATCTAAGGTATGTGGGGTTTGAACAAGGATAATCCTTTCACCCTTGTGCCCAAAAGTTTATTTTAAATTATAAATTTCTGCAATTTATAAGGTTTTTCTATGAAATTAGTTAGGGTTTACACCCACTATCATTCATTGCAAAATTATGGTATTTTCCATGAATTGAGAGTTGAATTATATTATTTTAATTGTATTTTCATGCCTATTGATGAAATTTATAGATTTTAAGATACTTTATGAGTAATTGAATTACCAAGTATGAATTTTGAGATATCTGATTTGAGATTACTGTTTGGGTCAATAGACTCCATTTAAAGATTATTGTTCAAATATTGTTTGGGTCATAAGTACCCCATAGCTAAGTTATTTTTAGATTTCAGTTACAGATTTGACCTTTTGGGTCTAAGATAAGATAGGGATCCACATTAATTATGACTTAAAGTCAAGAGAATTATATTTGATCTTTATTATAGTCCTTTGAATTATTTTAAGGTGGATTTCCTAAAAGTTCTAAGCTTAAGTGTGAGAGTAGTATTTAGCACCGAGTTGGGTATGATTCCAAGGTCTCATACCCTAAAACTACATGCCCCTATAGGTTTCTGATTTACCCCAAGTGTGTCAAGATAAGTGATATTAAAGTTAAGGTTCTATTTCGATGGCAAGGGTAGAGCAGAGCTCCCCAACATGGGCAAGATGTTGGAATCCATGTAGCTCACACGGTTTATGTCAGTTAGAAGAAACTCCCAAAGTAGTCCCCTACTCTAATTAAGATAAAAGTTTTCTAAGTCCCAAGGTTCTATAAGCTCTAAGTTTTAAAGAAGTTTTACTCTCTACAAGATAAAAGCATGAGTTTAAAAGTATTGTTTAAAGCTTTCTTTAGCCTGTAAATACTGAGAATAAGAGAAGAGTATAGATTTTAAAGTGAAGTATAATGACTCACGAGATTGGTGTTACATGTTTCACTATTCATAATTCATGAGTTTTATAATTTAGACTTAGTCAAACCATGTGAGTCATTTCTATTTGCATGCATGATTTTATTAAAGAGTATTGATGTTTTTTTTAATGTAAATGCATATACCCCCATATGCTCAGTACATCCTCAAAGTACTGATCCACATATACGTCTATGTGCTACATTGTCTCATAATGTAGGTTCAGGTGCTCAGTCTCAGTAATGACTGTGATTTTCGAGTGCCTTTGCTAATTCCAAAGTTGGTGAGCCCTCTGGTTCGAGGACCTATATTTGCAGCTTTCCCATTTCATAGTGTTTTGAGTTTTACTTTCAGATCATTGCGAGTCAGTTGGGGGTCTGTCGCAATGGCTCTCCAGTTTGAGTAGTAGAGGCTTTGTCAGACTAGACTGTCTGTTGAATTTGTGTTCCAGATTATTAGTATTTTGCTATTCTGACATTATTTCTCGTTGTCGTGGATTATAGTTGACTCAATAAAGTATCATTGTTTAGTTTATTCATCCTAAAGTAAGTATTAAAGGTAGTAACAGGCTCAAAGGGTTAGCTTAGGGCTACTTGTAGCCTTAAGCACCGTGTGATGTCTCGGGATAAGATTTTGGGGCGTTACAGTACGCAAGCGACATTAAAGATCCACGATGACCAAAGACGAAATCCATAGCTCTGGATGAACAATAACTTATCCATATTGAGTAGATCTTTATAGCTTGAGTCTGTCAAAGTAATAATCTCACCCCTCCTTAGAAATTATTGGCATCAAAACTTAAATTATTGATTTATTTATTGAGATCTGCACCCATAATAATTTTTTTATATTTCATTTTAAATTGTTATTTCTAAAGGATTCTATTTATTTTATGTTGTCTGTGAATTTTATTTATCCTTAGATTTGAACTTATTAATTGAATTGAAATACTAGATTCAAATATTGCAACAGATACCTTATCAGTTGAAACAGATGAAATATCTGTTGAAAAATATCAAACAGATTTAGGCATATGTTGTAATATGTAGGTCACCTGTTGGCAATTATCAGGTCTTCCAACTATTGCAACATATTAGATCAGGATAGAAACATCGGCATAATACAATAGATGACCAACCTATTGCAACAGATAAACATTTATTAAAACAGATAGAATATATTTTACAACAGATAGACAATCTGTTGCATTATAAAAAATTCAACTTTTATCAGACAAAAAAAATTGCCACTACATGTAATGTAAAGTGAAGTGACTTGAAGTAAAAAAGGCGGAACCCATCGACAGGCACCTAAAGTTGCAACGATCTTTCACTTTGGCACCTCAAGTAGATAACGTTCATTTTAAACACCTAAAATAGGTATCAAATGGGTCAGTTTATCACATTTTTTCCCTATTGGCAGCTCGCATGTAATTCACGCAGTCAAGCCTCGTTGAACCCCTTTTTTATCTGACTTGGCGTTTGATTTGTCCCCTAATGGTCATTTTTTCTCCATTGTCTTATATATTTATCTTCTTCCTAAATTTTAACCCTAAATTCTCAAATCTTCTTCTTCATCATCTTTTTTTATCTATCCAAATTCTTCAAATTATTTGCATTTGGTCTTTCTTCATATTTTTTTCATTCTTTTCAACTGAGCTTGACAATGTCGAGTTCATCTTCCACTTTTTTGTGATACAATTTTTTGATATTGTAAGTGCGGTCATGAAGTTCTATTAAAGACTTCTTGGACTCAGCGAAATCCAGGTCATAGGTTTTTCACTTGTAAGATTTCAAAGGTAATATATTTTTATTTAATTAGTTGATTAATTATTGACTTGTAATTATTTTGTAATTGTGTTCTTGTTTTTGTAGAAATTGGGTGGATGCGATTACTTTGATTGGTATGAAGAACAACACCCTTCACAAGCAAATTGTGTAATCTGGGGTTTGTTGAAGAAAGTCAAGGCTTTTAAAGAGAAACAAAATCGAGAAAAAAAATACTACATTGTTATCGTTATTGCTATTGGTTTGGTATTGTTGGGCACATGGATATTCAAGCCTAATTGCTAAAATTTTTATGGTGGTGTATTTGCTACTAGTTTGGTGTTGTCAAGCACATGTATATTCAAGCGTAATTGTTGGAAAATATCAAACAGATTTAGGCACATGTTGCAAAATTTAGGTCATTTATTGGAAATTATCAAACAAATCTTTGCATTGTTGCAACAAATTAGACTTAGATTAGATAGAAATAACATCGACATAATGCAACAGATGACCAAACTATTGCAATATATAAACTATCTGCCAGAACAAATAGAATATATTTTACAACAGATTGACAATCTATTGCACTATAAAAAACTCAACTTTCATAAAAAAAAGATGTTGCCACTATATGTACATGTAATGTAAAATGAAGTGTGACTTGAAGTAAAAAATTATTATTTCACAGGCTCTTCTTTATACATAGTCTCCAAGCGTCCAGTTAGTACCCCATAAGCCCAGACCTCTTGTAGGTTTGCCACAGCATTGACATTCAAAATCTCATGATTTCTTCATCAACACTTTCTTTGGAAAATGATACATTATTTTACTCTACCTCAATAAGATGGGGAACGGTCCATCAGTGGCTGTATATGGATAAAAAATGACCTCGTCGATTCCAGGTTCGTTGCAATCATAAACCTTGATCTTTCCCTTCTTGAGTAGTATCTTAACAGCCTGATAATGTATGTTGTCCACGTTCATAACTGCAAGAATTTTCTTTGCCTTGATCCAGCTCTTGCAGTGTGGATTTTGCCTCTCCCTTCTAACATATTTTATCATTTATTCATCCCTGTCAAACGTAAAAACTAACGAATCAAATCCCGCACTACAGGATGATGCTAGATCATTGAGTTGATCGTACTTATCCTTGAGATTCTTGCAAAAGTTGAGGTCCATTATCTTTTCGGCAGCGTTATAAGCTCCCGAGTATGCTAATTGGCTTTTCCTCACGAGGCCGAGAATTTTATCAATATGTTGTGATATAAGAAGCCAATTTTTAAATAGGTTTGTAGTTATAAAGATACAACGGATGGTCCATCTGTTGCATGGGGTTCTCTGAATCAATCCAACGCAACTTATGCTATAGATGGATATTAAGTTGCAACAGAACCACTACCAGATGCACCAGAATACCCAACTGTTGCAACAGATTTCACATATATTGCATAGCTTCTTCTTTATAGAGTAGATTAGAAGGCTAGGTTAGGAAAAGTAAACTTACCTTTGGGGTAATCTGGTGTGCCTCACTTGGCATTCTTGTCCCATCACAGATCCCTCTTATTTTTGGCGCCAAGTTCTATGTATATGTCGACCTTCTTCAATGTAACGACCCGAGACTACCCTTAGTCGTTACACAGTGTTTACGACCCCGAAGGACCTCAACCTAATCCATGAATGATATGTAATATGAGCATTGAACAATATACTGGAATAAATGCAAAATAAAAGGGTTGAAATGCCATAAGGTTCAAAACATCTAAAATAATGATAATGAATAATAACATCTGAATTTGAAATATTGTCTAAAAATCTAGTCTGAAAAGCCTCTTACTGAATCTATCTGAAAGTGGAGTGATGGGACAATCCCCCAACTAACTCCATCTGCTGAACTACTACATCTACTAAAATACTAAAATAAAAGCACATCCTCGTTAGATGAGGACTCACTACTGGATCTGCTACTACTGGCTAAATCTAGATAAACGTGGTCAGGAACATGAGCGTCTCAACCTATGATATGAAACATCATAGTGCAAGAAACGGGTATGCGGTTAGTATGTGGGAATGTATTGGTATGCTAAATGAGGTAAGTCTGAATGCACGAGTTTGATTTATATGCATGAATAATAACTATCTGAATGACATGCAAGAACAGTATTAGCATACATGAAGGATCTATAACTACTGAGCATACTGTAACTGAGTATATTGGAATTGAATCTGATAACTAATAACTTAATATACTGATAATCTGAGATTAGTGATAATCTGAATTACTAATGACTGAGTAATTATATCTGACAGTCCTAATTTTGTAGAACTGAACTGAGTTCTATTCTGAAGACTGAGACTGAAACTAAAACTGTGGAAAGTAATCATCTAAGTTACATGCCCCAATCTGAACTAATAGGGGTCCAATCTTTAACCCTAATTGGAAGTGTGTCAGTATCGTGCCACGGGTAAAGACAACTGTTGTGAGTTAACCCTAACTAGCAGGAAGATATTTTATCAACCCTTAACTGGTAGGAAAACTCATGAGATATGTGTCAACCCTTATCTAGTAGGATGTTATCTAAATCTACGCTGGCTACGTAGTTCTGTAACTCAGGAACTGCTACTAAGGGTCAAACCCTATACTAACAGGAATGCCCCTATCCTTGGGTTCGCTCGGTGCAGAATCCTACACCCAAATAAAAGACACTGAACTGAGTATACTGGACTGGACTGAGTTTCCCTAAGTTCTATAACTGACTGAGTTCTACTAAGTTTTGTAACGGACTCAGAGCACTACTGATCGTGACATGATCGATACTACTCTATAAATGACACTGGATAAATGCCCCCAGGACTCGATAGCATGAAAAGTAAAGCAAATCATAATTTGAATAACATAACAATGTTCACTTGGTCATAATTCATTCATAGAGTCATTTCATCAAACACTTGCAATGCATTAACTTGTATATGGATGGGATCACATAATAACATATCATGCCTTTACTAGTCAATTCACATAAGCATTTTATCAAACACTTGTAGGGCATAAGCTTGTTCATATACCAACATGTCATGATTTCATCACTTTATTCACATGGACATTCTATCAAACACTTGGGGAGCACAACTTCATGCACACAGTCATGGATAACATATAAACATGGCAACTACAATGCCCAAACGTGCTACTTCCAGGATTCAATATGCAATTCTCATAGTTTCCCCCTAAATACTATTCTATTTTCACAAATCTTATCACAATCATACATTAAAAACCAAATCAATATCATAGATGCATTAATCACTTTATAAATTCAAGGGTTTATCAAGATAATCACATATTTCCTATACATTCTGTTTAATTTCATGAAATCTACCATTAATCATGGATTAAATCTCAAGCAACATCATGAAAATGAATTCAATCTAATTCAAACATGAAAATCAAAAATCATCGATCTTGTATTTTGAAAAAGGATTCTTGGGCTCCATGGAAGGTAAGGATCCACGGATGAACATCTAACATACCTTGAAAGATTCTTTCTTGAAGGTTGTTGGAGGAAATTCTTAGGCTTATTCTTGATTTCTTGAACTAGGATTTAGCCTCTTTGAGAGAGAATGTTTTAACTTTTGAGAGAAAGTGAGAAAATAATAAGATAATGGGGTATTTAGTGTTTAAATTTTATTTTTAGACTAACTAGGGCTGTGGAAAAATACCAATTTACCCCTGGGCGGATTTAAAAATCATCACTGAAAAATTCCGATTTTAGGCCCTGACGCAACGCGCCACTATCGCGCCAGGCCACTGGAAAATGATGACTGGGAAATTGCTTTGTGGCGCGACGTGGTGGTAACCCATTGCCACTTTATTTGTGAACTGAGAGTGCACCGCGATGTGGTGGAATTGCATTGGTACACTGGAAATTGACATTTGTGAACTAGGTCTATGGTGCGACGTGCTAATATCGTGGATAAACATGGGAAACTTACAATTGCTATTTTGGCTGGCTCCATGACACGCTGATAGCTCAGGTGGCACACTGTCTTACTAAAATGGCCATAACTCTTCGACCGGGTGTCGAATTTGGGTAAATTGTATATCGATGGAAAGCTTCTTTAATTTCCTACACAAAGGAAAGTCGAAATATTAAAAATTACATAGGAATAAAATGGTATTTATTTTTGAAACTAGTTCTTAACATTCTAGGAGCGAATTTATGCTAGGAAAAAGTATGGGGTGTTACATTAAATGGCTCCTAAACTCTAATATTTTTTTATTTTTTATTATATTCCTGACTATCCTTGCATTCTTTGTATTTTCTATGAGTACACGAGGGTTAAGAGAGGTGAGAGGGACCAGTGTAAGGGTGAGAGGGATCTGTGTAAGGGTGAGAGGGACCTATAAAAGGGGTATTTTTAAATATATTTATTTTTTTCTTGAGCATCAACATGCTCATCATCACGAGTGGTAGCAGCATCAACATGATTGCCACCCAAACCAATAACTCCACCAGAAGAAGCACCCAGATCTGCTGCAGTAGGTTGGTCATGAAGAGCCTGAACATTAGGCTGACTTTGCCTAATTACTCTTCTTATGGCTATTGCTCCAGCCAATTTCTTCTTTATTAACTCCACCATTGGATCTGCTATAGTATCAACATGACCTAGAGTAATAAAATAAGTCATCCCCATTTCCTGCTCAGTAGGCACGATCCATAGATGAACAACTTATAAAAAAGATAGCTATATTTAAATCATATAATATAATATTTTTTACGGTTGGGTTACATGTTAACACAGACAACTTATGCAACAGTTGATCTCTATGTCACAACAGATTAATAATATGTTGCATCGTATTACCATCTATTGCATAATTTACAGTAGATGGTTAATCTATTTGAGTCAGGTTTAGAGAATTAAAGCAACAGATGGGTAATCTGATGAAAAATATCAATCATCTATGGCAATAGATTACTAATCTGTTGCACCATTTGGCACAAGATGGGTAATCTTTTAGGTTACATATTATGCAATAAATGATCTGTATATTGCAACATATTAATAATATGTTACATTAGATTACCCGTATGTTGCATAATTTGCAGTAGATAGTTAATTTGTTAGAGTCAAGTTCTGAGAACCAAAGCAAGAGATGGTAATCTGATGTAAAATATCAATCATCTGTTGCAACAGATTACCCATCTTAATGCATCAGTTGGCATAGGACGGGTAATCTGTCGCAATAGATGTTCCATCTGGTGCATAAGATATAACATCTTTTGCACCAGATATAACATCTGTTCAATATCTTTCATTGAGTTAAATTATTTTACTTGAAAGAAGACGTACTACATCATTCAGAGGGTTAAAGAGATCAGCCTCCTTAATTCTTGTGTTGTTCTTTGCAGCCAACCACCTAACCATCCTTGGATGGGAAACCTCATCTGGGTAATCCATTACCTGCTTTTGGAGGGGGGAAATGGCTTCAAATGCCCAAGCCTAAAAAATATAAATAGAAAGCAAGCAAAAAAAGTCATAATTACTATATTCAATATAAATTAATGAATGAGAAAAAATTGTGATTAATTTTATCATAAAGTCCAAGGAAAACCGTATAATATGATCGGCCCTGGGGATAGCTTTGTCAGTAAATATTTGACAGCCAAGTAGAAGTTGTCATAGCCCCAAGGATAATTGTTGAATTTCTCAAAATCCTCAGCACGCACCAACAAATTATCTTTTATGACCTTGTTGATGTGTCTTGCCAATATAACGGAATGGGAAAACCAAACTAAGTATAATTGCTCCTTGTACTGCTTTGGTATGGTTTTTTCCTTGAGATCTGTCATCAAATCTGATGCTTTGTAGCCACGTCCATCAATGTCCAACAACCAATCTATTTTTTCCTTGCGTTTGTTGGTTTTGCTGGGTGGTCACTGGGACAATGCCTTACCTCTATTTGATTGTAGTGGTTTGGCTGTCCTGCTTGCCTTGAACCTTTTGCGAGGTGTTCCCTCTGGATGATCGCATCTCAATCCTGTCACTATGGTAAACTTTTACAAGCCAAAGCATATCGGCATGCCATAGTAGTTGATCCAGATTTCATCCATCTTTTTGCCCCCTCCTCCGAATCTTTTTCGTCCCCCACGTACTTGTTCCTATTCTTGAGAAGACCATATTTCATCCTTATTTAGAAATGGGTAGTGTGGTCCTTAGGCAGCTCAAGAAAGCGTCCAAAGCAACTCCTCTTAAAAAGTCTGTCTATGTTTTCGTTCTTCATAATATTCCTAAAATAATTAAAATGTTTCCCCAACTGACATTTAAGTACAAGTTCACCAGTTAGTTTTGCAGGGTCATCTATTGGCATCACAACTTGAAACTTGTCAATACTAATAGTTTTGACAGGATCATGGGATGTCGATATTAATTCACGCTCCATTAGTGATCCATTATCATCATGTTGATAATCATCCTCTTTGTCACTCTCTACTTCCTCCTCTTTCTAACTTTTATTTTCTTCATTACCATTTATAGAACCTTGTCCACCTCCCTCAATGTTATTTTCATATCTCTCCTCAGCTTCATTTTTCCCTGACTAAGATTGTTCAGGAAGATCCTTCGAATCCCTCTGTACTGTAGCTTTTTTTGTTGGGTGGTCAGAAGTTGATCCACTTTTACTTTTTTTTTTCTTTTGGGAGACATGTTTTACCTATAAACAACAGAAAAACAAAAATTACATTACAATTGATGTATGGATAAATTTTAAAAAATACATTACAAACATCTCCAATACCGATACACCAACAGCTGCCACATACACCACCAACCAATGCTACAAATACCACGAATACCGACACCATCAACAGCCACCATAAACACCACCAATATCGACACCACCAACAACCACTACAAACACCACCAACCAATGCCACCACAGTCAATGGAACACTGTGACAAAAACTAGGGTTTTATCAGGTTCTTCCTACGATTTACCATCAAGACTCAAAATTGTTAACCTATTTTTGAAGATCATACAACTAAAAGTCTTATTTTTTATCATTAACTAAAAAATCCTAACTTTTAGAAAAAAGAACAAATATAGAACTCCTCTCGAACTCTGTTACCTATGAATACAGAGAAAAATGACGGATACAAGCAAAAATAAAGTCAAAAATAACACCTATGTGGTCAGAAATGGGAAGAAAATCGATCTATTGTGAAGGATTGAGCAATATGTTGAGTAGTTGTTGTCTTTATTATTGAGAGAGATAGAAAAAAACAAGAACTCAAGATTTGAAATGATAAAACTTTTTCTCGCAAATAGATGATTTGTATGGGTTGATTTGTATTTTGAAAAATAATGACAAGTTTTGAAAATGTTAATCTGACCTGAATTGATCTTAATTATTTTAAGCTAAATCAATTTAGGTATTAGCTTATAATAATAAGTTAATGAAAATTGTTTCATCTCAGAGTGATCGATCGACGACTCGGGTTGGGAGGAACGCAACGCTAGGGGTGTTCATGGGTCGGTTATTGGTCAAAACCATAACCAAACCAATTTAGTTGGTTTTTAAATTTCTAAAACCAAACCCAACCAACAAAAAAAATAACCGTCGGTTTGGTTCTTGTCGGTTTAGTTTGGTTTGTTCGGTTTATAACTTTAGTTTATGATAAAAGTTAAAATTTTTCTTAAAAAAATCAATCCAACACATGAGCTGTCAACCGAGTGTTGTTCCTCAACTTTGAAACTAAGATGTCAATTTAGTGTTATATTTAGGCAAAGTCATGAACAACACCATATGAACATTTCTACTTAAGTATTTAGAAACTACATATAAGAGAATGATATGATAAACCCCCCCAAAGGTAAACACATAAATTTTTTACTCAATAGGGGCCAAAAAGAAAGTTCAAAACTTGTGATTATCAATAGTCTAATAAAACTCACCTATAAATTCTCATAGACAACAAGATAATTTTCACAATTAGTATCATTTGCCATTCAAAGTTCAAAAATCATATAGAATCTCATAACGTACCATCAACTAGATGGAGACATATGACTAAAAGTGCCATGACTAAAGTTAAATTCATGATTAAAATTTAAAATATACAAAATATTTATATTTTATTTATGAATAATATATAAATAATTTATATTTGCATATGTATGTGTGTGTATACATATATATATATATATATATATATATATAATTTTTATCGGTTCGGTTTGGTTATTTTGCCGGTTAGTTTATTGTAAAACCAAAACCAAACCACATAAGTATCGATTTTAAAATTTTAAAACCAAACCAAACCTAACCAAATATTGGTTTTCTTAATCGGTTTGGTTTGGTTCGCGGTTCGATTTGGTTTTAAACCAAACCATGAACACCCTATGCAACGCCAATACCAATACCATGCAATTGCAGAAGACTCAACTGAAGTTGTAGTTGACCCTACGTACTGGTCCCTAAATCTATCTAAATTAATTTAGGCGCTTAGGAGAAGTATAGGGAAGTGTGCCTGAGTCTTCTATAATGACGTAGTTATGTATTAGTTATAAGCTAATGAGAATTATTTCATCTCAGAGTGATCAATCGATGACTCGGATTGGGAGGAACACAACACCAACACCAACACCATGCAATTGCAAAAGACCCAATTAAAGTTGTAGTTGACCCTATGTACTCGTCCCTAGATGTAGCTAAATCAATTTAGGTATTAGCTTATAAAAATAAGTTAATGAGAATCATTTCATATTAGAGTGATCGATCTATGACTCGGGTTGAAACAAAAGCAACACCAACACCAACACCAACACCAACACCATGTAACTGCAAAAGACTCAATTGAAGTTGTAGTTGACCCTATGTACTCGTCCCTAGATCTAGATAAATTAATTTAGGTATTAGATTATAATAATAAGTTAATGAGAATCATTTCATCTTAAAGTGATCGATCAATGACTCGAGTCGGAAGGAACGCAACACCACACCAACACCATGTAATTGCAAAAGACTTAATTTAAGTTGTAGTTGACCCTATGTACTCGTCCCTAGATGTAGCTAAATAAATTTAGGTATTAGATTATAATAATAAGTTAATGAGAATCCTTTCATCTTAGAGTGATCGATCGACAACTTGAGTCGAGAGGAACACAACACCAACACCAACACAATGCAATTGCAAAAGACTTAATTGAAGTTGTATTGAACCTATGTACTCGTCCCTAGATCTAGCTAAATCAATTTAGGTATTAGCTTATAATAATAAGTTAATGAGAATCATTTCATCTCAGAGTGATTGATCGATGACTCGGGTTGAGAGGAACACAACACCAACACCAACACCAATACCATGCAATTGCAAAAGACTCAATTAAAGTTGTAGTTGACCCTATGTACTCATCCCTAGATCTAGCTGAATCAATTTAGGTATTAGATTATAATAATAAGTTAATGAGAATAGTTTCATCTCAGAGTGATCGCTTGACAACTGAGGTTGGGAGAAACGCAACACCAACACCAACACCAACACTATACAATTGCAAAAGACTTAATTAAAGTTATAGTTGACCATATGTACTCATCCCTAGATCTAGATAAATCAATTTAGGTATTAGATTATAATAATAAGTTAATAAGAATCATTTCATCTCAGAGTGATCAATCAATGACTCGGGTTGGTAGGAACGTAACACCAACACCAACACCATGTAATTGCAAAAGACTCAATTGAAGTTGTAGTTGACCCTATGTACTCATCTCTAGATCTAGATAAATAAATTTAGGTATTATCTCAATAATAATTTAATACGAAATATTTCAACTCAGAGTGATCGATGGACAAATCGAGTCAGCAGGAATGCAATACCAATATCATACAATTGCAAAGACTCATTTGAAGTTGTAGTTCACCCTATGTACTCATCCCTAGTTCTATCTAAATCAATTTTGGTATTAGCTCAATAATAAGTTAATTCAAAATATTTTGACTCAGATTGATCGATCGACGATG
The DNA here is from genome assembly GCA_030864225.1 of Capsicum baccatum var. pendulum. NCBI lineage: Eukaryota > Viridiplantae > Streptophyta > Magnoliopsida > Solanales > Solanaceae > Capsicum > Capsicum baccatum. Next base: position 236,975,462 of record CM061556.1, on the reverse strand, counting down.
CTGACTCGGGTCGGTAGAAACGCAATACGAATATCATGCAATCGCAAAGACTCAATTGAAGTTGTAGTTCACCCTAATGTACTCTCCCTAGTTCTATCTACATCAATTTAGGTATTAGATCAATAATAAGTTAATGCGAAATGTTTCGACTCAGAGTGATCAATAGATGACTCCAACTCGGGTCGGTAGAAATGCAATACTAATATCATGCAATCGCAAAGACTCAATTGAAGTTTTAGTTCACCCTATGTATTGCAAATAAATCTGTTGCAATAGACGATTGAGTTGTTGAACAATTTCAAACAGATATTAATATATGTTGCAACAGATGACATATCTGATTTAATTATCAATTAAACATTTGTATCTGTTTTGATAGATGACTGAGCTGTTGGAATATTTTAAATAGATATTGATATCTGTTACAACAAATGATATATCTTATTTAATTATCAAATAAATATTTGTATCTATTTTGACAGATGACTGAGCTGTTGAAAAATTTCAAACAGATATTTATATCCGTTGCAACAGATGACATACCTGTTTGAATTGTTTTTTTGTAATTTTTAAGCAATTTTCTATCCGAAATAAGAAGAAGAAAGATAGTAAATTAGTACTACTAAATACGGTAAAAACTATTTCTTGGATAACTCAAAAATCTCATTGAGTAGTCTAGTCTTGTCTTTTAAATGTCACCCGTCTTCCTCGTTCCCCTCAAGTTTTTAATGAATATTTCAACCCATGTCTAGAATTATCTCTCCTTCAGCCCTAACTTTATTCATCTCTCATCTTTTTCTTTTCTCTCCTCTTTAGGGCTATCATAGTCGTCTCCTTTTTTCTCTTCTCTTTTTCATAAAGATTCTTTCGGATCTAAACTGATCCATATCTTTCCTTGACTGAAATTGCTATTTTGACCCCCTTGATTTTAACATTGCAGGTATGGTACACTATTGCTCCTTCATTCTCGTCTTCTTCTTTGCAAGTTATTTATAACTATCTTTTTATTTAATTACCATTTACCCATATCATATTTATTTAAAAAATTTGAAGGAACTTTTAAGTCTTGAATGATCGAACCATTGTTTTTAATACAATATGCAAAATAAATCATCTGTTGGGAGAAGTTTAAAAGCCTTGTTGGCAGTATCATTTTTTGTATGTATTTTGTTTGTTTCTTTGTTGTTGATGCTGTTATTGTTATTGGTGGGGTTAGTGTTTTTGAAACTTATGGTGTGGTGTTGTTGATGGTGTTGGAGCAAAGGATGTTGCTTCTTTATTGTTGATGCTATTGTTGATGGTGTTGGAATAAATGATGTTGTTTCTTTGTTGCTGATGTTGTTTCTTTGTAGTTTATCTTGTTGTTGATGCTGCAACAGATAGAGCAACTGTTGGAACAAATCAAACCACTAGCAAGGCTAATTTGATATATTTCAACAGACTTCACGTCTGTTGCAACAGATGGATAAGGTTTGTTTTGTTCTTCTCTTATTTGACATCAATTTTTTTCCTCCTCTTTGTAGATATAAGGAATTAAAAGTTGATCAACCTTTTCCCGATCAACACAAGAGACTACAGTAAATATGGGTTCAGAGGAATAAGCTGCTTGCAGATGGAACCATTTTATATATGGGAGAAATCTATTACTAATAATGTTATCGTTAAAGCACACATAGAGTACACTGATTTTGTGAATGCTATTTTTATCAATTAGTCATTGATCATTCAAACGAGATATATGCCATTTTATAGTTAAGTTTGATAGGTTCGAACTGATAATGCCGAGGGACCATGAATATGGTTCTGATAGTCTGTAAGATTTAATGTTGGTTGTTGCTCGTATTTATGTGTCAAGCATTGTGAAGGGATCTAGTTTTGGTGGCATCGTAAAGAGATTCAATAGCGATTGGACTAACTTTTAGAGTGCATTGGACTCTGAGAGAGCCTTTGAATACTCCCACTTCTTCAACTAAGAACGTAAATCAATATAGTTATTGCCCTAGCCTAAATTTATATGGTTGGGTTGCTCGGGGTGATGATTATATGCTAAGAGGTGCGGTAGGAGAATGCTTGCGAGGATAATTAGGGGGTTAATGAAAGACTATATCACCTGAGAGCTAATTAAAGAGGAAACATAGGGTAGAAAAGATGTTTTAGCGAATCTGGCCAATGAAACTGACTTAGAACATGAGAAATCTGAATCAAGTACAAATATGAAAGTGTATCCAGTAGTGAAAAATTCGCCTGTTGTTTCTCTGAAAGAAAAATAGTTCAGATGGTCTCTTTGCTAGGGAGCCGCGACTAGGTAGCGTGGTCGGGATGATCACCTATATAGAAAATAATAGAACCCCAAGAAAATAGCGTTGCGGGCATTGAGGGTTGAAATGATGTACAGTAAGGCGAGAAAACTTGCTCCAAGAATAGCTGAAGTTAAAATAAGGAATCTATGCGAAGGCGACAATTTTTGAATTTTAAATTATATCCCATGCCTTCTTGTTTGTGGTTCCGATTAGGTCTACTGCTATTGACCTGATCGGAACCACAAACAGGATTGAAAGGCAACTTGAGTATCATTACTTCCTTAGAAATATGGATTAATTGATTGTGTTTTATTTCCTTAGTATGATTTCAACATATCTTGGAGAAGATCAGAGGCTTGCTGTCGTATGTGAATCTCGATAATTTTCAAGCTTGCCTCCAACTTGTTGATTCAGTATTCAAGCTGGTCGTTGCCGTCTTTGAGGTCATTATAGAGTTCCTAGTCTTTTGTGAGCTCGTCAATGAGGAACACTTTCTTCGAAGTTGTGGCATTTTAAAAGGCCTTCAGAACACTTTCTTCAGAAGCCTTAAATGATACATGGAGGGTCGCTATGTTTGTTTTAGGTCAAAATATATTGATGCACACTCAAGCAATGTTCCCAACAATTGAATATCTCACTTTTATCGAGCGTTGCTCAACCAACCTTCAAGGGATTTGGTAAATTAATTATCAAGGAGTTGCATAACATTTGATCTAAACTGATTCTAGATAATCCTATCAAACGTTACGTAACTCTAGGCTCATTAACCTATCAAAACCTTTGCCCATGTTAGTGAACAAATCAAATGAGCTCAATCTCTTCGATTTTGTACTGATCACTATTCTCCTATATAGAGGACAAGATATCTGCCATGCAAAAGTCTACACCGTCACCAGAAATTCTTGCCATTAGGAAAATCTTGAGAAGGCACGACTAGTAATCTCTCAATATGACTTTTATGACTTTCTTAACGTCTCTTGCCAATATAGCGAGTAATTATTCTTAGTTTGGTTTTTCCATTCCGTTACATTGGCAAGAGACATCAAGAAAGTCATAAAAGTCATATTGAGAGATTACTAGTCATGCCTTCTCAAGACTTTCCCTACGGAAAGAATTTCTGGAGACGGTGTAAAATTTTGCTTGGCAAATATTTTGTCCTCTATATGGGAGAAGAGTGATCAGCATAAAATCTGAGAGATTGAGCTTATTTTATTTGTACACTAAATCGGGCAAAGATTTTGATAGGTTAATAAGCCTGTAGTTACGTAATGTTTGATAGGATTATCTGGAATCAGTTTAGATCAAACATTAAGTAACTCCTTAATAATTAATTTATCAAATCCCTTGAAGGTTGGTTGAGCAAGATGCATTGAGCAACACTCGATAAAGGTGAGCTATTCAACTGGTGGGACCACTACTTGAGTGTGCATCAACACATTTTGACCTAAAACAAACATAGCGACCCTCTATCTATTATTTAAGGCTTCTGAAGAAAGTGTTCTGAAGGACTTTTAATGACCTCAAATACGGAAACGACCAGCTTGAATACTAAATCAGCAATTGGTAGGCAGGCTTGAAAATTATCGAGATTCACATACTACAACAAGCCTCTGATCTTGTCCAAGATATGTTGAAAGCATGCTAAGGCAAGAAAACACAATCAATTAATCTATATTGCTAAGGAAGTAATGATACTCAATATGCCTTTCAATATTATTTGTGGTTCCGATCAGGTCAATAGCAGCGGACCTAATCAGAACTACAAACAAGAAGACATGGGATGAAATTTAAAATTCAAAAATTGCCGCCTTCTCTTAGATTCCTTATTTTAACTTCAGCTGTTCTTGGACAAAGTTTTCTTGACTTACTATACATCATTTCAACCCTCATGCCTGCAAGGCTTCTTTCTTGGCTTTCTGCTATTTTCTACATAGGTGATCATCTTGACCACGCTACCTAGTCGCAACTCCCTAGCAAAGAGACCATCTGCACTATTTTTCTTTTAGATAAACAACAGATGAATTTTTCATCACTGGATACACTTTCATATTTGCACTTGATTCAGATTTTCATGTTCTAAGTTAGTTTCATCGGCCAGATTTGCTAAAAGTTCCTTTCTACCCTATGTTTCCTCTTCAATTAGCTCTTACATGATATATTCTTTCATCAACACCTCAATTACCCTCGCAAGCATTCTCCTTCGGCTCCTTCTGGCGTATAATCATCTCATCGAACTACCCTTCCATATAAATTTGGGCCAGGGGAATTTCTATTAGTTTTTCATTCTTGTTTGATGCAGTGCGATGCTTCGAAGGCCTTCTCAGAGTCCAATTCACACTTAAAGTTAAGTCCAATCACTATTGAATCTCTGCAATGACACCAAATATTGATCCCTTCTCAAAACTTGACATGCATAAACATGAGCAACAACTGTCAGTAATTCATAACAGGGTCTCAGCACCATCTTCATACGGCCCTCGACCTTATCAATTCAAACCTATCAAACTTAATTGTACGATGTAGGATCTTGTTTGAATGATCAGTTCCTAATCGGTTAAAAGATGCATTTACAAAAATATTATACTTTATGTGTGTTTTCCTGATGACCTTATCAGCAATACTTGACTTCCCACACATGAAAGTGGATCCATCCATTTGCACGCACCTTATTCTTCCTAGCCCATATATGGCTTAAATTGAATAAATAAATAAATGACTAACCTGTTGCAACAGATGCCACATCTATTTAAATTATCAAAATTATAGACATCTTTTACGACAAATAATTAATTTGTTGCAACATATGACTTATCTATTTAAAAAATCAAATAGATATATCCATCTATTGCAATAATTTGTCAATATGTTGTAAATTACCTAACAGATGGAATATATTTTGCAATAGATTACTCATCTGTTAGATTTATTTTAAAGCAAGTTTCTTTTATTTCCGACATATAATAAAGATAAAATGTTGTATTTAGATCAATTTTTTTAATTTACATAAGCTTTAAAAGTCAGCAGTTTTATTTAAAAAGAGGTGAACCGTCCTGGCTTTTTGACTAACCCATTCGAATTCAATCCTTTATAAATAGGTCCTTTCTTACTCATTCATTCTACTCCACTTCTAGTTATGGCTGATCCAAATTTGTACAAGGCGATTCATCTTGAGTCCTTGCGGGAACTTGAAAGGCAGATTCATGAACTACGGAGGGAGCAAGGCTAAAGAGGGCCTTGTTGCTGCCGGATGACGATTGACCGGTTGACAATAATAAATACTACTACTACTAATAATAATAGTAGTAATAATAATTAGGTTGATGTTTTTTCTTTTAGCAAATGCATTTTCTTTTTTTATATCGGATCTACCCAAGGGTATGTTTATTTTATTGTATATATTTATATATAATGGATTCAAAAATCTTTGTTTGGTCGACTTTAAATTTTTAATTCTTATTTAATATTTAATTATTATTCTTTCTATTCCTTATTCTTAAAATGTCGACGGTTGGAGGTAGGAATTGAGCGTTTGTGGCAATCGATGAACCATATGTTGTAACAGATGATTAATCTGATGCGACAGATGAATTTTATGTTACAACAGATGGTTATTAATAAAAAAAGGTTATTGTTATTGAGAAAGTGAAAAGTCATGAATGTTTGATTATTTAATATGAAAAACGGTTCATAAATAAATAATACGGATATAAATGATAAACACAATTTATAACTGTAAAAGAACGATTATTTAATTTTAATAACTGGTCGTGACTTTTCACCATTTTTATTTTTAAATCTATTTTTTAAATTATTTATTTATTATATAATAAAAAGTCACAACATTGGGTTAATGAAGGTGTACGATGATTATTAAATAAAAGGTGAATAATATGATACATTCAATATTGCTGATGCATCAAATTTTCCATCTGTTGTGACTGATGAATCAACTATTATAAGAAATCAAAAACACTCATGAAATAGATGATCAATTTATTGCAACAGATGATATATTCGTTTCCACAGATGGGTTATCTGATGCAACAGATATACAATCTGTTGCCACAACTGAATAAAAATGGTCATTATTTTATTAAAGAATTGGTTATTGGAAAAGGTGTCGTCAATTTTTTAATTGACGAGAAGGTTATTTAAATTCAATAACTAATTAATAATAATAAGCTAAAAAGTCATGATTTGTCACAATAATAAAAAATTCACCAGCTTGATTAAATTAAGTCATTTCTTTTCTCAGAAAATAATATAAAAATAAATGATAAAATCAATTTATAACCGTAAAAAATAGTTATTTAATTTGAATAATTGATGTTAATATTAATTAGGTGACAAGTAGTGTGACTTTTCGCCATTTTTATTTTTAAATTTCTATAATAAAAAAGTCACCAAATTTGGATTAATGATATGATGATTATTAAAAAAAGATAGATTATATGTTGCAACAGATAGATTATCTGATGCAACAGGTTGTTCATTTGTTGCAACAGATGATATATCTGTTGTCACAGATGGGTTATCTGATGCAACAGATATAGAATCTGTTGCCACAACTAAATAAAATGGTTATTGCAAAAAACTAATTAATAATAATAAGCTGAAAAGTCATCACTTATCTCAATATTCAAAAAGTCTGTCAATCAGCAACTTGATTTAATTAAGTCATAACTTTTCACATTAATCAAAATATGTAATTAATAAATGAAGGTGAACAGTCGTGCCTTTTTGCCTTTCTCATTCAAATTCAATCCTCTATAAATAGGTCCCTCCTTACTCACTCGTTTATTCTACTACACTTTATTTATTTCTTGCATCTTGTCTTTCATATTACACCTTCAACCATTTTCTCTTCCCTATCTCAGGTAAATTTTTTTCTTGCATTTGTTGTAAATATACCAAATTGATAGTATATGTTGTATTACATTCGAATTATTTTCTTTACTTTTGTTTTTACGTTTTTTGTCAATTCATTCATGTTCTAAATATGGTTGATTCAGTGTGAAACGTTGCTATTTTACAAGATGTCATGCGGGAACTTCAGATGCAGATGTATGACCTGCAATGAGGGGTTGCTGCCACGATGGCAAGAATGCTCCGGGAGATTCGAAGGCTGAGGAGGGCCCTGCTGCTGTCGATTGAAGATTGGCCGGCTGATGATGATGATGATGATGATAATAATAATAATAATAATAAGATTATTTTTTTCCTTAATCCTATGTAATTTTATATGTTTTTGTTTAATAAAAAAATTTATGTTTGATCACCTTTGACGTTTTAATTCTTATTTAAAACCCAATCTTGCAAATTCAAGGATTATAACATGGGAATTACACAATTCAATATACATGCTATTTCAATTTGATGGAATCTACAATTAATTATGGATTGAAACTCAATCAATGTCATGAACATCAATACAATCCAATTTCAAGCATGTAAATCATGAATCAATAATCTTATAGTTTTAAAAATGGATTCTTGGACTCTATGGGTGAAAGGAACTCACAGATGAACACCTAACATACCTGAGAAGATTAATTATATATAACTATATATATACATAGTTATATACTATTTTATAAAACATATACGCATGTATACGTTAAATATACACGTCTATAGAAGATATACACACATATGTACTACTTTAAATAAAACATATACTACAATATATATATATATATATATATACACACACACACACACACAACAATAGATATATACAATTTATAATATATATACACATATATACATTAAATATACACATCTATACATCTTACCCCCCCCCCCCGGACCTCACTATGTCGGAATACACTGGGTTTGTTGTTGTTGTTGATCTATAGAAGATATATATACAAATATACAAAACATATGCTACTTAATATAATAAATTAATAATACTTGGTAGTAAATTAATAATATATTAGAAGTAAGTTTTTAATTTAAAGTAGAAATTCAATTTAAATCATTAAATGAAAAAAATTAAAAAGTAAGGACTAAGGAGTGAATGAATGTTGAATTTTATTGATTGCGAAATGATCCAAAATTTATAATTTACATGAATGAAAAATCTACAAATTATGCATCATTTTTTTCCAACTCATTCATGTTAATATTAACGGAAACTTGCTTAAGATAGTCAAAGTCAACGGGGGCAAAACCATGCATTGGACTTGATTCTGCTGAGTTTTCCCGTGAAGACATAATTTCTTCAAGTTTCAGCTCGTCGTTCGTCTCCGGTTTTATTCCTTAGTTTTTTTTCTGCTCTAATCCAATCTCTGAGGCAAACTAGAACATTCATTGCATTGCTTCCCAATGTGTGTCGATTGTCTCCAAGCTGTTGTCGTCCCTGACTAAAGACGCTCTCTGATGCAATGGTTGACATTGGAACATTCAAGATATCTCTAGCTAATCTTGAAAGCACAGAATATTGTGTTTCATTACTCCTCCACCAATCCAACGCGTTGATCCGTCGTCTGCGATCCTCTGGCGGCGACCAAAGATAATATTTCAGCTCTTCCCGATAACTTGATGTGTAAGATCTCTCATCAACATTGTTCCAACAAGGTAAATAATAAAAGGAATCAGGAAAACCACTATGTGCCGGCCTTTTACAAGATGATGGCTCCTCGGGAGGATGAGGAGCGACAGTTGGAGTGATATTTGTAGGTACGGCTAAATCAAATAAATCAGCATAGTAGTTATATAATTTTCCTATGTATTCATTCGCAACACCCATAGTCGTCCACAAATCAGGTTGTACTTGTTCAGAATCATTGTTAGTATTTATTTCTAAGTTAGCATAAATAATAGTACTAAAGTGGCACATAGTATTATATTTCATGCACGGATTTAGCATAGCACCAACCAAGTAAATAGGGGGAATCGTAAAAAAATATTTTTTAAATTTAGTAAACATGACACCAACAACTTCTTTATAACCTTCTTTATTTTTATGTTCTTTGAGCAAACCAGAAATATCGGCTATATATGCCAAAATGTTACAAACAGTAGGATGATAAGCACCAAAAAATTCAACTGTAGCTACATAATTTTTTCTAAAACCATAACAAGATCATTAATTACAACCCAAAATGAACCGAAATGTTGATTAAAAGCTAGTGTAATAGGAACTCTATATTTATAACAAGATTTTAAAAATCATACGTAGAATTCCATCTAATATCAATTTTCTCAGGCATCAATATCGGTGCAAGTCCATTTTCTTGACATTTAACTTTAAATTCTCTAATTCTTTTTCTTCGTTTATTTCCTTGAATAAAACCAATATCAAGACGGATTTTTTTAATATAAAGCTCAAAAAACTCAAGACCATCTTTTACAATTAAATTTTATATATGACATGCATACTTAATATGAAAAATTTCAGGCAACGGCGGAGATAGCTTAGATTTTAATTTTTTTATAGCAGTCTTCTTGTTAAAATCATTATCAAAAGCAATGCATAAGATTCTATTTTTGATACCATAAAATCTGACAACTTTAACAATAGAATCAACAATAAAATCTCCAGTATGTTTACGTTCTTCATCATATAAAAAAATCAAGAATATGTTTTTGCATCACAAAATTACTATCCATCCAGTAACAAGTAACGGTTAAACAATCATTTTTATTTACAGCACGACCAAGATCAGAAGTTAGGGACAATCTACATTAAATATTTTTTAACAATATTGATAAATAAAAATAATATTATGAATGAAGTCTAAAATATCAGATCGACAAATACTTCAAGGAACACCATTAAACATAGAATTATAAATTGCTTGAATATAATGAATAAAGGCATCAGAAGAAGGAAAACTAAAAGACAAACAACCCAAGCTACCATTTTTGCTATTTCTTCCCGGTCCCTCAATTTATTATACTTCTTCGTTACTTGATCGATTGTTGGGTCCATTCTAGTTTACGTTGGCCCACCAACATCCCCACCACTTTGTGCAATATTTAACTCTCTTTCGTGAGCATCACCTATATGTCTCATTAACGTACCCGTACCCCCTTGCTTGCGTCCGCTTTTATGCTTATATATTTGTTGACAAATATTGCATTGCACCTCAGTATCTGATATACGTTTAAAAAATTGTCATGCAATACTAGTTGTTTTACGAGCTCTTGGGGCACGGGGAGGACGGTAAAGGAGATTAACCGATTAAGATCTAACGTTAGCATTTTCTACTCAGGTGTTTCACCAATATTTTCATCATCTTCATCTAAATTAGCCGCATCTACTTCATTTTCTTCTTCTATACCGTAATTTTTCTGAGCTTCTACATAATCCATATCGTGAGTACCTACACCTAAAGATAAACCTACTTCTTCCTCAAAAGGTTGAATAAGCGGTGTCGGAGGCACACGGGTATATCTAGTACTTAAACTGCCTCTACCGCTAGTAATTTGCTTTTTACTACCACTACCACTTCCAAGATAAAAAATTTTAACACCTTTAGTAGCGAGGTTTCTTAATTTATCCATAATATAAATAAAACTAAAAAAATTCAAAATACACAAATATAATAAAATTAAATATTCAACAATTAATACACTAAATAAAAATTAAACGTAAGAGATGGAACGACAATACCAAATTTTGGAAGTATCCGAAGGTTACGACTTTATAAACTTCCACTCGTACTTTGTAATCGAAAAATTAAAAAATTAAAGTGATCACTTTAGGAAATTAAATTTGTAGAATATTTGAGAATTGAGAATTGAGAATTGAGAGAGAATGAGATTTTAGAGAATTAAAAATTGTGTAAAAAATGATTTGAAGGTGTAGGGTATTTATAGAAATTTTTTTGAAATTAAAAAATAATTTTAAAAGTAATTTTTTTTAATTAATTAATGGGCCCAAACTAGCCGTTTGGACCCAAAAACGGATATATAGCGATTGGGCCAACGACTAGTTTGGCCCAAAATCCATAAACTTTTTTTTTTAGAAAAAATTAAAATTGGGCCGGTTAACGGCGGGCCCCAATCGGGCTAGGTATGGGCTGGGTTAACCGGGCCTAAAATAAAAGAAAATAGCCCGGTACCCGGTACACGGTACCCTAAAGCCCTTGGGCTTACCGGGCTGGGTCAAATCGGGCCGGTTTCATTAAATGGGCCAGTTCGGGCAGGGTCAACCTGACCCATTTGACAGGCTTACATGGAATATATGACTGATACTACTGATAAACTAAGTTTTCATACTGAACATGCATATTTGATGCATGAGTACATGGCTGAACTAATTCATGAATGCATGACTGTCATGAAGCTGATATGCAACGATAATTGAAGTTTGTAGCTATAACTGAACATGGAATTGATTAAAGCTAAGGAAGACTGTTACCTCAAGCTAAATCTGAATTTGCGAAGAAGAGGTAAGGATATTTGGTACGCATATCTGCTTCTGCTTCCCAAGTAGATCCCTCAACGGACTGATTCTGCCAAAGAACTTTTACTTAGGGAACTTCGTTGTTCCTCAGTCTGTGAATCTGACGATCGAGGATCTGGACTGGAACCTCTTTGAAAGCTAGATCATTCTGAATATCGATGCCCCTAAGGGAACTATGACCGCTGGGTCACCAATGCATTTCTTTAGCAAGGAGAGGTGGAACACTAGTGTACTGAAGCTAGATCTGAAGGTAACTCAAGTTCGTAAGCTACCTTTTCGAAACAACTAAGAATTCTATAATGACTGACATATCGGGGACTGAGCTTTCCCATCTTGCAGAACCTCTTTACCCCCTTCATGGGCGAGATTTTTAAGTATATAAAATCGCCAACCTCAAACTCGAGATCTTTTCTCCTCATATCTGCATATGATTTTTGTCTGCTTTGGGCTGCCCTAAGCCTTTCCCTGATCAACTGAACCTTATCTAAGGCATCAAACACTAAGTCAGACACTACTAAGTCAGACCCTACTACTACGGTCTCACTGACCTCAAACTAACTAATTGGAGATCCACATCTCCTACCATAAAGACACTCAAACGGAGTTATCTGAATACTAGAATGATAAGTCGTTATTATATGCGAATTCGATGAAAGGCAAGTGGTCATCCTAACTACCTTTAAAATCAATCACGCATGCTCTTAACATATCTTCTAGAGTCTGAATAGGCCTTTCTGCTTGACCATCTATCTGAGGCTGAAAAGTTATACTGAGATAAACTTAGATACTAAGACCCTTTTGGAATGCTTTCTAGAAGTTAGAGGTAAACTGGGTACCTCTATCTGAGATGATGGATACTGGGACTCCGTGTAACCCGACAAACTCTCTGATATAGATTTTGGCATAGTCCTCGGCTAAATAGGAGGTATGGACTGGCAAGAAATGAGCTAATTTGGTCATCCTATCCACAATGACCCAAATAGAATCATGTTGACGGCGGGTACGAGGCAAACCCATCATAAAGTTTATGTTCACTTTTTCCTATTTCTATGTGGGAATACTGAACTCCTGCATGAACCCACTAGGCTTCTGGTGCTCAATCTTAACCTGCTGACACGTAGATAACTTTGCTACAAACTCTGGGATATCCCTGTTCATCCTGTTCCACCAATAGATCTCCCGTAAATCGCGGTACATTTTAGTGGACCTTGGATGAATCGAGTAACGCACACCATATGCTTTTGCAAGAATTCATTGCCTCAAGTCATCTACACCTGGCATGCATAACCGACCCTGGCAACGCAACACACCATCTCCCCCTTGGGAGAAATCTTTTATTTTCTGATCTCTGACTGACTCTTTCAGCTTAACTAGACTGGGATCTCTATCCTGCTTTTTTTCACTTCAAAAACTAGAGATGATTCTGAACTATTCTACACTCACACACTACCCTCTACTGAATCGACTAAGCCGACACCTAGTCGAGCAAGCTTATGAACTTCCTGAACTAACTTCTTCTTATCATTCTCAACATGAGCAATACTGCCCGTAGACAACCTACTGAGAGCATTTTCCACTACATTGGCCTTGCCTGGATGATACAGAACACTCATGTCATGATCTTTTAGCAAATCTAACCATATTATCTGACGCAAATTCAAATTTGTATGAGAAAACACATTCTGCAAGCTTTTGTGATTTGTGAACACATCAACATACACCCTATACAAATAGTGTCTCCAAATTTTTAAGGCAAACATTACAGCTGCTAACTCAATACCATGAGTAGGGTAATTCTTTTTATGGGGCTTAAGCTGTCTAGAGGTATAGCTATGACCTTACCTCTTTGCGTAAGGACACAACCCAAACCTACTCTGAATGCATCACAGTACATAACAAACCTATCTAAACCATATGGTAGAGTCAAAACTGGGGCTGAGGTGAGTCGGGTCTTTAACTCCTGAAAACTCTTCTCACAAGAATCTGACCATTAAAACTTTACATTCTTTTGAGTCAATCTGGACATGGGGGATGCAATAAATGAAAATCCTTCCATAAATCGATGGTAATAGCCAGCTAAACCCAATAAACTCTTAATATCTAATAGAGAAATGGGTCTAGGCCAGTTTCTCACCATCTCGGTATTTTGAGGATCAACTCTAATGCTATCACCGAAAATGATATGACCAAAGAATGCTACTGACCTTAGCCAAAATTCGCACTTACTAAATTTGTGAACAACTAATGGGCTTTGAGAGTCTGAAGTACAATTTTGAGGTGATCTGTGTGATCATTCTCGCTACGAGAATAAACAAGAATGTCATCGATGAAGACTATAACGAACATGTTCAAGTACTTCTTGAACACGCAATTCATCTAGTCCATGAAGGCTGCTGGGGCATTAGTCAGACCAAAGGACATGACTAGAAATTCAAAATGACCATACCGGGTTTAAAAGCTATTTTCGTAATGTCACATTCTCTGACTCTGAGCTAATGATAGCCTGATCTGAGGTCTATCTTAAAAAAGTAACCGGCTCCCTGAAGTTGGTCAAACAAGTCATCAATTCTAGGATGTGGATATTTGTTCTTGACTGTGACTTTGTTCAACTGACGGTAGTCTATACGTATTCTGAGTGAACCATCTTTCTTACACACGAATAAGACTGGTGCGCCCCATGGGGAAATACTGGGTCTGAATCCCTTATATAGGAGATCTTTTAACTATTTTTTTTAACTCTCTGAGTTTATTTAGATCCATTCTATATGGAGGAATAGATATGGGTTGAGTATCTAGAAGAAGGTCTATTCTAAACTTAATTTCCCTAACGGGAGGAACTCCAGGAAGATCTTCGGGAAACACATCTGAGAATTCATTTAATATTGGAACTGACTCAATACTGGGAGGCTCTTAACTAGATTCTTTGACTCACACAAGATGATAGACACATCCCTTAGATATCATTTTTCTCGCTCTAAGGTATGAAATCAACTAATTCTTAAGCGTTGTAGTACTACCCCTCTATTTAAGGACTAGTTTATTTGGAAACTGAAAATGAAAAATTCTATTTCTATAATCAACTGAGGCATAGAATGAATGGATCCAATCTATGCCAAGATTGACGTCAAAATCCATCATCTATAACGCTATTATGTCTACTAAAGTTACTTTATGAGATATCATAATCAGACAGTTCCTGTATACCTATCGGGCTATGATATACTGACCCACTGGGGTAGAGACTGAGAAGGGTTCTGTTAAGATTTCTAGTTTGACCTTGAAGTTGACTTCTATGTAAGGAGTTGCAAAAGACAGAGAAGCTCCTAGGTCTAATAAGGCATAAACATATAAATGGAATATCTGTAATATACCAGTGGCCACATCAGGAGAACTTTCTTGATCTTACTGGATTGAAGTGTATAAATCCTATTTGGGCGTTGCCCATTGGTGGCACTGAAAGCGGCACCCTGCTGATTCAAGCGACCAGACTGAGCTGAAGAAAGAATGTATTGACCCTAAGAACCTGACTGAGGACAATCTTTAATTCTATGGCCTGGCTTGCCACGCCCAAAACATACATCATTGTCAGCCCTGCAGACGCCCTGATGGTTTCTTTCATATTTCTTGCAAAGAGAATTTGTTCGAGAACTGCTGACATTACCCTATGATTTAGATCCTGGCGCCTATCTTTGTTACTATTTATAAAGTTAGGTACTGGAGCACTATCTGAGGACGGAGATGGAACTGAGTATTTTGGGAGAAACTGAGAACAGTTACCACCCTCTGACTTAGGCTAAGTGAAATTGAAGTTACTTATTCTAGATCTCTTGCTTTCTCTCTATCTCTCTTTATTCTTAGCCTCTTCTATCTCCGGAGCATGGACCATAATCCTGGATATGTCTATTTCCTTAATTAACATTGCAGTTCTGCACTTCTTAACCACACTCTCTGATACCCCAGATACAAAGTTACTTATTTTGGACCTACTGTCTACTACTACATGGGGAGCATACTTGGCTAATTGAGTAAACTTAAGGGAATACTTTTGCACACTCATGCTGCCTTGCCTGAGATTGATGAAATCTAATACCTTGGATTCTCTCAGCTCTAAGGGTAAGAATCTATTTAGAAATGCAATAACAAACTCTTCCCACTCTATGGGCTCTGCATCTGTGCCCCTGTCTACCTTTCACTTCTTAAATCATGTATGAGCTATATCTTGTAGCTGATAGGCAACTAACTCAACACTCTCACTGGAAGTCACTCCCATGATATTTGTGACTTTCTGAACCTGATCGATGAACTCATGTGGATCCTCTTCTGACTTAGATCCTTAGAATAGGGGAGGATTTATTCAGGTGAAGTCTTAAATCCTGACTGTAGCAGTATTAGCCATTGGGTTGGCCTGGACAGCTGTTGATCATTCATTCTGAGTTGCTATGGAATTTTCTAGAGTGGTGAATGCAGCTCTAAATTCTGTATAAGATACATGCTTGTCCAGGGGATCTGCCTAAACGGGCTAGGGTACGACTGGTTTTCTGTTCTTCTTCCATTGTTCTTCTTGGGAGGCATGTTTTGTAAACGGAAGTAAGAAAAGAATTAGACTGAGATTTTAACTTGAGCTCATGCTCACTCGAACGACATGAATACTGAAAAAAGGGAAACTTTTTCTAAAAATGTCTCATAGCCTCTGGCCCATAAGTGTGGCGCGCTACACACCCATACACAAGACTCTACTTGACTCGTCTTTCAGACTCCCTAGTACTCTGTTGAACCTTAGGCTCTGATACAATATTTGTAACGCCTCGAGTCTGTACCCCGAATGCTACACAGTGCTTACGACCCTGAAAGACCACAAGCTAACCCATGACTGGTACCTGTTGTGAGCACTGAATAATAATACTAAAATAATGCGTGAAAATATGATAAATTTCCATAAGGTTCACAATCTGAATACTGATAAATAATAACATCTAATAAAATATCTGAAATCTGAATACTGTTTGAACTAGTCAAGTCTGAAAAGCCTCTAACTAAACTATCTGAATGTAGAGTTGATGGGACAAGACCCCCAACTAACTCCGACTACTGAAATACTGAATCTATTATAATAATGAAATAAAAAAATACCCTCGATGGATGAGGTCTAACTACTTAAGCTGATACTGCTGACTGGATCTGACTAAGCACAGTTGGGAACCTGAGCATCCGAACCTATGATATGAGACATCATAGCATAATGAAAAAGTATGCATCAGTACGTGGAATGTACTGGTGTGCTAGATGAGGTAAATCTGAATGCAAGGGTTCATATGCATGAAAAATAACTGACTGAATGATATGAAGTAACTGAATAAGAGTACATGGTTAAATGGAACTATGTAAAATATCGAGTATGCAATACTGTGCATATTCATGTATACTATATCTGAGTTTTTACTGAAGCTGTACTGAGTTCTGATAACTGAGTAACTGATATCTGAGATTACTAATAACTAAATTTCTAATAGTTGAGTAACTATATCTGACAGTCCTAATTTTGTACAACTGAACTGAGTTCTATAATGAGACTGAAACTGAGGTTGTGGAAGGTAGTCATCTAACCGACATGCCTTAAATAAGATAGCTGAGGTCCAACCTATAACCCCAGTTGGAAGGGTATCAGTACCGTACTATGGGTAAAGACAAACTGAAGAGTCACCCTCATCTGGAAGGTGCCCTGAACGAGAATGGTGGTACCCTCAATTGACAGGTAGAAACACCTCATCAACCTTCAACTGGCGGGTTGATGTCTCAACCTACTCTACCTGTGTAGTTCTGGAACGCAAAGACTGCTTCTAAGGATCACAACCTCTACTGGCAGGTGAGCCTCCATCCTTGGGGTCACTCGTTGCTGAAACCTACTCCCAACTGAATAGACACTAAACTGATTACTAGACTGTACTAGATTTGACTGAACTGTTACTAATTGTTTTGACTGACTGAACTGGACTAAGTTCACTGAGTTCTGTAACTGTCTGAGTACTACTGTTTTGTGACATGACTGGGACTATTCTATAACTACTGTAGCTCTATGTAACCAACTAGATTTTTTGGGGATTAAATATCCCTAGGACTCAATAGCATGAAAAGTAAAGCATAGCATGACCTTGAAAAGCATAACAATGCCTACTTGTTCATTATTCATTCATAGAGACATTTTATCAAACACTTGTAGGGCATAATCTTATGCATTTACTAGCATATCATGATTTCACCATTTAATTCACATGGACATTCCATAAAACTCATGGGGAGCACAACTTAATGCATAAAATCATGGACAATATGTACACATTGTAACTACAACACCCAATCTTGCTAATTCAAGGATTATAACATGGGAATTACACAATTCAATATACATGCTATTTCAATTTCGTGGAATCTACAACTAATCATGGATTGAAACTTATTCAATGTCATGAACATGAATACAATCCAATTTCAAGCATGTAAATCATGAATCAATAATCTTGTAGTTTTAAAAATGGATTCTTGGACTCTATAGGTTAAAGGAACCCATAGATGAACACCTAACATACCTGAGAAGATTAATTCTTGAAGGGATTCTTGAGGATTGACCTTGATTCTTGAAACTAGGGTTTTACCTTCTTTGAGATAGAATGTTTTAATCTTGAGAGAAAATGAGGAAATAATGATATAACTAGGTTAATTAGGGGTATATTAGTGTTAAAGGCTGATTTAGGTCATGGAAAAATACTCAATTATCCTTGAAAAAGGCTTAAAAATCATCACTGGATGCCCAATTTTGGGCCTCACCACAACACAGTGGCTTCGCGGTGAGCCACTGGGATGTGGCTGGCACTGTGTAAAAATGGACGACTGAGAAATTAGCTCTTAGCGCTATGCGGTACCATCGCGGAGCCTTACTAGAATTTGACAATTGGAAAAATAGCTAGTGGAGCGACGCGGTGGAATCGCGTTGCCACAATGGAAAATGACAATTATGAACTGGAACATTAGCACGACATGCCATTATCACCGAGCTCTACTAAAAACTGACGAATGCCATTTGGCTGGTCTGCGCGACGCGGTGAAGTGCCAGTTGGCACACTATTTTACAAAAATGCTATATCTCTTCACCCGGGTGTCGAATTTGGGCAAATTTTATATTGTTGGAAAGCTGACTAAATTTCCTACGCAATGGTAAGATCTAAACTGATAAATACTGAGTATTTCAAAAAAATTATATATGAATACTCATGTACTGAGAGTTAAATTAAGTTACTGAAATACGGGGTATTAGAGATATCTTTTCTATGTCTTTAATAGTTTTTCGTCAATTTTTTTCCATCAAATAGTTTTTTGAATATTTCGTATATGAATTTTTAAAAATAAAGGTGATTGTACTAGTAGGTCGAATTAGATGAAAATCGAACTGATCTAGTTATTGTTTGTTCAAACTCAATTTTGATACGTTAAATAGTAATAAGTTTTTTTTGAATTTTATCAAATTGTATAGTCGATTAATCTGTTTGTATATTCAGAATAGTTAAATTGTTGTTTACTGATTTTTTTATTTGTATATATTATTTTGCGTTTGTACATGTTGATTATGTTTGTATATTATAGCTTTGTTTGTATATCTTAATGTGTAAATGTATATTACCAGTTTATTCGTTTATTGTGATTTATTTGTTTCTATGAATTTGTGTATTTAGAAATAAATTGTATATTATGTTAACATTTGTATAATTAAAATTATGTTGTATATTTTGATTGCAGTTTTGACTTAATGATTATATGTGTCATTAATTTTTTTTTATTTTTTAATTTATAATTTTTATGCGAAAGGATTGGCAATGGGAATCATTCATATTCTTGTGAAGTACTCTGAGAGATGAACATATGAACAACATTATGAAGAATATATCACTGACGTTATGTTCTCGAGTACGAATGCATCCGGTAGAGCAGAGCAAACTCGTATACATAATGACATGAGTTGTAAGGTGTATTCATATCATTGTTTGAAAAATACATATACAGATACCTATTTGTATTAGCAATTATAATTAACTACTTACTTTTATTTGTATTTGCTTAATATGTGATCAATACATGTGGTTACCTATATGTATATGCTAAATAAATATACAGTTTTTTATATGTATTTGTAATTTTTATATGAGATTCAATATAGTATGAATCTTCAAAATACAATAACATAACATAACTGTCAAATACTTTGCCACTACGTCACTATCAACACAGAAATTAATTTTATCAAATTTAAAATACAAGAAAATCATTGATGTTTCATGTAGCAAATTTAAAATTCATGCCATCCAAGACTGCACAAGCATGTACACATGGTATCTCATCCAATTGAAATGCATGATAAAAAAAAAATTTATTCTTGAGGTGAACAATAAAATACTTCTCTTTGTCTTGTACTGTATAGACATACCTTGTGACTGATACAACCTGGAATTTTTTAAATAAAATTCATTAAAAAACTCAAATGCAGTTGGACATTAGTATTTTTCGATTCTGCATATGTATTTTTCAGTTTAGCATATCAATTTACAGGTCTTTATATGTATTTTTTAGCTCTTTTATGTTTGTATAAGTATTTTATGCACAACTATGCATATATCTTACATAATACATATAAAAATATATTTTTTACTGGAGTCAAATACATATATACGTATAAGTAATAATATACAGTAATTACAAATGTATATAAGATAATTAAATATATTTTGGCATATCGCCATACGTGTATACTCTGATTCGTTCTATTGGAGTATTTCTTGAAATGCAAATGCCAAAATAAAATACAATTACATTTACTAAATATACAAATGCAACTACAACACAACATATAATTAAAAATGTAACTACAACATACAATATAAAATTAAGATAAATACATATCAAGATAAATAGTATGGTTGTTTTATACTGTTTTAAGATATGCATTTGTATTTTTTGTTTAATATGACAATGGTATGTATTTTCTAAATACGTATGAGTTTATATATGTATGTTTTATATGATAATATGCACTTTAGACCAGACATGTATTCTGAAAATACATATGCAGCGATGTATGTATTTGTTGTAATGTAATATGTATGATGTAATAGAAAGCATATGCATATTATGTATTTTGTATTATTTTTGTGAGAAGTACATGTAATGTAAATTTATGTCATTTTTTGGTCTATAGTTGCCACGTGATCAAATATTCATGGCAAGAGTACTTTCAAAATTTGCACCACATATAGGATGTCACACGGTCAACGATATTGAAGAACATATTAAGGCAATGTTATCAAAGGAGCAGTACAAGACTTTTCGTCATAAGAATATTTTTGATGTCTACATCATGAAGAAGAACTGTATAGTTCAAGCGCAACTAGACAAATGTATTATGTCACTTTTTATTATAGAGATTTTATGTCTATATGTTTATATATACATATGAGTCAGATATGTATTTCTGTAAATACATATGTAGATATATATGTATGTTTTGTACTGTAAATACATACGCAGATTTTTACGTCTATGTATTTTGTATATTTTTTGAATATGTATATGTGATATAGATATGTATCTTTTAAAATAAAAGCAAGAGATAGAAGAGTAAAATAACAAAAATAGAAAAAGAAAAAAAGAAAAAAGAAAAATCCAAAGAAAAAGAAGTGAAAAACAGAAAAAAAAAAAAAAAAGAGAAATAAAAGCTAGAAACATAAGTGTAAAAATAAAAGCAAAAAGAAAAGAAATAAAAAATAAAAATAGAAAAAAAGAAGAAGAAAACGAAAATAGGAAAAGAAAAAGAAAAATATGAGAAAGGAAAAAAAAGAAAACGGAAAAGAAAAAAAATGAAAAAGGATAAAAAAAAAAGAGAAATAGAAGAATGAAAATAAAATGGAAAGAAAAAAAAAAGGAAACGAAAAAGAAATCAAAATCAAAAAATAAAAAGATAAAAAAAATGAAAATAGGAAAAAAAAAAAGAAAAATATGAGAGATGAATAAAATAAGAAAATAAAAAATAAAAAAATAAAAAAGGATAAAAAAAGAAGAGAAATAAAAGTCATATAAGGAAAAGAAGTCTTTATAATTAAAAGAAGCATGAATTAAGGGACGGTTACTTCCCTTATTTAACTCTAATTGATGAGAGTTAAAATAGGAACTACTATTTAATTTGTATCAGTTGCTATAAAATTCAAAAGAAATAAAAAAATAAAAAAAAGGAAAAAAGAAGAAGAAAACGAAAATAGGAAAAGAAAAGAAAAATATGAGAAAGGAAAAAAAAACAAGAAAATGGGTAAGGAAAAAAATAAAGAAAAAAAACCGAAAAGGGATAACAAAAAGAAGAGAAATAGAAGAGTTAAAATAAAGTGGAATGAAAAAAAGAAAAATAATTCAAAATAAAACTATAAAAAAAAAAGAAACGAAAATAGGAAAAGAAAAATATGAGAAAGGAAAAAAAATAAGAAAACGAAAAAAAAGAAAAAAAGAACAGAATAGAAGAGTCATATGAGGAAAAAAAATCTTTATAATTAAAAGTAGCATGAATTAATGGACGGTTAGTTCTCTTATTTAACTCTAACTGATGAAAGTTAAAATATGAACTACTATTCAATCTGTATATGTATTTATATAGCAAATTTTACGTAAATAGAAAATACAACTTGCTATTTTTCATAATTATGACACAGTTGTTATAAAAATTATAATTATAGTTGTTAAGTTTCTACTTTTGAAATTTTTTCATTTTATCTATCAAGAATAATTTGATTAAAATCTCCGTACTATACCCTTGTTCAAATTGTCAAGACCATTAATTGAGAAGAAATTTAGGGTATGTCCAATCTAAATTTAATTAAAGGTATAATATTAAAAGCACTTTGAATTTTATAGAAGTAAGAAGTTTATTAAAAGATGTGTCCATTTTAAATAGAGCACTTAAAAAGAAATAAAGGGAGTAGTTATCTAACCATAGCGGAGCTTTGAGCTGTAGGTGACAAAAGAATTTTAAAATGAGGTGTATGTGACACAAGTCTTAATAATTGAGTGGAGGTAACAATTACTTTATTATGGATTAAGAAAGTTGGGTAAGTTTGAGAATAGCCCATAAGTTTTTAAATTTACACTTTGATCCAATGTTTACCTAATATAACGAAAACAGAGGGGAAAAAGGCGCGTATCTCTCTCTTCTCATCCATTGTTGTTTTCTCTCTCTTAATGATTTTTGTTGTTCATTGTTGTTGCTACTTTATTCATCATTTTCTGCTTCATTATCATCATCTTCTACTTCCTTATCATCTTCATTTTCTTCTTGTTGGCCATTGTTGTTGTTGTTGTTACCGCTACTGTTGCTATTTGACCAATTTCTTAGGTCAAATTTTATTTCGTACATCACTTTCTACTTTGGCATTACTTCATAGGAGACTTTGGTAAGTCAAATTATGATTTTTAGTTGAATTTGTCATCTGAGTAACAGCTATTGTGCTGTTTTTCCAATAATAGATAGCACACAAACATGAATGTAACATAAAAGCCATCTATTTAAATAGATCAATCATCTGTTGTGACAGATGAGACATCTGTTTCAATGAAAGACTCATATGTTGGATTCATGTTTATGGTTCTATAGTGCCGTAACATGAATCAAATAGATGGGTCATCTGTTGCAACATATGACCCATCTGTTGAAACAGGTTAGTTATCTGGTGCAACATGATAAATATCTGTTGTAACAGATTAGTAACCTGTTGCAACAGAACCTGAACTCGATTCCAACAGATGTGTTGTCTAATGCAACAGGGTAAATATCTGTTGCAATATATTACTAACCTGTTGCAACAGAACCTGAACTCGATTCTAACAGACGAGTTGTCTATTGCAACAGAATAAATATTTGTTGCAACATATTATTAACCTGTTGCAACAGAACCTGAACTCGATTCCAACTGATAGTAAATATCTGTTGCAACATATTAGTAACCTGTTGTGATAGAACTTGACCTCGATTCTAATAAATCGTCATCTGTTGTAATAGGTAAGTCATCTGTCGGAACATGTTAATTATCTATTGTAATATGTCACTCATTTATTGGAATCAACTTCAAAAATGCCTTAGTACTGTAACATCTATCCCAACAGGTGCTTCATCTATTGCAACAAATATATAGTCTGTTGTGATATATGATTCACCTATTACAACAGATGACTCGTCTGTTGAAATCAGCTTCAGGAGCGTAACATGAATCCCAATAGGTAAGTAATCTATTGCAATTGATCACTTACCTGTTGCAACAGATTACACATCTGTTGGGATTCATTTACGACACTATGAAATCATTATTAACTTTTTTTAACAAATGACTTTATTTAGGTACCACTAATGGAGGGATCAATAACAATATGGGTGAATTGTCATGGTCAATGGATCGAGAAGAGCAATTGATATGTATGGCATTAAAAGAAGGGTGAAATGCTAGAGACAATAGCTATGACAGTCCAAAGTGATGTTTCGTATGATGATTTTGTGAGCTTAATCATTAGCTTTTATGGACTGAATTATCAACCGAAAAAACTCGTCATCAGCTATATGCACAGCTCCTTGAAAATCAGAGGGTACTACCTTTCAAGATAACTGATTAGGTTCGGTTGCATGCTTATCTTAGTGATTCATCCAAGCCGGTGTTAAGGGTGTACGTGGTTGAAAAGACGAGAGAGAATGAGAACCAGAATGTAGAAGAACAACAACAACAAGACATCTTTGATGATAGGTTGGATGATCTAGACATGAATATTTTAGAAGATGATCAAACACCTACGCTTGTTGATGCAACCAATACGGTGGGCAGTTCTTTTCGATCGACATAGTCTGGTAATCTTCAAAATGACGGGACCGACTTTTTCAATGAAATATCATTCAAAGACAAGAATGAACTATCTACCACTTTATTTATTTCTTGCTTGAAAAAAGATTTCAGAATAAAGAAGGTGATTAATTCGAGCAGTGTCTTTTGCTACAAATGTGTTGATCCGAACTGCAAGTAGTGGTTGAGAGCGGTGAAGTACGTAA
Source organism: Capsicum baccatum var. pendulum (assembly GCA_030864225.1). Lineage (NCBI taxonomy): Eukaryota > Viridiplantae > Streptophyta > Magnoliopsida > Solanales > Solanaceae > Capsicum > Capsicum baccatum. The sequence goes on along the minus strand of CM061556.1, from coordinate 236,950,630 downwards.
GTTCTGACAGATTTGTCATTCATAAATATGAAAAGCACCACACATGTGGTCGGAGCACATCTCAGGCCAAAATCCTCATGCCACGACAAAGGTCCTTGTTAAATATTTCAAGAGTAGTTTCCCCGATGGCAAAGGACCTTCTACAAGGGTTATGTCCAATCAAATCCTTACGGAATTAGGTGTCTTGGTCAGTTATTGGAAGATATATACGTCCATGGGGATTGACAAGGACTTGGTTAGGGGGATACAAGAGCATGGGTATGCAGTCCTGGATGCCTACCATTACATGATTGAGTCCAAAAATCTTGAAAGTAAGATGACATTGCATGCTGATGAAAATGGAAGGTTCAAGTACTTTTTTGTATCCTATAGTGCTTGCATTCAAGGTTTTCGACATTTGAGAAAAGGCATAGCCATCGATGGTACTTTCTTGAGAAGAAAGTATAATGGAGTTCTGCTAGCGGGGGTGGTGAAGAATGCGGTGAATTACATTTTTCCTGTCGCTTTTTGTGCAGCGGACAAGGAATGTGATGACTCTTTGATAACGCTCAATCTACAGCTCTCGTGGGAGTGTAAAGCGGTCGTTAGCAAATATAGAACCCAACTCGGTTGGGTGTCGATCCCTCAGGGAATAGCTTGGTCAACAAGTAAGCAACGATTACTAGACTTTTAGTGCAAGTCTCGTAAAGAGGGGGGATTGTAATGTGTAACCGAAATAATAAAGTAAAAACTAAAAATAGCAAAGTGAAAAGAAAGAATATTTCGTAGGTTGTGAAACAATGAGAATTGAGGAGTTGGGGTTATGTCCACCTTCTGAGTTATACGTCTCTATTGGCTATGAGTGTGTTGAATTCAGACATGCATGTGCTTATAGAGAATTGTATTCGATGGTAAATCCAGGCGTCTTTCGACCTATTCGAGGATTATTTCACTTTAACTCTTTCAAGCTTAAAGCGTGTCTAATGGTACGAATTCTCCAAGAGGTTAATCCAGTTACGGCACTAACTTTTTAATAGGGGATGGGACCCTACTACCTTGACATTATCTCTTTTCCAGACAGATAACCTTTCTTTCGAACAAGTTAAATGTTATACTGGCATTATTCTATGCGTCTGCAGCCACAAGAATTTGCATTAAGATGAAGAGAATAATGATATAAGAAGCATACATGTCACGAACTCACAAACTCACAGCAATAGATAGTATCTCATTCGGCTTCCATAACCCCAACAGAGAGGTTTAGTTACCCATGAGTCCGAAGGAAGTCACAATAAACATGATCATTGTACCCCAATAAAGATTTGCACGTTAGGTGTAAGGGTGAGGATGGCGTGAAGTCCTTTGCAAAGTAATGTCTCTCTTGTTGTGGAATTTAATAGAAGAATAGAAGAAGAATAAAAATAGAATTAATGGAAGAATTAGAATTGTTGGAATAGTAAGTGAATGAATAAAAATCTCTAGCAAGATAGGGTATTTATAATACCCATATCCTATTCCTACTAAGCTAATGAAATACTTAACAAAATTGTACTAGGTTAATGTATCATTGTCCAAATCCAAATAAACTAGTGAAATACTTAACCCAATTGTACTAGGTTAATGTATTATTATCCTAATCCAAATAAGTCACTGCTAGTCCCCAAAGTCTTCAGAAATGCTGTTTTAGCCCGGGATAGATTTTCCATGCATCACTTTTGGTCCTTTAGGCGTCCAAGCTCCCTTTCCTTCCTTCGTGAGCTTTCTTTGGCGTCAAGTTATCCACAAAATGTTAATTCTGCATCATTTATACCTGAAACTTTGCTAATCATGTTCTTTAGCTCACTTACAGGAAAAAGGACTAAAAGTGCATGAAATATATAATTTGTTCTCAAAACATGGCACAAATATGGGCAAAATATATTGATATAGGCGTGTAAATTCGCCTATCATCACTCTTATGGATCTTTTTTGAACAACTGCGAAGCCGTGTCGAAGATACCAAAGAGTTGTATTTCGTTTTGGATAGGCATCCAAGTATTCCAAAGATGGGTTCAATTTTCCTCACTTCATCTTACTTTGGTTGTTGATCAGGCATCTTGGAGAGAACATTCAGACCAACTATCACAACGAAAGTGTTGTGACTCTTTTTTATAGAGTAGCTAAAACATTTAGTAGAGAGGATTTTTTATACCATTTCAATCAAATAACACATTTCCATCCCAAGGCAGCAGAACTTCTCGTACGTGTCAATTTTGAAAGATGGAGTCGGGCATTTTGTCCGGTAGATAAGTACATTCTTATGAATTTAATGTCTTGTTTGAGTTACAAGTTTAGTATGATGTCGTACTAAGTGATTATTTTGTATAGGTACAATATTATGACATCAAACATAGCTAAATCAGTGAATTCATTGTTAGGTGATGAAAGAGAATTTCCCATTAAAGCTTTGTTTGAGATAATAAACAAGAAGTATGACCGATTTTTTAATAAAGGCGTGCGCAGTTTGAGGGCCTAAGAAGAACCCCATTTGTTCTAAAAATCGAAAAAATAATATCAACGAACATCAGTTTGGGGAATAGGTTATTATCTCATCAAATAGTAGATTACAAATTCAGTATCACCGGTCATGGAGATGTTGCCACGATCGATTTTCAAATAAGATCTTGTACGTGCAGAGTTTTTGACTTGGACAAATTACCCTGTCCACATGCTATGGAAGCGCTTCGAGCTCAATACGGTCCAAAATATGGACCTAAAATTTACAAGCACTCCTCTCAATATTATTCGGTAGAAAAAATAAAATGGTATATAGTGGACATATTACTCTTGTGCCTCCCAACGAATCTTGGGTTGTTCCAGCCGAGCTTTTGAGGAGATTAATACCTCCACTATATATTGACCCAAGTACTATAAAACCAAGAAGAAAGTCATATAAGAGGAGGAGTGGAGTCAGAGAATCATTTTCATCAAGAAGAAACAAGTGCTCCATATGTAAGCACGCTAGCCACAAAAGAACTACATGCACGGATCGTAATCCACCATGATCGTTGTAATTACAAAAACTTGAGTTGTGGTTTGTTGTGGACTTTTATATATTTAAATCATTGTTGTGAACGTAATGTTATCATTAATTATATATAAAATATCTTTTTTAATAACTTGTGCATCAATAAAAAGAGGCAAAACATGAACTAAATAATACAACAAACCACAATTATTTTCAAAAGATTACCAATCTGTAGAAACAAATGGATATTAGCTAGAAGAACACAATACAGTTCTATCAAACTGAAATGTTTTCCTCTAACAGATGACAAATCTATCACAACAGATAGATAATCTGTTAACAGAAACCCAAATTATGACCAATCTATTCCAACACATGGTCCATTTATTGAAAGAACTCAAAAGCAAAAATTGTTATTGCTACTGGATTCAAAATTGTTCCTTACCTCCAACCATCGACATGTTAACATGTATGTTTAGAAGAAATAGACAGAATGAAAATTGAATAAGAATTAAAAAGCCAAAGTCGATTAAAATAAATTTTTCATTAAACGAAAAGTAAAATACATTAGGTATAGATCAGATATAGAAAAGTTATAATACATACACTAAAAGAAAAACTACATTCTAATTATTATTTTATCATTATCATCATCATTAATGATAGCCAGCCAATCAAATCGCAGCAGCACGGCCCTAATCAGCCTGTGCATCTCTCTGAACATCTTTGCTCTAACGGCGACCAACTCCCTCTATAGGCCATTAATTAACCTGCCTCTAAAGTGCCTGCACTATGTCGTGTAGAATAGCAATATCTCAAATAGGATCAACCATATCTAGAACATGCATGAATTGACAAATGCAAAGAAAAGAGTCCAAATGTAATACAATATATACTACCATCTGGTAGGTTTACACAGGAAAAAAACTTACCTCAACGAGAAAGAAATATGATCTTTTAAGAGAAGTGGTTGCAGATGTCATACGAAAAGAAAAAATGCAAGAAATAAATAAAGTGAAATAGAATGAAGATTAAGGAGGGACCTATTTATAGATGATTGAATCTGGATGTGTCAGGCCAAAAGGAACGGCTGTTCAGCTCCATTGTATTAATTACATTCAAACTGGTGGCATTTTATTTTTTGTGAAAAGTCGTGATTTTTTATTTTACATTAATACTTCTCACATTTTCAATTTGGTTTGAGACTTGATAACCACTATTATTATTGGGTTGTTGCAACAGATCGTCCATCTGTCGCAATAGATTTACTAGTTGTTACAACAGATGGTCTGTATATGCTACAAATGGTCTGTTATAATAGATTTACCATCTGTTGCAATAGATGGTTTGTATGTGCAACAGATGAGACTTCTGTTTTAACATATGTATTATCTGTAGCAATGATGGACCATCCGTTGGAGAAGATATTTTGATTTCTTCCAACAGCTGATTCATCAGTTGCAACAAATGGAGAATTTGATTCATCAGCTATTTTGAATGTGTTAGATAAAACGTCATGACTCTTTACCTCTTTTTAAATAGTCATCACATGCGTGCAGATGAATAAACACTATCTGGTCTGTCACAACAGATTTACCATTTGTTGCAACATATGTATTATGTGTTGCGACAGATAGACCATATGTTGGAGGAGATATTTTGATTTCTTCTAATAGTTGATTAATCAGTTGCAACAGATAGAGAATTTGTTATGTCAGATGTTTTGAATGTGTTAGATAAAAGGTCATGACTAACTCTTTTTTAATAGTCATCAATAGGTGCAGATGAATAAACACTGTTTTGTCTGTCGTAATAGATTTTCCATCTGTTGCAACATCTGATGCAATATATGGATTATCTATTGCAACAGATAGACCATATATTGGAGGAGATGTTTTGATTTCTTCTAACAGTTGATTCATCAGTTGCAACAGATGGAGAATTCGATTCATCAACTATTTTAATTATGTTAGATAAAAAGTCATGACTCTTCACCTCTTTTTTAATAGTCATCACATGTGTGCAAATGAATAAACACTGTCTGACATGTCTTGATGGGGTAGGAAGAATAAGGTGTGTGCAGATAAATGGATCCACTTTCATACATAGGAGTTATGTATTATTGATCAGGCTACCGTGATAGACACACATAAAGTACAATGATTTTGTGAATGCAGATTTTTACCGATTAGACATTAATCCTTTAAATAAGATTCTGCATTGTACAGTTTAGTTTGATAGGTGCGAACTGATAAGGCCAAAGGGTTCCAATACGGTGGTGTCAATACCCTGTTATAATTTAATGACAGTTTATGCTCATGTTTTTGTGTCAAGTTTGGGGAAGAGTTCAAGTTTTTGGCGGCAGTGTAAATATCTAATAGTGATTGGACTGCTTTTAATGGTGCAATGAACTTCTTGAAAGGCCTTTGAAGCCTCGCACTGCAGCAAACAACGGTGGGACCAATAGAAATTCCCCTGGTCCAAATTTATATGAATGGGTTGCTCGAGGAGACTATTATACAGCAGAAGGTGCTTGGAAGAATACCTGCGCGGGAAGGGGGAGGTAGAGAAGTGTCACGACCCAATTTCTTAAATCGTGATGGCGCCTACCTTATCCCACCAGTAGGCAAGCCAAACCATAGCCCGGAATGATAGGTAATGGGTTATTAGGCAGAGATAAAATAAAAGATCGCGTATGATAATAAGAAATAAATCAAACATAGACTAACTGAACCCTCATAAGCCCGCTAGGCACACTGAAGAAGACAATTAACCCAATCGTACCCCCATAAGACGGTGGAACACACAAGTGGTGAAAGTAAACATAAATAATCAGATGCCGGACTCGAACTGGAACTCAAAGTAATCCCAACTATAATCAGATGTCGGACTCAAACCGGAGCTTATAGTATCATAATAATCAATTGCCGGACTCAAACCGAAACTCATAGTAATCATAATAGTCAATTGCCGGATTCGAACCGAAACTCATAATAATCATAATAGTCAATTGCCGGACTCGAACCGGAACTCATAGTAATCATAATAGTCAATTGTCGGACTCAAACCGGAACTCATAGTAATCATAATCCACCGATAATATTAAAATCCATATCATAACAATATAAATGTCTAAATAATCATTCATTAATCTTAATTAAAAAGGGATAAATTCAAGATTTTTGCATTTTAGCTTCAGTTTTTAAAGTAATAGATGCTATATTATGTTAAAAGATAATATTTTAATATTTACTAGAACGAGGCCCTAATACGGATAAATAAGACAGTTTATATAAATCAAATAATATGCATCTACAAGTATTATTCAAATCTAGCATAATAGTTCACAATTTCGGTATATAAGCTCAATCTAAAAGTAGGGTAAACCTAACCTACCTAAACGTCAAAGCTAGAATATCTGTCCCGAAACCTCCGAATAATATCCCGCTAGAACCCGAATTTGAATAAATGATTCGAATAACTAAATTATATTTTTTCTTGATGTTCCAATGGTTTCAAAATATTTTCGCCCAAAATCTTGGCTACAGATTACATATAAACGAGCAGTACATGCATAAAAGCACTTTGGTTGCCTTTTGAAAAAGAAATATCTATTTCATAATACCACTACTAATGGTTGTGTCAATATATTAGTGTGAATATATATATAAAATTGGTAAAGACCTTTTTCAAATGGCAAGTGTATGGCTGCCAAGCTAACACCATGTTATGACCACAATTTTTTCCCACGTGTGGTGATAATTGGCCATAAGTAATAGTTTCCTACATCGCGTATATATTCGGGTATTGCATAAATTCGTGGTAAAATAATTGTAATATTTTGACTATACCATAATTAATAGAAAATTATTTCTAACAAAACCTCTATTATATAAAAATAATATTTTTATATTTTTAAATTTACTATCCCCGCTTAAAATATTAATAAATCATAAAAGTCTATTATAAAATGATATAAATATATCATCGCTTAAAGAATTTTATCAGTATCGAATATATTCTATAAGGGTACTAAATTATATTTCTACCAAATGCCAAATTAAAATCATATAATCCACGATAAATTTAGATAGTATTAAAATTATATGAAAAATACCGTAAAATGACCGTAAGGGTCATTACAAGAAGACCATATATTATTTCAGACCTTGTTTAAGAGGAATTGCATGGAAGCAAGTAAGGAACTTCTAGCGAATCTAGCCAATGAAATTGACATGAGAAACGAAAAAATTGAATGAGCTTCAAATGTGGGAATGTATCCAAATATAAAAATCCATCAGTCGTTGAAGAAAAAGAAGAATGGTCAAGACGAATGGAGCTGGTAATTTACTAGAGAATGCAACTAGCGAGCATGGCCTCAATGAAGAATCACAAAGTGCAGGACCAGAACTCTAAGGAAGAAGCTTTGCGAGCACAGGAGATTGGTAAGATTTTCAGTCAAGAATGAAATCTGAACCAACAACTCCAGAAGTAAAAATAATGAAGCCGAGGTGTTAATTTTTGAACTCTAACTTGCATGCCATGCCTTCTGTTTGTGGCTATGATCAGGTCAATGATGGTAGAAACAAAAAGATCTGAAGTTGGGAAGAAATCCCATGCCTAGTTGTTTCCACTGCTTTTGACCTGACCAGAGCCATAAACAAAAGGCTTGGGATGCAAGTTTAACTTGAGAAATTGACACCTTGGATTGATCCCTTATTTCTAATTAAGGAGTAGTTGGTTCAGGTTTCAATCCTGACTGACAATCTTACCACCTTCCGTGATCGCGAAGCTGCTTTCATAGAGTTTTAGTCCTGCATTTTGTGGGTCTTCATTCAGGCCACGCTAGATAGTTGCATCCCCTAACAAAGTGCACATCTCCAGTCCACTAGAGCATTTTTCTTTTTCAAGAACGACTGATGGATTTTCATTTTTTGGATACACTTTCACATTCGCAGCTCATTCAATTTTTTCATTTTTCATGTCAATTTCATCAGCAAGTTTCGCTACACTTTTCTTCCTACCCTGTGTTTCTTCTTTAATAAGGTCTGATTTAATATATTTTCTTCTCCACCTCTCCCTTTCCTTATAGGTATTCTTACAATAACCTTCTGTTGTATTATAGTCTCCTCAAGCAACCCATCCATATAAATTTGGACCAGAGCAATAACTATATTCATTTCTATTCCTGTAAACAGCTGTGCGAGGCTTCGGAGGCCATTTAAAAGTCCATTGAACCCTTAAAGTCAGTGTAATTGCTATTTGAATGTTTACACTGCCATCAAAAACCTTAACCCTTCTCCAAACTTGACACATAAACATTAGCAAAATCTTCATTAAACCATAACAGGGTATCCACACCACCTACTTGGTCCCTCAGCTTTACCAGTTCGAACCTAACTATCTTAACTATAAAATGTCATATCTTGTTTGAAGGATTATCGCCTAATAGGTAAATAACCAACATTCACAAAATCATTGTACTGGATGTGTATTTTCATGATAGGTTTATCAGTAATACATACCTCTCACATATGAAGTGATTCTATCTGCAAGCAGCTTATTCCTTCGAACCCATCTTTACTCTAGCCTTTAATGTTGGTCGAGCAAAAGTTGATATATTTTTACTTCCTTTTATCTGTAAAAAAGAGAAATACATTTGATGACAAACAAGAGAAGAAGAAAAAGAACATTACAAAAGGGTAACACAAAATAGAATTAATCAATAGATGACCTATCTGATGCAACATATTCCCCATCTGTTCAACCGAGAGGCATCTGTTGCAACATATAGATTACATATTGCAATAGATGGGTCATATATTGAAATACTTCAAACTAGCCTTGCTACTGGTTTGATTTCTTTAAACAGTTGCTCTGTCTTTTCCAACAGTTGATTTAGCAGTTGCAATAGTTGAGGAAACTATTGCAACACCGCCAACAACAGCATTAACAACAAAGAAACAACACCATATGTTCCAACACCATCAACATCACAAACAGCACATGTTCCAATACCACCACCGCCCCCAACAACAGCACCACCAAAGTAACAAACAAAGACATAAAAAAACTATACTGACAACAAGGTTTTTTAAGTTCTCACAGCAGATGACTTTTTTGCATATTTTAATAAAAATAATAGTTCGTTCATTCAAGACATAAAAGTCAGTTTTCCTTTAATTTTCTCAATAAATAGAAAATTGGTAATGAGAATAAAGATGAGAGAGAGATGAGTTGAGTTTCTCATCTCGAGTTACTTTATGGCTGAAGGGGAGAGTAGTATTCTAGATATGGATTTCAAATATTTATTATTAACTTTTGAGGGGCACGAGGAGACTATGACATTAAATAGACCAGATAAGACTACTCACTAAGGAGATTTTTGAGTTATACAAGTACTATTTTTATCGCCTTAGTATTTTATCTATTTTATCTTGGACAGAAAATACCTAAATTGCTTTAGAAAGAAGGATCCTAAAACATCTAAGTCATACTTTGCAACAAATGACAATTTTTGTTTAAAAATTTCCAAAGCTCGGCCATCCATCCCAACAGATGATTTACAAAAGATGGGTAATCCGTTGCAACAGATGACTTGATCTGTTTGATTAATATCAATAGATGGGTCATTTATTGCAAAAGATTGAACATTTATTTTTATACAATTTCAATTGAGTTCATAAGTTCAACTAATGCCGTAGTTTATTAATCTAGGACTAGGGGTGAGTTTTTATAGGATCAACTACAAATTCAATTGAGTCTTTTGAAAATTGCATGATGAATTGATTCTTTTTACCTAATATGTTCAACTAATACCTTAATTGATTAATTGTAAGATCCCGCAAAATTTCTAGCTTAATTCAGTCCTTTAAGCTTGTTAAGGAGTCCCAGACTTAGAATATATTAGATAAGTATTCAGACTTAGCGTCATTTTAGCCTTTGAAAGTTGGAAATCTTATTTGATACCTTTACGTCCATTACATGTTGATATTTGAGTTAATTCATGATCAAGAAGGTCAATAGATGTTCCCAGAGAGGTTTTAAATTTTTTGAACCTCGTTTAGACTATGTTTGGGTGCCCAAAACAGAGGGTCAACACGATCTCGACGCGTCGCATCGACCATCGCATCGATAAGATATTTTTCCCCAGCTTCAGTGCAAATTCCAGTGAACCAATACGGACTCAACACGATGTGTTGGCTATCGCGTCAATTCCAACGATGCGGCGTGTCAGCCTGCGCGTCGGTAACACAGTTTATAGGCATTAAAAAGTCACGTCCTCAGGGTTAATTAGGTCTTTATACCACACACTTCAGTCCCCAAAATACGAAATTAAAACCTTTGGAGAGTAATTATATTCATTCTTTCACAAATTACTCAAGAACAAGAACCCTAGTTTTTCAAATTTCAAATCAAGGACTAAAGAACTCACCATTAACTTTCAGAAATTCTTCAACTAAGGTATGTGAAGTGTTCATCCAAGGGTACCTTCCACCCTTGGAGTCCAAGAAACCTTTTTAAACTACTAGTATGATTAATTTTATGATTTCCTTGATTGAAATTAAAGTGTATTCATGACTATTGTTCTCAGCAAAGTTCGTAATTCAGTCACAGTACTCAGTTTAGACCTCAGTAGCACTCTGTGCTCAGTCAGTTAAAAAAATTTAGTAGTATTCCGTCAGTCCATGAAACTCAGTGAACTTAGTTCAGTTCAGTCAGACAGTATTATCAGTAACAGTTCAGTCCAGCCTAGTACAAACTAGAAATCATTTCAGTGTCCATTTAGTTAGGAGTAGGATTCCGTACCAAATGAACCCAGGGATGGGGGCATTCCTGTCAGCAGAGGGTTTGACCCTTACTAGCAATCCCTGTATTACAAAACTACATAGCCAGCGTAGGTTGATATATCTTCCCTCTAGATACTATGAGGGTTGTTACATCTCATTTGAGTTTTTCTACCAGCGAGGGTTGATGGAAGAGCTTCCTGTCAGAGAGGGCTAACTCACAGTTTATCTCTACCCATGGCACGGTATTGACATCCTTCCAACTGGGGTTACAGGTTGGACCCCAATCAAAAGAGAGGAGGGCATGTCGGTTAGGTGATTGCCTCTCATAGTCTCAATTTCAGATTCAGTCTCAGTCTTAGAATAGAACCTAGTTAAGTTATACATATTTAGGACTATCAGATATAGTCACTCAGTGCAGTATGGAACTCAGTATAGTTCCACAGAATCAGGACCATTAGATACAGTCATTCAGTTACCAGTAATACAGTATCAGTAAACTCAGCTATCAGTTATCAGAATTCAAACTCAGTACTCAGTATTATCGCGATCTCAGTTACAGTCTATGAATTCATGCATGTACTCTTATTCAGTCATACTCATGTTATTTAGTTAGTATTGTTCATGCATATGAACCCATGTATTTAAACCTACCTCACTAAGCATACCAGTACATTCAAAGTACTGACGCATCTTTTTGCGCTATGATATCTTATATCATAGGTTCAGACGCATGGGCTCCATAGCACCCTTAACCATTTAGTTTGTCAGTAAACAGAGTAGTGGTGAGTCCCAATAGTTTGAGGACATGATTATTTTCAGTATTTTAGTTCATTTTCAGAATTTGGAGTTAGTTGGGAGATTATCCCATCAACTCCACAATTAAAACCATTAGAGGCTTTTTCAGACTAGAGTATTTTTAAACAGTTGTTCAGTTTTTTAGTATTGATTTTCAATTTTGGTTATTGTGATACCTTATTCAGCATTATTCAGTATTATTCAATATTGAACCTTATGAAAAGTCTTCGTCTATTTCCACAAATTTATAGTATTATTACTTAGTTATTACAACAGATACTAGTCATGGGTTAGCTTGTGGTCCTTTGCGATAATGAGCACCGTGTAGCATCTGGGGTATAGACTCGGAGTGTTACATTAATCTAGGACTAGGGATGAGTTCTCATAGGGTCAACTACAACAAATGGCAGCACCTATTTGATAATTTACAATAAATGGGTAATCTATTGCAATAAATGACTTAATCTGTTTGATTAATTCTAATAGATGGGTCATCTGTTGCAACATATGACTTAATCTGTTTGATTAATTCCAACAAATAGGTCATCTGTTGTAACAGGTTAAACATTTGTTTTTATACAATTTCAATTGAGTTTATTTATTCAACTAATACCTAAATTGATTAATTTAGGACTAGGGATGAGTGCTCATAGGGTCAACTACAATTTCAATTGAGTTATTTGGCAATCGCATGATGAGACGCTATTGCGTTCCTCCCAACCAGAGTCGTCGATCGATCACTATGAGGTGAGGCAATTCTTGTTACTTTATATGTTTAACTAATACCTAAATTGATTATTCTAGGACTAGGGGTGAAATCTCATAGGGTTAACTACAACTTCAATTGATTCTTTTGGCAATAGCATGATAAGATGGAATTGCATTCCTCCCAACCAGAGTCGTCGATCAATCACTCTACGCTGAATCGATTCTTACTATCTTATATGTTCACCTAATACCCAAATTGATTATTCAAGGACTATGGGTGAGTTCTCATAGGGTCAACTAAAACTTCAATTGAGTCTTTTGACAAGGGTTAAAAATTACGCATATCTTTTATAATTTTAAAAAATAATTAAGATTAATTTGGATCAAATTAACATTTTCAAAACTTGTCATTCTTTTCCAAAATACAAATCAACCCATACAAATCATCCATTTAAAAGAAAAATGTTTCATCATTTTAAATCTCGAGTTCTCGCTCTTTTCTCTCTCTTAACAATACAGATAACAATTACTCAACAAATTGCTCAACCATTCACAACAGATAGATTTTCTTCTCATTTACAACCACATAGGTGTTATTTTTGACTTTATTCTTGCTTGTATCAATCGTTTCTCCGTCTTCGTAGGTAACAGAGTTTGAGAAGAGTTTTATATTTGTTATTTTTTCTAAAAGATAAGGGCTTTTAAGTTAATGATGAAAAAGAAGACTTTTACTTGTATTATCTTTGAGAATGGGTTTACAATTTTGAGTTTTGATGGTAAAATTATAGGAAGAACTCAAGAAAACCCTAATTTTTGTCGCAGTGTTTCGTTGACTATTGTGGTATTGTTAGATGGTGTCTATGGTCGTCACGGTGGCACTGGTGGTATTTGTGGTGGCTCTTGGTGGCATTGGTTGGTGGTGTTTGTGGTGGCTGTTGGTGGTGGTGGTATTCGTGGTGTTTGTGGCATTGGTTGGTGGTGTTTGTAGTGGTGGCTATTGGTGTGTCGGTATTGGTGGTATTTGTAATGTATTTTTTAAAATGTATGCATACATCAATTGTAATATAATTTTTGTTTTTCTGTTGTTCGTAGGTAAAACATGTCTCCAAAAAAAAAAAGAAAGTAAAAGTGGATCAACTTCTGACCACCCAACAACAAAGGCTATAGTACAGAGGGATTCAGAAGAGCTTTCTAAACAATTTCAGTCAGGGAAAAGTAAAGCTGGGGAGAGATATGAACACAACATTAAGGGAGGTAGACAAAGGTCTGTAGATGGTGATGAAGAAACTTAAAGTGAGAAAGAGGATGATCATCAACATGATGATAATGGATCACCAATAGGTCGTAAATTAATATCGACATCCCAGCATGATCCTTTCAAAATTATTAGTATTGACAGGTTTCAAGTTGCGATGCCGATAGATGACCCTGCAGCAGAACTAACTGGTGAACTTATACTTAAATGTCAGTTGGGGAAATTTTTTAATTATTTTAGGAATATTATGAAGAAGGAAATGATAGATGGACTTTTTAAGAGGAGCTATTTAGACGTTTTCTTGAGCTGCTCGAGGAACCCCTGCCTATTTCTAAATGAGGATGATATATGGTCTTCTCAAGTACAGGATCAAGTACGTCGGGGATGATAAAGATTCGGATGAGGGAGGCAAAAGGATGGATGAAATTTGACTCAACTACGGTGGCATGCCGGTTTGTTTTGGCTTGCAAGAGTTTGCAATAGTGATGGGCTTGAGGTGCGATCATCCAAAAGAATCTATCACCAAGGGAACACCCCGCAAAAATTCCAAGGCAAATAGGACAACCAAACCACCACAAGCTAGTAGAGGGAAGCCATTGTCCCAGCGACCACCCAGCAAAACCAACAAACGCAAGAGAAAAATAGATGGGTTGTTGGACATTGTTGGACGTGGATACAAAGCATCAGATTTTATGATATATCTCAAGGATAAAACCATACCAAAGTAGTACAGGGAGAAATTGTGCTTAGTTTAATTTGTCCATTGGGTTATATTGGTAAGAGACATCAACAAGGTCATAGAAGATGATTTGTTGGCGCATGCTGAGGATTTTGATAAATTCAATAATCATCCCTGGGGATATGACAGCTTCTACTTGACTTTCTAATATTTAATGACAAATTTATCCCTAGGGATGACCATATTATACGGCTTTTCCTGGGCTTTCATTATAAAATTAATCACTATTTTTAATCATCCAATAATTTATATTGAATATAGTTATTATGACTTTTTTTGCTTGCTTCCTGTTTATAGTTTTTAGGATTGGACATTTGAAACCATTCCTCCCCTCTGAAAGTAGGTAATGGATTACCCGGATGAGGTTTCTCATCTAAGGATGTTTAGGTGGTTGGCTGCAAAGAACTACACAAGAATTAAGAAGGTTGATCTCTTTAACCCCCAAATAATGCAGTACATCTTCTTCAAGTAAAATAATTTGACTAAATGAAAGATATTGACAAGATGTTATATCTGGTGCAACAAATGTTATATTTGATGCACCAGATGGGACACCTGTTGCGATAGATTACCCATCCTGTGCCAACTGGTGCAACAGATGGGTAATCTGTTGTGACAGACAATTGATATCTTGCATTAGATTACCCATTTATTGATTTGGTTCTCTGAACCTGACTCTTAGCAAATTAACCATCTGTTGCAAATTATGCAACAAATGGGTAATCTAATGTAACATATTATTAATCTATTGCGACATACAGATTATTTGTTGCATAACATATAACCCAATAGATTACCCATCTTGTGCCAACTGGTGTAATAGATTGGAAATCTATTGCGACAGATGATTAATATTTTGCATCAGATTATCCATCTCTTGCTCTGGTTCTCTGAACCAGACTCAAATGGATTTTAACCATCTACTGCAAACTATGCAATAGATGGGTAATCTGATGCAAGATATTGTTAATCTGTTGTGATATACAGATCATCTGTTGCATAAGTTGTCGGTGTTAATATGTAACCCAATTATGAAAATTATTATAGTATATAATTTAAATGTATCTATCTTTTTTATAGGTTGTGCATCCATGGATCATGCCTACTGAGCAGGAATTGGGGATGACTTCTTTTATAACTCTAGGTCATGTGGATACTATAGCAGACCCAACAGTAGAGTTAGTAAAGAAGGAATAGGCTAGAGCAACAGCCATAAGAAGAGTAGTTAGGCAAGATCAGCCTAATGTTGAGGCTCTTCATGACCAACCTACAGAGGCAGATCCGGGTGCTTCTTCTGGTGGAGTTGTTGGTGTTGGTGGTAGGCATATTGATGATGCTTCCACTCGTGATGATGAGCATGTTGATACTCAAGAAAAAATAAATATGTTTGAAAATACCTCTTTCACAGGTCCCTCTCACCCTTACACAGGTCCCTTTCATCCTTACACTGGTCCCTCTCACCCCTTTTCTCCCTTGTGTTCTTGTTGCAAATATGAAGAGTGCAAGGATAGCGAGGATAAACTCTTTGAAAAGGTAGAGGCAATTGCTAATTTTTTTAAGGAACTTAAATCTAAGAGGGGTGTCATACCATCAAAGAAGGCGAGGGAGCCATACACTCCTACAGCGGTAGTTATGATAAAGAAAAGAGCAATTAGCGACGTACTCTCTAATCAAAAATCAAAAATATTAAATTTCAAAGGCCATTGAAGAAGGTCGACATATACGCGGAACTTGGCGCCAAAGAGAAAAGGGATCTGTGACGGGCCAAGAATGCCAAGCGAGGCACACCAAATTATCCCAGGCCTCCCCTTCCCCCCAAGACTTCCAGATTATGACAGATATGCATATGCGGTATGAGTACAAGGTAAGTTTACTTTTCCTAACCTAGCCTTCTAATCTACTCCATGAAGAAAATGCTACGCTACATATGTAAAATTTGTGGCAATAGTTGGGTATTCTGGTGTAACTGGTAGTGGTTCTGTTGCGACTTATTATCCATCTGTTACATAAGTTGTGTTGGATTGATTCAGAGAATCCTATGCAACAGATGGACCATCCATTGCATCTTTAAAATTACTAATCTATTTAAAAATTGACTTCTTATATCACAGTATGTTGATGAAATTCTCTGCCTCATGAGGAAAAGGCAATTAGAGTACTAGAAAACTTATGATGCTACTGATGGGATAATGGATCTCGACTTTTACAAGAAGTTCAAGGATAATTACGATCAACTTAATGATCTAGCATCATCCTGTGGCACGGGATTTGATTAGTTAGTTTCTATGTTGGACTGGAATGAAAAATATTAAAAATTATTAGAAGGAAGAAGTCAAATCCACAAGGTAAGAGCTGGATCGAGGCAAAGAGGATTCTTGCAGTCATGAGCGTCGAAGACATACATTATCGGGTTGTTGATATACTACTCGGGGAGGAAAAGACCACGGTTTATGACTACAATGAATCTGCCATCGATGAGGTCATTTTTTTAATCCACATGCAGTCACTGATGGACCTGTTCCTCATCTTATTGAGGCAAAGTAAATAGATGTATCATTTTTCAGAGGAAGTGTTCATGAAGAACTTATAGTATTAAAGGCCAAAACAACAGCATGAACATTCCAAAAAATAATATCAGTTTCGCGTGCGGCTCACACGTGCTTGCACACATCAAATATTTGCTGACTGATACAGAAATGGCCGAGCCAATGACCTTTCTATGCTATAATGCTGTGGCAAACCTGCAAGAGGTCTGGACTTATGGGGTACTAACTGGACTCTTAGAGCCTGTGTATAAAGAAGAGCCTGTGAAATAATTATTTTTTATTGCAAGTCACACTTCACTTTACATTACATGTACATGTAGTGGCAATAATATTTTGAAAGTTGAGTTTTTTATAATGCAATAAATTGTCAATCTGCAGTAAAATATATTCTATCTGTTCTGGAAGATAGTTTATCTGTTGCAATAGGTTGATCATCTGTTGTATTATGCCGATGTTATTTCTATCTAATCTAAGTCTAATTTGCTACAACAGTGGGAAGGCCTGTTTGATAGTTTCCAACAGATAATCTAAATTTTGTAATATATGCCTAAATGTGTTTGATATTTTCCAACAATTGCGCTTGGATATCCATGTGCTCGACAACACCGAACCACTAGCAAATATACCACCATGAAATTTTCAGCAATTAGGCTTCAATATCTATGTGCCCAACACCACCAAACCAGTAGCAATAAGGACTACAATGTAGTGTCTTCTTGCTCAATTTTATTTCTCTTCAGAATCCTTGACTTTCTTCAACAAACTCCAGATTACATGATTAGCTTGTGAAGGGTGTCGTTCTTCATACCAATGAAAGTAATTGCATCTACCCAATTTTTATAAAAATAAGAACACAATTACAAAATAATTATAAGTCAATAATTAATCAACTAATTAAATAAAAAATATATTACCTTTGAAATCTTAGAAGTAAAAAACCTACGACCTGAATTTTGTTGAGTCCAAGAAGTCTTCAATGGAGCTTCATGACCGCACTTACAATATTAAAAACCTTTGTCACAAAAAACAATGGAAGATGAGCTCGACATTGTCAAGATCGGTTGGAAAAAATGAAAAAGATACGCAGAAAAAAAATACAAATAATAGAGATAAATTTGGATAGTGAAAAACAGATGAAGGAGAAAAAGAAGATTTGGGAATTTAGGGTTAAATTTTAGGAAGAAGATGAATACATAAGACAATGGGAGAAAAATAATCGTTGGGGGCCAAATCAGCAAAAATGGAAGTTCAATGAGCCTTGGCTGCGTGAATTACACGTGAGCATCCAAAGGGCAAAAAGTGACAATCTGACATATTTGATGCCTATTTTATTTTACGTGTTTAAAATGAACAATGTCTACTTGATGCCTATTTTATTTTAGGTGTTTAAACTGAACACTGTCGATGGGTTTCACATTTTTTATTTCAAGTCACTTTC
The DNA here is from genome assembly GCA_030864225.1 of Capsicum baccatum var. pendulum. Taxonomy (NCBI): domain Eukaryota; kingdom Viridiplantae; phylum Streptophyta; class Magnoliopsida; order Solanales; family Solanaceae; genus Capsicum; species Capsicum baccatum. Next base: position 236,932,373 of record CM061556.1, on the reverse strand, counting down.
ACTTTTTTACATGTATTGGAAATTTTCTATGTCTAATCAAAGTTGAATTTTTATAATGCAACATATTGTCCATCTTTCATAACAGATAGTCTACCTGTTCTGACATATAGTTTATCTGTTACAATGGGTTAGTCATCTATTGGATTATGTCGATATTTCTATCTAAGTCTATCTGTTACAATAGTGGGAAGACCTGATTGATAATTTCCAATAGATTACCTACCTATTGCCATATATGTCTAAATCTGTTTGATATTTTCCAAAAGATGTGTCGTCTGTTGCAACAGATACATTATCTGTTGCAATATTTGAATCTAGTATTCCATTTTAAATTATAAGTTCAAATCTAAGAAAAATAAAATTCATGGACAAAATAAAATAAATCCAAGCCTTCAGAAATTAGCTGAAATAAATCAACGAATAAATGAAATGTAAAAAAAAATTTATAGGTACAGATCTCAAAAAATACATCAACAATTTAAGAATTGATGCCAAGAATTCCTAAGGAGGGGTGAGGTTATTACTTTGATAGACTCAAGCAATAAATATCTACTCAATATGGACAAGTTGTTCTTCATCCGGTGCTATTGAATTTGGATTTGGTCGTCATGGATCTTTATTGTCGCTTACGTACGATTTCTGCGCTTTTTGTTCTCCATATATTCATAAAAGGAGTAGCATATTGTCAATGTTGTTCAGCATTAGCTTCTACATCCACCTGAAAAGCCAGAATTAGTAGATGTAATCTCGGGGATACAACAAAATGGAAAAAGATAACACATCTGTTCTAGCAAATCCAAAAGGTCTTCCTCCTATTTTAAATTATCCCAAAGAGATTATATTTCTACATGAGGAAGACCTGTATGATAATTTCCAATGGATGAACTAGCTGTTGCAATATATTACTCATTTGTTACAGTAGATAGGGCATCTATTGGTACAAATAAAAGCGATATGAAGAGCTGTTTGATTTGCTAAAACATATGAGACATATGTTGCAACAGATACTTTATCTGATGCAACAAGTTAGTCAACTATTGCAACAGATGTATATATCTATTAGATAAAATAGATATGTGTTTGTTTGTTAGTTGGAACAGACATATATATTCACCTTCTTCAGCTCGTGCTGCTCTCCTTTGGCTATTGTACATTGCTTAATGCAAAACATGGATAGAGGAGTTGCTAAAACAGATATGTGTCTGTTTGTTAGTTGGAACAGACATATATATTCACCTTCTTCAGCTCGTGCGGCTCTCCTTTGGCCATTGTACATTGCTCAATGCAAAACACAGACAGAGAAGTTGCTATTTCGCTTTTATGGATGCTTGATAATGCCTTGGAAATTATTTTTCTTCTCCTCTTAGCCTTAATCTCTAATGGAGTGGATGGATATAAAATTCTCTTTGATGGAATGACACCCCTCTTAGATGTCAATTCCTTTACAGAAGCAGTTAATGTATTAATAGCATTAATCATTATATTATGTTTTTCCTTGCACTCTTGACATTTACATCCAGAATATTTGTTGGGAGAGGCAAAATCTGAATAACTAGTATCATCATACTCATAATGGTTTATTTTAAATACTGTAAGAGGAGCATCATTAGCACCAACAGCAGCACCACTACCACCAACAACAACTCCATCACCACTAAGACCATCAATAACAACAAGTTCACCCTCCAAAAGTGTTTTTCTTGTAATGGTTGTTTCTCCAAACAATTTCATTTTTATTCTGTCAATGACCTTAGGGTCTGATAAAGTTTGCACAGACCGTAAAGTAAGAAAAAATGGCATTTTCAACTCTCAATCGGTTGGAACTAACGACGGATGCACAATTTAACATAAATCATTATATATATTAGAATGATGATTAGACCATTCAAAAAAATCATTAATTAAAATAAAAACTTAATTATAATTATACTTATTGCATCCTTCGAGGGGTTGAAGAGATCAAGAAAATTTATATTTTTATCAGTTTTGGCCGACAACCATCTCAAGATTCTTGGACAGAAAATTTCTTCCTGTTAATTCACTTGTTGTCTCAAATAAGGAATGACTTCAAATGCTCAAGCCTATAAAATAACGCCAATAAATCAAAACCATTATTGAGTAAAAAAAATGAATGATATCATAACAAAAGAAAGAAACATTTACCATGAAAGCCCATGGAAAGCCATATAAGTTGACTGTCTTTGGCGCTAACAGAGTCAAAAAATATTTGACAGTCATTTTAAAGCTTTCATAACCCCAAGGATAGTTGTTAAATGCCTTAAAATCCCCGAAGAGATTTATTAAACCAACACTTATGTTGTTGTTAACGTCTCTCGCCCACTGAATATTATGTACAAACCAAACCAAGCACAATGACTGCTTGTGCTTCTTCGAAATTCTTTTACCTTTTAACGGCTCTGTCAAATTTTTGTTTTTGAAGCTTGGACCAATAATGGACATAGGTTTTCACGATCACACGACTTGACTTTGCCTTTTTTGGGTGTGCGGGGAGCTTTTCTAGGGGTTAGAATAGGTGTAACATGAGAAGGAGAAGGAGAATAACATTTTAGTCCAATAACTATAGCAAACTCCTTCCAACCAAAACAAATAGGCATTCCCCAGTAATTTATCCTCACCTCATCTATCTTATCTTTAATTTCATACATAAACCAATTCTTGAGAAGTTTATATACCATTTTCATTTGGAAACGAGCATTATTGTCCTCCGACAAATCTAGATATTTCGCAAAGCAGCTATCCCGGAAATAAGCATTCAATTTTTGTTCTCGAAGTATTTTTTTGAAGGCATCGAAAGATTTTCCCATGGCTAACTTAACCATGAAATCACCCATTAAATCTGTGGCACCATCACACTATATTCTCATAGGATAACAATCAATGCTGAAGGTTTTGACCAACTCTTCGATGGAAGGGATATTAGCATTTGGATCATCTCTTTTGAAATATTTCTCCTTCCTTTGTTCATCATATTCTGCTCCCGATTGAGATAACACTTGTAAAGTAAGCTCATAGAGTGGTGGATGTAGCTTAGCTGTTTCACTTATTCCTTTAGTTGAACTTAATTAGGTTTTTGTTCTTTTGGGAGCCATATTATCTAAAATTAACAGGAACATAACAAAATATATTATAGTTGATTAATGTATCATTAAAAAATGATAACAGTAAATCTAACATGCAAAAATGTAAAATAACAATTGCAATAAATGATACAAAATTGTTACACCAGGTAGGTTATCTATTGCACCAAATAACTAACCTGTTGCAACGGATGAGTAATCCGTTATAATAATACAAAATATATCATTCATCTTTTAAGACAAATGAATGGTCTGTGCAATAGATCATATTTCTGTTATAACGTATGAGTGATATGTTGGGATAGTCAAATAACCTGTTACAATAGATGAGTAATTTGTTGTGACAATACAAAACATATCACTTATCTATTAAGAAAGATGAATGGTTTGTGCAATAAATCGCACATCTGTTGCAATATATGAGTGATCTATTGGAACAGTTAACTAACTTGTAGCAACGACTGAGTAATATGTTGCCACAATATAAAATAAATCACTCATCTGTTAAGAAAGATGAATGGTCTGTGCAATAAGTCATACATTTGCTGCAACATATAAGTGATCTATTGGAATAGTTATCAACGATCATTATTAATTAGATTTCTTCCAACAGAAGGGTCATCTGTCACGATAGATGAATGATCAGTTGGAAAAATCAAGTCTTAGACATGTCTTATTAGAAGAGTTGATAGGATTTTAACCAACAGAAGGTTTATCTATTGCATCAGATCTTTAATTAGATAGTTCCTCCATTGCATCAGATGGTTAATCTGTTGCATCAAATTTTTAATCTGATGGTTCCTCTGTTGCACCCGATAGTACATCTGTTGCATCAGATGGTTAATCTATTGCAACATATGCATAATCTGTTGTATCATATGTTTAAACTGTTGCATCAGATGGTTAAACTATTGCATTATATGCTAAATCTATTGCATCAGATTTTATTGGATAGTTCCTCTATTATATCAGATGATTCATTTGCTGCATCAGTTAGTTAATCTTTTGCACTAAAATTTTAATCTGATGGTTCCTCGATTGCATCAGATGGTAGAACTGTTGCATCATATGCTAAATTTGTTGCATCAGATGATTAATATATTGCACCAGATGGATAATCTGTTAGAGAAAAAAATAGTAGCATGATTTTGTTCAATAGAACAACAACAATATTACCATTTTTACCAAGAACAAGAACAAATCAACCCAACAAAAGGCGCAACAAATTAAACTTCGAAACCAAACAACAAAAGAGAAGAGAAGAAAAGAGAAGAGAAGAAAAGAGAAGAAACACCAGAAATTAGGGTTTTATTCAAACTGCATTTCAAATGAAAGCAACAAATATTGAAATTATGAACCAATACTATAAGAGAGGTTGGCTCAAGTTCCTCGTTTTCTTCAAAACTAAAAATACCATAATTTTTTACTTGTGAAAAAAAAGTAACGATGAAGAATTCGAAGCTGTTGTGGCCGGAGAGCTAGGTTGTCACATCGATTGGCGATTGAAGTCGAAAAAGAACTCGAAGCCCAACTATTTATCATTGGAGGTTGAAGTTGTTGGGGATTGAAAGGAGAAATTTGCAGAACTGTTGATTGAAAGAAGCTATCAAGAGAGAGGACAGAAACGGTCGATGATTTGGATTGAAGAGGAGTGTGGGTTGAGTTGATTTGTATTTTTGAAAAGATCATAAAGTTTTGAAAGTATTAATCAAGTCTACAATTAACTTAATCAAGTTTCCTAATTATGTTTGACCCTTTAAGTTGGTCAATGTCATCAATCCTTCATACAAGACTTAAAAGACACCTTTCCTTCAATTTTCTCTAGAAACTAGTAACATCCTACATGCATATTGGTTGGAGCAAACAATAGTAAATCCTAGGTGTAGACATGGTATGATGTTGAAAATTTTGCTTGGTTGATCTTGATTTTTAATTGTTTAAACTACTATATTATTATCATATCAACTTAATTTAATTTAATTCAACATTTTAAAATTTGATGTTGAAAAAGAATATTTCAGATCAAACTAATTTAGTCTAATTCAATATTTTAAAATTTAATGTTGAAAAAGAATATTATGTCTAACTGTTCATGAATTATGATGCTTATGATACTAACAAATAGGCCTAGCAGTATTCACGGATCGATTTGGATCGATTATTGATCAAAGTCATAATTAAATCAACTTAGTCAGTTTTTAAATTTCTAAAATCAAACAAAAATAATAATCGTCGGTTTAGTTCGATTTGGATCAATTTTTTCGATTTATAACGTTAGCTTATGATAAAAGTTGAAATATATATATTTAAAAAAATAAATTCAATTCAAAATATGAAACGTCAACCGAGTGTTGTACATTAACCTTAAAACAAAGATGTCAATCGAGTTTTGTACTTGGGCAAAGCCACAAACACCATATTAACACTTCTAAAAAAATATATTTAGAAACTACATATAAGAGAATGATAGATAAACTCCCCAAAAGGTTAACACAATTTTTTTACTCAATAGGGTCTAAAAAAAAGTTCAAAACTAGTGATTACCTATAGTCTAATGAAACTCAGCTGTAAATTTCTATATACAACAAGATATTATTTTCACAGTTAGAATTATTTGTCATTCAAAGTGCAAAAATCATTTAGAATTTCATAAATATTGTCAACTAGATGGAGACATGACTGAAAGTGTTACGGCTAAAGTTAAATTAATGATTAAAATTCTAAATATAAATAGTATTTATATTTTATTTATAATACACACACGCGCGTGCGCACACACACACATATATATATAATCTCTATCAATTCAGTTTGGTTATTTTATCTGTTATTTTAAAGTAAAATCAAACTAAAATCAATATAAATTTTTAAAATTTAAAATCAAACCTAATCAAATGTCAATTTTTTCAATTGATTTGCTTTAGTTCGCGGTTAGGTTAATTTTTAACCAAACTATGAACATCCCTATGCTCTTCCTCCACAATAAAAAATTAACTGCAATAGGATATTTTTATATAAAGTTATACACATTCAACTCTTATTGGAGCTAATTATATCATATCTCAATTTGTTTTAGTATTACTAAAAATTTTCGATTTAGCCCACCCGGATACATTGCATTCTTTTTGATACATCATTTAATTTTACACGGATACATCGCATTCTTTCAAATACTTCACTTAATTTTAGAGATTTAGATAGAGAGAAAAATAAGGGATGAGATGTAATTGTATGAAAGAATAAAAATTTTAAGTAGAAATGATAAGTTAATTTGTGTTATAATGTACTTTTTTCTATTTTTGTTATTTTTCTAACTACTACTATATAGAAGCATGAAGATCTAGGACAACCGCGACATAATTATTGTATATTGTGTATTAAAAGTTGGACAGAATTTTCAGTTTGGGTTGTCTAAATCAAAAGAGAGGGTATTATATTCTTTTTATTTGATTCTCTCGACTGCTCCTTTACTTTTCTTTCTCTCTCTTTGACAGTCTATTCCCAATCTAAAAAGGCTAAATCAGTTGAAGTGAAAAGAATCCCTGAATTTTTTATGTGCTTAAAGAAGAGAGCGAGAAAATTTTATATCTATCTGATCCTGAGTTAATTTCATGTTCAAAATACGATTAAAAAGCGGGATTTTTCTACAGAAATCCCAACAAAAACTCTATCTATTTCGTAATACAAAGCCCTACCAACAGAATTTACTGATTTTCCTTCTGTGGAGCTAATACAAGTCACTTAGAAATTCTTCTTACTTCCTTTTAGCTAAAATCGTATATTACATTTTTCTTCATTAGCCTTTTCTAATACACTCAACGATGTAATTATTTTCTAATTAGCATTGCCAAAGTTGTGAAGATTTTACATTTGTACATTTGTGTTAGCTTTCATGTCTTAGCTTGCAAGCTCAAGCTATAACAATGGCGGAAAATAGTTATTTTAGGGAGAATACACAGACGAAGATATTTTCATTCAATTCAATCGTCATGTCATGTGTACAATCACTGGTATTTATAGACTATTGCTAGCTAGCACAATTGTTTCTAGAACATTTTTTGGGGTTAGTTACTAATCTAACTAACTAATCATTGTCATGCCTTGTTTTTACCAAGGTTAAACAAACATGATTTATGGACTCTAAAAGAATTGAATTTTGTACAGAGTCGCCACCTAATTTTTAAGAAAAATAAGAAAACCTATTTATCTATTAACACGTATGACTAATGTGTTAGTCTGCGAAAAATCAATCGAGATTCTAGGTAAGGGTTCAAATCATTTTGAAGAAAAGGGATTAGATATCCTTCAAAATCCACAAATGTGGTACCCGGCTAGCTAAATTTATCAAAGAGGAAGGAGGTAAGAAATTATTTTTTTAAAAAAAATATAAGTAAAAATAATGTAAAAAATGTACATATATTAAGTGTTATGAGTAAAGCTTATTGTCACGAAAATACGTAAAAGTATGTATAAAAATGTACAGATTTTATGTGAAAAAGAAAAGTATTTTCTATGTACTATAAAAAAAAGAAAGTATCTTTTATGTACTATAAAAAAAAGAAAGTATTTTTTATGTACTATAAAAAAAAGAAAGTATCTTTTATGTACTATAAAAAAAAGGATTTTTTTTACAAATAAACTACATACTTGACCAAAATTACGGAGAGAAAAATAATGATTTTACTTGAAAAAAAGAATATGTGTGCATTAATTGATTATTTTTATTTGTTTGTGTAAATATTAACGGCCTAAGTTTTGCCTAAATACGTGATGAATATTGTATAAGTAAAAATGTTCTCGCCCAATACTCCAAAAGTAAAATTTTCACTATACTTTCATCTTTATGTACAATTATAAGAAATAAAATTACAAATACAGAGCTTGAAACTCCCTTCCAAATATCACGGAGTGTGTTACCAAGAATATGTATAAACAGTCATAGAAATACTAAGAATAAATAAATAAAAATTATGTGTGCACATACGTATATGTAGATGTATATAAAAAATAGAGTTTTGTTATAAACTGGCTCGGATTAAGTTTTAGATGCGCCATGTTACTAAGTGGTTCCTCGACTAATCAGCCGTCCTAAATCACCTTGCAAAAATACGAATCGTAAAACTCTTTGTCTTGTCGTGATATTGTACAGATTTCATCGGCGCCCGTTATTTATTTATTTTTTGTTACGTATTTGTATACGTAATGTCCGTCTTTTATTTGGAGAGGCCTTGAAAATCGACGGAGAATTTCTTCATCGGTCATTTATTTATTTTGATATAAATAAGTAAATCTGAGAAATAAAAATTCGTCTTTTGTTATGGGGTGACCTCAAAAATCCAACTGAGAAATATTGTCATTGGCCATGTATTGATACTTGATATGAATAAATAAACAGGAGAAAATAAAGTCCTCTTTTACAATGGGGCGGCCTCAAAAATCCAACAGAGAGATATTGTCATTGCCATTTTGTGTAGTGTCTGTTTGTTATCAGTCAAGCAAAATGAAAAGGATAAAATCATACAAAACCAATCTTTTAGACACATAAAATAGTAGCAAACCTAATTCCAAAGATAATTTTAAACAGAACAACAATGACAGCAACACATCAACAACAAGAGTTAGCAACAATACATAAATATATGAACGAAATGCAACCAAAAATGGTGGAATCCCACCATAAATGAAATTTTTTGAAAAATGTACAACTTCAGCTATATTAATGCAAAAATCAGCATATAACGCATAAAATTAATGATACATCAGTCCACCCAATGGTGAAAATTCAAAGCAAAGGTGATTGTCGGCATTGCTTCAACGTATTTCTTCAGAGCAACGCCTTATTTTGTGAAAATACAGCCAGATCTGGCCATGTTAGTGTGGCAGTGGCGAGAAAAAAGAAAAAGGGTCGCGACGGCGGCGGTGGTGCGTTTGAGGTTGGAACTTGAAGCCCACCCACTAGTGATCAAATCCGGAGAGGTGCGACCAAAAGAAAGAGAGAAAAGAGAAGTGTGGTGGTGGCTGAAAGCTCGTTGGAGCTTCAATGGCCGGTAATAGAGGTGGCAAGGCAGCAATGATGGGGCAGCCATGAAACATGAGAGAGGGGAAGAGAGACATGAGACAGAAAGAGAAAATAAAAGGAAATCAGATTGTTTTGTGTGTAATTTTTGTATTTTTGAGAGAAGATAAAAAATAAAATCTGTGTGGGTGGGGTGGGTGGGTGTGTATTTTTTGTATTAAAGTATATTATTTTTGTGTATTTGTGGGTGTGTTTGATAGAGAGGAGAAAGAAGAAAAATATGTGTGTGTAGTGAAAAATGTGTGTTTTTGAGAGAAAGGAAAAGGATGAATAAATTTTTTTTGAGTGCATTTATCTTTCACCCCCACCTATTTATATAACATTGGGCACCCCTTATTATTCAAAGGATAAAAGGGTGTGCTCCCTTTTTATTATAGGACACCTTTTGGTCCTTAAATTATTGACCAAAGAATTCATCATCCTTTTGACCAACAGGTAAGTTATTGTCCAAAGGATAATGTCATTGAGTGATCATTGTCAGATGTGACAAGACATCATTGTGTGACCGTTGTCGGATGTGACAAGATATCAAACTATTATACTGTGTATTAAAATAACTGATTTGACTCAGCATTTGCGGACTGTAATAAATGTATAAAATGTAGGTATTGATATGTAATTACAGAAAATATAATAAATATTAAAAATATAATTAATTTAAAAAATTTAAAAATGTGATATCATGTCGTGTACGTGTGTAGATGATTGTAAGAATGTTAAAAACGATAATAAATTGATAAAAAATTATAATATAAAGAGAATTATCAATAAATTATGAAAAGAAAAAATGTGATAATAAATTGATAAAATTCTAAAGTTAGGATGATTATCAATAATTTGATAATAATTATGAAAACTGTGTTCCCTTCCATTTAACGATTAGGAAGCCAGAAGATGTTAATTTTAAGCACGGAGAGTCAAAATTGGGTGTCAACAATCATTACTTAGGCTAAATACTTATTAATTACTTTGATAGCTCATCAACTAACTTATTCCCAATACTCCAATACTCCCCCTCAACCTGGAGGGTGTAACAAGTTAAACACTCTTAGCTTGTGTAGTAAATAGTCATGTTGACTTCTTTCAAGTCCTTTTATGAGAAAATCTGCTTGTTGTTCTTTGGTTCCATTGTAATAAGTCTTTACCTTCCCTTCCTTGATATTGTCCCTAATAAAGTGACAGTCGATTTCTACATAATTGGTACGTTCATAAAAGATCAGATTTGCTGCAGTCTAAAGTGCAGCTTTACTATCACAATACACATCAATAGGTTTCTTTACTTGAATGTCTAGCTCATCAAATAATCCTTGCAGCCAAATGATTTCAGATGTTGCACAAGCTAAACTTCTATACTCTGTTTTCTGTTGAGCTCCTAAAAACTGTGTTGTTTTTTTTATTTTCATGATATCAAGGATCTTTCAAATTTAATTAGGAATTCGGATATATATCTTCTAGTATTTGGATATGCATTCCAATCTACATCACAAAAATAACACAGGGAATCTATTTCATCATAACTCATCATGATCCCTAAACCTGATTTTTGCTTCAGATATCTGACCACTCTTATTGTTGCATCCCAATGTGATCTCTTAGGAGCATGCACAAATTGACTAAGTGTTTGCACTGTAAAATTTATATCTGGTCTGGTTATTGTCAAATATAGTAGTCTTACGATTATCCTCTGATATCCAATTACATTCTCCAGTAGCTCGTTAGTGTTTTTCCAGTCCATGTATCATATTTTGCTTAAGTAAATTTCTAATTTACTTCTATAGGATTATTTACTGGCTTCAATCCTGCTAGTCCCAATTCTGATATCATTTCCAGGACATATTTTCTCTGGTTCAAGAGAATCCCTTCTTTGGATCTCAACACCTCTAGCGCAAGAAATAACTTCAGTTCTCTAAGATCCTTAACTTTGAACTTCTTATGTAGTACCTCTTTTGTCTCCTGTATGCGTATTTCACTATTTCATGTAATAAACAAGTCATTCACACACACTAATGCTACTATAATATCACTTTCTTTCTTCTTTGTAAACATTGCATAGTTATACTTGCTTTGACAATAACCTGCATCTACCAGTGCTTCTGTCAATTTAACATTCCATTGCCTTGATACCTACTTTAACCCATGCAATGACTTCTTTAATTTGTGAACTTTTGTCTCTCCATATCTCTTAAGATTTTGAGAAAGTATCATGTATACTTCTTCATAAATTCTTTTGTAAAAAGGCATTGTAAACATTCATTTGGAATAAACTCCACCCCTTTGATGCTACCAATGTAATGATTGACCTCACTCTAATCATTTTTGTCACAGGTGAGAAGGTCTCATGGTATTCAAGTCCTTTCTTTTGGGTATATCCCTTTGCTACTAGCCTTGTCTTGAATCTTTTTATTTCTCTGTTGGCTTGATTCTTTATTTTGTATACCAATTTTGATCCAATAGTATTTTTCCCTCTTAGTAAGTCAACTATCTCTCAAGTGTTGTTACCTTACAAGGCTTGTATTTTTATTTCATAGTTGTTACCTATCTCTTATATGTGGAAGTCTCTTGAAAGTTATATGGTTCAGATTCTGCTAAAAAACTGGCCAACACTTTTCTGCATTTTGATGACAACCTGTGATATGATATTTGGTTAGAGATAGGGTGAGCAGATTTGTTGTTTTCTTTAGTGACATATTCCTCATGCCATATTGGAGGTCTTATAGTTCTTTCGGATCTTCTTGGATCTTGTAGTTCTTTCGGATCTTCTTGGATCTAATACACTAACTTCTTTATGTACAACTTCCTCATGTGCTACATTATATACATCTTCGTTCTCCACTTCATGTGTTGCTTCAACTACATCTATATTGTCATTCATATCTGCATTGACACTTGTATCTTCATGTACTTCACATTCAGTTGTTTCATGCATCTCATGAATATATTGTTGTTGATCACATTCATTCATCATAATATCTGCATGATCTAATGGTGTACTCCCCCTATCATAAGATGTTGTAGAATTTAAAGGAGCAACAGGAAATAGGTGTTCCTTAAAGATAACATCTTTGCGTATTAAAAATTGCTTAGTAGCATAATCAAGTAGTTTATAGCCCTTTTGTATGGAAGAATAACCCAAAAAGATGGTCTTGCTCTAGCCTCAAACTTATCTAATTTTAACAAGTTGGTGGCATAGCAAAGACAATTAAAAACCTTTAAATGATCTAGTAAAGGTGCTTTATGAAACAATATCTCATAAGGTGTGTGACCTTGCAGCACATCAGTAGGTAGTCTGTTGAGCAGCTACACAACAACTTCCACACATTCACCCCAATATTTAGGTGGGACATTAGCCTACAATTTAAGGGTTGTTGCAATATTTAAAATATGTTTATGCTTTCTTTCTATAATATCATTTTGTTCTGGGTATAAATGCAACTACTTCAGTGAATAATTCTATAAAAGACAAAGAGATCATAACATTGTTTATTAAAACCCCTGTGCCATTATCTGATTTGACAACTTTCAAGATAACATTGAATTGAGTCCTTACAAGTGATACAAAAATTTTAACATAGTTATAACATCACTCTTCTTTGCATAAAAAAACCCATGTATATCTGGTGTGATCATAAAAAATAATGAGAAAGTAATTTTTCCTATCATGAGTAGGGATTTTGTAAGGTCCCAAAACATCAAGATGTATCATCTCCAAAGGACTATTACTTCTATAAATCCTACTGGGAAATACCAACCTACTTTGTTTAGCTAAGGGACAAATTGAAAAATCTGCAGTTGCTTTAGTATTTAAGTATGTGTGCTTGATCAAATTAAGTTTGTGCATGACTGGTGAAGAAGGGTGACCCAATCTTTGATGTAAAAGCTCAATGTCATGTGTTTTTTCTGTCAGCTTTGCTAAAACCACAGTATTTTTGGTAATATAATTTAACCTGGACTCTTTTTTTGATAATGCATAGGCTTCTCTCCTTCTTACCAATCCCCCCCATCCTGCCACTGTAAAGATTCTGAAATATACAAAAATCAAGAAAGAAAGTGACAGAGCATGATAGGATCTTGGTTAGTTTGGAGACTGAAATCAAGTTGTACTTAAAGTCTGGGACATCTAGATCATTATCAACTCTTGTATTTTAAAGTAACTATGTAGTTCCTATATAAGTTATATTAGACTGTTCTCTATTTTGTAAATGAACTTGTTAGTTACTAGAATAATTCAATTCAGTTATGTTCTCAAACATCCCTAGATTAGATGTAATATGGTGGATAGCTCTTGAATCGATAACTCATTCCTCTGCAAATCTATTAGCTAGCAAAGAGGTAATAGTACCTGCTATGTTAACATGTTGATCAGCCTGGTCGTACTTACCATTTAGCATCTCCTTGATCTGTCTATACTATCGTTAAAGAAGGTAGATCCACTTCTTTCATATAGTTGTGTCAACTGCTTGTATTGAGCATCAGTAAAAGTATTTTTACCATCATCTACCTAAACGAAGTTGCTACTAGCATCTGTATTTACATAAGACTTTTTTTCTTCATTTACAACAATGTTTACTATAAAATTCTTCCTTCTATCAAAGTGCGAGTCATATGGATTCTTATCATAGTGTGCATTATAAGAGATGTAGGGCTTCCTTTCAGAATTTGCAATATAATTCTTCCTTTTATGTTCCTTATCATTGATTTTTATTTGATCCTCAGCAAGTTGGTTCTTCAACTAGTAACAATCATCTTTGACATGGCCACTCCTGCCACAGAATTCATGTTTGATAAAAGGTTTTTTTCCTTTATATGGTTGACCTTTACTAAACTGCATGATCATTGAGTCACATTTTCCTCACCAAGCAGGAAAAGGACATGATCCTTGGCTTTCATCTTCACTGAGAATAACATATGCTTGATTTAATGAAGGCTCAACTGTTTTAAGCAATAATTGTCTGTGCACCTGTTCATATGAATCACTTAAGTCACTAAAAAATTGTAATAATCGTTGTCTCTGCAGATGTTCAATATAATCTCAGGATTTTGCATAATCATATCCAGGAATGGGAACTAGATCATCATACTCGGCCCAGAGTTTTCTTAACCTTGTAAAATAGGTTGCAGTGAATTAGTTCCTTGTGAAATTGTTGTAGTTTTTCTATGCAACTGGAAAATTCAAACTTGATTCACCTTATCAAACCTTTCTTTGAGGTCCTTCCATACCATATGTGCATTAAAATAATATATGATACCACTGAATAAATTTGGAAAAACTGTATTCATGAGGCATGAGAGAACAATCACATTGCATGTCTCCCCGTTCTCATGAAGAACTTCACTGAATTGACTCTTCTTACATGTGTCATTAACAAATTCTACCTTCCTTTTAACCTGTAATATGATCGTTGTAGAACACCGCCACAAGCTATAGTTTTCTGAATCGATCAATTTCATCGGAATCAACACCGATCCTGGTGTATCATAAGGATGGACGAATAGATAATATGTGTTTGTGATTTTGTCAGCAACTACAGTTGCTTGAGGTTGCTGATCAGGAACTGGTTGTGAGTGAGAAGTTGAAGCCATTTGTGATTGAAATCAAAGACAATAATTCGCAATCAAATACAATACTACAATTGAGCGTATGATGCATTGTCAAGTGTCATGAACTATTGTTCATAAATGACTTATTTTCTACAAATTTTCAATTAGTGTCACTTAATTGTGTTTTGAATTAGTGACATATTAGTACAAATGCAGTTGTTTATTAACCCTACAATACACCATTTTTCACTTTATAAAATCACACGTATCTTTTGTTTTTAGATTCTTTCCTTACTGCATCGATCAATTTTTGATCTTAACGCAGGTGGATAGATGACAACTCACAATAACCGTTTGTTCAGAGAAGGTTGTCTAACTAATGCGAAATGCATGAACTCT
Organism: Capsicum baccatum var. pendulum; assembly: GCA_030864225.1. Lineage (NCBI taxonomy): Eukaryota > Viridiplantae > Streptophyta > Magnoliopsida > Solanales > Solanaceae > Capsicum > Capsicum baccatum. Next base: position 236,917,262 of record CM061556.1, on the reverse strand, counting down.
TACATAGAGGTGATTATGAGTGTACTAATTAAACGGAGATGATTAATTTTTCCTACATTGAACATTGAATGAATTGATAAGTTATGTATTAAGACGATTTGGTACACTTCGCCTCTTCCAATTCTGTTTCTTTTACTTTCTTATGGTTATATAGAGATGATAAATTACTTTTAGAGATTCAACTGCATACTTAATGGTGAGTGTTTTACAATAAAATTTCGAGATCAAAAAATAAATAATTCGAGACAAGAAAAATATCGCGGCAATCGATTTTATTGATTTCAATGCGAGTGTTACAATCTCTATGGATACTCTGATTCGCCTTTTCAAATATAAATCCAAGGGCTTTTGAGCTTGTTCTTGAATATTGCGATCTAGATCTTGAATCTTGATGAACTTGATTTGAATGCCTGAACTTTTTAGAGAAATTATAGCGTTTGATCCACGAGCTTTCTCTTGCTACTTGTTAGAATTCTAGGGGTCTGGGGTCCTTTTTTCTGAATTATGAGGCCCCTATTTATAGTTGTAGGAAAGGAAGAGTCATGATGAATATGGACTTCCTTTGACCAATCAGATTTAAGTGATGTGGCGCCTTTTATGGGCTTTTATTTCATGGGCCTATTGCATCAGTTTGACATGTGGCACGGTCCTATTGGCTCCTTCACTTGACTTGGCATGCCACGTCATTTGACACGTGACGCTTATTTGGACCTCTAGAATATGACAATATTTTGAGCTTAGTAAAGTGGGTTCATCATTTGTAGCCCAAATTAATGGACTATCCCAATAAATATTGGGCCTTATTTAAATCCATACCTATTTGGACTTAAATAATTAATTTAATTATATTAATCCGCAATATTTATTTGGGACCAATATATTTTGAATTTAATATAATCCAAATTCTGTACGAATTTAAATTTAATAAAATTACATCGCCCAGAGAGAGACTTGACCATAAGTGTTCCAAAATATTTAATACTACATACTATACACATCTACATGTTTTTGTGTGGAGGCTTGTTACTTGTTAGCTATAGACATCAAGAAAGTTCACAATTTCATATCTCCATCGAAAGCTCAATCTAGTTTCCATATTAACATGTAACCACATCTAATTTAAGATGGAGAATTTTACATGTTATAAGAGTAGGCGTTGCAAAATACGAATCGAATTAAAATAATTTTCAAAATTTTAATGTTGTTTCGAGATTTGGTGATCTAGAAGTTATTTTTAAATACAACTAATAAAGGATAATTTCAACAAGTGTCAAATATGATATAGAACTTATAAAAAATCGTAGAGCTATCAACAACTAACAAAATTTTATAGGAAATCATATAATATAAATTCTATAAAGAATGTCAAAAACTTATTAACAAAACTTTACTACTTTTTTTTTTTTTTTATGTCTGAAAAAAGCTCAAATATCTCATTGAATTTTAAGAAAAGGGCTCATCTATGTTATCCGTTAAAAGTTGACCTCATCTATATATCATTGGCGTTAAAAAAAACTCACTTATACTATTATTTTTTAACAATTACAACTTCAAATTTTTGGTCAAATGAGATCTTTATAAGTATACCTGATTGTTGGCGCCGTGCAATGTATGAAGCAACCATATCTAGTTTATTTAGAAGCGTCACCATTTACATATTTGCTGTTGTGGCATTTCATCAGTTAGACCAGGACAATCATTTTGACCCTACTAAATTCAATGAACACTTGTTTTTTCTCTCTCTTTCTTTTTCTTAGGATAAAAGAGAAAAATCTTCAATCTGATCTTTTTGTTTAACAGAGGAGAAGAGATAAAGAGGCACCATATTTATTAGAAAGAGAGGGATACAAACATTTGAAGGCATTCCACGTATTCTGCAGAAGCCTAAACTTGTTACGTCTATCAATTTAACATGCGAAATAACTAAAGTACCGTTACATAATTTTTTTTTTGGATAAATTACAAACATGTCGAAACTATTTATTTCTATCAATGCAAATTATACTTTTAATTTAATTTGCATTGGAACTACAGTGTGCATTGTGTTAAATAGTTAAAAATTAAAGTGACATAACATTGGAATATTATGAGTGTAATTCAAACCACTTCCTTACATTTTTATCTCTAGAAGCATTCTTTATGCTGACGAAATTCTGCAATTAGATGTATTTAGAATATTTTATATTTACCTTAATCTAAATATAATTTTTCGATAAACTAAAGATTTAATTGAATTTATTTTGGGAACTGGGAAGCATGATAGTTGAGTGAAATGACACTCAATATGAAACTGTATGCACAAAATTCTCAGAAATTATTGTATAACAATATCTTTAATTAGGTGAGTAAAATTCTAAAAAATAATTTGCATATCATTGAATATGTTCGATGTATTTAATTTTTAATCAGGTTAAATTTTAGTATCAAATAGATACGTTGAACCAAGTTAAATGCCAAACTCAAATATGACCCCATAAAAAAGAACTTGAACAGACTCAAAGATGTGCAAATCAAGTTAAATGCTAGTATTAACTTCTTAATTTAATTAAAATGAAGTAATTTTTTTTGTCTTGTTTGAATCTGTTTGACTTTTCAGTTTCCTGATTTTTCAAATTTTTCTCCTCCTTAAGATAAAAAGGGATAAAATAAAAATAAAAATAAAAGAACAATAATAAAAATCATGAAAAAATTCCGTTAAGAATATCACCTTTAACAACAAATCTTATAATATTTTAACTCAAATTAATCAAACTACAAATATTAAATAGCGAACAAAAAGTACTACTACAAACAAACAAACTTGGGAGTACTAGTGGGATTTGTTTATGTACCAAAGCAATTGATTGCAATTGTATATTTACATTACCCAATCATGGCACGTGAAAGCTTTTGAAATCCAGGGTGTCCAATAAAAAATCAGCACTCCCACTATTTATTTTCACTTGTCTACTTAAAGCAGTTTGAATTGGATTAGCTTTTCTTTTCAATTTAAATACTTAAAAATATTTATAAATTAAGCAAATAAATATTTAAATAAAAATGCAGAAATTAAAAAAAAAATTATTGATGTATTTGATAAATAAAAAATTATTAAGGATAATTTTATTGTTAAAAATGACTTAAATATACTTGAAGTTGTTAAATATTATAAATAAATTGAATTATATAAATTTTAATTGGAATAATTCAAAAATAATTTATATTTCAATGCACTTTCAACATAAAGTGATTATGTTAAGTAAATTTGTAATTATTTTTAAAAAATGAAGAGGAAACGAGGAGGAAAGAGACAAGAGAAATTGGTGAAAAAAAAGTGCAAAAAAAAGGATATATTTTAGGATTACAAATTAAGGACATTGTTGAAATTAGAAAAAGATATAAGGATAAAAGGGTAAACATATTGATCAAACTTAAGAAAAAATTGAACTAAAAAATAAAAAGTTAGGGTACCCAACTTATCACTTTTAAAAATTATTTTTAAGTTTTTTTAAGTACTTTTTGTTATTTCATCAAACACTTAAAAAGAAAAAACTAAAAAGCTAGTTTGATCGGTTTTTAATCTTATTCAAACGAATTCTAAAATATTTCTATATATTAGAAATGATGGTTTTGACATGTTAACTTATGAGTATTAAAACAGAGTTTTAGGATACTAAGGTCTATAAAATACTTTGCGAGATTAGTTTGCTTAGGAAAATTGTGTTTTGTGTTTTAATGTTTGGACCTTATCAACAATTATAAGAAAAGTCCTTCCATTTTGAATTAATTACAATTCATGCCATTCCAATAAATTATCACTTTGCCATTGATGCTACTCCTACTGAATATGATGGGGCCCACATATAATTAATTATTATAAATTATTTATATATTAAAAATTAATAATATTTAATTAAAAAATTAAATAAATATTTATGACATGTCTGCTTCAACCGTAATTGTACTATATTATCTCTAATTAATTATTATATCACACCTAATTAATTATTATAAGTTATTTATATAATAAAAAATTAATAATATTTAATTAAAAATAAAATAGATATTTATGACATATCTTCTTCAACCGTAATTGTACCATATCACTCCTAATTAATTATTATACTGCTCCCAATTAATTATTATAAATTATTAATACATTAAAAAAATAATAATATTTAAGTAAACAATAAAATAGACATTTGTGACATGTCTGCTTTAACCGTAATTTTACTATATCACCCCTAATTAATTATTATGGTCATTTAAGCAATGTGTCACATAAGTTGAAATAGGAAAAAAAATAATTTAATCACAATAATTAACAACTTAAAGGATTTAAAAGATATAAAATATTTGGTCGACTCTTGAAATTATATTAGTGTCACTGAAATTGGAATAGAAGAAAAGTATTATAAATCACAATAATTAAAAATTTATTTTTTTTTTTAAATATAATTGACTATCAATGCCACAAAAATTTGGATAAGAAGAGTCACGTATTTAAAGGGCAAAGAGTAAAAACACACAAGAGATAAATGTAGAGAAATCAAGAAGCACCAAATGGATTATTAATATTCGTAACATTCAACACATTTCTAAATGTTTCCAAATTTTTCTTGAATCAACATATATACATAATAAAAATAATAAATAATAATAATTGCATTTTACTATATCACCCCTAATTAATTATTATGGTCATTTAAGCATTGTTCCACATAAGTTGAAATAGAAAAATATTATAAATTACAATGATAAAAAATTTAAATTATTTTAAAAAATATAATTGGCTATCATCGACACAAAACTCTGGACAAGGAGAGTAGCATATATTATTCAAAAAAAATTATATAAAAGGTATTATAAATTACAATAGTTAATAACTTAAAATATCTAAAAACAATTTAATATGTTATATATTTCAAAAAAAAATTACATGAAAAATACTAGAAATCACAATAACTAACAACTTAAAAGATATAAAATATTTGATCGACTCTTGAAATTATATTAGTGTCACTGAAATTAGAATAGAAGAAAAGTATTATAAATCACAATAATAAAAAACTGAAATTATTTTAAAAATATAATTGACTATCAATGTCACAAAAGTTTGGACAAGAAAAATAATCCATATTATTTAAAAATTACATAAAAAAATATTGTAAATTACCATAGTTAACAAGTTAAATTATCTATATACCTATTAAAAGTATGATTGATTATCTAAATTCTATTTATGTCACATAAATTGAGATAAAAATTAATATATTAAACCCGTGCTAGATCTCGAATGAATATTAAAATGTATATGCAATTCTTTTTTAATTTTTTTTTATCTAAATGTATCAAAATCGAAAAGGTAAATTTTAATGCAGCACGTTAAACAATGTATAAGAATTAATGTTAACATAAATAATACAGCATTTACTAATAGAAACATTACTAATACAAATATTACTAATATATTCTATTCAAAAAGAAAATTTATACACTATAACAAACGACTCCTACGTTTCAGTGGAAGGAATATATACAAAAGAAAAGTTTGATAAAAAATTTACAGAAGTATATTTTATAAATATATTTTATCGTACCAATAAAAATATTCTACGGCTCAAATTTTCTACTCCAACATAAATTCTAAAACTTAAAAATTACAATTCACGTGTTTTATTGTTGGCCCTATGCTGACACGGACCTTGCACTTCTAGTAAGAATAGATATATGAGTTTCCCTATCATTTTTAATAATTATTTCTCTATACATTTCAAAATAGTTGATTTTTTTAAAAATTACTTTAATTAATTGTTCATTTATAAAATAAGTATCAAAAACAATATTTTTTTAGAAGGAATATCAAGTTAAAAAGAGCTAATTATTTTAAAACCAAAAGAGTAGTAATATTTTGGATACTGAAAAATAAATAATTAATATTAATTATAAAATATATAAATTAATAATTAAAAATAAAAATTTATTTTAAAAAAATAAATAAGTAAAAGTAAACGGTGGAACAATAGTAGCTCCCTTTTTTTTGGGTTGTTGGGGGTGGGAGGAAATAATACAAGTACTGTTTCTGAAGTGTTGGAAGTAAAAAGTGAAAGGTATAAAAAAGTGCGCAACTCAATCACTCAGCACTCCACCAGAGCGCACACCGCGTTTCGTGTCTCCTTCCGGTCCCACGTTTGACGGACGGCGTTTACCACTCATTTCTTTCTCTCTTTCTTTCTCCTTCCTTCCCTTTTCTCGCTTCCTCTATCCAAATTCCATCAACTCTTCCCGGCAAAAACCCTATTCCCCCTTTCCCCAATTTCTCCAATTTTTTGGTACTAAAGTGAGTAATAGTAGTATTACATGGATCAAACTGAAAGTGGCAATGCATCGATTGCCAGGAATCTTTGCTCACAAAAAGCGCGTCGATTCTAAGCAAAAACAGCGCGGCGAATCTTCGGTTAAGACGGCAAAGCCGAGGTTACAACGCTTGAACGCTAAGAAGAATATTGACTACGAACCTTCTATGCTTGACTTTAACTGTGATGACAATAAGAGTTTTCGGATCGAAGGAAAAAAAGCTGACGAGTTTCTCGATTTTTTTGAAAAGTTGGGGTTTTCTGGTCCTGATGATTTCGCTATTCCTGCTGATGAATGGGATGCTATGATTGTACGCTCGTCCTCCTCCGCCGAGGTTAATAATAATAGTGACAGTAATGATGTGAGTGAGGGTTGTGCTAATGCAATTCAGCTGCAGACTGATAAACATGTGGTTGATGCTACTAGCAACGGCAGCTGTTGTGGAGGGAGTGGTGCTATAATTAAGGAGAATATTTGTGGATATTCGGGTGTTGGTAAAGCTAGTGATGTAATTCAGCTGCAAATTCAGTCAGTTAAGTTAAATGATGACGGAGGTGGAGTTGTTTGCAGTGCTAGTGTGATTAGTGATGCTGTTTCAAATGGAAATGAACATGTAAGTTTACTTGGAGGTGGTGGTGGTGGAGGAGGGATAAGGGGTTTAAGGCCGCCTTTTCTGGCACCTCCACCGGTTATGTCACTGCCAATTGTTGATGATGCGTGTTCTACTTGGGATATTTTTAAGGCATTTGGCCCTGAAGATTGTACGGGATTAGGAATTGTGGGTAATGGGATTTGTAGATCTGAGGTTGTTGATGGAGATGAAGAATGTATTAAGAATGAGGAGGATGAGGAGAATAGTACTAGGCGGATATTAGGAGTGAATAGTTTACTCTCTGTGTCCAGTTCTTTTACCACTACTTCAAATGATGATGATTCTTCCAGCTCCACCACGGAGCGTATGTCAATCATCTCACCTAATGGGAGATTCGCGCGGTTCATTACACGATGGGACAAGGGTGAACTCCTAGGACGTGGATCATTTGGATCCGTCTACGAAGGAATTTCAGAGTAAGCCAGTGCTTTTATGACGAATTTTCAGTGTCTTTTTGCTTTCCAATTTTGAGCATGATTTTCTAGGGTTCTTTATATGGTGGATCAAATTCTTTATTTGTAGCTAGTTCTTGGCTGTGATTTTGGTGCAAAATCTTATTACCTCAAAATTAATAGACCATGAGACTATAGCCTCCATTTATATGTCTGTTTGAAAGTGGAATTATTAAACAGAGCTTCAAGGAATGAAGGTTTATGTAGTATTTGATGTATCAAGATACCACACGATTTATTTGTGATTCTAAATCTTAAGGAATCGAAGGATTTGTTAATGGAAGCTGTTAGCTATTTAAAATTAACTAATTTCGGGTATAAGAAACTTTATCTTTCAAAATAGTCGATTAGCACCTAAGGATATCACCTAGTGTTCAATGAAAGTGGGTTGATAACCATGAGGTATCAGGTTCAAATCCTAGTAGTGACAAAAACGCTATTGATTTCTTCCCATCTGTCCTAGCCTCATGGCCAGATTTACTTGGTACCCGGTGGGAGATGTCAGGCATTCCTTGGAATTAGTCGAGGTGCGCACAAGTTGGCCCCGACACCATGATTATCTAAAAAAGAAAAAGAAAAAAGATACGATTTTTGACAAAATAGTTACTTGATACTCAGTGCTGAATAAAGATATTGTATTAAGATGCAAGCTACAGTTAGGAGCACACAGTTAAACAAAGGGAAGTATATTTGTGACTACTTATGAGATTCAAGAGACAATATATGTTGGTTAACCCCTGTCCCGACTATAGCAGAAAACTTAATGGCTACTAGGAAAATTTGTTTTTTCTCTTTTGCAATAATGATTTATTGATGAGTCCTACATGTGGGATTTTTTTAATAGATAAGTGTAATCTTTTATTGATAGGAAGGTAGCACTACGAAAGTGTTACTGAAGCATTACAGATTGTGCAAAGCACCGAGCAAGTCTGAATGATGTTTACTTCATTTACAAAAGTCAGGCTGCTTGAAGAAGATATTAGATTAATCGCCTAGAGCACAAAGGAAACAAAAGATTGATATCTACTTCATAAAATTATAGTTTTCTGGCACACTCAAGTTGAACCTTTTCTCTAATTTTCACCAGTTTTAAGGCCTTTCTAATGTCTATATCTTTAGAATTTTATGACTTGCTAAACCTTTCCTGATTTCACGGTTTCTATTAGTAAGTAACCTTCTGTGTTCACATTGCTGCAGGGATGGTTTCTTTTTCGCTGTGAAGGAGGTCTCATTACTTGATCAAGGTGATGGGGGAAGGCAAAGTCTATACCAACTTGAACAGGTTGGTACAATATTTTGATGGTGCTGGAATTTATAAAAAACTACTTATTTGTGCTGGAATTTGGAGACAGTCTCCAACAAAAAAATAATAAAAGTGGAGCAAAAAAGAGATGTTCGGACTAGAAATGGACCATCCTTTTATAAGATCTATGAAATAAGTTTGAATGATGAACGAAGCTACAGTTATGACTTATGTGCATATGAAATTGTCATTTTGGGAAAATTGTCATTATATTCCCAATTCTCATGCTTTCTCCTTTGTGCTTCTTGGTGGCTCATGTTCTACCTTTGGTGGCATATTCACTGATTTGCTTTGGTTTCTTTTTTATTTGTCTTGTTCAGGAGATTGAACTTTTAAGTCAGTTTGAACACGAGAACATAGTCCGATATTATGGAACCGACAAGGTAATGTCTACTCGATTTTGTGCTTCTGCTTGCTTGCTAAAATGGCTTTCCTCAGAGAGCTATGTTGCTCGGACTCTTCAAAAATGTCATCGGGTGCGTGTCGGATCCTTCAAAAGTAGTGCATTTTTTGAGGATCCGACACGGGTGCAGCAACATTTTTGGAGAGTCCGAGCAACTTAGTCAGAGAGGAACTGTTTTGTAATTCTTCCCCTGTGAATGGTTACTTTCATACAAATGCCTTTGATCTGAAGAGTGCACATTATTATTAGCCCATGTTGATCCTATTTGCAGAAATGCTTTTAACCAAGCCTAATTTCTTTAATCTTTAATCTGTATGTTTGACTCTCCACTTTTGGCAGCTTAAGTATCAAATAATGTCTTAGGTTTCACTTCTAACCTTTTTAAAGTTTATTTTCTGTCTCATATCTTCCCTTTCATAATTCACTTTGGTTATCACGTTTTCAGTACCATGATAATTTGGATAAGCAACCCGTCTTGATAATTCTATCTCTTTTGTTTTGTCTAGCAATCTTCTCTCTGTAAATCTTTTTCTACACTCCTGGTCAACTTTTTTGCAGAATGATTCAAAATTATACATTTTTCTTGAGCTGGTTACACAAGGATCTCTGTTGAAACTTTACCAGAAGTATCACCTTCGGGATTCGCAAGTATCTGCCTATACAAGACAGATTTTACATGGTTTGAAGTATTTGCATGACCGAAATGTGGTCCACAGGTGACGAATTAGAGCAACAAATGTTTGCTAGCTATACTGCCCCTTCTTTTTATCCGTATTAGATTTCTTTTACCAACTTTTGTTCCATATCCTATGTCTATCATCGTCATACAGTGGATAGTCAATTCAGGAGTTGAGCCTACTGTCTGATTTGCATAAGTGTATATGTTGTTGGCGGATTGTTTCAAGTTAATGACATTTAAATGGATCATTTGGATTCAGTGAATGTTCATTTATTGATCAATAAATTAAACATTTGAGTGGTAATGCCTATTTATTTTATTGACTCTGGTCGATCACTTTTCTCCTATTTTTTCAAACACTCTAGAATATCTTTATGAACTGTTTTCTCACCTGTTTTGCTGTCAGTGTTTAGGAAGATGAGGAATTATAAGGTTAAATGATCTAGAAGCTCGGGCATACTCAGGCTAGCATGTGATTAATTTGTACTTAAAAATAAAGACATCTGAATTGTGTGTGAAAGATGGTTGAGAAGGTGACACTTTTAACAAATTTTATCAGTCAAGGATCTATATGAAAATTTATTTTTCTAAAAAAGGATTTGCATGAAAATGTGCCTTTAGTTTAGAAAACTTTAGTTTTTATGTTTTTATTTTCTTGTTTGTAGTTGAAAGTGGTGGGCCCCTAATCCTTGAAAATGCCTGCACTATAACATAAATTAGGTCTTATAGGTTATTGATATTCTATTATTTTATTTTTCTTGTAGAGATATTAAATGCGCTAATATATTGGTGGATGCTAATGGATCAGTCAAGCTTGCTGATTTTGGCCTTGCAAAGGTTGTCGTATTATCGGTCTCATATTTATTTATCTTTCTTATTCTGATGCTTTTATTGTCTTCCAAACTTGTAGGAGTTCTTAATCTATTTTTTTTTATGTGACAATTTCTGATGAGCGGATTCGTGCAACATGCAGGCTACTAAGTTTAATGATGTCAAGTCTTTCAAGGGTACTGCACTCTGGATGGCTCCTGAGGTAAGCTTTGATTTGTCTTTTGACGATTAACAGAAATCAAATTTTAAGTGTTTCTAATATAGTTGCCGAGTGCATAAATGGGTTTGGGTTCTTTAATTGTTGCTTCTTAGCAATAATCAATTAGCATTCAAAAAATGGATATTAATACTCTTTTGGGAGAACATGTACTTGCCGCTCACAACATGAGTCTCGTGTTTCATGCTTGCTTCTTAGCAATCACCAATCAGCTTTGAGAAACAGAATTTAGTAATGTTTGAAAGAACCTGCATTTAGCGCACACACAGGGTGTTGTGGTCTTTTAAATGGCTCATAGTGTTAACTTTTTCACATGGTGATCTGTTAAAATATGAATTTGAGTGGTATCTCTAGATATTATCATACTTTTGAGTAAATTAGTTCTTGTAAGTAGATACGGAAAATAGTTAATTGACAAGGATGCTCAGTCGCCCAATGTGTAATGATTTCCGTGTCAAGCTCCTAGCGAGAGAAACTTTGGTTTGTTGCGTGCAGTTTCAGAAGTTCAAAACCAAGTTATTGCAGAGCAGCTGCTACCCTATGCCTTATGGGCCAAGCATATATTCTCATATCTAGTGAGGAAAGTTTTGTCACCTACTTTGTTAAAGATGAACATCTATGTCAAGCTCAGTCTGAAAATAGGTGATGCAAATTTTTAGTGGGGTGTGGATGTAGGTGCTAGAGGTGGTTCACATTGCATATGTAGGTCTTAGATTTGCATGACTGTTATCTTTTCTGTCAGCTTTCGTATTTAACCTTATCATCTTATTGGCCTATATATGAATGCTAGATGTAACAATTCATTGGTTTTGTCCTCTGGAATCCAAAAATTTAAGCTCAAATAGCTTTGTAGCAGCTTGAGTTCTCAATTCTTTACATCTTCTACAAGCAAATTTAAATAACTTGTTATTTATCCTTTGAGTTTGAGGTTGCAGAATGAATTCTTTAATATTCATTTTGGTTTCATGTGTATCCAAATAAGTTGTAGGAATGTTTCTGGGTGAAGCTAAGGTGCTTATATCACTAATAATTTAGTCATACATATGGTAGACGTTCTAATCTCTAGATAGTTTTGCAAGTTTTGTCCAAGTGTACCATTGCCAAATCTTGTTTACCTTATAACTTTTGTACTTATTACATTGTATGTACTTATTTTCTTTCATTACTTGAAATTTGAGATCCTTCATTCAACCTGTACTATTTTTACAGTAGAGTATCTGAAAGAAAGTACATTCTTTACCTTCCTCTCCACGTGTTTCAATTTGCAGTGGTTTCAGGTGCTCATTTATTATGACAAATCTTATATGTAGGTTGTGAACAGGAAGACCCAAGGTTATGGACTTGCAGCTGATATATGGAGCCTTGGCTGCACCGTCCTGGAGATGCTCACTCGCCGGTTTCCTTACTCCAACTTCAATAATGTATGTATACAAGAACATATCTTTTTCCGTTCTTAGATATTGATTGGTCAGACATGCTCGTCAATGGCTCTGAGTTCGTAACCACCTCCTAACCCTCCTAGAAATAGCATGTGTGGTACTTGTTATTGGTAAAATCTAGACAAGTATGAACTGTTATTGGTGAAATGGTATTCTTTCTGCCATATGAGGTCTAATACACTATCCGTTAATCCAGTAGATCATATTCATGCTAAATATAGCACCAATTACTTAGAATTTTTTTGAAGTTGATATCTAGTTATTCACTTTGATTGAATGACGTGCACAAGATCTATTCTAGGAAGGATGATTGGAATGCTCCGTTGAAATATCTAGAGTATAATTCAGTACTTAAGCTTTCTTAAACCAAATTGTACTTGTACCTATATGGAATGGCTATTTTTTGATGAGTGACCATTTATATTTTCTGCGGAACAGCCAATGCAGGTACTGTATAGAATTGGAAAGGGGGAACCTCCAGCTGTTCCTAATACCCTTTCGATAGATGCACGAGATTTTATTAACCACTGTCTGCAAGTGGATCCAACTGCTCGTCCAACTGCTTCTCAGCTCTTGGAGCATCCGTTTGTGAAACGAGCACTTCCCTCTTCCTCAGGCTCAGCTTCTCCTCTCAATCTAGGCAGGAGGTTTTGAAATCTTGTAAGTTCCAAATGTGGTCATTAATTTTACTAATGATTGTCACTTGCTCAACTTAGTGTTAGAATTTCAAAATGCTACCATGTCCATGTGCACCTTGATTCCTGCCATTGTGTCAGTTGAGTTAGCAAAAATTACTGCCTTCTAATCACAGAAATCTGTTTTAATTAATTCGCACAAGCATTTTAAGAGAATTCACTTATGTTTTCGGTGTCACTTGAACAATTACAACAACTTCGCCTTAATCCCCAATAAGTTGATCTTGGTCAAAGCCGTGACTATCTTCTGGATAACCTTTCCTTCATCATTCCTAGTGCCATAACCATATCCCCCCTTTACATGGTCAAAACCATCAGTCTTTACCCACATGACCATTTATATCTCTCCTAATAAAGATAGGTTGGTCACTTGATTAGTGTATCAAAAAATGAGTGGCAATGTAAAATAAGCTATATGTTCGATAGAAGTTAATTTTTTTCTTACCTTATCAAAAAATGAAATAAAATATCCGTCCGTGTCAAATATGTTTGTGGTTTGCAAGGATAAAATGTACTAGTCTTCGGATTCTAGAAATTATTAAAACTTGTAGAATTGGAAAGTACTCAAAAAAACTGAACTACTGATTCAAAGTGGAGGATTAAAATGCTTAAATATTTTTGAGAGAACCCAAGTATAATGCGCTATTTAAGGTGAAACATTTTGGCTTTCGAGGGAGAGGCTAAAAGGTACCTCATTAAAGAAATGCTGCTTTGGAAGGAAAAAGAAGAGAAATCTAAACTTATTGATACATCACAATCCCCTGTGATTTAGACAGGCCTTGTAGCGAGGGCCTGAGCCTGTTGGGTGCATTAATTGATAGAACATTGGGCAAATCCAGATGGTAGGGCTTTGATTGGCGGATTCTAGTTCGCTATGTGCAAGCATTGAGTTGGGCCATGTGGCCTGTGCAATAGGGACCAGTTTCTTGGGCTTCAGAGAGGAGGGTAATGTGTCAAGCTGGTTTTTTCAATCGTCTGAGATTTAGCCCCTTTATCGGAAAGACTTCTAATATTTAGCGTTTCATTTGCTCCTCCTCCAGACTTAAGTATATTCCTTTCCTATCCCATTCTGCATAGATGTTTTGTGGTTTAACTAGTTACTTTCTCAAGTATGCTGACTCACGTAAAAGGGGCCGTCAGCTAACAAACATGATAACAATCCAACAATATGGCCTTGTGAGCAATAGGGTTCAAACTTTGGACACCAGGGTCCAACTCCGACAAAAGCTACTAACTGATATTCTCTCCAACTGTTCAAGTCTTGGTGGGTTGAATTACCTGGCACAAGGTATCATGTATTTAGTGAATGGTGGATGGACATGTAAGCTGACTCGAGAAACACCTGTATAAAAAGAAACTGACGAACATGATAACGAAACTGATCAGAAAGTATTTAGGACTCTTGCCCTCTTGCTTATCAGAGCCACGATCTTGTCAGTCATTTATTAGCAGTCGCCTTTCCCTATCTACTATGTACCGTTGGATGGACTTTGATGTTTTATTGCAATCTACTGGTCTCGCTAGATTTAATTAGTAGATCTAATATATTTCATGAAATTTTTCCTGCAGTTCTTTTCTTCCCCATTGGATCCTCGAATTTTTGGTGGGAAATAACCTGAATGCGTCTCCCGGATCTGTATTTGAACAGAGAGTTCAGGTATCTGATGTATTGGAACCACATCGAAAGCTGTTTGCAATCATGGTCAATGCCTTTGCTGCAGTGTAATTTTGAGCCCCCCCAGTCCCCTTCTTTCTGTCTCTTGGCGTCTCTCTCCTCCTCCACCATGGAAGAAAAGAAGAGGTCGGGTAGTGTGTTGTATATGTAGTTTGATTCATAGTTGATTGCTTGAGCCGTTATGGGATGTAAAGATAGATGACCCATTTGAAATGTATATATCACTAGAAGAGGCCCATTTGTTGCTTCATATCTGTCTTGTTTCTTTTCTTTCTAGTTATTTGCTCCGTTGTGTAGTAAAATCTAATGTATAACTTGCATTTCAATTTTCTCGTATCAAGCTGTGGGCTAGCAGTAAAAGAAGCTGTGGACGATGGTCGTATGATTAGGTGGAGGAACAAAAATCTGCAATGAACGTGCACATTCTAACTCAATTTCAAAAGCTAGTTGATAGAAGTGAACTTGTCCAAGGTCATATAAGTTGGTAACACCACATGTCAACTAATGTGGAACAACAACAATCCTGCATGTCTAAAATTGGATATTTGGAGTGTAATCCTGGTTGATATGAAGAAGATTAATCTGACATTTGGAGCACGAACGATATAATATGAGGATCAAGATTGGATAAACCAAGAGCAGGAGAAAGTCTGCCGCTTATACAACAAAATTGTTACAGATTGGATAAACCAAGAGCAGGAAAAAGTCTGCCTCTTATACCACAAAATTAACAATGGGAAGAAAGTTGTTAAAGGCCATGTAAGGAGACGATTAGCACATTTTCTCAACTAGCGTGGGCCTTCAATAGAATAGTATGTTATATAGGTGTTTGGAGAAAAAAATTAGGTTTTAAAGAACTAAAATTTACATATATATACACAAGGTAAAGTTACCTTATTACATTAAATACCAATTTGGCAAAGTAATTATACAAATCCCAAGCTAATTACATAAATTCCCTTTATTCTATTTTCTCTCTTAAATATTATACATCTAAAACCACGTTATTGGCTTCCAATTTTTGCTCCCAATTGCTTCTATTATGGCACCCGTACTTTCCTCCATTTTTGAATCCCTTAAATCACGGCAAAATACAAGTAACCTCTAATTAGAGGTTACCAACTTGTAAGTGTTCAAGCTTTAATTGATTTTTATGATTTACTTCATTAATTTTTTGAAAAAAAAAAATCAACTTTACCAATTCAGGGTTTTTCTTGTTTTTTTTGTTGCATGTTGATTTTGTATGAAATTTCTGTATTGTGCAATCATATTCAAGTTCAGTAATTCGATTTTTTTCTTTTTTTTCAGTCGATTTTTTCGTTTTTTTCATACATCTTTGATTTTCTTGTTTTGTAGTTCGATTTAACACTATTGTTAAATCAATATAGTGTAAATTGGTAATGGATTATCCTCCTAATTTTAGTTTAGGAATTACTCAGTTAGATGCAAAAGGAAAAGAAAAAGATATTCCCGTTGGATCTGCTCCTAGTAAATTTGATAAAGAGGATCCAAATTTCGCAGAGAATTGTTCAAAGCACCGAAACGACCCCTTTACAATGAAGAAATTGAAGGAAGTTGTCATTTCTAGATTGAAGAAGCCAGGTTCAAAAGCGGCAACTAAAAAGAAGTTTGATTCTTCTGGTCGACCGCGTCTTCCGAAGGTATTGATTTAAGTTGTTGTATAAGTTGGCATATGTATAATAATACTTTATACTTTAGCTATTTTGTCCTATTATTGTATAATATACGTATTCTAAAATATATTTCAATATGTTATACATTGACAGTTATGAAAATCTAAACAGTTATAAAGTATTAATATTGTATAAGGTAACATTATACATTAGGACAAACATATAGGTCATACATATTTTAATGTGAAAATCAGTATTATGACATTATACATTATTGCGGTTTATTTTTTAAATGTATAAGTTACCCTCATATATGTATATCTGTTGTTTAATTAGTGTTTGATTCTAATTTTGAGATGTATAAGTTACCTTCATACATGTATATTTATTATTTATTTAGTGTCTGATATAAATTGTTACATGTATAAGTAACCCTCATACATGTTTAAATGTTGCTTAATTAAGGTTCTGATTTAAATTTTTAGATGTATAAGTTATCCTCATACAGGTGTAACCGTTGTTTATTTAGGGTCTGATATAATTTTTTAGATGTATAAGTTACCATCATACATGTTTAACTATTGTTTATTTAGGTTCTGATTTTATTATACATTACTTCAATTTATTTTTAAATGTATAAGTTGCCCTCATACATGTATATAACAGGTCCTAAGGAGCAACACACTGATGGTCAGTCTGAGCGCGTCATTCAAACTCTTGGAGGATATGTTGAGAGCTCGTGTTATTGCCTTCATACTCTTTCAGTTTCTTGATAGTTAAATTTGTGTTGCAGTAAACTACAACAGGTACACCTATGGTGTATTGGACTAGAAGTTTAAGTTCTATCTTCATTTTTGATTGGTGCACTCCGCGTATGAAATTACATTAAATATATGTTGTATTCATAATTGTAACTGCGACGAGGTTTCTACTTGTAGAAAATTATCTTTTGAATGGTGTAATTCATAAGTAGCAACCCATTTCCAACCCATTGCAAATAGCCTAATACATGAAAAACAGGATGCTTCAACAAGTACTTTCCAAACATAAAATAATGCAATCTAGTTTTTTATATTCAAATTACTACATGCAACAACATATTCAATGAAATTTCATAAGGAATAAGGAGGGTAAAGTGTAGTGAGAAATACGGCGGATAGAGTGTATGCAGACCTTACTACTACCTCGTGCAGGTAGAGGGGGTGTTTTTGAGAGGTCCGCAACTCAAGTACAACAATTTCAAGTACAAAGGGAGAAGAAGATAGTGAAAAAAATATAGCAACTAACAAGAAAATATATTCAAATTACAAAATAAGAAAAGACAACATTATTCTCAAAGTATGTTTTCAACAAAGATCGAGTTTAGTTACGAATTTCGTCATTCGTTAAAATTGATATTTTAATACATATAATAAAGCAATTTTTAACCTTGCAAACCTTTAAACATTACATACATAGTAGTACATTTCTTGATGTTTGTTTCCTAAAAAACCATAATTAGAAATTAAAGGAACGGAGTTCCTCGTTTCTTTTTCATGCCCCTTTTATACAACTTGAATTCAACTTGATGTACAATCGTATTTATATGCTTGAATTCAAAAATTAATGTGATGAAGAATAAGAAGACACACACTCGTAGCAGATACCCATAAATCCAAGTTTGAACTACTTAGGTTATATGACTGTTAACTAGGGATGTTCAAAGGAAATCGATAAACCACAATCTAATATATTGAAAAAAAAAATCAATTAGTAGTTTGGTATTGTGAAAAAAGATATTTTCTAGAACTCGTGGAACTTGAATTCCCTACATATTTTTAAGAAACTTGTTTTCTATAGAAAATATTTTTTAAAATTTTTAACCAATCAAACATGAAAAATTAGAAAACATTTTATGAATTTTCTGGATACTGAACACATCCATAATGTAAAGATAACTTACAATAATTAATGTAGTTTAACCTACTATTAGTGAGGAATTTCAATTGAATTTTTTTGTCATGTATAAAGTTTGAATTCCCATGACATAAGAGTAAATTGTAGTATTGTAATATACCCACGAAATAATCTCATCATTATTTAATTCTCGTGTTATAATCCTAATATAACTTGTTCACTATCAAACGAATCCTACAATTTAAGGTAAGAAAAGTACTCGTGTCCTTTTTTTTATTTTTTTGGACATAAACATATACTAAAAATAAAATAGTTAATATCGACTCCGTAAACAACCTTCATCTCTTCAATAATGTACGCGGGGGTGTGTATTCTCTTGTGATTGATTAATTTTGGAGCTGTAAATTTACTCACAAAATTTATTGTCGCAACCAAAATATTCAGCACTCTGTCGCTAAGACTGCAAGTATGCTCCAACTCAAATCTTTTTTATCACAAATATTTTCGATTCATTCATAGAAGACGCCTTCAAGACCCACATGCAGCCTTTGTTACGACAATTCAATACATAGCTGCATCAAATTGTTTACACTGAGTCAATGTATTAAACAAAAGTATTAAAAATAAAAATATATGGACAAAATGCAATTTCCTGTTACTGCCCCAGTTTTCATTATACATTTGTCCGAATGTATAATCAAATATTAGACATTCGTAATTTACTAATTCAACTACACAAAACCCAACTATAAAACACAAACTACTTCAAAATGTCTAATATCATATTACCGTATATTTCTTGGACTGACACAGTTTCATTATACATTGGCATGAATGTATAATAACACATTATACATTCGTAACTTTATGAGCTTCAGAAACACAGAACCCAATTTTAGAACATAAACTTCTTCAAAACCTCTAAAACCATATTACTACAGATTATAAGATCAGCAAATAAAATTGACACTTTTACATCATACCTTTTTTTTCCGGATCGTTTCGCTTTGGTATTGGATTTGTCGAAAGTTGAAATACAAAGCGGAAAATTAACCAAACCAGAAAATAGTTTCTTCAGCTCAACGTAAACCCTCACTCTATTTCGTTCCTAATGACAATTGGAGAAGAATTTCCTTCAACCACATATTTAACTTTAATTTTTTTACGTACTTCGTCTATATCCAATTCCATTGCGATCGTAGCAACCAATTTTAAGAAAGTTATACTTTCCGAAATAACTATTGCATCACTTTTGTATGACTGATAACTAATTTCTGATTCTCAAATTTTAAAATATCACAACAATACGGGGATATTCATATTAATTTTAGTAGTATTGAAGAATGTATGTAGAAGAAGATTTTAGTAGTATTGAAGAACAAATGTAGAAGAAAGTGGTTGTTTTTTGGCTTTCCAAATCGTAATTCACAAAAAAAAAAGAAAAAAAATTATGTATAAAAAAAATTTGAAATTCAAATATCAGTTACTTTTTCTATCCATAAACGAGTTAATGTTAGCTAATTACTACCTTTAATTAAGGAACTATAAAATAATTAAAGATTTTCTTACCTTAAATATAAGATTAACTGGTACATCATACATTCAACGAATGTATAATATTTGGACGAATGTATGAGTATGTTTGCAAAAAACGGGGGAGAGAAAACAAGAAGGAATTTTGTATAATTATTTTCATTAACTAGGGGATTTATGTTGTTTACACTTTAAAGAAATGAATAACCTTCCCGTATTTGTAGATCCCATATTTGTAAAAGAATGTAGTTTTAAATTAATTTAATATTTTAAAATAATTTAGATGATCGAAGACACGAAAAATCTTGTAAGTTTTAACTATTTTCATATTCAATATGATGAAAATTTGCATCTTAAAATGTTAGTTAAAATTTATATAGCTTGAGACAAGTAAAAATAAGGAAAAATTGCATAACACCATAATTTATCTTTAATAGACTACATAAAATTTTTATTTTTTTTATTAATTACCTAAATTCTATTTTTATAAAACAATCGGATGTATACACAAATCCATAAATTTTCGAATACATGATTAAAATTATGTATCTTTCTTTGATCTGGTTAATGCATTATATAGTTCGACCAAATAGTTTTAGAGATGAATTTATCTAAGTAATCAAAATTATGCATTTCAATTTTAAAATTATGTATTTGAGCAAAAAAAAATAATTAACTGTTACATTTTTAAGTTCAAAATTCTGTAATTCAATTTCAAAATTATATCCAAAAATAGTAAAATAAGAAATTATTCATAATTTAACAAAAAAGAGAAATAGAGAATAATTAGAGATAAATGGTTGAATTTATGTAATAACTTACGCTAAAAATAAACGGAGAGAGTGGGAGCAACCCGACCCGAAAAAAATGAAGGAAGGGGTTGTTTGGAACTACACAGAAAATTGTTGGACGCAATGGCACTCTTACCTCAACACCACGTTTAGGAAAACAGCCGCAAAGGCCTTGTTTGGCACAACACAAAATTGTTCAACAGCTGTTGTTGTAGACTTGTCACTCCCGTTGTGAGGGTTTTGGCACAGGAAAATGCAAGGGGTTATGAAAACTCATCAACTTGCTAGGGTTATTTTGAGATGCTCGTCGCCTTCTCTTCTTCTCTGTTCACTCTCACGACTTCAATCTTCTTGTATCCTTCCACCTAATGAATTCCGTAGCAGCAATTCTTCTTTACGGCGTGATTACTTTACCTCTGGTAACATTCTGGGTTTTACTTGCTAAAAATGGTGTAAAATATATGAATGCTATTTAATGATTTTGCAATTAACCAGATTTTTACTTGGTCGTTTTTTCCAGCTAAATGATAGATTTGACTTGCTGGTATCCTAAGATCATTATTTATGAATAAACAGGTACAATTTATGGGGATTATATGCAATCGAAATGCAATCTTCAGAGAAATGTATGTCAGTGTCAGAAATGCTCTATGATGCTCAGGGCATCATATTCTACGGAAGCAGGGACAATTGAAAGTAGTGTGACAGGTGATAGTTGTTTTTTTCGTTTTGGTTTCCAGTAGTTTGATGTTATTATTTTCTTTCTGAATCATATTTTTAAAGCAGAGTCTGTGAAGGAATTGTATCACAAGATGCTCAAGCTGTCGTGGATCAAAGAAGTGCTCCGCCTAATGCCTGGTTGTGGTCCCTAGTACAGAGTTGTCCAAACCGTGAAGATGCTAATCTTTTATTTGATATGTTGAAGAGACTTCGGATATTTGTTAGTCTTTTTTATCTTGTTGACTGATGGATATAAGGCCGTTGTTTATTTGCATATCTAACGGTAAGTAGCATGTGATGTATGTTTGAGTGCAGAGACTTTCAAATCTCCGTATCCATGAGAATTTCAACTGTTCCCTCTGCCAGGAAATTACCAAGACATGTGTACGTGTTGGCGTCATTGATTTGGGTATGATGTCTGATGTGTCTTTATTACTCGAATCTTTTGTTACGTACACAAGAATTGCAAACCTATTTGATAGTTAATTCAGTATTTAAGCTTGGTTGCTAGTTGCCACCTTTTGTAGTGCAAACTTGTTAATATCTATAAAGAATGTAGTCGTTTGAACTGAAACTAGAAGTGCCTCTCGTCTTGTTGCGTTGCCTCTGCTACACTTGCTCATCCAAGCTAAACTAAAATAAGTTTGTCAGCTTCTGATTACATTTTTTTCTTGTGAGAATCAAGTCGGAATCACTTAAAAATGTTCAGTTCTTAAGTTCAGTTTGTGGTTACAAACTTTTAAAGGGAAAGATTGACCATCTTAGGATTGTAATTCCGGCTGGGATGACATGTAAGATATCCTGGTGGTCATCTTTATGGATTTTCTTGTGCAGAAGTTAAACCTTTCAAAAAACGAATAACTGAGTAGGTCCATAAATGAGACAAAAGAGTATTAGAATTATTATATGTAATTGATTTTTTTGGGGTATCTGAATAGACTGATGGATTGTTAAACTGAATTTTCAAGTATTTGTGCTAGCAAAAAGCTTATTGAGAATGTTAAAGCTTCACCTTTTATACAGGTAAGAAAGTGTTGTGGAAGCATAATATTTATGGACTGACTCCTATTATTGGATCTGCGCACCATTTACGGATAGTTTGGGTTCAACTTTGGCTTCAAGATGTATGATATGTGCATAATGATTACCCCATTTAAAAATTTGGTGTTATATGATTGCAGTTATCTGCTAAACAGCATAGTGATGTTAAACTCTTGGTAGAAATTATGAATCTGGTGAAGAAAAATAACTTGATCCTGTAGCATGGAACTGCAGATATAGTCTTCAGGTACAAATCCAATACACACTATTTCCAAATATTCCTTCCTCTTTGCTTTTTTTTTTTTTCCCCTTTTCTTGTTTAATTAAATTTTGTGGTGCTCCTACCTATTTGTTTGAAAATGTAATTTGTGTGGCACTCTGATTGTTCTTTGCCAATATTGTTTTCTATATATGTGTAATTTGAGGACCATAATATCTGGGAAATTGTCAATTCCCATATTTTTTATTGACTATATGCCTATTTAATTATGGCTTGAAGCCCCTAGGGGTTAGCTCGATTGGAAAAAGGTTGATGGGCAGAGGTTAGCTTGATTGGCAAAGTTTGACGGACTTTTGCCATAGGGTCACAAGTTTGAGCTCCGCGTCAGGAGAACTAAGTCTAGTGCTTATGTGGAGAAGGGTAGATGGGCGCCCCATCATCCCTGAGTTCTAGGGAGACTACAGTTGGCCCAAAGGGTTAGTTCTAGATGGATTTCTTGGTCATTGAAAAAATAATCATGCCTTGAACACACTGGAAGGAAGTAGGAAATCTTAGGAGTCGTTTGGTAGGATGCTTTGGAAAAATAATGCATGCATTAGCTCTGTGTGTTACTAATACCTTGTTTGGTACACTTTTTCAACCTATGCATAACATTAGTTATGCACTCTATTGTGTATTATGCTATGCATAACTAATACATGGAAACCCTTGGTATTAGCAACACAATGGACTTTAATGCATGCATTAGGATGTGTAAAGATACAATATCCCCTCAAAACCTTTTCCACATCTTCTTCATTATATTTGTGGAGGGTATTTTTGTAAATAATTTTTTATTTAAAAATATGCTATGTTATTTACCAAACCACACACTACATAAGAAAGAATCTTAGCATAACTAATGCTTGTATTACTAATACATCATATTTTGTACTATTCCTATAAACTCTAACAAACGACCTCTCGGTCCTATAGAGGTTTATCTACTGCTTTGCGAAAGATGATTGATTTCTATTTGAAGTTGGTGAGTTATTCAAGCTGAATTTCGAAATCTTGATGGTCTATTAATTAATATTATCTGTAACTTTGATAATTTTATACTATTTTATTGAGGTCAAGAGCAAATTCTGAAATTTCTTATTATATTGCATGTGGTTTCAGTTGGATCACACCCATTGTCATATATATTTTTTTTAGAAGACAACAACTTGTATTCTATTCCAAACAATTAAACCTGTCACAACATGTTACAGGTGTCCATAATTATAATTGTAAGAGAGTATCTGGAAGATCTTCAACCCTATAGCAAAAACTTTTAATGAGCATAAAATGTTTCTAACTGATTCTAGATCTTTCATGTACTCCTATTTACACCAAAAATGAAATAAAACTATGCAATCCATCTTCATCTTCTGGATGTTGTTGCACTTGTTCTGGAAGATTTCTTTCTTTCCACACAGACCAACAAATGCATGTAGGTATGATTTTTCCATCTTTCTTTATGACCAAAGATACTAGCATAGCTGCTCTAGATTCACACAGTCTGTACTATTCTCCTTGGCATCACCCAGTTTAGACTCTTCATGTTGATGAAGATTTTCCATAAATAGCTAGTGATCCTACAGTGTAGAAAGAGATGAGTGACTGTTTAGCCACGTCTTCATATAGGAAACATCTTGGATTCAGATTGAAACCTCTTTTCAATAGGTTTTCCTGGGTAAGCGCACCGCCTGTTTAGCCAATAACCAAGTAAAACATGAGACTTTACATGGGATTTTTACTTTCCAAATTAGTTTCCAGGGCCAACCACCAATTTGACTGTTTGAAGTATTGAACTGCATATAGGCCTTCGTAGTACTGAATCTGCCTTGATTATGATTCTGCCTTACCAGACTATCTTGTGAAGTAGTTGTTCCTTGAATTTCTCCAGAATTCTAAAGAACTCTAGTAGCCTTTGAATTTCCCAATCATTTAAGGGTCTTCCGAAACTCAAATTCCATCCCTGGTTTGAGCATAGCTCTGCAATAATGGTGTTTGCTGCTGGTTGAGGATGTCAATATCAGGAAATAGATCTTTTAATATGCCTTGCTCCAGCCATCTATCATCCCAAAAGAAAACCTTCGTGTCATTATCAGTCTTTATACTGCAGTTCTCTTAGCTAGTGACCATTTTAGTAGTCCAGTAACCATCCATTTCATACTTTAGCTAGATTATCTCCTTCCATAAAGCTCAAGTCTCCAAAGCCATTTCATCATAAGGCATTGATTTTGGATTCTCAAATTCCTTATCTCCCCAGTCCCTTTACTACCAATCAATGCACCCCACTTGATGAAGTGAACTTTTATGGTTTCACTATTTCCTTCCTAGAGAAAATTCCATCTTAGAAGATCGAGTCTCTGAATAAAACCATTAGGAGTAGGAAAAAAAAAAATAATGTAAGTAGGCATGGAATCCAAAACACTGTCAGTGAGTGTTAGTCTTCCCCCTAAAGATAGGTATTGATTTTTTCAGTTCACAAGTCTTCTTTCACGTTTCTCCACCACCCCATCACCCATCACATATTTCTATAGACCTGCTTTTGGCTCCCTATGGCATACCCAAGTATATAGTTGGTAGTTCACTAGTCCTCCCCCCAAGGTCCTAGCCAATAAAGATAGGCCAGTCACTTTGTTAACGGGATACAAGAAGCTTTTATTCTAGTTAATGTGTAGTCCTGAAATGCCTTAAAGAGGACAAAAATCACCCAGAGCATCATAAGCTTTAGCATCACAGAAAATCAGTGTATCTTCAGCATACTGCAAATGAGTTATCTCCATGTCAATCCTCAATCCATTTGCTACTTTGAAACCTTTCAGCCAGGATTTTTCTTGGCTGTTTTCAGCATATCATTCAGCCCCTCCATAGTAATGATGAATAAGAAAGGGGACAAAGGGTCTCCTTGCCTTGAGTCTTTTGGTGAAGAGAAAAATCCAGTCCGAGCAACAATAATTGGAACAGAAAATTTCACAGTGCTAATACAAAATTTCACCCATCTTAACCATCTGCCACCAAAACCCCTTTTTGATAGAGTCTCCAACAAGAACTTCCAATTAATATGGTCATAAGCTTTCAGTATATCCAGCTTGCAGAGGATGCCTGAAACATTACTTCTCATTCTTGAGTCTGCACACTCATTTGCCATGAGAATGGCATCCATTATATGTCTTCCTTTGATGAAGGCTAGCTGCTGAGTATGCTGAGTATCCACCAACCCGTGCATCACTTTTTTGAGTCTTTCTGTTAGCAACTTAGAAATGATTTTGTACACACTCCCAATTAGGCTAATGGTCCTGAAGTCTATGAGCTCATTTGCACTCATCATTTTTTGGGATCAAAGCCACATAGGTAGAGTTAAAGCTTTTTTCAAATACACATCTCTCTTTGGTGGAGCATCTGGAAGAAATGAAATGCGAGAATCTTTGGTAGTAATTGAATCTGTAATTAGCGTTAAATGCAAATGTATTTCTCTTCTATTTTTTTTTGGGGTGTAACATGGCAATTGCAAATGACACACAAGCCATGATAGACTTTTTGAGCGCATTGCACAACATGTAGTAATGCTACCCAGAGGCGGAGCCAGGATTTCCATGAAGGGGTTCAAAATATGAAGAAAAACTAATCGAAGGGGGTTCGACATCTATTATATATACATAAAATATAATTTTAGTGATGTATAAATAGTATAATTTTCTGCCGAAGGGGGTTTGGGGAACCCCCATTCCAAAGGCTGTCTCCGTCCCTGATGCTACCCCCTACCCCCTGTACACAAGGTACAACATATTCTTGATGCTGGTATCACTGAACTTCCCTTTAATGGTAGAGAAGTAGCCTCAATTTTATTATTGCTATGTCATGTCTGAACTTCAATCTCCTGCTTAATTTTTTCGTATACATTTCATTCTTTCTAAATATATCTTTTTACTTGCTGGATTGGCTTACTGCAACATTTGCTCCCAAACTGATAACTAGGACTTGATATGTAAGTATGGTAAAAGGTTTGTCAAGGCAGGAGTGAAGCTACGAAAGACTTCCTTGGACACTTGGATGGAATTTGCCTCGAAAATAGGTAGTTGTTCTTCCTTCTCTCCTATATTAAACTTTTCAAAAGAGAGCCAATCAGAAAAAAAAAAAAAGAACTTTTCAAAAGATATAAAATTTTAACTGCAATCTTCTTTTTTGTTGCGTGAGTGCAGTAGTGATTGGTGGTAAGTTTCATAATAGAATTAAGTAATAGGGTGAATTTCGTTGTTGCTTCAGTTATGGATAATAGTTTTCAATCAAACAGTAAATCTTACTGCTCTGGCTTCGGCACACTGTTTTTGACTGCATCTTTGCTTCTCCTTAGGAGATGTGGATACTTTGTGGAAAATTGAGAAGATACGATCAGAAACCATGAAGGAACATAGTCTTGGAAGTGGACTTCCATGTGCTAAGGTAATTCGTTTTCTTGTTCTGATTTATTTTAGATTTTCTTTTACCTTCCTCCCTTTCTTGTTTCAGTACGAACGGAATTACCTCGAAGGGGATAAAAATTCGTAGCATATAGCTTACTGGAGAAGTGGTTAAAAAGATATTTGAGGTCTTGATAGTAGAATTATAGATACATCTTTTGGTGCTTTCGTGCATTTATACCATTGTCACTTTCCTGCCGTAAGAACAGTGTGTCTGGAACGCTCTGAATAGTAGCACTCGACTTTCCCATCTTCTTAAATTCAACTGACGTAGGCAGCAATATTTATTTAACAAACCTTGCTTATATAAGGGCTGGCTATCAAGTTCTAGACATGGTTGATCTATAGTGCTAGAGAAGTATTTCCTTTTGGAGCCTTTGTAGTTTTTGACAGCCTCAGAGCAGGTTGGATAATGGTAAAATGCAGCATCAATGTAAAAGATGATTGGGGAACTCCTTCAACATCAATTAGAAAATTGACTTTCTAATTGCTTAGAAGTTGCAAGTGCAACATGATAACCTGCACCTATTATTTAACATCTTTTGCTTTCGGCAAATTTGATCCAATCACTGGATAGGGATAGATGTGGTCGTGAACTCGACATTAACAAATTTTGGTTTTGTTTGTAGGCTTTCCTAATTGACCACAAACCTGAAGATGCTGCTGCCGTCATTCAATTACTCAATCAGGTTGCTCCCAAATTTTGCTTGGTCTAACTTTTTGGAGTCTTTTATTTTATTGTTTTATGGAGAGGTTTTATCAAGCATGCACATAGCTTGTGCTATAGTAAGGATATTATAATTTGCTTTGGAGCATTGTAAATAGTAAGCTCTTAGACAACTAGAATGGACTAACACTTAAGTGCTCAAAAAGTTTTCCACTGTATTGACCAATGGATAACGTGCGCTTCGGACTTGAGCACTTTGTAAATTACTGAAAATTCATGGTGATCCTCCATATCATGCATATATCTTTTTATATCCAAGGGTGTGTGGCCTAGTGGTCAATGAAGTGGATTGAGAACTTGAGCTCTTAGTAAAAATTCCTAGCAGAAACAAAAAGCACTAGGTGATTCTTCCCATTTGTCCTGTCCTAGCTGTAAAGAATGGATATTGGGCCTAACTCAACCTCAAAAGCTAGCTCTTGAGGTTGAGTTAGGTCCAAGATCCATTCTTTACATGGTATCAAAGTCAGGCCTATCCCAAATCTTTGTTCACCGACTTATGTTTTCCACGCTCCAGTTAACGAGGCCTGGGTGTGCGGGGAGTGTTAAGTATTCCACATCAGAAAAGAGATGGGTAATTGGTCTCCTTATATGGACTTGGACAATCCTCCCCTCATGAGCTAGCTTTTGAGGTGGCAGGTATCTCGTGGATGTAGTCGAGATGTCCCCAACACCACTGTTATAAAAAATAAATAAAAAATACATGTCTCTTTTTTTCTCTTTTGGATAATTGATCATGTATCTCCCCTTTGAATAGGCTTTTTAATATTGAGGACCATCTCAATTATCAACAACATTTGAATGTTGATTTCTTGGATGTTCATAAATTGTCCGACTGATATGTTGATCATGTAGCATGCACCCGATGGTCAGAGAGAGCAAATATGTCAATTCTATTATGATTTTCCAAATAATAATTTCTTCAAATTTGTTCAATCTTCCTTGTTATTCTAATCTTTCAAACATTGAGGATTCTTAGGATATGTGATTAAAAACTGCTGTTTTTACAATGCTTGGCTCAATGAAAGAGATGGAAAGGGTCCCCGGAATTAGCTTAGTTGGATAAGGTTAAGGGACTTGTGTCTTAGTTAAAAGTTCGAACCCAATGCCAAATAAATTAAGTCCAGTATTTAATTTGAGAAAGGAGAAGGGGAGCCTTGGAGTAACTGGTAAAGTCGCTGCCATGTGATCAGGAGGTCATGGGTTCAAGCCTTGGAAACAGCCTCTAGCAGAAATACAAGTAAGGCTGCGTACAATACACCCTTGTGGTGAGGTCCTTCCCGGACAGCGCGCATAGTGGTTGCTTGCACCGGGCTGCCTTTTTTATTTAAGTTGAGAAAGGTAGAGAGACAGACCCATAATTTTCAAGTTTCAAAGATTGCACTTGGCCCAAAGGGTTGGTTCTAGACTAAGTTGCTCGGACTTTTCACTTTTGGTGCCGCACCATCCGTGTCGATACGACGTAGGTGTGGATGGTGTTTGCACCTAATATGGTTAATCGATTTTGGGTACTTTCACCAAAATCGACATATAAATGATTTTTGTAATAAACATAAAAGCTAAGGTGAACTTGAAGCAAATGGAATACCTTGTATATAGAAATTTCTATGTCGGTCCTTTTCCTTATATCTTCTTCTAGGATTCTCCTCTTGATTAATGTTTTCTCCTCGATACCTTGTAAGTGTTCCGCATAATATCTCATAATTTAGCAAACTAACTCTAGTTTTAGATGTTTGAATTATTTTAAGACGAATTCCTGCACCCGTACCGTACCCTAAGATCCATACTCATCCTTAAAGCTTAGAGCATGCAGAATCCAACCTTTAAATCTCCACATGTATCGGACATACTCACCCGAGTCCGAGCAACTTCGTTTCTAGCTAAGTTACTCGGACTCTTTACTTTCGGTGCTGCACCCGTGTCGACACGACATGGTTGTGGGACCCATACCCGATCTGGTCAACCAATTTTGGGTACTTTGACCAAAACCGATTGGGAAAGTCCGGGCAGATTTAAGAATTTTGTAATCAAAATAAAATCTAAGGTAAAATTGAAGAAAATGGAATACCTAGTATATAGAAGTTTCTATGTTATTGCTTTTCTTTTTGATCTCCTTTCATGATTTTCTTCTTGAACAATATTTTCTCAAGTTTTTCACATAATATCTCATAATGTATGTTTCATAACTCTATTTTTAGATATTTAAATTATTATTCGCCGAATCCCCACACTCATATCCATCCCTAGATCCATCACGAATCTTTAAATTGAGACCGTGAAGGATCCGACCTCTATATCCGAACCCATGTCAGACACTCGCACCCGAGTCCGAGCAACTTAAGGTTCTAGATTAATTTTTCTGTGTAAAAAAAAGGGGAGTCAAAGGGATGAAAGGGGTTTTGTATGCTTTAGTTCTCCTCATTGAAGGTTTATAGGTCCTTGATTTTGGTGCATTCCATCCAATTACACAGTCTTAAAAAATCTATTGAAGAAAGTAGACATGCATATATTTGCTTGTTTTTTGACTGAATAATATAAATGAACTCATTCCATTCCTTGAAGTGGTCATTGCAATTAGACTTTTGTGCAAGAGTAATCAATGAATGACATAGATTATTATTGAAGTTGACCTATTTTTCTCATGTTCTCGTATTTATCATATGCTGCAATGTTTGGTCCTCGTTGCATTTCATATATATGCATCCTTTGATAGATACACTCAAAAGTGCTGATGTTCTTTGCCGACAGTACCTGATTCGAGAAGGCAAAAATTCATTGACGAGCTTCAAAAGCTAGTTGAGGAGTGGCATTTGGAGGTGATAAAGCGGCAAAAGGATGAGAAGAGGAAGGTAAGTTGTTTATTCCTTTTATTTTGAACATACTAGTATATTAATTGGAGAAATATTACCTTTTTATCGAGTTGCTCCGTAATGATTAGTGTTGATGTAGGATGTGAGGAGTTTTATTTGATTTGTTTTTGTTTGGTCGTATTTATGAGTTACCCCCTCTCTACCTTCGAAGGTGGGGGTAAGCTATGCATACGCAGTACCCTTCCCAGATCCCACTTAGGATTGCTCTGGGTGTATTTGTTGTTGTTTGTATTTGTAAAGAATGGATCTTGAGACTAACTCATCCCCAAAAGCTAGCTCATGAGCGGAGGATTGCCCAAGTTCATATAAGGAGACCAATTACCCATCCATTTTCCGATGTGGGATACTTAACACTCCCCGCACGCCCATGCCTCGTTAGTTGGAGCGTGGACAATATAATATGGGGGCCCAACATCAGTGAACAAAGATTTAGGATGAGTCTGGCTCTGATACCATGTGAGAACTAATGAAGAAAAATATTATTGAATGGTGTGTTTACATAATTACATCAAGACCCTATTTATAGACACTATAGTATAATCCATTTCCAAGTAAAATTTTGTATATACTATTCCTATTTCTACTCATATTCTAACAGTATTTATGGGTTTCACTTTATTTAGCTTCTATGTAGTTCCCCTTTTGTTCTGATCCCAGATGACTAATTCTGGTTTCTTCACAACTTGGCATGGGTTTCATCTACTGTTGTCAAGTGTGCATTTAGTTTGTATTTTTTATATCCTCTCCTTGAAACCGTGTTCCTTACATTAGATTATAAGCGAAGTACTTGTAATTTTTTAAGTCTTTTCTTAGTAGATTTGTAAGGTCTTCAACTTAGCCATTTTGACAACAGATATTGAGGCTAGGAATTCTCCTAACTGTGACATTTCTACTATCTTCTACTATATAGAAGAAGCATGAGTAGTAGTTGTTATCAACATGTGTGCTTAGAGTCATTAATTAATTTATAGGCGGCGTTTTAGTTATTTGAGTTTGGTGCCGAATTTGATTGTTCCAAATAATTTAATTCCTGTTCATGCCTTACTGTGCGGACCCTTTAGGGCTTGACATAGTTGTATATATTTTAAGCGGGTTCCATTTCTCATTATGATTGTGGGTTGTGGCAGATAAATTTCCATTTTTAACTGGCTCATTTCTCCTATTCAATTTCAAAAAGTATTGTGTTTGATATTTAGCCGGGGGTGGGGGTGGGGGTGGGGGTGGGGGTGGGTGGGTGTTTCTCATTATGGAGCTTCTTATACCCCCGTTTACATTTGTTTTCTTACTTTTCTTTTTGGTCCAGTTAAAAAAAATGTTCGTTCCCTCTTGGCAGCTCTTTAATTTTAATTTTCCACATTGTATGTTTAAGATCACAAGATTAAAGGACATCTTGTGGTCTCTTGCTTAAGACCACAAGATTCAGAAGTCTTTTCTATTTTCTTAACTTTGTGTCTAGTCAAAGCCAGAAAATCAAAATGTAAAGGAAGAAGCATGTAGTAGCATATATGTTTCTAATTTGCTTATTGCATTTGTATATTTATAAATTACTAATTTCGATTTTCAACAAACTTAATTCCCGTTTCATCATTAGTTTCTTGTGCAAATGTAAAGATAGTGCTTTTGTTTTAATTTTTTTTAGAGCTTAGGTTCTTTAGATTCAATTGTTTTGAAATTAAATTGTGGTTATCATTCTTTTTCTTAATAAAATGCAAAGTGCTATAAGTATAGATTCTTTTATTTAGACTTACATAGTCTAGAGCCAACAATGAATCAATATCTCTTACTCCAAGTTTAGTGTCACAACCATCTTCGAATTCCAAAAAATTATTATTAATATAAGTATTGAATAATTCACCAACGTTTAGGTCAGGAAAGATTCATTCTCTGAACTCGATAAAAATGAAGTTGAATATCAAAAGTACTAGCAAATAATTGTGAGTCGTTATAATATCAACATAGAATATTATCAGATTATGCAAAAAGTTTAATTAAGAAATTCTTCACTTTCATTCACCTTTTTTACATAATTTAATTTTTTGTATCCCGTTGCATACCTTCGATCTTGGTGCAGTAAGTAAATCTTGAAATATAAAATTATTTATTTATAATATTTGGAAATTTTTGTTTTATTACGTATGAAATGTTCACATTTATGTGGTTTAATGGAAGACAAAATTGGTAATAGGATCCCTTGACAGTGATGATCCATCAAAATTCGGTGAACAAACTTGTAATGAAGTTTATTTCACAATTTTTATTGAAATCTTGATGATCTGTCAAAACTTGCACATGGTAGCAAGTCTTTTCCATCCATTTGAACTCAAGGGATCAACCAAAACTTGTGAGCCATTTGTGTCAAAGTTATAATACTATAATTTAAACTAAAATCCTCACAGTTAGCTAGGACTTGTGGCAAGGCAAGTATTTGCTAATCCATCAGAACTTCTGACAGTCTGCCAGGACTTACTATCATATTTTGACACAGACTAATTTTTCAAAATGAGTCGAAACTTAAAAATGTGGCACAAGACCCGAGCTCTGCATGGGCAATGCTTATCCCGGTATTCAAGAAGCCATGGATAACATGGGTAATACTATCTGTAACACAATCAAAATTTTTTTATATATTGGTGGTTGGAGTTTTTATCCATTTTTTGTTTACCCGTTTTCAAACCCCCATATCCGATCCAACTCTCCCACTTGTCAGCACTATCTGTAAACATATGGGACCAATCTTTAATTGCCTATAGTGTTTCAACGCTTCAATTTTACAACTCTAAAAACAGTTGGACTAAGAGATTGATTTGCCAATTAGTAGAACATTCCTTCCACCAAAAACAATCCAACATCAAATTCAAGCCATAAAAACACCACCTGGCATTCTAAGCACACGAGCCCACTGGGTTGTGCTAAATATGATGTGTTGTCACTGTAAATTGAGTAGTATGAAGTGTTTGCTTGGGGCTTTAGGTTATGTAGGACTCTTAGGCCTCATTTGGTACAAGGGATAACTAGTCCCGGGTTTAATTATAGGATGAGCTTATCCCATGTTTGGTTGAGATAAATGCATGGGATAACTCATCCCGAGATAATTTTTTTCCAACCAAACGAGCCCTTAGGGTTTTTAGATTGTTTAGAAGGCAATTTAAGTCTTAATTGTTTTGTTTGGGTTCCCACTTTTTTATAATAATATATGTACAATATAGATAGATATAGGGTCACTGTATATTGTGCTTATGAATATAGTCTTTGATGGTTACATTTCCAGGAGTCTGCTACACTACAACATGATCTTCCTACCATGCTCAGTGCCTTGTCAAATATGGGCTTGAAGTTGAATGTAAATGTGGAAGATCTGACAAGAGAAGGTGTTTTTGCTTGAATTTAAGTGAATAAACATCAAACTTCATGTTGCCCCTTTACTGCATATTTTTGCATTATGGAGAAGCAGCCATCTCGGTTCGCTGCCTTTAGAAGCATCTGCACAAGTTGCAGTTTTACTGTTATGACAATTTTGTGGCTTGAAGGTAGCCTCAGAATACTCACCATTACTAAACATTGAATTACCATTCTTATCAATTGACGGTTAGGAGTTTTGTTCTGAATCATGGTTTTTTTTTTTTTTTGGAGGGGGGGGGGGGGGGGGGGGGGGGGGGCGGTCAGCTAGTTTAATGTCCCTTTTTTCCATTTTAGGTGCTCTTTGATATAGATTGGGTTCTGACCCTGCCGAAAGAGATGGTAGCCCTGAAGCAGTCAGAAGATTTTGTAGTTTGAAATGTCAGATATCTTTATCTTTACACAGTTATCCCTGCAATAAAATAGAAGCTACTTCTTTCTGTGGTGTATGTTTGTTTTTACTCGACAGAGTCGTAGACTGAACTTTTAGCGATTATTTAAAGGCGTGGGTTGTATGTTAGGCTTCTTTCTATGTTTTTCCTATTGTTTTTGTGGAAATTGGAAGCAAACTGAACATCTACGAAGTATCGAACGTGTTGTAGCAGGAGTGTAGCACATTTGAAATTTATTTCACTACTTTTTAGGGTCTATGGAGTAAGGATCAAAATGCCCTCCCGGCTCTGGTGGCCTTAATGTTCCCCCAGAGTTCAACTTATGTTCTTTCAAATTCTTAATATTTATTTGCCTGAGTAGCTTCCATCTCCAGCCATTAAGAAGGTCACTTGAATCGTCACTCTGGCATCTTCTATGTCCATTTTGTTTCTTATTTTTGGTATCATAAATTATGTAAAAAGTAAAGTAGCCATGTCTATCTCTACTAAAAAGATAAGAATATGTGAACAATAGGAAGTGTTTTCATTGAAATAAGTAGAGACATGAGGCGCCTTGATCTTGAGATATTGACTAATTCCAAATTGATGCAGCCATTGCTCGATGTTCTGCTTCGGCGTTAGATCGAGCAACCATACTCTATTTCTTACTTTTTCAGGACACTAAATTATCACCTGCTAAAATACAATATCCGGATGTAGAATGTCTTTGCCTAATCAACATCGGTATATCCAATGATACACTCATGATCTCGATCCTCAAAGAGTAGTCTTTTACCTGGAGATGACTTAATATATCGCAAAATTCGAACTACTGAATCCCAATGACGATCACAGGGGAAGTCATAAACTAACTTACAACACTCACGGGAAAAGAGATGCCAGGTCTAGCCACCGTGAGATAATTCAACTTTCCAACCAACTGCTTATATCTTTCAGGATCACTAAGTAGCTCCCCCTGTCTTGACAGAAGTTTAGCATTTGGATCCATAGGAGTGTCAATGGGTCGACATCCCACCATTCTTGTCTTCTCAAGAATGTCTAAAACATACTTGCGTTGAGAAATCACAATACCTGATCTGGACTGTGCATCCTCAACACCTAGAAAGTATTTCAGTTTGCTGAGGTCTTTAGTATGAAAATGTTGAAAGAGATGTTGCTTTAAGTTAGTGATACGCTCTTGATCATTGTCGGTGATAACAATATCGTCAACATAACAATCAGATAAATACACAAATTTGATTTAGAATGGCGATAAACATTGAATGGTCAGCTCCACTACGAATCATGTAAAACTTTTGAATCACCGTGCTAAATGTTCCGAACCAGGCTCGAGGGGATTGTTTCAAACCATAGAGTGACTTGTGCAATCGATATATAAGGCTACTAGACTCCCCCTGAGCAACAAAATCAGGTGGTTGCTCCATATAGACTTTTTCCTCAAGATCACTATGCAGAAAAAGATTCTTAATGTCTAACTGATATGGAGCAACCACCTGATTTTGTTGCTCCATATAGACTTCAATAATATTTTTCTCTTATATTTTCTCACATGGTATTAGAGTCATGTCCATCTCAAATCTTTGTTCACTGATGTTGGGGCCCATATTATATTGTCTACGTTCCAGTTAACAAGGCCTGGGTGTGCGGGGTAGTGTTAAGTATCCCACATCGAAAAAGAAATGGGTAATTGGTCTCCTTATATGGACTTGGACAATCCTCCCCTCATGAGCTAGCTTTTGAGGTTGAGTTAGGCCCAAGATCAATTCTTTACTTGTTAGAACCGAAATAATCAAGTCTCATGCATAATCTAATAAAACAAACTTCGGAAGACCATGAATAAGAAGATAAATGAGAAATACACCAAAAGAGACATAAGAATTTAACGTGGTTCGGTCAATTGACCGATAAATGAGAAATACACCAAAAGAGACATAAGAATTTAACGTGGTTCGGTCAATTGACCTACATCCACAAAAAGAGATGAGCAATCCACTATATAAAACGATCAATTAACCTATATCCACAAAAGGAGATGAGCAATTCACTATATAAAAGAGAGTACAAACTATATAAAAGAGAGTACAAACTATCAAGAGAGACAACCCCACACAATTTACTCAGAATAAAAAGAGGTTCACACAAGTGATGTCACAACACTTGTGTCGTGCAAAGTCCTCCCCCAAACGAAACTCTCAAACCCCTAGAACTATATTGTGGATGCTACAAAACTAGAAGAAAGAAACATCTATTTATAGAGTTTATAACCTTTTCCTATAAGAATAAGGATTAACCAAATATGGAGAATATATTTTCATTTTCCTAAAAGGAAACCCAATTATGGTACCTAGAGGAAAATCCAATTATGGTACCTAAACGAAAACCCAATTATGGTAAGAAAGTCAGGACAAACACCAACATTTCTCCCCCCTGACCTGAGTTTCTAATAAAATAAATTTGCTCCACCTTCTTCACATAGTCTTCAACAAGTTCAATCTTCATCTTCAAAATCTCCTCCATTAAATCTTGCCTTTACACAGAGTAACACTCTGATAAAACTTCTCAAACCAAAATCTTCATTATCGTCTAATAGGTTACGACTAGAACTGAATCTGCCAAGATGAATACCCGATTTTAACCTCTTTCTGATACCATGTGAGAACATAAGAGAAAAATACTATTGAATTGTTGTCTATATAATTATATCGACACTTTATTTATAGACACTACAATACAATCCTTTTCAAAGTAGGATTTTGTATACTATTCTTATTTCCACACACACAGTTGATTATGGGTATAACTCTTTCTACTATTCTAATTCTCCTATTATGCATCAATTCTTTTTGAGTTGAGTTCAATTTGTATAAGATTTAAATTCCCAATGGCTATGTTTTTGTACTTTGGAAAATTGGCTTTATCAATTGCAATTTGAGAAAAAAAAAATGACTCATACCATACTTACAATTGTAAAGAAATTTTCGTGAGATTACTCCCTCCTAATTCTAATCATCATATATAATATTATTTGTGTAAGGTCTGCGCTAAGCCCGGGCTCAACTTCATGATATACGAATTAAAATTTAATTTTATATAAAATATAAATTAAGTGACATTTTTTCTATTACATAATTAATTTACTCTATTGATACATTGATTATGTCTTGTTTGGTAAGTCATGTGGTTATTAATATTTTTTCGTTATATAATTGGATAACTTTTAAATGACTTTATTTATGAGGAAGGAAGTATGAAGGAGAATTAACAAATACGAATCAACGTAGAATTCAATTTAAAATAAATAAATGGTGTGTTCAACATGTTTTAATTTTTTTTCACATTTGAACTAGTTAGATTTTTGTAAAAAAAAAAAAATTTCTCAAGAGAAATAAACCTTTTTAGACTTATGAAAATGACTTCGTGAAAATAGAAAAATTATATTCCGCATGTTATATTTATTGATCCCTTCGTTTTTCAATACATATTCTCTTCATTCCCAGCAGTAGCTTCCATCTCCATCACCCCTTATCCCACCTCTCATATTACTTATCTAAATTGCATATAAATAATTTTAAAATAATACTTTACTATTGAATATAAATCTCTCTTGATTTGTTAAAATAATAAGTGAAAAAGAATCGAGCAAAATGAAAAAAAGCGATAAAAGGATATTCTCTCAATTCCTTTTTGCTTGTTTCTTTGACTTGACAAATAACTTAAGAATCAAATATATTGAGAGTAAAACATACGAAATTATCTTTATAATTTATGTTTTAAAAATTAAATTTGGTTTTTAATACTTTCTGTAATTATTTAATAAAATAAGAATAATATAGAAAAAAGTTATAAATCTTTTGTGATTTACTAAAATAAATAATAAGTAAGAAAAATAATTAGTTTTTAATATAAGAAGTAAGGAAAAAAAGACCAAGTAATTCATAAGGAACAAGAAGAAATTTATTTAAAATTACTACTATGTATAATTTAATTATAAATATATAAATAAAAATATCATAAAATGATAAATGAGGATAAATGTAATAATATGTATGGAAAAAATAATAAACATGTGTTACTATTTAATTACACTAAAAACTTTGTGAGGACTACCAAAATATGTTATTTCCCTTATATATAAGTATAATATATAGTATTTGTTTCCAATTCTTATGTGATCAACATTGCTATGTTCTCTCAATTTCTTTTTAAATTAAAATATTTTGTTCTGATCTCTATAAACTGCAAAAGAAAAAATAAATCTCCATAATATCTCATTTTCGCCATGCAATATATAGTAGAATTACTTGTGCCACTGAAAAGGATCACTCAGAATAAAACAACCCTATTATACTTCATATTATGTACATATTCAATATATTAAAGTTACTTGAGAAAATTGAAGGAAAAGTGTCTTTTAAGTCTTAAATGAAGGATTTGTGACATTGATCAACAGATAGGGTCAAACATTATTAGGAAACTAGATCAAGTTAATTGTGGACTTGATTAATATTTTCAAAACTTTCTAATCCTTTCAAAAATACAAATCAACCCAACTCATACCCTCTTCAATCCAAATCAACCACTCTCTCCTCTCTCTCGACAGCTTCTCTCAACTCTCTTCCAACCAACAGTTCTGCAAAATTTCTCTCTTCAACCCCCGACGACTTCTACCTCCGATGACAAATAGTTGGGCTTCAAGTTCCCCTCTTCAATTCAATCAACCTGTCTCTTATCCCTCTCTCGACAGCTTCTCTCAACTCTTTCTCAACCAACTGTTCTGCAAATTTCTCATTTCAATCCTCGGCGACTTCAACATCCGACTACAAATAGTTGGGCTTCGAGTTCCTTTTTGACTTCAATTGACGTGATAGCCTTGGTCTCCGGCCACAACAACTTCAAATTCTTCATTGGTCCTTTTCTTCTTTCACAGTTAAAAATTTATGGCCTTTTTAGTTTCGAATAAAACGAGGAACTTGAGCCAACTTATCTTATAGTATTGGTTAACAATTTCAATATTTGTTGCACTAATTTGAAATGCGGTCTGAATAAAATCCTAATATCTGGTATTTCTTCTCTTCTCTTTTCGAAGTGAATTATGATATTTTGTTGTTTGTTGTATTTTTTTGAAGTTTGATTTTTATTATTTGTGTTTATAAAAACAAAAGGACAATTTGGTTTGATTTGTTCTGTTCTTGTTCTTGGTAAAAATGGTAAAATTGCTGTTTTTTGTTTAACAAAATCGTGCTACTGTTTCCTCCGACAGATTACCTATCTGGTGCAACAGATCAACCATCTGATGCACGAGAGGAACCACCCGATTACAATTCTGATGCAACAGATTAATAATCTGATGCAACAGATTAATAATCTGATACAACAGATTAAATATCTGATGCAACAGCTTTACCATATGTTGCAAAATATTAAGCATCGGATAAAAAATCTGATGTAACTAATTAACCATCTGGTGCAATGGAAGAACCATCAGATTAATAATCTGATGCAACAGATGAACCTCCTGTTGGATAAAATCCTACCAACTCTTCCTACAAGAAAAGTCCAAGACTTGATTTTTCCAACTGATCATTCATCTGCTGTGATAGACGACCCTATGTTGGAAGAAATCTAAACAGTATTGACCGTTGATAACTATTCCAATAGATCACTCATGTGTTGCAACAGATGTGTGACCTGTTGCACAAACCATTCATCTTTCTCAACAGATGAGTGATATGTTTTGTATTGTCACAACAGATTACTCAGCCGTTGCTACGGATTATTTAACTGTTCCAACAGATCACTCATATATTGCAACAGATGATGTCACAACAGTTGTGTGATATGTTGAACAGACTATTCATCTATCTTAAAAGATGAGTGATATGTTTTGTATTGTTGCAACAGATTACTCATCCGCTGCAACAATTTGGTTATATGCTGTAACAGATATACTACCTGGTGCAACAAATCGGTGATCTATTGTAACTGTTATTTTACTGTTTTTCTTGTTTGATTTACTGTTATCCTTTTTTAACGATGCATTAATCAATAATAATATATTATTTTATGTTCCTGTTAATTTTAGATAATATGTTTCCCAAAAGAATAGAAACCGAATCAAGTCCAAGTAAAGGAACAAGTGAAGCAGCTAGGCTACATCCACCACTCTATAAGCTTGCTTTACAAGCGTTATCTCAATCGGGAGCAGAATATGATGAACACGGGGAGGAGGAATATTTCAAAAGAGATGATGCAGATGCTAATAGCCCTTCCACCGAAGAGCTGGTCAAAGCCTTCAGCATTGATCGTTATCCTGTGAGAATGCAGTGTGATGGTGCCGCAGATTTAACGAGTGATTTTGTGGTTAAGTCAGCCAAGGGAAAATCTTTCGACGCCTTCAGAAAAATACTTCGAGAACAAAAATTGGATATTTATTTCAGGGACAGCTGCTTTGGGAAATATCTTGATTTGTTGTAGGAC
This sequence comes from Capsicum baccatum var. pendulum, assembly GCA_030864225.1. NCBI lineage: Eukaryota > Viridiplantae > Streptophyta > Magnoliopsida > Solanales > Solanaceae > Capsicum > Capsicum baccatum. The sequence goes on along the minus strand of CM061556.1, from coordinate 236,876,396 downwards.
AACAATGCTCGTTTCCAAAATGGATGAGGTATGGATAAATTATTGTGGCATGCCTGTTTGTTTTGGTTGGAAGGAATTTGCCATAGTTACTGGACTAAAATGTTATCCTCCTTCTCAAGTTATACCTATTCAAACCCAAAAAAACACCCCGCACACCCAAAAAAGGAAAAGACAAGTCGTGTGATCGTGATGACCTGGTGTCCATTGTTGATCCAAGCTTCAAAAACAAAAATTTAATAGAAACGTTGAAAGGTAAAGGACTTTCAAAGAAGCACAAGCAGTTATTGTACTTGGTTTGGTTTGTACATAATATTCTTTTGGTGAGAGATGTTAACAACAACATAAGCCTCGGTTTAATAAAGCTCTCCGAGGATCTTGAGGCGTTTAACAGCTATCTATGGCGGAATGAAAGCTTCAAAATGACTGTCAAATATTTGTAGACTCCGTTAGCGCCAAAGATAGTTAACTTATATGGCTTCCCATGGGCTTTCATGGTAAATGTTTCTTTCTTTTATTATGATATCATTCATTTTTTTGGCTCAATAATGGTTTTGATTTATTGGCATTATTTTATAGGCTTGGGCGTTTGAAGCCATTCCTTATTTGAGACAACAAGCGAACTACTAGGAAGGAGTTTCTTGTCCAAGAATCTTGAGATGGTTGTCGGCCAAAACTGATAAAAATGTAAAATTTCTTGATCTCTTCACCCCCCCGAAGGATGCAGTAAGTATAATTATAATTATTTTTTTTAATTAATGTTTTTTTTAATGATCTAATCATCATTCTAATATATGTAATGATTTATGTTAGAATGTGCATCCGTCGCTAGTTCCGACCAATCGAGAGTTGAAGATGCCATTTTTTCTTACTTTACGGTCTGTGCAAACTTTATTGAACCCTAAGGTCATCGACATAATAAAAATGGAATTGTTTGGAGCAACAACCATTACAAGAAAAATAATTTTGGAGGGTGGGCTTGTTGTTGTTGATGGAGCTATTGGTGGTGGTAGTGGTGCTGCTGTTGGTGCTAATGATGCTCCTTTTACAGTATTTAAAGCAAACCATTATGAGTATGATCATACTGGATATACAAATTTTGCCTCTCCCAACGAATGTTCTACATACAAATGTCAAGACTGCAGGACAAAACATGATGTAGTGATTAATGCTATTAATGCATTAACTGCTTCTGTAAAGGAATTGACATCTAAGAGGGTCTCATTCCATCAAAGAGGATTTTATTTTCATCCACTCCATTAGAGATTAGGGCTAAGAGGAGAAGGAGAGTGATTTTCAGGGCATTATCGGGCATCCAAAAAAACAAAATTACAACTCCTCTGTTTGTGTGTTGCACTGAGCAACGTATGATGTCCAAATGAGAGCAGTACAAGATGAAGAAGGTGAATATATTATATGTCTTCCAACTGACAAAACAAACAGACACATATTTGTTTCAACAGATGACACATCTGCTGAAAATTATCAAACAGATATATATATCTGTTGCAACAGTTGACTAACCTGTTGTTTCCAAATACTTTATCTGGTGCAACATATATCTCGTCTATTTTAGCAAATCAAACAGCTCTTCATACCGCTTTTATTTGTACCAACGATGACCTATCTGCTGCAACAGATGATTCATATGTTACAACAGATGGTTCATCCATTGAAAATTATCACACAGGGTCTTCCTCATGTAGAAATTTGTACCAACAGTTGATTCATCTTCCTCATGTAGAAATTTGTACCAACAGTTGATTCATTGTTGCAACCGAAATATAATATGTTTGGGATATTTTAAAATGGGAGAAAGACCTGTTTGATTTGCTAGAAGAGATGAGTTATCCTTTTCCATTTTGTTGTATCTCTTTGATTAGCATTGACCAATTCTGGCTTTCCAGGTGGATGTAGAAGAAGTAACTGCTGAACAACATTGACAATATACTACTATTTGTATAGAAATACGGAGAACAGAAAGCGCAGAAACCATACACAAGCAACAATAAAGATCCACGACGAGCAAAGCCGAATTTCATAGCACCGGATGAAGAACAACTTGTCCATACTGAGTAGATCTTTATAGCTTGAGCCTGTCAAACCAATCCTTGGCAGTATACTTAAATTGTTGTTGTTGTATTTATTGAGATCTGTACCCATAACAATTTTTTTACATTTTATTTATTTGTTGACTTATTTTAGCTAATTTATGAAGGCTTCGATTTATTTTATTTTGTCTACAAATTCTATTTATTCCTTAGATTTGAACTTATTAATTGAAAAGGAATACTAGATTCAAATATTGCAACAGACGACACATCTATTGGAAAAATCGAATGGATTTAGACATATGTTGCAATAGGTAGGTAATCTGTTGGAATTTATCAAACAGGTCTTCACACTGTTGCAACAGATGGACTTTAGATAAAAACATCGAGATAATGCAACCGATGACACATCTATTGGGAAAAAAGAGCAGATTTAGACATATGTTGCAACAGATGGACTTTATCTGTTGCAATAGATGACACATCTACTGGAATAATCGAACATATTTATACATATGTTGCAACAGGTAGGTTATCTGTTGGAATTTATCAAACAAGTCTTCCCACTATTGCAACAAATGAACTTTAGATAAAAATATCGAGATAATGCAACAGATGACCAACCTATTGAAACAGATAAACTATATGTCAGAACAGGTAGGATAACTGTTACAACAGATGGAGAATCTGTTGCATTATAAAAATTCAACTTTCGTTGAACATAAAAAATTGTCACTAGGTGTAAAAAGGATAAAGTGAATTAAATTGAAATAAAAAAGGCGCAACCCATCGACGGTGTTCAGTTCAAACACCTAAAATAAAATAGGCATCAAGTAGACATGTTCATTTTAAACACGTAAAATTAAATAGGCATCAAATGTGTCAGTGTCAGTCTGACATATTTCGCTGACTTGCCGTCACTTGGCCCCCAATGGTCATTCCCCCCCCCCCCCCCAATTGTCTTATATATTTATCTTCCTCCTAAAATTTGACCCTAAATTCTCAAATCTTCTTCTTCATCGTCATCTTCTTTTATCTATCCAAATTCTTCAAATTATTGCTTTTATTTTTTCCAACTGACCTTGACAATGTCGAGTGCATCTTTCACTATTTTTTGTGATAAAGATTTTTGATATTGTAAGTGCGGTCATGAAGCTCTGTTAAAGACTTCTTGGACTCAACAAAATCCGGGTCGTAGGTTTTTTACTTGTAAGATTTCAAAAGTAATATTTTTTTATTTAATTAGTTGATTAATTATTGACTTATAATTATTTTGTAATTGTGTTCTTTTTTTTCAGAAATTAGGTGGATGCGATTACTTTGATTGGTATGAAGAACGACACCCTTCACAAGCAAATCGTGTAATCTGGGGTTTGTTGAACAAAGTCAAGGCTTCTGAAGAGAAACAAATTCGAGCAAGAAGATACTACATTGTTGTCGTTATTGCTACTGGTTTGGTGTTGTTGGGCACATGGATATTGAAGCCTAATTGCTGAAATTTTCATGGTGGTGTGTGTATTTGCTACTGGTTTGTTGTCGACGGGCACATGGATATTCAAGCGTTACTGTTGGAAAATATTAAAAAGATTTAGGCATGTGTTGTAAAATTTAAGTTATCTGTTGGAAATTATCAAATAGGTCTTCCCACTGTTGCAACGGAATAGACTTAGATTATTAGATTATTCATAGAAATAACATCGGCGTAATGCAACAGATGACCAACCTATTGCAACAGATAAACTATCTGCCAGAATAGATTAAAAATATTTTACAACAGATTGACAATCTAATATATTGCATTATAAAAAAATTCAACTTTCATCATAAAAAAATTATTGCCAATACATGTACATGTAATAAAGTGAAGGGTGACTTGAAATTAAAAATTTCTATTTCACAGGCTCTTCTATATACACAGGCTTCAAGGGTCCAGTTAGTATCCCATAAGCCCAGACCTCTTGCAGGTTTGCCACAGCGTTGTCGCACAGAAAATTCGTTGGCTCAGCCATTTTTGTGCCGGTCAGCAAACATTCGATGTGTGCAAGAGCGTGCGAGTCGCTCACTTTAGCGGTATCATATTTTGGAAGGATCATTCCCCTGTTTTGACCTTCAAAATTCTATGATTTATTCATCAATACTTCCTTTGGCAAATGATTCATCAGTTTACTCTCCCCCAACAAGATGGGCAACAACATCATCAGTGCTCCACGAGAAAAAAAGATCGAAATCGTCGACGAGAGGTACGTTGGAGTCATAAACATTGATCTTTGTCTCCTCGAGTAGTATCTTAACAGCCTGATAATGCATGCCGTTCACGCTACTGACTGCAAGAATCCTTTTTGCCTCAGTCTAGCTCTTGCCGTGTGGATTTGGCCTGTCCCCTCTAACATATCTTAACGTTTCTTCTTCATCCAAGACCAACGTAGGAACTAGGAAATCAGGTCACATACCAGGGGATGACGCCTCTCCATTGAGTTGATCGTACCTATCCTTGAGCTTCTTGCAGAAGTCGAGTCCATTATCCTATCGACAACATCATAAGCTTCTCGGTACGTTAATTTTCTTTTCCTCATGAGGCAGAGAAATATGTCAACATGCTATGAGATAAGAAGTTAATTTTTAAATAGGTTAGTAATTGTAAAGATGCAACGGATAGTCCATCTATTGCATAGAGTTCTCTGAATCAATAATCCAATGCAACTTATGCAACAGATGGATAATAAGTTGTAACAGAACCACAACCAGTTGCACCTGTATACCCAGCTATTACAACAGATGTGAAATTTGTTGCGTAGCTTCTTCTTCATGGGGTAAATTAGAAGGGCTAGGTTAGGAAAATTAAACTTGCCTTGTCCTCGTACGGCATACGCATATCAGTCATAGTCTGGAAGTTCTGGGGGAGGGGGAAGGGAGGCCTGGAGTAATCTGGTGTGCTTGGTTTGTCATTCTTAGCCTGTCGCAGATCCCACTTCTCTTCAACTCTAAGTTCCGCGTATATGTCCACCTTCTTGATTGGCCCCTGAACTTCAGCAACTTTTGGAGAGGGAGGAATTGCAATTTCTTTTGATTTTCGAGCGGAGAGTACGTTTCTAATTGCTCATTTCTTTCTCCTAACCAACGCTGTAGGAGGTGTGGCTCCCTTACCTTCTTAGATGATATGACACACCTCTTGGATTTGAATTCCTCAATAGCTTTAGAGATAGCCTCTACTTTTTCAAAGAGTTTATCATATCTGTCCTTGCATTCATCGCATTCACAACGAGAACACGAAGGTGAAGAGGGGTGAGAGGGACCTGTGTAAGGGCAAAAAAAGCTGTTTTCAAACATATTTATTCTTTCTTGAGAATCAACATGCTCATCATCACGAGTGATAGCAGCATCAGCATGCCTTACATCAACACCAACAACTCCACCAGAAGAAGTACCCGGATCTGCCTTAGTAAAAGGTTGGTCATGAAGAGCCTCAACATTAGGTTGACCTTGCCTAACTGCTCTTCTTATGGCTGTTGCTCCAGCCAATTCCTTCTTTAATAACTCCACTGTTGGGTCTATAATAGTATCAATATGACCTAGAGTAATATAAGAAGTCATCACCGACTCCTCCCCAGTAGGCACGATCCATGGATGCACAACTTATAAAAAAGAAAAAAAGACAGATGCATTTAAATCATATAATATAATAATTTTCACAGTTGGGCTGCATTTAAAAAAAGACCCATCTGTTGCATAGTTTGCAGTATATGGTTTAAATTCATTTGAGTCTGGTTTAGAGAAACAGAGCAACACATGGATAATCTGATGCAAAATATCAATCATTTATTGCAACAGCTGCACAAAATGAGTAATCTGTTATGCAACAGATGATCTATTGCATAATTTGCATAATTTGCAGTAGATGGTTAATCTTTTAGAAGTCGGGTTCAAAGAACCAAAGAAACAGATGGGTAATCTGATGCAAGATATACTCCATCGCAACAGATGTCCCATATGGTGCATCAGATATAACATTTGTTGCACCAGATATAACATTTGTTCAATAGCTTTCTTATCTTTGAGTAAGATTATTTTACTTGAAGAAGACGTACTGCATCATCCGGAGGGTTAAAGAGATCAGCCTCCTTAATATGGGTGTTGCTCTTTGCAGCCAACCACCTAAACATCCTTGGATGAGAAACCTCATTTGGGTAATCCATTAACTGCTTTTGGAGGGGAGGAATGGCTTCAAATGCCCAAGCCTAAAAAATATAAACAGGAAGCAAGGAAAAAAAATCATAATAACTATATTCAATATAAATTAATGGAGGAGTAAAATTAGTGATTAATTTTACCATGAAATCCCAAGGAAAGCCGTATAATGTGGTCGTCCCTGAGGATAATTTTGTCAGTAAATATTGGACAGTCAAGTAGAAGTTATTATATCCCCAGGGATAATTGTTGAATTTATCAAAATCCTCAGCACGCGCCAACAAATCATCTTCTATGACCTTGTTGACGTCTCCTGCCAATATAACCGAATAGGCAAACCAAACTATACTAAGCACAATTGCTCCCTGTACTGCTCTGGTATGGTTTTATCCTTGATAGCTGTCAACAAATCCGATACTTTGTAGCCACGTCGAGCAATGTCAAACAACCCATCTACTTTTCCCTTGCATTTTCTTGCCTTGGATCTTTTGTGGGGTGGTGGTCCTTCTAGACGATGGCATCTCAGACCCGTCACTATGGCAAACTCTTGTAAGCCAAAACAAATAGGTATGCCACAGTAGTTGATCCAGATTTCATCCATCTTCTTTTTGCCCCCCTCATCTGGATCTTTATCATCCCCCGCGTACTTGATCCTGTGCTTCCTTAGACAGCTCAAGAAAGCGTCCAAAGTAGCTCTTCTTAAAAAGTCCGCTTATGTTTACGTTCTTTATAATTTTCATAAAACGTTCAAAAATTTTCCCCATCTGACATTTAAGTACAATTTGACCAGTTAGTTATTTTCCTTCTGGGTCATTTATCAACATCATAACTTGAAACCTGTCAATACTAAAAGTTTTGACAGGATCATGCTGGGATGTCGATATTAACTCACGCTCCGTCAGTGATCCATTATCATCATGTTGATGATCATTCTCTTTCTCTTTCTAACTCTTCAATTCCTCCTCTTTCTCACTTTTATTTTCTTCATCACCATCTACGGACCCTTGTCCACCTCTCTCAATGTTGTTTTCATATCTCTCCTCAGCTTCACTTTTCCCTGACTGAGATTATTCAGGAAGCTCCTCCGAATCCCTTTGTACTGTAGCCTTTTTTTTTAGTGGTCAGACGTTGATCCACTTTCACTTTTTTTTCTTTTGGGAGACATGTTTTACCTACAGACAAAGAAAAAAAATTACATTACAGTTGATGTATGCATAGATTTTAAAAAATACATTACAAACACCACGAATACCGACACACCAACAACCACCACCATAAACACCACCAACCAATGCCAGCAAACAAATAAACAAATACCACGAATACCGGCACCACCACAAACACCACCAACCAATGCCACCACTGGTGCCACCACGATGACCACAAACATCACCACCACCATCCAACTATACTACGACAGTCAATGGAACACTGCAACGGAAACTAAGTATTTCTCGAGTTCTTCCTACGATTTTACCATCAAAACTCAAAATTGTAAACCCATTCTCGAAGATAATACAAGTAAAAGTTTTATTTTTCATCATTAACTTAAAATCCCTTACTTTTTAGAAAAAAAAACAAATATAGAGCTCTTATCGAACTCTGTTGCCTACGAAGATAAAGAAAATGACTAATACAAGTAAGAATGAAGTCGAAAATAACACCTATGTGGTCGGAAATGAGAAGAAAAGTGATTTGTTGTGAAGGGTTGAGCAAATTTGTTGAGTAGTTGTTGTTTGTACTGTATTGTTGAGTGAGAATGAGAGAGAAAAATCCAGACCTCGAGATTTGAAATGATGAAACGTTTTGTATGGGTCGATTTGTATTTTGGAAAAGAATGACAAGTAGTTTTGAAAATGTTAATTTGGTCCAAAATGATCTTAATTACTTTTAAAATCATAAAATATATGCGTAATTTTTAACCCTCTCACCATGCAATTGCCGAAAGGGTAATTCAATTGAAATTGTATAAAAATAATTGAAGTTGTAGTTGACCGAGTACTCTAGGAGGTGACCCTGAGAAAACTCACCATTGGTCATAGATTAATCAATTTAGGTACTATTAGTCTAACATATGAACTCAATTGAAATTGTAAAAAACAAATGTTCAATATGTTGCATCAGATTTCTCATCTGTTATAAATTATCAATCAAATTAGGTAACAATAGATTACGAATCTGATGTAAATTATCAAACAGATTAAGTCATCTATTGCTACAGATTACCCATCTGTTGTAAATTATCAAATGGATTGCCATATGTCACGACAGATCACCCATATATTATAAATTATCAAATAGGCATTGCCATCTGTTGTGGCTGACCCTATGAGAACTCACCCCTAGTCCTAGATTAATCGATAGTTTACCCTATGAGAACTCACCCCTAGTCCTACATTATTCAATTAAGGTATTAGTACCCTAGTTCTAGATTAATCAATTAAGCTATTAGTCTAACATATGAGGTAGTAAGAATCGGTTCAACTCAGAGTGATCGATCGACGACCCTGTCAGGAGGAACTTAGTACCGTCTCATTATGCAATTGACAGAAGACTCAATTGAAGTTGTAGTTGAACCTATAAGAACTCACCCCTACTCCCAGACTATTCAATTAAGGTATTAGTACCCTAGTCCTAAATTAATCAATTAAGGTATTATCTAACATATGAGGTAGCAAGAATCAATTCGGCTCAGAGTGATTGATCGATGACTCTATCGGGAGGAACGCAGTACCGTCTTATTATGCAATTACCAAAAGACTCAATTGAAGTTGTAGTTTATCCTATGAGAACTCACCCCTAGTCCTAGACTATTCAATTAAGGTATTAGTACCCTAGTCCTAGATTAATCAATTAAGGTATTAGTCTAACATATGAGGTAGTAAGAATCGGTTCGGCTCAGAGTGATCAATCGACGACTCTGTCAGGAAAAATACAGTACCGTCTCATTATGAAATTGCCAAAAGACTCAATTAAAGTTGTAGTTGACCCTATCAGAACTCACCCCTAGTCCCAGACTATTTAATTAAGGTGTTAGTACCCTAGTCCTATATTAATCAATTAAGGTATTAGTTTAACATATAAGGTAGTAAGAATCGATTCGGCTTAGAGTGATCGATTACCGACTCTGGTTGAGAGGAACGCAGAACCGTCTCATCATGCAATTGCCAAAAGACTAAATTGAAGTTGTAGTTGACCCTATGAGAACTCACATTCAATTAAGGTATTAGTCTAACATATGAACTCAATTGAATTATATATAAACAAATATTCAACCTGTTACAACAGATGTCTTTTTTGTTGGATCAAATCAAATAGATTATGCAATCTATTGCAACATATTATTCATCTGTTGTAAACTATCAAAAATATCAAGTCATTTGTTGTGATAGATCACGAATCTGTTGTAAACTATCAAACAGATTAAGTCATCTATTGCAACAGATTACCCATCTGTTGTAAATTATCAAATAGGCGTTGTCATATATTATAGTTGACATTATGAGAACTTACCCCTAGTCCTAGATTAATCAATTAAGGTATTAGTTGAACATATAAGGTAGTAAGAATCGGTTTGGCTCAGAGTGATCGATCGACGACTCTTGTCGGGAGGAACGCAGTCCCGTCTCATCATGCATTTGCCAAAAGACTCAATTAAAGTTGTAGTTGACCCTATGAGAACCCAACCCTAGTCCCAGATTATTTAATTAAGGTTTTAGTTGAACATACGAGATAGTAAGAATTGGTTCATCTCAAAGTGATCGATTGATGACTCTTGTCGGGAGGAATGCAGTACCGTCTCATCATGCAATTGCCAAAAAACTCAATTGAAGTTGTAGTTGACCCTTTGTGCTCATTCATCCATCCCTAATTCCACCTAGATTAATGTAGGTACTATTATTAATCTAACATTAAGTTAATGAGAACACATTTCAACTCAGAGTGATCGATCGACGACTCGGGTCTGGATGAACGCAATACTAACACCATGCAAATGCAATGACTCAATTGGATTTGTAGTTGACCTTGTGAGCTCATTCATTCATCCCTTGTTCCACCTAGATCGATGTAGGTACTATTATTAATCTTAACATTAAGTTAATGAGGAGCTCATTCTTTCATCCCTAGTTCATCCTAAATCAATTGCAATGAAATTTGTTGCAACAAATAACTAAGTTGTTGGAGAATTTCAAACAGATAAAAATATCTGTTGCAACAAATGACATTTCTTATTTAATTATCAAATAGACATTTGCATCTATTATGATGGATGACTGAGGTATTGAAATTTTTTAAACAGATATCGATATCTATTGTAACAGATGGCGTTTCTGATTTAGATATCAAATGGCATTTCCATCTGTTGTCACAGATGACTGAGCTGTTGGGATTTCTCAAACAAATATCTAAACCTATTGCAACAGACGACATATCTGTTTGAAAATCTTTTTTTTTTCTTTTAATTTTAAAGCAAGCTACTATCCGAGTAGATAAAGTAGTAGTACTACTAAAGATGGTAAAAAATGTTTCTTGGATAACTCAAAAATCTCATTGAGTAGTCTTGTCCTGTCTTTTCAATGTCACTCGTTTTCTTCCTCGTGCCCCTCAAATTATTAGTGAATAATAAGTAATAAATATTGAAATCCCTAATACTTCTTTCGTTTCATATTGACTTGGCACTCCCATCAAGAAAATATTAATTAGGGATTTATTTTACTACCAAATTAGTCTTATTAATTATGCTTTGAAAATATAAATTTGAATAAATACACTTTGTTTAGTCATTTAATATTAAGGGTAGTACATCTAGAAATTAGAATTATCTCATCTCTCCCCCCCTCTCCTTCAACCCTGAATCTCTCATCTTTTTTCTTTCTATCCTCTTTAGGGTTATCACAACCTTTTTTTTCCCTCCTCTTTCTCAAAAATTTTTGTTCGGATCTAAACCGGTTGATATCCATATCTTAGATTCCTCGACTGAAATTGTTGTTTTGACCCCCTTTTGACATTAAGGTATGATATGATTCACTATTGCTCTTTCATTCTCGTCTTCTTCTTGCAACTTTATTTACATCTTTTTGTTTATTTAATTACCATTTTCCCATATCATATTTATTTAAAAAATTTGAAGGAACTTTTAATTGTTGAATAAACATACCGAGAATTTTTATTATAAGATGCGAAAAAAGTCATCTTTTGGGAGAAGTTTAAAAGCCTTGTTGGCAGTATCATTTTTTTATGTATTTTATTTGTTTCTTTGTTGTTGATGCTGTTATTGATGTTGGTGGTGGGGTTGGCATTGTTGGAACTTGTGGTGTGGTGTTGTTGGTGGGGTTGGCATTGTTGGAACTTATGGTGTGGTGTGGTTTAGACGGTGGGTGCTTCTTAGCTTAAAAATAGTGGAGTCCGAACAATCAACACAAGGAGTAAGGGAGAAAAAAATAAAAAATTTAAAGTGAATAAGAAGAGAAGAGTTGGTTACCAAAATTTAAAAAATATGTGCTGAGTGGGAATTGAACTCAAGACCAAAAGAAATAAATATCCTTAAGCACCCATAAACAACAACTAGGCTAATCAAACAACTCTTACTATGGGTGCTCACTGATTAGATTACATAAGTTTTTTTCTTTATTTCCACATACATATATAAAGTTCGATACGAGTTCAGCCTGTGCTCACACACCCGGAGGAATACATGTGGGTCCGTCCCTTGGTGTTGATGGTGTTGGAACATAGGATGTATGCTTCTTTGTTGTTGATGATGTTGTTGGAACAAATGTTGTTGTTTTCTTTGTTGTTGATGTTTTTTATTTGTTGTTTGTAGTTCATGCTGTTGTTGATGTTGCATCAGATGGAGCAACTGATGGAACAAATCAAACCACCAGCAAGGCTGCTATGTATTCCAACAAACTGCATATCTGTTGCATTAGACTCCATATCTGACGCAACAGACTCCACATCTGATGCAAACTATCCATGATTTATGTGTTGTGTGTGTTAGTGTTACTTAAATAAAACTGTGACTTTATTAATATGTAAAATAAAAAAAATGGATCTAAATACAACATTTTATCTTTTTGTTGTATTTTCGAAAGAAACAAATTGGTAATCTGTTGCAAAATATATTCCACCTGTCATATAACTTACAACATATGGACAATCTGTTGCAACAGATGAATATATCAGTTTATTTTTCCATCAGCTCTGGCGTCTGTTGGAACTTGCTAGTCATCTATTCATTCAATTTCATCGAGAGCAATAGATTTTTCTAAACACTTCTTGGCCAAAATCAACTTTTGCTCATGGATTGTTTCTCTTTTTATCTTTGCATCCTTGAAGCTGGCCTCCAAATTCAATTTTTGCCCTCAATCCAATAGCAAAAATTTAGTTTGGTTGAAGGATGCAAAGAAAAAAAGAGAAACAATCCAAGAGCAAAAATTGAATTTGGCCAAGAAGTGTTTAGAAAAATCGATTGCTCTCGATGAAATTGAATAAACAGATGACTAACAAGTTGCAACAGACGTCACAGCTGATGGAAAAGCAAACTGATATATCCATCTGTTGTAACAAATTGTCCATATATTGTAAGTTATCTGACAGGTGAAATATATTTTGCAACAGATTACCAATCTTTCTCTTTCGAAAATACAACAAGAAAATAAAATGTTGTATTTAGATATGTTTTTTTCTAATTTACTTATTAATAAAGTCACCAGTATTATTTAAGTAACACTAACACACACAACACATAAATTCCGAATAGTTTTAGCAATATTACATTAAATTCTGGATAATTTGCTAATTACATCTTATCCCGAAATTTTGAATTGTGATACATATATGGACTAGTGATACATATGTAGTATATACATATGTATACAGTAGTACTAGTAAATATGAATCTGGGATTTTATGTAATTTTTTAAAACATTAAGGGATATTGTGTAATATGGTGTCTTAAATATGAGATTTGTGTAATTTTTCCTTTTAAGGGATATGAACAGTCGTGACTTTTTGTTTGACTAAGTCCAGTCCCTTTCAATTCTCAATCATTGTATAAATAGGTTCCTCCGGCCTCCTCACTCACTCTCACTCACTCTCGTTCATTCTACTATACTTGCAATACTAATATGTCAGATCTAGATTCGTTAGAAGGTTCATATCGAGTCCTTGCAGGAACTTCAAAGGCAGTTTGATGAACTCCAGAGGGATTTGGCCGACTTCCGAGCAAGGCTGAGGAGGGCCCTGCTGCTTCCGAATGAAAATTGCCATGTTGACAATAATAATAATAATAATAATAATAATAATAATAATAATAATAATAATTAGGTTGTGTTTTTTGTTTCTTTTAGCATATGTATTTCCCTTTTTTATATTCGATCTACCTATAAGGGATTCAAAAAAATCCATGTATATGTTTGGTTTGGTCGATTTTGAATTTTTAATTCTTATTCAATATTTAATTATCATTCTATTTATTCCCTATTCAAAACATGTCGGCGGTTGGAGTTAAGGATACGGTCATGATGAGAAATTCTCTTAAAAATGGTTCGTTGAGAAATAATAAATAACTAAATGATATTATAATTGTAAAAGAAAGATTATTTAATTTAAAAAAGTCACAAAATTGGATTAATTTAATTAAGATATATATATATGATGATATGATTTTTAAGGAAAAAATTAATGAATAGTCGTGACTGTGACTTTTGTCTAAACACATTCAACAAACAAACAAAAACAAAAAATACTTCTGATGCATCAAATTCCTCATCTGTTGCGACTTATGAATAAGTTAGAAGAAATCAAAAAAGCTCCTTAAACAAATGGTCGATTTATAGCAACAGATGGTATATCTGTTGAAACAGATGGGTTATCTGATGCAACAGATATACAATCTGTTGCCATAACTCAATTAATAAAAATGGTTATTAAAGAAACGGAAAGATTAAGTGACCATGAGCTTGATTTAATTAAGTCATTTCTTTTCACAGAAAAGAGTAAGGAAATAAATGATAAACACAATTTAAACCATAAAAAACTCACCAGAAATATTCTTGTTTTTAAATCTTCTTTATTAATTTATATAATTAAAAAGTTAGAAAATTTGGATGTCATGAAGATAATTTTTTTTTTAAAAGATATATATATATATATATATATATATATATTATATGTTGCAATAGATATATTATCTGATGCAACAGGTTAACTATTTGTTGCAACTGATGATATATCTATTGTAACAAATGATTTATCTGATGCAACAAATATATAGTCTTTTATGCAACTCAGTGTAAAAAATAAACGGTTGCTGGAAAGAACTAATTATTTTAATAATTATAAAGCTAAGCTTCAAGCTTAAAAGTCATGACTTATCACAATATTGCTTAATTTAATTAAGTCATAACTTTTTACAGTAATCAAGAATGTCATTAATAAATGGAGGTGAACAGTTTTTCCTTTAAATTTGCTTTATTAGTTTATATAATTAAAAAGTCATAAAATTTGGATGTCATGAAGATAATTTATTTTTTTAAAAAAATATATGTATTATATGTTGCAACATTAATATTATATGATGCAACAGGTTATCTATTTGATGCAATGTATGATATAACAGTTATAACAGATAATTTATCTGATGCAACAGATATATTATCTGTCCAACTCAGTAAAAAAAAATGGTTCCTAAAAAGAACTAATTATTAATAATAATAAAGCTGAAAAGTCATGACTTATACAATATTGATTAATTTAATAAAGTCTTAACTTTTTACAGTAATCAAAAATGACATTAATAAATGGTGGTGAAAAGTTGTGCATTTAAATCTGCTTTATTAATTTATATAATTAAAAAGTCAAAAAATTTGGATTTCATGAAGATAATATTTTTTTTAAAAAATATATATATTATATGTTGCAACAAATATATTATCTTATGCAACAGGTTATCTATTTGTTGAAAATCATGATATATCTGTTGTAACAGATGATTTATCTGATGTAACAGATATATTATCTGTTGTCCAACTCAGTAAAAAAAAATGGTTCCTGAAAAAAACTAATTATTAATAATAATAAAGCTGAAAAATCATGACTCATCATAATATTGATTAATTTAATTAAGTCATAACTTTTTACAGTAATCGAGAATGTCATTAATAAATGGAGGTGAACAGTTGTGCCTTTAAATCTGCTTTATTAATTTATATAATTAAAAAGTCAGAAAATTTGGATGTCATGAAGATAATATATATATTAATATATATATATATATATATATATATATATATATATATTAAAATATATATATTATCTTATGCAACAGGTTATCTATTTGTTGCAAATCATGATATATCTGTTGTAACAGATGATTTATCTGATGAAATAGATATATTATCTGTTTTCCAACTCAGTGTAAAAAAAACGGTTCCTGAAAAGAACTAATTATTAATAATAATAAAGCTGAAAAGTCATGACTTATCATAATATTGATTAATTTAATTAAGTCATAACTTTTTACAGTAATCGAGAATGTCATTAATAAATGAAGGTGAACAGTTGTGCCTTTAAATATGTTTTATTAGTTTATATAATTAAAAAGTCCAAAAGTTTGGATGTCATGAAGATAATATATTTTTTTTAAAAAATATATATATTATATGTTGAAACAGATATATTATCTTATGCAACAGGTTATCTATTTGTTGCAAATCATGACATATCTGTTGCAACACATGATTTATCTGATGCAACAGATATATTATTTGTTGTCCAACTCAGTGTAAAAAAAAACGGTTCCTAGAAAGAACTAATTATTAATAATAATACAACTGAAAAGTCATGACTTATCATAATATTAATTAATTTAATTAAGTCATAAATTTTTACAGTAATCAAGAATGTCATTAATAAATGGAGGTGAACAGTTGTGCCTTTAAATCTGCTTTATTAATTTATATAATTAAAAAGTCAAAAAATTTGGATGTTATGAAGATAATATATTTTTTAAAATATATATATATATATATATATATATATATATATATATATATATTATGTTGCAACGGATATATTATCTTTTGTAACAGGTTATCTATTTGTTGCAACGAATGATATATCTATTGTAACAGATGATTTATCTGATGTAACAGATATATTATCTGTTGTCCAACTCGGTGTAAAAAAATGGTTCCTGGAAAGAACTAATTATTATTAATAATAAAGCTGAAAAGTCATGACTTATCATAATATTGAATAATTTAATTAAGTCATAACTTTTTACAGTAATCAAGAATGTCATTAATAAATGGAGGTGAACAGTTGAGCCTTTAAATCTGCTTTATTAGTTTATATAATTAAAAAGTCAAAAAAATTGGATGTCATGAAGATAATTTATTTTTTTAAAAAATATATATATTATATGTTGCAACAGATGTATTATCTGATGCAACAGGTTATCTATTTATTGCAAATCATGATACATCTGTTGTAACAGATGATTTATCTGATGCAACAGATAATACCAAAACAGTGTACAAAAATGGTTCCTGGAAAGAACTAATTATTAATAATAATAAAGCTGAAAAGTCATGACTTATCATAATATTGATTAATTTAATTAAGTCATAACTTTTTACAGTAATCAAGAATGTCATTAATAAATGGAGGTGAACAGTTGCGATTTTTTATCTAACTCATTCAAGTTCAATCCTCTATAAATAGGTCCCTCCTTACTCAATCTTTTGTATTACTACACACTATTTAATCTTCGCTCTTGTTACACCTTCAACTACTTTCTCTTCAAGGACTTGATAGCTTTTTCCTGTCTCTGATAAGTTTTTTTCTTGATTTTTGTGTAAATATACGTTGTATTACATTACATTCGAATTCTTTCTTTTCTTTACTTTTGTGTTTACGTGTGTGTTTTATCCTAGAATATTTAGAGTTACGTGACCCATTAAATATCAAATTAAAACTTTTTGAGTCTTCTTTCCAACGCTACCAACAACTCATTAATCCGAGACCCGAGTAAAAAGTTACGTGTGTTTTACTAAGAACAGTCAGAACAGCCCTATACCAGATGAAAATTTTCTTTTTTTCTTTTCTTTTCATATTCTTGGAGGGGTAATTTTGTCCTCTCCTTTTTACATTAACCCCAAGTTATTGAAACCTATTCTCCATTAGTTTTAAACGTTAAGACTCCTAGACTTACTATGCACCAGTTACACGTTACAATACAAACCTCCCTACCTTCTTCAAGTTTCACAGGATAAAACCTCACTATTTCCCATCAGTTTTTCATACGATATCCATAAATAAACATCCTTATTCCTCCTCTAAAACTCAAATCTCAAGAATCTGATGAAATTCATTCAAGAAAACAAGTTTAATCCCTTCTCCAGATCTCAAGTTTTTCAAATGTTTTGAGGTATGTAGAACCATCTTTTGCTCATGTTTCATGATGTTTTCTTATTCTCCAAATCTGTTTTGTAATCTCCTTTCCAAACAGATGGGTATAGATGTTTGAATTTAGAAGTTAGATTAAAAACAAATCAACCTGTCAAGTTCTATTTCTATTTCCTTTTGGCGTCTTAACAAGTGCTTATGTATTCATAACGTATGGACTGGTTTTGGCTAAATCTGGAACCTGAATCTTATCCAGTCAATAACATGGTGGTCTGAATAATCTTCAATAAGTATTTTCTATTTCTAAATTTCTTAAAAGATGTTAGGATTAATTAACATAAAGAACGTCCCTTTTATTTCTTAAATTGATGTCCGATCCAGTTCGAGTTTATGTTGGCATATGCTGAAATTCTTCAAATTTAACAAGTAGGTAGGACTGCCATTTCTTTGGAATTCTTGAACTTCTGAAATAAATAATTTATTACCACAAACTTCATAACTGTGGCTAATATTAGTAACCAAAATTGTGAGCGGCTAAAGAATGGAAACTCTATGTTCTGAAATTTTAGTATAAATTGTCTAGTTTACTCTTCGACCGTCATGTTGCGGTTGTTTTCTTGTGATGGAAATCCTCTTTATGCTTTTAGATCTGCAGCTTTGTAACTCAATTCTCAAATAGCCAGAAAATGAGTTCTTGTGATCCTCTTTAGGATATGAAAATCTATCACTAAAACTGTTCTGAACCGTATTGATAACTATGAGATAAACTCTGCTTCTCCTTCCCTCCACACGCTATCTGGTCTGATGTTCTTTGACTTGACTTGTAGATTAAGAACCTGGGGTTTGTCTAGATTAAGAATCTTCGCTTGCTTGCCTAGGAAATTTTGAGAAAATCTTCAAACTAAAATCTGCCAGTAGCATCAAAAATCAATGTTGGCAAGATTTCTGCAGTATATTTCCCTTCTGTAAATGTATTTTAGCCAAGTAATATAGAGTTGCGAGACATTCCTTATATCCTTAATAATCATAATGATGTTTCACAGAATTTTCCAGATGTTAGTTAGGATCTTAATCACTTTTTTAAAAGTTTGCTTCCGAACAGATTTGGCTTATCCCAACTGTTACACTATGTGTAATTGCTTTCCTTCCAGTTAACTCCTAACCATAATCTCCCAAGAGTCGTGAAAGTCATGCACAAAAACCATTAACAGAATGTTTTTTTTTACTGTCCAGTATACTATGAAAAGGTATCAAATAAAAATCTTATGAACCCAAAGTGGTTGAATTCCCAGCATGATCCCAAAAAGGGCTAAATTATGTACATGTGCCTAAAACGGCTAAACTATGAATATGAGCCTAAAACGGCTAAACTATGAACATGAGCCTAACGAGGGTAACACTTTGAACATAAATAGGTAAGACAACGCCATGGGCATAAGGGAGTTAGTTAGCTGATCGTGAAGGCATAGGTTTAAACAACAAATGCCCGAAACTATGTTTGCCGACATAGGATAGAGATTATTCCGCAAGTCGGATGACTCTTTTTTTCATGTGTCCCAAAAAGGGGATAACCATGGATACTTGCTAGCAAATCATGTCATGTCACATCTTATGCCCGGCAAGGTATAGGACGGCTTAGCTGGTCGGGCCGAGATCAGACTCCATGCGCTTACATGGTGGTTTATGACGATTCACTACTTTCTCCCACAAATAATCAAAGGAATTTAAATCTACTTTATATTGTCAATTATAAATTTAGTTTACATTCTTGTTCCTTCCTAGATGCCTTCACTTATATTTGATTCTTATTGTTACTTCTAATCTTTTGTCGTACTACCCTTCTGCAATGATTTTACATACCAATACATTTCACGTATTGACCGTCTTTGGCGCTACATCATTTTATGATGTAGGTTTTGGATCTCAAGTCTGTCGTCAGGCACCTCATTAGGATTCCTAACTTCTGTTATTGGTGAGCCTCTTTCCTACCAGGAGGATTGATAAGATATGATGATTTTTTTGTATTTTCTTTCCTTTCGGTATTAGTACTTATTAGAGACTTCACAGGATGGTGTAGTTGTCAAGCAAACTTTGTAATTTTTAGTCTTCATTTATAATAACTATTGGTATTTTTGAACATTATGCGGTATTAATAAACTTGGGTGAAGTTTTATCTCCTTAGAAAATTGTAACTAAATTCCATATTACTTCCTCCTTATACATTTGTATTAGAAGTATGCTCGGGTGATATACCAGAACGTTTGCTCGTACTAGCTATAGTATCGTGTGCGTGTCATGTCCAGGGCCTCAACTCGGGTCGTGACAAACTTGGTATCAGAGCATAGAGTTCAAGTGTTCTGGGGTGTCTGTGAAGCCGTGTCTAGTAAAGTCCTTTTTATGGGTTTGAGGCACGTCACACATATAATAGGGAGGCTATGAGACATTTAGGATACATTTCCCCTTCTTTCATAATGTAGATCGTGTAAAGAGATGTTCATAAGAATCTTACTCAGATTCATGTGTTGCTCAAATTTCTCTGTCTATGCCTCGTCCTCGAGGTGATTCATATCTTTATAGTGCTCGTAGCTATATTCATAAAAAATCTTCGGGACTGCACATGGATAGAGGGGGTCCCACTAGTGTGTTTAAGTTCTTCATTTTGAAAGAATGTACTTTTTTTACATATGAATCGTACGTTTGATCCTATGGTAATATGTCCTCTCAGACCCTCTCATACCTTGTTCCTAATGACACTTTTAAATGAGAAAGTATGTATCCCAATTCTTGGGGAGTGTTGTCATCCAAGATATAATGCGATTTAGGGTGTGGTGGGTCATAAATAGTAGAATGACTGCAGGGCTAGAACTATGAAGTCGTAAGTTAAAATCCAAAAGTGGAAATAGTGATTGATTAGAGTATGTTGCTAAGGTCATGTATCCAGTAATCACGTAATGTGGTGGAATGATGTGTCCTTTGATGATTTGAGTAAAGTGTAACAAGACTTGTGTGGATGTTATGGTATTAAATTGAGCAATAATGGTTGATTGAGATGATTTAGAGTATATTTGAACCAGGAAATTAGTTTATGATGACATGACATTATGGTAAAAAAGATCAAGAATAGGTTGTGAATGGGAGGATAGAGTAGTTAAGAGTTGACAGACCTAGGTTGCACATTGTGATTTTGAAAAAGAAACTCTCTATTTTACGGAGTTATGAATGTAATTTAGGCAGGTAATGGATAAGTAGTAGTGGTATTAAAGGAGAATGCACTTGTAATCCGTAATTACACCGATGAAGAAATTAAGATCGATTGTTTTTTTTCCACATACTTTCAGTGCACTAGTATTTGTTTTGATTTTTTGCAGCTATGAATTTGTGTAGTATGTGAGAAGTTGTGTTGTTGTCCATGACTAGTACTAGACACTATGTTGGAGTTGTGAATGATCGTCATGCTGGAACAAATGGTAGTTCAAGGGCGATAATGCTAGTTTTATGGAATTGATCTAGTAAGCTTTACCTAGTGTATGCGAGCGTTATGATGATTAGTTTGAAAAAAAGTGCTTATGGTGATTAGTTTGACAAATGCGTGAAGTTTCAATTATGATATATTTGTGACACCTAGGTGAGACAGTAAATTATGGCTAAGCCAAAAAAAAAGTCCTTAAGGTTTATAAAGAAAACTGTGTACCCAAAGTAGTATGTTATTACATGAGATACTAAGGATAGGTATGTATTATATGGTTCCCTTGAGAGCTGAATTGAAGGGAATTATAGATAGACGATGTTGAAGTCCCTTAGTGTAGTTTTAATCCCATTGAGTTGGGTGAACATGAATTTAGAGATGTGATTCTAGTAGACTAATAAGAGAGGGAAAAATTGGTAAGTGTTGGAGTGATCATATACATCAATAGGAGCATAAGTTATAGAATGATGACCGTAGAGGAAAGAGAAAGTTAAGGGAAGTAGCTAAGAAAAAGTTCTAGCATTGGTTTTGTATCTACAAATATAGTCTAACAAGGAAAGTTTAAGCATTCTTGTGAATAGTAATACCCTAACTGTGCAGAGTGTTGTGCTTATATCTCAGTTTAGAGAATAGGTCCGTACCTAGAATATCAACCTTTGAGCAAAGAGGGAGATGGTGTGGTGTTGATCCAACCTGGGTCTTGAGCTTCAGGGAGTAATAAGTCCCAAAAATAGATAAAATGAGGCATCTATCCATTCCTATATCAACATATTCCTTGTACTTCAGTCAAAATGACACTCTGCTCCTTTCTTGCATACTAGCAGCATGCCCCTGACCTAGGTTTATGCTCTTCATACTGATTCACATCGATGCTCAATTCCTAGAATGAAAGTAATAGCTTCGCTCAATGATCCCAGACCTACTCCATGAATCCATGGATTCCAGTATGCCCAGACCTATGAACTCATACTTCATGATTTATTTTGAATTCATGTTATGTCATTATCTATCTCTTGAATGACTATTCAGTAGAGATTTAAGTAATTAGTATATGAAGTATCCGTGCCTAATACTTAGCACGAGGTTAGTCTTGAACAGAACAGGGGAAACAACATGTTGATGGACGCAAACTCTAGTAATCTGTTAATATGGAGATTATAAGTTGACAATGATGGTGTGTGGTATTTAGAGTAGAAAACATAGGGAAAAGTGTTGCTAAGCTTAAGGGTTATCAGTCATATCGTCTAAGGTGGAAATTCTCCTCCTACTATGTTCAACACACCCTTGATTCTTTTCATTTAACTTTAGATTATGTGGAACCTACATTTAAGCCCATGTTCCTATATAGTTCTTAATGTATATGCGTCTTTCGATTCTATAGACTCGTGCTTCATATCCTTAGTGTGATAATTTTTGTATTTATAACTCGTGCTTCTGAATTCCCTTGTAGTTGGTTGTCAAACCCTTGTCATTATTATAGCTCAGCCATATTGATGAGTACAGTGCAACATACGATGGTCAATAGTTTCAACCCTTGTCATTATTTGCTTCCAAACAGATTTGGCTTATCCCAACTGTTACACTATGTGTAATTTCTTTCCTTCCAGTTAACTCCTAACCATAATCTCTTCAGAGTCATGAAAGTCATGCTCATGAACCATTAACAGAATGTTTTTTTTACTGTCCAGTATACTATGAAAAGGTATCAAATAAAAATCTTATGAACCCAAAGTGGTTGAATTCCCAGCATGATCCCAAAAAGGGCTAAATTATGTACATGAGCCTAAAATGGCTAAACTATGAATATGAGCCTAAAACGGCTAAACTATGAACATGAGCCTAACGAGGGTAACACTTTGAACATAAATAGGTAAGACAACGCCATGGGCATAAGGGAGTTAGTTAGCTGATCATGAAGGCATAGGTTTAAACAACAAATGCCCGAAACTATGTTTGCCGACATAGGATAGAGATTATTCCGCAAGTCGGATGACTCTTTTTTTCATGTGTCCGAAAAGGGGATAACCATGGATACTTGCTAGCAAATAATGTCATGTCACATCTTATGCCCGACAAGGTATAGGACGGCTTAGCTGGTTGGTCCAAGATCAGACTCCATGCGCTCACATGGTGGTTTATGACGGTTCACTACTTTCTCCCACAAATAATCAAAGGAATTTAAATCTACTTTATATTGTCAATTATAAATTTAGTTTACATTCTTGTTCCTTTCCAGATACCTTCACTTATATTTGATTTTTATTGTTACTTCTAATCTTTTGTTGTACTACCCTTCTGCAATGATTTTACATACCAATACATTCCACATATTGACCATCTTTGGCGCTACATCTTTTCATGATGTAGGTTCTGTCTCTCAAGTCCACTGTCAGGTACCTCATTAGGATTCCTAGCTTCTGTTATTGGTAAGCCTCTTTCCTATCAGGAGGCTTGATGAGATATGATTATTTTTTTGTATTTTCTTTCCTTTCAGTATTAGTACTTATTAGAGGCTTCACAGGCTGGTGTAGTATTCAAGCAAACTTTGTAATTTTCAGTTTTCATTTATAATAACTATTGGTATTGTTGAACATTATGCAGTATTAATAATCTTGGGTGAAGTTTTATCTCCTTAGAAAATCGTAATTGAATTCTATATTACTTCCGCTTTATACATTTGTATTAGAAGTATGCTCGGGTGATATGCCAGAACGTTTGCTCGTACTAGCTGTAGTATCATGTGTGTTCCACTTCCAAGGCCTCAGCTCGAATCGTGACAAACTTGGTATCAAAGCATAGAGTTCAAGTGTCCTAGGGTGTCTGTAAAGACATGTCTAGTAGAGTCTTTTTTATGGGTGTGAGGAATGCCACACATATAATAGTGAGGCTACGAGACATTTAGGATACATTTCCCCTTCTTTCATAATAAAAATCATGTAAAGAGATTTTTAAGAATCTTACTCAGATTCATGTGTTGCTCAAATTTCTCTGTCTATGCCTTGTCCTCGAGGTGATTCATATCTTTATGATGCTCTTAGCTATATTCATAAAAAATCTTCGGGACTGCACATGGCTAGAGGGGGCCTCACTAGTGTGTTTAAGTTCTTCATTTTGAAAGAATGTACTTTTTTACATATGAATCGTGCGTTTGATCCTACGGTAATATGTTCTCTCAGACCCTCTCATACCTTGTTACCAATGACACTTTTAAATAAGAAAGTATGTATCCCAATTCTTGGGGAGTGTTGTCATCCAAGATATAATGTGATTTAGGGTGTGGTGGGTCATAAATAGTAGAATGACTGCAGGGCTAGATCTATGAAGTCGTAAGTTAAAAGCCAAAAGTGGGAATAGTGATTGATTGGAGTATGTTGCTAAGGTCATGTACCAGTAATCACGTAATATGGTGGAATGATGTGTCCTTTGATGATTTGAGGAAGGTGTAACTAGACTTGTGTGGATGTTATGGTATTAAATTGAGCAATAATGGTTGATTGGGATGATTTAGAGTATATTTGAACTAGGAAATTAGTTTATGATGACATGACATTATGTTAAAAAAGATCAAGAATAGGTTGTGAATGGGAGGATAGAGTAGTTAAGAGTTGACAGACCTAGGTTGCACATTGTGATTTTGAAAAAGAAACACTCTATTTTATGGAGTTATGATTGTAATTTAGGCTGGTAATGGATAAGTAGTAGTGGTATTAAAGGAGAATGCACTTGAAATCCGTAATTAGGCCGATGAAGAAATTAAGATCGATTGTTTTTTTCACGTACTTTCAGTGCACTAGTATTCATTTTGATTTTTTTCAGCTATGAATTTGTGTAGTATGTGAGAAGTTGTGTTGTTGTCCATGACTAGTAATAGACACTATGTTGGAGTTGTGAATGATCGTCATACTGGAACAAATGGTAATTCAGTGGCGATAATGCTAGTTTTATGTAATTGATATAGTAGGCTTTACCTAGTGTATGCGAGCGTTATGATGATTAGTTTGCAAAAAGTGCTTATGATGATTAGTTTGACAAAAGCGTGAAGTTTCAATTATGATATATTTGTGACCCCTAGGTGAGACAGTAAATTGTGGCTAAGCCATAAAAAAAGTCCTTAAGTTTTATAAAGAAAATTGTGTACCCAAAGTAGTATGTTATTACATGAGATACTAAGGATAGGTATGTATTATATGGTTCCCTTGAGAGCTGAATTGAAGGGAATTATAGATAGACGATGTTGAAGTCCCTTAGTGTAGTTTTAATCCCATTGAGTTGGGTGAACATGAATTTAGAGATGTAATTCTAGTAGACTAATAAGAGAGAGACAAATTGGTAAGTGTTGAAGTGATCATATACATCAATAGGAGCATAAGTTATAGAATGATGACCGTAGAGGAAAGAGAAAATTAAGGGAAGTAGCTCAAAAAAAAAAGTTCTAGCATCGGTTTTGTATCTACAAATATAGTCTAACAGGGAAAGTTTAAGCATTCTTGTGAATAGTAATACCCCAACTGTGTAGAGTATTATGCTTATATCTCAGTTTAGAGAATAGGTCCGTACCTAGAATATCGACCTTTGAGCTAAGGGGGAGATGATGTGGTGTTGAACCAACTCGGGTCTTGAGCTTCAGGGAGTGATAAGTCCCAAAAACAGATAAGATGAGGCATCTATCCATTTCTATATCAACATGTTCCTTGTACCTCAGTCAAAATGACACTCTGCTCCTGTCTTGTATACTAGCAACATGCCCCTGACCTAGGTTTATGCTCTTCATACTGATTCACATCGATGCTCAATTCCTAGAATGAAAGTAATAGCTTCGCTCAATGATCCCAGACTTACTCCATGAATCCATGGATTCCAGTATGCCCAGACCTATGAACTCATACTTCATGATTTATTTTGATCTCATGTTATGTCATTATCTATCTCTTGAATGACTATCCAGTCGTGAATTAAGTAATTAGTATATGAAGTATCCGTGCCTAATACTTACCACGAGGTTAGTCTTGAACAGAACAGGGGAAACAACATGTTGATGGACACAAACTCTAGTAATCTGTTAATATAGATATTATAAGTTGACAATGATGGTGTGTGGTATCCAAAGGAGAAAATATAGGGAGAAGTGTTGCTAAGCTTAAGGGTTATCATTCATATCGTCTAAGGTGGAAATTCTCCTCTTACTATGTTCAACAGACCCTTGATTCTTGTCATTTAACTTTAGATTGTGTGGAACCTACATTTAAGCCCACGTTCCTATATAGTTCTTATGTATATGCGTCTTTCGATTCTACAAAATCGTGCTTCATATCCCTAGTGTGATAATTTTTGTATTTATAATTCGTGCTTCTGAATTCCCTTGTAGTTGGTTGTCAAACTCATGTCATTATTATAGCTCATCCATATTGATGAGTACAGTGCAATAGATGATGGTCAATAGTTTTAACTCATGCACTTTCTTCTAGCCAAGATCATTCGAGGACGAATGAATCCAAGGGGGAGATATTGTAACACCCTGAACGTTCGAGCTAAAAATAAAACAAATTAGACCATTCTTCATATGTACTTAGACTTGAATCTAGAAATTTTATTGTATTTAAGTGTAAAGGTCATGTCTAAAGTGTCGTAGTGGTATTGGGTATGAATTTAAGGGCATAAGAAAGCTCTAAAACAAGTTTGAGTTGAAAGTTCCTTTAATGATTATGTTTTCATATAGGTTCATACAAGGGCCAAATTTAAGCAAGGATTTATCCTAGAATATTTAGATTTACGTGACCCATTACCTATCAAATTAAAGATTTTTGAGTATTCTTTCCAACGCTACCAACAACTCATTAATTCGAGACCCGAGTAAAAATTTACGTGTGTTTTAGTAAGAACAATCAGAACAGCCCTATACCAGACAAAAATTTTCTTTTTTTCTTTTCTTTTCATATTCTTGGAGGGGTAATTTTGTCCTTTCCTTTTTACATTAACCCCAAGTTATTAAAACTTACTTCTCCATTAATTTTATACGTTAAGACTCTTAGACTTACTATGCATCAGTTACACGTTACAATACAAACCTCCCTACCTTCTTCAAGTTTCACAGGATAAAAACTCACTTTTCTCCATCAGTTTTTCATACGATATCCATAAATAAACATCCGTATTCCTCCTCTAAAACTCAAATCTCAAGAATCTGATGAAATTCATTCAAGAAAACAAGTCTAATCCCTTCTCCAGATCTCAAGTTCTTCAAATGTTTTGAGGTATGTAGAACCATCTTTTGCTTACGTTTCATGATGTTTTCTTATTCTCCAAATTTGTTTTGTAATCTCCTTTCCAAACAGATGGTGTATAGATGTTTGAATTTAGAAGTTAGATTAAAAACAAATCAACCTGTCAATTTCTATTTCTATTTTCTCTTGGCGTCTTAACAAGTGCTTATGTATTCATAATGTATGGACTGGTTTGTGCTAAATCTGGAACTTGAATCTTATCCAGTCAATAACATGGTGGTCTGAATAATCTTCAATAAGTATTTTCTATTTCTAAATTTCTTAAAAGATGTTAGGATTAATTAGCATAAAGAACGTCCCTTTTATTTCTTAAATTGATGTCCGATCCAGTTCGAGTTTATGTTGGCATATGCTGAAATTCTTCAAACTTAACAAGTAGGAAGGACTGTCATTTCCTTGGAATTCTTGAACTTCTGAAATAAACAATTTATTACCACAAACTTCATAACCTTAGCTAATATTGGTAACCAAAATTGTGAGCGGCTAAAGAATGGAAACTCTATGTTCTGAAATCTTAGTATGAATTGTCTAGTTTACTCTTCGACTGTCATATTGCGGTTGGTTTATTGTGATGGCAATCCTCTTTATGGTTTTAGATCTGCATCTTTGTAACTCTATTCTCAAATAGCCAGAAAATGAGTTCTTGTGGTCCTCTTTAGGATATGAAAATCTATCACTGAAACTGTTTTGAACCGTATTGATAACTATGAGATAAACTCTGCTTCTCCTTCCCTCCACACGCTATCTGGTCTGATGTTCTTTAACTTGACATGTAGATTAAGAACCTGGGGTTTGTCTAGATTAAGAATCTTCCCTTGCTTGCCTAGGAAATTTTGAGAAAATCTTCAAACTCAAATCTGCCAGTAGTGTCAAAAATCAATTTCGGCCAGATTTCTGCAGTATACTTCCCTTCTGTAAATGTATTTTAGCCAAGTACTATAGAGTTGCAAGACATTCATTATATCCTTAATAATTATAATAATGTTTCACAGAATTTTCCAGATGTTAGTTAGGATCTTAATCATTTTTTTAAAAGTTTGCTTCCGAACAGATTTGGCTTATCCCAACTGTTACACTATGTGTAATTGCTTTCCTTCCAGTTAACTCCTAACCATAATCTCTCAAGAGTTGTGAAAGTCATGTTCATGAATCATTAACAGAATATTTTTTTTACTGTCCAATATACTATGAAAAGGTATCAAATAAAAATCTTATGAACCCAAAGTGATTGAATTCCCAGCATGAGCCCAGAAAGGGCTAAATTATGTACATGAGCCTAAACGGCTAAACTATGAATATGAGCCTAAAATGGCTAAACTATGAACATGAGCTTAACGAGGGTAACACTTTGAACATACATAAGTAAGACAACGCCATGGGCATAAGGGAGTTAGTTAGCTGACCGTGAAGGCATAGGTTTAAACAACAAATGCCCGAAACTATGTTTCCCGACATAGGATAGAGATTATTCCGCAAGTAAGATGACTCTTTTTTTCATGTGTCCCGAAAAGGGGCTAACCATCGATACTTGCTAGCAAATCATGTCATTTCACGTCCTATGCCCGGCAAGGTATACGACGGCTTAGCTGGTCGGGCCGATATCAGACACCATGCGCTCACATGGTGGTTTATGACGGTTCACTACTTTCTCCCACAAATAATCAAAGGAATTTAAATCTACTTTATATTGTCAATTATAAATTTAGTTTACATTCTTGTTCCTTTCCAGATGCCTTCAATCATATTTGATTCTTATTGTTACTTCTAATCTTTTGTTGTTCTACCCTTCTGCAATGATTTTACATACCAATACATTCCACGTATTGACCATCTTTGGCACTACATCGTTTCATGATGTAGGTTCTGGCTCTCAAGTCCGCGGCCAGGCACCTCTTTAGGATTCCTAACTTCTGTTATTGGTGAGCCTCTTTCCTACCAGGAGGCTTGATGAGATATGATGATTTTTTTGTATTTTCTTTCCTTTCAGTATTAGTACTTATTAGAGGCTTCACGGGCTATTGTAGTTGCCAAGCAAACTATTCCTGAGTGCAGGTTCGATGATTCATGCCATGTCGGATGAGCAAGATATGCGGAAGATGGGGGGGCTTATTTGTAATTTTCAGTCTTCATTTATAATAACTATTGGTATTGTTGAACATTATGCCGTATTAATAAACTTGGGTGAAGTTTTATCTCCTTAAAAAATCGTAATTGAATTCTATATTACTTCCGCTTTATACA
Organism: Capsicum baccatum var. pendulum; assembly: GCA_030864225.1. Taxonomy (NCBI): domain Eukaryota; kingdom Viridiplantae; phylum Streptophyta; class Magnoliopsida; order Solanales; family Solanaceae; genus Capsicum; species Capsicum baccatum. The sequence continues at coordinate 236,846,763 of CM061556.1, read as the reverse complement.
TTTGTATTAGAAGTATGCTCGAGTGATATGCCAGAACGTTTGCTCGTACTAGCTATAGTATCGTGTGCGTGTCACGTCCAGGGCCTCAGCTCGGGTCGTGACAGAAAGGTCAACAGAATTTGTTTTTTGGGGCAAATGAGAGTGATGTCCAGAATATTGAACATCCAAATGAGGCCAGCAACTGCTTTAAGAGAAGTTCAAAATAAAAATGGACGAGATACATAGACCAGTTGGATCTATACGAAGGGAGAAAGAACCTTTCTAGGAACAATGCACTCAAAGTAATTAGTACGTTGTCCCAGACAGAATCTCTAACTCATATTGTGACACAAAATTACAGAGGGTTGCCCCAATCCGGACAAAACCAAACACCTTTACCTCGACAACAAATGAAAATGGTTCATATTAAACATCATGATGCTTTTCAGTGATTCGAAAATCATCATGTCGTTTAACTACAGAAATAAATACACCCATTGCAATAAACAGCTCGATTCGTTCCTATTAACTAATGATTCAAGATTTTGTGTCAACAGACTCCGGTCAGTCCAATTAAAAGGATTATATAGAAATAACACAAACAGAAGAACCCAAGGATGAATGAGTGAGCACAATCAGTTTTGGATCTTGACATGGGTTGATCAGTACAAAGAGACTGATGATAGGCGAATTTACGTGCCTATATCAATATATTTTGCCCATATTTTAGCCTAGTTTTGAGAACTAATTATCTATTTCATGCACTTTTAGTCCTTTTTCCTATAAATGAGCTAACAAACATGATTAGCAAAGTTTCAGGTATAAATGATGCAAAATACAGCATTTTACGGCTTACTTGACGCAAAAGAAAGCTCACAAACGAAGTAAAAGGGAGCTGGACGCCTAAAGGACCAAATCTGCTGCATGGAAAATCTGTCCCGGGCTAAAATAGCAATTCTGAAGACTTTGGGGACTTACAGACACAAAGCTGGATTTTTGCCAAGATACATTAACCTAGTGCAATTAGGTTATGTGTTTCACTAATCTATTTGGATTATAATTTTGTAACCTTACCCTAGTACATTTGGGTCAAGGATTTCATTAGTATATTAGGATTTGGTTATTTATTTCATTAGCTTAGTAGGAGTAGGATAGGAGTATTATAAATACCCTATCATGCTAGAGATTTTTATTCATCTCCTTACAATTAAGACATCTTCTTACAATACATTCTTAATTCTTCATTCTTCACTTAATTAATTTTCTTCCATCCTTCTCATCTTCCACTACAAACACTTCTAATCTATTCTTCTATTCTTAAATTCCACAACAAGAGAATCGTTACTTGCTACGGAATCACCAAAACCACACGCCTAACACCTCTTTTACACGCCATCCACCATGCAAAACGTGATATCCTTCGCATTCATGGGTAACTAAACCTCTTAGTTGGGGTTATGGAAGCCGAATGAGTTACTATCTATAGCTATGAGTTTGTGAGTTCAAGACAAGTATATTGCTTATATCATTACGCTCTTCATCTTAATCTACATTATTTGCGGTTGCAAACGCAAGAATACGCCAGTCTAACATTTAACCTGTTTGAGAGAAAGGTTATTTGTCTGGAAAAGAGATAATGTCAAGATAGTAGGACACCCTTTCCTATTAAAAAGCTAGTGCCGTAACTGGACTAACCTCTTGGAGAATTTGTATCGCTAGACACACTTTAAGCTCGAGAGAGTTAAAGTGAAATAATCCTTGTTGAGGTCGAGAGACGCTTGGATTTACCATCGACTACAATTCTCTATAAGCAATTGCATGTCAAGACTCTACACACTCATAGCCAATAGAGACGTATACCTCAGAAGGTGGACATAACCCCAACGCTTCAATTCTCATTGTTTACAACCAACGTGATAATCTTTCTTTTTTTACTTTGCTATTTTCAGCTTTTACTTTATTGTTTTGGTTACATATTACAATCCCCCCTTCTTACGAGACTTGCACCAAAAGTTTAGTAATTTTGCTTACTTGTTGGCCAAGCTATTCCCTGTGGGATCGACACCCAACCCAGGTTGGGTTCTATATTTGCTAACGACCGCTTTACACTCCCACGAGAGCTGTAGATTGAGCGTTATCAAAAATTGGCGCCGTTGCCGGGGAATACGAGTGTCAATCAAGTTCGTGATAATTACTAGACCCTTTGGTCAAAGATTCTCGTACTTTTACGTTTAGTTTTTGTTTTTGTTTATTGCAGGTTTTTCTTTTAGTGCATGCCCCATACTAGAAGTTCTGGTCAACCGTTATTACCAATCAATCCTGAACCGCAACGAATTAGAAGAATGGAAGCACAAGCTGAAATCGACAGGATGGCTGCTCAACACGAGCAAGCAAGATTAGCTGCTCTTGCCGCTGCTCAAGTCCAATAACAAAACATTGATAATCCTGGACGAGCAACAAATCCTGACAATGAAGATTTAGGAGATGACGAGTTGATAAACCCAAGGCATGGCGCTGAAATTGCAATACCTGCCAATCGAAGAGGTCGACAAGCTCGGTATAGATATGATCGCCAACCTTTGCAACCAGCTTTCGACGATGATGATGATGATCTTGATGGTACCGGAGCCACTGGAGCTATAATTCCACCACCTTTAGCGCCCGGAGCCAAATTCAATATCACAAGCACCATGATTCAGTTATTGCAACTCAAGGGATTATTTGGTGGACTAGCAGGCGATGATCCGAATATGCATCTCATCAACTTTATTTCTACATGCAAGTCTTTTGACAATCCTGGTGTTGGTCAGAATGCTATTCGATTACGTCTATTTCCATTGTCTCTGTCTGGGGAGGCAACATTATGGTTGAATGGGCTGACTCCTGATTCTATTATAAATTGGAGGCAATTGAGAGACGCTTTCCTAGAAAGATTCTTTCCGCCATCCAAGAGGGCTCAGTTAAGAGATAAAATCAGCAACTTTCGCCAGCTTCCCTCTGAAGCTCTTCACGAAACATGGGAGAGGTTCAAGACAAAACTAACGAGATGCCCAAACCATCACATGACTAATGTTCACCTCATGGAGATCTTGTATAGAGCCCTGAATTCAGTAACTAAATCAGTGGTGGACAACGCAGCTGGAGGTTCTTTTATGGACCTTACCTTTGGTCAAGCAAGCAACATGCTAGATCGTATGACGAAACAAAGTAGAGCTTGGCATACCAGGGATTCTGAGGTAGCAAGCCCCACTTTATCTATTGGCATGTCTGCAGACCAAAGAAAAAGAGAAGAAGAACGTGATCAAGATATGGCGCACATGAAAACCCAAATGGATCTTCTTACAAAGCATCTATTAGGGAAGACTGAAAAAGTGAAAGCTATTGCGTCAAAAGGAAGAGACGAATCTGATTCGGAAGAGGAGGCCAACTACTTGAACAATCAGGGGGGTTTCCGTGGGAATGCCCAAGGAAACCAAGGTCGGAACTATTATGATAAATCTGGAGGTAAAGACCAAGGTAGTTGGAAGAAAAATAATGAAAATAGTGGTTTGTACGTTCCCCCTGGTAGACGTGATACCACCACATCTAATTCTATAGAAGACTTGATGGCTAAGTTATTGAAAGGAGTGGAAGCAACGAGCGCGGGAGTTAAGGAGGTAATCGACGATTTAGCCTCCATGAAGCAACTAGTTGATTCTCATTCCACTTCTATCAAGCAAATAGAGCAACAATTAAGCCAACTTTCAGCAGCATTCAATCAAAGAAAGGTTGGCACCTTACCGAGCGATACAGTCCAAAACCCAAGGAATGATGGGTCATGTATGGCCATCACTACCAGAAGTGGTAAGGTGCTGGAAACTTCAGAAAAAGGCAAGCAAGTGGTTGACGGAACAGCAGATATGGACGCCACACCTAGTGACGCCACTAGAGAAGATGCCGCAATATCTACTTCCAACGTCAAGGACGTTTTACCTAGTGATGTGCAGCCTGAAAAAAATGATAAACGGAAGCAAGAGGAGAAGAAAGCCATGGAGAGAACACTTCCATACCCACTACCACCTTTTCCACAAAGATTGAAGAAGGTGGCCGATGACACTAAGTTCAGCAAATTTATGACCATGTTGAAGCAGCTGACTATTAATGTCCCATTGGTAGAGGCACTGGAACAAATGCCTGGGTATGCGAAGTTTATGAAAGATCTTTTGACTAAGAAGAGGGTAGCAAGCTATGAGCTGAAAGATGATGTGCATCATTGTAGTGCAATTGCTACCCGATCCATAGTTCAGAAGAAGGCCGACCCCGGAGCTTTCACTATTCCTTGCACCGTCGGATCTTTGGACTTTGCTAAAGCATTGTGTGACTTAGGAGCCAGCATCAACTTGATGCCGTTATCGATCTATAAGAAGTTGGGGTTAGGAGATCCTACACCAACTAATATGAGGCTTGTGATGGCGGATAGGTCGGTAAAACGACCGGTTGGTATTCTATGCGATGTCTTGGTAAAGGTTTCTTCATTTATCTTTCCAGCAGACTTTGTCATCTTGGATTGCGAAGCAGATTCAGAGGTTCCCATAATCTTGGGATGCCCTTTCCTTGCTACGGGAAGTGTGCTCATAGATTTGAGAGCTAATGAGCTTTCATTCCGAATAAATGATGAAGTGGTTCGCTTTGATGTTTGCAAATCAATGAAGCAACCCAAAGATCTAAGTGTATTTTCTATGGCTGATGTTGTCTTTGATGATGAGAAAGAGTTACTTGCTGAAGAGCAAATTCTTGATGATCCTTTGGAGGTTTTGCTCATGAAAGAAGAGAATGATGATGCTGAAATTTCTGAAGACGATATTTGTGCTCTATCGGGATTAGGAACATATCGTTATACTCCCAAGAAGCTGGATCTTGATCTCAAGAATCGACCCACACCACCAGCTAAGCCATCTATTGAAGAACCACCCACGTTAGAATTGAAGGAGCTGCCAAGCCATTTGAAGTACGCATTCTTAGGAAGCAGAAACACTCTTCCAGTCATTGTAGCAGTCGATTTGGGTGAGCAACAAGTTGCAGCTCTTATTGCAATCCTACGCAAGTATATTAGAGCTATTGGATGGACCATTGCAGATATCATTGGTATTCCACCTGGGATTTGCACACATAAAATTCAGCTTCAAGAAAAGTGCACACCCACCATTGAACATCAAAGACGTCTAAACCCACCAATTCAAGAAGTGGTGAAAAAGGAGATTATTAAGTGGTTAGACGCAGGAGTCGTGTACCCTATTTCTGACAGTACATGGGTAAGCCCAGTACAATGTGTTCCCAAGAAAGGAGGTATGACGGTGGTTGCGAATACAAAGAATGAGCTTATTCCACTCAGGCCCGTTACTGGATGGAGAGTATGCATGTACTACCGCAAGCTGAATTCTTGGACGCTCAAGGATCACTTCCCCATGCCATTTATGGACCAAATGCTAGATCGATTAGCGGGGAAAGGATGGTTTTGCTTTCTTGATGGTTATTCAGGTTATAATCAGATTTGTATTGCACTAGAAGACCAAGAGAAGACAACGTTTACATGCCCATATGGTACGTTTGCCTTCAAACGTATGCCATTCGGGTTATGTAACGCACCAGCCACCTTTCAGCGATGTATGATGTCTATTTTCTCTGATATGGTAGAAGACACTTTGGAGGTATTTATGGACGACTTTTCAGTTGTTGGTGAGTCTTTTGAAGCGTGTTTGGTAAACTTGAGCATGGCATTACAAAGATGTGTAGAGTTCAACCTTGTGCTGAATTGGGAGAAGTGCCACTTCATGGTAAAAGAAGGAATTGTTCTTGGGCACAAGATCTCCGAAAGAGGAATAGAGGTTGATCGCGCCAAAATAGAGGTAATTGAGAAGCTACCACCTCCAATTTTGGTGAAGGGAGTTCGTAGTTTTCTTGGCCATGCTGGGTTTTATCGTAGATTCATCAAAGACTTCTCCAAAATTTCTAGTCCATTATGCAAACTATTGGAGAAAGATGCGAAGTTTGACTTTAATGATGATTGCTTAAAGGCATTTGAATGCCTTAAAGAAAAACTCATTGAAGCCCCTATCATGGTAGCACCAGATTGGACGCTCCCGTTCGAAGTCATGTGTGATGCTAGTGGTGTAGCCGTTGGTGCTGTTCTTGGACAGAGAAAGGAGAAATTATTTCATCCTATCTACTATGCGAGTAAGGTCCTCAATGAAGCCCAAAGGAACTACACTGTCACTGAACAAGAGCTCTTAGCGGTTGTGTATGCGTTTGAGAAGTTCCGTGCCTATCTATTGGGTACTAAAGTGATCGTTCATACAGACCATGCAGCTCTTAGGTATCTAATGACAAAGAAGGATGCAAAACCAAGGCTGATTCGATGGGTATTGCTGCTGCAAGAGTTTGATTTCGAAGTCAAAGATAGAAGAGGTTGCGAGAACCAAGTGGCTGATCACCTATCTAGACTTGAGAATGAGTATGTGGCGCAACCAGAAAATCAGATTGATGATGCATTCCCTGACGAGGAGATACTAGCGACAACAATGGAGAACTTACCATGGTATGCCGACTTTGCAAATTTCGTGGTGAGTAATGTGTTACCTTCCAATTTATCTTACCACCAGAGGAGGAAGTTTATGCATGACGTTCAGCACTACTATTGGGATGAGCCTTATTTGTTTCGAAGATGCGCGGATGGTATCATTCGACGATGTATATCCCATGAAGAAGTGCCTACTATATTGGAAGCATGCCACACTTCGCAAGTTGGAGGACATCATGCAGGGAATCGAACGGCAAGGAAAGTCTTGCAAAGTGGTTATTATTGGCCTACAATATTCAGAGATGCACACGACTATGTGAGAAGGTGTGACCAATGCCAACGTCAAGGTGCTATTTCAAAACACCATGAAATGCCCATGTCCAAAATTCTGGAGGTAGAACTCTTTGATGTGTGGGGTATTGATTTCATGGGACCATTCGTGAATTCATTTGGAATGAAGTACATCTTGGTTGCTGTGGATTATGTGTCGAAATGGGTTGAAGCTGTAGCATTGGCCGATAACGAAGGAAAGCGTGTGGTAGTGTTTTTAAAGAAGAATATCTTCTCTCGCTTTGGAGTACCTCGTACTATCATAAGTGATGGAGGATCTCACTTTTGCAACAAGCTATTCAAATCTGTATTGACCAAGTATGGAGTCAAGCAACACAAGGTAGCTACGCCTTACCATCCCCAAACTAGTGGACAAGTAGAGGTTTCCAATCGTGAGATCAAGCAAATCCTTGCCAAGACGGTTAATGCGAATCGGAAGGATTGGTCTCGAAAGCTAGATGATGCACTATGGGCGTATAGGACTGCATTCAAGACACCCATTGGCATGTCACCTTATCAGCTAGTTTATGGGAAGGCTTGTCATCTACCCATCGATCTTGAATACAAGGCATTATGGGCATTGAAGCACTTGAATCTGAATTGGGATGATGTGAAGAACCTGAGGTTGGAGCAGCTGAACGAACTGGATGAATTTCGTCTCCATGCATATGAAAGATCAGATTTATACAAGGAGCAGATGAAGAAGTATCATGATCAGCGGATTGTTCGACGAAACTTCCAAAAAGGTGACATGGTACTACTCTTTAATTCCAGACTCAAGCTCTTCCCAGGTAAGTTAAAATCAAAGTGGTCTGGTCCATTTAAAGTCATTCAAGTCTACTCGTCGGGAGTAGTCGAATTGGAAAACAATGAGGGTGTTATCTTCAAAGTGAATGGCCAACGTGTCAAGCCATATATCGGTCCTCTTGACTCGATGAATGACATGGCCATCACTTATCTCGACGAAGTCTAAGTACTCGAGATTACTACGTCGAGCCACGACAATAAATAAGGCGCTAGATGGGAGGCAACCCATCGTTTTATTGTTTTATCGTTTTGTCGTTTTATCGTTTTAAGTATTTTTCTTTTTGATAAATGAAAATCCAAAAATAAGAGTCGTGCCACGACCAAAACTAAGGCGCTTGGTGGGAGGCAACCCATCGTACTAATCGTTTTCATTGTGTTTTGAGCAAATATAGGTGCAAGAAGTATGCAACGAGGAGATTGATTTCAATTGACGATTTGGTCGCATTGTATGGTAAAGTCGGTAAGTTAGGAATGGTGATGCATAAGGCTATGAATTGAGCCTTTCTCACGTCATAATAGGCTTCGAGGAAGGCTAGGCCTTGGTAAAAATAGGCCACGAACGATGCACAACCTATTCTATAGCCTAAGGACTCGGAATCTAGTGTGCTATACACTATGCGCCGCCTATTCCTAGGTGTGCTTTTGACTATGCACCGCCTATGCTATGGCATTTGAGATACTGAGACCAAATGCCATAGACTATGCGGCACATATGTCTAGAAATGCCATAGACTATGCGGCGCATATGTCCCATTATGCCATGGACAATGCGCCGCATATGTAAGTGATATGCCGAGGGATATGCGCCGCACATGTGGTGATTTTGTCCCCAAATCCGATTGTAAATGGGTCATAACCCGACCCATACTCCTCCTATATAAAGGGGACTTGTTTTTATGTCACAAACACATTAGAAGCAACCCTAAAGGCGCCGCATATCATCCCAAATCCTCTCAAATTTTTCTTCCTTTGTTCTCCCAATCCACAACAACTTCTCCACAATCTTCAAGCAAGTAAGTGCTCTCTTATTCTTCATCTATTTATCGTAAGTACTACGTTGCTATGCTTATTATAATTTGCTAAATCATGTGAGATTGGTGGTGATGTTCATGTGTTTGGATAATTGTTGCAAAATCGTGTGATTGAATATATACGTATGGAATTCTTGACTTGTTTCCGACTTGACTTTTGTTTCAATGGCATCGTTATGATACTTGCTGAACATATGTGGCTATGAATATTGCTTGAGAGTGTTGTTTGGATGCTTGCATGATTAACCATCCCGGCCATCGGGATAAGGTTATAGTGACTATCGACGTAGGAGGTAGTGTTTGTTGTACGAATAGCAATTCCATGTGGTAACCCCTATGTTGTAGTGTCGCTATATGCACCATGAAAGTCGTCCAAATGGCTGCACATAAGTTATGTAATGCTGATTTTCTTGTCGGAATACAATCCTAAGACGTATGTCGACGAAGTCTGAGTACTCGACCACTTTCACTTCACTGATTTGTGCTAACAAGATTAAGTGTGGGGTGGTACCCCTAGTGCTTGCATGTAGATTGTATAAAGTGAGATTGTGCTGCAACTAACATTATTTCTAGTCTCAGGTACAATGTCACCCAAAGCAAAGCTAGGCAAGAAGAAGGCTACCACGACCCGAAAGGATAAAAAGAGAAGCCGAAAAGACCAAGGAGAATCATCTTCAGCACACCTACCACGCAGAATGTTCGGAATCAAATGGGTTCTTGAGGAAGAAGCCAAGGCATGGTACAGCAGCAACAAAGAAAAGAAATATGTGCACGTCGACTTAATCAACAAGGAGACCTTAGCAAAGAAGGAGCCGCAAATGTTGGCTAAAATAATGGCTTTAAAGCTGGATTTCATCTTCCGTGACATGGGAGAGTGCAATCTTGACTTGACAAGAGAGTTTTATGCCAACTGGTCGCCAAACACAACAGGCAACGAAGTCAAAATTCGGGGCCAAGTGTTACAGCTTACAGCAGATTGGATCAACTCTTTTCTAGGCCTACCTTCGGTCGACACTGCACCATACAAAGAGCTGTACAGCAGGCCTCCTTACAGAGCAATAAGACACATGCTTTGTGGAAGCAGATCAATGGCAAGATGGGGCAGACATAAGGAAACAGGCCGTCACAACATATTCCCCTATGCTCCACTAAATAGGGAAGCAAGAATCTGGATGCGCATTGTCAACTCATGCCTTATTCCTGGGACGCAATACACCAAGATATCGAGAGATAGAGTGTGTTTGGTTTATGCGTTGATGACGAATGTCCCTATCAACTTTGGGGCAATCATTCGATCTACCATGAGAAAAGCCAGACTCCACCGAAGGTCCCATTTCAAATTCGGCAATTTGTTGACAGCAATGTTGCGGAAGGAGGATATAGAAGAGGAACCAGCTGACCACAAACTCCCACATAACCCAAAGAAGGTTGACCTCACCAAGGTCAAAGATGCTGAAACAACGCATGGAGTCAACCTTACCACTGCGGAGAGACATGCTCGTGACGAGAGTTTCTTCCGTCATCTCTATGGCATGACGAGATTCACTATGATGAGTGGGGGACGTATTCCAACTGCTGAAGAGCTCCAACAGCTGGACCACGACTACCCAATGAACAGACATGCTCGGGAGATGTGTGGAGTGGGCGTATATTTTGAGGAACCTCTTGATGATGACGTGCCAACTGATGATGATAGACGCTTGCCAGATTCTGATGCTGAGGAGAACTCTGACGATGACTCTTATGATGATTCTGACGAAGGGGGTATGACCCCCGACATTGATGAGGAGTCCGACTAATCAGGTTCTTCGACTTTATTTTCCACTGAGGGCAGTGTCTAGTCTAAGTGTGGGGTGACAGAATCTGCATGCTATACTTCTTTGTTTGCACCTATGTTTGTATGTTTGCTTGTTTTACTTTGTTTTAGTCCATTTTTTTTGTTTTTTTTTCGTTTGACATTTTTTTAGTTTTTAGGAGTAAAATTTTTCTAGCTACGCATGAAATTATTTTGATAGGCAGCATGAAAATAGAACAAGAGTATGTGCTACAATTGTGACTATTGAGACACTTAGGCTCTAGTTGTGACTTATTATGTGATATTGTGTGATTCAATTCCTTCACTTGTTGGGTTGAGAGTCTATATTACTTCCAACCAAGTCGACCATGTGCCTTGTGTGTGTGAGATAATAAGTATATTCTATGTATGTGGCTGATGCTAGAACTTGCCTGGTATGTATGCAAAGCGAAAATAAGGAGTGTAAGTTTAGGATATGATTTAGGCATTTCTTTGGCAACCTATACATGTTTACCTTCAGTTTTTCCTACCCATGTACATCATCCTAGTTAAACCCTTTTGAGCCTTTAGCCTATTTCTTTGACAACCTTGTATGTAAGCCTAATCCATTTTTTTTTCAAGACCATAATTTGATCCAAATTCCTAAGTGCTTTAAAGTGAAAAAGTCATGTGATAACATAAGAGGAAATTGGGCGAGTATGATGCTTTAAATTGTAATGGTGCTTGAATGCGTTATGAAAAAGGAAGAAAGTGCTATCATAAGAGGTATGTTGTGAAAAGAAAAAGGAAAAGAAAGCTGAAAAGTGAGTTGTGCTTAAAATTGAAAAACAAAATAGGAGAACAAGGGTGGTAGAATAAAAGAGTAAAGAAAGGTTGAAAGAAAAAAGTGTCATTGATACAAAGTGATGTATTAAAGTGCTTAGGAACCTAGTCACTATTCTTGGCCAAAATAGTCCTACCCGTCCCTTAGCCTACATTACAACCATCAAAAGACCTACTTGATCCTAATCTTAACATTCCGAAATTTAGTGGAGTACTACACTAAGGGCAAGCTTATGGTCATTAGTTGCTACATATGAATTCTTTGTGAGAGTGAGTGCAAGGACACTTTGATACCCATGTTTGAAAAATATGCTATATTTGTGAGTGATTATGGGTACTATATTGTGAGACACACATGGTTGATGAGTTTTGGATAGTTGTATATGATTCTATGTACCTTAACGTTTGCATGCGAGTTGATCACCATCACGAGTCTATGCTTGAGGTTAAATTGTTTCTACTTATAATCAGAAAGCTACTCTTTGTTGATAATTGTTGTGCTTGTCTTGAAGAATGTTTTGTGTTGTTGCTGTAAAAACCTTAAGTCGATGCTTGGAAGGACATGATATGTTGTTCGAGGACGAACAAAGCTCTAAGTGTGGGGTGTTGATGATAGGCGAATTTACGTGCCTATATCAATATATTTTGCCCATATTTTAGCCTAGTTTTGAGAACTAATTATCTATTTCATGCACTTTTAGTCCTTTTTCCTATAAATGAGCTAACAAACATGATTAGCAAAGTTTCAGGTATAAATGATGCAAAATACAGCATTTTACGGCTTACTTGACGCAAAAGAAAGCTCACAAACGAAGTAAAAGGGAGCTGGACGCCTAAAGGACCAAATCTGCTGCATGGAAAATCTGTCCCGGGCTAAAATAGCAATTCTGAAGACTTTGGGGACTTACAGACACAAAGCTGGATTTTTGCCAAGATACATTAACCTAGTGCAATTAGGTTATGTGTTTCACTAATCTATTTGGATTATAATTTTGTAACCTTACCCTAGTACATTTGGGTCAAGGATTTCATTAGTATATTAGGATTTGGTTATTTATTTCATTAGCTTAGTAGGAGTAGGATAGGAGTATTATAAATACCCTATCATGCTAGAGATTTTTATTCATCTCCTTACAATTAAGACATCTTCTTACAATACATTCTTAATTCTTCATTCTTCACTTAATTAATTTTCTTCCATCCTTCTCATCTTCCACTACAAACACTTCTAATCTATTCTTCTATTCTTAAATTCCACAACAAGAGAATCATTACTTGCTACGGAATCACCAAAACCACACGCCTAACACCTCTTTTACACGCCATCCACCATGCAAAACGTGATATCCTTCGCATTCATGGGTAACTAAACCTCTTAGTTGGGGTTATGGAAGCCGAATGAGTTACTATCTATAGCTATGAGTTTGTGAGTTCAAGACAAGTATATTGCTTATATCATTACGCTCTTCATCTTAATCTACATTCTTTGCGGTTGCAAACGCAAGAATACGCCAGTCTAACATTTAACCTGTTCGAGAGAAAGGTTATTTGTCTGGAAAAGAGATAATGTCAAGGTAGTAGGACACCCTTTCCTATTAAAAAGCTAGTGCCGTAACTGGACTAACCTCTTGGAGAATTTGTACCGCTAGACACACTTTAAGCTCGAGAGAGTTAAAGTGAAATAGTCCTTGTTGAGGTCGAGAGACGCTTGGATTTACCATCGACTACAATTCTCTATAAGCAATTGCATGTCAAGACTCTACACACTCATAGCCAATAGAGACGTATACCTCAGAAGGTGGACATAACCCCAACGCTTCAATTCTCATTGTTTACAACCAACGTGACAATCTTTCTCTTTTTACTTTGCTATTTTCAGCTTTTACTTTATTGTTTTGGTTACATATTACAATCCCCCCTTCTTACGAGACTTGCACCAAAAGTTTAGTAATTTTGCTTACTTGTTGGCCAAGCTATTCCCTGTGGGATAGACACCCAACCCAGGTTGGGTTCTATATTTGCTAACGACCGCTTTACACTCCCACGAGAGCTGTAGATTGAGCGTTATCAGAGACCATTGAAGATTCTACTTTGATTGTGATTCACCTGATGCAATTGCAGGTGCATCTTTCTTTGAAGTCTCCAATTTGGCAGAAGTAACAGTCTCCATTGTCTTATAATAAAACTCCTCAGGAAGAGGACCAGGACGATGAAGGGGAACGTGCTTGGGCACTGGAGCATCATTTTCTATAACTTCACATTCATAGTAATCAGGATTACGCCAAGGTTTCCACTCTGTGAAAGAAAACAGAATAATGAAGCAAAAGGGTAAAGTAATGAATACTCTAACATCCATATAAAAATGGTAGCATATGCAACTAAACTAACATTCCCAAGGAATTTGTACCTGTACATCTCTTTAAGCATTCTGATGGACATGAATGGGTATTAAAAGAAATATGAAAGAGAAGAGTAAATGTCAGATGTATATATCGTTCAATAAGTATATGTAATAGGACAAAAATTTCAATAAATCAGCTACGAGATAATGTTACAATTAGGGGTGTACATAGGTCGGGTTGGTTTGGTCTTCTATTGAAAAAAAAAAAAAACCAGTTATGTCGATTTATTAAAACTATAAATCAAATCAAACCAACATAAAATCGGTCCTTCACATAACTAAGGACATAAGGAGTATTATGTGTTTTGGGGTTATATGTTTTCTTTTTCTCCTTTATTTACACTCAATCCCAATTCATTTCGCCTTTTTAGTAATCCACTTAGCACAAAACAAAAGTCTATGTTAAGTTCTTAACGTTAGTTGAGAAAATCAATTGTAGGCTCCTCATATGGTCTTATAATCCTTGTTTTATGAGCTAGCTTTTGAGATTAAGTTAAACTCAAGGTTCAATATCTTAACATGGTACTGAAGTCAATTCATCCATATTCTTGGTTTACCCAATTTTGAGCCTTCATGTTATATTAAAAGGGCAGCCTGGTGCACTACACTCCCACTATGTGTGGGGCCCGGGAAGGGCAGGACCACAAGGGATCTATCGTACGAAGCCTCTCCTTGCATTTCCAAGATGCTATTTCCATGGCTTGTCCAATGAGCACCGGGATCCTGGGTTGCAGAGAGAGATGTTAAATGTCTCACATTGGTTGAAGGAATAGGTTGTCGTCTCCTTATATGGTCTTGGGCTCTTGGCAAATAATCTTCATGAGCTAAGATTTTTTTGTTGAGTATGATCATGACTGCCCCATAGAAGGACCAACTAAACAAACACTTCAACAGTTGTAATGACGTGTTGTGAGGCTTATACTAATTATAACTATCAAAAATAAGAAACAACATATTCCCCAAAAATATATTTACTTACACATTATTAATATTTGATAAAGCTGAGAGTGAATAATATTCTAAAGATCCTTTTCAGACAATAAGAATGATAAAAGTAGGAGATAGTGGCTACAAGTCGAAGAATGAAGTAGAGTGAGTAAACGATGTAGTTTACTTATTTAGAGCAAATTTTAATTGGGATGTGGGAATAATATGGATTCAGTCTTTTCTCTTTTTGAGTCAAAGGTAACTTGGATAATATGGGTTCCGCCTTATTTAATCAAAAACCAGGAAAACAAAAAAAGAAAAATTACAGGCCAACCCCATATAGCTGTTCTAGATGTGTGCTTGGGGTGGGTAGGTTGGGGTTGTTATTAGCTATGTTGCTTAGATTCTCCAAAAATGTCATTGGGTTTGTGTCATATCTCCACGGGTGCGGTAACATAGTTGGAGAATCCGCACAACATAACTCATTAGTAGTACTGATAATAATGGCAAAGACTTTGACGAATATGATCACATGGTAAAATATCTCAAAGTTAGCATCATCCATTTTGGGAAGATTTATATATATTAAAGGACAGCCTGATGCACTAAAACTACTGGTATGCATATGTTTCTATGCAATGGATCTATCAACTTAAAAGAAATTCCACCAACAATGAAAAAGAAGGAGACAAATATAAAAGCATGGCATCCTTAAGGTTTATATAAAACATTATCCAAACCTATCACACAACGGATACCTAAAACCTGACTGAAAAAAGGAAGTTGAGTGCAAATTGCTTAGAAAACTTATTTATAGGTCAAAAGACAATGCCAACAAACGTAAGGAAATAAAAATTTTGGTAGAAAATGTTGATTTTATGTTTCAATAAATTTTAAAACAAATACATCGGTTAAAGATTTTTAAGAGTTATGTTTCAATTAGTTTTAAAACAAATGCATCACTTAAAGTTTTGAGTTACAAAGGAAATGAATTTGATAAATTCATTATTCATAAGTTTTGAGTTACAAAGGAAATGTATTTGACAAATTCATTATTCATTAAGTTTTACGTTATAGGTTCTTGAAAGAATGACATTTTTTGTTTTAAAACATACATGAACCTATTAACTATTACTTAATTAATATACTTCTCATGCATGAAACTTTCATCCTATAAATATTGTTTTCTTTTGTTTGAAAAGACAAGCACTTAAAACTACTTTCCCTTGAAAAACACTTGAGAGACATTGATCAAATGGTGAAATCACCAATTCAAGACTAGAAGAGCAACATTCTTGAATGCTACTTGTTTTGTAGCTTAGTTGAATTCCGAAGATAGAGTTGTCACTTGTTCTTCCGTTTGCTCGTGGGAGAGACTCAAACTATCTTCAAGAAGCATATTATCGTGCCTCTAAGCCAAGCAAGTTTTATTTTGAATTTCTTGTACAATTATCATTATTGTTCTAACAATTTGAAGATAGTTGTCTCTATGGCTTCTACATCAATATCAAATAGTATTCCATCTTTGCCTAATCCTAATTTGAAATATTTGATGGCAAAGACTTTCCTAGATGGCGTGGAAAGATGGAATTCTTTTTAAAACGATTAAAGTTGGCATATATTCTTGAAGAACCTTATCCTAATGCTCCTGGTTCTGAGGTAGCATCTGACGAGGCTACTTTGATTAAAGAACAAATTGCCAAATGGCAATATGATGATTATTTGTGCAAGAATTATATTCTTGGAGGAATGTCTAACAAATATTATGATCAATATTATGTTAAATGCAAATATGCTAAAGAGATATGGGACACTCTTCAAGCTATTTATTTAGTCGAAGAGGCGAGTTCTAAGAAATTTCTCGTTTCAAATTATATGGAGTTCAAAATGGTTGATGACAAGTCAATCACTGAACAAGTACAAGAATTCCAACTTATAGCTAATAAAATTATTATATCTGGAATTTCTCTTGATGAAAACTTTCATGTTGGTGCTATTGTATCAAAACTTCCTCCATCTTGGAAAGAGTACCGAAGCAAACTCTTACACAAAAAGGAAGATTTGACTCTTGAACAATTATTGCAACACTTGCAAACTGAACAAGAGACACGATGGTGCGATAATAATAGTTTGAAGAAACCTGTCATGAAAGCTCATATGGTTGAAGAAAAATCAAACAAGAAGGAACCTGAAAATAAGAATTTTTCAAAGGCAAAGAAGACTACAAATTTCAAGCGTAATGGTGCCAATTTTAAATCGGGTGACTGCTATCATTGTCACAAAGTTGGTCACTATGCTCGTGATTGTAGAATTCTCAAAGTCGAAAAGAATAAATAAAAAGCAAATAAAAATAACAAAGATGATCTTGTGGCAATAGTCACAGAAGTATTTGTAGCGGAAGATCTAGTGGAATGGTGGATAGATACTGGCGCAACTCGTCACATATCAGGTAACCGAAATTCTTTCAAGACTTATGAATTAGTGGGGACGGTAAAATTGTATATATAGGAAACTCCTTCTCTACTAAAGTTATGGCAAAAGGAACTGTTGAACTAAAGTTTACTTCCGAAAAGATAGTTACATTGACGGACGTATTGCATGTTCCTGATATTCGAAAGAACTTGGTGTCAGGTACGCTTCTTTCGAAGCATGGTTTTAAAATAATTTTTGAGGCAGATAAGTTTATTTTATCTAAAAATGGCATGTTTGCTGGAAAAGGTTATGTTGCAAATGGAATGTTTAAACTCAATATTAAAAATGAAAATATTTCTGCTTATCTTGTGGAGTCTCTGGACTTATGGCATGAACATCTGAGACATGTGAATTTTAGATCCATTCAACTTATGGTGAATAATGGATTAATCAAAGATTGTGGAAAGAATCATACTACTAAGTGTCTTACTTGTAGTAAATGCAAGATTACTAAGAAGCCCTTTAAGACAGTTGAAAGGACTTCCACACTTTTGCAATTAATCCACACTGATATTTGTGAGATGAATTATTTGTCACGTCATGGAAATAGGTATTTTATCACTTTTATTAATGACTACTCAAGATATACTTATGTCTTTCCATTGAAAACAAAAGATGAAACATTTGGGACTTTCAAAACAAATAAAGCAGAAGTTGAAAATAAATTGGGTGTGAAAATTAAGTCAATTAGGTCTGATAGAGGTGGAGAGTACTTAAAGCAGATTTTATTGATTTTTGTGAGAGAGAAGGCATTGAAAAATAATTGACCATGTCCTCTAACCACAACAAAATGGTGTAGCAGGAAGAAAAAATAGGACTTTCATAGAAATGGTTAATTCTATGCTTTATGAATCTGGTATATCTGAAAATTTGTGGACTGAAGTCTTGCTTTCAGCATGTCATATTTTGAATAGAATTACTTTTAGAAATTATGATGCATCTCCATATGAACTTTGGAATAATCGAAAACCAAATATAAATTATTTTAAAGTACGGGGTTTCTTGGCTCATGTTCGATTACCAAATCAATATTTAACCAAGATTGGCTATAGAGGAGTAGATTGTATGTTTATTGGTTATTCACAAACCAGTAAGGCTTATAGATTTTTAAATCTTAAAACCCCAAGTCCTCACAAAATTATTGAATCTTTAAATGCTAACTTTTCTGAGCATATATATCCCAAGAAAAAAGATTCTTTTGAACAAGATTCAAGTTCTTCTATTTCTCCTCTTAAAAGGAAAATAGTTGAGCCATTGGAAGAAAGTCAACCAAGACGTAGTTCAAGATTAGACAAATCAAAAGACTTTGGACCTTATTTTCAAGCTTATTTGGTTGAAAAGGATCCTGAAAGTTATGCTGAAGCTATGTCTTCACATAATGCTCCATTTTGGCGTGAAGCCATTGATGATGAAATACATTCTATATTATCTAATAATATATGGATATTGTCAGATCTTCCTCCTAGATGTAAACCAATTGGTTGCTGATGGACTTTTAGGAAGAAAATAAAATCTGATGGTACTTTAGATAAGTACAAAGCCCGTTTGTTATCTAAAGGCTTTACTGAATTGAAAGATATTAATTATTTTGATACTTTTGCACCTATAGATTAGATGACCTCTATTCATCTCTTGATTGCTCTAGCAGCAATTCATGGTCTTGTGATTCATCAGATGGTTGTGAAAACTGCATTCTTGAATGGAGATCTAGAAGAAGAAGTCTACATGAAACAACCAGAAGGATTTGTCAACCCTGGTCAAGAACGTAAAGTTTGTAAACTTCTTAAATCTCTTTATGGATTAAAACAAGCTCCAAACAATGGCACGATAAATTTAGAAAAGTTATGATTTCTAATAGCTACTTAATCAATGGTGGAGATATCTACATATTTAGTAAATTTCAAGAAAATTCTGGTGTTATAATATGTCTTTATGTAGATGACATGCTGATCTTTGGAACTGATATCGAAAGAGTCAAAGAAATAAAATATTTTCTTGCTTCTCAGTTTGAAATGAAAGATCTTGGAGAAGCTGATGTAATTTCAGGAATCAAAATTGTAAGATCAACAAGTGGTTTGACTCTTACTCAATCAAGCTATATTGAGAAGGTTCTAAAGAGGTTTGGTCATTTTGACGACAAGACTGCTCCTACACCATTTGATCCTAGCATCAAACTAGTGTGAAACTCTGGTGATATTCATGATCAATTGATATATTCTCAGATTGTTGGGAGTCGTATGTAGGCCATGCATTGTACCAGGCTAGATATTGGTTATGCTGTAGGAACTTTGAGCAAGTTTACTGGTAGCCCTGGAGTTGAGCATTGGAATGCCTTAATTCATGTTTTAAGGTATCTGAAAGGTACAATTAATGTTAGCCTGCATTATTGTATCTTTCCAGCAGTTTTTGAAGGCTATAGTGATGCTACTTGGAATTCTGATCCGAATGACTCTAAATCTATTACTTCTTGGATTTTTACTTTGGATGGAGCAGCAATATCTTGGAGATCAAAGAAGCAGACATGTATTACACACTCAACCATGGAGTCAAAATTTATCGCTATGTCTTCTGCTGGAGAAGAAGCTGATTGGTTGTGGAGTATGCTGATAGATATTCTATTATAGGGTAAGCCAATATTACCTTTGACTATATATTGTGATAATAAAGCTGCTATATTTCGGGCTTCAAGTGATTGTTACAATGGCAAGTCAAGACAAGTTCATCTTAAACACAATCATGTGAGAATATTATTGGAGGATGGCATAATATCGCTTCAATATATGAAGTCCAACCTCAATTTAGCAGATCCTTTGTCTAAAGGGTTAGGCAAGGAATTGGTGGTACAAACTTGTAATGGGATGGGAATAAATCCTGTTGTAGATTGATTGTACTTTATGGTAACCCTACCTAATGATATAATCTTAGGTTCAAAGGAAAAAAACAAGTAAAGTTACAATTGTGAAACACATCAATAAAATTTTCTTTTTCCCTAGAGAGTGAATAGATGTGCATAAGTTGAGATTTATTCTCTTGATAAATTTATAAGACCGATATCGGTTGGAGTAAATAATAACACTCTTGATAGATTTGATAGTATTCCTACAAATGAAAAGAATGAGATTATATTCTCTTATTAAGTCTATACACCAATTTCGGTTGGAGTGTGTAGGAACACTCTTGATAGATTTACTGATACTTTGTTGTAAAGGAGGATGAGATTAATTTCTCTTAATGAAATTCATAGACTACTTAGTTGGAGTATGCAAAGTTACTCTTGATGAATTCACCGCACTAAGTGCGAAGTGGAGGCCGCTTCAATAAGATTTTTACAGGGAAATCTTAAAGCATTTAGATAAAAGAATTCAGGACATATTGTCGTAAGGTGTCAAATGATTTTGATTTTCACCAGAACATAGAAATATGCGTGGAATATTTTTCTACTTCATCCAATGAACCACTTAGTTCAAGATTTGTTCACTAAGTAGTCAATGATTTTGAAAGTCTTCACTAGCTAATGGTTCAAGTCCAAAAGACACCATTATTGATGTATGTTGCTAGATTGATGTCTCAAATGAATTTTATTTTTTTAAAAAAATAAAATTTCTTGAAACAAGTGAGGGATTGTTGATTTTATGTTTCAATAAATTTTGAAAAAAATACATCGGTTAAAGATTTTTAAGAGTTATGTTTCAATTAGTTTTGAAACAAATGCATCACTTAAAGTTTTGAGTTACAAAGGAAATGAATTTATCAAATTCATTATTCATAATTTTTGAGTTACAAAGGAAATGTATTTGACAAATTCATTATTCATTAAGTTTTACGTTATAGGTTCTTGAAAGAATGACATTTTTTATTTTAAAACATACATGAACCTATTAACTATTACTTAATTAATATACTTCTCATGCATGAAACTTTCATCCTATAAATATTGTTTTCTTTTGTTTGAAAAGACAAGCACTTAAAACTACTTTTCCCTTGAAAAATACTTGAGAGACATTGATCAAATGGTGAAATCACCAATTCAAGAATAGAAGAGCAACATTCTTGAATGCTACTTGTTTTGTGGCATAGTTGAATCTCGAAGATAGAGTTGTCACTTGTTCTTCTGTTTGCTCGTGGGAGAGACTCCAACTATCTTCAAGAAGCATATTATCATGCCTCTAATCCAAGCAAGTTTTATTTTAAATTTCTTGTACAATTATAATTATTGTTCTAACAGAAAATTCACTAAAGACACACTGTTGGGCAACCAAAACTAGTAAGATTCACTACTTGTAGGCAATGAACATACAGTGCTAAAAACAGACATAAAAGGAAGACTAGGAGCTTGAAAGTTTCATAATGCATACTGAGAGTGACAATAAAAACCTAACTTTTGTATGATAAGATATAAGACATTTAACCCATCACATCCTTGGGTGCTTCTAATGCAAATTCTTAAATAACCATCCAGCTTGATATCAGGCTGATTTTTACATAATGTAACTATGATCAATAAATCACATATCCACTGCAATTTTATATTACATAAAAGAAACTCGAACAACCAAAAGTACCGCCAGATGAAAATTTTATGCTCAAGAAGGTTGCTTATACGGTGTTAGTGGAAGCTTAGATGGGGAGCACAAGATGAGAAATAGAGAGAGATATAAGACAACAAAGAAGGAAGCAAACCTAGCAATCACGGCGTCTAAAACAACTTTTGAGCACTTGTACGAAGAGCTTGAGTGCAACGGCGGAGATAGAAAGTTGTATAGGCTTGCCAAGTAGAGGGAGAGGAGGGCCCGTGACCTGTACCAAGTGAAGTGCATCAAGTATAAGAATTGCAAAGCGTTGGTAGAAGAGGCCAACATTACATGAAAATGGCAAACATATTTCCATAAGCACTAAAATGAATGACGGTATAGGAATATTGTGCTGGGGGATTAAAACATTCCGAAAGTCATAGAGATTTTAGGTATTAAAGGTGCAAAAAGTCCACATATGTTAGGAGGGATATTTGTAAGATAAGGAGAAGAGTGATTGGCCAGATGAGATCTCGGTGGATTTCTAGAACTACGGAGGCAAGACAAATATGGAGTGGTTGACTGGGTTGTTTAATGTCAATATTTCAGACAACCAAAATTCTAAAAGAATTGAGGTGGAGTATAATTGTTCCGTCGTACAAGCACAATGTTGATATTCAGCATTTCAACGAATATAGGGGTATCAAGCTACTAAGTCATATTACCAAAGTTTGGAAGAGGATGGTCAAGATGAGAATGAGCAGGGGTGTTCGATCTCCGAGAACCAATACAGATTCATGGCGGCACGATCAACTACAAAAGTCATCTTGTAAGGAGATTGTTAGACCAATACACGGATAAAAAGACAATTTTATTGCACAATTTCATGAAACTATCTCCTATAACCTTTTTGTAATACCCCACATGTTTCTACGCTAAGAAGTGAATAAGTATTCCTACGTATGAAATCTCCTATCCTGTGATTCATACTTGAGTACATGACTTACAATGAATATCCTTGTGATAGGATAGCTTATGATGCATTGAGCATGTTCATATGAGTCACTTAAGGTAATTCAAGCTAAGAGTTTTTGAATCCATCAAGTTTTAGTGTTTGATTTTGCAAGGGTCATATTTGAACGAGTATAACTCGATTTTAATGTGGTATTTTGGATGATTTAGGCCCACCAAATTTTAGAGAATCGAATTAGCTTTCCAACGATACCAATTTCGCCTTAATCCAATACCCGAGCGAAAAGTTATGCCCATTTTCATGAGAGACAGTAAGGATAGGCGATTGGTTAGGCGCCGGCCAACCAAACATAGGCGATTGGTTAGGCGCCACCCAAACTAGCTTAGGCAATCACTTGGGCTCTGCCTAAGTCAGTTCCAGGTGCCAAAAACACTCCGTTTTGAGTTATTTTAAGAGTAATTAAGTCTTTTAACACTCCTTACACGTCCCTAAACTTAACCCTACGAAATACATAGCTTCTAAACATACTACAACCCTATTATCATCTTAAATATCATCATCCAAGAGAACTAACAGAGAAAAACAACTAGGGTTGCGTAACTAAACTTGAAGATTCGATTTCACGAAAATTCCTCTGTAAATCATCAAGAATCTTCCTTCTAAGGTATTCGTGAGTTGATTCATGGACTCCTTTCATCCATGAAGCTCAAGAACCATCTTCTAAATTTTTTATCATGATGTTTATGTTGGTGGTGGTTGATGTTCATGTGGTTGGAGTTTGATTATGCCTAAGATGGGATCTTTGTATGTTTATTGTGAGGATGTGGTGGTATTTAACGTATAAATATGTGAAATTGGTGGTTGAATATTTGTAATCTTGATGAATGCACCTATGCCTAAGATGTGCATGTAAGGTGTTTGTGAAAATACCTAAGGCAATAAAAATAATGCTTTTATGATATAATAAGTCCTAAATGACTATTCCATGTTCTAAGTTTATGTTCAGCGTGATCCCCATGCTATTGTGAATTGTGGACTCAAATCTTATGATCAAGTCATGTCATGTGTGTCAGTTTCCTCTTATCAAGTCCTGGGGGTACTTGTACCCAAAAACTATAGTTGTGTGCCTAGATCCATGTCATGTTTCACGATATTCGAACTCAAGCTATGATTCCATAGACTTCAGTTAGTCATGTGGCTCAGGAAAAACCTCATGATCTTAGTCAGTTGTCAGATATCAGTAACATTCCGCCAGCCAATAGAATTCAGTAAGATTAAGTCATGAACAGTCAGTTATTCATGTCCAGTCCCTCCAGATAGGAGTAGAGGTTAGCACCGAGTGAACCCAAGGATGGGAACTCACCCGCCAGTTCAGGGTATGATTCTTAGTAGTCATCCTTGTGTTCCAGAACTACGTAGCCAATGTAGGTTGAGACATCTTAACCTGTCAGATTAGGGTTGATGGGGTGGCTTAACCCATCAGTTTAGGGTTCCCACCGTTCTCATTGAGTACCCGCCAGATAAGGGTCACTCACAAGCTGTCCTTACCCGTGGCACGACATTGACACCCCTCCAATCGGGGCATAGGTTGGACCCCAGCTTAGCCATAACGGCATACATGGGGCATGTCGGTTAAACACTACTTCCCACAGTTTCAGTATTAGTCTCAATAAAAGAACTCAGGGCATTCTTCAGATTTTAGTATATACAGGACTGTCAGATACAGTCGCCCATGTTATCAGTTTCAGTATCAGTCATGATAGTTATCAGTAAACCATGTATTAGCTTATAGGTCATGCTATCATGTATTCACGGTCCCAGTTTCTATATATATGTGTTTGCACTCCCACGTTCATATTAGTCAGTCAGTGTTGTTCATACATGAAACCCTTTATGTTCAGCCTACCTTCCTCGTATACTCAGTACTCCAGTTGCACTGACGCATTTGCGCTATGGTGCTTTCTTTTTATGTTATACCATAAGTTCTGAGAAACGAGCTCCAGCCCAGCAGTAGCGGTAGCATTCCAATCGTAGAGACACAGTGAGTCCTTATTGATTCGAGGAAAATACGATTTGATACATTTATTTATTTCTTCAGTTCAGTTTTACGGACTTAGCTGGAGACATGTTCCTTCAACTCCTTATTCAGATAATTTAGAGGCTTTCAGATTTACGTTCAGACTTAGCTTTCAGATTGAGTTGTTTTGGGTATTTTCACCCTCATGATTTTATTTAGTTGAACCTTATGGCCTTATAGTAGGTATTCTGCATTATTATATCATGATTTTTAGTATACAGGTACAGATATCAGTCATGGGTTAGCTTGTGGTCCCTCGGGGTCATAAGCACCGTGTAGCATTCCAGTTCAGTGAATCGGGGTGTTACAAACTTGGTATTAGAGCCTAAGGTTCAATAGAGTCCTAGGAAGTCTAAAAGATGCATCTAGTAGAGTCTTGTACATGGGTGTGTTGCGCGCCATATTTATGTGCGGGAGGCTATAAGATGTTTTAGGAACAGTCCCCTTTCTTCATTATTCATGTCATGCTAGTAAGCATAATCACAAGTTAAAATCTCAGTCTAATCCATTCTTCTCTTATTCCAAACCATGGCCCCAAAGAGAAGAAACCAGCCAGTTCCTCAGCTCGAAGATCCTTTGGGCGAACATGTTTCCCATGCGGAGTTTAGAGCCGTATTTACCACACTTGATCAGTCCATAGCTGCACAGAATGAACGGCCACCAGTCATTTCAGCCAATCAGTGAACAATCCCAAAGCAGCTAGGGTTTGGGACTTCACCCGGATGAGGACCCTCGGGAGTTCATTGACCAAGTCCAGAAGGTCATTGACATCATGGGTGTTACTTCTATTGAGAGTGTTGAGTTAACCGCCTACCAGTTACAGGATGTTGCTCATGATTGGTACAAACAGTGGAAGTCTGAGAGGTTAGATGATACAGGCACTATCGAATGGAAGGAATTTGTCACAGCTTTCTTAGACAGATTCTTTCCCCAAGAGCTGAGAGAAGCCAAAGTTCTTGAGTTCATCAACCTCAAGTAGGGGAATATGAAGGTTAGGAAGTATTCTCTCAGATTTACTTAGCTATCCAGGTATGCTCCTCATGTGGTTGCAGACAATAGAGCTAAGATGAGCAAAATCGTGTCAGGGGTCAACGATAGCGTGGTAAATGAGTGTAGGTCTGTGATGCTGATCGGTGATATGACCTTAGCCAGACTTATTACCCATGCCCAACAAGTAGAAGAGCAGATGTTTAAGACAAGGAAGAGACAGAACAAGAGAGCAGGGTCAGGTAACTTCAACTTTGCTCACCCCAAGTCAGATGGAGGAAACCGTCCATGGTTTCGCTCCAAGTCATCCGTTCCAGCTCCTTTCTCTGCCAGCGCTCCACTGCCAAAGTTCAGAGATGGCAATAGAGACAAAGCGCCAGGCTTTAAATCTCAGGGCAGTATTAGCAGTGCCCGAACGAATCCCCTTTGTCAGACTTGTGGTAAGAACCACAAGGGCATTTGTAGAGCTGATAGTGATGTCTATTTTGGTTTTGGCAAGCCAGGCCACAGGATTAGGGAGTGTCTGCAGTCAAGTCTTTAGGGTCAGAAAAATCATTCTACAGCTCAGTCGAGTTGCCCGAACCAGCAGGGTGCCATTTCCAGTGCTACCAGTGGGCAACGCCCAAACAGACTCTATGCTTTTCAGTCCCGATAGGATCAGAAAAATTCTCCTGATGTCGTTACTGGTACGTTATAGATTTTCCATGTTCATGTTTATGCTTTGCTAGACCCAGGTGCATCTTTGTCTTTTATTACTCCATACATAGCAAGCGATTTCGGAATCAGTCCCAAAGTCCTAGTAGAGCCCTTCTCAGTCTCTATACCAGTGGGTAAAACCATCATAGCCCGGCGGGTATACAGGAACTGCCTGGTTATGATATCTTAGAAATCCACGTCAGCAGATTTAGTGGAGTTAGAGATGATTGATTTTGATATCATTCTCGGCATAGATTGGCTTAATTCCTGCTATGCCACAGTCGACTGCAGAAATAGGATAGTTCAGTTTCAGTTCCCGAATTAGCCCATCCTAGAGTGGAAGGGTAGCATTTCAGCGTTCAGGGGTTAACTTATTTCCTACCTTCGAGCAAGAAAAATAATTTCTAAGGGGTGTGAGTATCATCTCGTGCATGTTAAAGATTCCAGTTCTGAATCTCCCAGCCTTGAAATAGTCCCTGTTGTTAATGAATACTCAGATATCTTTCCCAAAGATCTTCCAGGCATTCCTCCCGAAAGGGAAATAGACTTCGGCATAGACCTTCTTCCAGATACTCAATCTATTTCTATTCTGCCATATAGAATGGCACCAGTAGAACTCAAGGAACTGAAAGATCAGTTGAAGGATCTCTTAGATAAGGGATTCATCAGACCCAGCGTTTCCCTATGGGTGTGCCAGTGTTATTCGTGCACAAGAAAGATGGTTCTCTCAGGATGTGTATTGATTACCATCAACTCAACAAGGTCATGGTCAAGAACAGATATCCTCTTTCCAGGATTGATGATCTATTCGACCAACTTCAGGGTGCCAGTTACTTCTCCAAGATAGACCTTAGATCAGGCTATCATCAGCTCAGTGTTAGAGAATGTGACATTTCGAAGACAGCTTCCGTACTCGATATAGTCACTTTGATTTTTTAGTCTTGTCATTTGGTCTTACCAATGCCCCTGCAGCTTTTATGGACTTGATGAACCGCGTGTTCAAGCAGTACTTGGACATGTTTGTCATAGTCTTTATAGATGATATTCTGGTCTATTCTCGCATAGAGCGTGATCATGCAAACCATCTCAGGATTGTTCTTCAGACTCTCAGGGATCACCAATTATTCGCTAAGTTCAACAAGTGCAAATTTTGGCTAAGATCAGTAGCATTCCTTGGACATATTATTTTCGGTGATAGCATTAGAGTAGATCCTCAGAAAACCAAGGCTATAAGAAACTGGCCCAGACTCGTATCTCCATCAGATATTAGGAGTTTCTTGGGTTTGGCTGGCTATTACAGATGGTTTGTTGAGGGATTTTCTTCTATTGCATCTCCCATGTCCAGATTGACTCAGAAGAAGATTAAGTTTCAATGTTCAGATTCATGCAAGAAGAGCTTTGAAGAGTTGAAGACTCGACTCACCTCAGGTCCAATTCTAGCTATTCCAGATGGTTTTGTAGTCAATTGTGATGCATACAGAGTGGGTTTAGGTTATGTCCTCATACAGCATGGTAAGGTCATAGCCTACGCCTCCAGACAGTTAAAGCCACATGAGAAGAATTATCCTACTCATGATCTTGAGTTAGCAGCGGTAGTTTTTGCCTTGAAGATTTGGAGGCATTATTTATATGGAGTTCATGTAGATGTCTTCACAGACCATAAAAGCCTCCAGTATGTCTTTTCCCAGAAAGATCTCAATCTTCGCCAGAGAAGGTGGTTAGAGCTCTTGAAGGATTATGACATGAGTATTCTTTATCATTCGGGCAAGGCCAATGTTGTGGCCGACGCTCGCAGTCGACTCTCCATGGGTAGTATTTCTCACATTGAGGATAGTAAGAAAAAGATGGCTCAGGAGATCCATCAGCTTGCCAGACTAGGCGTTCGCTTAGTCGATTCTTCAGAGGGTGGTGTATGTATTCATAGTAGTTTAGAGTCATCTCTAGTTTCTGAGATGAAAGAGAAACAAGACAGGGATCCTATCCTTATCAAGCTAAAAGAGTCAATTCAGAATCAGAAAGTCGAGGTTTTCTCCCTAGGGGGAGATGGTGTTCTTCGTTGTCAAGGTCGTCTATGTGTTCCAGGTGTAGATGAATTGAGGCAGCTAATTCTTGCAGAAGCACATGGTGCGTGATACTCTATTCATCCAGGGGCCACTAAGATGTACCGCGACATACGAGAGATCTATTGGTGGAGTGGGATAAAGAGAGATATTGCAGAGTTTGTGGTTAAGTGCTCTACATGTTAGCAGGTTAAGATAGAGCATTGGAAACCTAGTGGTTCCATGCAAGAGTTCACCATTCCTACTTGGAAGTGAGAAGAAGTTAACATGGGCTTCGTGACGGGTTTGCCTAGAACTCGTCATCAGCATGATTAAGTCTGGGTCATTATAGATAGAATGACTAAGTCAGCTCATTTCCTTCCTGTTCGTACTTTTTATTCCGCTGAGGATTATGCCAAACTCCATATCAGGGAGTTAGTTAGGTTACACGGTGTTCCACTATCTATCATCTCAGATAGAGGTACCCAGTTCACTTCTCACTTTTTGAAAGCGTTCCAAAAGGGTCTCGGTACCCAATCCATCTCAGCACAGCATTTGATCCTCAGACAGATGGTCAAGAAGAGAGGACCATTTATACTCTTGAAAATATGCTAAGGGCATGTGCAATTGACTTCAAGGGAAGTTGGGATGACCACTTGCCTTTGATTGAGTTTGCATACAACAATAGCTATCATTCTAGTATTCAGATGGCTCCATTCAAAGCTCTCTATGGTAGCAGATATAGATCTCTGATTGGTTGGTTCAAAGTTAATGAGGCCTCAATCATAGGTCCTGACTTAGTATTCAACGCCTTAGAGAAAGTTTAGTTGATCAGAGAGAGACTCCGGGCTACTCAGAGCCGACAGAAGTCCTATGCAGATATTCGTAGAAAGGATCTCAAGTTCAAGGTCAATGACTATGTCTATCTTAAGATCTCTCCCATGAAAGAAGTGAAGAGGTTTGGCAAGAAAGGGAAACTCAGTCCCCGGTATGTCGGTCCCTTCAAAATTCTTTGTCGCTTCGGCAAGGTATCTTATGAGCTTGAGTTGCCTTCAGATCTAGCCTCAGTCCATCCAGTCTTCCATGTCTCTTTGCTAAAGAAGTGCATAGGTGACCCAGTAGTTGTTGTCCCTATTCAGAGCATCGACATTCAAAACAGCCTCTTTTATGAAGAGATTCCAGTCGAAATCTTAGATTATCAGACTCGTAGATTGAGGAACAAAGAAGTCCCTCTAGTCAAGGTTCTTTGGCAAAATTAGTCTCATGAGGGAGCTACTTGGGAAGCAGAAGCAGATATGCATACCAAGTATCCTTACCTCTTTCCCGCCAATTTAGATCAAGCTCAAGGTAACAGTTCTCCTTAATCTTATTCAGTTTTATGTTCATGTTTCCAGTATAAACTTGGTACCTATTAACCGTTTCATACTCAGTCATGCATTCATGTGTCAGTTGTTCGTGCATCAGATATGCACGAGTTTGGTATGTTTAGAATGTCAGTCATGAGATCAAGTTGCAGTTCTTCATGTTCAGTTCAGGTTTTATTGTCTTGTATCCCTTCTCAGTAAATTCTCATTCGAGGACGAATGTTCCCAGGGGGGAGATATTGTAATACCCCACATGTTTCTAAGCTAGAAAACGAATAATTACTCCTACGTATGAAATATCCTATCCTGTGATTCATACTTGAGTACATGACTTACAATGAATATCCTAGTGATAGGATAGCTTATGATTCATTAAGCATGTTCCTATGAGTCACTTAAGGTAATACAAGCTAAGAGTTTTTAAATCCATAAAGTTTTAGTGTTTGATTTTGCCAGGATCATCTTCGAATGAGTATAACTCGATGTTAATGTGGTATTTTGGCTGATTTAGACCCATCAAATTGTTGAGAATCAAATTAGCTTTCCAACGATACCAAGTTTGCCTTAATCCAATACTCGAGCTAAAAGTTATGCCCATTTTCATGAGAAAAAGTAAGGATAGGCGATTGGTTAGGCACCGCCCAACCAAACATAGGCGATTGGTTAGGCGCCACCCAACCTAGCTTAGGCAATCACTTGGGCGCCGCCTACGTTAGTTCCAGGTGCCAAAAACACTCTATTTTGAGTTATTTTAAGAGTAATTAAGTCTTTTAACACTCCTTACACGTCCCTAAACTTAACCGTACGAAATATATAGCTTTATTACAACCCTATTATCATCTCAAAGCTCATCATCCAAGAGCACTAAAAGAGAAAAACAACTAGGGTTGCATAACTAAGCTTGAAGATCCGATTTCAAGGAAATTCCTCCGTCAATCATCAAGAATCTTTCTTCTAAGGTATGCGTGAGTTGATTCATGGACTCTTTTCGTCCATGAAGCTCAAGAACCATCTTCTAAATTTTGTATCATGATGTTTATGTTGTTGGTGGTTGATGTTCATGTGGTTGGAGTTTGATGATGCCTAAGATGGGATCTTTGTATGTTTATTGTGAGGATGTGGTGGTATTTAACGTATAAATATGTGAAATTGGTGGTTGAATATTTATAATCTTGATGAATCCACCTATGACTAAGAAGTGCATGTAAGGTGTTTGTGAAAATACCTAAGGGAATAGAAATCATGCTTTTATGACATAATAAGTCCTAAATGACTATTCCATGTTCTAAGTTTATGTTCAACATGATCCCCGTGCTATTGTCTTGAATTGAAGAAGTTGTATGAGATGCTCATGATATTGTTGTGATATGAAATGACCATGTTATTGAAGCCACGTAAGTATATACATGTTGTGTGCATTCCCGATCATGTGATAGTTTGTTGAGAATCATTTTTATTATGAAAGCCTTACTTATGATATTGTGAATTATGGACTCAAATCTGGTGATCAAGTCATGTCATGTGTGTCAGTTTCCTCCTATCGAGTCCTGGGGGTACTTGTACCTGAAAACTATAGTTGTGTGCCTAGAGCCATATCATGTTTCACGATATCCGAACTCAAGCTATGATTCCATAGACTTCAGTTAGTCATGTGACTCAGGAAAACCTCATGATCTTAGTCAGTTGTCAGATATCAGTAACATTCCGCTAGTCAATGGAATTCAGTAAGATTAAGTCATGCACAGTCAGTTATTCATGTCCAGTCCCTCCAGATGGGAGTAGAGGTTAGCACCGAGTGAACCCAAGGATGGGAACTCACCCGCCAGTTCAGGGTATGATTCTTAGTAGTCATCCTTGTGTTCTAGAACTACGTAGCCAATGTAGGTTGAGACATCTTAACCCGTTAGATTAGGGTTGATGAGGTGGCTTAACCCGTCAGTTTAGGGTTCCCACCGTTCTCATTGAGTACCTGCTAGATAAGGGTCACTCACAGGATGTCCTTACCCGTGGCACGGTATTGACACCCCTCCAGTCAGGGCAGAGATTGGACCCCAGCTTAGCCATAACGGCATACATGGGGCATGTCGGTTAAACACTACTTCCCACAATTTTAGTATCAGTCTCAATAAAATAACTCAGGGCATTCTTCAGATTTTAGTATATATTAGACTGTCAGATACAATCGTCCATGTTATCAGTTTCAGTATCAGTCATGACAGTTATCAGTAAACCATGTATTATCTTACAGGTCATGCTATCACGTATTCACGGTCTTAGTTTCTATATATGTGTGTTTGCACTCCCATGTTCATATTAGTTAGCCAGTGTTGTTCATGCATCCCTTTATGTTCAGCCTATCTTCCTCGTATACTCAGTACTCCAGTTGTACTGACGCATTTGCGCTATGGTGCTTTCTTTTTATGTTACACCATAGGTTCTGAGATACGAGCTCCAGCCCAGCAGTAGCGGTAGCATTCCAGTCGCAGAGACACAGTGAGTCCTCATTGATTCGAGGACAATATGATTTGATACATTTATTTCTTCAGTTCAGTTTTACGGAGTTAGTTGGAGACATGTTCCTTCAACTCCTTATTTTGATAGTTTAGAGGCTTTCAAATTTACGTTCAAATTTATGTTCAGACTTAGATTTCAGATTGAGTTATTTTGGGTATTTTCACCCACATGATTTTATTCAATTGAACCTTATGGCCTTATAGTTCTATGTATTCTGCATTATTATATCATGATTTGCAGTATACAGGTACATATATTAGTCATGGGTTAGCTTGTGGGCCCTCGGGGTCATGAGCACCGTGTAGTATTCCGGTTCAGCGAATCGGGGTGTTACACTTTTAGTGGTAGACAGGAAGACCAAGATTATATATTTTTGACAAAGTGAACATTGCATCAAATGGAGCAAATTTGAACCTCTTGTTAGTGCGCAATTGGATATGATTTATGCTAACATTATTAATCTTGAAAGGTTATCAATTGAGGTTGAAAACTATCATCGGTAGATCACCACAACAGTAGTTTATCTCACTATCCTACATTTCTCACCAAGGCCAATCCCCCATAATCATAGTACCAAATAGGAAAATCAAAACATAGATCTACTATTGTCTCATTAATCATTTCACACAGTATAACCAAAAGTAAAAAAAAGTGGAAAAAATTTCCCCGTATCAGATCCATTCAACCCATTTCTCTCTCTTGGTCCTTCTCTCCCGATCTTCTTCTCCGCCGGCACCCCATATTTCCAGTGAGACACAAACCTCTTTTAACTATTAGAATCGCTGGTCTGGTGACGACCAAAAAGCAGTGGTAACCAGATCCGGTGAAGCTCCGACAGATTACTCTGACAACAGGTTTTACCGGCGGCCAGCACATTTTCCGGTATTCATGTTAGGGGTGATATCAATAGTGGGTAAAAGAGGCGGCAGCAACATTCCCCGGCAACCAATTTCTCCACCAAATTGTCGGAATCCAACAAAAGATCAAGAAAACACCATCACTTCCTCTTTTTATAGGATCAGGTGCCCTCATTTCATATCTTCTAGTTTATACCCCCTGTATCATTGATATATATCTTCAGTCATTTATTTCTTGGTTCCTTGATTATTTATCTTGACTGTTCTTGTGGGATTATTGGTTTCAGTTTCTCTTTTACCGTGTTGGTATTTTTGCTTGTGTTGGTTTTACTTTCTAAAGCTGATTAGAGGTATTCTGATTAGTAGAGTTGTTGTTGATTGTTGGTTGTCAAACTGGATAGTGATTGTGGCTGTGGGTATGTGTGATTGTTTCTTGATTTTCTTCCTATAGATTTATCTCATTATTACCTTTGCGTCTTTTTAGTCTTTACTTTTTGTTTCTTAGCCTTACCTATTTACTCACCTTTTTTCTTTCTTTTTTTTGAATAGTGGTTGTAGTGGTCGATGATAAGCTAGGGTTATGTTCTAGGTTGTGGTTGAGGTCTGGACTAGGTTCTAGGGTGAGGGTGGGGGTGGGGGCTAGCATTAGGTTAGGGGTGGGTCTAGGATCGAGTTTGGGATTGGGGCCCAGGGGTAGTAGGGTTAGGTGGGTAAGGGAGAGTCCAAGTTGAGAATTAGTTCTTGGAACATAGGGACTCTTCAAGCTAAGTTCTAGAGCTCGTGAAGATTCTTAGGAAAAGGAAGATTAGTATAGCTTTTATCTAGGAAACCAAATGGGTAGGCTCTAAGGCGAGGGATGCGAACGGGTATAAGTTGTAGTACTCGGTTAGTATGAGGCATAGAAATGGGGTAGGTATCTTAGTAGATGAAGAGCTTTGGGGGTAGGTGGTAGAGGTTAAACGGGTAAACGATAGGTTGATGTCGATTAGATTAGGTTGGTTGTTGGGGGGTCTTCTTTGAGCGTTATTAGTGCCTACGCTCCGCAAACAGGTTTGGACGGGGAGGAGAACAAGAGTTTTGGGAGGCTTTGGATGAGTGGTTAGAGGCATTTCGAGCTCAAAGATATTGTTCGTTGGAGGGGATTTCAATGGGCATATTGGGTCTATACCGAGAAGGTATGATGATGTGCATGGCGATTTCAATTTAGGGGATCGAAATGAAGAAGGAGTTTCTCTTTTATATTTTGCTAGGGCTTTTGGGTTGTGGGTGGTGAATTCAAGCTTCCCAAAGAGGGAGGAACATCTTATTACCTTTCATAGTGTGGTGGCCAAGACCTGGATAGAACCTTTTCTCCTTAGAAAGGGTGATAGAGTGATTTGTAGAGACTGTAAGGTCATACCTAGCGAGAATCTTTTGACTCAACATAGGTTGTTGGTGATAGACTTGGTAATCAATAAGGGTCGACAAAAGAGGAGTGTGGAGGCTCGACCCAAAATTAAGTGGGGTAGCTTGACTTTGGCTAGTGCTTTAGAAATAGGGGAGAAGTTGAAGAGTATAGGGGATTGAGAGAGTAGAGGGGATGTGGATAGTATGTGAGAGACGACTATCAGTTGCATTAAGGAGACCGCTAGAGAGGTGTTGGGTATCTCGAGAGGTCGATCTGGAAAGCATCGAGGGGACTGGTGGTGAAATGAAGAAGTTAAGAAAAAGGTGGAGTATAAGAAGGTGGCTTATGCTAAGTTAGTTGAGAGAAATAATGATGAGGAAAGGCAGACGAATAAGGAGCAGTATAAGGTAGCTAGGAGAGAGGCTACGTTAGCAGTTACGACGGCTAAGACAACAACTTTTGAGAGTTTACATGTGTATTTAGAGGAGAAAGATGGGGATAAGAAGTTATATAGGCTTGCCAAGTCCAGGAAGCGAAGGGCTTGTAACCTTGACCAAGTGAAATACATCAAGGGAGAGGATGGTACAGTGTTGGTTGATGATGCTCTTATTAGGAAGAGGTGGCAGTCCTATTTTTATAAACTTTTAAACGACGAGGGGGACAAAGGTTTTGTGTTGGGGGACTTGGAGAAATTTGAGAAGTGTCGCGATTATGATTATTGTAGGCATATCAAGGCTGAAGAGGTCAATGGGGCTATTTGCAGGATGCTTCAGGGTAGGGCGACGAGGCCATACGAGATTCCAGTGGAT
This sequence comes from Capsicum baccatum var. pendulum, assembly GCA_030864225.1. NCBI lineage: Eukaryota > Viridiplantae > Streptophyta > Magnoliopsida > Solanales > Solanaceae > Capsicum > Capsicum baccatum. The sequence continues at coordinate 236,811,429 of CM061556.1, read as the reverse complement.
TTTTGGAAGAGCATTGGCGGGGCAGGTTTGGAGTGGTTGACAAGGTTGTTTAACATCATTTTTAGGGCGACGAAAATACCTAAAGCATAGAGGTGCATTACGATGATTCCTTTTTATAAGAGCAAGGGAGACATCCAGAGTTGCAACAATTATAGAGGTATCAAGTTATTGAGTCATACTATAAAGGTTTGATAAAGGGTGGTAGAGTTGAGGTTAAGAAGGATCGTGACTACCTATGAGAATCAGTTCAGTTTCATGCTAGGTCGCTCGACTACGGTGGCCATTCACTTTGTGAGGAGATTAGTGGAGCAATTTCGGGAGAGGAAAGAGGACTTGCACATGGTGTTTATTGATCTTAAGAAGGCATATGACAGAGTTCCCAGGGAGATTCTGTGGAGGTGCTTGGAGGCTAGAGGGGTGCCCGTGGCGTACACTAGGTAGATTTAGGATATGTATGATGGCGCAAAGACTCGTGTGAGGACGGTGGGTAGAGATTCGGAGCATTTTTCGATTTTGATAGGTTTTCACCAGGGATTAACTTTCAAACCTTTTTTATTTGCCTTGGTGATAGATGTTTTGACGCGACATATTCAAGGGGAGCTACCTTGGTATATGTTATTTGCTGATGATGTGGTATTGATTGACGAGACTCGGGGAGGAGTTAATGATAAGTTAAAGATTTGGAGACAGACCCTTGAGTCTAAAAATTTCGATTGAGCAGGACCAAGACAGAGTACTTGCAATTTAAGTATAGTCATGTGTCACAGAAGGCTGACGTGGTTGTGGAGCTAGACTCTAAAGCCATTTAGAGAAGGGAGAGTTTCAAGTATCTAGGGTTTATGATTTAGGGCAATGGTGAGATAGATGAGGATCTCATGCATCGTATTGGGACAGGGCAGTTGAAATGGAGGCTCGTGTCGGGAGTTTTATGTGATAAAAAGGTACCCCAAACCTAAAGGTAAGTTCTACGGAGTGGCAGTTTGACTGGCTATGCTGTATGGAACGGAGAGTTGGCCAGTTAAGAACTCCCATATTCAAAATTTGAAGGTGGCGGAGATGAGGATATTGCAATGGATATGTGGCCATACCGAAAAATATAGGGTGAGGAATGAAATTATTCAGGAGAAGGTAGGGGTGGCTTCAGTGGAGGATAAGATGCGAGAAGTGTAGTTACATTGGTTCAGGCACGTGATGAGGAGGGGCTCTGATGGTCCAATGCGGGAGGTGTGAGACACTGGCTGTGAATGGTTTTAGGTGGAGTAGAGGTAGGCCAAAGAAATATTGGAGGGAGGTGATTAGGCATGATATGGAACAGTTACAGCTTATAGAGGACATGATCCTTGATAGGAAGGTGTGGAAGACACGGATTAGGGCAGAGGGTTAGGGGGTGGGAGTGTGTCGGTTACAGTAGAGGAGCGTTCTTTATTTGTGTGTTCAGTGATGTATATAATTTCGAATAAATAGTTTTTAGTATTATCCTGTGGTAGTAGTATTATTTTTTGGATAGCGGTGTTAGTATTATTTTGCTATACTGATATCAGTTCTAAGACGGGGGTCTATCGGAAGCAGCCTCTCTACTACACCTGAGGTAGGGCATGGTCCGCGTACACCCTACACCCCACTATGTGGGAATACACTAGATATGTTGTTGTTGTTGTTAACAATTGCATACAAATTCAGAAAAAAGGGAAGACAAAAGTTTGTTAGTGTACGGACCGTTCATGCGGCCAACGAGATTAAGCTCATGCTGAGTGTCCTCAATTAACTTTTCAACCAGACCACAACCAAGTCGCTTCTCAATCATTTCAAAAACTTATTCCTCCTGACATACACTTAAACAGCGGTGCGTGAAGCTTTCCACATCTTTGCGATATTCTGTATCCTCCGGCACAGCCTTGATCTCCTCTAGGGTTTTCTTATAAAGATTAATGAGAACTTCTCTGGCATTTGGAACTACATGAAGACCTACGATCCCTATTGGCTATTTCATTTTCGCCATCATCATCAATGGCCTCGCTACTCTTCGTAGAAATATTTTTTCGACTCGCTCGCTCACCCACTGTCACTTGGAGCTTTGAACAAGGAAATTATGCTCAAATTTTAGCTGATGGTGAGTGATAATTTGGGCCTGTTGGTATTTGAAGTCTGAACTATTTGGATTGGGCTTGCTTTTTTGCAAATATGGGCTTATAAGTCTGACTCACATTGATTTACGCCTTAGGAAACTAGCCTAAACTCATATGACCCGTCTAATCCGGCCAAGTTTTAATGTGTTTGAGTCAGAGTGATTTTGATAATGAAAAATTATGTCAAATATAGTTATTAAGATTGTTTATTATAAGTTATAGCAATACTTTTTAATTTTTATTGAATTAAAGAAATAATTGCAAGTTATAATAACTTTTAAGAATTTAAAAAAATAATAATAATAATAAAACATCATTTTTTTTAATAATTAATATTCACATTATCTCCTTATTTATAGCATTTAATATTTATTTCTCTTCATTAAATCTTTTGATAATCATGACAAGTGTTATTATTGGTATCAATAACTATCTCTTTTTTATTTTATTATTAATTAAGTTACAAAATCAGTTCTTAAATTAAGAAGCAAAATATAGTAAAGATATTTTTTTACATTGATACACAATATTTGACTTCTTAAAACTTTGTTAATTAAGTTATTATTTCAGTATTTGCACGATTTTTCACTGTCACTTTACTGATGAAAGATTTCTCAACCATTAATTCACTTCTTTACCATAAATTAAATTTTTCTCTTTTTTTTACTGAACGATATATATATCTTGCGTATGACGTTGAGTTTTCCGTCATATATTTCTTTTTGAGATTTAAAGTTGCTTCGATTTGAATGAGTATATAAATTGAACATGTTATGTAGAATTTTTCTTAGAATTTTCGTGTATGAAACCTGTATAAAATCAATATTTCGCTTAAGGTTTATAAAATAGTTGCTTACATGTTATATTTATATGAAATGAGTATAATAATTATAGAAGCTGGTATAGAAATTGACACCAAATATTGTATGTTATTATTTATTTTAGTGTATGAATAAATATACAAACTTGTATTTTTTGAATTATGATATTCTAGTAAGGTGATACCAATTTACATACTCATTCCATTACAAAATTCTCAACAACACATGTTGTCAAAGACCCAATCTTTGAAACAATATATTACCTGATGCCTAAAATATCATACTATATACTAAATTAATTCACTGCTACAACTGCATGATATCAATTTCGATACAATTTTCATAAAACATGAAATAACTAATCACGTCATGAAGTATCTTTTTTAAATACTCTTTTCATACAATATGAAATAACTAATCATATTATATGAGACATCTATTTATATACCTTTTTCATACAATACGAATTTATATACCTCTTGAATACAATACAATACAATCAATGTGCATCTTAATGGTGAAACAAAAACAACTAATCACATTATGTTTAACGGTTGAATTGGTAGATCTTCTACATTTTAGTGATTATTGTTTTGGCCCCAAGCAATTATTTTAATATAGATCTTTTATCTCCCTAATTTCTTTAATTGAATGTAAACTATTTTCATCAACAATGAATTCGACACTACACTATTACATCCATAGTCACATTCCTCAACATTATACACAATGGATACTTGATGAAGAAATTTCTATTCACCTTTTCTTGATTCAAATACACCTGCACACCAAAATGCAATCACATTGATCGGGTCATTGTATTACGTTTTTTAATAATAAACAATTTCTTCGAATTTGAAATTCACATGTGTACTTTTCTAAATCAATACAAAACAAATAAAATATAATCAAATCAACATAATTTTATGTATGGAATTAGAAGAATTTAAACATTGAAAAAGATTGAAATTATATGTGATATTCCAGCTTCCTCCATGTTGTATGATTGAATGTAATTATCACCATCCATATTATGAGAAAATCATTCTGTCTTTTTCATTTTTTTTCATTTTGAATAACTTTAGCTTCAATTAAAATACTTAAGTCCGTATTATAATCGAATTTCTCGCTATAAATATCAAAATTATTTGAGAAATTATGATTGAATACATAAAAAATACTCGTGATATTTCACCTACCTTCATGTTGTATCATGATTGAATGTAAATTATCACCCTCCGTGTTTTCACACAATCGATCCGTTGTTTTCATTTTTTTACTTTGAATAACCACAATTTCAATTAAAATACTTTAGTTAGTATTTAAATCCAATTCAATGCCTTAAATACCACCCTTAATTGAGATATTTTGTGCTTCAATTAGTATATTTTGTTGATTTGTTGAAGAAGATTATTGTTGGAAAAGAAGAATATTTTTAGAGAAAAAGAAGCTTCTTTAAAATTGTTTGAGAGAAATTGGGGGTGATTGACATCCTTTAATAACTACCATCTATTTTGAAGGGTATGCTTCTTTTTTTTTTACCAAAAATAAAAAATATGTTTTTGAAAATTTAAAATTCTATTTTTATTATTTTTTACAAAAAAATAAAATTGCTATAAGTTACAAACTAAAAAGAGTTGTTATAACTTGCGTTAAACAATCAAATGTTGTATATTTAAGGGATAACTGGGTAAACTACAAAAATGGTTGGTTGTTTTGCTTTTTTTTTTATAACATAAACATACACATTAACTTAGCATATTTACATAAATTTCCATCCTTACAAAATAATTGCAAAAATCTCAACTAATTATATATCTTCGTTGAATGTATCAGAGAACTAATTATGTATCTTGACAGACCCAAAATTTTAAAAATATATATCGGGAGCTAATTATGTATTTTTATAAGGGAAAAAATATATCTTCATTGGATGTATTATGTATCTCGACAAACCCAAAATAAAAAAATATATATCAGGAGCTAATTATGTATCTGTACAAAGGAAAAAATGTATCTTTGTTGGATGTATCGAGAGCTAATTATGTATCTCGCTGGACCAAAATTGGGATTTTTATTAATTATGCAAAATGTTAGAATTTTCTGTAATTAAATTTCAAACTATCGGGATTTATGTTGTTTGCTTTTTTTCTGTAAGAAAACCCTACAAAATCAGTCTTCTTTTTGTTTTATGCATAAGACTTTTATTTATTTGGTCCTTTATACCTCAAATAACTTTAAACAATCGGAATGGACACAAATGACCACTCGGCCAAAACATCCACAAATAAACATCACCCATAAATAAAAGTTATACCATAAGGGTCTATGCGAGATCTCTTTAAGCAATTGTCGGTTACTTTTCCTAAGGATTGAGATCGATCTTAAGTTGTTCTTGCTAGACGTTTAGTAGGAGTTTATTGAGAGCCAGTTGCTGTCCTTTTCGCTTATCATGCTAAGAATTTCTCGATGGTTTCAGTTGGAGTTCATTTTCTTTCCTTTAATGGACTATCAGGGTTAGCAAGCGTGACTATCTTTTCTCGCATGTATCTAAGCTAAGGGGCATAACTTTTACTAAAATAATTTTCATTATCTTACTTTAAGTAATGGGACTACCCTAATATGTTTTTGTCTCTGGATAAGCAAGTGAAGTAAGTTCCCCCACATAGTTCCCTTATAAAGAAAGTGTACTAGTAGGGCATAGTTCCCTCAAGCCAGTGTTCTCTTTGCTATCAATCCCGACTAGCCAATAACATAGGGAGAAAGTTTATATTCATTTTAGGAGGGGAGGGGGAACCCCTATGCATAGTGATAAGGGCGTAAGACCTCCAACTCAAATGAAGTAAGGTTGACTCTAGTCCCTTTGTCCCTAATCTAGACCGACAACAAAAGCAACTGAAACTGTCCAGAATAAACAATAACTCTAACTAAAATCATTGGGAATCAAAGAAAGCAAAAAACCTGTATTCTTATATGTAATCTACCCGAGGAAATGGGCACTCTAGTGCATAAATTTATTTTAAGAAAAAAAGGGGCATAGAAATAAACTTGGCCAGGTGAACTACTATAGTGAGTTCAGTGACTACTAGAGCAGAGGTAAGTCAAAAGGTATGGTATAACAGCCTTACCGAGCGAGCCTCTGGGAACTCCTGTAAACCCTCATGATGTGGTAAAGGAAGGATATTAGGGGAAGCAGTGAGTGGAGATTTCCATACAGAGAGCCGGATGAGGGGAGACCCTCACGTCCGGTTCGGAGGGCGGGGATATCCCGACCCTACTATCATTATGCCTTTGCAATGTTACTTGGTTCAACTCTATTTATGGCCTATTCACTTTGAACGACTCCAGGCCTTTTGAATCTATTAAATGACAAGTCGAAGTTAAATGAAATGGAAAAAAAAAATAACTAGGAACGACAATATCAGAGTTGGCATTACAAGGATAGAAGGGATTAAAGGCGAAGATAAGGTTGTTGTTTAGTAAGATAGCAATTATTGAACTAGGCAATCGACAATCTAGCTGCCATCCATCAAGAGCAAAGGATATGGCATCAGGTAGTTCTTTAAACCGAGATATGTAAGCCTAAATGTGGATCCAACTAGAATGATTTTACTCTCTATGAAGGAACATGTAGGACAAAAAGCCGGATTGCCCCTTATTTTGTGTCTACTCACTATAAAAAAAATTGTGTTTAGCAACGAAATTTACTGACAGACCAAATTTCATCACTATGTAGCGACAGATTAGAACCGGAACATTTAATTTGGTCGCAGACATTGCAGTCCAATTTTTTGATATCTTCTTAGCAACGAATCAGTGACGGAATTTGATTTTCGTCACTAAATAATAGCAAAAAAAATTAGCGCCCAAATTTAGTGACGGATTAGCAAAGAATTTTTTGGTCGCTATGTTAATTATTTTGTAGCAACGGATTTAGCAACAAACTTTCGTCGGTGCGCTTCATTTTTTTTTCTAAAAAAAAATTTTTTGTTTAGCGACCAACTATGCCGTCGTAAAATATTAATTATAGTTTTCTAATTAATTATTTTTACTATAGAAAAGAGGGGGCCTCTAGTGTTTTATTCATTTCTACCCCCCCCCCCCCATCTCTTCCTCTCTAAAATGAGATACTTTTCCCTCTATACTGATGTGCCTCTCCATTTCTAGATCAAAATTCTTCACTACTCTTGCTTCACTTGTCTTCCTTTTTACTGAATCAGCTTCCGATCTTCAAGTTCTTAGATACGTGCTTCTAATTTGACCTCTATTCAACTGATTAATTCCATTTGCATGTAATTTCTGAACTGATCTGCAAGGAAAGATTCTTGATTCGCGACTACTTTCTTTGGGCTTTAATAGAACCAGCTATTTGAGGTATTTTCCTCTTTATGTTCTTTGTAACTGCTGTTATGATGTGTGACACTACTACCCTGTCTTAGCCTTTATTTGCCATTTAATCCATCCAGTGAGGTGGTTTAGGAAGAAGGGCATCAACCAATAATGTAGAAAGTTTGACTTCTCATAAAGAATCAACAGCTTTGGTTTATTGAGTCATCCTGCTGGTTTTTAATCCTCCGCTACATGTTGAAATATCTCTATAATGGGTTGTGTTATTTTAAGCTTACTTCAACAAAATCTTGTCTATTTGTATGTTCTGTGACGTAGAGCTATCCTCTGAGGCATTTAACTTTGCCTAGTCCTATGGTAGAAATCCATCTTTGGTAGTTGGAATATGCTTTAGCGCTTTTGAGTATTTATTCGTCCAGGGAGGGAAAGATTAGCTTCTTCACATTGTAAGTCTAAAAGAATGTTGGAGGATTGTTTGGATACTAAGACAAAAGCATCATAATAATTCCTTTGGACTATGGCTAGTGAAGCAATGTAAACTTTTGTCTTATGTGGTCAGTTTAGTTGAATGGCGAAGTTAGAAGTTGAAACTGGATTGTTTTGAAATATACCCTTGTCCTTTATATATCGGGTATCAATGTGTATGGTTTGAATCATATGTATCAATTTCGTAATTAAAGTTAAACAAGTGGTTTTCTTCTTAGGGTAGTCTCTAGCAACCAATGCCTCCAAAGTGATGCATTAACTTCTTCTCTAATTATAAGAGGAGCTTTTTGAATCCTTAAGTTAGTCTTGCAATTGTATGAAAATTTAGAGGTACTTCACAAAACACATAATAAAATTATCCAACTGTACTGAAGATAAAAAGTTATTCCATGTTATTTAGCCATCATATGTACATCATATGTTATTTATCCAACTGTACTGAAGAAAAAAAAGTTATTCCATAATACTTCTATATTCCACGGAAGCTCTAAAATATACAAGGGAAATAGTTTTAACCAATAAACCGATAATCGATTCTTTACAAATATTTTGTATGTACATCAATGTTGCTTGGATTCTGCAAAAATGTTAACGGGGTGTGTCATGTATTCAAATACTTATTTGATACACTTATCTTTCAGGTGTCTTTTTACTGGAATTGGTGTAGTGCAGTTGTAGATTGGTGGTAAAATAAGTGGAGTATTGTATTCAATCGGGTGTGTTTTAAAACTTTCTTTTGACTTTTTAATTTTTCTTGGTAAGCTTGTTGGCTTCTCGATTATGTTTGTAACTTAAAATAGAAGTATGTATCACTTTTATCTTATTTTAAAGCTGAACTAGTTTTGTTTTCTACTTTAAGAGCATAAGTTTGAATAATTTAGTGAAACTATTTAACTGTCAATTGATTTAACTGTCAATTGATCAACTTAATTATGCTTTCTTTGCTAAGTAGTTCTTTATATAGAGCCTGATCATACATCATCGTATTTGTTAATAAACATTTCCAACAAGGTTAATTATTAATTAAGACTAATTGTCGTGTTTCTTATTAAGCTGGTTAATTAGCACTGATTATCCTTTTTCTTTATTTCAACCTTAATAGGAACATGAATAATCTAGAGCGTAGTTGGATGTATGAGAGGTTAGATAGCTGAGGGGGTTTATACTCTAGATTTGTAACCGGGGTGGATGAATTTATTCAATTTGCATGTTCTCAACCAAATCGTATGAGTGGTGACAAAGTTAGATGTCCATGTGCAAAATATCAGAACTATAAATTCATGGATGTTGAAACTGTTAAATGTCACCTTTATCAATCTGGATTTATTGACAACTATTTTATTTGGAAGCATCAAGGGGAAAGAGATGATATAAGTGAAACTTCTTATGGTAATGCATTGCATGGTGGTCTTCAACCAATATTCGAAGAGAATCCATACCAACAAATGATTTTGGATGCAGTTGGTCTCAACTTTTCTAGGGTTCAAGCTAGCAATCTTATAGCAATAGTGAACCCGAGTCATCTCATCCTTTTCAACATTCAATGGAGAAAGATCCTAATCCCGTTTCCAAAAAATTTTATGATTTGTTAGATGTTGCTGATGCAGAATTATATCCCAGTTCATCCCTCTCTCAACTTGCAGTTGTCTCTCGAATGTTGAATATTCAAATGGAGAACAATATGTCACAGAGAGGCTATAAACAAATGATGCAATTGCTTAAGGAGTCTTTACCTGAAGATAACATCGTGCTTGATAACTATTATCAGACGAAGAAGTTAGTGCGTAGCTTGGGTTTGCCAGTTGAAAAGATTGATTGTTGTGAATCAGGATGTATATTGTATTGGGGTGATGATGATGAACACCTTACATCTTGTACAGGTTGGAACCATCTTCCAAATGCTCCAGTTCCATTACATTGTCTTTCAAAAGTAAAGTTGATCCTAATGGGATCAACTGGAAAGGTGTTTCACAAGATATCAAAGATGGTTATTTTGGAGAATTCAAGGTATGTTTTTTCAGATCATAATCAATAGAACTTTTTTGAGTTTGCAACTAAGACTTAATTATATTACTTTAAGCTGAATTTCAAAAGAATTTCTATTGGGATGCTTTCGTTAGTGAAGTTCTGGTGAAGCAACAATGGATGAAGAAGGTTGCATTATGCTACAAGAATTTCATTTCCAATATAAAGAAGCATAGAGCTACAGTTCAACCGGAATTTGTAAATGACCATGTGTGGAAAAGTGGATGGAACTTTTGCAAAGTGATGACTGTGTTAAGAAGTCCGAGATAAATTCAAAGAATCGTTGTGGTGGACATGAAGTAGCTGCTGGGAAACACACTGGTGGCTCTATCACAGCTGGAGAGCACCGAAAAAAACTTGTAAGTACATATTTCATGAAAATTGTTCATCAACCTGAAAAGTTATTTTATTTGGGTTGTTGCTATGTTCTTTTGGCTGTTGACATGCTAGTTTTTTCACTTTATTTTGGCGCTATATGTGATGCTCTGGTCTGCTGCTACGTACCTTGAAATAGCTGATTAGGTTTAAGTCGTTACTTCGTTGTTTTAGTAGCTATGGTTGTGTCTAAAGTGCGTAGTAAGCAGCTGGTAGTGGTACTACCTTGTTTGGGCTACAACACAAGGATATTAAGGCAGATATTTTAACCCTAAAATATCTGCCTTAATATCCTTTACTTCTATTTAAATGCTATCTACTATTTATATTAATGATGTTTCTTCAATCATCAACTTTTTTTATTAATTCAATTGGCAGATCTTTTCAATGAAACATATCCTCATTTTGTTCCTAACTGTACTTCATGGTTCCAACCAACAACGTAGCTAGTGTAATCTCACCGTGTGCGTGAGGGTAGTGTATTTGCAATCTTACCTCTATCTATCTTGCAATAAAAAGAATATTTTCTCTGTGGAACATATCTGTTGTTTTCTATTATTGAAGCTATTGCTAGTTTTATGCTACTTTTCTAGCAAGAAGCTGTTTTCCAAAACTGCAACATACTGCCCAAGAAACCAATAGTTGTTGTTTTCCAGAACTGCATCAGCTGTTTTCTACATGTGCATTCTTATTTGTTACACTAATAGTTGCTGGAAATTGTTACTGCTGTTGTTTTCTGTTATTGCAGCTGCAGCTGGTTTTATGCTATTTTTCAGCAAACAGTTGCTGCAGTTTCTCTTATTTTTCCTCTTTGTTTTGCAACAATTCTTTCCTGCTACTCTCTTTTTTTTCCTCTTTATTTTGCTGCTATACCAACATGTTTGGTGATATTTTTTTTGCTTAGAATAGGGCAAAGAAACTTGGTGGTGTGTCATGATTCTCTTTTGGTATACTACTAATGTACGTTGGTCTCATTCTAAATACCTACAAATTCTGTATAGGCTCTTAAAATAGGTCGAGATTCAACTCCAAGTGAGTTACATTTGCACGTCTGAGCGTTCCCGACTTCTACATGTAAGTCCATAACTTACATCTAACGATATGATACTCATCTCTTATTTTTCTTTTGTGTTGACATGAACTTGAGTCTATTTTAATAACTTCACTTGTTACAGGAAAGGTATGAAGAAATTATACGGGAAAAAGTACAATGTGAATCTGAAATAGATCAATTGGAGACATATTATGAAGTTGCAGGAGGAGCAGAGAAGAAAAGATTGTTTGGTCTTAGATCTGAAGCTACAAGTTACTTTGGGAAAAAATTGTGTGCCTGCAATGCTTCCACATCATCAGTACCACCTTCGATTTCTTTACCGACAACAAATATGGAGGAGTTGGTGAAGCAATAGATTCTGGCCCTTACTACTCATTTTCTTCCGATAGTTATTGAGCGTGTTGGTGGTACTAGGGTACAAGATGGGGCCGTGCTTGATCCTCCTCCTACTCATGATGATGATGATGATGACGTTGATTCGTAGCTTCATATTATTCGTAGTCCATGATCGTTGCACTAATTTTTGATAGACTATTTTGACATTAGTTTATGTTTGATAAAATACTTGAAATTGTGGGTGTTGGAAACAATTGTTGTGAATTTTGCTATCTATTTGAATGTTGGATATTTAATCATTTTATAATTTACGTGTTTCAACTATTTTTCTTATAAAATTATTAGCGACAAAAAATTAGTGACTAACTTTTGTCATTGCTACTGAAAAACTTTAGGGACGGATTAATTTAGTTGTTAAAGACGGCTGTAATTAGCGACAAAAAATTAGTGACTAATATCAGTTGTAGCTACTGAAAAACTTTAGCGATGGATAAATTTGGTTGCTAAATAAGTAGACCAAATTATGTTGCAACGGATCAACGACAAAATATTCTGTCGTAAATTAAGCCACGACCAAAATGAATTTTGGGAATAGCAACGCTATAGCAACGGAAATGTACATTAGTAATATCAACAACCAAACTGTTTCGTCGCTAATTGGTCACAAATTTTGTGATAGAATTCAATTTTTTGTCGCTATGAGGTTAGCAACGAGCAATATAGCGACAGAACAAATTCCGTTGCTATTCCATCGCTATTTCTATTTAGCGACGGATTTTCATATGATAACAACGAATATGGCGTGTCGCTAAATGCTATTTTTTTGTAGTGACTACCAGTTCTTCCTATCGAACTACGACCGTTCAAATCTGTTTCATTCGAATATTGATTGGTCTTGGTGTGACATGATTTACGTGTTACTAATTTCCAGAAAAGTTAATATCTCCATTAGTTAAACCCTTTCTTACCTTGCCTTTGGATTCGTATTTTGTTCGTACACAATCAACGGAGGCCTTCCAGACATATATTGCAACGTCTCAATGTTATACAACACTAAAGTTCATGAATATCTTTTGGCTCAAGGCTAATGTTTTTTTAATCTTCTTTTAGTACTCTTTGTAATTGTTTCTAAAGTTTATAGTAACATTGGATTCAATGTCAATTAATTAATGCCGGTAAAGTCTTAGTACTATTTGTTAAAGTGTATATTTCTTGCCACTAAAAGTCTTTGTTATTGTAGGCGATGTTTTGTATCTTTGATAATGAAGAAGCTAATATTATTAATCAAATAAGAAATCAGCCAAAACCTTTCTCCGTTAGGCTTTTAATTTATCGTATTGATTTGCTGAGAAGATTTGAATAGTTATTTGTTTTATATGTGTTGTGTGTTTTAATAATTTACATGAATAAAGAGTTTCTGCGATTATGAATCCTTTTTATAGCTATGATGGAAGCAATCAGATTGTTGAGTTTATTGTCAGTGTACGTCATTCTTGATGCTGCTAATCCTTCAATAAGTAAATTGATAGAGGTATGATGCTCATAAATTTTCATGGCATGAAAAGAGCAAATTCAATAATAACTCAAGAATTTGCATTATGAAATAGTTGGAAGTCTTTGATATTAATGAAAGATTTTTTCAAAAAATTCTAATTAATTTAAGTTTAGGAGTCATTATGAGTTTAATACAAATAGAAAATTTTGTAAGAAATGAAAAAAAAAAATTGTCATAAGCTGAAGTTTGAAAGGAGAACAAAGGGAGAGGATAACTATGAAACTCCTTTGATTAATACCATAACAAAAAATGTTCAATGTTTTCCTTTTGAAAGAACAAACAAAGGGAAAAGAAGACGACATCAATTGGGAAACCCTTTCGTTGACATTCGTAATAGAGAGTATTTTGATACGTATCCCAATCAATGCCTTAAAAATATAATCTATGAAATATTATTATTTAGGATCTTCGTTAGAGACGAGTGATACTTTAGTAGGTAAATTAACATTCAAGTCGTGAAAGAATCGTCATACACCCGGAAGATAAATTTTTACGAGCTATATTTGATATTCAGTATCTACTTTAAAAGAATTTTTTTCTAAACTTACTTATATATGTGTCAATATATGTTCATAAATATGATTGATGGGAATAAATTTTATGTATCAATTTATTTTTTTTATTTTTCATGAATAATAGTTAATTTTACAAGGTAACTGACTTATTATATATTTCAAGTATGTATTTAATTATCCTTAAATTATAATATATATATATATATATATATAGTTTAATCGCACGTGTAACATTTGATTATTTAAAATTAAATGATTTTATCTATTGCGGAGATTTTTAATAAAGTGTAAAAATTCAAAACACTTTTTAAAAATCTTTCACACTTCAATATAATAATGTAAACATAAACATATACACATATATGCTTTATCAGTTCCAAGTGGTTGATGGATCATCACTTTTGCGTTTGCGTACCTCTTTCCCTTGTTGCACAGGCTAAGAGAGACACATCAATTTGAATTATATTTGTATTACGATTATTTTTCTTTTTTATTTTTATATTTAAAATCTTTCCTTATTTTTAAAGTCAAATCTTTATAAATTTATTGATTACATTCTATTACGTATTTAATAAAACACTTAAAAATCTGAAACTTCTTAATTTTTTCCTTATTGTAAATATAGTTTTATATTTATTTTTAGATTTTTCAAATCTTCTTAAAATCAAATTTAGTTGATTTAGAATTCTTAAACTAATAGAAAAAAATATCAGTTGTCATTAATTTTGATGATTTCTAATAAGCAAAGATTTTACCATAAATATATTTAATTAATTTTATTCTTAAATTAGAAAAGATATAGAAATTCTAATGTATTCTAATAAGGAAAAGTTTTTACTATAAATATATTTAATTAATTTTCAACTCTTAAATATTAGAAAGAAATAGTGAAAAGGACGATTTTGTATAAAACAAAGACTTTTAATAAAAAGTTCAATTCACTTTTCTAAGGGTCTTCACACTTTAAAAGTGTGAAGACCCTTAGAAAAGTGAATCGAATTTTTTATCATTCATTAAAAGTTTTTTGTTTAGATAAAATCGTCTTTTCGCCTTTTCCCACCAATTATTATGTCAAAATTATAAATTAAAAAGATAAATGATTGGAAGTTTTTTTTTCGTGGGATTTGTCTAAAGTGGAAAAGTTATTTTTGACTTTTTTTGGGGAAAAGAGCCACTAAAATATACTCCAATATATAAAAATTCTGATAAATTATTAATTAGTGTACCAAAATTATAAATTAAAAAGATAAATGATTGAAAGTTTTTTTTAACGTGGGTTTTGTCTAAAGTGAGAAAGTTATTTTTGGAATTTTTGTTTGGAAAAGAACCACTAAAATATATAAATATATGGAAATTCTGATAAATTACTAATTAGTGTCCTTATTGATTTATGAATGTAAATTGTTATAATTTTGGATTCTTCTTCATCATATGTTGTTGTATTGGTAAAGGTCTGTCCAAAGACGGAAAAGCACGTAAACTTGCATTATTTTTGTCAATCATAAATTTTTATGGTAGAGAAATAAATCTTTGAGAGATGCGTTAGATCAAAACTTCAACAAGAATGCATCGATTACCTTAAATCAATGAGTAATCTCTTTTTAATCTATAATTTTTTTATTGATAAATTTGAGAGTAAATTCTTTCACTTCAAGATAGATTTTATCCCTCTAGGCTGCACGAAGTTAGAAAAAATATTTGAGACGTTATTTGCAACACTTAAGTAGCTATGAATATTCACAAATAAAAAGAGAGGCATATGAAGTTGTTATTGTGGATGCAAAATTTTTATACAAGGTGATGATCGAGGATTCAAGCATAGGGTCAAATATTATGAGAGGCAAAAAGTTGCAACAATGCTTAGGGTTGATGAATGCAAGATTGATGTTTTGTTGCTTGCTCTGTCTCAATTTTAGTGTATATTAATTTGATTAAGTTTGAAGTTTAAAATATAAAGAAATTTTGAATCTTGCGGCCTTAAATTAAAGATGTATATAACTTTTTTAAATATTATTGCCTTAAACTTATCAAATACTTCCTGCAACCTATATCTTGTTGGGTTTGAATAAGTGTCGTATTTTTATTTTTTTAAAAAGTTAGGCTTTAAGAAAAAATTTATTGGAAAAGAACACATCTAAACTATATGAAAATATGGAACACCTTGCTGAAATATTAATTAGTGTTCTTTTTGGTTTATTAATCCTCAAGTTCTATAACAAGCCCTTATAATTTTATATTCCTCTTCACGATCGGTGATCACTTTTACAACAGTTTTTTTGCCTCAACTTTGTCTCTACATCTTCTTCATCAATTTTATCCTAAACTTTGATTTAATTTTCATGTTTTTTTTGTCATAAAATCTACACATTTTTATATTGTTGATTTGATGAATACAATATTAATTAGTTGAATCTGTTTTAGCTGAGATGTAACAATTCATTTTGAAGCTTTATATGATTGATATTTGTATGTTTTTGTTAAGTTCTACCCTCCCATCGTTGAAAATTAAAATTTGATCATGTGTAACTAAACACTCCTACAACTGTAATCTTTGCTGGTATATTATTACTACTGGTAGAACAATACTTGCATGAAGTTTAACTAGACATCACACTTGTGCATGTTGTAAGTATTGTGAAAATGTATATAATAGTATGCTATTAAGCTTATATTGCAGTAGTCTTGTGCTGGATTAGTTAGATGTTAAAGACTTAGTAGCCACTAAACTCTACTTGTGTGAACGCTTTTTTGAGACTAATTGCTCGGATAAGTTAGTAACAAATTAAAATGAAGTTTCACAATTAGCATTTTTCAGTTACACTTAACAACTATTACAAGAAATTCACCTGAATAATTATGAACGCCTCATTTTGTCTATAGTTCGATAGCTGGCTCAAACTAACTTCCATATGGATAGCTAGAAGGAATTGAAATAGATCCCAGAATGATAAAAGAATAAGTACTATCCCAACTACAATACTAACTAGGTTTTGAAAAAAATATGTATGATTCATTTTAGTGCTTTGTATTTTGATATAACACTGTCTTTACTTGATTAATTTGTGTTAGCATATTAAGAAAGTGACGAGCCATTGATGTATGTTTTATTGGCATCGACGATGCTCAAGTTGTGATTGGTTGCTTAGTTTTTGCTGCTAAGCTTTTAAAGAAATGATTGAGGCTTTCAGAACACTCTTGACGTGTTAAATAAGCATCTCAAACTATTTTGAAGAGATAAGGTATCAAGAATAAAGGGGAGAAGACATTTATGATAATGTAATTAAAATATATTCTTAGTTATCTCAGAAATAAGTTATAATGTACTAACATGAACTCAAATTATCTTACTGTGGCTCTTTTCTTTCAATTGATATAATTTAAAGTTAGAGATAACATGATAGTGTATATAGCTTCCATCTACTCCACTATATTACATCAACCTTGCTACTTTAACCTCCCCTGAAGGTGAATGTTTATGGATGAAATATTCTTTAGGCAAATTCATCGGTGTAACTTTTGGCTAGCAGTAAAGTTAGTTTTGCATTCTCCTTGTGTTATCTCTCAACTTTCAGTTATTTATTGACGAAGACATGATGAAAGTTGCTTAATTCCGTAATACTGCAGCGAAAAGAAGGCTAAAACTTGAGGTAAGACTTTAACTATATATTACTATTTAAGTATCTGACATGGTTAGAACTATGCAGCTCTATTGAGATAAAAAAGTTTTCATCATGTTCACTTATTAGTTTAACCACCTACAATAAATAAAAGTTTTTATTATTTAACATACAATATTATTCATAATGAGATCACTGAAATTTTTTTGCATAGGATCCGTTGGATGTGCCTATATACTGTCGACGTCTTATATTTCCTTATTCAAGAAAAGTTGACTCCACATCCAAGCTTGGAACAATCCTAGTTGTTGCTTCATTGTTCAGTCTGTTGTATTTTGCTTTTATTTTGTTTAACTGTGTGAATGAATTATAAATTTCTTGCAAATATAGGTTGGTCTTGCCAATTCGGAAGCACAAACTTCACTATTAAATGATGATAAAAAAGTTAAAATCATTGGTTAGTCAAAAATATATAGTCCACTTTTCACTATAGAGCCTTGATCGGATTGATTGTAGCGCAAATATATATAAATTTTGTTTAAGAAAATATGACTACACTGCAGATTTCTATTCTGTTTCTAATAATTCTGCCTAAGATTGGAAGCTATTTTAATCTTTTCCCTTATGTTATTCTTCACAGTTGATTTGTCTTCAACTATTTCTTTGAATTTCTTGTCCTGATATGTGCAAAAAAGAGACGTACTGATAAGTTGTTTTTCTCAAGATGTTATGGTAAAGTGCATAATCTGTCCTCGTTCCTGAATTATACTATGTGTTTGTATTAAATTTGGTAATTCACTTCATGCACATCAAATAACAGCTTTCAACTTTGGCTTACTTCTAAATCCCACCTCCTCTCAATCTAGAAACATAGTGTCGATAGATTAACTATGTTCTTGAAAAACTTTCTGTATTATATGGTAATGTCTGTCATTTTACGTTTTAATTAATTTTATTGGACGGTGACAAGGATTGATAGAAATATTATAGGTTGTGAAAGGTGAACTGAAAAAAGAATTATTCCAACTTATAAACTAGAGATATAACATATTGTATTATTGTCAAAAATATTCTCAAAAAAATGAAGCTGAATGGATGGTTCTTCAATCATATTGAGTACTCAATATTTACTCGGAAAGATTTGCAAAATTAGGTCACTTGGAGAAGTATTCTTATGTAAGAAAATGTTTGAGAGTGGCATGTGTCTGATGTTGTTACATACTCGACATATATAAGTACATTTTGTAAAGCTTGAATGCTACATATTTAGATATTATGAAAAATTTATAGATTTGATGTTTTTACAAACTACTTATTATATAAATATGTATGTGCGCGCGCGTCGTGATTATTGTATTATTTTGGTTATAATTTTCATTTTGTTACTATTTGCTTCGTTTTTTTTTTTTTTTAACTAAAGACAGCAAATATACTCACAATTCACATAAGGAAAACATTAATTTGAACAAAAACGATGTAGAACTAAGCAAACATATTATTTTTATTTTTAATATTTGGTTTAAAGTTTTAAGATTATGATTTTTATTTAAAGTTTTACATTAAAACAATACCATATTTGAGATGCAATATTTCTTTATATTATTTAAATTTAAATATATATATATATATATATATATATATATATATATATATATATATATATATATATATATATAATATTTATTTTAATGTCAATTGCTACTTTCTAAATTTTATTCTTTCTCTGTATAGTTTTATTAAATAAATCGAGATACACGTGCGACGCACGTATACTAAATTAGTAATATATTAAAAGTGTGAAAGACCTATTGAACTTTTTGCCCTTTATAAAAAGTCTCTGTTTTAAACAAAATTGTTTATTCACTATTTTTTTAATATTTAAGAGTTTAAAAATTAATTAAATAATTATGGTAAACCTCTTCTTATTAGAAATCATCAGAATTAATGACAATTAATACATTTTTCATTAGTTTAAGAAGTTTGAACAATGTAGAAATAAATATAAAAGCGTTAGAATAAAAATAATATATAAGAAATATCAAATTTATAAAAGTTCTAAGTAAGTAATCAAAGATTTTTTATAGATTTAACTTTAAAAATAAGAAAAAAATTTAAATATAGAAAAATAAAAAAAAATAATGATCGTACTACAAATATGGTTCAACTCGATGCATCTCTCATAACCTCTAGCAGCAAGGAAAAGAGATACTGCATGACGAATGCAGAAGTGATGATCCATTAACCACTTGAAACACGCAGGAGTGACGATCTATTAACCACTTGAAATTTCAGGTGGTAAAATATATATGTGCTTACAATGAAATATATGTTATGTTTACATTATTATATTGAAGTGTGAAGAATTTTTGAGAAGTGATTTGAACTTTTTGCCGTTCATTAAAAATCTTCTAATTTTAAATAATTAAAAATTACAGGTGCGACTAATTAGTATAAGGGAAAAGGTATCATTTCCACCCCATACTATAGTCGAAAAGTCAAATCCACAGCTAAACTATATAAATGACCTATTACACACCTTAACTATTAAAAAAAAAATTTTTTACTGACGTGGCAGCGCGTGTAAAACACTACACCACATGCAAGTGGTGGTAGCCTGACAGGGTGTAAATAATTTCACTTTTTTATAATTTAGGTGTGTAATACGTCACTAATATAGTTTAAATGTGATTTCGACTTTTTTTGATATAATTTGGGGTGTAAATAATGCTTTTTCCCTTTGTATAATTATAAAATTTAAGATGCATATGGGGAAGGGAAATGGGGCGGGCCGAGGCGGGTTAAGCATAACCTGCAGCCGAATTCCTGGCAAACTTTTTGAAAGACATGTAAACTTTTAAAATCTTTTTCATTGTACCAAATAATTTCTGTACTGCTATTATTTAAGAGAGAATGATTTTTTTTTATTTTTTCTTAAACATCAAGTATTCACTATTTTAAAACCAATATTACTTGAGAAGCATCAGGAAACTATTAAAACCTAAACCAGTTAATATTAATATTGGGTTTGAATTGTGAGTGCTATCTGGTTCAAACATGACATTTTAATCACGGCTACGGGATATCTATGAGAACAATTTTGACATTATCAAATTGAATGAAATCAATTTTTAGAAAAATAGGCATTAATTAACTTACCATAAATTCCAATCCATCGATAATACAAAGCCACAAGGTTCATATTCCTTGGTGAAAAAGTCACCATAATGAAATAATGATGTCACAATGTGTTAAATATGACTCCACCATGTTGATGTTGCTTTGCATCCAAGAGTAATCCCTAAAATAGAGAAAGCTATATAAATAATCTCCTGTATTTAAGAATAGGTTTAAAATAGTTTTTGAGTACCGATTATCTCTCATCAACAATAAATATAAGGTATGTGTTAATGTTTTTAATATAAGCTAAATATTTATAAATTGTTGTGTTAGATTTGACAGAAACTATACAAAAATGATATTAGCGAGAACTCATATTTATAGATACAATTCTTTTAATTTCTCCTATTTAGCTTTTTGCGATACAATTTTAATTGTTTTCTTATATCATTTTGGCGTCTAGTCTAGTTTTCTTTTTCTTAATGAAGATTAAAACGTGTTAATTTTGTCAAACTTAAGATCTGGAGGACGCGAATTATGGCAGAAGGCTAAGGCCAGTTTGGGTCGTGTAGGAAATTACTTGGTGGGGTATTATTCTTGCTATGGTACCTGGTTCCATGTTTTATTGCGATACTGTGTGCTTTTCTCTGTTTTTATTACTTATGGGTGCCGTTTTTATGTAATGAAATCTTGTTCTGTGCTTTACTATGTATCTATGTATCTATGTATTTGTGCAATGTCTTGTGTCTTGAGCCGGGGGTCTATCAGAAACAGTATTTCTACCTCTTTAGAGGTAAAAGTATGTACTTACCTCCAGATCCACTAGGTGGGAATACACTGGGTTTGTTGTTGTTGTTAAATGATCAAAATTGTTAAGCAGTATCTAAGTAACCCGACCCGTGAAAAATGAAATTTAGTGTAAATTAACCCCTAAAACAACCCGACCCGACCCGTCAAAAAGTGAAATTGTGTGTAAATTGCACAGAGATAGAGTAGCAGGGAGCAAATACTGGAGAGAGAGAGAGAGAGAGAATCCAATTGTTGGACGCAAGCAAACCCTCAAATCTTCGGGAAAAAGTATTAGAGGAGCCAGAAGGAGAGAGTAGGGCGCACACTTAAACACACACAAATTTTTCTCTCTCCTCCATTCAATTTTTTCTATATACACACAATTGCAGATAAAACCTCTCTACCTTTTCTCGTCGATTCGTTATCGTCTTATTCAGGTACATTTTGTTCAACGTCTCTCCTTTTTTTCTGATCCGCTTTTTCTCACCTATTTCGATTGCTTCATTCCTGCTCTGATTTGATTTGTACTAGTTATCGTTGTTTATGTGTATATATATAATCGTGGTGTCTAGGCCAGCTTCGGTGCACCTTGGCTAATTCCACCAGACGCGTTGATTGTAATAGTTTTTATGTTGACATTTGAGTTTGATTATGCATGTGTTGTGAATTTCGAGCACACTGATTTCTGCTCCCTCCGGTTTAAAATAGTTGTCATGTTTTGAGAAGAGTCAATTTGGTTAATTTTAAAGCTAAATTAGGGTTGATTATTATTATTTTTTGTTTTTGATAACTGTGGTGCCAAGGACATTTTGTGTACCTGACTAATTCCACGTGATACCTGCCACCTAACTTTGTCCACTAAGGCTGCATTTGTTTTTTTTTTTAAGATTCAGAGGTCTGAATGTGAATGCATTCAGATGTTGTCTCTGGATCTGAAAACTGATTGATTAAAATATTTATTTTTTCAACATCTGAATATACAAAAAAAAAATTATTTGTGTATATAATAAAATAAAAAATACAATTCAAATGAAAAACTAATTATATATCAGAAAAGTATGTAATTTAATACAACAAAATTATTATCGGATTGGAAAAAATATTTATGTTTGTTAGTGATAGTGGAGATGGTTTATAATGGTGGTTGCAGTGACAATGATTGATGTTAGTGATTAGTAATTATGGTGGTGATCTAAGTTGCTCGGACTCTTCAAAAATGTCTACGGGTGCGTGTCGGATCCTCCAAAAATAGTGTATTTTTGAAGTATCCGACACGAGTGCCACGAGTGCGGCAACATTTTTGGACAATCCGAGCAACTTAGGTTGTGATAGTTGTGATGGTTGGTATTGTTGTGACTGTTATGATGGTGGCGGTTGATAGTGGTGGTTGTGCTGTGACGTCGTTTGATGTTAGTAGTTGGAGGTGTTGATTGTGATGGCTGAAAAAGGAATGCATGATGGTTTGACAATGTGTTGGTGCTAGTTGGAGATGTTGTTAGTTGTGATGGTGGAGATGGTTGTTATAGAGATAAATTGTCGTGATGGTAGTGGTTGAAGTGATAGTAGAGGTGGCGTTACTAGTGACAATGGTGGCGGCGGCCAAAGAATGTGTGGAGGTTGTGATGTATTAGTGGTAGTTAGCGGTGATGCTAATTGTGATAGATGAGTTGGCCGGTAGTGGTTGATGATGGTGGTGCTGTGGATGGCGGTGGTGGCGGTGAATATAATTAGAGTAATAGAGGTAGTAGGTGTGGTAGTGGTTGACAGTAGTGGTT
Organism: Capsicum baccatum var. pendulum; assembly: GCA_030864225.1. Taxonomy (NCBI): domain Eukaryota; kingdom Viridiplantae; phylum Streptophyta; class Magnoliopsida; order Solanales; family Solanaceae; genus Capsicum; species Capsicum baccatum. The sequence continues at coordinate 236,788,491 of CM061556.1, read as the reverse complement.
GGTAGTGATATCTGTTATTGATAGTGGTTGTGATGGTGGAGGTGGTGGGTAATGGTTGACAATGGTGGCAGAGGTGGTTAGTGGTGGTGATTGATGATTATGAATAGAGTGATGGTTGACAATGGTGGCAGAGGTGGTTAGTGGTAGTGATTGATGATTATGAATAGAGTGACGGTGAATATTATCTAACACCAAAATTCCTCTTCAGACCTATTAAGACTTGATTCTAGATATGAATGATTAAGACCTATTCAGACTTATTAAGAGATGAAATCTTAATAAAAAACAAATGCACTTAATGGTCTGAAGTCTGAACCATTCAGATTCAGACCTCCATTAAGTGCAAACAAATGAGCCCTAAGTCTAGAACAGGTGAGAAGAAATCATACGGTTGTCTTTGATGGGATTAAATTAAATTAATTTGATATTTTAAAATTAAAAATTTAGATATTTAAAATTATATGACAAGTAGTATGAATTGCAATCTTTTTCGTATCAATGTGATGAAAAAAATACGATCCTACATGTTGGTCAAAGTTTGTAGTAATGAGCTCCCAAAAAAGAAATTGTGACAAGTATTTTGAAATTGTCACGTTTAGCTTCTCGAGGGTGGGACTTTGACCAACATTTAGGATGTATTTTTTTTTATTGTATTAATATGTGAAGTATTGCTAACTTAATCTTTTCTTTTTGTCTAAGTTTTTAGATATCGAAATTTAAAATTTAAAAATTTGAATTGATCTGATTCAATTTAGCTCCGAAAATTAGTTAATTTGACTTGAGCAAAACTTGACAAAGTAAAATGAATGGAGGAAGTATTGATTAGGTTTTGATAGTGATGCATTCATTTAAAAATGACACGTCATTTGTACGTTCAAGGTAATGTGAACTTAGCAAAATGACTTGTTGTGGATAATATTACCTAAGAGTTTCACTTAATAGTTGGAATCAGAAAATGGGTCTCTTTTCGTGTTGGAAGTTTTTCAAAAGGGCCTTCTTGCTTGTTTTTCTATGTATTTCAATGGTTAATCTGTTGGAAAGTACCTTATTAACTCTATCTACCCGAAAAGTGGAGAAATGGTTGTCCTGTTTAAAAGGGCGAGTTTGGGAAGTAACTACTTGTTTGAAGTGATGAAGAAATGAGCGGGATTTAGGTTGTGCATTGGTGGATAGGGTGGTCAATACTGATGCTATTAACTATTACAATTAAGATATTGTTTTCTATTGTTCTGTTCAGTTGGTTGAGGATATCTTGTATAAATTGTTAATAACCTAGTTAGAGGATAAAGAGCTCTGAATACAAATTGGAATATCATTATTGTACTAGTTGAATGACCTTTTCTCATATTTGAATTTTGAGGATGCACAATTACGGTTGTTTTCATATTTTTCCCGGTTGCAAAGTGCCAAAGTTTGGATATGAGAGGGTTGTTTTTGTTTGATAACTTATATTGAGAGGGATTTTGATCCTTAGTTTTTTTTTACAAGTTAAACAACTGACCTATATTTAATATTCCTTCAATCCCCGTTTATGTGGAACATTTTGGATTTGGAAGAGTCAAATGAGTTTTTCTTCATCCAAAACTTTTTGATAGCTTACAAATATTTTAGATTGTAAATTATTGCGACTTATAGTACATTTTACATAGTTTTCAAATATTTAAAAATTTATTTCAATTTTTTAAGATTTCATGTATGAATTCACAGTTGAAATTTAAAAATTTGACTGTCGAAATCCGGACGGTGCCACGTTAGTTGGAATAAAGGGAGTACATAACTCAGGTCCCAATTTATGTGGGGTATTGTTTGAATTGACACAAACTTTTGAAATTTGTGGTCTAAAACAAACCTTAGACATTTTTGTGGCTTTAAATCATTTTCGTTTAGAGTAAAAGGAAATTTTAAAGATGTTATTTCTAATCATATAAAGGTGACATTATTTTCGGTATAGACTAAAAAGTAAAGTTTGAGCTTTGTTCGATAGAGTTTCACGGTACCTATGTTGGTGGAAGGCAACATAACAAGTACTCTTTGGATTAGTTGCGGTTTGCACAAGCTAGCCTAGACACATTATAAAAAACTTTTTTGGTTATTAAATTTCGTGAAATGAAACTCCCTCTGATGTAATCCTAGACTAAGTTACTCGGACTCTTCACTTTCGGTGCCGCACCCGTGTCGACATGGGTGTGGGTGTGGGATCCGTACCTGATCTGGTCAACCGATTTTTCGTACTTTGACCAAAATCGACTGGAAAAGTCCGGACAGATTTAAGAAATTTTGTAATCAAAACAAAAGCGAAGGTGAAATTGAAGGAAATGGAATACCTTGCATATAGAAATTTATATGTTATTGCTTTTCTTTTTATTTCCTTCCAAAGATTTTCTTCCTGAACAACATTTTCTCCTCAAGTTTTTCATATAATATCTCATAATTTATGTTGTATAACTCTATTTTTAGATATTTAAATTATTTTTTGCCGAATCCCTGCACCCGTATTCATCCCTAGATCCATATTCCCGAATCTTTAAATTGAGACCATGAAGGATTCGACCTCTAGATCCGTACCCGCATCGGACACCCATACCCGAGTCCGAGCAACTTAGATCCTAGACATCCTCTCAATCCTAGTTCAGAATCATGACATTAGCAGGTAAATTTTCAGAAATGTGATGCTCATTTTACTCTCTAAATTAGAAAGAAAGTTTCCTCTTGCCAATTTTGTGTTGAAAACATTTTTTTATAAGGCAACTAATGGTGTGGCCTAGTGGTTAATAAAAGTGAGTGCAAATCTTGGAGCTCAGGGTTTAATTCCCATCTTCCCAAGCTTAGAAAGACACCTTTTTATATTCAGTAACAACAACAACAATAAACCCAGTATATTCCCACATAGTGGGGTCTGGGGAGAGTAAAATGTACGCAGTTCATACCACTACCCCCGAGGGAGTAGAGAGGTTGTTTCCGATAGACCCCCGGCTCAAGACGAAGGATTTATATTCAGTAACAATTAACTTTAAAATGCTCATTTTACCCTTGATGAGATGATTTATAGTCACACAAATATCTATGGCTTATTTTGGATCGCAAGTTTCGAAAGTCTCTTCTTTCCTTTTTAAACTCTGTGCCGAATCAAAGACATCACATGAATTAGGACGGAGGGAGTTAAAAGTATCTGTCATGTTAGCCTCTAGTCTCTCGGTCCTATTTCAGATTTCAGAATCACGGCATTGACTGGTGATTTTAGAAGACAATGCCTATTTTGCTCTCTAAATTAGCTACCTCCAAGTCCCTTCCTTCAAAACCAACACTCTTTTTTTCGTATCTATTTTTTCTTTTTGCGAAGTTGGTTAACTTGAATTTATTTTCTTGTTCTATGTTTTCCTATTATATGTTACTGTTCCCATTCTTATCACTTCAAACTTTTTACCTATGATTGAGTGTGGTATGTTATTTTTAATTTATTGATGATATAAATAGAGAAGCTCTTTAAGAATTTGCCTCAAATATTTCCATATGCCAATTGCTTTTTAATTTTAAGTGCACTAGATATTAGCAATTAAATAAACAGTGCACTAGTATTTGAGTCCCATCTCTTTTAGTTTCAATTTTGTAGGTAGAAGTTTGTGTTCTGATTGGCATCTAAACAAGACCTTTAGACAGTACTATATAATCAGGAGCAATTTTCTTTTCAATGTTTTATTTTGTAAAAACCTTTCATTCTTCATTGTTATCAATGAGTGAGTTTATAACTATTTAGTTAATTTTTGACTTTTTAAAATAAACTTTTAAGTTAATTTTTGACTTTTTAAAATAAACTTTTATCTGTTACATAGGTGAGTCAAATAATATAAGTGAGAAAGAGAAACACATATTATATTATGATGCCAAAAAAGAATTTAAGAGAAGAGGTTGATAATTGGAGGGGAAAATAGACCTTGTATTTCTAAAATTTACGTGCTACAACAACAACAACGTACCCAGTGTATTCCCACACAGTGGGGTCTGGGGATGGTAGAGTGTACGCAGACCATACCACTACCTCAGAATATCTATGGTCTAAAGTTGAACAAAGAGTGATTTTAAAGCAAAATTGACGAATAAACTAGTTCAACTATAAAGGCATAAACTTCATGGTCCACTGGTGATTTGTTTTGAAGCACCAGTATGTGGTGGAGGTTGGTTTTTCATTGGAACACATTTTTTTGTGTGATCAACCTGGTTCATTAAATGAGCACATTACTGGTGTAGATTTATCTGCTCTGCTTCCTAAAAGTAGTTGCATGGATGAAACAAAGAGGATGTTAATAATTCAGTTCTCATGTTATGTGGATCAGCACTGTGTGCCTGAACTGTTTTTCGAGATGTAAGAAATATCTTAGCGAAATCATCAAAAGCAGCAAATTTATCTGTTTTAAGAACAACATATTTGAATTCACGCAAGGTCTAAGTGCCGAGTTTGAGAAACATTTGAAACCTTGCATGATATATTTTGCCTTCTTTCCAGTTATTTTTTAATAGTTTAAGCTTTGGTCTTTAGCAAAAATCTAGTTTACTAACCACTTCCCTCCACCCTTTCCCGTTGGTTCTTTGTTCCCTTTATTCTGCAGGTGGGGTCTGTATCTTCTTTATCAGAAATGACAAAACCAAGCAAGATGGGACGGGTTAATGATTTGCATCACCATGATTTGCTATCTTGCCGCTCAAAAATGTGCAAAAAGATTCACCAAAGGGAGAGAGAAGCAAAATCATCTGAGAAGAAAGAATGGGAAGGGGCAACTTGCTCAGTCTGCATGGAGCACCCTCACAATGCAGTGCTGCTGCTGTGCTCTTCTTATGACAAGGGATGTCGTCCTTATATGTGTGCCACTAGCTGTCGTTTCTCAAATTGTCTTGAGCAGTACAAGAAAGCGTATACTAAAGTCACATCAATTGAGGGCTCTGAACTAGGGTTGCTGTCAAATGATGATCCTAATTGCTCGTCAGGAGCAGCAGGTTGCTTAGGTGGAGCTGAACTTCTGTGCCCACTCTGTCGTGGGCAGGTAAAGGGTTGGACAGTTGTGGAACCTGCGCGCAAGCATCTGAATGCAAAGAAGAGAACATGCATGCATGAAAATTGCTCATTTGTTGGAACGTACAAAAAGTTGAGGAAGCATGTAAGGCGGGAGCATCCTTCAGCACGCCCCCTGGAAGTAAACCCTTCACTTGCAGAGAAATGGAAGAAGCTTGAGCACGAGAGAGAGAGGAACGATGTGTTTAGCACAATCAGATCTACCATGCCTGGTGCAATTGTAATGGGAGATTATGTTATAGAGGGTAATTTCGGAGGCCTCCACAGGAATTTCGATCTCGATGAGCCTCTTCTCAGATCAGAACCTCATGGTGCTCGGTGGAATGATAATTTCCACCCAGATGATCTTTTCGGTGATGACTATCATTCATTTGATGAGGATGGGTTTTTCGTCCATCATTCTGGCACTGAGACTGCATCCAATGTTTTCAACAGAATCTCTCGACTTCACAGTAGACTCTTATTGGGAAGATCAAGGAGGCGGCAACGACATAGAGCAAGTAGCAGAATTCGGTGATTTATCAGGAGGTGTTCAAGAGTGGTTGGGATGACATCATGTGTTTGTTTCAGTATGGTTTTCTCTGTCGCAACACAGAAAAGTATGCGAGACATCCATGTTGCTGATCCTAACCACGGTTCCTGGAGTTTTTTAGAGGATTGATGACACTGCTTACAGCAATTTGGAGTTCCTTTCGTTGCCTGTAAATAGGAACCGGATTGCATAGTAAAAGTAAATTCAACCCTCCTTCCTACTCCTAGGTACCTTCAATTTCATGAATTAGGCAATAGTTTCATAAAACCAGTTAGTAACTTTTAAAGAAAATTTTTCTCGTTGGATATCTGATATATCCATCCATCCTTCAGGAAGGAAAGTTGCAACATTTGTGCATGGGGTTAATTTAGTTAATTATGAACTAATGGTAGTTTGCTCTTATTGTGTTTGTTTTGTGCTTTCGATGATTCATGTAATAAGCATATTTTACAGTACCGGTCCTTTATGTCTTTACCGGGTTGATGTCTTACGTTTGATAGGATGGTCCGTTTTTCCTCCAATAATGCCTCAACTCCAGCAATGATAGCGAAAGTGGAGACTGGGTGACTCAAGGGCGAGACAAATATTTGCTTTAGGCCCCTAAAATTTGAAGGCCTCAAAAAAATTTAGTTGTTAATCTAAAAGTTACACAAACACACAACTTATGTTTTCAATATTATAAAAAATTTCAACTCTTTAAATATATTACAAAAATTTCAACATATACACAGAATGTTATGTATATTAATAGGGAGAGAGAGTAAAGTAATTAAAAAAGTGGGGAGAGAGTTTAATTACTACCAAAAGGGTTGGTATTTATGTTATTTATACTTTATTATAACTGAAAAGGCCAGAAGTTAAAAATATCCGCTTATCCATTTTTGTGGTTCAAAAATATTCTTGCAATTAATAGTTTTTCAAAAATTATAATTAAAATTTTTATTAAATATGCATGATCACTTTATATTGATCAAAATTAAATTAATTAAAATGTTAAATTTAATTTGAACCCAACTAAAATTACCTGACTCAAATCCTACAAAATTCGCCCCAACTAAAACTACCGGACAGTATGATGGGTTTTTGTTGTCAAACGCAGAAACTTAGCTGACTTAATAGTTTTGCTCTAGGGATGAGTAAAAGTATGATTTATAAGCAAATCAAAATCTTATAGTCTCATACTAATGAATTTGTTTTTCTTTTTATGATTATTACTACTACTACAAAAAAGGATGTGGTTTTGTGTTACAAAACACATGAAATTAAGGGAGTTGTTCGAATGGTAAGTATCTTTTATTTTCAACTCAAAAGTTACAGTTCGAACCATCAAGGAAACAAAAGGATAAAAACTCCTGCAGAAGGGAAAAATGACAAAAACAACAACAACATGAAATTCAGTTATACATGACAAATTGAACATGAAAAGGGGAAATGAATGAACTAAAAATAATGTTTATTAACTTGATGGACTTTGAAAATAGTTGGAAGTTAATATCAAAACCAAAAAAAGTTACACAAAATACATATAATCTATATATATATCTATAATATATTAGAAGTGTGAAGGGCTATAGAAATGTTGTTTGAACTTTTTACCCTTCATTAAAAGTTTTTGCTTTAGAAAAAATCGTCTTTTCACTATTTTTTTCTAATATTTAAGAGTTGAAAATTAATTAAATATATTTATGGTAAACTTTTTCTTATTAGAAATCATCAGAATTATGACAACTAATATTTTTTTCATTGGGTTAAGAATTCTAAATCAATTAAATTTTATTTAAAATGATTTAAAAAATCTAAAAATAAATATAAAAGTGTTAAAATAAGAAAAATTTAAGAAGTCAAATTTTTAAAAATTTTAAGTACGTAATAAGAATGTAATCAATAATTTTGTAAATATTTAACTTTAAAAATAATAAAATATTTGAAATATTGAAATCTCGTGGCATGTTTTCATGGAACATATCTGCTCGTCGTTAATAACAATTTTCCTTTTTGCACACGATTCTACACTAATTTTCCATATTTATAGGATTAAGTAGAAGACTTGTTTTATCTACTTTCATTATTTTCTTTTCTTTTCTTAATTTGGTTATTTTTATAACAGGAATACAAATAGAAGAGTCCTATTTATTTTGGAGACGAAATAATACTCCCTTTTTATTCTAACAGAATTTATTTTGAACGGAAATATCAACCTTGATTTTTGAAGCATAAATAAATCGGTTGCTATTTTTTTTTATGTTCAAATTTGTTGTTTGATGTTTCTTTTTTTCCTTTTTTTTTTAATTTGTTTAATTGTGATGGCTTGAGAGCACATTAAAGTGAATAATTTTTTTTGTGTGTGTGTGTTCAAAATTGTTGTTTGCTTTTTTCTTCTTCTTAATTTTGATATTAATTTTTGTCTGATTATGATGGTTTGAGAGAAGATTACAATGAATAATCTGATATTAGATTTGTTATTGAAAATTTATTCTACTTACCTTTTTATGCAGTTTTTTGAAACTTGTGGGAGCTACAATTAAAATTGTGGTTGAATAAACTTTATAATGGAGATCGAAAATGATATTATTTGTTGGGCTTTAAGTTGATGAATGACGAATAGTAATGAGAGGTTGCTTTTAATCACTCGAAACTTAGAACTCAACGAAAAAATAAGAAAGACATCACTTATTTTTGCATTCTTTTGCATTGCTCCTAATATGTGAGCTTTTCGAACTTTATTTATATTACTTTATAGCTTTTAATAATTTTTACTCTTTTAATACTTTTTTAAACCTGCCTTAATTATATCTATATCCTGAATTTTAGAAATTTATTTATTGCAGATAATCTTAAAGAAGGAAAAAAATTCAATCAACATTTTAAGGACCGTCATTCTTCTATATGTAAGTGATTTTATAAAAGTGAATTCACTAAAGTGAGGTGCGTACTCTAAACAAGTAAATATAAAAACGTTAGAATAAGAAAAATTTAACAAGTACCAAATTTTTAAAAGTTTTTTTTTAAAAAAAGGAAAGATTTTAAATATAGAAATAAAAAAGAAAAATAACCATACCACAAATATGATTCAAATTGATGCGTCTCTCTTAGCCGTGATGATGTAAAATATATATGTGCTTATACTAAAAAATATGTTCGTGTGAAGAATCTTTGAAAAGTGATTTAAACTTTTACACTTCATTAAAAATTTTCACAATAGATAAAATCATTTAATTTTAAATAATCAAATGTTACACGTGTAAGGCACGTGCAACTAAACTAATCAAAATAAAAGCGCCTCATCAGCCATTACAAATTGAATTGATTCTTTATAACTAGGAAAAAAGACTCAACACTCTTTCCTGCATATTTTTTAGGAAAAATTTCAGAAATAACAACTATAGAGCCTTAATTGTAAGTCTTATAGCAACCTTTTCAAAATTACAAAAAATAGCAATATGTATTTTGTATTTGATTAAACTGTTGCTAGTTAAATACGTATACAATTAAAGATTCTATTCCTAATTTAACTCCAATCTGTTTCAGTTTAATATGGGAAAAACGGTTCCTTAATTTAAGGAACATTTAATTTGACAAATTTCTTAACCTTTTACATATATTTTTTCCTTTAATGACTTTATTTTAACCACAACCATTATTTTACAGCAACATAATTCAAAATTCAAAAACGTTTTTCATAATTTGCAACTCATATTAATTTTTTTAAAAATGACTGCTTTCAAAATTTATGTGCATTGTCTAATGTTTTGAGAAGAGTTTGATAAGACAACGCTGCAAATACAGGTATCAATAAACAAATATGATTTTGTTTGTGAATTTTCGAACTATATTTGTGAAAATCGTTGAAAAATCGTAACAACAATGGTTTGATCAGTTCTCGAACAAAGTGATTTGATCGATAATTTTTTTTTACAAATTAGAGTTTTCCATCACGCTATGTAGGTTGAATATTGATATACAATTGTTACGGTTTATTTTGTATTTTTTCTCGTTTCAATTAAACAATTTGGATCAAAGTCAATATTTGGAACACAGTCACCAAAAGTAAGGCACTCAACATATGTCAGCATATATAAATCACAATTCCTGCAAATACATTAATGAATAAGTAAGTATTTGCAAATACATCCTCATCAAACAGTAAATCATCCTTGTTTGAAACACAGTTCAAGCCAGTGACCACATCAAACTCTCTCGGACTGAAATGAAGACTTGTACTATTTGCACTTGTAGACTATGACACTTGTAGAATTTTTCTTTGTCTCAAGTGACAGTGATATTGAAACTAAAAACAGCGCATATCTAATATATGCCTTAACATTTAGAAGTATAGTTATATGTCAAAACAATACCACATATGTATCTACAAATACATAATGAAGTTTCATATCAGTACCAAACAGAAATACATATCTATGCTGGACACAAATACACTACATAAAATACAAATACATATTGTAATGTAACATATATATATATATATATATATATCTTCATATTACAAAGAAATAAATACATAATAGAACATATTGTCCATCAAATATAAGATTACAAATACAAAAATAACTATCCATATCATCGCAATTATATTTTATCAGTTACCGGTAACAAATACAAATTATACATTACTATATTCAAATACATATCTACACGTGAACAAAAACAACTCTTATCAGCACACAATACAAATACAAATACAAATACAACACTAAACAGTATCAAAATACAAAATACATATCGACAATATAAAAAATATATTTTAAAAAAATAATCCATACTAACAAATACATATAGATATTGTACATCAACAATATAATATTACAAATACAAAAATACATATTTAAACTTTAACAAATATACCTTATCAGTTATAAGTAACAAATACATTTCTTACAGTAGCAAAATACAAATATATATCTATATTGGAATAAGTATAACTCTTCACAGAACCAAATACAAATACAAAAATAATACAAATCATTACCAAAATACAAATACATATCATAAATGTAAAAAATACATTTTTAAAAAAAATTCATTACAAAATATAAAAAATACATATATGGACATATTTATCATAAATTGAAAAGATTAAAAATACAAAATTACCTCCTCCATTTTCTCTTCTTCAGATTCATAATCAGATGAAACAGGAGTTGCAATTTTCCTATATTCTTCTTTTTTCGACTGACTTTTTTTTAAAAAAAATTTTTAAATTTTTGAGGGTTTTATGGATGAAGATTCTCTCAATGCTTTTCGTTTTATGATTGCGATAATCTTTTTCAGATCGTTACGATTCCTCAATCTCACCTCTTCTATGCTAACACCACCCTTCGACTGAACATTAGTAGAAATCAAGTTAGTTTTTTCATCTTGCGTCAAATCAAGACTAAACGATGGTAGTTCATCGGAATCTAAATTCAACGGTGGAGTACCACTAACTGAAAAATATGCTTACCTTAATTATTGAGGAACAAGTTTATAAAAAATTAGAGAGCAAAGAACGTTTTTTGAAAAATAAATAAAAGGAATCATTGAAGTTGAGAGAACTGAAATATGGTAAATGGCAATAAATAAAAGGAATCATTGAAGTTGAGGGAACTGAATATGGTAAATGGCTTGAAAATAGGTAATGGTAAAGTAATTGGTGAAATCCACGCGCCTAACTCAGAAAAGGTTAAAATATTGCTAATATTGCTATAAGTTGTAATTTAGAAAAACTGTTGTTATTTTTTGTAATTAATCTCTTAAGTATGTTAGTTTCTGTAATTTTTTCTATTTTTAAGGGTGTTTTACATAAATTCCTACTAGTTTACCTTAATTACACCTTATCCCAATTTTTATAAAAATTATAAAAAAATCTCGTTTTATTATTTTTTCGATACATCCATTAACAAGATATACATTGCTGGTGATACATACAGTGAAACAATTAATGCGCGCTAATTAAAAAAAATAACAGAAATTTACGTAATTAAGGAGTAAATCACTCTTCATATTTTAAAATTAACAGGCAAAAATTTCCAAAAAAAACTTAATTAGTTATTATATATATTTTCAAAATATCCCCCTCTCCATTATATTTGTAGAATCATTTTTCTCCTATTTTCTCTATTTTTGGTTGTTGCAATTTTTTTTCAACGATTCATCAAAGCATATCTCACTGAACATCTCAATTACTTCTTTTGACAGAATTTCTTCTAACTCTGCTAGAAACTTGGCATTGCACGAGCTGTCAAATCTTGGAGGATGTTGTGGAATCTCATCAATGACATATTTCATACCCTAAAAATGGAGTTACTCATTAATTAAATGTATGTCAACTAAATCATGTATCGATAGATAAAAAAATACATGAGATACATTACAATATATATTTGTAAACATATGAATAAAAAATGAAGATACATATTCTATGTATATATGAGTCACATAGAACAAAGATATGTTATGTATCTCTTTATATTAAAAATGTATCTTCTTCAATTATAAAATGTATCTCTTTATCATATCTAGGATATATTATGTATTTATAGTTGTTACTTATGTATCTCTATGTATCTTTAGTAAAAAATAAAACAAATACATTACACTAATCCTTTTAAAAATAAATAACTATAGAGAGATACATAAAAATACTTATGTAACATATGCGGAGATCTAAGATGAAAATGTATCTGATGTACTTAACATAAACATCACTATAGAGAGATACATAAAAATACTTATGCAACATATGCATATATCTGAGATGAAAAATGTATTTGATGCAATCCTAACATCCTTTTTCATGTGCACAAATTCACTTGTCTGGGTGAGCAGGTGTAGATCAATGAATGGCCATTACAGGAGGAAGAGTTGGTAGAGCTGCTCGGATGAGCAATGCCACCGCAGAAATTAAGATCTGAAAAGTATTGGTAAGTGAGCACTGAGTCGTTTTATTGTGCTTTTGTCAATTTGCATAGATAATAGTATGTGATTGATTTGTGGAATTTGTTGGTATTTTATTTTACATGTTTTTCTTATTTCAGGAGGGGAGAAGATATTCTTGCAAATTTTTAGGATGTAATTAGTAAATTGAAAATATTTATAATTTTTATCAAGTGAAAAGATTTTTAGTATTTTAAGTAACTTGTGATTTTGTGAAATTTTTCATATGCAAGAACAGAAGAGCAAGGAAAAAACCCTTTCTACCGTTCAATTCGTTTCATTCTATTTATAATTATTTGTGTTTTTTAAAAAAAAAAAATAAAATTAGCACGCACCTCCATTCCCAAATGTATATTGAAAACGTTTATTGTGGTATTACTAGAAAAAACTGATATTTAATCGTGCATTTCTTAAGTTTTGGATTTTCAAAATATAGAGGTGTTTGGAGTAATTAAATCATTTTCAATTGATTAGTGATGTAACAATAAGCAAATTTATATCTACTATTCATTTAGGAGCATTTGTCGAATCTAATAACAAAACCAGCCATATTTTGTGGATCATAATTCACAAGCATTTAGGGTCTGTATGGTACGAACAAAAATCTTTTTCAGCGTTTGATTTCTAGAAAATGTTTACTTAGAAAATAAATGGATTTCTTATTTATTTTTTAGTGTTTGATGATTAAGCAAAAAATATATTATCTCAAGAGTATTTATATGTAACCTACCAAAACACACTATGATATGAGGGTGGATTGGGGTTAGAGGGTGGCGGAAAAATGAGATGGTCAAGGTGTGGAGGTTGGGCGCGTTGGGTGGTAAGGAGGAGACAATGAACTTGAAATGTCACTTATGAAACTTGTTTTCCTACATAAAGGAAAGTCATTTCTAAAATACTTATTTTTTTCAAAGAAAAAGTTTCAAAATATGTTTGATCAATCAAACATGAAAAAATTAAAAAATATTTTCTCTATATCAAACACACCCTTAGATATCTTCTGTTTTCACCACTGTAGTTAAAAATGAATTTGAAATTCTTGAACAATGGAAAATCAAAATGTTCTTCAACAGGAAACTTCAAAAATTCAATTAAACGGAGAATTATAGGAAGCTTCAACGCTTATCCGTTTAAAGACTTGATCATCATAATTAGTGATGCCAAATCGACAGAATGGATTAAATTTGGGCGAGTCAAAATTAGTGAATTATTAACTCAGTCAAAATTTGGATGGCTTGAACAGATCATATTTTCATGGACTAATTTTATCGCCTCTAAATTCACGATTTCTTACTGAATTGCCAAGCACCTAAGATGTTCTTGAAGAAGCACTTCAATCTATTCTGCATAACACAACACAAATATGATAAATTAGTTAAGAGTTTAAATTCTTTGAACTAACAGTATTAGTTTTTCTTGTTACACTATCAACTAAATTAGACATCCAACAAATAATTTTATATGGTAATCTAAAAAGTAGAATTGTTGTATAATTATTATACTATCAGCGTGCATATAACTTATAGTCCTAGTTAACAAGGCAAATACATTATATTAAAATGTAGTACGTAATTGTTACAGAACATAATAGCAAGTAGGGATGTGCAAAAATCGAATCGATAAAAATGTTATTGGGTAAATAGTTCAGTTTCAATTTTAGCTTATTGGGTTATCGGTTTAACCGATAACCCAATAAGGATACACTAAATTATTATTTTATCCTTATTTATGTTATATATATAAATCTCTCTCTATAGATAGATAGATAGATAGACAGACAGACCGACAGATAGATAGATATGTATATATATTATATGCACTACTTATTCACAATTCAGTGATTCACAAAGTATTAACCTATTCAGGACAACAAAGGCACAATATAAAGCTCGGCTATTATCGTATCGAAAAGCTTGAAGCATTTATAGCTTCCAACAATTAAGATTTAATTTTTTTTCTAACTAACATTCAGTTCAAGTTTGAAGATTTTTGTAAACTAAAATGCATTGCGTAGGATTTTGACGGTAACTAAGATTTCGTTTTTTTATGTTAGTTGTTACTATTTTTATTTTATAAGTATTTTTTTATTGGTTAAATCGAAAATCGAACCGTTAAAGACCAAAAACCGATAAACCGAAACCGATAAGAAAATATTTTATTGGTTGGTTATTGGTTTTACATATTTAAAAATTGAAACCGATAAATCGAACCAATAACACATAAAATCGAACTGAACCGATCGAACTGAACCGACCGACGCACACCCTAATAGCAAGACTTACACAAAAATGAGTTGTTCTCCTTTTTGCTCCTCTGCAGTCTTGTGTACCAATGTGCTCATACCTCCAATGCTTATCTTTTCTACGAAACAAATGGGAAAATGACAATCTAATCCTTCTTGCCCATCTCCATTTCTGTACAAAATTTAATCCCTATTAACACAATATATGGAGGAGATTTTTCATATGGTCTCACAATTTATATTTAGAATTTAAGTTTTGTGCATGTTAGTGTATAAAATATTTTATATTATCAGGTTACAGGTAACCTGCAATAGCAGGTCAAGTTAACTTATAGTGTAGAATATTTTGTGCACTTATATTTATTGTCTCAGAAAGTCATTTTCTTTGTTAAAAAAAATTGAAATCAAGAAAAAGGGTTGCTTTATGTGATAATCTATTAATTTGAGTAACCCTCTGAGAAATCCACCAAAGGAAATAAAGCATTTCACTGAATCCTAGTTCTTTAATTAAGTGCTGAAAGCGCAACACATGATCATGAATGTGTGAATTAACAAATTTTACTAGTGGCGAAGCCACTCTTGTTCAAGGGATCAAAATTACATGTGTAAAGATTACTATTTTTTACTATATGTTTAATCCACTTGATTTCGTTATAATTTTTCTTTATATTTTGACTCTCCTTACTGAAAATTTTGGATCCACCACTGAAATCAGCTATATACAAAAGCTCGAAATATTTAAGTAGAGAATGATAGATGGACGGATACATTATCGGTCGGCGCTCATATATAGTTGTAGATTTCTTGTTACACACACACATATATAAAGAATGAAAGAAAGAACATTTCACTATGATTAGCTTGAATTGATTAATTACCTTGTGTTTTTGGTTAGATGAATTGTGAGACTTCCATGATAATTGTTGATAATTGCCATGCCTTAACTCATGAGCATATGCTAGAAGTTGTGATCGACGATCATAACAACCTCTCTTTCTTGGCCTTGTTAAAAATGGATTTGGATGAATTGATCTTTTCTTGTAGGGATTAGTTCTATCTTTGGTTGATGAAGATTCAATATACACACTAATTATAACTCCTGATCTTTCCTTTCTCATCTTCATGTCAAAAGACAACTTATATGTATTCAACTAATTGGCCTTAATTTGGAAGGGAGATTTATCATTTCATCTAACTAATTATTGTCAATATTGTTACATGTCATATTGTGTTTGCAAGGTGAATTGGTAGTAGGCTTGTTGCTCAGATGTGAAGAAACTATTTTTGCGAGATTTTAGTTATGTTATTGGGGATCTTTGACCATGAAAACTGAGAATTAGTTTGGGAACTAATTCTTACTCCTTCCCAAATATCTGTTGTAATTTTTAAAAATAATTGTCTCAAATTATATATATATTTTGAAGTTGAAGATAAACTTATTTATTCTTATTCCCTTTTACTCTTAGAATACTTCCGCCGTCCGTCTTTACTTGTCCAATATGTAAAGATGACAAGAGGGAGTAATTGTTCTTGAATACTAAGACACTTCAATTATGGGGTGATAACGTATAAATAGAGTAATTTAATGTACTTCTTAAGATATAAATAAGGATGAAATAATCAAAACCCTCTTAATTAATATGATCTTAAGAGATGTGTAAAAGATGAAATATGTGACAACTTGATTCTTATGTATGACATTCTAGCAAACATGACTGCTAACTGCTTCTCCAAAGCTGGATTTTTGTTTTGTCAATGTTGATGGATCTTCTACTTCATAGAACACTTGGAAGGACATTTGGTTTGTTGCATTCCATGATCTTTGTTAATTTCTCTAAACACCATGTTAAATTAGCGTAGCTTTTGCAGAATTTGATCAAGAGACTATACTCGACGCTTCGATCACTCTCATAAGATAGGGTGAAATGGATTTGCCTCTGTCTGATTTCTCAATAACCTTGTACATAATTGTTTTAACTCGACTGCAAGACAACAAAACAAGAAATTAGAAGAGTAAATTAGTAATAAACCAGCCAATCTGTCACTCTCATGCCAGTGGCTATGGAACTCTGAATAATATGTAGACCAAATTAAACCTGCAACTTTGTATTTACATATGCAGAGTGATGAGTTAGCAGACATCATTATTATCATTACACTGAATCAATCTTCTTCTCATAAAAGAAAGCCGCGATGTCTTTTGCTCGATATTGCTGAGTCTGAAACTTGGTTCCAATGTCTTAAAAATTCTTGTTCCGGAATCTGTTTTCGTTCTAGTTAGACTTCTCCATTCAGCCAAATACAACAACAACAACAAACCCAGTGTATTCTCACCTAGTGGGGTCTGGGGGTAAGATGTACGCAGTCCATACCTCTACCTCTGAAGAAGTAGAAAGGCTGTTTCCGATAGACCCCCGGCTCAAGACACGAGACACCACACAAATATAAAGTAACGCACAGAACAGGATTTCATAACGTAAATACGGCACCCATAAGTAGTAGGAAACATCGGAAAGCACCCAGATTCGTAATAAAGCATGGAACACCGAAAGCATAACAAGAAGAAGAATAGAAAATAGGAATAAAATAAGAATAGGAAGAATAACAGGAATAAAACCCCCACCAAATACTTCCCTACCCTAACGCCCCAAACTGACCCTAGTTTTCTGCTCTAATTCGCGCCCTCCAGACCTTCCTATCTAGGGTCATGTCCTCGGTGAGTTGTAGCTGCTCCATATCCCGCCTAATCACCTCACCCCAGTACTTCTTCGGCCTCCCCCTACCCCGCCTAAAACCATCCAACGCTAGCCTCTCACACCTACGAACCGGGGCATCCGTGTCCCTCCTCTTCACGTGTCCAAACCAACTCAATCGGACTTCCCGCATCTTGCACTCCACTGGAGCCACACCAACCTTCTCTCTGATAGTCTCATTCCTAACTCTATCCCCTCGAGTCATCCCACACATCCAGCGCAACATCCGCATTTCCGCCACTTTCATTTTTTGGATGTGGGAGTTCTTAACTGGCCAACACTCTGCTCCATACAACATGGCCAGACGGACTACCATCCTGTAGAATTTGCCTTTAAGCTTGGGCGGCACCTTCTTATCACACAACACCCCCGACGCGAGCTTCCACTTCAACCATCCCACCCCGATACGGTGCGAGACATCCTCGTCAATCTCACCGTTACCCTGTATCACGGACCCGAGATACTTGAAACTATCCCTCTTACATACCTCCTGCGAATCCAGCTTCACGACCATAAAAGAAACTGCCTGAAACTTTCAGATCTAAGGGGAGTCCAGCAGCGTGCATACTTTATCAGTTGAGCTGAGAGCTCCTCAAAATTGCTTGTCTTTAGTCGTTATAATGACTCTACTTCGTGGACCAACCCATTCACGCTTCCCAGCTAAAGCGTCTAACTGATCCATGTGATCAGCATCATCGAAAACAAGAAGAATCTTTTTGAACCGTAGTTTCTGTTTTTGCATATTAATTCCTTCAAATAAATTGTTAATCGTTTAGGTATTTTATGGACAAGGATGTCGAAAAAAAGTATGTCTAGCAATCACTCTAGGCCTTGTTACGGTACTCTAGACCCTCATGAAGAAATCATGAACTCTCAAATTAACTTGAAATATTATCATAAATGATTCTTGCTAGAGTTGTCTTCCCCACTCCGTCCATTCCCAATATTCCAAGGAAAGGAAATCCACCAGACTCGATGTCAAGCATTTTATAGACTTTCTGCATTTGTGACTCCATTCCAACAAAGATCTTCAGCATTGCTTTCATGTGTCTGTCCACTCAATTTAGCCATTGTATCTTCCACAATTTGCTTTATGAGTCCAGCATCATGCCTAAATACCACATACTGAACTTTTCATGAATTTCTGATTTCCCGCAAGATGTTGAAACACTGATTTTAGCTCTTTATATAGCAGTTCATGACTTCCGGTAATTTTATGCAATGCAACGAGACATACAGAAAGAAATCTATTTAAGTAACATAAAATAGAACACTTTATAGCTTCTGTTATGTATAAACATGCCGTGAATTATCATTTGGGAGCTCTGGAGATCAAGATACATAGTAAATATGATAGGGAGAGGCCATCTACCATAAGATCTATCTCTATTATTAAGTTCGTTCTTACTTTAGAAACTATGCAATGAAGTCCAAAAATTTGGAATCACAGTTGAACTCGTTGGAGCAACCAAATGTGTTAGCAAATTAATGGATTATAAAATCAAATCTCCCTAATATTGTGGCCTCGTGATGCAAAATAGAAGTTAAACGATCCAAAAAATTAGAGAGTAAATGACCAATTATCACTATGAAATTGGTTTCCGGATACTTAAACATTGGCAGTATTTGGCAAATTCCAGCCAGATAAATTAGCTGCTTGCTCCATTTTTGCACCTTGTCATCCATGAAACAGCCTTCATGATTGGTATATGCTTCTGAATAGCTGTTTTTCTTTTTGTTTCCTCAATTGATGGATCTTCACCATAGAACCCCGGAAGGACAATTTGTCCTTTTTGTTTGTTGCATTCCATGATCTTTGTTAATCCCTCTAATACACCATGTTGAATTAGCGTAGTTTTTGGAGAGTATGATCAAAACTATCCTTGACTCTTCGATCTCTCTCATAAGATCTGGTGAAATGGACTTGCCTCTCTCTAGTTTCTCGGCATCTTTGAAGGTATGAATACCCTTTGGATGTAGAGCAACTAGAGAGGGACAAACAAATGTCTTGCAAACGTCTTCATCTCTAGAACTTGAGAAAAGATGGCAGTTCCACTGAAGTATGATTAGAGGAATAAGAAGAGATCTTCATCATTTTTGTTGTCTGAGAAAGTAAATGGCCAACTATAAGATGCTGTCAACTCCTCCTACTGTTGCAGAGGCGTCTTCACAATTATAATTTTATATATGCATGACAAAAGATCTCAATATACTAATAGAAATTTCATCCGTATTATTATTATTTGTATATACTCATTTTCCAGGAAACTGAGCGTATTAAAAAAAATAAAAACTGAGGAAGTCAGTCAACAAATGAATATTGAAAGCAAGCAGCATGGATTAAGCACATGAAAACCACTAACAATTTGGCAGTATTGTTTAATATGACTTCATTGAAGTCGAGCAGCTTTCAGTATGACCATCTCTTTCTTATTCACAATAACATTTCCGTACCCTTTCCCTTACAAAATGAAATCAGCATACTGGTAAGAGGGTGTCATTGACGACGTAGAGAATTAAGAAGAAGATAATTCTTCTAATGCAGTAAATATCTCTATCTATCAAGAGAAAAGACAACAGCAGAAGCGATTAAAAAGGAAACTAATTCTAGTTAGACTATCAGCCTTGCGTTTTGCTCGTTTCCTCCAGATGGAGAAACGACACAACTATGTGATAAAGATAGCATACCTTGCAACCCAATGACTCAGGCCTAATACTAGCTGGACCTGCTGCTGATTTAAAACACAGCTCAGTTGGTTTAATATATTTGTTTGATCCTCATCTTCAGGCTAAGATTCTAAATGTTGTCGTTGTTTCTTATGGAGAGGAAAACGGTCTTACAAGAGAAGAAACTGATAGGAAAGTACTTAGTCAGGACACTGGGAAGTTTGTCTTTGAAGATGGAGAACTTCATCAAAAAGCTTCTATGCTATGCGCTTCTTGGAGGATCAAACATATCAGACTGACTTGGAAGTGGTCACCGAAAAATTCTTCCCCACGTTTGTATATATAAACCACCCGGGTCTCTCTGACCGAGAGTTGCAAATATTGAATCCACGCGAATTTCATGGGCCTGTTTCGTTAAAGGAATGTTAATTTTGCCTATCACTTTGCAGTAGTAAGATTCTTTGCGGGAACAAGCAACGAGTATTTTACCTTGGTCATGTTATTCCAAAGCGCATCAATCTTGTCATAGTCAGCACCATGATGAAAACATCGTCCGTAGACGCAGCGCAACATTGGATATTTGACTAATTGATCTATGCTCTCAAAAGGTGTGCATTCATCTGCATGCACCTCTTCTATACATTGAGGAAGCTCTGGAAAACTAACAAGTTTCCTACAGCCAACCAATTCGAGGCGTATGAGTTGGGTAAGACCACTGATGCTTGCATCTGGAATATTGGTAAAACTGTTACCACTAAGATTCAATTCCACCAAAGATGATAAGCACCCAAGATTACATAGGGTGCCTCCGTCGGAGATATTGCAGTGACTAATATCCAGCGTTGTCAATGAACAAAGACTTGACAAGTTAGAAATATTTAGACCCATGGAGTTTTGACCTTTCCCTGGAAGCCAAGAGGAGAAGATTGAGCTGTCTAATTGTAACCCCAAAGCATTACATCCATGAAAAGATAAGTGCTTAAGGCTCTTTAGAAGAGAAATAGAGGAGGGAATTGTTCGGATGGCTGTGCCATCACAGTAGAGCTCCTCTAAACACTCTAAAAGCCCCACATCATCTGATAATTTTTCGAGTTTTGAGCACCCGAATAGAGCAAGTGTTCTTAGACACTTCAATCTAAAAATACTGCTTGGAAGATTCTTAAGATGCTTGCAGTAACTTAGATTTATCAAACTAACTCCTGAAAGGTTCTCAATTGATGAGGGCAGTTCTCTCAAAGCAGTTCCTTCCAAGTATAGTTCTGATAAACGAGTCATTTTTTCTTTTATTTCTGGGAATGTTTTGAGTTTTGAGCAGCCTGATAGGATAAAAACCTCAAGATTTTCCAATTGAATGTTCTTTGGTAGGGTCTTTAACTTTGTGCAACTCTTCAGATTCAGTAAGACTAGCCTTCTGAGATCTCCAACAGAAAAATTGACTTCTACCAAACTTGTGCACTCTTCAAGAACCAACCGTTCAAGATTAGGGGTACCTGATAAATCTGGGGTCCTTATTAGCTTCTCTGATCGGCTAAGGTTGATGTATTTCAATTTTCCTAGAACCTGTCGTAATGAAAAAAATCAAAGAGAAAGAAAGCAGAATAGCCATAAGCTTGTTGGATGAATGTTTCATCTTTAGATCATTTACCTACTGATTAGAAATGTAAAGGATAATTAGTACTCCGACTATATACATACCTTGGAGCCTTGCCAAAGTTGTGTGATTCGGCTATCTTTCAACTTCAAACCAACAAGCTTTTCCCCCCGAAAACTAACAGGCAGGCTTCTTGATGGATATGCGTGCCAATTGAACCACCTCAACTCACCAGGAAGAAAACTAGGACCCTGAGGAACATTCATGTTCTGGATACTTAGAAACCTTAGTCTGCTCATTTGTTGGAAAGCTGCACTGCTGACATTCACTGCTTGTACAGAATCCAAGTTCAGTGACATGCCTTCGATCTTGTCAGTCCCCTGATTAAGAAAGAGTGAATATGTAAAAAGTAAACTTTGGATAAACAAGAAAGACAATGGTATTTATAACATTACATCATATATTAGCTACTTCTTGAATTCTGCCTAATTAGAAACTTTCGCTTTTGCATATACTTACCAAATCTCCTGCAAGTACATCAGAAATATCCCAAGGTAACCACAACCTACTATACCTTCTTGGATCAGCCGAAGCTTCTTGACGAATAATATACCAACACATTTCTTGTATCAATTGATGCACTAGAATCCGACCTTGTGAAACCATAATCAGGGATTTCTCCATGAGAACCTTTATGCCAATAACAGGGCTAAAATTAAAACTCTCTAATATTCTTGTCACTGATTCTTTCTTCTTCCCTATAAAGAAACACACAATATCTAGTAATATCTTTTGTTCAATGTTGTTGAGTCCATTGAAACTTAGTTCGAGTTTCTTCACAACTCCATCTTCTGGGATTTGTTCCAATCGTTCCACTTCACTTTTCCATTCAGCGAAATCTCTTCCATACAAGAAACTACCCAGGACTTTCAGAGCCAAGGGGAGTCCACCAGAATGCCTTATAACTTGAGCTGAGAGATCCCTAAATTCCTCTGGAAGATGGTTTTTCTTTAAGGCATATAGCTTAAAGAGCTGCAAACTTTCATTGTCATTTAACATTGTCATTCTGTATATCTTTTCTACCTCATGTTTAACAAGCAAGTGTTTATCTTTAGTTGTTATGATAACTCTACTTCCGAGACCAAACCATTCACGCTTCCCTGCTAAAGCTTCTAACTGATCTATGTGATCAACATCATCAAGAACAAGAAGAACCTTTTTGTACTGTAATCTTTCTATCTCCATACTGGCTCCTTCATATAAATTGTTGATCCTTAGATCATTTGTCACAAGGATCTCAGAAAGAAGTATCTCTTGCAAGCGCTCTAGGCCTTGTTTTGCTGAACGGTCTTTAACTTCATGAAGAAAACATGCACCTTCAAATTGACTCCGACTATTATCATAAATGACTCTCGCTAGAGTTGTCTTCCCCACTCCGCTCATTCCCAATATTCCAAGGAAGCGAACTCCACCAGAACCGATGCCAAGCATTTTATACACTTTTTGCATACGTGACTCCATTCCAACGAGATTTTCAGCATTTCTTGCATGTCTATGACTACCCAATCTAGCCATTATATGTTCCACAATTTGCTTTATCACCATAGCTTCATGCCTGCATACCACAAAAGATGTCCTAAATATCTGTTTTGTGGCATAGTAAAAATTTCATTTCGTCTCAATTGTTGCCTTGGCGGACAGAGTAGAGTTATATGGTACCTGTTGCTGGTGGGAGGTGACACGTATACCGTGGAATTAATTAGTCTGGGTGAGCGCAAACTGTCTTGGACACCACGGTTATAGAAAAAGTAACTTTTTTTTGGTCCTACCAGGATAAGTAATCCCTGGGACAATTACCCGCTAAATCTCAATGTGCTCTTTCCCAACTTGATCTAATGAAGTATAATTTCGACCATGGCCAAACAAAACGAACAGCAGATATAATGGTTTAAAACCAGTTCCCTAATAATACTGATTTTGTTAACCACTGATTCTATTTAGTAAACTTGACATTTTTACTTTTATTTTGTAATCTTTCCGGACTAATTTTCATATGGCCGTGGTGTCTGAGCCTGTTTTCACTGGTATTTGAACTTGAAATTTGATAGCTCACAACCTATTTCATTGACAATTTCTCACAGTTTAAGATGTTCAT
Source organism: Capsicum baccatum var. pendulum (assembly GCA_030864225.1). Lineage (NCBI taxonomy): Eukaryota > Viridiplantae > Streptophyta > Magnoliopsida > Solanales > Solanaceae > Capsicum > Capsicum baccatum. The sequence goes on along the minus strand of CM061556.1, from coordinate 236,764,553 downwards.
TTCCTACTTAAGATTCTCAAACAATTCAGTTACAACAACAACAATATACCCAGTGTATTTCCACAAACAATTCAGTTGAGACATTTATCGCAGACATATTTTTTAAGTATTGCGATTGCGCACCACTTACAGTATATCATGGTTATATGGGCTTTAAATAAAGATATATAATTGGTTTCATATATGATACTTACGCATTGGCAGTGTTTGGCAAATCCCAACCAGATAAATTAGCTGCTTCCTCCAGTGCTGCTCTCCATTTTTGCACCTTGCAACAATCTTCATGATTGCTAAATGCTTCTCCAAAGCTGGATTTTTGTTTCCTCACTGTTGATGGATCTACATCATAGAATACTGGAAGAACAATTTGTCCTTTCACATTCTTGCATTCCATGATTTTCACTACTTCATCCAAACACCACGTCGAATGAGCATAGTTTTTGGAGAAAATAATCAAAGCTATACGTGATTCTTCAATTGCTCTGGTAAGGTCTAGTGAAATAGAATTGCCTTTCTGTAATGTCTTGTCATCTTTGAAGGTGTTGATCCCCTTTTGTTGCAAAGCAACATAGAGATGATCAACAAAAGATTTGCGTATATCTTCGCCTCTAAAACTTAAGAAAACATCATAACTCCATTGAATAATCTCTGGGGACATTGGAAGCAAGGATCTTTTTTGCTGATTCGTTCAAGCAAAGTCCCAACAAAAACTTGGTTTTAATAATATTGTGTTAATTATTCGCCTCAAAGCTAGAAGAGGAAAGGAATTAACCAGCTCTATGATCACAATAATGTATAATATAATGCACATATGCTAGTGTTACAGGACTCTGTACAATATATAGGTACGTGTAGACAATAAAATTGCGTTAATTTTAAATGATTACAGTGTGCATTTATATATGCAGCGAAGACTTGATTAGCATTCACATACATGAAACTGACACTGATGAAATGTGAAGGTGACTTCATTATTATCATTACACACGGCAAAATTAAATGTGTGTGGGGTAGCTAGTAGCTAGCTACAAAGTTGTAAAATTGATTTTAGAGGATGTATAAGTCAATGATAACCTCGTCTGTGCTGATGACCCAATCATAGTACTCCCTCTGTCCGCGCTTGCTAATTTCCAAAGTTAAATAGTTTGAAGTTTAAATATAAAATTTTTAAACTTTTTGAAATAAAAATTATATATTTAAAAATTCAGAATTATGAAAAAGGTATATAAAAGATTGCGGTCAAAATAAACTTATTTAAGTTTCGAAATTCAAAAAATATCACAAGGAGTAATTAAAAATAAGTAATACAGATGCTACCTTTGTTGTCAAAACCATCTTGATTGTATTTAAGACCCCACAAAAACAAAAGCCATCTAGATGCTTAATTAACTAAATTAACCTACAAATTAATGAATCTTGTCATGAATAGATATTACAGGACGTGAACCGTGCATGAACGTAACAGTTTACCTACTACAATAATTAACCATTTGTGACAATATATATGGTTAGATATATTAACTTTATTAAGAATTTACTTAACTTTATACATTAACCGGCAGTGTAAGATATTTTGTAAGTATTACTCATGTATTTTTTTTCTTTTGTATGCAAGGAAGTTTGTATATTGGTTTGAATAACGCCAATTGTTTTTGTTCTTGCGTAAATAACTTTTTGTATATATTCGTGAATGTATATAACTTACGCTTAGGAATTTTAGTAGCTCAGTTGGTTGACTATCTGAACTTTCATCTTATTGGTGAGAATTCGATTCTCCATAATAATCCCCATATAACTTAAGCTTTATAGTATTTGCTACTTTTTTATTTTTCTCTCGAGTCGTTGCTTGAGTTGCACTAAAATGATTTGATACTTACCTGATTTAATTTTCATAAGTGACCTAATTTGCTTGAAATAAGTTTCGTAGGAATTAAATTATGTGGCATAAGTTATATAGTATTTTTATGACCCAATATACTTAATATAAGTTTAGACAAATTTTTCCTCACTCGATATAAATTCTGTAGAAAGTAAGTTATGCCTTTCATGAGACCGGTCTTGCATAAGGAAATAATGGACTCGATTTTTTCTTTCAAGCCCTATAAATCCCCAGGTCCTGACGGTATTCACCCTTTCTTTTTTCAGAAATATTGGGACCTTATTCAACACTCAATTGAAGAGTTTTGCTTCACAGTTTTTAGACTATGGAAAATCCCTGAGGAAATAAATAATAGGTTTGTCTGCCTTATTCCAAAGGTATCTAATCCCGAGTTTATTACTCAATATAGGCCCATCAGTCTCTGTAACACTACTTACAAGATTATCTCTAAGATTATTGTCAACAGGATCAAACCTCTTTTTAAGGATCTTATTGGTCCAGCTCAATCAAGTTTCTTGCAAGGTCGTAGAGCATTTGATAATGCTATGCTCGTGCAGGAACTCCTTCGCCACCTTCGAAATTCTAAATCTAGGAAAGGTTACATGTTGGCAAAAATAGATTTAGAAAAGGCTTTTGATCGATTAGAATGATCCTTCATTCATGACACTCTCCTTTACTTTAGATTCCCTCAAAATTTGGTCACTCTCATCATGTCATGTGCCTTCACTACCTCGGTGTCTTTGTTGGTCAATGGCTTAGCAACTCCTTTCTTTACGCCTTCTAGAGGAATCCGCCAGGGGGACCCGCTCTCTCCATATCTTTTTATTATGTGTATGGAAAGACTCTCTCGTAGAATTGAAACGGCAGTTGAGAATTGTCTCGGGACTCCTATTAAATTATCAGCGCGTGGTCCTCCCATTTCACATTTGCTTTTTGCTGATGATATTATTCTTTGTGCTGCTGTTGATTCTTCTTCTTGCAACACTGTGACTAAAATTTTCAAACATTTCGAGATGATTTCTGGTCAAAAAATTAATCCGGTCAAATCTAAGCTTTTTTTCTCTAAGAATACGAACCTTGGCCAAGGATAGAACTGGTCATGACCTAAACATTCATGAGGGCCAGAAATTTGGTAAGTACTTAGGTTTCCCTATGTTCATGTCTAAGCCCACTAAACTTGACTTTCAGTACCTTCTAGATAATTTTAAGAGTCGTCTTTCGGGCTGGAAAGCTCCGCTGCTTACAGCTGCAGGGAGAACTACACTTATCAGGTCGACCCTGAATACCCTTTCCAACCATGTCATGTACCTTTTACAGCTCCCTAGGTACGTCACTAGAAAAATGGAAGCCTATGAGCGAAATTTTCTTTGGGGCACAACTTCTACCAAGCGTAAGCTCCATCTCATAAAATGGCTATATGTTACTGCGCTCCATCTCCTAAAATGGCTAGATGTTATTGCGCCTAAGGACACTGGGGGGCTTGGAATCCAACGTCTCACAACCAAGAACCTTGCTCTGTTAGCATCTTCTGCATGGTGTGTTTTTCATTCCGACGCGCCATGGGCTCAGATCTAGGTACCTTGGGCGCAAAGATGGCAATTCTAGAATTTGGAAAACAATTATGACAGGTTGGGCTCAATGTCAAATTGGGCTTCAATGACAACCTGCAGATGGGAAACATGTCCTCTTCTTTAATGACCCTTGGATTGAGTCAAATTATTTCAAAGGCATGAATTCAAAGCTAAGATTGATTCCTACAAAATTGATAATCGTTGGGTTTTCTCCGAGCTCTCGTTTGACTTTTCCCAGACCATCTTCAGTCGTATTAACTCTATTTACTTCCCTCGGTATGATGCCTCCAATGTTGATAGAATCGTCTGGGGCCTTACAAATAATAAAATGTTTTTTGTCGCCTTCTGTTACAATGCTTTACTTAGAAAAGAGCTTATGAGCAACGAGGGCATAGATTTCCTGTGGATTTGGAAGCTAGGTATTCCACCGAAGCTTAAGCATTTTTATGGCTTTTACAACACAATCGACTCCCTACAACCTCCTACTTGCATTATATAAACTTATTTCCTTACCTCTCTGTCCTCTTTGTCACTTTTTTCCCGAAATTATTTCCCATGTTTTCTTACATTGTAAGGCTGTACAGCCACTTTGTTCAAATAAAAAACATCATGTTAGCTATCACTGATCACCACCCCTATCGGTGGCTCCGTAGGATCTTAGAAATAAAGCCAAGCAACTCTAACCAAACCCTTCGTTTGCCCATTCCCTCAAAAGTTCATCTCAGTTACTGTTTTTGGACTCTTTGGACTAGCCGTAATAAATGTACCTTTGAGAAAAGGCCTTTTAATATAAGTCTGGCGTGTGTCTTATCGATAGCTTCTGAGTTCTGGTTTTTGGCTGGGAAAACATATTTTAAAAAGCATATGTTCTCTCTGTATGTCAAATGGAAACCTCCGGCACCCAAGGCTATAATGCTTAATTCGAATGCTACCTTTAAGCCTGATTCGGGTCGTGCTATTATAGCATGAGTCTTTAGAAACCACAATAGAGCCTAACTCTTAGGCTTTACTGAACACATATCCACTACTAGCCCTTTAGAGGCAGAAACCCATGCTCTCATGCTAGGTTTATCGATCGCTCGTCAATACCAGTTGAATCCTCTGGAAATAAACGTACACTGTGAGCAACTAGTAAAACTGTTGCAAGTTTCATCAAATCTTAACTCATCTGTTTTAAATAATTGCAGGTACCTACTACGGGCTCTGGATAAACCACTAGTTTAGCATGTTAGCAGGGGACAGAATAAGTTAGCGGATGCGCTAGCAAGAGTGAATGTATATACTACTACTACTAATGGACCTTTGCTGCTATGGATCCCTCCCACATTCCTAGAGGATATTTTGCAGGCTGATAGAAGTGGCGGACCAATTAATAGACGGAAGAATAGAATAAGTGCAGGGGTTTTATATAATAGTCTGTATAATAGCTATGTTATCACTATTGCTAGCGCGTGTACAGTGGCTCTGCCACAAACGACATCCCTGTAAACTTTGATTTTGCTTTATGACATTATCCCCTTTTACCAAAAAAAAAAAGTTATGCCTTTCATGGGATAATTTATGGATTTTGAAATTAAATTTTTTCCTCGACATAAGTTCTATGGGAATTAAGCTAATATGATACGAAATTTCTTTTTACGCCTCTTACAACATGTGAGTTCTAAAGCTGAAATTTTGCCATATTACGTCATGTTAATATAAACTTATGCATGATGAAAAATTATTTATTATTCTGATATCGAAGGTATTTCAATCATTATATTTGAACATTGAAAGGCCCAAAAAAAAAAGTATTTAAAATGGGCTTGGGCCTGTTGGAAGCTTCTGTAAAATAACTAGAATGGTTAAGTCGAAAAATGCAAAAAAATGGCTTCTTCTTGTTGTTCAAGGAAATTGCTTCTACTTCGATTACCGATTTACAGAGCTCTCAAACCTAATTCCTCCTTAACGATTAAAACATCATTTCTTTCTACCCTTACTCATAAATATCTTCTAGAACCTTCCAGTTCTATATCCAAATCTTACCTCTCAGAAGTTTCTAGAAGCTTTTGTTCGCGATCTTCACCTCTTCATGATGCTTCTGAAGGTCCTGCTGCCATCGATTACCGGTAGGTTTTATTGTAGTTAACATTTTTTTGTGGGATTTTTTGTTTGTTGCTGATTGTGCTGAGTAATTGTAGTGATTATAATAGAATTTGGTTGAATAATTGGAGAAGGGAGATTACAAGGTGGAGAATTGAACTCTCACCAACAACGTGAAAATGTAGGTAGTAAACCAACTGAGCTACTAAGATTTCCGTAGAATAGAGAATGAGTATCTATAACTAGAATTGTGTTTCTGTTGCCATATTGGGGATACCTTAGGAGGTTATTAGACCTGAACGTTAGATTAAAGAATATGATTAATTCTAAGTAGGGACAAAACACTAGGTTATTTCTTCCCAATCCGTTCCAGCCTGGGTGGACAGAGGCACCTAATACCCGTTGTTGGTGGGAGATGGAAGGTATTCCATGGAATTAGTCTGGTGCGTGCAAGTTAGCCCGGTCACCATGGTTATTAGGGCTGTGCAAAAATCGAACTGACCGATAAACCGAACCGATAAAAATGTTATTGGTATTGGGCTATCGGGTTAACGGTTTTTTATTGGTTTTTTAAAAAATTTTATTGGGTAAACGATGCGGTATCGGTTTTAGCTTGTTGGGTTATCGGTTAAACCGATAACCCAATAAGGATACACTAAGTTATTGTTTTATCCCTATTTATGTGATATATTTAAATCTCTCTCTCTTTTTATCTCTCTCTCTCTCTATATATATAGATATGTGTATGTATATAGATTATATGCACTATTAATTCATAATTCAGTGATTCACAAAGTATTAACCTATTCAGGGCAACAAAGGCACAATATAAAGTTCGGTTGTTATCGTAATAAAAAGCTTGAAGCATTTATAGCTTCCAACAATTAGGATTCAATTTTTTTCCTAATTAACACTCAGTTCAAGCTTGAAGATTCTTGTAAACTAAATGCATTGCGTAGGTTTTGGTGGTAATTAAGATTTCATTTTTTTATATTAGTTGTTACTATTTCTGAGGGATGGCCTTGGCTCAGCGGTAAGCTTGCTTACCGTGGTGTGCCAGGGTCGGGGGTTCGAAACGCCCCTCCAGCAAAGCTGGGGTGAGGGCGCGTAGGTCAGGCCCGGAGTGGTCCCCCCCTCCCCGACACCTACGGAGTAGGTATGAACCGGGTCGTCCCTTAGTTGTTACTATTTCTATTTTATAAGTATTTTCTTATTGGTTAAACCGAAAACCGAACCGTTAAGGACCAAAAACTGATAAACCGAAAACGATAAGAAAATATCTTATTGGTTTTACATATTAAAAACTGAAAACCGATAAACCGAACCAATAACACGTAAAACCGAACCGAACCGACCGATGTACACCCCTAACGGTTATCAAAAAATAAAGAAAAAAAATAGGAGCACGTGTATTTGGTATGGAGGGAATTTTTTTCCATGGAAAATATTGTCTGTCCGGTGTTTTGTTGGAGAGGAGTGTCAGATATGATAACTGTACAAGGTGTAGGATAGAGTGTGAAGGTAAAGTTTTGGTGATAATTTGGGTTGTAGAGGTCAAGAAGCAATATCTAAACATTGTTTGAAATAAGTTAAGAGTGAGTAAAAGTTAGGATCTTTGTAATGAAAGTGACTTCTGCAGGTAAGTGGCGTAATCACTTTTAGTATTTTCGTGGAAAACAAATTCATTGAAGAAAACATTTCCCATCATGCCAAACACACATCCTTCTGATTTCCCTTTCTCTGCCTCCTTTGTGTAATTGCTAAGCATCACTGTAAAGAGTGGAAACACATAATCTGATTCAAAACACATCCAAAATCCACCAGAATCTAGTTCCAATTTTTAGCTTCGCTTACTTGGTGTAATTACAATTTTCTTTTGTTGATTTTGCTGAGTAATTTAGAGATTATAGAATGTGCTTGATTAATTGGAGAACGGATTTTTTTTTTTTAATTGGAGGTGGGGGAAATAGGGGAGGGTATTACAAGGTCGGGAATTGTATCCGATAAGCGGTTGCTGCATCCGGAGTCGAATGCCATGGAGAACTGAGGTTCAGCTATAAGTTATTCAATATCACTAAGAAAATAAGTTACAGGCAGTTATTTGGTTTTAAAGATTAAGCTTTTTATTTGCTTTTAAACTACCTAACTAATAAATAATTAAGCAGTAAAAATCACCAATTCAATAGGATGGGTAATCAACCAAATTAGCTACTCAGATTCTTGGAAAACGGAGGTTGAGTATCTATAACTAGAATTGTTTTTCTGTTGAGAAATTGGGCATAATTTAGGACTTTATTAGACTTGAATGTTAGATTGGAGAGTAGCAGTGAGCGTACGGGTTGAGGATTTCTAGAAGTAGAAATCGTACCAGGTGCGTTTGGTATGGAGGAAAGTGTTTTCCGTGGAAATATTGTCTGTCCAGTGTTTCGTTGGAGAGATGCGTCACATATGGTAAGTGTACAAGGTGTATGATAGAGTATGAGGGTAAAATGTTGGTGATATTTTGGGTAGTAAAGGTAAATGACCAATGTCTAAACAGCAACAGCAACAAACACAGTGTAATGCCACAAATGGTGTCTGGGGGTGATAGGATGTACGTAGACCTTCCCCCTACTTGTGTGAGGTAGAACGGTAGAGAGACTGTTTCCGGTAGACCGTCAACTCAATAGAAATGTATCCAATGCAGGATTGTAAGGGAGTAAGACAACAAAGTGGCAAAATACAAAATAAATGCAGCTACAAATAGTAGTACACATCGAAGAATAGGAAAATATGCAATAACTAGAAAATACTATAAAAAGGGAGAAGAGGAAAGGGTGGCTAGACCCCTGCCTCTCCCACACAAAGTGTGACAACACTTAGCTACCTACTGGTCTCATACCCTAATCCTCAACCTCCATGTCTAAGCGTTGTTTGAAGTAAGTGAGATTGAATAAGAATTAGGATCTCTGTAAATTAAAATGGCTTCTGTAAGTGGCATAATCACTTCTTGTATTTTCGTGGAAAACAAATGCATTGAGGAAAACATGTCCCATCATACCAAACATGCATCCTTCTGATTTCCCTCTCTCAACCTCCTTTGTGTAATTGCTAAGCATCACTGTAGAGGGTTGAAACACACAATTGTTCAAAAATGAAATCCTTTTAGTTCGATTAAGCAGTTTAATGTCCTCATATGATACTGTATCTCAGAGAATCTTTGATTTTTCCAATGTGTGTGACTTCCAGTATAAGTGAGGATAGAATGCAGGTAATATAATTAATCTGGAAGAGTTCTGCAGGTCAACGTACTGATTTTGAAGCCGTGTTCCAGCACTAGAAGTGGCTGTGGTAATAGATGTCGTTTAGTGTTTGACTTACACTTAGCAGTGATGAAGGAATAGCTATTTTGATTTGTTTTGATTGAAGGTGCATTGCACGTGTTGATGTAATGTGAGGTAAAACTAAGTTGGTTGTAAAACAAAAATCTGATGAAAATTAGAAGAAGTCATCAGAAGCTTCAAATAGCAGCACATAAGTCTGAAACTGTTTTGCCTGGCTCCTGTAGATCTTATATGGGGGAAACGGAATTGTCTGAAAAGTTAATACTGAATTTCTGGACATTGTAAAGCTAAGCTTGAAAAGTGAAAAGTAAATTGGGAATGATTGAAATGGTACTCCTTTCCTCTATGTGTTAAAAGGAAGAGCAGTATAAAACATTTGAACTCTTGTCCTATGGATTTTCATTGCTAAAGCTCCCATTTTGCTGCATGTCAATAGTTCCAAATAATCAGTGTTTGATACTTAGATTTTTGTGCCTTATGTACAGTACCAGTGATTCTCATCTTAGAGACCAACTTTTTCTGATTCCTTCCCTCTCACTTTTGCTCTATTCCCCTCTGTGTGTGTTTTGCTCTCTCTGTAAAATCTACAGAGGAGGTTGTTTTATGTATATGATTCTTAGAATGTCCTTCCATAGTTGGAATTTATTGTTGTAGAGGAAAATGCATCTCTATCTTCATACTAAATTTATATATCTACAGATCTCTGCTGCAGGAAGATGAGTATCACAGACTGGCTAATGCCACTATCCATGACTTGCTAGATAAGTTGGAGGTATCCTGATGTATTTTAATATAGTTACTTTAACTTAATTTGTATTTTAATTTAAGTTGAGAATTTTCAGTATATGTAGCTATATCTTCGTGTAAATTATGATATTTAATGTGGTTGCTGATGTTTAGCAGTCAGTCTAAATTTTTTGTGTTAGTTTGTATTGGATCTTCTTTTTGGTTTCCAAAAGTTTAGTTAGTATCAAGAACTTCTCTTAAATAAAAGCTTGGTATCCGTTGAGTTGTGAGCCTTGGCTACTTGCCCTCACGGATTTATCAACAACAACAACAACAACAACAAACCCAGTGTATTCCCACCTGGTGGGGTCTGGGGGGGTAAGATGTACGCAGTCCATACCTCTACCTCTAAAGAGGTAGAAAGGCTGTTTCCGATAGACCCCCGGCTCAAGACACACGATACCACACAATACAAAGTAGAGCACCGAACAGATTACAAGATTACATAACATAACATAACATGCATAACATAAATACGGCATAAATGCGGCAGTCATAAGTAAAAGAAAAGGAAAACAGAAAACAGAAAGAAAACAGAGGAAAGCACCCAGATTCGTTCTAAAACAAGGAACAAGGAACACGGAAGCATACCAGGCTACTACCCCCAGCAAGTAATTCCCTACCGTAGCGACCCAAACTGGCCCTAGTCCTCGACCCTAATTCGCGTCCTCCAGACCTTCCTATCTAGGGTCATGTCCTCGGTAAGCTGTAACTGCTCCATGTCCCGCCTAATCACCTCACCCCAGTACTTCTTCGGCCTACCCCTACCCCGCCTAAAATCGTCCAACGCTAGCCTCTCGCACCTACGAACCGGTGCATCCATGCCCCTCCTCTTCACGTGTCCGAACCAGCTCAATCGGACTTCCCGCATCTTGCATTCCACTGGATGGTTGGTCACGTAGGATGGTTAAGCCAGGAGCAGGACCGATACTTTGCTTAGCCAACACATCACATTTGAAAGTTCTAACCAGTTAATTAGGCCATCAACTGGCATTATGAAACGTCCATGTGCAATATACGCGTAAGAGAATCTTAGGGAACACATCTGATTTAAGGCCTTGTCCAGTATATCAAACATACATTTGGTTTTCCTTGTTTAATTTTTGCCTTATATTTGTTTTTTAATACATTTTAGATCAATATGTACTGTGATGTGACATTTCATCTTTCTTTTTTTTTTTGTTTCCAAGATCTTATATAGTAGCAGCCAGCAGGAACCTAAACTTAGTTCATTTTAAGTACATGTGTTTAGCAAAATTAAAAGAATGAAGAACTTTTAGCCATCTTGGGTGAGGTCAGAAGTTTCATCTTCTGTTGCCACATAAAATGTAACATGTTTATGCCCTTATTTGACTTCAAGAAGCATTAGAATCCATTATTTAACTTGCGGGGCAATCAAGGAATAGAAGTCACTTGAAAGCTCATGTAAGTTGCTGATTCGACTTTCTAATAGGCAGCTCGGGGAGAAAGTTCCATAATTCAGATAGATAGAAGGGAGAATTAATTTCCTGATAACCATGGTGTCTGGGTTTGCTCGCATACACCTTGACTAATTTCACAGTGTATGGTTTTCTATGTATCTCAAAATGAAAAAAAAATGGCTTTCTATAGACTACTACCAACTTCAAAAATAATTTCGCTGGTATCAGAACTTGAAATTCAAAACTTGACTTTGGATTCTCTTTACCTTTAGTATCAGCGGAGAGCTTATCTCTTGAGCAAGGCCTATATATCAATAGTTAGGTTATATGTTGATAGTATGCTTCTAATATTTAAATTTATCGTCGTTAAGTTGACGATTTGAACCTCAGCCTTTGAATGTAAATCAGAGTGGACTCTACTAATACGTGAACTCTTTTATATGTCATTTTGATTGAATTTCCCAAGTGGCTGTTTGAAGATGCTCTATTTTTTGTTGGGGAGTTGAAGAACATGTTACCCCAAACATGGGTTGTGCATCATGCATTCATAAATCATTTCCCTGAAGAAATTTTAGCCCCATGCAGCGCCTCTTCCTTCCATCTGTTGTTATCATTGTTTATCAATCTGCTAATGTCAAAATTGAGTTGAGTTGTATTTTATATATGATTAGCATTCTGCATTATTTGATTGGTTAAGACAGTTATATATCTTTTTCTACATGACAGGAATATGGGGACTCAGTTGACATTGATGGTTTCGATGTGGATTATGGGGTGAGAAGGATAAAATGGCTTTAAAATGTATCTCTTTCAATGTTCTGAATTTGTCTTGATATTCTATGTTTTGTTCTCAGAATGAGGTTTTAACACTGAAGTTTGGGAGCTTGGGAACCTATGTGATAAACAAACAAACGCCAAATAGGCAGATTTGGATGTCTTCACCAGTGAGGTACCAATGCCCCACCCCCCACTCTCTCTCTCTCTCTCTCTCTCTCTCTCTCTCTCTCTCTCTCTCTCTCTCTCTCTCTCTTTGTAATTGCATTCCTGATGTGTCTTGGTTTATCTTTTTATTTTCATATATGCTTGAGGTGGACCATTTCAAATAGCAACCTACCAACACAAAATACATCCCCCTGTGCCACCTCCATCTATAATTTTGTTGCAATCTCTTTTCGCCTACTCGGAAACATTTCTTGTACTTCCTGTAGCGTATATCAAACTGTAACATGCTAGGAAAAAAAGAAACAGCGTTCAAAATCAATATTAAATAAACAACTTTGAGGAGTCTAATATATATACAGATTATATTTAGAGCAGCAAGCAATTGTTAAAGTACCAGTGTGAGTCTTACTCCAGCACAAAGAGTCTGGATCATTGAGGGGCTTTCTCTGTACTCTGCCCTATACATATTAAAACAAAATGTGATTTGCAGTTATGAAACTAATACTTGGTTGTCAGGAAAGAATGACAGAATACCTAAAACATGACTTACCAAAACTTGAATATTTCCTAAATTTTCACAAAAACTACCTCTAGGCTGTGATGCTCAAACAATACGTTGATTTCATCTAACTATTACACTTTTAGCAGAGCTGTTCTGTAACTGGATTCTTGCAGAGAAGTTCAAAACTCTTTAATCTTATTTTAGACGGTGAACTAAAATCTTGCCTGGGTTTGCTGGTTTCATCAATGGTGCAGCTTCTTCATTGATAGTTCCTCCTTTGGTACTTAAACTTGTATCCAATTAAACACTCTGCTCATTTAAATCTGATTACCCAATTTAGCGGTTTCCAACAGCGTCTAGGATTCAGATCACTCCCTTTAAAGTTCGTTGATCTTGGTATTATCATTTTTCCTTTAGTTTTCGAGTTTTTTGCTTGTGCCAAAAGCACCAATTGATTGCATGCAGTTGTCTCTTTGATGTAGAGCTTGACCTTTTCCACATTCTTTAACTGATGAGATTTGAAGATCAAAGTGCTTTTCTTTTGATGAGGCCATTGTTCATTACCACCTTTCCTTAGTTTTATTACAAAACAGAGTACCAGGAAGTAGGTTCTACCATAAGGAAGAGAAGTGAAGGAAACTTTTGATACTTGTTTTGTAAAAAGTTGACTGAATGAAATTTCGCTATATTTCATTTTCTTTTAGTTGTTCTGATTCTGATGTAGAAAGTTAAACTAGAAGCACTCGCAAGAATGTTTAAACGTACTGTCTGAATTACTATTGTATCCCCAAAAGAGCTAGTTCAATTGCCACTTCAATACACTATGATTATTTAATTTTCTTAAAGCTTTTACTGATAAACTCGTCATCTCATAATTTACTCTTCTGGTTTGTGTTAAACCTTGGGTATTCAGATATGCACCCATCCGTTCTCCATTGTGTTCACGAAACATTTTTGTTGCAGCGGTCCATCAAGGTTCGACTGGGACCAAAACTCTCAAGGTTGGATCTATAGGCGAACCAAGGCAAACCTGCAAAAGGTTTTGGAAGACGAAATAGAAAAACTATGCGGAAGTGCCATTAATCTTTCTTAAGACATTGCGGATTTTTTTTGTGTTTAGTGTACTGTCTCTAAGTATGATTTACATGTCTTAAATAATGTAAGCTCTTTTTTTCCATACCAATAGCTCCTCCAATCATTCTCTTGTAAATTCGTAGTCTTTACTTTTAAAGTATTACATACTCTATGATTTACATGTCTTAAATGATAAACAGAACACTATGAGCTGGAGATGAGGACAGGTTGGCAGATGAATTTGTGTGATATAGAGAGAACAAAACATGAGCCTAAAATCAAGAGGTGCCACCTATATTTCTAAGTAGCTATGTTTGAAAAATATTGTTAAGTAATCAGTTGAAAGTATCTAAGAAAAAAGTGATTATGGTTCTTATAGTTTTGTCATATGGTGTACAAATCTCTTCTTTTAGATGGAGCCTGTGTGGAATCAAGGAACAGCATAAATTACTATAGGTAGTCGGTGTCCATATTTCATTTATTTATTCAATTCTATAATTAACTTAATTTTGTTCTATATTTTCCTTTCTATTGTCATGTTAAATATAGCCCCATAAAGTAACTCCCCTCACTTTTACTGTTCACATTTTGATTTAACACGCCCTTTAAAAAAATACTTGTTATAAATATATCATATATAGTGAATGCCTATTTTACCATATATAATGAATACTTACTTTATCATATATTGAGTATGTTTATTTATGAAAAAGTTACAAACCCCAAATTAGTTTTCCCCTATAAGTAAAGAGGTTTAATTTACCTCTCAAGAGAAATAAGAATTACTCTCTACTCTTCTTCTTCTTTATTATTTCATAACACGTTATCAACACGAGTCTCTAATCAATATTGAGATCTCATCAAGAGTTAATGTAGGTATGCTTTTACGGTGAGGTGCGGAACTTTAAATATTTGAAATTATATTATAATCTCTAGTTCGTCCGTAAAAGATCTTAAAGGTGACATATTACATTAATATTAATTTTTCTCTCTGTTGGTTTGCTTTTCCTTAACCACGTCCATATCGATATTTTATGGATAACCTTAATGTTTACGAATACAATTATATATTTCAATAAATATTGTTTGTGTGTGATGGTGTTAATCAACTCTATTATGCCTGACATTATGCAATTGATACTTGTTAATGTTATGCGCTGCCTTTATATTATTGGTAATCGTTAACGCATATTTATGAATTAATAATGCATTAATCAGAGTATTTATCATTTCATAAATATGTAATTGACACTATTTCACTTTTCTTCATATGGGTGATAAATCATTGTGCTTGAGCTATGGCCAAATGTTATGTTGTTTCTACAATAAGATTTGCATAATTTTGACTTTTGAGAGTAAGATTTTGTACATATAATCAGTGACAATGTGTTTATAGATTCAAGTTAAAAATTTATTTATGCTTTGCCTATTATGTGTGAGGGAAAGACAATGGATTCAAGTCCTTTTACATCAAAAGAGTAAGACATCGATTAAAGTCTCGATACACTATGATAATATAATATTGGGTTTAAGTCCCATCACTTATGCCTAAGACCTTTATATGGGTGAGACGTTGAGGTTGAATCTCAATGCACCATACTAAAGGATATTATGATGGCTAAGGCAAAATAATGGGTATTTGATGAAAAGTTATGAAATTCGACCCATTGAATATGCTTCATTCCATGAAATGAATGTGGTAGCAATATATGATAAGTCTGAAATATGACAACTTACTTCATTCTTGAAGTGTATATGATATCATTGCATAATATGTCTGAAAGAAGACAAGTGATTGAATGCATGAATACACGCGTGGATGGACAATATGATAATGATCATCAAAAGTGATGATATTTTACACGCATATTATGATCATAAGATATGTTAGAGAAAAATTCTCTAGATCATATGTGTGCCTCGATCTGCTGTTGAAGTAGCAATATCATAAAAGAGGTTATAAGCTATCAATTTGATAGGTTTAAGACACGATTATATTTCATTCATGAGAATGAAAATTTAAATTGTTATAAGCATAGATCCATTCCCTGGGTGAATGTGATGATATTTAGTGAAGCTTATCAACAAACATGAACTTGATTATGATGGTTTCACAATTCACCTCCGAATGAGGTAGAAGAACCGAGAAAAGTTATTTTGAAATCCACTTCTAAAGTACTGCGTATTGAACATATATTGAAGAATTAGAAAATTCTTCATGAACTTTAATGTTGCTTGTTCTCATAATAAGTTGGTTGGACCAACTAATTTTGGGATTAGATCCCTCAAAATCTGAAAAGAATAAAAGGTGAATAAGGGTCCGTTCACCTATCATGTGATATGTTGAAAAGATGCATCAATAAGATGATCACATGTACATATATTGTCAACCTGTAGTTTGACATTTATAAAGTTGCTTGCTCAATAAAATTGAGTTAAGAAATGATACAAGATCGACAAGAAAGACACAAAAACATACACCAAAATAGTCAACGATTTGAAGAATCGAGGACCCCCTTTGATGACCTCTCTCGGATTCACAAGAAGAACAAGAAAGGAAATGACATCAAGAGTAAAATACACTAAAAACAATAACTACACTTGATGAACAAGATGCAATAACAACAACACATGGTTATAAGACAAGAACACAAATGGATTACGCTAGCTATAGACAAACGATTACAAGAAAGTAAAGATAGATAGATAGACAAATGAAGATGTAATATTAACAATACAACAGCTTATTCCACTTTTGGACCTTTAATATCACACACAACCTAAACCTATCTCTTACGTGACCTCAAGGGAACCAGAACCCCCAAGCAATCTCCGTTTCTAAGCAAATCATCAACACAAGGATTCCACCGTTAGGCTTTCAAGCTCATTTTCATATGGCATTCTCCTTGTTCATGAACCTGCACAAATGAAGGAGCGATGCTAGGTAAAATGCTAGAATCATGGTTAGCGAGTGACAAAGGTTCCATGTTAGAATTGGTCTTCTCAATTTGGATTTGGGTTGGATGAACAATGTCATCGAAAACTTTGTTGTAGTGGGAACATGTTCTTGAAGTGCAATCGGATGTGATCTTTGGTAATGAGGTGTTTGTTGGTGGAATTGTGGTGGTTGGGGTACATTTGGTGGGGTTTGGGTAGTAATACATGTCACCTTTTTCATGTTTCCTTCCAAACGTGACCCATCCTTCTTCCAACTATTCAATTTTTGTCGCCAATCCATGAGAGCTTTCATTATCGCCTCTTTTGAGATAGGTTGGATCTCATCCCCCAAAGCCATGGTACCTATAAATTAGGCACTCAACACAATTTTTTATTCAATTTTGAGGATCAAACACCACCTTTTGAAAAGAATTCAAGATGAAGGTTTGAATCTTCTCAAGAACACTCAAGAACACCAAGAACTTCAAAAATCTCTAACTCTTGAACCGATGATCGGAATGCGATAAAATTTTGAACCAAGGCTATTTTCAACCTTCTAAAACACATTCCAAACATCAATTCTTTCAATTTCTCAACCAAAAATTTCAAATCTCAAACCCACCTCTCTTTCTTCAAGTTTAAGCCTACATCAAGGGTAGAACACTCAAATCAACTCCGATTTAGCTCAAATTCGAACCCTAGACTCCTATAGTGTTAGAGAACAATAATCTAACACTACAAATACAAGAAAACAACAAAATCAAAGAATCAATTTTGACCTAGGGTCAAAAATGAGAATAATATTTTATTTTATTTTTGAGATTTTCGATTTTGATACTTTTTTTTTTTTGCAATTTTCAAGATAACAAACCCAAGATTGACTTCGTAGGAATGAAATCAAGCTTGGCTTTGATACCACATGATACAAGATCGACAATAAAGACACAAAAACATACACCAAAATAGTCAACGATTTGAAGAATCGAGGACCCCCTTTGATGACCTCTCTCGGATTCACAAGAAGAACAAGAAAGGAAATGACATCAAGAGTAAAACACACTAAAAACAATAACAACACTTGATGAACAAGATGAAATAACAACAACACACGGTTACAAGACAAGAACACAAATGGATTACACTAGATATAGACAGACGATTACAAGAAAGTAAAGATAGATAGATAGACAAATGAAGATGTAATATTAACAATCCAAAAGCTTATTCCACTTTTGGATCTTTAATATCACACACAACCTAAACCTATATCTTACGTGACCTCAAGGTAACCGGAACCCCCAAGCAATCTCCGTTTCTAAGCAAATCATCAACACAAGAATTTCACTTTGCCCAAGGATTCCACCTTGAAAGAGGCTCTCAAAAGAGGCTACAAATATGTCATTTAAAATCTCCTCTTAAAATGAAGGCAAACTAGCTATTTATAGGCCATGGGTCTTTATTACACAATGGGCCCAAAAGTGACCCAAAACCCAAAATAATGTCATGGGCATCCATGCTCTCTCGAAGGTCATGCAATCTTCCAAACACGTCGTGGCTTAATGCTCCCGTGGATGACATCATCAGATGTAGCTTCTCCCGCGCTCCAAGCTATCATCCACACACGTATTTGTTCCCCTAAAACAACTAAATCTTGGATCCATAGATGTGATCCTTGAAGCATCGATCCCAAAGAAGTGGAGCCCATTGATCTTGTATCAAGAACATAACTTTCAGATTGTGTAATCAAGACAATCTTGATGATGATGGTTTGGCATTGAATGCCTTCGATAAATATCTAAGCCATTGCTAATGAGAACAAAGTTTCATGTGTTGGTCCGAAATATGATATGTTGCATACAATAACACTTGCATGCATTAGACCAATAAATTATGATTGTTTCTTCCCTCTCAATTGGTTCAAGGTTGGGAACCAACTATCCCATCTAATATTTTTGATGTGCGGTATACGATTAGTGAATATACCATGATGCACAAAGATGGATTCCTCAAAGAATGAAGGATATATGTTAGTTTTTCTAACATAAGGGGGAGATTATAAGCAGCTATAAAGTATGTTAGGAATTATCATCAGATACTCGTGAAAAAGATAATTCAAGTCATATGCTGGAAGCATTTACTGACTCAAATTTAATCTCATATTTAAGCTGCAAGTGCTCCTATTTTGTGTCCTTAAAGCACAAGGTCTACGCATGCAGGAAGCGTAGTAGACCAATCGGTTTCAAATGAAATAATCTTTGAAAAAGATAAGGAGCAAATAATCATAATAAGAAGGCAATGTGCTCTTGAAGAGCCTACGACATGACACTTCATAAAACCTTATAAAAGGTTCAGGTACCTGAAAATAATGAAGATGAGATCTCAAAATTTTATGTTGCATTATGAACCGATACGAAATGATATATCACCAATATCTTTGATACAATATTGGCGCAATATTGTGAAAGATATCGAGGATCTGAATTCTACGTTTATTTAAGCATACAAACGTAGAAATATTTATCAAGTGACATGAAAGGATGCAAGTTGGTAAGCGTAAAACTTATTTGATTTGCAGTCCACACACTTGAAGATGTCACACTTGACATGTTGGATATTGTCACTTGACAATAATCTATATGAAAATCCCTAAAGGATTCAAAATGTCTGAAGTATATAAAGTTTCTGGGTAACTTGTTTATTATTCTTATAAGGGATAAATTGATGGTTTGAAAATCATTGAAACTCTTAGAGAGTTTTTAAAAACAATAAGATTATTTGTTGAAATGTGAAACATACCGAATTGAATTGGTTATGAAATACCATATCTTAGTACAATTAATGTACTGATATATCTTGCAAATACTACAAGGCCTGAATAACCTTTTCGATTAATTTGTTAGCAAGATTGCAGTCCCGATCTTATTGGTCATGCTGATATTGGGTACTTATTTAACCCACACAAATCTCGGTCTCAAACATGTAATGTGTTCACATGTGGGGATACTGTCATATCTTGGACATATGTAAGGCAGTATATCTAGCCACTTCATCGAAGCATGTTGAGATAATAGCTATTCATGAAGCTAGCCGAGAATGTGTATGGTTGAGGTCCATGATACATCTCTTTCGAGAAAAATGTGGTTTGAAATGTGACAATGTACCCACAGTTTTATATATAGATAATGCAACATGCATATCACATCTTAATGGAGGATTCATAAAAGGAGATAGAACGAAGCATACTTCATCAAAGCTTTTCTACATGCATGAGCTCCAAAAGAATAGTGATAGTTACATGCAACAGATCCGTTCAAGTGACAATGCGATTGATTTATTCACCAAGTCTCCTCCAATTGCAACTTTCAAGAAGATGGTGCACAAGATCGGGATGCAAAGGTCCAAGGATGTTCTCATTTGGGGGAGTTAATACGCGTTGTACTCTTTTTTCCTTATGAGGTTTTGTCCCACTGGGTTTTCCTTGTAAGGTTTTTAATGAGGCAACTTATATGCGTATTGTTAGAGATGTGTACTCTTTTTCCTTCACTAGATTTTTTTTCCATTGAATTTTTTCTAGTAAGGTTTTAACGAGGCACATTATCTATCAATTAGACATTCAAGGGGAAGTGTTATAAATATACCATATATAAGGAATGTCTACTTTACCATATATAGTGAATACCTACTTTACCATATATTGTGTATATTTATTTATGGAAAAGTCACAAACCCCAAAGTTAGTTTTCCCCTATAAGTAAAGGGGTTTTGCTTCATTGTAATTCAACCCTCAAGAGAAATAAGAATTACTCCCTATTCTCTCTACTCTTCTTCTTTCTTATTATTTCATAACACTAATGTAGTTATTTTATCATAATATCTTTATTAATTGATGGTTAATATTATACCTTGAATTTTTTATTTTTCTTTTAAATCAAAGACCACATGGGTCGTATTTAATTTTATTCAACAAAAATTCAAGATATGTACATAGTTAGCAGGCTGGCCAAAAGTACACAGTCCACCAAGAAATAAAAAACATAAAAATAGAAAATATCAACATAATGTTGATAAACATTATGTAACTTGAAATCAATTTAAAAATTAGATAATTAATGTTAAGGATAAAATAGCAAAAAAAATATCTTTTCTTGCTATCTTGAAAATAATAAGTAAATGTAAAAGTTCAATTAATAAATTAGTGATAAGTAATAATGGACGGAAGAAGCAATAGTTAAGACTTGGATTTTTATTTTTTTTTTATAATTATAGTATACGGGTCAGCTTGCGTACTTTGATGAATTTCACAGGATATCGATCACCTTCTGCCAGCAATAGGTATCAGGTAACTCTATCCTCTAAGAATAAAAACAGATGGAAAGAAATCACTAGTGTTTGTTTCTGTAGAATTTCAAAGCATCATTACTATACAATGTGTCAACTTCATCAAGAAGAACATCACTTTCAGATAGGAGAGACTGTAAGAGAAGAATCTTGTGGGTTTGTCCCTCTCAGGTCTATAGCATAAATGCTTTTAGCTTTAGAATCAATTCGTTTGAACAACTTACTAATTTCATGCAGATAACTCTTTTGGTTTCCTCATCTTTTCCACATTTTTATGGATGAAAGGTTCAAATTCCAATGAGACAAAAGTATTAGTAGGTGATTTCATTTTTATCTGTTCTAATTTTGATGAAAAACTTATCTAGTAGTCCAAGTATATGTAAGTTTAACCGAACACCGTGTTTTTAAATAATAATAATAATAATAATAATAATAATAATAATAATAATAATAATAATAATAATGTAAGTCAAAATTTAAGTTGCAATGACATGAATTATAATTTCAAATATTCACACGATTGAGCTAATTTTTACAAATTAGGTTAGATTCAAGTTTCATTTTCTTAACGTGATATATATCCAAGCTAGAGTCATCTTTATTCTTGGTTTACCTAATGTTGGATTCTCATATTACAGTATCCACACTCAACAACAACAACATGTCGAGTAAAATCTCTCAAGTGACGTTTGAGGAGGATAAAGTATACGTACATAGACCTTACCATTACCTCAGGGAAAGTAAAAAGGCTATTTCCGGAAGACCCTTGGTTCAAGTGTAGCAAAAATCCACACTCTAATGTAGAATTGAAAGTAGTGAAACTAAACTAAAATCTTAAAGTTTGATTTGGTAAAGTTGAAACGCATTTAGTTTTCTATCTTACAAAACGATATAGAGTAAATATGAAAACTGAGGTTTTCTGACGAGTTACCTGTTTTTGTGTTCGTTTATAAAAGATATATAAACTTTTTCACTCAGCTATTCACTACTAATAAATGTGTGCTGAACAATTCACTACTTTGATCAACATGAAAAATAATGAGGTCGATTTTTGGCTGAAAAAGTCTGGAGAATTTGCAAAGCCTTTCTAGATTACTGCAAAGGGTTGTATGATCTTGTACAACTCAATTCAAGAATCTTTACACAAATGGCTTGCCCAAATTTACAGTTTAGTTTTCATAATGTTACTCGTTATATATATTACTCCATCTATTCTAATAAATGTGACATATTTTTTTTTTAATATATTTCAAAAAGAATATTATTGTTTTTATAATTAGAAATAACGTAACTTAAAGTTTTTCTTTTACCCTTAATAAAATGATTTGTAGTTACGCAAATATTGAAGGTTAATTTGTTTAAGATCACAAGTTATAAAAATCACGTGTCAATTCATACAACGACACATAAGTTAATGCTAATTAAGTGACTCTGTTTATATATCTTTAACTGGTTTTAGTTTAAGCGACTGTATAAATGAATATCAAAGTTAATACTAGTTGTATTAGGTGAAACTGTGCTCAATTGAAGGAGATACAAAGAGAACTTAAAAGTTTAAGCGTTAAATAATCAAACTTTGAATTAAAAAAGGAGACAAGTTGTAGAAATTAAAGGCTTTAATTAAATTAAACAGGTACATCATGATACAAACATGATGATACAAGGACTGGACTTGAACCAAGTGGTGTTATTGTAAACCTCAAAAGGATAAACAAACAGTACAAATAATTAAAGAGTAAGTAGGAGTAGGTCCAAACACCAAACTGGATTCTTGGTTGAGTCATAATCACACATATCATAAAAAAATAAAAATGATGGTCAATATTTAAAGATAAGAATTTTACAAAGACAAACCTCTCTCTCATAATATCTTGCACAGTAGATAAAGACTATAATATAGCCACAAATTATTAAACTAAAAGAAGAAGGCCATTTCAAATTTGTCTGATGAGTTCTACACCACAAGATAAGAAGTGTCTGCTTGATTCTTCTTCTCTGCTTTAATATAATTCTTTTGATTTGATCAAATTATGTTAATTGTTATTATATCTCATAAGTGGCCTTTATCTTTTTCTTTTTTTTTTTGGTGATGCGTTTGATATTTGTATTAGAATATTAAATTTGAATTCACATTTTATTGAATTTAGTTATCAAAATATTATTTTAAATGAATATCTGATCGAGTTTTACACCACAAGATATATATAGATTATTCTCCGGTGGGCTCTTCTTTGCTTCTCGTAAAGCGACACCCAACACATTAGAACCCCAACAGCGGGCCATTTGGTTCAAAAATTTGAATTAAGAAGTTTTATATAAAAGAAAATATCTTTTTTTAAAAAAAAAAAAAGGGTAGGGGAGATGGGAAGGGAAAACAGGAAGGATTACAATATCACCAATAAAATAAAAGTTTAGATAGTCAATCAATAGAGCTATTAAGATTTCTCTTAAATAGTTAAGCTAAGTATACCGATAAATATTTAAAAAAAAAAATCTACACAATTTGCTCTCACATAAAAGATAAAGGAAAAAGACACTCTATAACACTTTTTAAAACAAATAGCTAAGTTTGATATTTTTTCAAAAAATGATCAGTCGGGTATACTATTTTCACTTTATAGGTGTTTTCTAATTTGGGTCATTTTGGCTCATGTAGTTCAGATACAGTTCATATACAATATTGATACAGTCTTTTTAACTTGGGTCATTCGGTCCTTTTAAAAATATTTTAATTTTTTTTTTGCTATAAATTCTTTAACTGAAAAACATTCTGCTTGTTTTTATTGTTTAGAAATAATAATTAAATATAATTATATAAAAATGATATAATTGTTATATAGAATATGTATCTATATAAGATATATGTATAGAAATTGTATTGTTCTATCAAATATATATATGTATAAAATATACAGAAAGTGTATGAAAATTATATAATAGTTATATAAAGGAAAAATGCATCGTCTCCACCCAAACTATACAAGAAAAGTCGAATCCACACTTAAACTATATAAGTGACCTATTACACACATTAACTATATAAAAGTGAAACTTTTTACACCCTGTAAAGCATTATACCACTTGCATGCGGTGTGGTGTTGCACACGCGCCTGCCACATCAGCGCCACATCAGCATGCTACGAATAAAATAATAAATTTATTATTTTCATAAAAAAAAATATTTTTAAATTTAATTTTCTTCTTCTTCAATGCCCAAAACCTCCATTGTTATGAGGTCACTTTTTTTTTCTTCAATGTCCAAATCCTCCTTGATATTTCATCTTAACAATTAAAATGGATATCTGTACATCATCACCATTGATGACAAAGCAAAGTGGAAGAAGCATAATGAATTTATCAGTTAACAAAGTAGTCATGGTAATTTAGATGAATGGAAAACTTCAAGATTTCCAGCAACCCATTATCGTCGGCGACATAAGATCTTTGTTTCAATCCAGCAACCCATTATCGTCAGCGATATAAAGATATCTTTGTTTCAACCTATTCCGGTAATCCATTACCATCAGTTAACAAAGTAGCCATAGCCATTGTTTTCAAATCATATATATATGATATTTCAAGATATAAAGATCAAAATCATAACTTGGTCAGCCTAATTATCAAGTTTTCACTTCAAAACTTCACAATTAAATCATATAAATTACGATGCCAAATCAAACATCAAACAATGTGAAAATTGTACCACAAAAGACAGAGATTCTCTTGACATGGAAAGATTGAAAATTGTGAACTTTGAAATCTTTTGTACGCATTTGCAGCTCCGACAGGGTTGATAATTAGATTTGATGGTTGAATTGAATTGGGGAAAGAAGAAGAAGAAGGAATTTCACCCATTGTTCATCGTTTGAAACTCATTAGCAACTTGGAATTGAAATTGAAATTTTCAGATTAATTTGGGGATTTTTGAATTTGGAGAAGAAGAAGAAGATGGATGCTGAGGATTTTTGAATTTGGAGAAGAAGAAGAAGATGGATGTTTTGAATTTGGATCTTTTATTCAGTTTGGAGATTTTTTATTTTGGAGAAGAAGAAGATGAATTTGAATTGAAATTTTTAGTTTTAACTTTTTTGGTGTGTTATTTTTATTTTTAGACGTGCTTTTTTTTAGTTAAATAATTATATTTTTTTCACGTCAGATTTAGGGTGTAAAAAAATTCACTTTTAAGTAGTTTAGGTGTGTATTAGGTCACTCCTATTGTTTAGGTGTGGATTCGACCTTTCGATAATAGTCTTGGGTAGAAACGATGCCTTTTTCCTTGTATAAAATATATAAGAAAAAATATACAATTATTGCATAAATTGTGTATCGAAACTGTATAATTTTTGTATAGAATATTTATATGTATAAGATATGTATAGAAATTGTATACCAAAGGTTTGTAGAAACGGTATAGAACAAACCAGCAAATTGAAATGGTTAGAAAGTGAAATTTAAATTTCATGACCATTTTCGTAAAAATAGTTTAATTTGAAGTGTCGTTTTTGTCCTTTCTCCAAAGATAAAAGCATATTGTTGACATAGGCCCAGTGACAAGCTCAAGTTGAAGCCTGGTCCAGGTTTAACAACATAATACCAATTGCATTTTATATCTAGTAATCACATTTTTATTATTTCTGTATATCAATGTATGTGGACCCTTCTAGAAAGAGGTAAGGGTAGATATTTTCATTTCATTTCAATGAATGTTTTCCATTTCTTCACCCTTTGAACTTCTAGGATTTATACACACTATTTTAATGACGGTCTGAGAATAAAGATACCTAACATAGTATCAGAGCAGAGATACATGATCCTCTCTTCTTCCTCTATCTTCTGATGTTACCCTTGAAGGGTTTTGGCTGGTTCACGTTTTGGAGTTAATTGAGTTTTCGATGAATTTTTTTATTTCTTCGCGAAAATTAATTTGTCTGAAGACCTTACTTCTTCAGGTTACGAAGAAGGGTGTTAATCCCGATTTATGATTCAATTTTGAGTTTTTTTACTGGTTTGTGTTGATTGTAGTCCGTGTAAACTATGTGTGTAAATTGTGAGATACTTCAATAGTTGGAGGAAACCTTATTTTCGTTTTGTAAGTTGTGAGTCTATCAATTGTGTATTACTTCTATTACTGATTTTGACTCCTAATATCTACTACTAGCTCTATAGAGGGTTTTGTTGAGTTTACAGTGTCTCCAACTCATTCCTTCTACCTACACCCTTTGGACAATCCAGGTTCTCGCCTGGTTTCTCTTTTTTTGATGGTACTGGTTTTGTGATTTAGTGAAAGAATATGCTTACTGCTCTTTCAGTCAAAAATAAATTAAGGATAGTCACTAGTACTATTCCAAAACCAGCACCAAATTCCCCTTAATTTCCCTTTTTATGAGAGGTGCAATCATATGATCATTACTTGGATTACCAACTCACTCTCAACTAACTTAGCCACAAGTGTCATGTGTTTTGACGTGACTAAGGACATCTTTTTAGACATAAATAAAAGATTCAGTCAGTCAAATGGGACCAAGTATATTCAAATTCAAAAAGAAATCAATTCTACCACTCAGAGGTCTTCTAGCATAGCTACTTATTTCACTCACATGCATAGTCTCTGGGATGAACTCCACACCTCCTATGTGGTTCCGGTGTGTACTTGTAAAGCATTAGGGAAATTTTTAGAATAACAAAAGTTTCTTCAATTTCTTGGTGGACTTAAAGATGATCATTCTGCGCGCAAAAGTAATATACTGATGCTTCCCACCTTGCCCTCCCTCAGTAGTTCTTATTCTATGATGCAACATGTTGAAAAAAAAACGTGTGCCCCTATTCCTAGTTTCTCAAATTATTTAGCTTCTTTTAATGCTTACACTCATAATCCATCTTATGGGAGAGGTTTTAGTCAGAAAATCTACTTTGACTCCAAAAGAAATTTCCCTACATATCCCGCACATGCTCCAAACAAAAGTTATTCTTCTTCTCATAACACTTCTCAATCAGACCTAAAAAGGTCTTCCTACACCAATACTGTTTCTAGTTTATTCTGCACATATTGGAAGAAATCAGGACATCTCATTGGTAAATTGTAACGCCCCAATTTTTCTGAATCGGAGTGTTACACGGTGCTTACGACCCCTAAGGACCACAAGCCAACTCAGGACTGATATTTATACTTATGTACTGCAATATATGACGTAATAATGCAGAAAACATGAACAATGGGCCATAAGGTTCAACTGCATAGAATATCTGACAAATCATAACATCCATATGGGGTAACAAATACCCAAAACAACTAAAATCTAAATCAAATCTGAGCTAAATCTGAAACCCTCTAAATACTGTCTGAATAAGAAGTTGAAGGAACATGTCTCCAACTAACTCTGTCTAGGAAAACTGAATTAAAATAATAAATGAAATAAATAATATCATCCTCGAATAAATGAGGACTCACTGCAACTCTGCGACTGGAATGCTACTGCTACTGCTGATCTGGAGCTCGTATCTGTGAACCTATGGTGTAACGTAAAAGAAAGTACCATAGCGCAAATGCGTCAGTACAAATGGGAGTACTGAGTACACGAGTGAGGTAGGCTAAATGCAAAAAGGGTTTACATGAATGAACGATGCTAACTGACTAACTGATATGAATGTAAGAGTGCAAACATGCATACGTAGTAACTGAGATCGTGATTTTATGATATCTAGATCTGGACACTAGTACATGATATACTGATATCTAGCATGACCAATACTAAAATTCTGATAACATAGAAAACTTTGTCTGATAGTCCTGATCCTAATGGAACTATATAACTGTGTCTGACAGTCCTGAATCTAATGGAAGTATTTGTGTTCTGTTCTGTAACTGAATTGACTGTATCTGACAGTTCTTATATACTGAAATCTGAAGAACTATGTGAGTTCTTTTACTGAGACTGGGACTGAAACTGTGGAAGGTAGTTGTTTGACCGACATGCCCCAATAACGCATATAGCTAAGTTGGGGTCCAATCTCTGCCCCGACTGAAAGGGTGTCAATACCGCCCTACTGGTAAGGACAACTGTGAGTGACCCTTAGCTGACAGGCACTCAAAATGAGAACGGTAGGAACCCTAAACTGACGGATTAAGCCACCTCATCCACCCTATTCTGACAGGTTAAGATATCTCGACCTACGATGGCTACTTAGTTCTGAAACACAAGGATGATTACTAATAATCACACCCTAAACTGACAGGTGAGTTCCCATCCTTAGGTTCACTCGGTGCTAACTTCTACTCCCATCTGAAGAGACTGAACGTGATTTAACTGACAGTACATGGACTGAGTAACTGACTTCTGTTGACTGATGGAATAGTGCTACTATTTGAGAATTAACTGAGATCATAAGATTTTTGAGGTTTCCCGAGTCACATGCCCGACTGAGTTCTATAGATCATGGCTTGACTGAGATTATTGTGATAACATGACATGGCTCTATGTACACAAGTAGAAGGAAACTGACACACCTGATTGACTTGATCGTAAGAGTAGAGTCAACAATTTACCATATCATGAGTAGGGGATTTCACACTAAGCACAGTTCTCAACATCTTATACATGGAAGGAAAATTCATATAACATGTATATACTTGCATAGCTTCGATATCATGGTCAATCCATATCACAACAACAACGCATATCACTCACATGGAATTCATGGGAAATCATAAAGTATAGAGCATGGACTTGTCATTTAAGCACTATTAAATCATGGGACATGAATTCTATCATCTAGGCATATTACCATACACTTTGGATGCATTCTTTTAGCCTAAGTGTGTTGATGAATTTCACCATATTAAACCACATAAGGATCATGGGTTTTAACTAACAAACACATATACTTCATGAAAACACCTTTAGATATCATCTGGAAACTTAAACAACAATCATCAACATGTACATGCTCATATCACAACAATACAATCACAAAATAATATTTAAAACATGGTTCTTGAGCTCTATGAATGAAATGGATCCATAAATGAACACTACGCATACCTGACTCAAGGTTCTTGATGTTTTTGAACTTGAAGGATTTGAAATCCTTTGATTTTTTGAAGAAGATTGGGTCTTGTTCTTGGAGATTAAATTTAGAAAGAAACGCTAGTTTTTATTTGTGAAATAATAATGAACAAAATGGCTGAATTCGGACTAATCTGGGTATATATAGGCGAGTGGTAAGTGACTAAAATAACCCTGTTAAAATGGCCTGAAAGTAAACTGAACATGGCGTGTGACGACCCGACTGACGGTCCATCAGAAACTTGATGGTTCATCATTTCGACCTTCATACATGGACCAGAAATGGGGTTCACTAGATAAGAGTTGATGGCCTAGATGACGGTTCGCCAAAAATCTGACGGTCCGTCAACTCGTCCGTCAATCCTTATCCAGAACGTGGCCCTACTACCTTAGCTGTGATGGTCGAAGTGGTGGTCCGTCACTTGTTTGGCGGTCCGTCAACTTGGACGTCGCACCTGGGTGTTTTGGTTAGTTCTGAGTAAAACATCCATAACTTCCTCGTTTGGTGTTGGATTTGGATAAAATTAGTATCATTAGAAAGCCAACTCAATTTTCCACGTGATAGAAAGTAAAAATCTAAAAAATACCATAGGTACAAAAATATATTTGTATTTCAAAGTAAGTACTAGCATTCTTGAGATGATTTCTAGCTAGGAATAAGCACGGATATTACAATATCTCCCCCTTGAGAACATTCGTCCTCGAATGAGACTGACTAAGAGGGAAAATAATAAATAAACATGAATTGAACATGAGTGATTGAGACATGACTTCATGACTGACATGCTAAATATACTGAACTTATTCACATCTGATGCATGGCTAACTGAGTGTTCTGATAAACTGAGTTTCTCAAGACGAGAATGCATAGCTGATGTATGATTTTTATAACTGAACTGATACATGAATGCATGACAGAGTATGAAATAGTAGTAGATACAACGTTTATAATGGGAATCATGAATATGAAACCGAATAAGCTTAAGGTGAACTATTACCTTGAGCTTGATCTGAATCAGCGAAGAAGAGGTAAGGATACTTGGTACGCATATCTGCTTCTTTTTCCCAAGTAGCTCCCTCGACGGACTGATTTTGCCAAAGAACCTTAACTAGAAGGACATCTTTGTTCCTCAATCGATGAGTCTGATAGTCTAAGATTTCGACTGAAATCTCTTTATAAGAGACACTGTTCTGAACATCAACGCTCTGAATAGGTACTACAACTGCTAGGTCACCTATGCACTTCTTGAGCAAGGATACATGAAAGACTGGATGAACTGAGGCAGAATCTGAAGGCAATTCGAGCTTATAAGCTACCTTGCCTAAACGACTGAGAATCCTGAAGTGACCGACATAGTGGGGACTGAGTTTTCCTTTCTTGTCGAACCTCTTCACTCCTTTCATAGGAAAGATCTTAAGATAGACATAGTCATCGACCTCGAACTCGAGATCCTTTCTACGAACATCAGCATAAGACTTCTGTCGGCTCTGAGCAGCCTAGAGTCTCTCTCTAATCAACTGAACTTTCTCTAAGGCATCGAAAAATAAGTTTGGACCTATGACTGAGGCCTCACTAACTTCAAACCAACCAATTGGAGATCTACACCTTCTGTCATAGAGAGCTTCGAATGGAGTCATTTTAATACTGGAATGATACTTATTGTTGTATGCAAACTCAATCAAAGGCGAGTGGTCATCCCAACTTTCCTTGAAATCAATTGCACATGCCCTTACCATATCTTCACTAGTCTGAATGGTTCTTTCTGCTTGACCATCTGTCTGAGGATAAAAGGTTGTACTGAGATCGACTTGGGTACCAAGACCCTTTTGCAATGCTTTCCAGAATTGAGATGTGAACTAGGTACCTCTGTCTGAAATAATAGATAATGGAACACCGTGTAATATGACCAACTCCCTGATATAGAGTTTGGCGTGATCCCCGACTGAATAAGAGGTATGAACTGGAATAAAATGAGCTGACTTGGTCATCCTGTCTACAATAACCTAAACTGAATCGTGTTGATGACGAGTTCGAGGCAAACCCATCACGAAGTCTATGTTCACTTCTTCCCACTTCCAAGAAGGAATGGTAAACTCCTGCATAGGTTCACTAGGCTTCTTATGCTCTATCTTAACTTGCTGACATGTAGAGCACTTAGCCACAAACTCTGTAATATCTCTCTTCATCCCACTCCACCAATAGATTTTCCGCAGGTCGTGGTACATCTTAGTGGCCCTTGGATGAATAGAGTATCGTGCGACGACCCTGACAATGAAAAACCCCATCTCCTCCTTGGGAGAAAACCTCTACTCTCTGATTCTGAACTAACTCTTTTAACTTGACAAGGCTAGGATCTCTGTCTTGCTTTTCTTTCACCTCGAAAACTAGAGATGACTCTGAACTACTTTGAACACATACATCACCCTCCGAAGAATCGACTAAGCAAACACCTAGTCTGTTAAACTAATGGATTTCCTAAGCTATCTTCTTCTTGTTGTCCTCGACGTAAGAAACACTACCCATGGAGAGTCTACTAAGAGCATCGGCCACAACGTTGGCCTTGCCCGGATGGTGAAGAACACTCATATCATAATCTTTCCGAAGCTCTAACCACTTTCTCTGACGAAGATTGAGATCTTTCTGAGAAAAGACATACTGGAGACTCTTATGATCCATGAAGATATCTACATGAACTCCGTATAAATAATGCCTCCAAATCTTTAAGGCAAATACTACGATTGCTAACTCAAGATCATAAGTAGGATAATTCTTCTACATGAACTCCGTATAGATAATGGCTTGTACTATTTCAATATTGATTTTACTTATATTTCAACCCCTAGTTCCTATTTTAACTCTGTTGTTAATCAATTTATTGAGTTCTCCACTAATCCTTGTAAAGATTCTTGTGCTATAAATAAAACTGATATTTATTTGCATCAAAGGTTGGGACATCTTCCTTATAACAAAATAAAATCCATTCTCTCTCTGGGATTATGTCTCATTCTCAAACATTTCTTTGTGATATATGTCCCAAGGCAAGACAACACAGGTTACCTTTTCCACCAGTACTACTTATTCCACATCTTCTTTTCAACTTGTACACATTGACATTTGGGGTTCTTACATACCTAAACCTACAATGATTTTAGGTATTTTTTTACTCTAGTTGTTGACTTCACTAGGACCACTTGGACTCACTTTTTGTCCTCCAAAGAAAGTGCTAGTTCTGTTCTCAAGGATTTTGTTAACATAGTTAGAGTACATTTTCACTCCCATTTTCAAAATTTTAGGTATGACAATGCCTTTGAGTTAGGCCAAAGAGCTGATCTTTAAAAAAATATTATGCTAATGGCATTCTTCATCAAACCACCATTCCTCACACTCCACAACAGAATGAGGTAGTTGGAAAAAAGCATAAACATCTTCTTGAGGTTTCTAGAGCCTTATTGTTTCAATCCAAACTCCCTTTGAAATATTAGGGTGATTGTGTGTTAACTGTCACCTATCTTATCAATCGATTTTCCTTTGCATTGCTAAACAATATCTCCCCTTTTGAAAAATTGCATGGAATTTCCCCTTTCTATGATCATTTAAAGAGTTTTGGTTGTTTGTGCTATGCAGTTTCTCCTAGTACATATAAGGACAAGCTGTAATCTAGATTCATCTCAAGTATTTTCATAGGTTATCATGTGGCAAAGGGATACAAATTACTCAATCTTTTTATTTTTTCATTTTCTACTCTAGAAATGTTATTTTTCATGAACACATCTTTCCTTATTCTTCTTCTACCGACTCTTTAACTATTTTCCACCCCCTTCTACTTTGGTTGATGCTGAAGTGGTTTTCACTTCCCCTATTCCCTTTTCCTCTTCTTTCACTTCTTTCTCTTTTTCTGTCTTTTCATCTTCTCCCCGTTTCTCCTCCTCACCTCCTACTGCACACCTTAGGAGAAGTACTAGAGTTACTCACCCTCTTTCTCATCTATCAGACTATGTTTGTTTTTCTGTCCGCCCTCCTCATCCACACGTCGATTCCAAGGTATCTATTACTGCTCTGCACTTGCATGAAACTCGGTTTTAACAGCAGATTGTTTCTCACCCTACTTGGAAAGAGGCTATGCTACAGAAATTTAAGGCTCTTGAGGCAAATTATACTTGGAATATTGTGCATCTTCCTTCTCATAAGAAGGTTATTCCATGTAAGTGGATTTATAAGATCAAACAGAGATCTAATGGCACTATTAAGAAGTATAAAGTCATATTGATTATTCGAGGTGATACTCAAAAAGAGGAAATTGATTACCATGAGACATTCTCACCTGTAGTAAAATTAACCACTGATAAATGTCTTTTATCACTTGCTGTTAAAAATTAATGGACAGTTTTCTAGTTGGATGTCAACAATGCTTTTCTTTATGGTGATTTTCATGAGGATGTTTATATAAAATCCCTCTTGGCCTTGATATCACGGTTGCCTCCTCTAGTCAGACCCCTTTGGTTTGCAAACTCAAGTCTTTATATGGACTCAAACATGCTTCCAGACAATGATTTTCTAAATTATCTGAAGCTTTATTATCTAGAGGCTACATTGCTAGTAAAAATGATTATTCTCTTTTTACCAAGTCTATAAATATTTCTCTGATTGTTCTTGTAGTTTATGTAGATGATATACTCTTTGCTGGATCTGATATTTCTGAGATGTCTAGCCTTAAGTGCTTTCTTGATCAACAATTCAAGATAAAGAATTTGGGTTTGGTTCATTATTTTTTGGGTATTGAGATTATTTCTCATGAATCTGGCTATCTGGTTACTCAGCATAAATATATTTCTGATCTGTTGGAGGAGTTTCAATGCTCATAATTTACATTTGTGGCTTCCCGTTTGGATCCCCATGTCAAGTTGACATCTGACATGTGTGATCCTTTACCTGATGCCTCCATTAATAGGAGACTTGTTGGGAAGCTCAACTTTCTTCAACATACTAGGCCTGATATCTCATTTGTTGTCCAACACCTTAGTTAGTTCCTTAATCGCCCTTATGCTCCTCATATGTTGGATGTTATTCATGTGTTGAGATACATGTTGTCTGCCCCTGATCAGGGCATCTTCTTGCCCTCTTCCCCCCTTCTCCCTTGTTTGTTTCTTTCTGCTTATGCAGATTTTGACTGGGCTGCTTGCCCTTCACAGACTGGGTTTTACATATTTTTTGGGGGTCGTCCCATTTCTTGGAAGAGCAAGAAGTAACTCACCATTGCATTGTCCTCTGTTGAGGCTGAATACAGAGCTTTGAGGAAGGTTGTGGCTGAGATTTTTTGGCTCACTCGTTTGTTTTCTGACCTTGGTTGTCTATTTCGTCTCCTGTTTCTATTTTTGTGACAATTTTGTTGCTTTGCACATTGCTAAGAATTCAGTTTTTCATGAGCGCACAAAATATATTGAGATAGATTGTCATTATGTTCGTGATTTCCTTCTTTCTGGTCTTATTTCTTTGCATCATGTTTCATCCGGTGATCAGCTGGCTGACATTTTGACTAAGCCTTTATCAGGTCCTCTTCATGGTTCTTGTTTACGAAAGCTGGGAGTTCTTACACCCTCCAGCTTGAGGGGGGGGTTGACATAGGCCCAAGTGACAAGCCTAAGCTGAAGCCTGATTCGGGTCCGACAACATAATACCAATTACATTTTATAACTAGTAATCACATTTTTATTATTTCTGTATATAAATGTATGTGGACCCTTCTATAAAGAGGTAAGGGCGGATATTTTCATTTCATTTCAATGGAAGTTTTCCATTTCTTCACCCTTTGAACTTCTAAGGTTTATACACACTATTTTGATGGCGATCTGAGAATGGAGATACCTAACACATATACTCTATCTAATGAATATTAAGGGGTCGTTTGGGTTAGATTAGGATAGCGTATGAGATTATTTTATCCTATCTTTTATATGAGATAATTTATCCCACCATTTATACTAACAAAAATGGGATAAAATAATTCTAGGATTAAATCACTCCCACTACCAAAACCAGAATACAATTGTTTCATGGGATATCCCAAAATTATTCTCTTTATTCCACAAAGAACCCTAAGTCTTAAATGATAGTCCAATTGAAGTGTAGTAAGCAAAAAAACAATTAACACTAATTTAAATCACGAGGAGAATACAGTATGAAACTATATATCCCCAGAAATAATTTGGTATGTAGGATAACGATAATAATTTTGAAATAAAATTAAAGATTAACTTTATTACGTATTTAATTCGAGATAGTAATTAACCTCAAGATTACTTTCGCTCGCTATTTATACAAAAATAATGAAATTACTACCTCATAAAATATTTCAACCTATCAAATTTTCTTTAAACGACCCTCGTGAGCATTACTATTGTCGAGTTGATGTCCTCTTTAATTCTGGATATAAATGCACACTCTTTGTCGAAAGATTTGAACTTGTGACTCAAACTATATATAAACAACACCTCACTAAACCACAAGTTGATGGACAAGTGCAAATTGAAGTAGAATTGCTCTCTAGGCCCCTCTGTCACACGCACGTTTCCTCTCTTATAATCTTTTGCTTTGATCCAATCATCCGAAATGACCGATAATTTAAAATACAGTTGGGTGTATTAAAGTTTTTATTATACGTAGAATTTGAAAAAAACTACAAAAATTTATAAATTATAATCTCATCTTATACTTTTGCAAGAGGTTATTTTCACGGCTTGAACATTTAATCTCCTTGCTACATAACATCAACTTTACTAGTTAGTCTAAGAAAATAATTGATAACTCAAGACAAAAAAAAGTAATCAAACAATAACCAATGTAATTTCAGATCTAGAATTCAAGAAAAAAAAAACTACATAACAAAAAGCATAACTGATTTTTAAAGTGTATATATGTACTCTGTAAAATATTACCCTCGTCCCAACTTTGCGTGGTGCACTTTTTAAAAAAAAAGTTTATTTTCAAAAATGTCATTTTTCTGTAATTAGAAGTAATTTAATGTTAGAAATTTCCTTTTTACAATTATATAGTATATGTCTAAGATTTGTGTTAGTCCACAATTTAAAAAAAAAAACTTTAATTTCTTATTTTTTAAAATGATTTATATCAAGTCAAATAATGTCACATAAATTAGATGGAGGTAGTAACTTTTAGTATCAATATATTTTGTTGTAGAAGATGAAATGCTTTATTTTTAAGTAACTAATTCTCGCTTTTTATAAATGGCTACCCGTAATTATACTTTACATTATGAGTAAATAGAATCTATACTCAAAACAAAACTGGTTTACAGAACATATATAAACGTGATGAGTTGGAAAAGTCTGTAAAGGATTGAAGTAATACTGCTAATATAAATTAGGATAAAACCGTGGGCTTTGTTCTATCATCACCCTAAGCAGTTTTCTCCAAATTTTGATAACATGATGCCTACATTAAAAGCTTTGTCCAAGTTGGTGTGATTGCCGGCCACACATAGTTTGCTTAATAATTCAAAATTAGCATGCAATGAGGGACACTAATCCTCAAATTAAGGCCACAATCAAAGTCTAGATATTTTGCAGACTATAATAATAAAAAATCCTGAAAATATCTACTGAACAGATGCCTCAATTAAAATAAGAGTAATACTAGTAAATATCATTTGTGGGGTCCAAATAAAGAGAGAACAAATTAGGTTCACTAATCTCTTGAAAACGAGTCATCATTGTATGTGATTTATATTAAAAGCAAAATAAAAAATGAAAACATGTGGTGTTTGTTTGTCAAACGCAGACAATTTTGAATACTGTATTTTGAGCAATTGCTAAAGTTTTCAGCCATTCATCTGGCCTTTGTTGAATTTGAACCACTCCCATATTACTGATGCTATAATTTCTTATTGTGGAAAAAGGTGAGGATTCTCAAAATTGTGGGTTATAGGAGCTTGCAGCTTTCTGTACCATTTTTTTAAAAATGAGTGGCGCAACCAATACTTCTTAACAAACCACTCATGCTGGGTTTCTTCTGCACAAAGGGTCCCTCTTAAATACCTTCTTCTTTATTTCATCAGAAGTTTCTAGTACCAAGTAATACTGTTATGTACATTGCAATTTATAATTAAAAATACTTTGCAATTATTGGTTGGTGACAAAATATTAAAAATCTTCAAATATAGAAGAAAAAATGGAAAAAATAAGTAATCCCGCTCTTCTTTAGTCATGAGAAGGTTTGGTTTCATCGAAGAGCTAACATTTTTCATTTTTCAGGGTCACCATCATAACATAAAATGAACCGATGGAATGGAGAAATGAAAGAAGTTCATAAGGAAGCATAGCACTGGACTTCTTTAGTCACAATTGCATTTTGAAAAAAATTAGTACATAATATCACTAACTTATTTTTATCAAATTACATAAAAGAAATTCATTTCTTTATTTTTGTAAATTACTTAAATCTTTTCTTCTTAAAAATAGCTGAATACATCTGTAAATATATAAATTTTTTCGAGTACAATTTTTAATTATGTATCTTCCTTTGATCTATTAAGATATTATGTATCTCGATTAAATAATTTTAAAAATTAAATATCTTTAACTTTAGAATTATGTATTCGAATACTAATTATGCATCCGAAAAAAAATTGAGTAATTAACTGTTACATTCTTAAGTTCAACATTACGTATCTCTTTAACTTTAAAGTTATATATTTCGATGCTTATTATGTATTCGAAAATTATAAAATAAGAAATTATTCGTAATTTAGGAGAAAGTAGAAATAAAGAATAATCAAAGGTAAACTTGTTAAAATTTATGTTAGTTTTACATTGTTTTTTCTGTTTAAGCTTATTGTTCTACTTGCTTAACACCAATTGCTCATAGAAAGCAGGCGACATCTT
Source organism: Capsicum baccatum var. pendulum (assembly GCA_030864225.1). Classification (NCBI taxonomy): domain Eukaryota; kingdom Viridiplantae; phylum Streptophyta; class Magnoliopsida; order Solanales; family Solanaceae; genus Capsicum; species Capsicum baccatum. The sequence continues at coordinate 236,726,737 of CM061556.1, read as the reverse complement.
GTAAAAATGCTTTAATCAAAAACTGAACACCTCAAACACCAATTGCTAATAATTCAAAATCTTGTTTACGCTCTACAAGTAGACTGGTGATAAAGTTGGGTAGATATGAAATTTTTTTACAGTGTAATTGTTTGGTGATCTAAAATTTTTGTGTTATTGTTGAGGGTTGGATTTATATAAGTCCTTATCCTACTCTCCGAGACTGCTGTACGTATGTCTGATTATTTTGCTACTACTAATTATCAGTATTGATTCAAAGATAAAGAGTTAATAAATCGTTTGCTTTAATGTCTCAAAAATTCTGAGAAACCAAAATATTTAATATAAATTTTATAATTTTAATTTTATTAATAAAAATATTAAAATTATAAAATATAAAATTTAAATTAAAAGAAAAAAAACTATCTCACTATATGAAAAATATTTTAAATTTTTTTATCTTTATATTAATAAATAGTAACTTTATAATAATATTCAAAATAACGCAGTGTAAGTAAATAATTAATATTTTATTAATTAAAATTAATTTTTATTTTTGTAAATAATAATACTATTATGTTAAGTAAAATAATTAATATCTTTTAAGAATATTAGACACAAAAAATTAATAAGAAGCAAGGAAATAATTCTAAATTACTTAAGATATTTTTATTACATGCATTAAAAATTTATATTAAAATTTAACTTTAGGCCAGTAAATATATTAAAATCGCTATCTAAAAGGAAAGAAAAAATTTTATCCATATGTTACAAATGTGTTTAAAGGCATTCTCTTTTAAATAAATATTATCCTACGCATATTACATACAGTAAATAATAAAAATAAAATACTAGAAAATGATCCTATCCCTAACAAGATTAGATTAGTACTAGAACAAATCAACAACTCTTATCCTAAACCGACTACAAGATTTGAGGAGGTAAAAAGAGTAAGTAAAAAGTAGAAATGACGTAACGTAAATTGAAAGGAATGGTCAATCAGACGGCTATTATGTCTCCGAGCTTTCCAAATGAACGGTCCTTGTATCCTCGTTCAGTCTACATAGCTCGGCGATGGTAGCATTGGAATTCATCTTCTGCCCATTATTTCTCTTAATGAACTCTATCACCGCTGTGCATTCCGGTGCCGTTAACCCATCTGTTTCCCTTCTTTGAATCTTACCCGCCTTTCTCATTCTTGTTGAACATGACTCAACAACAGCTTCCACCGCTGCTGATGTAACTTTCTGCTGACATGATGAACACTTATCGTCCTGTAAAAAAGAAGTTTTATCTTTTTAATATTACGAAAACATCAACAATGAGAAAATAAATCCAATAGAAAGTTTCAAGTATTTAGAAAAGAGTTCTTTATGTTTATAATACCACAAAACATATATATAAAAAAAAAAAAAAAAAAAACGTATAATTAACTTCAAATATTTAGAAAAGAGGTCTTAAGAAAACTTCAAAAACAAGAAAATAAATTTCAAATATTTAAAACAGAGATGTTATGTTTATAAGATTATGAAAAAAAAAAAATCGCATTAAAGTTGAAAAAAGTTCATACATCTGAATGAAGATCCGCATTTGTTTCACGCATTCTCTTCAACGAGATATTTGTAAGAACATTGGATGAATCTTCACTAGTGGATGAACTAGCCGGCGGTGGAGTCGTCATATTTGACCAGGGAACGACCTGAATATCCTCCGAATCAACTTCCTCCTCATCGGCTTCATCCTCTTCATAATCACTATCCTCATCCTTGGTCCAACTTTCTCCATTATTCACGCTTTCACTTTCCTCCATTTCATCCCTATGATAGTACCCATCAACACACCTATCACAAACAGAGACCGTCTGCCCAAGCTTGGGACCGGCAGCTGACCATGCCGTCGGTAACTGACACACCTGACACAGCAAAGATCTAGAATGCCTAGCAGCCAGAAAGTTTGCAGAATGAACCTTCGCATCACAGTCCCAACACAAACTTGCGTTGTCCGATTCACAATACATCCTGGCTAATCCCTTACAAAGCTCACAAGATTTCATTTTTTTTCACTATATTTCAATACAAAACCCAAGAGAGAAATTGTTGCAGCAAATTCAAGAAGAGAAAACAAAAGAATACAGGCAACAACTTCGAAGCAAGAAAGAGAAAGTGGAGGGAGGAAGGGAGAGAGAGAGAGAAAAAAGAAGAAAGTTCGAAGATAAATCTCCTTTACTTTGAACAAAAATCACAAAAAATACCAATTCTTTCTTAGGCACAACGGTGAGGGGTATAAATGTAATGGGAATTGTGAAACGAGAAAGACCTAGGAATGCGTGTTGTGGAGTATAAAACGACAACGTACAAAAAGCGGTGAATGGTGAGAAGGAGTGACAGGTGGTAGGTACGTGAGGGGCTTCTTCTGTTCTCTCTGTACCAATTTAAGTGGCACCGTTCAAATAAGAGTCAAACAGTTAATTTACATTCATGTTTCTATTATATAGATAGAAGAGGAGGGGATTTATTTTTTTATCCTCATTATTTATTATATTATATTTTAATTATTTTGTGATTTATTATATTATTTTTATTTAATTATTATAAATTATTTATATATTAAAATTAATAATATTTTTTATTATATTATCACTAATTAATTATTATAAGTTATTTATAAAAAAATTTATAATAATAATTAAAAAAATAGGTATTTATAATATTTGTTTTAGCTGCTTTAATCGTGATTTTTCTGTATCATCCTTAATTAATTATTATAAATTATCTATATATTAAAAAATTAATAATATTTAATTAAAAAATTAAATTACTATATTATCCCCTATCATTTACTATATTACCCCTAATTGTTCTGTGATTTACTATATTATTCCTAATTAATTATTACTCTCTTCGTTTCACAATAAGTTAATTGTTGAATTTTGACACACATATTAAGAAAAAAAAGTAAAGACATAAATTTATCATATTTTTTCATTTTTACCCTTTTCAAAAAGAAAAACACATGATACATCACTCCCAATATACATTTAATAAAGGGTAAATTTGCAGAAAAATTTCAACATCTACATTAAATTATGAACCACTCACTTATTTTGAAATATAAAAAATATTCCAACAATTCACTTATTATGGAAAGGAGGGAATATAAGTCATTTATATATTAGAATTAATAATATTTTTATTATATTATCCCTAATTAATTATTATCTGTCATTTATATATTAGAATTAATAATATTTAATTAAAAAAATAGATATATATGATGTTTGTTTTAACTGTTTTAATCGTAATTTTACTATATCATCCCTAATTAATCATTATAAGTCATTTATGTATTAAAAAATTAATAATATTTAATTAAAAAATAAATGACATGTCTGCCTGCACTGATTTCGACCAGTGTTTCGTCATTTACTATATTATCCCTGATTACTTCGTGATTTATTATATTACCGCTAATTAATTATAATAAGTCATTTATATATTAGAATTAATATATTTAATTAAAAACTAGAAATTTATGACGTTTGTTTCTGCTGCTTTAATCGTGATTTTACTATATCATCCCTAATTAATTATTATAAATTATTTATATATTAAAAATTTAATAATATTTAATTAAAAATAGATAACATGTCTGCTTATATTACTCCTAATTGCTTTGTAATTTACTATATTAACCCTAATTAATTATTATAAATTATTTATATATTAGAATTAATAATATTTTTTTACTATATTATCCCTAGGTAATTATTATAAGTCATTTGGTTTCAACCATTGCTTCATCATTTACTATACTACCGTTAATTGCTCCATGATTTATATAGTACCCCTAATTAATTATTATAAGTCATTGATATATTAGAATTAATAGTATTTAATTAAAAAATAGATGTTTATGACGTTTGTTTCAACTGCTTTAACCGTGATTTTATTATATCATTCCTAATTAATTATTATAAGTCATTTATATATTAAAAAATTAATAATATTTAATTAAAAAAATAGATGACATGTCTGCCTATATTACCCCTAATTGCTCCTTGATTTACTATATTACCCCTAATTAATTATTATAAGTCATTTATTTATTAAAATTAATAATATTTTTACTATATTACCCCTAATTAATTATTATAAGTCATTTATATATTAGAATTAATAATATTTAATTTAAAAAATAGATATTTATGACGTTTGTTTCAATTTTTTTAATCGTGATTTTACTATATCATCACTAATTAATTATTATACGTCATTTATGTATTAAAAAATTAATAATATTTAATTAAAATAATAGATGACATGTCTGCCTATATTATCCCTAATTGCTCCATGATTTACTATATTACCCCTAGTTAATAATTATAAGTCATTTATATATCAGAATTAATAATATTTATTTAAATTAATGTACATTTATGTTTGTATCTCATCAATATTAAATTTTAGTGCTAAAATATATTTATAGTATTGGGCCCGTGCTAACACGGGTCATGCACCTCTAGTGTTTCAATATAATCGTCATGGCTTTGTATTCTCAGAGTTATTTAATCAACTTTTAAAGTTAAAATTATATAAATATTCAAAAATTTATATAAAAGATACTCATATTTATTTTATTTTATGTGATATATTTTGATCGAATATTAAAAAATGTATTAATATTATTTTTAATTAAGTAAAATTAGTAAAGATAAAAATAAAATAATATTTAATATTATTTTTAATTAAGTAAAATTAGTAAAGATAAAAATAAAATAATATTTTTAAATAATTATCAAATAAAAAAATGTGATTCTTTTTTAAAATGGACAACAAAAAATTAACACATATAAAAACGGATAAAATATGACTGAGAAAGTATTATAAATTATAATTTTTATTTAATATAAAAATAAATTTAAATATTAATTAAAATTTATATTATTAATTCATAAAGAAATTATGATAAGTAAAAAAACAAATAGAATATTAAAATTGTCTTATAAATTGAAATTAAAAAAAAAAATATTTATAATCACATAAATATTTAAAAATTATTTTAAATACAAGTGTGGCTCGGGAAGAGATGTTTCCTTGGAACGTACAGGATATTTTTGTATGTAGTATGTGGTGGGGTTGCGTGAGCTTAGGTGGAGATATAGAGTTGGATGAAGATTCTGATTTGTCCGACGTGGAGTAATGGGGGCCACGTGATATGCGCCTGAAGGGCAACTGTTGAGGAATTTGAATTGGTGGGGAACAGGGTGTGGGCCCCATGCATGGAAAATCACATCATTGGGTATGGAGTAGGGGGTGGGGTAGAGTAGGGTAGCGTAGGGTAGGGTAGGCTAGGGGGTTGGATTAATTATGTGCCTAGGAATTGAAATTCCTATACAAGGTACAGATTGTCCCATGTGTCATTTGCTTGGCTACTTCTCTTCCATCCACATTCTCTCAATTTAATACTCCCATACTTTGTCATCTTTTTTTTTTTATTATTTCTCATTCAGTGTACCTTTTACTCTTTCATACTTTGTGATTTTTTTTTTTAATTTCTCATTCAATATTCGATGTTACATTGGAATCTCAATTAATTTTTTTTAATTTATCATTCAGTATTTAATATTTGTATTGGAGTCCCAATTACTTTAAATCACACATTAAAGGACTCATTAAAGTAGCAGCACTCCCAACAAAATTTTCTTCATATCCAGGATCGAACCCTCAACCTCTGGTTAAGGATGGATCAGTCTTATCCACTGAACCACAACTCATACTTTGCGATCTTGCTAAAACAAATAAAATAATTATATTTATATTATTTATTTATTTTATTAATTAAAAAAATATTAATTAATTTTTATATAATTTTCGATTTATTTTTTAAATAAATTCATATTTATTTATAAAAAATTATTTATTTTTTAAAAATAAATTATAAATTATTTTTTATTTATAATTTTTTAATATGCATACCAAAAAATAATAATTAATATGAGATGAAGGTAATACACGGTAGGGACCAGGGTTATTGTAGGATGGAGGGAGTATCAAGTATATTTATGTCAATAACACGGTGGTATATAGGGATTTTTTGGTAGAGTACATTAACAAATAATAATGAAGATATTAGTTTTATTGATGCATGATTAAAGCTTGTATTAGTTATATATCTTTTTTGATATTAAGATGTGTATAACTAATATAGAAAATCTAGATATTTATAATCATATATTAATATGATTATAGATATAATTACGTCAAAATATTATTTTCATTATATTTGTGAAAGATATTTTTGTTAACAAATATTTTTATATAGAAATTATGTAATGCATACTATTTTTAATATTTAAGACTAAAAATATGCATGTCAACATAATTAATGTAAGCATAATCAATGAAAATGTTATTAATATAGAATATATATATTATTCTTATACACCCTACTAAATGATCCTAAGATCATTTGATTGGTGAAATCAAATAAATAAAAATATTTTATGAATCGAGATATTCCTCGAATGGAACATTAAATGAAGACTTATAAGGCCAGCTCAATCCACTTAGAAATGACTAGTAAGTAAAATTTAATTAACTAAAAATTATATGTATACACAAGTTAAAATTATATAATTACATTAAATTTCAAATTGGTAAAGTATTTACACAAATTCTAAAATAATTATAAAAATTTCTTTATTTGATAAATTCTCTCTCTTAAATATTGTACATGTTAAACACTTCTTTTGGCTTCCATTTTTCACTCCATTGCTCTCATTATCCATCCGTTTAATACGTCATTTTTGAAATCCTGAGATTTTTTGGCAAAATTGAAGTAATAGTTGTATAGTGGTTACCAACTTATAAGTTATCAAGATTTAACTGTTTTTAATTATTTACTTCATTAATTTTTGAATTTTTTTTTGTTCAACTTTACCAAATCAGGGATTTTTCGTGTTTTGTTTATTTGCATGTTTAAATTTCTGTATTGTTCAATTATATTCAAGTTTAGTAGTTCATTTTTTTCGTTATTTTTCATATAGTACAAGTTAGATCTTTGATTTTCTTGTTTGGTTGTTCGATTTAACACTGTTGTTAAGTTAAAATAGTGTTAATTGGTACTGGATTATCCTCCAAATTTTAGTTTAGGAATTACTCAGTTAGATTCAAATGAAAAAGATATGTCACTTGCATTTGTTCTTGGTACTTTTGATGAACAAGATCCGAAATCCGCAAAGAATCGCTCAAAGCACAGAAACGACCCCGTTACAATGAATAAATTGAAGGATAAGGCCGCTTCTAAATCGAAGAAGTCTAGTTCAAAAGCAAGTAAAAAGAAATTTGATGATTCCGACCGACCACGTCTTTCGAAGGTATTTATTATGAGTGTAGGTATAATTTGACATATGTATAATAAGACATTATACATAAGTTCTTTCATCACAGTAATGTATAATGTAGGTGTTCTGAAATATTTTTCTATAGGTTATACATTCTAATAAAGCTGATATTAATTTTGACATGTATAATTGTTGTTTATGTTTTGATCTGATACAAATTGTTACATGTATAATCTGATATGTTTGGTCTGATATAAATTGTTACATATTAATTTGACATGTATAAGTTACCCTCATACATGTATAATTGTTGTTTAATTATGATTCTGTTTGAAATTTTTAGGTGTATAAGTTACCCTCATACATATTTATATGTTGTTTTTTTTAGATTATAATAAGAAGTTTTAGTTACCCTCAGTACATATGTAACTTTAGAGTGTTTAGGGCTTGATTTTATTATACATTAATGCAAGTTAATTTTTAATGAATAAGTATCCATCATACATGTCTAACAGCTTATATTAATTTTGTGATATATAAGTTAATCTCATACATGTGTTACTGTAGTGTTTTTATTGGTCTGACTTTATTATACATTAAAGCAATTTTTTTGTAAATGTATAAGTTTACATCACTAACAATTGTTTAATGTGGGCCTGTTTTAGTTCTTGAAAGTATAAATGATTTTCATACAATGGGTAACTGTTAGCTAATTATTATTATTTTTTTTTCAGGGCATGAAATACCGAATTGACAAAGTCCCACCACACCCATTGCATGTTTTGAACTTATGTAACTGTGCTTTCGGTGAAGAGATAAAGGAATATTTTGGAGAGGATATTTTAGGGCAGCAATGTTTTATAATAGTCAGAATTGAAAGAACTAATTCTCATTTTTGTGGTTGATGTAAAATAATTCCAAGATTACTTTCTGGATGTTAATGCAGATTTTATGAATGTCTTCTTATTTTTGAAAAAAAATGATTTCCAGTTACTAACACACAATTGTATTGTTACAAACTAATTCTTTGTAGATATTGAGTTTCCCTTTTATTTTTTTGTTAAACGTGTAGAAACAAATATAATATTAAACTGATATTGAATTTGAACACTTTATAATTTTACTGTAAAGTACATTATCTTATAAGTTAAAAATACATTGAAGTAATATCTAATACGTTTAAATATATGTAATACATAACATAATACATGTTGTCATACGTTTTTTCCTGGAAAAAAAATATAAAACATAGTTCACAACATTCACTTTTATGAAGTATGATACTATTTCATACAATGACACAAATGTATAATCTGATATTATACATTCGTACCTGAACAATATATATTTTATAAAAAACTTATAATGTGCCATCAAACACATAAAAGATGATTCTCATATTTAATCTGATATTTAAAAAATAAATCAGTTAAATGACATTTTTTCTGTCTAACATAATACAATAAAATAAAGTATAACGCTATATCATACATTTCATACACATTAACTATTAATGTGTAACAGTTTGCTACAACTTATGTTTCAACATTTGATTAATGTAATACTTCTCAGGTTACATACTAAATATACACATCACTTATAACTAAATTTAATATGATTACGAAATATGATATATGAAAAATGCTTCTAAATTTTCTTAGAATTTAAAACATTCATTAAAGAATTGAAAATCAAATAGCAATCAAACAGCTAGCTATTAGTTGTTCCAGCATTCCAACAAAATCTAATAAAAATGTTTATACAAATAAAATCATTCAAAGCATCAGCATATAGAAAAAACACATTAACTCCATCAAGAGTCCTTTGGAAAGAAACCACAAGTCCTGCGGTTGTGACCGGTTCGTCCGCATTTACCACAACGGTTTGAACTTGAAGACAGTGATTCACTTGATTTCAAATGCCTTCTTTTTTTTTGGCCTACCAGGCGGTCTTCTATATTTGGACGGCAAAACTTCTTCATCATCAACAAAAAATGGAACATTCCAATCCTTCTTGTCTGGCATTGAAACTATCCGAAGTTCATATGTCTTCACTATAATATTTGGCTTGTATAATTCAGAGCAATAACAACATTATTTTGAAGCTGTAAATTCACTCACAAAATTTGCTGTCGCAACTACATTATTCAGCACTCTATCGCTAAGACTATAAGTATGCTCCGAATCAAATATTTTAATCACAAACAATTTTGATTTATTCATACAAGACGCCTTCAAGACCCACTTGCAATCTTTGTTACGATAAATCAGTGCATAGCTGAAATACAAAGCAAAAAATTAACCAACTCAGAAAATTATTACAATTGAAAGTAGAAAGATAGAAATGAAAATAATGGTACTGCCCAGCTATATTATACATTTCTCTGTATGTATAATAAAATATTATACATTCGTATTTTAATTTTAAAAACATACAAAAAACAAAATCAACTACAGAATGTCTTAAACCATATTATCATATAATTATTTGACTGGCACAGTTTATTTATACATTATCAAGCATGTATAATCATACATTATACATTCGTAATTTAACAATCATAAGCAACAGATCACCTAACTACACAACAAATACTTCTACAAAACCTCTAACAACAAATTTCCACACATTATAAGCTCAGCAAATATATTTGACACTTTTATATCATACGTTTTTTTGTCGAATCGTTTCGCTTTAGTGTTGAAGCCATTAGCTATTGCATATCTTGCCATTACTGAAACAAGAGTTTTCTTATCCTTGTAAATCTGATTCAACATTATTTCAGTATTCTTGCAATCAGTAATGAAGTTTTTCACTTCAATTTCAGGAACATATAGAGCATACCGATTATCCGTTTCAACAACTGTTAACGCAACCGAATCATATTCACTACCCTCAATACATATTACAACACCTATTTCTTTATCAAACTCTATTTCACTATTGGATTTGTCGAAAGTTGAAATACAAAGCAAAAAATTAACCAACTCAGAAAATTATTTCTTCAACTCAACGTAAACCCTCACTCCATTGTCATTTCTTAGGACAATTGGAGAAGAATTTTCTTCAACCACATATTTAACTTCAATTTTTGTACGAACTTTGTCGATATCCAATTCCATGGCGATAGTAGAAACCAATTTTAAGAAAGTAATACTTTCCGAAACAATTATTGCATCACTTTTGTACGACTCATAACTAATTTCTAACTGCCAAATTTTAGAATGTCGCAGCAATATGGGATATTCATATTGATTTTAGAAGTATTGAAGAACGAACGTATAAGAAATTGGTTGTTTTTTTGCTTTCCAGATCTTGAACCAAAGATTACAAAAAAAAAAACGTTTAAGAATTTTTTTGAAATTCAAATATCAGTTACTAGTTTTAGCCATAAACCACTTAATGTTAGCTAATTATTTCCGTTAATTAAGGAACAGTAAAATAATTACTGATTTCAATTAACTTAAATTTAGGATGAGTTGTTTCATCATACATTCGACCAATGTATAATACTTGGTCGAATGTATGAGTATCTTTGCCATAATTCGGGAGAGACAAAAAAAGAGAGAATTTTGTGTAATTACTTTCATTACCTAGGGGATTTATGTGGTTTACACTTTAATTAATTGGCCATTGATACGACATTATTTATAGACGAATGACTTTTCTGTACTTCTCCCGTTGTTATGAGGATAATTTTCTAAAAGCCCGTTTGGATAGGCTGAAAAAATATTTTTTAAAAAGTTCTTTATAAGTGTTTTTGAAAGTGCTAAACTTATTTTAAAAATAAGCAATTACATGTTTGGATAAACGTTCTGAAACTGAAAAAAAACTGTTGATGTGTTTGGTAAATAAGTGCTAAGCACTTTTTTTTAATCAAAATGTCTGAAATACCCTTAAAGATGTTAACAATACGTAGAATTGATTATGAGTAATTTTTATTTCTAAAATGATTCAAATTAAAATTAATATACATATACATATATATTACATATACATATACATATATATATATATATATATATATATATATATATATATATATATATATATATATATATATATATATATAATATTTTCATAAATGACTATTAAATTTGTGCGCTAAAATAATTTTTTTTTCTTGGTTAAAAGAGTTTAAATCATCAAACAAGATATATATGTTACAAATCATTATAATTGTTGGGTTCTATGTATGTGTGAATGAAAAGTGAAGGGAAAGAGAGTCATCAAACTGGAAAGTGTACTCTTATATTGGAAAGTGCATTAATTCTCCCACATTGGTGGGAGAAGGGAACTTTGGAGTGTTTAAAATAAGGAACACTTACTCCACATGAATAGTGGGGGCAAGAACAAGGTGGTGCCTCGTACCGTTGTCATCGTCGCTCGGTTCCGGCTCCGTCTTCGACTTTGAAAATTGTGTTTCAAAAATCTGATATAATTATTTTCTCCAAATGCGGGCGCATTTCGGATGCCATGCAAACGCATACGCAACCCATCTCGAAGGAATGCGACCCTTCGAGGCAAAAGACATACTATTTCAATCTGCGGGCGCAGATGCAACACAAGTTGCCACTAGAATTGGACAGTGTCACCTACGGGCGCAGGTGACGTGACTGTACTGAATAGGTGCATTTTCGCTGAACCAATGCATCCTTTCTGAAAGGACACTTAAAGATTATAAATACCTGACGTATTCCTCAAGTATTGGCATGATTTTTGACAGCACAAACACTCTTATATTCTATAAAAACTCCGTGTGAACATTAGCCGATTGAATGAGTTCGAAGAATCCAATAATTTGAGGTACCGCTATTGTTGGATTGAAGTTCATTTTATCCTGGGAGGAAGATTCTTTAACCTCGGGTACAGTGAGGGAAATTATTCCTTAAGGACACCCCGTGAAGTCGGAGGACTTGGCCTTAAAATTCTGTTTCATCTTATTTCTGAATAACAACACACTTCTTGGATAGATTATTTATAATCTTATGTTGAAGATGTTGTGTAACTTCATAGGTGTTCTTGTTTTAGACTTAAACTTGTGTTGAAATTATTGCGTGCCTAAATACAGATTCTTATACATGAAAACATAGAAAATAACAATAATTACATTAATAGATATATAGTTGGTCACAAGTGATACTATTTATTTGCCAAAATGACTCTTAATTGAAAAATAGATTACTCGTTGATTGCGTAATGACCATATCACTATTAAAATATTGTTGAATACGAATGTTGCATTGTCAAATATGACATTGGCAGATGAAATAGGCACTTGAGGTACAATCTTTTACCCATGACTACAGTACAGTTTTTAAAGTGCAATTTAAGCACTAATCAAATGATCAACCTGGAGAACTAATACACATAAAAGGACAAGTAGTAATATTGTAATCAAGAACAAATCACATATAGATTTTTATGAGGTGTTAGGGTGCCCTTGGCTCTACAGAGGATTAGAAGTGCCTAGAAAATATTATAGTATTGTGACTAATGATTTTGTATAAACATAAGAGTTGGGGTCGGAAAGATCCTTTAAACAATGAAAAAATTGATGCATATGTGTTTTAGGGCAATTTTGAAATAAATAAAAATTATAAGGGATACTAATGTCTTTTGCTTGGTTAATTTTTAATATATTATATGCTAAAAAAAGAGTAGCGAATGAACAACTTTTAATTTTAGACTTTTTTTAAGTCAAATTCACCTTTTAAAGCAATTTTCAAAATTACCTCAAAGCCATTTTGACCAACTTATAATTCCTTCCAAACACCCTCTAATTTCATTTCAAATTAAGGCTTACAGGCATATGCCCAATCCAAATTAATCTGTGCTCTTGAGGCTTAGTTGAGGTTTCCCCCTAGACCGCTCGTGGATCAAAATAATTTAAACACTTCGGGAGAAATAGAACTTAAAAAAACTACTTTCTCCGTCTCATTTTACTCGTGTCAATTTGACATTACATATTGATTAAGAAAAATAATTAATAATACGTCTACTTTACCATAGTATCTTTATTAAATGATATTTATATTTTACTTTGGAGAAAAAACAATTAATATTAAAAGTAAAAAAAGAAAAAAAAATTCTGTCTTGATTAATGAAAATGACAAGTTAAATGAAAAATCAAATTAAGGAATTTGGGACGAGTAAAATGAGACAGAGGGAGTAATAACTACTTGTGATATTTCATTTTTGAGTTCTTTTTTGTTGTTTTATTATGATGCCATTAGTTTAATGACTTAACTATTATCTTCATATGTTGTGCAATGTTGTTTTGTTATGTCCTTAATTTTTTCTTACGCTCTTTTTGAAGTCAATTGAAAGTACTAACATCAATTTGCAAATTCTGATACACTATTTTAAAAGCTAAAATTAGAAACTAGTGTGATGTTCAATGGAGTTTCAAATCAAATATTATTTATATGATTAGGGGATTATGTTACCCAAGAAAACATTAAAAATTTAAACAATATGAAAGATGTTGTGATAGAATAAACATAAAAACCTACATATACCCTACAAGCAATATTATATTTTTTTGGTTTGAAGGATATATTAGTATTAAAAGTTGTAGCTCAAAAGACCGGTTAAAAATTAACACTATCAAAAACAACTGAACTAAGGAGACATCCTCTTAGAGGCATTACAAATTGTGGACATAGTGGAGAAACTATTACTAGTAACTAAGAGGTCGCCACCAACTACGTTAACTTAATTCCCTGTAGGTGTATTGCATTAGTGGATCACCCAGTAACGTCATCAAGCACCTGCAATCATTTATAATGTTAGCATAGCGAGGTGTCGGAGCAACAAAGAGATGAAACAGAAAAGGCATCCAGATTGACAAGAAGAGGTATTATTAGATTGCGTTGCTTGAAACAAACCTAAGAGTTCAGCTTGAGTGATGGCGAATGTAGTAAAAGTCCACTACCTTGTAGAGAATGATGAGAGGATATATAGAAAGGGCCTGTGGACGTTGGAAGATTTGACAAAAGGGAACAAGTGCTATATTGGGCCTCACATTGTATATTAATCCTATCAAATAACAAAAATATTGGGCCTCAAAGTGTATATTAATCCTATCAAATAACAAAAAATTAAAATGAAATATACTGATGAAGCTTTAAGAGGTAAGCCAAACTCAATCGAATCAACATTTGTGATTAGACATGCTGATTCACCAAGCAAGCGACGTCACCTGCCAGTTGAAAAGAAGTTCAGACTCATGCAAATAAAAAAATGCCGGTATACTCTAGTTCGTTATCGAAACATAACATTTTATTTCAACGATACTTAGGGCTCTTCAGTGGCTCGTTAAGACTTTAGACAAGTCATGTAAAGTACGAACTTCTAGCCACTTTTGAGTTTTGACTAATTAGAAATTCGCTTGTTTAAGTAAATCATTTGTTTTGTTTACAAAAATGTTTATTTAAGTAGTTACATTTGACCAATGTTTTATAAAAATGTTTGCATGTGTCATTAATTTTTTGGAGAAATTACTTTTTTCAGCTTCTACGTAGAAGCTTAAGAACAGCTTACGGGACTATTCAAAAATACTTATTTCTTCCCCGAAAACTTCAAATACTCATTTTTGGTTTGAGGTATAAGAGATAAATAGTCTCCGAATAAAATGAAGGACCATTTTATTGCATGTTTGGTGTGACGTATTAGTTAGTAACGTGATTATTTATTCCACCATTTATACCATAATGATGAGTGTCACACCCCTTTTTTACACGTACCCTAAAAAAATGGATATATTTTTTAAAGTTCGAAAGGGTTTTATTATTTAAGTGACAAGAAATGAAAAAATTTGTTTCGAAAAAGAATTATTTGCATTTTTTATTCAGAATCACCACTTGGCATAATCCGGTGTGCCAAGTCACCTTTGGAAAATCCTTTTCGAAACCATTTGACTCTTAAACCGGTTTGGGAACAGAGATTTCGGCTAAGGAATTCTGTTGACCGAGGGGAAGGTGTTAGGCACCTCTCGATCCCGTGGTTCAACCCCGGTCGCTTGGTAAAATGTATCGACTATTTTTGACACTACGAAGTGTATAAACCACAGAAAAAGCACGCAAAACAATCAAACAAAACAAAACAAAACAAACCAAAATGTAAAATCCAGTCCAATTATTACAACCCGAAATAGAAAGAAACTGAAAATAAACCTACACTAATCCTAAACTAATGCTCTACCCGACACCTCGGGCCTTCACCGCGAACGTCCTCCAGGTACATGATACCTCGGGGTATTCCCCAGTGAATAAATATATACAAATACTTCGGAGCATTCCCGGCCAAATTATACAATTGAATTAAATACGATAACTAGAAATAAACATTCATACGCACATTCCAACATCCAACCAAAACATCAATCTTAAATTCCTGCCTACCCGAACCTATATTGCCTATTCATTTTTTATTATGGCATAAATCTATCACATTTCCTTATACCGAATGGAACAAAAGACAACAAACCAACATCAATCTACGTTCAACTTTTATCAATTTCTCAATTCATTCCCTAAATTCCCTTATCGATCCATTAAAACATGATCAAATTCAATCTTCAAACCACCAAAAATCGACCCACCAAACATCATGATCATAACAATCAACATCAACAAAGTCCAACAAAACATAATCACAACAAACATAATCACAACTAATTCAATATACCAAGATAAATAAAAGAGAGCGGGTTAAAGAAATGGACCTCACTGACACTTGCTTTGGTCGGTAATAAAGAAATCCGAAGACCAAAACTCGATCGGAGAACCTCACAACGAACAAACCAAACTCGGTATTAAAATAATAACCGAACAACTCCAAAACCCGTGAATAAAACTTTACTATACAAAACCCAACCTCAAACGAGCAAACCAAACTCGGTATTAAAATAATAATCAGACAGCTCCAAAACTCGTGAATAAAACCTTACTATACGAAACTCAACCGAGAACGACGACGAGATTCAATAAAGGCGACTCGAAACCCACTATCAATGTCGAAACATGAAATAGACGAAACTAAAATCAACCAAAGACAACAAGAAACCAAAAACCAAACAGATCGAGCTGGTCGGATCTGGTGACGGAGAAGCGGCGGAGATCTGTTGTCGACGTTATTGCCGCCGTCGTTGGTCGGACGGTGGTGGCTTGGTCGTGGTTTCTCCGGCTGGAGGTTCGCCGGCTAGCGATGATGGCTGTCATGGAGCCTGGCGGAGATCTGGACTGTCGATGGCGGCTGGAGGCGGTCCAGCTAGTCGGATCTAGCCGACGCGCCACGGCCGGAGCTGGCCAACGCATCGCGGCTGTAGGAGCTGGTCGGATCTGGCCGTGTTCGGTTGGCGAACGAAGTTCACCTGTGGCGGCTGTTTCGCCGGTGAACGGAGGAAGGTTTGTCGGATGGCAGCTTTGCCGGAGAGAGGAGAGAGATCGAGAGTAAGAGCGGTGTTATCGTCACCGTCGTTGGTCAGACAGTGGTGTTGCCGGCCGGCGGTAAGGTGGCGGCGAACGGAGGTTAGAGAGAGGAAGAGAGAGAATAGAATTTAGAGAGAGAGTGCAGATTTTTTTTTCTTTCTCTGGATTTTTTGGTTCACTGTTCATTATTTACTGTGTATATGGGTAGGTATATATTTGTTTTGAGGCTTTCTTTCTTGACAAGAAAAAGAGATGAGGGTGGGGTAACGTGGGGTAGGGGGTAGTAGTGAGGTGTTATGTTTTTATTGGGTAGGTGGTTAGGATAAGATAGGGTTAGTTATTTTATTATTTGTTTATTATTTTTTTTGTATATTGCTGGGTATGATAACGTGGGTAAGGATACACGGTACGATAAAATAAGAGTGGGTAAAAAATGACATCGTGGAGGGTACATGATATGCTAAGGTAGAAAAATGAATAAAATCGACTTCTAAGGGGGGCAAAAATTATGTGTCTACATCATGCCCCCTTTGAATGTAAACATGCAGTGTTTTCAGACAAAGAAGTAGACAACAAGACAGAATTTTATTCCGACCATTATTCAAAGGAAGAAACAGAAGAAAGAAAGACTATCGGGTTTTGAATTAGGACAGCCTACCCAACCAAGTTACGAGAGGATCGAGTGACACGTATCTCAACTTTTGGAAGGCGATGGACTATACCGAGTTGGAGAGTTGAGTGAGGTTCCGTCGAGGTTCCGATCCGCGGCTCTGTCATTACATCAAAATGAAAATTACAAGTTAAAACATAAATGAAATTACAAAAATCCTATCTATACAACTTCTGTTGGTTCTTGACTTGACTTTCATCACCCTATTCTTCAGGCGGGCTCCTGACTTGTAATTTCTTTCACCTTGTTACTTGACTTTCAATTACTTTGCTTTGTTGCTTGAATTTTATGTTTCTTCACCCCATTCTCCAGGTGGGCTCCTGACTTGCTATTTCATCACTCTGTTCTTCAGGCGGGCTCCTGACTGGCTATTTCATCACCTTGTTCTTCAGACGGGCTCCTGACTGGCTATTTCATCACCCTGTTCTTCAGACGGGCTCCTGAAACCCAAAATTAAAACCAGAACGAACAATATCCCAAACAAAAATTATAGTAAAATAGTATTTCATTTTTGAAAGTGTTGTCCCATTTTCCAGGAGGGTCCTGAACAGAAAGTAAAGTCCCATTTTTTCAGGAGGGTCCTGAGTGTAAAGTAAAATCCCATTTTTCAGGAGGGTCCTGAACATAAAGTACAATCCTATTTTTCAGGAGGGTCCTAAGCAGAACGTAAAATTCCCATTTATCAGGAGGGTCCTGAACAGAAAGTAAAGTCAATCCCATTTTTCAGGAGGGTCCTGAACATAAAGTAAAATCCCATTTTCAGGAGAGTCCTGAACAGAAAGTAAAATCCTTTTTTTCAGGAGGGTCCTGAACAGAAAGTAAAAATCCATTTTTCAGGAGGGTCCTGAACATGAAGTAAAATCCCATTTTTCAGGGGGGGTCCTGAGCAGAAAGTAAAATCCCATTTTTCAGGAGGGTACTGAACAGAAAGTAAAATCCCATTTTTCAGGAGGGTCCTGAACACAAAGTAAAATCCTATTTTTCAGGAGGATCCTGAACATAAAGTAAAATCTCATTTTTTTCGGAGGGTCCTGAACATAAATTAAAATCTCACGTATGTGCATTTCCAATGGTAGCTGAATCAAGTGAAACGAATTTGCCCCTGTTTCAATCAAAGAACAATTTGTCAGTTAAAAAACTTAGTGGTGGCTTGCAGCTCTTGGCTTCTCAGGTATCTGCCCCAGCATTCGTTTCTTTCATCTTTGTTCCCAAATCACTAACACTTGTCGTGTCTTGACACATCATTGACCTGGACCTATATTGAGGGAAATGAGCTCTGACTCAAACAACGGGTTTCTATTTTACCATCCCCCTGAGTTACACTTTTCCAAATCTGAATGCTTTCCCGAATTCAATAGCCTATCGGTTGATAGAATTTCTTTGCTTTGTGTTGAATTACAATCATATTTATTTCCTGTGCTGTTCCTTGGCTTTTCTTCATATAATTGGAAGGACTGGTAGTAAATTTTGAAATCCTTTCTCGCTTGTTTTGCCACAGACTTGACTTAAAATGTAAAGAAGTGATTATGACTCTATTTTGATAAACGACATAAAAAGACAAAAAGCATGAATATGTAAATGAAAGAAAAGGGCAATGTCCTATATTCAAAAGAAAACTTATCTGAATATGACAACCAACTCCAACGATTATGACATGCATTTTGGATTGAGATGCCCGATCTTCCTCTCCAAACTCCCCATTTATTGTTGAGTTCGTACCTTTGCCTCTGAGTCGCTTCTTCAAATCCATCGGACTCATACATCACATTCGATTGATGACATCTTAAAAGACTTTGCCAACAAATCTCTTTCTCCTTACTTTTCACCTTTCTCTTGAACTCTCCATCGCCTTGCGGTGCCCGTTAGGGTTTTCACCAATAAGACTCTCTCATTTTTATTTCTCTCTACTCACCATCGCCTTATGGTTCCTGCAAAGGTTTTCACCAGTAAGACTCTCTTGTTTTTATTTTCTCTCAACTCTCCATCGCCTTATGGTGCCTGCAAAGTTTTTCACCAATAAGACTCTCATTTTCATTTTCTCTCAACTCACCATTGCCTTATGGTGCCCGGGAGGGTTTTTACCAATAAGACTCTCTTATTTTCATTTCCTTTCCTGATTTCTTGTGCTGAGGGAGACAAGTGGTACTTCACAATGTATCATCATATGCATTGCATGCTTAGCCTTAACATTATCAAAAATTGATCTGAAGGACTTTCTTTGGTTGTAACTTGGCTTTTGGTTAAGGTTAGAAAAGATGGTAAGAAGCTCAAACGATACTTGAAGTGGGGGTGGGACATACAACTTTTGGAATCGACTCAAACAAACATTAACTCATGCCCCAGTTTTGTTGACTGGGTGAATCTTAAATCTTTATTTGGTTGGACCGAGCCTGAAATAGGGCAGCCTACGTATCTCACTCCCGAAAGAGGAGAATCAGATCGCACGTAGTTCCAACAGCTTGTTCTTTGTTTTGATTTGATTTTGATTTTGATTTTTTTCTTTTTTTCTTTTATATTTTCGAACTCTTTCTCTTGTTCTTATTTTTTTGACATTTATCTTTACTCTATATTGATTCCAAAAGAGAGATATGAAAGAAAAATAAAACGAAGCTCAAACAGGTAAACAAGGGATGACACAATGTTTGGATAAAAAAATAAAATGCCTTCATCGTATCAATCTTCAAGAATGTAAGTACTAAACATGCAATAAACTCAACAAAGGGTCCAATATCATACATAGTATCTTTTGACCGCATCAACATTGATAGCTATTTCTGCCATTTTGCCTTCAATATCTGTCAAATATAAGACTCCATTGGGCAACACTTTCTTCACAACAAAGGGACCTTGACAGTTAGGGAAGAACTTGCCTTTTGCTTCAACCTGGTGAGGAAGGATACGTCTCAATACCAACTAACCAACTTCAAAATTCCTCGGACAGACCTTTTGGTTATACACTCGAGACATCCTCCTCTGATACAACTGGCTATGACACACAGACGTTAGCCTCTATTCCTCAATCAAACTTAAATGTTTCCAGTTGGGTTTTTACCCATTCGTCATCATCAATCTCTGCTTCTACAATGACTCGAAGAGAGGGAATTTCAACTTCTGCAGGGATGACTACTTCTATCCCATACACCAATAAATATGGAGTTGCCCCTGTTGAAGTACGAACAGTGGTGCGATAACCTAGTAATGCAAATGGTAACTTTTCATGCCATTGTCTAGACCCTGCACCATTTTTCGCAGTATCCTCTTTATATTCTTATTGGCGGGTTCTACAGCACCATTGGCCTTTGGGCGATACAGAGTAGAATTTTGATGTGCAATCTTAAATTGTTGACATACTTCTTGCATCAAATGACTATTGAGATTGGCAGCATTGTCTGTAATGATCATCTTAGGAATTCCAAATCTACAAATGATATTGGCATGAACAAAATCTACCACAACCTTCTTTGTCACTGACTTGAAAGTTACTGCTATTACCCACTTTGTGAAGTAGTCAATGACTACCAAAATGAACCTATGTCCATTTGATGCCTTCGGTTCAATCGGTCCAATCACATCCATTCCCCAAGCCATGAACGATCATGGAGCGGCCATTGCATGCAACTCAACAGGAGGGAACGCGGGATCAGTTGACAATTTGTGAGCCACTAATTCAGTGCTTAAAATAGGCATATCATCATAAGACAATGTAAAAACATCCTTGTAATCAATTAATGCTTGAATCATTCCATCTTTTAGCTGTGGCAAAGCATGTACACTGATTTTAGTTTCCCTAACATCTTCTTGATCCCCTAGATTTATTGGCTCAGTCTCTTTCAAATTAGGATTCGGTTTGTCTTCAAACTGTTCCCACTCTTTGCTTATTTCTGCTAGTGCTTCTTATTCATCATATCCCCCATCCTGCTTCATTACATCTTGATTAGTTTTGGATTTTAAGATCAGGCTGAAAATTCTACATGCATGTCATGTCATTAGAATCAACATAAAGATAACTGTATAAAAAAAAAACAAAATATATTAGACATGAAACAAAAGGGACATTGCATTTCATTAAATAAAAAGATAGAAGGGTTTAAACACAGATGTCAACATAACATAAACAAACTAAAATCCAAATTACAACCCTGAAATAGCTCGGATAAACAGAAAGAAAAATAAAATAAACTACCAAAACTCCCTCCTGATGGGGAGAGGAGTGACTTTCCAATTATTGAGCCGGGTAGCTGGACCTATGAATTGCACGTCTTCCATACTGGTACCTTCTCCTGCTTCAACCATATCAACTTCAATAAAAAGGTTCTGGAAGTCATCAACTAATTCAAATTCAGATTCCACGTGCTTCGCGACATCGCTCTTAACAAATAATTCACTCAGTAGTGGCATTGGGCGAGGGAGTGACCATGTTTCCTTTTTCCTTCCCTTGGCTTTCTTCAGATCTTCAGCTGTAGGCTCAAATCCCAGAACAAACGTGCCCACGTTCTCACTCGGACATATAGGATGAACTATACCATGCAGAGACGCTCCCAAACCTTTTCCTGGCTCAAATCTGTATTTTCAAAGTTCACTCACCATCATGATAGAAACAGAAGACAATTGCGGTCCCGGTATAGCCTGTCATTCAAGGATACGACTCACTGGCACTATAACAAAAATTTGATAGACAAATATCTCCTCTACGTTATTTGCTTCAATAAGAGACAAGGGAGAATCTTCGTAGGCTGACAAATCTCAATCACCATAAATAACTACTTCTTGCCTGTCATGCTCAAAATTAATTATTTGATGCAGTGTAGATGCAATCGCCTTGGCCTTGTGGATCCATGGCCTTCCCAATAACAGATTGCAAGAGGAGTCTACATTCAATACTTGAAACTCGATGGCAAACTCAACAGGCCCTATGGTCAACATTAGTTCTATTTTGCCAATGGAATTTAATTTTGCACCATTGAAAGCCCTAACACATACATTGTTGGGCTTGA
Organism: Capsicum baccatum var. pendulum; assembly: GCA_030864225.1. Lineage (NCBI taxonomy): Eukaryota > Viridiplantae > Streptophyta > Magnoliopsida > Solanales > Solanaceae > Capsicum > Capsicum baccatum. The sequence goes on along the minus strand of CM061556.1, from coordinate 236,704,318 downwards.
TCTTATCAGCACCAATATTCAACTTTTGCAAAGTAGAAATAGGGCAAATATTTGCACCTGAACCTCCATCAATAATAACATGAGTGACGTAGAAATCTTCACACTTCACTGTAATATAAAGACCCTGGTTATGCCCTGTACCTTTAACAGGCAGTTCATCGTCGAAAAAGCTGATCTGATTGACCTCAAAGATTTTTCTAATCATTTTCTCAAGTTGGTTGATTGTAATCTCCCTTGGAATATATGCTTCATTTAACACCTTCAATAAAACATCATGATGCTCCTTGGAGTGCAACAACAAAGATAAAAGGGAAATTTGAGCAGGGGTTTTCTTCTGATGGTCTAATATTGAATACTCTGGCAATTTTATCTTTTTCAAAAATTCTTTGGCTTCTTCTTCGATGATAGGCTTTTTGATAGATGACGGTCCACTCACCGTTAGCTTGGACTTTCTTAAGCTTTCAGGCATGAAGCATCTTCCTGACCTAGTCAAACCTCCTACCTCATCTACATCTTCCACAACTTCTTTCCCGTGATAGGTCATCACAGTCTGCCCATAATTCCAGGGAATCCTTTTCGTATCAACTATCGGAGGTTGGATCACCAATTTGAGGACAATAGGCGTTGCCAGTGCTCTTTTTACCGTCAAGATGGGCTGACTAAGAGCTCCCACCACTGTCAACTTAGGTTTATCCTGACTTAAATCAAAATGCCTTCTGGCGCCTTGTACTGTGATCAGGGTTTTTTTGTGCTTTCTTGGGCGTTATCTTCCCTTATTTCTTCCTGGCTCAATGACATTGCTTTCAAAGACTACGCTACATTCACCGATTTCTCCTCAATGGTTTGTATCTTGACAATAGGCTTATAACCCCCCGAAGACTCTTTCCTATCATATATCAATTCTAACATATTGGTCTCAGCATGGGTTGACAGCGGATTCTGGTTAATGTTTGGACTGTCCGGGGCCTGGACCAACATCTGATTTATGTCAATTAAATCTTGGAAAGCTCTCTTTAAGTTTCAGTATTTCTCAATATCATGGCCTGTCATATCAGAATAGTACACACACCTTAAAGAATAATTGAGATTCCTCGGCGGTGGATTTGAAAGCCTTCCTTGAATTGGACTCAAAACCTTCAACTTTCTCAACCTATCAAACAAGCTAGCATATGACTCCCCAAGAGGTGTGAATTGATTTTTGACCGCCTTCTCCTTCTTATACTCGGGCCTAGGCTAAAAACTGGGTCTGGAGGGGTTTTGGTAATTTGGTAGAGCGAATGGGCGATTTTATGGAGCTTACGCGCGCCATTACGGGTAAGAAGGGGTTTGGGCATATGGTTGTGCGCTATATACTGGGTACGGTGGTGGTGGAATGGAATATAAAGGGTTTTGTAGAGGGTAGTAATGGTGGGGAGGAATATATGGAGCTTGGGTGTAGACTTGGGCTTGGGATTGGGGATAGGGGCGAGGAGGTCTTTTGGGATAGGAATGGTTTCCAACTACGACAGTCGCCACATCCTCTTTCTTCTTTCTACCTCCAAATGCGCTAGATCCACCTTGAATCGCTTGTATGGTGGCTTTTAATGCGGCAAAACTCACTATTCGGCCGGTCTTAATTCTATCCTCTATCATCTCTCCCATTTTGAGAACTTCCATAAAAGATTTACCCATTACCGAAAGTAAATGCTGAAAATAGGTCTCATCCTGTGCCTGAATAAAAACTTTTACCAACTTACTTTATTTCATTGGAGGCTTTACCCTGGCAGCCGGTTCACGCTACTTTATCCCGTATTACCTAAAATTTTCAGTGCTCTTTTTCTTCATGTTGACCAAAGATTTTTCGTTCGGAATCAGGTCGATGTTGTACTAAAAATGTTGAACAAATTCAGAAGCCAAATCATCCCAGCTGTTCCATTTATCGATATCTCAATCAATAAACCATTCTGAGGCCAGATCTGAAAGACTCTCGCCAAAGAAAGCCATGAGAAGTTCCTCCTTTCCTCCTCCAGCCCTCAACTGGTTACAATATCATCTAAAGTGTGCAACGGGGTCACCGTGTCCTGCATACTTTTCGAACTTAGGCATCTTAAAACCGGGGGGAAGATTGATGTATGGGAACATGCACAGATCTTTATAAGAAACACTCCTGTAATCTCCGATCCCTTGCAGATTTCTCATAGCCTGCTCTAAACTCTTCAGTTTCCGGGCTATGATATCATGTTCCTCTGCTGCGACAGGTTTCTCTATATCAAATGGAAATACAGGCGGTTGAGTGTACCCATACGGTTCATTCATTTGCAAGGTAGGCTCCGGCCCATAATGCTGACCATCTGAAACCTTCAGTACTGGCTCACTGAAAGACCTAGAAAGCTCGTTGTGGGACGCGCAACATATATGGGAGTTTCATGTGGTGGCGGAGCCATGAATACCGATATAATCGGTGGCGCTGGCTGAGCAGCGGGTCTCAATTGGGGAGATGCCAAGGGCACACTAGAACTACCAGGATAATTATGTCGCGGAGTGAATCCTGGCGCGTGGTCGGGTGACTCAGTAGGAACAGAGAATTGCGTCTGAGAGAGCGGTGGGCAATTAGAGATATTTCCAAGACCTTTAGGAAGCGGAGGAGGAGGCATTCCATTGGCCCATGCCCGGTGCAAATCTATCAGTTATTGCCTGAGCCTTACTACCTCATCGTTGTGTTCAGCAGTTTCTTCCCTGTGCTCCTGATCCGGGTCAATGAGCGAATTTTTCATCTCTCTGTTAGCCATGGCGAACTTTGCTTTGGACCTGGTGAAGTATGGGTAACTAGACAGGGTGCTGCAAACCTACCACTGTTATCTGAAATAACATGCTCATCAAAGACGATATCCGTTAGGATTAAGGCACATAACAAACATGGGAATCACATTAGTAAAATTGTCCTAAATTCATGCTTATTTCTACCAACTTTTGAGGGTAGCGAGGTCATTTTAACATCATCTTGATTTTTGTCTACACCATTTTTATCTACACTTATTATTATTATTCTTTCCCTCTCTTTTCTCTTTTTTTCTTTTTTTTTTCGTATCAATCTTTGCTCTTTTCTTTTCTCTCGTTATCTACCTTTATTTATCATTTTTTACGGCTTTTGTTTTTCTATAAAAGAGGAAAAATGAGAAACAACGAAACAAAATGATTAGATCGAACCCAAAAGTAGGTTGCCTACATATCATGTTGTACATGAATCAGATCTTGCGTAGTTCGGGCCTTGCTAAAATGGCCAATTAAACTCTTTTTTTTTCTTGAAACTTTAAGAAGAAAAGAAAAATAACAATTTGTCAAAAGAATTGACAGACATCTTTTGCATTTTCTTACTTTTAAAATACCTATACAAAACGAAACCTATGATTACCAAAGAAAAATCTTTTGGGGTTTTCAATTTTGAATTTCATATGAAAAGAAAACTTGAACCTATTAAAGAAAAATCTTTTTGTAGTTTTATTTTAAAGACGTATATGAAATGCCTACTCTAAATGGAGAGTGAAGAAATATTTTTGGATTTTTTCAAATAAGATCCCCGAACCAACAATAGGCTGTCTACGTATCTCACTCCCTAAAGAGGAGAATCAAGGGTGCGTAGTTCATCCAGATTGGACACTTAACGATTAACTAATAAATTGACCCTAACTTAAGAGACACAATAAAAAACAAACGAATAAAACTTTTTTTTTCAACTAGTCGCTTTAACCAAGACTGACACCACCAATTATACAGAAAAATCTTTTTTTTTTTTTAGTTTTTGACAATTAAGTAGAAAAAGCAAACAAAACCTCATTTTTTTTTTCTTCATTTTTTTTTGGATTTGCAGTACTTTACAAAACGTAAAAAAAGATCTTTTTTTTTGAATTTTTGGATTGTGCAAAACAAAAGTCATAACGAATTCTAAAATAAACTGCGACACTCCTTTTTTTTTCGTTCTTTTTGACTCACTTTTCTATTTTTTCTTTTTTCGTTTTTGCCTACACACCTTACTCCTAACAAGTTAAATCAATTTTTTTTTTCAAAAATCAGTCCGTCAAATGACCACGTTACCATTAAAATGCAACAGTTAGCACGTAGGGATGCTTTAGAGGGGAGTCTCCTACAAAGGGCCATGTGGGTCCCGCTAGGTCTCTGCATGATGCACATAAGCATGACCTAAAGGCTGACCTACGTTGTGGTTTACTAACAGGGCTGTTCGGGGGAGCGTATGGTCGATAGTGGCTGCTTTGCTTTCCACCTACTCCATAACACCGACGGCTCCCCCCTAAAATAAGGGTGACTCAACTAGAGGTTGTGTACAACACGTGTACTACAGACTTGTTGTAGAAAGAAGGCCGGGGGGTGGACTCATGATGACAGATATAAAGCGGTAACACATAGGATAAATAATATAAACAAAGAGCACGAAAAAGCACAAAAAGTAAAAATAATACAAACAATAACCACAAACAATGTTTATACACTCGTAATGCCAAACAAAGCTGATACGACTCCAAAAATAGCTCGAATTCTGAAAACATGTCATAGTCCCCAACAGAGTCGTCAGAAGCTGTCACACCCCTTTTTTACGCGTACCCTAAAAAAATGGATATATTTTTTAAAGTTCGAAAGGGTTTTATTATTTAAGTGATAAGAAATGAAAAACTTTATTTCGGAAAAGGATTATTTGCATTTTTTATTCAGAGTCGCCAGTTGGCATAATCCGATGTGCCAAGTCACCTTTGAAAAATCCTTTACGAAACCATTTGACTCTTAAATCGATTTGCGAACATAGATTCCGGCTAAGGAATTCTGTTGACCGAGGGGAAGGTGTTAGGCACCCCTCGATCCCGTAGTTCAACCACGGTCGCTTGGTAAAGTGTATCGACTATTTTTGACACTACGAAGTGTATAAACCACAGAAAAAGCACACAAAACAATCAAACAAAACAAAACAAAACAAAACAAACCGAAATGTAAAATCCAGTCCAATTATTACAACCCAAAATAGAAAGGAACTGAAAATAAACCTACGGTAATCCTAAACTAATGCTCTACCCGACGCCTCGGGCCTTCACCACGAACGTCCTCTGGGTACATGATACCTCGGGGCATTCCCCGGTGAATAAATATATGCATTCCCAGGCCAAATTATACAATTAAATTAAATACAATAACTAGAAATAAACATTCATACGCACATTCCAACATCCAACCAAAACATCAATCTTAAATTCTTGCCTACCCGAACCTATATTGCCTATCAATTTTTCATTATGGCATAAATCTATCACATTCCCTTATACCAAATGGAAAAAAAGACAACAAACCAATATCAATCTACGTTCAACTTTTATCAATTTCTCCATTCCTTCCCTAAATCCCCTTATCGATCCATTAAAACATGATCAAATTCAATCTTCAAACCACCAAAAATCGACCCACCAAATATCATGATCAGAACAATCAACATCAACAAAGTCCAACAAAACATAATCACAACAAACATAATCATGACTAATTCAATATACCAAGATAAATAAAATAGAGCGGGTTAAAGAAATGGACCTCACTGACACTTGCTTTGGTCGATAATAAAGGAATCCGAAGACCAAAACTCGATCGGAGAACCTCACAACGAAAAAACCAAACTCGGTATTAAAATAATAACCGAACAACTCCAAAACCCGCGAATAAAACTTTACTATACGAAACCCAACCTCAAACAAGCAAACCAAACTCGGTATTAAAATAATAATCGGACAGCTCCAAAACCCGTGAATAAAACCTTACTATATGAAACCCAACCGAGAACGACGATGAGATTCAATAAAGGCGACTCAAAACCCACTATCAACGTCAAAACATGAAATAGACGAAACTAAAATCAACCAAAGACAACAAGAAACCAAAAATCAAACAGATCGAGCTGGTCAGATGTGGTAACGGAGAAGAGACGGAGATCTGTTGTCAACGTTATCACCACCATCGTTGGTCGAACGGTGGCAGCTTGGTCGTGGTTTCACCGACTAGCGATGGTGGCTGCCGTGAAGTTCGACGGAGATCTAGACTGTCGATGGCGGCTGGAGGCGGTCCAGCTGGTCGAATCTGGCCGATGCGCCGCGATCGGAGCTGGCCAACGCACCGCGGTCGGAGCTGGCTAATGCGCCGCAGCTGTAGGAGCTGGTCGGATCTGGCTGTGTCCGATTGGCGAACGGAGTTCGCCTACAACGGCTGTTTCGCTGATGAACGGAGGAAGGTTTAACGAATGGCAGCTTTGCCGGAGAGAGGAGAGAGATCGGGAGTAGGAGCGGTGTTATCTTCACCGTCGTTGGTCAGATGGTGGTGTCACCGACCGGCGGCGAGGTGGCGGTGAACGGAGGTTAGAGAGAGGAAGAGAGAGAATAGAGTTTAGAGAGAGAGAGAGTGTAGATTTTTTTCTTTCTTTGGATTTTTTGGTTCACTGTTCATTCTTTATTGTGTATATGGGTGGGTATATATTTGTTTTGAGGCTTTCTTTCTTGACGAGTAAAAGAGAGGGGGGTGGGGTAACGTGGGGTAGGGGGTAGTAATGAGGTGTTATGTTTTTATTGGGTAGGTGGTTAGGGTAAGATAGGGTTAGTTATTTTATTATTTGTTTATTATTTTTTTGTATTTTGCGGGGTATGATGACGTGGGTGAGGATACACGGTAGTATAAAATAAGAGTGGGTAAAAAATGACATCGTGGAGGGTACATGATATGCTAAGGTAGAAAATGAATAAAATCGACTTCTAAGGGGGGCAAAATTATGTTTCTACAATGAGATAAGTTATCTCATATACATAGTGGGATAACTAATCCCAAAATAACTAATTCCAAATTAATTATTTGAGGATCACTCTTTTCCAACCAAACAACCCCTAAATAAATATTGTAAAGAAAAAGAGGACTCGTGGTCTAACATATCACTGTTGATTTTTCAGGTGATCTAAAAGAAATGGGATAGTACTCCATCAAAGATATTTGCAATAGTGCAACAACTTCTTCTTCTTGATACTCCGCAAATCTCACCTTAAGGGCTGATTCTTTGTCAGTTTATAAGTTCCATGAGAATATAAATTAAGTCTCTCAACGGGGCTGGGTTGGGTCAACGCGGATTCAGCCCTTTTTTTACCGGTTCATGGGCTGGTCTGGTTTCGGGCCTGTGTTAATGAAACTTACCGATTCCAGGCCCAACATTAATTTTCCAAAAAACAAACCGGGATCGGCCCATTAAGGGTTTACTGCTCCAACCCAGTCAAAACCGTTCAAACATAAAAAAAAATAAAAAAATAAAAAGTTTTTTTCCCAATATACACTATATATATCCACCTATATACATTTTAAATACGTTAAATAATATACACACAACATACATACACTATATATATACTACATTAGAAAACATATACACATATACACATGTATACAACTATACGTTAAATATATATACTACTTTAGAGTATATACATAATATGTACACATATATACGTACGATATAATATATGTACTACTTTGAATAATATACATACAACATACATACACTATATATATACTACTTTTGAAAATTTGAATACATAATTACATATACACGTGTATACGTTAAATATATATACTACTTTAGAGTCTATTGAAAATATATACACATATATATACATACCATACAATATATGTACTACTTTAAATAATATACATACACCATATATACATTATATACATACTAATTTAAAAAACATATATACATGTATACGTTAAATATATACTACTTTAGAGTCTATTGAAAATATATACACATATATACGTACCATACAATATATGTACTACTTTAAATAATATACATACAACGTATATACACTATATAGTATATACATACTACTTTAGAAAATATATACACATATGACATGTAGTCATATATACACTACATATTATACTACTTTAAAAACATATACACATTAAATATATACTATTTTAATATATATACTACTTAAAATATCACTTGAAAGTTGAAACGATATACATACAAACTATATACACTATATTTATACGTTAAAATAATAAATACATATAATTTAGAGACTATAGAAAATATGCTACTTAATATAATAATACTTGAGGTTTGGAACTTAAAAGAATTTTTTTTTTTTCATTATATGTATATATATATGTTATGTTTAATTGTTTACTGCTTAATGTAAAGATTGATAGTAAATTAGTAATATATTAAAACTAAGTATTTAATTCAAATTAGAAATTCAATTTAAATGAAAAAAATTATAAAGTAAGAAGTGAATGAATGTTGTATTTTATTGATTGCAAAATGATCCAAAATATATAATTTACATGAATGAAAAATCTACAAATTTTGTATCATTTTTTTCAACTCATTCACGTTAATATTAACGGGAACTGGCATAGGATAGTCAAAATCAATGGGGTCAAAATCCTGCATTGGACTTGATTGTGCTGAGTTCTCCCTTGAAGTCATAATTTCTTCAAGATTCTGTTCGTCTTTCGGCTCCACCTCTATTCCTTGATTTCTTTGTTCCGCTCTAATCCAATCTCTCAGGCAAATTAGAACATTCATAGTATTGCTCCCCAATGAGTGTCGGTTGTCCCCAAGCTGTTGTCGTCCCTGACTAAAAGTGCTCTCCGATGCAACGGTTGACATTGAAACATTCAATACATCTCTAGCTAATCTAGAAAGCACAAGATATTGTTTTTCATTATTCTTCCACCAATCCAAGGCGGTGATCCGTCGTCTACAATCCTCTACCAGGGTTTGAAGATAATACGTAAGCTCTTTCCTAGAAGTTGTTGTGTAAGTTCCTACCTCAACGTTGTTTCAAACATTTAAATCATAAAAGTAATTAGGAAAATCGCTATGTGCTGTTTTTTTAAAAGATGATGGCTCCTCGGAGCATGAGCAGCGACAGTTGGAGTGATATTTATCGGTACAGCTACATCAAGTAAATCGACATAATGATTATATAATTTTTCTAAGTAAATGTTTGCATCACTCATAGTCGTAAACAAACCTGATTGTTCTTGTTCTTCATCTTCAGAATCATTGTTAGCATTTATCTCCAAGTTAGAATAAATAAGAGTACTAAAGTGACACATAGTATTAAATTTCATATATGGATTTAGTATAGCACCGACCAAGTAAATAGGGGGAATAAAAAAAAATATTTTTTAAATTTACCAAACATAACACTAACAACCTCTTTGTAACTTTCTTTATTCTTATATTCTTTGAGCAAACCAGACATATCGGCTAAATATACTAAAATATTACAAACAGTAAGATAATAAGCACCGAAAAATTCAACTGTAGCTATAGAATTATTTTTCAAAAACTTAACAAGATCATCAATTGCAGCCCTATCGGGATCATTTAGTATACATTCAACTGAATTAACTAATGAACCACAAAATTGGTTAAAAGTCAATGTAATAGAAACTTTCTAAGCAAGACAAGTTTTTAAATAATCATACGTAGCATTTCATCTAGTATCAGATTCTTCAGACATAAATATCGGCGTAAATCCATTTTATTCACATTTAACTTTAAATTCTCTAAAAAAAATTTGATTATTTCCTTGAATAAAGCTAATAGCAAGTCGGAAATTTTTAATATAAAACTCAAAAAATTCAAGATCATCTCTTACAATTAAATTATATCTATGACAAGCACACGTAACATGAAATATTTTAGGTAACAATGGAGAGAGATCATTTTTTAACTTTTCAATAACAGTGTTGTTGTAAGAATCATTATCAAAGCAATACATATAACTTTTCTTTTAATACTATAAAATTCTGCAACTTTACTAATTGATTCAACAATAAATTCTCCAGTATGTCTACGATCTTCATCATACAAAAAAGCTAGAATACATTTTTGCATAACAAAATTATTATCTATTCAGTGACAAGTAATGGTTAAATAATTATTCCTATTAACAGCATGATCAAGATCACAAGTTAGACTCATTCTACATTGAATATTTTTTAATAATGTAGATAAATAATAAACATATTGTGAATGAAGTATAAATATATCGGCCCGACAAGTACTTTTAGGAATATCATTAAACATAGGATTATAAATTGCTTGAATATAATGAATAAAAACATTCGAGGAAGGAAACGTGAAAGGCAAACAACCCACAGCTACCATTTTTGCTATTTCTTCTCGATTCCTCAATTTATTATGATTCTTGATTACCTGATCGATTTTTGGGTCAATTCTAGTTTGTGTTGGCCCACCAACAACCTCACCACCTTTTGCAATAAATAACTCTCTTTGGTGATTCTCTCTTATATGTCTTATTAACGTACCTATATCCTTAATTACCTCCTTTTATGCTCATATACTTGTTGACAAATATTACATTGCACCTTATTTTCTACTTCTATACGTGTAAAAAATTTCTATATAATACTAGTTGTTCTATGAGCTCTTGAGGCACGGAGAGGATGGGGAGAACGATTAATCGATTCAGATCTAACATTAGCATTTCCTACTGGGGGTGTCTCACCAATATTTTCATCATCTTCATCTAAATTAACCACATCTACTTCATTTTCTTCTTCTATACCACAACTTTTTTGAGCTTCTAAATAATTCATATCGTGAGCACCTACACCTACTTCTTCCTCAAAAGGTTGACTAAGCGGTACCTGAGGCACACGAGTATATCTACTACTTGAACTACCTCTACCTCCAATAATTCGCTTTTTACTATCATTACCACTTTTGAGATAAAATTTTTTGACACTTTTACCGAGGTTTCTTAATTTATTCATAATAAAAATCAAACTAAAAAAAATTTAAAATACACAAAAATAATAAAATTAAATATTTAATAATTAATACACTAATTAAAAATTAAAAGTAAGAGATGAAACGACAATACCAAATTTTAGAAGTATCCGAAAGTTGCGACTTTAGAAAACTTTCACTCGTATTTGAAATCGCAAAATTAAAAAAAATAAAATTGAGCACTTTAGGAGATATATAGAATATTTGAGAGAGAATAAGATTTGAGAGAATGAAAATTGTGTGAAAAATGATTTCAAAGTGTAGGGTATTTATAGAATTTTTTTTTGAATTTTAAAAAATATTTTGAATTATTTTTTTTCTTTTTTAGAAAAGTGGGCCAATTAGCCGTTTGAGGCTCCAATCTGCTATATAGCCGTTGGGACCAACGGTTAAATTGGCCCAAACGATCTTTTTTTGGATTTTTTTTCTTTCTTAAAAAAGAAAAATTGGGACTGTCCGATCTGGGTAATCGGCGGGCCTGATTCAGGTCGGGTCTGGGTCGGATCAATCGAGCCCAAAAAAAAATTGGCCCAGCTTGGAATCCCTGTAGCCTCGGGGCTGATCGGGCTAGGTCAAATTAGGTCGGGCTTCTAAGTGGGTCGGGTCGGGCCGGGTCAAACTGACCTGTTTTACAGGTATAATATAAATGGCAAAAAAAATTCATATAACACTCCTCAAATTGAAAATTACAATTTGTAGCATGACTATCATTTTTGCAAATTGTAGCAAATCTTATTAAAAAGGTTTTAACAAAATGTTATTGTCCTAATAATATAAATAAGAAAATACAAATTTTATATATGAAAAAAATATTTTTATAACCAAAAAAGGGTATGACAATTATTGTTAGGATATCAATCATTCCCTTAAATATCTCCAAAAAAGATTTTACATATACTTAATTAACATCTAAAAACGGTATCATCAAACGATCTGTTTTCATAAATCAAAATTTCACTTTCTTTCAAATTTTCGTCTCTTCTTCTTAAAAAAATTATGTTATAACTTTGTATTTGATCGGTGAAATGGGCGGTGAAAGATTACATTCTTTGCTTGTAATGCATGAAAGAAGATAAAATTTTAACGGTATTTTATTTGTTTAAGTTCTTTAATCTATTTAGATTTTTTGTATGTTAAAAAATCTATATTTCATATATCAAATGAATACGAAAACGAAAAGCAAAACCTGATATTATACATTACTCATTTTTTGCATAAATCTTATTTTGCTTTGTTTGCTAATAAATAAATTCGATATAATATCTATTTTATTGAAGTGATTTATATATATGTTAAAAATTATGAAAGTATTGTTGAAAGTATGAATTGTCATATATAAAAATTATGAAAATTCATATAAATAAATTCGATATAATATTTATTTTATTGAAGTGATTTATATATATGTTAAAATTATGAAAGTATTGTTGAAAGTATGAATTGTCATATCTAGAAATTATGAAAATTCATATAATTCCTGCTAATGAAATATGTATTGTTGAAAATATGAATTTATGTATTTTTTTATATGTTGAAAGTGTGAAAGTATTGTTGATATGAATTTTCATACACAGAAATTATGAAAATTCATCTAATTCCTGCTAATTAAATATGTACTATGTTTATAGGCAGACCTAAAGATTTTGTTGTAGATGCGATAATATATGATGCAGATTCAAAGTATAAAGGATTGGTTACTGCAATATCAAAACAATTGAAGATTGATATTAATTCAATCAAAATTGAGACTAAGGTTGATATTTCAACCAACAAGTTCAATGCTTCTAACTATCATATGAGATATTGTGTTTTACTTTGAGATTATGCTCGAAAAAAAGCAAGATAATGGTGTGATAAGTGAAAGTGAGGTGACTGACAATGTTACGTGCAGACTCGGTGGTCCAAAGATTTTGAGAGACATTATTAGTTCAATTGAGGCATACATAAACATGAATACTGTATTTTAATATTTTTTGGTACTCATTACTGTTGTCTTTCTATGATTGTTGGAATGAACAAAGTTTAGTTTTGTCATTTAAACAGTTTTTTATTCAATGTTATGCTAATTTAACAATTGTTTCGTATTTCACATCGTTGAATGAATTGAATATCAATTATGTTTGTGTCAATCAGACGTACTGCAGTTTTTCTTTATAAATCTTGATTCTTTTTTTTTTCAGTATGAAAGATGACAGTATTTATTAAATCTTAATTTAATACAAAAGTAGATGAGATAGAATCTTCACTCAAAGAGACAAATACATAGTGTATGGAATGAGTATATAAATTAGTATCACCTAAATTGAATATCGCAATCCATAAATATTAGTTTATATATCTATTTTATACAAGTGTAACATGTAAAAAATACTTTATAAACTGATTTCATTCAATTTATAATCTTAAGTATATCTTCTTAATTGAATATCACAATCACATTATACTCATTCCATATAAATATAACATGTAAGAAACTATTTTATAAACCTTGAATGTAATATTGATATTATGCAGGTTTCATACATGAAATAGTTCAAAAAATACAAGTTTGTATATTTATTTCATACACTAAAATAAATAATAACGTATAATATTTGGTGAAAGATAATTTCTATACCAACTTCTGCAATCATTATACTCATTCCATATAAATATAACATGTAAGAAACTATTTTATAAACCTTGAACGGAATATTGATATTTCATACTGATTTTATATAGAGTTTATATACGAAAACGGTCTAATAAGTTTATACAAGATAATTTTCACTAAATTATTCTTGTGAAAGATTTCGATCTACATTCAAATCCTTGTTTATGTTGTTACCAACACAAATAACAGATTGTTCAATATTTTCTCTAATATCCATTGACATATTTTTTAGTGTTACACACAATGAGTATTTAACAAAGAAAATGACAATACTCTTTATATCATATTTTTTTTAAAGAACAAAAGAAAAATTAGAAGAAAGAGAATTTATGATGAAGGAAAAAAAATCGTTGGTTGAATAATGATTTTTTTTATGAAGTATGTTCGTGAATATCTATCACAACAAAACGTAGAAGAATCAAAAACTTTGTTGCAATTGAGTTTGTCAACGGAGAATGGAAACCCCCAATTAGATAAGAATGAAAAAGATGAGTAAACCCCAATTTTTTTTTCAAGAAATAGCTTGAGTATGTCAATGGAGAAGAAACGTATTTTGAGAATGAAAAAGTATTTTAGTCAAAATAAAAGCTTTTTTTTAATAAAGTTGTTTCAGAAAAGTGTACAATCTTTCAAAATAAAATATCATAATATATTTTTACCATAATTAGTAATACACTATTTAAGGAGAAGTTTGATTACAATTCTATAAATATGGAACTAATTTTAATTTCTAAAATTAAATACCAAAATTTGGAATAAAATAATATATATTTTAAAAAGTTGTTATAACTTGCAACAAAAAAGTTATTAATGCAATTATGTAAAAGTATTGCTAAAAATTATAATTTTAAATCTAATAATTGTATATGTGATAATTTTTCTCTATAAATGGTCATGTTTAAATCTCATTTTTGCATTAAACAATTTTCCTGAAGAATTAACCTAAATAGTTGTCCAAACCAACTGATTAAACTAAAAATAGTTGCATATACATGGTATATGTGTAATTCATACATATAATGTGTATATGATCGTGTATAATACAAGTAGTTATTTGTCTCTTGTTTATTCAATTATGCATTTAACGTAAAATTGATTGTTGTTTTACGTAATTCTGTTTTTGTTATTTTAGTAGGCCGAAATAAATATTTGGTCTAACTAGATATATTTTTTCTTTAGTTTGTTTCTCTGATTCGGGTTGTGTATATATATGTATCTCTTGATGTTTTAGTTTTAGTGATATAAGTATATTAAAGATGCATATTAGTAGTGTTAAAGATGCATATTGTTCAAGATAGTACATATATGTATCTCTCGTTAATTTTTTCTGTACTATAAAATACATTTTAATTTTTTAACATTTTGTCGTTGAAGATACATATAACTAACGTGAGATAAATCCTATAAATACATTTAATAATTAAACTAATTTGCATCATTTAAGGACTCTAACGGCTAAAGTTCCTTTAATTTAGTAATTAACCTAACTTATAATGGTAAAAACGAAATAAAATCCCACGAAAATAGGTAATTTATTTGTTATTCCACATTTTTAAACAGAATTTCTTTCATATTTCGTTTTCAGTTATAAATGATTCCTACGACCTATTTATTATTTTTTTCTTGATTTTGTTTGAAGTAATTGCAATGAATATTTCAGTGTTATTACCTCATTCTGGCGTTTCGATTAACAATATAACGTATGAGGGTTAAACAATTAAATTCAAAAAATTAAATTAAAAAATAATTGAATTCAAAAATAAAATAAAATAATATGAGATACATATAACATACCCCTCATACACTATATGTATCTTTAAGTTTACTAACATGTATCTTTAGTATGTTGATTCCACCAAAACTTAAAAACAAGAGATATATATAAAACTTAAACAAATAACAATAGATACAAGATATTGAAAAAAGTATTATGTAGGTGCAAATATGTATCTAAGCATGAAATTATCCAGATTTAAAATAACAAGAGATACATAAACCTACAATAACACAAAATCAGATATACAAAAAGCTTAAAATGTATCTGTTGTTTTACTGAATATGTATCTTTGATATAAATAATTGAATCAAAATAAAAAATAGTGTGAGATACATATAAAACAACCTCGTATACAATATACATCTTTAAGCTTACTAACATGTATCTTTGATATACCTATTTCACTAAAACATATAAAATAAGAGACACATATAACAACAAAAACAGAGAACAAGAGATACAATATATTGCTATGAAGGTCTCCATAGATCTTGAATTTTTGTTTTGAGATAATGATGCACAATTCTCCCTCCCCCATCGTAACTTGATGATTAGAGAGTATTTAGAAGGTGAGTGTAGTTGGATTTTTTTCTTCCTCGGAAAGATGAATGACTTTAAATTCGTTGATCTTCGTATCATCTTTTGTTGGGGGTTCCAATTGATTTTTTGCTTCGCTCAGCAAAATATTATTGGAGAAATCCATTTTGATTTTAGAAATAGTTTCGTTGAGTAGAAGCATATCTTTGAAGCTAACTTTTGACGCAGGTGAGACATCCATTTCTCTATCATTTTCGTCACTATTTGGCGGTGTGGGAGGGATGAATGTTAGGTAAAGTTGATGATAAAATATTGAATATGATTTTAGGAGCAAATTTTACCTTAATTCAAAAGTTTGAATTGGAGCAAAAAAAAAAGGTTAAAACCGCAGTAGAAAAGAAAACATTGAAAAAGGAGGAAACTGCTTCTCAATTTGGTAAAGTTGTAATTTTTAAAAGGAAGCTTTTAACATGTATCTCAATTTTTATCTACACAAGGTAAAAGTAGTAAATATCAGAATATTTATAATATTTTAAAATGAAGGAATTTTTAGTAATTTTGTAAGCGCACATAAAAACAAGCGTCGACAAGCAGGGTTCGACCTGCGCGGGCGAAGCCCAACAGATTTCAAGTCTGTCTCCTTAACCACTCGGACATATCGACAGACGTTAATAGTTTTGCATTATAATGCACTAATCCAAAGTTAACTTGACTTAAGATTTTTCATCGTCCCACTTGTTTCATTTTAAAAATAAAGTTGTATGATGACTGCTAATAAATACTAGCCCTACATTATTAATAAAGGTTCAATATTTCTCTTTGTTTTTATGTGAAGTCACACCAAACACTAAATCAGAAATAGAAAGTAATCCTAGTTGGGGTTGTTTAGTATATCTCATGAGATTGTTTAATCTCACCTTTCATATGAGATGATAATTTTACCATATTTATACCAAGGGTGAAATAAATTATCCATACAAAACATCTTATATACTCCTATCTTGTGATTATTTTTCTTATCCACTACCAAATGACCCAGTAGTATTTTGTAGTAATCTATTAATACAGAGATGACAAGCTGTACGATTGTGGAATAAAACCCCCCCCCCCCCCCCCCCCCCCAATTTTTTTCGGAGTTATTATTCAAAGTAGTCACTCAATTATATAAAGTAGTAAGATATTAAGTATTATTTTTGTATGGGTGTTTTTTCTCTATTACAAATTAAAAAATTCTAAGTTCCCTATACAATTTTGGATCATCGAGTGATCATTTGAGTGTGAAAATTGAAAACCAAAGTGTATCGTATGAAATCTCAATGGTCGGCTGAAAAAGCAAGTAAGAAAAACGAGTAAAAGAACTACCGTTGACCCCAAGTCAATGGGAAACGATGTTGGAGGGGGAGACTCTACTCTCAATGAAGCATTTAGTATTATAGTTCCAAGTGAAATAGAGCTACCCCTTTGAATGAATGTTTTTCATACCCATCAAAATACCATAAAAAAGAAAATGATATTGGTTCTAGTTGCTGGAGAAGTTTATCTTATGCAATTCAGTACTTTTCTCTTGTTGTTGTTATCAGTGTCGATGGTTTTATGTCCATGTGATGCAAGGAGCACCATCAATGGAACTAGTAAGTTAGTAGACAACGGGGAAACACTCATATCTGTTGGAGGAAAGTTTGCAATGGGATTCTTTTCTGACGATGCAGGCTTAAACAGATATGTAGGCATATGGTATTACATGTCCAGTCCCAGAACTGTTGTATGGGTAGCTAATTGGAATAGTCCGATTCGGGCTTCTAAAAGAAAGAATGAAGATATTTACGTCGTTGTTGAATATGGTAACCTCAAAGTGTGGAATTCTATTAGTCGATCCGCTTATTTCTCCACAGGACTAGATGGTGCTTCTAGCAGTAGAGCAGAGCTGTTGGATACGGGGAACTTGGTTTTAGTTGATGAATCAGGAGCTAAACTGTGGCAGAGTTTTCAGAATCCAACAGATACTTTTCTTCCTGGTATGAAAATGGATATGGGTTTGAAGTTGACTGACTCAGGAGGTGGGAAGTACAAATTCCAACCTGATCAAGCAGATAACAACACATATGTCATACTTAAGACGGGGAGCGAAAATCCAATCTGGAAAGGGTCTGTGCCTTTAGGTACTTCTGGATCCTTTAAATTCAATGAGATGCCCACTTATGTCACCTACTTATTATCCAACTTTACCGAGAGTGACATTGGCGATCATTCAGTGGAAGCAACAGTAACATCATTCAATTATACTAGTCCTAAATATACTCGAATTGATTTTTCAAGTATTGTCAATGCCAACCACAGTGTCAAAGATTCTATTTTTGAAAATACTAGAATCCTGATGAACTCCTCCGGGGAAATACAATTCTACTTTTGGAATAACGAGAGTGGATGGTCCTTGATATGGTCTGCGCCAAAAGATATATGTGATAAGTATAGAATATGCGGGAAGTTTGGCATTTGTAACAGCAACCGTGTGCCAGTGTGCAAATGTTTGTCTGGATTTGAGCCTGATACTCAAGAGAATTATGGCGGAGAATTTTCAGGTGGTTGTTCGAGGATGCCAGTTAGCTCTTGCAAAGAAGACAATGTAGAACCACTTGACATGTTCTTGGATCTGAAGTCAATGAAATTCGGGAGGCCAGACCTGATAAATGTAACGATTGATACACATGAAAAATGCAGCAGATTTTGTCTAGGCAACTGCACATGTCAGGCATATACTTATCATAATTCTGGATGCTGGATTTGGTTTTCGAATCTCTATAATCTCCAGGAGAATTACACCGGTGGCTTCGACCTTGCTATCCGCATTGGCATGCCCCATATTGGTATTTCGTTTTTTGATTTAACTTATATATACAAACAGTGGAAAATAAGAAGCTGATGTGTGACCATAAGTTCTTCATTTTACCTTTCTGATACCAACACTTGTTTCATTTCTTGAATTGTCCCCAGAAGTTGCAAAACCAGGACCATTGAACACTACGAAAGCATCCTCGCGGAATCAGAGAGCCCTTTTAATTTCCATCTCTCTAATTCTTGGAGTTGTAATTTTGTGCGGCATTAGCTATATAATTTATCAGACCAGAAGAACGGCAAAGAGTAAAGGTAACGATGCAGAAATTTCATCTGCCTTTTCTCAAGTTCAGCTTTTGGATATTGTAAGTACTTACTAATTGTTTTGATTTTAGAAACCAGAGAAATTATTTTGGGAAAGCCTATGGAATACTTGCCTCATAGAGATAGTTCTGATGAAGTTTTAATCACTGAACATGAGAAGAAACGAATCGATGTCCCGTTTTTCAGCTTGAATAGCATACTAGTTGCTACAGAAAACTTTTCGAATGCAAGTAAGCTCGGACGAGGTGGATTTGGACCTGTTTATAAGGTTTTGTAACTTTCTTTTTTTCTAGTTGTTTTACCATTTTGATTCTTTTTTTTGTCGTCACACAACAGTTCTGAGAAGTGTTTTTGCAGGGTAAGTTTCTAGGAGGGACAGAAATGGCAATTAAAAGGTTGTCAAGTAATTCTGGACAAGGTGTTGAGGAATTTAAAACTGAAGTAATGTTAATTGCCAAACTGCAGCACAGAAATTTAGTTAGGCTTCTAGGTTATTGTATTGAGGGAAATGAAAAGATTTTGTTGTATGAATATATGCCCAACAAAAGCTTGGATACGTTTCTATTCGGTTAGTATAATCCCCTTCCTTCCTCAAACTCTTGGTAATGTTTTATGCAAATTGTTTTAGGATCAATTCTCTCTGAAGTTATCTTATAAACCTTGCAATTAGATCATGCATTTTGTCGATTATTGGACTGGAGGATTCGTTTTGAAATTATATTGGGTGTTGCTCGAGGGCTACTTTATCTTCACCAAGACTCAAGGCTAAGGATCATTCATAGAGATCTAAAGACAAGCAACATATTGTTAGATGATGAAATGAATGCCAAAATATCAGATTTTGGCTTGGCAAGGATTATTGAAGGCAAAAGTACAGAAGCTAATACTAACAAAGTTGTTGGAACTTAGTAAGTCTCTTAAGTACTTCTTTCACCTTTGATCTGTAGAGAAAAGATATATGTATACTTTCTTTGATGCCTAATATGTGGTTTACACAACTTAGACACTAAATTTCCTCTTCCGGAACACTAAAAACAGCGGCTATATGTCACCGGAGTATGCATTGGAGGGACTATTTTCAATCAAGTCTGATGTATTTGCCTTCGGAGTGGTCTTACTCGAGATCATTAGTGGGAAGAGAAACATGGAATTATTTGAAGATGTAAACCTCATTGGTTATGTAAGTACCAAAATTACCCTCATTAGTATGTCATTATGCAAAAAGCTTTCATCAACTCGAAATTACTTATCATAGGTATGGAGACTCTGGATGAAAGACAGGGCATTAGACATGATGGATCAAACCATATTTGAGTCGTGCGATGTAAAGGAAGTGATAAAGTGCGTGAATGTGGCACTCCTATGCGTTCAAGAAGATCCAGCTGAGCGTCCTGTAATGTCAAATGTGGTTTTTATGCTTGGAGGTGAAAGCATGACACTACCAAGACCAAATCAACCAGCTTTTATCACACGAAGAAATAGTGCTGGTGCCAGTACATCTTCTTCCTCTTCTAAGCTGTACAGTACTTCCAACAATGCGTTGACAATAACTCAAGAAGAAGGCCGATGAAATAGATTTAAAGTTATATGCACGATGCATAAGTCAACAGTGCGATGGTATATCTTTTCTTTTCAGTTTGAATCTTCTGTTAAATTATTTTGGCACACACAAATACCAATTGTGTTTAGTCTCTCATACTACTTCATTTGGATAACTAAAAAAATTACAAGTTCAGTGAAAAACTTTGTTTGGACATTTTAGTCTCTTAATCTGCTGAAAGCATCAGAGGTTCCTCTCTCTCCACAAATAATATATACATCCAGCCAACAACATTCTATATATACCAACACAACAATATAGCCAGTATATTCTCACAAGCGGTGTCTGAGAAGGGTGGAATGCACACAGAACTGACCCCCTACCTTTCTGATAACATTCTATATATAGCAGCTGCTGCATTTTTCCGTGACATAACAATCCTGTTAGGATTGATTAGCAGTTCACACACACTAAATTTGTGGAGAGGATGAAGAAAAGTAGAAAGAGAGTTCTTTAGGAGAGAAAGAGAGAATTAATTTCCTGGTAACACCCGTAGGTAACCTCCACGGCGGACGGGTTATTTATATTAATGACTCGGAGTATGTACAATTACACAGAGAAATGAGAATAAAAGGTACAGTACGTCACATATTAATCAGACTCCACAACCTAACAATTCTCCCACCTGGAGACTGATTCTGTCATCCAAGAATTACATTCTCAAAAAATAAAAATAAAAATAAAAAAGAATTCCCCCATCATCAATATGTTTGCCACGCCACAACATCTGTAGACACAACTACAGAAAACAAACTAAGGTTTTGCACAACCTTAGTGTACCAACATCAACACATTTTGTCAATATGTCTGCTGGATTCTTTGCACCCTCTATCTTTTCCAACCACATATCACCTTCTTCCACTGCCTTGCGAGTGAAATGGTACCGTCTTCTAATGTGCTTCGTCTTCGAATGATAGACTGGGTTCTTCACCAACTGTATGGCACTCTGGCTATCTGTGTAAAGAATCTTCTTAAGCTGCTTCTTGCCCAGTTCTTCCAGATAGTCTGCCAACCATATCATCTCCTTTCCAGCTTTAGCTATTGCCACATACTCAGCCTCAGTAGATGAAAGAGCAACGCAGTTCTGAAGTCTGGACATCCAACTCATTGCTGTACCACCTACGGTGTAAATGTATCTGGAAGTGTTCATGCTTGAGTCCATATCCCCATCAAGATCAGCATTAACAAAACCTTGCAGAATCACTTCACCATTGCCAAAACAAAGTGAAGTACTAGATGTACCTTTCAGATATCTTAGAAGCCACTTCACAGCTTCCCAATGCTCTTTCCCGGGGTTTGACATGCACCTGCTAACAACTCCTACTGCATGTGCTATATCAAGTCTAGTGCAGACCATAGTATACATTAGACTCCCAACTGTAGAGGCATATGGAACAAGTGCCATATGCTCCCGCTCCTGAGCTGTCTTTGGTGACTGTTTTTTTTTAAAATTTTGTATGATTTGCCAAAGGAGTAGTCCTGGGTTTAGCATCATTAACTCTGAATCTGGCCATCACCTTCTCAACATACTGCTCTTAGGATAGATTCAAAGTGCCAGCAGATCTATCCCTAGAAATCCTCATCTCAAGAATCTGCTTTGCTGCACCTAAATCTTTCATCTCAAACTCAGAAGACAGACTTGCCTTCAGAGAGTTTATCTCCTTCATACTGGATCCTACAATCAATATATCATCCACATACAAGAGTAAAAATACATAAGAATCAGTGTATTTCTTGAAGTAGCAACATTTATCCTTTTCACTCATGTGGAAGCCACTCTTGCTCATAAAGGAGTCAAACTTCTTGTACCACTGTCCAGGTGTTTGCTTCAACCCATACAATCTCCTGTTGAGCTTGCACACCATATGTTCCTTGCCTGGAACTACAAACCCCTATGGCTGCTGCATATAGATTTCCTTATCCAAATCTCCATGTAAAAACGTAGTCTTTACATCCATTTGCTCAAGATGCAAATTCTTCGATACAACAATACTCAATAAAATTTGGATGTAGTTAATTTCATAACAGGAGAAAATATTTTAGCATAATCAATACCTTTCCTTTGTGAATATTCTTTAATTACTAACCTGGCCTTGAACCTACTTTTGCCATCTGGTTTTGCCTTGATTCTGAACACCCACTTGTTCAACAAGGCTCTCTTCCCTGCAGGTAACTCAGTCAACATCTACGTGTTATTTTTCTCAAGTGAGCTCATCTCATCATCCATGGATCACTCCCACTTGATTGAATCCTCCACCTGCAGGGCCTCAGCAACAGACTCTGGTTCCCCTTTATCAGCCAGTAACAGATAATGTAATGATGGTGAATACCTATCTGGTGCTCTAATGGTCCTAGATGATCTTCTCTCAACCTTCTCAGGTGTCACTTATTTCGCCTCTGGTTCCTCAACGACAGTCTCTAGAGTTTGTTGAGTATTTGCTGTAATATCTTTGGGTGTACTTTTAGGCAACTCAAGCTTAACTCCCCCTTGCTTTGTAGTTTCTTAAACCTTTTGCTCTCTGTCCTTGTACAATACATTTCATTAAATGTCACATCACAATGTCTTAGGATCTTCTTGTTTCTGTCATCCCAAAATCTGTACCCGAACATGTTAGAACCATAACCTATAAAGTATCACTTTATAGCTTTAGCATCAAGCTTATCTCTCTTCTCTGGATCAACATGAACATAAGCAGTGCAACCAAAAGTTCTCAAGTGAGAATACTTGAGCTCTTTTCCTATCCATACTTCTTCAGGAATCTTGAACCCCAGAGAAACTGATGGTCCCCTATTGATCAAGTATGCAGCTGTGCTCATAGCATCTGCCCAAAATGTCTTAGGCAGCCCATAGTGTATCCTTATGCTCCTTGCACGCTCATTCAATGTTCTGTTCATCCTTTTCGCAACTCCATTCTTCCTTGCCTTCCCGGGAACTGTCCTGATCAATCTGATTCCCTCAACTGCACAGAATTGTTTGAATTCTGACTTGTCATATTCTCCTCTATTATCAGACCTCAGGCATTTGATTTTCAAGCCAGTCTGATTTTCAACTTTAGCTTTCCACCTCTTGAAAGTAGCAAATACATCTGACTTATGTTTCAAGAAGTAAATCCATACATTCCTGCTGAAATCATCAATGAAGGTGACATAGAATCTTGATCCAACAAGTGATGAAACATCAGATAATCCCCAAACATCTGTATGAATTATTTTTGTAACACCCCGCATTTTGGGCTAGAACGAAAATCATCATTTCTATGCGTAAATGATCCAAAAGCCATAAATACTATGCAAATTTGGTATGTCAATCAATTATGTAGTGTGGAAACCTATTTAAGCCTGAATTGACATCATAAAGGTCCCCTAACTCAAGGACGAGTTGAAAGTTTTCCTATCGTTCAAGTTTGAGTGAGCGTTGAAACTTGGGTCAACTTCAATCGACCATAACTCTTTGTATATAACTAATTAGAGGGCCTACTATAATCAAATGAAATATCTTCGAATTATCTTTCTAACGATACCAATTTCGTTAAAATATGATAGCCAAGCGAAAAGTTATGGCCATTTTCGTGACTGAGACAGTAGCATCGCGCGATTAGCGTGTGACGCATGCTCTGTCGCATGCACCCAATTACCAGGTTCTATTTTCACATTTTTAAGGGCAAAAGTGGTATTTTTCACCCTCCTATTCAGCCATAACATGGGATTAAATCCCCCAAACACCAAAATAAGGTCATTCTCTCTCAAAATCACCAAGAACACTTCTTAGGATTTCAACCCAAAGATCAAAATATCTTAAGATTTCATCGTGGATTTTCAATAATTCTTCGAGATTTGTAACCTCCATTGCGAGGGCTACAAGAAGCACCCATCAATTGTCCGAATAGCATCCCTAAAACATGAGTTCATTCAAGAGTCATAAATTAAGGTACGTGGGGTTTTCCTAAAAATTTATGGGCAAAGAAACCTTCTTTAATTCATGCTAAAAATTTAGAAATCATGATTTTACAGAAAGTTTTTGAATTTTACCATTTCTAGCATGTTTTAGAAACTTTAATTAATATTGTTTGGTATTATGTATGTATGTGTTTTAATGTGATGTTTGAATTGAGAGTATGACTCACATGAAATCCCTCTTTTGATATGATTTATCCCATTTTTTTATATGATATGGATTGTTTTGAAATGCATCTTGAAAAGCATGATACAAAATGTATTGATTTATACTATGACATGAATATGATTTTTGAATCAAAATAGAAGGTTGTTTGTATTGATAAGTATTGAATATAAATATCTAATGGAAAGAGTTGCATGGTTTGATAAAGATTTCAGGACCACCACATTGTTATTGAAAGAATGATAATCCTTGCATAGTTTTGACTTGTGCTTTCGGAACATGAAATCTCTTATACTAGTTGCATGTTTGGGTGGTCTGAATTGAGTTTTTGATGAAAGAATCATGCATGATGCATTATGGTTCAGAAATAGGTCTTACAAGTCTTGGTGTGATGACACCAATACAATAATGCCATGTTAATTCAGAACAAAATAGAATGCGTATTTGAAATCAGATTTTCAGATTTTGAAACTAGAATGATGCATGTTTCAGAACAGGCTAAAATTGGGCATAAAAAGAGCTTAGGTGGTTCCCCGAAGAAGGCACGAGTTAGACAACTCATTGCCTAAAGCCGTGATTTACTTATTTGAGTATATTATTTTACGTTGGCCTAGTGCCCTGTGGCGTATTAGACTCAGATACTCCAACCCTTGTGGCAAACTTGGGTTGAGGGATTCCCCGCCGATTCAATGGCGAATTCCATATAGCCCATGGAATATCAGACTTGTAGGGGAGTGCCACCTAACTCAGAAGTAATACGAAGAATAGAATTGGATTGACAGAAAGATTTTATGTTTTCAAAAATACCCATGTGTTTTGAAATTATATCTTTCACGATGTTTATGACTAGCTCTCAACTATTTTATTTATATACAAGCTTTATTTTGGATTTCTCCGTGTACTAGTACATCTATATTGACCCCCCTCCCTTCTAGGTTCTGAGGCTCAATATAGGAGTTTCCGTGGTGAGACTTCTATGTTTCAGAAGATCTAGATACTTTAGTAATTTATCATTAGTATGTTTTGGTCTACTGGGGGTCTTGTCCCAATTTTCAGACAGTTGGATTTTTGTATATAGTAGAGATTTTGTAGACTGAGTCAGATATCGTTCGGATGTTTTTTTAAATTGCAGCTTTCATTATGATTTAAATTCAGATTTAGTGACCATGTTTTCGTTTTAGTATATATTTTCACATTATTTTTTTTATGAACAATGTATGTGATTACAAGTTAGAAGGGCGTACGGGCCTTCATGGTTCAAGATGCTCATCACGGCTAGGGCCCCGGTTCGGGTTGTGACAATTTCCATCCGTACTTTCTTTGGCTCTTTCACAGTCTTCTTGAAGCTTACTCGTTTTTGTTTACCCATAACACAACTCTCACAAAGACCCGTATCAACATATTTCAGCCCCTCTAAAGCTCTTTTTGCTGCCAACATCTTCATTCTTTTAGCACTCATGTGTCCAAGTCTGTTGTGCCACAAACATGAACCGGAAGCACCCTCAGCAACAACAACCATTTTTATACACCCTGCAATGGTGTACATAGTTCCAGATTTTGTGCCACGTGCTACAACCATAGTACCCTTCACAATCTTCCATGAACCTTTCCAAACTCTGCTGCGTAGCCTATGTTATCCAACTGACCAACAGAGATCAGATTCTTCTTGAGACTAGGAATATATCTGACATCCTTCAATGTCCACTGATTTCCTGCTGGAGTTTTTATGTACACATCTCCCTTTCCTTCAATCGCCAACAACTTATTGTCAGCAAGATACACCCTTTCAAAGTTTCCAGACTTGAAGTTTTAGAACAATTCCTTGCTAGGAGATGAATGAAAAGATGCACCAAAATCCAATATCCAGGATTCAATCGGACTATCCACACTAAGGATTAGAGCATCCCTAATGTCTTCTGCTGAATTAACAGAATCATTATCATCTCCAGATTTTTTATTCTTCTTCTTCTTGGGTTTCTTGCACTCTGTCCGAGAGTGTCCTTTCTCTCCACAATTCCAACATGTCATGTTGGATTTTTGTGGAGATTTTCCATGATTCTTCAATTTTGATCTGCCATGTGTATTTTGACTTCTCGATTGGTCTCTCCCCCTTTGGTCAACACTGAGAGCACTACCAGATGATTCTCCAATTTTTTGTTTGTGAATGCTTTCACTAAGAACAACATCTCGGATTTCATCAAATTTTAGTTTCTCAGATCCACGGGAACTGCTAATCGCAGCAACAACAATATCCCAAGACTCGGGTAGAGATGACATCAAAATCAGTGCTTTAATTTCATCTTCAAAATTAATGTCCATAGAACACAGTTGACTAACAATCATATTGAACTCGTTTATATGATCAACAACAGATCCATTCTCAGGCATCTGTAAATTGAACAATCTTTGCATCAAATATACTTTGTTCATCGCAGATGGTTTTTCGTACATATTTGATAGTGCCTTCAACAGATCGGACATGGTTTTCTCCTTGACGATGTTAAACTCCACGTTTCTCCTTGACGATGTTGAACGCCACATTTCTCGACAAAGTCAACCAGATCATCCCTAGAGCCTGTCGATCCTTGAGCTTCTAGTCCTTCTCCTTCATGAACTCCGGCTTCACCCCGATCAAGGCTTCGTGAAGATCTTTTTGGTACAGATAGTCTTCGATCTGCATCTTCCAGAAACCGAAATCGGATCCATCAAATTTCTCGTTTCCAAACTTCGATCCTTTCATCTTCAGTGATCGTGATGAGTTTCCCAAACTCTGATTGTTAGGATCGATTAGCAGTTCACACACAATAAATCTATGGAGAGGATGAAGAAAACTAGAGAGAGAGTTCTTTAGGAGAGAGAGAGAATTAATTTTGTAGTAACACCCGTAGGTAATCTCCACAGCGGACGGACTATTTATATTAATGACTCGGAGTATGTACAATTACACAGAGAAATGAGAATAAAAGGTACCCATCACCCTTCGCGCCCACCGTGCCTGGTATGGTGACGCCGGTATGACAGTGTTCGGCCGGGGCTAGTAATGTTTAGTGCACAGTCATCGGGCACCCAGACACCTGATTCGAAAAGGGATACCTGGGAAAGAGCTACCTACATAAGTTGAGTAAAAGCTACCTAGAGTGGAGCAGTCGAGCACGGCGGATGCTGATAACGCTCAATCTACAGCTCTCGTTCGAGTGTAAAGCGGTCGATAGCAAATATAGAACCCAACCTGGGTTGGGTGTCGATCCCACAGGGAATAGCTTGGCCAACAAGTAAGCAAAATTACTAAACTTTTGGTGCAAGTCTCGTAAGAGGGGGGGATTGTAATATGTAACCAAAACAATAAAGTAAAAGCTGAAAATAGCAAAGTAAAAAGAGGAAGATTGTCACGTTGGTTGTAGACAATGAGAATTGAGGCGTTGGGGTTATGTCCACCTTCTGAGGTATACGTCTCTATTGGCTATGAGTGTGTAGAGTCTTGACATGCAATTGCTTATAGAGAATTGTAGTCGATGGTAAATCCAAGCGTCTCTCGACCTAAAAAAGGACTATTTCACTTTAACTCTCTCGAGCTTAAAGCGTGTCTAACGGTACGAATTCTCCAAGAGGTTAGTCCAGTTACAGCACTATCTTTTTAATAGGAAAGGGTGTCCTACTACCTTGACATTATCTCTTTTCCAGACAAATAACCTTTCTCTCGAACAAGTTAAATGTTAGACTGGCGTATTCTTGCATTTGCAACCGCAAAGAATGTAGATTAAGATGAAGAGAATAATGATATAAGCAATATACTTGTCTTGAACTCACAAACTCATAGCTATAGATAGTAACTCATTCGGCTTCCATAACCCCAACTAAGAGGTTTAGTTACCCATGAATGCGAAGGATATCACGTGTTGCATGGTGGATGGCGTGAGAAGTAGGTGTTTAGGCGTGTGGTTTTGGTGATTCCGTAGCAAGTAACGATTCTCTTGTTGTGGAATAGATGAATAGAATTAATGGAAAGATTAGAAGAGTTGTAGTGGAAGAAGAGAGGGATGGAAGAAGATGTATTGATAGTTGATGAATTAAGTGAAGAATGAATAAAAATCTCTAACATGATAGGGTATTTATAATACTCCTATCCTACTCCTACTAAGCTAATGAAATAAATAACCAAATCCTAATATACTAATGAAATCCTTGACCCAAATGTACTAGGGTAAGGTTACAATATCATAATCTAAATAGAATAGTAAAACACATAACCTAATTATACTAGGTTAATGTATCTTTGTAAAAATCCAGCTTTGTGTCTGTAAGTCCCCAAAGTCTTCAGAATTGCTGTTTTAGCCCGGGACAGATTTTCCATGCAGCAGATTTGGTCCTTTAGGCGTCCAGCTCCTTTCCATTTCATTCGTGAGCTTTCTTTTGCATCAAGTAAGCCATAAAATGTTGTATTTTGCATCATTTATACCTGAAACTTTCCTAATCATGTTTGTTAGCTCATTTACAGGAAAAAGGACTAAAAATGCATGAAATAGATAATTAGTTCTCAAAACTAGGCTAAAATATGGGCAAAATATATTGATATAGGCGCGTAAATTCGCCTATCATCAACACCCCACACTTGAAGCTTTGTTCGTCCTCGAACAAAATATCATGTCCTTCTAAACATCGACTTAAGGTTTTTACAGCAACAACACAAAACATTCTTCAAGACAAGCACAACAATTATCAACAAAGAGTAGCTTTTCGATTATAAGTAGAAACAATTTAACCTCAAGCATAGACTCGTGATGGTGATCAACTCGCATGCAAACGTTAAGGTACCTAGAATCATATACAACTATCCAAAAACTCATCAACCATGTGTGTCTCACAATATAGTACCCATAATCAATCACAAGTATAGCATGTTTTTCAAACATGGGTATCAAAATATCCTTGCACTCACTCTCACAAAGAATTCATATGTAGCAACTAATGACCATAAGCTTGCCTTTAATGTAGTACTCTACTAAATGTCGGAATGTTAAGATTAGGATCAAGTAGGTCTTTAGATGGTTGTAATGTAGGCTAAGGGACGGGTAGGACTATTTTGGCCAAGAATAGTGACTAGGTTCCTAAGCGCTTTAATACATCACATTGTATCATTGACACTTTTTTCTTTCAACCTTTCTTCTTTCTTTTATTCTACCACCCTTGTTCTCCTCTTTTGTTTTTTAATTTTAAGCACAACTCACTTTTCAGCTTTCTTTTCCTTTTTCTTTTCACAACATACCTCTTATGATAGCACTTTCTTTTTCATAACACATTCAAGCACCATTACAATTTAAAGCATCATTCTCACCCAATTTCCTCTTATGTAGTCACATGACTTTTTCACTTTAAAGCACTTAGGAATTTGGATCAAATTACGGTCTTGAAAAAAATGGATTAGGCTTACATACAAGGTTGTCAAAGAAATAGGCTAAAGGCTCAAAAGGGTTTAACTAGGAGGATTTACATGGGTAGGTAAAACTGAAGGTAAACATGTATAGGTTGCCAAAGAAATGCCTAAATCATATCCTATACTTACACTTCTTATTTTCGCTTTGCATACATACCAGGCAAGTTCTAGCATCAGCCACATACATAGAATATACTATTATCTCACACACACAAGGCACATGGTCGACTTGATTGGAAGTAATATAGACTCTCGACCCAACAAGTGAAGGAATTGAATCACACAATATCACATAATGAGTCACAACTAGAGCCTAAACGTCTCAATAGTCACAATTGTAACACATACTCTTGTTCTAATCTCATGCTGCCTATCAAAATAATTTCATGCGAAGCTAGAAAAAATTTGACTCCTAAAAAAACTAAAAAACGTCAAACGAGAAAAAAAACAAAAAAATGGACTCAAGAAAAAAAACAAAATAAACAAGCAAACATACAAACATAGGTGCAAACAAAGAAGTATAGCATGCGATACTGCCACCCCACACTTAGACGGGACACTGCCCTCAGTGGAAAATAAATGCGAAGAACCTGCTTTAGTCGGACTCCTCATCAATGTCGGGGGTCATACCCCCTTCATCAGAATCATCATAAGAGTCATCGTCAGAGTTCTCCTCATCATCAGAATCAGGCAAGCGTCTATCATCATCAGTTGGCACGTCATCTTCAAGAGGTTCCTCAAAATATACGCCCACTCCACACATCTCCCGGGCATGCCTGTTCATTGGGTAGTCGTGGTCCAGCTGTTGGAGCTCTTCAACATTTGGAATACGTCCACCACTCATCATAGTGAATTGTGTCATGCCATAGAGATGACGGAAGAAACTCTCATCACGAGCATGTCTCTCCGCGGTAGTAAGGTTGACTCCATGCGTTGTTTCAGCATCTTTGACCTTGGTGAGGTCAACCTTCTTTGGGTTATGTGGGAGTTTGTGGTCAGCTGGTTCCTCTTCTATATCCTCCTTCCGCAACATTGCTGTCAACAAATTGCCGAATGTGAAATGGGACCTTAGGTGGAGTCTGGCCTTCCTCATGGTAGATCGAATGATTGCCCCAAAGTTGATGGGGACATTCGTCATTAACGCATAAACCAAACACACTCTATCTCTCGATATCTTGGTGTATTGCGTCCCAGGAATAAGGCATGAGTTGACAATGCGCATCCAGATTCTTGCTTCCCTATTTAGTGGAGCATAGGGGAAGGTGTTGTGACGGCCTGTTTCCTTATGTCTGCCCCATCTTGCCATTGATCTGCTTCCACAAAGCGTGTGTCTTATTGCTCTGTAAGGAGGCCTGCTGTACAGCTCTTTGTATGGTGCAGTGTCGACCGAAGGTAGGCCAAGAAAAGAGTTGATCCAATCCGCTGTAAGCTGTAACACTTGGCCCCGAATTTTGACTTCGTTGCCTGTTGTGTTTGGCGACCAGTTGGCATAAAATTCTCTTGTCAAGTCAAGATTGCACTCTCCCATGTCGCGGAAGATGAAATCTAGCTTCAAAGCCATTATTTTTGCCAACATACGCGACTCTTTCTTTGCTAAGGTCTCTTTTTTGATCAAGTCGACGTGCACATATTTCTTTTCTTTGTTGCTGCTGTACCATGCTTTGGCTTCTTCCTCAAGAACCCACTTTATTCCGAACATTCTGCGTGGTAGGTGTGCTGAAGATGATTCTCCTTGGTCTTTTCGACTTCTCTTCTTGTCCTTTCGGGACGTGGTAGCCTTCTCCTTGCCTTGCTTTGCTTTAGGTGCCATTGTACCTGAGACTAGAAATAATGTTAGTTGCAGCACAATCTCACTTTATACAATCTATATGCAAGTACTAGGGGTACCACCCCACACTTAATCTTGTTAACACAAATCAGTGAAGTGAAAGTGGTCGAGTACTCAGATTTCGTCGACATCTGTTTTAGGATTGTATTCCGACAAGAAAATCAGCATTACATCACTTATTTACAGCCATTGGGCTACTTTCATGGTGGATATAGCAACACTACAACCTAGGGGATACCACATGGAATTATTATTCTTACAACAAGCACAACCTCCTAAGTCGATGGGCACTATAACCTTATCCCGATGGCCGGGATAGTCTATCATGTAATCATCCAACCAACAATCTTAAGCAATATTCATAGCCATATCAATTCAGTAATTATCATAATAATGCTATCAGAGCAAAAATTCAAGTCGGAAACAAGTCAAGAATTCCCTACGTAGATATTCACTCACACGTTTTTGCAACAATTATCCAAACACATGAACATCACCATCAATCTCATATGATTTAGCAATTTATAATAAGCATAGCAACGTAGTACTTACGGTAAATAGATGAAGAATAAGAGAGTACTTACTTGCTTGAAGATTGTGGAGAAGTTGTTGTGAATTGGAAGAACAAAGGAAGAAAATTTTGAGAGGATTTGGAGTGATATGCGGCGCCTTTAGGGTTGTTTCTAATGTGGTTGTGTTATAAAACCAAGTCCCCTTTATATAGGAAGAGTATGGGTCGGGTTATGACCCATTTACAATCGGATTTGGGGACAAGATCACCACATATGCGGCGCATATCTCTCGGCATATCAATTACATATGCGGCGCATTGTCCATGGCATAATGGGACATATGCGCCGCATAGTCTATGGCATTTCTAGACATATGCGCCGCATAGTCTATGGCATTTGGTCTCAGTATCTCAAATGCCATAGCATAGGCGGCGCATAGTCAAAAGCATACCTAGGAATAGACGGCGCATAGTGTATAGCACACTAGATTCCGAGTCCTTAGGCTATAGAATAGGTTGTGCATCGTTCGTGGCCTATTTTTACCAAGGCCTAGCCTTCCTCGAAGCCTATTATGACGTGAGAAAGGCTCAATTCATAGCCTTATGCATCACCATTCCTAACTTACCGACTTTACCATACAATGCGTCCAAATCGTCAATTGAAATCGATCTCCTCGTTGAACACTTCTTGCACCTATATTTGCTCAAAACAAATGAACACGATTAGTACGATGGGTTGCCTCCCATCTAGCGCCTTAGTTTTGGTCGTGGCACGACTCTTATTTTTGGATTTTTATTTATCAAAAAGAAAAAAATACTAAAACGACGAAATGAAAAAATGATAAAACGACAAAACGATAAAACAATAAAACGATGGGTTGCCTCCCATCTAGCGCCTTATTTATTGTCGTGGCTCGACGTAGTAATCTCGAGTACTTAGACTTCGTCGAGATAAGTGATGGCCATGTCATTCATCGAGTCAAGAGGACCGATATATGGCTTGACACGTTGGCCATTTACTTTGAAGATAACACCCTCATTGTTTTCCAATTCGACTACTCCAGACGAGTAGACTTGAATGACTTTAAATGGACCAGACCATTTCGATTTTAACTTACCTGGGAAGAGCTTGAGTCTGGAGTTAAAGAGTAGTACCATGTCACCTTTTTGGAAGTTTCGTCGAACAATCCGCTGATCATGATACTTCTTCATCCGCTCCTTGTATAAATCTGATCTTTCATATGCATGGAGACGAAATTCATCTAGTTCGTTTAGCTGCTCCAACCTCAGGTTCTTCACATCATCCCAATTCAGATTCAAGTGCTTCAATGCCCACAATGTCTTGTATTCAAGCTCGATGGGTAGATGACAAGCCTTCCCATAAACTAGCTGATAAGGTGACATGCCAATGGGTGTCTTAAATGCAGTCCTATACGCCCATAGTGCATCATCTAGCTTTCGAGACCAGTCCTTCCTATTCGCATTAACCGTCTTGGCAAGGATTTGCTTGATCTCGCGGTTGGAAACCTCAACTTGTCCACTGGTTTGGGGATGATAAGGCGTAGCTACCTTGTGTTGCTTGACTCCATACTTGGCCAATACAGATTTGAATAGCTTGTTGCAAAAGTGAGATCCTCCATCACTTATGATAGTACGAGGTACTCCAAAGCGAGAGAAGATATTCTTCTTTAAAAACGCTACAACACGCTTTCCTTCGTTGTCGGCCAATGCTACAACTTCAACCCATTTCGACACATAATCCACAGCAACCAAGATGTACTTCATTCCAAACGAATTCACGAATGGTCCCATGAAATCAATACCCCACACATCAAAGAGTTCTACCTCCAGAATTTTGGACATGGGCATTTCATTGTGTTTTGAAATAGCACCTTGACGTTGGCATTGGTCACACCTTTGCACATAGTCATATGCATCTCTGAATATTGTAGGCCAATAATAACCGCTTTGCAAGACTTTTCTTGCCGTTCGATTCCCTGCATGATGTCCTCCAACTTGCGAAGTGTGGCATGCTTCCAATATAGTAGGCACTTCTTCATGGGATATACATCGTCGAATGATACCATCCGCGCATCTTCGAAACAAATAAGGCTCATCCCAATAGTAGTGCTGAACGTCATGCATAAACTTCCTCCTCTGGTGGTAAGCTAAATTGGAAGGTAACACATTACTCACCACGAAATTTGCAAAGTCGGCATACCATGGTAATTTCTCCATTGTTGTTGCTAGTATCTCCTCGTCAGGGAATTCATCATCAATTTGATTTTCTGGTTACGCCACATACTCATTCTCAAGTCTAGATAGGTGATCAGCCACTTGGTTCTCGCAACCTCTTCTATGTTTGACTTCGAAATCGAACTCTTGCAGCAGCAATACCCATCGAATCAGCCTTGGTTTTGCATCCTTCTTT
Source organism: Capsicum baccatum var. pendulum (assembly GCA_030864225.1). Lineage (NCBI taxonomy): Eukaryota > Viridiplantae > Streptophyta > Magnoliopsida > Solanales > Solanaceae > Capsicum > Capsicum baccatum. Next base: position 236,669,428 of record CM061556.1, on the reverse strand, counting down.
TTCATTAGATACCTAAGAGCTGCATGGTCTGTATGAACGATCACCTTAGTACCCAATAGATAGGCACGGAACTTCTCAAACGCATACACAACCGCTAGGAGCTCTTGTTCAGTAACAGTGTAGTTCCTTTGGGCTTCATTTAGGACCTTACTCGCATAATAGATAGGATGAAACAATTTCTCCTTTCTCTGCCCAAGAACAGCACCAACGGCTACACCACTAGCATCACACATGACTTCAAACGGGAGCGTCCAATCTGGTGCTACCATGATAGGGGCTTCAATGAGTTTTTCTTTAAGGCATTCGAATGCCTTTAAGCAATCATCATTAAAGTCAAACTTCGCATCTTTCTCCAATAGTTTGCACAATGGACTAGAAATTTTGGAGAAGTCTTTAATGAATCTACGATAAAACCCAGCATGGCCAAGAAAACTACGAACTCCCTTCACCGAAATTGGAGGTGGTAGCTTCTCAATTACCTCTATTTTGGCGCGATCAACCTCTATTCCTCTTTCGAAAATCTTGTGCCCAAGAACGATTCCTTCTTTTACCATGAAGTGGCACTTCTCCCAATTCAGCACAAGGTTGAACTCTACACATCTTTGCAATTCCATGCTCAAGTTTTCCAAACATGCTTCAAAAGACTCACCAACAACTGAAAAGTCGTCCATAAATACCTCCAAAGTGTCTTCTACCATATCAGAGAAAATAGACATCATACAACGTTGAAAGGTGGCTGGTGCGTTACACAACCCGAATGGCATGCGTTTGAAGGCAAAAGTACCATATGGGCATGTAACCGTTGTCTTCTCTTGGTCTTCGGGGGCAATACAAATCTGATTGTAACCTGAATAACCATCCAAGAAGCAAAACCATCCTTTCCCCGCTAATCGATCTAGCATTTGGTCCATAAATGGCATGGGGAAGTGATCCTTGAGCGTCCAAGAATTCAGCTTGCGGTAGTCCATGCATACTCTCCATCCAGTAACGGGCCTGAGTGGAATAAGCTCATTCTTTGCATTCGCAACCACCGTCATACCTCCTTTCTTGGGAACACATTGTACTGGGCTTACCCATGTACTATCAGAAATAGGATACACGACTCCTGCGTCTAACCACTTGATAATCTCCTTCTTCACCACTTCTTGCATTGGTGGGTTTAGACGTCTTTGATGTTCAATGGTGGGTGTGCACTTTTCTTGAAGCTGAATTTTATGTGTGCAAATCCCAGGTGGTATACCAATAATATCTGCAATGGTCCATCCAATAGCTCTAATATACTTGCGTAAGATTGCAATAAGAGCTGCAACTTGTTGCTCACCCAAATCGGCTGCTACAATGACTGGAAGAGTATTTCCGCTTCCTAAGAAGGCGTACTTCAAATGGCTTGGCAGCTCCTTCAATTCTAACGTGGGTGGTTCTTCAATAGATGGCTTAGCTGGAGGTGTGGGTCGATTCTTGAGATCAAGATCCAGCTTTTTGGGGGTATAGTGATATGTCCCTAATCCCGATAGAGCACAAATATCGTCTTCAGAAATTTCAGCATCATCATTCTCTCCTTTCATGAGCGAAACCTCCAAAGGATCATCAAGAATTTGCTCTTCAGCAAGTAACTCGTTCTCATCATCAAATACAACATCAGCCACAGAAAATACACTCAGATCTTTGGGTTGCTTCATTGATTTGCAAACATCAAAGCGCACCACTTCATCATTTATTCGGAATGAAAGCTCATTAGCTCTCAAGTCTATGAGCACACTTCCCGTAGCAAGGAAGGGGCGTCCCAAGATTATGGGAACCTCTGATTCTGCTTCGCAATCCAAGATGACAAAGTCTGCTGGAAAGATAAATGAAGAAACCTTTACCAAGACATCGCATAGAATCCCAACCGGTCGTTTTACCGACCTATCCGCCATAACAAGTCTCATATTAGTTGGTGTAGGATCTCCTAACCCCAACTTCTTGTAGATTGATAATGGCATCAAGTTGATGCTGGCTCCTAAGTCACACAATGCTTTAGCAAAGTCCAAAGATCCGACGGTGCAAGGAATCGTGAAAGCTCCGGGGTCGGCCTTCTTCTGAACTATCGATCGGGTAGCAATTGCACTACAATGATGCACATCATCCTTCAGCTCATAACTTGCTGCCCTCTTCTTAGTCAAAAGATCTTTCATAAACTTTGCATACCCAGGCATTTGTTCAAGTGCCTCTACCAACGGAACATTAATAGTCAGCTGCTTCAACATGGTCATAAATTTGCTGAACTTAGTGTCATCGGCCACCTTCTTCAATCTTTGTGGAAAAGGTGGTGGTGGGTATAGAAGTGTTCTCTCCATGGCTTTCTTCTCCTCTTGCTTCCGTTTATTATTTTTTTCAGGCTGCACGTCACTAGGTAAAACATCCTTGACGTTTGAAGTAGTTGTTGCGGCTTCTTCTCTTGTAACGTCACTAGGTGTGGCGTCAATGTCTGCTGCTACGTCAACCACTTGCTTGCCTTTTGCTGAAGTTTCCAGCACCTTACCACTTCTGGTAGTGATGGCCATGCATGACCCATCCTTCCTTGGGTTTTGCACAGTATCGCTTGGTAAGGTGCCAGCCTTTCTTTGATTGAATGCTGCTGAAAGTTGGCTCAATTGCTGCTCTATTTGCTTGATAGAAGTGGAATGAGAATCAACTAGTTGCTTCATGGAGGACAAATCATCAATCACCTCCTTAACTCCCGCGCTCGTTGCTTCCACTCCTTTTAATAACTTAGCCATCATGTCTTCCATAGAATTAGATGTGGTGGTATCACGTCTACCAGGGGGAACGTACAAACCACTATTTTCATTATTTTTCTTCCAACTACCTTGGTCTTTGCTTCCAGATTTATCATAATAGTTCCGACCTTGGTTTCCTTGGGCATTCCCACGGAAACCCCCCTGATTGTTCAAGTAGTTGGCCTCCTCTTCCGAATAAGATTCGTCTCTTCCTTTTGACGCAATAGCTTTCACTTTTTCAGTCTTCCCTAATAGATGCTTTGTAAGAAGATCCATTTGGGTTTTCATGTGCGCCATATCTTGATCACGTTCTTCTTCTCTTCTTCTTTGGTCTGCAGACATGCCAATAGATAAAGTGGGGCTTGCTACCTCAGAATCCCTGGTATGCCAAGCTCTACTTTGTTTGGTCATACGATCTAGCATGTTGCTTGCTTGACCAAAGGTGAGGTCCATAAAAGAACCTCCAGCTGCGTTGTCCACCACTGGTTTAGTTACTGAATTCAAGGCTCTATACCAGATCTCCATGAGGTGAACATTAGTCATGTAATGGTTTGGGCATCTCGTTAGCTTTGTCTTGAACCTCTCCCATGTTTCGTGAAGAGCTTCAGAGGGAAGCTGACGAAAGTTGCTGATTTCATCTCTCAATTGAGCCCTTTTGGATGGCGGAAAGAATCTTTCTAGGAAAGCGTCTCTCAATTGCCTCCAATTTGTAATAGAATCAGGAGTCAGCCCATTCAACCATAATGTTGCTTCCCCAGACAAAGACAATGGAAATAGACGTAATCGAATAGCATTCTGACCAACACCAGGATTGTCAAAAGACTTGCATGTAGAAATAAAGTTAATGAGATGCATATTCGGATCATCGCCTGCTAGTCCACCAAATAATCCCTTGAGTTGCAATAACTGAATCATGGTGCTTGTGATGTTGAACTTGGCTCCGGGCGCTAATGGTGGTGGAATTATAGCTCCAGTGGCTCCGGCACCATCAAGATCATCATCATCATCGTCGAAAGCTGGTTGCAAAGGTTGGCGATCATATATGTACCGAGCTTGTCGACCTCTTCGATTGGCAGGTGTTGCAATTTCAGCGCCATGCCTTGGGTTTATCAACTCGTCATCTCCTAAATCCTCATCGTCAGGGTTTGTTGCTCGCCCAGGATTATCAATGTTTTGTTGTTGGACTTGAGCAGCGGCAAGAGCAGCTAATCTTGCTTTCTCATGTTGAGCAGCCATCCTGTCGATTTCAGCTTGTGCTTCCATTCTTCTAATTCGTTGTGGTTCCGGATTGATTGGTAATAACGGTTGACCAGAACTTCTCGTATGGGGCATGCACTAAAAGAAAAACCTGCAATAAACAAAAACAAAAACTAAACGTAAAAGTACGAGAATCTTTGACCAAAGGGTCTAGTAATTATCACGAACTTGATTGACACTCGTATTCCCCGGTAACGGCGCCAATTTTTGATAACGCTCAATCTACAGCTCTCGTTTGAGTGTAAAGCGGTCGATAGCAAATATAGAACCCAACCTGGGTTGGGTGTCGATCCCACAGGGAATAGCTTGGCCAACAAGTAAGCAAAATTACTAAACTTTTGGTGCAAGTCTCGTAAGAGGGGGGATTGTAATATGTAACCAAAACAATAAAGTAAAAGCTGAAAATAGCAAAGTAAAAAGAGGAAGATTGTCACGTTGGTTGTAGACAATGAGAATTGAGGCGTTGGGGTTATGTCCACCTTCTGAGGTATACGTCTCTATTGGCTATGAGTGTGTAGAGTCTTGACATGCAATTGCTTATAGAGAATTGTAGTCGATGGTAAATCCAAGCGTCTCTCGACCTAAACAAGGACTATTTCACTTTAACTCTCTCGAGCTTAAAGCGTGTCTAACGGTACGAATTCTCCAAGAGGTTAGTCCAGTTACGGCACTAGCTTTTTAATAGGAAAGGGTGTCCTACTACCTTGACATTATCTCTTTTCCAGACAAATAACCTTTCTCTCGAACAAGTTAAATGTTAGACTGGCGTATTCTTGCGTTTGCAACCGCAAAGAATGTAGATTAAGATGAAGAGAATAATGATATAAGCAATATACTTGTCTTGAACTCACAAACTCATAGCTATAGATAGTAACTCATTCGGCTTCCATAACCCCAACTAAGAGGTTTAGTTACCCATGAATGCGAAGGATATCACGTTTTGCATGGTGGATGGCGTGAGAAGTAGGTGTTTAGGCGTGTGGTTTTGGTGATTCCGTAGAAAGTAACGATTCTCTTGTTGTGGAATAGATGAATAGAATTAATGGAAAGATTAGAAGAGTTGTAGTGGAAGAAGAGAGGGATGGAAGAAGATGTATTGATAGTTGATGAATTAAGTGAAGAATGAATAAAAATCTCTAACATGATAGGGTATTTATAATACTCCTATCCTACTCCTACTAAGCTAATGAAATAAATAACCAAATCCTAATATACTAATGAAATCCTTGACCCAAATGTACTAGGGTAAGGTTACAATATCATAATCCAAATAGAATAGTAAAACACATAACCTAATTATACTAGGTTAATGTATCTTTGTAAAAATCCAGCTTTGTGTCTGTAAGTCCCCAAAGTCTTCAGAATTGTTGTTTTAGCCCGGAACAGATTTTCCATGCAGCAGATTTGGTCCTTTAGGCGTCCAGCTCCTTTCCATTTCGTTCGTGAGCTTTCTTTTGCATCAAGTAAGCCATAAAATGCTGTATTTTGCATCATTTATACCTAAAACTTTCCTAATCATGTTTGTTAGCTCATTTGCAGGAAAAAGGACTAAAAGTGCATGAAATAGATAATTAGTTCTCAAAACTAGGCTAAAATATGGGCAAAATATATTGATATAGGCGCGTAAATTCGCCTATCATCAGATGCGGAGCGTGATGATTTGTTATGGTCCATTGCAAAGTCCCTCATCAGTACTACAAAGTAGTAGTGTGAGATATTTATAACTTTGGACTCTCCACCTTAATAATTAGTTTTTGAGGTGCGGTTCCAGTGAACCAATATGCCTAGCTTGTGCACATTGGACCTTTATTGATCCACCACTTGGATTAGTCCACCTGGATTAATCACCTAAAAGTGTTTCCCCACAAAACATTAGTGAACCTAATGCAAGTATTCACTGGCGTTATAATTTAATAATGAACCATATTTCAATAATGGATACTAATTACTAGTCTACTAGACAAAGTTAAATTCGTACTCATATCCAAAAATAAATAATGTATTTCAACTTGTAGGGAGAGAATATTGTTACTAAACCTGAAGTTGATTATCAGATGAAGAGTCCTGAAATGTGCATTATTTGCTAGGCAAATAACTTATTTTAAAAAAAACTTTTGATTCCCGGAAATTGGAATTATTTGTGGGTCACACGACAATAAAGTCCGGAATAAATGTTGGACAGACGAGGAAATAACTTTAGATTAGAGTGATGTCTTATCACTTTTGTGCAGACAAAACTAGGAGTGTCAAACTGTTAATGTTTGGATGTTTATTTTAAGAAACTTATAATTATTATTTTAATTTCTAGTTATTCTATCGTTGTGCATGACACAATAGATTTTCCGTAACTGTTTTAATCATTGTCTTTCTTATATATAGATAATACATTTCAGTCATGTATATATAGTTATGGTTGTCTCATTCATTACGTAGTAGTATAAACTAATTTTAATACATATAAAGTATAAATTAAGATAGTATTTTAATAACATTGTAAATGATGTATGACATATGTCTGGTAAAAATATGCACTTAACCGTTCATTCATCCACTCGAAATAGCTGCTATCAGTACTTTATTCAGAAAGCAGCCTCATTAACGTGATTTTTATCTTGATTTTTTTTCCTTGCAGATTTGCAAGAAATAAATAAAATAGCTCAGCAGTTACAAGCAGTACTGCAGTACCAAAAACAAGAAAAGATATGGAGTTGAAGTAGATGATTGATGATTCCATAAATATTTTTCGAGCTATCGTCATTATTGGAAGTGCTGTACAGCTTAGAAAACATAATAGTAAAGCAACTGCCGAGAAAATTCACTACTCCCTCCTTTCATCTCTCTAATTTGTTTACTGTATTAAAAATAAATATTTAATAATATAATTTATTTATTTTATTCTTAATTATTAATTACAGTCATAGTTCAATTTATTTTTTAAGAGTAGTCTTTGAAGGTTGACTTGACCACTGCATTTTTCTCCAGTATCAATCACTTCATTTTGAAAATAGAAACTAATACATGTGGCTTATATTCCGGTCTGGTGTATGTATCAAACTAGAAATGATACTATCTGATACTGTTAACTATGTATAACACTAATGCTAATACTAATATACATAACTTTCTTTTTAGTCCGATCAAAATAAATGACCCCTTGTTTTCTTAAAAAATATTTTAATTTTAATTTTATTTTTAATTTTTTACGTAACATATTTAAGATTATTAGATTAAACAATATTTTAGTATATTTGACATAACTTTAATTTGAGATAAAAATTTTCTTTATTTTCTTAGACTTCATGTCAAATCAAAATATGTCATTATTTTTGGAATGGAGGAAGTATTAAGTAAGATATAAGATGTATGTCAAGTATTTCACCCATTTATTTTTATTTGTCTAGCATTGTATATTCATTAAAGAACAATAAATAGAATGATAATTTTACTATATCATTTTTTGAATGTAAAAAGTTATACCTTAGGAAATGTATTGACAAATTAAATGGTTTTATCTAATAATAAGGTTAAATTTAAAACTAAGTGATAAGTTAAGTCTTGATTTTTTAAACTGAACAAGTAAAATAGAACACGTGCTTTTAATATAACAGGCAAATCAAAATAAATTAAGAAAAACATAAATTAAAAATACTACCAAATAAAAAATTAAATAATACCAAAACTAATACATGTTTCTCTTTCACCTTCTACATCAGGAGCCGAAAGTTTTTGTGAGGAAGCCACGCTAAACAATAGAGCCAAAAATAGAGAAAGTGGATATCTTGAAACAAATTATTGACATTTTATAGTTGGCCTTTTTCAGTATTATCTAATGAAAACATATATCCCTTTCTTTTCAATTTTGTGACAGTTTTTTTTTTTATTATTCGTTCAAAAATAGAATTACATATTTCTATATTTTAGTTCCAATGTAATTATAAACTTATTATTTTACTTTTATTTAATTAATTTATAGCCACAGAAACTCACGCGTGTTTTAGAGCACAAGTTCCCTCCCCCCCCCCCCCCCCCCCCCCAAATAAAAAAAAGAAAAAAAAGAAAAAGAAAATCTTCTTAAACCTCCCTGCCCAGTCACATAACTTCAGTAATCCAACAACTAATTAACTACCAAAGGTGAGTGAGATAACTGAGGTCCCTTCCTTTATAATTACAATTTCGGATTTTAGAGAATGAAAAACTTGTTGATATATATATAGAGCATTTTACTCTTTTAGTATGTCACAAATGCGAGTTTGATTTAGTCGGCCAATAAGTTCTGAAAAATAAACTTACCAAAAGGAAGACAAATGACGTGGACAAAACAAAAAAACAAGAAAAAAAAAATCAATGACTTGGTCAATTGGAAAAGAGCTGGCAATTGAAAGCAATGTCGGAAAGTGGGAGGAACTTTTTTCACAATGAAACAATTCGTCACATGTAGGGTCTCACCCCTTTGAATTTATGTTCTTCATATAATCAAGATTCCATAAACAATGCTCTTGAATCAAGTTGCTGGGAAAATAAATATTAATACTACACTATCAAAATTCCACAAACAACAACAACATATTCATTAATACTAAAGTGTATGCAGACCTTACCAATACCTCGAGGAGGTAGCAAATTCCGTAAACAATGCAGTTGAATAGTTTTCTGTTATTGTTGTTTACAGTGTTGGTGATTCTATGTCCATGTGATGCAAGGAGCACCATTGATGGAAGAAGTAAGTTAGTAGACAACGGGGAAACACTCGTATCTGCTGGAGGAAAGTTCGAAATGGGATTCTTTTCTGATGATGCAGAGTTAAACAAATATGTAGGCATGTGGTATTACAATATGACTCCAAGAACTGTTGTATGGGTTGCTAATTGGAATAAACCAATTCCTGGTTCAAGCATAGGGAATGAGGATATTTCCGTCGTTGTTGAAGATGGTAACCTCAAAGTGTGGAATTCAATTAGTGAAGACACTTATTTCACCACAGGACTACAAGCTGTTGCGTCTTCTAACAGGACAGTAGAGCTGTTGGATTCAGGGAACTTGGTTTTAGTCGATGAATCAGGAGGTAAAATGTGGCAGAGTTTTCTGTTTCCAACTGATACTTTCCTTCCTGGCATGAAAATGGATAGTAGTTTGAAGTTGATTCCCTCAAGAAGTGGAGACTACACATTCCAATTAGATCAATCAAGTGACAAGAAATATGTTATAATTCCCAAGAAGGGCGGAATTCGTTGGAAAGGGTCTGCGAATATAGCTACTTCTCACAACTTCAGTCTCAGTGAGATGCCTGGTTATGTCGCCTACATGTTATCCAACTTCACCGATAATGACATTGTCAATAATTCATTGGAATCGACAGGAAAATATAGTATTGAGTTTTCAAGTTCTAGAATCCTAATGAACTCCTCCGGGGAAATACAATTCTACAGTTGGGATAAGGAGATTAGTGGATGGTCTATGATGTGGTCAGCGCCAGAAGATACGTGTGATGTGTACAAGTATTGTGGGGAATTTCGCATTTGTAACAGCAATGGCCCAGTATGCAAATGTCTGCCCGGGTTTAAGCCCAATTCTCCAGAAAATTTAAGAGCAGGAAAATTTTCAGGTGGTTGTTCAAGGATGTCAACTAACTCTTGCCAAGAAGACACGTTCTTGGATCTGAGGTCAATGAAATTCAGTAGGCCAGACCGGTTTATAACGGTTGATACCAGTGAGGACTGCATGAGATTTTGTCTTCGTGACTGCTCGTGCCAGGCCTATACTTACGATAGTTTTGGATGTGGGATTTGGTTCTCTAGTCTCAAGAATATTCAGGAGAACTACAAAGGTGGCTTGAACCTCTCTATCCGTGTCAGCATTTCCGATATTGGTATTTCCATTTTCGATTCCACTTATGTACACAGACAGTTTAAATAAGAAGCTAATGTGCGACCACAAATAGTACAGTAATTTTCATTTTTCCGCTTTGCAGAAGCAACAAGGAGAAATTGCAAGCCCTGTGGCACAAATTTAATACCCTATCCATTAAGCAGTGGACCAAATTGCGGAGACCCTTTGTATTATAGTTTCTCATGTGATAATATAGCTGGTCAGGTAAGCTTCCACACATCAGATGGCAACTATACCGTCATTAACTTTGATAATAGTAACAAAACATTTGTTATAGAATCTGTTGGTAATTGTGATGACAAAGGGCCAGTGAAAGGAATTTCTTGGTTCAACCGCTCATCACCTTTTAAGGTGATAAACTGGTGTTACAATCCCAAAAAGAATCTTACTTCGGAACCTTTAAGCCGAGGGAAAGATTTAATATTGATCAGTTGGCAACCGCCATTGGAGCCAGTTTGCACTACTTCAGAAGATTGCAATGATTGGCCAAATTCTACTTGCAATATAACAAAACAAGGAGGACGAAGATGTATATGCCCTCCCGATTACAGATGGAACGGTTTGAACTTAAATTGTTCCTTGAGCTCAGGTATAGGATTAATTTTACTTCCTCAAATGGTTTACTTCTGATTTTCTTGCCAATAGTTCAGCGTTACCAATTTCTATGTTCTCCACATGACCTTTCTGACATCAACACATGTTTCATTTCTTAAATTTTGCTTTAGAGCTTGGAACACAAGGACAATTTATCGTGAAGCAGGCATCCTCGTGGCATCAGAGAGCTTTTGTTATTTCTATTTCTATAGTTTTTGGCGTTATAATTTTGTGCTGCACTAGTTACATAATTTACCAGAACAAAAGAGTAGCAAAAAGAAGAGGTAACAATCGAGAAATCTCATCTGTTTTTTTTCTAAAGTTCAACTGTTGGAGATAGATTATGGCTATTTCCGTAACTAATTACTTAATTGGTTTGGTTTTAAAAGCCAGAGATGTTGTTTTGGGGAATCCTGTGGAGCACTTTCCTCGTAGAGAAGGTTTCGGTGAAGATTTGATCACTGCAGATGATAAGAAACATATTGATGTCCCATTTTTCAGATTGAATAGCATACTAGTTGCTACAGATGACTTCTCAAATGCAGCTAAGCTCGGGCAAGGTGGATTTGGACCTGTTTATAAGGTTTGGTCACTTTCTTTTCCCTTTCTTTTGTTCTTTAGTTGATGTACCATTCAAACTTATTTATTTTCGTCGTACATACAGGGAAAGTTTCTCAAAGGTGCAGTTTTGGCAGTGAAAAGGTTGTCAAATCATACTGGACAAGGCGTTGAAGAATTTAAAACTGAAGTAATGTTGATTGCCAAACTGCAGCACAGAAATTTAGTCAGGCTTCTAGGGTATTGTGTTGAGGCAAATGAAAAGATCTTACTATATGAATATATGGCCAACAAAAGCTTGGATAAATTTATCTTCGGTCAGTATACTATTCCCTACCTCAAAATTCTTTGTAACGTTCTATGCAAAGATATAGTTTTGGATTTATTATCTCTAATGTTAGTCCTGTAAACTTGCAAATAGATCAAACATTCTGCCGATTATTGGATTGGAAGATTCGTTTTCAAATTATATTGGATATCGCTCGAGGGCTACTTTATCTTCACCAAGACTCAAGGCTAAGGATTATTCATAGAGATCTTAAGACAAGCAACATATTGTTAGATGATGAAATGAATGCCAAGATTTCAGATTTTGGCTTGGCAAGGATTATTGAAGGCAAAAGCACAGAAGCTAATACAAACAGAGTTGTTGGAACTTAGTAAGTCTCTTGAGTACTGTTTTCAACTTTGATCTTTTAGAGAGCAAAACACAGAGAGAGAGGGAGAGAGAGAGAGATCTAAAATTTCTTGCTATTTAACTATATACACACTTACTTTGATGTCTCATTTTATGAAACATTAAAAACAGTGGCTATATGTCACCGGAGTATGCATTGGAGGGGCTATTTTCAATCAAGTCCGATGTATTTGCCTTTGGAGTGGTAGTACTCGAAATCATAAGTGGGAAGAGAAACATGGAATTTTTCGAAGATGTAAACCTCACTGGTTATGTAAGTACACAAAATTTCCCTCATTAATTTGTAATTATGTTTAATGCTTTCATTGACTCAAAAATAATAATCACAGGTGTGGAGATTGTGGATGAAAGACAGGGCATTAGACATGATGGATCAAACTATTTTTGATTCGTTTGAGGACAAGGAAGTGATAAAATGCGTAAATGTGGCACTTCTATGTGTGCAAGAAGATCCAGGTGATCGTCCTACAATGTCAAATGTAGTCCTTATGCTTGGAGGTGAAAGCATGACTCTTCCAAGACCAAATCAACCACATTTTATATCAAGAAGAAATGCGTCAAGTACATTTTCTTCCTCTTATAAGCTCTACAGTACTTTCAACAAAGAGTTGACGATACCTCGTGAAGAAGAAGACCAATACATAGAGTGAATGCACAAGAATAACTCAACAACATTTTGAAATCATCTATATCTTTCCTTTAACTCAAAGGTGCATAGGATAACCGATTGTATCTTCCCACAAGTGATAACATGTCACAAGAATTCAAAGTTATATTCATTGACCGTCCAATATTTTTTCTATATTTGCTGACGTAGGATTCACTTAGAGCAATATATATCATCTTTTCGGGTCTTTGTGTCTTTAAAAGCGTTTGTCCTAATGTCATCCAAGGTTTAGGCATTGTAACTTATACCAAATGTGACAGTCGAACCCACTTGTGATATTATCTGCTTTAAGTCTAGATGCACATGGCTTTAAAACACGTTTAGTAGGATCTAAGAAATGCCTTTTATACAACCAACATCTCCGTTGTGTTTTGCCAACGTGAGATTTGTTGTAGGTATTAAATGAATTTCTACAGCAAGTTACTTTTTCTTTTTCTTTCTTAATAGACATGATCGACGGAATAATATGGGACAGGCTCTGGCCCCTCTCTGTTCACCAAAAACATGTAAATTGGAAGTTTCAAGCTGAAAGAGTAGATATTTACTCATTGGTTGAGAATGGACCAGTGCTGTGCTTATATGCACTTGAGTCATCACTTTTGGGTTTGAATTAGGTTAAGTGTCATATCTTTACATGCATGTTTATTGCTTTGGCTGTTGGTCCACGCTCTAGTTGAGCCTATGTGAAGAAGTATCAGAATCCCACGTTGATTGAGGAATAGATCAGTGATCTGCTTATATTTCGCCTTAAAATCAACATAAGGGGCCTCCATTCCTTTGATAAAATCATTGTTCTTTAGTCCTCTTTTAGTAAGTTCCAAATGTGGCAAAGACTTGGGTCTATTTTTGTTGGACTTTGATGGGAACAATGTTGTATTCCACGTTAACGAGTAAATGTTTCATTGAGAGTATAATTACCCTTACAACATTGCTTTCCAATCCATTTGCCAGCTTTTCCCATTAATTGACCAAGTCAATATTGGTTCTTTTGTTTTTCTTAATTCTTTTCTTCCATCCATGTTATCAGGAGGTCACTTACAGGTTCAAGTCTTGCAAATAGCCTTAGACAGAAATGCAAGGTAAGATTATATACAATGAATCCTTGTAGTTCAGCTGTGTCCCAGACTTTGTGTATAGCGAGCTGCCTTTTTGGTTATTTTTAAAAAAATTCTGTTCTTACATCCATTCCCCTTTGAAGATTGAAAGCGAAATAATGATGCTTAATTGCACTGAAGTATATACTTAATTGGGCGTGGAGTTTAAGAAATAAAGGGAGACTTTTGAATCGCGTGGTCTAAAATTAAAGATGTGTTAGTATTTTAAATCTTGTGGTCATAAACTTACCAAGTAACACCGTTGAAATTGGAAAGCTAAAACTGAAGTAAGGCAGTTAAAATGAGACGGGGAATTTAACGTTTGTTTCTCTCAAATTCTCCCCTAAACAAGACTGTATTGCATTATGGATGCTACCAAGTGGGAAAAAGAAAGTCTCAATTTATAAAAATACAACTAATGATAAGAAAATCAAGGCAAACACGTAACAAAAGCCAATCCATGGTAGAAAAGTTGGTAGCGTTATTTGACATTTCTTGTTTATTGAGGAAGCCTATACAAACTCGTGCTTATTGACTTAAACTATAGATAAGTCTCCTCTGAATCTGATTAAACAAAAAGCAATGTCTTACCATGACTAGCAACATAAACTTAATTGATGCTTTGCATCTTCTTGTGTACAAATTTGGTGCAGCCATGCAACTGCAGCATTATTATTTTCTCCAGCTTTTTGTGATCCTTACATGTATATCTCTTAATATCCATCGGTCTCTTGGAGTTGATATGATCTCGGTAAATCACTCTGTTTCTGGAAACCAAAGTATCGTATCTTCAGGCGAAAACTTTGAATTAGGATTCTTCAAAATTGGTGATTCGAAAAAGTATTATCTTGGTATATGGTACAAGAATGTAATTACACAAACAGTAGTATGGGTAGCAAATAGGGAGAGGCCACTTTCTGCTACTGATATGTATTCTGCTGAGTTGAAAGTTTTGGATGGAAATTTAGTGCTTATTACTGAATCCAAAAACTTGTTTTGGTCTACAAATATCAGCAACACAATTAGCTCAGATACTTTAGTGGCAATTCTTTCTGATGATGGTAATTTAATTTTGAGTGATGCATCAAATTCAACTCCACCAGTTTGGGAAAGCTTCGATCACCCGACTGATACATGGTTGCCGAATGCTAAGATGAAGTATAACAAGCATGCTAATACTACAAATATTCTTACTTCTTGGAAGAACTCAGGGGATCCTTCTCCCGGGCTTTTCTCCATGGAGATGGATCAGAGCAATAAGCAGTTCTTGGTAAAGTGGAACAGGACTGAAATGTACTCAGATAGTGGATCTTGGAATGGACATACTTTCAGCTTGATGCCTGAGATGAGTTTGAATTCTGATAAATACAACTATTCCTATGTTGATAATGAAAATGAAAGCTATTTTATGTATTCCCTCCTAAATTCTTCCAAAATTAGATTAACATTAGATTCCTCTGGGCAAATTAGGCATCTGATTTGGGCGGAAAATTTAATGGAATGGCAAATTTTTACATCTCAACCAAGACAACCCTGCGAGGTGTATGCTAGTTGTGGTGCCTTTAGCATTTGCAATAAGGAGTCCTCGGTCTTCTGTAATTGCTTGACTGGTTTCACACCTAGATCCGATACAGAATGGCTCTTGAATGATCATTCTGGTGGCTGTGTAAGGAAGATAAACTTGCAGTGCGGTGATGGAATGAAGGGAAGGTTTTTGATGAATCACGATGTGACATTGCCGGTTCATTCTCAAACCGTGCCAGTTGCTGGTGCTGAGGAATGCCATTCTACTTGCTTGAGTAGTTGTTCCTGTAATGCGTATGCTTATGATAACGGTGTGTGTTCAATTTGGAACGAACTGTTGAATCTGAAGCAATTCTCACCAGAAGATGGTAGTGGAAGTGTTATTTATACCAGACTTGATGCCTCTGACGAAGCACTCGGTGAAGGTAAGTTAAACGTCAGGAGTTGTATTTGATTGTATGAGTCATTTTCTTATGTATGCAATGCTCATTTCTGAATGGTTACTGATAGAGCTTTCTATGGATATTTGTTTTTTCTTGTCTGATGTGTCAGTTCACCTCATGGCTTTCACCATTACGAGTCTATATATTCTATAAACCATAATCACAAGAATTAAATAAACCGTGATCACCAGCTTATAAGTTTACGCAAACACCTTCTACATTTTAAGAACACATAAGATAGTCAATGACCAAATGTGTGCACAGTTTTCATATTTTGATTAGTTACAACTAGCCAATATGAGTAGAAGACCTTTTGCCAGTAAACTATTACCAGTTTGTGGAGTTCCCACATTGGCTCTTTGAGGACAGAATGGTCTCTTCATATGGTTTTGGACAGTCCTCACCTCATAAACTAGCTGTTATAGTTTAGTTAGTCTCAAGGTCCATTTCTTATCATGGTATTAGAACCAGACCCATCCCAGTTCTTGGTTTACTCAAGTTTGAGCCCCGTTATATTATTCACTCTCCAGTTTGCAGGCCTACGCACATGGGAGGTTGAGTTCCCAGATCATCTCTTTAGGGCTGAGATGGTCTCTTTATATCGTATTGGACAATCCTCACATCAACTAGCTTTTCGGGTTGACTTAGCTTCATTTTTTCTTTATTTATTTCTCTGTACCATTATACCTTATCTTTTCATTAGTTAAGAGACTTTGACACTTTTCACTAGTTAACAGACTTTGACAGTCTTTTTTTCTTGACTCCCTTGTAAATCTCATGTTTCATTTTTTCTGTCATCAGATGCAAAATCAGGGAAATTTCCCCTGAAGCTTAAAGTTATCATATCTGGTGTGGTAGCCATTGCAGTTTTACTTCTATGTAGCTTTAGCTACATTTATTATAGGAGAAAGATGGCAAAGAGAATAGGTACTTGAGTGGTTATTACTTTCTCTGGTCTTCTTCCGTTTTCTTTTTCTTTGAATCAGATCAAGAGAGATATCTCAAAAGGCTGCTCTTTTTTTTTTTTTCTGATGTTAGCAAACAAACAAAGCACAGAAGGGCATCCAGTGCCACAATGGTTCAACAGAGAAAGAGAAGCACAAAACCTGATGAACGAAAATGATAAACAAGACATCGCCGTTCCATTCTTTTGTTTGGAGGACATATTATCAGCCACAGGTAATTTCTCAGATGTAAATAAGCTTGGACAAGGAGGTTTTGGTCCTGTGTATAAGGTTAGCACTGATTTTTCACTTGAACAATTCCACTTTATGTAGTCATTTCATAATATCCCACTTTAAACATCAAAATTCTTTCAGGGTATATTCTCGGGTGGACAAGAAATTGCTGTGAAAAGGTTGTCAAGCCAATCCAGACAGGGCATTGACGAATTCAGGAACGAAGTCATACTGATCTCGAAACTTCAACATAGAAATCTAGTCAGACTATTAGGCTACTGTATCACAAGGTATGAACAGATTCTACTTTACGAGTATATGCCAAACAAAAGTCTAGACACCTTTATATTCGGTTAGTTTCTGAACTCTTATCTTATTTCTTAATCTCTGTATTTGCTTTCATGTTACTAAATTTCCCTCATGGTTACCAAACAAGATCCAACACGTATCAAGTCATTGAAATGGGAAAAGCGATTTGAGATCATATTAGGAATTTCTCGAGGGCTTCTATATCTTCATGAAGACTCAAGACTCAGAATTATTCATAGAGATATGAAAACAAGTAACATTCTTTTGGATCAAGAAATGAACGCAAAAATATCAGATTTTGGCTTGGCAAGGATAGTTGAAGAAAAAACAACAGAAGCAAATACCAAAAAAGTGGTTGGAACTTAGTAAGTAATACAACATGGCAATGTACATGCTGAAGGAATTTGCTAGTTTCTTATAAGTTCATTATATGAACTTGCTTAATTGCATCACACAGCTGACTCGTGATAATTCCATCATTATTTGGTTGATTTAGCGGATATATGTCTCCTGAATATGCATTGGAGGGGGTATTCTCGATTAAGTCAGACGTATTCAGCTTAGGAGTAGTTATACTGGAGATAATAACTGGAAGGAGAAATACAGGATTTTATCAATCTAACGAAGCGTCAAACCTTTTGGTCCATGTGAGTGCCTTAGAGTATTTTCCTGAAGGAAAACATGCTTACTAGTAGTTTGTTCCAATCTTTTAGCCTCATATTTATTGTTTAAATCATTGTATCACAGGCGTGGAATTTCTGGAAAGAAAAAAGGGCACTGCATTTGCTGGATCATTCACTGCTTGAATCATGCAACCCGAAAGAAGCAATGAAGTGCATCAACATTGGACTCTTATGCGTGCAAGAAGATCCAGGCGACCGTCCTACAATGTCAAATGTAGTGACGATGCTTCGTAGTGAAAGTATGGCTCTTCCAAAACCAAATCAGCCAGCTTTTGTGTCAAGGAGAAATATTTCTAATTCGTCTTCTGTTTCATCTGGCAAGCCGCAAAGCTTCTCCAAAGTTGAGTTGACGATCACAGTGGAAGAAGGCCGATAATGTACTGAATACATTAGTTTTTCCAATGAACTTAGACTTATATTCTCCAAATTATTTTTTCACCTTACATTAGAAAAGAACACTGGAATCCATATCTTTTACTTTTACCTATTTTTTTGTATTACGGGCACTAGCAGACTAGGAGCACTACTGATGTTTATAGTGACAAGATAGTTGCTCAATACTATGTATATGGTATTCTCTTGACTAAAAAGTTCATTATAATTTGTGTTGTTTTACGGGTACACAAGAATGTGTATTTTGGCAGCAACAACTTCAACACAAGTTCAATTATAAAACAAGAACACTTATGAAGTTATGCAACACCTTACCACAAGATTAGAATGACCTTTCAAAGAAGTGTGTTTTCCAGAAAATTAGATGAAACAAAAAAAGGCCAAGTCCCCCGAATTCACGGAGTGTCCTTCAGGAAATAATTCCCCTCAAGTACCCGAGGTTACGGAATTTTCCTCCTAGGATAAAATGACCTAACAATCTAACTGTAGTGGTACCTCAAACGATCAGATTCTCTTCGAACTCAGTCAACGATTAGATGATCACATAGAGTACTTCAGAAAGAAAGAAGTGTTTTTTATGCAAGATTTTTTTTTATCTAAACCTATGAAAAAATACAGGTTTATATATCCATTAGGTTCCCCTTCCGAAAGGTGTCAATGGTTCATCGGAAAGGTGTATCCTTTCTGAACAGTTATGTCTGTTCATCAGAAAGTGCGTGTCTTTTTCGAACAACCACAACCATCCAAACAGTCATGCCTTTTCCCGAAACAGTGTATCTTTTACTTGAAGAGTTGTGTCTCTTCGAGCAGCCGCAACTATCGTTTCTGCATCCAAAAGCATGCACATTAATGGAGGTTTAAAAACTACAAACAAAAATTGGTTGCATTTTTTCTTTGTTTTTTCGGACTGTTCAAATAAATTTTGTCCAAAAAGATAGATCTCATCAATCGATCCAAATCTAAATCCGAATCTAAAGTCGAAACCAAGCGAGTGACAATGACGACAACGCGAGGCACCTCTTGGTTCTTGCCTCACTTACCATGTCGAGTAAGTGTTCCTTAATATAAACACTTGAAAGTTTCCTTCTACCAATGTAGGAAAATTAGTAGACTTTCCCATCTCAATTTTCCCTCCACTTGGTTCCCTCCATGAATGGAGAATGACTACTTTATTTTAATTCTTTACGAACAAGTATGTGATCATCAAGCAAAGAATGATTGCATCTGGATAAGTGGGTTTCCCTTTGAACTTTCCATAGTGAACATGCATCGGGTGCACTCGGTTAATCGATAGATTTGATATCTTTGAACCGTCGAGTTTAATGTACACCTAGATAACACATGTCACACAACCAACCTTTTACCGTTTATGGTTTTTATGGTTTTGTTCATTTCAGCCATGAACACGTTCCGGTCTCATGAGAGCTTAGAGAATAGGCCTTTACTAACATTCTCCTTGAAACGGCTTCCACTTCACCCTCACATAGGTGATTTCTAAAAGTTCAATCCTATAGATTAAATTATTTGGTCAAATGTGCCAAATTTAGATAAGCATTAAAAGACTTCACACCATAAGTCTTATCCTTGTTTACTAAACATTGTCTACATCATGAGAATGAGTTGGGTATATTGACAATGTTGAACCTGTCAGACACAACTTTGTTTGATCTCTTTGAACCTAACTCTTGGGATCTCCAGTCTGCCGTAAACCTATTCCCTTGGATGTCCTCTTAAATCCTTCTCTAGATAGGTCTTTTGTAAGTGGATCAGACACATTATTCTTTGACTTCACATAGTCAACAGTGATAATTTCACTAGATAGAAGTTCTCTAATGGTATTATGTCTTCCTCTTATGTGGCGAGATTTACCGTTGTGTATTATGCTCCCTGCACTACCTATTGCAGCTTGACTATCACAGTGTATACATATTGGTTCCAATGGTTTGGGCCAATAAGGAATATCTTTCAAGAAATTTTGGAGCCATTTCTCTTCTTCACCGACTTTATTTAATGCGATAAATTTTAATTCCATTGTAGTATGAGCAATACATGCCTGTTTGGATGATTTCCAAGAGGCTGCTCCTCCACCTATAGTAAATACATATCCACTCATGGATTTTACTTCATTCGATCCGGTGATCCAATTTGCATCACTATATCTTTTAAGTACTACGGGATATTTATTATAATGTAAATCATAGTCTTGAGTTTATTTAAGATACCCCAATTTTTTTTTATTTCCATACAATGAGTTTTATTAGGATTACTCGTGTACCAACTCAACTTACTAATAGCAGATGCTATGTCTGGTCGTGTACAATTCATCATATACATTAAGCACCCCAACACTCTTGCATACTCCAATTGTGAG
This sequence comes from Capsicum baccatum var. pendulum, assembly GCA_030864225.1. NCBI lineage: Eukaryota > Viridiplantae > Streptophyta > Magnoliopsida > Solanales > Solanaceae > Capsicum > Capsicum baccatum. The sequence continues at coordinate 236,649,015 of CM061556.1, read as the reverse complement.
TCACTTTTACCTTCATTCTTTTGAAGTGCAAAACTCACATCCAATGGAGTCTTGATAATACCAAATTCCAAATACTTGAATTTTTCAAGTACCTTTTCAATGTAATGAGACTGTGACAATGCCAACTCCTGTGGAGTTCTATGGATTCTTATTCCTAAGATTACATCCGCAACTCCAAGGTCTTTCATATCAAACTTGCTCTCGAGCATTCATTTCGTAGAATTTATGTCAGAAATTTCTCTACTGATGATTAACATATCATCCACATACAAATAAACAACGACTTGGTGATTTGGAGTGTCTTTAATGTAAACATAGTTATCACATTCATTTATCTTGAACCTATTTGCCAACATGGTTTGGTAAACTTTGCATGCCATTGTTTAGGTACTTGTTTTAGTCCATAAAGTGATTTAACAAGTTTACACACCTTATTTTCTTTTCTTGGAACCACAAAATCCTTAGGCTATTCCATGTAAATTTCTTCCTCTAATTTTCCATTTAGGAATGCTATTTTCATATCCATTTGATGGATTTCAAGACCATATACCGCCTCCAAGGCAATTAACATCCGAATTGATGTTATCCTCATTACAGGCGAGTATGTATCAAAGTAATCAAGACCTTTTTTCTGTTTGAAGCCTTTTACTACAAGTCTTGCCTTGTATTTATCAATAGTACCATCCACTTTCATTGTCCCTTTGAAGATCCATTTAGAACCTAAAGGTTTATTTCCTGGAGGAAGATCAACCAACTCCCACGTATGGTTGGTTAAGATTGAATCAATCTCACTATTGACTGCCTCTTTCCAAAAGGATGAGTCTGACGATGACATCACTTCTTTAAATGTTTGAGGCTCATTTTCTTAGTGAAATGTTACAAAATCTGATCCAAACGAAGTTGGCGTTCTTTGATGTGTACTACATCTTGGATTCTCATCATTATGTACATCCTCACTTGGTTCATCTAGAGGTCGTTTAGACCCCCACTAGACTGTTCATGTCTAGTCTTATATAGATAAATATGTTCAAAGAATTCAACATTATCTGATTCAATTGTTGTATTTTTATTGATATCCGGATGTTTGAATTTATGAATCAAAAATCAACATGCTTTACTACTTTTAACATATCCTATGAACACGTAGTCCATTGTCTTAGGTCCTATCTTTACCCTTTTAGGCATAGGAACTTGTACCTTCTTTAGACACCCTCACACTTTGAAATATTTCAAGTTGGGTTTCCTTCTTTTCCATTTTTCATATGGAATTAATTGTGTCTTACTATGAGACACTCTATTGAATATTCGGTTAGCTGTATGGATAGTTTTCCCCTACAAGTTTTGCGGTAAACCTGAACATATAAGTTAAGCATTTATCATTTCTTTCAAGGTTCGTTTTTTCCTTTCCGCAATTCCACTAGATTGAGGTGAATACGAGACCTTAGTTTGATGGACAATTCCATTCTCTATACATATTTCTGGGAAGAGAGATTCATATTCTCTGCCCCTATCACTTCTTATCGTTTTGATCTTTTTCTCTAACTGATTTTCAACTTCTGTTTTATACTTCCTAAACACATCTATTGCTTCATCCTTACTATTTAACAAATAGACATAACAATATCTAGTGCAATCGTCAATAAAAGTTATAAAATACTTTTTCTCACCACGAGATGGTGTTGACTTCATATCACAAATGTCAGTGTGGATTAAGTCTAAGGGATTGAGTTCTATAGATCATGGCTTGACTGAGATTATCATGAAAACATGACATGGATCTAGGCACATAACTATATTTTTCGGGTACTAGTAACCCCAGGACTCAATGGAAGGAAATTGACACACATAACTGACTTGATCATAAAATTGAGTCCACAATTCACCATATCATATGTAGGGGATTTCACACTAAGCATAGTTCTCAACATCTTACGTATGGAAGGGAAATTCATAAATATGTGTATACTTGCATAGCTTCAATATCATTCTCAATCCACATCACAACAACGACGCATATCAAACATAAAAATAAGGCAAGTGAATTATTGTTATTATTAATTCATTTTTTCCAGTCAACCCATATTGCATAAAAAATTCCGCAAGATGATATGACTAGTAAGTATTAGATTTACAAGATTACCAAGAAAGAATTTTTTTTAAGGAACAAATTATAAGAGAGAAAATGATTAGAGCAACATAAATAACAATCCTTTTTAATCTTTTTTTTTTTTTGATGTAACTGAAAATCAAGTCGTTTTGAAGTCCAGTAAAAATTGACATTTATTATGACTTTAAGAAAGATCCACAATTGGTGTCCATTAAATTAATTTAAGTCATTAGCTATTAAACTAACATTACGTGACAGAAAAATGAAAAAGAATTTATGATTTTTTTTTATTTTAAGTATAAAAAACAATTGTATTTTTTTTTTAAAATATGCGAATTGGGTAGACTAAAAACATATTTTTTTTTCGTGTGTATGACACGACCCGCACTGAGGCCCAAATCGATACGGGCATTTCAAACCCTGAAGGCCCGAGAGCTAACTGGCAATCATACACACCATTCATATATTTATAAGGAAATGCGGAAAATATAACAAAACGAAACCATGGTCATCTGATTATATTAAACAAACAACACGACATAAGTTCAACAAGACTCAAATCCATCTAACACCTGTCTAGGAAATCTCTACTAACTGAAGGAAAACAATATCTGTTTGAAGATCGGGACAAGGCCCCCGGTCGGACCATAAACCAAAACCAAAACCAAATCAGATTAACATAAGTAAACAAGACGCCTTCCGAAGTAAGGGAGGCTCACCAACTTTGAATGTCCGACAAAAATCTACTATTTAGCAAGACCGGGTGACTGGGCCTCAGAACCTGAAATATAAAGGGTCAATACAGATGTAGTGGTACGTAGAGTAATCCAAAATAACATACTTTTATATAACATAAGTGAGAGCAGTTTATGAAATATTTTACATACAATATATGAAAATGCATGGGCATACTTAAAAGAATTTAAAACATTTCTTGAAACCATGACTTACTCTTTATCTTACTTTTGAGCTAGGTGGTACACCCTACAACTCTACAATCCCACGGGCTATAAGGAATCCACCCTTAACTAGGCGGTCAAGCCCCTAGCCCAAGTTTGTCCCAAGGGTTAGAGTCTCTATCTCTAATACGCTAAGGGGCACAAAGCCAACGTATGATCCCTCTTGGGGACATAATAAACCCGCATCGACAAAACACGATTTCCCACAATGAGCCTTTCTAGTCAAATGCCTTCTTCGAATAACCACTTAACTCTCTTTAAATTTATTTTTAACTCTTTAAGACATCCATTCTTTGAAATCAAAATTTGAAAATCTTACTCTGTTATGACATTCATTTGTTTGGTATCGTCATACCAAAACTTGCAAGTCATATCTCTAAGCCATAAAATATCATGTTACAGTACTTTCATTCAAAACAATGTTTAGACCACCAAGTCATTCAAACAGTATAGGAGGATTTGTATATCGAATTACATGAAACTTATTCAAAGACTCTTTCTTTCAACTCTTAAAACATGTGGTGGTCCATTACTTGTAGCAAAGCATGCAACTCTTTAAATGATCACTTTTCATCCATATTAACAAGAAACACCCTCTCTTAATTTCATAACCAAAACCAAGTCTTAAATGATAGTAAATATATTTGTATTCATGCTTCTCAATATGCAATTGATATGCAATAGAATAATTCATGACATATGAAAACAAGAGGCTTTATAACAAGAGAGGGATTATAAATGTTTATGCTCTCAATTCAACATTCAAACTCAAAAAGCATACATACTTATATATGAGTACAAATCAAATTTTGGGGAAGGCCTCAAGACCAGAACATTATCTCATTGAAAGAGTTCACAAAGCACACTTTTTAATGTAATTTAAAACCCTTCATAAATACATAATTTCTCAACGTTCAAAACATTATAAAAATGATTTCATCATACCCATGTAGTTTATAAAAAGCCACATACCTTAATGATGAAGAATTTGCGAAAAGATTAAACCTTTAAGCTTGATTGCCCAAACCCTAAGTTGTTTTTCTCCTCTTGTGTTTTAGATGATTAACTAATGATTTTCTAGGGTTAAAACGTGTTTTAGGGACTTAAATACGTGTTAGGATGTTTAGGGATGGTTATTGGGAGACAAAAGACCATGTTGCCCTTGAAATACTCAAAAATAGCGTTTCTGCACCACTTAGCCATAGGGTTTGCGGCTCCATAGCCATGGCAAACATTGAAGTTTGCAGCACCAAGTCCATGGAAAACATTAGTATTTGCATCACCAACCTTATTTCCAACCTTTTCCAACGAGCCTTGGTGATGGTAAGGCGATGTGAAGCCATCGCCTAAGCTATAGTTTGCGGCGCCTACTTAGTTTTGAGGTCCTTAAACACCCCCCAACACCCCCCAAAATGTCAATACATGATCTAGAATCTCTACTGTGGTCCTAAGGATCATTTTAGATGCATCAAATGAGTGTTACGACTATAGGGTGTAATAATCATACAACCTGTACGGTGCCTTATTCAAACACTCATAGCCTTTTACTCCGGACTCAGATTGATGAACGGTCGGAGGTGTTGGAAAGAAGACTCAAATGTACTTAACTTGATATACAGTAGGCCACATGAATCTGTATATACTATGAGAAACATTCACTGGAAGTTGACCCATGAAAAATCATCAGCTAAAAATCAACCGATAGGAAAAGTTTTCAACTTGACTCTGTGTTAGGGGATATTTGTGACCTAAATTCATATTCAAAGGTATTCAAACACTATAGGATTGATAATCACACATATATTAACAAGGATTCATTGGGTTCTTCTCTATATGTGTAGGAACGACGGTTTAAATTCTAGCCCAAAGGTGCGGGCATTACATTATCTCCCCCCTGGGATCATTCATCCTCGAATGATGGGTAGTGACTTGTTCAAGCTCTAAAAGTATGAAATAATGAAAGTAACCTCGCATTGAACATTTATCCTCAATAATATATGCAAATACATCAAAAGAGCTTCATGATAACCCCTATTGAAACATGTAAGCACGAAGCGTGAGATATAAGAATTGACATAGAGATGACCTTGCACATGATATCTTGGGATCGTAATCATCACAACATATGATGTGAGTTTATTTGGTGACCATAGGTCTTGATTTACATCGGTACAACTATGAAATGAGATTTTGCTGGAGATAGGAATAGAAACATTCCCTACTTTACAAGATACAAAGAATAGATGTTACACCTAGAAACACTACTCATCTATGGCCCAAACAAAAAATAACATACTTCATTATTTCCAACTTACAATTATCCCATAACACTTCTAACCACAAGAGTTTGAGTCCCGCCACGTAATACTCCTATGTTGAAGCCTAAGTCAGAGAAAAGAAGAGCTAGCTTAAGCTATGGGACCTCATACCCTACATCTCTTTAAGGATATTACTTCACCTTATCACTACCATCAAACACCCTCGGGTCTTAATTCAGGGAGTACTAACCACATAGCACTTTGGTTTGAGTTTTCATCAATCATAATGTTCAAGCCTATCATTACTACACCCACTTCATGGATCTCCCCACTAGGACCGGCAAATTCTATCACTATTACCAAATTTTTTTTTCACATATCTCCTTTCTAACTATTTCACTTAACGAAAGTTCATCTCCTTCTTTTCCCCTTCACCACCTTAGATCAAGAAATTACATCAAAATTTTCACATTGAAGAACATCTACTCCCTTACCTAAGACATTACTAAACTTTCACAACCACCATCACACTAATATACGGAGGGTCATTGAGGAACCCGAGCATAAGCATCATAAATAGGAGTAACACTATTAGACTATAACTTATACTTATTACACTACTCAAGGAGGGACATGAGGTAAAGATACGATATAATCATGAAGTGCTTTATATATCAAGTGTCTTGATCATAAGTAGAGAGACACTCTGGCATAAACAAAACATAGCATGAGTCCTTAGGACAAACCATAGCGAGAAACATAAGTGCTTACATCATGAGTCATATAACCTAAGGTTAGGATTCATGAAGTCAACAGTACTCGAAGCTATCGCTTCTCATTTTCAGATCTGAAATAGTCATGAGTTCACACAACTTAATCATTTTGGGTAATCCCGACATAAAATGAATCAATAACATTTAGAAAGCATATTTTATTAGAACCAAGAATTTTGAGAGACATAAATTTTTATCGATAATGAGCAACATAACATAGAGCTTGAATATCTGGAATATTAAATTACTAAGGGACATTATTGCTTCTAGTTTGGAGGTCGAAACATGAAATGAGTTACATAGAGATCTCAAACCTTAGATATAGGAAAGACTTAAATACATAAGACTTTGGTAGAATGACATCTTAAATTGGAGTAGGAGGGCCTTGCTTGCATAGGAATTGATTTTATCATGATTCTTACTTGAAACTTGACACCACAAAAAAATACGGGAACTATTTAATTCATCATCTCCCCCTTAGATCAAAGTCACAATCCTAAACTTAAGGACATATCTTCTCATTAAATCTTACAAGAACAACACTCAACACAATGGGGTATCACCATACACATAAATGCTAAACTTTCCCTTTTCAACTATACTCTAAAGGCATTGCTTTCCAAGAACGCTACTCTTAATTTTAACCATCCTCTATAGCAATCAACCTAAAACTCCCAGTCTCATGAGCATACCCATCCTCATGCCTTATCACATAAAAATTCACTCTTCACTACTTAACATTCTAACATTAGACCGTTAATTACATAACTTACATCATAATAAAATCTTTAAGACTATACCAAAGGAATATATTGTCTACTTATAGTTCCTCTATTCATCTCTAAAGAACATCACACAATAACTCCTTAGTCTTCTCCGTACTACGAGATTCGAGAATGAAATCTAGGTACACGTGACACTCGTAAACATCACACTTTATCTAACAATATACTACCTCCGGGTTCAACTTATTCTTATATACTCACGCTTTTATACACTTAATGACTCAACCACAATTCATCATTTTAACACTAGTCCTCATGTACATAAATATCATAATTATCCACTCTTTTTTTCACAAGTTGCCAACCTAAGCTATTTCACACCCCATATTAAGCCTACTAATTCATTCCCATAAAACATACATCACTAATCTTAAACTACTATCCTTTTTACCACTACCCACATCTCAAGTTTAAGCCTATAGTCTACAATTAGGGTCGGATCTACATGGAGCCTAGAGGGTTCATCCGAACCCCCTCGGCCAAAAAAATACACTGTGCATGTAGGATCAAATTATTGTTTTAGGTATGAATAACTAGCACTGCACCTCCTAAACAAAGTATAGTCTGTAACTCAATGGTAAAAGGGCTCAAAATCTATAACTTTTATTGCTTATTTACTATTTGAGAATATTGTGAGAGTGAATATCACTTACATTTCTTTGAAAATACATACCCAGATTTTACATCTTCACCTGTAATTGTTATTAATGTTTTTTATTTTATTCTTTTTAATTTTTTATTTATAATTTTCAAAATTATCATATTTTATTATTTTATTGTTTAAAAGTATTTTACTTTTATTCATGCAGTGATATTTTAATTGTAATACTAATTGCTTATTGATTATTTTTTTAGAGAGGTAAATTGCATGGTTATATATTTTAAGAAGTTGTGATTCTTTTATTGTTTGAATATTAAGATGCTAGAGTTAATTAGTTTCTCATACTAGCTTTTGTATCATTGCATTTAGAAGTTTTATTTTCCATGACCTTTTAATCAATTGATGTGTCTTTTTAGTAATATATTGTTTTATTATATTGTATTACTATATTATTAATTAAAAAATTTAAAATACATGAAGCTTAAGCCCCATGCCTCGAGGCTTTCGGCTCACCCCCTCCTAACTAAAATGCAATGTCTCCTACACCACCGCCTTTTAAAACACTTATTTAAAGTATGCAATTATTTAATTTCTATTACAATGATTTATGTGAATAAATAATGGTGGTGTATATATATATATATATATATATATATATATATATATATATATTATATACCCGTTTTCAGTTTTACCTTCCTATGAAAATGATTGCCAGCTTAGGTACCATATAACCTAGACAAGGCATGTAATAAACTTTTCATTTAGTAAAAGTAGTTTTTTTTAAACAGAAACAAATAAATTGATGTGAATAATATAATATTTCTAGATAGATTAAAGATATAAGGAATTTATTTTTGATTTAACTAAAAGCAATTGATATTACTTGTAATTACATGTACAAAATTCTTGTTTTTTTCACTTTTTGATAATGTTGCACGAACTAAAAGTTTCATATTTATATCTGATGATTGTACTATTATGAAGGAGTTAAAATTAAATGTTAATCTCCAAATTAGTTACTCTCTTTAACTAATTTTATCCAACAAACTGCTGGGTTCATAGTAAATGAGAGGTGTGAATGGAAAATGGAGAAAACCAAGTGGAAGAGAAAAATTGAGATCACACCAATATGAAAAGTGTACTCAAAAATAGGAAAGCTTACTAAATTCTCCAACATTGGTGGGAGAAAGAAAATTTAAAGTGTTTATATTGTGAAACACAATCCCACATGGATAAGTGAGGCAAGGAATAAGATATGCCTCGCGCCGTCGTCTTTGTCGCTCGCTCGGCTTCGACTTCGGCATTGGAAAATGAGATCTATCTTTTTTGATAAATTTTATTTGATGATCTGAGTCTACCAAAATACAATAGTTGTGTTATTTCAGAAGGATGCAATCCTTCAGCAAAAGGACATGACTGTTTAGGAAAAGATGCAATCTTTGGATAAACAGACATGAATTTACAGAACATGTGTAACCTTTGACATGAACCATTTTCTCTTTTCAGAAGAGTAGAAGAGACATGTTATGGCTATAAAAACATTCTTTCTTTCACAGGTTTTGATACGAGACATTTTAGAATAAAAAATACTCTTTTTGTCTTAATAATTCTGTGTGATCATTCAAACTGTTGAGTGCATTCGACGAGTCCAAATATTTGAGGTACTGCTATATTTGGATTGAAGGCCATTTTATCTTGGAAGAAAAATTTTGCAACCTTGGGTACAGTGAGGGGAATTATTTCCTTAAGGAAAGTCCGTGAATTCGGACGACTTAGCCTTATTCATTTTTGTTTTATCTATTTTTTGAAAAAATAAAATACACCACTTGGAAAGGTCAATTTGGTCTTGTGTTGAGGGTATTTGATATACTTCATTGTGTTCTTCTTTATACGTGAACTCTATTTGAAGTTGTTGTTTTGCATATACAGATTCTGCATACCCGTAGAAGAAAATAACAATCTTAAGGAAATAAGTTTCAGAATCTGTATAGCTTGTTTTTGAAGATTAAAGTTTTAACTTTCTACTCTGCCTGAACTTAACTAGTGATTTGAAGTCATAAAAACTTCATTACATGTTAAAGATCATTCGGTTGACAATTGGAAGTTATAAAAACTTCATTATCAACTAGAAAGAAGAAGAAAAGTTTAAAGTTGCTTAACTTTATAAGTAGTATTCTGAAATTACTAAGTATTTTTTGTCTTGTGGTGACAGAAAAAATGTCAAGCGATAGTCAAATGCAAGATGTTGCAACATCTGTGGGGGCAACTAATATTGCCACATCATGTCGTACAAATGCTCCACCCACAATGGCACCGACGGAGAATCCTGAAAAATTTATGGGCATTGACTTTAACGATGGCAGCAAGAGATGTTCTTTTACCTTAGCACTTTCTATCTGGAATGGTTCACTTGCGAAGACGGTCCTGAGGTTCCCGAGGAAACCTCGGACAAAAAGCATTTCGTAATTGTACAAGCTTGGAAACATTCAAACTTCATTTGCAGGAATTATATTCTGAGTGGTCTCCAAGACGACCTCTACAATGTTTATAGTGGAACTAAGACATCGAAGGAATTGTGGGGGGGCACTTGAACAAAAAAATAAAACAGAGGATGCGGGAATTAAGAAATTCCTTGTTGCACGGTTCCTGTACTTTAAAATGATAGATAACAAATCGGTTGTCTCTCAAGTGCAGGAGTTACAAGTCATCATACATGATCTCCTAGCAGAAGGTATATCTTTGAAAAGTACCTTAGTTGAACAAACTAAAAAGGTTATTAATACTCACATAAACTGTTTTATAGGTTTGATTGTGAGTGATGCATTTCAAGTAGCAGCGATAGTTGAGAAGCTACCACCTTTGTGAAAAGACTCCAAAAACTACTTGAAGCATAAATGCAAAGAGATAGTTTTTGAAGATCTTATTTTCCGACTGCATATTGAAGAGGATAATAAGGCTGCCGAGAGAAGGTAAAAAGGGAATTCTACAATTAATGGAGCACATATTGTAGAAGGTGATCAAAATAATTCTAAGAAAAGGAAGAAAGTTGAATAAGGAAGCAATCAACCCAAGAAGAAATTCAACGGAAAATGCTTTAATTGTGGAAAGATTGGCACAAGTCCACGGATTGTCGTGCCGAAGAAATAAAAGAAAAAGGATCAAGCAAATATGATTGAATCCAACAAAGAATGCGATGATTTGTGTGCTATGTTCTCAGAATGCAACTTGGTGGGGAATCCTTGCAAATGGTAGATGGATTCTGGTGCCACCCGCCATGTATGTGCCAACAAAGTGTTGTTTTCATCATTTTCTCCGGCTCAAGTAGAAGAAATGATCTACATGGCTAACTCCGCTACTGCTAAGGTGGAAGGAACAAGGAAAGTGTGATTGAAAATGACTTCGGGAAAGGTCTTGACACTTAACAATGTCTTGTATGTTCCAGAATTATGTAGGAACTTAATTTAGGTTTCACTTTTAGATAAGAACGGATTCAAATATGTAACCATTTCTGGAAAAATTGTAATTAGCAAAGGAGAAATGTATGTAGGAAAAGGCTATCTCACCAAGGGCCTTTATAAGATGAATGTAATGACTGTTGAAATAAATAAAAGTTCAAATTCTTCTTATTTTCTTGAGTCTTATTATTTTTGGCATGAACGTTTAGGCCATGTTAATTATAAAACGTTACGAAAACTAATTAACTTAGATGTTTTGCCAAAATTTGAGTGCAATAAATCAAAGTGTTAAACGTGTGTAGAATCAAAGTATGCAAAGCATCCTTATAAGTTTGGTGAAAGGAATTCTAATACTTTAGACATAGTACACACTAACATTTATGATATGAAGTTAACATCACGTGGTGGAAAAAAGTATTTCATAAATTTTATTGATAATTGCACTAGATATTGTTATGTCTATTCGCTAAATAGTAAGGATGAAGCAACAGATGCGTTTAGAAAATATAAAACTGAAGTTGAAAATCAGTTAGATAAAACATAAACATGATAGAAGTGATAGGGGCGGAGAATATGAATCTCCCTTCGCCGAAATATGTGAAGAGAATGAAATCGTCCATCAAACTACGGCCCCGTATTCAGCTCAATATAATGGAATTATGGAAAGGAAAAACCAAACTTTGAAGGAAATGATGAATGCCTTGCTTATAAGTTTCGGTTTACCACAAAACTTATGGGGGGAGGCTATCTGTACAACCAATCATATACTCAATAGAGTTCCCTATAGTAAGACACAATCAATTCCTTATGAAAAATGGAAAGGAAGGAAACCCAACTTGAAATATTTCAAAGTGTGGGGGTGTCTAGCAAAGGTCCAAATTCCTATGCCTAAAAGTGTTAAGATAAGACCTAAAATGGTGGACTTCATGTTCATAGGATATGCTAAAAGTAGTAAAGCATGTCAATTTTTGGTTCATAAATCTGAACTTCTGGATGTTAATGAAAATATGGTAATTGAATCAGACAATGCTGAATTCTTTAAAAACATTTACCCGTATAAAATTAGACATGAACAGTCAAGTGGAGGATCTAAACGATCTCAAGATGAACCAAGTGAGAATGTACATAATGAAGAAAATCCAAGACGTAGTATATGTCAAAGAACGTCTACTTCATTTGAATCGGATTTTGTAACATTTCTCTTAGAAAATAAGCCTCCAACATTTAGGGAAGCGATGACATCTTCGGACTCATCCTTTTGGAAAGAGGCAGTCAACAATGAGATTGATTCAATCTTAAGCAACCATACAAGGGAATTAGTTGATCTTCCTCCCTGAAATAAACCTTTAGGTTATAAATGGATTTTCAAAAGGAATAAGAAAGTGGATGGCACTATTGACAAATACAAGGCAAGACTTGTAGTAAAGGGATTCAAACAAAAAGAAGGCCTTGATTAACTTGATACATACTCGCCAGTAATAAAGATAACATCGATTCAAATGTTAATTGCCTTAGCGATGGTATATGATCTTCAAATCCATCAAATGGATGTGAAAACCGCTTTCCTAAATGGAGAATTGGAGGAAGAAATATACATGGAACAACCTAAGGGTTTTGTGGTTCCTGGAAAAGAAAACAAGGTGTGTAAACTTATCAAGTAATTATATGGACTAAAGTAAGCACCAACAATGGCATGTGAAGTTTGACCAAACTATGTTGGAAAATGGATTCAAAATAAATGAATGTGATACATATTTTTATATTAAAGACACTCCAAATCACCAAGTCATTGTATGTTTATATGTGAATGATATGTTGATCATCAGTAGAGATATTTCTGACATAAATGCAATAAAACGAATGCTCGAGAGATAGTTTGATATGAAAGACCTTGGAGTTGTAGATGTAAACTTAGGTATTAGAATCCATCGAACTCCACAAGGGTTGGCATTGTCACAGTCTCATTATATCGAAAAGGTACTTGACAAGTTCAAGTATATAGAATTCAGTATTGCCAAGACTCCATTGGATGCGAGCCTTGCACTTGGAAAGAATGAAGGTGAAAGCGACTCGCAATTAGAGTACTCAAGAGTATTGGGATGTTTAATGTATATAATGAACTGTACACGATCAGACATAACATGTACTATCAGTAAATTGAGTTGGTACACAAGTAATCCCAACAAAACTCACTGGATGACAATGAAAATAGTTTGGGGTATCTTAAATACACTCAAGATTATGATTTGCATTATAATAAATATCCTACGATACTTGAAGGATATAGTGATGAAAATTTGATCATCGGATCGAACGAAGTAAAATCCACAAGTGGATATGTATTCACTTTCGGTGGAGGAGCAGTCTTTTGGAAATCATCTAAATAGACTTGTATTGCTCGCTCTACAATGGAATCTTAATTTATCGTATTGGATAAAGTCGGTGAAAAAGAAGAATGGCTCCAAAATATCTTAGAAGATATTCCTTATTAGCCCAATCCAGTGGTACCAGTATGTATACACTGTGATAGCAAAGCGGCAATAGGTAGGGCAGGGAGCATGATGTACAACTGTAAATCTCATCACATACGACGGAGACATAATACCATTAGGGAACTTCTCTTTAGTGGAATTATCACTGTTGACTATGTAAAGTCAAAGGATAATGTGTCGGATCCACCTACAAAAGGCCTATCTATAAAAGGAATGGAAAGGAATCCAAGGGAATGGATTTAAGTCCTAGGACAAGTTAGCAAGGCGGTAACTCTACTAGCAGACTGGAGATCCCAAGAGCTAGGTTCAATGAGTTCAAACAAAGTTGGGTCTGACAGGTTCAACATTGTCAATTACCCAACCCATTCTCATGATGTAAACCATGTATAGTAATCAAGGATAAGACTTAAAGTGAAAAGTCTTTTAATGATTATCTAAATTTGGCAGATTTGACCAATTAATATAATCTATAGGATTGAATGTTTAGAAATCACCTATGTGAGGGCGAAGTGGAAGCCTCTTCAAGGAGAATGTTAGTAAAGGCCTATTCTCCAAGCTCTCATGAAACCAAAACGTGTTCATGGCTGAAAAGAATAAAACCGTGAGAACCATAAACGATAAAAGACTGGTTATGTGATATGTGTTGTCTATGTGTACATTAATGCTCACGATTCAAAGATATCAAATCTACCGATTGACCGAGTGCATCCGATACATGTTCACTAAAGAAAGTTCAAAGGGAAACCCACTTATCCAAATGCAATTAGTCTTTGCTTGATGATCACATACTTGTCCGTAAAACTTTTATGAAAAATAGCCATTCCCCATTTATGTGAGGGATTGTTGGGTTCATAGTAAATGAGAGGTGTGAATGGAAAATGGAGAAAACCAAGTGAAAGAGAAAAATTGAGATCATACCAATATGAAAAGTGTACTCAAAAATAGGAAAACTTACTAAATTCTCCCACATTGGTGGGAGAAAGAAGCTTTAAAGTATTTACAATGTAAAACACACTCCCACATGGATAAGTAAGGCAAGGAATAAGAGATGCCTCGCATCGTCGTCGTCGTCACTCAGTCGGTTTGAATTCGGATTTGGATTTGGATTTGTCAAATGATCGACCAATGAGATCTATATTTTTGAACAAATTTTATTTGATGATCTGAATCTACCAAAATGAAACAATATTCTCCATTTATGCATGCAACAGCAGATGCAATGCTTCAGAAATTTCGAACTGATGCTTCTGTAATTCCGCACTGAACTAATGCTTCAAAATAGTTGCACTGTTTTGAACTTATGTGTTGTTTCAAAAGAATGTAATACTTTAGTAAAAGGACATAATAATTCATGGAGAGAGATGACTGTTCAGGAAAAGATGCAATCTTTGGATAAATAGACATGAATTTACAGAACATGTGTAACCTTTGACATGAACCATTACCTCTTTTTAGAAGAGGCATGTTATGGCTATAAAAACCTGCTTTCTTCCACAGGTTTTGATACGAGAAATTTTAGAATAAAAATACTCTTTTTTCTCTTCAAAAATTTTGTGTGATCATTCAAACTGTTGAGTGCGTTCGACGAGTCCAAATATTTGAGGTACCGCTATATTTGAATTGAAGGCCATTTTATCCTGGGAGGAAAATTCTACAACCTCGAGTGAGAGGAATTATTTCCTTAAGGAAAGTTCGTGAATTCATACGACTTGGCTTCATTCATTTCTGTTTCATCTATTTTCTGAAAAAATAAAATACACCTCTTGGTAAGGTCATTTTGATCTTGTGTTGAGGGTATTTGATATACTTCATTGTATTCTTGTTTATACTTGAACTCTAGTTGAAGTTGTTTTTCTGCATATACATATTCTGCGTACCTGTATAAGGAAATAACACAAACAACTATTAGATATTTATTTATCTTACCGTGTAATCTTTCAGATAAACAAATTTGCATATGCATTATGCTAGTACATCAGTTACCTATAATTTATTGAGATAACATGGAACCTCATTCCTAAGCAAGAATCTTGTCCTCCATAATCGTGCGAAGCATAATACAATAGACTTTCACTTTTCCCGCCACCATATGTTGAAAAAAAAGGTTCGTGTTATACATATTCAAGGTAATGACCAAATAGTTGACACTTTCAACAAAGCACTAGCCAGGCCTACATATGCGAGCAATCTATTCTAGTTAGGGTTAGTGACCCATCACTTAACTTGAGGGGTGCCTATTTGTCCACGGGGAATAACAAAGACACGATGAAAGGGGAGATGAGTGTTCCTAGATGGGCTGATTTAGCTGATGGAGAAGAGTAGGTTTCACCTCTTCCTTTGAATAGCAAATTTAGTTCAGAAGCTTCCATATTTGTGTCTAAAAGTGCATCGTAATGAAAAATTAGTCAGGGGCCTTAGCATCAGGACTTAGTCCAATTAACACTTATTTTAGTGATTTGAGCGAGAATTTTTGATGAGGAAGAGGGAGAAAATATGTTGGATATGTGATTTGATAAAGTGGCTAGAGATGGAATCTCACCTCAACAACAAAAAAGTGGAAGCAATAAAAAGACACATAAGAGGCAACATAGCTGGGATGGTAAAGTGTGGGGAGTATGTTCCAAGACACCTACCAATGCGGCTGACAAAGCAAAACCATACAATAGTGTCAATAGCTTCAACAAAATTCAATAAATCCAAGAATAACTGATGAACTATCAAATGTTGTCGGACAGATTGGAAGATGAAGACAAGAGAAAATACTTCAGATTACTTTAGACGGGCAATCTTTCTTTTTTAAACTTATGCATTTGTAGAAGGAAGTTTGAGTTTGATAACTCAAATTTCATCCTGGATTTTATATTTTTGTACTGTTTAAGCATCATCATTTGTAATATCATTATAGGGTATGTTACATACTCTGTGATGATCATAAGATACCTAGTTCTCTCTAGTTCTTATTTTCTTCATGATTGTTGATTAATAGAGGTTCATTACCTCATTAGGATTGGTAAAGGAAGGCCTAATTCCCCTTACTTATCCATGTTGAAATTTTTATTATTAATAAAAGGCTTCTAGAAACACTATGGCATAAATTAGCCCCAAAAAAGGAAAAAAAGACTACACATAGTAGTTCGTGACATTCATTTTGGTTATGAGATCGATAGATTTGGTCTAATCAAATCTAGTGTAAATCAATGGATACACAATATTACTTATATGATTTTCAAATATTATCTTATCAAAACATGGCACACCAACGTACAAAAGCCTTTTTATGTTTAGGTAGGTTTTAAAGTTAGATCAGGTCTAGCATTTAAAAATTACCTTACACACCTTTTTACCCTTTTAGACTCGATCTAACTGAAAAAACACAATCATTTATTCAATTCTGACCCAAGCTCGTTTTATGATTAAGTAGAAGAGAGTTTTTTTTTCCATTTGGATCGGATTTGGAGGACTAAAAAAATGGGTGACTTAATTTTCTAAATCTAACAATAAAGAAAGACAGTAAAGACTTGAATGGATGGCCTTTTGAAATTAGAAGATCACTTTTTGGATTTTTCTTTAAGTTAGTGAATATAGGCAAGTTTTGAAAAAGGGTAAATATACACTATTTTTTTAATGATGGATATATCCCCTCTAAATTATTTTTTCCTTTACTAATTAACTCCTTGTAAGTAATCAAATACTTCAAAACTTGCATCACTGATTATTACTATCATTTAGGTCAAGAAATTAAAGCTACTATTTCGACCTTGACAACGTAATAAAAATATTTCCTTAGTCCATTTAACTGAAAAAATATAACTTAAGTCTTTCATATCATTATTTTTAAGAATATAAGGAAAATATGATCAGAATTTTACTCCAACATCATTTAGGCTACCTAATGAGTTGGAGTACGTCCACACTATCCAACTCTTTGTTGCCTCTCGGAGAACAAACTTCTACCCACTATCTAGTCCTATTGGACAACCTACAAGGGTAATACTTCAACGTACAAGTATTAAAACAACGGTAATGGTTTTATGTTGTAGGTTGATGTTTAACCTGGTAGGTTGTAAAGTAGAACTAGAAAGTGGGCTTGCAATCGAACTACACCAAGGTCTTACTTGATACGACCAGATAGAGCTGATAAAGTTGGCTTTAAAGGAAATAAGCTTGTTGTTGGAGTCAATGAAGAGTTGGGTGGTGTGGACTCCAACAAAAAGAGAAAAGAGGAGAAAGAAGTTGTGCTTGAAAATTCCTAACTCTCAAGGTGTTGGAAAAAGCAACTGAAGGGTGAAAAATTAAAGAACAAAAGAAGAATTTTTATAATTGATATGAGATGATTTTACAAGATAATACGTAAGAATCTTATAAATAACTTTATATATACAATGATTTACATTAGATTTTGTCAAAAGTCAGAATTTGATCAAATTTATCAATCTTAACAACTTACCAAAAGCATAGTATTCTTAGTAAGAAATCAACATCACAAAAGGTAAAAGAATTATTGTTATTAATTAATTTTTTTGACCAGTGAATGGCAATTCAATATAAAATCATGCAAGATGATATGAAAAATAACGAAATCCTCAACAACCCCATGGGGAGGGATCCAAACCCAGTGGAAACATCATTTTTTTAGCCTTTTTTCAGTTACCTTTTTATCTTATATTTCCCAGTCAACTCATTTTTTTTCTTTCAAAAAATGAATAATTTATATTTTCTTTACGTCTTTGTTGCCTCACGACTAATTCCACTTCTACCACCCCCTCCCCCACTCCTCCCTTTTCATTGTCCAAATATTACTTTATTTTATTAGAAACTTACAAATTTAAAATTTTGAATTCCCTCTGCTAATGAGTAGATACCAAGATTTTCACAAGACAAAACTGTACAGCTTGGAAAAGAATTTTTTTTTTTTTGGAATGTCTATGATATGCTTAGTGGGAATATTTTATTAATATTAAAAAATCACATACAAACGACACAGAACAAAAGCTAAAGAAAAATCCAAAGAAAAATCAGGCAACTGTCCTCAGCATTCATGGCAATAGATTCATCCTTTAGGGCAACAATTTGGGTGATTTCAGATAAGTGTTAATGGAGTTGTAACTGGTCCAAATAGTGATGAACATTTCTCACGTTCAAAAATGGGAGTGAATTTATAATATATACATCATTTGTTAGACAATGAAGTATATGCACACTACCATTTTAAGGAGGAATATTTTCACTCTTCGTATAGTTGAGGGATATATTTTCCTCTTAACTAATAAACTTCTTGTGCTTAATGAAATACATCAAAACTTGCATCAATGATCTTTTATTTCTATCATTTCGAGGAAATTATAAGTATTATTTTTACCACGATGTAATAAAAATATTTTCATATCGTATTTAACAATAAATAAATAACTTAACTCTTTCATATCATTATCTTTAATTACATAAGATAATCTTATCATAATTTAACGCAAATATCATTAGTTTGGGCCTGCATAATGAGTTGGAGAACATCCACATTACCCAACTATTCATTGACTCCGACGACACACTTCTACCCTTTAACGCCAACGACACCAACTCTACTTGGTAGTATCAAGGAAGAAATTTGTCCGAATTCATTTGTTAGCCTACTGTCTAGTCCTCCTGGACATCACGCGAGGATAATATGACATTTCATTCCTGCTAAAATTTCAATACTATCCTCGCATGTTGTCCAGAGGACTAGTGGATTTGCAATTGAGCTCGAGCAATGGTATGGTCTTCCTTGATACAACCAGATAGAGTAGATGAGGTTGACTTTAAAGGAAAGAAGAGAAAAGAGAGCAAGAAGTTGTACTTGAAAATTTCTAGCTTTCAAGTTGTGTCATAGAAAGCAACTGAAGGGTGAAAAATTAAAGAACAAAAGAAGGGTATTTATAGATGGTGTGAGATACTTTTACAAGATAATATTTGGAAATCTTATAAATAACATTCTATATACATTGATTTACATTAGATTTTCTCAAAAATCAAAATTAGACCAAATTTATCAATCTTGGCAACCTACCAAAAACATAATATTCTTAATAAAAAAATCAATATAAAAAAGGTAAATGAATTATTATTATTATTAATTCATTATTTGTACAGTCAACTCAAATTGCATAAAAAATCCCGCAAGATGATTTGATTCATAAGTATTGAATTTAAAAGATTATTATAAAAGAAATTTTTTTAAGGAACAAATTATAAGAGAGAAAATGGTCAGAACCACATAAATGACAATCTATTTTAATCTTGTCTGATTTTATAAGTGAAAGTCAAGTCATTTGAAATTCAAGTAAAAATTGACATTTATTATGACTTTATGAAAGATCCTGTCACGACCCGAACAGACGTCTAGGAACAGATGAGGATCCCGAACCATGAAGGCTTGGGAGCCCTTCTCTAACTGGCAATCATATACACAATTCATATATTGTAAGGAAATGTGGAAAATAAACGGAAACATGCTCACTTTAATATCTCAACTGAGTAATGCGGACATAAGTTCAATAAAACTCAAACCATCTAATACACGTTTGCGAAATCTCTTCTACGAAAACAACAATCTGTTTGAAACCGGGACAAGGCCCCCGGTCGGATCATGAACTAAAAACAATGAGAGAAACATAAGTAAACAAGACGCCTTCCGAAGTAAGGGAGGCTCACCAACTCTGAATGTCTAGCAATAATCTACTATTTAGAAGGACCGCTAGACTGGGCCTTAGAACCTGAAATATAGGGGGTCAATACAAAATGTACTAGTATGTGAAACAACCAAAAATAACATGTTTTTATATATCATAATAAGAACATTTTATAAAACAATAAACATAATGCATAAGTGAAAACACATGGGCATACTAAAATAAATTTCAACAACTCTTGGAAATCATGACTTACTTGCTATTTTCTCTGAGCTTGATGGTACACCCTACAATTTTGATTATCCCATGAGTTATATAGGATTCGTCCTTGACTCGGCGGCCAAGATCCCTACCCAAATTTTTCTCAAGGGTTCGAGTATCGGTATGAGAGACATGCCAGTCCACAAAGCAGAGTGCCATAATTCTCAATCATAATAATATATCATGGTAGGGCACAAAACAACAAAGCATGGATCCTAACCATAGTCCCAAGTTGGGATGACATAAATCAAGGCACACAAGACCATACAGCATGGTGCCAAAATCCCGAGTCGGCAAATCATGATTTCCAATATTGAGTCTTTCAACTCGTTCTTTCTTCGGGTAACTATCAAACTCTCTTAAGCCCAACTTTTAGTTCCTTAAAACCATTCTTCATGAATGCAAAATATTCAAAACTTGTTCTGTTAAGGGCATATTACCACCGGGTATCCCCATACCCCGACTTGCAAGTCATTCGTGTCATACCCCGACTTGTAAGTCCAAGCTCTTCTTCATAAACATGATTGGGGATGTTTAAACATGAAAAAATAGTAAATCTTATCCCCATGGTGTTTATATTAGTCCCACATACCTTAGACTACTTAGTTCAAAGGATAGGATCCAAATCTTGATTTTGTTTCTTGGAAATCTTAAACTTAAACTATGGATTCTTGACCTTTGGGAGGGAGGTTAGGGTTTTTTCTTGATACATTTGAGTGAATTTGGGCATATTATGCACAAAAGACATTTTAATTCGCTGTTTAAATGACTTGAGTTTGTAGGAAAAAGATAAGACTGCCCCTCAGAATTAAAAATTTTAGCAGAAATACAAATTTTGAGGCTCACCGCTACCGCTATAGGCACTGCTGAGCAGTGTAATCGCAGTGACCTACTATTTTAGACAATCCCGAATTTGAGTCTTACCACTGAGCGCTATTGGTTCCACCGCTATAGGCACTGCCAAGCGGTGTAATCGTGGTAATTTACTGCCTTACATGAAAAATGCTATAACTTTTCACTCGGGTATCGAATTAAGGCGAAATTGAAATCGTTGGAAAGCTGACTCAATTATCTACAATTTGGTGGGGTCTTGATCTAAAATATTTCACGTATATCAAAAGTTATACACGTTCAAAGTAGAACCTTGTTGAATCGAATACCAAACTCTGGACGAATTGAAGATTCTTAGCTCAACTTTTCTCTCAGTAAATTCTATGAACATCTTTAACTTTGAGAGAACTTCATAAACTAGGATAAAAATCATGAAACATGAATTAAAATATAAATTATGGGATTAGAGTTTGGACACATAGGAATGACGGTTCAATTTCTAGCTAAAAAATGTAGGTTGTTACATTATCTCCCCATATTTTTTTACATTTTTTTCATTGTTTTTCACATGTAAGTCAGTGGATTTGAAGTTTTATTAGATTTTATCTATTTATTACTAATGATATTAAAAAAAGTAGCATATATATTTCTCAATTATCTTTTCAAGGTTAATTTTATGCTTAGAGATGATTGAATTGAATATCTCTGAAGTAAGACAAGTGTGTGCATCCATTTAGTGATGAGACAAAATTAGATAGAAGAAATTCTCGCGAATAAGGTAGTTGACTCAGAAAATTGGCACTAGCTATCGAGCAACAACGCCTATTGAAATTAGAGGTGATTAGAACTTCTAGAATATGAGAAAAAATATTTTCTGTGCTTAAATATGAAAATTGCAGTTAAAAAAACTTGCTCGACTGTTGTTATAAATCAATGAAGCTAAGGTGCTTGGTGAAATGAAAGCCTTTTGTGATGCACTATTTGATTCTCTAACTCTCATTATTTCAATGTCTGATTAATGTTGTTTTATTTTTAGTCTCAAAATCATATTATTAATCTTCATATTATGTGAGGTAAGAACTTATGCGCATTGTGTATTACTATGCCAGTTGCTTCTCCTATTCATTTCTTATTCAAGGGTAATATCAGAATTTTAGGAGCTAAATGTGTGCCTCATTTTAGTTGGCAGGAGATTAAACACAAACCTGCTTCATCCGACTCTCTAACTCTTACTATCCGTATAATTGTACAACTACAACTCCGAAAAGTTATGATTTTCATTGCCAAACTATAATATCCCAAAAATTCAAACCAATGTTAGAGACATGTTTCAATCTTATGCATAGTACATTATAGTTCTTTTAGAGTGATATGCGTGAGTTTGATGTATATTAAGGCCTCAAATAACTCCCAACTATTAGACGAATCAAAATAATCCTTACCGATTGAATTTTTGATAAGAATGTTGCTTTAGTAAACTTTAAAGGAGTATATCTTTTGCTATATTGAGAATTTTCTTGATCAAAATCCACCAAATAATAGGAAATTGAATTATCTTTCCAACGATACAAATTTAGTCCGAATCCGATACTCGGGGTGAGAAGTTACTACACTTTTAGTGCAAAATAGTAGCCCAATGCAATAAGGCCGCGTTGCGGTGATGGCCGAAATCACGTTTGTCTTTTTCCAGCATGCCACCACGATTACCATCGCATCGCACCAAGGGGACATTTCGCAATAGTTTTTTTCCAGTGGGGCATCGCGATTGGCACCGCATCGCGGCAAGCTTCTAGTTTAGGATCGTCCATTTTCAGAGGCACAACGCAATAGCATTGTATCATGCCATAGGATAAAATGGGGATTTTCAATTTTCAAGTGGCCCGATGCAATTGCACCGCGTCGTACTGGAGCCAAAAATTGAGACTTTTGCGAATTAAATTCCAGGGGCCGTTTGGTCTTTTTTCATAGCCCAAAATCCGTCCAAACACGGGATTTAAGTCCCAATAGAGCATTATTTGCTCATTATTTCATAATTCTCTCAAAAAAATTAAAGTATCCCTCTTTCAAGAATAAAAACCCTAGCTTTCTACGATCAAAATCAAAACTCAAGAATTCACCATCAATTCTCACGAATTCATCAACCCAGGTATGTTAAGTGTTCATCTATGGGTTTATTTCACCCATGGAGTCCAAATATCCAATTCTAAATTCAAGTTGGGATCTTTATAAGTTTTTCATGATTTTTAATTGTGATTTTAACCATGAATTCCTATGAATTATAATTCTTCACCGTGTTTACATGAAATTGTCGTTGTTATTCAACCCCATATGTATTAATGATGTTATTCGCTGATTTAATTCATAATTCATGATGTTGATGTTGAAATCATGTTATTACTACAAGATTTAAATTATTCTCATGCTTAGCTTACACTATGAATATCAAGTGTTTGATGAAATGCCTACAAGATTGAATTTTGAATAAATGCTTTCATATTATGTCTTCAAAGTTTTAGTATTATTTTGCTATTATTGCTATTGAGTCCTAGGGGTTGTGAATACCCGAAAACTTTGTTGTTTACTTAGTCTCAATATCTTTGGAATAGCTTCAGAATATGTCATGAGCATTAGCAGTTCAATCAATCATCATAATCTGTTAAACTTAGAACCGTTCAATATCTCGAGTTAGTTCAGTTGGGAGTAGGACTTAGCACCGAGCGAGTGTAGGGATGGTGGCTTCATCGTTAGATAGGAAGAGTCATTAGAAGAATTCCCTGTACTCTAGAACTACATAGCCAGCATAGGATATGAGGAGTCACCCGTCAGTTTAGGCTTGACTACCTCGCAAGGGTCACCGTCTGTTTAGGATTGACACCTTTAGTCCTTCGGGACAGTACATCTATGGATCCACACAACCAGTGTTAGTATCCATGGCACAGTAATAACACCCTTCCAATTAGGGTCACAGATTGGACCCCAATTTGCTCATTGGGGCATATCGGTTAGTTGATAGCTCCCACAGTCTCAGTTCAGTATTCATTATACTTCAGTTCAGGATTGTATTGAACATAGAATACAGATATCGGTTATTCAGTTATCAGATTTCAGCATTTCATTTTACAGATTATATTAAGAACATGTTTTATGCTTGGTCATACATTCTCAGTATTTATAGATTTTATTCATTCTATTCAGTAATTCATGCTATTCATTCATTCAGTTATTACTCCTGTACATGAAACCATGCATATCAACCTACCTCATTTAGCATACCAGTACATTCAAAGTACTGATCACATTCTTTTTTCTTGCGCTATGATGTATCATATCATAGGTTTGGACGCTCAGTTCCTGGACTGCGTATAGACCATTTAGATTATCAGCCGTAGTTGTGGTGAGACCTTTTATTTCGAGGACTGACTAAATTTATTTTCATACTTTTAGTTCAGTAGTAAAATAGAGTTAGTTGGGGCTGTTCCCATCAACTCTTATTCAGTCAGTAAGGGCTTTTCAGACTAGTATAGACAGTCAGACAATTTTTTAATTATTTTTTTAGTTCTTGACAGTTGTTTCCAATTTCATGATCCAATATTGTTTTCAGTTATTTAAAACCTTATGGCTTATCTATTGTTCTTTCGCATATGTTATTATATTATTTTGTGCTTACAACAGGTACCAACTCATGGGTTAGCTTGTGGTCTCTCGGGATGGTAAGAACCATGTGGCGCCCAGGGTGTACTATTGTGTTGTTACAAACTTAGTATCAGAGCCTAAGTTTTTAATGTGTCCTAAAAAGTCTAAAAATCGCCTCGAGTAGAGTCTTGTGCATGGGTGTGAAACACGCCGCTCTTATGGACAAGAGACTACGAGGTATTTTAAGAAAAGTTTCCCTTCTTTTAGTGTTCATTTCATGCAACCAAGCATGAGCTCATGTTAAACTCTCTGTCTAATCTATTCTCCCTTCTATTTAGAGATTATTCCTCCTAGAAAGACAAATGGAAGAAGAAATGTGAACCAACCAGCATCTCCGTAGAAGCACAAAATGCTCATCTAGAAACTTTCCCGACCAACCCAGTGTCCAATACTGCCGCAGCTAGGATTCAGGACTTTATCTGAATGAATCCTTCTCTGTTTTTGAGATCCAAATATGAAGAGGATCCACAGGAATTCTTAAACATGGTACAGAAGGTAACAAATATTATGGGGGTAACTTCTAGTAAGAGTGTTTAATTGGATGCTTACCAATTACAGGATATGGCTCATATATGGTTAAGCAGTGGAAGGTAGATAGAGGCATAGATGTAGGGCCTATAGACTGGGAAGAGTTTGCTATTGCCTTCTTAGATAGATTCTTTCTGCTGGAACTGAGAGAAGCCAAAGTGTTAGAGTTTATCAACTTGAGGCAAGGAAACATGGGTGTGAATGAGTATTCCCTTAACTTTACTCAGTCATCTAGGTATTCTCTTTATATGGTAGCTGATACCAGATCCAGGATGAGCAAGTCTGTATCTAGGGTATCTGATAGTATGGTCAATAAGTGTAGGACTGCGATGTTAATTAAGGAGATGGACATATCTAGGCTTATCGTCCATGCTTAACAGATTGAGGAATAGAAGGATAATGAGAAGGAGAGAGAGAATAAGAGGGCTAGAATAGGTAGCTTTAATTTTACTCAGCCAAAGTCAAAAAGTGGTAACCATCCTCAGTTCCATCAGAAATCTTTAGTCCCAGCTCCATCATTAGCTAGTGACCTAGTACCCAAATTTAAAAATGATAATATGTATAAAGCTCCAAGATCTAAGTACCAAGGCAGTGTAAGTAATAGTCTTACAAATCCTCTTTTCCAAAAATATAGTAGAAACCATCAGGGTGAGTGTAGAGCTGGCAGTGATGTATGCTTTACGTTTTACTCCGATATCCAAATTGGATGAAACCAATTTCATTACAAAGAGGACTCTCATATATTTCCGTTGATATATAGTATCTCACTCAGATCATTGTGTACAAGGAGTTATGATCGTTTGAAATTGATCCAAAAATTCACTTTTGGTAGGCTGAAGTAGATCAACCATAACTTTTTGCTCCGATAAACAAATTGGATGAATCTAATTTCATTCGAAAGAGGACTCGCAGAGATTTCTGTTGATATATAGTATATCACCCAGATCATTATGTATAAGGAGTTATGATCATTTAAAGTTGGAATAAAAATACGACAGGCCTCAGTACTTTTTCCTGCACGTTTTACTGTTCACTACTATTCAAGGTTCAATCGGAATGTTCATAACACATCGCTCAGGTGTCCATTTTGGATGATGCACATACCTTTGGAAATATTATTCGATATTCTACGCAATGGTGGGTCATAATATAAGACATTCCACACGGAATATTTATAATTCATTCTAGAAGATAGAACCCAACACGTTTACGCACAAAATTTCAACAAAATATTTCTTGGGGTATTACAGTTCATGTCATGCAACCGAGCATGAGCTAATGTTAAACTCTCTGTCTAATCTGTTCTCCCTTCTATTTATAGATTATGGCTCCCAGAAAGACAAATGAAAGAAGAAATGTGAACTAGTCAGCACTCCGCCTGTTCAGGAAGATCCCCTGAACGAGCATGTTTCCCATGTAGAGTTTAGAGCTTCATTCACTACTCTAGCTCACTCTGTAGAAGCAAAAAATGATCATCTAGATACTTTCCCGGCCAACCCAGTGTCCAATACTGCCGCAGCTGGGATTCAGGACTTTACCGGAATGAATCCTTGCAAAATATTCTCGTTTGAATCTCTTTCTTCCTTTCTTTATTCCAAATTTTAGAACCAACCTCCAAAATATTGCTGTTAAATTACTTTCTTCCAAATTACAGAATCGACTTTCAAACATTCGCAAAATTGACTTTAGTCGTAAGGTTTCTTTAGGTATGAATTTCATCATCAAATTCATTGTGGTAATTTTAGCTTATTGATGCATTGTGGTAATTTTAGCTCGTTATATAATTAGCATATTGATTGGATTTTTGGGGAGGTGAACGTAAACAGAACTTGGGATATGTTGTTGTTGTAGTAACATATTTACTATTGAGGAATTCCATTGAATAGGTTGTGGGCAGTTTGTTATTGCGGTTATAATTGTGTTTGAGTAGGTGTGAGTTTAGTCTTGGAGAGAAAGGCTATTAATATGAGAGTTAACGTTAATCCCAACATATTTTAGGAGGCCAAATGCATAAGGTCAAGGCGGTACAAGAAATTAGTTCCAAGTATTTCAACCTAGTGGTATAATTAGCATTAGAAGATGATGAGGAATTATGTCGGACAGTTTGTGGAGAGTTTGTAATTGCAATTATAATTGTGTTTGAGTAGTTGCGAGGGTTTGGTCTTGGAGGGAAAGGCTGTGTTTTCCATCTCGAATGAATCCAACCTATGTTTTTGAGATTAAAGAAGCACTAACTTGTTGATTCTAAGAGAGAGCACCTTAGCTATTTGCTTGTATAACATAGAGCAATAGGCAATGGGTTTAAACTCTCTAATAGTAGTAGGATTTGTCACTTTAGGTAACAAGGATACTATTATACAACTTTTCAGTGTTAAAAAAATCCTTCATTGTTGAACACGCATCATATTTATGTTCATTGATCATTTGTTGTCGAACCATGCTTACCTAGATATGTTGGAATAATCACCAGTGTTTCTGGCAACTTCTTTTGTCTCAGTATCACGTGTTTCCGTTGGGTGACACAACACAAGAGATCCCTAAAGATGACACAGTTTCTTAGTCTTCCACACACCTCCTAGAACCCCTTATTAGAAAACTTCTGTCTTGGTATATTAGAATATCCATTATGTTTGCTACATTCAGTCCCTTGACTGTGGGCGTGAACCTTTGGGTGTTGAGGTGATTTGGGAGAATAATAAATGATCCTTTTTGGTGTAGCCCTGGTTATCTACAAGATTTTACAAGCCAAAATAAAATTTTTTGGCTGTATTCGGTGAGGTAATGAATATATTCAACAAAGCATTAACTAAAAATCTGAAAGGCAAAGCAAATACTAATATAATAAGATTCTTAGTTTAAAAACTAAATAAGATTATTGTTACTTTTTTTCTTCATAACTGCACTAAAATACATAGGGTTTGAATCACCTAGCTTAACACAAAGACCTGAATTTTTATTGTAACGTGCTCTCTTCAATATTGCTCCACTTCTCAATTATAGTCATTCCATCATTCTCTTTTAAGGCCATACTATAAGAGTATTCAGTTGATAAACTATGTTGTATCACTTGCAACCTAACTCTGAAGTAAACAACCCTTTAAGAATCACCCCTATAGTGTGTTTTATTCCATAGTTTCAAGTGTGATTTAGCATCTTCAGATTCTTCCACACATTTTAAGTTATTCCCCATGGGCAAGAGTTGACACTTCATTATTCTGTAATGATTTGGCAAATGACCTATAACTCTTGCCCTAGAGGCAAGACTAAGACAGTTATGCCCCATGGGCAAGAGTTGAGACTGTCATAGTCTGTAATGATTTGGAAGATGACCTATAACTCTTTCCCTAGAGGCAAGACTTTGACAATTTGACTAATGGACAATAGTTGACTATGCCTTACTCTTTAATGATTTTACTTGTTGAAGATATATATCCTAAATTAAATTGTTACTAATCTTTTGTTGTTTTATTTTTCACAAGGGTTGTGCTTGGAAACGATGGAAAAGAAATGAGTATTGAGCAATACAATATGGAACAATCAATTGAAATTATTGATTGAAATAACGAGTTACAAGTTATCAAACCAATATTGGAGGCTGCAATAAATGAAGAAATGGGGCAGCCATCGAATATTAAGAGGGTACGACAAAAGAAGAAGAGGATACTTGATGTCGAGACTACTCTCTTGAGTCACAATGCCTTTTTGAATGAGGTAAATGTCAAGTTGATGTTAATTAACAAACAAAATATGATGACGTGCATGTCAAACATTGCAATTACAAACAATATCCAATTTAAGGTTTTCAAATCTAGCACAACAAGATATTCACTGCGATGTTTGAACGACAACTGTGTGTGGTGGTTTCATGCCTCGAAGATTCCTGATTCTTTGCTCTTTCAGGTTACTACATATGAAAAGGCTCATAATTGCTCGATTGATTTAATAACGTCCAACAACAAGAATACAACATCAAAGGTCATATGTGACTACATACTAGAACTTGTGCGTGACTCTAGTAATGTAATCACACCAAACTTCGTTGTAGATTAAATGAGAAGGAAATACGGAATAATAAAATCCTACAACAAAGAATGGCGAGCGATACAGCATTCCTATACGATGATAAGAGAAACCACGGAATAGAACTACAATAGGTTTCCATCGTATCTTCACATGATGAAAGAAAATAACCCAAGCACGTACACAAACATAAAGAAGGACGATGAGAATAGGTACAAATGCTATACTGTTGAAATTGAAAACTTTTACCCAAGAGGCAAAAGTTTTATTCTTTAATTGCACTGATTAAATTATTAACATATATGCAACTCTTGCCTCATGGGCAAGAATTAGTTTAGAAAATTGTTGTACAAATGCTATACTATTGAAATTGAAAACTTTTGCACAAGGAGCAAAAGTTTATTCTTTAATTGCACTGATGTGATTATTAACATATATGCAACTCTTACCTCATGAGCAAGACTTACTTTAGAAAATTGTTGTAATTGAAAACTTTTGCCCAAGAGGCAAAAGTTTATTCTTTAATTGCACTGATTAGACTATTAACATATATGCAACTCTTGCCTCATGGGCAACACTTAGTGTAGAAAATTATTGAAATTGGAAACTTTTTCCCAAGAGGCAAAAGTTTATTCTTTAATTGTACTGATTAGATAATTAACATATATGCAACTCTTGCCTCATGGACAAGACTTAGTTTAAAAAATTGTTGTACAAATGCTATACAACTTGAAAACTTTTTCCCCAGAGGCAAAACTTTATTCTATAATTGAAGAGGATACTTGATGTCGAGACTACTCTCTTGAGACACAATGCCTTTTTAAATGAGGTAAATGTCAAGTTGATGTTAATTGACAAACAAAATATGATGACGTGCATGTCAAACATTGCAATTACAAACAATATCCAATTTAAGGTTTTCAAATCAAACACAACAAGATATTCACTGCGATGTTTGAATGATAATTGTGTGTGGTGGTTTCATGCCTCAAAGATTCCCGATTCTTTGCTCTTTCAGGTTACTACATATGAAAAGGCTCATAATTTCTCGGTTGATTTAATAACGTCCAACCATAGGAATGCAACATCAAAGGTCATATATGACTACATACTAGAACTTGTGCGTGACTCTAGTAATGTAATCACACCAAACTTCATGGTAGATGAAATGAGAAGGAAATATGGAATAATCAAATCCTGCAACAGAGAATGGCGAGCGATACAGCATGCCTATATGATGATAAGAGGAACCACGGAAAAGAACTACAATAGGTTGCCATCGTATTTTCACATGATGAAATAAAACAACCCAGGCACGTACACAAACATAAAGAGGGACGATGAGAATAGGTACAAATGCTATACTGTTGAAATTGAAAACTTTTACCCAAGAGGCAAAAGTTTTATTCTTTAATTGCCCTGATTAAATTATTAACATATATGCAACTCTTGCCTCATAGGTAAGAATTAGGTTAGGAAATTATTGTACAAATGCTATACTGTTGAAATTGAAAACTTTTGCACAAGGGGCAAAAGTTTATTCTTTAATTGCACTAATGCGATTATTAACATATATGCAACTCTTGCCTCATGAGCAAGACTTACTTTAGAAAATTGTTGAAATTGAAAACTTTTGCCCAAGAGGCAAAATTTTATTCTTTAATTGCACTGATTAGATTATTAACATATATGCAACTCTTGTCTCATGGGCAAGACTTAGTTTAGAAAATTATTGAAATTGAAAACTTTTGCCCAAGAAGCAAAAGTTTATTATTTAATTTTACTGATTAGATAATTAACATATATGCAACTCTTGCCTCCTGGACAAGACTTAGTTTAAAAAATTGTTGTACAAATGCTATACAACTTGAAAACTTTTGCCCTAGAGGCAAAACCTTATTTTATAATTGCACTGATTAGATTATTAACATCTATTCAACTCTTTCCTCATGGACAAGACTTGGTTTAGAAAATTATTGAAATTGAAAACTTTTACGCAAGAGGCAAAAGTTTATCCTTTAATTACACTAATTAGATTATTAACATACATACAACTCTTACCTCATGGGAAAGACTTAGTTTATACAAATGCTATACTTTTGAAATTGAAATTTTTTTCCTAAGAGGAAAAAGATTATTCTTTAATTGCACTGCTTAGATTATTAACATATATGCAACTCTTGACTCATGGGCAATACTTAGTTTATACAAATGCTATACTGTTGAAATTGAAAACTTTTGCCCAAGAGGCAAAAGTTTATTCTTTAATTTCACTGATTAAATTATTAACATATATGCAACTCTTGACTCATGGGCAAGACTTAGTTTATAAAATTATTGAAATTGAAATTTTTTTCCCAAAAAGAAAAAGTTTATTCCTTAATTGCACTGATTAGATTATTAACATTTATGCAACTCTTGCCACATGGGCAAAACTTCATTTAGAAAATTGTTGAAATTGAAACTTTTTCCCAAGAGGCCAAAGTTTATCCTTTATTTGCATTGATTATATTATTAACATAGATGGAACTCTTACTTCATGGGAAAGACTTCGTTTAGAAAACTGTTGTACAAATGCTAATTGTTGAAGTTGAAAACTTTTTCCCAAGAGGCAAAAGTTTATTCTTTAATTGCACCGATTAGATTATTAACATACATGCAACTCTTGCTTCATGGGCAAGACATAGTTTAGAAAATTATTGTACTTTGATTATAAATATCAAATGCAAATTGTTACTAATATTTTTTTTGCTCAACACAGGTTTCAATATGCATTTTTTGCTTATGGCACTTTAATCATTGGATGGACCAACTGTAGACCAGTAATAATCGTAGATACAACATTTTTTAAGTCAAAATATCATGGTTTCCTCATGATAGAAATTTCAAAGAACGGAAACAACAACATATTTCCCTTGGATTTTGAAATTGTAGACTCAGAAGATAATGACTCTTATAACTGGTTTTTCAATCAGTTAAGAAATGCAATTGGGGTACATAAACAATTGTCTATTCTATCAGATCGTCACCCAGCCATTACAAATGCAATTTCAAAAATCTATCCAGAATGTCAGCAAAGGATATACATCTACTACATGGATAAGAATTTAAGAAAAGATCCTTCTCAGTGGTTCTATCACTCTTCTACAATGCAACAACAACATACAAACAAACTGAATTTTATACTTTCATGGATGAGATAGAAAAATTCGACAAAGTTGCTACTAAGTACTTGAAAGAAGAAGAACCAAAATTATGGGCTCATTCATTTCATACCAATAGAAGGTATAATTTTCTTACAACTAACAACGTGGAGTCTATGAATACGGTATTGAGAAAAACAAGGCAACTGCCAATATTGGGACTGATCGATTATATTCAGAACAAGTTACAAAGTTGGTTTTATGAAAGAAAAATGGAATCACAAGGAAAATTTCATTACATCACACGTTGGGCGGAAGTGGAGGTGGCTGACAAGATTCAAGTCTCCTTGAAATTGAAAGTAAGTAATTGAAATTGTATTTTGATGATAGGAAAATATAAGGTTACTATTTTTTGATTACAGATAATATATAGTTGGTTTACTGTTATTTGTGATTTATTGCTATTTTTTTTATTTCCTTGAGATTCGCACGTGAAATATGTATTTTGTTGATTCTGTTCCACTTTTTCTACTCATAGCTGTGTGATCGTTTGTTATTTGATGTTGTATGCTTGATTGTAGCTGTTTTTTTGGTTGCCTCAAGATTTTTCCCCTATGTATGTTTGATTGCTATGTATGGCTAATTCTGCTTATATACTAGATGTTTCACTATCATAGTTGACTCTACTCCCAGGTTAGCTACAATATCTGTTTTATCTCAGTTTATTTGTAGCTGATTCTCCTGCTCATATGTTGGAAGCATCACTATTGAATTAGCTGCTGTTCCTAAGCAAGGTTCTGTCTTTTCCATATAATACAGGGTATTTGACTTTGAAATCTCATTCTTTAGATGACATATCCTTCTCCTGCGCTATCCCTGACCAAGCCAAGCATCAAAACTCTATCCCCTATATTGGTCCTTCTCTTCCATTTTGAAATAAAACCTTAATTGTGACTCCTTATTAGTGGTCACTTATTATTATTTGATTAGTTCAATATTAGATTGTTATTTGATGTTATATTCTTGATTGTAGCTATTTTTTGGTTGCCTCAAGATTCCTTCCATATGTATGGTTGATTGCTCTATATGCCTGATTCTTCTCATATACTAGATGTTTCACTATAAGTTGTCATTTATTTATCATTTTGTTTACAGGTAGACCCCATTGATGCAATAGGATTTGTTGTAAGAAAAGGAGAAGTTGAATATATTATAGACGTGAAGAGAAAGACTTGTCATTGCTTGGTATTTCAAACATATGAGATACCATACACCCATGCAATTACAACAATAAATAGTAGAAATATGAACAAGTCTAGTTATTATTATCATTGGTTCTCAAGACAGTCTTGGCTACAAATGTACCTGGGAGAATCCTATCAGTTGAAAACACAACATCATGGATTGTACCAAATAGCATAAAGGATCTGATCACAAAACCCCCAGATAAGGAGGTTCTACTTGGGAGAAGACAAACATCCAGATATCCTTGTAGAACAGAATCTTCAAGAAACAATTATAGATGTTTGAGATGCAATAGAACTAGGAATAACATATAAAATTATCACTACACTCCTATCCTTAATCCATCTGCAAGAAGATACAGAAAGAAAAATAAGAAAACATGATTAGTTTTACTTTTTATCCGAGAAGTTGGATCAAAATAACAATTACAATAGGATTATTTGATCCCCTATTTTTGTTAGTAACAAGTAATTTTGACTTTCAATCATGAACTTCTTCTTATTTATTTGAATTTTAAACTTATGGTGAAGTATTTAACTCAATACCTTCTTATTGGTTTTTTATAAAAATTACTTAGCATGTTAAATTTTTTTATATATTGATGTGTAAAAATATATCATATTAAAAGGATTCAGGGAAGGACCACATCCCCAAGAGATATGTTGTGAACAATTCCACGGGATACACTTTAAAATTTTCCTTGAAGGCAAGATGCAGAACAAGTTGTGCCCTATGGGCAAGAGTTGACACTAGCTTATTCTGCAATAATTCGGCAGATGATCTACAACACTTGCCCTATAGGCAAGAATTAAGACCCAAAGAAACAAGTTATGCCCCATTGGCAAGAGTAGACACTAACTTAGTGTGTAATAACTTGGTAGATGATCAACAGCTCATGCCCTAGAGGAAAAAATTAATACAACAAACGGACAAGTTATGCCCCATGCCCAAGCGTTGATACTAGATTAGTGTGTAATGATTTGGTAGATAGTTTATAAGATTTTTTATAAGAGGAAAGATTTTAAGACCCCAAAGGAACAAGTTATGCCCCATGGATGAGGGTTGAAACTAGCTTATTCTGCAATGATTCAGTAGATGATCTACAACACTTTTTGTAGAGGCAAGACTTAAGCCCCAAAGAAACAAGTTATGCCCTATGGGCAAGAGTTGACACTAGTTTGGTGTCTACTAACTTGGCAGATGATCTACAGCTCATGCCCTAGAGGGAAAAATTACTACAACAAACAAACAAGTTATGCGTATGTCCAAGCTTTGATACTATATTAGTGTCTAATGATTTGGTAGATAATTTATAATTCTTGCCCAAGAGGCAAGATTTTTAGACCCCAAAAGAACAAGTTATGCCCCATGGGCAAGAGTTGACACCTGCATATTCTATAATGATTTGATAGATAATCTATAACTCTTGCCCTAGAGGCAAGACTTATACATCAAAGGTGGTTCAACTCGCAATTTTCAAAGAATATTCTTCCTCTCCCATACAAAATATGTTTATAGCAATATTACAATCTTACAACCATATGAGAATCAATTTTCTGGACCAAAAACTAAAATACTATAAGAGAAGAACAAAAGCAATAAATATTAAAAATTATAAAAAGAAAAGCATGGGGGAGTGTTCAATTGCGAGTAGAAAAAAAGATGATATCAATCAACAAAACCAAACATCTAACCAAATAAATAAAAGTGGAGAACCAATTACTAAGGAGGAGTAGATGACCCTTAGATTACAAGGTCTAAATTGTTTCTTATTTTATGACATTTAATTGAGGACAAATGTGATTGAAAAGTTCATAATGATCAAAATACTCATGTAGCAGTCGCACATAATTAATGATAAGATAGCCCCCATAGGAACAATTTATACCTCATAGGCATGAATTGCCCTGCCACATTGTTTACTAATTTAGAAGATACTCAATAACTCTTGCCTCAAGGGAATTACTTGCCACAAGGAAAGGCAAAAAATTTTCTTTGATAATAAAACATAAATATACAAAGATATAAACAAATGAATCAGTAACGATTCTACATTGTATTCTTTACATTATCACATAAAAAATAGCCGATTCAATTTGAAAAGACTGTTTAAAATTTACATAATCTCATAAAAATAGCTAAAACTCCTTCTTGTACAGTGATTTTCAATAACAAAAAAACTAAACTACTGCTCCTGGTGCGTCCTCTTCCTCTTTTTCTTTCCAAATAATCTGCCAACTTTTTCTATAGTGTTGTCTTTTATACCAGCTTCTAGTTTTCTCTTTTCATAATCCCACAATAAAGCTCCATACCTTATGCAAACATAACCAATGTCAATCTATTTAGGAATATCTCTACCATGAATGACATATTCATCAAACGCACAAATAAATGCTCCACAATCACTATGATACAAAAGAAATATGTTACGTGAATATATGGAAAACAAAAAAAATAGAATTGAAATGAATATTTAAAAAATAAATGCAATAAGATACCATTTAATTTGTTGAGGCATCTCATCAACCA
This sequence comes from Capsicum baccatum var. pendulum, assembly GCA_030864225.1. Classification (NCBI taxonomy): domain Eukaryota; kingdom Viridiplantae; phylum Streptophyta; class Magnoliopsida; order Solanales; family Solanaceae; genus Capsicum; species Capsicum baccatum. The sequence goes on along the minus strand of CM061556.1, from coordinate 236,612,664 downwards.
TTTTTATCGGCAAAGTGTCATTTTCAGATTTGTCAATGCCCTTCTCAAGATAGAAATTGACCATTTTCTAAAAATACGGTATCAATGTTTGGTAAGGTAACATCACTTTTTGAACAACTTTATCACTGCGCCTGGTGGTACAGTTGAAGTCGTATACATATATGCACCAATCAGTAAAGTCAAAAACTCCCAAAATCCAGTGTTCAAGTTCAGATTTTTCTCGTGGAACATAAACAGCAAATAAAAAGTTTGTTAAATCTTGAATAAAATTGAACAACAACTTATAAACCCACAAGTTAAGTGTTCCGTCCATATCAAGAGAAAAAGCCGTTGATATTGGAGTCATTGCCTCTTTTGTAGTTTTTCCGTCAACTCAAGTGCTCCAACAATTATTGTTGTTTCATCAGGTGTCAAATCCCCTCCTTTTCTAGCCTGTCATAGCAATAAGAAGCAAACAAGTTAGGGCATACAGTTAAAGGAACATAATGAATTGAAAATGAGGTTCAACTAGCTATAACACCTAATCTTTGTGAGATGAACTTGGTCGTGTAAGCGGATTGTGTTCATGCATACATACAAAATATTGCATGTCGAGAGATATATTTACACTTTCTCAGATTAACATTAAAAATTGGGAAATACTGAATAGATTACTTCATTGCCATGGAAATCCACAAACATTTTTAGTTTAGCTCTCCGTAGAAGCGCAGCATGCCCCTTGCCTAACATCCAATCCAAGACCTAAAAGAAAAACCAAGGATGAAGTTAATATCCCTTTTCTTTATCAAGCCAACTATAAGATCCATAACAACTGAGAAATTCTCTCAAATTACTGCATGAGGTTTTGGGTTTTTTTTCCAATTCTAAAGGTGAACATCCATGTATCTTAATAAAGAAAGTGATGGATATTTTACATATCAAGTTATTAGCATAAGAAGTTTCTCATTTATAGTAATAACAAAAAATAAATAGAGATAGAAAAATGGAGTAACTATGATATTATTACTAATTTTTTCCTTCCATTCAGATTTACTTGTCACTATTTTCCTAATTTGATTTTCATTTTTACTCATCATTTTTGACAAATCAAGAAAATACAAAATAAAAAATTTCATGGTTTACCCTCAACATTAATTACTTATTCTCAAAATCATTTCCAATACCTACTACTAAACATCAATTGATAGTGGTAATATTGTAACGTCACAATACCAATCATTGTTTTCTTAATAATTGTACCACATCAAAATGTGACAAGTAAATCCGAATGGAGGGAGAACATAACCAAGGAACTCCTCCATTCAACTTTATATTGCATTCTTTCCATTTATTTCCAAGCTACAAAAAAGGACAAAGCATACAAATTAACCACCATAGCGTATGCGAGTACAGATCATGGGTTCATGTAGTTTTGTTTCTTAAACCCTGTCATCTAACTCGGAATGAAAGTACAAGGTGGCAACCGAACACACAGCTGGTGAAATATCTCTCTCTTTCTCTGGTAGCAAAACATGAAAACTTAACAACTCTACATGAGTAAATTATAGAATGTGATTGTTGTGCTTTATACCTTACTAATTGGATAAGCAATAGGGAAGAATAATGAGAGAAGAAGCTGAACAAGGGGTGCTATAGTGGATCTAACTGTTAATCCATAGCGAGTATAGATTGATCAAGGAATTATCTACAAATGTAAAACTGACGAACCTAGTTAGAGGACAAGATCTGAGCAAATTCCATAGCTAACAAGCTGAAAGGTTAAGTTGATGAATATAATAGACCACCTCTCTGAACATGAGAATCAGTTTAATAGATACCAGTATTACTACCCACGATGGTACAATCTTGTCCAAGAATATCGGAAGAGACTACAACGAAAAAAAAGAAAAGTAATATATTGGAGAAAAGTAATAAATAAGCTGACAGGGGTAATAAAAGGATAACTATTGCCAAATAAGAATTGGTACACAAAACTCCATTGCTAAGGAGTTTCCGATCAAGAGTGTGCAAAGCAATAGATGTTAGTTTTTTTACCACCGGAAGTATTTTATCTGTAAAAGAAAGGAAGAATACTTTAAAAGGCCGATCAAAGCAGACATAGGTACAACTCAAACTGTGCACAACACTGCTTATCTTCTAACTTATCCCACTATAAGCCCTATTCTAATATGGGTGGTTATTGATACAATTGTAGACCTATGATACTTAAAGTGGCTTAACTATTGTAATTGTGCATTCCAGGTATAAGAAGAATTATGTACCTTTTTCTCTTACTCTTTCAACTATTCAAATACCTTTGCTTGAGTACATAATCAATGCATCATTCCTTTACTGTATGTTTAATTCCACTATTTACTTTGCAATAAACAACATCAAAGAATTTATAGATAGTTTATTTAGTTTCAAAGGAAAAATTCACTCTCCTTTACTTACTCGTGATTTATAGACACCTTGCCTAAGTCAACATTCAACCTTTTCCAGAATTCCTTTGATATTTTGGGGTAGCCAATTCTATACATATATTTACCCAGCTGATACAATTCAAATGGCCACCTTAATTTTTGAAGATATGATTGGAGGTCATCATTTAAAGGCTCAATACTTGGTCACCCCGAGGGCACAAGAATATGCAAGAAAGACTCGTTTTGAGCACAATCAAGGCCGTGGGTGGAAGATTTCTTGGAGCATCGAAGACTTGACGACTCACGGTTTTTGAAAACTCTTAATGGGTCATGATTTGGTTATCTTCATTAAGGGTATTTTGTTCACTTCATTGGGTTTAAATGCAGTCCATGGCCACCCCTTCCTTTAAGGGCATTGTTGTTATTTTGCCTTGTCTTGTAATAGAATATAAATAGAATATTTTAGTTTTTTTTCTCTTTAGTTGTTCATTGATGTAATACTTGAAACATTAAAAACCTTTAGTTGTATGGCTTGGAATAGCCACCACACCGAAATGAGGGCAACAAGTGTGGATATCACTTGTGTTGCAATGTTGGCTTAAGACATTGGTGTTTAGAGGAGGTAAAGTTCCTCTTGTGTTAACGTAGGAGTTAGGTTAACCATTGTGTGTAGTGTTAAGGGTCCAAGATTACCATATTCTTGGATTCTTAAGATTATACCAACTAAGGTCTAACTATCTATCCATTTTGTTTATGTTGTAATCGTTTGGTTGTGTTCTTGTAATTCAAATCCATGACTTGTTGTTCTTGTTTCATTGTTGTTATTCTTCATTTTGTTGTTGGTAACTGTTTTTAGGTGATAAACACATCAATACATTGTGTTCTTGTTGTTGTTTGTTGAATTCGAGTGTGTTCTTCAAAAGGATCCTGGAATCGTTGATCTTGTGGACTGATTTTGAAGTGTGTTTCGTGTTGTCCTTATAATTCTTGTATCACCAGCTGAATGATTTAAAAGAAAAGGTCTGACTAGAGCATAGAATAACCAAGAGGAAATAGAACTCCAAGAATTGAACATATAGAAAAGTTTATAGCTTTACACCAAAGTTACAAAGTAGCAGCTAGATATTTAGCTAATCAACTACTGAAACAACATCGTTAAAGGGGTGGAGGCCAAATTTTCATCATCTTCAGTGTATACATAACCAAGAGAATTTGTACCCTTGTATATACATATACAATATGAATTTTTGACAAAGGGGGCCCAACTGACCCCTTCTACCTGCACAATGTAGGGGTACGTACACTCAATCCTCCCAGACCCCACTTGTGGCTTGTAGAATTACACTTGGTATGTTGTTATTGGTCTAAATGACCCCCTTTTGCCCCTCTAACTATACATTTGGATCTACTAATGAATAGGAAAGTTACAACTTTACACCAAAGTTACAAAGGTAGCAGGTAGATATTAGCCAATCCAAACTACTGATTAGTATTAGTGGAAGTTGGATATTCATGAATGGTATTCATCATCTACAATATACACATAAAAACTGTTTTTGACCTTATAAAATGACAATTGAATTTTCACCAATGCACAACCTCTACTTAACTCTGCCCCTAGCTCTACTAATGAAGTAAACGGCAAGAATAATGGATAAGACATCAAACTTCCATGAAAACAAGCAAACAAACAATAAAAATCCAAACCAACAAACTTTAGCACTTCTTAATAAACCTGAAAAAACTACTGATCAACTTTAGAAGAAGCTGAATTTTTACCAAGACATTCATCGTCTACAAAATACACATAATTTTTTTTTAAGCTTGTATCCAAAGAACCAGAATAAATATAACCATTACAAACAACCAAAAAAGAAATACTATCAGCATGTTTGACCTACTAGAAGAAATGAAGGAACAAAACAAAGGACAAGTCAAAAGCACATTACAAATATAAATTAGGATAGCAGGTGATAATACCGTGTCATTCAAAGGTCGACCACAAGTTTTAAGTGAATAAAACTGCTCATTTGAATCAACAACACAAGAGCCAAACATTAAACATTCAGGCAGCACATTTTTGAGAAATGAGAGATCTGTGGGTCGAAACTTTCTTTCCTACACGTGCCATTGATGAATCCCAACTTGTTTCTTCCAAGTATGGCAATTCTCATCGATTCAATCCACACAATAGTTTGTAGATTTTGCTAAGTGAATAAAAATCAACATAACTCCAGACAGATCTGATGCATTCAGATAAAATTGATGATAATGACTCAATTTCTTGGGCAATTCATTATCTATCACCACCACTACTGTTACTCCTACTATCTTTCTTAATTTTTCTCCTCAATTATCATAACTTAGACCATATCAATAGTCAATAGCTCTTATACCATGATGTAGAAGAGGATTAAGAGAAAGAGGAGAAATGAGGATAATCTCCAAGGTGAACCAAGTCGTGATCCAATGGTTGATGATCAATATCGTGAGTCTATTTGATTGAAATCGGTTTAAGAGAAAGAGGAAAAAGAGAATGAATATTTTAGAAATGAGGAAAAAAAGATAAACAACGAGAATGAATATCTGAGAAAAATCTGGGAAAAAAAAAGAGAAATAAAAAAACTCTAAATAAAGGTTAAAGACAAATAAATAAAAAAAATAAAAAAAATGAAGAAATAGATAATGGTTGAGAAAAATGAAAAAGAAAAAAAATAAAGGTTGAGACAAATAAATTAAAACATGAAAATAAAGTTAAAGGAAAAATAAAAACTGAAAATAATAAAAAACAGAATAATAAATTTAAAGGAAAAAATAAAAAAGTGAAAAAAAAAGTAGAATTATAAAAGTAATGGAAAAACAAAAAAGTGAAAATAATAAAAAATAAAATTTGAGAGATAAATGAGTATGGAAAGTTTAAAAATATATTTGAGGTGTAGAGGGGCAAAATGATACTTTTAGTATATTAAAAAGTAAGGAAGACTATTCTTATTTAGGGTCAAATATCTAAAGCTACCCATATTTGGATCTATAGCATGCAATTTCCTGTGCATCATTAGTTTGGGCCTGCATAATGAGTTGGAGAACATCCACATTACCCAACTATTCGTTGACTCCGACAACTAACTTTTATCCTTTAACCCCAACGGCACCAACTCTACCTAGTTGTATCAAGGAAGAAATTTGTCAGAATTCATTTGTTAGCCTACTGTCTAGTCCTCTTGGGCATCATGCGAGTATAATATGGCATTTCATTCTTACTAAAATTTCAATACTATCCTTGCATGATGTCCAGAGGACTAGACTACTAGTGTGTTTGCAAATGAACTCGACCAATAGTATGGTCTTCCTTGATACAATCAGATATAGTCAATGGAGTTGGCTTTAGACGAAATAAGAGAAAAGAGACCAAGAAGTTGTACTTGAAAATTTCTAGCTTTCAGGTTGTGTCACAGAAAGCAACTGAAGGGTGAAAAATTAAAGAAGCAAAGAAGGGTTTTTATAGTTAGTATGATATGCTTTTACAAAGATAATATTTGGAAATTTTATAAATAACATTCTATATACATTGATTTACATTAGATTTTCTCGTAAGTCAAAGTTGTATTTATCAATCTTAACAACCTACCAAAAACAAAATATTCTTAATAAAAAAATCAACATAAAAAAAAAGGCAAGTGAATTATTGTTATTATTAATTCATTTTTTCCGGTCAACCCATATTGCATAAAAAATTCTGCAAGATGATATGACTAGTAAGTATTAGATTTACAAGATTACCAAGAAAGAATTTTTTTTAAGGAACAAATTATAAGTGAGAAAATGATTAGAACAACAGAAATAACAATCCATTTTAATCTTGTTTTTTGATGTAACTGAAAATCAAGTCGCTTGGAAGTCAAGTAAAAATTGACATTTATTATGACTTTAAGAAAGATCCACAATTGGGGTTCATTAAATTAATTTAAGTCATTATATATTAAACTAACATTACGTGACAGAAAAATGAAAAAGAATTTATGATTTTTTTTTATTTCAAGTATCAAAAACAGTTGTATTCTTTTTTTAAATAAGCGAATTGGGTAGACTGAAAACATATTTTTTTTCGTGTGTATGACACGACCCAAACTGAGGCCCAGATCGACACGGGCATTTCAAACCGTGAAGGCCCGAGAGCTAACTGGCAATCATACACGCCTTTCATATATTTATAAGGAAGTGTGGAAAAGATAACAAAACAGAAACATGGTCATCTGATTATATTAAGAAAACAACAAGGCATAAGTTCAAGAAGACTCAAATCCATCTAACACTTGTCTGGGAAATTTCTACTAACTGAAGGAAAACAATATCTGTTTGAAGATCGGGACAAGGCCCCTGGTCGGACCATAAACCAAAACCAAAACCAAAACCAAATCAGATTAACATAAGTGAACAAGACGCCTTCCGAAGTAAGGGAGGCTTACCAATTTTGAATGTCCGACAACAATCTACTATTTAGGAAGACTGCTAGACTGAGCCTCAGAACCTAAAATATAGACGGTCAATACAGATGTAGTGGTACGTAGAGTAATCCAAAATAACATACTTTTATATAACATAAGTTAGAGCAATTTATCAAATATTTTACATACAATATATGAAAATGCATGGGCATACTTAAAAGAATTTAAAACATTTCTTGAAACCATGACTTACTCTTTATCTTACTTTTGAGCTAGGTGGTGCACCCTACAACTCTACAATCCCACGGGCTATAAGGAATCCACCCTTAACTAGGCGGTCAAGCCCCTAGCCCAAGTTTGTCCCAAGGGTTAGAGTCTCTATCTCTAATATGCTAAGGGGCACAAAGCCAGCGTTTGGTCCCTCTTGGGACATAATAAACCTGTATTGACAAAACACGATTTCCCACAATGAGCCTTTCCACTCAAATGCATTCTTCGGATAACCACCTAACTCTCTTTAAATCCATTTTTAACTCTTTAAGACATCCATTCTTTGAAATCAAAATTTGAAAATCTTACTATGTTATGACATTCATTTGTTTGGAATCGTCATACCAAAACTTGCAAGTCATATCTCTAAGCCATAAAATATCATGTTACAGTACTTTCATTCAAAACAATGTTTAGACCACCAAGTCATTCAAATAGTACAGGAGGATTTGTATATCGAATTAAATGAAACTTATACAAAGACTCTCTCTTTCAACTCTTAAAACATGTGGTGGTCCATTACTTGTAGCAAAGAATGCAACTCTTTAAATCATCACTTTTCATCTATATTAACAAGAAACACCGTCTCTTAAGTTCATAACCAAACCCAAGTCTTAAACTATAGTAAATATATTTGTATTCAAGCTTCTCAATATGCAATTGATATGCAATTGAATAATTCATGACCTATGAAAACAAGAGGCTTTATAACAAGAGAGGGATTATAAATGTTTATGCTCTCAATTCAACGTTCAAACTCAAAAAGCATACATACTTATATATGAGTACAAATCAAATTTAGGGAAAGGCCTCAAGACCAAAACATTATCTCATTGAAATAGTTCACAAAGCATACTTTTTAATTTAATTCAAAACCCTTCATAAATACATGATTTCTCAACGTTCAAAACATTATAAAAATGATTTCATCATACCCATGTAGTTTAGAAAAACCCACATACCTTAATGATGAAGAATTTGTGAAAAGATTAAGCTTGATTGCCCAAACCCTAAGTTGTCTTTCTCCTTTTGTATTTTAGATGATTAACTAATGATTTTCTAGGTTTAAAACCTGTTTTAGGGACTTAAATACGTGTTACTATGTTTAGGGATGGTTATTGGGTGACAAAAGACCATGTTGTCCTTGAAATACTCAAAAATAGAGTTTCTGCATCACTTAGCCATAGGGTTTGCGGATCCATATCCATGGCAAATATTGAAATTTACGGCACCAAGTTCATGGAAAACATTAGGCTTTGCGTCACCAACCTTATTTCCAACCTTTTCCAGTGAGCGTTGGTGATGGTAAGGCGATGTCAAGCCATCCCCTAAGCTATAGTTTGCGGCGCCTACTTAGTTTTGAGGTCATTAAACACCCCCAAAATGTCAATACATGATCTACCATCACTACTGTGGTCCTAAAGATCATTTTAGAAGCATCAAGTAAGTGTTACGACTATAGGGTGTCACAATCATACAACCTGTATGGTGCCTTATTCAAACACTCATAACCTCTTACTCCGGACTCAGATTGATGAACGGTCGGAGGCGTTGGAAAGAAGACTCGAATGTACTTAACTTGATATATAGTAGGCCACATAAATCTTTATATACTATGAGTAACAGTCACTGGAAGTTGACCCATGCAAAATCATCAACTAAAAATCAACCGATAGGAAAAGTTTTCAACTCGACTTTGTGTTAGGGGATTTTTATGACCTAAATTCATATTCAAAGGTATTCAAACACTATAGGATTGATAATCACACATATATTAACAAGGATTCATTGGGTTCTGTCTATATGTGTAGGAATGACGGTCTATCCTAGTCCAAAGGTGCAGGTGTTACATTATCTCTCACTTGGGATCATTCATCCTCGAATGATGGGTAGTGACTTGTTCAAGATCTAAAAGTATGAAATAATAAAAGTAACCTTGCAATGAACATTTATCCTCAACAATATATGCAAAGACATCAAAAGAGCTTCATGATAACCCCTATTAAAATGTGTAAGCACGAAGCGTGAGATATAAAAATTGACATAGAGATGACCTTGCACATGATATCTTAGGATCGTAATCATCACAACATATGATGTGAATTTATTTGGTGACCATAGGTCTTGATTTACATCGGTACAACTATGAAATGAGATTTTGCAGGAGACAGGAATACAAACATTCTCTACTTTACAAGATACAAAGAATAAATGTTACACCTAGAAACAGTACTTATCTATGGCCCAAACAAAAAATAACATACTTCATTATTTCCAACTTACAATTATCCCATAACACTTCTAACCACAAGAGTTTGAGTCCCGCCACGTAATACTCCTATGTTGAAGCCTAACTCAGAGAAAAGAGGAGCTAGCTTAAGCTATGGGACCTCATACCCTACATCTCTTTAAGGATATTACTTCACCTTATCACTGCCATCAAACACCCTCGGGTATTAATTCAAGGAGTAATAACCACATAGCACTTTAGTTTGAGTTTTCATCAATCATAATATTCAAGCCTATCATTACTACACCCACTTCATGGATCTCCCCACTAGGACCGGAATGTTTTTTCCACATATCTCCTTTCTAACTATTTCACTTAACGAAAGTTCATCTCCTTCTTTTCCCCTTCACCTATAACCTTAGCTCAAGAAATTACATCAAAATTTTCACATTGAAGAACATCTACTCCTTTACCTAAGACATTACTAAACATTCACAACCACTATCACACTAATAGACGGAGGGTCATTGAGGAACCCGAGCATAAGCATCATGGATGGAAGTAACACTATTAGACTATAACTTATACTTACTACAGTACTCAAGGAGAGACATGAGGTAAAGATACGATATAATCACAAAGTGCTTTATATATCAAGAGTCTTGATCGTAAGTAGAGAGACACTCTGTCATAAACACAACATAGCATGAGTCCTTAGGATAAACCATACCGAGAAACATAAGTTCTTACATCATGAGTCGTATAACATAAGTTTAGGATTCATGAAGTCAACAATTGAGACAAGTACATCTACTCGAAGCTATCGCTTCTCATTTTCAGATCTGAAATAGTCATGAGTTTGCACAACTTTATCTTTTTGGTTAATCCCGACATAAAATGAATCAACAACATTTAGAAAGCATATTTTATTATAACCAAACATTTTGTGGGACATGAATTTTTATCGATCATGAGCAACAGAACATAGAGCTTGAATATCCGGAATATTAAATTATCGAGGGACATTATTGCTTCTAGTTTGGAGGTCAGAACATGACATGAGTTACATAGAGATCTCAAACGTTAGATATAGGAAAGACTTGAATACATAAGACTTTAGTAGAATGGCCTCTTAAATTGGAGTAGGAGGGGCTTGCTTGCATAAGAATTGATTTTATCATGATTCTTACTTGAAACTTGACACCACAAGAAAATACGGGAACTATTTAATTCATCATCTCCCCCTTAGATCAAAGTCACAATCCTAAACTTAAGGACATATCTTCTCATTAAATCTTACAAGAACAACAATCAACACAATGGGGTATCACCATACAGATAAATGCTTAACTTCCCCTTTTCAACTATACTCTAAAGGCATTGCTTTCCAAGAACGCTACTCTTAATTTTAACCATCCTCTATAGCAATCAACCTACAACTCCCAGTCTCATGAGCATACCCATCCTCATGCCTTATCACATAAAAATCCACTCTCCACTACTTAACATTCTAACATTAGACCATTAATCACATAACTTACATCATAATAAAATCTTTAAGACTATACCAAAGGAACAGACTGCCTACTTATAGTTCCTCCATTCATCTCTAAAGAACATCACACAATAACTCCTTTTTCTTCTCCGTACTACGAGAGTCTAGAGTGAAATATAGGTACACGTGACACTCGTACACATCACACTTTATCTAAACATATACTACCTCCGGGTTAAACTTATTCTTATATACTCACGCTCTTATAAACTTAATGACTCAACCACAATTCATCATTTTAACACTAGTCCTCATGTACATAAATATCATAATTATCCACTCCTTTTTTCACAAGTTGCCAACCTAAGCTATTTCAAACCCCATATTAAGCCTACTAATTCATTCCCATAAAACATACATCACTAATCTTAAAATACTATCCTTTTTAACACTACCCACATCTCAAGTTTAAGCCTATTGTCTACAAACAGGGTCGGATCTACATGGAGCCCAGAGGGTTAATCCGAACCCCCTCGGCCAAAAAAATACACTGTGCATATAGGATCAAATTATTGTTTTAGGTATGAATAAGTAGCACTGCACCTCCTAAACAAAGTATAGTCTGCAACTCAATGGTAAAAGGGCTCAAAATCTATAACTTTTATTGCTTATTTACTATTTGAGAATATTGTGAGAGTGTATATCACTTACATTTCTTTCAAAATACATACCTGGATTTTACATCTTCACCTGTAATTGTTATTAATGTTTTTTATTTTATTCTTTTTAATTTTTTATGTATAATTTTCAAAATTATCATATTTTATTATTTTATTGTTTAAAAGTATTTTACTTTTATTCATGAAGTGATATTTTAATTGTAATACTAATCGCTTATTGATTATTTTTTTAGAGAGGTAAATTGCATGGTCATATATTTTTAGAAGTTGTGATTCTTTTATTGTTTGAATATTAAGATGCTATAGTTAATTTGTTTCTCAAACTAGCTTTTGTATCGTTGCATTTAGAAGTTTTATTTTCCATGACCTTTTAATCAATTAATGTGTTTTTTTAGTAATATTTTGTTTTATTATATTGTATTACTATATTATTAATTAAAAAATTTAAAATATATGAATTTTAAGCCCCATGCCTCGAGGCTTTCGGCTCACCCCCTGCTAAGTAAAATGCAATGTCTCCTACACCACCACCTTTTAAAACACTGATTTAAAGTATGCAATTATTTAATTTCTATTACAATGATTTGATGTGAATAAATAATGATGGTATATATATATTATATACCCATTTTTAGTTTTACCTTCCTATGAAAATGATTGCCAGCTTAGGTACCATATAACCTAGACAAGGCATGTAATAAACTTTTCATTTAGTAAAAGTAGTTTTTTTTAAACAGAAAAAAATATTTTGATGTGAATACTATAATATTTCTAGACAGATTAAATATATAAGGAATTTATTTTTGATTTAACTAAATGAAATTGATATTACTTGTAATTATATGTACAAAATTCTATTTTTTTTTTCACTTTTTGATAATGTTGCACGAACTAAAAGTTTCATATTTATATCTGATGATTGTACTATTATGAAGGAGTTAAAATTAAATGTTAATCTCCAAATTAGTTACTCTCTTTATCTAATTTTATCCAACAAACTGTTGGGTTCATAGTAAATGAGAGGTGTGAATGGAAAATGGAGAAAACCTAGTGGAAGAGAAAAATTGAGATCACACCAATATGAAAAGTGTACTCAAAAATAGGAAAGCTTACTAAATTCTCCCACATTGGTCGGAGAAAGAAGCTTTAAAGTGTTTATATTGTGACACACACTCCTACATGGATAAGTGAGGCAAGGAATAAGATATGCCTCGTGCCGCCGTCGTTGTCGCTCGCTCGGCTTCGACTTCGGCATTGGAAAATGAGATCTATATTTTTGGACATATTTTATTTGATGATCTACAGTTGTGTCATTTTAGAAGGATGCAATCCTTCAGCAACAGGACATACTGATTCATGGAGAGAGATGACAGTTCAGGGAAAGATGCAATCTTTGGATGAATAGACATGAATTTATAGAACATGTGTAACCTTTGACATGAACCATTGCCTCTTTTCAGAAGAGGAGAAGAGGCATGTTATGTCTATAAAAACCTGTTTTCTTCCACAGGTTTTGATACGAGAAATTTCAGAATAAAAAATACCTTTTTTCTCTTCAAAAATTTTGTGTGATCATTAAAACTGTTGAGTGCGTTCGACGAGTCCAAATATTTGAGGTACCGCTATATTTTGATTGAAGGCCATTTAATCCTAGCAGGAAAATTCCGCAACCTCGGGTACAGTGAGGGGAATTATTTCTTTAAGGAAAGTCCATGAATTCAGACGACTTAGCCTTATTCATTTTTGTTTCATCTATTTTCTGAAAAAATAAAATACACCTCTTGGAAAGGTCATTTTGGTCTTGTGTTGAGGGTATTTGATATACTTCATTGTGTTCTTGTTTATAATTGAACTCTAGTAGAAGTTGTTGTTCTGCATATACAGATTCTGCGTACCTATAGAAGAAAATAACAATCTTAAGGAAATAAGTTTCAGAATCTGTATAACTTGATTTTGGAGATTAAAGTTTTAATTTTCTACCCCGCCTGAACTTAACTAGTGATTTGAAGTCATAAAAACTTCATTACATATTAAAGATCATTCGGTAGACAATTGTAAGTCATAAAAACTTCATTGTGAACTAGAAAGAAGAAGCAGAGCTAAACGTTGCTTAACTTTATAAGTAGTATTTTGAAAATATGAAGTATTTTTTGTCTTGTGATGATAGAAAAAATGACAAGCAATAGTCAAATGCAAGATGCGGCAACATCTGTAGGGGCAACTAATATTGCCACTTTAAGTCGCACAAATGCTCCGCCTACAATGGCACCGGTGGAGAAGCAGGGAAAATTTGCGGGCATTGACTTTAACGATGGTTGCAAAAGATGTTCTTTTACCTCACCACTTTCTATATGGAATGGTTCACTAGCGAAGAAGATCCTAAGGTTCCCAAGGAAACCTCGGACAATGAGCGTTTCGTAGTTGTAGAAGCTTGGAGACATTCAGACTTCCTTTGCAGGAATTATATTTTGAGTGGTCTCCAAGATGACCTCTACAATGTTTACAGTGGAACTAAGACATGGAAGGAATTGTGGGGGGGCACTTGAAAGAAAATATAAAATAGAGGATGCGGGAATTAAGAAATTCCTTGAGGCACGGTTCCTGGACTTTAAAATAATAGATAACAAATTGGTTGTCTCTCAAGTGTAGGAGTTGCAAATCATCATACATGATCTCCTAGAAGAAATTATATCTTTAAAAAGTACCTTAGTTGAAAAAATTAAAAAACTTCTTAATACTACATAAATTGTTTTGTAGGTTTGATTGTGAATGATGCATTTCAAGTAGCAGCGATAGTTGAGAATCTACCACCTTTGTGGAAAGACTCCAAAAACTACTTGAAGCATAAACGAAAAGAGATAATTTTTGAAGATCTTATTGTTTGACTGCATATTGAAGAGGATAATAAGGCTGCCGAGAGAAGGTCAAAAGGGAATTCTACAATTAATGGAGCACATATTATAGAAGATGATCAAAACAATTCTAAGAAAAGGAAGAAAGTTGAATAAGGAAGCAATCAACCCAAGAAGAAATTCAAGGGAAAATGCTTCAATTGTGGAAATATTGGCCACAATTCCATGAATTATCGTGCCCCGAAGAAAGGCAAGAAAAAGGACCAAGCAAATATGATTGAATCCAACCAAGAATGCAATGATTTGTGTGCTATGTTCTCAGAATGCAACTTGGTGGGGGAATCCTCGCGAATTGTAGATGGATTCTGGTGCGACCCGCCATGTATGTGCCATTAAAGAGTTGTTTTCATCATTTTCTCCGGCTCAAGTCGAATTAATGATCTATATGGCTAACTTCGCTACTACTAAGGTGGAATGAACAGGGAAAGTGTGCTTGAAAATGACTTTGGGAAAGGTCTTGACACTTAACAATGTCTTATATGTTCTAGAATTATGTAGGAACTTAATTTATGTTTCACTTCTAGATAAGAATGGACTCAAATGTGTAACCGTTTCTGGAAAAATTGTAATTAGCAAAGGAGAAATGTATGTAGGAAAAGGCTATCTCACCGAGGGCCTTTTTAAGATGAATGTAATTACTGTTGAAATAAAAAACAGTTTGAATTCTTCTTATTTTCTTGAGTCTTATTATTTTGGGCATGAACGTTTAGGCCATGTTAATTATAAAACATTACGAAAATTTATTAACATAGAATTTTTACCAAAATTTGAGTGCAATAAATCAAAGTGTCAAATGTGTGTAGAATCAAAGTATGCAAAACATCCTTATAAATTTGGTGAAAGGAATTCTAATCCTTTAGACTTAGTACACACTGACATTTGTGATATTATGTCAATAGTATCACGTGGTGGGAAAAAGTATTTCATAACTTTTATTGAAGATTGGACTAGATATTGTTATGTCTATTTTCTAAATAGTAAGGATGAAGCAATAGAAGCATTTAGGCAATATAAAACTGAAGTTGAAAATCAGTTAGATAAAAGATAAAAATTGATAGAAGTGATAGGGGCAGAGAATATGAATCTCCCTTCACCGAAATATGTGTAGAGAATGGAATCGTCCATCAAACTACGGCCCCGTATTCACCTCAATCAAACAGAATTGTGGAAAGAAAAAACCAAACTTTGAAGAAAATGATGAATGCCTTGCTTATAAATTTTAGTTTACCGCAAAACTTATGGGGGGAGGCTATCCTTACAACCAATCATATACTCAACAGAGTTTTTCCTAGTAAGACACAATCAATTCCTTATGAAAAATGGAAAGGAAGGAAACCCAACTTGAAATATTTCAAAGTATGGGGGTGTCTAGTAAAGGTCCAAATACCTATGCCTAAAAGGGTTAAGATAGGACCTAAAACAGTGGACTGCATGTTCATAGATATGCTAAAAGTAGTAAAGCATTACAATTTTTGGTTCATAAATCCAAACTTTTGGATATTAATGAAAATACGGTAATTGAATCAGACAATGCTGAATTCTTTAAAAAAATTTACCCATAAAAAATTTGACATGAACAGTCTAGTGGAGGATCTAAACGACCTTGAGATGAACCAAGTGAGAATGTACATAATGAAGAAAATCAAAGATGTAGAATTTGTCAAAGAACGTCTACTTCATGTGGATCAGATTTTTTAACATTTCTCTTAGAAAATGAGCCTCAAACATTTAGGGAAGCGATGACATCTTCGGACTCATCCTTTTAGAAATAGGCAGTTAATAGTGAGATTGATTCAATCTTAAGCAACCATACATGGGAAATAGTTGATCTTCCTCCCGGAAATAAACCATTAGGTTCTAAATAGATTTTCAAAAGGAATATAAAAGCGGATAGCACTATTGACAAATACAAGGCAAGAATTGTAGTAAAGGGCTTCAAACAAAAAGAAGGCCTTGATTACTTTGATACATACTCGCCAGTAATAAGGATAACATCGATTCAAATGTTAATTGCCTTAGCAGAATTATACGATCTTCAAATGCATCAAATAGATATGAAAACCGCTTTCCTAAATGGAGAATTGGAGGAAGAAATATACATGGAACAACCTGAGGGTTTTGTGGTTCCAGGAAAGGAAAACAAGGTGTGTAAACTTATCAAGTCATTATATGGACTAAAGTAAGCACCAAAACAATGGCATGCGAAGTTTGACCAAACCATGTTGGCAAACGGATTTTAAAAAAATGAATGTGATAAATATGTTTATATATAAAAACCTCCAAATTGCCAAGTCATTGTATGTTTATATGTGGATGATATGTTGATCATCAGTAGAGATATTTCTGACATAAAAGCAACAAAACGAATGCTCGAGAGAATGTTTTATATGAAAGACCTTGATTTGTAGATGTAATCTTACATATAAGAATCCATCGAAATCCAAAAGGGTTGGCATTGTCACAGTCTCATTATATCAAAAAGGTACTTGACATGTTCAAGTATATGGAATTCGGTATTGCCAAGACTCCATTGGATGCGAGCTTTGCACTTTGACAGAATGAAGGTGAAAGTGGCTCGCAATTAGAGTACGCAAGAGTATTGAGATATTTAATGTATATAATGAACTGTACACGACTAGACATAGCATGTACTATCAGTAAATTGAGTCGGTACACAAGTAATCGCAACAAAACTCACTGGATGGCAATGAAAATAGTTTGGGGTATCTTAAATACACTCAAGATTATGCTTTGCATTATAATAAATATCCTGTGGTACTTGAAGGATATAGTGATGCAGATTGGATCACCGGATTGAACGAAGTAAAATCCACAAGTGGATATGTATTTACTATCGGTGGAGGAGTAGTCTCTTGGAAATCATCCAAACAGACTTGTATTGCTCGCTCTTCAATGGAATCTGAATTTATCGCATTGGATAAAGCCGGTGAAGAAGCAGAATGGCTCCAAAATTTCTTAGAAGATATTACTTATTGGCCCAAGCCAGTGGCACTAGTATGTATACACTGTGATAGCCAAGTGGCAATAGGTAGGGCAGGGAGCATGATGTACAACTATAAATCTCGTCACATACGACAGAGACATAATACCATTAGGGAACTTCTCTCTAGTGGAATTATCAATGTTGACTATGTAAAGTCAAAGGAAAATATGTCGGATCAACCTACGAGAGGCCTATCTATAGAAGGAGTGGAAAGGAATCCAAGGGAATTGATTTAAGGCCTAGGACAAGTCAGCATGGGGGTAACTCTACTAGCAGACTGGAGATCCCAAAAGCTAGGTTCAAGGAGATCAAACAAAGTTATGTCTGACAGGATCAACATTGTCAATTACCCAACCCATTCTCATGATGTAGAAAATGTATAGTAATCAAGGATAAGATTTAAAGTGAAAATTCTTATAATGATTATCTAAATTTGGTAGATTTGACTAAATAGTTTAATCTATAGGATTGAATGTTCAGAAATCACCTATGTGAGGGCGAAGTGGAAGCCGCTTCAAGGAGAATGTTAGTAAAAGCCTATTCTCTAAGCTCTCATGAAATCGAGACGTGTTCATGGCTGAAAAGAATAAAACCGTGAGAAACATAAACGATAAAAGGCTGGTTGTGTGATATATGTTGTCTAGGTGTACATTAAATCTCGACGGTTCAAAGATATCAAATCTACCAATTGACCGAGTGCATCCGATACATGTTCACTACAGAAAGTTCAAAGGGAAACCCACTTATCCAGATACAATCAGTCTTTGCTTGATGATTACATACTTGTCCGTAAAAATTTTACGAAGAATAGCCATTCCCCATTTATGTGAGGGATTGTTGGGTTCATAGTAAATGAGAGGTATGAATGGAAAACTTACTAAATTCTCCTATATTGGTTGGAGAAAGAAGCTTTAAAGTATTTATAATGTGAAACACACTCCCATATGGATAAGTGAGGCAAGGAATAAGAGATGCCTCGCATCGTCATCGTCGTCGCTCGCTCGGTTCAACTTTAGATTTGGATTTTGATTTGTCAAATGATCGATCAATGAGATCTATCTTTTTGAAAAAATTTTATTTGATGGTCCGAATCTACCAAAACCAAACCGTATTCTCCATCTATGCATGCAGCAGCAGATGCAATGCTTCAAAAATTTTGAACTGATGCTTCTGTATTTCCGAATAGAATTAATGCTTCAAAATAGCTACACTATTTTGAACTGATGTGTTGTTTCAGAAGTATGCAATACTTCAGCAAAAGGACATACTGATTCATGGAGAGAGATGACTGTTCAGGAAAAGATGTAATCTTTGGATGAACAGACATAAATTTACAGAGCATGTGTTACCTTTGACATGAACCATTGCCTCTTTTTAGAAGAGGCATATTATGGCTATAAAAAACTGCTTTCTTCCACAAGTTTTGATATGAGAAATTTCAGAGTAAGAAATACACTTTTTCTCTTCAAAAATTCTATGTGATCATTCAAACTGTTGAGTGCGTTTGACAAGTCCAAATATTTGAGGTACCACCATATTTGGATTGAAGTCCATTTTATCCTGGAAGGAAAAATTCGCAACTTTGGGTAGAGTGAGGGGAATTATTTCCTTAAGGAAAGTCCGTGAATTCGGAAGGCTTGGCCTTATTCATTTCTGTTTCATCTATTTTCTGAAAAAATAAAATACACAACTTGGAAAGGTCATTTTGATCTTGTGTTGAGGGTATTTGATATATACTTCATTGTGTTCTTGTTTATACTTGAACTCTAGTTGAACTTTTTGTTCTGCATATACAGATTCTGCGTACCCATAGAAGGAAATAACACAAACAACCATTAGATATTTATTTATCTTACCGTGTAATTTTCAGATAAACAAATTTGCATATGCATTATGCTAGATAACATGGAACCTCATTCGTAAGCAAGAATCTTGACCTCCATAATCGCGTGAAGCATAATGCAATAGACTTTCACTCTTCCCGCCACCATATGTTGAAAAAAAAGGTTCGTGTTGTACATATTCAAGGTAATGACCAAATAGTTGATGCTTTCAACAAAGCACTGGCCAGGCCTGCATATGCGAGAAATCTATTCAAGTTATGGTTAGTGACCCATCACTTAACTTGAGGGGGCCTATTCGTCCACGGGGAATAACAAAGACATGATGAAAGGGGATATGAGTATTCCTAGATGGGCTGATTTAGCTGATGGAGAGGAGTAGGTTTCACCTCTTCCTTTGAATAAAAAATTTAGTTCAGAAGCTTCCATATTTGTGTCTAAAAGTGCACCATAATGAAAAATGAGTCAGGGGCCTTAGCATCAGGACTTAGTCCAATTAACAGTTATTTTAGTGATTTCAGCGAGAATTTTTGATGAGGAAGAGGAAGAAAATATGTTTGATATGTGCTTTGATAAAGTGGCTAGAGATGGAATCTCACCTTAACAAAAAAAGTGAAAGCAATAAAAAGACACATGAGAGGCAACATAGCTGGGATGGTAAAGTGCGGGGAGTATGTTCCAAGACACCTACCAATGTGACAGACAAAGCAAAATCATACAACAGTTTCAATAGCTTCAACAAAATTCAATAAATCCAAGAATAACTAATGAACTATCAAATGTTGTTGGACAGATTGGACGATGAAGACAAGAGAACATACTTCAGGTTACTTTAGACGGGCAATCTTTCTTTTTTAAATTTATGCATTTGTAGAAGGAAGTTTGAGTTTGATAACTCAAATTTCATCCTGGATTTTATATTTTTGTACTGTTTAAGCATCATCATTTTTACTATCATCATAGGGTTCGTGACATTCATTTTGGTTAGGAGATCAATAGATTTGGTCTAATGAAATCTAGTGTAAATCAATGGATATACAATATTACTTATATGAATTTCAAATATTATCTTATCAAAACACGGCACACCAACTTACAAAAGCCTTTTTATGTTTAGGTATATTTTAAAGTTAGATCAGGTCTAAATTTTAAAAATTACCTTACACACTTTTTACCCTTTTAGACTCGATCTAACTGAAAAAACACTATCATTTATTCAATTCTGACCCATGCTCATTTTATGATTAAGTAGAAGAGAGATTTTTTTTTTCCCATTTGGATTGGATTTGGAGGGCTAAAAGAATGGGTGACTTAATTTTCTAAATCTAACAATAAAAAAAGACAGTAAAGGCTTGAATGGATGGCCTTTTGAAGTTAGAAGATCATTTTCAGGTTTTTTCTTTATGTTAGTAAATATAGGCCAGTTATGAAAAAGGGTAAATATACATTATTTTTTTAATGAGGGGATATATCCCCTCGAAATTATTTTTTCATTTACTAATTAACTCCTTGTACGTAATCAAATACTTCAAAACTTGCATCACTGATTATTCCTATCATTTAGATCAAGAAATTAAAGCTACTATTTCGACCATGACAACATAATAAAAGTATTTCCTTCGTCCATTTAATTGAACAAAAATAACTTAAGTCTTTCATATCATTATTTTTAAGAATATAAGGAAAATGTGATTAGAATTTTACTCCAACAACATTTAGGCTACCTAATGAGTTGGAGTACGTCCACACTACCCAATTCTTTGTTGCCTCTCGGAGAACAAACTTCTACCCACTATCTATTCCTATTGGACAACCTACAAGGGTAATACTTCAACGTACAAGTATAAAAACAATAGTAATGTTTTTATGTTTGTAGGTTGATGTTTTACCTGGTAGGTTGTAAAGTAGAACTACAAAGTGGGCTTGCAATCGAACTCCACCAAGGTCTTACTTAATACGACCAGATAAAGTTGATAAAGTTGGCTTTAAAGGAAATAAGCTTGTTGTTGGAGTCAATGAAGAGTTGGGTGGTGTGGACTCCAACAGAAAGAGAAAAGAGGAGCAAGAAGTTGTGCTTGAAAATTCCTAACTCT
Source organism: Capsicum baccatum var. pendulum (assembly GCA_030864225.1). Lineage (NCBI taxonomy): Eukaryota > Viridiplantae > Streptophyta > Magnoliopsida > Solanales > Solanaceae > Capsicum > Capsicum baccatum. The sequence goes on along the minus strand of CM061556.1, from coordinate 236,591,292 downwards.
CAAGGTGTTAGAAAAAGCAACTGAAGGGTGAAAAATTAAAGAACAAAAGAAGAATTTTTATAATTGATATGAGATGATTTTACAAGATAATATGTAAGAATCTTATAAATAACTTTATATAAACAATGATTTACATTAGATTTTGTCAAAAGTCAGAATTCGATCAAACTTATCAATCTTAAAAACTTACCAAAAGCATAGTATTCTTAGTAAGAAATCAACATCACAAAAGGTAAAACAATTATTGTTATTAATTAATTTTTTGACCAGTGAATGACAATTCAATATAAAATCATGCAAGATGATATGAATAAGAACGAAATCCTTAACACCCTCGCGAGGAGGGATCCAAACCCAGTGGAAACATCATTTTTTTAGCCTTTTTTCTGTTACCTTTTTACCTTATATTTCCCAGTGAACTCTTTTTTTTTTCTTTCAAAAAAGGAATAATTTATATTTTCTTTACGTCTTTGTTACCTCACGACTAATTCCACTTCTACCACCTCCTCCCCCTCCCCCCCCTTTTTATTGTCCAAATATTACTTTATTTTATTAGAAACTTACAAATTTAAAATTTTGAATTCGCCTCTGCTAATGAGTAGATACCAAGCATTTCACAAGACAAAACTGTGCAGCTTGAAAAAGATTTTTTTTTTTTGGAATCTCTATGCTATGCTTAGTGGGAATATTTTGTTAATATTAAAAAATCATATACAAACGACATAGAACAAAAGCTAAAGCAAAATCCAAAGAAATATCAAGCAACTCTCCTCAGCATTCATGGCAATAGATTCATCCTTTAGGGCATCAATTTGGGTGATTTCAGATAAGTGTTAACGGAGTTGTAACTGGTCCAAATAGTGAGGAACATTTCCCACGTTAAAAAATGGGAGTGGACTTATAATATATACATCATTTGTTAGACAATGAAGTATATTCACACTACCATTTTAACGAGAAATATTTTCACTCTTCGTATAGTTGAGGGATATATTTTCATCTTAACTAATAAACTTCTTGTGCTTAACCAAATACATCAATACCTCCATCAATGATCTTTTATTTCTATCATTTCGAGGAAATTATAAGTATTATTTTTACCACGATGTAATAAAAATATTTTCATATCATATTTAACAATAAATAAATAACTTAACTCTTTCATATCATTATCTTTAATTACATAAGATAATCTTATCATAATTTAATGCAAACATCATTAGTTTGGGCCTGCATAATGAGGTGGAGAACATCCACATTACCCAACTATTCATTGACTCCGACGACACACTTCTACCCTTTAACGCCAACGACACCAACTCTACCTGGTAGTATCAAGGAAGAAATTTGTCCAAATTCATTTGTTAGCCTATTGTCTAGTCCTCCTGGACATCACGCGAGGATAATATGACATTTCATTCCTGCTAAAATTTCAATACTATCCTCGCATGTTGTCCAGAGGACTAGTGGGTTTGCAAATGAGCTCGAGCAATGGTATAGTCTTCCTTGATACAACCAGATAGAGTAGATGAGGTTGGCATTAAGGGAAAGAAGAGAAAAGAGAGAAAGAAGTTGTACTTGAAAATTTCTAGCTTTCAAGTTGTGTCACAGAAAGCAACTGAAGGGTGAAAAATTAAAGAACAAAAGAAGGGGTTTTATAGTTGGTGTGAGATGCTTTTACAAGATAATATTTGGAAATCTTATAAATAACATTCTATATACATTGATTTACATCAGATTTTCTCAAAAATCAAAATTAGACCAAATTTATCAATCTTAGCAACCTACAAAAAACATAATATTCTTAGTAAAAAAATCAATATAAAAAAGGTAAAAAAAATCAATATAAAAAAGGTAAATGAATTATTATTATTAATTCATTATTTGTCCAGTCAACCCAAATTGCATAAAAAATCCCGCAAGATGATTTGATTAATAAGTATTGAATTTAAAAGATAATCAAAAAAGATTTTTTTTAAGGAACAAATTATAAGAGAGAAAATGGTCAGAACCACATAAATGACAATCTATTTTAATCTTGATTTTGTAAGTGAAAGTCAAGTCATTTGAAATTCAAGTAAAAATTGATATTTATTATGACTTTACAAAAGATCCTGTCACGACCCGAACAGACGCCCAGGAACAAATGAGCATCCCGAACTGTGAAGGCTCGGGAGCCCTTCAATCATATACACAATTCATATATTGTAAGGAAATGTGGAAAATAAACGGAAACATGGTCACTTTAATATCTTAACTGAGTAATGCGGACATAAGTTCAATAAAACTCAAACCATCTAATACATGTTTGCAAAATCTCTACTATGAAAACAACAATCTATTTGAAACCAGGACAAAGCCCCCGGTCGGAACATGAACTAAAAACAATGAGAACAACATAAGTAAACAAGATGCCTTCCAAAGTAAAGGAGGCTCACCAACTCTGAATGTCTGACAACAATCTACTATTTAGCAGGACCGCTAGACTGGGCCTTAGAACCTAAAATATAGGGGGTCAATACAAAATGTACTGGTATGTGAAAACTCCCAAAATAACATGTTTTTATATATCATAATAAGAGAATTTTATAAAACAATAAACATAATGCATAAGTGAAAACACATGGGCATACTGAAATGAATTTCAACAACTCTTGGAAATCATGACTCACTTTCTATTTTCTCTGAGCTAGTTGGTACACCCTACAATTCTGATTATCCCATGAGTTATATGGGATCCGTTCTTGACTTGGCGGCCAAGTCCCCTACCTAAATATTCCTCAAGGGTTGGAGTATCGGTATGGGAGACACGCCAGTCCATAAAGCAGAGTTCCATAATTCTCAATCATAACAATATATCATGGTAGGGCACAAAACCCCAAAGCATGGCTCCTAACCATAGTCCTAAGTTAGGATGACATAAATCATGGCACACAAGACCACATATCATGGTGCCAAAATCTTGAGTTGGTAAATCATGATTTCCAACATTGAGTCTTTCAACTCGTGCTTTCTTCGGGTAACTATCGAACTCTCTTAAGCCCAACTTTTAGTTCCTTAAAACCACTCTTCATACATGCAAAATATTCAACACTTGTTATATTAAGGGCATACTATCACCGGGTATTCTCATACCCCGACTTGTAAGTCATTCATGTCATACCCCGACTTCTAACTCAAAACTCTTCTTCATAAACATGATTAAGGATGTTTAAACATGATAAAATAGTAAATCTTATACCTATGGTGTTTAGAGTAGTCCCACATACCTTAGACTACTTAGTTCAAAGGATAGGATCCAAATCTTGATTTTGTTTCTCGGAAATCTTGAACTTAAACTATGGATTCTTGATCTTCGGAGGGAGGTTAGGGTTTTTTCTTGATAAATTTGAGTGAATTTAGGCATATTATGCACAAAAGATGTTTTAATTCACTGTTTACATGACTAGGGTTTGTAGAGAAAAGATAAGACTGCCCCTCAGAATTAAAAGTTTTAGCAGAAATACAAATTTTGAGGCTCACCGCTGCTCCCTATTGGTGCCACCGCTATAGGCATCGCTGAGCGGTGTAATTGCGGTGACCTACTGTTTTAGAAAATCCTAATTTTGAGGCTTACCACTGAGCACTATTGGTTACACCGCTATAGGCACCACCGAGTGGTGTAATCGTGGCAACTTACTGCCTCACACGAAAAATGCTATAACTTTTCACTCGGGTATCGGATTAAGGCAAAATTAAAATCGTTGGAAAGCTAACTCAATTATCTCCAATTTGGTGTGGTCTTAATCTAAAAAAGTTCATGTATATCAAAAGTTATACACGTTCAAAGTAGACCCTTGTTGAATCGAATACCAAACTCTAGATGAATCAAAGATTCTTAGCTCAACTTTGATCTCAATAAATTCTACAGACATCTTTCACTTCGAGAGAACTTCATAAAATAGGATAAAAATCATGACAATTAAAATATTAATTATGGGATTAGAGATTGGACATATAGGAACGACAGTTCAATTTCTAGCTAAAAAATGTGGGTTGTTACATTATCTCCCCATTGGGATCATTCGTCCCCGAATGATGGGTAGGATCTTGTTGAAGCTCGAAAAGTATGAAGTAAGGAATGTAACCTCGGATTGAACATTTTCTTTTCCTTAAGAGAATATGCAAAGGCATCAAAAGAGTTTCATGATAATCCCCTAGTGAATCGTATACACACGAAGCGTGAGTTGATAAGGATTGACATAGAGATGACCTTGCACATGATTCATGATCATCACAACATAAGACATGAGTTTATTTGGTGATAATAGGCCTGATTATATCAGTACAATCACGAAATGAGATTTCGTGGAAGATAGGAATTAGAAGCATTCTCTACCTTACAAGATACAATGAATAGACCTAAATCTTAGAGACATTACTCAAACATGCCCCTTACAATAAATAACATACTTCATCATTGCCGACTTAAAATTCTCCCAAAAATCATCTAACCACAAGAGTTTGAGTCCCACTGTATAATACTTCCATGTTGAAGCCTAACTTGAAGTTAAAAGGATGCTAACTTAAACTACGGGATCCTGTACTCTACATCACATTAAGAAATTACCTCACCTCATCACTATAACCCAACAATCTCAAGTCTTAATTCAAGGAGTAATAACCACATGGCTCATTGGTTTGTGTTTTCATCAATCACAACATTCAAGCCTATCATTACTACACCCACTTAATGGCTCTCTCCACTGAGACCATCAAATTCAATCATTCTCACTAAGATTTTCACCATATATCTCCTTTATAACTATTTCATGTAACGAATGTTCATCTCCTTCTTTGCCCCTTCACCTATAACCTTATCTAAAGATATCACATCAAACTTTTCACACTATAGAACATCTACTCCCCTACCTAAAACATTACTATGCTTCCATAGCCACCATCCTATTAACATACAGAGGGTCATTGAGGGACCCGAGCATAAGCATCAAGAATGGGAGAAAATCCAGGAACTACCTTAATTCACCATCTCCCTCTTAGATCATAGTCATGATCCTAGACTTGCGAACATATTCCCTCATCAAATAAATAACCACAACTCTCAACAAAATAATGTATCACCATACACATAAATGCTAAACTCCCTTTTTTAAATTTATACTCTACAGGCATTGCTTTCCATGAACGCTACTATTAATTTTTATCCTCTATAGACATCAAGTTACAACTCATAGTCTTATGAGCATACCCATCCTAACTCCTTATTACATAAAAATCCAATCCATTCCACTTTACATTCTAACATTAGACCGCTAATCACATAAGCTACAACATAATAATTTTTTTGTAAAACTATCCCAAAGGCACATACCGTCTACCTATATTCCCTCAATTCAGATCTAAAGAACATCACACAACAACTCTTTAGTCTTTCCCATACTACAAAAATTCAAGAATAGGAACTAGGTGCACAAACACTTACATACATAAAACTTTATCTAACAACATGCTACTTGGGGGTTCAACTTATTCTCCTTTACCCACGCTCTTATCTGCTTAATAACTCAACCGCAATTCATTGTTATAACACTAGTATCATAGATATACGTATATATAAATTATCATTATCAAATCCTTATTTCAAAAGTTGCCAACCTAGGTTATTCCAAATATTGCATGAAGCCCACTAATTACTTTCTACAAGACACACATTAACAATCTTAAGCTACTATTTCCACCACTACACTCCACATCTTATTGTCTAAAGACACTAATAATGTAAAGCATGCCAAATTCATACCCATCACGGGAGAAAATCTATAATATACCCGTAACAACATCTAGCGAGGTCTCTGCATCCTGGAGGTTAGATAAGGTATATAATCAATTATGACCACCACTGGCAGCTGAAGTTGTACCCTTAGGAGGAGAAGATATGGATGCGGCTTGGGAGTTAGCTCCCCCTATATTCCCTCCATCTGAGGGACAGTCCCTCTGAAAATGGCCCACTTAGCCGCATGAATAACACCTCCGAATCTCAGAATAACACTTCCCCAGATGATTTCTCCCACAATTACTATAATGAGGATGTGACCAAAAAGGCTGAGTCACATTCTCTTAGGACTGGGTTCCATAATCTCCAGGCCTATCTCCTCACTGAAAATGCTATTCACCCGAAGGCCTGGGCTCAGGTGCACTTGCTGACGACTGAGCATTGCTCTAAAACTTCTTTTTAGAACACTTATTTCCCCAATTACCACCTTGGTGCTGACTGTTATTTTGATCTGTGGACCCAACTCTCTTAGTTTCTCTTTATTTTCCCTTACCTTAGCCAACCTCTTCTTTTGCTCTTCTACCTATTGCATATGAATGGACAACCTAGAGAAATCCATATCTTTATTCAGCATCGCTCCCTTGCATTCTAAAACCAAATCATCTAAGAGACCGGATACAAACTTTTTCATGTGAGCTCTCATGTTACCCCTTAATTCTAGAGAATAATGGGATAGCTGCGTGAAATTGAATGTATAATATTTTACCCTCATCTTCCCTAGCTTCAGATTCATAAATTCTTCAGCCTTTTCTTCCCTCAATTCCTGGGGAAAGAAACAATCTAGGAAGGTCTCTACAAACTCACCCCATATAGAAGGCTCAGCATCACTACCCTTTGAATCCTCCCATTCATTATACCATTGATTGGACAAATCCTTGAACTGATAGGCTACTAACTCAACCCCCTCAACATCATTCGCATGCATAACTTTAAATTTTTTCTCCAGTTTACCAATGAACCCTTGGGGTTCCTCCTCAACCTTTGTGCTAGTAAAGGTAGGTGGGTTTAGCCTCATGAATTGACCAACCCGTGCAACCTCAAATGAACCAGACACAGAATCCACATCTTCAGACCGATAGGTCAAAGAGTCCACTAGCTGAGCAATTATATGGATGGACTGTTGGAACTCAGTAATTGAAACTTCCCTCTGAGAAAGATGGGGATGGTTAACACCGGTACTTGGGGCCCGAGGTGGACTATTCGGAACTGGAGAAACTCCCACAGTAGCAATAAACTCTGGGGTACAAGCTCTATTATGGGTCCGCATTCCATGAGTAGGACAGACATCCTTAGCTTGGGCATTTTGTTTATTAGATCTATAGTGAGGCATGATAATTTTTATGAAACATAGGAAATCATTGATTAGAGGACATTCATACTATATGGCATGAACCAAATCATGAAAAGAAGAAAGATATTTTTAAACGCCTTATAGCCTGTTACTTATAAGTGTGGCGCGCTACACACCCATAAACAGGACTCTAACCGACATGATTTCACAGACACCCTGGGACCATGAACCTCGCTATGATACCAAGTTTTTCACGAACCGAACTGAGGTCCAGGATGGGACGAGCATCCCAAACTATAAAGGCTCGAGAGCCCTTCTCTAAATGGCAATCATATGCACAATTTATATACTGTAAGGAAATGCAGAAAATAAATGGAAACATGGTCACTTTAATATATCAACTGAGTAATGTAGACATAAGTTCAATAAAACTCAAACTATCTAATACACATTTGCAAAATCTTTAATACAACTGAAAACAACAATCTGTTTGAAATGGGACAAGGCCACCGTTCGGACCATGAACTAAAAACAATGATATTGATATATGTAAGCAAGATGCCTTCCGAAGTAAGGGAGGCTCACCAACTCTGAATGTCTGGTAAGAATCTACTGTTTAGTAGGACCACTACATTGGACCTCAGAACCTAAAATATAGGGGGTCAATACAAAATGTATTGGTATGCAAAACAATATATCATAATGAGGGAATTTTATAAAACAATAAATATAATGCATAAGTGAAAAGACACGGGCATAATGGATTTCAACAACTCTTGGAAATCATGACTCACTTTCTATTTTCTACTGATCTAGATAGTACACCCTACAATTCTATCATCCCACGGGCTATATGGGATCCGCTCTTGACTCGGTGGCCAAGCTCCTAATCCAAGTTTGCCATAAAGGTTGGAGTATTGGTATAGGAGACACGCCAGTCCACAAAGTAGGGTGCAATAATTCCCAATCATAATAATATATCATGGTAGGGAACAAGACCACAAATAATAGCTCCAAATAATAGTCCCAATTTGAAACGATATGAATCAAGGAATACAAGACCATACAACATGATGCCAAAATTTTGAGTCGGCAAACCACAATTTTCGTCATTGAGTCTCTCGACTCGTGTTTTCTTTGGGTAACCATATAACTCTCTTGAGACCAACTTTTAGTTCTTTAAAACCATTCTTCATACATTAAAAACATTCTCTTGTTCTGTTAAGTGCATACTATCACCGGGTATCGTCATACCCCGACTTGCAAGTGATTCATGTCACACCATAACATATATATAGCTCTTTTTTACTTATCCTCATGTTAATGACCATCCATAGTTTTTAAACATCAAGTGAGAGAGATTCATGCAATACATTTTTATTTGAGTTTACATCAAAGACACTCTTCTCTTTATAGTACGATCATATGGTGGCAATATTATATTTGCATTACTCAAAACCCATGGAAATTATTAATTTGACACAATGAACATTTATAATACGAAAGACACCCTCTCAACATGTCATAATTAGTATCAATCCATGATCATTAAACAAACATTCACCCTTTTGTTTTCTTTAAGAAAGTTCATGCAATTCAAACAATCCAATACACTTGAAACCAAATACATCATAAAAGTAGGAGTTTTTATCATTCATGCTCCCAATCAAACTCTTCATTACAAACGAAAATATACATATATATTTACTATTTAAATTTTGTGAAAAAGGTTCAAGAAAACACATAATTTCACCAAAACAATTCCATGATACATACTTTTCGAAACAATATCTAAACTCTTCTTTATAAACATGATTGGGGATGTTTAAACATGATAAAATAGTAAATCTTATGCCCATGGTGTTTAGAGTAGTCCCATATACCTTAGACTACTTAGTTTGAAGAATAGGATCCGAATCTTGATTTTGTTTCTTGAAATTCTTAAACTCAAAGTATAGATTCTTGATCTTTGGAAGGGGGTTAGGGTTTTATTTTTGATAGATTTGAGTGAATTTGGGCATATTATGTCCAAAAGACATTTTAATTTACTGTTTACATGACTTGGGTTTATAGGGAAAAGTCAAGACTGCCCATTGGAATTAAAAGTTTCAGCAGAAATCCCAATTTTGAGGCTTACCGCTGAGTGCTATTGGTGCCACCGCTATGGGCACCGCCGAGCGGTGTAATCGCAATCACCCACTATTTTGAAAAATCCCAACTTTGAGGTTTACTGCTGAGCGCTACTGGTTCCACCGCTATAGGCACCGCCGAGAGGTGTAATCACGACAGCTTACCGCCTCACACAAAAAATGCTATAACCTTTCACTCGGGTATTAGATTAAGGCAAAATTGGTATTTTTGGAAAGCTGACTCAATTATCTACACTTTAGTGGGCCTTGATATGAAAAATTCCAAGTATATCAAAAGTTATACACATTTAAAGTATACCTTTGTATAATTGAATACCAAACTTTGGATGAATCAAAGATTCTTAGCTCAACTTTGCTCTCAATAAATTCTATGAACATCTTTCACTTTGAGAGAACTTCATAAACTATGATAAAGATCATGACAAATGTATTAAATTATGAATCATGGGATTAAGTTTTGCACATATAGGAACGATGGTTCACTTTCTAGCTATAAAATGTGGGTTGTTACAGATCCACAATTGATGTCAAGAAATTATTGTTAGTCATTATCTATTAAATTAATATTATTTGATAGAAAAATTAAAAAAAGATTTTATTATTATTATTTTTATTTTAGTATCAAGCACAATTGTTTTTTAATAAATATGCGGGTCGGGTGGATTGAAAATATGTTTGCGGTGGGACAGCTTGAAATCTTCGCGGGATTGAACCACAACCGCACCGTTTGCCATGTCTAGGTACATAACATCAACCTCTAAATGAAAATGGTGCTTGTAGCTAAGGAAAGGATTTTTCCAACATATGAAGAGGCTTATAACTATCAAGGTATAAAAGAAGTCTGAGTAATATCCCTTTTAAATTATCTAAGTGAGTTGGCATAATAGTATTACTCTATTATACAAGTCAATAGTCATAAGACTATCACAACATCCAATTATTGTACCAAAGGCAGCCAAATATGTATAACACTGCTAGTGAACCAACAGTGTAGTTAATTATTGTACCAAATGTTACTTATATTGTACTTCAAACCCAAACTTTTAATTTATTGAGAAATATCTATCTACCTATTCACTTTGATGATTCCACTACTTACTGTCTTTACTTTAAAAGAAAAGGGCTTCCACTACACCATTTGTTTTTCCCCTTCCTACTCTTTTCTGTTCATTATTTGTTTTCTTGCTTCTTCTTTTCTAAGTCTCTTCTCTTATTTTCTCCTTTTATTACTTTGTTTATTTTCTTTCTTGCTATTCCCTATTTTTTGTTTTTCTCCTTTTGTTGTTTTGTTTGTTTTCCTTCTTTCAATTTCTAAATTATTGTCTCTTTGTATGAATAATTTTGTACTATATTTTTTTATTTAGGGATTTGAGAAATTGGGGTTTCAAGAACGAGTGGTGGACTACGCGTTAAAGTCTCCAAGGGAAGTTGATTGGAATGATGGACCTTTAGAAGTTTTCTATTAAGAGGTAAGAATGAACTTTCATATTCTTAAAGGATTATAGATTTTTTTACTGCTTACTTCAAATTTTTTATGCATGCAACATACAACAACAATAACAACAACAAACCCAGTTTATTTCATGTTTTTTTTTTACTTTTCGTAGATTGAGTTTTGTATAAATTGTATGTCGAAGCCCAAGTGTAACACCCCTAATATGGTACTCAAAATGCTACACGGTGCTTATGACCCTAAGGGACCACAAGCTACCCAAGACTGATATCTGTACCTGTACACTGCATAATATACTTGTAGAATGGGAAAAACATGAATAATAGGCCATAACGTTCAACTAAATAGAATATCTAATAAATACTAATGTCCATATAAGGTAACAAATACCCAAAACAACTGAAAGTTGAATCTAAAATCTTAACTAAATCTGAAAGCCCCTAAATACTGTTTGAAATAAGGAGTTGAAGGAATATGTCTCCAACTAACTCCGTCTAGCAAAACAGAACTGAAATAATGAATGAAATAAAATAATATCATCCTCGAATAGATGAGGACTCACTGCAACACTGCGACTGGAATGCTACTGCTGATCTGGAACTCGTGTCTCTGAACCTATGGTGTAACATGAAAGAAAGAACCATAGTGCAAATATGTCAGTACGACTGGGAGTATTGAGTATACGAGTGATGTAGGCTAAATCAAAAGGGTTTACATGCATGAACAATGCTAACTGACTGACTGATATGAACATAAGAGTACAAACATGCGTACATAGTAACTAAAATCTTGAATACATGATATCTGGATTTGTACGCTAATACATGGTTTACTGTTATCTCACATAACTGATACTGAAATTTTGATAACATGGATGACTGTGTCTGACAGTCCTGAATCTGATGGAACTACCTGAGTTCTGTACTGTAATTGAATTGACTGTAACTGACAGTCCTGGTAAACTAAAATCTGAAGAACTATCTGAGTTCTTTTTACTGAGACTGGGACTAAAACTGTGGGAGGTAGTTGCTTAACCGACATGCCCCAATAATGCATATAGCTAGGTTAGGGCCTAATCTCTACCCCGACTGGAAGGGTATTGATGTTGGGCGTATTTATACCCCTAAGAACCATAATTTACCCATATTTTAGGCTAAGTTCGAGAGAAAAGTTACATGTTTGGAAAAGAGAGTGTGACAAGAAAATAGGGCTTCCAACCCCTGTTTACACGTTAATGCCTTAACTGGATTAACTTTCTTGGAGAGTTCGTACCATTAGTTATACACTTTAGGCTCGGGAGAGTTAAAGTAAAATAATCCTTGATAGTTGGGAAACACTAGGATTTACCATTAGAATACGAATCTCTATAAGTGCATGTATGTCTAAATTCCGCATTACTCATAGTTAATAGATACGTAGAACTTACAAGGTGGATATAACCCTAACTTACAAATCTCTGTGATTAAATCTTACTAAACAACTCGCCTCATTTGTTACTTTGATATTAGTAATTCACGCATAATCAAACTCCCCCTTTTCCGTAAATTTTCGACCAACAGTCTACTAATAATTACAACACTTAGTGACCAAGTATTCCCTGTGGGATTCAACACCCAACCCAGTTGGGTTCTATATTTGACATCGACCGCTTACAATTTCTAACGAGAGCTGTAGTTTAGGCGTTATCAAATTTTGGCGCCATTGCCGGGGAATACGGTTGTCAACTAAGTTTGTGATAGTTAATAGACCCTTTGGTCAAAGATTCTCGAATTTTACTTTTAGTTATTGTTTTTGTTTTATTCAGGTTTGGTAGAGTGCATGCCAAATACACGACGTTCTGGTCAGCCATTATTACCTATAAATCCTGAACCTCAACTTATTGGCAGAATGGATGCAAAACGTAACATTAAAAGAAAGGCTGCTCAACAGGAGCAGGCCAGATTAGCTGCATTGGCAGTTGCTCAAGTGCATCAACAGAATATTGATAACCCAGGGCGAGTAGCAAATCCTGATGATGAGGACCTGGGTGATGATGAGTTACTAAATCCAAGGCGTGCAGATGAGGTGGCAGTGCCTGTGAACAGGAGAGATCGTCGAGCTAGAATGAGACCTGACCGCTGAGCTATGCAGGTTTCTTTTGATGATGATGATGACGATCTGGATGGAGCTGGTGTCACTGGGGCTATTATTCCTCCACCCTTGGCACCTGGAGCCAAGTTCAATATCACTAGCACCATGATTCAGTTATTGCAGCTCAAGGGGTTATTTGGTGGACTTACAGGCGATGATCCTAATATGCATTTGATCAATTTTATCTCAACATGCAAGTCGTTTGACAATCCAAGAGTTGGATAGAATGCAATTCGGCTGTGCTTATTTCCATTGTCTCTATCTGGAGAGGCAACTCTATGGTTGAACGGGCTAACTCCTGATTCTATTACTAATTGGAGGCAACTGAAAGACGCTTTCCTAGAAAGATTCTTTCCGCCATCCAAGAGAGCACAATTAAGGGATGAGATTAGCAATTTTCGACAGCTTCCAACTGAAGCTCTCCACATAATATGGGATAGGTTCACGAAGAAGCTTATGCGGTGCCCAAACCATCAGATGACCAATATCCACTTGATGGAAATATTATACAGGGCTTTAAACTTGGTGAAAAAGCAGTGGTTGATAATGCTGTAGGGGGTCATTCATGGACCTTACTTTTATTGAGGCAAGTGATACGCTGGATCGTATAACAAAGCAGAGTAGAGCTTGGCATACTAGGGATTCTGAGGTAGCGAGCTCTACTGTATCTATTGGCATGACAGCAGAACAGAGGCGAAGACAAGAGGAACGTGACATAGATATGGCTCACATGAGACGCAGATGGATCTTCTTACCAAGCATTTATTATCAGGGAAGACTGAAAAGGTTAAGGCCATTGTATCACAGGGAAGAGATAAATCTGATTCTGAGGAGGAAGCAAATTATTTGAATAATTAGGGGGGTTTTCGAGGTAATGCCCAAGGAAACCAAGGTTGGAACTATTATGATAAATCTGGATAGAAGAATAAGACTGACAGGAGTGGTTTGTATGTTCCTCCTAGAAATCGTGAGGCCGCGACATCTAGCTCTGGGAAGATGTCCATGGAAGATATGATGGCTAAGCTGTTGAAAGGAGTGGAGGCAACCAATACGGGAGTAAATGAGGTAAAGAATGATTTGTCATCAATAAATTAGTTGGTTGACTCGCATTCCACTTTAATAAAACAACTAGAACAACAATTGAGTCAACTATCAGCGGCATTCAACCAAAGAAAAGCCGGCACCTTACCAAGCGACACTATTCAAAATCCAAGAAATGATGGATCATGTATGGCTATTACTACCAGGAGAGGTAAGGTGTTGGAAAATCCATCTAAAGGAAAACAGGTGGTTGATAATACAGAAGAGAATGTGATTGAAGAAGATTGTGACGATTCTTTAAAAGCTGAAAATCAGAATGAGAACGTTCATGACACTACACCTAGACATCACCAGCCTGGAAATATTGATAATAGGAAGCAAGATAAAAAGGAAGTGGTGGAGAAAACTATTCCCCTTCCACCACCACCTTTTCCTCAAAGACTGAAGAAGAAAGCTGATGACACCAGGTTCAGTAAATTTATGACTATGTTGAAGCAGCTGACTATTAATGTTCCTTTAGTGGAGGCGCTGGAACAGATGCCTGGGTATGCTAAATTCATGAAGGACCTTTTGACAAAGAAGCGAGCAGAAAGCTATAAGCTGGCAGATAATGTTCATCATTGCAGTGCAATCACTACAAGATCGTTAGTTCAGAAGTCGACAGATCCTGGTGCTTTCACTATTCCTTGCACGGTTGGATCTTTGGATTTTGCTAAGGCATTGTGCTATTCGGGTGCTACCATCAATTTGATGCCGCAATCTATTTACAGGAAGTTGGGGTTGGGTGATCCTACACCAACCAATATGCGGCTCGTGATGACAGATAGGTCGATAAAACAACCTGTTGGTATCATATATGATGTATTGGTGAAGGTTTTCACCTTTATTTTTCCTGCAGACTTTGTTATTTTGGATTGCGAAGTGGATTCTGAAGTTCCCATAATCTTGGGATGCCCTTTCCTTACAACAGGAAGTGTGCTTATTGATTTAAGAGCTAATGAGCTTTTATTTCAGATGAATGACGAAGTGGTTCATTTTGATGTATGCAAATCAATGAAGAAGCCTAAAGATATGAATGTGTTCTCTATAGCTGAGGTTTATTATGATGATGAGAAAGAATTATCTATAGAGAAGCAGCTTATTATTGATCCATTGGCTGCTGTGCTTATGAATTTTGAGCATGAGGATGTTGAAGAATATGAAGAAACTATTTGTGCTCTAATAGGAATAGGGTCCTATTCTCATGCTCCTAAGAAGCTGGACCTCGATCTTAAGAATCGACCATCACCACCAGCAAAACCATCTATTGAAGAGCCACCAGTGCTAGAATTAAAAGAACTACCCAGTCATTTGAAGTATGCATTTTTGGGAAGTGGTGAGACACTTCCAGTTATTATTGCGGCTGATTTGGGTGAGCAGAAAGTAGCGGCTCTCATCTCTGTCCTAAAGAGGTACAAGATATCCATCGGTTGGACTATTGCTGATATAATTGGTATCCCTCCTGGGATATGTATGCACAGGATTCAACTCAAAGAAAATTATGTGCCTACCATTGAGCATCAACGACGTTTGAATCTACCTATGCAAGAGGTGGTGAAGAAAGAAATTATTAAGTGGTTAGATGCAGGGGTGGTGTATCCAATCTCGGACAGTAAATGGGTGAGTTCGATATAATGTGTTCCCAAGAAAGGGGGCATGAAGGTAGTTGCAAACGAAAAGAATGAGCTAATTCCACTCAGACCTGTCACAGGGTGGAGAGTGTGTATGGACTACCGGAAGCTGAATTTGTGGACGCTAAAGGATCACTTCCCAATGCCATTCATGGACCAAATGCTTGATCGATTGGCAGGGAAGGGATGGTTTTGTTTCTTAGATGGTTATTCCGGTGATAATCAGATTTGCATTGCTCCTGAGGATCAAGAGAAGACCACTTTTACATGCCCGTATGGTACGTTTGCCTTCAAACATATGCCATTTGGGCTATGTAATACACCTGCCACTTTTTAGCGTTGTATGATGTCCATTTTTTTTGATATGGTTGAAGACACCTTGGAGGTGTTCATGGATGATTTTTCAGTTGTAGGTGAGTTGTTTGAATCGTGCTTGGCGAATCTGAGTATGGCGTTGCAGAGATGTGTTGAATTCAACTTGGTGCTAAACTGGGAGAAGTGCCATTTTATGGTTAAGAAAGGCATTGTTCTTGGGCATAAAGTCTCTGAAAGAGGAATTTAGGTCGATCGAGCCAAGATTAAAGTTATCGAGAAACTACCACCTCCAATTTTTGTAAAGGGAGTTCGTAGTTTCCTCGGTCATGCAGGTTTTTATCGGAGGTTTATTAAAGACTTCTCCAAGATTGCTAGTCCATTATGCAAACTTTTGGAGAAATATGCAAATTTCAACTTCGATGAAGATTGCTTGAAGGCATTTGAATGCCTCAAAGGGAAGCTAGTTGAAGCTCCTATTATTGTAGCACCTGATTGGTCTCTACCGTTTGAAGTTATGTGTGATGCATGTGGGGTAGATTTGGGTGTTGTACTTGGTTAGAGAAGATAAAGTCTATTTCATCCAATCTACTATGCGAGCAAGGCCTTGCATGGAGCCCAGAAGAACTATACCATCACAGAACAAGAGCTTCTAGCAGTTGTTTATGCTTTCAAAAAGTTCCGTGCTTACTTGTTGGGAACCAAAGTAGTGGTTCATACAGATCATGCGTCTTTGAGATATTTAATGGAAAAGAAGGATGCTAAGCCAAGGCTAATTCGATGGGTATTATTGCTCCAAGAATTTTATTTCGAGGTATAAGATAGAAAAGGTTGCAAAAACCAAGTAGCTGATCATCTATCTAGACTTGAGAGTGAGCACATAGCGCAGCCCGATCTTGAGATTGATGATGCATTTCCCGACAAATAGATCCTAGCCACTATGGTGGAAGACTTACCGTGGTATGCAGACTTTGCGAACTACGTGGTAAGTAAAGTGATGCCTGAGAATATATCCTTTCATCAAAAGAGAAAGTTCATGCATGATGTGAAACAGTACTTCTGGGATGAACCGTATCTTTTTCGACGTTGTGCTGATGGTGTTATTAGGTGATGCATCTCAAATGTGGAGGTGCCTAGCATATTGGAAGCAAGTCATGCTTCCCAAGTTGGGGGTCACCATGCAGGTGATCAGACAACCAGGAAGGTATTGCAAAGCAGTTATTATTGGCCTTCATTATTCAAAGATGCCTACGATTTTGTGAGAATATGTGATCAATGTCAGAGGCAAGGCGCGATTTCAAAGCACCATGAGATGCCCATGTCTAATATTCTTGAAGTAGAGCTATTTGATGTATGGGGCATTGATTTCATGGGCCCATTTGTGAGTTCGTTTGTGATGAAATATATCCTAGTTGCTGTGGATTATGTATCCAAATAGGTCGAAGCAGTAGCACTGGCTGATAATGAAGGTAAGTGTGTTGTAGCATTCTTAAAGAGAAATATCTTCTCTCGTTTTGGGGTACCATGCACCATCATAAGTGATGGAGGATCACACTTTTGCAACAAGCTGTTCAGAGCCATGTTGGTGAAATATGGGGTCAAGCAACATAAGGTAGCTACACCTTACCACCCACAAACTAGTGGGCAGGTAGAGGTTTCTAATCGGGAGATCAAGCTGATCCTTTCTAAGACTGTAAATGCTAGTAGTAAAGATTGGTCTTGAAAGCTGGATGATGCCTTATGGGCTTATAGGACTGCGTTCAAGACACCAATTGGCATGTCACCTTACCAACTAGTTTATGGCAAGGCTTGTCACTTGCCAATTGAGCTAGAGTATAAAACGCTGTGGGCATTAAAGCGGCTTAACCTGAATTGGGATAATGCTATTAATTTGAGATTGGAGCAGCTAAATGAGATGGATGAATTCCGTCTATATGCGTATGAAAGATCAGACCTCTACAAGGAAAGGATGAAAAAGTACCATGATCGGAGGATTATCCAACGAAACTTTCAGAAGGGTGATTTGGTACTTCTTTTCAACTCCAGACTAAAGCTATTTCCAGGTAAGTTGAAGTCTAAATGGTCCAGTCTATTCAAAATTAGCCAAGTCTACTCGTCTAGAGTAGTGGAGTTAGAAAACAATGATGGTGGTATCTTTAAGGTGAATAGCCAACGAGTGAAGCCATATATCGGTCCACCCGATTCGATAAAGGGCATGGCCACTATCTATCTCGATGAAGTCTAAGTAATCGAGGTAACTATGTCGTGCCGCAACAATAAATCAAGTGCTACGTGGGAGGCAACCCATCATTTTTAATTGTTTTGTTTTACTAGGAGTTTGTTTTTGTTAAATAAAAATCCAAAAAGAAGAGTCGAGCCACGACCAAAACTAAGGTGCTTGGTGGGAGGCAACCCATCTTTATAATCGTTTTTGTTGTTTTTGATTAAGTGTAGGTGCAAGGCGTACAAAGGAGGGGATTAATCCCAAAATTTTGATTTGAAAGTGAGCCATGTTAAAGGTGGTAAGTTAGGAATGAAGGAGCAAAGGCTATCGGTTAGGCATTGTCTATGCTAATCTAGGCAATGGAAAAGGCAATACCTATGCAAATCTAGGCAACGAACAAGGCAAGGCCTATGTCATTGCCTATGCTCACTGCCTCAACTAGGCAATGGACAAGGCAAGGCCTATACAAATCTAGGCAATGGACAAGGCAAGGCCTATACCATTGCCTATGCTCACTGCCTCAACTAGGCAACGGACAAGGCATTGCCTATGCAAATCTAGGCAACAACATAGCTGCCGCCTATGCAAATCTAGGCAATACCATAGGCGCCACCTATGCCATTGCCTATTCTCACTGTCTCAACAAGGCGATAGGCAAGGCGCCGCCTATGCCTATGTAGGCGAAGCAAAAGGCGCCGCCTATGCTAAGCATAGGCAAAGCATTAGGTGCCGCCTACTTATCACTTTTTGTCTCCTAACCCGATTTTACATGAATCAAACCCAACCCATGGCTTAGTCTATAAATAGATCCCCAATCTTAGAACACAATCCTATTGTTTGATCAAGATAGGCGCCGCCCAACCTTCCAATTTCTCTCAAAATTTTTCTTTTTGCTCATCTAATCTTGGAAACTCATCTTTCGAATCCATCACCAAGTAAGTTATTCTTTTATATTCGGTAGTTGTTGAAATGCTACGTTTATAATGATTTGTTAGATTTTGAAGTGGTGTTGGTGAATAGAATGTGGTTGGTTTGTTATGATACATCTAGTTGAGTGAAAGAATACGTGTGGGTGTTCTTGACTTTGTTCCGACTTATATTTGAGTTATACACTTTCATCTTTTTGCGGAATTGAAATGGTGAAGTTAATGCATAATCTTGAAAGTTTAAAGCTTGAATGTTTGAATGACTCAGTCATCGAGATAACGATCATGATTGATCACAAACATAAGATGTTGTGATTATTTCTATGCAATAACTTGATACGATCACTATGAAGTAGTCTTATTCAAGAAGTGCATTAATCCAAACATGAAAGTATTACTATGCTAAACATGTTGTTGGAACATATCGCCTAAATGTATGTCGAGAAGTCTGAGTAATCGACATCACTCACTTAATTGGTCTGTGCCAACAAATTAAGTGTGGGGTGGTGCCATTACTGTTTGTTTGTCGATTGAATCTTCCGAGATGAAACTAACCTGACTCTATTTTAATCTCAGGTAGAATGGCCCCAAAAGGATGACAAGGAAAAGAAAAAGTGTCCATCTCACAGAAAGGACTATTAAAGGTCAAGAAAGGAGAAAGATGAGTCCTCCTCTCTACAAATACCTCGATGCACTTTCAGGATAAAGTGGGTCCTAGAGGAGGAAGGAAAGGAGTGGTACAAGAACAACAAAGTAAAGAAATATGTTCATGTGGATTTGATGCAGAAGGAGAGTCTAGCAAAGAGAGAGCCCTGTATTTTAGCTAAAATCATGGCGCTAAATCTTGATTTCATTTTCCGAGATATGGGGGAATGCAATCTTGATCTAACACGCGAGTTTTATGCCAATTGGTCCCCAAAGACTACCGAAAGTGAAGTGAAGATTTGGGGCCAAGTCTTGCAACTGAATGCGGAGTTCTTCAACTCTTTTTTGGGTCTTCCATCTATCGATCCATCACCACTAAAGGAGCTTTATCAGAGACCTCCCTACAGGGCAATCAGACACACACTGTGCGGAACAAGGTCAATGGCACGGTGGATTCGTCAGAAGGATAACGGTCGGCACAATACCTTCCCGTATGCTTCCTTGAACAGAGAAGCTCGTATATGGTTGAGGATAGTCAACTCTTGCCTGATTCCTGGGACTCAGTACACAAAGATCACACGTGATAGAGTATGCTTGGTGTACGCTATAATGACTAATATTCCCATCAACATTGGTGCGGTTATACGATCGTCAATGCGTAAGGCTAGGCTGCACAAAAGGTCCCATTTCAGCTTTGGCAATTTGTTGACTGCGATCTTAAGGAAGGATCACATTTGAAGAGGAACCCGCAGATCATAAGCTTCCACACAACCCGAAGAAGGTTGATCTTACGAAAGTTAAAGAGCCTGAAACTGGTCATGGCATCAACATGACCACTGCAGAAATACATGCTCGAGATGAAAGCTTCTTTTGCCATTTATATGGCATGACGAGGTTTACCATGATGAGTGGGGATCGTGTTCCAACTGATACAGAACTTCAGCAGCTGGATTATGACTACCCGATGAATGAGCATGCGCGGGCTATGTGTGGAGTAGGGGTACATTTTGAGGAACCTCTCGATGATGACGTGCCAACTACGATGATCGCCGAATGCCAGACTCAGATGTGGAGGACAACTCTGATGACGACGACTCTGATGATGATTCCGATGCAGGGAGTATGATCCCAAACATAGAGGAGGAGTCCGACTAATCAGGTTTTCCTTATTTATTTTCCACTGAGGGTAGTGTGTCCCTTCTAAGTGTGGGGTGCTGGTATTTGTATGTTGTATTGTACTTCTTTGCCTGCATTTATTCTAGTTTGTAGTTAAATTTTTAGATTTTTAGATTTTTTTTTAGATTTTGCCTGAAATTGTTCTGATAGGCGGCATGGTATTATGACAAGAGTTTGTGCTAAAGTCATTACTATTGAGACATTTAGGCTTTAAGTGTGACTCACTGTGTGATAAGTGTGTGGTTTAATTCATTCATCTGTTGGGTCAAGAGTCTATACTGCTCCCAATAAAGTTTACCATGTGCCTTGTGTGTGTGAGGTTGTAGTATATTCTGTGTTGTGACTGATGCTAGAACTTGCCTGGTGTGTGTGTAAAGCGAAAAAAGAGTGTGAGTTTAGGAGATGATTTAGGCATTTCTTTGGCAGCTCTGAATTTGTTTACCTTCTTTTTATCTACCCTTGTACATTATCCTAGTTAACCCCCTTTGAGCCTTTAGCTATTTTCTTTGACAGCCTCATATGTAGCCTAATCCATTTTTTTCAAGACCATAATTTGATCCAAATTCCTAAGCGCTTTAAATTGTAGAGTCATGTGACAAAATAAGAGAAAATTGGGTGAGAGTGATGCCTCAGAGTGTATTGGTACTTGAAATTGTTGTGAAAAAGAATGGCTATCATAGAGGTGTTTTATAAATAAATAAATAAAAAAAGAAATAGAAAAATAAAAAGATAGTTGTGTTTAAAATTGAATAACAAAATAGGTGAAAAGGGGTGGTAGATGAAAGGAAAGTAGAGGGGTTGTTTAAAAGAGAGTGTTAATGGCATAATGTGATGTATTAAAGCGCTTAGGGAACATAGTCACTATTTCTGGCCAAAATAGTCCTACCTGTCCCTTAGGCTACATTACAACCTGTAAAGACCTATTTGATCCTAAGCTTAGCATTCTGATATTAGTGGAGCATTACACTAAGGGCAAGCCTATGGTCATCAGTTGCAACATATGAATTCTTTGTGACAGAGAGAGCAAGGAGAGTCTTATACCTATGTTTCAAAAAATGCAAAACTTGTGAGTGATTATGGGTGATATATTGTGTGAGACACACATGGTTGATAATTGTTGGGTAGTTTTGTATGATTCTTTGTGCCTTAACTTGTAGATACGAATTAACCATCATCACAAGTCTATGTTGGAGGTTGAATTGTTTCTAGTAGTGATCAAGAAAACTACTCTTTGTTAGTAATTGCCGTGCATGTCTTGTTGAACATTTTGTGTTGCTACTGTGAAATTCTAGTTAGATGTTTGCATGGACGTAATATTTTGTTCGAGGACGAACAAATCTTTAAGTGTGAGGTGGTGATGTTGGGCGTATTTATACCCCTAAGAACAATAATTTACCCATATTTTAGGCTAAGTTTGGAGGATAAAATATATAATTCCTGCACTTTTAGTCCATTTTCCTGTAAGTGAGCTAACCTATGTGATTAGCATGTTTTCAGGTATTAATGATGAAGATTTCATCACTTTGTGGACCTTTGGGCAGCAAAGGAAAACTTCACATAAGAGGGAAGACAGCTTTTGGAAAGCTTGTGGACTGAATGTGATGCATGAAGAATTTGTCCCGGGCAAAATCAGTATTTCTAAATACTTATGGGTGCAGCAGTAACTTAGTAGACAAGGATATTATAAAAACCCTATTGCTGAATTTTTCAGCAAGTTTTATTTTACATTATTCAGTTTACAGATTCTGTAAGTTTTAGAGAGAGAAACACGCTACACTTAAGAACGGCTAGAGGGAAGAAAAACGTCAACCTTTTGTTTGACGCCAAACTCATCCCTATCGTGAGATTATTCTAACTTGGGTATGATGATGATGTCTTCTTTGGTATCCGTTGTACTCATAAGTAGCTAAACTTCTCTGTTAGGGTTATGAAAGCCTCATAATATACTATCTATTGCTATGAGTTTGTGAATTCTTGATGTGTATGCTACTTATATCATTACTCTCTTTGTTTTAATTAAATTCTTATGGTTGCAAACATAAGGAATACGCCATTATACAATTAACTTGTTCGAGATAAAAGTTACATGTTTGGAAAAGAGAGTGTGACAAGAAAATAGGGCTTCCAACCCCTGTTTACACGTTAATGCCTTAACCGGATTAACTTTCTTGGAGAGTTCGTACCATTAGTTATACACTTTAGGATTGGGAGAGTTAAAGTGAAATAATCCTTGATGGTTGGGAAACACTAGGATTTACCATTAGAATACGAATCTCTATAAGTGCATGCATGTCTAAATTCCGCATTACTCATAGTTAATAGATACGTAGAACTTACAAGGTGGATATAACCCTAACTTACAAATCTCTGTGATTAAATCTTACTAAATAACTCGCCTCATTCGTTACTTTGATATTAGTAATTCACGCATAATCAAAGTCCCCCTTTTCCATAGAATTTTCGACCAACAGTCTACTAATAATTGCAACACTTAGTGACCAAGTATTCCCTGTGGGATTCGACACCCAACTCAGTTGGGTTCTATATTTGATATTGACCGCTTACAATTTCTAACGAGAGCTGTAGTTTGGGCGTTATTAGGTATCAATACCGCACCACTGATAAAAACAGCTATGAGTGACCCTTAGCTGGCAGGTACTCGAATGAGAATGGTGGGAACCCTAAATTGACAGGTTAAGCCATCTCATCAACCCTAATCTGGAAGGTGAGTTCCCATCCTTGGGTTCACTCGGTGCTAACTTCTACTCTCATCTGAAGAGGCTGAACATAATTTAGCTGGATATACATGGACTGAGTAATTGACTTTTGTTAATTGACAGAATAGTACTACTATCTGATAATTTATTGAGATGATGAGATTTCTGAGATTTCTTGAGTCATATGACTGATTGAGTTCTATAGATCATGGCTTGACTGAGATTATCTTGAAAACATGACATGGATCTAGGCACACAACTACTAGTGACCCCAGGACTCGAAGGAAGGAAATTGACACACATAACTTACTTGATCATAAAATGGAGACCACAATTCACCATATCATAAATAGGGCATTTCACACTAAGCATAGTTCTCAACATCTTACGTATGGAAGGGAAATTCATAAACATGTGTATACTTGCATAGCTTCAATATCATTCTCAATCCACATCACAACAATGGCGAATATCAATCACGTGCAATTCATGTGAAATAATAAAGCATAGAGCATGGACTTGTCATTTAAGAACTATTAAATCATGGGAAACAAATCTTACACCTTAAGCATTTTATCAAACACTTTGCATGTATTCTTGTAGATTAGGTGTGTTTTCATGAATTTCCCTATTTTAAATCACATAAAGTTCATGGATTTCAACTAACGAACACACATACTTCATGAAAACACCTTTAGATATCATCTTAAAACTTAAACAATAATAATCAGCATGTACATGGTTATTTCACAACAAGACAGTCACAATATAATATTTAAAAAGATGGTTCTTGAGCTCTATGAATGAAATAGATCCATAGATGAACACTACAATACCTTAGATGGAAGATCTTGGTGATTGATGGAGAAATTTGCTTGAACTTGAATTCCCAATTGAAAATCATAATGTGTTCTTCAGAAGATTTTGAGAGAAAGAGTATGTTTTGGCAAAATAAGGAATTATTTCTATATTTATGGAATATATATAGGAGTGGAAAGATGACCCAAATACCCATCTAGATGCATCATTTAATTTCTGTGAAAATTTCCTGATTTGGCCCCCAGCGCAATGCGAAGAGATCACGTTGCTCCCTTTTTGTGACTTGGAAACTCACCGTGATGCATTGAAATCATGGAGAGACACTGAAAATTAACAAACGTCATTTTGGCTTACGGCACGATGCACTACTATCTGAATAGACAGTGCTGAAACTTTAAATCGCCATAACTTCTTCACCGGGTGTCTGTTTTAGGCAAATTTGGTATCAATGGAAAGCTTATTCAATTCTATACAATTTGGAGGGTATACATATGCCAAAATTCCACCTATAAATCAAGTTATTCTCATTCAAAGATGACCTATGTGAAATCATATACGAAAACATGGTGGATTCAAAAGTTCTTAGCTTGGCTTACTCTAAGTGACTCTTATGGACATGATTAACACATCATAAGCTCTATTATAACTAGGATACTCATCCTATTCATGTACTCCAATATGAATCACAGGATAGGAGGTTTCATGTGTAGGAATGATGGTTCATTTTCTAGCTTAGAAATATACGGGGTATTACAATATATCCCCTTGGGAAACATTTGTCCTCAAATGAGATAGAATGAAATTGGGATAGACGATAAACTGTAGTACGTGTAAGACATACACTACTGGAACATGATCTCATGACGTACATGGCTGATAGGCTAAACATATCATGCTGGACATGCATATCTAATGTATGAGTAACTGATTCATGAATGCATAAATGAGATTTTTGATAACTAAGTTCTCTCAATGAGAATGCATATTTGATGCATGATTATACACTAATTTTATAAATGAATGCATGACTGAATATGCAATGGTACTTGATACCATATTTATGATGAAACGTGAGCATGAACTGAATACCAAGTTGTATAGAATTCTGAACGGGAAACTGAATAGGCTTAAAGAGAACTGTTACCTTGAGCTATATCTGGATTGGTGGAGAGGAGGTGAGGACACTTGGTACGCATGTCTTATTCTGCTTCCCAAGTAGCTCCCTTAACGGACTGATTTCGCCAAAGAACATTGACTAGAGGGACTTCTTTATTCCTTTGTCTACGAGTCTGATATTCTAGAATTTCAACCAGAATTTCCTCATAGAAGAGACTGTTCTGACTATCAATGCTCTGAATAGGGACTATGACTGATGGATCACCTATAAACTTCTCGAGCAAAGAGACATGAAAGACTAGATGAACTGAGTCTAGATCTGAGGAAATTCAAGCTCATAAGCTACTTTGCCTAAACGACTGAGAATATTGAAGGGACCAACATATTGGGGATTGAGCTTTCCCTTCTTGCCGAACCGCTTTATTCCCTTCATGAGAGAGATCTTTAGATAGACATAGTCACCAACTTCAAACTCAAGATCCTTTCTACGAACATCAGGCCCTATGACTGAGGTCTCTCTAACTTTGAACCACCCGATTGGAGATCTGCACCTGCTACCATAGAGATCTTTGAATGAAGCCATTTTAATACTGGAATGATAGCTATTATTGCATGCAAACTCAATCAAAGGAAAGTGGTCGTCCAAACTTCCCTTGAAATTAATTGAACACACCCTTAGCATAGCTTAAAGAGTCTAAATGGTCCTTTCTTCTTGACTATTTATCTGAGGATGAAAAGTTGTACTGAGATGAACTTGGGTACCAATACCCTTTTGGAATGATTTCCAGAAGTGAGAGGTGAACTGGGTACCTCTTTGAGATGATAGATAATGGAACACCATGTAATCTGATCAACTCCCTGATATTGAGTTTGTCATAATCCTCGGCTGAATAAGAGGCATAGACTCGAAAAAAATGGGCTAACTTGGTCATTCTATCTACAATGACCCAAACTGAATCATGCTGATAATGAGTTCTAGAAAAACCCATCATGAAGTCCATGTTCACTTCTTCCCACTTCTAAGTAGGAATGGTGAACTTTTGCATGGAACCACTAGGTTTCTGATGCTCTATATTAACCTGCTAACATGTAGGGCACTTAGCCATAAATTTTGCAACATCTTTCTTCATCCCACTCCACAAATAGATCTCCCATAGGTCACGGTACATCTTAGTGGCCCCTGGATGAATATAGTATCGCGCACCATGCATTTCTGCAAGAATTCACTGCTTTAAATCATCTACACCTGGAATACAGAGATGACCCTTACAACGAATGGCACCATCTCCCCCTTGGGAGAAAACCTTTACTTTCTGATTCTAAAATGACACTCTTAGCTTGACATGGCGAGGATCCTTATCTTGATTTTGTTTCACCTCAAAAAATAGAGATGATTCTGAACTACTTTGAACACATACACCGCCCTCTGAAGAGTTAACTAAGAGAACGCCTAGTCTGGCAAACTGGTGGACTTCCTAGACTAACTTCTTCTTACTATCATCAACATAAGAAATAATACCCATGGATAGTCTACTGATAGTGTTCACCACTATGTTGGCCTAGCCCTGATGATAGAGGACACTCATGTCATAATCTTTTAAGAGCTCTAACCACCGTCTCTGACGAAGATTGAGATCTTTTTAGGTAAAGACATACCGAAGGCTCTTATGATCTGTGAATACGTTTACATGAACACCGTATAAATAATTCCTCCAAATCTTCAAGGCAAATACTACGGCTACTAATTCAAGATCATAAGTAGGATAATTCCTATCATGGGGTTTAAGCTATCTGGAGGCGTAGGCTATGACCTTACCATGCTGCATAAGGACATAACCTAAACCCACTCTAGATGTATCACAATAAACTGTGAACCCATATGAACCATCTGGAAGAGCTAAGACTAGAGCTGAGGTGAGTTGAGTCTTCAATTCCTGAAAACTCTTTTTGCACTGATCTAACCACTGGAACTTGACTTTCTGCTCAGTCAATCTAGACATACAGGATGCAATAGATGAAAATACTTCAATAAACCATCTGTAATAGCCAGCCAAACCCAAGAAACTCCTGATATCTGACGGAGAAATATGGCGAGTCCAGTTTCATACTGCTTCGGTCTTTTTAGGATCTACTCTAATGCCATCACCGAAAATAATATGGCCAAGAAATGCTAATGATCTTAGCCAAAACTCAGACTCACTTAATTTGGCATATAGCTGGTGATCTCTGAGAGTCTGAAGAACAATTCTGAGATGGTCTGAATGATAACGCTCTATATGGGAATAGACCAGGATATCATCTGTGAATATGATGACGAATATGTCTAAGTACTGCTTGAACACACGGTTCGTCAAGTCCATGAAAGTGGCTAGGGCATAGGTAAGACCAAAGGACATAACTAAAAATTCAAAGTGACTATACCGTGTGCAAAATGCTGTGTTCGGGATGTCACATTCTCTAACTCTGAGCTGATGATAGCCGGATCTGAGGTCTATCTTAGATAAATAACTGGCACCCTAAAGTTGGTCAAACAAGTCATCGATTCTGGGAAGGGGATACTTGTTCTTGACCGTAACCTTATTGAGTTGATTGTAACCAATGCACATTCTGAGTGAACCATATTTCTTGTGCATGAATAACACTAGTGCGCCCCACGGGGAAATGCTAGGTCTAATGAATCCCTTATCTAAGAGATCCTTCAACTGTTCTTTTAGTTCTTTGAGTTCTACTGGTGCCATTCTATATGGCAGAATAAAGATAGGATGAGTATCTGAAACAAAATCAATACTGAAGTCTATTTCCCTTTCGAGAGGAATTCCTGAAAAAAATCTTCAGGAAAGACATTTGAATATTCATTCACTACTGGGACTGATTCGAGATTTTGCGCCTCAAAACTGAAATCTCTAACAGGACTTAGATGATAAACACATCTCTTAGATAACAATTTCCTTGCCCGAAGGTAGGAAATAAGTTGACCCCTGAAAGTGGATACGCTACCCTTCCACTCTAGGATGGGTTCATTTGGGAATCGAAATTGAACTATTCTATTTCTGTAGTCAACTGTGGCATAGTAGAAATGAATCTAATCCATGACAAGAATGACATTAAAATCAGTCATCTCTAATTCGACTCAGTCTGTTGAAGTGACTTTCTGAAATATCATAACCGGGCAGTTCTTGTATAACTGCCAGGCTATGATGGTTTTACCCACTTGGGTAGAGACTAAGAAAGGCTCGGCTAGAATTTCGGCACTGATTCCAAAATCAACTGCTATATAAGGAGTAACAAAAGACAAGAAATATCCTCGATCTAGCAAACCGTAAACATGAACATGAAAGATCTGTAATGTACCAGTAACTACATCAGGAGAATTTTCCTGATCTTGTCGAGTTTGAAGAGCATAGAGATGATTTGGGCATTTCCAGCTAGTAGTACTGTAAGTGGCACCCTACTGATTTGGGAAATTAAATTGAGCTGGAGAGCGATTCTATTGACCATGAGGGCTTGGCTACGGACAGTCTCTAACTCTATGGCCTGGCTTGCCACTATAAAAACGAATGCCACTACCTAATCTATACATACCCTGATAGTGCTTACTGCAAGTCTGGCACAGAGGAGAGGTGCAGGCACTGCTAATACTTCTCTGGGTCTTAGAGCCTGGTGCTATATCTTTGTTACCCTCTCTGAACTTAGGAACTGGAGCATTGGCAAGAGAGGGAGCTGGAACTGATGACTTAGGATGAATCTGAGAATGGTTTTCTCTTTCTGATTTAGGCTGAGAGAAGTTGAAACTACCTGTCTTTGCTCTTTTATTCTGCTTTTCCCTCTACTTAATCTTCTACTCCTCTATTTGCTGAGCATGGGTCATAAGTCTAGGTAAGGTCATGTCACTATTAAGGATGGCGGATCTGCACTTATTAAACACGTTGTTATTCACCCCTAAAGTAAACTGACTCATCTCTGCAACCACATGAGGGATATACCTGACTAATTGAGTAAACTTAAAAGAATACTCTTTCACGGTCATATTTCCCTTCCTGAGGTTGATGAACTCTAGCACCTTGTCTTCTCTAAGATCTTAGGGAAAGAATCTGTCTAAGAATGCAGTGACAAACTCCTCCCACTCTATAGGACCTCCATCATCTGATCCTTTGAACTTCCACTGTTTGAACTAAGCATGAGCCACATCCTGCAACTGGTATGCAGCTAGCTCAACACTCTCAACAGTAGTCACCCCCATGGCGTCTATCACTTTTTGAACTTGATTTAAGAATCGCTGAGAGTTTTTATCTACCTTAGACCCGCGAAAGGTTGTAGGATTCATTCGGGTAAAGTCCTGAATCCTCGCTGCAGCTAAGTTGGCCGCTAGGTTGGCCGGAATAACTATTGGCCATTCATTATGAGCAGTGACTGATTGGGAAAGAGTGGTGAATATAGTCTTGAACTCCGCATTAGAAACATGATTGCCCAAAGGTTCTTTGGGTTGAGGGGCTGACTATTTTCTTCTCTTAGGAGGCATGTTCTAAAATAAAGAGAAGAAGCGAAATAGACTGAGAGACTGACTTATGATTATGCTCACTGGCACGATATGAATACTGAAATAAGGAAAACTGTTCTAAAACATCTCATATCCTTTTGCACATAAATGTGGCGTGAAACATCCATGCACAAGACTCTACTAGATGCGCCTTTCGGACTTCCTAGCACTCTATTGAACCTTATGCTCTGATACCATGTTTTTAACACCCCAAATCGGTACCTAAAATATTGCACGGTGCTCATGACCCCAACGGACCACAAGATAACCTATGACTGATATCTGTACCTGTACACTGCATAATATACTTGTAGAATGTAGAAAACATGAACAATAGTCCATAAGGTTCAACTGAATATAATATCAGATAAATACTAACATCCATATAGGGTAATAAAAACCTAAAACAACTAAAAGCTGAATCTAAAATCTGAATTTAATCTGAAAGCCTCTAAATACTGTCTGAAATAAGAAGTTGAAGGAACATGTCTCCAACTAACTCCGTCTAGCATAACTGAACTGAAATAATAAATGAAATAAAATAATATCATCCTCGAATGGATGAGGACTCACTGTAAAACTGCAACTGGAATGCTACTGCTGATCTGGAACTTATGTCTTTGAACCTATGGTGTAATATGAAAGAAAGCATCATAGCGCAAATGTGTCAGTACGACTGGGAGTACTGAGTATAGAGTGAGGTAGGCTAAATACAAAAGGGTTTACATGCATGAACAATGCTAACTGAATGAATGATATGAACATAAGAGTACAAACATGCGTGCATAGTAATGAAAATCGTGAATACATGATATCTGGATCTGCACGCTAATACATGGTTTAGCTGGCAGGTACTCAAATGAGAATGGTGGGAACTCTAAACTGACAGGTTAAGCCATCTTATCAAACCTAATCTGGTAGGTTAAGATGTCTCAACCTACACTGGCTACGTAGTTTTGGAACACAAGAATGACTACTAAGAATCACACCCTAAACTAGTAGGTGAGTTCCCATCCTTGGGTTCACTCGGTGCTAACTTCTACTCCCATCTGAAGAGGCTGAACATGATTTAGCTGGATATACATGGACTGAGTAACTGACTTCTGTTGACTAATGGAATAGTACTACTATCTGAGAATTTTTTGAGGTCATAAGATTTCTGTGATTTCCTGAGTCATATGACTGACTGAGTTCTATAGATCATGGCTTGACTGAGATTATCGTGAAAAAATGACAATGATCTAGGCACACAACTATATCTTTTGGGTACTAGTAACCCGAGGACTAGATGGAAGGAAAATAACTCACATAACTGACTTGATCATAAAATGGAGTCCACAATTCACCATATCACATGTAGGGGATTTCGCACTAAGCATAGTTCTCAACATCTTATGTATAGAAGGGAAATTCATAAACATGTGTATACTTGCATAGCTTCAATATCGTTCTCAATCCACATCACAACAACGACCCTTATCAATCACGTGGAATTCATGTGAAATCATAAAGCATAGAGCATGGACTTGTCATTTGAGAACTATTAAATTATAGGACACAAATCTTATCACCTTAAGCATTTTATCAAATTCTTTGCATGCATTCTTTTAGCTTAGGTGTGTTTTCACGAATTTCCCCATTTTAAACTACATAAAGTTCCTAGATTTCAACTAACGAACACATATACTTCATGAAAACGCCTTTAGATATCATCTTGAAACTTAAACAATAATAATCAACATATACATGGTTATATCACAACAAGACAATCACAATATAATATTTAAAACATTGTTCTTGAGCTCTATTAATGAAATAGATCCATAGATGAGCACTACACATACCTTAGATGGAAGATCTTAATGATTGATGGAGAAATTTGCTTGAACTTGAATCCCCAATTGAAAA
Organism: Capsicum baccatum var. pendulum; assembly: GCA_030864225.1. NCBI lineage: Eukaryota > Viridiplantae > Streptophyta > Magnoliopsida > Solanales > Solanaceae > Capsicum > Capsicum baccatum. The sequence goes on along the minus strand of CM061556.1, from coordinate 236,559,344 downwards.
TCCTAATGTTTTCTTTAGAGGATTTTAAGTGAAAGAGTACGTTTTGGTGAAATAAGGTCTTAATTCTGTATTTATGGAATATATATAGGGGTACGCAAATACCCCTCTAGATGCATCATTTAATTTCTGTGAAAATTTCCCGATTTGAGCCCCCGACGCGATGCGGAGAGATCACTTTGCTCCCCGTTTGTGACTTCAAAACTCACCGTGATGCATTGGAATTGTGGAGAGACACTGAAAATTGACAAACGTTATTTTGGCTTACGGCGCGATGCACCACTTTCTGAAATGATGCTGCTGACACTTTAAATCGCCATAACTTCTTCACCGGGTGTCCGTTTTAGGAAAATTTTGTATCGATGGAAATATTATTCAATTATATAAAGTTTGGAGGTTATAAATCTGCCAAAATTCCACCTATAAACCAAGTTATACTCATTCAAAGATGACCTATGTAAAATCATACATAAAAACTTGGTGGATTCAAAAGTTCTTAGCTTGGCTTACTCTAAGAGACACTTATGGACATGCTTAACACATCATAAGTTCTATTATCACTAGGATACTCATTCTAATTCATGTAATCCAATATTAATCACAGGATAGGAGGTTTCATGTGTGGGAACGACGGTTCATTTTCTAGCTTCGAAATATACGGGGTATTACAATATCTCCCCTTGGGAAACATTTGTCCTCGAATAAGACAGACTGAAATTGGGATAGACGATAAACTGGGGTACGTGCAAGACATACACTACTAGAACATGATCTCATGACGGACATGGCTGATTAGCTAAACATATAATGCTACACATGCATATTAATGTATTAGTAACTGATTCATGAATGCATAAATGAGATTTCTGATAACTAAGTTCTCCCAATGAGAATGCATATTTGATGCATGATTATACACTAATTTTATAAATGAATGCATGGCTGAATATGCAATGGTACTTGACACAATATTTGTGATGAAACGTGAGCAAGAACTGAATACCAAGTTGTATAGAATATTTAATTGGAAACTGAATAAGCTTAAGGAGAACTGTTACCTTGAGCTATATTTGGATTGGCGGAGAAGAGGTGAGGACACTTGGTATGTATGTCTTCTTCTGCTTCCCAAGTATCTCCCTCAACAGACTGATTTCACCAAAGAACTTTGACTAGAGATACTTCTTTGTTCCTCAGTCTACGAGTCTGATAGTCTAGAATTTCAACCAAAATTTCTTCATAGAAGAGACTGTTCTAACTATTAATGCTCTGAATAGGGACTACGACTGATGGATCACCTATAAACTTCTTGAATAAAGAGACATGAAATACTAGATGAACTGAGTCTAGATCTGAAGGCAATTCAAGCTCATAAGCTACCTTGCCTAAACGACTTAGAATCTTGAAGGGACCAATATATCGGGGACTGAGCATTCACTTCTTGCCGAACTACTTTACTCCCTTCATGGGAGAAATCTTTAGATAGACATAGTCATCAACCTCAAACTCAAGATCCTTTCTACGAACATCAACATACGACTTCTGTCAGCTCTGAGCAGCCCGAAGTCTTTCTCTGATTAACTAGCCTTTCCCTAAGGCGTCGAATACTAAGTCAGGCCCTATGACTAAGGCCTCTCTAACTTTGAACCACCCGATTGGAGATCTGTACCTGCTACCATAGAGATCTTTGAATGGAGCCATTTTAATACTGGAATGATAGCTATTACTGCATGCAAACTGAATTAAAGAAAAGTGGTCATCCTAACTTCCCTTTAAATTAATTGAACACACCCTTAGCATATCTTCAAGAGTATGAATGGTCCTTTCTTCTTGAACATTTATCTGAGGATGAAAAGTTGTACTGTGATGAACTTGGGTACCAAGATCTTTTTGGAATGATTTCCAGAAGTGAGAGGTGAACTGGGTACTTCTTCGAGATGATAGATAATGGAACACCGTGTAATCTGATCAACTCCCTGATATCGAGTTTGTCATAATCCTCGGCTGAGTAAGAGGCATGGACTCGAAAGAAATGGGCTAACTTGGTCATTCTATCTATAATGACCTAAACTGAATCATGCTGATAATTAGTTCTAGAAAAACCCTCATGAAGTCCATGTTCACTTCTTCCCACTTCTAAGTAGGAATGGTGAACTCTTGCATGGAACCACTAGATTTCTGATGCTCTATATTAACCTGCTAACATGTAGGGCACTTAGCCACAAACTTTGCAACATCTTTCTCCATCCTACTCCACAAATAGATCTCCCATAGGTCACGGTACATATTAGTGGCCCCTGGATGAATAGAGTATCGTGCACTATGCATTTCTGCAAGAATTCACTGCTTTAAATCATCTACACCTGGAATACAGAGATGACCCTTACAACGAATGACACCATCTCCCCCTTGGGAGAAAACCTTTACTTTCTGATTCTAAAATGACTCTTTTATCTTGACAAGGCTAGGATCCTTATCTTGATTTTGTTTTACCTCAAAAAATAGAGATGATTCTGAACTACTCTGAACACATACACCGCCCTCTAAAGAGTCAACTAAGAGAACTTCTAGTCGGGCAAACTGGTGGACTTCCTAGACTAACTTCTTACTATCATCAACATGAGAAATACTACCAATGGATAGTCTACTGAGAGTTTTGGACACTATGTTGGCCTAGCCCTGATGATAGAGGACACTCATGTCATAACATTTTAAGAGCTCTAACCACCTTCTCTGACGAAGATTGAGATCTTTTTGGGAAAAGACATACCGAAAGCTCTTATGATCTGTGAAGATGTCTACATGAACAACGTATAAATAATGCCTCCAAATATTCAAGGCAAATACTACGGCTGCTAATTCAAGATCATGAGTAGGATAATTCTTCTCATGGGGTTTAAGCTGTCTGGAGGCGTAGGCTATGACCTTACCATGCTGCATGAGGACATAACCTAAAACTACTCTAGATGTATCACAATAAACTACGAACCCATATGAACCATCTGGAAGAGCTAAGACTGGAGCTGAGGTGAGTGGAGTCTTCAATTCCTGAAAACGCTTCTCGTAAGGATCTTACCACCGGACCTAAGTCAATATAGACATACGGGATGCAATGGATGAAAATCCTTCAATAAACCATCTGTAATAGCCAGCCAAACCCAAGAAACTTCTGATATCTGATGGAGAAATAGGGTGAGTCCCATTTCTTACTGCTTCATTTTGAGGATCTACTCTAATGCCATCACCGAAAATAATATGGCTAAGGAATGCTACTGATCTTAGCCAAAACTTGGACTTACTGAATTTGGTATATAGCTGGTGATCTCTGAGAGTCTGAAGAACAATTTTGAGATGGTTTGAATGATAACGCTCTGTATGGGAATAGACTAGGATATCATCTATGAAGACAACGACGAACATGTCCAAGTACTGCTTAAACGCGCGGTTCATCAAGTCCATGAAATCGGCTAGGGCATAGGTAAGACCAAAGGACATAACTAAAAATTCAAAGTGACCATACCATGTACAAAAAACTATCTTTGGGATGTCAGATTCTCTAACTCTGAGCTAATGATAGCCAGATCTGAGGTCTATCTTAGAGAAATAATTGGCACCCTAAAGTTGGTCAAACAAGTCATCGATTCTGGAAAGAGGATACTTGTTCTTGACCGTAACCTTATTGAGCTGATGGTAATCAATGCACATTCTGAGTAAACCATCTTTATTGGGCATGAATAAAATTGGTGTTCCCTACGGGGAAATGTTGGGTCTCATGAATCCCTTCTAAGAGATCCTTTAACAGTTCTTTCAGTTCCTTGAGTTCCGCTGGTGCCATTCTATATGGTAGAATAAAGATAGGCTGAGTATATGAAAGAAGATCAATACCGAAGTCTATTTCCCTTTTGAGAGGAATTCCTGGAAGATCTTCAGGAAAGACATCTGAAAATTCATTCACTACTGGGACCGATTCGAGACTTGGAGCCTCAGAACTTAAATCTCTTACATAAACTAGATGATAAACACATCTCTTAGATAACAATTTCCTTGCCCGAAGGTAGGAAATAAGTTGACCCTTAAAAGCGGATACGCTACCCTTCCACTCTAGGATGGGTTCATTCGGGAATTGAAACTGAACTATTCTATTTCCGTAGTCGACTGTGTCATAGCAGGAATGAATCCAATCCATGACATGAATGATATTAAAATCAGTCATCTCTAATTCAACTAAGTCTGCTGAAGTGACTTTCTGAAATATCATAACTAGTCAGTTCTTGTATACCTATCGGGCTATGATGGTTTTACCCACTTGGGTAGAGACTGAGAAAGGCTCGGCTAGAATTTCGATACTGATTCCAAAATCAACTGATACATAAGGAGTAACACAAGAAAAGGAAGCTCCTCGATCTAGCAAAGTGTAAACATGAACATGAAAGATCTATAATGTCCCAGTAACTACATTAGGAGAACTTTCCTAATCTTATCGAGTCTGAAGAGCATAGAGATGATTTGGGCATTGCCAGCTAGTAGCACTGGAAGTGGAACCCTGCTGATTTGGTTGATCGGACTAAGCTAAAGAACGATTCTGCTGACCGTGAGGACTTGGCTATGGACAATCTCTAACTCTATGGCCTGACTTGCCACAACAAAAACAAATGCCACTACCTACTCTACACATACCCTGATGGTGCTTACCGTAAGTCTGGAAAAGAGAATAGGTGTGGGCAATGCTAATACTACCCTGGGTCTTAGAGCCTGGCGCTCTATCTTTGTTACCCTCTCTGAACTTAGGAACAGGAGCACTGTCTAGAGAGGGAGCTGGAATTGATGACTTAGGATGAATCTGAAAATGGTTTCCTCTTTCTGATATAGGCTGAGCCAAGTTGAAACTACCTGTCTTTTCTTTTTTATTCTGCTTTTCCCTCTACTTAATCTTCTACTCCTCTATATGCTGAGTATGGGTCATAAGTCTAGTTAAGGTCATGTCACTATTCAGCATGGCAGATATGCACTCATTAAACTCACTGTTATTCACCCCTGAAGCAAACTTACTCATCTTAGATCTACTATCTGCAACCACATGAGGGACATACCTGGCTAATTGAGTAAACTTGAAAGAATACTCTTTCACTGTCATATTTCCCTTCCTGAGGTTGATGAACTCTAGCACTTTGTCTTCTCTAAGCTCTTAGGGAAAGAATCTATCTAAGAATGCAGTGACAAACTCCTCCCACTCTATAGGACCTACATCATCTAATCTTTTGAACTTCCACTATTTGAACTAAGCATGAGCCAAATCCTGCAACTAGTATGCAACTAGCTCAGCATTCTCAACAGTAGTCACCCCCATGGAATCTGTAACTTTTTGAACTTGATCTAAGAATTCCTGAGAGTCTTCATCTACCTTAGACCCGAGAATAGTTGGAGGATTCAGTCGGGTGAAGTCCTGAATCCTCGCTGCAACTTAGTTGGCCACTGGTTTGGCTGGAATAACTTTTGATCGTTCATTATGAGCAGCGACTGATTGGGAAAGAGTGGTAAATGTAATCTTAAACTCTGCATTAGAAACATGATCACCCAAAGGATCTTTAGGCTGAAGGGCTGACTAGTTTGTTCTCTTAGGAGGCATGTTTTAAAATAAAGAGAAGAAGCGGATTAGATTGATATATTGAATTGTGATTACGCTCACAGGAACGACATGAATACTGAAATAAGGAATACTGTTCTTAAACATCTCATAGCCTCTTGCACATAAATGTGGCGTGCAACGCCCATGCACAAGACTCTACTAGAAGCGGCTTTCAGACTTCCTAGGACTCTATTGAACCTTAGGATCTGATACCATGTTTTTAACACCCCAAATCTGGTACCTGAAACGCTACACAGTGCTAATGACCCTAAGGACCACAAGCTAACCCATGATTGATATCTGTACCTGTACACTACATAATAAACTTGTAGGATTTAGAAAACATGAACAATTGTCCATAAGGTTCAACTGAATAGAATATCTAATAAATACTAACGTCTATATAGGGTAATAAAAACCTAAAACAACTGAAAGCTAAATCTAAAATCTAAACTTAATCTGAAAGCCTCTAAATACTGTCTGAAATAAGGAGTTGAAAGAATATGTCTTCAACTAACTCCGTCTATAAAAATTGAACTAAAATAATGAATGAAATAAAATAATATCATCCTCGAATGGATGAGGACTCACTGCAACACTGCGACTGGAATGCTACTGTTGATCTGGAACTCATGTCTCTGAATCTATGGTGTAATATGAAAGAAATCACCATAGCGCAAATGTGTCAGTATGACTGGGAGTACTGAGTATAGAGTGAGTTAGGATAAATGCAAAAGGGTTTACATGCATGAACAATGCTAACTGACTAACTGATATAAATGTAAGAGTACAAACATGCATACATAGTAACTAAAATCGTGTATACATGATATCTGAATTTGTATTCTAATATATGGTTTACTATTATCTTACATGACTGATACCAAAATTTTGATAAGAGGGATGACTGTGTCTGACAGTCTTGAATATGATGGAACTACGTGAGTTTCATACTGTAACTGAATTGACTGTAACTGATAGTCCTAGTTACTGAAATCTGAAGAACTATCTGAGTTCTTTTACTGAGACTGGGACTGAAACTATGGGAGATAGTTTCTTAACTGACATGCCCCAATAATGCATATAGCTAGGTTGGGGTCCAATCTCTGCCCCAACTGGAAGGGTGTCAATACCGTGCCATTGGTAAGGACAGCTGTCAGTGACCCTTAGCTAGCAGGTACTCGAATGAGAATGGTGGGAACGCTAAACTGACAGGTTAAGCCACCTAATAAACCCTAATCTGGTAGATGTCTCAACCTATGTTGGCTACGTAGTTCTAGAACATAAGGATGACTACTAAGAATCACATCCTAAACTGGCAGGTGAGTTCCAGTACTTGGGTTCACTCGGTGCTAACTTCTACTCCCATCTGAAGAGACTGAACATGATTTATCTGGATGTACATGGACTAAGTAACTGACTTCTGTTGACTGATGGAATAGTACTACTATCTGAGAATTTAGAAAGATCATGAGATTTCTGAGATTTATTGAGTCACATGACTGACTGAGTTCTATAGATCATGGCTTGACTGAGATTATTATGATAACGTGACATGGCTCTAGGAACATAACTATATTTTTCAGGTACTAGTACCCCCAGGACTCGATGGAAGGAAACTGACACACATAACTGACTTGATCATAAAATGGAGTCCACAATTCACCATATCATAAGTAGGGGATTTCACACTAAGGATAGTTCTCAATATCTTACGTATGGAAGGGAAATTCATATAACATGTGTACACTTGCATAGCTTCAATATCATTCTCAATCCACATCATAACAACGACGCATATCAATCATGTGGAATTCATGTGAAATCATAAAGCATAGAGCATGGACTTGTCATTTAAGCACTATTAAATCATGGGACATGAATCTTATCACCTTAAGAATTTTATCAAACACTTTGCATGCATTCTTTTAGCTTAGGTGTGTTTTCATAAATTTCTCCATTTTAAACCACATAAAGTTCATGGATTTCAACTAATGAACACATATACTTCATGAAAACACGTTTAGATATCTTCTTGAAACTTAAACAAAAATCAACATGTACATGGTCATATCACAACAATACAATCACAATATAATATTTAAAATATGGTTCTTGAGCTATATGAATGAAATGGATCCATAGATGAACACTACGCATAACATAGATGGAAGATTCTTGATGATTGATGGAGAAATTTTCTTGAACTTGAATCACCAATTGAAAACCCTGATGTGTTCTTGAGAGGATTTTGTGAGAAAGAATATATTTTGTTGAAATAAGGTCTTAATTCCATGTTTATGGAATATATATAGGGGTGGAAAGATGACCCGAATACCCCTCTAGATACGTTATTTAATTTCTGTGAAAATTACCAGATTTGGGCCCCCGACGCAATGCGGAGATATCGCGTTGCCTCACATTTGTGACCTGAAAACTCACCGCGATGCTGTGGAATTGCAGAGAGACACTGGAAATTGACAAAAGTCATTTTGGCTTATGGCGCGACGTGCCACTGACTGAAATGACGCTATTGAAACTTTAAATCGCCATAACTTCTTCACTGGGTGTCCGTTTTAGGCGAATTTAGTATCGACGGAAAGCTTATTCAATTCTGTACAATTTAGAGGGTATAAATCTGCCAAAATTTCATATATAAACCAATTTATGCTCATTCAAATATGATCCATGTGAAATCACACACGAAAACTTGGTGGATTCAAAAGTTCTTAGCTTGGTTTACTCTAAGTGACTCTTATGAACATGCTTAACACATCATAAGCTCTATTATCACTAGGATACTCATCCTAATTCATGTACTCCAATATTAATTAATGGATAGGAGGATTCATGTGTAGGAAAAATAGTTCATTTTTTAGCTTAAAAATATATGGGGTATTACACCAAGAAATTGATATTACCCTTATTTAGAAATCTAAAGGAAAAATTGATGAGAAAGAAAAGAAAATTAGAAGTGGAAAAAAATCCTATAGAACAAAGAGAAACCATAAGATGCCATCATTAAAAAAAGATAACTTCAAAAGAGTGAAGAACAAAGAACAACCATATAACAAAACATATCGATCTGTTACTAAAAAAGTGAAGAAAAAAGTTTAAAAATTTATTCAAAAATAGATGAAATTTACAAGCAGAGGAGGAGAGTGTGAAGAACATAGATAAGACACTCTATATCTTGGAAGAAAAATTTAGAGAAAATAAAAAAAATGGAGCCTACAACAAAAGAAAATTTGTAGAGAATGTGAAGGAGATGAGAATAGTGCGTAATAGTTCAAAAGTAGTACACAAACTGGAGTATTAGTCGGTACACATGTTGGTTCATTGATGAAAGAATCCTATGTATATTTTAAAATTTCTAAGACCTTTAGTACGATTAACCAATGATGTGTTTTCACTCGCTGCTCTATTTTGATTAAGAGAACATTCTGATTGACATAATAGAGGTATAATGTAATTTATATTTAGTTTTTTTGTTTTCTTTATGTTGTCTAATTTTAGGAAGTATCATTCTTATTTTTGTGATTTTTTTTTTTGACGGAAAAGATAAGCTTTTTAGATTCTTATTCTATACATGATTGTCCAATAGGTGGAACCAACCATCGAAAACTTAGGAAGATGAAGTACCAAAGAAAATGGCTAACTGGTTATTCTAATTTTTTGGTCACCTCAGTATTTCAGTATTTCAACTTCACAGGTAGCGTCACATACCTTTTTCTTGTAAGTTTCCTTTAATCTTGTCCCATTCAATGTTTACTTGCGACATTTTCTTCGCATATATAACCATGTAAGCATCAAATCTGCTACCTATCTAATTTTATTTCAAAAAAGTTTATGTGGTAATATAAATTGGAAGCAAAAGACCTTACTATATTGTTGACTAGGCAGTACCTTCTTAGTACTAGCATAAATAAAATTGTTCACATCCTTAAAAATCCAAGACACAATGCCTTAAAGTTATGAATGAGCTGTAATGCCTTAAAATATGATCCCGAGATGTCACACGGTGCTCATGACTATGAGTAGCCATAATGTAACCTTGTCTACATACTACTAAGCCTAAATCTCATAATGATGGAAATATAGGTATAAAAGTCATGCTAGAAAGCAGAAATTGTCTATAATATCTGAGAATAATATTTGAAACATCAATACTGAATAATTTGAATCAAAATTAGCAGTCTGACAAGCCTCAATTACTAACACTAGAGAGTCATAGGGATAAACCCCCAGCTAACACAAACTGTCTAAAAGAAATGCTAAAATCTCATAAACTGATAAACTGCAAAATCTGAGTAATAAGTCCCTGAACTATGAGGACTCACCAACTGTTATATGTAGATAGAGATGCTCGAACTACTCACGTGGATGATACTAAACACCTGAACCTACATTATGAGACAACATAACACATAAACATATATGTGGATCAGTACTTTGAGGATGTACTGAGTATATGGGGTGAAATGCATAAGTAAAACATAATCTCATCATCATAATTTATAAAACAATGCATGATAAATGTAAATGACTCACATAAGCTGGAATATCTAAAATACTGAAATCATGAATAATAAATCAATCATACTTTATAAATCTAGTGAGTCATAACATTTAGTTCTGAAAGCTGTACTTGTGTTCTCTTTTTAAATCATACTAAGTGTAGAAAGGACTCACTCTAAATTCTGAAAACTGAAAGCTGAAGTCTGTAGCTAATATCATTCTATAAAGCATAATCTGAGTAAACTTTGTGAGCCTTTACACTTAGTTTTCTAAAATCTTTTCTAAAATGTTTAATCTGTAGGGAAAAAACTTTATCTTAAGCTTACCTATAAGGAAATTCTTTGAAAGCTTTTCTTCACTAGTAGGGAAAAATTGCTTATTTACTTTTACTAGCAGGGAGGTTCTCTTAACTGACCTAAACCATGCGAGCTACATGGAGTCTAATGTCTCGTCCTCCTAAGGAAGAAATCTCACGTTGGGGAGAAGTGTCATACTCTTTCCAGGGAGTATAACCTGAGCTAAGTGATCACATCTAAAATTGTCAATCACATATAAGTGGGAATAAGTTAATAATTTGTACCTACGTTAGCTATGAAGTTTTGTGGAAGTAGGATGCGCTAAATCCACACTTCCCGTTCGGTGCTAAATACTACTCCCTTTTTATTTGCCACACTCATTCTGTTAGAAATCCACTTTAAAACTAGCATAAGGGTTTATCTAAAACCACTAATGCATTTATCTAATAAAATCTGTAAATAAAGCTGATTGAATTTTGTAATCTGTAATAATCTGAAAAATAGATTCAAAAATTTATCTGATGATCAAAAGATCAAAGCTTTTACTGAAAATCTATAAATAATCTGATAATAGTATGCATAAAGCATCATCTTTCTTAAAATAATATTCAATCTTGGGGTAGTAACCCATGCTTCAATCTTATGTCAAAACATCAAAATAGTTATGCTTGATATTGAAAACAATGATATTTTATCTCAAAATCAATAAATTACTGTAATAGGCATGAAAATATGAAAATAGACATGCAATTCAACTTTTAAAACATTGGAAATCTCAAAATCTTACAAAGATCAATAATGGGTTCATGTATGAACCCTAATTCAAAACTCATGGAATATCATTCAAAATCATATGAATTTAATGTAAAAGCTTGGTTTTGGGCACAAGGACGAAAGTCGATCCTTGTTCATAAACTCCACATACCTTGATTAATGACTAGATGTAGATTCTTGAATTATGGATTCCTATTTGAGTTCTTGATGATGGATTCTTGATTATCTTGCCTTGGGAATCCTCAATTTAGTGATTTCTTGGAGAATCTATGGAGGATTTTGATTTCTTAGAGAAGAGGTTTAAGAGCTCTAGGGTTTTTGTTTTGAAAAGAATGATGAATAATAAGCACAAAGTGCTTTGAATATGATTAATCTTGTATTTTTGACAGATTGGGGGCTTGGAAATTATCCAAAATACCCTTTTTAAACTCCTAAACGGTACTGGAAATGAGAACTGAAAATCCCGATTTAATGAGCCACCGTGATATGCCACTATCACGGTGGTTTACTGGAAATTGACGACTTGGAAATTGGTGGTCTCCGCAATATGGAGCTATCACATTGTCCAACTAGATTTTGACAATTGGGACCTGAAACTTCAATGTGATGCGCCACCATCGTGGTGTCCTATAGAAATGCCATTTTGGACACTGGCACAATGCGCCAATATCATATTGGGCTACTGGAAATCGACAATTGGTAAATTATCCCTCTACACGATGTGGGGATATCACAGAGGGCCATTGGAATTTTACAATTATCATTTTACTGAAATCTGCGACGTGCCCAGTGTCCAGGTGACACACTGTCAACTTAAAAATACTCTAAATCCTCAACCGAGTATCGGAATTAGGAGAATTTGGTATCGATGGAAAGCTTATTCAATTTCTCACACAATGGGGGATCTAAATCTGGAAAATTCCACACCAAATAAATATTCTTCATTTTGAAAAATATTTTTTAACATTCTAGGAATGAATTTAAGCTAGGAAAAGTATGGGGTATTACATGAGCCTCTTATTCCAAGTAATCATTTTTGTATTTATTGATGTGACTGATTCACTCAACTTGTTGACTGATGTAGAGCTTAATGCACTGGATAAATTAAAACAATAAGATTGAAAATGTAAGAACTATGGTGACTCCACATTCTCCACTCCTTTTTCATTTCTAATCTATTTTGTTCACACGCCATATTTTTTTACATTGTTTTCATTGTTTTTAACATGTAAGTTAGTGGATTTGATGTTTTATTAGATTTTATATATTGATTACTACTGATAAAGAATAAAGTAGCATATATATTTCTCAATTATCTTTTAGAGGTTAATTTTATGCTTAGAGATGATTGAATTGAATATCTATAATATAAGACAAGTGTGTGCATCCATTTAGTGAGGAGACAAAATCAGAGAGAAGAAATTCTCGCGAATAAGATAGTTGATTCGGAAAATTGGCACTAGCTGTCGAGTAACAACCCGTATTGAAATTAGAGGTGATTAGAACTTCCAGAATATGAGAAAAAGTATTCTCTCCTTAAATATCAAAATTGCAGTTAAAAAAACTTGCTCGCCTGTTGTTATAAATCAATGAATCTAAGGTGCTTGGTGAAATGAAAACCTTTTGTGATGAACTATTTGATTCTCTAACTCTCATTATTTCAACGTCTGGTTAATGTTGTTTGATTTTTAGTCTCAAAATCATACTATTAATCTTCATATTATGTGAGGTAAGAACTTATGCGCATTATGTATTACCATGTTAGTTGCTTCTCCTATTCATTTCTTATTCAAGGGTAATATCAGAATTTTAGGAGCTAAATGTGTGCCTCATTTTAGTTGGAAGGAGATTAAATACAAAATTGCTTCATCCGACTCTCTAACACTTACTATCCGTATAATTGTACAGCTACAACTCCGAAAAGTTATAATTTTCATTGCCAAACTGTAATATCCCAAAAATCCAAACGAATGTTAGAGACATGTTTCAAGCTTATGCATAGTACATTATACTTCTTTTGCAGTGATATGCATGAGTTTGATGTATATTAAGGCCTCAAATAACTCCCAACTATTAGACGAATCAAAATAATCCTTACCGATTGAATTTTTGATAAGAATGTTGCTTTAGTCAACTTTAAAAGAGCATATATTTTGCTATATTGAGAATTTTCTCGATCAAAATCTACCAAATAATAGGAAATTGAATTATCTTTCCAACGATATCAATTTCGCCCAAATCCGATACTTGGGTGAGAAGTTATGACACTTTTAGTGCAAAATAGTAGCCCAACGCGATAAGGCCGCATTGCGGTGATGGCCGAAATGATGTTTGTCTTTTTCCAGTGTGCCACCGCGATTACCATCGTGCCGCACCAAGGGGACATTTCGCAATAGTTCTTTTCCAGTGGGGCATCGTGATTGGCACCGCATCGCAACAAGCTTCTAATTTAGGATCATCCATTTTCAGAGGCACAACGCAATAGCACCGCATCGTGACGTTGGGTAAAATGGGGATTTTCAGTTTTCAAGTGGCCCGATGCAATTGCACAGTGTCGCGCTGGAGCCAAAAATTGAGACTTTTGCGATTTGAATTCCAGGGACCGTTTGGTCTTTTTTCATAGCCCCAAATCCATCCAAACATGGGATTTAAGTCCCAATAGAGCATTATTTGCTCATTATTTCACAATTCTCTCAAAAAAATTAAAGTATCCCTTTTTCAAGAACAAACCCCTAGCTTTCTAAGTTCAAAATCAAAACTCAAGAATTCACCATCTATTCTCACGAATTCATCAACCCAGTTATGTTAAGTGTTCATCAATGGGTTTATTTCACCCATGGAGTCCAAATATCCAATTCTAAATTCAAGTTGGGATCTTTATAAGTTTTTCATGATTTTTAATTGTGATTTTAACCATAAATTCCTATGAATTATAATTCTACACCGTGTTTACATGAAATTATCGTTGTTATTCAACCCCACATGTTTTAATGATGTTATTCTCTGATTTAATTCATAATTAGTGATGTTGATGTTGAAATTATGTTATTACTATAAGATTTAAATTATTCACATGCTTAGCTTACGCAATGAATATCAAGTGTTTGATGAAATGCCTACAAGATTGAATTTTGAATAAATTCTTTCATATTATGTCCTCAAAGTTTTAGTACTATTTTGCTATTGTTGCTATTGAGTCCTGGGGTTTGTGAATTCCCGAAAAATTAACTGTCTACTTAGTCTCAATATCTTCGGAATAGCTTCAGAATATGTTATGAGCATTATCAGTTCAATTAGTCATCATAATCAGTTAAACTTAGAACAGTTCAATATCTCGAGTCAATTTAGTTGGGAGTAGGACTTAGCATCGAGCAAGTGTAGGGATGGCAACTTCCTCATTAGATAGGCAGAGTCATTAGTAGCATTCCCTATACTCTAGAACTACGTAGCCAACGTAGGATATGAGGAGTCACCCATCAGTTTAGGCTTGACTACCTCGCAGGGGTCACCGTCATTTTAGGCTTAACACTTTTAGTCCTTCGGGACAGTACATCTGTGGATCCACACAGCCAGTGTTAGTACCCATGGCATAGTAATAACACCCTTCCAATTGTGGTCACAGATTGGACCCTAATTTGCTCATTGGGGCATGTCGTCTCAGTTCAATATTCATTATACTTTAGTTCAGGCTTGTATTGACCATAGCATACAGATATCGGTTATTCAGTTATCAGATTTTAGCATTTCAGTTTGCAGATTATATTAAGAATATGTTTTATGCTTGGCCATACATTCTTAGTATATATAGATTTCATTCATACTATTCAGTACTTCATGCTATTCATTCATTCAGTTATTACTCCTGTACAAGAAACCATGCATATCAACCTACCTCATTTAGCACACCAGTACATTCAAAGTACTGATCACATTCTTTTTTCTTGTGCTATGTTGTATCATATCATAGATTCGGACGCTCAGTTCTTGGACCGCATATAGACCTTTCAGATTATCAGTCGTAGTTGTGGTGAGACCTTTTATTTCAAGGACAAACTAAATTTATTTTCATACTTTTAGTTTAGTGGTTTAATATAGTTAGTTAGGGCTGGTCCCATCAACTCTTATTCAGTCAGTAGAGGCTTTTCAGACTAGTATAGACTGTCAGACAGTTTTGTTATTATTTTATTAGTTCTAGACAGTTGTTTCTAGTTTCATGATCCAATATTTTTTTCAGTTCTTTAAAACCTTATGGCTTATCGATTGTTATTCTGCATATGTTATTATATTATTTTGTGCTCACAGCAGGTACCAACTCATGGGTTAGTTTGTGGTCTCTTAGGACCATAAGCACCATGTGGTGCCCAAGGTGTACTATTGGGTCGTTACAAACATGGTATCAGAGCCTAAGTTTTTAATGTGTCCTAAAAAGTCTGAAAAGCCGCCTCGAGTAGAGTCTTGTGCATGGGTGTGAAATGCGCCACTCTTATGGACAAGAGACTATGAGGTATTTTAAGAAAAGTTTCCCTTTTTTTAGTGTTAATGTCATGCAACCGAGCATGAGCTCATGTTAAACTCTCTATCTAAACTGTTCTCCCTTCTATTTACAGATTATGCCTCCCAGAAAGATAAACGGAAGAAGAAATGTGAACCAGCCAGAATCTCCTCCTATTTAGGAAGATCCCCTGAACGAGCATATTTCCCATGTAGAGTTTAGAGCTTCATTCACTACTCTAGCTCACTCTGTAGAAGCACAAAATGCTCATCTAGCTGCTTTCCCGACCAACCCAGTGTCCAATACTACCGCAACTAGGATTCAGGACTTTATCCAAATGAATCCTTCTCTGTTTTTGAGATCCAAATATGAAGAGGATCCATAGGAATTCTTAAACATGGTCCAGAAGGTAACAAATATTATGGGGGTAACTTCTAGTAAGAGTGTTGAATTGGATGCTTACCAATTATAGGATATGGCTCATATATGGTTTAAGCAGTGGAAGGTAGATAGAGGCATAGATGTAGGGCCTATAGAGTGGGAAGAGTTTGCTACTGCCTTCTTAGATAGATTCTTTCTGCTGGAACTGAGAGAAGCCAAAGTGTTAGATTTTATCAACTTGAGGCAAGGAAACATGGGTGTGAATGAGTATTCCCTTAAGTTTACTAAGTCGTCTAGGTATTCTCTTTATATGGTAGCTGATACCAGATCCAGGATGAGCAAGTCTGTGTCTAGGGTATCTGATAGTATGGTCAATAAGTGTAGGACAACGATGTTAATTAAGGATATGGAAAAATCTAGGCTTATGGTCCATGTTTAACAGATTGATGAGTAGAAGAATAATAAGAAGGAGAGAGGAACAAGAGGGCTAGAACAGGTAGCTTTAATTTTACTCAGCTAAAGTCAAAAAGTGGTAACTATCCTCAGTTCCATCAGAAATCTTTAGTCCATCTCCATCTTTAGCTAGTGACCTAGTACCCAAATTCAAAAATGATAATATGGACAGAGCTCCAAGATCTAAGTTCCAAGGTAGTGTAAGCAGTAGTCATACAAATCCTCTTTGCTAAAAATATAGTAGAAACCATTAGGGTTAGTGTAGAGCTGGCAGTGATGTATGCTTTATGGTGTGGTAAGCCAGACCATCATATTTGAGAGCATCGGACAGTTGCTAAAAAAGGTAGGGATTTGTGCCAACAGGGCTAGTCCTCTCAGTCATCAATTCTAGCTGGCCACTAGACTCAGTAGGGTGGCGCTTCAAGCGCTACTAGCGGTCAGCGTCAGAACAAGCTCTATACACTTTAGTCTCGATAAGATTACAAAAGTTCTCCTTACATAGTTACTGGTACATTTCAAGTCTTTCATTTACATATTTATGATTTACTAGTCCCTGGAGCTATTTTTTTTGTAACCTCTTATATAGACATCAACTTCAGAGTCAGTCCCAAAATCTTACCAGAACCCTTTTCAGTCTCTACCCCAGTAGGTGTCTCTATTGTAGCCCAGCGGGTATACAGGAACTGCCTGATTACAGTGTCTCAGAAAGTTACTTCAATTGACCACGTGGAGTTAGAGATGACAGATTTTTATGTGATTCTCAGCATGGATTGGCTCCACTCATGCTATGCTTCAGTGGATTGCAAAAACATAGTAGTTCATTTTCAGTTTCCAAATGAATCAGTTCTTGAATGGAGGGGTAATACTACAACACTTAGGGGTCAGCTTGTTTCATACCTTAGAGTGAGGAAAATGATATTCAGAGGGTGTATTTATCATCTTGTCTGAGTTAAAGACTCAAATTTTGAGACTCCTAATCTTGAGTTAGTTTCAGCAGTGAGGAAATTTCCACATGTGTTTTCTAAAGATCTTCCCAGAGTTCCTTTCGAAAGGGAAATTAACTTCGGAATAAACCTTATTCCAGATACCCACCCTATCTCTATTGCTCCATACAGAATGGCTCCAGCGGAACTCAAAAACTTAAAAGAATAGTTGAAAGATCTCCAAGATAAGGGATTTGTCAGGCCCAGCATTTCCCCATGGGGCACACCAGTTCTATTTATGCGTAAGAAAAATAGTTTTCTTAAAATATTTATTGACTACCGTCAGTTGAACAAAGTCAGAATCAAGAACAAATACCCACTTCCCTGAATCAATTACTTATTCGACCAACTTCAGGGTGCCAGTTATTTTTCTAAGATAGATCTCAGATCTAGCCATTATCAGCTCAAAGTTAGATAATGTGACATTCCAAAAATAGCTTTTAGAACCTGGTATGGTCATTTCAAATTTCTAGCCATATCCTCTGGCCTCAGGAATTCCCTAACAGCCTTCATGGACTTGATGAACAGAGTGTTCAAACAGTACTTAGACATGTTCATCATAGTCTTTATTGATGATATTCTTGTCAATTCCCATAGTGAAAATGATCATGCAGACCATCTCAACATAGTATTGTAGACTCTTAGACCCCATCAGTTGTTTGCTAAATTCTGTAAGTGTGAATTTTGACTAAGATTTGTAGCTTTTCTTGGCCATATTATTTTTGTTGATGGCATTAGAGTCGATACTCAAAAGACCGAGGTGGTGAAAAACTGGACCAAACCCATCTCTCCATAAGATATCAGGAGTTTCTTGGGTTTGGTTGGCTATTATCGACGGTTTGTTAAAGGATTTTTGTCCATTGTGTCCTCCATGTATAGATTAACTCAGAAGAAAGTTAAGTTTCAATGGTCAGATTCTTATGAGAGGAGTTTTTAGGAGTTGAAGACTCGACATACCGCAACCTCAATTTTGACATTGCCAGATGGTTCAGATAGATTTTTTGTGTGTTGTGATGCTTCCAAAGTTGGTTTGGGGTGTGTTTTGATGCAGAAGGGTAAAGTTGCACCCTATGCCTCTACACAGATTAAGCCCCACGAAAAGAATATCCCACCTATGATCTTGAGTTACTGGCTGTTGTGTTTGCCTTAAAGATTTGGAAGCACTATTTATATGGGGTGCATGTTGATGTGTTCACAGATCACAAAAGCTTGCAATATGTGTTTTTGCTGAAGGATTTGAATCTTTGTTAGAGAACATGGTTAGAGTTGCTGATAGATTATGATGTAAGTATTTTGTACCATTCAGGAAAGGTCAATGTAGTGGCATTTACCCTAAGTAGATTGTTTATGGGTAGTGTTGCTCATGTCGAGGGTGATAAAAAGAATTTAGTAAGAGAAGTTCATCATCTTTTTAGGTTAGGTGTTCGGTTGGTTGATTCAACTGAGGGTAGCATTTGGGTTCAGAATAGTTTGGAATCTTCTTTGCCTGCCGAAGTGAAGGAAAAGCAGGATAGGGATCCTAGTCTGCTAAAGTCGATAGAGTTAGTTAGAGATCATAAAGTAGAGGTTTTATCCCAGGGGAGAGATAGTTTGTTGAGTTACCAGGGTAGACTGTGTATGTCATGTGTTGATGAGTTGAGACAGCGAATTCTTGCAAAAGCGCATGGTATGCATTACTCAATTCATCCAGGGGCCACGAAGATGTACTGTGATATGCGGGAAATCTATTGGTGGAGTGGGATAAAGAAAGATATTTCAGAGTTATTGGGTAAGTGCTCCATTTGTCAATAGGTTAATATTAAATATTAGAAGCCCAGTAGGTCTAGGAAGGAGTTCAATATTCCCACTTGGAAGTGGGAGGAAGTGAATATGGATTTTGTGATGGGTTTACCTCGTACTAGCCGTCAACATAATTCGATTTGGGTCATTGTAGACAAGATGACTAAATCAGCCTATTTTTTGCCAGTCTATACTTTTTGTTCAGCCAAGGACTATGCCAAACTCTATCTCAGAGAGTTGGTTAGGTTGAACGGTGTTTCGTTGTCTATCATTTTAGATAGAGGTACTCAATTTACATCGAACTTTTGGAAGGCTTTGCAAAAGGGTTTTGGTACCCAAGTTTACCTCAGTACAGCCTTTCACCCTTAGACAGATGGTCAGGTAGAAAGGACAATTCATACCCTTGAGGATATGTTGAAAGAGTGTGCTATTGACTAAGGGCAGTTGGGATGACCACTTGCCTTTTATTGAGTTCGCATATAATAATAGCTGTTATTTCAGTATTCAGATGGCTCAGTTTAAGGCTCTGTATGGAAGGAGATTTAGATCTCTGATTGATTGGCTTGAAGTAGGTGAGGCCACGGTAGTGGGGACTGACTTGGTGTTTGATACCTTAGAGAAAGTATAGTTGATCAGGAAGAGGCTTAAGGTAGCCCAGAGCCAATAGAAATCTTATCCAGATGTGAGGAGAAAAGACGTTGAATTTGAGGTTTCCAATTCGTATATCTAAAGATCTCTCCAATGAAGGGAGTAAAGAGTTTTGGTAAGAAGGGGAAGCTTAGTATCCGATATGTTGGCACTTACAGAATTATGAGCTGTTTCAGAAAGATGGCTTATGAGCTTGAGTTGCTTGCAGACTTAACATTAGTGCACCCAATATTCTATATCTCCTTGTTGAAGAAGTGTACTGGATACCCAATAGTTTTTGTTCCATTATAAAGCATATATGTTTAGAACAACCTCTCTTACAAAGAAATTCCAGTCGAGATCCTTGATCGACAAATTTGTAGACTAAGGAACAAAGAAGTTCCCCTAGACAAGTTCTTTGGCCGAATTAGTCCATTGAGGGAGCCACTTGAGAAGCAAAAGTAGATATACTAACCAAGTACCCTCATCTTTTCTCCGCAAACTCAGATTCAGCTAAGGTAACAACCTTCTTAGAATTTCTCTTTTCCATGCTTAGTTTCAGCTGCATATCATTCTCATGTTAGCCATGCATTCATAGAACCAGTTTATTCTTGTGTTGCACTTTATACTCAGTCATGTAATCACGTATATCAAACATGTAACCTAAGTTCCTCAATGTTTTCAGCTTAACCAGTCTTATTCAAGGACGAATGTTCCCAAGGGAGAGATATTGTAAGGCCTCAAAAATTCAAACCAATGTTAGAGACATGTTTCAAGATCATGCATAGTACATTATAGTTATTTGGTAGTGATATGCATGAGTTTGATGTACATTAAGGCCTCAAATAACTCCCATCTATTAGATGAATTAAAATAATCCTTACCGATTGAATTTTTGAAAAGAATGTCTCTTTAGTCAACTTCAAATGAGCATATCTTTTGCCATATTAAGAATTTTCCAGTTCAACACCCACCAAATGATAGGAAATTGAATTATCTTTCCAATGATACATATTTCACCCGAATTTGATACTCGGGTGAAAAGTTATGGAACTTTTAGTGCAAAATAGTAGCCCAATGCGATAAGGCCGCGCCATGGTGAAGGCCTAAATCACGTTCTTACTTTTCTAGTGTGTCACTGCAATTGACAACGCGTCGCGCCAAGGGGCCATTTCGCAATTGTCCTTTTCTAGTGGGGCACCGCGAGCCAAGCTTCCAGTTTGGGATCGTCCATTTCTAGAGGTTTAATGCGATAGCACTACATTGCACAGTAGGGTAAAATGGGGATTGTCAGTTTTCCAGTGGCCTGACGTGATTGAACCGCGTCCCGCCGGAGCCAAAAATTGGGATTTTCAGCTTTTGTGATTTAAATTCCAGGGACCGTTTAGTCTTTTCCCATAGTCCCAAATCTGTCCAAACATGTGATTTAAGTCCCAATAGAGCATTATTTGCTCATTATTTCACAATTCTCTCAAAAACTTAAAGTATCCCTCTTTCAAGAACAAAAACCCTAGCCTTCCAAGTTCAAGATCAAAACTCAAGAATTCACCATCAATTCTCATGAATTCATCAACCCAGGTATGTTAAGTGATCATCTATGGGTTCCTTTTAACCATGGAGTACAAATATCCAATTCTAAATTCAAGTTGGGATCTTTACAATTTTTTCATGATTTTTAATTGTGATTTTAACCATGAATTCCCATGAATTGTAATTCTACACCATGTTTACATCAAATTGTCGTTGTTATTCAACCCCACATGTTTTAATGATGTTATTTGCTAATTTAATTCATAGATGTTGAAACCATGTTATTATTACAAGCTTTAAATTAATCTCATGCTTATCTTACACTACTAATATTAAGTGTTTGATGAAATTCCTACAAGAATGAATTTTGAATAAATGCTTTCATATTATGTGCTCAAAGCTTTAGTAATATTTTTCTATTATTGCTATTGAGTCCTGGGGGTTGTGAATACTCGAAAACTTAGCTGTTTACTTAGTCTCAATATCTTCAGAATAACTTCAGAATATGTTATGAGCATTATCAGTTATGCCAGCCACCATAATCAGTTAAACTTAGAACAGCTTAGTATCCCAAAAGATACGCAGATTCGTTAGCAGTAGTCCTTGTACTCCAAAACTACATAGCCAACTTAGGATATGAGGAGTCGCCCATCAGTTTAGGCTTGACTACCTCACAGGGGTTACCCGTTAATTTAAGCTTGACACCCTTAGTCTTTCGGGACAGTACATCAGTGGATCCACACAACCAGTGTTAGTACCCATGGCACGGTACTGACACCCTTTCCAACTGGGTCACAGGTTGGACCCAATTTGCTCATTAGGGCATGTCAGTTAGGTGATAGCTCCCACAGTCTCGGTTTAGTATTCAATATACTTTAGTTCAAGCTTCTATTGACCATAACATACAGATATCGGTTATTTAGTTATCATATTTTAGTATTTCAGTTTACAAATTATATTTAGAACATGTTTTATGCTTGGTTATTCATTCTCAGTATTTATAGATTTCATGCATTCTATTTAGTACTTCATGCTATTCATTCAGTCAGTTATTACTCTTGTACATGAAACCATGCATATCTGCCAACCTCATTTAGCATACCAGCACATTTAAAGTACTGATCGCATATTTTTTTCTGGCGCTATGATGTATCATATCATAGATTCGGATGCTCAGTTCCTGGATCACGCATAGTCCTTCCAGATTATCAGCTGTAGTAGTGGCGAGTCCTTGTATTTCGAGGATAGACTATATTTATTTTCATTCTTTCAATTCAATAGTTAGATGGAGTTAGTTGGGGCCTATCCCATCAACTTTTATTCAGTTTGTAGAGGCTTTTCAGACTAGTACAGACAATCTGTCAGTTTTGTTATTATTTTATTAGTTCCAGACAGTTGTTTCTAACAGTTGTTTCCATATTCATGATCCAATATTGATTTTAGTTATTTAAAACCTCATGACTTATCAGTTGTTTTTAGACATATGGTATTATATTATTCAATGCTCATAGCAGGTACCAGCTCATGGGTTAGCTTGTGGTCTCTCAGAACCGTAAGCACCGTGTGGCACCCAGGGTGTACTCTCGGGGCGTTACAAAAACTTGCATATGTATGTTTCAAAATAAATAACTAAGTGAATGCTTTGGATGCACAGTCATGGATGGTATAAGTGATGTATTGAGAAGCCCCTGCCATCACCGACCAAGCTGAATCTCATGGTTTTAGGCAATGTTTCTCAGATGACTCCCACTCCCTCTACAAAAATTGGTATATTACTCCGCTCAGATGTTTTATGGCTGAAATTTATATGCATGTACAGATAGATGCTAAATATTCTCGTATTTCTTACTATCGGTTAAGAGAAAAATATAGGTCGCATTCAAAATAGGCGTCGAGAAATTACCGGATCTGATGATCGGTAACTATAACCTTTTACATAAGATAGTGGAGTTTCTACTTTGAAAATACCTGCATTTTTGTAACAGATTCTGGAACAAATGGTAGTTACTTCTTGCTGCTTTCAGGAACCCTCAGTTTCTCCTCACTTTATGGGATGACTTCGAAGGAAGGGTACCCAATCATCCTTGTAAGGAACATATGGTGTGTTAGGGTTTTTGCTGTGATTTTCTTACCAAAATTAAGTTTTACTTTTTCTTAGAAGGAAAATAAAAGTAACCATAAATAGTTTTACTTTTTCTGAAAGAAAAATATAAAACTTTTTCATATTTGGCAAACCACTTTCTTAGAGGAAAGGTTTTGGAACTCTATAAATAGATGACCCCCTTCTCATACCATAACACAATAGCTTTCACAATGTAGTCGTTATAAGAGTCTGGTTTAGAGGGAGATTTATCCCATAGGTTAATGTTTTTTCATAGATTTTATTTTTTCAATATTGTTTTTAATATGTAGGTCGTTTGACCAAATCATATTAATAATATGTCTTTTTAATATATGTTTTATTTGTCATCTGAATTATCACTACAACAAATTTGATTATTTGGAATAAATTATTTTGTCACTTATAAGTCATATTTCGGCGCAAAAGATTTAGTGTGACGAAAAAGATTTCGTCAATCAATTGTCTCTGAAAGTGGGTCGCAAAAAGTAGACAAAGACGATTTAGTGCTTTGTCGCTAAAAAAAATTAAATTAGCTACAAAAAAAAAAATCGTCCCCAAATGTGTAACATTTATGACGAATTTGTTGTCATAAAAATGTATTTTTTTTTTGTAGTGGATGGTAAGCTTTTGTCAATAAAAAGTTATCAATACCGACAAAATTTCATCGTCCCTAATTATTTAGTTCAATCAAAGATGACACCAATTGTCGCTAGAGTTATATATATTTCGTGGCTGAACAAATGTATTTTCGTCACTATTGACATCTTTTTGTATACATCAAAAATTTTCGTCCTTAAATGTATGAATTAGTGACAAATTTATTATTATAATAAAGATTAATAATTTTGTAGTTAGATCTACCATTTGTCACTAAAAATAGTATTTTTCACCGACAATGTAGAATCATCACTAAATTATTATGATTACTGACAATTATGATTGTCATAAAATACAAAATTAATTTGTATCAAATAAAAAGGAATATATTGAGACAAATACATATGTCACTAAATATAATCAAACTTATGACGAACTAGTTTATTTCGTGATGAAAATATTTGTCTTGAAAAGTCTAATTTAATCGTTGCTAAAAGTTATCTTTGATAATAAAATTTTGTCACAAATTACAAGAAATCGATTAATTATTTCATATTGATATTATTTTTTTAAACTAGAATTGAATAAATCAAAAATAAAATTATAAAACGTGTCAGATTGATAAAATTCACCCACAATCATACAATTAAAAAAACTAAAATTGTACTAAGGTAATATCTCGTCACAGTTCAAAGAAAAGTAAAACTAGTCCAACACAAAGGAAACTAACTGAAATATAGTACTAAATATTACTCCTATCCTAAACTAAGGCAGATATGTAGAGGCTTCTTTGAAAGTACCAATAACGTGTTGAGCTTGCAATTAGTCTTCATTCAACTCACTTTTACACCTGTGGAAAAGAGAAGAAAATTAAGATTGATGATGATTCTTTCAGGTTTGATAGTTAAAATGACTCTACATGCTACTTCTTCTCCAAGCCACAACTAGAATCCATTAAACATGTAATTATGAAAAGCGAGGCTACCAAGAAACTAGATAAATACTATCTAGTAAACACATCAAACTTCTATAACAACAACAATAACATACTCGGTGCATTCCCACAAAGTGAGGTTTGGAGAGGGTAATTGTACGTAGTCCATACCACTACCTTAAAGGAATTATACAACAACATAGCCAGTGTATCCCCACATAGTGGGGTATGAGGAGGATAATGTGTACGCAGTGCACACCACTACCTCGAATAAAGTAGAGAGATTGTTTTTGATAAACCCTAACTCAGGATAGATAATAGTATAACAAAAAAAATATAAAAGCACACAACAATGGTACAACACACTTCTAGCTAATACAAGTCAGAGAAGTTTCAGTTATTCAGTAGTACTTTAATAAGAGAAAAAAACTAAGTAGAACTAATACAATCTATTATAAATATCCCGGCAACTTATCAGAACCCCGTAATTGTCTATATAAACCCGCGAAACAAGATATAATGGCAAGCAAATAGGAACATATAATAACAAACATCAAAAGAGATAATGAGAATAATAAAGGCCTTGTAACAGTGAAATATGGAAGATGTTTTCAGTAAGCCTTGAAGGAATATTGAAGAACCATCAAAATATATAATTTCCTTGTATTAAAATAGCCAGTAGTTCTTTTTGTTTTTGTTTATTTTAGAGAGTAGTAATTGTCATTCAAGAACTGTCCCTCCAATGAAAAGAAGGGCGGTTTATACAGTAGTAGGAATACAGTACCACAAAAGGAAAAAGTATATTATAAAAAAAATCACTTTCGAAAATTAAAGGAAAAATATATCAAGAATAAATTAGGAGAAATCTCAATCCCTTTAATGCCATATTTACCATAAAAAAATCACATTATCAAGGTAGGCAACAGTTAATATACATTTAATTTGCAAAAAGAAAACTAAAAATGGACTCAATCAATTATTTAATGTTTTACTATAAATAGATGAGGAAAATAAGGTGCGAATTTAAAAGAGAAGAGATAATAATAATAGCAACATGTATCAACACTAGTATTTAGCATATATATTAAAAATTGATTTACAAATCATAAGGCAACTAATCACAAAAATCAAACTAAATCCATTCCACCAATCTACTAAATCAATTTAGTACTTTCATTTAGGAATAAGCATAATCAATATTTTACCATAAAAGCATATTCAAATTTCAGTCAATATCAATTAAATCAAACGTAATACAAGTATAACATCTTTTGAGAACAAGTAGAGATAAACACGTAATTAAATGGATTGAATAAACATTCAAAGTTAGATATCACAAACTTTAGATCTAACAGTTTAATTTAGAAAATTTGCACCCAAATAAGAAAAAGAACATGCAAATTAAACCAAAGAAAATAATCATGCAATTAAAGGATTGAGGAATCAAATCGTATAATAGTCAGGTTCACCAAAAGGGACCTCATCGGTCCTCAATTTTGATGAGAACGTACCAGTGAGAAGAGGGGGAGGCTGAATCATGGCTGGAGATGCATTGATAGTTCACGATTGCTGAAGGCAGTTATGGCGATGACAGAGCGGTAGAGGACAGGCGGCGGGATACTGCTGCTGTTGTTGGCAGTGTCAATTGGGTCTAGTTCCATCGTCTGGAGTGGAAGCGGGCTAATATTGATGTTCGTTCGAGGGGAGCTTAGCCGGTTTGCTTTCCAACATATGCGGCTGGTGGCGCAGGTTGGGAGGCGCTGATTTTGGTTGTCCGGCGGCGGGATCGGTGGTTGGAGCAGTTTTCCCTTGGTTTTTCGGTAGCTGATGATGGAGAGGGGAGGGCGACGCAGTGGCTGGTTTGTTTGCCAGCCATTAGTGGCGGTTGATGCTATTGATGCTGCCTCAAACTCATCGATCATCAATTCCGGTGAGTCATCGATGAGAGTGAGAGATGAAAGAGAGTGGGAGGGAGGAGGCCTAATTTTCTCCAACCCATGGTGGATGGCTGGCGGCAGCAACCATGGTTATGGTATACAGATAAGTGAGGCTAGAGAGAAGGTAAAGAGAGAGAAAAGGTAGAGAGAGAGAGCACCAAGAGAGGTGAATGTTTTTATTTAATAAGTAAGGAATTAGGGTTTGAGTGTTTTTTAAGATGGAAAGAGTGAGTGATATGATCTCAGTTGTTGGATCAAAATTGATCCATGGGTGAGATTAAAAGGATTATAAAAACAGAAAATGAATTGAAATAGAGTTAAATGTAACTAAAATTGTAATAAATTGGGTAAAATTAGGCTACAATTGTCATAAAACGAATAGAAAAATGCTAGCATTTAAATGAACTTGGAAATTGAATTGAATTAGGCTACAATTTAACAGATGTAATAATAACGAAAAAGATAATAGGGTGTCGAGGTTAAAATAAATAACGCATTTAAAATTAATGTTATGTAAAAATTGCCATATAAGATTATAGTTAATAATAATAATAATAATAATAATAATAATAATAATAATAATAATAATAATAAGCAATGTATTTATAAATTGTAAGTGTGGATATTTTGTGAAAAAATAATTTAATAAATATTAATAAAATTATGTGAAATGTTGTATCTGAATTAATAAATTGTAAAAAAAAATGACATCAAAAATTAATAAAATAATTTGTACATTTTAAAACATGAATGTGACACGTCAAAAATCTGTTTGATGTAAGAAAAATGTGTAAAAAATACTAACATTTAAAAATTAATAATTTTGCTAAAATAGCAGCCTAAATGTAGTATCGGGAGGTCAAAATTGGGTGTCAACAATCATTGGGCCTAAAGGCTCATTTTCCTGTTTTAAAATGGGGTTTTCACAAGGGTAGACCGGTAGAGAGCAAAGTGAGTGAATAGAAATCTTTACTTGGTTCTTAAGAGTCAAGAGTGGAGTCATATAAGCAAACTGATAAGAAAATAGGAAGGCGTCTAATTGTTCCCAACACATTTATCCATACCCAGATGGGAGGTGAAAGTGCATGAGTCAGACAATTTCTTTTCAATTAAACAAGTTCGAATGCACAATATTCATACTCGCTAAGACCATCTTGAAAATTTCTTTAACAACTTAAAATCATTCAAGCTAGAAACCTAAGAGCTATGTCAATCGATTGATATAATCCATGTGTATGTGATGGAAATGGATATTAGTTACTATCCACGAAACCCCAACCCTGGGACTAGTGCACCACAAAGGGAAAAAAATGAAAATGGAAAATAAAACAGGAAGTGTTTTAGGACATATCTAAACTATAGCATGTCTCAGCTGTAATTTTCCCACATAAATAAAAATCTATGATCAAGTAATTAAAAATTTTAAAAAGAGAAATCAGAAGTTCTTTAACTCAACACTTCGGTGGCAACAAGGGAACGTGAATGGAAATAACCAGTTCAAAGAGCCATTTCTTCTATCTTCTGTACAGCAGGACAGACTTGTTTCCTGCCAGCAGGTAGATTAATTGGCACAATAGGAGAAGTTGTAGCAGGATGAAGGAGTTGTTCCTCCCATTTAGCCCCTTAGCCTATAGATCTTCAGCTAGCAAGAAGGACTCCCAGTGTAGGGGAGAGTTTATACAAGATTTGTGAATGATACACCTAAGGATGAAAAGACATTGCAACTATTTTCGGGTTCGAGCATCTTGGTATCTCCATCTCAGCCATAGCTACACCAAGGAGAATTTGTTAACTCCAGCAAGTATGGATAGATCTAGAATTAGCAGAAAGAGCTTACTTGGTTATGTATTTACAGCCAAGGGGATCAAACCCTCATTCAGCACCAAAAAATAGCTCCAAATTCCAATACCAGAGATCACAGTTAGGAAATATAACCAAAAAACATGAGATGCAGATAAAGACGAAGAAGACAAAGATGAAAAGGATACTTACTCTGACAACTGATTTATCAGAAGCATATACGCTGAGGATACAAGGAAGAGTAAGTATCACCCATATGAACAACAAGACGAAACTCAAATTGAACTCAACCAAGAACAATATTTCTCAGGTTTTTGAAGAAGTGATGGATAAGTTTGGAATTGGATTAGGAAATCCTATCTTCACGGGTTTTGTACTAAGCAGAATAGGGCTGGTTCAGATGTTTTATTTTGGGCCTTCTGATTTTAAATGTTTGGACGATGTCATTTTAAATGGGTTGGTCCGTTTATGTAAAGACAATGTGGTTTAGTCTTTAAATTAATAAAAGAGGAAAGGACAAAAATAACACCTAAAATTAAATTAATTTCACAAAACTAGAGCCTAAATTTAAAAACCCGAGAAATAGCCACTGAGGGATGGGCGCACGCGAGAAGCTGGGATATATTTGTCACTGTTCCATGTATTTTCCTCAATTCTACAACATAATTTGGCCATTTCTGTTTTGGGTACTGGACCCACTTTTCATCTTTAATGGTTCATGCTTTTGTTTTGGCTTTTTTTCCCTTTCTTTTTTAAGGATTCTACTCTTTTTTATATCTCACGGATTCTTTTACTTTAGAATTGTCTTTTAGCTGATCTTTAAAAAAATGTTACAATTATAAATGTCTTTTATTTATATTAATCTAAATATATTAATTACAAACATGACAAATTATATTAATCTAATTATATTAATTACAAATGTGGCAAATTAATATTAGATTGAACAAAGCGATGTAATATAGGCCAAGGGTACTGGAACAAATCTTTGTCCAACTTAAACTACACACATGTTTTAGACAATAGACGAGGTGTTTCACCTCCATAGTTTGATACAATAAACCAAAAGAGTAACTATATAATACAATTGTTAAAGATATATATATTTATATGTAATAATGATACAATTTCTATATATATACATATTCTATATAATAATTATAGAATTTTTATACACATTTTATATAATTTTTAACTACCATAATTATTTAGATACATATTTTATGCGACTCTATATAGTTTCTACATGCATTCTAAAAATGTATCAATCTAGTATAAAAGAGTATCAATTAAGTACATGGACACTGCAAGTGTATCAATGTAGTATAAAAGTGTATTAATGTGGTATAAAAGAGTATCAATTGGGTATAGGAAATGCATGTGCTTGCATAGAATTTTCTTTCTCTTTTTCAAAAAGTGTATCAATATAGTATAAAAGTGTATCAATGTGGCATAAAAGTGTATCAATTGAGTATAGAGACTGCACGTGCCCAATTGGGCGAAATGGCTAAAAAGAGGAATTAAATTGGGCCGACTGGCTAAGGTTGTCCACCTTTTCAATTATGGGTCATTCTTTTTTTAAAATGATCAGCCCATGTCCTTTTCCCTTAATAAAATCCCTATTAAATTAAAAAAAAAAAAAACTTAAGAAGGCATACCTGGTAAACAAAGGAGAGCATTTTGACATTTTGGATAATTAATTTAAGAGTCTTGGTTGTGCATCAGGGATGAAGAATTCAATTGCAGTCCTACTAAGAATTTCAATTTTCGCACAATATTGGGTCATTTATTAGAGTATCGTATAAAAGAATTTCAATCTTTTTGCTTGGTCCTCTTTGGATATGCAGAAAAAACATAAATGATTATGTGAAATTTCACCAAAAATTCAATAGGTACTGAAATTTGAGAAGGGTGGCTTTGAGAAACAGTAAAGTAGACTGCAAATCAAGGTTGGAAATTGCTTACACGTATCTAAATCGAGTTTCAACACCAATTTGGTAGATAAAGAAGATTGAATTAACATGAAGTAGATGAATTGCGTGCTTCTAGATTTATCTTCAACAGTTACTTTCCTTTTTTCTAATTTTTGATGTTTCTTTTTCTTTTAGTCTTTATGTAGACATTTTTTTGTTTTGTTGTTTTTTATTGCTTAGTATTTACATTTTTTTTTAATGTATTTTGTGGTTCACATCTAAAAATAATATATATATATAGATGTAGATCAAAAAGTATATACAAGAAAAAAGTGAATATTTATTTTTGCAGCAAATGGTTACACCGATTTAATAAACATATTACAGTGCATTCACAAAAAAATTATCACAAAATTATAATTAATTAAGATACATAAATTTTTATTTAATTATAATTATATATGATTAGCTATGAATAATTTTTTTTTAAAAAGAAACTATGGGTAAATTAAAGGGTCCTTTGGTACAGTGTATATGAATTATATAAAATAGTGTGTATTACTAATGATTGAATAGTTATGTTTGCATATTATTTAGGTAATTTTTTGTTTGGTGTAAAATATAATTGCATAATTTCTAAAAAGTATATTTTTACTATTTTGACATTGTCAATCACAATCTCTTTTTAAAAAATAATAAATGAAGCAAATCTTAATTTGATAATATTATTTGGGAGATTTTATTTAATGTTGGATATTCTCGACATTAAATATGATAAATTTTGATATGTGTAAAAAAGTAAGGATAGAGAAAGTAACGTAAATAATACAGAAGCTATTTTAAAAGTACTATAAATTATAATAATTAATAATTATATTTTTTAAAAATATATAAAAAAATTGATTAACACCAAATTGCATTTGTGTCACATAATTGAGACTAAATATTACTCTCTCCGTTCATATTTACTTGTCCATTTTATCAAAAGTAGATGTGTAATAATACTGTTCAATTTGAAAAATCAATGGATAATTTTTCATTTCTGTCGATTTTACCATTGATATTAAATACGATTCATTATCCAATAAATTTTTCAAAATATTAAATTTATTATATTCAAAAGATAACATAGTAGCATTATCCCTATCATTTACTAGTTTTAAACATATGTGTCAAAGTTAATAGTGAACAACTATTGATGGGCCGAGGGATAAACATATATTGAGTCCATACTAGCGTGTGTGCTCCGATATGTAGCCTTATAAATATAAATAAAAATGAGCACGCATTTAATATATATTTTTTCTACTATCTTCAACATGTGGGGCATTTCAAATAAAATGAAGCATATATGATTGGTCTTGAGGGAATATTACTCTAGCTTCTGTATGTTTTCAAGACACAATATAAACATCATTGAATAGGAATACTATAGTGAAATAATTATGTTATTAATTTTTTCTCTCAATAGATCGTGTCCAGTAAAAATGTGACAAGTAAAAGCGAACGAGTATTTACTACATTTTAAATTACGGTATTAGTAAGGGATAGAAGAATGCATCTCTTATTGTAAATAGAATCCAAATAGACCTCGACTTTTATCTAGTGTAGAAAATTAACCTTTAAAACAAATAAAATTCTTATAAGCACTTTTGTTTAAAAGAAGTCACCTAAGAAAGTTTGTAATACAACAAACAAGACACATAAAATATCTTTAAAAAATAAAATAAAAAATAAACATGACAACATATCATGAACACATAACCAAAAGATGAGGATATTATAGTTATACCTATAAATTACTTCGTATCCAATAATTACACTATTCAACTACCAAATCAAAGTCGTAATTATTTTTTGTGAAAATTTTTATTGTGATTAATTGCAGGTTAAATAGTGACGATAATATCATCGTTGCTAATTATTTGAATAATTAGTTACAAAAACTATTGTCCCAATTAAATATAAAATTTTGTGCCTAAAACTTACAATATGATAGCTTCAAACTTTAATTAATTAGTTGATCATATTCAACGTTGGTCTACTTAAAATGTTTCTCACATGTACAAGATTAACACACTGACTTTATACCTTCCGAAAAATTCATTCAATAAGTTCACTTCAACCTTCACACAATTAGATCGAGTCTTTTTTTTTTATAACTATATCAATATACAATTAATTTTCTATAATCATAAACAAAAATAGCCAAAGATCAATTTATATTTAGCTACGAAATTTTTTCGTAGGAAAAATAACTAAATTATTCAGCTACAAATTCCAAATCATCACTACTTAAGGATGACATATTTTGTCATAAAATTATGTTGTCACTGAATCATAGATTAATTAGAGACAACAAAATAAGTGTCACTAATTGTTTATAGTATTAGTGACAAAAATTGAGGTCACAATTAAGTATCAAATTTGTAGCTAAAACTTACAATATTTAACTACGAACTCTAATTTGTCGCTATTGCGATAACTTATTTTTTATGATGAATTTTTTTTGTGTCTAAAATTATAACTAATTCAAGATAAAAAATAGTTTGTCACGAATTGAATCCATTATTAGACACAATAAAATGAGCGTCACTAATTGTTTATAGTATTAGTGACAAAAATTGAGGTCACAATTAAATATCAAATTTTGTAGCTAAAACTTACAATATTTAACTACGTACTCTAATTTGTTGCTGTTGCGATAACTTATTTTTTATGTCGATTTTTTTTTGTGTCTAAAATTATAACTAATTCAAGACAAAAAATAGTTTGTCACAAATTGGATCCATTGTTGGTGATAAAAAAGGGTGTCACTGAAAACTTAAAATTCGTCACTAATGGTACTCAATAAAATGGCGCCAACATATTTTTTGGTGGGAAACTTTAGAGGACAAAACTTTGCTACGAAATTTTACGTTTGTTCACTAAAAGTATGTGATTCATATATTTAGATATGAAATTTAATTTTCGTCATAAAAGGTGAACAATTAGTGACGAATTTCATCTCGTAGATAATAATTTCGTAGCTATATATCAATTTTATTGTAGTGATATATATTATCACTGTTGGTTTGCAAACTTTAAGCTTCCGCATGACGCCCTCTTGATTTCTAACCCAACAAGTGGTATCAAAGCCTATGGTTCAAAGATTTGATGGTTCAATTGAGGATACTTTAAGGTCAAAGTTGCAACCAATTTGATGATAATAAAGATATATGTCCAAAAAATACATGTGGAGATGATTTTCAATTATATTTTCAACAATCCTGCTGTCACATATTTGAAAATAAAGTTCAATTTTAACCCTGCAAAAGGACTCCAATATTTTTTAACTCGAAAATTGCTAATATACTTTTAACCCAAGCTCCATTTTTAAACATGCCAAACAACAGTGGTGAAGATTATGTGAAACACACGGGCCAAAGATCTGAAGAAGGTGGATATTAGGAAGAAAATCAAGCCAAAAAGGGGAGATTTGCTAGGGTTTTTGCCCTGATTTTCTTATCAAAATTAAGTTTTACTTTTTCTTAGAAGGAAAATAAAAGTAGCCATAAATACTTTTACTTTTCCTGAAAGGGAAAAGTTTTTCCTATTTGAAAAACCTCTTTCTTAGAGCAAAGGCTTTCGAACTCGATAAATAGATGCCCCCTTCTCATAACATAACACAATAGCATCCACAATGTAGTCGTTAAAAGAGTCTGGTTTAGGGGGAGATTTCTCGCATAGGTTTATGTTTTTCCATATGTTTTATTTTTTCAATATTGTTTTTAATATGTAGGTCATCTGGCCGAATCATATTAATAATATATCTTTTTAATATATGTTTTATTTGTCATCTGAATTATCACCATTGATTTGCAAACTTTAAGCTTCCGCATGACGCCCTCTCAATTTCGAACCCAACATGGTGTAATGTACAAGGCTCATGATCATGTAACTAATGAAATTATTGTACTAAAAGAAAGAAGGGTGGAGCAGGAAGTTATTTTAATTTTCATTTTGTTTTCTGGTCTTGGTATTGTTCCTTTTTACCAATTTGTAAAAATTTCTCTTAAATACCAATCTTCTGTGAATGTAGGAGTCCCTAATGAAGAGAATCTTTCCCATGCATCTTAATTTGTGCGGCAAAGACTGGATCTTGCAGTTGAAGTTTGTTACCAATATGTTGAAATTTCCTGTGCATCATTTTCAAGTTGAACATAACTGCCTTTCCATTTCCATTGGTTTGTAAATTAATATGTTGAGTCTGTGCTTAGCACGGGCCTTACCCATCTAATATATGTATAAAGGGGTACTCCTAATTCCTCCAACACTAACAAATTAAGCTTCTGGATTGGAATTGAACCACCAGATAGAAAAGCTACTTTCAAGAGGCCAATCAGCTACTACTGGGGTTTTTAGCGCTTCTTCTCACTCCCTTGTCAAATGGGATCATTGGATACCCTTTAGCTGAAATATTATATATATATATATATTCCATATATTGTCACCGTAATTTCTTAGTGTTTTTTAATTCTTTATATTTAATTTTCTTAATTAAGATCCTAGGTTCGTCTTTGTATCTCGGGATGCTTCAGCTTCGAGATGGAGATACCTAACACTAACACCGTTAATTAAGAATTGTCAAGATATACATGTAGCATGGCACAAATTTCATGAATAGTTTCATTCAAGATCATGACAAAGGACATTAACTTACAATCATTTGGCTTTGATCATGCCACTAACACAATGTTTTTGAACCCTTTTTTCATATATTGCTTTATAACAGAGATAAATGTGTGCAACCTCTTACCATGTATAGGCTTGAAATATTTTTCTTCTGCACCATTGATCATTGGAAAGGTGTAATAGTTATTGCAAAAGAAGAGATGCTGCACCAAATCTTAAGAATGCAGATAAACCTACAAGTTACAGTTCTGCCAATTGACTAATCTAGAGAAGACATGGCCATTGATGCCACTCAAAACAAAAAAATAAGTAGTATTCTGCCATCAAACTCGGCACTCTGATTTAATAAAAAAGTTTTATATTATCGTTTTCTGAGTCATATGAAATAACCTTATCACCTACAAGTAAGCAAAAGATGTGAAGAATAACAGATTGAATATTTGTTGAGAAACTACAAAGGAGAAGACCGGTGGTAGTCCACACATTAGTCTCAGAAGAGAATCTTTCAATTGTTACACTCCAATGAAGATCAAATGATATTTCATAATGAACTATTGTAGAGGAGATCACATCACGTTTGATACCAACAAAATTTTGTTGTTTAGATGGATCAACAATACACCAGGGGCGGCTCAAGCGAATCGTGGCCCAAGGCCAAAATCAAACGGAAGTTTTATGTTTTTAAGAAAAAATAATTATTTTTATAAAGTCTATTTTTAAAATTATATAATCGATTTATCCTAATAATTTTTTAAAATTAATAATCGAGTCAATGCATTAATTTCTTGACACATAGAATTCTGGACTGGATATATCAAACTCCATCTAAATTCTTTCTTTTATATAAAAAATATTTTTTCTATATATAGTATTTAATATATTTTTTAAAATTTAAAATTTATTATTACTAAAAAAAAATGAGGCCCTCAAATTTTGGGTGCCTTAGGCTACCGTCTTATTTCCCAAAGGGTAGAGACGCCCCTGCAATACACTTTCGCCAATTCTAACAGACACATACAAACCTTGCAACAGATGATTGGAAACTATGTGATTAATTTATCGCTTTATTTTTTAAACTTGACAAATAAAGTGGACGGAGACTGTGGATGCATTTAATTTGGTACAATCATTTTTTAAATTTTTATATGAGCTGAGAGAAATAGTTTATGATGTGTAAATCTATTCCGCACATCCTTAATTAATTTAGTATAGCTACAATTCACTGTATCGTTGAAGAAAAAGAAGATAGAAAACACTGGAACTTAGATGTTATAAAAGACTTATTAAATATTAAATAAAGTACAAAGAAAAAAAATAATACAAATTATGGCAATTAAACTTGTAAACTTGTTCCTTCTCTTATCTTGTCAGATTCGTGAGAAAATCTAGCGATAATTGTTAAGTAGAGAAATAAAGAAGACAAAAATAAAAAGAAACAAGCGACGCTGCCGAAATAAGAAACGAGGGATATATCCACTCTTCATATAATCGAGGGATATATTTTCCTCTTAACGAATTAACTTCTTCTGCATAACCAAATACATCAAAACATGCATTGATGATCTTTTATTACTATCATTTCGAGGATATTAAAGGTATTATTTTGACCAGGATGTAATAAAGATATTCCATATCGCATTTAACAATAAATAAATAACTTAATTCGTTTATATCATTATCTTTAAGTACATAAGACAATTTTATCATGATTTAACTCAAACGTGCATCATTGGGTAATTCTCAAAGATAGACACCAATTAGGGTAGCTTTCAAATTTTAGCCCCAAATAAAAAAACTTCATTAAAATAGCCTTTACTTCTTAAGTCATATTCTTTTGGATGAAAATACCCTCCTGCAAAATATTCTCGTTTAATCTCTTTCTTCCAATTTCCAAAATCGACCTCCAAAATATTATTGTTAAATCGCTTTCTTCCAAATTCGAGAATCGACTTCCAAACATTCGCAGAATTGACTTTAGCCGCAAGGTTTCTTCAGGTATGAATTTCATCACCAAATTCATTGTGGTAATTTTAGCTTATTGATGCATTGTGGTAATTTTAGCTCATTATATAATTAGCATATTGATTTGATTTTTGGAGAGGTGAACGTAAACAGAACTTGGGATATGTTGTTGTTGTAGTAACATATTTACCATTGAGGAATTCCATCGAACAGGTTGTGGGCAGTTTGTTATTGCGGTTATAATTGTGTTTGAGTAGGTGTGGGAGGTTGGTCTTGGAGAGAAAGCCCGTTAATATGAGAGTTAACATTAATCCCAACATATTTTGGGAGGCCAAATGTATAAGGTCAAGGCGGTACGAGAAATTAGTTCCAAGTATTTCAACCTAGTGGTATAATTAGCATTAGAAGATGATGAGGAATTGTGTCGGACAGTTTGTGGAGAGTTTGTTATTGCGATTATAATTGTGTTTGAGTAGTTGCGAGGGTTTGGTCTTGGAGGGAAAGACTGTGTTTTCCATCTCAAATGAATCCAGCCTATGTTTTGGAGATTAAAGAAGTACTAATTTGTTGATTCTAAAAGAGAGCACCTTAACTATTAGCTTGTATAACATAGAGCAACAGACAATGGGTTTAAAATCCTTAATGGTAGTAGGATTTGACACTTTAGGTAACAAGGTTAATATTATACAACTTTTCAGTGTTAAAAAAATCCTTCATTGTTGAACATGCATCATATTTATATTCATTGACCATTTGTTTTTTAACCATGCTTACCTAGATATGTTGGAATAATCACCAGTGTTTCTAGCAACTTCTTTTGTCTCAATATAATGTGTTTCTGTTGGGTGACACAACACAGGAGATCCCCTAAAGATGACACAGTTTCTTAATTTTCCACACACCTTCCAGAACCCCGTATTAGAAAACTTCTGTCTTGGCATATTAGAATATCTATTATCTTTGCTACATTCATTCCCTTGACTGTGGGCGTGAACCTTTGGGTGTTGAGGTGATTTGGCAGAATAATAAATGATCCCTTTTGGGTTAGCGATGGTTATCTACAAGATTTTACAAGCCAAAGGAAAATTTTCTGGCTGTATTCGGTGAGGTAAAGAATATATTCAACAAAGTATTAACCGAAAATCTGAAAGGCAAAGCAAATAATAATATAATAAGATTCTTGGTTTAAAAACTAAATAAGATTCTTGTTACTTTTTTTCTTCATAACTGCACTAGAATACATAGGGTTTGAATCACCTAGCTTATACACAAAGACCTAAATTTTTATTGTAACATGGTCTCTTCAATATTGCTCCACTTCTCAATTATAGTCATTCCATCATTCTCTTTCAAGGTCATATTATAAGAGTATTCAGTTGATAAACCATGTTGTATCACTCGCAAACTATCTTTGAAGTAAACAACCCTTTCAGAATCACCCCAATAGTGTGTGTTATTCCGTAGTTTCAAGGCGATTTAGCATCTTCAGATTCTTCCATACATTTTAAGTTATTCCCCATGGGCAAGAGTTGACACTTCATTATTCTGTAATGATTTGGCAAATGACCTATAACTTTTGCCCTAGAGGCAAGACTGAGATAGTCATGCCCCATGGGCAAGAGTTGAGACTGTCATAGTCTGTAATGATTTGGCAAATAACCTATAACTCTTTCCCTAGTGGCAAGACTTTGACAGTTTTCCCAATGGACAATATTTCATTATGCCTTACACTTTAATGATTTTACTTGTTGAAGATATATATCCTAAATTAAATTGTTACTAATGTTTTGTTGTTTTATTTTTCACAAGGTTGTGCTTGGAATGGATGGAAAAGAAATGAGTATTGAGAAATACAATATGAAACAATCAATTGAAATTATTCATAGAAATAACGAGTTATAGGTTATCAAACCAATATTGGAGGCCGCAATAGAGACTACTCTCTTGAGACACAATGCCTTTTTGAATGAGGTAAATGTCAATTGGATATTAATTGACAAAAAAAATATGATGACGTGCATGTCAAACATTACAAATACAAACAACATCCAATTTAAGGTTTTCAAATCAAGCACAACAAGATATTCACTGTGATGTTTGAACGACAACTGTGTGTGGCGGTTTCAGGCCTCGAAGATTCCCGATTCTTTACTCTTTCAGGTTACTACATATGAAAAGGCTCACAATTGCTCAGTTGATTTTATAACGTCCAACCACAGGAATGCAACATCAAAGGTCATATGTGACTACATACTAGAAATTGTGTGTGACTCTAGTAATGTAATCCTACCAAATTTTTTGGTAGATGAAATGAGAATGAAATACGGAATAATCATATCCTACAACAAAGGATGGCAAGCGATACAGCATGCCTATACGATGATAAGAGGAACCACAGAAAAGAACTACAGTAGGTTGCCATCGTATCTTCATAAGATGAAAGAAATCAACCCATGCACGTATACAAGCATAAAGAGGGACGATGAGAATAGGTACAAATGCTATACGGTTGAAATTGAAAATTTTTACCCAAGAGGGAAAAGTTTTATTCTTTAATTGCACTGATTAAATTATTAACATATATGCAACTCTTGCCTCATAGGCAAGACTTAGTTTAAAAAATTATTATACAAATGCTATACTATTGAAATTGAAAACTTTTGCACAAGGGGCAAAAGTTTATTCTTTAAATGCACTGATTCAATTATTAACATATATGCAACTCTTGCCTCATGATCAAGACTTACTTTAGAAAATTGTTGAAATTGAAAACTTTTGCCCAAGAGGCAAAAGTTTATTCTTTAATTGCACTGATTAATTATTAACATATATGCAACTCTTGCCTCATGGGAAATACTTAGTTTAGAAAATTATTTAATTCAAAACTCTAGCCCAAGAGGTAAAAGTTTATTCTTTAATTGTACTTATTAGATTATTAACATATATGCAACTCTTGCCTCATGGACAAGACTTAGTTTAGAAAATTGTTGTACAAATGCTATACAACTTGAAAACTTTTGCCTAGAGGCAAAACTTTATTCTATAATTGCACTGATTAGATTATTAACATATATTCAACTCTTGCCTCATGGGCAAGACATAGTTTAGAAAATTATTGAAATTGAAAACTTTTATACAAGAGGCAAAAGTTTATCCTTTAATTGCACTGATTAGATTATTAACATACATACAACTCTTACCTTATGGGAAAGACTTAGTTTATACAAATGCTATACTGTTGAAATTGAGAACTTTTGCCCAAGAGGCAAAAGATTATTATTTAATTGCACTGCTTAGATTATTAACATATATGCAACTCTTGCCTCATGGGCAAGACTTAGTTTATACAAATGCTATACTGTTGAAATTGAAAACTTTTGCCCAAGAGGCAAAAGTTTATTCTTTAATTTAACTGATTAGATTATTAACATATATGCAACTCTTGACTCATGGGCAATT
Source organism: Capsicum baccatum var. pendulum (assembly GCA_030864225.1). Lineage (NCBI taxonomy): Eukaryota > Viridiplantae > Streptophyta > Magnoliopsida > Solanales > Solanaceae > Capsicum > Capsicum baccatum. Next base: position 236,518,493 of record CM061556.1, on the reverse strand, counting down.
CTTAGTTTAGAAAATTATTGAAATTGAAAAATTTTTCCCAAGAGGAAAAAGTTTATTCTTTAATTGCATTGATTAGATTATTAACATATATGCAACTCTTACCTCATGGGCAAAACTTAGTTTAGAAAATTGTTGAAATTGAAACTTTTGCCCAAGAGGCCAAAGTTTATCCTTTATTTGCATTGATTATATTATTAACATAGATGGAACTCTTACTTCATGGGAAAGACTTCGTTTAGAAAATTGTTGTACAAATGCTAACTGTTGAAGTTGAAAACTTTCGCCCAAGAGGCAAAAGTTTATTCTTTAATTGCACCGATTAGATTATTAACATATACGCAACTCTTGCCTCATGGGTAAAGACTTAGTTTAGAAAATTATTGTACTTTGATTATAAACATCAAATGCAAATTTTTACTAATATTCTTTTGCTCAACATAGGTTTCAATATGCATTTTTTGCTTATGACACTTTAATCATTGGATAGACCAACTATAGACCAGTAATAATGGTAGATGCAACATTTTTGAAGTCAAAATATCATGGTGTCCTCATGATAGCAATGTCAAAGAAAGGAAAAAACCACATATTTTCCTTGTCCTTTGGAATTGTAGACTCAGAAAATAATGAGTCTTATAATTGATTCTTCAATCAGTTAAGAAATGCAATTGGGGTACGTAAACAATTGTCTATTCTCTCAGATCATCACCCAGCCATTACAAATACAATTTCAAATGTCTATCCAGAGTGTCAGAGAGGGATATACATCTACTAAATGGAGAAGAATTTAAGAAAAAGATACTTCTCAGATGTGGTTCTATCACTCTTCTACAATGCAACAGCAACATACAAACAAACAGAATTTTATACTTTCATAGATTAGATAGAAAAAGTCAACAAAGTTGTTACAGAGTACTTCAAAGAAGAAGAACCAAAAAGATGGGATCGTTTATTTCATACCAACAGAAGGTATAATTTGCTAACAACTAACAACGTGGAGTCCATGAATGCGGTACTGAGAAAAGCAAGGCAACTGCCAATACTGGGACTGATCGATTATATTTAGAACAAGTTACAAAGTTGGTTTTATGAAATAAAAATGGAAGCACAAGGCAAATTTCAAGACATCACACATTGGGCAGAAGTGGAGGTGACTGAAAAGATTCAAGTCGCCTTGAAATTTAAAGTAAGTAATTGAAATTGTATTTTGATGATAGGGAAATATAAGGTTACTATTTTTTGATTGCAAATTATATATAGCTGGTTTACTGTTATTTGTGATTTATTGCTAGTTTTTTTATTTCCTTGAGATTCGTGCGCGAAATATATATTTTGTTGCTTCTGTTCCACTTTTTCTACTCAGCTGTGTGATCGTTTGTGATTTTATGTTGCATGCTTGATTATAGCTGTTTTGGTTGCCTCAAGATTCATACCCTATGTATGTTTGATTGCTATGTATGGCTGATTCTGCTTATATACTAGATGTTTCACTATCATAGTTGATTCTACTCCCAGGTTAGATACAATATCTGTTTTATCTCAGTTTATTTGTAGCTAATTCTCCTGCTCATATGTTGGAAGCATCACTATTGAATCAGCTGCTGTTCCTGAGCAAGGTTCTGTCCTTTCCATATAATACAGAGAATTTGACTTTGAAAGCTCATTCCTTGGATGACACATCCTTCTCCTGCGCTATCCCTGACCAAGCCAAGCATCAAAACTCTAACTATCCCCTATATTGGCCCTTCTCTTCCATTTTAAAATAGAACCTTATTTGTGACTCCTTATTATTGGTCACCTATTATTAGATTTTTGATTAGGTCAATATTAGAGTATGATTTGATGTTATATGCTTGATTGTAGTTGTTTTTTGGTTGCCTCAATATTCGTTCCATATGTATGGTTGATTGCTCTGTATGCCTGATTCTGCTTATATACTAGATGTTTCACTATAAGTTGTCATTTATTTATCATTTTGTTTACGGGTAGACCCCATTGATGCAATAAGATTTGTTGTAAGAGAAGGAAGAGTTGAATATATTGTAGACCTGAAGAGTAGGACTTGTCAATGCTTTGTATTTCAAACAGATGAGATACCATACACCCATACAATTGCATCGATAAACAGTAGAAATAAGAACAAGTCTAGCTATTGTTCTCATTGGTTCTCAAGACAGTCTTGGCTACAAATGTACCAGGGAGAATCCTACCAGTTGAAAACAAAACATCATGTATTGTCCCAAATAGCATAAAAGATCTAATCATAAAACCCCCAGAGAAGAAGGTTCTACTAGGGAGAAGACAAACATCCAGATATCCATGCAGAACAGAATCTTTAAGAAATAATTACAGATGTTCGAGATGCAAAAGAACTGGGAATAACATATCAAATTATCACTACACTCCTATCCTTCATTCATATGCAAGAAGATACAGAAAGAAAAATAAGAAAACATGATTAGTTTTACTTTTTATCCGAGAAGTTGGATCAAAATAGCAGTTATAATAGGATTATTTGATCCCCTATTTTAGTTAGTAACAAGTACTTTTGACTTTCAATCATGAATTTCTTCTTATTTATTTGAAGTTTAAACTTGTGGTGACGTATTAAACTCAATGCCTTCTTATTGATTTTTTTATAAAAATTACTTAGCATGTTAAATTTTTTTATATATTGATATGTAAAAATAAATCATATTAAAAGGATTCAGGGAAGGACCACATCCCCAAGAAATGTGCTGTGAATAATTCCATGGGATACACTTTAAAATTTTCCTTGAAGGCAAGATGCAGAACAAGTTGTGCCCCATGGGCAAGAGTTCACACTAGTATATTCTGCAATAATTCGGCAGATGATCTACAACACTTCCCTAGAGGCAAGACTTAAGACCCAAAGAAACAAGTTATGCCCTATCGGCAAGAGTAGACACTAACTTAGTGTGTAATAACTTGGTAGATGATCAACAGCTCGTTCCCTAGAGGAAAAAATTAATACAACAAACGGACAAGTTATGCCCTATGGCCAAGCGTTGATACTAGATTAGTGTGTAATGATTTGGTAGATAGTTTATAAGTCTTTCCTAAGAGGAAAGATTTTTAGACCCCAAAGAAACAAGTTATGCCCCATGGACGAGAGTTGACTCTAGCTTAGTCTACAATGATTCGGCTGATGATCTATAACACTTTCCCTATAGGCAAGACTTAAGCCCCAAAGAAACAACTTATGCCCCATGGGCAAGAGTTGACACTAGTTTGGTGTGTAATAACTTGGCAGATGATCTACAGCTCGTGCCCTAGAGGCAAAAATTAATACAACAAATGAATAAGTTATACCCATGTCCAAGCTTTGATACTAAATTAGTGTGTAATGATTTGGTAGATAATTTATAAGTCTTGCCCAAGAGGCTAGAATTTTATACCCCAAAAGAACAAGTTATGCCCCATGGGCAAGAGTTGACACTAGCATAGTCTATAATGATTTGACAGATGATCTATAACTCTTGCCCTAGAGGCAAGGCTTACACACCAAAGGTTGTTCAACTCGCAATTTTCCAAAGAACATTCTTCCTCTACCATACAAAATATGTTTATAGGAATATTACAATCTTACAACCATAAGAGAATCAATCTTCTAGACCAAAAACTAAAATACTCTAAGCCACGAACAAAAGCAATAAATATTAAAAATTACAAAAAGAAAAGCATGGGGAAGTATTCAATTGCAAGTTGAAAAAAAGATGATATCAATCAACAAAACCAAACATCTAACCAAATAAATAAAAGTGGAGAACCAACTACTAAGGAGGAGTAGATAACCCTTAGATTACAAGGTCTAAATTGTTTCTTATTTTATGCCATTTAATCGAGGACAAATGTGATTGAAAATTTTAAAATGTCCAAAATACTCATGTAGCAGTCGCACATAATTAATGATAAGACAGCCCCCATAGGAACAAGTTATACCTCATGGGCATGAATTGGCCCTGCCACATTGTTTCCTAATTTAGAAGATACTCAATAACTCTTTCCTCAAGGGAAAGACTTACCAAAAGGAAAGGCAAAAAATATTCTTCGATAATAAAACATAAATATACAAAGATATAAACAAATGAATCAGTAGCGATTCTACATTGTATACTTTACATTATCACATAAAAAATAGCCGATTCAATTTGAAAAGACTGTTTAAAGTACACATAATCTCATAAAAATAACTAAAACTCGTTGTACAGTGATTTTCAATAACTACAAAACTAAACTAATGCTCCTGGTGCGTCCTCTTCCTCTTTTTCTTTCCAAATAATCTGCCAACTTTTTCTGTAGTGTTGTCTTTTATACCAGCTTCTAGTTTTCTCTTTTCATGATCCCACAATAAAGCTTCATACCTCATGCGAACATAACCAATGTCAATCTATTTAGGAATATCTCTACCATGAATGACATATTCAGCAAATGCATAAATAAATGCTCCATAATCACTATGATACAAAAGAAATACATTACGTGAATATATGGAAAACAACAAAAAGAGAAGTTAAATGAACATTTAAAAAATAAATGCAATAAGATACCATTGAATTTGTTGTGGCAGCTCATCAGCCATTTTTATCGGTAAAGTGTCATTTCTAGATTTGTCAATGCCCTTCTCAAGATAGAAATTGAACTTTTTCAGAAAATACGGTATCATTGTTTGGTAAGGTAGCATCACTTTTTTAACAACTTTATCACTGCGCCTGGTACGGTTGAAGTCATATACATATATGCACCAATCAATAAAGTTAAAAACTCCCAAAATCCAGTGTCCAAATTCAGATTTTTCTCATGGAACATAAACAACAAATAAAAAGTTTTTGAAAGCTTGAATAAAATTGAACACAACTTATAAACCCACAAGTTAAGTGTTCCGTCCAGATCAAGAGAAAAGCCTTTGATATTGGAGTCATTGCATCTTTTGCAGTTTTTTCCGTCAACTCAAGTGCTCCAACAATTATTGTTGTTTCATCAGGTGTCAAATCCCCTCCTTTTCTAGCCTATCAAAGCAATAAGAAGCAAACAAGTTGAGGCATACAGTTAAAGTAACATAATGAATTGAAAACAAGGTTCAACTAGCTATAACACCTAATCTTTGTGAGATGAAATTGGTCGTGTGAGCGGATTGTGTTCATGCATACATACAAAATATTGCATGTCCAGAGATATACTTACACTTGCTTAGATTAGCATTAAAAATTGGGAAATACTAAATAGATTACCTCATTGCCATGGAAATCCACAAACATTTTTAGTTCAACTCTCCGTAGAAGGGCAACGTGCCCCTTACCTAACATCCAATGCAAGGCCTAAAAGAAAAACCAAGGATGAAGTTAATATCCATTTTCTTTATCAAGCCAACTATAAGATCCTTAACACAAGAAAGTAGCACTGAGAAATTCTCTCAAATTACTGCATGAGGTTTTGTCTTTTTTTCCCAATTCTAAAGATGAATATCCATGTATTTTAATAAAGAAACTGATGGATATTTTACATACCTAGTTATTATCATGAGAAGTTTCTCATTTATAGTAATAACAAAAAGTAAATAGAGATACAAAGATGGAGTAACTATGATATTATTACTAATTTTTTCCTTCCGTTCGGATTTACTTGTCACTATTTTCCTAATTTGATTTTCATTTTTACTCATCATTTTTGACAAATCAAGAAAAAACAAAAAAAAAATTCATGTTTTACCCTTAGCATTAATTACTTATTCTCGAAATCATTTCCAATACCTATTACTAAACCTCAATTGATAGTGGTAATATTGTAAAGTCACTATACCAATCATTGTTTTCTTAATAGTTGTGCCACATCAAAATGTGACAAGTAAATCCAAACGGAGGGTGAACATAACCAAGGAACTCCTCCATTCAACTTTATGTTGCATTCTTTCCATTTCTTTCCAAGCTATAGAAAAAGAACAAAGCATACAAATTAACCACCATAGCGTATATGAGTACATATCATGGGTTCATGTAGTTTTATTTCTTAAAGCCTGTCATCTAACTCGGATTGAAAGTACAAGGTTGAAACCGAACACACAGCTAGTGAGATATCTCTCTCTCTCTGGTAGCAAAACATGAAAACTTAACAACTCTACATAGTAAATTATAGAATGTAATTGTTGTGCTTTATACCTTACTAATTGGATTAGCAGTGGGGAAGAATAACCAGAGAAAAAGCTGAACAAGGGGTGCTACAGTGGATCTAACCGTCAATTTACAGCGAGTATAGATTGATCGAGGAATTATCTGTAAATGTAAAACCGACGAACCTAGTTAGAGGACAAGAGCCGAGAAAATTCCATAGCTAACGACCTGAAAGTTTAAGTTGATGAGTATAATAGACCACCTCTCCAAAAATGAGAATCAGTTTAACAGATACCAGTATTACTGCCCACGACGGTACAAGCTTGTCCAAGAATATAGGAAGAGACTACAACAAAAAAGGAGAAAAGTAATAAATAAGACGATAGGGGTAATAAAAGGATAACTATTGCCAAATAAGTATTGGTACACAAACCTGATTGCTAAGGAGTTGCCGATCAAGAGTGTGCAAGGCAATAGATGTTGGTTTTTTACCACCGGAAGTATTTTAGCTGTAAAAGAAAAGAAGAATACTTTAAAAGGCCGATCAAAGAAGACATAGGTACAACTCAAACTATGCACAACACTGCTTCTCTTCTAACTAATCCCATTATAATCCCTATTCTAATATGGGTGGTTATTGATACAATTGTAGACCCATGATACGTAAAGTGGCTTAACTTTTGTAATTATGCATTTCAGGTATAAGAAGAATCATGTACCTTTTTTCTCTTACTCTTTCAACTATTCAAATACCTTTGCTTGGGTACATAATCAATGCATCATTCCTTTACTGTAAGTTTAATTCCACTATTTACTTTGAAATAAACCACATCAAAGCATTTCTAGACAGTTTATTCAATTTCAAAGGAAAAATTCACTCTCTTTTACTTACTCGTGATTTATAGACACCTTGCCTAAGTCAACATTCAACCTTTTCCAGAATTACTTTGATATTTTGGGGTAGCCAATTCTATACATATATTTACCCAGCTGATACAAGTCAAATGGCCACCTTAATTTTTGAAGATATGATTGGAGGTCATTATTTAAAGGCTCAATACTTGGTCACCCCAAGAGCACAAGAATATGCAAGGAATACTCGTTTTGAGCACAAGCAAGGCCGTGTGTGGAAGATTTCTTGGAGCATCGAAGACTTGAGGACTCACGGTTTTGGACAACTCTTAATGGGTCATGATTTGGTTATCTTCATCAAGGATATTTTGGTCACTTCATTGGGTCTAAATGCACTACATGGCCACCCCTCTCTTTAAGGGCATTGTTGTTATTTTCCCTTGTCTTGTAATAGAATATAAATAGAACATTTTAGGTCTTTTTCTCTTTAGTTGTTCATTGATATAAGACTTGAAACATGAAACACCTTTTGTTGTAGGGCTTGGAATAGACACCACATCGAAATGAGGGCAATAAGTGTGGATATCACTTATGTTGCAATGTTGGCTTGAGATGTTGGTGTTTAGAGGAGGTAAAGTTCCTTTTGTGTCAACGTAGGAGTTAGGTTAACCATTGTATGTAGTGTTAAGGGTCCAAGATTACCATATTCTTGGATTCTTAAGATTATACCAACCAAGTTCTAACTATCTATCCATTTTGTTTATGTTGTAATCGTTTGTTTGTGTTCTTGTATTTCAAATCCGTGACTTGTTGTTCTTGTTTCATTGTTGTTGTTCTTCATTTTGTTCTTGTTAGCTGTTTTTAGGTGATAAAAACATCAATACATTGTGTTCTTGTTGTTGTTTGTTGAATCCGAGTGTGGTCTTCAAAAGGATCCTCAGATCTTTGATCTTGTTGACTGATTTTGAAGTGTGTTTCGCGTTGTCCTTATAATTCTAGTATCGCCAGCTGAACGATTTAAAAGAAAAAGACTGACTAGATCATAGAATAAGCCAGAGGAAATAGAACTCCAAGAATTGAACATATAGAAAAGTTTATAGCTTTACACCAAAGTTACAAAGTAGCAGCTAGATATTTAGCTAATCAACAACTGAAACAACATCGTTAAAGGGGTGGAGGCCAAATTTTCATCATCTTCAGTGTATACATAACAAAGAGAATTTTTAACCTTGTATATACATATACAATATGAATTTTTGACAAAGGGGCAACTGACCCCTTCTACCTATACAATGTAGGGGTACATACACTCAATCCTCCCAGACCCCACTTGTGGCTAATAGAATTAGACTTGGTATGTTGTTGTTGGTCCGAATGACCCCCTTTCGCCCCTCTGACTATACATCTGGCTCTACTAGTGAATAAAAAATTTACAACTTTACACCAAAGTTAAAAAGGTAGTAGGTAGATATTAGCCAATCTAAACTACTGACCAGTATCAGTGGAAGTTGGATATTCATGAAAGGTATTCATCATCTACAATATACACATAAAAATAGTTTTTGACCTTATAATATGACATATGAATTTTCTCCAATGCACAACCTCTACTTAACTCTTCCCGTAGCTCTACTAATGAAGTAAACGACAAGAATAAAGGATAAGACATCAAACTTCCATGAAAAACTAGCAAACAAACAATAAAAATCCAAACTGACAAACTTTAGCACTTCTTAATAAACCCGAAAAAAACTACTGTTCAACCTTAGCAGAAGCTAAATTTTTATCAAGATGTTCATCGTCTACAAAATACACATAATTTTTTTTTATTAAGCTTGTATCCAAAGAACCAGAATAAATATAACCATTACAAACAACCAAACAAGAAATACTATCAGCATGTTTGACCTACTAGAAGAAATGGAGGAACAAAACAAAGGACAAGTCAAAAGCACATTGCAAATATAGATTAGGATAGCAAGTGATAAGTCATTCAAAGGTTGACCACAAGTTGCAAGTGAATAAAACCACTCATTCGAATCCACAGCACAAGATCCAAACATTAAACATTCAGGCAGCAATCTTTTAGAAATGAGAGATTTGTGGGTCGAAGCATTCTTTCCTACACGTGCCATTGATGAATCCCAACTTTTTCCTTACAAGTATGGCAATTCTCATCGATTCAATCCACACAATAGTTTTTAGATATCACTAATTGAATAAAAATCAACATAACTCCAGACAGATCTGATGCATTCAGATACAATTGATGATTATGACTCACTTTCTTGGGCAATTCATTATCTATCACCACTACCACTATTACTCCATAGCTTTCTTAATTTTTCTCCTCAATTATTTTAACTTAGACCATATAAATAGTCAATATCTCTCATACCATGATGTAAAAGAGGATCAAGAGAAAGAGGAGAAATGAGGATAATCTCCAAGGTGAACCAAGTTGTGATCCAATGATTGATGATCAATATCGTGAGTCTATTTGATTTAAATCGGATGAAGAGAAAGATGAAAAGGAGAATGAATATTTGAGAAATGAGGAAAAAAGATAAACAACGAGAATGAATATCTGAGAAAAATCTGAAAAAAAAAAAAGAAATAAAAAAAACTCTAAATACAGGTTAAAGACAAATAAATTAAAAAAATGAAAAAAATGAAGAAATAGATAATGGTTGAGAAAAATGAAAAATAAAAAAAAAGGTTAAGACAAATCAATTAAAACATGTAAATAAAGTTAAAGAAAAAAATAAAAACTGAAAATAATAAAAAATAGAATAATAAATTTAAAGTAAAAAATAAAAAGTGAAAAAAAAGTAGAATTATAAAAGTAAAGGAAACACAAAAAAGTGAAAATAATAAAAAATAAAATATGAGAGATAAATGAATATGGAAAGTTTAAAAATATATTTGAGGTGTAGAGGGGCAAAATTATACTTTTAGTATATTAAAAAGTAAGGAAGACTATTCTTCAAAGACATTCTTATTTAGGGTCAAATATCTAAAGCTATCCATATTTGGGTCTATAGCATGCAATTTCCTGTGCATCATTAGCTTGGGCCTGCATAATGAGTTGGAGAACATCCACATCACCCAACTATTCGTTGACACCGACAACTAACTTTTATCCTTTAACCACAACTGCACCAACTCTACCTAGTTGCATCAAGGAAGAAATTTGTCTGAATTCATTTCTTAGCCTACTGTCTAGTCCTCTTGGGCATCATGCGAAGATAATATGGCATTTCATTCTTACTAAAATTTCAATACTATCCTTGCATGATGTCCAGAGGACTAGACTACTAGTGTGTTTGCAAATGAACTTGACCAATAGTCTGGTCTTCCTTGATACAACCAGATATAGTCAATGGAGTTGACTTTAGACGAAAGAAGAGAAAAGAGAGCAAGAAGTTGTACTTGAAAATTTCTAGCTTTCAAGTTGTGTCACAGAAAGCAACTAAAGGGTGAAAAAATAAAGAAGAAAAGAAGGGTTTTTATAGTTAGTATGATATGCTTTGACAAAGATAATATTTGGAAATTTTATAAATAACATTCTATATGCATTGACTTACATTAGATTTTCTCGTAAGTGAAAGTTATACTTATCAATCTTAACAACCTACCAAAAACATAATATTCTTAATAAAAAAATCAAGATAAAAAAAGGCAAGTGAATTATTGTTATTATTAATTCATTTTTTCCAGTCAACCCATATTGCATAAAAAATTCCGCAAGATGATATGACTAGTAAGTATTAGATTTACAAGATTATCAAGTATTTTTTTTAAGGAACAAATTATAAGAGAGAAAATGATTAGAACAACATAAATAACAATCCATTTTAATCTTGTTTTTTGATGTAACTGAAAATCAAGTCGTTTGGAAGTCAAGTAAAAATTGACATTTATTATGACTTTAAGAAAGATCCACAATTGGCATTCCATTAAATTAATTTAAGTCATTATCTATTAAACTAACATTACGTGACAGGAAAATGAAAAAGAATTTATGATTTTTTTTTACTTTATGTATCAAAAATAGTTGTATTTTTTTGTAAATATGCGAATTGGGTAGATTGAAAACATATTTTTTTCCGTGTGTATGACACAACCCAAACCGAGGCCCAGACCGACACCGTCATTTCAAACCGTGAAGGCCCGAGAGATAGCTGGAAATCATACACACCATTCATATATTTATAAGGAAATGCAGAAAAGATAACAAAACGGAAACATGGTCATCTGATTATATTAAGAAAACAACACGGCATAGGTTCAACAAAATTCAAATCCATCTAACACCTGCGAAATCTCTACTAACTGATGGAAAACACTATCTGTTTGAAGATCAGGACAAGGCCCTCGGTCGGACCATAAACCAAAACCAAATGAGATTAACACAAGTGAACAAGACGCCTTTCAAAGTAAGGGAGGCTCACTAACTTTGAATGTCCGACGGGCTATAAGGAATCCACCCTTAACTAGGAGGTCAAGCCCCTAGCCCAAGTTTGTCCCAAGGGTTAAAGTCTCTATCTCTAATACGCTAAGGGGCATAAAGCCATCGTATGGTGCCTCTTGGGGACATAATAAACCCGCATCGACAAAACACGATTTCTCACAATGAGCCTTTCCACTCAAATGCCTTCCTCGGATAACCACCTAACTCTTTTTAAATCCATTTTTAACTCTTTAAGATATCCATTCTTTGAAATCAAAATTTGAAAATCTTACTCTATTATGACATTCATTTTTTTGGTATCCTCATACCAAAACTTGCAAGTCATATCTCTAAGCCATAAAATATCATGTTACAGTACTTTCATTCAAAACAATGTTTAGAACACCAAGTCATTCAGACAGTACAAGAGGATTTGCATATCGAATTACATGAATCTTATGCAAAGACTTTCTCTTTCAACTTTTAAAACATGTGGTGGTCCATTACTTGTAGCAAAGCATGCAACTATTTAAATTATCACTTTTCATCTATATTAATAAGAATCACGCTCTCTTAAGTTCATAACCAAAACCAAGTCTTAAACGATAGTAAATATATTTGTATTCATGCTTGTCAATATGTAATTGATGTGCAATTGAATAATTCATGACATATGAAAACAAGAGGCTTTATAATAAGAGAAGGATTATAAATGTTTATGCTATCAATTCAACATTCAAAATCAAAAAGCATACATACTTATATACAAGTACAAATCAAATTTAGGGGAAGGCCTCAAGACCAAAACATTATCTCATTGAAAGAGTTCACAAAGCATACTTTTTAATGTAATTCAAAACCCTTCATAAATACATGATTTCTCAACATTCAAAATATTATAAAAATGATTTCATCATACCCATGTAGTTTAGAAAAACCCACATACCTTAATGATAAAGAATTTGCGAAAAGATTAAACCTTTAAGCTTGATTACCCAAATCCTAAGTTGTTTTTCTCCTCTTGTGTTTTAGATGATTAACTAATGATTTTCTAGGGTTAAAACGTTTTTTAGGGACTGAAATACGTGTTAAGATGTTTAGGGATGGTTATTGGGTGACAAAAGACCATGTTTCCCTTGAAATACTCAAAAATAGAGTTTCTGCACCACTTAGCCATAGGGTTTGCGGCTCCATATCCATGGTCAACATTGAAGTTTGCGACACCAAGTCCATGGAAAACATTAGGCTTTTCTTCAACAACCTTATTGCCAACCTTTTCCAATGAGCATTGGTGATGTTGAGGCGATGTCAAGCCATCGCCTAAGCTATAGTTTGTGGCGCCTACTTAGTTTTGAGGTCCTTAAACACCCCCAACACCACTCAAAATATCAATACATGATCTACCATCACTATTGTGGTCCTAAAGATCCTTTTAGAAGCATCAAATGAATGTTACGACTATAGGGTGACACAATCATACAACCTGTAGGTGCCTTATTCAAACACTCATAACCTCTTACTCTAGACTCAGATTGATGAACAGTCGGAGGCATTGGAAAGAAGACTCGAATGTACTTAACTTGATATATAGTAGGCCACATGAATCTTTATATACTATGAGAAAAAGTCACTGGAATTTGACCCATGCAAAATCGTCAACTAAAAATCAACCGATAGGAAAGTTTTCAACTCGACTTTGTGTTAGGGGAATTTTTTGACCTAAATTCGTATTCAAAGGTATTCAAAAACTATAGGATTGATAATAACACATATATTAACAAGGATTCATTGGGTTGTGGTCTATACATATAGGAACGACAGTTTAAATTCTAGCCCAAAGGTGCGGGTGTTACATTATCTCCCCCTTGGGATCATTCATCCTCGAATGATGGATAGTGACTTGTTCAAGCTCTAAAAGTATGAAATAATTAAATTAACCTCACATTGAACATATCTCCTCAACAATATATGCAAAGAAATCACAAGAGCTTTATGATAACCCCTAATGAAACGTGTAAGCACAAAGCGTGAGATATAAGAATTGACATAGAGATGACCTTGAACATGATATCTTGGGATCGTAATCATCACGACATATGATGTAAGTTTATTTGGTGACCATAGGTCTTGATTTACATCGGTACAACTATGAAATGATATTTTGCAGGAGATAGGAATAGAAACATTGGCTACTTTACAAGATACAAAGAATAGATGTTACAACTAAAAACACTACTCATCTATGGCCCAAACAAAAAATAACATACTTCATTATTTATAACTTACAATTATCCCATAACACTTCTAACCATAAGAGTTTGAGTCCCTCCACGTAATACTCCTGTGTTGAAGACTAACTCAGAGAAAAAAGGAGCTAGCTTAAGCTGTGGGACCTCATACCCTACATCTCTTTAAGGATATTACTTCACCTTATCACTACCATCAAACACCCTCGGATCTTAATTCAGGGAGTAATAACCACATAGCACTTTCGTTTGAGTTTTCATCAATCATAATATTCAAGCCTATCATTACTACACCCACTTCATGGATCTCCCCACTAAGACCGAAAAATTCTATCACTATTACCAAATATTTTTTCCACATATCTCCTTTCTAACTATTTCACTTAACAAAAGTTCATCTCCTTCTTTTCCCATTTACCTATAACCTTAGCTCAAGAAATTACATCAAAATTTTCACATTGAAGAACATCTACTCCCTTACCTAAGACATTACTAAACATTCACAACCATCATCACACTAATATACGGAGGGTCATTAAGGAACCCGGGCATAAGCATCATGAATGCGAGTAACACTATTAGACTATAACTTATACTTATTACAGTACTCAAGGCGGGATATGAGGTAAAGATACAATATAATCACTAAGTGCTTTATATATCAAGAGTCTTGATCATAAGTAGAGAGATACTCTCTCATAAACACAACATAGCATGAGTTCTTAGGACAAACCATAGCGAGAAACATAATTGCTTACATCATGAGTTGTATAACATAAGTTTAGGATTCATGAAGTCAGCAATTGAGACAAAGACTTCTACTCGAAGCTATCGTTTCTCATTTTCAGATCTGAAATAGTCATGAGTTCGCACAACTTTATCATTTTGGGTAATCCCGACATAAAATGAATCAGTAACATTTAGGAAGCATATTTTATTAGAACCAAGAATTTTGTGAGACATGAATTTTTATCGATCATGAGCAACATAACATAGAGCTTGAATATCCAAAATATTATATTACCGAGGGACATTATTGCTTCTAGTTTGGAGGTCAGAACATGACATGAGTTACATAGAGATCTAAAACCTTAGATATAGGTAAGACTTGAATACATAAGACTTTGGTAGAATGACCTCTTAAATTGGAGTAGGAGGGGCTTGCTTGCATAGGAATTGATTTTATCATGATTCTTACTTGAAAATTTACACCACAAGAAAATACGGGAACTATTTAATTCATCATCTCTCCCTTAGATCAAAGTCACAATCCTAAACTTAAGGACATATCTTCTCATTAAATATTACAAGAACAACACTCAACATAATGGGGTATCACCATACACATAAATGCTAAACTTCCCTTTTTTAACTATGCTCTGAAGGCATTGCTTTCCAAGAATGCTACTTTTAATTTTCACTATCCTCTATAGCAATCAACCAACAACTCCCAGTCTTATGAGCTTACCCATCCTCATGCCTTATAACATAAAAATCCACTCTCCACTACTTAACATTCTAACATACGACTGTTAATCAAATAACTTACATCATAATAAAATCTTTAAGACTATACCAATGGGACATACTGCCTACTTATAGTTCCTCCATTCATCTCTAAAGAACATCACACAATAACTCCTTAGTCTGCTCCGTACTACGAGATTGGAGAATGAAATCTAGGTACACGTGACACTCGTACACATCACACTTTATCTAACAACATACTACCTCCAGGTTCAACTTATTCTTATATACTCATGCTCTTATACACTTAATGACTCAACTAAAATTCATCATTTTAACACTAGTCCTCATGTACATAAATATCATAATTATCCACTCTTTTTTTCACAAGTTGCCAACCTAAGCTATTTCACACCCCATATTAAGCCTGCTAATTCATTCCCATAAAACATGCATCACTAATCTTAAACTACTATCCTTTTTACCACTGCCTAAATCTCAAGTTTAAGCCTATTGTCTACAATCAGGGTCGGATCTACATGGAGCTCAAAGGGTTCATCCGAACCCCCTCGGCCAAAAAAATACACTGTGCATGTAGGATCAAATTATTGTTTTAGGTATGAATAACTAGCACTGCACCTCCTAAACAAAGTATAGTCTGCAACTCAATGGTAAAAGGGCTCAAAATCCATAACTTTTATTGCTTATTTACTATTTGAGAATATTGTGAGAGTGGATATCACTTACATTTCTTTTAAAATACATACCCGAATTTTACATCTTCACCTGCAATTGTTATTAATGTTTTTTATTTTATTATTTTTAATTTTTTATTTATAATTTTCAAATTTATTATATTTATTTTATTGTTTAAAAGTATTTTACTTTTATTCATGCAATGATATTTTAATTGTAATACTAATCGCTTATTGATTATTTTTTAGAGAGGTAAATTGCATGGTCATATATTTTAAGATATTGTGATTCTTTTATTGTTTGAATATTAAGATGCTAGAGTTAATTTGTTTCTCATACTAGCTTTTGTATCGTTGCATTTAGAAGTTTTATTTTCCATGACCTTTTAATCAATTAATGTGTTGTTTAGTAATATTTGGTTTTATTATATTGTATTACTATATTATTAATTAAAAAATTTAAAATACATGAAGCTTAAGCCCCATGCCTCGAGGCTTTCGGCTCACCCCCTGCTAAGTAAAATGCAATGTCTCCTACACCACCACCTTTTAAAACACTGATTTAAAGTATGCAATTATTTGATTTCTATTATAATGATTTGATGTGAATAAATAATGGTGGTATATATATATATATATATATATATATATATATATATTATACCAGTTTTTAGTTTTACCTTCCTATGAAAATGAATGCCAGCTTAGGTACCATATAACCTAGACAAGGCATGTAATAAACTTTTCATTTAGTAAAAGTAGTTTTTTTTTAAACAAAAAAAAATATTTTGATGTGAATAATATAATATTTCTAGACAGATTAAAGATATAAGGAATTTATTTTTGATTTAACTAAAAGCAATTGATATTACTTGTAATTACATGTACAAAATTCTAGTTTTTTTTTTCACTTTTTGATAATGTTGCATGAACTAAAAGTTTCACATTTATATCTGATGATTATACTATTATGAAGGAATTAAAATTAAATGTTAATCTCCAAATTAGTTACACCCTTTAACTAATTTTATCCAATAATCTGTTGGGTTCATAGTAAATGAGAGGTGTGAATGGAAAATGGAGAAAACTAAGTGGAAGAGAAAAATTGAGATCACACCAATATGAAAAGTGTACTCAAAAATAGGAAAGCTTACTAAATTCTCCCACATTGGTGGGAGAAAGAAGCTTTAAAGTTTTTATTTTGGGAAACACACTCCCACATGGATAAGTGAGGCAAGGAATAAGATATGCCTCGTGCCGTCATCGTTGTCGCTCGCTCGGCTTCGACTTCGGCATTGGAAAATGAGATCTATATTTTTGGACAAATTTTATTTGATGATCTGAACGTACCAAAACGCAACAATTGTGTTGTTTCAGAATAAAAAATACTCTTTTTCTCTTCAAAAATTCTGTGTGATCATTCAAACTGTTGAGTGCGTTCAACGAGTCCAAATATTTGACGTACCTCTATATTTGGATTGAAGGCCATTTTATCCTGGGAGGAAAATTCCGCAACCTCGGGTATAGTGAGGGGAATTATTTCCTTAAAGAAAGTCCGTGAATTCAGACGACTTAGCTTTATTCATTTTTGTTTCATCTATTTTCTGAAAAAATAAAATACACCTCTTGAAAAGGTCATTTTGGTCTTGTGTTGAGGGTATTTGACATACTTCATTGTGTTCTTCTTTATACTTGAACTCTAGTTGAAGTTGTTGTTTGGTATATACAGATTCTGCGTACCCATAGAAGAAAATAACAATATTAAGGAAATAAGTTTCAAAATATGTATAGCTTGTTTTTAGAGATTAAAGTTTTAACTTTCTACTCCGCCTGAACTAAACTAGTGATTTGAAGTCATAAAAACTTCATTGCATGTTAAAGATCATTCTGTTGACAATTGGAAGTCATAAAAACTTCATTGTCAACTAGAAAGAGGAAGAAAAGTTTAAAGTTGCTTAACTTTATAAGTAGTATTCTGGAAATACTAAGTATTTTTTTCTTGTGCTGACAGAAAAGATGACAAGCGATAGTCAAATGCAAGATGCGGCAACATCTGTGGGGGAAATTAATATTGCCACATCAAGTCGCACAAATGCTCCGCCTACAATGGCACTGGAGGAGAAGCCTGGAAAATTTGCGGGCATTGACTTTAACGATGGCAGCAAAAGATATTATTTTTACCTCACCACTTTCTGTCTGAAATGGTTCACTATCAAAGACACTTCTGAGGTTCCCGAGGAAACTTCAGACAAAGAGCGTTTCTTAATTGTAGAAGCTTGGCAACATTCAGACTTCCTTTGCAAGAATTATATTCTGAGTGGTCTCCAAGATGACCTCTACAATGTTTATAGTGGAATTAAGACATCGAAGGAATTGTGGGGGCACTTGAACGAAAATATAAAATAGAGAATGTGGGAATTAAGAAATTCCTTGTTGCACGGTTCCTGGACTTTAAAATGATAGATAACAAATTGGTTGTCTCTCAAGTGTAGGAGTAACAAGTCATCATACATGATCTCCTACCAGAAGGTATATCTTTTAAAAGTACCTTAGTTGAACAAATTAAAAAGGTTCTTAATACTCACATAAACTATTTTGTAGGTTTGATTGTAAATAATGCATTTCAAGTAGCAACGATAGTTTAGAAGCTACCACCTTTGTGGAAAGACTCCAAAAACTACTTCAAGCATAAACGCAAAGAGATAATTTTTGAAGATCTTATTGTCCGACTGCATATAGAAGAGGATAATAAGGCTGCCGAAAGAAGGTCAAAAGGGACTTCTACAATTAATGGAGCACATATTGTAGAAGATGATCAAAACAATTCTACGAAAAGGAAGAAAGTTGAATAAGACAGCAATCAACCCAAGAAAAAATTCAAGGAAAAATGCTTCAATTGTGGAAAGATTGGCCACAAGTCCACAGATTGTCGTGCCCTGAAGAAAGGCAAGAAGAAGGATCAAGCAAATATGATTGAATCCAACAAAGAATGTGATGATTTGTGTGCTATATTCTCAGAATGCAACTTGTTGGGGAATCCTTGCGAATGGTAGATAGATTCTGGTTCCACCCGCTATGTATGTGCCAATTAAGAGTTGTTTTCATCATTTTCTCTGGCTCAAGTAGAAGAAATGATTTACATGGCTAACTCCGCTACTGCTAAGGTGGAAGGAACTGGGAAAGTGTGTTTGAAAATGACTTCGAGAAAGGTCTTATCACTTAACAATGTCTTGTATGTTCCAGAATTATGTAGGAACTTAATTTATGTTTCACTTCTAGATAAGAACGGATTCAAATGTGTAACCATTTCTGGAAAAATTGTAATTAGCAAAGGAGAAATGTATGTAGGAAAAGACTATCTTACCGAGGGCCTTTATAAGATGAATGTAATGACTGTTGAAATATATAAAAGTTCAAATTCTTCTTATTTGCTTGCATCTTATTATTTTTGGCCTGAACATTTAGGCCATGTTAATTATAAAATATTACAAAAACTGATTAACTTAGAAGTTTTGCCAAAATTTGAGTGCAATAAATCAAAGTGTCAAACGTGTGTAGAATCAAAGTATGCAAAGCATCCTTATAAGTTCGATGAAAGGAATTCTAATCCTGTAGACTTAGTACACACTGATATTTGTGATATGAAGTCAACAACATCATGTGGTGGGAAAAAGTATTTCATAACTTTTATTGACGATTTCACTAGATATTGTTATGTCTATTTGCTAAATAGTAAGGATGAGGCAATAGATGCATTTAGGAAATATAAAATTGAAGTTGAAAATCAGTTAGATAAAAGATAAAAATTATACAAGTGATAGGGGCAAAACTAACAGAATTGGAAATGTAGAAAACCAAGTGGAAGAGAAAAAATGAGATCATACCAATATGGAAAGTGTACTCAAAAATAGGAAAACTTACTAAATTCTCCCACATTGATGGGAGAAAGAAGATTTAAAGTATTTATAATGTGAAACACACTCCCACATGGATAAGTGAGGAAAGGAATAAGAGATGCCTCGTGTCATCGTCGTCGCTCGCTCGCTCGGTTCGATGTCAGATTTGGATTTGGATTTGGATTTTGATTTGTCAAATGATCGATCAATGAGACCTATCTTTTTGAACAAATTTTATTTGATGATCTGAATCTACCAAAACGAAATAGTATTCTCCATTTATGCATGCAACAGTATATGCAATGCTTCAGAAATTTTGAACTGATGCTTTTGTAATTCCGAACAGAACTAATGCTTCAAAATAGCTGCACTGTTTCAAACTGATGTATTGTTTCAGAAGGATGCAATACTTTAGCAAAGGACATACTGATTCATGGAGAGAGATGACTGCTCAGGAAAATATGCAATCTTTGGATGAACAAACATAAATTTATAGAACATGTGTAACCTTTGACATGAACCATTGCCTCTTTTCAGAAGAGGCATGTTATGGCTATAAAAACCTTCTTTCTTCCATAGGTTTGGATAAGAGAAATTTCATAATAAAAAATACTCTTTTTCTCTTCAAAAATTCTGTGTGATCATTCAAACTGTTGAGTGCGTTTTATGAGCCCAAATATTTGAGGTACCGCTATATTTGGATTGAAGGCCATTTTATACTGGGAGGAAAATTCCGCAACCTCAAATTCAAGGAGGGGAATTATTTCCTTGAGGAAAGTCTGTGAATTCGGACGAATTGACCTTATTCATTTCTGTTTTATCTATTTTCTGAAAAAATAAAATACACCTCTTGGAAAGGTCATTTTGATCTTGTGTTGAGGGTCTTTGATATACTTCATTGTGTTCTTGTTTATACTTGAACTCTAGTTGAAGTTTTTGTTCTGCATATACAGATTTTGCATACCCGTAGAAGGAAATAACACAAACAACCATTAGATATTTATTTATCTTACCGTGTAATCTTTCAGATAAACAAATTTGCATATGCATTATGCTAGTACATCAATTACCTATAATTTATTGAGATAACATGGAACCTCATTCCTAAGAAAGAATCTTGTCCTCCATAATCGTGTGAAGCATAATGCAATAGACTTTCACTTTTCCCGCCACCATATGTTGAAAAAAAAGGCTTGTGTTATACATATTGAAGGTAATGACCAAATAGTTGACACTTTCAACAAAGCACTAGCCAAGCCTGCATATGCGAGCAATCTATTCAAGTTAGGGTTAGTGACCCATCACTTAACTTGAGGGGGGACTATTCGTCCACGGGGAATAACAAAGACGTGATGAAAGGGGAGATGAGTGTTCCTAGATGGGCTGATTTAGCTGATGGAGAGGAGTAGGTTTCACCTCTTCCTTTGAATAGAAAATTCAGTTCAGAAGCATCTATATTTGTGTCTAAAAAAAGCATCGTAATGAAAAATGAGTCAGGGGCCTTAGCATCAGGACTTAGTCCAATTAACACTTATTTTAGTGATTTGAGCAAGAATTTTTGATGAGGAAGAGGAGGAAAATATGCTGGATATGTGCTTTGATAAAGTGTCTAGAGATGGAATCTCACCTCAACAACAAAAAAGTGTAAGCAATAAAAAGACACATAAGAGGCAACATAGCTGGGATGGTAAAGTGCGGGGGGTATGTTCCAAGACACCTACCAATGCGACTGACAAAGCAAAATCATACAATAGTGTCAATAGCTTCAACAAAATTCAATAAATCCAAGAATAACTGATGAACTATCAAATGTTGTTGGACAGATTGGAAGATGAAGACACTTCAGGTTACTTTAGATGCGCAATCTTTCTTTTTTAAATTTATGCATTTGTAGAAGGAAGTTTGAGTTTGATAACTCAAATTTCATCCTGGATTTTATATTTTTGTATTGTTTAAGCATCATCATTTGTAATATCATCATAGGGTATGTTACATACTCTATGATGATCATAAGATACCTAGTTCTCTCTAGTTCTTATTTTCTTCATGATTGTTGATTAATAGAGGTTCATTACCTCATTAGGATTGGTAAAGGAAGGCATAATTCCCCTTACATATCCATGTTGAAGATCTTTTTTATTAATAAAAGGCTTCTAGAAACACTGTGGTATAAATTAGCCCCAAAAAAGGAAAAAAAGACTACACAGAGTAGTTTGTGACATTCATTTTGGTTAGGAGATCGATAGATTTGGTCTAATCGAATATAGTGTAAATCAATGGATATACAATATTACTTATATGATTTTCAAATATTATCATATAAAAACACGGCACACCAACGTACAAAAGCCTTTTTATGTTTAGGTAGGTTTTAAAGTTAGATTAGGTCTAAATTTTAAAAATTACCTTACACACTTTTTACCCTTTTAGACTCGATCTAACTGAAAAAACACAATCATTTATTCAATTCTGACCCAAGCTCGTTTTATGATTAGGTAGAAGAGAGATTTTTTTTCCATTTGGATCAGATTTGGAGGGCTAAAAAAATGGGTGACTTAATTTTCTAAATCTAACAATAAAAAAAGACAGTAAAGGCTTGAATGGATCGCCTTTTGAAATTAGAAGATCACTTTCAGGATTTTTCTTTAAGTTAGTGAATATAGGCCAGTTATGAAAAAGGGTAAATATACACTATTTTTTTAAAGAGGGATATGTCCCATCGAAATTATTTTTTCCTTTACTAATTAACTCCTTGTACGTAATCAAATACTTCAAAACATGCATCACTGATTATTACTATCATTTAGATCAAGAAATTAAAGCTACTATTTCGACCATGACAACATAATAAAAATATTTCCTTACACCATTTAACTGAACAAAAATAACTTAACTCTTTCATATCATTATTTTTAAGAATATAAGGAAAATATGATCAGAATTTTACTCCAACATCATTTAGGATACCTAATGAGTTGGAGTATGTCCACACTATCCAACTCTTTGTTGCCTCTCGGAGAACAAACTTCTACCCACTATCTAGTCCTATTGGACAACCTACAAGGGTAATACTTCAACGTACAAGTATAAAAACAACGGTAATATTTTTATGTTTGTAGGTTGATGTTTAACCTGGTAGGTTGTAAAGTAGAACTAGAAAGTGGGCTTGTAATCGAACTCCACCAAGGTCTTACTTGATACGACCAGATAGAGCTGATAAAGTTGGATTTAAAGGAAATAAGCTTGTTGTTGGAGTTAATGAAGAGTTGGGTGGTGTGGACTCCAACAAAAAGAGAAAAGAGGAGCAAGAAGTTGTGCTTGAAAATTCCTAACTCTCAAGGTGTTAGAAAAAGCAACTGAAGGGTGAAAAATTAAATAACAAAAGAAGATTTTTTATAATTGATATGAGATGATTTTACAAGATAATATGTAAGAAAATCTTATAAATAACTCTATATATACAATGATCTACATTAGATTTTATCAAAAGTCAGAATTTGATCAAACTTATCAATCTTAACAACTTACCAAAAGCATAGTATTCTTAGTAAGAAATCAACATCACAAAAGTTAAAAGAATTATTGTTATTAATTAATTTTTTGACCAGTGAATGGCAATTCAATATAAAATCATGCAAGATGATATGAATAATAAAGAAATCCTCAACACCCTCGCGAGGAGGGATCCAAACCCAATGGAAACATCATTTTTTTAGCCTTTTTTCTATTACCTTTGTACCTTATATTTCCCAGTCAACTCATTTTTTTTCTTTCAAAAAATGAATAATTTATATTTTCTTTACGTCTTTGTTGCCTCACGACTAATTCCACTTATACCACCCCTTCCCCCTCCCCTCCCTTTTTATTGTCCAAATATTACTTTATTTTATTAAAAACTTACAAATTTAAAATTTTGAATTCGCCTCTTCTAATGAGTAGATACCAAGCTTTTCACAAGATAAAACTGTGCAGTTTGGAAAAGATTTTTTTTTTTTTTTGGAATCTCTATGCTATGCTTAGTGGGAATATTTTATTAATATTAAAAAATCACATACAAATGACACAGAATAAAAGCTAAAGCAAAATCCAAAGAAAAATCAAGCAACTCTCTTCAGCATTCATGGCAATAGATTCATCCTTTAGGGCAACAATTTGGGTGATTTCAGATAAGTGTTAATGGAGTTGTAACTGGTCCAAATAGTGAGGAACATTTCTCACGTTCAAAAATGGGAGTGAACTTACAATATATACATCATTTGTTAGACAATAAAGAATATGTACACTACCATTTTAACGAGCAATATTTTCACTCTTCGTAGTTGAGGGATATATTTTCCTCTTAACTAATTAACTTCTTGTGCTTAACCAAATACATCAAAACCTGCATCAATGATCTTTTATTTCTATCGTTTCGAGGAAATTAAAGGTATTATTTTGACCATGATGTAATAAAAATATTTTCATATCGTATTTAACAATAAATAAATAACTTAACTCTTTCATATCATTATCTTCAATTACATAAGATAATCTTATCAAAATTTAATGCAAACATCATTAGTTTGGGCCTGAATAATGAGTTGGAGAACATCCACATTACCCAACTATTCATTGACTCCAACGACACACTTCTACCCTTTAACGCCAACGACACCAACTCTACCTGGTAGTATCAAAGGAAGAAATTTGTCCGAATTCATTTGTTAGCCGATAGTCTAGTCCTCCTGGACATCACGCGAGGATAATATGACATTTCATTCCTTCTAAAATTTCAATACTATCCTCGCATGTTGTCCAGAGTACTAGTGGGTCTGCAAATGAGCTCGAGCAATGGTATGGTCTTCCTTGATACAATCAGATAGAGTAGATGAGGTTGGCTTTAAAGGAAAGAAGATAAAAGAGAGCGAGAAGTTGTACTTGAAAATTTCTCGCTTTCAAGTTGTGTCACAGAAAGCAACTGAAGGGTGAGAAATTAAAGAACAAAAGAAGGGTTTTTGTAGTTGGTGTGAGATGCTTTTACAAGATAATATTTTGAAATCTTATAAATAACATTCTATATACATTGATTTACATTAGATTTTCTCAAATAACAAAATTAGACCAAATTTATCAATCTTAGCAACCTACCAAACACATAATATTCTTAAAAGAATCAATATAAAAAAGGTAAATGAAATATTATTATTAATTCATTATTTGTTTAGTCAACCCAAATTGCATAAAAAATCCCGCAAGATGATTTGATTAATAAGTATTGAATTTAAAAGATTATTAAAAAAGAATTTTTTTAAGGAACAAATTATAAGAGAGAAAATGGTCAGAACCACATAAATGACAATCTATTTTAATCTTGTCTGTTTTTGTAACTGAAAGTCAAGTCATTTGAAATTCAAGTAAAAATTGACATTTATTATGACTTTATGAAAGATCCTGTCACGAACCGAATAGACGCCCAGTAACAGATGAGAATCCTGAACCATGAAGGCTCGGGAGCCCTTCTCTAACTGGCAATCATATACACAATTCATATATTGTAAAAAAATGTGGAAAATAAATGGAAACAAGGTCACTTTAATATCTCAACTGAGTAATGCGGACATAAGTTCAATAAAACTCAAACCATCTAATACACGTCTGCGAAATCTCTACTACGAAAACAATAATCTATTTGAAACTGGGACAAGGCCCCCGGTTGGATCATGAACTAAAAACAATGAGAGAAACATAAGTAAACAAGACGCCTTCCGATGTAAGGGAGGCTCACCAACTCTGAATGTCTGGCAATAATCTACTGTTTAGCAGGACCGCTAGACTGGGCCTCAGAACCTGAAATATAGGGGGTCAATACAAAATGTACTAGTATGTGAAACAACCTAAAATAACATTTTTTTATATATCATAATAAGATAATTTTATAAAACAATAAACATAATGCATAAGTGAAAACACATGGGCATACTGGAATGAATTTCAACAACTCTTGGATATCATGACTCATTTTCTATTTTCTCTGAGCTAGATAGTACACCCTATAAATATGATTATCCCATGAGTTATATGGGATCTGTCCTTGACTCGGTGGCCAAGTCCTCTACCCAAATTTTCCTCAAGGGTTAGAGTATCGGTATGGGAGACACGCCAGTCCACAAAGCAGAGTGCCATAATTCTCAATCATAATAATATATCATGGTAGGGCACAAAACGACAAAGCATGGATCCTAACCATAGTCCCAAGTTGGGATGACATAAATCAAGGCACACAATACCACACAACATGGTGCCAAAATCCCGAGTCGGCAAATCATGATTTCAAACATTGAGTCTTTCAACTCGTGCTTTCTTCGGGTAACTATCGAACTCTCTTAAGCCCAACTTTTAGTTCCTTAAAACCATTATTTATACATGCAAAATATTCAACACTTGTTCTGTTAAGGGCATACTATCACTGGGTATCCTCATACCCCGAATGCAAGTCATTCATGTCATACCCCAACTTATAAGTCAAAACTCTTCTTCATGAACATGATTGGGGATGTTTAAACATGATAAAATAGTAAATCTTATCCCCATGGTATTTAGAGTAGTCCCACATACCTTAGACTACTTAGTTCAAAGGATAGGATCCAAATCTTGATTTTGTTTCTTGGAAATCTTGAACTTAAACTATGGATTCTTGATCTTGGGAGGGAGGTTAGGGTTTTTTCTTGATAAATTTGAGTGAATTTGGGAATATTATGCACACAAGAAGTTTTAATTCACTGTTTATACGACATGGGTTTGTAATAAAAAGATAAGACTACCCCTCAAAATTAAAAGTTTTAGCAGAAATACAAATTTTGAGGCTAACCGCTGAGCCCTATTGGTGCCACCGCTATAGGCACCGCTGAGCAGTGTAATCGTGGTGACCTACTGTTTTACAAAACCCCAACTTTGAGGCTTACCACTGAGCTCTATTGGTTACACCGCTATAGGCACCTCTGAGCAGTGTAATCGTGGCAAATTACTGCCTCACACGAAAAATGCTATAACTTTTCACTCGGGTATCGGATTAAGGCAAAATTAAAATCGTTGGAAAGATGATTCAATTATATACAATTTGGTGGGGTATTTATCTAAAAAAATTTCATGTATATCAAAATTTATATACGTTCAAAGTAGTCCCTTGTTGAGTCGAACACCAAAATCTAGACGAATCAAAGATTCTTACCTCAACTTTGCTCTCAGTAAATTCTATGAACATATTTCACCTCGAGAGAACTTCATAAAATAGGATAAAAATCACGACACATGAATTAAAATATAAATTATGGGATTAGAGTTTGGACACATAGGAACGATGGTTCAATTTCTAGCTAAAAAATGTGGGTTCTTACATTATCTCCCCATTGGGATCATTCGTCTCCGAATGATGGGTAGGATCTTGTTGAAGCTCGAAAAGTATAAAGTAAGGAATGTAACCTCGGATTGAAAATTTTATTTTTCTTAATAGAATATGCGAAGGCATCAAAAGAGTTTCATGATAATCCCCTAGTGAATCGTATACGCACGAAGCATGAGTTGATAAGGATTGACATAGAGATGACCTTGCACATGATTCATGATCATCACAACATAAGACATGAGTTTATTTGGTGATAATAGGCCTGATTATATCAGTACAATCATGAAATGAGATTTCGCGGAAGATAGGAATTGGAAGCATTCTCTACCTTACAAGATACAATGAATAGACCTAAAACATACAAACACCACTCAAACATGCCCCTAACAATAAATAACATACTTCATTATTTTCGACTTAAAATTCTCCAATAACGAATCTAACCGCAAGATTTTGAGTCCCACTATATAGTACTTCCATGTTGAAGCCTAACCTGAAGTTAAAAGGATGCTAACTTAAACTACGGGATCTTGTACTCTACATCACATTAAGAAATTACCTCACCTCATCACTATAACCCAACAATCTCAAGTATTAATTCAAGGAGTAATAACCACATGGCTCATTGTTTTGTGTTTTCATCAATCACAACATTCAAGCCTATCATTACTACACCCACTTAATCGCTCTCTCCACTAAGACCATCAAATTCAATCATTCTCACAAAGATTTTTGCCATATATCTCCTTTCTAACTATTTCACGTAAGAAAAGTTCATCTCCTTATTTCCCCCTTCACCTATAACCTTATCTAAAGAAATCACATCAAACTTTTCACACTCAAGAAAATCTACTCCCCTACCTAAAACATTACTATGCTTCCATAACCACCATCCTACTAACATACGGAGGGTCATTGAGGGACCCGAGCATAAGCATCATGAATGGGAGAAAATTTACAAACTACCTTAATTCACCATCTCCCCCTTAGGTCAAAGTCACGATCCTAGACTTGCGAACATATTCCCTCATCAAATAAATAACCACAAATCTCAACAAAGTAAGGTATCACCATACACATAAACGCTAAACTCCCTTTTTATAATTATACTCTATAGGCATTGATTTCCAAGAATGCTACTCTTAACTTTTATCCTCTATAGACATCAAGTTACAACTCATAGTCTTATGAGCATACCCATCCTCACTCCTTATTACATAAAAATCCAATCCAATCCATTCCACTTAACATTCTAACATTAGACCGCTTATCACATAAGCTATAACATAATAAAATTTTGTAAAACTATCCCAAAGGCACATACCGTCTACCTATATTCCCTCAATTCAGATCTAAAGAACATCACACAACAACTCTTATTTTCTCCATTTATTACTTTGTTTATTTTCTTTCTTGCCATTCCCTATTTGTTGTTTTTCTCCTTTTGTTATTTTATTTGTTTTCCTTCTTTCAATTTCTAAATTATTGTCTCTTTGTATGTATAATTTTGTACTTTATTTTTTTATTTAGGGATTTGAGAAATTAGGGTTTCAAGAACGAGTGGTGGACTACGCGTTAAAGTCTCCAAGGGAAGTTGATTGGAAGGATGGAGCTTTAGAAGTTTTCTATTAAGAGGTAAGAATGAAATTTCATATTCTTAAAAGAATTATTTACTTCTTACTCCAAATTTTCTATGTATGCAACATACAACAACAATAACAACAACAAACCTACTTTATTTTATGGTTGTTTTTTTAATTTTTCTTAGATTGATTTTTGTATAAATTTTATGTAGAAGCCCAAGTGTGACACCCCAAATCTGGTACTCGGAATGCCACACGGTGCTTATGACCCTAAGGGACCACAAGCTAACCCATGACTAATATCTGTACCTGTACACTGCATAATATACTTGTAGAATGTGGAAAACATGAATAATACGCCATAAGGTTCAACTAAATAGAATATCTGATAAATACTAACATCCATATAAGGTAACAAATACCCAAAACAACTAAAAGTTGAATCTAAAATCCGAACTAAATCTGAAAGCTTCTAAATGTTGTTTGAAATATGGAGTCGAAGGAATATGTCTCCAACTAAATCCGTTTAGTAAAACTGAACTGAAATAATGAATGAAATAAAATAATATCATCCTTGAATAGATGAGGACTCACTGCAAAACTGCGACTGGAATGCTACTGTTGATCTGGAACTCGTGTCTCTAAATCTATGGTGTAATATGAAATAAAGCACCATAGCGAAAATGCGTCAGTACGACTGGGAGTACTGAGTATACGAGTGAGGTAGTCTAAATGCAAAAGGGTTTACATGAATGAACGATGCTAGCTGACTGACTGATATGAACATAAGAGTATAAACATACATACATAGTAACTAAAATCATGAATACATGATATCTGGATTTGTACGCTAATACATGGTTTACTGTTATCTAACATGTCTGACACTAAAATTTTGATAACATGGATGACTGTGTCTGACAGTCTTGAATTTGATAGATCTACCTGAGTTCTATATTGTAACTGAATTAACTGTAACTGACAGTCCTGGTATACTAAAATCTGAAGAACTATCTGAGTTTCTTTATTAAGACTGGGACTAAAACTGTGGGAGGTAGTTTCTTGATCGACATGCCCCAATAACGCATATAGCTAGGTTGGGTTCCAATCTCTGCCCCAACTGGAATAGTGTCAATACCGAGCCACTAGTAAAGACAACTGGGAGTGACCCTTAGATGGAAGGTACTCAAATGAGAATGGTGGAAACCCTAAACTGACAGGTTAAGCCACCTCATCAACCCTAATCTGGTAGGTTAAAATGTCTCAACCTATGCTATCTACGTAGTTCTGGAACATAAGGATGACTACTAAGAATTACACCCTAAATTGGCAGGTGAGTTCCCATCCTTGGGTTCACTCGGTGCTAACTTCTACTCCCATCTGAAGAGGCTGAACATGACTTAACTGGCTATACATGGACTGAGTAACTAACTTCTGTTGACTGATGGAATAGTACTACTATCTGAGAATTTATTAAGATCATGAGATTTCTGAGATTTCCTGAGTCATATGACTGACTGAGTTTTATAGATCATGGCTTGACTGAGATTATCATGAAAACATGACATGACTATAGGCACACAACTATATTTTTTGGGTACTAGTACCCCCAGGACTCGATGGAAGGAAACTGACACACATAACTGACTTGATCATAAAATGGAGACCACAATTCACCATATCATAAGTAGGGAATTTCACACTAAGAATAGTTCTCAACATCTTACGTATGGAAGGGAAATTCATACAACATGTGTATATTTGCATTGCTTCAATATAATTCTCAATCCACATCACAACAACGGCACATATCAATCACATGGAATTCATGTGAAATCATAAAGAATAGAGCATGGACTAGTCATTTAAGAACTATTAAATCATGGGACACGAATCTTATCACCTTAAGCATTTTATCAAACACTATGCATGCATTCTTTTAGCTTAGGTGTGTTTTCATGAATTTCCCCATTTTAAATCACATAAATTTCATGGATTTCACTAACGAACACATATGCTTCATGAAAACACCTTTAGATATCATCTTGAAACTTAAACAATAATCATCAACATATTCATGGTTATATCACAATAAGACAATCACAATATAGTATTTAAAACATGACTCTTGATCTCTATGAACAAAATGGATCCATAGAAGAACACTACACATATCTTAGATAAAAGATCTTGATGATTGATGGAGAAATTTGCTTGAAGTTAAATCCCCAATTAAAAATCCTAATGTGTTCTTGAGAGGATATTGAAAGAAAGAATATGTTTTTGTAAAATAAGGTCTTAATTCTATATTTATGGAATATATATAGGGGTGGAAAGATGACCCAAATACCCCTCTAGATGCGTCATTTAATTTCTATGAAAATTTCCCGATTTGGGCCCCCCGACGCGATGCGGAGAGATCATGTTGCACCCTGTTTGTGACTTGGAAACTCACCGCAATGTGGTGGAATCATGAAGAGACACTGGAAATTGACAAACGTCATTTTTGCTTACGGCATGACGCACCACTGTCTGAAATGACCCTGCTGAAACTTAAAATTGCCATAACTTCTTCACTGGGTGTCCGTTTTAGACGAATTTGGTATCGATGTAAATCTTATTCAATTCTATACAATTTGGAGGGTTTAAATCTTCCAAAATGTGTAATACCCCATGAAATTTTTCTTTGACATTTTGTGAGTAAACATGTTGGGTTCAATCTTCTAGAATGAACTATAAATTTTCCAAGGGGAATGTCCTAGAGTATGACCCACCATTACGTTGAGTATCGAATAAGCTTTCCAAAAATATGAGTATCATCTAAAATGGACACCCGAGCGACGAGTTATGAACATTTTGATCTAATCGTGAATAGTAGTAAACAGTAAAAAGTGCAGGAAAAAGTACTGAGGCCTGGCGTATTTTTTCTCCAAATTTAAAAAATCATAACTCTTTGTACATAATGATCTGTGTGATCTACTATATATCAAAGGAAAGCTCTGTGAGTCCTATTTCTAATGAAATTGGTTTCATCCAATTTTTCTATCGGATAAAAAATTTATGCTCGATCTACTTCAGCCTATCAAAAGTGAATTTTTGGATCAATTTCAAACGATCATAACTCCTGGTACACAATGATATGGGTAAGATACAATATATCAATGGAAATATATGAGATTCCTCTTTCAAATGAAATTAGTTTCATCCAATTTAGATATCGGATTAAAATATTATGGTTTATCTACTTCAGACTATCAAAATAGTCCACCAAAGGACATATTCGAGCATTACTTGATTTTAGGGGCATTTTGGTCATTTTCACTCACCCAAAATCCATCCAAACCCTATATTAAAGGCTATTATAAGCATTATATGTTATATTTCATCAAATTCCCTCAAAAAGAATTTATGTGTTCTATGTTGCATTCGGAGTGAGAAACGATGCGGTGATGAGTCTAACGAATGGTTTCAGCTGTATTCTCTATTCCTTATCTAATCTTGGCAAGTCTAGAATCATTCGAGGAAGAATGTTTTCAGGGGGGATGATGTAATACCTGGGAAATTTTTCGTTTAAATTTTATGCATAAACGTGTTGGGTTCTATCTTCTAGAATGAACTATAAATTTTTCGTGAGGAATGTCTTAGATTATGACCCACCATTGTGTATAGTATCGAATAAGATTTCCAACGATATGGGGATCATCCAAAATGGACACCTGAGCAACGAGTTATGAACATTCCGATCGAACCGTGAATAATAGTGAACATTAAAACGTACAGGAAAAAGTATTGAGGTATGGCGTATTTTTTCTCTAACTTTAAACAATCATAACTCCTTGTGCATAATGATTTGGGTGATCTACTATATATCAAAATAAATCTCTATGAGTCCTCTTTCTAATGAAATTTATTTCATCCAATTTGTCTACCGGAGCAAAAGGTTATGGTCAATCTACTTCAGACTATCAAAAGTGAATTTTTGGGTTAATTTCAAACGATCATAACTCCTCGTACACAATGATCTGGGTGAGATACTATATATCAATGTAAATATATGAGAGTCCTTATTCTAATGAAATTGGTTTCATCCAATTTGGATATCGGAGTAAAACATTATGGTTGATCTACTTCAGACTATCAAAATAGTCCACCAAAGGACAGATTCGAGAATTATTTGTTTTTTAGGGGCGTTTTGGTCATTCATCCTCACCCAAAATCCGTCCAAACCCTATATTAAAGCCTATTAGAAGCATTATATGTTATATTTCATCAAATTCCCTCAAAAAGAAAACCCTAAGTTCCTACATCCAACTTCAAGAACCTCCAAAGTTAACCATTAATTCTGCAAATTTATTCAAGATTCCAAGTTCCTAGTTCAAGAACTCCAAGAACCATCATTCAAAGTAATGATTAACATCTCAAAAATGAGTATGGATCTAAAGTTCATCATTCAAGGTATGTGGGGTTTCTCAACAAGAACTCTTTTTCGTTCTTGTGCCCAAAAGTAAATTCTTTACAAAGGCATGATTTTTATTTGATTTTTATTAATTTGAAGCATGAACCAATATCCTATGATGAATGTTATGAAATCTTGATGTTTATGATTTTGAAAGATGAATTTACTTATGTGGTGATATAAAGCATGAATCTTGAACGATATTTATCATGATTTTGATATTTGGGTCGTGAATCACCATTGGAAATTATGTTTTTTTAAAAGTGGGTGTTATAAGCACGTTGATGTTGAATATTTTTGATATTTTGAATGATTTGACCTTTTGGTCTTAGTGGAGTTGTTTTGAACTCAAGTGTGAAAGAAATCCCCAACGTGGTTGATTTTGATAGATGGGAAGCATAATGGCTCCCGATATATATTTATATATTTCTGAAATTATTTTGTTATGGATTGTCTTTGAAATTATCTGAGCTAAGTCCGGAAGAAATGTTTAGCCTCGAGTGGGAGGTATAAAGCGACCTTACTTCCCTAGAGCTACGTGCCGCCGTAGGAGTGAGCCTGAGACTGATTTATATAGTGATCACTAGTTCTTGTGGTTAGATATCGATAGTCCTACTCCGATGGAAAGGATAGGATGGCTCTCCCCAACTTGGGTTGTACGTTAGACTCCATGTAGCTCACATGGTTTATGTCGGTTATAGGATCTACCAGTGTGTGTATCTTTTCTTGTGTCTATGGTGAACGGTGAAGTGATTTGAAAGTGGAATTGTGAAAGTTATTCTTTCGAAAGATTTAAATGATATTTACATTATGAAAATTGATATTCTTGATGAAGTGAAAGTGATTGACAAATTATATGATGACTCACATGTGTTATTATACTTATTTCATCCTCTCATGATTATGATGATTTTCTTCGGGCTATGTGAGTCTTTCATACATACTACATATTTCTTATAAATATTTATGATAACGATGTTTATAAAACTACATACACTCCATATACTCGATTCCTTTCCATGGTACTGACCCACATCTTTGGATGTGGGCTGCATTTACTCGGAATATAGGTTTAGGTGATCAATTCCAGGTTTGACGGTGATTCTTTGGGCACGTTGTTCTACATCATCTGTTGTGGTGAGTCCTTATGTTCCGGAGACGTGATATCTGATATTGGTTTCACAGAATTGTTTACATTTGATAACTGAGTGTGAGTCAGTTGGGGCATGTCTCAATGGCTCGTTGGTTTTATTGATTTTTTTAGAGTCTTGTCAGACTAGTATAGATGTTGGGAGTTGACTAATAAGTCATATTTTGTTATTTTTCTAAAATTCTTTTACTCTTGGATGATGATTACTCTGTTGATATATGAGGATTATTTATGGAAACCCCATTGATTTGTGTTTTACTAAATGAAAATGGCTCAAAGGGTTAGCTTGGGGCTACTTGTAGCCTCAAGCACCGTGTGACGCTCCGGGACCCATTTTTTGGGCATTGCAAACTTGGTATCAAAGCCTAAGATTTTAGGGTGTCCTAGGGAGTTTGACAAGCTACGTTAAGTAGAGTCTTGATCATCGGTGTGTAGCGCGCCTCATCTATGAGCAAGAGGCTACAAGAAGTTTTAGGAAACTGTGTGATTCTTTCTTTCAGAAGTCTATCATTCTTAAAGTTTCTCTCTCTACTATTTATTCGTGCTCTCCTCTTTTAGAAATAATTTTCACTGATCATAAGAGTCTGCAGTATGTGTTTACCCAGAGAGAATAGAATCTTAAGCAGAGACAATGGTTAGAATTGTTAAAAAACTATGATATAAGTGTGTTGTACCATCCGGGCAAGGCCAGTGTTATGGCAGATGCCCTAAGTAGAGTGTCCATGGGTAGTGTTTCGCATGTGGTAGAAGGTAAGAAAGAGTTGGCTCGTGAAGTACATCGTTTGGATAGATTGGGGGTTAGGTTGTTTGACTCTGCTGAAGGTAGTATAGGGGTTTAGAGTAGTTCCGAATCCTCCTTGGTTTTGGAAGTGAAGGAAAAGCAATACTTAGATGCTAGTTTGGTCAGACTGAAGGAGTCAGTTAAGGACCAAAAAGTAGAGGTTTTCTCCCAAGGGAGAGATGGTGTATTGAGATTGCAGGGTAGATTATGTGTCCCGAATGTTGATGATCTAAGACAGAGGATTATGGCTGAAGCGCACGGGGCGCGATATTCTATTTATCCTGGTGCCACCAAGATGTACCGAGACTTGCGGGAAATTTATTGGTGGAGTGCATGAAGAAAGATATAGCAGTGTTTGTAGCTAAGTGTGCAACATGCCAATAGGTTAAGGTTGAACACCAAAGACCTGGTGGTATGATGCAAGAGTTTAGTATTCCCACCTGGAAGTGGGAAGAGATAAATATGGACTTCGTGATTGGTTTACATCCTTCCCGACGCCATCATGATTCCATTTGGGTTGTGGTTGATAGATTGACTAAGTCTGCTCATTTCTTACCTGTTCCTACTTTATATACTGCTGAGGATTACACTATATTGGATATCCGAGAGCTAGTCAGACAGCATGGAGTTCCCTTGTCTATCATTTCGGATAGGGATACTCAGTTCACTTCGCAATTTTGGAAAGCTTTTCAGAAGGGTCTTGGTACCCAAGTGCTTCTGAGTTCTGCTTTTTATCCGCAGACCAATGGTCAGGCTAAGAGGACCATCCAGACCTTAGAGGATATGTTGAGAGCTTGTGCACTTGACTTTAAGGGAAGTTGGGATGATCACTTACCGTTGATAGAGTTTGCTTACAATAATAGTTTCCACTTAAGTATTGGCATGGCTCCGTTTGAAGTCTTATATGAGAGGAAGTATAGATTACATATAGGTTGGTTCGAGGTGGGTGAAGCAGCTGTGAGTGGTCCTGATTCGGTATTTGAGGCTATGGAAAAAGTTAAGTTGATTAGGGAATGGTTGAAAACTACGCAGAGTCGTCAGAATGCATATGCGGATGTTAGAAGGAGAGACCTTGAGTTTGAAGTTGCTGACCTAGTGTATCTGAAAATTTCACCCATGAGGGGGGTGAAGAGATTCGGAAAAAAAGTGAAGCTTAGTCCCCGTTATGTTGGTCCTTACAAAATTCTTAACCGTGTTGGTAAGGTAGCTTATGAGGTCGAGTTGCCTTCTGAGTTGTCCTCTGTTCATCCAACATTCCATGTCTTCATGCTTCGAAAGCATATTAGAGATGTTGTGGTAGTGGATTCCTCTGTGAGTGCTGACATTCAAGAAAATCTTTCTTTTGATGAGATTCCTGTTGAGATTCTTGATTTCAATGTCCGAAGACTAAGGAACAAAGAAGTTCCCTTGGTCAAGGTGTTGTGGTGAAACCAATCTGTTGATGGTGCAATTTGGGAAGTTGAGGCGGATATGCGATCCAAGTACCCGCACCTATTTTCTGTGAACTCCAATCAAGATGAAGGTACCGTTCTTTCCTAAATCATGCACTTTTGATAAAAGTTGCAGCAGTTCAGCTGTCATTCATTATGTGTTCAGCTGTAGTTTCTTGAATTTATGCATTCTATGTTGCATTCGGAGTGAGAAACGATGTGGTGATGAGTCTAACAAATGGTTTCAGCTGTATTGTCTATTCCTTATCTAATCTTGGCATGTCTAGCATCATTCGAGGAAGAATTTTCCAGAGGGGATGATGTAATACCCCGAGAAATGTTTCGTTTAAATTTTATGCATAAATGTGTTGGGTTCTATCTTCTAGAATGAACTATAAATTTTTCGTGCGGAATGTCTTAGATTATAACCCACCATTGTGAATAGTATCAAATAATATTTCCAACGATATGTGGATCATCTAAAACGGACACCCGAGCGACGAGTTATGAACATTCCAATCGAACCGTGAACAATAGTGAACATTAAAACGTGCAGGAAAAAGTACTGAGGTCTGGCATATTTTTGCTCCAACTTTAAACAATCATAAATCCTTGTAAATAATGATTTTGGTGATCTACTATATATCAACATAAATCTCTATGAGTCCTCTTTCTAATGAAATTTGTTTCATCCAATTTGTCTATCGGAGCAAAAAGTTATGGTCAATCTACTTTAGACTATCAAAAGTGAATTTTTGGGACAATTTCAAACGATCACCCATATCAATGGAAATATATGAGAGTCCTTATTCTAATGAAATTGGTTTCATCCAATTTGGATATCGGAGTAAAACGTTATGGTTGATCTACTTCAGACTATCAAAATAGTCCACCAAAGGACAGATTCGAGAATTATTTGATTTTTAGGGGCGTTTTGGTCATTCATCCTCACCCAAAATCCGTCCAAACCCTATATTAAAGCCTATTAGAAGCATTATATGTTATATTTCATCAAATTCCCTCAAAAAGAAAACCCTAAGCTCCTACATCCAACTTCAAGAACCTCCAAAGTTAACCATTAATTCTGCAAATTTATTCAAGATTCCAAGTTCCTAGTTCAAGAACTCCAAGAACCATCATTCAAAGGAATGATTAACATCTCAAAAATGAGTATGGATCTAAAGTTCATCATTCAAGGTATGTGGGGTTTTTCAACAAGAACTCTCTTTCGTTCTTGTGCGCAAAAGTAATTTTCTTTACAAAAGCATGATTTTTATTTGATTTTTATGAATTTGAGGCATGAACCCATATCTTATGATGATTATAATGAAATCTTGATGTTTATGATTTTGAAAGATGAATTTACATGTGTGGTGATATAAAGAATGAATCTTGAATGATATTTATCATGATTTTGATATTTGGGTCGTGAATCCCCATTGGAAATTGTATGTTTTCGAGAAAGTGTGTGTTATAAGCACGTTGTTGATATTTGAGATATTGTTAATGATTTGACCTTTTGGTCTTAATGGAGTAGTTTAGAACACGAGTGTGAAAGAAATCCACAACGTGGTTGATTTGATAGATGAGAAGCATGATGGCTCCCGATGAATATTTATATATTACTGAAATTGTTTTGTTGTGGATAGTCTTGAAATGATCTGAGCTATGTCCAGGAGAATTCTTTTGCACCGAGTGGGAGGTATAAAGCAACCTTACTTCCCTAAAACTACGTGCCCCCGTAGGAGTGAGCTTGAGGTTGATTTATATAGTGATCACTAGTTTGTGTGAATTTGATATCGATAGTCCTACTATGATGGCAATGATAGGACGGCTCTCCCCAACGTGGGTTGTATGTTGGACTCCATATATCTCACATGGTTTATGTTGGTTATAGGATCTCCCAGAGTGTGTGTGTTTCCTTGTGTCTATGGTGAACGGTGAAGTGATTTGAAAGTGAAATTGTGAAAGTTATTCTTTCAAAAGATTTAAATAATATTTACATTATGAGAATTGATATTCTTGATGAACTGAAAGTGATTGACAAATTATATGATGACTCACATGTGTTATTATACTTATTTCATCCTCGTATGATTATGATGATTTTCTTCGGCCTATGTAAGTCTTTCATACATCCTGCATATTTCTTATTAATATTTATGATGATGATGTTTATATAACTGCATACACCCCCATATACTCAGTTCCTTTCCATAGTACTAACCCACATCTTCGGATATGGGCTGCATTTTCTTGAAATGTAGGTTCAGGTGCTCAGTTCCAGGTTCGATAGTGATTCTTCGGGCACGTTGTTCTACATCCTCTATTTTGGTGAGTCCTCATGTTCCGAGGACGTGATGTCTGATGTTGGTTTCACGAAATTGTTTACATTTGATAACTGAGTATGATCAGTTGGAGTATGTCTCAATGGCTCACTGGTTTTATTGATTTTCTTAGAGGCTTGTCAGACTAGTATAGATGTTGGGAGTTGACTTATAAGTCGTATTTTGTTATCTTTATGAAATTATTTTATTCTTGGTTTTTGATTACTCTGTTGATATTTCAGGGCTACTTATGTAAACCCCGTTGATTTGTATTGAAATGAATGAAAATGGCTCAAAGGGTTAACTTGGGGCTACTCATAGCCTCAAGCACCGTGTGACTCTCCGGGACCTATTCTCGTTCAAAGATGACCTATGTTAAATCATACATAAAAACTTGGTGGACTCAAAAGTTCTTAGCTTGGCTTACTCTAAGTGACTCTTATGAACATGCTTAACATATCATAAGCTCTATTATCACTAGGATTCTCATCCTAATTCATGTACTCCAATATGAATCACAGGATAGGAGGTTTCATGCGTAGGAACAATGGTTCATTATCTAGCTTAGAAATATATGGGGTATTACAATATCTCCCCTTTGGAAACATTTTTCCTCGAATGATACTGACTGAAATGGGGATAGACGATAAACTGGAGTACGTGAAAGACATACACTACTGGAACATGATCTCATGACGGACATGGCTGATAAGCCAAACATATCATGCTGGACATGCATATCTGATGTATGAGTAACTGATTCATGAATGCATAAATGAGATTTCTGATAACCGAGTTATCCCAATGAGAATGCATATTTGATGCATGATTATACACTAAACTGATACATAAATGCATGACTTAATATGCAATGGTACTTAATACCAGATTTGTGATGAAACATAAGCATGAAATGAATACCAAGTTGAATAGAATTCTGAATGGGAAACTGATTAAGCTTGAGGAGAACTGTTACCTTGAGCTATATCTGGATTGGCGGAGAAGAGGTGAGGATACTTGGTACGCATGTCTTCTTCTGCTTCCCAAGTATATCTCTTAATGGACTGATTTCGCCAAAGAACTTTGACTAGAGGGACTTCTTTTTTCCTCAATCTACGAGTCTGATAGTCTAGAATTTCAACCAGAATTTCCTCATAGAAGAGACTGTTCTGACTGTTAATGCTCTAAATAGGGACTATGACTGATGGATTACCTATACACTTCTTGAGCAAAGAGACATGAAAGACTAGATGAACTGAGGCTAGATCTGAAGGCAATTTGAGCTCATAAGCTACCTTGCTTAAACGATTGAGAATCTTGAAGGGACCAACATATCAGGGACTTAGCTTTCCCTTCTTGCCAAACTGCTTTAATCTCTTCATGGGAGAGATCTTTAGATAGACATAGTCATCAACCTCGAAATCAAGATCGTTTCTATGAACGTCATCATACAAATTCTATCGGCTCTGAGCAGCCCAAATTCTTTCTCTGATTAACTGGACTTTCTCAAAGGCGTCGAATATTAAGTCAGGCCCTATGAATAAGGCCTCTCTAACTTCGAACCACCCGATTGGAGATTTTCGCCTGCTACCATAGAGAGCTTTGAATGGAGCCATTTCAATACTGGAATGATATTTATTATTGCATGCAAACTCAATTAAAGGCAAGTTGTCATCCCAACTTTCCTTGAAACTAATGTACACACCCTTAGCATATATTCAAGAGTTTGAATGGTCCTTTCTTCTTGACCATTTGTCTGAGGATGAAAAGTTATACTGAGATGAACTTGGGTACCAAAACCCTTTTGGAATGCTTTCCAAAAGTGAGAGGTGAACTGGGTACCTCTCTGAGATGATAGATAATGGAACACCGTGTAATCTGACTAACTCCCTGATATAGATTTTGTCGTAATCCTCGGCTGAATAAGAGGCCCAAACTCAATCATGCTGATGATGAGTTCGAGCAAAACCCATCACGAAGTCCATGTTCACTTCTTCCCACTTCTTAGTAGGAATGGTGAACTCCTGTATGGAACCACTAGGTTTTTGATGCTATATATTGACCTGCTAACATTTAGGGCACTTAGCCACAAATTCTACAACATCTTTCTTCATCCCACTCCACCAATAAATCTCCCTGGGTCACGGTACATCTTAGTGGACCCTGGATGAATAGAGAATTGTGCACTATGCGCTTCTACAAGAATTCACTACTTTAAATCATCTACACCTTAAATACAGAGATGACCCTGACAACGAATGACACCATCTCCCCCTTGGGAGAAAACCTCTACTTTCTGATTTTAAAATGACTCTTTTATATTGACAAGGATAGGATCCTTATCTTAATTTTGTTTCACCTCAAAAAATAGAGATGATTCTAAACCACTATTTTGGCCTAGCCCAGATGATAGAGGACACTCATGTCATAATCTTTTAAGAGCTCTAACCACCTTATTTAACAAAGATTGAGATCTTTTTGGGAAAAGACATACCGAAGGCTCTTATGATCTATGAAGACGTCTACATGAACACCGTATAAATAATGGCTCCAAATCTTCAAAGAAAATACTACGACTGCTAATTCAAGATCATAAGTAGGATAATTCCTCTCATAGGGTTTAAGCTGTCTGGAGGCGTAGGCTATGACCTTACTATGCTGCATGAGGACATAACCTAAAACCACTCTAGATGTATCACAATACACTACGAACCCATCTGAACCATCTGGAAGAGCTAAGACTGGAGCTGAGGTGAGTCGACTCTTCAATTCCTGAAAACTCTTCTTGCAAGGATCTGACCACTGGAACTTGACTTTCTTCTGAATCAATCTAGACATACGGAATGAAATGGATGAAAATCCTTTAATAAACTATTTTTCATAGCTAGCCAAACCCAAGAAACTTTTAATATCTAATGGAGAAACTGGGCGAGTCCATTTTCTTACTGCTTCAGTCTTTTGAGAATCTACTCTAATGCCATTACTGGAAATAATATGGCCAAGGAATGTAACTGACCTTAGCAAAAACTCAGACTTACTAAATTTGGCGAATAGTTGGTGATCTCCGAGAGTCTGAAGAACAATTCTGAAATGGTCTGAATGATAACGCTCTGTATGGGAATAGACCAGGATATCATCTATGAAGACTACAACGAACATGTCCAAGTACTGCTTGAACACGTGGTTCATCAAGTCTATGAAAGTGTCTAGGTCATTGGTAAGACCAAAGGACATAACTAAAAATTCAAAGTGACTATACTGGGTACGGAAAACTATCTTCGGGATGTCACATTCTCTAACTCTGAGCTGATGATAGCTGGATCTGAGGTCTATCATAGAGAAATAACTGGCACCCTGAATTTGATCAAACAAGTCATCAATTTTGGGAAGAGGATACTTATTCTTGACCATAACCTTATTGAGTTGACGGTAATCAATGCACATTCTGAGTGAACCATCTTTCTTGCGCATGAATAAGACTGGTGCGCCTCACGGGGAAATGCTGGTTCTGATGAATCCCCTATCTAAGAGATTCTTCAACTTTTTAATTCCTTGAGTTCTGCTGGTGTCATTCTATATGGCGGAATTAAGATAGACTGAGTATCTAAAAGAAGATCAATACCGAAGTCTATTTCCCTTTCGAGAGGAATTCCTGGAAGATCTTTGGGAAAGATATCTGAATATTCATTCACTACTGCGACTAATTCGAGACTAGGAGCCTCAAAACTAAAATCTCTAATATGAACTAGATGATAAACACATCACTTAGATAACAATTTCCTTGCCTGAAGGTAGGAAACAAGTTGACCCCTGAAAGCGGATACGTAACCCTTCCACTCTAGGATGGGTTCATTCGGGAATTGAAACTGAACTATTCTATTTTTTTAGTCGACTGTGGCATAGCAGGAATTAATTCAATCCATGACATGAATGACATCAAAATTAGTCATCTCTAATTCGACTAAGTCTGCTGAAGTGACTTTCTAAAATATCATAACTGGGCAGTTCTTGTATACCTGCCGGGATATGATGGTTTTACCCACTTGGGTAGAGACTGAGAAAGGCTCGGCTTGAATTTTGGTACTGATTCCAAAATCAAATACTATATACGGAGTAACAGAAGACAAGAAAGCTCCTTGATCTAGTAAAGCGTAAACATGCACATAAAAGATCTGTAACATACCAGTAACTACATCAGGAGAACTTTCCTGATCTTGTCGAGTCTGAATAGAATAGAGATGATTTAGGCATTGCCCGCTAGTAGCGCTGGAAATGGTACCCTGCTGATTTAGGCGATCAGACTGAGCTGAAGAGTGATTCTGTTGACCCTGAGGACCTGTATGAGGACAGACTCTAACTCTATGGCCTGTCTTGACACAACAAAAACAAATGCCACTACCTAGTCTACACATACCCTGATGGTGCTTACCGCAAGTCTGGGAAAAAGGATAGGTGCGGGCACTGCTAATATTTCCCTGGGTCTTAGAACCTGGCGCTCTATCTTTGTTACCCTCTCTGAACTTAGGAACTGGAGCATTGGCTAGAGAGGGAGCTGGAACTGATGACTTAGGATGAGACTGAGAATAATTTCCTCTTTCTGATTTAGTCTGAGCGAAGTTAAAACTACATGTCTTTGCTCTTTTATTCTGCTTTTCCCTCTGCTTAATCTTCTGTTCCTCTATCTGTTGAGCATGGGTCATAAGGCTAGCTAAGGTCATGTCACTGTTCAGTATGGCAGATCTACATTCATAAACCACGCTGTCATTCACCCCTGAAGCGAACTTACTCATCTTAGATCTACTGTCTGCAACCACATGAAGGGAATACCTAGATAATTGAGAAAACCTAAAAGAATACTTGTTCACTATCATATTGCCCTTCCTGAGGTTGATGAACTCTAGCACCTTGTCTTCTTTAAGCTCTTAGGGAAAGAATCTGTCTAAGAATGCAGTGACAAACTTCTCCCACTCTATAGGACCTGCATCATCTTATCTTTTGAACTTCCATTGTTTGAACAAAGCATGAGCCACATCCTACAACTGGTATGCAGCTAGCTTAACACTCCCAACAATAGTCACCCCCATGGCGTCTGTCACTTTTTGAACATGATCTAGGAATTCCTGAGGGTCTTCATCTACCTTAGACCCAAGAAAGGTTGGAGGATTCATTCAGGTGAAGTACTGAATCCTCGCTGCAACTGAGTTGGACACTGGGTTGGCCGGAATAACTATTGGACGTTTATTATGAGCAGCGACTGATTGAGCAAGAGTGGTAAATATTGTCCTGAACTCCGCATTAGAAACATGATCGCCCAAAGGTTCTTTGGGCTGAGGGGCTGACTAATTTCTTCTCTTAGGAGGCATGTTTTGAAATAAAGGAAAAACGGATTAGACTGAGAGACTGACTTGTGATTATGATCACACGCATTACATGAATACTGAAAGAAGGAAAATTGTTCTTAAACATCTCATAGCCTCTGGCACATAAATGTGGCGTGCAACACCTATGCACAAGACTCTACTAGATACGTCTTTAAGACTTCCTAGGACTCTATTGAACCTTAGGCTCTGATACCAAGTTTT
This sequence comes from Capsicum baccatum var. pendulum, assembly GCA_030864225.1. Classification (NCBI taxonomy): domain Eukaryota; kingdom Viridiplantae; phylum Streptophyta; class Magnoliopsida; order Solanales; family Solanaceae; genus Capsicum; species Capsicum baccatum. The sequence continues at coordinate 236,474,066 of CM061556.1, read as the reverse complement.
TAATACCCCAAATCTGGTACCCGAAATGCTACACGGTGCTTATGACCCCAAGGGACCACAACTAACCCATGACTGATATCTGTACCTGTACACTACATAATATACTTGTAGAATGCAGAAAACATGAACAATTGGCCATAAGGTTCAACTTAATAGAATATATGATAAATACTAATATTCATATAGGGTAATAAATACCTAAAACAGCTAAAAGCTAAATCTAAAATCTAAACTAAATCTAAAAGCCTCTAAATACTGTCTGAAATAAGAAGTTGAAGGAACATGTTTCCAACTAACTCCGTCTAGCAAAACTAAACTAAAATAATGAATAAAATAAAATAATATCATCCTCAAATAGATGAGGACTCACTACAACACTGCGACTGGAATGCTCCTGCTGATCTAGAACTCATGTCTCTGAAACTATGGTGTAACATAAAAGAAAGTACCATAGCGCAAATGTGTCAGTACGACTGGGAGTACTGAGTATAGAGTGAGGTAGGCTAAATGCAAAAGGGTTTACATGCATGAACAATGCTAACTCACTGACTGATATGAACGTAAGAGTACAAACATGCATACATAGTAACTAAAATCGTGAATACATGTATCTAGATCTATACGCTAATACATGGTTTACTATTATCTTACATGACTGACACTAAAATTTTGATAACATGGATGAATGTGTCTGACAGTCCTGAATCTGATGGAACTACCTGAGTTCCGTACTGTAACTGAATTGACTGTAACTGATAGTCCTAGTATATTGAAATCTGAAGAACTATCTGAGTTCTTTTACTAAGACTGGGACTGAAATTGTGGGAGGTAGTTGCTTAACCGACAAGCCCCAATAACGTATATAGCTAGGTTAGGGTCCAATCTCTGCCCCGACTGGAAGGGTGTCAATACCGTGCCACTGGTAAGGACAACTGTGAGTGATCCTTAGCTAGCAGGTACTCAAATGAGAATGGTGGGAACCCTAAACTGGCAGGTTAAGCCACCTCATAAACTCTAATCTAGTAGGTTAAGATGTCTCAACCTATGTTGTCTACGTAGTTCTAGAACACAAGGATGACTACTAAGAATCACACCCTAAACTGACAAGTGAGTTCCAATCTTTGGGTTCACTCGGTGCTAACTTCTATCCCCATCTGAAGAGACTGAGCATGATTTAACTGGATGTACATGGACTGAGTAACTGACTTTCGTTGATCGATGGAATAGTACTACTATCTGAGAATTTATTAAGATCATGAGATTTTTGATATTTCCTGAGTCGCATGACTGACTTCGTTCTATAGATCATGGATTGATTGAGATTATTATGATAACGTGACATAGCTCTAGGCACACAACTATATCTTTTTGGTACTAGTACCCCCAGGACTCGATGGAAGGAAACTGACACACATAACTGACTTGATCATAAAATGGAGTCCACAATTCACCATATCATAAGTAGGGGATTTCACACTAAGCATAGTTCTCAACATCTTACGTATGGAAGGGAAATTCATAAAACATGTGTATACTTGCATAGCTTCAATATCATTCTTAATCCACATCACAAAAACGACGCATATCAATCATGTGGAATTCATGTGAAATCATAAAGCATAGAGCATGGACTTGTCATTTAAGCACTATTAAATCATGGGACATGAATCTTATCACCTTAAGAATTTTATCAAACACTTTGCATGCATTCTTTTAGCTTAGGTGTGTTTTCATAAATTTCTCCATTTTAAACCACATAAAGTTCATGGATTTCAACTAACGAACACATATACTTCATGAAAACACCTTTAGATATCATCTTGAAACTTAAACAACAATCATCAACATGTACATGGTCATATCACAACAAGACAACCATAATATAATATTTAAAACATGGTTCTTGAGCTCTATGAACGAAATGGATCCATAGATGAACACTACGCATACCTTAGATGGAAGATTCTTGATGATTGATGGAGTAATTTGCTTGAACTTGAATCCCCAATTGAAAACCCTAATGTGTTCTTGAGAGGATTTTGAGAGAAATAATATTTTTTAATGAAATAAGGTCTTAATTCCATGTTTATGGAATATATATAGGGGTGGAAAGATGACCCAAATACCCCTCTAGATACGTCATTTAATTTCAGTGAAAATTACAAGATTTGGGCCCCCGACGCGATGCTGAGATATCGCGTTGCCCCCAATTTGTGACCTAAAAACTCACCGCGATGTGGTGGAATTGCAGAGAGACACTGAAAATTGACAAACACCATTTTGGCTTACGGCATGACGTGCCACTAACTGAAATGACGCTGATGAAAATTTAAATCGCCATAACTTCTTCACCGAGTGTCCATTTTAGGTGAATTTAGTATCGACGGAAAGCTTATTCAATTCTATACAATTTGAAGGGTAAAAATATGTAAAAATTACACCTATAAACCAATTTATGCTCATTCAAAGATGACCCATGTGAAATCACACACGAAAACTTGGTGGATTAAAAAGTTCTTACCTTGGCTTACTCTAAGTGACTCTTATGAACATGCTCAACACATCATAAGCTCTATTATCACTAGGATACGCATCCTAATTCATGTACTCCAATATTAATCACAGGATAGGAGGTTTCATGTGTAGGAATAATGGTTCATTTTCTAGCTTAGAAATATATGGGGTATTACACCAAGAAATTGATATTACCCTTATTTAGAAATCTAAAGGAAAAATTGATGCGAAAGAAAAGAGCATCAGAAAAGGAAAAAATCCTATAGAACAAAGAGACACCATAAGATGCCATTATTAAAAAAAGTTAACTTCAAAAGAGTGAAGAACAAAGAACAACCATACAACAAAACATATCGATCTGTTACTAAAATAGTGAAGAAAAAAGTTTAAAAATTTATTCAAAAATAGATGAAATTTAAAAGCAGGGTAGGAGAGTGTGAAGAACATAGATAAGCCACTCCATATCTTGGAAGAATAAGTTAGAGAAAATAAAGGAAATGGAGCCTACAACAAAAGAAAATTTTTAGAGAATGTGAAGGAGATGAGAATGGTGCTTAATAGTTCAAAAGTAGTACACAAACTGTAGTATTAGTCGGTACACATGTTGGTTCATTGATGAAAGAATCCTATGTATATTGTAAAATTTCTAAGACCATTAGTACGATTAACCAATGATGTGTTTTCACTCGCTGCTCTATGTTGATTAAGAGAACGTTCTGATTGACATAATTGAGGTATAATGTAATTTATATTTAGTTATTTTGTTGTCTTTATGTTGTCTAATTGCAGGAAGTATCTTTCTTATTTTTGTGAATTTTTTTTGACGAAAAAGATAAGATTTTTAGATTCTTATTCCATACATGATTGTCCAATAGGTGGAACCAACCATCGAAAACATTGGAAGTTGAAGTACAAAAGAAAATGACTAACTGGTTATTCTAATTTTTTGGTCACCTCAGTATTTCAGCTTTACAGGTAGCGTCACATATCATTTTCTTCTAAGTTTCCTTTAATCTTGACCCATTTAATGTTTACTTGTGACATTTTCTTCGCATATACAACCATGTAAGCATCAAATCTGCTACCTATCTAATTTTATTGCAAAGAAGTTTATGTGGTAATATAAATTGGAAGCAAAAGACCTTACTGTATTGCTGAATAGGCAGTACCTTCTTAGTACTAGCATAAATAAAATTGTTCACATCCTTAAAAATCCAAGACACAATGCCTTACAGTTATGATGAACTGTAATGCCTCAAAATCTGATCCCGAGATGTGACACGATGCTCAAGACTATGAGTAGCCTTAATATAAACTAGTCTACATACTAATGAGCCTAAATCTCATAATGATGGAAATATAGGTATAAAAGTCATGATAGAATGTAGAAATTGTCTACAATATCTGATAATAATATTTGAAACATCAATACTAAATAATTTGAATCAAAACTGGCAGTCTGACAAGCCTCAATTACTAACACTAGAGCGTCACAGGGATAAACCCCCAGCTAACTCAAACTGTCTGAAAAAAATGCTAAAATCTCATAAACTGATAAACTGCAAAATCTGAGTAATAAGTCCCCGAGCTATGAGGACTCACCAACTGTTGTATGTAGACAGAGATGCTCGAACTACTCACGTGGCTGATATTGAGCACCTTAACCTACATTATGAGACAACATAGCACAAGACATATATGTGGATCAATAATTTGAGGATGTACTGAGTATATGGGGTGAAATGCATAAGTAAAACATCATCTCATCATTATAATTTATAAAACAATGCATGCTAAATATAAATAACTCTCATAAGCTGGAATATCTAAAATACTGAAATCATGAATAATAAATCAATCATATTTTATAAGTCTAGTCAGTCATAACATTTAGTTCTAAAAGTTGTACTTGTGTTCTCTCTTTAAATCATACTGTCTAACTGTAGAAAGAACTCACTCTAAATTTTGAAATCTGAAAGCTGAAGTCTGTAGCTAATATCATTCTATAAAGCATAATCTGAGTAAACATTGTGAGCCTTTACACTTAGTTTTCTAAAATCTTTTCTGTTAATCTTTTCTAAAATATTTAATCTGTAGGGAAAACACTTTATCTTAAGCTTACCTGTAAGGGAATTCTTTCAAATCTTTTCTTTACTAGTAAGAAAAAATTGTTTATTTACTTTTACTAGCAGGGAGGTTCTCTTAACCGACATAAACCATGCGAGCTACATGGAGTCTAACATCTCGTCCTCCTAAGGAAGAAATCTCACGTTGGGGAGAGGTGTCATACTCTTTCCAGGGAGTATAACCTGAGCTAAGTGATCACATCTGAAACTGTCTTCCATATATAAGTGGGAATAAGCTGATAATCTTTACCTACATTGGCTACGATGTTCTGTGGAAGTAGGATGCGCTAAACCCACACTTCCCGTTCGGTGCTAAATACTACTCTCTTTTTATTTGCTACGCTCATTCTGCTGGAAATCCACTTTAAAACTAGCATAAGGGTTTATCTAAAACCACTAATGCATTTATCTAATAAAATCTATAAATAAAGATGATCTGAATTCTGTAATCTGTAATAATCTAAAAAATGGATTCAAAAACTTATCTGATAATTGAAAGATCAAAGCTTTACTGAAAATCAATAAATAATTTGATAATAGGATGCTTAAAGAATCATCTTTCTTAAAATAATATTCAATCTTGGGGTGATAACGCATGGTTCAATCTCATGTCAAAACATCAAAATAGTCATGCTTGATATTGAAAACAATGATATTTCATCTCAAAATCTATAAATTACTGCAATAGGCATGAAAAATGAAAATAGACATGCAATTCAACTTCTAAAACATTAGAAATCTCAAAATTTTGCAAAGAGCAATAATGGGTATGAACCCTAATTCAAAACTCATGGAATATCATTCAAAATTATATGAATTTAATGTAAAAGCTTGGTTTTGGGCACAAGGACAAAAGGAGATCCTTGTTCATAAACCCTACATACCTTGAATTAGCTTTCCAACGATACCAATTTTTCCCGAATCTGATACTCGAGTGAGAAGTTACGACACTTTTAGTTCAAAATAGTAGCCCAATGTGATAAGTCCGCATTATGGTGATGGCCAAAATCACGTTTGTCTTTTTCAAGTGTGCCACCACGATTACCATCGCATTGCACAAAGGGGACATTTCGTAATAGTTCTTTTCCAGTGGGGCATCGCGATTGGCACCACATCGCGGCAAGCTTCTAGTTTATGATCATCCATTTTCAGAGGCACAACGCAATAGCACCGCATCGTGCCATAGGGTAAAATAGGGATTGTCAGTTTTCAAGTGGCCCGATGAAATTGCACCGCGTCGCGCTGGAGCCAAAAATTGAGACTTTTGTGATTTAAATTCCAGGAACCGTTTGGTCTTTTTTCATAGCCCCAAATACGTCGAAACATGGGATTTAAGTCCCAGTAGAGTATTATTTGCTCATTATTTCATAATTTTCTCAAAAAAATTAAAGTATCCCTCTTTCAAGAACAAAAACCATAGTTTTCTATGTTCAAAATCAAAACTCAAGAATTCAGCATCAATTCTCATGAATTCATCAACCCAGGTATGTTAAGTGTTCATCTATGGGTTTATTCCTATGAATTATAATTCTACACCGTGTTTACATGAAATTATCATTGTTATTCAACCCTACATGTTTTAATGATGTTATTTGCTGATTTAATTCATAATTCGTGATGTTGATGTTGAAATCATGTTATTACTATAAGATTTAAATTATTCCCATGCTTAGCTTACACTATGAATATCAAGTGTTTGATGAAATGCCTACAAGATTGAATTTTGAATAAATGCTTTCATATTATATCCTCAAAGTTTTAGTACTATTTTTCTATTATTGCTATTGAGTCCTGGGGGTTTTTAATACCCAAAAACATAGCTATTTACTTAGTCTCAATATCTTTGGAATAGCTTCAGAATATGTTGTGAGCATTATCAGTTCAATCAGTCATCATAATCAGTTAAACTTAGAATAATTCAATATCTCGAGTCAGTTCAGTTGGGAGTAGGACTTAGCATCTAGCGAGTGTAGGGATGGCGGCTTCCTCATTAGATAGGTAGAGTCATTAGCAGCATTCCCTATACTCTAGAACTACCTAGCCAATATAGGATATGAGGAATCACCCATCAGTTTAGGCTTGACTACCTCGCAGGGGTCACCGTCAGTTTAGGCTTGACATCCTTAGTCCTTTGGGACAGTACATCTGTGGATCCACACAACCAGTGTTAGTAACCATGGTACAGTAATACACCCTTCCAATTGGGGTCACAGATTGGACACCAATTTTCTCATTGGGCCATGTCGATTAGATGATAGCTCCCAAATTCTCAGTCTAGTATTCATTATACTTCAGTTCAGGATTGTATTGACCATAGCATACAGATATCGGTTATTCAGTTATTAGATTTCAGCATTTTAGTTTACATATTTTATTAAGAATATGTTTTATGCTTGGTCATACATTCTTAGTATTTACAGATTTCATTCATTCTATTCAGTACTTCATGTTATTCATTCATTCGGTTATTACTCCTGTACATGAAACCATGCATATCAACCTACCTCATTTAGCATAATAGTACATTCTAAGTACTAATCAAATTTTTTTTCTTGTGCTATGATGTATCATATCGTAGGTTCGAACGCTCAGTTCTTGGACCGCGTATAGACCTTTCAGCTTATCAGCCGTAGTAGTGGTGAGACCTTTATTTCGAGGACAGACTATATTTATTTTCATACTTTTAGTTCAATAGTTAAGTAGATTTAGTTGGGGATGGTCCCATCAACTCTTATTCAGTCAGTAGAGGCTTTTCAGACTAGTATAGACTGTCAGACAGTTTTGTTATTATTTTATTAGTTCTAGACAGTTGTTTCCAGTTTCATGATCCAATATTGTTTTCAGTTATTTAAAACCTTATAGCTTATCTATTATTTTTCCACATATGTTATTATATTATTTTATGCTCACAACATGTACCAACTCATGGGTTAGCTTGTAGTCTCTCGGGACCGTAAGCACCATGTGGCGCCCAGGGTGTACTATTGGGTCATTACAAACTTGGTATCAGAGCCTATGTTTTTAATGTTTTCTAAAAAGTCTAAAAGTTGCCTCGAGTAAAGTCTTGTGCATGGGTGTGAAACACGCCACTCTTACGGACAAGAGACTACGAGATATTTTAAGAAAATTTTCCCTTCTTTCACTGTTCATGTCATGCAACCAACCATGAGCTCATGTTAAACTCTCTTTCTAATCTGTTCTCCCTTCTATTTACAGATTATGCCTCCCAGAAAGAAAAACAGAAGAAGAAATATGAACCACCCAGCAGCTTCGCCTGTTCAGGAAGATCCCCTGAACGAGCATGTTTCCCATGTAGAGTTCAGAGCTTCATTCACTACTCTAGCTCACACTGTAGAAGCACAAAATGCTCATCTAGCTGCTTTCCCAGCCAACCCAGTGTCCAATACTATCGCAGCTAGGATTCAGGACTTTACCCGAATGAATCCTCCTCTATTTTTGAGATCAAAATATGAAGAAGATCCACAGTAATTCTTAGACATGGTCCCAAAGGTAATAGATATTATGGGGGTAACTTCTAGAAAGAGTGTTGAATTGGCTGCTTACCAATTACAGGATGTGGCTCATACACTAATTAAGCAATAAAAGGTACATAGAGGCGTAGATGTAGGGCCTATAGAGTGGGAAGAGTTTGCTACTGCCTTCTTAGATAGATTCTTTCTACTGGAACTGAGAGAATCCAAAGTGTTAGAGTTTATCAACTTGAGCCAAGGAAATATGAGTGTGAATGAGTATTCCCTTAAGTTTACTCAGTTAGCTAGGTATGCTCCTTATGTGGTTATGTTTAGGGTATCTGATAGTATGGTCAATAAGTGTAGGACTCAATGTTGATTAAGGAGATGGACATATCTAGGCTTATGGTCCATGCTTAACAAATTGAGGAATAGAAGGATAATGATAAGGAGAGAGAGAACAAGAGGTCTAGAATAGGTAGCTTTAATTTCACTCAACCAAAGTCAAAAAGTGGTAACCGTCCTCAGTTCCATCAGAAATCTTTAGTCCTAGCTCCATATTTAGCTAGTGACCTAGTACCCAAATCAAAAATGATAATATGTATAGAGCTCCAGGATCTAAGTCCCAAGGCAGTGTAAGCAGTATTCATACAAATCCTCTTTGCCAAAAATATAGTAGAAATCATTAGGGTGAGTGTAGAGCTAGCAGTGATGTATGTTTTGGGTGTGGTAAGCTAGGCCATCAGATTTGAGAGCGTTGGGCAGTTGCTAAAAAAGGTAGGTATTTGTGCCAATAGGGCTAGTCCCCTCAGTCATCAATTCTAGCCAGCCACTAGACTCAGTAGGGTGGCGCTTGCAGCGCTACTAGTGACCAGCGTAAGAATAAGCTCTATACACTTTAGTCTGGATAAGATTAAAAAAGTTCTCGTGACGTAGTTACTAGTACATTGCAAGTCTTTCATTTACATATTTATGATTTACTAGAACCTAGAGCTTCTTTTTCTTGTAACCTCTTACATACCCATCAACTTCAGAGTCAGTCCCGAAATCTTAGCAGAACCATTTTCAGTGTCTACCCCAGTAAGTGTCTCTATTGTAGCCCAGCGGGTATACAAGAACTTCCTGATTACAGTGTCTCAAAAAGTTACTTCAATTGACCTCATGAAGTTACAGATGATATATTTTTACGTCATTCTCGACATGGATTGGCTCCACTCATGCTATGCTTTAGTGGATTGCAATAACAGAGTAGTTCATTTTCTATTTCCAAATGAATCGGTTCTTGAATGGAGGGGTACTACTACAATACTTAGGGGTCAGCTTGTTTCAGACCTTAGAGCGAGGAAAATGATATCCAGAGGGTGTATTTATCATCTTGTCTGTGTCAAAGACTCAAATTTTGAGACTCCTAATCTTGAGTCAGTTTTAGCAGTGAGGAAATTTCCACATGTGTTTTCTAAAGATCTTCCCAGAGTTCTTCCCAAAAGGGAAATTAACTTCGGAATAGACCTTCTTCTAGATACCCACCCTATCTCTATTACTCCATACAGAGTGTCTCCAGCCGAACTCAAAAAGTTAAAAGAATAGTTGAAGGATCTCCTAGATAAGGGTTTTATCAGGCCCAGCATTTCCCTGTGGGGCACACCAGTTTTATTTGTGTGTAAGAAAGATGGTTTTCTTAAAATATTTATTGACTACCGTAAGTTGAAAAAAGTCACAATCAAGAACAAATACCCACTTCCCAAAATCAATGACTTATTCGACCAACTTCAGGGTTCCAGTTATTTTTCTAAGATAGATCTCAGATCCGGCCATCATCAGCTCAGAGTTAGAGAAAGTGACATTCCAAAAATAGATTTTAGAACCCGGTATGGTCACTTCAAATTTCTAGCCATATCCTTTGGTCTCAGGAATTCCCCAACAACCTTCATGGAATTGATGAACAGAGTGTTCAAACAGTACTTAGACATGTTTGTCATAGTCTTTACTGATGATATTCTTTTCTATTAACTAAGAGCAATAGCTTTTCTTGGCCATATTATTTATGGTGATGGCATTAGAGTCGATACTCAAAAGACCGAGGTGGTGAAAAACTAGACCAGACCCATCTCTCTATCAGATATCAGGAGTTTCTTGGGTTTGGCTGGCTATTATCAACTATTTGTTGAAGGATTTTTGTCCATTGTGTCCCCTATGTATAGATTGACTCAGAAGAAAGTTAAGTTTTAATGGTCAGATTCTTGTGAAAAGAGTTTTTAGGAGTTGAAGACTCGACACACTACAACCTCAATTTTGACATTGCCAGATGGTTCAGATGGGTTTTTTGCGTATTGTGATGCTTTCAGAGTTGGTTTGGGGTGTTTTTTTATGAAGAAGGGTAAAGTTGTACCCTATGCCTCTCGACAGCTTAACCCCCATGAAAAGAATATCCCACCCATGATCTTGAGTTAGTGGTTGTTATGTTGGCCTTAAAGATTTTGAGGCACTATTTATATAGGGTGCGTGTTGATGTGTTCACAGATCACAAAAGCTTGCAGTATGTGTTGTTGCAGAAGGATTTGAATCTGTGTCAGAGAACATGCTTAGAGTTGCTGAAAGATTAGGATATAAGTGTTTTGTACCATCCGAGAAAGGTCAATGTAGTGGCAGATACCCTAAGTAGATTATCTATGGGTAGTGTTGCTCATGTCGAGGGTGATAAAAAGGATTTAGTTAGAGAAGTTCATCATCTTTTCAGGTTAGGTGTTCGTTTGGTTGATTTAGCTGAGGGTAGAGTTTGGGTTCAGAATAGTTTAGAATCTTCTTTGGCTGCCAAAGTGAAGGGAAAGCAGGATAGGGATCCTAGTCTGCTAAAGTCGAAGGAGTCAATTAGGGATCATAAAGTAGAGGTTTTCTCTTAAGGGAGAGATGGTTTGTTGCATTTCCAGGGTAGACTGTGTATGTCATGTGTTTATGAGTTGAGACAGCGAATTCTTGCAAAAGCGCATGGTGCGCATTACTCAATTCATCCAGGGTCCACAAAGATGTGCGATATGCGGGAAATCTATTGGTGGAGTGGGATAAAGAGAGATATTTTAGAGTTATTGGCTAAGTGCTCCATTTGTCAATAGGTTTATATTAAACATTAGAAGCCCAGTAGGTCTAGGCAGGAGTTCAATATTCCCACTTGGAAGTGGGAGGAAGTGAACATGGATTTTGTGATGGGTTTGCCTCGTACTCGCCGTTAGCATAATTCGATTTGGGTCATTGTAGACAAGATGACTAAATCAGCCCATTTTTTGTCAGTCTATACTTCTTGTCAGCCGAGGACTATGCCAAACTCTATCTCAGAGAGTTGGTTAGGTTGAACGATGTTTCGTTGTCCATTATTTCAGATAGAGGTACTCAATTTACCTTGCACTTTTGGAAGGCTTTGCAGAAAGGTTTTGCTACCCAAGTTCACCTCAGTACAACCTTTCACCCTTAGACAGATGGTCAGGCAGAAAGGATAATTCATACCCTTGAGGATATGTTGAGAGCGTGTTCCATTAACTAAGGGCAGTTGGGATGAACACTTGCCTTTGATTGAGTTCACATATAATAATAGCTGTCATTTCAGTATTCAGATGGCTCGGTTTGAGGCTTTGTATAGAAGGAGATATAGATCTCTGATTGATTGGCTTGAAGTAGGTAAGGCCTTGGTAGTAGGGCCTAACTTGATGTTTAATGCCTTAGAGAAAGTACAGTTGATCAGGAAGAGGCTTAAGGCATCACAAAGCCGATAGAAATCTTATCCTTATGTGAGGAGAAAAGACCTTGAATTTGCGGTTTCCAATTTGTATATCTAAATATCTCTCCCATGAAAGGATTAAAGCATTTTGGTAAGAAGGGTAAGCTTAGTATCCGATATATTGGCCTTTACAGAATTATGAGCTATTTTGGAAAGATGGCTTATGAGATTGAGTTTCCTGCAGACTTAACATTAGTGCACCCAGTATTCTATATCTCCTTGTTGAAGAAGTGTACTGGATACCCAACAGTTTTCTTCCCCTTAGAAAGCATATATGTTTAGAACAACCTCTCTTACGAAGAAATTACAGTCGAGGTCCTTGATTGACAAATTTGTAGACTAAGTAACAAAGAAGTTCCCCTAGTCAAAGTTCTTTGGCCGAATTAGTTTATTGAGGGAGCCACTTGGGAAGCAAAAGCAGATATACTAACCAAGTACCCTGAACTTTTCTCCGCAAACTCAGATTCATCTAAGGTAACAACCTTCTTAGAATTTCTCTTTGCCATGCTCAGTTTCAGCTGAATATCATTCGTATGTTAGTCATGCATTCATAGAACCAGTTTAGTCATGTGTTACACTTTAGACTCAGTCATGTAATCAATTATATCCAACATGTAACCTAAGTTCCTCAATCTTTTCAGCTTAACCAGTCTCATTCGAGGATGAATGTTCCCAATGGAGAGATATTATAATACCTCAAGAATTCAAACCAATGTTAGAGCCATGTTTGAAGATCATGCATAGTACATTATATTTATTTGGTAGTGATATGCATGAGTTTGACGTATATTAAGGCCTCAAATAACTCCCAGCTATTAGACGAATTAAAATAATCCTTATCGATTGAATTTTTGAAAAGAATTTCTCTTTAGTCAACTTCAAACGAGTATATCTTTTGCTATATTGAGAATTTTCCAGCTCAAGACCCACCAAATGATAGGAAATTGAATTAGCTTTCCAATGATACCAATTTCACTTGAATTTGATACTCGGGTGAAAAGTTATGGCACTTTTAGTGCAAAATAGTAGCCCAACGCGATAAGGCTGTATCGTGGTGATGGACTAAATCACGTTCGTCCTTTTCCAGTGTGTCACTGCAATTGACACCACATCGCACCAGGGGACCATTTCGCAATTGTCCTTTTTCCAGTGGGGCACCGCGAGCCAAGCTTCCAATTTGGGATCGTCCATTTCCAGAGGTGCAATGCGATAGCACTACATTGCACAGTAGAGTAAAATGGGGATTGTCAGTTTTCCAGTGGCCTGAAGTGATTGCACCGCTTCGCGCCGGAGCCAAAAATTGGGATTTTCAGCTTTTGTGATTTAAATTCCAGGGACCATTTGGTCTTTTTCCATAGCCCCAAATCCGTCCAAACATGGGATTTAAGTCCCAATAGAGTATTATTTGTTCATTATTTCACAATTCTCTCAAAAAATTAAAGTAGCCCTCTTTCAAGAACAAAAACCCTAGCCTTCCAAGTTCAAGATCAAAACTTAAGAATTCACCATCAATTCTCATGAATTCATCAACCCAGGTATGTTAAGTGATCATCTATGGGTTCCTTTTAACCATGGAGTCCAAATATCCAATTCTAAATTCAGGTTGGGATCTTTACAATTTTTTCATGATTTTTAATTGTGATTTTAACCATGAGTTCCCATGAATTGTAATTCTACACCATGTTTACATGAAATTGTCGTTGTTATTTAACCCCACATGTTTTAATGATGTTATTCGCTGATTTAATTCATAGATGTTGAAATCATGTTATTACTACAAGCTTTAAATTAATCTCATCCTTAGCTTACACTACGAATATCAAGTGTTTGACGAAATGACTACAAGAATGAATTTTGAATAAATGCTTTCATATTATGTGCTCAAAGCTTTAGTACTATTTTTCTATTATTACTATTGAGTCCTGGGGGTTGTGAATACCCAAAAATTTAGTTGTTCACTTAGTCTTAATATCTTCAGATTAGCTTCAGAATAAATTATGAGCATTATCAGTTCAGCCAGTCAGCATAATCAGTTAAACTTAGAACAGTTTAGTATCTCGAGTCAATTCAGTTTGGAGTAGCATTTAGCACCAAGTGAGTTCAGGGATGGAGGCTTTCCCAAAAGATACACAGAGTCGTTAGCAGCAGTCCTTGTACTCCAGAACTACGTAGCCAACATTGGATATGAGGATTCACCCGTCAGTTTAGGCTTGACTACCTCACAGGATTCACCTATAGTGTGTGTTATTCCGTAGTTTCAAGTGCGATTTAGCATCTTCAGATTCTGCCATACATTTTAAGTTATTCCCCATGGGCAAGAGTTGACACTTTATTGTTCTATAATGATTTGGAAAATGACCTATAACTCTTGGCCCAGAGGCAAGACTGAGACAGTTATGCCCCATGGGCAAGAGTTGAGACTGTCATAGTCTGTATTGATTTGGCAGGTGACCTATAACTCTTTCCCTAGAGGCAAGACATTGAAAGTTTGCCCAATGGACAATAGTTTACTATGCCTTACACTTTAATGATTTTACTTGTTGAAGATATATATCCTAAATTAAATTGTTACTAATCTTTTGTGGTTTTATTTTTCACAAGGGTTGTGCTTGGAATGGATGGAAAAGAAATGAGTATTGAGCAATACAATATGGAACAATCAATTGAAATTATTTATAGAAATAATGAGTTACAGGTTATCAAACCAATATTGGAGGCTGCAATAGATGAAGAAATGGGGTAGCCATCGAAGATTAAGAGGGTACGATAAAAGAAGAAGAGGTTACTTGATGTCGATACTACTCTCTTGAGACACAATGCCTTTTTAAATGAGGTAAATGTCAAGTCGATGTTAATTGACAAACAAAATATGATGACGTGCATGTCAAACATTGCAATTACAAACAACATCTAATTTAAGGTTTTCAAATCAAGTACAACAAGATATTCACTGGGATATTTGAACGACAACTGTGTGTGGCGGTTTCATGCCTCGAAGATTCTCGATTCTTTTCTCTTTTAGGTTACTACATATGAAAAGGCTCATAATTGATCGGTTTATTTTATAACGTCCAACCACAGGAATGCAACATCAAAGGTCATATGTGACTACATACTAGAACTTGTGCGTGACTCTAGTAATGTAATCATACCAAACTTCATTGTAAATGAAATGAGAAGGAAATACGGAATAATCAAATCCTACAACAAAGGATGGCGAGCGATATAGCATGCCTATACGATGATAAGAGGACCCATGGAAAATAACTACAATAATTTGCTATCGTATCTTCACCCGATGAAAGAAAACAACCCACACACGTGCACAAACATAAAGAGGGACGATGAGAATAGGTAAAAATGCTATACTACTGAAATTGAAAACTTTTACCCAAGAGGCAAAAGTTTTATTCTTTAATTGCACTGCTTAAATTATTAACATATATGCAACTCTTGCCTCATGGGAAAGACTTAGTTTAAAAAGTTATTGTACAAATGTTATACAGTTGAAATTGAAAACTTTTGCACAAGGGGCAAAAGTTTATTCTTTAATTGCACTGATGTGATTATTAACATATATGCAACTCTGGCCTCATGAGCAAGACTTACTTTAGAAAATTGTTGAAATTAAAAACTTTTGCCCAATAGGCAAAACTTTATTCTTTAATTGCACTGAATAGATTATTAACATATATGCAACTCTTGCCTCATGGGCAAGACTTAGTTTAGAAAATTATTGAAATTGAAAACTTTTGCCCAAGAGGCAAAAGTTTATTCTTTAATTTTACTGATTAGATATTTAACATATATGCAACTCTTGCCTCATGGACAAGACTTAGTTTAGAAAATTATTGTACAAATTATATACAACTTGAAAACTTTTGCCCTAGAGGCAAAACTTTATTCTATAGTTGCACTGATTAGATTATTAACATATATTCAACTCTTTCCTCATGGACAAGACTTAGTTTAGAAAATTATTGAAATTAAAAACTTTTACGCAAGAGGCAAAAGTTTATCCTTTAATTGCACTGATTAGATTATTAACATACATACAACTCTTACCTCATGGGAAAGACTTAGTTTATACAAATGCTATACAGTTGAAATTGAAAACTTTTGCCCGTGAAGCAAAAGATTATTCTTTAATTGCACTGCTTAGATTTTAACATATATGAAACTCTTGCCTCATGGGCAAGACTTAGGTTATACAAATGCTATACTGTTGAAATTGAAAACTTTTGCCCAAGAGGCAAAAGTTTATTCTTTAATTTCACTGATTAGATTATTAACATATATGCAACTCTTGACTCATGGGCAAGACTTAGTTTATAAAATTATTGAAATTGAAAAATTTTGCCCAAGAGGAAAAAGTTTATTCTTTAATTGCATTGATTAGATTATTAACATATATGCAACTCTTGCCTCATGGGCAAGACTTAGTTTAGAAGATTGTTGAATTTGAAGCTTTTGCCCAAGAGGCAAAAGTTTATCCTTTATTTGCATTGATTAAATTATATAGATAGATGGAACTCTTATATGGGCAAGACTTCGTTTAGAAAATTGTTGTACAAATGCTAACTGTTGAAGTTGAAAACTTTTGCCCAAGAGGCAAAAGTTTATTCTTTAATTGCACCGATTAGATCATTAACATATATGCAACTCTTGCCTCATGGGCAAGACTTAGTTTAGCAAATTATTGTACTTTGATTATAAGCATCAAATGCAAATTGTTACTAATATTCTTTTGCTCAACACAGGTTTCAATATGCGTTTTTTGCTTATGGCACTTTAATCATTAGATGGACCAACTGTAGACCAGTAATAATGGTAGATGCAACATTTTTGAAGTCAAAATATCATGGTGTCCTCATCATAGCAATTTCAAAGTACAGAAACAACAACATATTTCCCTTGGCTTTTGGAATTGTAGACTCAGAATATAATGAGTCTTATAACTGGTTCTTCAATCAGTTAAGAAATGCAATTGGGGTACGTAAACAATTGTCTATTCTATCAGATCGTCACCCAGCCATTACAAATGCAATTTCAAATATCTATCCAGAGTGTCAGCAAGGGATATATATCTACTACATGGAGAAGAATTTAAGAAAAAGAAACTTCTCAGATTTGGTTCTATCACTCTTCTACAATGCAACAACATAAAAACAAAATGAATTTTATACTTTCATGGATGAGATAGAACAATTCGACAAAGAAGAATAACAAAAAAGATGGGCTCGTTCATTTCATACCAACAGAAGGTACAATTTGCTTACAACTAACAACGTGGAGTCCATGAATGCGGTAATGAGAAAAGCAATGCAACTGCCAATACTGGGACTGATCGATTATATTTAGAACAAGTTATAAAGTTGGTTTTATGAAAGAAAAATTGAAGCACAAGGCAAATTTCATGACATCACATGTTGGGCGGAAGTGAAGGTGACTGACAATATTCAAGTCCGCGAAATATGTATTTTGTTGCTTCTATTCCATTGTTTCTACTCATATATGTATGATCGTTAGTGATTTGATGTTGTATGCTTGATTGTAGATGCTTTTTGGTTGCCTCAAGATTCGTCCCCTATGTATGTTTGATTGCTATGTATGGCTGATTCTACTTATATACTAGATGTTTCACTATCATAGTTGACTCTACTCCCAGGTTAGATACAATAACTATTTTATCTCAGTTTATTTGTAGTTGATTCTCCTGCTCATATATTGGAAGCATCACTAGTGAATTAGTTGTTGTTCCTAAGCAAGGTTCTGTCTTTTCCATATAATACAGGGAATTTGACTTTGAAAGCTCATTCCTTGGATGACATATCCTTCTCCTACGCTATCCCTGATCAAACCAAGCATCAAAACTCTAACTATCCCCTATATTGGCCCTTCTCTTCCATTTTGAAATAGAACCTTAATTGTGACTCCTTATTATTGGTCACTAATTATTAGATTTTTGATTAGTTCAATATTAGATTATTATTTGATGTTATATGCTTGATTGTAGCTATTTTTCGGTTTCCTCAAGATTTGCTCTATATGTATGGTTGATTGCTTTGTATGCCTGATTCTGCTCATATACTAGATGTTTCACTATAAGTTGTCATTTATTTATGATTTTGTTTACAGGTAGACCCCATTCATACAATAAGAGTTGTTGTAAAAGAAGGAGGAGTTGAATATATTGTAGACCTGAAGAGTAGGACTTGTCAATGCTTTGTACTTCAAACAGATGAGATACCATACACCCATGCAATTGCAGAGATAAATAGTAAAAATATGAATAAGTCTAACTATTTTTCTCATTGGTTCTCAAGACAGTCTTGGCTAAAAATGTACCAGGGAGAATCCTACCAGTTGAAAACACAACATCATGGATTGTCCCAAATAGCATAAACGATCTGATCACAAAACCCCCAGATAAGGAGGTTCTACTTGGGAGAAGACAAACATCCAGATATCCTTGCAGAACAAAATCTTCAAGAAACAATTACAGATGTTCGAGATGCAAAAGAACTAGGAATAACATATCAAATTATCACTACACTCATATCCTTAATCCATATGCAAGAAGATAAAGAAAGAAAAATAAGAAAACATGATTAGTTTTACTTTTTATCCGAGAAGTTGGATCAAAATAGCAGTTACAATAGGATTATTTGATCCCCTATTTTAGTTAGTAACAAGTACTTTTGACTTTCAATCATGAATTTCTTCTTATTTATTTGAAGTTTAAACTTGTGGTGAAGTATTTAACTCAATATCTTCTTATTGATTTTTTATAAAAATTACTTAGCATGTTAAATTTTTTTATATATTGATGTGTAAGAATATATCATATTAAAAGGATTCAGGGAAGGACTACATCCCCAAGAGATGTGATGTGAATAATTCCACGGTATACACTTTAAAATTTGCCTTGAAGGAACGATGCAGAAAAAGTTGTGCCCCTTGGGCAAGAGTTGACACTAGCTTATTCTGCAATAATTCGGTAGATAATCTACAACACTTGCCCTAGAGGCAAGACTTAAGACCCAAAGAAACAAGTTATGCCCTATCGGTAAGAGTAGACACTAACTTAGTGTGTAATAACATGGTAGATGATCAATAGCTCGTGCCCTAGAGGCAAAAATTAATACAACAAACGGACAAGTTATACCCCATGATCAAGAGTTGATACTAGTTTAGTGTGTAATGATTTGGTAGATAGTTTATAAGACTTTCCTAAGAGGAAATATTTTTAGACCCCAAAGGAACAAGTTATGGCCCATGGATGAGAGTTGACACTAGCTTATTCTGCAATGATTCGGTAGATGATCTACAACACTTTCCCTAGAGGCAAGACTTAAGTCCCAATGAAACAAGTTATGCCCTATGGGCAAGAGTTGACACTAGTTTGGTGTGTACTAACTTGGCAGATGATCTACAGCTCATTCCCAAGTGGAAAAAATTAATACAACAAACCAACAAGTTATGCCCATGTCCAAGCGTTGATACTAGATGAGTGTGTAATGATTTGGTATATAATTTATAAGTCTTGCCCAAGAGGCAAGATTTTTAGACCCCAAAGGAACAAGTTATGCCCCATGGGCAAGAGTTGACACTAGCATAGTCTATAATGATTTGACAGATGATCTGTAACTTTTTCCCTAGAGGTAAGACTTACACATCAAAGGTGGTTCAACTCACAATTTTTCAAAGAACATTCTTCCTCTACCATACAAAATATGTTTATAGGAATATTACAATCTTACAACCATATGAGAATTAAACTTCTAGATCAAAAACTAAAATACTATAAGCCAAGAACAAAAGCAATAAATATTAAAAATTACAAAAAGAAAAGCATGGGGGAGTATTCAATTGCGAGTAGAAAAAAAGATGATATCAATCAACAAAACCAAACATCTAACCAAATAAATAGAAGTGGAGAACCAACTACTAAGGAGGAGTAGATGACCCTTAGATTACAAGGTCTAAATTGTTTCTTATTATATGCCATTTAATCGAGGACAAATGTGATTGAAAAGTTCACAATGACCAAAATAATCATGTAGCAGTCGCACATAATTAATGATAAGACAGCCCCCATAGGAACAAGTTATACCTCATGGGCATGAATTGGCCCTGCCACATTGTTCACCAATTTAGAAGATACTCAATAACTCTTGACTCAAGGGTAAGACTTGCCACAAGGAAAGGTAAAAAATATTCTTCGATAATAAAACATAAATATACAAAGATATAAACAAATGAATCAGTAGCAATTCTGCATTGTATACTTTACGTTATCACATAAAAAAAGCTGATTTAATTTGAAAAGATTGTTTAAAATTTACATAATGTCATAAAAATAGCTAAAACTCTTTCTTGTACAGTGATTTTCAATAACTACAAAACTAAACTACTGCTCCTGGTGCGTCCTCTTCCTTTTTTTCTTTCCAAATAATTTGCCAACTTTTTCTATAGTGTTGTCTTTTATACCAGTTTCTAGTTTTCTCTTTTCATGATCCCACAATAAAGCTCCATATCTCATGCGAACATAACCAATTTTAATCTATTTAGGAATATCTCTACCATGAATGACATATTCAGCAAACACACAAATAAATTCTCCACAATCACTATGATACAAAAGAAATATATTATGTGAATATATGGAAAACAACAAAAAAAGAAGTGAAATAAACATTTAAAAAATAAATGCAATAAGATACCATTGAATTTGTTGTGGTAGCTCATCAACCATTTTTATCGGCAAAGTGTCATTTCTAGATTTGTCAATGCCCTTCTCAAGATAGAAATTGACCTTTTTCAGAAAATACGGTATCAATGTTTGGTAAGGTAACATCACTTTTTGAACAACTTTATCACTGTGCCTCGTATGGTTGAAGTCATATACATATATGCACCAATCAGTAAAGTCAAAAACTCCCAAAATCCAGTGTCCAAGTTTAGATTTTTCTCGTGGAACATAAACAACAAATAAAAAGTTTTTGAAAGCTTAAATAAAATTGAACAACAACTTATAAACCCACAAGTTAAGTGTTCTGTACAGATCAAGAGAAAAAGCCTTTGATATTGGAGTCATTGCATCTTTTGCAGTTTTTTCCGTCAACTTAAGTGCTCCAACAATTATTGTTATTTCATCAGGTGTCAAATCCCCTCCTTTTCTAGATTGTCATAGCAATAAGAAGCAAACAAGTTGAGGCATACAGTTAAAGGAACATAATGAATTAAAAACAAATTCAATTGCGTAGCTATAACACCTAATCTTTGTGAGATGAAATTGGTCGTGTAAGTGGATTGTGTTCATGCATACATACAAAATATTGCATGTCCAGAGATATATTTACACTTGCTTTGATTGGCATTAAAAATTGGGAAATACTGAATAGATTATCTCATTGCCATGGAAATCCACAAACATTTTTAGTTCAGCTCTCCGTAGAAGGGCAGCGTGCCCTTTACCTAACATCCAATCCAAGAAGTACAAGAAAAACCTAGGATGAAGTTAATATCCATTTACTTTATCAAGACAACTATAAGATCCTTAACAACAGAAAGTAGCACTGAGAAATTCTCTCAAATTACTGCATGAGGTTTTGGCTTTTTTTTCTAATTCTAAAGATGAATATTCGTGTATCTTAATAAAGAAACTGATGGATATTTTACATATCAAGTTATTATCATGAGAAGTTTCTCATTTATAGTAATAACAAAAAATAAATAGAGATAGAAAAATGGAGTAACTATGATATTATTACTAATTTTTTCCTTCCGTTCGAATTTACTTGTCACTATTTTCCTAATTTGATTTTCATTTTTACTCATCATTTTTGACAAATCAAGAAAAAACAAAATAAAAAATTTCATGTTTTACCCTTAGTATTAATTACTTATTCTCAAAATCATTTCCAATACCTATTACTAAACATCAATTGATAGTGGTATATTGTAAAGTCACTATACCAATCATTGTTTTCTTAATAGTTGTGCCACATCAAAATATGACAAGTAAATCCAAACGGAGGGAGAACATAACCAAGGAACTCCTCCATTCAACTTTATGTTGCATTCTTTCCATTTCTTTCCAAGCTACAGAAAAGGAACAAAGCATAAAAATTAACCACCATAGCGTATATGAGTACAGATAATGGGTTCATGTAGTTTTATTTCTTAAACCCTATCATCTAACTCGGATTGCAAGTACAAGGTGGCAACCATACACACAACTGGTGAAATATCTCTCTCTCTCTCTGGTAGCAAAACAGCAAAACTTAACAACTCTACATGAGTAAATTATAGAATGTGATTGTTGTGCTTTATACCTTACTAATTGGATAAGCAATGGGGAAGAATAACCAGAGAAGAAGCTGAACAAGGGGTGCTACAATGGATCTAACTGTCAATCCATAGCGAGTATAGATTGACCAAGGAATTACCTGCAAATGTAAAACCGACGAACCTAGTTAGAAGATAAGAGCCGAGCAAACTCCATAGCTAACAAGCTGAAAGGTTAAGTTGATGAATATAATAGACCACCTCTCTGAACATGAGAATCAGCTTAACAGATACCAGTACTACTGTCCACGACGGTACCAGCTTGTCCAAGAATATAGGAAGAGACTACAATGAAAAAAGAGAAAAGTAATATATAGGAGAAAAGTAATAAATAAGTTGACAGGGGTAATAAAAGGATAAATATTGCCAAATAAGTATTGGTACACAAACCTCCATTGCTAAGGATTTGCCGATCAAGAGTGTGCAAAGCAATAGATGTTGGTTTTTTACCACCAGAAGTATTTTAGCTGTAAAAGAAAGGAAGAATACTTTAAAAGGCCGATCAAAGAAGACATAGGTATAACTAAAACTGTGCACAACACTGCTTCTTTTCGAACTTATCCCACTATAAGACCTATTCTAATATTGGTGGTTATTGATACAATTGTAGACCTATGATACGTAAAGTGGATTAACTTTTGTAATTGTGCATTCCAAGTACAAGAAGAATCCTGTACCTTTTTCTCTTACTCTTTCAACTATTCAAATACCTTTGCTTGGGTACATAATCAATGCATCATTCCTTTACTGTAAGTTTAATTACACTATTTACTTTGCAATAAATCACATCAAAGCATTTCTAGACAGTTTATTCAATTTCAAAGGAAAAATTCACTCTCTTTTACTTACTCGTGATTTATAGACTCCTTGCCTAAGTCAACATCAACCTTTTCCAGAATTCCTTTGATATTTTGGGGTACCCAATTCTATACATATATTTACCCAGCTGATATAGGTCAAATGACCACCTTAATTTTTAAGGATATGATTGGAGGTCATCATTTAAAGGATCAATACTTGGTCACCCTGAGGGCACAAGAATATGCAAGAAAGACTCGTTTTGAGCATAAGCAAGGCCGTGTGTGGAAGATTACTAGGAGCATCGAAGACTTGAGGACTCATGATTTTGGACAACTCTTAATGGGTCATGATTTGGTTATATTCATTAAGGGTGTTTTGGTCACTTCATTGGGTCTAAATGCACTCTATGGCCACCCCGCCCTTTAAGGGCATTTTTGTCATTTTGCCTTGTCTTGTAATAGAATATAAATAGAACATTTTTGGTATTTTTATCTTTAGTTGTTCATTGATGTATGACTTAAAACATGAAACACCTTTAGCTGTAGGGCTTGGAATAACCACCACACCGAAATGAGGGTAACAAGTGTGGATATCACTTGTGTTATAATGTTTGCTTAAGACGTTGGTGTTTAAAGGAGGTAAAGTTCCTCTTGTGTTAATGTAGGATTTAGGTTAACCATTATGTGTAGTGTTAAAGGTCCAAGATTACCATATTCTTGGATTCTTAAGATTATACCAACCAAGGTCTAACTATCTATCCATTTTGTTTATGTTGTAATCGTTTGTTTGTGTTCTTGTAATTCAAATCCGTGACTTGTTGTTCTTGTTTCATTGTTGTTGTTATTCATTTTGTTGTTTTTTGCGGTTTTTAGGTGATAAACACATCAATACATTGTGTTCTTGTTGTTGTTTGTTGAATTCGAGTGTGTTCTTCAAAAGGATCCTCGAATCTTTGATCTTGTGGACTAATTTTGAAGTGTGTTTCATGTTGTCCTTATAATTCTTGTATCACCAGCTAAACGATTTAAAAGAAAAAGTCTGACTAGAGCATAGAATAAGCAAGAGGAAATAGGACTCCAAGAATTGAACATATAGAAAAGTTTATAGCTTTATACCAAAGTTACAAAGTAGCAGCTAGATATTTAGCTAATCAACTACTGAAACAACATCGTTAAAGGGGTGGAGGCAAAATTTTCATCATCTTCAGTGTATACATAACAAAGAGAATTTTTCACCTTGTATATACATATACAATATGAATTTTTGACAAAGGGGGCCCAACTGACCCCTTCTACCTACATAATGTAGGGGTACATACACTCATTCCTCCCAGACCCCACTTGTGGCTTGTAGAATTACACTTGGTATGTTGTTGTTGGTTCGAATGATCCCCTTTCGCCCCTCTAACTATACATCTGGCTCTAGTGAATAGAAATGTACAACTTTACACCAAAGTTACAAAGGTAGCAGGTAGATATTAGTAGAAGTTGGATATTCATGAAGGGAATTCATCATCTACAATATACACATAAAAATAGTTTTTGATCTTATAATATGACATATGAATTTTCGCCAATTCACAAACTCTACTTAACTCTGCCCTAGCTCTACTAATGAAGTAAACAGCAAGAATAAAGGATAAGAAATCAAACTTCCATGAAAAACAAGCAAACTAACAATAAAAATCCAAGCCAACAAACTTTAGCACTTCTTAATAATCCCCAAAAAAAAAACTACTGATCAACATTAGCAGAAACTGAATTTTTACCAAGACGTTCATCGTCTACAAAATACACATAATTTTTTTTTTAAGCTTGTATCCAAAGAACCAGAATAAATATAACCATTACAAACAACCAAACAAGAAATACCGTCAGCATGTTTGACCTACCAGAAGAAATGGAGGAACAAAACAAAGGACAAGTCAAAAGCACATTACAAATATAGATTAGGATAGCAAGTGATAATACCGTGTCATTCAAAGGTCGACCACAAGTTGCAAGTGAATATAACCTCTCATTCGAATTCACAGCACAAGAGCCAAACATTAAACATTCAGGCAGCACATCTTTGAGAAATGAGAGATCTGTGGGTCGAAGCTTTCTTTCCTACACGTGCCATTGATGAGTCCCAACTTGTTTCTTCAAAGTATGGAAATTATCATCGATTCAATCCACACAATAGTTTTTAGATCTTTCTAATTGAATAAAAATCAACATAACTCCAGACAGATCTGATGCATTCAGATACAATTGATGATTATGACTCAATTTCTTGGGAAATTCATTATCTATCACCACCACCACTGTTACTCCTACTAGCTTTCTTAATTTTTCTCCTCAATTATCTTAACTTAGACCATATCAATAGTCAATAGATCTTATTTCATGATGTAAAAGAGGATCAAGAGAAAGAGGAGAAATGAGGATAATCTCCAAGATGAACCAAGTCGTGATCTAATGGTTGACGATCAATATCGTGAGTCTATTTGATTGAAATCAGATGAAGAGAAAGAGGAAAAAGCGAATGAATATTTGATAAATGAGGAAAAAAGATAAACAACGAGAATGAATATCTAAGAAAAATCTGGTAAAAAAAAGCGAAATAAAAAAACTCTAAATAAAGGTTAAAGACAAATAAATTAAAAAAATTAAAAAAATGAAGAAATAGATAATGGTTGAGAAAAATGAAAAAGAAAAAAAAATAATGGTTGAGATAAATAAATTAAAACATGAAAATAAAGTTAAAGGAAAAAAAACTGAAAATAATAAAAAACAGAATAATAAATTTAAAGGAAAAAAATAAAAAAGTGAAAAAAAAAGTAGAATTATAAAAGTAAAGGAAAAACAAAAAAGTGAAAATAATAAAAAATAAAATTTGTGAGATAAATGAGTATGGAAAGTTTAAAAATATATTTGAGGTGTAGAGGGGCAAAATGATACTTTTAGTATATTAAAAAGTAAGGAAGACTATTCTTCAAAGATATTCTTATTTGGGGTCAAATATCTAAAGCTACCCATATTTGGATCTATAGCATGCAATTTTCTGTGCATCATTAGTTTGGGACTGCATAATTAGTCGGAGAACATCCACATTACCCAACTATTCGTTGACTCCGACAACTAACTTATATCCTTTAACCCCAACGGCACCAACTCTACCTGGTTGTATCAAGGAAGAAATTTGTCCGAATTCATTTGTTAGCCTACTGTCTAGTCCTCTTCGGCATCATGCAAGGATAATATGGCATTTCATTCTTACTAAAATTTCAATACTATCCTTGCATGATGTCCAGAGGACTAGTCTACTAGTGTGTTTGCAAATAAACTCAACCAATAGTATGGTCTTCCTTGATACAACCAGATATAGTCAATGGAATTGGCTTTAGACGAAAGAAGAGAAAAGAGAGCAAGCAGTTGTACTTTCTAGCTTTCAAGTTATGTCACAGAAAGCAACTAAAGGGTGAAAAATTAATGAAGAAAAGAAAGGTTTTTATAGATAGTATGATATGCTTTTACAAAGATAATATTTGGAAATTTTATAAATAACATTATATATACATTGATTTACATTAGATTTTCTCGTAAGTCAAAGTTGTCTTTATCAATCTAAACAACCAACCAAAAACATAATATTCTTAATAAAAAAATCAACATAAAAAAAAAGGCAAGTGAATTATTGTTATTATTAATTCATTTTTTCCAGTCAACCCATATTGCATAAAAAATTCTGCAAGATGATATGACTTGTAAGTATTAGATTTACAAGATTACCAAGAAAGAATTTTTTTTAAGGAACAAATTATAAGAGAGAAAATGATTAGAACAAAATAAATAACAATCCATTTTAATCTTGTTTTTTGATGTAACTGGAAATCAAGTTGTTTGGAAGTCAAGTAAAAGTTGACATTTATTATGACTTTAAGAAAGATCCACAATTGGCTCCCATTAAATTAATTTAAGTCATTATCTATTCAACTAACATTACGTGACAGAAAAATGAAAAAGAATTTATGATTTATTTTATTTTAAGTATCAAAAACAGTTGTATTTTTTTTTTAAATATGCGAATTGGGTAGACTGAAAACATATTTTTTTGTGTGTGTATGACACGACCCGAATCGAGGCCCAAATCGACACGGGCATTTCAAACCGTGAAGGCCCGAGAGCTAATTGGCAATCATACATACCATTCATATATTTATAAGGAAATGCGTAAAAGATAACAAAACGGAAACATGGTCATCTGATTATATTAAGAAAACAACACGACATAAGTTCAACAAGACTCAAATCCATCTAACACCTGTATGCGAAATCTCTACTAACTGAAGGAAAACAATATCTGTTTGAAGATCGGGACAAGGCCCCCGGTCGGACAATAAACCAAAACCAAATGAGATTAACACAAGTGAACAAGACGCCTTCTGAAATAAGGGAGGCTCACCAACTTTGAATGTCTGACAACAATCTACTATTTAGCAAGACCGCTAGACTGGGCCTCAGAACGTGAAATATAGAGGGTCAATACAGATTTAGTGGTACGTAGAGTAATCTAAAATAACATACTTTTATATAACATAAGTGAGAGCAATTTATGACATATTTTACATACAATATATGAAAATGAATGGGCATACTTAAAATAATTTAAAACATTTCTTGAAACCATGACTTACTCTTTATCTTACTTTTGAGCTAGGTGGTACGCCCTACAACTCTACAATCCCATGGGCTATAAGGAATCCACCCTTAATTTGGTAGTCAAGCCCCTAGCCCAAGTTTGTCCCAAGGGTTAGAGTCTCTATCTCTAATACACTAAGGGGCACAAAGCCAATGAATGGTCCCTCTTAGGGACATAATAAACCTGCATCGACAAAACATGATTTCCCAAAATGAGCCTTTCCACTCAAATGCCTTCTTTGGATAACCACCTAACTCTCTTTAAATCCATTTTTAACTCTTTAAGACATCCATTCTTTAAAATCAAAATTTGAAAATCTTACTCTATTGTGACATTCATTTGTTTGGTATCGTCATACCAAAACTTGCAAGTCATATCTCTAAGCCATAAAATATCATGTTACAGTACTTTCATTCAAAACAATGTTTAGAACACCAAGTCATTCAAATAGTACAGGAGGATTTGTATATCGAATTACATGAAACTTATGCAAAGACTCTCTCTTTCAACTCTTAAAACATGCGGTGGTCCATTACTTGTAGCAAAGCATGCAACTCTTTAAATCATCACTTTTCATCTATATTAACAAGAAACACCCTCTCTTAAGTTCATAACCAAACCAAGTCTTAAACGATAGTAAATATATTTGTATTCATGCTTCTCAATATACAATTGATATGCAATTGAATAATTCATGACATATGAAAACAAGAGGCTTTATAACAAGAGAGGGATTATAAATGTTTATGCTCTCAATTCAACATTCAAACTCAAAAAGCATACATACTTATATACGAGTACAAATCAAATTTAGGGGAAGGCCTCAAGACCAAAACATTATCTCATTGAAAGAGTTCACAAAGCATATTTTTTAATGTAATTCAAAAACCTTCATAAATACATAATTTCTCAACGTTCAAAACATTATAAAAATGATTTCATCATACCCATGTAGTTTAGAAAAACCCACATACCTTAATGATGAAGAATTTGCAAAAAGATTAAACCTTTAAGCTTGATTCCCCAAACCCTAAGTTGTTTTTCTCCTCTTTTGTTTTAGATGATTAACTAATGATTTTCTAGGGTTAAAACGTGTTTTAGGGACTTAAATACGTGTTAATATGTTTAGGGATGGTTATTGGGAGACAAAAGACCATGTTGCCCTTGAAATACTCAAAAATAGCATTTCTGCACCACTTAGCCATAGGGTTTGCGGCTCCATAGCCATGACAAACATTGAAGTTTGCAGCACCAAGTCCATGGAAAACATTAGTATTTGCGTCACCAACCTTATTTCCAACCTTTTCCAATGAGCCTTGGTGATGGTAAGGCGATGTGAAGCCATAGCCTAAGCTATAGATAGCGGCGCCTACTTAATTTTGAGGTCCTTAAACACCCCCAACACCCCCCAAAATGTCCATACATGACCTAGAATCTCTAATGTGGTCCTAAGGATCATTTTAGATGCATCAAATGAGTGTTACGACTATAGGGTGTCATAATCATACAACCTGTACGGTGCCTTATTCAAACACTCATAGTCTTTTACTCCGGACTCAGATTGATTAACGGTCGGAGGTGTTGGAAAGAAGACTCAAATGTACTTAACTTGATATACAGTAGGCCACATGAATCTGTATATACTATGAGAAACATTCACTGGAAGTTGACCCATGAAAAATCGTCAGCTAAAAATCAACCGATAGGAAACGTTTTCAACTTGACTCTGTGTTAGGGGATATTTGTGACCTAAATTCATATTCAAAGGTATTCAAACACTATAGGATTGATAATCACACATATATTAACAAGGATTTATTGGGTTCTTCTCTATATGTGTAGGAACGACGGTTTAAATTCTAGCCCAAAGGTGCGGGTATTACATTATCTCCCCCTTGGGATCATTCATCCTCGAATGATGGGTAGTGACTTGATCAAGCTCTAAAAGTGTGAAATAATGAAAGTAACCTAGCATTGAACATTTATCCTCAACAATATATGCAAATACATCAAAAGAGCTTCATGATAACCCCTATTGAAACGTGTAAGCACGAAGCGTGAGATATAAGAATTGACATAGAGATGATCTTGCACATGATATCTTGGGATCGTAATCATCACAACATATGATTTGAGTTTATTTGGTGACCATAGGTCTTGATTTACATCGGTACAACTATGAAATGAGATTTTGCTGGAGACAGGAATAGAAACATTCCCTACTTTACAAGATACAAAGAATAGATTTTACACCTAGAAACACTACTCATCTATGGCCCAAACAAAAAATAACATACTTCATTATTTCCAACTTACAATTATCCCATAACACTTCTAACCACAAGAGTTTGAGTCCCGCCATGTAATACTCCTATGTTGAAGCCTAAGTCAGAGAAAAGAGGAGCTAGCTTAAGCTATGGGACCTCATACCCTACATCTCTTTAAGGATATTACTTCACCTTATCACTACCATCAAACACCCTCGGGTCTTAATTCAGGGAGTACTAACCACATAGCACTTTGGTTTGAGTTTTCATCAATCATAATATTCAAGCCTATCATTACTACACCCACTTCATGGATCTCCCCACTAGGACCGGCAAATTCTATCACTATTACCAAAATTTTTTTTCACATATCTCCTTCCTACTATTTCACTTAATGAAAGTTCATCTCCTTCTTTTCCCCTTCACCTATAACCTTAGCTCAAGAAATTACATCAAAATTTTCACATTGAAGAACATCTACTCCCTTACCTAAGACATTACTAAACTTTCACAACCATCATCACACTAATATACGGAGGGTCATTGAGGAACCCGAGCATAAGCATCATGAATGGGAGTAACACTACTAGACTATAACTTATACTTATTACACTACTCAAGGAGGGACATGAGTTAAAGATACGATATAATCATGAAGTGCTTTATATATCAAGTGTCTTGATCATAAGTAGAGAAACACTCTGGCATAAACACAACATAGCATGAGTCCTTAGGACAAACCATAGCGATAAACATAAGTGCTTACATCATGAGTCGTATAACATAAGTTTAGGATTCATGAAGTCAACAATTGAGACAAGGACATCTACTTAAAGCTATCGCTTCTCATTTTCAGATCTGAAATTGTCATGAGTTCACACAACTTTATCATTTTGGGTAATCCCGACATAAAATGAATCAGTAACATTTAGGAAGCATATTTTATTAGAACCAAGTATTTTGTGAGACATGAATTTTTATCGATCATGAGCAACATAACATATAGCTTGAATATCTGGAATATTAAATTACTAAGGGACATTATTGCTTCTAGTTTAGAGGTTGAAACATGAAATGAGTTACATAGAGATCTCAAACCTTAGATATAGAAAAGACTTGAATACATACGACTTTGGTAGAATAACCTCTTAAATTGGAGTAGGAGGGGCTTGCTTGCATAGGAATTGATTTTATCATGATTCTTACTTGAAACTTGACACCATAAGAAAATACGGGAACTATTTAATTCATCATCTCCCCCTCAGATCAAAGTCACAATCCTAAACCTAAGGACATATCTTCTCATTAAATCTTACAAGAAGAACACTCAACACAATGGGGTATTACCATACACATAAATGCTAAACTTCCCCTTTTTAACTATACTCTAAAGGCATTGCTTTCCAAGAACGCTACTCTTAATTTTCACCATCCTCTATAGCAATCAACCTACAACTCCCAGTCTCATGAGCATACCCATCCTCATGCCTTATCACATAAAAATTCACTCTCTACTACTTAACATTCTAATATTAGACCATTAATTACATAACTTACATCATAATAAAATCTTTAAGACTATACCAAAGGAACATACTGTCTACTTATAGTTCCTCCATTCATCTCTAAAGAAAATCACACAATAACTCCTTAGTCTTCTCCGTACTACGAGATTCGAGAATGAAATCAAGGTACATGTGACACTCGTACACATCACACTTTATCTAACAACATACTACCTCCGGGTTCAACTTATTCTTATATTCTCACGCTTTTATACACTTAATGACTCAACCACAATTCATCATTTTAACACTAGTCCTCATGTACATAAATATCATAATTATCCACTCCTTTTTTCACAAGTTGCCAACCTAAGCTATTTCACAACCCATATTAAGCCTACTAATTCATTCCTATAAAACATACATCACTAATCTTAAACTACTATCCTTTTTACCACTACCCACATCTCAAGTTTAAGCCTATAGTCTACAATCAGGGTCGGATCTACATGGAGCCCAGAGGGTTCATCCGAACCCCCTCGGCCAAAAAAATACACTGTGCATGTTGGATCAAATTATTGTTTTAGGTATGAATAACTAGCACTGCACCTCCTAAACAAAGTATAGTCTGCAACTCAATGGTAAAAGGGCTCAAAATCTATAACCTTTATTACTTATTTACTATTTGAGAATATTGTGAGAGTGAATATCACTTACATTTCTTTTAAAATACATACCCGGATTTTACATCTTCACCTGTAATTGTTATTAATGTTTATTATTTTATTCTTTTTAATTTTTTATTTATAATTTTCAAAATTATCATATTTTATTATTTTATTGTTTAAAAGTATTTTACTTTTATTCATGCAGTGATATTTTAATTGTAATACTAATCGCTTATTGATTATTTTTTTTAGAGAGGTAAATTCCATGGTCATATATTTTAAGAAGTTGTGATTCTTTTATTGTTTGAATATTAAGATGCTAGAGTTAATTTGTTTCTCATACTAGCTTTTGTATCATTGCATTTAGAAGTTTTATTTTCCATGACCTTTTAATCAATTAATGTGTTTTTTTAGTAATATTTTGTTTTATTATATTGTATTACTATATTATTAATTAAAAAATTTTAAATACATGAAGATTAAGCCCCATGCCTCGAGGCTTTTGACTCACCCTTGCTAAGTAAAATGCAATGTCTCCTACACTACCGCCTTTTAAAACACTGATTTAAAGTATGCAATTATTTAATTTCTATTACAATGATTTGATGTGAATAAATAATGGTGGTATATATATATTATACACTCGTTTTCAGTTTTACCTTCCTATGAAAATGATTGCCAGCTTAGGTACCATATAACCTAGACAAGGCATGTAATAAACTTTTCATTTAGTAAAAGTAGTTTTTTTAAAACAGAAAAAAATATTTTGATGTGAATAATATAATATTTCTAGATAGATTAAAGATATAAGGAATTTATTTTTGATTTAACTAAAAGCAATTGATATAACTTGCAATTACATGTACAAAATTCTATTTTTTTTTCACCTTTTGATAATGTTGCACGAACTAAAAGTTTTATATTTATATCTGATGATTGTACTATTATGAAGGAGTTAAAATTAAATGTTAATCTCCAAATTAGTGACTCTCTTTAACTAATTTTATCCAACAAACTGTTGGGTTCATAGTAAATGAGAGGTGTGAATGGAAAATGGAGAAAACCAAGTGGAAGAGAAAAATTGAGATCACACCAATATGAAAAGTGTACTCAAAAATAGGAAAGCTTACTAAATATTCCAACATTGGTGGGAGCAAGAAGATTTAAAGTGCTTATATTGTTAAACACACTCCCACATGTATAAGTGAGGCAAGGAATAAGATATGCCTCGCGCCGTCGTCGTTGTCACTCACTCGGCTTCGACTTTGGCATTGGAAAATGAGATCTATCTTTTTGGATAAATTTTATTTGATGATCCGAATCTACCAAAATGCAACAGTCATATTGTTTTAGAAGGAAAATATGGTAATTGAATCAGACAATGCTGAATTCTTTAAAAACATTTACCCGTATAAAATTAGACATGAACAGTCTAGTGGAGGATCTAAATGACCTCAAGATGAACCAAGTGAGAATGTACATAATGAAGAAAATCCAAGACGTAGTATACTTTAAAGAATTTCTACTTCATTTGGATCGGATTTTGTAATATTTCTCTTAGAAAATGAGCCTCAAATATTTAGGGAAGCGATGACATCTTCGGACTCATCCTTTTAGAAAAAAGCAGTCAATAGTGAGATTGATTCAATCTTAAGAACCCATACATGGGAATTAGTTGATCTTCCTCCCCAAAATAAACCTTTAGGTTATAAATGGATTTTCAAAAGGAATATGAAAGCGGATGCCACTATTGACAAATATAAGGCAAGACTTATAGTAAAGGGCTTCAAACAAAAAGAAGGCCTTGATTAATTTGATACATACTCGCCAGTAATAAGGATAACATCTATTCAAATGTTAATTGCCTTAGCGGCGGTATATGATCTTCAAATCTATCAAATGGATATGAAAACCACTTTCCTAAATGGTGAATTGGAGGAAGAAATATACATGGAATAGCCTGAGGGTTTTGTGGTTCCTAGAAAGGAAAACAAGGTGTGTAAACTTATCAAGTAATAATATAGACTAAATTAAGCACCAAAACAATGGCATGTGAAGTTTGACCAAACTATGTTGGCAAGTGGATTCAAAATAAATGAATGTGATAAATATTTTTATATTAAAGACACTCCAAATCACCAAGTCATTGTATGTTTATATGTGAATGATATGTTGATCATCAGTAGAGACATTTCTGACATAAATGCAATAAAACGAATGCTCGAGAGCAAATTTGATATGAAAGACCTTGGAATTGTAGATGTAAACTTAGGTATAAGAATCCATCGAACTCCACAAGGGTTGGCATTGTCACAGTCTCATTATATTGAAAAGGTACTTGACAAGTTCAAGTATATGGAATTCAGTATTGCCAAGACTCCATTAGATGCGAGTTTGCACTTCGAAAGAATGAAGGTGAAAGTGACTCGCAATTAGAGTACTCAAGAGTATTGGGATTTTTAATGTATATAATGAATTGTACACGACCAGACATAACATGTACTATCAGTAATTTGAGTTGGTACACAAGTAATCCCAACAAAACTCACTGGACGGCAATGAAAATAGTTTGGGGTATCTCAAATACACTCAAGATTATGCTTTGCATTATAATAAATATCCTACGGTACTTGAAGGATATAGTGATGCAAATTGGATCATGGGATCGAACAAAGTAAAATCCACAAGTGGATATGTATTTACTATCGGTGGAGGAGCAGTCTCTTGGAAATCATCCAAACAGACTTGTATTGCTCGCTCTACAATGGAATATGAATTTATCATATTGGATAAAGTTGGTGAAAAAGCAGAATGGCTCCAAAATTTCTTAGAAGACCTGTGATAGCAAAGCAACAATAGGTAGGGTAGGGAGCATGATGTACAACTGTAAATTTCATCACATATGACGGAGACATAATACCATTAGGGAACTTCTCTCTAGTGGAATTATCACTATTGACTATGTAAAGTCAAAGGATAATGTGTCGGATCCACCTACAAAAGGCCTATATATAGAAGGAGTGGAAGGGAATCCAAGGGAATGGATTTAAGGCCTAGGACAAGTCAGCATTGTGGTAACTCTACTAGCAAATTGGAGATCCCAAGAGCTAGGTTCAAGGAGATCAAACAAAGTTGTGTTTGACAGGTTCAACATTGTCAATTACCTAACCCATTCTCATGATGTAGACAATGTATAGTAACTAAGGATAAGACTTAAAGTGAAAAGTCTTTTAATGATTATCTAAATTTGGCAGATTTGACAAAATAATTTAATCTATAGGATTGAATGTCTAGAAATTACCTATGTGAGGGAGAAGTGGAAGCCTCTTCAAGAAGAATGTAAGTAAAGGCCTATTCTCTGAGCTCTCATAAAACCGAAATGTGTTCATGGCTGAAAAGAATAAAACCGTGAGAACCATAAATGATAAAAGGCTGGTTGTGTGTTATGTGTTGTCTAGGTGTAAATTAAAGCTCTACAGTTCAAAGATATCAAACTACCAATTGACCGAATGCATCCGATACATTTTCACTACAGAAATTTCAAAGGGAAACCATTTATCTAGATGCGATCAGTCTTTGCTTGATGATCACATAATTATCCTTAAAACTTTTATGAAAAATAGTCATTCCCCATTTATGTGAGGGATTGTTGGATTCATAGTAAATAAGAGGCGTGAATGGAAAATGGAGAAAACCAAGTGGAAGAGAAAAATTGAGATCATACCAATATGGAAAGTGTACTTAAAAATAGGAAAACTTACTAAATTTTTTCCACATTGGTGGGAGAAAGAAGCTTTAAAGTATTTATAATGTGAAACACACTCTCACATGGATAAGTGAGGCAAGAAATAAGAGATGCCTTGCGGCGGCGGCGGCGGCGCTCGGTCGTTTCCACTTCGGATTTGGATTTAGATTTGTCAAATGATCGATCAATGAGATCTATATTTTTGAACAAATTTTATTTGATGATCTGAATCTACCCAAACAAACCAGTATTCTCCATTTATGCATGCAGCAGCAGATGCAATGCTTCAGAAATTTCGAACTGATGCTTCTGTAATTCCGAACAGAACTAATGCTTCAAAAAAACTGCACTGTTTTAAACTGATATGTCATTTCAAAAGAATGCAATACTTCAGCAAAAGGACATACTGATTCATGGAGAGAGATGACTATTCAAGAAAAGATGCAATCTTTGGATGAACATACATGAATTTACAGAACATGTGTAACCTTTGACATGAACCATTGACTCTTTTTAAACGAGGAGAAGGGGCATGTTATGGCTATTAAAACCTGCTTTCTTTCACAGGTTTTGATACGAGAAATTTCAGAATAAAAAATACTTTTTTTCTCTTAAAAATTCTGTGTGATCATTCAAACTATTAAGTGTGTTCAACGAGTCCAAATATTTGAGGTACCGCTATATTTGGATGAAGGCCATTTTATCATGGGAGGAAAATTCTGCAACCTCGGGTACAATGAGGGAAATTATTTCCTTAAGGAAAGTCCGTGAATTTGGATGACTTAGCCTTATTCATTTTTGTTTCATCTATTTTTTGAAAAAATAATATACACCTCTTGGAAAGATCATTTTGATCTTGTGTTGAGGGTATTTGATATACTTCATTGTGTTTTTGTTAATACTTGAAATCTAGTTGAAGTTGTGGTTCTGCATATACAGATTCTGCGTACCCATAGAAAGAAATAACACAAACAACCATTAGATATTTATTTATCTTACCGTGTAATCTTTCAGATAAACAAATTTGCATATGCATTATGCTAGTACATCAGTTACCTATAATTTATTGAGATAACATGGAACCTCATTCCTAAGCAAGAATCTTGTCCTCCATAATCGTGTGAAGCATAATGCAATAGACTTTCACTTTTCCTGCCACCATATGTTGAAATAAAAGGTTCGTGTTATACATATTCAAGGTAATGACCAAAGAGTTAACACTTTCAAAAAAGCACTAGGCAGGCCTGCATATGTGAGCAATCTACTCAAGTTAGGGTTAGTGACCTATCACTTAACTTGAGGGGTGCCTATTTGTCCACGAGGAATAACAAAGACGTGATGAAAGGGGAGATGAGTGTTCCTAGATGGGCTGATTTAGCTGATGAAGAGGAGTAGGTTTCACCTCTTCCTTTGAATAGAAAATTCAGTTCAGAAGCTTCTATATTTGTTTCTAAAAGTGCACCGTAATGAAAAATTAGTCAGGGGCCTTAGCATCAGGACTTAGTCCAATTAACACTTATTTTAGTGATTTGAACGAGAATTTTTTATGAGGAAGAGGGAGAAAATATGTTGGATATGTGCTTTGATAAAGTGGCTAGAGATGGAATCTCACCTCAACAACAAAAAAGTGGAAGCAATAAAAAGAAGCATGAGAGGCAACATAACTGGGATGGTAAAGTGCGGGGAGTATGTTCCAAGACACCTACCAATGCGACTGACAAAGCAAAATCATACAACAGTGTCAATAGCTTCAACAAAATTCAATAAATCCAAGAATAACTGATGAACTATCAAATGTTGTTGGACAGATTGGAAGATGAAGACAAGAGAAAATACTTCAGGTTACTTTAGACGGGTAATCTTTCTTTTTTAAATTTATGCATTTGTAGAAGGAAGTTTAAGTTTGATAACTCAAATTTCATCCTGTATTTTATATTTTTGTACTGTTTAAGCATTATCATTTGTAATATCATCACAGGGTATGTTACATACTCTGTGATGATCATAAGATACCTAGTTCTCTCTAGTTCTTATTTTCTTCATGATTGTTGATTAATAGAGGTTCATTACCTCATTAGGATTGGTAAAGGAAGGCCTAACTCCCCTTACTTATCCATGTTGAAGATTTTTATTACTAATAAAAGGCTTCTAGAAACACTGTGGTATAAATTAGCCCCAAAAAAGGAAAAAAAGACTACACACAGTAGTTTGTGATATTCATTTTGGTTATGAGATCGATAGATTTGGTCTAATCAAATCTAGTGTAAATCAATGGATATACAATATTACTTATATGAATTTCAAATATTATCTTATCAAAACATGGCACACCAACGTACAAAAGCCTTTTTATTTTTAGGTAGGTTTTAAAGTTAGATCAGGTCTAAATTTTAAAAATTACCTTACACACCTTTTTACCCTTTTAGACTCGATCTAACTGAAAAAACACAATCATTTATTCAATTCTGACCCAAGCTCGTTTTATGGTTAAGTAGAAGAGAGATTTTTTTTTCCCATTTGGATCGGATTTGGAGGGCTAAAAAATTGGGTGACTTAATTTTCTAAATCTAACAATAAAAAAAAGACAGTAAAGACTTGAATGGATGGCCTTTTGAAATTAGAAGATCACTTTCAGGATTTTTCTTTAAGTTAGTGAATATAGGCCAGTTATGAAAAAGGGTAAATATACACTATTTTTTTAATGAGGGATTTATCCCCTCGAAATTATTTTTTCCTTTACTAATTAACTCCTTGTACGTAATCAAATACTTCAAAACTTGCATCACTGATTATTACTATCATTTACATCAAGAAATTAAAGTTACTATTTCGACCATGACAACATAATAAAAATATTTCCTTAGTCCATTTAACTGGAAAAAAAAAATAACTTAAGTCTTTCATATCATTATTTTTAAGAATATAAGGAAAATATGATCAGAATTTTACTCCAACATCATTTAGGCTACCTAATGAGTTGGAGTACGTCCACACTATCCAACTCTTTGTTGCCTCTCGGAGAACAAACTTCTACCCACTATCTAGTCCTATTGGACAACCTACAAGGGTAATACTTCAACGTACAAGTATTAAAAAAACGGTAATGGTTTTATATTTGTAGGTTGATGTTTAACCTTGTAGGTTGTAAAGTAGAACTAGAAAGTGGGCTTGCAATCGAACTCCACCAAGGTCTTACTTGATACGACCAGATAGAGCTGATAAAGTTGGCTTTCAAGGAAATAAGCTTGTTGTTGGAGTCAATGAAGAGTTGGGTGGTGTGGACTCCAACAAAAAGAGAAAAGAGGAGCAAGTAGTTGTGCTTGAAAATTCCTAACTCTCAAGGTGTTAGAAAAAGCAACTGAAGGGTGAAAAAGTAAAGAACAAAAGAAGAATTTTTATAATTGATATGAGATGATTTTACAAGATAATATGTAAGAATCTTTTAAATAACTTTATATATACAATGATTTACATTAGATTTTGTCAAAAGTCAGAATTTGATCAAACTTATCAATCTTAACGACTTACCAAAAGCATAGTATTCTTAGTAAGAAATCAACATCACAAAAGGTATAAGAATTATTGTTATTAACTAATTTTTTGACCAGTGAATGAAAATTCAATATAAAATCATGCAAGATGATATGAAAAATAACGAAATCCTCAACACCCTCGCGAGGAGGGATCCAAACCCAGTGGAAACATCATTTTTTTAGCCTTTTTTCTGTTACCTTTTTACCTTATATTTCCCAGTCAACTCTTTTTTTTTCTTTCAAAAAATGAATAATTTATATTTTCTTTACGTCTTTGTTGCCTCACGACTAATTCCACTTCTACCACCTCCTCCCCCGCTCCTCCCTTTTTGTTGTCCAAATATTACTTTATTTTATTAGAAACTTACAAATTTAAAATTTTGAATTCCCTCTGCTAATGAGTAGATACTAAGCTTTTCACAAGACAAAACTGTGTAGCTTGGAAAAGAATTTTTTTTTTTTTTTTTTTGGAATCTCTATGCTATGCTTAGTGGGAATATTTTATTAATATTAAAAAATCACATACAAATGACACAGAACAAAAGCTAAAGCAAAATCCAAAGAAAAATCAAACAACTCTTCTCAGCATTCATGGCAATAGATTCATCCTTTAGGGCAGCAATTTTGGTGATTTCAGATAAGTGTTAATGGAGTTGTAACTGGTCCAAATAGTGAGGAACATTTCTCACGTTTACAAATGGGAGTGAACTTATAATATATACATCATTTGTTAGACAATGAAGTGTATGTACACTACCATTTTAACGAGGAATATTTTCACTCTTCCTATAGTTGAGGGATATATTTTCCTCTTTAACTAATTAACTTCTTGTGCTTAACTAAATACATCAAAACCTCCATCAATGATCTTTTATTTCTATCATTTCGAGGAAATTATAGGTATTATTTTGACCACGATTTAATAAAAATATTTTCATAGCATATTCAACAATAAATAAATAACTTAACTCTTTCATATCATTATCTTTAATTACATAAGATAATCTTATCATAATTTAACGTAAACATCATTAGTTTGAGCCTTCATAATGAGTTGGAGAACATCCACATTACCCAACTATTCATTGACTCTGACGACACACTTCTACCCTTTAACGCCAACGACACCAACTCTACCTGGTAGTATCAAGGAAGAAATTTGTCCGAATCCATTTGTTAGCCTATTGTCTAGTCCTCCTGGACATCACGCGAGGATAATATGACATTTCATTCCTGCTAAAATTTTAATACTATTCTCGCATGTTGTCCAGAGGACTAATGGGTTTGCAAATGAGCTCGAGCAATGGTATGGTCTTCTTTGATACAACCAGATTGAGTAGATGAGGTTGGCTTTAAGGAAAAGAAGAGAAAAGAGAGCAAGAAGTTGTACTTGAATATTTCTAGCTTTCAAGTTGTGTCACAGACAGCAACTGAAGGGTGAAAAATTAAAGAACAAAAGAAGGGTTTTTATAGTTGGTGTGAGATGCTTTTACAAGATAATATTTGGAAATCTTATAAATAACATTCTATATACATTGATTTACATTAGATTTTCTCAAAAATCAAAATTAGACCAAATTTATTAATCTTAGCAACCTACCAATAACATAATATTCTTAATAAAAGAATCAATTTAAAAAAGGTAAATGAGTTATTATTATTAATTCATTATTTGTCCAGTCAACCCAAATTGCATAAAAAATCCCGCAAGATGATTTGATTAATAAGTATTGAATTTAAAAGATTATCAAAAATGAAATTTTTATAAGGAACAAATTACAAGAGAGAAAATGGTCAGAACCACATAAATGACAATCTATTTTAATCTTGTCTGATTTTGTAACTGGAAGTCAAGTCATTTGAAATTCAAGTAAAAATTGATATTTATTATGACTTTACGAAAGATCTGTCATGACTGAACAGACGCCCAGGAACAGATGAGCATCCCGAACCATGAAGGCTCGGGAGCCCTTCTCTAACTGGCAATCATATACAAAATTCATATATTGTAAGGAAATCTAGAAAATAAATGGAAACATGGTCAGTTTAATATCTCAACTGAGTAATGCGAACATAAGTTCAATAAAACTCAAACCATCTAATACACGTTTGCGAAATCTCTACTACGAAAACAACAATCTGTTTGAAACCGGGACAAGGCCCCCGGTCGGATCATGAACTAAAAATAATGAGAGAAACATAAGTAAACAAGACGCCTTCCAAAGTAAGGGAGGCTCACCAACTCTGAATGTCTGGCAACAATATACTATTTAGCAGGACCGCTAAACTAGGCCTCAGAACCTGAAATATAGGGGGTCAATACAAAATGTACTGGTATGTGAAACAACCCAAAATAACATATTTTTATATATCATAATAAGAACATTTTATAAAACAATAAACATAATGCATAAGTGAAAACACATGGGCATACTGAAATGAATTTCAACAACTCTTGGAAATCATGACTCACTTTCTATTTTCTCTGAGCTAGATGGTTCACGCTACAATTCTGATTATCCTATGAGTTATATGGGATCCATCCTTGACCGGCGTCCAAGCCCCCTACCCAAATTTTTCTCAAGGGTTGGAGTATCGGTATGGGAGATATGCCAGTCCACAAAGCAGAGTGCCACAATTCTCAATCATAATAATATATCATGGTAGGGAACAAAACCATAAAGCATGGATCCTAACTATAGTCCCAATTTGGGATGATATAAATCAAGTCACACAAGACCATACAGCATGGTGCCAAAATCCCGAGTCGGCAAATCATGATTTCCAATATTGAGTCTTTCAACTCGTGCTTTCTTTGGGTAAATATCGAACTCTCTTAATCCCAACTTTTAGTTCCTTAAAACCATTCTTCATACAGGAAAAATATTCAAAACTTGTTCTGTTAAGGGCATACTATCACCGGGTATCCTCATACCCCGACTTGCAAGTCATTCATGTCATACCCCGGCTTGTAAGTTAAAATTCTTCTTCATAAACATGATAGGGGATGTTTAAACATGATAAAATAGTAAATCTTATCCCCATGGTGTTTAGAGTAGTCCACATACCTTAGACTACTTAGTTCAAAGGATAGGATCCAATTCTTGATTTTGTTTCTTTGAAATCTTGAACTTAAACTATGGATTCTTGATCTTTGGGAGGGAGGTTAAGGTTTTTTCTTGATAAATTTGAGTGAATTTGGGCATATTATGCACAAAAGACGTTTTAATTCACTGTTTACATGACTTGAGTTTGTAGGAAAAAGATAAGACTGCCCCTCAGAATTAAAAGTTTCAGCAGAAATACAAATTTTGAGGCTCACCTCTGAGCCCTATTGGTGCCACCGCTATAGGTACCGCTGAGCAGTGTAATCGCGGTGACCTACTGTGTTAGAAAATCCCAAATTTGAGTCTTATCACTGAGCGCTATTGGTTCCACCGCTATAAGCACTGCCGAGCGGTATAATCCTGGCAACTTACTGCCTCACATGAAAAATGCTATAACTTTTCACTCGGGTATCGGATTAAGGCAATATTAAAATCGTTGGAAAGCTGACTCAATTATCTACAATTTGGTGGGGTCTTGATCTAAAAAATTTCATGTATATCAAAATCTATACACGTTCAAAGTAGACCCTTGTTGAATCAAATACCAAACTCTGGACGAATCAAAGATTCTTAGCTCAACTTTGCTCTCACTAAATTCTATGAACATCTTTCACTTCTAGAGAACTTCATAAACTAGGA
Organism: Capsicum baccatum var. pendulum; assembly: GCA_030864225.1. Lineage (NCBI taxonomy): Eukaryota > Viridiplantae > Streptophyta > Magnoliopsida > Solanales > Solanaceae > Capsicum > Capsicum baccatum. Next base: position 236,430,886 of record CM061556.1, on the reverse strand, counting down.
TAAAAATCACAAAACATGAATTAAAATTTAAATTATGGTATTAGAGTTTGGACACATAGGAATGACGGTTCAACTTTTAGCTAAAAAATGTGAGTTGTTACATTATCTCCCCATATTTTTTTACATTTTTTTACATTTTTTTTCACATGTAAGTCAGTGGATTTGAAGTTTTATTAGATTTTATCTATTTATTACTACTGATATTGAATAAGTAGCATATATGTTTCTCAATTATCTTTTCAAGGTTAATTTTATGCTTAGAGATGATTGAATTGAATATCTCTGATGTAAGACAAGTGTGTGCATCCATTTAGTGATGAGACAAAATAAGATAGAAGAAATTCTCACAAATAAGATTGTTGACTCAGAAAATTGGCACTAGCTATCGAGCAACAACCCCTATTGAAATTAAAGGTGATTAGAACTTCCAGAATATGAGAAAAAGTATTTTTTGTGCTTAAATATGAAAATTGCAGTTAAGAAAACTTGCTCGACTGTTGTTATAAATCAATGAAGCGAAGGTGCTTGGTGAAATAAAAGCCTTTTGTGATGCACTATTTGATTCTCTAACTCTCATTATTTCGATGTCTGATTAATGTTGTTTGATTTTTAGTCTCAAAATCATATTATTAATCTTCATATTATGTGAGGTAAGAACTTATGCGCATTGTGTATTACCATGCCAGTTGCTTCTCCTATTCATTTCTTATTCAAGGGTAATATCAGAATTTTAGGAGCTAAATGTGTGCCTCATTTTAGTTGGCAGGAGATTAAACGCAAACCTGCTTCATTCGACTCTCTAAATCTTACCATCCGTATAAGTGTACAGCTACAACTCTGAAAAGTTATGATTTTTATTGCCAAACTGTAATATCCCAAAAATCCAAACCAATGTTAGAGACATGTTTCAAGCTCATGCATAGTACATTATAGTTCTTTCACAGTGATATGCATGATTTTGATGTATATTAAAGCCTCAAATAACTCCCAACTATTAGACGAATCAAAATAATCCTTACCGATTGAATTTTTGATAAGAATGTTGCTTTAGTAAAGTTTAAAGGAGCATATATTTTGCTATATTGAGAATTTTCTAGATCAAAATCCACCAAATAATAGGAAATTGAATTAGCTTTCCAATGATACCAATTTCATCCGAATCCGATACTCGGGTGAGAAGTTACGACACTTTTAGTGCAAAATAGTAGCCCAATGCGATAAGGCCGCATTGTGGTGATGGCCGAAATCACGTTTGTATTTTTCCAGCGTGCCACAACGATTACCATCGCGTCGCACCAAGGGGACATTTCGCAATAGTTCTTTTCTAGTGGGTCATCGTGATTGGCACCGCGTCGCGGCAAGCTTCTAGTTTAGGATCGTCCGTTTTTAGAGGCACAACGCAATAGCATCGTATTGTGCCGTAGGGTAAAATGGGGATTGTCAGTTTTCAAGTGGCCCAATGAAATTGCACCGCGTCGCGCTGGAGCCAAAAATTAAGACTTTTGCGATTTAAATTCCAGGGATCGTTTGGTCTTTTTTCATAGCCCTAAATCCGTCCAAACACGGGATTTAAGTCCCAATAGAGCATTATTTGCTCATTATTTCATAATTCTCTCGAAAAAGATTAAAGTATCCCTCTTTCAAGAACAAAAACCCTAGCTTTCTAAGTTCAAAATCAAAACTCAAGAATTCACCATCTATTCTCACGAATTCATCAACCCAGGTATGTTAAGTGTTCATCTATGGGTTTATTTCACCCATGGAGTCCAAATATCCAATTCTAAATTCAATTTGGGATCTTTATAAGTTTTTCATGATTTTTAATTGTGATTTTAACCATGAATTCCTATGAATTATAATTCTACACCATATTTACATGAAATAGTCGTTGTTATTCAACCCCACATGTTTTAATGATGTTATTCACTGATTTAATTCATAATTCGTGATGTTGCTTTTGAAATCATGTTATTACTACAAGATTTAAATTATTCCCATGCTTAGCTTACACTATGAATATCAAGTGTTTGATGAAATGCCTACAAGATTGAATTTTGAATAAATGGTTTCATATTATGTCCTCAAAGTTTTAGTACTATTTTGATATTATTGCTATTGAGTCCTAGGGATTGTGAATACCCGAAAACTTAGCTGTTTACTTAGTCTCAATATCTTCGGAATAGATTTAGAATATGTTATGAGCATTATCAGTTCAATCAGTCATCATAATCAGTTAAACTTAGAACAGTTCAATATCTCGAGTTACTTCAGTTTGGAGTAGGACTTAGCACCGAGCGAGTGTAGGGATGGCGGCTTCCTCGTTAGATAGGAAGAGTCATTAGAAGCATTTCGTGTACTCTAGAACTGCATAGCCAACATAGGATATGAGGAGTCACCCGTCAGTTTAGGCTTGACTACCTCGCAGGGGTCACCATCTGTTTAGGCTTGACACCCTTAGTCCTTCGGGATAGTACATCAGTGGAACCACACAGCCAGTGTTAGTACCCATGGCACATTAATAACACCCTTCCAATTGGGGTCACAGATTGGACCCCAATTTGCTCATTGGGGTATGTCAGTTAGATGATAGCTCTCACAGTCTCAGTTCAGTATTCATTATACTTCAGTTCAGGATTGTATTGACCATAGCATACATATATCGGTTATTCAGTTATCAGATTTCAGCATTTCAGTTTACAGATTATATTAATAACATGTTTTATTCGTGGTCATACATTCTCAGTATTTATAGATTTCATTCATTCTATTCAGTACTTCATGCTATTCATTCATTCAGTTACTACTCCTGTACATGAAACCATGCAAATCAAGCTACCTCATTTAGCATACCAGTACATTCAAAGTACTGATCACATTCTTTTTTCTTGCGCTATGATCTATCATATCATAGGTTTAGACGCTCTGTTCCTGGACCGCGTATAGACCTTTCAGATTATCAACCGTAGTTGTGGTGAGACCTTTTATTTTGAGGACAGACTAAATTTATTTTCATACTTTTAGTTCAGTAGTTAAATAGAGTTAGTTGGGGATGGTCCCATCAACTCTAATTCAGTCAGTAGAGGCTTTTCAGACTAGTATAGGCTTTCAGATAGTTTTGTTATTACTTTATTAGTTCTAGACAGTTGTTTCCAGTTTTATGATCCAATATTGTTTTCAGTTATTTAAAACCTTATGGCTTATCTATTGTTCTTCCGCATATATTATTATATTATTTTGTGCTCACAGCAGGTACCAACTCATGGGTTAGATTGTGGTCTCTCGGGACCGTAAGCACCACGTGGCACCCAGGGTGTACTATTGGGTCGTTACAAACTTGGTATCAGAGCCTAAGTGTTTAATGTGTCCTAAAAAGTCTGAAAGCCGCCTCGAGTAGAGTCTTATTAATAGGTGTCAAACACGCCACTCTTATGGACAAGAGACTATGAGGTATTTTAAGAAAAGTTTCCCTTCTTTTAGTGTTCATGTAACGCCCCGAAAATGGGTCCCGGAGCATCACACGGTGCTTGAGGTTACGAGTAGCCCCAAGCTAACCCTTTGAGCAATTTTCATTCAATTTAACACAAATCAACGGGGTTTCCATAAATAACCCTCAAATATCAACTGAGTAATCATCATCCAAGAATAAAAGAATTTTAGAAAGATAACAAAATATGACTTATTAGTCAAATCCCAACATCTATACTAGTCTGACAAGACTCTAAGAAAATTAATAAAACCAGTGAGCCATTGAGATATGCCCCAACTGACTCATACTCAATTATCAAATGTAAACAATTCTGTGAAACCAATATCAGACATCACGTCCTCGGAACATGAGGACTCACCACACCAGAGGATGTAGAACAACATGCCCAAAAAATCACTGTCGAACCTGGAACTGAGCACCTGAACCTACATTCCTAGAAAATGCAGCCCACATCCGAAGATATGGGTCAGTACCATGGAAAGGAACCGAGTATATGGGGGTGTATGCAGTTGTATAAACATCATGATCATAAATATTTATAAGAAATATGCAGGAGGTATGAAGGACTCACATAGCCCAGAGAAAATCATCATAATCATGAGAGGATAAAATAAGTATAATAACACATGTGAGTCATCATATAATTTGTCAATCACTTTCAGTTCATCAAGAATATCAATTCTCATAATGTAAATATCATTTAAATCTTTCGAAAGAATAACTTTCACATTTCCACTTTCAAATCACTTCATCATTGACAATAGACATAAGGAAACACACATACACTGGAAGATCCTATAATCGACATAAACCATATGAGCTATATGGAGTCCAACGTACAACCCACATTGGGGAGAGCTGTCCTATCCTTGCCATCGAAGTAGGACTATCGATAACAAATCCACACAAACTAGTGATCACTATATAAATCAGCCTCAGGCTCACTCCTATGGGGGCATGTAGTTTTAGGGAAGTAAGGTCACTTTATACCTCCCACTCAGTGCTAAAGATTTCTCCCAGACTTAGCTCAGATCAGTTCTAAGACAATCCATAAAAAAATAATTTCAGTAATATATAAGTATACATCGGGAGCCATAATGTTTCCCATCTATCAAAATCAACCACGTTGTGGATTTCTTTCACACTCAAGTTCAAAACAACTCCATTAAGACTAAAAGGTCAAATAATTCAAAATATCTCAAATATTCAACATCAACGTGCTTATAACACACACTTTCTCAAAAAAAACACAATTTCCAAGGGGATTCACGACCCAAATATTAAAATCATGATAAATATCGTTCAAGATTCATGCTTTAAATCGCCACACATGTAAATTCATCTTTCAAAATCATACACATCAAGATTTCATAATAATCATCATAAGATATGGGTTCATGCATCATATTCATAAAAATCAAATAAAAAATCATGCCTTTGTAAAGAAAATTACTTTTGGGCACAAGAACGAAAGAGAGTTCTTGTTGAAAAACCCCACATACCTTGAATGATGAACTTTAGATCGATACTCATTTTTGAAATGTTAATCATGTCTTTGAATGATGGTTCTTGGAGTTCTTGAACTAGGAACTTGGAATCTTGAATAAATTTGCAGAATTAATGGTAAACTTTGGAGGTTCTTGAAGTTGGATGTAGGAGCTTAGGGTTTTTGTTTTGAGGGAATTTAATGAAATATAACATAAAATGCTTCTAATAGGCTTTAATATAGGGTTTGGACAGATTTTGGGTGATTGGGAATGACCCAAACGCCCCTAAAAATCAAATAATTCTCGAATTTGTCCTTTGGTGGATTGTTTTGATAGTCTAAAGTAGATCAACTATAACGTTTTACTCCGATATCCAAATTGGATGAAACCAATTTCATTAGAAAGAGGACTCTCATATATTTCCGTTGATATATAGTATCTCACCCAGAACATTGTGTACAAAGAGTTATGATCGTTTGAATTGACCCAAAAATTCACTTTTGGTAGGCTAAAGTAGATCAACCATAACTTTTTGCTCCGATAAAAAAATTGGATCAAACCAATTTCATTAGAAAGAGGACTCGCAGAGCTTTCTGTTGATATATAGTATATCACCCAGATTATTATGTACAGGGAGTTATGATCATTTAAAGTTGGAATAAATAAACGCCAGGCCTTAGTACATTTTCCTGCACGTTTTACTGTTCAATACTATTCACGATTCAATTGGAATGTTCATAAATAGTCGCTCAGGTGTCCGTTTTGGATGATCCACATACCGTTGGAAATATTATTTGATATTATACGCAATGGTGGGTCATAATATAAGACATTCTACATGGAAAATTTATAATTCATTCTAGAAGATAGAACCCAACACGTTTACGCACAAAATTTCAACAAAACATTTCCCGGGGTATTACAGTTCATGTCATGCAATCGAGCATGAGCTCATGTTAAAATCTCTGTCTAATATATTCTCCCTTCTATTTACAGATTATGCCTCCCAAAAAGACAAACGGAAGAAGAAATGTGAACCAGCCAGCATCTCTGCTTGTTCAGAAAGATCCCCTAAATGAGCATGTTTCCCATGTAGAGTTCAAAGCTTTATCCACTACTCTAGCTCACTCTGTAGAAGCACAAAATGCTCATCTAGCTGCTTTCCCAGCCAACCCAGTGTCCAATACCTCCGCAGCTAGGATTCAGGACTTTACCTAAATGAATCCTTCTCTGTTTTTGAGATTCAAATATGAAGAGGATCCACAGGAATTCTTACACACGGTCTAGAAGGTAATAGATATTATGGGGGTAAATTCAAGTAAGAGTGTTGAATTGGCTACTTACCAATTACAGGATGTGGCTCATATATGGTTTAAGTAGTGAAAGGTAGATAGAGGCATAGATGTAGGGCCTATAGAGTGGGAAGAGTTTGCTACTGCCTTCTTAGATAGATTCTTTCTGCTGGAACTGAGAGAAGCCAAAGTGTTAGTGTTTATCAACTTGAGGCAAGGAAACATTAGTGTGCATGAGTATTCCCTTAAGTTTACTTAGTAAGCTAGGTATGCTCCTTATGTGGTAGCTAATACCAGATCTAGGATGAGCAAGTTTGTGTCTAGGGTATCTGATAGTATGCTCAATAAGTGTAGGACTGTGATGTTAATTAAGGAGATGGACATATCTAGGCTTATGGTCCATGCTTAATAGATTAAGGAGTAGAAGGATAATGAGAAGGAGAGAGAGAATAAGAGGGCTAGAATAGGTAGCTTTAATTTCACTCAGCCAAAGTCAAAAAGTGGTAATCGTCCTCAGTTCCATCAGAAATCTTTAGTCCCAGCTCCATCTTTAGCTAGTGACCTAGTACCCAAATTCAAAATTGATAATATGGATAAAGCTCCAAGATCTAAGTCCCAAGGTAGTGTAAGAAGTAGTCGTACAAATCCTCTTTGCCAAAAATATAGTAGAAACCATCAGGGTGAATGTAGAGCTGGTAGTGAAGTATGCTTTGGGTATGGTAAGCCAGGCCATCAGATTTAAGAGCGTCGGTCAGTTGCTAAAAAAGGTAGGGATTTGGGCCAGTAGGGCTAGTCCCCTCAGTCAACAATTCAAGCCGGCCACTCGACTCAGTAGGGTGGTGCTTCCAGCGCTACTAGCGGTCAGCGTCAAAACACGATCTATACACTTTAGTCTCGATAAGATTACAAAAGTTCTCCTGTTGTAGTTACTAGTACATTGCAAGTCTTTCATTTACATATTTATGTTTACTAGACCCTGGAGCTTCTTCTTTTTTTTGTAACCTCTTATATAGCCATCAACTTCAGAGTCAGTCCCGAAATCTTAGCAGAATCCTTTTCAGTGTCTATCCCAATAGGTGTCTCTATTGTAGCCCAGCGGGTATACAGGAATTGCCTGATTACAGTGTCTCAGATAGTTACTTTAATTGACCTCGTGGAGTTAGAGATGATAAATTTTTACGTCATTCTACGCATGGATTGGCTCCACTCATGCTATGCTTCAGTGGATTGCAAAAACAGAGTAGTTCATTTTCAGTTTCTAAATGAATCGGTTCTTGAATAAAGGGGTAGTACTACAACACTTAGGGGTCAACTTGTTTCATACCTTAGAGCGAGGAAAATGATATCTAGAGGGTGTATTTATCACCTTGTCTGAGTCAAAGACTCAAATTTTGAGACATCTAATCTTGAGTCAGTTTCAGCAGTGAGGAAATTTCCACATGTATTTTCTGAAGATCTTTCCAGAGTTCCTCCCGAAAGGGAAATAAACTTTGGAATAGACCTTCTTCCAGATACCCACCCTATCTCTATTGATACATATAGAATGGCTCCATCCGAACTCAAAAAGTTAAAGAATAGTTGAAAGATATCCTAGATAAGGGATTTATCAGCCCAACATTTCCCTGTAGGGCACACCAGTTCTGTTTGTGCATAAGAAAGATGGTTTTCTTAGAATATTTATTGACTACCGTCAGTTGAACAGAGTCACAATCAAGAACAAATACCCACTTCCTAAAATCAATGACTTATTCGACCAACTTCAGGGTTCCAGTTATTTTTCTAAGATAGATCTCAGATCTGGCCATCATCAGCTCAGAGTCAGAGAATGTGACATTCCAAAAATAGCTTTTAGAACCTAGTATGGTCACTTTAAATTTCTAGCCATATCCTTTGGTCTCAGGAATTCCCCAACAACCTTCATTGACTTGATGAACAGAGTGTTCAAACAGTACTTAGACATGTTTGTCATAGTCTTTATTAATGATATTCTTTTCTATTCCCGTAATGAAAATGATCATGCAGACCACCTCAGAATAGTATTATAGACTCTTAGAGCCCATTAGTTGTTCGCTAAATTTAGTAAGTGCGAATTTTGACTAAGATCAGTAGCTTTTCTTGGCCATATTATTTCTGGTGATGGCATTAGCGTCGATACTCAAAAGACCGAGGTGGTGAAAAACTGGACCAGACCCATCTCTCCATTAGATGGGAAGAAAGTTAAGTTTCAACGGTCAGATTCTTGTGAGAAGAGTTTTTAGGAGTTAAAGACTCGACACACCACAACCTCAATTTTGACATTGCTAGATGGTTCAGATGGGTGTTTTTATGTATTATGATGCTTCCAGAGTTGGTTTGGGGTATTTTTTGATGCAGAAAGGTAAAGTTGTACCCTATGCCTCTCGACAGCTTAATCCCCATGAAAAGAATATTCCACCCATAATCTTGAGTTAGTGGTTGTTGTGTTTGCCTTTAAGATTTAGAGACACTATTTATATGGGGTGCGTGTTGATGTGTTCACAGATCATAAAAGTTTGCAGTATGTATTTTTGCAGAAGGATTTGAATCTGCATCAAAGAACATGGTTAGAGTTGCTGAAAGATTATGATATAAGTGTTTTGTACCATCCGGGAAAGGTCAATGTAGTGGAAGATACCCTAAGTAGATTGTCTATGGGTAGTGTTGCTTATGTCGAGGGTGATAAAAAGAATTTAGTTAGAGAAGTTCATCATCTAGGAAGGAGTTCAATATTCCCACTTGGAAGTGGGAGGAAGTGAACATGGATTTTGTGATAGGTTTGCCTTGTACTCGCCATCAGCATAATTCGATTTGGGTCATTGTAGACAAGATGACTAAATCAGCCCATTTTTTGCCAGTCTATACTTCTTGTTAAGATGAGGACTATGCCAAACTCTATCTCAGAGAGTTGGTTAGGTTGAACGGTGTTTTATTGTCCATCATTTCAGATAGAGGTACTCAATTTACCTATTACTTTTGGAAGGCTTTACAGAAGGGTTTTGGTACCCAAGTTCACCTCAGTACAGCCTTTCACCCTTAGACAGATGGTTAGGTAGAAAGGATAATTCATACCCTTAAGGATATGTTGAGAGCATTTGCCATTGACTAAGGGAAGTTGGGATGATCACTTGTCTTTGATTGAGTTCGTGTATAATAATAGCTGTCATTTTAGTATTTAGATAGCTCAGTTTGAGGCTCTATATGGAAGGAGATGTAGATCTCTGATTGATTGGCTTGAAGTAGGTGACGCCACGGTAGTGGGGCCTGACTTGGTGTTTGATGCCTTAAGGAAAGTACAGTTACTTAGGAAGAGGCTTAAGGCAGCATAGAGCCGATAGAAATCTTATCCAGATATGAGGAGAAAAGAACTTGATTTTTAGGTTTCCAATTTGTATATCTAAAGATCTCTCCCATGAAGAGAGTAAATATTTTTGGTAAGAAGGGGAATCTTAGTTTCATATATGTTGGCCCTTACAGAATTATGAGTTGTTTCAGAATGATGGCTTATACGCTTGAGTTACATGCAGACTTAACATTAGTGCACCCAGTATTCTATATCTCCTTGTTGAAGAAGTGTACTAGATACCCAGCAGTTATTGTTCCCTTAGAAAGTATCTATGTTTAGAACAACCTCTCTTACAAAGAAATTCCAGTCAAGATCCTAGATCGACAAATTTGTAGACGAAGGAACAAAGAAGTTCCCCTAGTCAAAGTTCTTTGACTGAATTAGTCCGTTGAGGGAGCCACTTGGGAAGCAAAAGCAGATATAATATCCAAGTACCCTCATCTTTTCTCCGCAAACTCAGATTCAGCTAAGGTAACAACCTTCTTATAATTTCTCTTTTCTATGCTCAGTTTCAGCTGTATGTCATTCTCATGTTAGTCATGCATTCATAGAACCAGTTTAGGTATGTGTTAAACTTTAGACTCAGTCATGTAATCAAGTATATCTAACATGTAACCTAATTTCCTCAGTGTTTTCAGCTTAACCAGTCTCATTTGAGGACGAATGTTCCCAAGGGAGATATATTGTAATACCTCAAAAATTCAAACCAATGTTAGAGCCATGTTTCAAGATCATGCATAGTACATTATAGTTATTTGGTAGTAATATGCATAAGTTTGATGTATATTAAGACCTCTAATAACTTCCATCTATTAGACAAATTAAAATAATCCTTACCGATTGAATTTTTGAAAAGAATGTCTCTTTATTCAACTTCAAACGAGCATATCTTTTGCTCTATTGAGAATTTTACAGATCAATACCCACAAAATGATAGAAAATTGAATTAGCTTTCCAATGATACCAATTTCACCCCAATTTGATACTCAAGTGAAAAGTTATGGAACTTTTAGTGAAAAATAGTAGCCCAACGCGATAAGGCCGCATCGTGGTGATGGCCGAAATCACGTTCGTCCTTTTCAAGTGTGTCACTACAATTGACACCGCATCGCGCCAGGGAGCCATTTTGCAATTGTCCTTTTCCAGTGGGGCACCGCGAGCCAAGCTTCCATTTTGGGATCATCTATTTCCAGAGGTGCATTGCGATAGCACGCGATAGCACTGCATCGCACAGTAGGGTGAAATGGGGATTGTCAGTTTTCCAGTGGCCTGACGTGATTGCACCGCTTCGCGCCGGAGCCAAAAATTGGGATTTTCAGCTTTTGTGATTTAAATTTCTGGGACCATTTGGTCTATTCCCATAGCTCCAAATCCGTCCAAACATGGGATTTAAGTCCAAATAGAGCATTATTTGCTCATTATTTCACAATTCTCTCAAAAAATTGAAGTAGCCCTCTTTCAAGAACAAACACCCTAGCCTTCCAAGTTCAAGATCAAAACTCAAGAATTCACCATCAATTCTCATGAATTCATCAACCCTGGTATGTTAAGTGATCATCTATGGGTTTCTTTTAACCATGGAGTCCAAATATCCAATTCTAAATTCAAGTTGGGATCTTTTAAACTTTTTCATGATTTTTAATTGTTATTTTAACCATGAATTCCCATGAATTGTAATTCTACACCATGTTTACATGAAATTGTCGTTGTTATTCAACGCCACATGTTTTAATGATGTTATTCGCTGATTTAATTCATAGTCGTTGAAATCATGTTATTACTACAAGCTTTAAATTAATCCCATGCTTTGCTTACACTACGAATATCAAGTGTTTAATGAAATGCCTACAAGAATGAATTTTGAATAAATGCTTTCATATTATGTGCTCAAAGCTTTTGTACTATTTTTCTATTATTGCTATTGAGTCCTGGGGGTTGTGAATACTGAATACTTAGCTATTTACTTAGTCTCAATATCTTCAGATTAGCTTCAGAATATGTTTTGAGCATTATCAGTTCAGCCAGTCACCATAATCAGTTAAACTTAGAATAGTTTAGTATCCCGAGTCAATTCAGTTTGGAGTAGGATTTAGCACCAAGTAAGTTCAAGGATGGAGGCTTTCCCAAAAGATACACAGAGTCGTTATAAGCATTCCCTATACTCTAGAACTACGTAGCCAGCATAGCATATGAGGAGTCACCCGTCAGTTTAGGCATGACTACCTCACAGGGGTCACTCGTCAATTTAAGCTTGACACCCTTAGTCTTTCAGGACAGTACAATAGTGGATCCACACAACCAGTGTTAGTACCCATTGTACGGTACTGACACTCTTCCAACTGGGGTCACAAATTTGACTCAATTTGCTCATTAGGGCATGTCGGTTAGATGATAGCTCCCACAGTCTCAGTTCAGTGTTCAGAATATTTCAGTTTAAGCTTGTATTGACCATAATATACAGATATCGGTTATTCAATTATCAGATTTTAGTATTTCAATTTATAAATTATATTTAGAACTTTTTTTATGCTTGGTTATGCATTCTCAGTATTTATAGATTTCATATATTCTATTTAGTACTTCATGTTATTCATTCAGTCAGTTATTACTCTTGTACATGAAACCATGCATATCCGCCAACCTCATTTAGCATACCAGTACATTCAAGTACTCTTGTACTTTTTTCTTACGCTATGATATATCATATCATAGGTTTGGATGCTCAGTTCCCGGATCACGCATAGACCTTCCAGATTATCAGTCGTAGCAGTGGCGAGTCCTCAAATTTCGAGGATAGACTATATTTATTTTCATGCATTCAATTAGTTAGATTAAGTTAGTTAGGGCCTGTCCCATCAACTTTCATTCAGTTTGTAGAGGCTTTTCAGACTAGTACAGACAATTTGTCAGATTTGTTATTATTTTATTTGTTCCAGACAGTTGTTTCTAGCAGTTGTTTCCATATTCATGATCCAATATTGTTTTTAGTTATTTAAAACCTCATGACTTATCAGTTGTTTTTAGACATACGTTATTATATTATTCAATGCTCATAGCAGGTACCAACTCATGGGTTAGCTTCTGGTCTCTCAGAACCGTAAGCACCGTGTGGCACCCAGGATGTACTCTCGGGGCGTTACAAAAACTTGCACATGTATGTTTAAAAATAAATAACTAAGTGAATTCTTTGGATGCACAGTCATGGATTGGTATAAGTGATGTATTGAGAAGCCCCGGCCACCGCTGACCAAGCCGAATCTCATGGTTTTAGGCAATGTTTCTCAGATGACTCCCACTCTCTCTACAAAAATTGGTATATTACTCCGCTCAGATGTTTTGTGGCTGAAATTTATATGCATGTACACATAGATGCTAAATATTCTCATATTTCTTACTATCAGATAAGAGAAAAATATAGGTCATATTCAAAATAGGTGTCGAGAGATTACCGGGGCTGATGATCGGTAACTATAACCTTTTACATAAGATAATGGAGTTTCTACTTTGAAAATACCTACATTTTTGTAACAAATTCCGGAAAAAATAGTAGTTACTTCTTGCTGTTTTTCAGGAACTCTCAGTTTCTCCTCACTTTAAGGGATGACTTCGAAGGAAGAGTACCCAATCATCCTTGGAAGGAACATATGGTGTGTTAGGGTTTTTTTCGTGATATTCTTACCAAAATTAAGTTTTACTTGTTCTTAGAAGGAAAATAAAAGTAACCATAAATGCTTTTACTTTTCTTGAAAGGAAAATATATAACTTTTTCATATTTGGTAAACCTCTTTCTTAGAGGAAAGGTTTTGGAACTCTATACATAGATGACCGCCTTCTCATACCATAACACAATAGCTTCCACAATGTAGTCGTTATAAGAGTCTGGTTTAGGGGGAGATTTATCCCATAGGTTTATGTTTTTCCATAGATTTTATTTTTTCAATATTGTTTTTAATATGTAAGTCGTTTGACCGAATCATATTAATAATATGTCTTTTTAATATATGTTTTATTTGTCATCTGAATTATACTACAACAAATTTGATTATTTGGAATGAATTATTTTGTCACTTATAAGTCATATTTCGGCGCAAAAGATTTAGTGTGAAAAAAAAAAATTTCGTCAATCAATTGTCTCTAAAAGTGGGCCGCCAAAAGTAGACAAAGACAATTTAGTGCTTCGTCACTAAAAAAATTAAATTAGCTACAAAAAATAAAATCGTCCCCAAATGTGTAAAATTTATGACGAATCTGTTGTCATAAAAATGTAATTTTTTTTGTAGTTGATGGTTAGCTTTTGTCACTAAAAAGTTATCAATACCAACAAAATTTCATCATCGCTAATTATTTAGTTCAATCAGAGACGACACCAATTGTCGCTAGAGTTATATATATTTTGTGGCTGAACAAATGTATTTTCGTCACTATTGACAACTTTTTGTATACAACAAAAATTTTCATCCTTAAATGTATGAATTAGTGACAAATTTATTATTATAATAAAAAGTAATAATTTTGTAGTTAAATCTACCATTTGTCACTAAAAATAGTATTATTTTTACTGACAATATAGAATCGTCACTAAATTATTATGATTACTGACAATTATGATTTTCATAAAATACACAATTAATTTGTATCAAATAAAAAAGAAGATATTGAGACAAATACATATGTCACTAAATATAGTCAAACTTATGACGAACTAGTTTATTTCGTGACGAAAATATTTGTCTTGAAAAGTCTAATTTAATCGTTGCTAAAAGTTATCTTATAATAAAATCTTTTGTCACAAATTACAAGAAATCGCTTAATTATTTCATATTGATCTTATTTTTTAAATTAGAATTGAATAAATCAAAAATAAAATTATAAAACATGTCATATTGATAAAATTCACCCACAATCATACAATTAAAAAAATTAAAATTGTACTAAGGTAATATCTCCTCACAGTTCAAAGAAAAGTAAAACTAGTCCAACACAAAGGAAACTAATTGAAATATAATACTAATATTACTCCTATCCTAAACTAAGGCAGATATGTAGAGGCTTCTTTGAAAATACCAATAACGTGTTGAGCTTGCAATTAGTCTTTATTCAACTCACTTTTACACCTGTGGAAAAGAGAAGAAAATTAAGATTGATGATGATTCTTTTAGGTTTGATAACTAAAATAACTCTACATGCTACTTCTTCTCCAAGCCACAACTAGAATCCATTAAACATGTAATTATGAAAAGCGAGGCTACCCAGAAACTAGATAAATACTATCCAGTGAACACATCAAACTTCTATAACAACAACAACAACATACTCGGTGCATTCCCACAAAGTGAGGTTTGGAGAGGGTAACTATATGTAGTCTATACCACTAACTTAAATGAATTATACAACAACATAGCTAGTGTATCTCCACATAGTGGGGTATGAGGAGGATAATGTGTACACAGTGCACACCACTACCTCGAATGAAGTAGAGAGATTGTTTTTTATAAACCCTGACTCAGGATAGATAACAGTATCACAAAATAAACATAAAAGCACACAACAACGGTACAACACACTTCTAGCTAATACAAGTCAGAGAAGTTTCAGTTATTCAATAGTACTTTAATAAGAAAAAAAAACTAAGTAGAACTAATTCAATCTATTATAATTATCCCGGCAACTTATCAGAACCCCGTAATTCTCTATTTAAACCTGCGAGACAAGATATAATGGCAAGAAAATAGAAACATATAATAACAAACATTGAAATATTCCTATAGACATATTTTCTAAAGGCTTTCACAACGTGATGCAGTCAACACACACAGAGAATGAAAATTACATCATTTCGAGAACTTACCAGTGAACAACAGTAAAAAAGATAAAAAGAATAATAAAGGCCAGGCACTTGTAACAGTGAAATATGGAAGATGTTTTCAGTAAGCCTTAAAGGAAAATTGAAGAACCATCAAAATATATAATTGCCTTGTATTAAAATAGTCAGTAATTCTTTTTGTTTTTGTTTATTTTAGAGAGTAGTAATTGTCATTCAAGAACTGTCCCTCCAATGAAAAGAAGGGCGGTTTATACAGTAATAGGAATACAGTAGCACAAAAGAAAAAAAGTATATTATAAAAAAAATCATTTTCTAAAATTAAAGGAAAAATATATCAAGAATCAATTAGGAGAAAGCTCAATCCCTTTAATGCCGTATTTAACATAAAAAAAATCACATTATTAAGGCAGGCAACAGTTAATACACATTTAATTTGTAGAAAGAAAAACTAAAAATGGACTCAGTCCATTATTTAATATTTTACTATAAATAGATGAGGAAAATAAGGTGCGAATTTAAAAGAGAAGAGATAATAATAATAGCAACATGTATTAACACTAGTATTTAGCATATATATTAAAAATTGATTTACAAATCATAAGGCAACTAATCACTAATATCAAACTAAATCCATTCCACCAATCTACTAAATCAATTTAGTACTTTCATTTGGGAATAAGCATAATCAATATTTTACCATAAAAGAAGATTCAAATTTCAGTCAATATCAATTAAATAAAACGTAATACAAGTATAACATCTTTTGAGAACAAGCAGAGATAAACAAGTAATTAAACGGATTGAATGAACATTCAAAGTTAGATATCACAAACTTTAGATCTAATAGATTAATTTAGGCAATTTGCACCCAAAGAATAAAAATAACATGCAAATTAAACCAAAGAAAACAATCATGCAATTAAAGGATTGAGAAACCAAAAGGGACCTCACTTGTCCTCAATTTTGATGAGAATGTGACTGGTGAGAAGAGAGGGAGGCTGAATCGTGACTGGGGATGCGTTGCTGGTTCACGATTGCTGGAGGCGTCC
Source organism: Capsicum baccatum var. pendulum (assembly GCA_030864225.1). Lineage (NCBI taxonomy): Eukaryota > Viridiplantae > Streptophyta > Magnoliopsida > Solanales > Solanaceae > Capsicum > Capsicum baccatum. The sequence goes on along the minus strand of CM061556.1, from coordinate 236,414,386 downwards.
ATGGCGATGACGGAGCAGCAGAGGACAGACGGCGAGATACCGCTGCTATTGTTGGCAGCATCGATTGGGTCTAGTTCCATCATTTGGAGTGGCATCAGGCTGATATTGATGTTCGTTTGAGGGGAGCTTAGCCGGTTTACTTGCCAATAGATGCGGCTGGTGGCGCCAGCTGGGAGGCGCTGATTTTGGTTATCCGGTGCCAGGATTGGTGGTTAGAGTAGTTTTCCCTTGGTTTTCCTGGTGGCTGATGATGGAGAGGTGAGGGAGATATGGTGCCTGGTTTGTTCACTAGCCATTAGTGGCGGTTGATGCTATTAATGCTGCCTCGGATTCATCGGTTATCAATTTTGGTGAGTCATCTATGAGAGTGAGAGACGAAAGAGAGTGGGAGGTAGGAGGGCAAATTTTTCTCCAACCCATGGTGGCTGGCCGGCGACAGCAGCCATGGTTATGGTATAGAGATAAGTGAGGCTAGAGAGAAGGTAGAGAGAGAGAGAAAAGGTAGAGAGAGAAAAAATAGAGAGAGAGAGCCCCAAGAGAGGCGGATGTTTTTGTGTAATGAAGAATTAAGGTTTGAGTGTTTTTAAAGATGGAAAGAGTGAGTGATATGATCTCGGTCGTTGGATCAAAATTGATCCACGACTAAGATTAAAAGGATTATAAAAACGAAAAATGAATTGAAATGGAGTTAAATGTAACTAAAATTGTAATAAATTGGGTAAAATTAGGCTACAATTGTCATAAATCGAATATAAAAAGGCTAGAATTTAAATGAACTACGAAATTGAATTGAATTAGGCTACAATTTAACAGATGTAATAATAACGAAAAAAATAATAGGGTGTAGAGGTTAAAATAAATTATGCATTTAAAATTAATGTTACGTAAAAATTGTCATATAAGATTATCGTAAATAATAATAATAATAATAATAATAATAATAATAATAATAATAATAATAATAATAATAATAAGCAATGTATTATAAATTGTAAGTGCACATATTTTGTGAAAAAATAATTTAATAAATATTAATAAAATTATGTAAAATGTTGTATCTGGATTAATAAATTGTAAAAAAATGACATAAAAAATTAATAAAATAATTTGTACATTTTAAAACATGAATTGACACGTCAAAAATCTGTTTAATGTAAGAAAAATGTGTAAAAAATACTAACATTTAAAAATTAATAATTTTGCTAAAATAGCAGCCTAAATGTAGTATCGGGAGGTCAAAATTGGGTGTCAACAATAATTAGGCCTAAAGGCTCCTTTTCCTGTTTTAAAATAGGGTTTTCGCAAGGGTAGACTGGTAGAGAACAAAGTGAGTGAAGAGAAATCTTTAGTTGGTTATTAAGAGTCGAGAGTGGAGTCATATAAGCAAACTGATAAGCAAATAGGAAGGCGTCTAATTGTGCCCAACACATTTATTCATACCCAGATGGGAGGTGAAAGTACATGAGTCGGACAATTTCTTTTCAATTAAAGAAACCCCAACCCAGGGACTAGTGCACCACCAAGGAAAAAAAATGAAAATGGAAAATAAAACAAGAAGTGTTTTAGGATATATCTAAACTATAGCATGTCTCTTCTGTAATTTTCCAACGTAAATAGAAATCTATGATCAAGTAATTAAAAATTTTAAAAAGAGAAATCAGAAGTTCTTTGACTCAACACTTCGGTGGCAACAGGGGAACGTGAATGGAAATGACCAGTTCAAAGAGCCATTTCTTCTATCTTCTGCATAGCAGGACACACTTGTTGCCTGCCAGCAGGTAGATTAATTGGCGTAATAGGAGAAATTGTAGCAGGCTGAAGGAGCTATTCCTCCCATTCAGCCCCCTAGCCTATAGATTTGCAGCTAGCAAGAAGGACTCCCAATGTAGGGGGAGCTTATACAAGATTTGCGAATGATACACCTGAGGATGAAAATACATTGCAACTATTTTCGGGTTCAAGAATCTTGGTATATAGCTACACCAAGGAGAATTTGTTAACTCAAGCAAGTATGGATAGATCTAAAATAAGCTGAAGGAGCTTACTTGGTCATGTATTAACAGCCAAAGGGCTGGCTCAAACCCTCATTCAGCACAAAAAAGCAGCTCCAAATTCCAATACCAGAGATCACAGTTAGGAAGAATAACCAAAAAAATGAGATGCAGATAAAGACGAAGAAGACAAAGGTGAAAAGGATACTCTGAAAACTGATTTATCATAAGCATATACTCTAAGGATATGAGGAAGAGTAAGTATTACCCATATGAACAACAAGACGAAACTCAGATTGAACTCAACCAAGAATAATATTTCTCAGGTTTTTGAAGAAGTGATGGATAATTTTGGAATTGGATTAGGAAATCCTATCTTCATGGGTTTTGTACTAAGCAGAATAGGGCTGGTTCAGATGTTTTATTTTGGGCCTTCTGATTTTAAATGTTTAGATGATGTCATTTTAAATGGGTTGGTCTATTTATGTAAAGACAATGTGGTTTAGTCTTTAAATTCATAAAAGAGGAAAGGACAAAAATAATGCCTAAAATTAAAATAAGTTCACAAAACTAGCACCTAAATTTAAAAACCCGAGAAATAGCCACTGAGGGATGGGCGCACGCGAGAAGCTGGGATATATTTGTCACTGTTCCACATATTTTCCTCAATTCTACAACACAATTTGTCCCTTTCCATTTTGGGTACTGGACCCACTTTTCATCTTTAATGGTTCATGCTTTTTTTGGCTTTTTTTTCCCTTTCTTTTTTAAAGATTCTACTCTTTTTTATATCTCACTGATACTTTTACTTTAGAATTGTCTTTTAGCTGAGCTTTAAAAAGCAGTTCCAATTATAAATTTCTTTTAATTATATTAATCTTAATATATTAATTACAAATATGACAAATTATATTAATCTAATTATATTAATTACAAATGTGACAAATTAATATTAGATTGAACAAATCGATGTAATATAGGCCAAGGGTACTTGAACAAATCTTTGTCCAACTTAAACTACACACATGTTTTAGACAATAGACGATGTGTCTCACCTCCATATTTTGATACAATAAACCAAAAGAGTAACTATATAATACAATTGTTAAAGATATATATTTATATATATTAATGATACAGTTTCTATATATATACATATTCTATATAATAATTATAGCATTTTTATACACATTTTATATAATTTTTAACTACCATTATTATTTAGATACATATTTTATACAACTCTATATAGTTTCTATATGCATTCTAAAAATGTATCAATCTAGTATAAGAGAGTATCAATTAGTATATGGACACTGCAAGTGTATTAATGTAGTATAAAAGTGTATTAATGTGGTATAAAAGAGTATCAAATGGGTATAGAAAATTCATGTGCTTGCATAGAATTTCCTTTCTCTTTTTTAAAAAGTGTATCAATATAGTATAAAAGTGTATCAATGTGGTATAAAAGAGTATCAATTGAGTATAGAGACCGCATGTGCCCAATTGGGCCAAATGGCTAAAAAGGCGAATTAAATTGGGCTGACTGGCTAAGGTTGTCCACCTTTTCAATTATGGGTCATTCTTTTTCTAAAATGGCCAGCCCATGTCCTTTTCCCTTAATAAAATCCATATTAAATTGAAAAAAAAAAACTTAAGAAGGTATACCGGGTGAACAAAGGAGAGCATTTAGGCAATTTGGATAATTAATTTAAGAGTCTTGGTTGTGCATCAGGGATGAAGAATTCAATTGCAGTCCTACTAAGAATTTCAATTTTTGCACAATATTGGGTCATTTCTTGGAGTATCCTATACAAGAGTTTCAATCTTTTTGCTTGGTCCTCTTTTGATATGCAGAAAAAACATAAATGATTATGTGAAATTTCACCAAAAATTCAATAGGTACTAAAATTTGAGAAGGGTGGCTTTGAGAAACAGTAAAGTAGACTGCAAATCAAGGCTGGAAAGTTCTTACACGTATCTAAATCGAGTTTCAGCACCAATTTTGTAGATAAAGAAGATTGAATTAACATGATGAAGATGAACTGTGTGCTTCTAGAGTAATCTTCAACAGTTACTTTCCTTTTTCTGGTTTTTGATGTTTCTTTTTCTTTTAGTCTTTATGTTGACATTTTTTGTTGTGTTGTTTTTTATTGCTTAGTATTTACCTTTTTTTAATGGATTTTGTGGTTCACATCTAAAAACAATATATATATATATATATATATATATATATATATATATATATATATATATATATTTAGATGTAAATCAAAAAGTATATACAAGAAAAAAGTGAACATTATTTTGCAGCAAATGGTTACACCGATTTAATAAACATATTACAGTGCATTCACAAAAAAATTATCACAAAATTATAATTGATTAAGATACACAAATATTTATTTAATTATAATTAAATATGATTCTCTATAAATAAATATTTTTAAAAAAGAAATTATGGGTAAATTAAAGGGTCCTTTGGTACGGTGTATATGAATTATATTAAATATGGTATATTCCTAATGCCTGAATAGTTATGTTTGCATATTATTTAGGTAGTTTTTTGTTTGGTGTAAAATATAATTGCATAATTTCTAAAAAATATATTTTTACTATTTTGACATTGCTACTCATAATCTCTTTTTAAAAAATAATAAATTAAAAAAATCTTAATTTGATAATATTATTTTGGAGATTTTATTTAATGTTGGATATCCTCGACATTAAATATGATAAATTTTGATATGTATAAAAAAGTAAGGATAGAGAAAGTAACGTATATAATACAGAAGCTATTTTAATAATTAATAATTAAATTTTTTTTAAAATATATAAAAAATTTGATCAACGCCAAATTGCATTTGTGTCACATAATTGAGAATAAATATTACTCCCTCCGTTCATATTTACTTTTCCATTTTATCAAAAATAGATGTGCAATACTACTGTTCAATTTGAAAAATCAATGGATAATTTATCATTTTTGTCGATTTTACCATTGATATTAAATACGATTCATTATCCAATAAATTTTTCAAAATATTAAATTGATTATATTCAAAAGATAATATAGTAGCATTATCCCTATCATTTACTAGTTTTAAACATATGTGTCAAAGTTAATAGTGAACAACTATTGATGGGCCGAGGGAAAAACATATATTGAGTCCATACTAGCGTGGGTGCTCCGATATGTAGTCTTATAAATATAAATAAAAATGAGCACACATTTAATATATATTTTTTCTATTATCTTCAACATGTGGGGCATTTCAAACTAAATGAAGCATATATGATTGGTCTTGAGGGAATATTACTCTAGCTTCTGTATGTTTTCAAGACACAATATAAACATAATTGAATAGGAATACTATAGTGAAATAATTATGTTATTAATTCTTTTTCTGAATAGATCATGTCAAGTAAAAATGTGACAAGTAAAAGAGAACGAGTACTTACTACATTTTAAATTACGTTATTAGTAAGGGATAGAAGAAGGCATCTCTTATTGTAAATAGAATCCAAATAGACCTCGACTTTTATCTAGTGTCGAAAATTAACCTTTAAAACGAATAAAATTCATATAAGCACTTTTACTTAAAAGAAGTCGCCTGAGAAAGTTTCTAATACAACAAACAAGACACATAAAATATCTTTAAAAAATAAAATAAAAAATAAACATGACAACATATCATGAACACATAACCAAAAGATGACGATCTTATAGTTATACCTAAGAATTACTTCGTATCCAATAATTACACTATTCAACTACCAAATCAAAGTCGTAATTATTTTTTGTGATAAAATTTTATTGTGATTAATTGCAGGTTAAACAGTGACGATACTATCATCGTTGCTAATTGTTTGAATAATTAGTTACAAAAACTATTGTCAAAATTAAATATAAAATTCTGTGGCAAAAACGTACAATATGATAGCTTCAAACTTTAACTAATTAGTTGATCATATTCAACGTCGGTCTACTTAAAATGTTTCTCACATGTACAAGATTGACACACTGACTTTATACCTTCCGAAAAATTCATTCAATAAGTTCACTTCAACTTTCACACAATTAGATCGAGTCTTATTTTTTATAGCTATATCAATATACAATTAATTTTCTATAATCAAAAATAAAAATAGCCAAAGATCAATTTATATTTAGCTATGAAATTTTTTCGTACAAAAAATAACTAAATTATTCAGCTACAAATTCCAAATCATCACTACTTAACGTTGACATATTTTGTCACAAAATTATGTTGTCACTGAATCATAGATTAATTAGAGACAACAAAATAAGTGTCACTAATTGTTTATAGTATTAGTGACAAAAATTGAGGTCACAATTATGTATCAAATTTTGTAGCTAAAACATACAATATTTAACTACGAACTCTAATTTATCACTATTGTGATAACTTATTTTTTATGATGAATTTTTTTTGTGTCTAAAATTATAATTAATTCAAGACAAAAAATAGTTTGTCACGAATTGAATCCATTATTAGAGACAATAAAATGAGCGTCACTAATTGTTTATAGTATTAGTGACAAAAATTGAGGTCACAATTAAAGATCAAATTTTGTAGCTAAAAGTTACAATATTTAACTACGAACTCAAATTTATCGCTGTTGCGATAACTTATTTTTTATGTCGATTTTTTTTTGTCTAAAATTATAACTAATTCAAGACAAAAAATAGTTTATCACAAATTGGATCCATTATTGGTGATAAAAAAGGGTGTCACTGAAAACATAAAATTCGTCACTAATGGTACTCAATAAAATGGCGCCAACATATTTTTTGTGGGAAACTTTAGAGGACGACTTTGCTACGAAATTTTACGTCTGGTCACTAAAAGTATGTGCTTCATATTTTTAGATATGAAATGTAATTTTCGTCATAAAAGGTGAACAATTAGTGACGAATTTCTTCTCGTAGCTAATAATTTCATAGCTATATATCAATTTTATTGTAGTGATATATATTATCACCATTGGTTTGCAAACTTTAAGCTTCCGCATGACGCCCTCTCTATTTTGAACCCAACAAGTGGTATCAAAGCATATGGTTCAAAGATCTGATGGTTCAATTGAGGATACTTTAAGGTCAAAGTTGCAACCAATTTGATGATAATAAAGATATATGTCCAAACAATACATGTGGAGATGATTTTCAATTATATTTTCAACAATCCTGCTGTCACATATTTGAAAATAAAGTTCACTTTTAACCCTGCAAAAGGACTCCAATATTTTTTAACCCGAAAATTGATAATATACTTTTAACCCAAGCTCCATTTTTAAACATGCCAAACAACAGTGGTGAAGACTATGTGAAACACAAGGGCCAAAGATCTGAAGAAAAAGGGGAGATTTGTTAGGGTTTTTGCCCTAATTTTCTTATCAAAATTAAGTTTTACTTTTTCTTAGAAGGAAAATAAAAGTAACCATAAATACTTTTAATTTTCCTGAAAGGGAAAAGTTTTTCATATTTGGCAAACCTCTTTCTTAGAGCAAAGGTTTTCAAACTCGATAAATAGATGCCCCCTTCTCATACCATAACACAATAGCATCCGCAATGTAGTCGTTAAAAGAGTCTGGTTTAGGGGGAGATTTCTGGCATAGGTTTATGTTTTTCCATATGTTTTATTTTTTCAATTTTGTTTTTAATATGTAGGTCATTTGACCGAATCATATTAACTATATATCTTTTTAATATATGTTTTATTTGTCATTTGAATTATCACCATTGATTTGCAAACTTTAAGCTTCCGCATGACGCCCTCTCGATTTCGAACCCAACATGGTGTAATGTACAAGGCTCATGATCATGTAACTAATGAAATTATTGCACTAAAAGAAAGAAGGATGGAGCAGGAAGTTAATTTTCATTTTGTTTTCTGGTCTTGGAACTGTTCCTTTTTTCCAATTTGTAAAAATTTCTCTTAAATACCAATCTTCAGTGAATGTAGGAGTCCCTAATGAAGAGAATATTTTCCATGCATCTTAATTTGTGCGGCAAAGACTGGATCTTGCAGTTGAAGTTTGTTACCAATATGTTGAAATTTCCCGTGCATCGTTTTCAACGTTACACGAAAATTATTATTTGTTGAACATAACTGCCTTTCCATTTCAATTGGTTTGTAAATTAATATGTTGAGTCTGTGCTTAGGACGGGCCTTACCAATCTAATATATGTATAAAGTGATACTCCTAATTCCTCCAACACTAACAAATTAAGCTTCTGGATTGGAATTGAACCACCAGATAGAAAAGCTACTTTCAAGAGGCCAATCAACTACTACTGGGGTTTTTACCGCTTTTCCTCACTCCCTTGTCAAATGGGAGTCAATGGATACTCTTTCGCTGAAATATTATATTATATATATATATATATATATATATATATATATATATATATATATATATATATATATATAATATAATATATATTTATTCCATATATTGTCACCTTAATTTCTCAGTGTTTTTTACTTCTTTATATTTAATTTCCTTAATTAAGATGCTGGGTTCGTCTTTGAATCTCGGGATGCCTTAGCTTTGAGATGGAGATACCTTACACTAACACTGTTAATTAAGAATTGTCAAGATATACATGTAGCGCGGCACAAATTTTATGAATAGTTTCATTCAAGATCATGACAAAGGACATTAACTTACAATCATTTGGCTTTGATCATGCCACTAACACAATGTTTTTGAACCCTTTTTTCATATATTGCTTTATAACTGAGATAAATGTGTGCAACCTCTTACCATGTATGGGCTTGAAATATTTTTTTCTGCACCATTGATCATAGGAAAGGTGTAATAGTTGTTGCAAAAGTAGAGATGCTGCACCTAATCTTAAGAATGCAGATAAACCTACAAGTTACAGTTCCGCCAATTGACTAGTCTAGAGAAGACATGGCCATTGATGTCACTCAAAACAAAAGAATAAGTAGTATTCTGCCATCGAACTAGGCACTCTGATTTAGTAAAAAAAAATTATATTATAGTTTTCTGAGTCATATGAAATAACCTTATCACCTACAAGTAAGCAAAAGATGTGAAGATTAATAGATTAAATATTTGTTGAGTAGTCCACACATTAGTCTCAGAAGAGAAGCTTTCAATTGTTAAACTCGAATGAAGATCAAATGATATTTCATAATGAACTATTGTAGAGGAGATCACATCACTTTTGATACCAACAAAAGTTCGTGGTTTAGATGGATCAACAATACACCAGGGGCGGCTCAAGCGAATCATGGCCCAAAGCCAAAATCAAACGGAAGTTTTACGTTTTTAAGAAAAAATAATTATTTTTATAAAGTTTGTTTTTAAAATTATATGATTGATTTCTTCTAATAATTTTTTTAAATTAATAATAGAGTCAATGCATTAATTTCTCGACACATAGTATTCTGGATTAGATATATCAAACTCCATCTAAATTCTTTCTTTTATAAAAAAAATTATTTTTTTGATAAATAGTATTTAATATATTTTTTAAAATTTAAAATTTATTATTACTAAAAAAAATGAGGCCCTCAAATTTTAGGGGCCTTAGGCTGCCGCCTTATTTCCCAAAGGGTTGAGACGCCCCTGCAATACACTTTCGCCAATTCTAACACACACATACAAACCTTGCAAGAGATGATTGGAAACTATGTGATTAATTTATCTCTTTATTTTTTAAACTTGACAAATAAAGTGGACGGAGACTGTGGATGCATTTAATTTGGTACAATCATTTTTTAAATTTTTATATGAGCCGAGAGAAATAGTTTATGATGTGTAAATCTATTCCGCACATCCTTAATTAATTAAGTATGCCTACAATTCACTGTATCGTTGAAGAAAAAGAAGATAGAAAACACCGGAACTTAGATGTGATAAAAGACTTATTAAATATTAAATAAAGTACAAAGAAAGAAAATAATACAAATTATGGCAATTAAACTTGTAAACTTGTTCCTTCTCTTATCTGGTTAGATTCGTGAGAAAATCTAGCGATAATTGTTAAGTAGAGAAATAAAGAAGACAAAAATAAAAAGAAACAAGGGACGCTGCTGAAATATAAAATGAGGGATATATCCACTCTTCGTATAATTGAGGGATATATTTTCCTCTTAACTAATTAACTTCTTCTGCTTAACCAAATACATCAAAACATGCATCGATGATCTTCTATTACTATCATTTCGAGGTGATTAAAGGTATTATTTTGACCATGATGTAATAAAAATATTTCCAAATCGCATTTAACAATAAATAAATAACTTAATTCTTTCATAGCATTATCTTTAAGTCCATAAGACAATTTTATCATGATTTAACTCAAACATGCATCACTGGGTAATTCTCAAAGATAGACCCCAATTAGGGTAGCTTTCAAATTTTAGCCCCAAATAAAAAAACTTCGTTAAAATAGCCTTTACTTGTTAAGTCATATTCTTTTGGACGAAAATTCCCTCTTGCAAAATATTCTCGTTTGAATCTCTTTCTTCCTTTCTTTCTTCCAAACTTTAGAATCGACCTCCAAAATATTGTTGTTAAATCGCTTTCTTCCAAATTCGAGAATCGACTTTCAAACATTCGTAGAATTGGCTTTAGCCGTAAGGTTTCTTCAGGTATGAATTTCATCATCAAGTTCATTGTGGTAATTTTAGCTTATTGATGCATTGTGGTAATTTTAGCTCATTATATAATTAGCATCTTGATTTGTTTTTTGGGGAGGTGAACATAAACAGAACTTGGGATATGTTGTTGTTGTAATAACATATTTACCATTGAGGAATTCCATCGAATAGGTTGTGGGCAGTTTGTTATTGCGGTTATAATTGTGTTTGAGTAGGTGTGGGAGGTTGGTCTTTGAGAGAAAGGCCGTTAATATGAGAGTTAATGTTAATCCCAACATATTTTGGGAGGCCAAATGTATAAGGTCAAGGCGGTACAAGAAATTAGTTCCAAGTATTTCAACCTAGTGGTATAATTAGCATTAGAAGATGATGAGGAATTGTGTCGGACAGTTTGTGGAGAGTTTGTTATTCCGATTATAATTGTGTTTGAGTAGTTGCAAAGGTTTGGTCGTGGAGGAAAAGGTTGTGTTTTCCATCTCGAATGAATCCATCCTATGTTTTGGAGATTAAAGAAGCACTAACTTGTTGATTCTAAGAGAGAGCACCTTAGCTAATAGCTTGTATAACATAGAGCAACAGACAATGGATTTAAACTCTCTAATGGTAGTAGGATTTGGCACTTTAGGTAACAAGGTTACTATTATACAACTTTTCATTGTTAAAAAAATCCTTCATTGTTGAACATGCATCATATTTATATTCATTGACCATTTGTTGTTGAACCATGCTTACCTAGATATGTTGGAATAATCACCAGTGTTTCTGGCAACTTCTTTTGTCTAAGTATCACGTGTTTCTGTTAGGTGACACAACACAGGAGATCCACTAAAGATGACACAGTTTCTTAGTCTTCCACACACCTCCCAGAACCCCTTATTAGAAAACTTCTGTCTTGGTATATTAGAATATCCATTATGTTTGCTACATTCATTCCCTTGACTGTGGGCGTGAACCTTTGGGTGTTGAGGTGATTTGGCAGAATAATAAATGATCCCGTTTGGGGTAGCCATGGTTATCTACAAGATTTTACAAGCCAAAATAAAAATTTTTAGCTGTATTCGGTGAGGTAAAGAATATATTCAACAAAGCATTAACCGAAAATCTGAAAGGCAAAGCAAATACCAATATAATAAGATTCTTAGTTTAAAAACTAAATAAGATTATTGTTTTCTTCATAACTGTACTAAAATACATAGGGTTTGAATCACCTAGCTTATACACAAAGAGCTGAATTTTTATTGTAACGTGCTCTCTTCAATATTGTTCCACTTCTCAATTACAGTTATTCCATCATTCTCTTTCAAGCCCATACTATAAGAGTATTCAGTTGATAAACTGTGTTGTATCACTTGCAACCTATCTCTGAAGTAACAACCCTTTCAGAATCAACCCTATAGTGTGTGTTATTCTATAGTTTCAAGTGCGATTTAACATCTTCAGATTCTGCCATACATTTTAAGTTATTCCCCATGGGCAAGAGTTGACACTTCATTATTCTATAATGATTTGGCAAATGACCTATAACTCTTGCCCCAGAGGCAAAACATTATTCTATAATTGCACTGATTAGATTATTAACATATATTCAACTCTTTCCTCATGGACAAGACTTAGTTCAGAAAATTATTGAAATTTAAAACTTTTACACAAGAGGTAAAAGTTTATCCTTTAATTGCACTGATTAGATTATTAACATACATACAACTCTTACCTCATGGGAAAGACTTAGTTTATACAAATGCTATACTATTGAAATTGAGAACTTTTGCCCAAGAGGCAAAAGATTATTATTTAATTGCACTGCTTAGATTATTAACATATATGCAACTCTTGCCTCATGGGCAAGACTTAGTTTATACAAATGCTATACTGTTAAAATTGAAAACTTTTGCCCAAGAGGAAATTTTTTTTCTTTAATTTCACTGATTAGATTATTAACATATATGCAACTCTTGATTCATGGGCAAGACTTAGTTTATAAAATTATTGAAATTGAAAAAAAAAATTCCCAAGAGGAAAAATTTTATTCTTTAATTGCACTGATTAGATTATTAACATTTATGCAACTCTTGCCTCATGGGCAAAACTTCGTTTAGAAAATTGTTGAAATTGAAACTTTTACCCAAGAGGCAAAAGTTTATCCTTTATTTGCACTTATTATATTATTAACATAGATGAAACTCTTATATCATGGGCAACTCTTCGTTTAGAAAATTGTTGTACAAATGCTAACTGTTGAAGTTGAAAACTTACTGGTTCTTTAATCAGTTAAGAAATGCAATTGGGGTATGTAAACAATTGTCTATTCTATCAGATAGTCACCCAGCCATTACAAATGCAATTTCAAATATCTATCCAGAGTATCAGCAAGGGATATACATCTACTACATGGAGAAGAATTTAAGAAAAAGATCCTTCTCAGCGGTTCTATCACTCTTCTACAATGCAACAACAACATACAAACAAACTGAATTTTATACTTTCATGGATGAGATAGAAAAAGTCAAAAAAGTTGCTACGGAGTACTTGAAAGAAGAAGAACCAAAACTATGGGCTCGTTCATTTCATACCAACAGAAGGTACAATTTTCTTACAACTAACAACGTGGAGTCCATGAATACAGTATTGAGAAAAGCAAGGCAACTGCCAATACTGGGACTGATTGATTATATTCAGAACAAGTTACAAAATTGGTTTTATGAAATAAAAATAGAAGCACAAGGCAAATTTCATGACATTACACGTTGGGCGGAAGTGAAGGTGACTGACAAGATTCAAGTCTCCTTGAAATTGAAAGTAAGTAATTGAAATTGTATTTTGATGATACGGAAATATAAGTTTACTATTTTTTTTATTACAGATTATATATAGTTGGTTTACTGTTATTTGTGATTTATTGCTAGTTTTTTTATTTTCTTGAGATTCGTGCGTGAAATATGTATTTTGTTGATTATATTCCATTTTTTCTACTCATAGTTGTGTAATCGTTTGTGATTTGATGTTGTAGGCTTGATTGTAGCTATTTTTTGGTTGCCTCAAGATTCGTCCCCTATGTATGTTTGATTTCTATGTATGGAAGATTCTACTTATATACTAGATGTTTCACTATCATAGTTGACTCTACTCCCAGGTTAGATACAATATCTGTTTTATCTCAGTTTATTTGTAGTTGATTCTCCTGCTCATATGTTGGAAGCATCACTATCGAATCAGTTGTTGTTCCTGAGCAAGGTTCTATCTTTTCAATATAATACAGGGTGTTTGACTTTGAAAGCTTATTCCTTAGATGACATATCCTTCTCCTGCTCTATCCTTGATCAAGCAAAGCATCAAAACTCTAACTATCCCCTATATTGGCCCTTCTCTTCCATTTTGAAATAGAACCTTAATTATGACTCCTTATTAGTGGTCACTTATTCCATATGTATGGTTGATTGCTCTGTATGCCAGATTCTGCTCATATACTAGATGTTTCACTATAAGTTGTCATTTATTTATTATTTTGTTTACAGGTAGACCCCATTTATGCAATAAGATTTGTTGTAAGAGAAGGAGGAGTTGAATATATTGTAGACCTAAAGAGTAAGACTTGTCAATGCTTGGTATTTCAAACAGTTGAGATACCATACACCCATTCAATTGCAGCGATAAACAGTAGAAATATGAACAAGTCTAGCTATTGTTCTCATTAGTTCTCAAGACAGTCTTGGCTACAAATATACCAGGGAGAATCCTACCAGTTGAAAACACAACATCATGGATTGTCCCAAATAGCATAAAGGATCTGATCACAAAACCCCCAGATAAGGAGGTTCTACTTGGGAGAAGACAAACATCCAGATATCCTTGTAGAACAGAATCTTCAAGAAACAATTACAGATGTTCGAGATGCAATAGAACTAGGAATAACATATAAAATTATCACTACGCTCCTATCCTTAATCAATATGTAAGAAGATACAGAAAGAAAAATAAAAGCAATAAATATTAATAAAATACAAATACGATAAGCGAAGACCAAAAGCAATAAATATTAAAAATTACAAAAATAAAACCATGGGTGAGTATTCAATTGCGAGTAGAAAAAAAGATGATATCAATCAACAAAACCAAACATCTAACCAAATAAATAAAAGTGGAGAACCAACTACTAAGGAGAATGAGATGACCCTTAGATTACAAGGTCTAAATTGTTTCTTATTTTATGACATTTAATCAAGGACAAATGTGATTGAAAAGTTCACAATGATCAAAATACTCATGTAGCAGTCGCACATAATTAATGATAAGACAGCCCCCATAGGAACAAGTTATACCTCATGGGCATGAATTGCCCTGTCACATTGTTTACTAATTTAGAAGATACTCAATAACTCTTGCCTCAAGGGCAAGACTTGCCACAAGGAAAGGCAAAAAAATTTCTTTGATAATAAAACATAAATATACAAAGATATAAACAAATGAATCAGTAGCGATTCTACATTGTATACTTTACATTATCACATAAAAAATAGCCGATTCAATTTGAAAAGACTGTTTAAAATTTACATAATCTCATAAAAATAGCTAAAACTCCTTGTACAGTGATTTTCAATAACTAAAAAACTAAACTACTGCTCCTGGTGCGTCCTTTTCCTCTTTTTCTTTCCAAATAATCTGCCAACTTTTTCTATAGTGTTGTCTTTTATACCATCTTTTAGTTTTCACTTTTCATAATCCCACAATAAATCTCCATACCTCATGCGAACATAACCAATGTCAATCTATTTAGGAATATCTATACCATGAATGACATATTCAGCACATGCACCAATAAATGATCCATAATCACTATGATACAAAAGAAATATATTACGTGAATATATGGAAAACGATACAAAAATAAGTGAAATGAATATTTAAAAAATAAATGCAATAATATATCATTGAATTTGTTGTGGCATCTCATCAACCATTTTTATCGACAAAGTGTCATTTTCATATTTGTCAATGCCCTTCTCAAGATAGAAATTGACCTTTTTCAGAAAATACGGTATCAATGTTTGGCAAGGTAACATCACTTTTTGAAAATATTTATCACTACGCCTGGTACGGTTGAAGTCGTATACATATATGCACCAATCAGTAAAGTCAAAAACTCCCTAAATCTAGTGTCCAAGTTCAGATTTTTCTCGTGGAACATAAACTGCAAATAAAAAGTTTGTGAAATCTTGAATAAAATTTAACAACAACATATAAACCCACAAGTTACGTGTTCCATCCAGATTAAGAGAAAAAGCCTTTGATATTGGAGTCATTGCATCTTTTGCAGTTTTTTCCGTCAACTCAAGTGCTCCAACAATTATTGTTGTTTCATCAGGTGTCAAATCTCCTTATTTTCTAGCCTATCATAGCAATAAGAAGCAAACAAGTTGAGGCATACAGTTAAAGGAACATAATAAATTGAAAACGAGGTTCAACTAGCTATAACACCTAATCTTTGTGAGATGAACTTGGTCGTGTAAGCGGATTGTGTTCATGCATACATACAAAATATTGCATGTCCAGAGATATATTTACACTTGCTTAGATTAGCATTAAAAATTGGGAAATACTGAATAGATTACCTCATTGCCATGAAAATCCACAAATGTTTTTAGTTCAGCTCTCCGTAGAAGAGCAGCGTGCCCCTTACCTAACATCCAATCCAAGACCTAAAAGAAAAACCAAGGATGAAGTTAATATCCCTTTTCTTTATCAAGCCAACTATAATATCCTTAACAACAGAAATTAGCACTGATAAATTCTCTCAAATTAATGCATGAGGTTTTGGCTTTTTTTCCAGATTCTAAAGATGAATATCCGTGTATCTTAATAAAGAAACTGATGGATATTTTACATACCAAGTTATTAGCATGAGAAGTTTTTAATTTATAGTAATAACAAAAAATAAATAGAGATAGAAAAATGGAGTAACTATGATATTATTACTAATTTTTTCCTTCTGTTCGGATTTACTTGTCACTATTTTCCTAATTTGATTTTCATTATTACTCATCATTTTTGACAAATCAAGAAAAAACAAAATAAAAAATTTAGTGTTTTACCCTTAGCATTAATTACTTATTCTCGAAATCATTTCCAATACCTACTACTAAACCTCAATTGATAGTGGTAATATTGTAAAGTCACTATACCAATCATTGTTTTTCTTAATAGTTGTGCCACATCAAAATGTGACAAGTAAATCCAAACGGAGGGAGAACATAAACAAGGAACTCCTCCATTCAACTTTATGTTGCATTCTTTCCATTTATTTCCAAGCTACAGAAAAGGAACAAAGCATACAAATTAACCACAATAGTGTATATGAGTACAGATCATGGGTTCATGTAGTTTTATTTCTTAAACCCTGTCATCTAACTCGGATTGAAAGTACAAGTTGGAAACCGAACACACAGCTGGTGAAATATCTCTCTCTCTCTCTCTAGTAGAAAAACATGAAAACTTAACAACTGTACATGAGTAAATTATAGAATGTGATTGTTGTGCTTTATACCTTACTAATTGGATAAGCAATGGGGAAGAATAACCAGAGAAGAAGCTGAACAAGGGGTGGTACAGTGGATCTAACTGTCAATCCATAGAGAGTATAGATTGATCAAGGAATTGGCTACAAATGTAAAATCGACAAACCTAGTTAGAGGACAAGAGCCGAGCAAATTCCATAGCTAACAAGCTGAAAGGTTAAGTTGATGAATATAATATAACACCTCTCAGAACACGAGAATCAATTTAACAGATACCAGTATTACTTCCCACGATGGTACAAGCTTTTCCAAGAATATAGGAAGAGACTACAACGAAAAAGGAGAAAAGTAATATACAGGAGAAATGTAATAAATAAGCTGACAGGGGTAATATAAGGATAACTATTGCCAAAAAAGTATTGGTACACAAACCTCCATTGCTAAGGAGTTGCCGATCAAGAGTGTGCAAAGCAATAGATGTTGGTTTTTTACCACCGGAAGTATTTTAGCTGTAAAAGAAAGGAAGAATACTTTAAAAGGCCGATCAAAGCAGACATAAGTACAACTCAAATTGTGCACAACGCTGCTTCTCTTCTAACTTATCCCACTATAATCCCTATTCTAATATGGGTGGTTATTGATACAATTGTATATCCATGATACATAAAGTGGCTTAACTTTTGTAATTGTGCATTCCAGGTATAAGAACAATCACGTACCTTTTTCTCTTACTCTTTCAACTATTCAAATACCTTTGCTTGGGTACATAATCAATGCATCATTCCTTTACTGTAAGTTTAATTACACTATTTACTTTGCAATAAATCACATCAAAGCATTTCTAGATAGTTTATTCAATTTCAAAGGAAAAATTCACTCTCTTTTACTTACTCGTGATTTATAGACTCCTTGCCTAAGTCAACATTTAACCTTTTCCAGAATTCCTTTGATATTTTGGGGTACCCAATTCTATACATATATTTACCCAGCTGATATAGGTCAAATGACCACCTTAATTTTTAAGGATATGATTGGAGGTCATCATTTAAATGATCAATACTTGGTCACCCTGAGGGCACAAGAATATGCAAGGAAGACTCGTTTTGAGCATAAGCAAGGCCGTGTGTGGAAGATTACTAGGAGCATCGAAGACTTGAGGACTCATGATTTTGGACAACTCTTAATGGGTCATGATTTGGTTATATTCATTAAGGGTGTTTTGGTCACTTCATTGGGTCTAAATGCACTCTATGGCCACCCCGCCCTTTAAGGGCATTGTTGTCATTTTTCCTTGTCTTGTAATAGAATATAAATAGAACATTTTTGGTATTTTTATCTTTAGTTGTTCATTGATGTAAGACTTAAAACATGAAACACCTTTAGCTGTAGGGCTTGGAATAACCACCACACCAAAATGAGGGTAACAAGTGTGGGTATCACTTGTGTTATAATGTTGGCTTAAGACGTTGGTGTTTAAAGGAGGTAAAGTTCCTCTTGTGTTAATGTAGGATTTAGGTTAACCATTGTGTGTAGTGTTAAAGGTCCAAGATTACCATATTCTTGGATTCTTAAGATTATACCAACCAAGGTCTAACTATCTATCCATTTTGTTTATGTTGTAATCGTTTGTTTGTGTTCTTGTAATTCAAATCCGTGACTTGTTGTTCTTGTTTCATTGTTGTTGTTATTCATTTTGTTGTTTTTTGCAGTTTTTAGGTGATAAACACATCAATACATTGTGTTCTTGTTGTTGTTTGTTGAATTCGAGTGTGTTCTTCAAAAGGATCCTCGAATCTTTGATCTTGTGGACTAATTTTGAAGTGTGTTTCGTGTTGTCCTTATAATTCTTGTATCACCAGCTGAACGATTTAAAAGAAAAAGTCTGACTAGAGCATAGAATAAGCAAGAGGAAATAGGACTCCAAGAATTGAACATATAGAAAAGTTTATAGCTTTATACCAAAGTTACAAAGTAGCAACTAGATATTTAGCTAATCAACTACTGAAACAACATCGTTAAAGGGGTGGAGGCCAAATTTTTATCATCTTCAGTGTATACATAACAAAGAGAATTTTTAGCCTTGTATATACATATACAATATGAATTTTTGACAAAGGGGGCCCAACTGACCCCTTCTACCTGCATAATGTAGGGGTACATACACTCATTCCTCCCAGACCCCACTTGTGGCTTGTAGAATTACACTTGGTATGTTGTTGTTAGTCCGAATGACCCCCTTTCGCCCCTTTAACTATACATCTGGCTCTACTAGTAAATAAGAAAGTTACAACTTTACACCAAAGTTACAAAGGTAGCAGGTAGATATTAGCCAATCCAAACTACTGACCAATATTAATGGAAGTTGGATATTCATGAAGGGTATTCATCATCTACAATATATACATAAAAATAGTTTTTGACCTTATAAAATGACATATGAATTTTCGCCAATGCACAACCTCTACTTAACTCTACCCCTAGCTCTACTAATGAAGTAAATGGCAAGAATAATAGATAAGACATCAAACTTCCATGAAAAGCAAGAAAACAAACAATAAAAATCCAAACCAACAAACTTTAGCACTTCTTAATAAACCTGAAAAAAACTACTGATCAACATTAGAAGAAGCTGAATTTTTACCAAGACGTTCATCGTCTACAAAATACACGTAATTTTTTTTTAAGCTTGTATCCAAAGAACCAAAATAAATATAACCATTACAAACAACCTAACAAGAAATACTGTCAGCATGTTTGACCTACTAGAAGAAATAGAGGAATAAAACAAAGGACAAGTCAAAAGCACATTACAAATATAGATTAGGATAGCAGGTGATAATATCGTGTCATTCAAAGGTCGACCACAAGTTGCAAGTGAATAAAACCGCTCATTCTAATCCACAGAACAAGAGCCAAACATTAAATATTCAGGTATCACATCTTTGAGAAATGAGAGATCTGTGGGTCGAAGCTTTCTTTCCTACACGTGCCATTGATGAATCCCAACTTGTTTATTCCAAGTATGGCAATTCTCATCGATTCAATCCACACAATAGTTTTTAGATCTCACTAAGTGAATAAAAATCAACATAACTCCAGACAGATTTGATGCATTCAGATACAATTGATGATTATGACTCAATTTCTTGGGCAATTCATTATCTATCACCACCACCACTGTTAATCCTACTAGCTTTCTTAATTTTTCTCCATAATTATATTAACTTAGACCATATCAATAGTCAATAGCTCTTATACCATGATGCAAAAGAGGATCAAGAGAAAGAGGAGAAATGAGGATAATCTCCAAGGTGAACCAAGTTATGATCCAATGGTTGATGAGCAATATCGTGAGTCTATTTGATTGAAATCGGATGAAGAGAAAGAGGAAAAAGAGAATGAATATTTGAGAAATGAGGAAAAAAGATAAACAATGAGAATTAATAACTTAGAAAAATCTGGGAAAAAAAAGAAATAAAAAAACTCTAAATAAAGGTTAAAGACAAATAAATTAAAAAATAAAAACTGAAAATAATAAAAAATGGAATAATAAATTTGAAGGAAAAAATAAAAAAGTGAAAAAAAAGTAGAATTATAAAAGTAAAGGGAAAACAAAAAAGTGAAAATAATAAAAAATAAAATTTGAGAGATACATGAGTATGGAAAGTTTAAAATATATTTGAGGTGTAGAGGGACAAAATGATACTTTTAGTATATTAAAAAGTAAGGCAGACTATTCTTATTTAGGGTCAAATATCTAAAGCTACCCATATTTGGATCTATAGCATGCAATTTCCTGTGCATCATTAGTTTGGGCCTGCATAATGAGTTGGAGAACATCCACATTACCCAACTATTCGTTGACTCCGACAACTAACTTTTATCCTTTAACCCCAACGACACCAACTCTACCTAGTTGTATCAAGGAAGAAATTTGTCCGAATTCATTTGTTAGCGTACTGTCTAGTCCTCTTGGGCATCATGCGAGGATAATATCGCGTTTCATTCTTACTAAAATTTCAATACTATCCTTGCATGATGTCCAGAGGACTAGACTATTAGTGTGTTTGCAAATGAACTCGACCAATAGTATGGTCTTCCTTGATACAATCAGATATAGTCAATGGAGTTGGCTTTAGATGAAAGAAGAGAAATGAGAGCAAGAAGTTGTACTTGAAAATTTTTAGCTTTCTAGTTCTGTCACAGAAAGCAACTAAAGGGTGAAAAATTAAAGAAGAAAAGAAGGGTTTTTATAGTTAGTATGGTATGTTTTTACAAAGATAATATTTGGAAATTTTATAACTAACATTCTATAGACATTAATTTACATTAGATTTTCTCATAAGTCAGTTGTATTTATCAATCTTAACAACCTACCAAAAACATAATATTCTTAATAAAAAAATCAACATAAAAAAAAAGGCAAGTGAATTATTGTTATTATTAATTCATTTTTTCCAGTCAACCCATATTGCATAAAAAATTCTGCAAGATGATATGACTAGTAAGTATTAGATTTACAAGATTACCAAGAAAGAATTTTTTTTAAGGAACAAATTATAAGTGAGAAAATGATTAGAACAGCATAAATAACAATCCATTTTAATCTTGTTTTTTTTTATGTAACTGAAAATCAAGTCATTTGGAAGTCAAGTAAAAATTGACATTTATTATGACTTTATGAAAGACCCACAATTGGCGTCCATTAAATTAATTTAAGTCATTATCTATTAAACTAACATTACGTGACAGAAAAATGAAAAAGAATTTATGATTTTTTTTATTTTAAATATAAAAAACAGTTGTATTTTTTTTTTAAATATGCGAATTGGGTAGACTGAAAAAATATATTTTTTTTCGTGTGTATGACACGACCCGAACTAAGGCCCAGATCGACACGAACATTTCAAACCGTGAAGGCCCGAGAGATAACTGGCAATCTTACACGCCATTCTTATATTTATAAGGAAGTGTGGAAAAGATAACAAAATGGAAACATGGTCATCTGATTATATTAAGAAAACAACACGGCATAAGTTCAACAAGACTCAAATCCATCTAACACCTGTCTGCGAAATCTCTACTAACTAAAGGAAAACAATATATGTTTGAAGATCGGGACAAGGCCCCTGGTCAAACCATGAACCAAAACCAAATGAGATTAACATAAGTGATCAAGACGCCTTCCGAAGTAAGGGAGGCTCACCAACTTTGAATGTCCGACAACAATCTACTATTTAGTAAGACCGCTAGACTGGGCCTCGGAACATGAAATATAGACGGTCAATACAGATGTATTGGTACGTTGAGTAATCCAAAATAACATACTTTTATATAACATAAGTTAGAGCAATTTATGAAATATTTTACATACAATATATGAAAATGCATGGGCATGCTTAAAAGAATTTAAAACATTTCTTGAAACCATGACTTACTCTTTATCTTACTTTTGAGTTAGGTGGTACACCCTACAACTCCACAATCCCACGGGCTATAAGGAATCCACCCTTAACTAGGCGATCAAGCCCCTAGCCCAAGTTTGTCCCAAGGGTTAGTCTCTATCTCTAATATGCTAAGGGGCACAAAGCCAGCGTTTGGTCCCTCTTGGGGACATAATAAATCCGCATCGACAAAACACGATTTCCTACAATGAGCCTTTCCACTCAAATGCATTCTTTGGATAACCACCTAACTCTCTTTAAATCCATTTTTAACTCATTAAGACATCCATTCTTTGAAATCAAAATTTGAAAATCTTACTATGTTATGACATTCATTTGTTTGGCATCGTCATACCAAAACTTCCAAGTCATATCTCTAAGCCATAAAATATCATGTTACGGTACTTTCATTCAAAACAGTGTTTAGACCACCAAGTCATTCAAACAGTACAGGAGGATTTGTATATCGAATTAAATGAAACCTATACAAAGACTCTCTCTTTCAAATCTTAATACATGTGGTGGTCCATTACTTGTAGCAAAGCATGCAACTCTTTAAATCATCACTTTTCATCTAGATTAACAGGAAACACCCTCTCTTAAGTTCATAACCAAAACCAAGTCTTAAACTATATTAAATATATTTGTATTCAAGCTTCTCAATATGCAATTGATATGCAATTGAATAATTCATGACATATGTAAACAAGAGGCTTTATAACAAGAGAGGGATTATAAATGTTTATGCTCTCAATTCAACATTCAAACTCAAAAAGCATACATACTTATATACGAGTACAAATCAAATTTACGGAAAGGACTCAAGACCAAAACATTATCTCATTGAAAGAGTTCACAAAGCATACTTTTTAGTTTAATTCAAAACCCTTCATAAATACATGATTTCTCAACGTTCAAAACATTATAAAAATGATTTCATCATACCCATGTAGTTTAGAAAAAACCACATACCTTAATGATGAAGAATTTGCGAAAAGATTAAACCTTTAAGCTTGATTGCCCAAACCCTAAGTTGTTTTTCTCCTATTGTAATTTAGATGATTAACTAATGATTTTCTAGGGTTAAAACGTGTTTTAGGGACTTAAATACGTGTTAATATGTTTACGGATGATTATTGGGTGACAAAAGACCATGTTGCCCTTGTAATACTCAAAAATAGAGTTTCTGCACCACTTAGCCATAGGGTTTGTGGCTCCATATCCACAGCAAACATTGAAATTTGCGGCACCAAGTCCATGGAAAACATTAGGCTTTATGTCAACCTTATTTCCAACCTTTTCCGGTGAGCGTTGGTGATGTTAAGGCGATGTCAAGCCATCGCCTAAGCTATAGTTTGCGGCGCCTACTTAATTTTGAGGTCGTTAAACACCCCCAACACCCCCCAAATGTCAATACATCAGCTACCATCACTACTGTGGTCCTAAAGATCATTTTAGAAGCATCAAATAAGTGTTACGACTATAGGGTGTCACAATTATACAACCTGTATGGTGCCTTATTCAAACACTCATAACCTCTTACTCCAGACTCAGATTGATGAACGGTCGGA
Source organism: Capsicum baccatum var. pendulum (assembly GCA_030864225.1). Taxonomy (NCBI): domain Eukaryota; kingdom Viridiplantae; phylum Streptophyta; class Magnoliopsida; order Solanales; family Solanaceae; genus Capsicum; species Capsicum baccatum. The sequence goes on along the minus strand of CM061556.1, from coordinate 236,390,211 downwards.
GGCGTTGGAAAAAAGACTCGAATGTACTTAAATTGATATATACTAGGCCACATAAATATTTATATATTAAGAGTAACAGTAACTGGAAGTTGACCCATGCAAAATCGTCAACTAAAAATCAACCGATAGGAAAAGTTTTCAATTGGACTTTGTGTTAGGGGATTTTTGTGACCTAAATTCATATTCAAAGGTATTCAAACACTATAGGATTGATAATCACACATATATTAACAAGGATTCATTGGTTTCTGGTCTATATGTGTAGGGACGACAGTTTAAATTCTAGCCCAAAGGTGCGGGTGTTACATTATCTCTCCCTTGGGATCATTCATCCTCGAATGATGGGTAGTGACTCGTTCAAGCTCTAAAAGTATGAAATAATGAAAGTAACCTTGCATTGAACATTCCTCCTCAAAAATATATGCAAAGACATCAAAAGAGCTTCATGATAACCCCTATTAAAATGTGTAAGCACGAAGCGTGAGATATAAGAATTGACATAGAGATGACCTTGCACATGATATCTTAGGATCGTAATCATCACGGCATATGATGTGAGTTTATTTGGTGACCATAGGTCTTGATTTACATCGGTACAACTATGAAATGAGATTTTGCAGGAGACAGGAATACAAACATTCTCTACTTTACAAGATACAAAGAATAGATGTTACACCTAGAAACACTACTCATCTATGGCCTAAACAAAAAATAACATACTTCATTATTTCCAACATACAATTATCCCATAACACTTCTAACCACAAGAGTTTGAGCCCCGCCACGTAATACTCCTATGTTGAAGCCTAACTCAGAGAAAAGAGGAGCTAGCTTAAGCTATGGGACCTCATACCCTACATCTCTTTAAGGATATTACCTCACCTTATCACTACTATCAAACACCCTCGGGTCTTAATTCAGGGAGTACTAACCACATAGCACTTTGGTTTGAGTTTTCATCAATCATAATATTCAAGCCTATCATTTCATGGATCTCCCCACTAGGACCGGCAAATTCTATCATTATTACCAAAAAAAATTTCCACATATCTCCTTTCAAACTATTTCACTTAACGAAAGTTCATCTCCTTCTTTTCCCCTTTACCTATAACCTTAGCTCAAGAAATTACATCAAAATTTTCACATTGAAGAACATCTACTCCCTTACCTAAGACATTACTAAATATTCACAACCACCATCACACTAATATACGGAGGGTCATTGAGCAACCCGAGCATAAGCATCATGAATGGGAGTAACACTATTAGACTATAACTTATACTTATTACACTACTCAAGGAGGGACATGAGGTAAAGATACAATATAATCACGAAGTGGTTTATATATCAAGAGTCTTGATCATAAGTAGAGAGACACTTTGTCATAAACACAACAAAGCATGAGTCCTTAGGATAAACCATACCGAGAAACATAAGTGCTTACATCATGAGTCGTATGACATAAGTTTAGGATTCATGAAGTCAAAAATTGAGACAAGGACATCTACTCGAAGCTATCGCTTCTCATTTTCAGATCTCAAATAGTCATAAGTTTGTAAAACTTTATCTTTTTGGGTAATCCTGGCATAAAATGAATCAGCAACATTTAGAAAGCATATTTTATTAGAACCAAACATTTTGTGAGACATGAATTTTTATCGATCATGAGCAACATAATATAGAGCTTGAATATCTGGAATATTAAATTACCGAGGGACATTATTGCTTCTAGTTTGGAGGTCAAAAAATGACATAAGTTACATAGAGATCTCAAACCTTAGATATAGGCAAGACTTGAATACATAAGACTTTGGTAGAATGACCTCTTAAATTGGAGTAGGAGGGGCTTGCTTGCATAGGAATTGATTTTATCATGATTCTTACTTGAAACTTGACACCACAAGAAAATACGGGAACTATTTAATTCATCATCTCCCCCTTAGATCAAAGTCACAATCCTAAACTTAAGGACATATCTTCTCATTAAATCTTACAAGAACAACACTCAACACAATAGGGTATCAGCATACACATAAATGTTGAACTTCCCCTTTTTAACTATACTCTAAAGGAATTGCTTTCCAAGAACGCTACTCTTAATTTTCACCATCCTCTATAGCAATCAACCTACAACTCCCAGTCTCATGAGCATACCCATCCTCATGCCTTATCACATAAAAATCCACTCTCCACTACTTAACATTCTAACATTAGACCGTTAATCACATAACTTACATCATAATAAAATCTTTAAGACTATACCAAAGGAACATACTGCCTACTTATAGTTCCTCCATTCATCTCTAAAGAACATCACACAATAACTCCTTAGTCTTCTCCGTACTACGAGAGTCGAGAATGAAATCTAGGTACACGTGACACTCGTACACATTACACTTTATCTAACAATATACTACCTCCAGGTTAAACTTATTCTTATATACTCACGCTCTTATACACTTAATGACTCGACCACAATTCATCATTTTAACACTAGTCCTCATGTACATAGATATCATAATTATCCACTTATTTTTTCACAAGTTGCCAACCTAAGCTATTTCACACCCCATATTAAGCCTACTAATTCATTCCCATAAAACATACATCACTAATCTTAAACTACTATCCTTTTTACCACTACCCACATCTTAAGTTTAAGCCTATAGCCTACAATCAGGGTCGGATCTACATGGAGCCCAGAGGGTTCATCCGAACCCCCTCGACCAAAAAAATACACTGTGCATGTAGGATCAAATTATTGTTTTAGGTATGAATAACTAGCACTGCACCTCCTAAACAAAGTATCGTCTGCAACTCAATGGTAAAAGGGCTCAAAATCTATAACTTTTATTGCTTATTTACTATTTGAGAATATTGTAAGAGTGAATATCACTTACATTTCTTTTAAAATACATACCCCGATTTTACATCTTCACCTATAATAGTTATTAATGTTTTTTATTTTATTATTTTTAATTTTTTATTTTTAAATTTCAAAATTATCATATTTTATTATTTTATTGTTTAAAAGTATTTTACTTTTATTCATGCAGTGATATTTTAATTGTAATACTAATCGCTTATTGATTATTTTTTTAGAGAGGTAAATTGCATGGTCATATATTTTAAGAAGTTGTGATTCTTTTATTGTTTGAATATTAAGATGCTAGAGTTAATTTGCTTCTCATACTAGCGTTTGTATTGTTGCATTTAGAAGTTTTATTTTCCATGACCTTTTAATCAATTAATGTGTTTTTTTAGTAATATTTTGTTTTATTATATTGTATTACTATATTATTAATTAAAAAATTTATAATACATGAATCTTAAGCTCCATGCCTCGAGTCTTTCGGCTCACCCCCTGCTAAGTAAAATGCAATGTCTCCTATACCACCGCCTTTTAAAACACTGATTTAAAGTATGCAATTATTTAATTTCTATTACAATGATTTGATGTGAATAAATAATGGTGGTCTATATATATTATATACCCGTTTTTAGTTATACCTTCCTATGAAAATGATTGCCAGCTTAGGTACCATATAACCTAGACAAGGCATGTAATAAACTTTTCATTTAGTAAAAGTAGTTTTTTTAAAACAGAAAAAAATATTTGGATGTGAATAATATAATATTTCTAGACAGATTAAAGATATAAGCAATTATTTTTGATTTAACTAAAAGCAATTGATATTACTTGTAATTACATGTACAAAATTCTATTTTTTTTTTCACTTTTTGATAATGTTGCACGAACTAAAAGTTTCATATTTATATATGATGATTGTACTATTATGAAGGAGTTAAAATTAAATGTTAATCTCCAAATTAGTTACTCTCTTTAACTAATTTTATCCAACAAACTGTTGGGTTCATAGTAAATGAGAGGTGTGAATGGAAAATGGAGAAAACCTAGTGGAAGAGAAAAATTAAGATCACACCAATATGAAAAGTGTACTCAAAAATAGGAAAGCTTACTAAATTCTCCCACATTGGTCAGAGAAAGAAGCTTTAAAGTGTTTATATTGTGATACACACTCCCACATGGATAAGTGAGGCAAGGAATAAGATATGCCTCGCGCCATCGTCATTGTCGCTCGCTCGGCTTCGACTTCGGCATTGGAAAATGAGATCTATCTTTTTGGACAAATTTTATTTGATGATCCAACTCTACCAAAACGCAACAGTTGTGTTGTTTCAGAAGGATGCAATCTTTCAGCAAAAGGACACACTGATTCATGGAGAGAGATGACTGTTCAGGAAAATATGCAATCTTTGGATGAACAGACATGAATTTACAGAATATGTGTAACCTTTGACATGAACCATTACCTCTTTTTAGAAGAGTAGAAGAGGCATGTTATGGCTATAAAAACCTGTTTTCTTCCACAGGTTTTGATACAAGAAATTTCAGAATAAAAAATACTCTTTTTCTCTTCAAAAATTCTGTGTGATCATTCAAACTGGTGAGTGCATTCGACGAGTCCAAATATTTGAGGTACCGCTATAATTGGATTGAAGGCCATTCTTTTACCTCACCACTTTCTGTCCGCAATGGTTCACTAGAGAAGACGCTCCTAAGGTTCCCAAGGAAACCTCGGACAAAAAGCATTCCGTAGTTGTAGAAGCTTGGAAAAATTCAGACTTCCTTTGCAGCAATTATATTATGAGTGGTATCCAAGACGACCTCTACAATGATTACAGTGGAACTAAGACATGGAAGGAATTGTGGGGGGGCACTTGAACGAAAATATAAAATAGAGGATACGGGAATTAAGAAATTCTTTGTTGCACAGTTCCTAGACTTTAAAATGATAGATAACAAATCGGTTGTCTCTCAAGTGCAGGAGTTACAAGTCATCATACATGATCTCCTAGAAGAAATTATATCTTTGAAAAGTACCTTAGTTGAACAAATTAAAAAGGTTCTTAATACTCACATAAATTGTTTTGTAGGTTTGATTGTGAATGATGCATTTCAAGTTGCAGCGATAGTTGAGATGCTACCACCTTTGTGGAAAGACTCCAAAAACTAAATGAAGCATAAACACAAAGAGATAATTTTTGAAGATCTTATTGTTCGACTGCATATTGAAGAGGATAATAATGCTGCCGAGAGAAGGTCAACAGGGAATTTTACAATTAATGGAGCATATATTATAGAATATGATCAAAACAATTCTAAGAAAAGGAAGCAAGTTGAAAAAGAAAGCAATCAACCCAAGAAGAAATTCAAGGAAAAATACTTCAATTGTGACAATATTGGCCACAAGTCCACGAATTATCGTGCCCCAAGAAAGGCAAGAAAAAGGATCAAGCAAATATGATTGAATCCAACAAAGAATGCGATAATTTGTGTGCTATGTTCTCAGAATGCAACTTGGTGGGGGAATTCTCGCGAATGGTAGATGGATTCTGGTGTCACCCGCCATGTATGTGCCAATAAAGAGTTGTTTTCATCATTTTCTCTGGCTCAAGTAGAAGAAATGATCTACATAGCTAACTTTGCTATTGCTTCATTATCAGGTTAGATCATGTGTTTCATATGTTGATGACTTAAGATAGCAAATCCTCGCAGAAGCACATGGTGCACGATACTCTATCCATCTAGGAGCCACTAAGATATACCGTGACTTACAGGAAATCTATTGGTGGAGTGGTATGAAGAGGGATATTGTAGAGTTTGTGGCTAAGTGTTCGAATTATCAACAGGTCAAGGTTGAGCACCAAAGACCTAGTGGTACATCGCAGGAGTTCAGTATCCCCACTATAATACACTGTACTTTTCCTAGCCTAAATTCATTCCTAGAATGTTAAAGGATAACATCTAAAATGAAGAATATTTATTTTTTATGGAATTTTACAGATTTATACCTCCCATTGTCTGGGAAACTGAATAATATTTTCATCGATACTAAGTTTGCCTAAATCCGACACTCGGTGAAGGACTTATGACGTTTTTAAATCGATAGTGTGCCACTTGGGTACTCGGCACATCGCAGAGGAGGGTAAAATGATAATTATCAAATTCCAATGGCCCTCCACGATAGCCCCACGTTACAGAGGAGACTAAATTCCCAATTGTCCCATTCCAGTAGACCGACACAATTTTGGCACATCGCGGAGATGGCTAATTTCCCAATTATCGATTTCCAGTAGCCCAACGTGATATTGGCGCATCGTGCCAGTGGCCAAAATGTCATTTAAAAGGGGCACCACGATGGTGGCACATCGAGGAGAATGTCCATTTTTCACTCATCCATTTTCTAGTAAGCCACCGCGATAGTGGCCCATCGCGGTGGCCACCCAAATTGAAAAAAAGTTACATTTTCAGATCCATCCAGGAGTTTAAAGAGGGAATTTGGTCAATTTCCAAGGCCCCAATTCATCCAAAACAAAGAATTAAACCCACTCTAAGCACTTTATGCGCAATTTCATCCATTCTCTCTCAAAGCAAAACCTTAAAGCTCCAAAGCTTCTTCTCCAAGAAATCAAAATCCTCCATAGATTCTCCAAGAAAGCTCTAAATTGAGGATTCTCAAGGCAATATAATCAATAACTCATCCCCAAGAACTCAATTGGGAATCAATAACTCAAGTTTCTTCATCTAATCATCAATCAATGTATGCGGGGTTATGAACAAGGACAATCCTTTTGTCCTTGTGCCCAAAATTATATTTTTTAGTAAATTTCTTATTATTTGAAATTGGGGTTCATACCAATAATTATTATTTAAATATTATAAGATTTCAAGTGATTGAATGTTGAATTGCATGACTATTTTCATATAATTCTGCGTAAAGTACAATTTTTGAGATTTTTTCAATTGAGTTTAAGCATGATATTGAGATTCTTGATTTTATTATTTTGATATTGTTGAAGTATTTGAAAAAAGCATATTGAGCATGTTGTTTTGTTATGATTTTACATGAGTTTGAAGCATGGGTCATTAATCCCTAATGAGTATTGCTATTTCAAGATTGATTGTGCTATGATCACTTTATGACTTTGAAGCATGGGTCATTAGTCTCATTTTCATCCTTTTTGTTCCTGTAAACCTACTTAGTTCCTACAACAGTCTTGTCTGCAAGTCTAGGAACTAGGTACCACACTTTATTTCTGTGAAACTAATTTAGTTCTTGTATGACAATCACCCAATCAACATACTTATAAGTATCTTTGACATTCTTGGGTTCAATGGTGGAGATAAAAGCTTAGAAGGTAGCTTGATTTCTCACCTTAGATTTGGTTTGCATTCCAGAGTCCAAAGGTGATGTAAGATTCTTCAGAGGATGCGAGGACTTATGCTTCCAATTAGATCCTCTAATCCTTGAATTCGGCTGATTGGGGTCAGGTTCCTTACTTACTTAATCATTAGGAGGTTGAGTGGGTGAGCCTGTGTTTCCATGATGAGTATCTGAAGGATCTGGTCCCTCATTGGACTTGGTATCTTCATCTTCATGACTTACTATTCTAAGTTTCATCTTTTTCATTATATTTCTGATCCCTGCTTCCTTCTTTATTTAAGGAGTCTATTTGAATCTGTAGAAGCTTCTTTAGTTCTTCATTATCCTTGTATCTTAAATCCTCCATGCTTTTTGATTAAAGATACCATGAATACTTTCTTCTACATATAGGATACTTTTGTTAAATATCCTGCAGGCCTTGCTAGTTGCTGAATACTCAACTAACAATTCCTCATCACTTTTGGGATCAAACTTCCCAAGATTATCTTTGCCATTATTCAAGACAAAACACATGCATCCAAAAGCCCTCAGGTACCCAAGCTTGGGTTTTCTATTGTTTAGTAGTTCACAGGGAGCTTGTTCAACATAGACCTGATTAGGCATCTGTTAGTTACATAACAAGCAGTGTTGATAGCTTTAGCCTAGAAATTTTTAGGAAGGCCAAAATATGTCAAAATCGTTATAGCAATTTCAACTAGTGTCCTATTTTTCCTTCCACAACTCTATTTTGCTGAAGGGTCCTAGGTGCTGAGAAATTGTGACTGATTCCATGCTCTCCATAAAATTGACTCATTTTTAAATTTTCAAACTCAGTCCTATGGTCTAATCTTATCGCTGCAACCTTGGAGTTATACTTTCCTTGAATTTTCTTGACAAGTACGGTGAATGATTCAAAATTTTTATCCTTGCACCTTAGGAATATGGTCCAGGTGAACCTTAAGAAGTCATCAACAATCATAAAAATATACCTCTTTCCTTCTCTGATTCGAACCTTAACAGATCCACATAAATCCATGTGCAGCAACTCCAAAGGTTTGGAAGTGCTAACATGTTTCTTCTGTTTGAATGAGGATCTTGTCTGTTTTTTTCTAACACAGGTATCACAAACTTTGTATTCTACAAATATGACCTTAGGAATTCCATGGACCAGGTCCATAGCAACCAGTTCATTTAGTAATGATGAGCTCACATGTCCTAGTTTTTGATGCCACAGTTCAGTGCTATCACTTTGAGCACTAAAACATGTAAGCTCATCACCTGAAACTGAGTTAAGGTCTGCTACATACATGTTTTTGCACATTTTTGATTTCATTATTACTTCACTTAAACTGAGACTAGTCACAGTGCATCCATCTGACATAAACTTGACTTTATTTCCTTTATCACAGATTTGTTACACACTCAGGAGGCTGTATTTTAATCCATTGGCAAAATATATATTTGCAGTTGCATGATTTAGTGATCTTTCAATCTTACCAACACCTTCAATATTTACTTCTTTTTTTATTTCTAAAGGAGAAACTTCACTCATGAAGTTCCTTGAGTGAGATTAAGGCTGCATTTGTTTTTTTAATATTCAGACGTCTGAATCTAATGCACATCTAAATGATTAAGATATTGTCTCTAGATCTGAAAGTTGAATGATTAAGACTATTTGTTTTTAAACATTTGAATGTGTAAAAAAAGTTTATTTTTATATATAATAAAATAAAAAACTACAATTCAAATTAAAAACTAGTTATATATCAGAAAAGTATGTAATTTAATACAACAAAATTATTATTTAATTGAAAAAAATATTTATGTTTGTTAGTAATAGTGAAGATGATTTATAATGGTGGTCGTGGTGACAATGATTGATGTTAGTGATTAGTAATGTTGGTGGTGATAGTTGTGATGGTTGGTATTGTAGTGACTATTATGATGGTGGTGGTTGATAGTGGTTGTGATGTGACGTTGCTTGATGTTAGTAGTTAGAGGTGTTGATTATGATGGCTGAAAAATAAATTCAAGATGGTTGATGATGTGTTGGTGCTAGTTGGAGATGTATTTAGTTATGATGGTGGAGATGGTTATTAGTAGATATAAATTATAGAGATGGTAGTAGTTGAAGTAATGGTGGAGGTGGTATTACTAATGAAAATGGTGGTGGCGATCGAAGAATGTGTGGAGGTTGTGATGTATTAGTGGCAGTTACCAGTGGTGCTAGTTATAATAGATGAGTTGGTCGATAGTAGGGATTGGCCAGTAGTGGTTGATGATGGTGTTGTTGTTGATGGTGGTGGAGGCAGTGAATATAATTAGAATAATAGAGGTAGTAGGTATGGTAACGGTTAACAATAGTAGTTGGTAGTGATATTTATTATCGATGGTAGCTGTGAGGGTGGAGGTGGTTGGTGGTTGGTTGTTGACAATGGTGGCGAAGATAGAGGCGGTTAGTGGTGACTGATGATTATGAATAGAGAGTGACAGTGAATATTATCCAACGCCAGAATACCTCTTTAGACCTATTAAGACTTGATTCTAGATCTAAATGATTAAGACTTATTCAGACCTATTAAGAGATAAAATCTTAATAAAAACAAATACACTTAATGATCTGAAGTCTGAACCATTCAGATTCAGACCTCCATCAAGTGCAAACAAATGAGCCCGAAGTCTTCTATTATTCTAGTCATGTGCTTGGAGCATCCAATATCCATGGACCAGTACTGATTACTTTCTCTTTCTCTCACCTACATTATCAATCACTTGTAAGACTTGGGAATCTATTTGAGCCTGGATTCATATAAAGAAAATAGAGTGATAACGAATCTTTTGGTCCAACTGGGCAGTCTTGCATGGTGGTTTTCTATATGAGTACCTGGCCAATGCCTTGGACCAGATTTTCCATCAGACTTATTCTTCTCACGACTATACACATGAAAGCTTTGCTCAGCCTTTTTTCTAGACTCACAATCCCTCTTCAAATGCCTATATATATTACAATGGGTACACATCATATTAACAAACACAGAGACATACTTTATACTTGCTAAGAGATTTATAAGGAGGGTTGATGTTCTTTGTACATAGACTTGCATTCTATTAAATCTTTGATTTGTCATACTGGTCAAAAGTTTAGACGAGGCAATCCACTTAAGAGACTTAAGAAGTGTTTCTTTGACTCATATAACGTCCCCTTCTAGCTGGGAGTTTCTACTTAAGGAGGCTGCAAAAAGTTTTAAGACTTTTCTAACCTCACCTCAAGTTCTAACTGCAAACTACTGGCTTTCTTTTATCCTTTAGATTGATCTATAGAGAAACTCAACATTTTTTCTTTGAGATTATCATTTTTTTGATAGAATAATTAATTTTTCTCCCAACTCAGACACTTTAACAATAAGAGACATTTTTTTTTATTTTTAGACACTTCAAGGGTTTCACTCCAGAGGTCATTCTCATTAGTAAGATCTACAAAGGAGTCTATCAAGGCACTTGATAGGCCCTTGAGTCTCTTTAGAGAGTAATTGTTAAGATTTGGTTTGATATTAAGAAGAGTTACCTCTTCATCATTAGACTTGGTCATGAATGCAAAGAGTGAATTAAAGGCATCATCTGAATCTTCAATCATCTTTATCAAAATGTTTTTGGGGAGTTGAGAGTCATCAAAATCACTAGATGAGTCTCCCAAGGCTGCTAGGGATTGCTTGACAACATATTTAACAATTGTTCTTCATCTGGCTTTGTCTGCAAACCGGTTCTTCTGCTTTCCTTTATCTACTACACCCCTTCCATAATCCATATGTTCTACCTTGTGCCTTGGCAATCCCTCATAAAGTGACCAAATTTTCCACACTTATAACACAAATCATTTCCTGTGATGAGTTCCCTCTTTTTTGAAATTCTCTATTTTTCGTCATAACCTTGAAAAATCTCTTAGTTATGTAAGCTACATCCTCATCCTCTTCACACTCTTCACCTTTGACTGCTTTGAGTGCCGAAGTCTTCTTTTTCTTAGGTTCTTTCTTATGCTGCTCCTACTTCTTCTTCTTCTTTTTCTTCTTATTCTTCTTCATTTCATAGGTTTTTAGGTTTCCTATAAGCTAATCCATTATGAGAGTTTTTAGGTCCCTTACTTCAGTAATAACATTGAATTTGCTCTCCCATGACTTGGGAAGAATGCTGATCACTTTTCTCACTTTCTTGGTAGGCTTGATGTCCTCACCCATACTATACAATTCATTGGTGATGGATGTAAACCTTGTATGCATTTCTTGAATAGTCTCTTCCTCCTGGTAAATATTTGATATTGAGTAGTAAGCATGTAAACCTTCGACTTCTTTACTTGGCTAGTTCTCTCATAAGCAGTTTTCAAACAATCCCAAATCTCCTTAGCAGATTCACAAGGGAGATCCTGATGTACTCATCAGGTCCTATGCCACATACTAGTAACTTCTTTGCCTTTTAGTTTTTTTTCAATCTTTCTGTGACCATCTTCATCATATTCTCTATGAGTTTTGGGGATGATTTTAGTGACCTATCCTTCTTTTACTTCTCTCATGGGACTATATGGACCATTCAAAATTACATTTATCAGCCCACTGTCTTTCGCCATTATAAAGTCATGCATTCTTGTCTTCCACCAACCATAGTATTAGCCATTGAATCTTTAGGGTCAGGTGGTGTACTGACCTTCTTCCAGGTTTGGTGGAGTAGCCATTTGAGTTGGATCCTCTCTAGGTGTTAACCTTTTAGAGAGAGCTAACTCTGATACTGTAATACCCCAAACTTTCCTTAAGCCTACATTGTATCTCTATAAGATTAAGGAATGACTTTAAAGTGAGTAATATTTAAATCATATAGATTTTTCCTAATTTTGACTATTTATCATGGACAAAATTAAATTATCTTTCCAACAATACCAATTTTGCACAAATCTGGTATCGTTGTAAAAAGTTATGGACGTTTTACGGATAACTGTCCAAACTGCCCAGGAGCGACTGGCAGGCTGATGGACCGTCATGCAAGTGACGGGCGTCGCTCCGACCATCACAACCGAGATAGTAGACCCATTCACTGGCCAAGTGCGACGGTCAGGCCGACGAACCATTGAGCTAGTGATGGACCATCGCCCAAATCATCACAACTAAGGCAGTAAGTCCCCGTTCTGGTCCAGGCGCGATGATCAGACCGACGGATCATCGAGCCAGCGATGGACCATCTCACGATCTGTTCTAAGCCATTTTTAAAAGGTCTTTTTGGTATTTTCCCACCCTTTTTAACACCTAGACATATCAAAACAAAGCATAGAACTTCAGATTTATCCAAAGCATCAAGAACTACGGTTTTCTCTCAAGATTAACCCTCAAGAGCAAGACCCATTTACTTCTCCAAGATTTCACCATAGTTTTTGCAAATTGATTTAAGAATCAAGGTTCCCAAGCAAAAAACTTCAAGAACCCTCACTCAAGAATGCAAAAAATAATCTCAAGCAAGCTTGTTCATCTAAATTCATAATCGAAGGTATGTGGGGTTCGAACAAGGATACTCCTTTCATCCTTGTGCCCAAAAGTTGTTTTAATTACAAAGATATATGGTTTTACATGTTTTCTTATGAAATTGAAGTATGGGTTTATACCCTATGTTATTATTTTTTGAGATTATGATGGTTTCACTATTTTAGAAATTGAAGTACATGAGTATGTTGAGATTATAATGCATATTGCTGAAAATTTCCAGACTTCTATATGATTATTGAATCTTTATGATATCAAGTATGGATTTTGATACGTCTTAAGCTGAGATTGAATTATGGGTCATTAAGCCCTACTTGAGATTGTAATTTTAAGAACTTTGGTGCTATAAGCACCCATGATTTGAGTATTTTGAGATTATTGAGAAACTTTTGACCGTGATGGTCATAGTAGCTTTGAAATCCACTTCACTGAATGAGATTACATATTTTGTAGTTGGTTTCATTATAAACCACGAGATTATTAAATGTGGATTTTCATGAGATGAGCGTAGCTAATTAAAAGGGAGTAGTATTTAGCACCGAGTTGGGTAAGTTACTACAGTTTCATACCCCAGAACTACGTACCACCGTAGGATTGAGATTTATGGGCCCGAGCTTGAGATAGTGATCACTAAATTGAGGTTATACTCCCTGGCAAGAGTATGATGCCTCTCCCCGACGTGAGGTTTCTTCCTTAGGAGGACAAAACATTGGACTCCATGTAGCTCGCATGGTGTATGTTGGTTAAGAGAACCTCCTTGCTAGTAAGAGTAAATAATCAGTTTCTAAAGTAAAGTATGTTCCTTGAGATGAGTTATTTTCCCTAAAGCTTTGAAAGATATCCTGGTCAGTAAAGATTTTTAGATACTAAGTGTAAAGGCTCACAAACTTATTCAATTAATGTTTTACTTTAGATTTCAGTTTTAAAATTACAGCCTTAGCTTAGATATAGAAGTGAGCACTTTACCACTTTAGTCTATATGTTTTGAGAAGGGAATAGAACTACAGATTTCAGAAGTAGTATATTGACTCACGAGATTTATACTATGCGTTCCATCATTCATAATTTACGAGATATACATTTTTCTAAGATTATTCAAGCTATGTGAGTCAGTTATATCAGCATGCATGATTTTTATAAAGATTGATGATATTGTTGATTTAAGTATTGCATACACCCCCATATACTCAGTACATCCTCAAAGTACTGATCCACATATACGTCTGTGTGCTACATTGTCTCATAATGTAGGTTCAGGTGCTCAGTCTCAGCAGTGACAATTATCTTCAAGTACCTTTATATACATGTCAGCAGTTGGTAAGTCCTCATGGTTCGAGGACCTAATCCCTTGTTTTCAGTATTTATAGTAGTTGATTATTTCTTTTCAGTCCAGTTGAGTTGGTTGGGGGTTTGTCCCAATGACTTTCTAGTTCTTAGTAAGTAGATGCTTGTCAAACTGTCAGTTGAAGTTTTGTTCCAGATTTTCAGTATTTGATATCCAGACATTTGTTTTCAATGATTTCAGTTCTGATTTGATATAATATAACATTTATTATTTGGTTATTCATCCTAAAGTAAGTGGTAGAAGTAGTAACAGGCTCAAAGGGTTAGCTTGGGGCTACTTGTAGTCTTAAGCACCGTCTGATGTTCCGGGATGAGATTTTGGGCTGTTACATATACCAATTAATGGAGTATATGAGTCCACCGAACACAACAGGACTTGGTCCCTTTAACTTATGAAAGTAGTAAATGATAATTGAAGAATAGATAATGCAATAAAGTAAAGAACACAGAAAGTTTGCATGGAAACTTCCTTGCTTAAGGGAAGTAAAAGTAACGACCTGGATTTTCAAACTTTACCCTTCTTCAAGCCACCAAGTGATTATAATTTTTTATAATCACTAACTTTTGTAATAACTCTATCAGAAGATAAGTGTGATAACTCTAACACACTTATAACTGACTAACTCTAGTACGACTCGAACAACCAACTTTAGTTGCTTCGACCCGAACTAGGGCGTGGGCAATCTACATATCTACTATCCTTTATAATCAAGAGTAGATTTACAATGTAAGACCAAAAGAACCAGTGATACAACACAAACTAGACTTAAGATGACAGAGCAAGCAGGTCCCTTTGTAGGCTGTGGACGACTTTTGCTTCTTGAGTGTTTAATCTTAATATTTGCAAAAACTAGGTTTTGTTATGAGCAGGAGATCCTTAAATATGAGACAGCAAAATGTAGACGTGGTGCTATTGGTCGAGGTTCAACTCCTCTACTGCCGCGCCACCAACTTTCTGAAGGAAAGTACAAGTTTCAGCAGACATGTCATTGTCAAGACATACTTTAACTTGAGACCAGGTCCCATAGAAACATAAAAGAATGTCTATCAGGTCCCTTGTGGAATAATTTGCCGATCATCAAAACCTCAAGGGTGTAACATTAAATCAACAAAAATTAGGGTGTAAATTCACTTTATGTTTCATTTTGGTCTCTTGTACCTTGTCAACTTGTCTTAAAGGCCAAATGCTTAAATTGAATGAGTCAAAATGGACCGAGTTAATAAATATGCGGATCATTAACCTGCCCAAACCCAAACTTAAATGAAATTGGACCGTTCATGATATTATGGAACTAATTTTAATACCCTTGGGGACTACTTCTAAAATTTTTTTACATTAGAAGAAAGTTCTTGATTATGCTTCTTGCTCATTTCGGATTAAATACTCATTGAGCAGGGATTGACTTCACTTTTGGATTGTTTAATTTTTCTTTCTTCCCCAATGGTTTGTGATCACATATTCACATGTAAAACATTTGGATTTTGGATTGTCAAATCAACATCACCTAAGTTCAACCAACGTCGAAAAGTTTCCAGAGGGGACTGACGATTTCGGGTTAAAAATGTGAAACATGAGTCACTTTGTTACAGAAAAACAGGGATGTATGTTAGTTTGTCAAAATAAGATTCCATCTTTGTGGAAATTATTAACGCTCTTTTCATTTTCAAATAGAGTAAATAGTTGAATTAGAAAGGCTGAGAAAGATTGCTTTATTTTCAATTATTGTAAGCTGGAAATCCAGAAAGGAATGAGAAAATCATAGTGCAGGATATGATATCGGTCATTCTCAAAGCCAAAAATATGAAGGGGAGCCTTGGCGTAGCAGGTAAATTTGTCTCCATGTGACTAGGAGGTCACGGGTTCAAGCCATGAAAACAGTCTCTTGCAGACTTGCAGCGTAAAACTTCCTACAATAGACCCTTGTGATCTGGCCCTTCTGCGGACCCCTCACATAGCGAGAGCTATAGTGCATCGGCTGCCCTTCTCAAAGCACACAACATAGTATAGTTTCAATTTTCATAACATCAAGACCTTATGAACAGTTTATGTTTGAAATATCACAAGTAAAACTCTATTCACTGCCTTTAGCTAAAATTTTGAGAAGATGGTTCTTTTCTTAATAAGTTTACTTCCATAAGAAATATGGAAGCTAAATCATCGAGGTACTGGCAAACTAAATGTCATCTCATTTATGGAAAAATCTTTCAACTTCTGATGTCGCCAGCTGCTGCAAAAAGCCGGTTCTTTTGGTTCAGGGATGGCCAATGATTCATTGCTTAACATGCCTGCAATATCAGACATTGTTGGCCGATCAGTTGGAAGTTCTTGAACGGAAAGAAGAGCCACCAAAATTGACCTTGTTGCTTTGTTACAGTCGCAGGTATCCCTTATTGATGGATCGATCAACTCCAACACTCTTCCTTCTTTCCATTTATTGTATGCCTAAAGGTCAAATGATTTGAAATGTTAATGAATAAGTACAAAGAAAGAAAGAAAAACAAACTTGGACTAAGTTTCCAAATGCGTGAGTATACTTACCCATCCTAATAGAGACACAGAAATTTCAGTCATGTAGAAGTCTGAGTTTCGTTCACCAGTCAGAATTTCCAAAAGCAATACTCCAAAGCTAAAAACATCTGTTTCTCCGAAAATTGGCCATATACTACGTATTCTGGAGACATATAGCCACTATGCCACATTGGCGTAAATTAGTCTTCAGTAGCTATACATAAGAGGTAATAACATAAAAACTAGTTACAGATCACCAGGGGCTACACTTACTATGTACCAACCACTCGTTTTGTATTGGCCTGTGTTTGATCAATCCCGAAAATCCTTGCCATTCCAAAGTCAGATATTTTAGGGATCATCTCTTGATCTAGAAGAATGTTGCTTGCCTTCAAGTCCCTATGAATGACTTTTAATCTTGAATACTTATGTAGGTAAAGCATTCCATGAGCAATTCCTTCTATTATCCCAAAACGTGTGACCCAATCGAGTTTAACCTTCAATGTAGGGTCTAAAAAAGAAAAACGAATATCCAATTAGCCAAGGGAAATGAGGAAAACAAAGTTATGATTCTCACGAAGATAATATTAGAGTACAACCAAAAAGAAATTTGTCCAGGCTGCAATTGGGCATATACTCGTAGATCAGTATCTTCTCCTCCCCTTCAACACAGCATCCTAAGAGGCTAACTAAATTTTTGTGCTGCAAATGCGCGATTAGCTTCAACTCATTCATGAACTCCTCCAGTCCTTGTGAGGACCTCCTGCTTAGCCTTTTGATGGCTACTTCTCCGAACTCAGTCAAGATACCCTGAAACAAAATGTTTAAATCCTCTGCATTGATGAAAGGAAATATGAACATCAAAACATTGAACTGTTGCACCTTAAACACAGGGCCAAAACCACCTTTTCCGAGTTTGTTATCTTCATGGAAGTTGTTTGTAGCGTCTCGTATATTCTGCAAGCTGTACTGTAAAAACTTCATATCATCTTTCCCTACTAAAGATCCACTAGGGACGGAGCTAACTAGCGCTGAATCTCCGTCCATCTTACCTAGTTTCAAACAACAATCAGTAAGTCAACAATCAGTATGGCAAAGCACTGTAAACTATATGAAATCAGAAATCAGTACCATTGAGAAATGCTAGATTCACCTGGTCTTTTCAAGCGCTTTATTTTGAAGATAAAAGCAAGGATACTAACAAGAAGCAATATTGCGAAAATTGCAGAAACTATTTTTGCAGTGAGAATTTTGTATCTTTGAGCTGAATTCCCAGATAGACCATGAGCAACTGCATCAAGAAAACGTAAAATTTAGCAGCCTTTCACATATTTGTTAGTAGAAAACTCGATAAAGACATGGCTAAACATACTTAGCTCAGAGAAATGAACTCGAACATAGAGAGCTCTGCCGTCGGTAATGACATTCCCAAGATCCAGTAAATCTCCAAGCCATATAAAACAGGCGTTTATCGAACAAGCATAAGCTGAACAGGAACAGTTCCTAATGCACTGAGTTTCACACTCTCTAGTGCTCATATTTCCTAAAGAGATAGCATGATCTGGCAACTTCATATTCTCGTGTTTCAAAAACCGATCTCCACCATCCCATCCCAATGCTATTTTTCTTGCACAGCCTCCATTCCATTTCCCATTAGCCCAATCTGTGGAAAATCTAGGTTCAAATCCGGTTAAACATTTGCATAATCCACTTGATCTGATCCCACAGCTACCAAACGGACCACAGTGAGCATAAAGTTCACACTTAGCTTGTGGTGCTTGAAATTCAACATTCCACTCATTACTACCATTCCGATTCCACACCATAACCTGAAGGTTCCCAAGAGGATTTAAAACGACTCTTAATAAGCTTCTATAGTAAGCTAAAGTGATATATACATTTTCGTTAATAGTAACAGTAGATATATACCACGTGATTCCTAGCGTATACCCTTTTTTACTATCATCGAATCTATAGTAAACACTGTTCTGGTTCCAAATGTAATAACTCGTGCGCCCTTCACTACGGTTTATTCCAAAAGAGAAATTTCCAGGCCGAGGATCTTCATTTCTCATCCACGAACTGATCAAGGTTTGTTGGCCACTAATTTTATTGAAATGGAATCTCATGTCACGTATTAATGTATCACTAGGATGCTGAAAGCTCCGCCACAGTATATTGGACTCACCATGTCTGAGAATGAGATTTCCGTCATCTAACAATGCCCCCACAGTAGAATTTGAAGTTAATAATTCCTTTGTTGTGAATGAAACATTCGATGACCAAATGAGTTCACGTTTTTCATCAAAAATCACTAAATTCCCATCATCGCCAATAGTGAAAACCGCAGTAGAATTCTGAGGGATCGGAGATTCTCTGTTAGCAACCCAAACTACTGTTTGTTCAGGGATTGTATTGTACCATATGCCAAGGTAGGTAAAATTAGAATTGACTGGAGTGAAAAATCCTAAGGCAAAACTTCCACCAGCTGAAACCATTTTATGGTTTCCAGTGATTGATTTGCCTACTTTGACAATAGTTTGGCTAGGGAGAATGGGTAAGCAAAAACACAAGAATATTACTACTAAGAAAGGTAGAACAGTTACCAACTTCATTATTTTTTTCCCAAGTACAGTTCCTACTCTGCCTTCTTTCATATCTCTGATTGTTCATTTCTTTACATTAATGAACAACATGAGCTAGATTCATGTGATATAGAGATCACAGGTTTGAACCCTGCAATCAATTGAATGTTTACATATTCTTCAGAGTTCGGTCTATTTTTGGATACGGCTAACGTGGATGTTTTATTATGTATGGGGGCCTTTTGAACATATTATTAATATGTATATATCATTTGTCACATTATATGTTATACATTTCTAGTTTTCTTTTTGTTATATTAAAAGAATATTAACTTTATTTTAAACTTCTTCTTTCACCTTTGAAATATCTACATTTATTTTAGACTACAAACTTTAATTTTTTTTTTTTTTTTTTTTAAATTGTGTTCAAACGAATAATTACCACATAAATTAGGGCGGGAAGACGTATACATTATGTATATATTCTTTCAACAATTTCTACTGATTATATCTTATATTAAACTAAACTAACACCTTAATTTTGTTTGGCAATAATTGATGTCATATTTGTAGGAAGAAGTAATTCTTTTCAATCGTGCACTCGATTAATTACAACAAAAAATCCCAACAAACTGTATCTGGATGTTGATCTGTCAAATTAATTTCCAATAAGATTCTTGTGCAGTCAAATCAAGGTCTGGATGTTCACTAAATTTGTTTACTGT
Organism: Capsicum baccatum var. pendulum; assembly: GCA_030864225.1. Classification (NCBI taxonomy): domain Eukaryota; kingdom Viridiplantae; phylum Streptophyta; class Magnoliopsida; order Solanales; family Solanaceae; genus Capsicum; species Capsicum baccatum. The sequence goes on along the minus strand of CM061556.1, from coordinate 236,370,299 downwards.
TGTCCTTTTTCTTTGAAGGGTTGGGGGTTGGGTCAATAATACTTTTTCCTTATCAAATTATGCGGCTGTTTCTCCAAACATGCGCTTTAAGAAATATTTTTCTTCTATTTTAATTTGTTTATATTATTTTTAATTTAGTCTGTTAAAGAAAAATTATTTTTCTTATTGATAATTCATTAATTTTAATTTTCAATATAACATATTTAAAATCATAAAATTAAAGAATATTTCGATAATTCTACGTATTTTTAGTCTAGTTTCACAAAATTTTAAGAAAAAAATTATTTAATTTATTAAACTTCATATTAAGTCAAAATTAAAACAGAGAAAATAATACTAATTAGGAGAGATTTTGACCAAAACTAACAAATTCAATCCCCCCAAACCTCGCAGGACAAAGAATTTGATAAATTAGGCTCGCAAACCCTTCATTTTAAAGGGCCTTAGGATGACCGGTCAGTCCAACACTAAAAGGGCAATTAAGGAGTGAGATAGCCTTTGGTTTTTTTGCTTTTTAAAACATTATCAGAAAAATTTCTTCTCAACCTAAACTTAAACTTATAGATATATCAATTTGTTAACATTTCTAATATATTATATGAAAATAGACATTTCTACGATAATTTATTCATATTTAACACCAATACATCGTCAAACACATTTAAATTCATCGATATAGTTTCTTAATTAACATATTCATCTATAGTCATATGTAAAATTTAAGTAGTTAACATTATCAAATAAATACATGTCAAAACCTAATGTAAATTTAATTAGTTAACATTATCAAATAAATACACGTTAAAAGCTAATGTAGAGTTTAAGTTAACGTAGTCTTTTATCTCTTTGAATTTGAATCAAGCAGTGCAACTAATTTTGAGTAGCAACAAGTGTCTGAATATTACAAACCAATAATGTAAATCTCCAAAATTTTGAAATGGACCTCAGAACTCATTTGGAACCTTTCATTACAAACTAATAGTGCATATCAATTCGTTAAACACTCCAAACACGTTGGAATCATCAAATCACCAGACAAGGCCGTCTTGACCAAATAAGGACATTCAACTATATAATAAACTTAAAAAAGAAAAAATAGAAATCCATCCAAAGTCCAAATTGTTAAGGTTTTTGCCCTGATTTTCTTACTATATTTAAGTTTTAATTTTTCTTAGAAGGAAAATAAAAGTTATCATAATTACTTTTACTTTTCCTGAAAGAAAAAAATATAATTCTTTTTCATATTTGGCTAACCTCTTTCTTGGAGGAAAAGTTTTGGACATCAATAAATAGAAGACCCCTTCTCATACCAATAACACAATAGCATCCACAATGTAGTCGTTTAAAGAGTTTTGTTTAGGGGGAGATTTTCTCTCTAATAGTTTTATGTTTTCCTTTATATTAGGTTTTTATATGTAGGCCAATTGACCAAACTATATAATCATCATGTTTTTAGTATGTTTTTCTTTTCGTCTGATTTATTGTCTCAATAGTTTGCAACTAATAGCTTCCGCCTGACGCCCTCTCGATTTCGAACCCAACAAGTGGTATCAGAGCTTACGGTTCAATGGTCCAATGTGTGGTGAGACGAGATTAAACAGGTTCAAAGAGGTTTCAAAATCAAGCTGCAACAATTTGGATGATAATGAAGATTTTTTTCGAACTACATGTGGAGAACAAGTTTCAATCATATTTTCAACACTCCTGCTGCTGCATCTTTAAAAATGAAAATAAAATATTGCTTTTAAACCAATTTTTAACCATGATATTTTAAACCTTATTTTTAACCATGGCAAGCAGCAGTTATGAAGATTATATCAAGAACGAAGTTCATGCACGTGATATGAAGAGAAGACGGATCAAGTTAAGAAAATCAAGCCAAAAAGGGGAGATTTGTTAGGATTTTTGCCTTGATTTTTTTACTATATTTAAATTTTAATTTTTCTTAGAAGGAAAATAAAAGTTACCATAATTACTTTTACTTTTTCTGAAAGTAAAAAAAATATAATTTTTTTTCATATTTAGCTAACCTCTTTTTTGGAGGAAAAATTTTGGACATCTATAAATAGAAGACCCCCTTCTCATACCAATAACACAATAGCATCCACAATTTAGTCATTTAAAGAGTTTTGTTTAGGGGGAGATTTTCTCTCTAATAGTTTTATGTTTTCTTTTATATTAGGTTTTTATATGTAGACCAATTGGCCAAACTATATAATCATCATGTTTTTAGTATGTTTTTCTTTTCGTTTGATTTATCGTCTCAATAGTTTGCAACTAATAGCTTCCGCATGATGCCCTCTCGATTTTGAACCCAACACAAATGTACCCAAATACCTCGAGAACTGCGTCAAGCCTCCAACGAGACCATCAATCAACCTCCGGACCTAGTTAACATTGAAACTCAAAATTGACATCGTTAACCCCAAATGTTACTTGGCCAAAGTTTCCAAGTTTTTCAAACTTTTAAATCTCAAAAACTTACTAGAAACACTTCGCATCACCTTGAAATTTATGTCATCCATCCTAGAAAGTCATAAACAGCAAACCAAATCTATGGAGAGATTCAAACATGGGAAAAGAGGCAAAAATCACAAAACAATAGTTGTTTTCAAGTCGATGTTGGATTGTTAATTGCTGCGACCAAAAATCATAAAATTAATAGAAAATGAAAGTTCTAAGCCCATAGTAAATTGTGTTTTCCTTACAAAATTTAATTCCCTCGCAATTGTTCAAGGTTTGGATTAATTCCTCCTAGGTTAGAATAGAATACTATTCTGTAATACCGACAATAGAAATTTCAGGACTTCGACAAACTTAACAAATGGATTAAATCACACTTACTTTGGTTTCTTTGAAAAAGAAGAAGAGAGGTAAGATGATAAGTTTATGTCTCCTCCATCTGAGGAAAAAGACATATATATATATATATATATATATATATATATATATATATATATATATATATATATATATATATATAGCTCAAAAGATAATACTTCAGAAAGGAAGAAATGGTTCGTGAAAAAGTCACAACTTTATGAAATGTCGCCTCACTTGCGGACCCCATTTGCGGCTGCAGATGGACCACATGCGGCCTTAGTGGGCCACATATCACCTTTGGCATAAAACAAAATGTCAAGGTTAACCTACATCAGTACTTGCGCTGATATCTATGTCCACTAATGGCTAGGTGGGCATTTAGATTGATTTTTCATTTCTAAACAGTGCCTCAAAGGGTCGCGTCCCTTCTAGGTGCAGTTATGACATGCGTTCACACCTACTCATGTGTGTCAGGAAATGGAGAAATTTAAGTTTTGATTTTTGGATTATTAACTCTCAAGTTTTAATTTTTTTTCAAAAGGATAGTCCCTCACTCGATTATTTTCCAAATCCAAATCTGATTTCGAAGTCAAAGCTCAAGCTGAGCCAAGCGAGCGATAATGATGATGGTATGAGGATTGTCTTTTTATTGCCTCGCTATCCACATGAAGGAATACTTCTATACCCAGTGTGGGAGTATACTTTTTCCATAAAGTAAGGATTCATTGTTCACTTTTCCTCCATGTTTTTCCCTTTATTTTTCATTCACGTTTCATCAATGAACCTAACAATCCTATACATTAATGGGGAATGACTATTTTATATGAAAAATTATGTGATCTACAAATAGAGACCAGTCATATCTAGGTAAGTAGGTTTTCCCTTGAAATTTTGATAGTAAACATTCATTGGGTATCCTTGGTTAATCGATAGATTTGATATTCTTGAATCGTTGAGCTTTTACGTAAACCTAGGCAACATATGTCACATAATTAATACTTAACCATTCTTGTCTCTCATTGTTTTATTTGTTTTAGCCATGAACACGTCTTGGTTTCATGAGCGCATAGAGAACTGATCTTACTCTAATTCTCCTTAAAATGGCTTATGATGTGCCATAGAAATATAACACTTTCGATGCTTAAAACGAGGAAAATATGCAAGTTTTTGAGGCCTTTTTGTTAGATATGATCTGTTTTGGGTATATTTTGCAGAAACCATGATTTGAATGATAATTTTATGAAAATGGTGAAAAAAGATATTTTTGGTCACTTTTGAAGTGATTATGGATGATTGGGATGTTTTTCGGCTTGATCGTGATCAATGAATGTTTGAGATTTGAAGTAGAACAAAAAAACCGACTCTAGGCACCTACTAAGTCAACCTACAGGCGACATGTTGACCTATGGACTGCAGGTAGACAAAGCGGGTTCCAGAAAGTCCAAAATCTCAAGAGTCAACTTGCAGGAAAATTTCCATCCAGTACCTGCGATTAGTACCTGCACCCAGGGCAGATTGCGGTTTAGGACCAAACCACAGGTGCAGGGAGCGGGTGGCCATCGACCCTGATTTCTCTTATTCTGTTTGGGCTTAGTTTTTAGGATTTTATTTTTACTATAAATACCCTTTATGTACTTTTTATTAGAGGTTCGCCATTTTTAACACTTAGAAATATATTTTGATTTCAAGATCCATCTTTGATCTTGGGATTTCATTGTATTGACCTTGCTTGATTATTCAGTCTTTAGTTGTGGGTTGACTTTGCTTGATTATTCAGTCTTTAGTTGTGGGTTTTTTTCATCTTATCATTTTGATTTCATATTTTCTTTTCAGTATGAATGTTATTAATCTCTTCATAATCATGAGCGGCTAAAACCCACAGCTAGGGTTATGAAAACCCTGACAGATTAACGAAGTAGGGGAAACATGATTGTTGACGGGACACCCATACCCATGGCATGTATTTCTCTATCTTCGATATAATTAATTTCTTAATGGGTGCACACATTAGGATCCCACCTAGATGTTACTACTTGCTCTAATAAATGGGTTGTAGCTAGGGAAAAATAAAGACAATAGTAATTTGGCGAGCTAATAGTCGATCCGTTGAATCACAATGGTCTATCTAAATGATTATTAGCCTTTATCTAATAACTTGAGACTCAAAAGGTGATAGTTAATTGGGACCAGGGTAAGGGTTAGTAATGCGACATCCTGAGACTCAATAGGTAAAGGGTGAAATCCTTTTACTCATCCAAAGATTATAGGAGGTACATAATTTATTGGTTCTGCATGCAAGGTATTGGGTTGGTTAAACAACGCACGATAATCCTACAGAGTTGAGATACCAAGGGAACACACAATCCCAGTATTCACTTATAACTTATTTTCAACAAAGTTAATACTGTTCTATGTTTGAGACTAATACAAACAAATCCCCCCATTTACTTTCCTATGTTACCCATAGACTGTATCTACTGAAATCTGTCAAACCAGGTGTTCCTTTGGGATTCGACCCCAACCTTAGTTGGGTTACTATATCTTGACAGTGACCGTATCATCACTTATAAGGAGGTGTTTCTTGGACATCATCAAAGAAATTGGAAGCGTTGCTGGGAAACACGATGTTGATTTATAGATTGAGGTTATTGTAGTTTTTGGGTTTTTAGTTTTCCTTTTTGTTCCTAGTTAGGCATACTCCAGTGTAGGCCTAACACACGGAGTAGAGGAAATCCCTTAATCCCAGTGAATACAAATCCAGAGAGGATCCTACAAACACCTAGTAGGATATCTGAGAACGAAAACATTGATAATCCAGAAGGGATTCGTGATATGGTGCCTCCTTTTGATGGGGTATAAGATATTGTTGATCGTCGAATGGGTGGGGTTTTAGCTCAAATAGAATCCAAAAGGGGAGCAGAGGAAGAAGCTCAGAATATAGCTAGAGATATGGATCTAAATGAGCAGAGACCAACAACAGACCACCGAGCAGCACTCGATGGGAATCAAAATAGAGCTAGAGCTGATCATGTTCAAGTTATCCCAACATATCAGTATGTGTAGCATCATATGTGATATGTTGAGCCGACAAAGAATGGATCCATAGTACCTCTTGTTTTTCCCCCAGGCATAAAATTTGACACCAAGAGTTCCATGATCCAACTTCTAAATTTGAAGGGTATGTTTGCAGGATTACCTACCGATGATGTAAATTTTCACCTTGCAAATTTCCTTTGAATGTGTAACTTGTATACCAATCCAGGGGTAAATCAGAAAGCACTTTGACTGAGGTTTTTCCTTTTCTCACTTATAGGAGAAGCATCTTCATGGTTAGGGGAATTTCCAAGAGGCTTTATAATGACTTGGGATGAGTTGTATAGGCAATTCTTAAACAGGTTCTTCCCTCCATCAAGGATGTTGTAGCTTAAGGAAAAGAGTTGTAATTTCAGGCAGTTGCATCCAGAATCTATGTACGAGGCTTGGTTCAGGTTTAAGAAGAAGCTAAACTTGGTGCCCAATCATCAGTATGCATGGAAAAGATTATTAGAGATATTCTACAGAGCCCTGAACATCAACTCCAGAGCCATGAAAGTCACCATCTCTGGAGGATCTTTTATGAGATTACATTAGAAGGCAACTTCAGAGATGTTAGATCGGATCTCACTCATTAACTGAGTGTGGCAAACTCGAGAGGCTGAGAGGGGATCTGGTATTTATGCTCTGGTGCTTCTTGCGACCAGAGATTAGCTGATGATACAGTAGCAAGAAATTGCATTACTGAGAACTGATTTTGGGGTACTAGCAAAGCAGTTTGCAGTAATAAATTCTGAGAAAGTAAATATAGTAGCGGCACAGAGGCCAACTTTCAAAGTATATGAGTTTGAGTTAGAAGAGGAAGCTAGCTACCTAGATCGTCAGATAGTAGGTTTCTGAGGTCAAGGTCAAGGGAACCAAGGTCAAAACTTTTATGGGTATCGAGACCGTAACAGAGAGAGAGATGGTGACTGGAGAAATAAGGATGACTATAGAAAAAGGGAGATAGATACATTCCACTTAGTATACGTGATGCAGAATCTAGAATGAAAGGGATGGTTGCTAAATTGGTGAAGGGTCAGGAAAATTATAAGACCAACCTTAAAAATATTAAGGCTAATATTTCAGGATTGACCCAGAAGGTCCAGTCATATGCCACTGCTATTAAGCAGTTTGACCAATTTGGGCAGATGTCAGCAACTCTGAACCATAGACAGCTAGGTAACCTTTCGAATAACACGGTGCAAAATCCAAAAAATAACGTTCACATACTTGCTATTACCACGAGGAGTGGTATCACTACTGTGGATCCCCCGATGCCTGCTACAAAAGTTGGTGGTGCTGAGACACATGCTTCTAATTTAAAGAAGGTAGCAGATGACAGAGATACAATCGCTAAAGATAAAGGTAGGGGTCCGGTCATTGAGTTAGAGGTAAGATAAATTTTGAGACCACCTCACATTTTCCTTAGTGACTGATGTAGAAGAAAGAGGAAGGTAAGTTCAAATGGTTCATTATGATACTGAAAGAATTTAGTTTAAATATACCTCTTCTTAAGACATTAGAGAAAATGCCTGGATACGCCAGGTTTATGAAACAGTTAGTCATAAGAAAGAATGGATCAACTTTTGAGGATGCTGAGGGTGTGCAACACTACAGGGCAGTCATGACAAGGTCCGTGGCATAGAAAAAGGGTGATCCCAGAGCATTCACTATACCATGTATATTGGGTCATCTAGGTTTGCCCGAGCCTTGTGTGATTTTGGGGCCAACATTAATTTGATGCCACTGGACGTCTTTAAGTAAGTAGGCTTAAACCCTCTGAAACTGACTTCGATGTGGCTATTGATGGCTGACCACACAGTGAAGAAGCCTGTGGGAATCTCTTATGATGTGATCGTCAGGGTGGAAAAAAATATTTTTTGGGTTGACTTCATCATCTTAGACTATGAGGTTGACATTGAGATGCCCATTATTTTGGGAAGACCATTTATAGCCACAGATATAGCTATGGTTGAAATGGAAAAGAGGGATCTGAAATTCTGAGTCAATAGTGAGGAGACAACATTCAACATCTAAAAGTATATGAAGCAACCAACCAATATGAGGGTGGTGTCGGTGATTGATTGTATTGATGACCCTAGAGGATATTCCTATAGGTATCTTGATGAATTTTAAGTAGTCAAGATACCTATGTCGTGCCACAACGTTAAATCAAGCATTGTATGGGAGGCAACCCATGAACTTGTTGGTGAAGTCTGAGTAACCAACATAGCCACTTTGTGCCCTGACGTTAAATCAAGTGTTGAGTGGGACGCAACCTACTATATTATATTAGTGATTACATTTTTGTTGTTTTTGTTTTTTATAGGTTTTAACTTTTTGATCTTACATGGAATACAGTAAACATTGCTAAATTCATCGATTTCTAGGTAAGGGGACTGTGTGATTATCCCATCATGGTCACAAGTTCCACATGTTAAGTTGAGTAGAAAATTGAAAAGTTGAACTTCTGAGGATGAGAAATTGTAAGTTGGGGACTTTGGCACCTAATTTTACTTTTGGGACCTAAAACATAGGTTGCAGGACTATTAGTATCTGAAAAAATGTCACCACGCTAAGTATTTATTGCAAAAAAATGGGCTAAAGATTTTGGCCCACACCTGCGCCCAACACCTGCAAATAGCAGGTGCTACTTGCGTCCAAGACTCGATCGTGGGTACATGGCATGGATAGGTGCACGGATAGGTCAAACATTTAGCCCACCAACATTTAAATATGCCCTATTGCAGCCCCCCACCTATACAAAAAAATCCTAACCCTCATTCTAACTCATTCTAATCCTCAAAACTTCAATTTTCTCTTTAAATTCAAACTTCCTACCTTAAACATAAACCAACCCCACACTTGTGCCAACACGCTAAAAATAAGTTTCAACCTTCTTTTTGCTTGAATTCTTCATTATTTTCTTCCGGATTTTCATATAAGAGGTAACTTTCTTGGCTCTTATTGGTAATAGAATGCTTTATCTATTGTTGAAACAATTGCATTGCTAAAAAGATTTAAAACTATCATTCTTGTATGAGGGAGCCTAGAAATAACCTTAAATCATAATTTAGGGCCTTGTTTCCAGTTAAATTCTAAGCTTAGGCCCTAATCGAAAGTTGAACTTGAATGAACGAAAGTAATGCCATGAGTTGAACTTGTTTATTTGCTTTGAAAGTCATGATTTTTTACTAGTTTATATACATTGGACTTGTTGGGGTTTCAAATAGGTTATAGGTGTGTGACAAGTGAGGAGAATTTAAATTTTGAGTTTTACTTCAACTTTCACTATCCCCCCACTTTTGTTGGAAACTAGTGTCTGGTTTTTCAAGTATACATGCCACCTAAAGTAGCAAAGAAGAAAACAACTAGTACTTCAAGAAAACGGGAAGAGTCTCTTGATCTTAGTGGTTCAGTGGAGGAGTATCTGAGACAATGTCATGTTGATACTACAATTGCAGTGACCCACAGAGTCATACAAAGACAGACTCGTCAGGCTTCTCAGACAGCCGTAACCCAGATGAGGATGAAGTCTGCGAGGATATTACCAGCATACTCCTCCACCCAATGATGATGAGAAAGGTTCTATGATTCTTCTGAAGAGGTTGAGCAGGAGTGGTTATCAGTAGTGACCCAGTCTGAGGAGGGAACTGCCACTCACACACAGAAGATAGAGGTACCCTTGTCTAAGGAGGGTACAACATAGGCATCCCATATTACAGTGCAGGCACCTGCACATGACGTATATTCACCTCTCGAGAAGGTACAACTAAGGTGGTATGTGAAAGGTATGCAACATATTTATGAGCTTGATTGCACTATCTAGGAGCTAGGCAGGCCTATACAATGCATCTATGAGGAGCGAAAGTTTGACTTATTAAGGTTGTAGAGGTTACAACAACTGAGGGCAATATTTGATAGGCATCAGCTAGGGTGGATGACTAGTCTACTCAATTTTTATAGCCCGGCTATGGTGCGCGAGTTTTATGCATCTTACAGAGCCATCGTAGTCCTTTCCATATGCTATCATCCAGGATTTATCAGATTTGCATGACATCCACAACTTGATCATATACTAGTCAGAGGGGTTAGAGTTGATGTCAGAGAAGAGACTATCTGTAGAGTCATATTTGAATCATATTATATGACACTCGCATCTACAACAGAGTGCGACCCTAAATTATGGATCACACACAATCATCATATTATGTGGGATGCTGGGCACAATGATTAGAGGCATGAGATAGCTAGGTGGATAGCCGATTATATTTTACCACAGGGTGATGAGTCCCCACAATTAAGGGGCCAACTGTGATTAAGAAGGGCCTGTTGAAACTAGAGGCAAGATTTTGGTAGTTGTTTATTTTATATTGCCTCATTCCCATGACTTCAGATAATGCATTAACGTGGAAAATAGATGCATTAGCTGCCTACTTGATGGATGGTTATGATATTGATTTTGCTGCCATCCTCATGCATGAGATACATGAGAGAGATTTTAGAGAGCTGACTAACCTGCCATTTCTTTGTATGATCCAGATACTATGTGATGAGGCAGGTGTACTTGAGTGACTAGGTATTGATGAGAGGGTAACTGTTAGTGCTACTTCACAGACAAGGAACCTAAAGGGTCTGACAAGTTTGGGCACTTCTAGGAGATCTAGACAGTAAGTAGCAGCACCATTGGCCCAGATTGAGAGTCTAACAGTTTTCACAGCACCTAATGAGGCACATAGAGATAGTACATGTATTGGTATAGATATAGAGATAGGGGAGCAGAGAGATGTTCTAGATTTTAGTACCCAGGGTAAGGGAATATAAACCACTTCTTCTTTAGCCCTGGCTTCAACCTCAGAGCCGATTAGTAAATCTACAAAGCCTGTTCGCCCATCTACTGCATCTCCTACGATAGGTATGATTACTGCATCTTGTGAGTTTTTGCAGAGCCTAGTGGATAGCCAAAAATCTATAGCTGCTCGATTGAAGGTTGTCGAGACTAAGATGACTACCCTCTTTAGTAAGATGAGATCAGGGGTCAAGACTAGATTTGAGAAGGCCGAGGCTAGATGAGAGACTGCTCAGAGAGCTGTACTGTCAGAGCGGCGTGTCGACTTTCAGTCACAAATTGATAAGCTTGAGATATGGATTATATCATGATATATAGAGACAGTTGTGCCATATTTGATTCAGATGAAGGAGGATTTTGATATCCTACGTGTAGAGATACACTCTCTTGTAGAGAACTGTGTAGTATGTACTCCCTCTATGATACCTCCTGTAGTCTAGATATCACCTCCACATTCACCAAGATATTTTAAATTTTTTGCAGAGGATGATGAAGAGTTCCCAACAATTGGGACCAAGAGAGGTCACTTGCATGATTTGCAGGATCCTATTATGATAGAGGAGGAGACCCTTAACAAGGCCATACATGATTCATTAGAGACTGCATTTATATATAGGTAAAGGCGTGATACTATAGCAGCAGGTGGATCATCCAGTAGTGCACCGCCACCACCACCACCTCTGCCAACTTTTATGCCCCCATCTGAGGAGGCTCTTGACTCGGGCTCTTAGTGTGTCACAGTTATGTTCTCACTTCCCTATGTTTTATTTTATTTTAGTGCATTAAGGACAATGCATAATTTTTAGTTAGAGGTGGGCATTCCATGCTGCTCGAGTTTTTGTTGTCGTGATTCTTTTCCTATTAGCCACGGTATATATGTAGAACTGGCATGTCTAGGATAATTATGTATCATATTGTGTTTTTTTTCATGATGTTTTGTGTAATTAGGATATTTTGAGTATTTAGGGAAGTAGTCAGATTTTGACTAATTTTTTATAACCCACCAAAAATAATTTTTGTGATTCAAAACTGTGTTGATGTACATATATGTGTGAACTTTATGGATCTTGTTTTGACATTAGTATTAAGGACATGATAACCATTTGCTAACAATTGCACGAACTGAATAGGTAGTAGTTGTTAATATTGACTCTGTGCTATGAGAGTGTGAGATGCTACCTAGTTCTCTTTGTTTGTTAAATTTAGAACTTTTCTGGTTAGTCTTACCTAGTTTGAAGGAGAGTCGGTTAGGAAAGGATCATAGGCCATTTTTCCTGATTTTAGTCCAGTTTAGCCTAAATGACTTTCCATGTGGGAATTATATCCCTTGATCCCTATTGTTGAGCCTTATAACCTATTTTTATTGTTTCACCTATTCACCTTCCCATTTGTATTATAATGAACCTATCTTGGCCCTAGTCCTCCTTGGATATTGTGCACCTCAGCTCAGACAATAAGCCTATGTTAAGGGTGGCTATCATAGGGGTGCATAGTGTAAAATAGGACAGAAGGGTAAAATAAGAGAAAAATTTATTAGGTCTAGGTGTGGTGAAAAAAATAAAAAAAAAGAAGAAAGAATAAAAAGATCATGCCCATCTTGAATTCACATAAAAGAATAAAAAAGAGAAATAAGGGTGGAATAAAAGGAAATTGGCTAGTAAGTGAGATCCCAAAGTTAGTGTAGTGCCAAGGAGGCTTAGTCACTTTAAATGTTCATATCTATCACGCCAACCCTCAAGCCTACATTACAAGCCAAGTAAGTCCTATAGTGATCCTGACTTGACTATTTAAATTCTAAGGTAAAGAAAATAAGGGCAAGACTATGGTATTTGACATGCATTGACTGGAACTTCTTTGTTGAGTGTGAGTGTCTCTTGACCGTCCCTGCATTGACATACATGATTTCATATGAGTGAGTATGACATTCTTGTTGTGAGGGAACTTGAGTCATATTGCTAGCTATCAGCTTGTGTCGAGTAGTGTAATTTGTATATATGAGGTATTGTCTATTGCTAATGTAGTTTCCGTACCTTGATTTCTTTATTTCATATTTTTGTGCTTCATATTCATACAAAGTTGGTTTCGAAAAGAGATAAAAGAGGGGATGTTGTTATTTGAACTAAAGGTGACGACTGATTGCCTTTAATATCTTAGATTCTCTTAGTTAAGCATAATTTTTTTTGTTGTGTTTTTGTTGCCTGAGGACATGCAAATGTTCCAAGATAAGGGTGTTGATGTGCTATAGAAATATATCACTTTTGATTCTTAAAATGAGGAAAATATGCAAGTTTCTGAGGCATTTTTATTAGCTATGATCCGTTTTGGGTATGTTTTGCAGGAAACCATGATCTGAATGATAAGTTTGTGAAAATGGTGAAAAGGGTGTTTTTGGCCACTTTTGGAGTGATTATGGATGATTGGGATATTTTTTGTCTTGATCGTGATCAATGCATGTTTGAGATTCGAAGTAGAGCTGAAAAACTAACTCCCAAAAGTTACTAAGTCAACCTACGGACCACATGTTGACCTATAGACCTTAGGTAGACAAAATGGGTACCAGAAAGTCCAAAATACAGAGAGTTGACTTGCAGGAAAATTCTCATCCGGTACCTGGGATTGGTACCTATGCCAAGGCAGACCTTGGGTTAGGACCAAATCGTAGGTACAGGGAGTGGGTGGCCACCAACCCTGATTTATCCTATTCCATTCGGTTTTAGTTTTTAGGACTTTCTCTTTTACTATAAATAACCTTTTTGTATTTTTATTAGAGGTTCGCCACTTTTAACACTTAGAAACATATTTGATTTCAAGATCCATCTTGGGATTTTATTGTATTGACTTTGCTTGATTATTCAGTCTATAGTTTTCGATTTCTTTCATCTTATCATTGTGATTTCATCTTTGCCTTCCAGTATGAATATTATTAATCTCTTCACAATCATGAGCGGCTAAAACCCATAGCTAGGGTTATGGAAACCTTGACAGATTAACGAAGTAGGGAAAACGTAATTGTTGACGAGAAAACCATACCCATGGCATTTATTGCTCTATCTTCGATATAATTGGATTCTTAATAGGTGCACACATTAGGATCCCGCCTAGATATTACTACTTGCTCTAATAAATGGGTAGTAACTAGGGAAAAATAAAGATAATAGTAATTTGGCAAGCTAATAGTCGATCGTTGCAGCACAATGGTATATTTGAATGATTATTAGCCTTCATTTAATAACTTGAGACTCAAAAGGAGATAGTTAATTAGGACCAGGGTAAGGGTTAGTAATGTGACATCCTGAGACTCAATAGGAAAAGGGTAAAATCTTTCTACTCATCTAAAAGACTGTAGGAGGTACATAATTTATGAGTTCTGCATAGAAGGTATTGGGTTGGTTAAATAACGCATGAGAAACCTATGGATTTGGGATGACAGGGGAACACACAATCCTAGTGTTCACTCTTGACTTATTTTCAACTAAGTTAATACTATTCTATTTTCCAGACTACTACAAACAAATCCCCCCATTTACTTTCCTATTTTACCCATAGACTGTAACCACTAAGATCTATAAAATCATATGTTCCTTTGGAATTCGACCCCAACCTTAGTTGGGTGTAAAACCCCATACTATTCTTAGCTCAGTTCAGCTATTAGTTGCATGTATAAGGGGCTGAAGGCCTACAAATTTCACTAAGTATTGGGGACTTAGCTATTTTCAAGACCCCTACACTTTGAGAATTTTTATTTTGGTCTTCCTAACCCCAAGAAATTGATTTTTAATTTAATTCATATTTAGGGAAGTAGGTAGTATATCTCAGGAAAGTTCAAGATTTTTAGAGCAAGGTTTAGGGCATGTTTGGACCATGAATCCAGTGGGTCACCACGATAAGACTACATCACGGCCTTATTCCCGACATCACATTCATCGCGTTGTGGTGAGGGAAATCCACTACCATAATGTAGACCGAGTCGCGATGATGTTGTTGTATCTAGTTTTGATTTAAATGGTTGAGGGGCGATTGGGTCTTTTCCCCCTCAACACAAATCAACCATGACACAAATTGGGATATCTATTAGGGTATTATTACCTATTCTTCTCCAATTCACTCTCAAGAAACCCCCGTTTTCCCAAGAACAAAAACTCAACTCTTTTTTCTCAAATAATCTAGAATTCAAGATTTTTAAGTTCAAGAACCATCAAGAAAGCATCAAGATTAGGGTTTCATTCCCAAGTTAAGAAACTTAAGGTACGTGGGACTATCCTAAATCTCATGGGCATAGTTTTTTATGATTTTAACAAGTTTTAAAGTTATACATGTATGTATATGTAATGTGTTCCAATAAATTGCTTCAAGAACATGCATCATGAACCCAATTTGATGAAAGTATGTATTTTTCATGGGTTTTTTCCCATAATTTTGATTTATTCTCACGTATATGTGATTTGAGTTTAAAAAGATATTTATGAATACGACTTGTGAAATTCCCTTCCCCATGATGAAATTTATGGTCAATGTATAGCATGAATTGTTAATTATTTTGAGAGCAAGAGTTATAAGACCTTTTTGTTCATGAGGTTTATGTATAGATAATATTGGGGCTGGTTTATGAATGATGATAATTCTTGAGTTTTAAATGCCTCTTTAACCATTATGCATTATTGTTTTGCTCGATTTTAAAAAGGGTATTTCTTATACTAAAGGTTCTTGTGTATTAATTGAAAGAAATGCATGTGTTGAACAAAAGGGTTAGCCACCATGTGTTTAAGAGTTGAAATAATATTATGTTGCATAAGTTTCCATATGCTTTTAAAATAAGAACTCTCATGTGATTTGATGAATCTTTGGTGGTTATTTGTATGTTTATAAAAGAGAAGGGCTATAGATTTGATGATATATGAATGACTTGCAAGTCTGGGTATGACAATACCTGGTGATTATAGGCCCTTTAAAAAATAAGTAGTGAATGTTTTATAAGCATGAAGCATGGTTTTAAAGAACTAAAAATGGGCTTAAAGAGAGCTAGATGGTTACTCGAAGAAGGCTTGAGTGCAGATATCTCATAGCTCAAAATTGTGTTTTGCCGATATGGGTTTATGATGTCCTATAACATGGATTTTCCGTTGGAGATGAACTTATGGCATAGTACAAAATAGATACTCCAATCCTTCTGCTAAACTTGGATTGGGGGTTCGGCCGCCGAGTCAAGGGCAAATTCCATATAGCTGTGGGATCATAGAAATGTAGGGTATACCATCTAGCTCAGAAGTAATACAAAGAGCTGACTCATGATTTATAGTAAAGTTTTGAAGATTATTGATTATTCCCATGTTTTCTAGATACATTTTTATCAATTGATTTCAAATACTCTCATTTAGTTTATATACAGTATTTGTTATATTTGGATTGTTCTATGTACCAGTATCTTGTGTATTGACCCCCTATATTTTAGGTTCTGAGGCCCAGTCCCGTGGTCCTACTAATCAGTAGATCATTATCAAATATTTGGAGTTGGTGAGCCTTTCTTATTTCAGAAGGTTTTTGCCCATGTGTTGATTTCATTTGTTTTTAGTTCATGGTCCGACCGGTGGCCTTGTCCTGGATTCAGACTGATTATTATTTTTAATTTAGTTGAGACTTCATAGACTTGTTATTAATGGTTATGGGTTTTCTTATGGACTTATGTCCCGCATTGTTAAGTTGAAATAAATGAACTACCATGCCTCTAGTTTACTTTTGCATTATTATAATAGATGGGTTTTCCTTATGATGACAAGCTAAGGGGTCTCTCGGGCCTTCATGGTTTGGGATACCCATCGTGGCCAGGGCCTCGACTCGGTTTGCTACAAACATAGTATCAGAGCACAAATCATGGTCCTAGGGTGTGTACGAATTTGCATCGGGTAGAATTCTTTTTATGGGTATGCAGTGTGCCACACTTATAAGGAGGAAGCCACTAGACGTTTAGAAATGTTTCCCTTTTCTTTGTGTTCTAATTCATGCTACAGAGTTTGAATGTCCCCTAACTCTTAATTTTCTATATTTTAGAGATTGATCATGCCTCCTCGTAGATCCAACGGATAGAATACCCATGCAGAGGATATCCTCCCTACTCATGGAATACAAACCCATAATAAGGGTTCCTACGGTCAAAACTAGCCTATTTTGAGCTCCTTTTTCTGATGTTTACCGTACCCAGCCTCCTTAGAGAGAAGTCTCAAATACTGAGTTTCGACAGTCTATCCATATGATTGCTCAGCTTGTGGCTACTCAGTACCATCGGTCTGGAGATGGGAGTTCTGTGCCCAGTTCATCTGAAATTATTTGAGTTGGCCAATTCATAAGGCTGGAACCACCCACCTTTACTAGAATAAAGGTTGAGGTGGGACCCCAAGGGTTTATTGATAAAATGGAGAAAATATTTAGAGTTATGCATGCTAATGAGGTTAGGAGGTTGATTTGGAAGCCTATTAGTGGAAGGACGTAGCTCACCAGTGGTATAATGAGTGGTAATATTTAAGGGGTGGGGATGTTGAACCTTCTATGTGTGTGAGTTTATAGAGGCCTTCCTGGATCGTTTCTTTCCCCATAAATTGAGGGAGGCAAAAAATAAATAATTCGTAAGTCTAAAACAAGGAAAAATGAATGTCAATGAATATGCATTGAAGTTCACCAATTGTCCTATTATGCTCTGGAGTTAGTGGGCAATATGAGGGCTCGTGTAAGAAAGTTCACATTGGGTCTCTCTAATGACTTGGTGTTGAAATATAAGGGTGAAATGCTGATAAAGAACATGGATTTCTCTAGGTTATTAGTGCATATGCAGTAGGTAGAAGGGGAGAAGAAGAGGTAGGTTGAGGTAAGGGAAAGACAAAGACAGGCTAAGAGAGCTAGGTTTGGAGATCAGAATGTCAGTCAACATTAGGGTGGCAATTGGGGTAAGAAGTGATCAAATAAGAAATTTTGGAGCAATGCCCAGCCTTCAGCGAGTTCACCTACACCTAGGACTATAGGTGACCAGTGGTTCCAGTTAGGAGATAGGCCCAGAGCTCAGGGTACTCAGTCCTAGGAGAGTGTAGATCAAACCTTCAGGTCATACCCATGCTGTGGGAAGTGTTGGAAGGATCATTCAGAAAAGTGTCAATTTGGTAGTCTTGTGTGATATACCTGTTGCCAGCCAGGATACTTCAAGAGGGACTGCCCCTTAGCTAGAGGAGATATCGGGGGCGCTAAGTCCCAAGTCGCATTCGTAGCTCCACCACCTGCAGGTACTACTTCAGCTACTAGAAGTGGTCGCAATAGGTTGTATGCTCTATCTTCTCACCAAGACTCAAAAGCTTCGCCAGATGTGGTTATGGGTATGTTATAGATTTTCTCTCATGATGTGTATGTGTCACTTGATTCAGGGTCTACCTTGTCTTATGTGACCCCTTACGTGGCAGTTAGTTTTGGTTTTGAGCCCGAAGATATTCCAGAACCTTTATCTGTTTCCACCCCTTTTGGTGATTCTATTATAGCTAAGAGAGTTTATATAAATTATGTGGTGTATATTTCTCATCGTGATACTGTGGTCTATCTTGTAGAATTAGACATGATTGATTTTGATGCTATTCTGGGAATGGATTGGCTCTATTCATGTTATGATACCTTAGACTGTAGAAGCATAAGGTCACCTTCTCTTTTCCTAATGAGTCAGTGATAGAGTGGGAAGGGTATTCTCTTGCACCTAGAGGGAAATTCATATCTTATCTTAGAGCCCATAAGCTCATATCTAAGGGTTATATGTATCATCTTGTTTGGGTCAAAGATTCTAGCACTGAAAGTCCTTCCCTCTAGTCTGTTCTTATAGTTAATGAATTTTTAAAAGTTTTTCCTGATGATCTCCCTGGGATACCACCAGATAGTGAGATATATTTGGGCATTGACTATTGCTGGACACCTGGCCTATTTCTATTCTGTCATACAGAATGGATCCTGCAGAACTGAAAGAATTAAAAGAACAATTAAAAGAACTTCTGGACAAAGTCTTTATCGACCTAGTGTCTCTCCCTGGAGGTGCTCCGGTACTGTTCATGTGTAAGAAAGATGGATCCCTCCACATGTGTATAGATTACTGTCAGCTAAACAAAGTTACAGTTAAAAACAAGTATCCTCTTCCCAGAATTGATGATCTGTTTGACCAACTCCAATGTGCTAAATTTTTCTCCAAAATAGACCTTCATTTAGGGTGCCATCAGTTGAAGGTTAGGGAGGCTGACATTCCCAAAATGTTTTTTTGAACATGATATGGTCACTATAAATTCTTAGTTATGTCTTTTGGACCGACTAATGCCCCCACAATGTTTATGGATAGGGTATTTCACCAGTTTTTGGATTTATTCATCATAGTCTTTATTGATGATATCTTGATTTACTCTAAGAGTGAGGAGGATCATGCCAATTGCCTCCAAATCATCCTTCAGACTCTTAAGGATCATGAGTTGTATGCAAAGTTTTTTGAGTGCAAATTCTGGCTTAGTGCTATTGCTTTTCTGGGCATATTTTGTCTAGTGAGGAAATTAAGGTTTACCTCCAAAAGGTAGAGATAGTGAGGAAATGGCCAAGACCCATGACTCCAACCGATATCCAGAGCTTCTTAGGTTTGGCCGGGTATTACAGAAGATTTGTAGAGAGTTTTTCATCCATAGGTACTCCACTTACTGAGCTGACTCAAAAAGGTAAAATTATTGTGGGATGACTCTTGTGATAATAATTTTGAGAAACTAAAAGACAAGTTGACTACAACATTAATTTTGACCCTTTCTGAGGGTACAAAGGTTTTTGTTGTATACTTTGATGCATCTCGGGTGGGACTTGGGTGTGTACTTATGTAGCATGGTAAGGTGGTGGCCTATGCATCTAGGCAGTTAAAGGTGCTTGAGAAGAACTATCCCACCCATGACTTTGAGTTGGCTGTTGTGGTGTTTGCACTAAAAATTTGCAGTCATTATATTTATGAGGTACATATAGATATTTTTACTGATTATAAAAGCTTACAGTATCTCTTCTCGTAGAAAGAGCTGAACCTCAGGCAGAGGTGGTGGTTAGAATTATTGAAGGATTATGAGATAAGCCTGCACTATTACCCAGGTAAGGCTAATATGGTAGCTGACGCCTTTAATAGGTTTTCCACGGGCAGTCTTTCCTATGTGGAGAAAGGAAAGAGAAATATAGTGAATGATATTCATTGACTTTCTAATTTGGGAGTTTGACTCGTAGATTCTTAAAATAGAGGAGTGTTCATACAATATATAGCTAAATCATCCTTATGTGCTGAAGTTAATGAAAAACAAACCAGAGACCCCATTTTGATGCAAATTAAGGAAGATGTCAGAAAATAAAAGGTAATGGAATTTGAAATTGAAGGTGATGGGATTTTGAGGTATCAAGGTCATTTATGTGTGACAGATATGGATGGGTTGCGGGATAGGATTCTTGACAAAGGCCATACTTCCAGGTATGTTATTTACCTCGGCTCTACAAAAACGTATCATGGTGTTAAGGCAATTTACCGGTGGAATAACATGAAAAGAGATATGCTAACTTTGTTGCTAAGTGTTTGAATTTTTAATAAGTTAAGGTGGAACATTTGAGACCAGGTGGCACTTCCCAAGAGATAGCTTTGCCTCTTTGGAAATGGGAAATACTCAACATGGACTTTATTACAGGACTTCCGAGGTCTCAAACCAATATGATTCCATTTAGCTAATTGTAGATAGGATTACCAAGCCTGCCCATTTTCTTCAAGTGCAGACTAATTATTCAGGGGATAATTATGCTAAGTTGTACATTTAAGAGATTATTTATTTACATGGGGCTCTAGTGTCTATTATATCTGATTGAGGTACATAATTCTCGTCTCAGTTTTGGCAGGCTTTTCAGAGGGGTGTAGGTACCCAAGTAAACCTTAGTACCACCTTCTACCCTCAAATGGCCGGGCAAGCAGAGCACACCATTCAGACCTTAGAAGATATGTTGAGGGCTTAGGTGATTGACTTTAAAGGTAGTTGGGTGGATTACTTTTTGTTGATAGGATTCGCTTATAACAACAGCTACCACTCCAGCATCCAAATGGCTCCTTTTGAGGCTCTATATAGGAGAAGATGCAGATCACCAATTGGGTGGTATGAAGTGGGTGAAACTCATTTATTTGGGCCTGACCTTGTTCATCAGGTGATACATAAGGTAAAAGTCATTAGAAAATACTTAAGACAACTCAGAGTCATCAGAAGTCCTATGTCGATAATTTAAGAAAGGGAGTTAGAGTTTAAGGTTGATGATTGGGTGTTTCTGAAGGTCTCCCCTATGAAGGAAGTCATCATATTTGGGAAGAAAGGAAAGCTCAGTCCTCATTTTATAGACCCATATTAGATTACGAGAAGAATTGATGGAGTTTCTTATGAGTTAGATTTTCTCACGAGTTTGGCTTCTGTTCATCCTGTATTTCATGTATCAATATTAAAGAAATGTATTGGAGATCATTCGTTGGTGTTGCCTATTGAGAAAATTGGTGTGAAAGACTCGTTACATAAGAAGAAGAACCCATAGGTATTTTAGATCGCCAAGTTTGAAAGTTGAGAAGTAAGGAGATAGCTTCGATTAAAGTGTTATGGAAGAATCATAATGTTGAGGAAGCTACTAGGGAGTCTGAGAATGACATGCGTGCAATATATCCAACTCTCTTTGAATCCGCAGATGATGATATAGAAGGTTTTAGTCTTATCCTACTCATTTTAGTTCATGTAGTTCTTTAAACCGTGCTTAATGTGTTTTGAACTATCATTTAGGGACGAATGATCCCATGGGGGGGATAATGTAATACCCTATACTATTCTTAGCTAAGTTTAGCTTTTAGTTGCATGTATAAGGGGATTAAGTCCTGAAAATTTCACTAAGTATTGGGGACTTAGCCATTTTCAAGATCCTTAAACTTCAACAATTTTTAGTTTGGTCTTCCCGACCCCGAGACATTGGTTTTTTAGTTAATTCATCTTCAGGGAAGTAGGTAGTATGTCTCGAGGGAGTTTTGGATTTTTTGGGAAATGTTGGGGGCATGTTTGGACCATGAATCCAGTGGGTCACCATGATAAGAATCCATCGCGTCCTTATTCCTGACATCATATTCATCGCGCGTGGTGATGGAAATCAACTACATCGATTTAAACCACGTTGTGGTGACATTATTGCGTGCAATTTTTATTTAAATGGTTGAAGGGAAATTAGGTCTTTTCCTCCTCAACCCAAATCATCCATAACACGAATTGGGACATCTATTAGGGAATTATTTGCCCTTCTTCTCCAATGCACTCTCAAGAAACCCCCCCCTTTTCCCCAAGAACAAAAATTCAACTATTTCCCCCCCAAGTAATCCAGAATTCAAGCTTTCCAAGTTCAAGAACCTTCAAGAAAGCATCAAGATTAGGGCTTCATTCCCAAGTTAAGAAACTTAAGGTATGTGGGGCTATCCTAAATCTCATGGGCATAGATTTTTTTATGATTTTAACAAGTTTTAAAGTTATACATGTATGTATATGTAATGTGTTTCAAGAAATTGCTTCAAGAACATGCATCACGAACCCAATTTGATGAAAATATGTATTTTTCATAGGGTTTTCCATAATTTTGATTTATAATCTTGTGCATATATGATTTGAGTTCGAAAAGTGATTTATGAATGCGACTTATGAAATTCCCTTCCCCATGATGAAATTTAAGGTCAGTGTATAGCATGAATTGTTAATTTTTTTGAAAGCATGAGTTATAAGCCCTTTTTGATCATGAGGTTTATGTATATCTAATATTGGGGCTGTTTTATGAATGATGATAATTCATGAGTTTTAAATACCTCTTTATTCATTATGCATTATTGTTTTGCTCGATTTCAAAAGGGGTATTTCTTATACTAAAGGCTCATGTGTATTAACTGAAAGAAATGCATGTGTTGAACAAAAGGGTTGACCACTATATGTTAAAGACTTGAAATAAGAGTATGTTGCATAAGTTTCCATATTCTTTTAAAATAAGAACTCTCATGTGATTTTATAAATCTTTGGTGGTCATTTGCATGTTTATGAAAGAGAAGGGCTATGGATTTGATAACATATAAATGACTTGCAAGTCTGGGTATAACGATACCCGGTGATGATTGGCCCTTAACAAAATAAGTATTGAATGTTTTATAAGCACGAAGCATGGTTTTAAAGAATTGAAAATAGGCTTAAAGAGAGCTGGTTGGTTACCGAAGAAGTCTTGAGTAAAGATAACTCATAGCCCGAAATCATGTTTTGCCGATACGAGTTTACGATGTCCTATATCATGGATTGTACACTGGTGAAAACATTATGCCGCAGTAGAAAATAGAAACTCCAATCCTTACGGCAAACTTGGATTGGGGGCTTGAACGTCGAGTCAAGGACGGATACCATATAGTCTGTGAGATTGTAGAAATATAGAGTGTACCATCTAGCTCAGAAGTAATACAAAGAGTTGAGTCATGATTTACAGTAAAATTTTTAAGCTTATTGATTATGCCCATGTATTTCCAGATATATTATGATCAATTAATTTCAAATGCTCTCATTTATTTTATATAAAACATGTGTTATATTTGGATTGTTCTACATACCAGTACCCTATGTATTGACCCCCTATATTTCAGGTTCTGTGGCCCTGTCTCGTGGTCCTGCTAATCAGTAGATCATTATCAGACATTTGGAGTTGATGAGCCTATCTTATTTTGGAAGGTCTTTTCCCATATGTTGATTTCATTTGTTTTTAGTTCATGGTCCTATCGAGGGCCTTGTCCCGGATTTAGACTAATTATTGTTTTCAGTTTAGTAGAGACTTCATAGACTTGTTATAGATGGTTATGGGTTTCCTTATGAACTTATGTCCCGCATTGTTAAGTTGAAATAAATGGACTATCATATTTCCAGTTTACTTCTGCATTATTATAATAGATGGGTTTTGCTTATGATGACAAGCTAAGGAGACTCTCGGGCTTCATGGTTTGGGATGCCCGTCATGGCCAAGACGTTGATTCGAGTAGTGAAATTGGATTACTATATCTTGATAGAGACCATATCATCACCTAAAATGAGGTGTTTCTTGGACATCATCACCTTACACTTCACACTCACATGAGTGATTCCTAAACATTAATCCTATAAATAAACTATTTGATCATGCCTACCAAACTTAGAAACCATTGTAAAGCTTCAAACCTTCACACTTATCCTTGTTTCTTGAACGTTTTCATCTCATTAAAATGGATATACTTTTAGAGACAATGTTGAACCATTATTCATAACTTCGTTCAATCTCCTTGAACCTAGATATTGGAATTTTCAATTAACTAAGTAGAATTACCATTATAATGACTTGTTCTGGGCCATAATTTCATTTCCTTTGATGATTATCAACCGTCTCTTTAGTTAGGACTTTCGTAGGCTGATCCGACACATTATATTTTGTATTTACATAATTAATTGTGATAATTTCACTAGATAGTAATTATCTAATAGTATTATGTATTTGTCATATGTGACATGATTTTTCGTTATACATAACATTTTCAGCACTTCCTATCGTCACTTGACTGTCACAATATATGTAAATAGGAACCACTGGTTTTGACCAAAGAGGAATATCTTTCAAATAGTTTCGTAGTCATTCTGCTTCTTCACCGAACTTATCTAAAGTAATAAACTCACATTTTATTATATAACGAGCAATACATATCTGTATGGATGATTTTCACGAGACTTCTCCTCCACCAAGACTAAGTACATATTCACTCGTGGATTTTACTTCACTTGATCGGGTGATCCATTTTGCAACACTATATCCTTCAACCACTGCAGGATATTTATTGTAGTACAATGCATAATCTTGAATGTATTTGAAATATCTCAAAATTCGTTTGTTTTCCATCCAATAGTTTGATCCGGATTGCTTTTGTACCAACTTAGTTTGCTTATGGCACAAGCTATATTCGGTCTAGTACAATTTATTATGTACATCAAACTTCCTAAAACTTGGGCATAGTCCATTTGGTAGTTTCTTTGACCTTGGTTCTTTGTGAGAGCAAGATTCACATCAATTGGAGTCTTTACAATTTTGAAGTCCAAATACTAGTATTTTATAAGTACCATGTTGATGTGATGAGTTTGATACGAAGCTATACCTTGAGGAGTCCTATAAATTTTAATTCCTAAAATTAAATCCGCAACTCCTAAGTCTTTCATATCAAACTTTCTAGAAAGCATACGCTTAGTAGAATTTATGTCGGAAATATCTTTATTCATTATCAACATATCATCCACATATACACAATCAATGACAATGTTATTTGGAGTGTTTTTTATGTAAACACATTTATTACATTCATTGATCTTAAATCATTTGACAATATTGTTTGGTCAATTTTGTGGGCGATTGTTATAGTCCATAAAATGACTTAACAAGTCGATATACCTTATTTTCTTTTCATGGAATTACAAACTCTTTGGGTTGATCCATGTATTTTTCTTCCTCTGATTCTCTATTTAAGAAGGTTATCTTCATATCCATTTGATGGATTTAAAAGACTGTATACAATGACTAACACTATCGACATTAGAATAAATGTGATTCTTGTTACCGACGAGTGTGTGTTGAAATAATCAAGGCTTTTTCATTGTCTGAAATCTTTGAAAACTAGTCTTGCCTTATATTTATTAATAGTATCATCATTTTTCATTTTCTTTTTGATGATCAATTCATAACCTCACGGTTTGTTTTACTAGAGGAAGATCAACCAATTTCATATATAATTATTCAATATGGATTATATTTCACTATTGATTGCCTCTTTTAAATATTATGCTTCTAAGGAAGACATTACTTTTTTAAACATTTGAGCCTCATTCTCTACTAAGAATGTCAAGAAATTGAGACCAAAGGAAGTTGATGTCTTTTGAAGTTTGCTACATCTTGGACTTTCCTCATTAGTTGTACTTTCCTTTGATTCTTCCCGAGGTTGTTTAAATTTTTCACTAGTCGACTCACATTCATTCTTATATGGATAAATATTTTTAAAAAATTCAGCATTATCTGATTCAATTATCATATTCAGATGAATGTTGGGATTTTCTGATTTATGAATAAAAAAATGATATTCTTTGCTATTGATTGCATATCTAATGAAAACATAATTAATTGTTTCTGGTCCTATTTTACCCTTTTGGGTTTAAGAACTTGTACTTTAGCTAAACACCTCCGTATTTTAAAATATTTCAAGCAGGATTTTTTTCCATTGTCATATGGAATGGACTTATATTTTGCTATGGGGTATTCAATTGAGTATCTGACTAGCTGTTAGTGCTGGGTTTGAAATCGAGAGGGCGTCATGCGGAAACTAATAGTTTGCAAACCATCGAACGATAATTCAGATGACAAAGAAAAACATACTAAAAAGGACATATTATTGATATGGTTCAGCCAATTGGCCTACATATTAAAAACCTAAATAAAAAACATAAAAACTAATTGAGAGAAAATATCTCCTAAACAAAACTATTAAATGTCTACATGGTGGATGTTATTGTGTTATGACATAAGAAGAGAGTCTTCTATTTACAGAGTTCCAAAACCTTTCCTCTAAGAAAGAGGTTTGTCAAATATGAAAAAGTTTGATATTTTCCTTTCAGGAAAACTAAAGTAATTATGGTACAACTTTATTTTCCTTCCAAGAAAAAGTAAAACTTAAATTTGGTTAGAAAATCAGGGCAAAAACCCTAACAAATCTCCACATTTTGACTTGATTTTCTGAAAAAATAATCTTGATCTTCCTTCTTCACGCGTTCTTCATATATCACTACTGCTTACCATGATTATAAGTTGATATGGTTGTAGACACTTAATTTTGTCCCTCCCGAAGACCCAAGTTACAAATTTTTATCCCTGTCTTACCACGTGCCCTCACCCGTATGATTATATCCCATAAAAATACAAAAATAACAAACCCACTAAAAAACCTAATCCCCAATTATTCTTTTGTAACAAAATTAACCACTCCTCCTATCAATTTTGGACAACACATCACTACCCCATGCCCCCATACCCTACCCCACCTACCCTACCCCAATACCCACCCTCACAGCCAATATACAAACACTCCATTCTCCTTTTTCTTCACCAACAACAACCTACAATAACGGATTTTTTTTCTTTCCATTCTATAATTCGTTCTTCACTAACAGTACACCACACGGATCAACACAACAACAATACCACAGATTAAAGACACCCATAAGGAAATTTTCCATTATCTTCCATAATCACATAGTCCACTCAAAAGGATTCCACTCCACCATCCCTACATAAAAACATACAGAGCTGGTCATTTCTCTCATTAACAAGAGACTCTCAGCTCTCACATATACACGAATCCCACCACATACAGAAAAGGTAGTAGATTGTGATTGAGGCATGAAGAGTAAAGAGAAAAAGAGATAGAAATTGAGTGAAAAAGAAAAGGTGGAAGATAAAGAGAAAAACAGACAAAAATTTTGGTTGTTCTAATGAGTTCTCGCTGGAAAACGCTACTGTCGCGTAAATCCAGCCAGTGGTTCTCCGATTTTGCCGTCTTGTGTATGCCGGAGCTCCGGTGAAGTAAAATTCGGCTACTTTCTGACCCAATCACACCCCTCAATCATTCCCGTTCTTTTTCCGGTGAATACTACCAACGAAAATTCATGTTGAGTGGACGAGTCGACGGTGAGGTTCGATTTGGATTGAGGTTCTGATGGCTACGATATTCCAGTCTTTTGTGAAAATAATTAATGAATTTGATTCAGAAGCCCTTTTATTGGATCTTTGGTGGGTGTTCGGGTCTTGTATGTTATGAGGTCCATTCGATATTGCGTTTGGGGGGTGTTCGTGACTAACCCATCCAATATTTGTGATTTGGTTTTCACTTTGAGGTCTGGTTCTTTGGTTGAAATCTGTTCGGCTAGAAATTTTGAGACACTGATTGGGTTTGTTCGTTGTGAGGTTCTTCGGTTGAGTATTTTGGTCTTCAGATTTCTTTATTATCGACAAGGATCAGTTTCATCGAGGTCTATTTCTTCTACCGATCTTTATTTTATCTTGACTCTTTATTGATGTTGTGGGTGTGGATGATTTATTTGTTGTGTGTTTGGTTTAAATCTTCGTTATTTGTGTTGTGTTTGATGTTGGTTTCGGATTATGAGATGTGATTGGAAAATCGAAGCATACACTAATCATATGGTTAAAAATGGACTTGGGGGTGAGAATTAAAATTTGATATAATTGGATACTTGGATTAGTTGATTTCATTGTGTGTTTAACTTGAAACGAGCGCTAATTGAACTTGGTAGTATCGTGATACGCTGATTGATTTAGGCAAAGGTAGGTTGGGTAGGCAAGATTTAGGATTTGTGATTGTTGAATGGTGAAATGTTTGTGGAATGGTTTTGATTTATACATTGACATCTATTGTATTAATTTGGCCGGGGAATGCCTCGAAGTATCTGTATATACTTTTTCACCGGGGAATGCCCCGAAGTACCTTGTACTTGGAAGATGTTCGTGGTGAAGGCCCGAGGTGTCGGGTGAAGCGGTAGAGCGTAGTATAGGATTAATATAGGGTAGAATAGATTTATATTTCCGCATTATTTATTTTGGACTGTATAATTGGACTGGACTTCACATTTTTGGATTTTTTTTTGTTTTGTTTATTGTTTGATTATTTTGCGTGCCTTTGTGTGGTTTATACATTTCGTAATGCCAAAATAAGTTGATACACTCTACGAAGCGACCGTGGTTGAACCACGGGATCGAGGGGTGCCTAACACCTTCCCCTCGGTCAACAAAATCCCTTAGCCGGAGTCTCTGTTCGCAAACCAGTTTAAAGAGTCAAATGGTTTTGACAAGGATTTTTCCTATGGTGACTTGGCACACCAGATTATGCCAAGTGGCGACTCTGAATTTTGATTGTTAAAAATAATCATTTTTCGAAACAAATTTTCATCTTTTGTCACTTTAATAATTAAAACCCTTTATAACCTTAAAACATAACTAAATCTTTTAGAGTACGTTAAAAGGGGTTTGACAGCTTCTGACGACTCTGCTGGGGAGAGTATGAGAATTCGAGCTATTTTTGGAGTCGTATCGGCTTTGTTAGGCATTACGAGTGTATAAGCATTGTTTGTGGTTATTGTTTGTGTTATTTTCACTTTTGTGCGTTTTCATGCTCTTTGTTTATAGTATTTATCCTATGTGTTACCTCTTTATATCTGTCATCATGAGTCCACCCCCCGGCCTTCTTTGTGCAACAAGTCTGTACTACACATGTTGTACACAACCTCTAGTTGAGTCACCCTTATTTTAGGGGGGGAGCCGTTGGTGTTATGGAGTAGGTGGAAAGCAAAGCAGCCACTATCGATCATACGCTCCCCCGAACATCCTTGTTAGTGAACCACAACGTAGGTCAGCCTTTAGGTCATGCTTATGTGCATCATACGGAGACCTAGCGGGACCCACATGGCCTTTTGTAGGAGACTCACCTCTAAAGCATCTCTACGTGCTAACTGTTGCATCTTTAAGGGTAACGTGGTCATTTGACGGACTGATTTGAAAAGAAATTTTTTTTATTAGGAGTAAGGTGTGTAGGCAAAAACGAAAAAGAAAAAAAAATAGAAATAGAAAAGTGAATCGAAAATAATGAAAAAAAGAGGAATCTCGTAGTTTATTTTAGAATTCTTTATGGCTTTGGTTCTTCGCAATCCAAAAAACTCAAAAAGATTTTTTTACGTTTTGCATTTGTCTTCTCAAAGTACCGTAAATTCGAAAAAAAAAAAAAGAAGTTGTGTTTGACTCTTCTACTTATTTGTCAAAAACAAAAATACCAAAAAGATTTTTCTTCATAATTGGTGGTGTCAGTTTTAGTTAAAATGTCTAGCTGAAAATCCAAAAGTTTTTTTTTTCTTTTCTTTCCTTTTGTTTTTGGTAGTGTCTTTTATGTTAGGGTCAATTTATCGTTAATTGTCCAATTTGGATGAACTACGCATACCTGATTCCCTTCCCTTGGGTTGGGATATGTAGGCAACCCTCGGTGGGTCCGGTAATTCTTTGTGTTGGCCTTTGTCTTAGTATTAGCCTAGGTCTCTCACCCCGTAATCTAGAGTTGTTTGCCAAGTAGACTGATTTCACTCAGTACTTCTGTTCGGTAAATTGGAGTCATGGATATGGTCTGTCCCATCGACATATGTTTGCGTAAAAAATCCCAAGGGTTGGGAATCTTCTACGACTGTTAAATTTTTGAGATAGCGTTTTGTGTGTTATTACATGATGGATTTTTCGACCAAGTCTAGAGTACTGATGGTTGTCAAGGTGCTCAAAAAGTTAATCAAATGGTGGGAAATGTTTAACTATGTTGATCAGCAAAAACTAGTTAAAATATTAGGTGATCTTACGGAACTTCTGCATGTTACCCCTCGTCCAGATTTAATAGAGGCTTTGTTGAACTTTTGGGATCCAAGTAGTTTGGTGTTCAGGTTTGGGGAATGTGAAATGACTCCTACTTTGGCAGAAATATCCGGTTTGTTGCATTTGCCCTATATCGAGAAGGATATGATCCGAGCGCGAAATCACACTGCGTGAGATTTTTACAGTCTTGTGGTTTAAAATGTAAGGGTATCCGTTTGGGTTGTTTAAGTGATTCGTGGGTTTCTCTAGATTTTTTGTTCGCTAGATTCGGGCCCTCGGAAGGTTTTGATTGTTTTTGGGATGAATTTCATGTGACTAAGGAGAAGTGGGAGAGAAAGCGTCTTGAAGTCTTCACCCTTGCTTTGTTAGGTACTTTAGTGTTTCCACTAGCGGAAAGACGTATTAATACCCATTTACAATCTGTGGTGATGGCCCTATTTCATAAGGATCAAAACCACAAGAGAATTAATCAAAAGGGCAAGTTCACTCTCATACCCATGATCTTAACAGAAATATAAAAGGTTTTAACCGAAGTGAAGGGGAGAAGGAGATTTTTTGAGGGCAGTAACCTGATATTACAGTTATGGATGATGGAGCATTTGCATGTGCCTTCTTTAGTTAGACCAGACGTGGTAGATCGTTGTATTCCTAATTGAGTAAAAGCCATGGATTCCAAGTTGCGTTTGGATAAATTCTCGTTACCCGTGGGAGTTGACGCTTGGATTGAATTTCTTGAGTCAAGAACCAGGGATAACATTCTGTGGACTTATCTGTGGCTTCGAGCAAAGATAATACTGTTGGGTTTTCAGACGCAGCTCCCTTTAGTTATGTTAGGGCTTAATTGCACTAGACCATACAGTCCTTCTAGGGTAATGCACCAGTTGGGTAGGCTGCAGAACGTGCCACCAGCAATGGATCTTCTGATGGATGTTGAGTACTTTAAGGACCAAGCCTTAGATGAGAGAAAGTACGAGCAATTTTGGAAGCATGCAACAAAGCTAGGTGTGGTCACACTCAAAGAATGTTTGGATAATCCAGGGTACACTCAGGGATATGGGGTCTGGTTTCAATCTATCCCTCGGGGTATCAGTCAACCCTTACCAGCGCAGCTTAGAGGGAGAATACAGGAAGAATTCATAGTAGATGACCAGCAGGATGAAAGTATAGGGTCCAAAGTGGAAACACTGAGAGTTCAGTTAGTAGATTTGTTCAAGACAGTTGAAAGGTGTCAGAATAATCTTTCCAAGTGCACTCCTCATGAGGCAGGAATACGGGCCCGAAGCTTCTTCCTCAGTATCAGGGTGTCTTTACAGGATATGCTATAAAGTTTAAATGAGAGAAAGAGAACTGCAGAGGCAGGTCCATATCAACCAGGGTCATCACGCAGAGCACCAGTATGAAACAACACTTCTTATCCTTATTCAGTTTGAGTCTTTTATGTGTTTGTCATTGTAGGGTGGTGTCTGCTTTAAGTCGAAGTCAAGTTGTTTTTGGTATTAGAGTCTTTACCAGTAATTTCACCTACATCGTCTTAGGGTTCTATAATTTTGTTTCGTATTTGGTGTTTAGTTTTAAAGTGGTCCCAAACTTTTGTACGTTTTTGTTATTTTCTTTCTTCAAAATGTTTTGATATTACGTCTTTCCTTGGTTTGTTTATTTTCGTTTTCACAAAAAAAAAAAAAAGAGGCAGGTAATGTTTATGCACATGCTGCCCGAACTACGCAAGATCTGATTCATGTACAACATGAGACGTAGGCAACTTGCTTTTGGGTTCGATCTAATCATTTTGTTTCGTTATTTTTCATTATGTTTACTCTTTTAAAGAAAAACAAAAGCCATAAAGAATGATAAAATAAAGGTAGATAACGAGAGAAAAGAAAGGAACAAAGATGGATATGAAAAAAAATATATAATAATATAATATAATAATAATAAGTGTAGATAAAAAAATAAGTATAGACAAAAATCAGGATGATGTTAAAATGACCTCGCTACCCTCAAAAGCTGGTAGAAATGAACATGAATTTAGGACAATTTTACCAATGTGATTCCCATGCTTGTTTGTGTGCCCTAATCCTAACGGATGTCGTCTTTGATGAGCATGTTCTTTCAGATAACAGTGGTACGTTTCCAGCACTCTGGCCAGTCATCCATACTTCACTAGATCCAAAGCAAAGCTCGCCATGGCTAGCAGGGAGATTAAAAATTCGCTCATTGACCTGGATCAGGATCACAGGAAAGAAAGTTCTGAACACAATGATGAGGTAGTAAGGCTCAGGCAACAATTGATAGATTTACACCGGGCATGGGCCAGCGGAATGCCTCCTCCTCCGCTCCCTGAAGGTCTTGGGAATATCTCTAATTGCCCACCGCTCTCTTAGGCACAATTCTCTGCTCCTACTGAGTCACCTAAGCACGCGCCAGGGTTCACTCCGCGACATTATTATCCTAGCAATTCTGGTGTGCCCTTGGCAGCTCCCCAATCAAGACCAGCTGCTCATCCAGTGCCACCGATCACACCAGTATTTGTGGCTCTGCCATCACACGAAACTCCCATATATGTTGGGCGTCCCACAATGAGGCTTCCTAGGTCTGCTAGTGAGCCAGTACTGAAGGTTTCAGATAGTCAGTATTATGCACCGGAGCCTACTTTGCAAATGAATGAACCGTATGGGTACACTCAGCTGCCTGCATTTCCATTTGATATGGAGAAACCTGTCGCAACGGAGTAACAAGATGTCATAGACCAGAAATTGAAGAGTTTAGAGCAGGCTATGAGGAATTTGCAAGCGATCGGAGATTATAGGAGTGCTTCCTATAAAGATCTTTGCATGTTCCCAGACATCAATCTTTCCCTCGGTTTTAAGATTCCTAAGTTCGAGAAGTACGCGGGACACGGTGATCCGGTGGCACACTTAAGACGTTATTGCAACCAGTTGAGGGCTGCAAGAGGAAAGGAAGAACTGCTCTTGGACTTCTTTGGCGAGAGTCTTTCAGATCTGGCCTCAGAATGGTTTATCGATCGAGACATTGATAAATGGAACAGCTGGGATGATTTGGCTACTGAATTTGTTCAACATTTTCAGTACAACATCGGCCTGATTCCGGATAAAAAATCCTTGGTCAACGTGAAGAAGAAAACCATTAAAGGTTTTAGGGAATACGCGATAAGGTGGCGTGAACAGGCCGCCAGGGTAAAGCCTCCAATGAAAGAAAGTAAGTTGGTAGAAGTTTTCATTCAGGTGTAAGATGAGACCTATTTTCAACATTTACTTCCGGTAATGGGAAAATCTTTTATGAAAGTTCTCAAAATGGGGGAGATGATAGAGGACAGAATTTAGACCGACCGAATAGTGAGTTTTGCCGCATTAAAAGCTACCACACAAGCGATTAAAGGTGGGTCTGGCGTATTTGGAGGTAAAAAGAAGAAAGAGGATCTAGCGACTATCGTAGCTGGAACCCATTCCTATCCCAAAAGACCACCTCGCCCCTACCCCCAATCCCAAGCCTAAGTCTATTCCCAAGCTCCATATATTCCTCCCCACCATTACTACCCTCCACAAAATCCTTTATATTCCTTTCCACCACCTCCATAGCTAGTATATAGCGCGCAGCCATATGCCCAAACCCCTTCTTACCCGCAGTGGCACGTGCAAGCTCTACAAAATCGCCCATTCGCTCTACCAAATTACCAAAACCCCTCCAGACCCAATTTTCAGCCTAGGCCCGAGTATAAGAAGGAGAAGGCGGTCAAAAATCAATTCATACCTCTTGGGGAGTCATATGCTAGCTTGTTTGATAGGTTGATAAAGTTGAAGGTTTTAAGCCCAATTCAAGAAAGGCTTTCAAATCCACCGCTGAGGAATCTTGATTATTCTTTAAGGTGTGTGTACTATTCTGATATGTCAGGCCATGATATCGAGAAATGCTGGAATTTAAAGAGAGTTGTCCAAGATTTAATTGACACAAATCAGATGCTGGTTCAGGCCCCGAAGGGTCCAAACATTAATCAGAATCCGCTGCCAACCCATGCTGAAGCCAATATATTAGAATTGATATATGATGGGAAAGAGTCTTCGAGGGGTTATAAGCCTATTGTCATGATACAGACCACTGAGGAGAAATCGGTGAATGTAGCGGAGTCTTTGAAAGCAATATCATTGAGCCTGGAAGGAATGAGAGAAGATAAATCCCAAGAAAGCACAAAGAAACCCCTGATCATAGTACAGGGCGCTAGAAGGTATGTTGATTTAAGTCAGGATAAACCTAAGTTGACAGTGGTGGGAGCTCTAAGTCAGCCTATCTTGACGGTGAAAGGAGCACTAGCAGTGCCTATTGTCCTCAAACCGGTGACCCAACCTCCGATAGTTGATACAAAAAGAGTTCCCTAGAATTATGGGCGGACTGTGATGACCTATCACGGGAAAAAAGTTGTGGAAGATATAGATGAGGTAAGGGGTTTGACTAGGCCAGAAAGATATTTTGTGCCTGAAAGCTTAAGAAAGTCCAAGCCAACGGTAAGTGGACTGTCATCTATCAAAAATCCTATCACTGAAGAAGAAGCCGAAGAATTTTTGAAAAAGATGAAATTGCCAGAGTATTCAATAGTAGACCAGCTAAAGAAAACCCCTGCTCAAATTTCCCTTTTATCTTTGATGTTGCACCCAAGGAGCATCGTGATGTTTTACTGAAGGTATTAAATGAAGCATATGTTCCAAGGGAGATTACAATCAACCAACTTGAGAAAATGCTTGGAAAAATCTTTGAGGTCAATCGGATCAGCTTTTCTGACGATGAATTTCCTATTGAAGGTACAGGGCATAATTGGGGCCTTTATATTACAGTGAAGTGTGAAGATTTCTACGTCACTCATGTTATGATTGATGGAGGTTCAGGTGCAAATATTTGCCCTATTTCTACTTTGCAAAATTTGAATATTGGTGCTGACTGGATCAAGCCCAACAATGTATGTGTTAGGGCTTTCGATGGTGCAAAATCAAATTCCATTGGCGAAATAGAACTAATGTTGACCATAGGTCCTGTTGAGTTTGCCGTAGAGTTTTAAGTATTAAATGTAGACTCCTCTTACAATCTGTTGTTGGGAAGGCCGTGGATTCACAAGGCCAAGGCGGTTGCGTCTACACTGCACCAAATGATTAAGTTTGAGCATGACAGGCAAAAAGTGGTTATTCACGGTGAAGGAGATTTGTCAACCTACGAAGATTCTCCATTGTCTCTTATTGAAGCAAATAACGTCGAGGAGACATTCGTATATCATATTTTTGATATAGTGCAAGTGAATTGTATCCTTGAATGGCAGGCTATACCGGAACCACAATTGTCTTCTACTTCTATCATGATGGTGAGTGAACTTTGGAGATATGGATTTGAGCCAGGAAAGGGTTTGGGAGCGTCTCTGCACGGTATAGTTTGTCCCATATGTCCGAGTGAGAACGTGGGCACGTTTGGTCTGGGATTCGAGCCTACAGCTAAAGATCTGAAGAAAGCCAAGGGAAGGAAAAAGGAAACATGGTCACTCCCTCGCCCAATGCCACTACTCAGTGAATCATTTGTTAAAAGCGGTGTCACGAAGCATGTGGAATTTGAAGTTGAATTGGTTTGTGACTTCCAGAACCTTTTTATTGAAGTTGATATGGTCGAAGCAGGAGAAGGTACCAGTATGGCAGACGTGCGATTCATAGGTCCAGCTGTCCGGCTCAATAATTGGAAAGTCACTCCTCTCCCCATCAGGAGGGATTTTTGGTAGTTTATTTTGTTTTTCTTTCTGTTTATCCGAGTTATTTCCGGGTTGTAATTCGGATTTTAGTTTGTTTATGTTATGTTGGCATCTGTGTTCAAACCCTTCTATCTTTTATTTAATGAAATGCAATGTCCCTTTTGTTTCGTGTCTAATATATTTTGTTTTTCTTTTCTTACACAGTTCTCTTTATACTGATTCTAATGACATGACATACATGCGGAATTTTCAGCCTGATCTTACAATCCAAACTAATCAAGATGTAATAAAGCAGGATGGGGAATATAATAAAGAAAAAGCACTAGA
The DNA here is from genome assembly GCA_030864225.1 of Capsicum baccatum var. pendulum. Lineage (NCBI taxonomy): Eukaryota > Viridiplantae > Streptophyta > Magnoliopsida > Solanales > Solanaceae > Capsicum > Capsicum baccatum. The sequence goes on along the minus strand of CM061556.1, from coordinate 236,333,961 downwards.
AGAAATAAGCAAAGAGTTGGAACAGTTTGAAGACAAACCAAATCCTAATTTGAATGAGACTGAGCCAATAAATCTAGGGGATCAAGAAGATGTTAGGGAAACTAAAATCAGTGTACATGCTTTGCCACGGCTAAAAGAGGGAATGATTCAAGCATTAATTGATACAAGGATGTTTTTGCATAGTCTTATGATGATATGCCTGCTTTAAGCACTTAATAAGTGGCTCACAAATTGTCAACTGATCCCGCATTCCCTCCTATCAAATAGAAGTTGAGGAAGTTTAAAATGGATGTAAGTATTAAAATTAAAGATGAAATCATGAAACAACTTGAAGCCAAGGTAATTCAAGTAGCTCGCTATCCCATGTGGTTATCCAATGTTGTTCCCGTACTAAAGAAAGATGGCAAAATTCGAGTGTGTGTTGATTACGGTGATTTGAATAGAGCAAGTTCGAAAGATGATTTTCCACTGCCCAACATCCACATTTTATTAGAAAACTGTGCTAAACACGAGGTTGCCTCTTTTGTGGATTGCTATGCCGGATATCACCAGAGCATTATGGATGATGACGACGCAGAGAAGACATCTTTCATCACACCATGGGGGACTTATTGTTATCGAGTGATGTCTTTTGGTTTGAAGAATGCTGGAGCAACATACATGAGAGTCATGACCACTATGTTTCATGATATGATGCATAAGGAGATTGAGGTCTACGTGGATGATGTGATTATTAAGTTAAAAAGTTAGGCCGGCCATGTTAAAGATTTAAGAAAGTTCTTTGAAAGGCTTCGCAGGTATAATCTCAAACTCAACCCAGCAAAATATGATTTGGAGTTCTATCTGGAAAGCCGTTGGGATTTGTAGTCAGTCGTCGGGGAATTGAATTGGATCCCTCAAAAATCAAAGCCATTCAGGATTTGCCCCCTCCCAAGAATAGAACGGAGGTGATGAGTTTGCTTGGCAGACTGAACTACATTAGCAGGTTTATTGCTCAACTCACAACCACTTGTGAGCCCATATTCAAGTTGCTGAAAAAGAGTGTTGCGGTAAAATGGACTGAAGAATGTCAGGAAGCATTCGATTGAATCAAAAGATATTTGTCAAATTCGCCTGTGCTGGTACCCCCGGAGCCTGGTAGGCCTTTGATCTTATATTTATCAGTCATGGACAATTCTTTTGGTTGTGTCCTGGGTCAACATGATGTCACAGGCAAAAAGGAGCAGGCTATTTATTATCTTAGTAAGAAGTTCACCGCATATGAGGCCAGGTATACTCTTCTTGAAAGGACATGTTATGCCCTAACTTGGGTAGCCCAGAAGTTGAAGCATTATCTCTCATCCTATACTACTTATCTCATCTCCCGCATGGATCCTTTGAAGTATATCTTTCAGAAGTCTATGCCAATGGGTCGATTGGAAAAATGGCAAATATTGCTTACCAAGTTCGACATTGTATATGTGACTCAAACAGCCATGAAGGCCCAAGCTTTGGCAGATCATCTTGCTGAGAATCCCATCAATGAAGAGTACGAGCCATTAAAGACATATTTTCCTGATGAAGAAATGTCGTGTGTCGATGAAGTCATTATAGATGTTGATCCAGGTTGGAGGTTATTCTTCGATGGAGCTGTCAATACGAAAGGAGTCAGAATAGGTGCAGTTCTTATCTATGAATTGGGACAACATTTCCTGGTAACGGCACAACTTTGATTCTACTGTACTAACAATATGGCGGAGTATAAAGCCTGCATTCTTGGTTTGAGGTTAGCTGTTGATATGGGAGTCCAAGAATTATTGGTGTTGGGAGATTCGGATTTGCTCGTCCATCAAATTCAAGGTGATTGGGAGACGCGAGATTTGAAGCTTATCCCATATCGACAATGCTTGCAAGAGCTATGTTAACGGTTTGTGTTAGTAAAATTTTGGCATATTCCAAGGATTCGTAATGAAATTGCTGATGCTTTAACCACTCTGTCTTCAATGCTCCAACATCCTGACAAAGCCTACATCGATCTAGTGCATATACAGAGTTGTGATCAGCATGCTTACCGTAATGTGGTTGAAGAAGAGCTCGATAGAGAACCTTGGTTCTTGGATATCAAGCGGTACATTCAGTTAGGAGAATACCCAGCATATGCCACCAACGATCAAAAGAGGACTATTAGGTGTTTGGCTAGTGGATTTTTCTTAAGTGGGGGAATATTGTATAAGAGAACCCCAGATCTCGGACTTTTGAGGTGTGTAGATGCAAGAGAAGCCTCGGTAATTATGGTTGAAATTCACTCTGGAATATGCGGGTCGTACATGAACGGTCATGTCTTGTCAAAGAAGATTCTTCGAGCAGGTTATTACTGGCTTACTATGGAAAGGGATTCTATTCAATTTGTTCAAAAGTGTCATCAATGTCAGGTACACGGTGATCTGATACGATCTCCTCCTATTGAGTTGCATGCAATGGCCGCTCCATGGCCATTCATGGCTTGGAGAATGGATGTGATTGGACCGATTGAGCCGAAGGCATCAAATGGACATAGATTCATTTTGGTAGCCATTGACTACTTCACAAAGTGGATAGAAGCAGTAACTTTCAAGTCAGTGACTAAGAAGGATATGGTAGATTTTGTTCATGCTAATATCATTTGTAGATTTGGAATTCCTAAGATGATCATTACAGACAATGCTGCCAATCTCAATAGTCATTTGATGCAAGAAGTATGTCAACAGTTTAAGATCGCACATCGAAATTCTACTCCATATCGCCCAAAGGCCAATGGTGTTGTAGAATCCGCCAATAAGAATATAAAAAAGATACTGCGAAAAATGGTACAAGGGTCTAGACAGTGGCATGAAAAGTTGTCGTTTGCATTGCTAAGTTATCGTACCACTGTTCGCACTTCAACAGGGACAACTCCATATTTATTAGTGTATGGGACAGAAGCAGTCATCCCTGTAGAAGTTGAAATTCCCTCTCTCCGAGTCATTGTAGAAGCAGAGATTGATGATAACAAATGGGTAAAAACCCGACTGGAATATTTGAGTTTGATTGAGGAAAAAAGGCTAACGTCTGTGTGTCATGGCCAGTTGTATCAGAGGAGGATGGCTCGAGAGTATAACAAAAAGGTCCATCCCAGGAATTTTGAAGTTGGTCAGTTGGTCTTGAGACGTATCCTTTCTCACCAGGTTAAAGCGAAAGTCAAGTTCTCCCCTAACTGGCAAGGTCCCTTTGTTGTGAAGAAAGTGTTGCCCAATGGAGCCTTATATTTGACAGATACTGAAGGCAAAATAGCAGAAATGGCTATCAATGCTGATGCGGTCAAAAGATACTATGTATGATATTTGATCCTTTGTTGAGTTTATTGAATATTTAGTACTTGCATTTTTGAAGATTGATACGATGAAGGCATTTTATTCTTCTATCCAAATATTGTGTCATCCTTTGTTTACCCGTTTGAGCTTCGTTTTAGTTTTCTTTCATATCCTTCTTTTGGAATCAAAATAGAGTCAAAGATAAATGTATAGAAAATAAGAATAAAAGAAAGAGTTCGAAAATAAAATAAAATAAAATAAATCAATCAAAATCAAATCAAAACAAAGAACAAACTGATGAACTACGTCTGACTTGATTCTCCTCTCTCGGGAGTGAGATAGGTAGGCTGCCCTATTTCGGGCTCGGTCCAACCAAATAAAGATTTAAGATTCACCCAGTCAACAAAGCTGGGGCATGAGTTAATGTGTTGTTTGAGTCGATTCCAAAATTTATAAGTCCCATCCCCACTTCAAGTATCGTTTGAGCCCCTTACCATCTTTTCTAAACTTAACCAAAATCCAAGTTACAACCAAAGAAAGTCCTTCAGATCAATTTTTGATAATGTTAAGGCTAAGCATGCAATGGATATAAGGATACATTGTGAATTACCACTTGTCTCCCTCAGCATAAGAAATCAGGAAAGAAATATAAAAATGAGAGAGTCTTATTGGTGAAAAACCCCGTGGGCATCATAAGGCGATGGTGAGTTGAGAGAAAATGAAAATGAGAGAGTCTTATTGGTGAAAACCTTTGCAGGCACCATAAGGCGATGGTGAGTGGAGAGAAATAAAAATGAGCGAGTCTTATTGGTGAAAACCCTCACAGGCACCGTAAGGCGATGGAGAGTTCAAGAGAAAAGTGCAAAGTAAAAAGAAAGAGATTTGTTGGCAAAAGTATTTCAAGATATCGCCAATCGAATGTGATGTATGAGTCCAATGGATTTGAAGAAGCGGATCAGCGTCAAAGACACGAACTCAACAACAAATGGGGAGTTTGGATAGGAAGATCAGGCAGCTCAATCCAAAATGATGTCATACTCATTGGAGTTGGTTGTCGTATTCAGATAAGTTTTCTTTTGAATATGGGACATTGCCCTTTTCTTTTATTTACATATTCATGCTTTTGTCTTTTATGTCATTTATCAAAATAAAAGTCACCATCATTTCTTTATATTTTAAGTCAAGTCTGTGTCAAAACAAGCGAGAAAGAATTTCAAAATTTACTACCAGTCTTTCCAATTATATGATGAAAATCCAAGGAACAGCACAGAAAAGAAATATGATCATAATTTAACACAAAACAAAGAAAGTCTATCAACCGACAGGCTGTTGGATTCGTGGAAACATTCAGATTTGGGAAAAGGGTGCATCTCAGAGGCATGGTAAAATGAAAACCCATTGTTTGAGTCAAAACTCATTTCCTTCAATCTGGATCTGGGTCAATGATGCAGCAAGATGAGGTAGGTGTCAGCAATTTGGGACAAAGATGAAAGGAACAAGTGCTGGGCAGATACCTGAGAATCCAAGATCTGCAAGCCACCCCTAAGTTTTTAACTGACAAATTTTCTTTGTTGAAATAGGGGCAAATTCGCTTCACTTAATTCAGCTATCATTGGAAATTCACAAAATGGGATTTTACTTTATGTTCAGGACCCTCCTGAAAAATGGGATTTTACTTTATGTTCAGGACCCTCCTGAAAAATGGGATTTTTCTTTCTTTTCAGGACCCTCCTGAAAAATGGGATTTTACTTTATGTTCAGGACCCTCCTGAAAAATGGGATTTCACTTTCTGTTCTGGACCCTCCTAAAAATGGGATTTTACTTTCTTTTCAGGACCCTCCTGAAAAATGAGTTTTACTTTTGTTCAGGACCCTCCTGAAAAATGGGATTTTACTTTTTGTTCAGGACCCTCCTGAAAAATGGGATTTTACTTTCTGTTCAGGACCCTTCTAAAAATGGGTTTTTACTTTCTGTTCAGGACCCTCCTGAAAAATGGGATTTTACTTTCTGTTCAGGACCCTTCTAAAAATGGGATTTTACTTTCTGTTCAGGACCCTCCTGAAAAATGGCATTTTACTTTCTGTTCAGGACCCTCCTAAAAAATGGGATTTTACTTTTGTTCAGGACCCTCCTAAAAAATGGGATTTTACTTGTTGTTTAGGAACCTCCTGAAAAATGGGATTTTACTTTCTGCTTAGGACCCTCCTGAAAAATGGGATTTTACTTTATGTTCAGGACCCTCCTGAAAAATGGGATTTTACTTGTTGTTCAGGACCCCCATGAAAAATGGGATTTAACTTTCTGTTCAGGACCCTCCTGAAAAATGGGATTTCACCTTATGTTCAGGACCCTTCTGGAAAATGGGACAACGCTTTCAAAAATGAAATACTACTTTATTATAATTCTTGTTTGGGATAATTCTCATTCTAGTTTTAATGTTGGGTTTCAGGAGCCCGCCTGAAGAACAAGGTGATGAAATAGCAAGTCAGAGGCCTGCCTGGAGAATAGAGTGAAGAAATGAAAGTCAAGCAACAAAGTGATGAAATAGCAAGTCAGGAGCCCACCTGAAGAATAGGGTGAAGAAATGAAAAGTCAAGCAACAAAGCGAAGCAATTGAAAGCCAAGCAACAAGTTGAGAGAAATGGCAAGTCAGGAGCCCGCCTGAAGAATAGGGTGATAAAAGTCAAGCCAAGAGCCGACAGAAGCTGTATAGTTAGGATTTTGCAAATTCGTTTATGTTTAAATTGTAATTTTCATTTTTGATGTAATGAAAGAGTCGCGGACCGGAACCTCGATGGAACCTCACTCGACTCTCCAACTCGGTATAGTCCACTTCTCTTCCAATCCTTTGAAATACCCATGACTTGATTCTTTCATTACTTGGGTAGGAAGGATGTCTTAAGTCAACACCTGGTTGTCCTTCTTCCTTCTGTTTCTTTCTTTGAATAATGGTCGGGTCAAAATTCAGTCTTGTTGTCTACTTCTTTGCCTGAAAACACTTCGTGTTTACATTCAAAGGGGGCATGATGTAGACACCTAACTCTGTCCCTCCTGAAGACCCACGTTACACATTTTTATCCCTATCTTACCACGTGCCCTCCCGGTATGATTATATCCCATAAAAATACAAAAATAACAAACCCACTAACAAACCTAATCCCCAATTATTCTTTTATAACAAAATTAACCACTCCTCCTATCAATTTTGGACAACACATCACTACCCCATGCCCCCATACCCTACCCCACCTACCCTACCCCAATACCCACCCTCATAGCCAATATACAGACACTCCATTCTCCTTTTTCTTCACCAACAACAACCTACAATAACGGATTTGTTTTTCTTTCCATTCCACAATTCTTTCTTCACTGACAGAACACCACACGGATCAACACAACAACAATACCACAGATTAAAGACACCCACAAGGAAATTTTCCATCTTTTTCCATAATCACATACTCCACTCAAAAGGATTCCACTCCATCATCCCTATAGAAAAACACACAGAGCTGGTCATTTTTCTCATTAACAAGAGACTCTCAGCCCTCACACATACATGAATCCCACCACACACAGAAAAGGTAGTAGATCGTGAGAGAGGCGTGAAGAGTACAGAGAAAAAAAGATAAGATAAAGAGAAAAACAGACAAAAATTTGGGTTGTTCTAGCGAGTTCTCGCTGGAAAACGCTACTGTCGTGCAAATCCAGCCAGTGGTTCTCCGATTTTTCCATCTTCGTGTACGCCGGAGCTCCGGCGAAGTGAAATCCGGCTACTTTCTAACCCAATCACACCCCTCAATCATTCCCGTTCTTTTTCCGGTGAATACTACCAATGAAAATTCATGTTGAGCGGACGATTCGACGGTGAGGTTCGATTTGGATTGAGGTTCTGATGGCTGTGATACTCCAGTCTTTCATGAAAATAATTAATGAATTTGATTCGGAAGCCCTTTTATTGGAGCTTTGGTGGGTGTTTGGGTCTTGTATGTTACGGGGTCCATTCAATATTGCGTTTGGGGGTGTTTGTGACTAACCCGTCCAATATTCGTGATTTAGTTTTCACTTTGAGGTCTGGTTCTTTGGTTGAAATATGTTCGGCTGGAAATTTTGAGACACTGATTGGGTTTGTTCGTTGTGAGGTTCTCCGGTCGAGTATTTTGGTCTTCGGATTTCTTTATTATCGACAAGGATCAGTTTCATCGAGGTCCATTTCTTCTATCGATCTTTATTTTATCTTGAATCTTTATTGATGTTGTGGGTGTGGATGATTTATTTGTTGTGTGTTTGGTTTGAATCTTCGTTGTTTGTGTTGTGTTTGATGTTGGTTTCGGATTATGAGATGTGATTGGAAAATCGAAGCATACACTAATCATGTGGTTAAAAATGGACTTTAGGGTGAGAATTAAAATTTGATATAATTGGATACTTGGATTAGTTGATTTCATTGTGTGTTTAACTTGAAATGAACGCTAATTGAACTTGGTAGTATCGTGATACGCCGATTGGTTTAGGCAAAGGTAGGTTGGGTAGGCAAGATTTAGGATTTGTGATTGTTGAATGGTGAAATATTTGTGGAATGGTTTTGATTTATACATTGACATCTATTGTATTAATTTGGCCGGGGAATGCCCCAAAGTATCTGTATATACTTATTCACCGGGAAATGCCCCGAAGTACCTTGTACTTGGAAGATGTTCGTGGTAAAGGCCCGAGGCATCGGGTGAAGCGGTAAAGCGTAGTATAGGATTAATCTAGGGTAGAATAGATTTATATTTCCGCATTATTTATTTTGGACTGTATAATTGGACTGGACTTCACATTTTTGGATTTTTTTTTTTTGTTTATTGTTTGATTATTTTGCGTGCCTTTGTGTGATTTATACATTTCATAATGCCAAAATAAGTTGATAAACTCTACCAAGCGACCGTGGTTGAACCACGGGATCGAGGGGTGCCTAACACCTTTCCCTCGATCAACAGAATCCCTTAGCCGGAGTCTCTGTTCGCAAACCAGTTTAAAGAGTCAAATAGTTTTGAAAAGGATTTTTCCCTTGGTTATTTGGCACACCAGATTATGCCAAGTGGTGACTCTGAATTTTGATTGTTAAAAATAATCCTTTTTCGGAACAAATGTTCATCTTTTGTCACTTTAATAATTAAAACCCTTTAGACCCTTAAAACATAACTAAATCTTTTGGAGTACGTTAAAAGGGGTGTGACAATGGATTAAAAATTGGAGTCCTATGTGTTAAAAATAAAAGTATGAGTTGATATTATTGGAGGCCTATGTTATAAGTGAACAGGGTTAAAAGTGGAGCCTTGTGCATTGAAAGTAAGCACAGGTTAAGAGTGGAGCTAATGCGTTAAAAATAAATGCACGAGTTGAAAGGAGCCCAAGAGTTGGAAGTTGGCACCCATAAACATGGGTTGAAAATTGATTTGGTTTTAAAGATGGATTAGCAGCAAGATTATTGAAAAAATTATTTGAAATTTTTCTCCACATATAGCTAGACAAAGATCTTCATTATCATCAAATTGGTTGCTACTTTGATCTCAACTCATCCTCAATCTGAACAAATGAATCTTTGAACCATAGGCTCTGATACCACCTTTTGGGTTCGAAATCGAGAGGGCATCATGTGGAAGCTAATAGTTTGCAAACCATCGAACGATAATTCAAATAACAAAGAAAAACATTCTAAAAAGGACATATTATTGATATGGTTCAGCCAATTGGCCTACATATTAAAAACCTAAATAAAAAACATAAAAACTAATTGAGAGAAAATCTCCCCTAAACAGAACTATTAAATACCTATATGGTGGATGTTATTGTGTTATGATATGAGAAGAGGGTCTTCTATTTACAGAGTTCCAAAACCTTTTCTCCAAGAAAGAGGTTTGTCAAATATGTAAAAAGTTTGATATTTTCCTTTCAGGAAAAGTAAAAGTAATTATGGTACTACTTTATTTTCCTTCTAAGAAAAAGTAAAACTTAAATTTGGTAAGAAAATCATGACAAAAACCCTAACAGTTAGAACAGCTTGCCCCCATAAGTTCGTGGTAAATCAAAACTTATCAACAAGACATTCATAATCTCCTTTAATATTCTATTATTTCTTTCTGCAACTCCATTAGATTGTGGAGTGTATGAACAACTGTTTGATGAATAATGCCATATTCTAAACATATTTCTTCAAAAGGAGATTCATATTCACCATCCCTATCACTTATAACCATTTTAATTTTCTTATTAAGTTTTGTTTCAACGTTATTCTTGTATTGCTTGAGTGCGTTAATTGCCTCATCTTTGCTAGTAAGTAGATAAATATAGCAATATCGAGTCCTATCATCAATAAAAGTTATGAAGTATCTTTTTTCATCATGAGATAATATTGACTTCATGTCACATATACTTTATTAATTAAAATCTAAGGGATTTAAATTTCTTTCAATCAACTTATAAGGATGCTTCACATACTTAGATTCCGTACATACTAGACATTTCAAATTATTACTTTCAAACTTTGAAAATATTTTCAAGTTAATTATTTTACACATGATTTTTTAATTTATATGTCCCAAACGTGCATGCCATAAATGATTTTACTTAAGCAAGTAAGAAGAAGATGAAATCTTGTTCATATCAATTGAAATTACATTTAGTTTGAAGAGGCCCTAAGTGAGGTAAGCTTTTCCTACATATATGTCATTCTTACTGATTTTAACTTTATCAGATACAAACATACACTTAAAACATTCTTGACTAAAAGTGATGTCGAGATCGATTTTTTCGTATTTCAGGAACATGAAGGACATTGTTGAGGGTCACCATCTTGCCCCAAGTCATTTTCAAGTCAATCTTTCCAGTTTCTTCTATCTTTGATGTTGATGAATTTCCCATACAAATGGACTTGCCTAATTCTAAAGAAGTATAGGATGAAAACAGTTCCTTGTTGGAATAAATATGGTTGGTAGCACCTGAATCAATCAACTATTCTTTGAGATTTCCCACTAAGTTACATTCTAAGAACATTGCACATATGTTGTCTACTTTTTCATTCATGTTCGCTTGCTCTTTCTTCTTATCTTTATTAGGAGCATGACAAACTAATGACATATGACCAAACTTGCCATAGTTGTAGCAATTTTCTTTAAACTTTTTATTCTTTAGATCATCCTTTTTTTCATCTGACTTTTTTTCCTTCTTCTTTGGAGGATTTCTAACATCGTTTTCTCTTGCGATTGATGACTTTGCATTAACTTTCTTCTCCGTAATTTGTTGTCTTTTTTAATTTTCAGACAAACAATCATATTCTCCAATGTCATTTCTGTTCGCTTATGTTTTAAGTATTTTTTAAAGTCCCTCCACAAAAGAGGCAACTTTTTAATAAAGATTGCCACTTGAAAAGTTTCATTAATGATCATTCCTTCAGCAAGTAAATAACTTGCAATTTCTAGACTTTAGACATTATAAATTTGTTATCAACCCTCTTAAACTCTAGAAACTTAGCAACCACAAGCTTCTTTAGTCTAGAATCTTCGATCTTGTATTTATTGTCCAAAGCATCCCAAAGTTCTTTCAAAATTTTATAGACACTATAGACATGGTACAGACTATCTTCTAACCTATTCAGAATAGAAATTTTGCATAAAATGTCTGAATGAATCCATGCGTCGGTTTCCATAAACCAATCTTTCTCTAAAATGTCATCTAACAAGGTTTGAATTTTCTCCACTATAAACTTCTACAAGCTAAAATTGGTCAGATAGAACATCTTCTGTTGTCACCTTTTGAAGTTACTATCAAAAAACTTTTTAAATTTTTCTACCGCTGTCATAGCAGGAGTAACACGACTTGACAAAACTATATTTGTTGTTGCAGATGCAGGAGCCATCATATTATTAGTTAGTTGGTTATCCCATTTCTATTTGCACAAACAAAAACATAATTCAATAAACTAGTTAATAATCAAAATAGTTTTTATTCAGTCGATAAAGTTTTTATATTCTTTGAATCGATAGAAATGAACTTTATTAACTTGATGAAGTCTTTATGTTCTTCGAACCAAGTTAGAAAGTGAAGTATAATGTCATTAGACTTTAATCTCCAACCACAACCGGAAAAAGAGATGAAGAAGAAATGTAAAAACAAATCACAATTAAATTCTTTAATCTTGTTATCTCTTGCTATTGAAAATTAAAAAAATTTTAGAAAATGAAAGTTCTAATCCCTCAGAAAACTATGTTTTCTTAAAGAAGTTAGTTCCCTCACAATTGGTCAAAGTTTGGATTAATTCTTCCCAAGATTGAATAGAACACTATTTTGCAATACATGCAATAGAAATTTCAGAACTTTGGCAAACTCAACAAATAGAGTAAATCACATGCTTACTTTGATTTCTTTGAAAAAGAAGAAGAGAGAGTTTTTAACTTAGTAAGATAATGTATTTTTTATCTCCTTCATATGAGGATAAAGACAAATATTTATAGCCCAAAAGTTAATACTTTAGAAAAGAAGCAATGATTTGTGAAAAGTCACAATTTTATGAAACATCACCTGACGTGCGGAGCCCATCTGCTATCATAGATGGGCCACAAGTAACCGCAAGTCATCTTTGGCACAAAATTGAATACCAAGGCTGATCTGCATCAGCACATGCATTGGCACCTACGTCCGCAGATAGCCAGCTACATGCAAAGGTCACTTTTTCATTTCCAAACAGTGCCTCAAAGGGTCGCATCCCTTCGAGGTGCATTGTGGCATGCGTCCACACCTTTTCGTGTGCGTCCGCAAATAGAGAAATTTCAATTTCAATTTTTGGATCATTAACTCTCAAGTTTTAAATGAATTTTATCCAAAAGGATAGTCTCTTAATCGATCATTTGATCAACCGAAGCCGAAGTCGAGCCAAGCGAGCAACAACGATGACGGCGTGAGGCTTGTCATCTTCTTACCTCACTATCCATGTGAAGGAACACTTCTATATTTATACATGCAAAAGTTTCTTTCTTCCACCACTGTGGGAGAATACTTCTTCCATAATGTGAAGATTCATTATTCACTTTCCCTCCATTTTTTCCTCTATTTTTCATTCACTTTTCATCAACCAAACTGGACAAGGACTAGGTGTTCAATGCACACATTTTGAATCAAAGTAAGATGTTTTATGTGACACATTCTAAAATAAAGCATCAAAATGACAAATGGTGTCAATTTTAAGATACTGTATATATTTGGCCTTGTTTTTTTCTTAATTCCTACAAGAATGATGGAGGGTAAAGAAAGTTATCTCACGTCAACTTCCTAGAAGTTGGGACAAGGTGAGTTGTTTCTTTCTCAAATCATTGTATTAAATGGCAAAACAGAGGGTGAAAATAAACAAACAAGAGCTTTCTTTCGAAAATAAATTGAATTGAATACTCTTCTAGTTGTTGCACTACTATTCCATTATTCTTGCTTACCCCTATTTGCAAGAAGAAATGGTATAAAAGTAGGCAAATCAATCACTGGTAACAATAAACTGTTATCACCAAGTGAAAGTTTTGGCTTTGGCTTTTTCGCTCCAGGCAATTCTACAAATAGATACCTTGGGCATATGGTGCACTATGGTCCCTGAACAAAATGTCATTTGGGTCACCAATCAAGAATCTCTAATCCCTCCGAATTCTATTGCAGTTTTTTACTATTAGCAATGATGGGAATTTAGTGGTTTTTTATGAAAAGGGTACACTGATTTGTTCATCAAATGTTTCATTCAAAAAGGGAAATTATAAGCTTCAAATTCTACCATGGGAGTATTGTTAGATAGCATAAATCTTGTTCTCAAACACGGCGAGTCCAACATGTTGTGGGCTAGCTTTTAGCGTCCTACTGATACACTTACCAGGTCCATCCCCATGTGACAAATCTCATGTGTAAGAATTTCACTTGGCTGAAATTGATCTCATTGGAGCAAAAGTTTGTAAGATGAGAAAAATTTGTTGAAATTTAAACTTGTGAGTAAGTAATTATTCATGACTAATAATGAGTTTCTTTTTTCTTTTCTATTTTTCAACTTGGAGCTCAAGTACTGTCTCTTATAAAAGAAAAGTTTCTCTTCATTCTTAAGCAAACCAAAATAAATTAATAAAAGAAAGAAAAGTGAGGCACCACAGAGGATTAAGTCTCTGAGGAAAAATAGAGAGTGTGAGCGATATTATAGTAAGGTAAAAAATTAAAAGAGGGTTATTTCTTTAGAGTGTGTAGTGATGTTTGGAGTATTTTACTCAGATCTACAACAGTAAAATTTCTTACTATTGTAATATCAGTTGCTTCTCTCGTCCCGTGATTTTTTTCTAATTCAGAAGATTTTTCACGTAAAAATCTTGGTATCATTATCTCTGTTCTTATTCTTATTGATAAACTATATTACTATTGTGCTCCACTTTTATTTCTTATATTACCGTGAATATTATTTTTGTAGCGGGATTTATTCCTAACAACTTGTAATGGCCCTTATGGTCATTTTCATGTATTTTTATATAATTTTAGTGTTATCTAAATGTATCGTACATTATTTAATTTAATTTGGCATTGGTAGAAATATAATTTAGTACCCTTCTAGAATATTTTTGATATTGGTAAAATTCTTTAAGTGATGATATATTTATATCACTTTATAATAGGCTTTTATGATTTATTAATATTTTAAGCGGAGATAGTAATTTTAGAAATGTTAAAATATTATTATTATTATTATTATTATTATTATTATTATTATTATTATTATTATTATTATTATCATATAACAGAGGTTTTGTTAGAAATTTTTTCTATTAATTATGCTATATTCAAAATATTATAATTATTTTATCACGAATTTATGCAATACCCGAATATGTACGCAGTGTAGAAAATTAATTGGTGTGGCCACCAATACCACAGGTGGAATGGGAAGGGTGGACGACATTGTCTTAAAACCTTAGGTCTAATCTTACTTATATATGGTACACTTGACTTTTAAAAGGGGAAAAAAAAAAGGAAAAGTGAACTTTCATCCAATGATTGTATACATATACACGTCCATGTAGTATTTTCCAATATATTTGTCCTTTCTCGGTTTGCTTTTTTTTTTTTTTTAGAAAATTGGTTAGAGTTCTTGGTTAGCTCTACAAAGTTTCATATAAGTTAAGAGGCGTGGTGGAAAATAATTTCCTTGATGTCATTTAAATTCAAATTCTAGCGAGATACTATTTAGAGGCTTCGCAGAAATATTGAGCTTATTTACCGAAATTGTAAACTATTATGCTAGCTCTAGATGAGTACTTATAGTTGCTCACCATTTGATATCTAACATGCCCTATTTATCCGAATTATGACCCCATTCTAGTAAATATTAGAATATTATCTTTTAATATAATATAGCATCTATTACTTTAGGACGTGAAACTAAATTGCAAAATCTTAAATTTATCCCTTTTTAATTAAGAATGGTAGATGATTATTTAGACGTTGACATTGTTATGGTATAGTATGCATTTTAATCTTACCATTGGGTATGATTACTATGAGTTCCGGTTTGAGTCGACATTTGATTATTATTATTACTATGAGTTTTGGTTTGAGTCCGGCATTTGATTATTACTGTTACTATGAGTTTCGGTTCGAGTCCGAAATCTGATTATGGTTGTGGTTCCTTTGAGTTTCGGTTCGAGTTTGACATCTGATTATGAGTTCTATATATATGGCCTATCTTTATTACCCCTATGACCAGTTTGAATTCGAAACGTGTCTTCTTGTTATTATTCATCACTATCAGTTCGAGTCCAGTGTCTGGTCTCTAGTTCGTTACTACCCATTGGTGTTGGCTCAAGTTTGGTGCACATCTGGATGACTAGTATGATTTATAGGGGTTAGTGCAATTATAGATTATTTATGTTTATTTTCATTACTTGTGTGTCCCACCGTCTTATGGGAGTACGGTTGGGTTAATTGTCTTCTTCAGTGTGCCTAGCGGGCTTATGAGGCCCAACTAGGTTATGTTTGATATGTCTATCATTACTGCATTATTTATTTTTTGTATCGCTTACATTTATTCCTTTATCACATTGGCGTAGCTTGCCAGTTGTTTAACCTTTCTATCTCTGTTTACTGTTGACTTGGATTATATCTTTGCATTGTAGTTATACCTTTTTCTGTATTGAGCTCAGTCGGCCGATGATGCCTACAAAGTACCCATTTTGTTGGTACTCATACTGCATTTCTGCATCTTTTTCCTGATACAGATCTGGGTACTAGCAGTTGATGTTGACGTAATTCCTACCTTCTAGTACTGATTTAGAGCAGAGTGAGCTTGTTATCGTGTGAGACTGATCCTCCTCTATTTACTCTAGTTAGTCTTTTGCACTCGAGACTGTTTGTGTATGTTGTGTACATTTTAAATTTTTGTCTAGTACTCTGGGTACCTGTTAGTAGTGGCTCTAGTACTGACCTTATCAGGTCTTGAGAGGGATTTATTTGTATAGTTGGACCTTTTCCTCCTCTCGTTTTGATATAATATATAGGCTTCCTCCTTAGTTTTCACTTATTATTGTGGTTGTTATCATTATACGTGTTCTTTTATTTGGACTTCACCTGTTATCCCGTTACCTATCATTTCGGACTATGGCTTGGCTTGCCTACTGGTGGGTTAAAGTATGCGCTATCACGACTTGTGAAATCGGTTCATGACAGCTTGGTATCAGAACTTAGGTCTCACTGGTATTTTTGTACTGGAGCCGATGTTTAGTAGAGTCCCGCGGATCAGTACGGAAACGTCTGTATTCTATCCTTGGGAGGATACCGAGCATTTTTAGGAAAAAATCTCATTTTCTTGATCAATTTTTGTGCGTGGAGTTTAGGTTAGTTGTAATCTTTTTTTTGGTTCACTCTTTACACAAATGGCTAGGATACAAGGTTTGAGAGTAGAGGGTCGGTACCTCCGGTCTGCTTCTAGAATTCTAGCTTGTGGTCGAGGTCGACCCAGAGATCAGAGGTAGGATAGAGCAGCAACCCTTGTTTGAGATCAGGCCATGGATCCATTACCTAACCCTATCAGAGCTCTTGAGATTGGGAGAGCTCCAGGTATTCCACCACATCAACATGTGGGCTAGGGGGAAGCCCAGGCTCCACCCGATTTTATATTCTCTTCGATTCTTCGGGGTGTATTGGTATAGTTATTAGGGTTAGTTGGCAGTCCACTGACCCAGGAAGCTCAGCCAGAAGCACAGAGTGGTATTGATTTAGGGACACAACCTGCGGCAGCGACGCTTAGGGTAGAGGTTCTGCTAGCACCAATAGTCCTATAGCCGATAGTAGCCTAGCCAGTTATGTCTTCGAAGGAGCAGAAAATGTTGGGCCAAATTTTGAAATTGGCTCCACACAAATTTTTCAGGACACCAGGAGGGGATGCTATGGAGTTCCTATCCAGTTATAAGAAGCGGTTGCGGAATTTGGGTTTGGTCGAAGCATGGGGAGTGAAATTTGTTACTTATCAGTTTGACATGATAGTAAGGAGGTATTGGAGAGGTTATCTTGATTCCAGGACAGTTGGATGTCCACTAGTAACTTGGACTCAGTTCTCTAATGTTTTCTTAGGAAAATATATGTCTCGCATTGTGTGCGAGCGTCTTCAGGATGTGTTTACAACATTGAGACAGGATTCTATGACTGTGGCTAAGTATGAGGTGAGATTTCATGAGTTATCCAGACATACCACTATGATTCTGGGTATGGAGTACGAACGGGTTTGATGCTTTATCAGGGGATTGGTATTATCGCTTTATAGGGATACATAGAGTTTGGTGACTTTAGGAAAGTCTTTTTCAGAGGTAGTTGAGCATGTTTTTCCTATAGAGGAGATAGATCGTAAGGCCTAAGGAGGCAGCAATAAGAGACCATGCTACTAGGGAAGTTACAATGGTTCACAGTTCTCAGGCTGAGGATTTCACGGTAGGTACCCTCATCATTAGCCTTCTCAGCATCAGGGTTAGCCTAGTCGGCCAGTTCAGGCATCGGTTTAGATATCCGACAGGGGTTAGCCCATCTATTGTAGTTCTAGTGGTAAAAGCAGCAACCAGCCGCAGAGGGTTGTTTAGTCAGGATCGTCGAGTAAAGGTGGTCATTCTGGATCCGCCGGATCTTCTAGACAGAGTAGGATGCTCGAGGCATATTATTACTGCAGGGTTGTTGGTCACTTTGCCCGTGAGTGTCCTCAGCATAGGATGATTGATCCTTCAGTTCTGGCTGTGCATCCAATTAGATCAGTGTCGCCGTTAGGTAGGGGTAGTGTACATGGTCATCGAGGTGGGTTCTA
Organism: Capsicum baccatum var. pendulum; assembly: GCA_030864225.1. Classification (NCBI taxonomy): domain Eukaryota; kingdom Viridiplantae; phylum Streptophyta; class Magnoliopsida; order Solanales; family Solanaceae; genus Capsicum; species Capsicum baccatum. Next base: position 236,316,311 of record CM061556.1, on the reverse strand, counting down.
GAGGTGTTCCACAGGGAGATAGGGTAGGCAGTCAGGAAGGAACGCTATCCAGTAGTGGACAGGGTCATTTATATGCCGTACTAGGTAGACCAGAGGCTGAGGCTTCAGATATCGTGATCACAGGTATGATCTTCGTATCCCATCAACCATCTTCTGCTTTGTTTGATCCCGATTCCTTATTTTCATAGATTTCTGCTTATTTTGCATCGCGACTAGGTTTATGTTCGGAGTCTTTATCCATGCCATTACGTATGGCTACCCCAGTGGGTGATTTTTTAGTAGTGGATCGGGTATATAGATCTTATTTGGTGACTATTCGGGAGTTTGATACTCATATCGACCTTATTGTCCTAGATATGGTAGATTTTGATATGATTCAAGGCATGGATTATCTATCTCCTTACCATGCGGTCTTGGATTTTTTTCCTAAGACTGTTACTTTAGTTTTGCCAGGCGTACCACTAGTTGTGTGATAGGGTTCTCTTAGCCGCGCGCCAACATGTATTATTTCGTACATTCAGGCTAAGAGACTGATATCGAGGGGTTGTGAGTCATTTCTTGCATATGTTTGGGATATTAGTGTTGAGAGTCCATCGCTTGACTCCATCCCTATTTTTCGCGAGTTTTCTGATGTATTTCCGACCGACCTGACTGGCCTTTCTCCTGAGCATGATATAGATTTTATTATTGACCTTAAGCCAGGCACCCGACCTATTTCTATGGCTTCATATTATGTGGCTCCTACTAAGTTGAGGAAAGTTGCATAGTCAGCTTCAGGATCTTCTGGGTAAGGGCTTTATCAGATCGAATGTATTTCCTTGGGGTGCTCCAGTTTTGTTTGTAAAGAAGAAAGATAGATCCTTGCGTATGTGTATCGAATATAGGTAGTTAAATAAGGTGACTATGAATAATAAGTATCCTATGCCTCGAATCAATGATTTGTTTGATCAGCTTCAGGGTGCGGCAGTGTTTTCTAAGATTGATTTGAGGTCTGGTTACCATCGTTAAGATTTAGGGCTTTGGACATCCCTAAGATAGCCTTCAGGACTCGTTATGGTCATTATGAGTTCCTAGTGATGTCTTTTGGGTTGACTAATGCTCCATCAGCTTTTGTGGATCTGATGAATTGCATGTTCAGGCCATATTTGGACTCTTTTGTGATAGTATTTATTGATGACATTCTAGTATATTCGAGGAGCAAGGAGGAGCACGAGCAACATTTATGGAATGTACTCCACACTTTGAGAAGCCACAAGATTTATGCCAAGTTCTCAAAGTATGAGTTTTGGACTGAGTTTGTAGCTTTCTTGGGGCACATAGTGTCCAAAGATGGTATTATGGTGGACCCAACCAAGATTGATGCTATTCGAAGTTGGGCTAGGCCTACATCACCTTCTGAGGTTCGTAGCTTTATTAGGTTAGACTACAGGCGGTTCATTGAGGGTTTTTCTTCTATTGCAACCCCTATGACTAGATTGACCAGAAAGAAGGTTCCATTTTAATGGCCTGCGAGTCATGAGGAGATCTTTATAAAGCTCAAGGATTTTCTTACTTCATCTCCTATTCTGACTCTTCCCATTGAGGGCAAGGGTTTTACTATTTATTGCGATGCATCTGGTGTTAGTTTGGGTGTGTTCTGATGCAGCGTGGCCATGTTATTTCATATACATCAAGACAGTTGAAGGTGTATGAGCGCAACGAACCCACTCATGACTTAGAGCTGCCAGAGGTAGTATTTGCACTTAGGATTTGGAGTATTATTTGTATGGGGTTCATTGTGAGATATTTATTGATAACCATAGTCTTCAGTATATTATGACCAAAAAAGAGCTTAATTCAAGGAATGCAGGTGGATTAAGTTGCTGAAGGACTATGATATCTCTATTCTCTACCATTCGGGCAAGGCGAATATGGTAGCGGATGCCTTGAGTCAGAAGTCAGTGAGTATAGATAGCTTAGCTGTTATTTCAGCTTCTCAGCGGCCATTGGCTTTGGACATCCTGTCCTTAGCTAACATGATGGTACACTTGGATATTTCTGACCCTCAGAGAATCATTGCTAGTGTTGAGGCAAGATCTACCTTGTTGGAGCAGATTCAGAGTTGTTAGTTTGAGGATAGTGGGCTTTGTAGCATTCGATAACAGGTGTTGAGGGGTGTGTCTAAGCGGGCTACCCTAGATTCTGAGGGTGTATTGAGGTTTGATGGTCGTATTTGTGTTCCAAGGGTTTGAAATTTGATCCAGCTGATTCTTCGTGAGGCTCATAGCTCCAGATACTCTATTTAACCTGGGATAACTAAGATGTATAGGGATTTGAGGCAGCATTACTGGTAGAGTGGTATGCGCAGAGATATAGCTAGGTTTGTGGCATGATGTCTTTGTTTCCAGCAGGTAAAGGCCGAGCATCAGAGACTTGGTGGATTACTTCAGCAGCTACCCATTCTCGAATGGAAATAGGAGCGAGTTACTATAGATTTTAAAGGTGGATTGCTTTGTACTTCACATATTTTGATAGCATTTGGGTCATTGTTGATTGATTGACCAAATATGTATATTTTATCCCTGATCGAGTTTCCTACAGTGCTGAGAGGTTAGCCCTTGTTTACATTTAGGAGGTGGTTTACCTATATGGGGTCCCTATGTCCATTATCTTTGACCAAGTCTCTCAGTTAATTTTTAGGTTTTGGAGGTTATTTCAGGAGGAGTTGGGAATCCAGGTTGACCTTAGTGTGGCCTTTCATCCCCAGACTAATGGGCAGTCAGAACAGAATATCCAAGTTTTAAAGGATATGCTCCGTGCTTGTGTGTTGGATTTTGGAGTTCAGTGGGACCATTTTCTACCTTTGGCAAAGTTTTTATATAATTATAGCTTTTACTCAAGTATTTAAATGGCCCCATTTGAGGCATTGTATGTTGGGCGATGTCAATCTCCTATTAGTTGGTTTGAGACCTATGAGGCTAGGCCTCGTGGCACAGATTTGCTTCGTGATTCATTGGACCGGGATCGAGTGATTTAGGACAAACTACGAGCAGCACAGAGTAGGTAGAAGAGTGATGCTGATCGCAGACGTCGTCTATTAAGGTTCAGAGTTAGTGATAGGGTCTTTCTGAGAGTATCACCCATGAAGGGTGTGATGAGGTTTGGGAGTAGGGGCAAGCTTAGCCCTAGATATATTGGACCTTTTGAGATCCTACAGACAGTTGGGGAGGTAGCTTATGTGTTGGCATTGCTACCTACCTTCTCAGTCATTTACCCAGTGTTTCATGTATCTATGTTGCGGCAGTATATTCCACGTGAGTTGCACGTACTTCAGCAGGACTCGATTCAGTTGGACGAGGGATTACAAATTTTAGAGGAGCCAACATCTATTTTTACGAGGGATGTCAGGTGGTTGCACTTTAGGGACATTTCGGTAGTTAAGGTTCAGTGGCGTCACTGCCCAGTTGAAGAGGCTACTAGGGAGATCGAGCGTGATATGCGCGACCAGTAACCCTACCTCTTTGAGCCTTTAGGTATGGCCTTATCTTTTACTTTTGAAGACGAAATTCCTTTTAGTAATGGAATATGTAATGATCCTTACGGTCATTTTCCTGTATTTTCATATAATTTTAGTACTATTTAAATGTATCGTGGATTATTTAATTTAATTTGGCATTGGTAGAAATATAATTTAGTATCCTTCTAGATTATTTTTCGATATTGGTAAAATTCTTTAAGTGATGATATATTTATATCACTTTATAATAGACTTTTATTATATTTTAATATTTTAAGTAGAAATAGTAATTTTAGAAATGTTAAAATATTAATATTATTATTATATAATAAAAGTTTTGTTAGAAATAATTTTCTATTAATTATGATATATTCAAAATATTATAACTATTTTATCACGAATTTATGCAATACCCAAATATGTACGCAGTGTAGAAAATTAATTGGTGTGGCCACCACTACCACACGTGGAATGGGAAGGGTGGACCACATGCTGCCACTTGTCTTCAATTATTAGGCCTAATCTTACTTATATATGGTACACTTGACTTTTAAAAGTTGAAAAAAAGGAAAAGTGAACTTTCATCTGCTGATTGTATACATATACACGTCCATGTATGTATTTTCCCATATATTTCGCCTTTCTCGGTTTGCTTTTTTTTTTTTTAGAAAATTGGTTAGAGTTCTTGGTTAGCTCTACAAAGTTGCATATAAGTTAAGAGGCGTGGTGGAAAATAATTTCTTTGATGTCATTCAAATTTGGATTCTAGCGAGATACTATTTGGAGGCTTCGCGGAAAGATATTATAGATTTGGCATCTAGGTAGGTTAGGTTTATCTTACAGTTAGATTGAGCTTATTTACCGAAATTGTAAACTATTATGTTAGCTCTAGATGAGTACTTATAGTTGTGCACCATTTGATATCTAACATGCGTTATTTATCCAGATTAGTACCCCATTCTAGTAAATATTGGAATATTATCTTTTAATATAATATAAGCATCTATTACTTTAGGACATGAAACTAAATTGTAAAATCTTGAATTTATACCTTTTTAATTAAAATTAATGGATAATTATTTAGACGTTGACATTGTTATGGTATGGTATGAAGTTTAATATTACCATTGGGTATGGTTACTATGAGTTTTGGTTCGAGTCCGGCATTTGATTATTATTGTTACTATGAGTTCCGGTTCGAGTCCGACATTTGATTATTATTGTTACTTTGAGTTTTGGTTCGATTCCAATATCTGATTATGGTTGTGGTTCCTCTAAGTTTCAGTTCGAGTCCGGCATCTAATTATGAGTTCTATATATGTGTCCTATCATTATTACCCACTATGTCTGGTTCAAATCCAGAACTATCAGTTTGAGTCTGGTATCTGGACTCTAGCTTGTTACTACCCATTAGTGTCGGCTCAAGTTCGGTGCACATCTGGATGACTATTATGATTTATTGGGGTCAGCGCAATTATAGATTATTTATGTTTCTTTTCATTACTTGTGTGTCCCACCGTCTTATTGGAGTACGGTTGGGTTAATTATCTTTTTCAGTGTGCCTAGCAGGTTTATGGGGTCCCAGCTAGGTTATGTTTGATATGTCTGTCATTACTGCATTATTTATTTTCTGTATCTCTTACATTTATTCCTTTATCTCATTGGCATAACTTGGCAGTTGTTTACCCTTTCTGTCTCTGTTTACTGTTGACTTGGATTACATCCTCGCATTTTAGTTATACCTTTTCTGTATTGAGCTCAGTCGGCCGATGATGCCTACAAAGTACCCATTTTGTTGGTACTCATACTGCATTTCTGCATCTTTTTCCTGATACAGATCTGGGTACTAGCAGTTGACGTTGACGTAATTCCTACCTTCTAGTACTGATTCAGAGCAGAGTGAGCCTGCTGTTGTTTGAGGTTGATCCTCCTCTATCTACTTTAGTTTGTCTTTTGCACTCGAGACTGCTTGTGTAGGTTGTGCACATTTTAAATTTTTGTCTAGTACTCTAGGAACCTGTTAGTAGTAGCTCTAGTACTGACCTTATCAGGTCTTGGAAGGGATTCATTTGTATAGTTGGTCCTTTTTTATCATCTCGTTTTGATATAATATATATGTTCCCTCATTAGTTTTCACTTATTATTGTGGTTGTTATCATTATACGTGTTCTTTTATTTGGTCTCCGCCTGTTAGCCCGTTACCTATCATTTCGGACTATGGCTTGGCTGGCCTACTGGTGGGTTAAAGTACGCACCATCACGACTTGAGAATTTGGGTCATGATACAACTGACATCAGAGCACAAGTTCTGCTCATTCACAAAAATTATTTTTTGTTGTTGATCGTACTATACTTGGTAAAAAAATATTTAAGTAAAGTATGATTTAGCAAAATACAACGGTGATATCGATTTCTCAACTTGTCAGAGAAGGATGTGGGATCTACTCATCCAACAAAGATTGCACAAGGCATTAAGCGGCAAATCCAATAAACCTTAAGGATTGGGAAGAAATGGATGAAAAGGTTGCTAGTCCAATCAAGTTTCACGTAATAGATGATGTGGTCAATGACATCATCGATGAAAATAGTGCATGTGACATTTGGATAAAGTCAGAATATCTATACATGTCCAAAATACTGACAAATAAATTATACTTAAAGAAGTAGTTGTATTCCCTGCATATATAGGTAAAGGTGCAACTTTTTTATCATATTTAAATGTGCTTAATGGTCTAATCACACAGTTGGATAATCTCAGAATAAAAATCGAGGAGAAACATAAAGACATTGTTCTCTTTAAATCGTTGCCACCTTCTTATAATACTTTGGTAATAACCATCTTGCCATTGTAAGGACTTCATTGGCTATGAAAGATGCCACATCAGCTCTTCTACTTAATAAGAAGATGAGAAAGAAGCCTGAAATCATGGACAAGCTCTCATCACAGAAAATATAGGTAGGAGTCACCAATGAAGTTCAAGTAATAATGGTAGATCTAGAGGTCGTGAAAAGTCTAAGGTCCAATCTAAATCAAGACCCAGAACGTAATACAATTGTGATCAACCATGTCCCAAGTTATTTCAGAAGAGATTGTCCAACTCTTAAAAAAAGGCAAAGGTGAAAATAATGGCCAGAAGAATAATGCCAACACAACTATCATGGTGTGTTGTTCACTTCATAAATTAAGAAGAAAAGTACATGTACTTGGCAGGGACATATTCAGAATGGGTGATTGACACAACAACATCTTACTATACTACACCGATGAAAGATATTTTCTACAAGAGAAAAGACATCTTCTTCCCCCTAAACTTGTCCTCCAAACTCACTTTAGCACTTTAACTTAACTTCTGTTTATTTACCCACCTAACATCTTTAAAGTATATTTATTTCACCCCTTAAAACTGAATACCACTCTCACAACGGAGGTGGGTTACATACGCGCCATGTCAGTGCCAAATCAGTGCCAGGTCATTGCCACGTAAGAAATTAGGATTTAAAAAAAATCCCATACACATAGTATTTTTATGTATTTTTATTTTAAAAAGCAAAAAATATATACTTACTATTTTTAGATATATATAATATATATATATATATATATATGTGTGTGTGTGTACTATTTTAATATATATATATATATATATATATATATTAAATAATATATATATTTATAATAAATAAAAAATGTCCCACCCCCACCCTATTTTCATTTAAATAATATATATTTTATATAATTATTTTTATTTTAAAAATAAAAAATATACATGTACTATATATATATAAATATATATTAAATAAAAAATTCACCCCCTCTCTCCCCCAATCTCTTTCTCCATTCCAGCCCCCACTACGCTCTTCTTTCCTTCCAGCCCCCCTCTCCACCCCCACCCCCAATTCTTTCTCCCCTTCCAGCCCCCCCCCCCCCCCTCGCCTTTCTTTCTCCTCTTTCAGCTCTACCCCTACCCCACTCTTCCATCCCCCAAACCCCACCTTCTTATTTCTTATTCAAACAAAAATACTTTCATCAAGTTAAAATTAATTTTTTCAAATTGTCTTATTAACAAAAAAATTCAAAAGTAAAAATCAAAAGAAATCTCATTGATGATAAGTGATTAAAAAACAAAATCATCAATTTAATTTAATTTTTATCTAAATTTTAAGGGAGTTGGCTTGAAGGTCGAGATAGTGTTCAAGGGAGAAAATTATTTAATAGTATTTTCATGTTTGTTCTTGGAGGGTGTTAATGGAGGAAAGTGAAAAAGATTAAAGAAAAGTGTTGTTCTTGGATGGTGTTTTTAATGGAGGAAAGTGAAAAAAATTAAAGAAAAGTGTTGTTCTTGGGTGGTGTTGTTAATGGAGGAAAGTGAAAAAAATTTGAGGTTGTTAATGGAGGTTTGAGTGTTGTTGTTAATGATTACTTGAAGAAGAAACAAGAAGAGAAAAAGTGTCCATTTTTTATTTTAATTTTAATTTTATTTTTTAAAAAAAAAATATTATACTTTAAATATAATATTACCGAAATTAATTTTTTTAATAAATAAGTGTGCCCCCTTTTTAAAAAAAATGTCACATCAGCTTTAGGGGTCAAATAAATACACTTTAAAGATGTTAAGGGGGGTAAATAAATGAAAGTTAAGTTTAAGTGCTAAAGTGAGTTTAGAGGACAAATTCAGGGAGGAAAAGATGTTTTTTCTCTTTCTACAAATATATAACAGGTGATTTTAGCATTTTGATAATGGGTAACACAAGTTACTCAAATATTGTAGGGATCGGAGCCATTTGTATCAAGATAAATGTCATTTGCACATTGGTTCTAAAGGATGTACGCCATGTATATGATTTGCGGTTGAACTTGATCTCAGAAATTAATTTGACCGAGATTGATGAAACAATCAATTTCAAATAAAAAATGAAGACTCACCAAGGGGACATTAGTTATTGCAAAGAGTGTTGCTCGAGGTATGTTGTATAGGACTAATGTAGAGATATGCCGAGGTGTATACAACTCAAGAAAGATATCTATAGATTTGTGGCACAAAAGAATAGGTTATAGAAGCGATAAAGTATTGCAAATTTTGGCTAATAAATCACTCATATCTTTGCCAAAGGTACGATGGCAAAACAACATGACTACTGCTTGTTTGGTAAGCAACATAAAGTCTCATTTCAAACATCATCTAAAAAGATTGAATATACTTGATTTGCTAAATTCTAATGTTTGTGGTCCAATGAAGGTATAATTGATGAGGGATAACAAATATTTTATTACTTTTATTGATGATGCTTTCTAAAATTATTGTTTATAACTTGAAAAATCAAAGATCAGGTGTTTCAAGTATTCCAGGAGTTTCATGCTCTAGTGGAAAATTAGACGAATCAAAAGCTAAAGCATATCCATACCGATAATGAAGGTCAGAACACTTTAAGAGAATTTAAAGAGTATTGTTCAAGTCATGAGATCAGACATGAGAAGATAGTTTCTAGGACTCCACAACACAATGGTGTAGTTGAACAGATAATTCACATTATTGTTGAGAAGGTGAGAAACATGCTCAGAATGGCTAAACTGCCTAAGTCATCTTCAGTGATATAATTTAGATGAGTAACTGATCAATTATAGTCCATCAGGTGGTCCCCCCCTCCCCGACACCTACGGAGTAGGTATGAACCGGGTCGTCCCTTCCCTTATATTCCAGAAAGAGCTTGGCCTGATAAAGACGTGTCCTACTAATATATAAAGATGTTTGGTTACATAGCTTTTTCTCATGTATCAAAGGAGTAGATAATAAAGTTGGATGATAAATCAATTTCCTGCATATTCATTGGATATAAAGATGAAGACTTTGGGTGCATATTATGAGATCATGTAAAAGAGAAGGTCATCAGAAGAAAAGATATAGTCTTCCAAGAAAGTGAAGTCAAAATTGCTAATGTGCTATCCTAGAAGGGCAAGAAATAGAATGGTGTAGTAACATTATTATCACTAGTCCTACTTCTAACCATCCCAGAAGTACAGAAAGTACAATTTATGAGGTTACCAAATTGGGGAAGCAACCTATTGAGATTGTTGAGAGGGGGAAAACTTGGTGATCATACCGAGCAAGTGAAGTACCTTACTCAGGAAGAAGAATAATCTCAATCTTTAAGGAGATTGAAAAGGAAAAGGATAGAGGCATCCAAGCATCCTTCTTCAAAGTATGCCCTTATCAATGGTAAGGAAGATCCAGTAAGTCTTAAGGAGGCACTGTCCCATCCAAAAAAGATCTAATGGATGAAATTCATGTGAGAAGAGATGGAATATTACAAAAAAATGACACGTACAAGGTAGTTGAACTTCCAAAAGGTAAAAGACCGCTTAAGTGCAAGTGGGTCTTTAAGCTCAAGAAATATAGAAATGGTAAGTTAGTTACATATAAAATTCGATTGGTGGTAAAAGGTTTTTATCAGAAGAAAGATATCAATTTAGTTAAAATTTTCTCTCACCTATTGTTGAAATGACTTCTATTAGAACTATTTTGAGCTTAACAACTAGCCTATATGTTGAAGTGGAGTAGTTGGACATGAAAATTGCATTTCTTCATGAAGATTCAGAAGTGGAGATCTATGTGAAACAACCAGAAGGATTTAAAGTAGCTAAAAAGAAACACATGATATGTAAACTGGATAAATGTCTTTATGGGTTAAAGCAGACACCAAGGCTGTGGTACAAAAAGTTTGACTTATTCATGCAAAGTCAAACTTACACAAGGACTTATTTAAATCCGTGTGTATACTTCAAAAGATTTTCTGACAAACAATTTTATTACTTTTTATTGTATGTGGATGATATGTTGATTGTAGGACACACAGAAAGCTGATTGACAAGATGAAGGGAGATTTGTCCAAGTTATTTAACATGAAGGACTTGGGCTAAGCATAACAAATTCTGGAAATAAAGATTGTTCGAGAACGAACAAGCCAAAAGTTGTGGCTCTTTGATGAATATGTTTATTATATATATTTATATATTCAATATTAAATTTTTTAAGTAAATATAAATAAATATATCATATTATCACATATTTTCTAACAAAGTCTGCATAAAGAAGAATACAGGGGAGACTAGAAAAGAAATAAATTAGTAAAGAAATAAGAGAAATTTCATGGGTGAAATCACAATTTCATAGCCACAACCGTGGAACTTTTTGAAAGAAGTTGAAAAGCTCATGGGTGTGATCATCACTTCATACCAATTCCTGTTAAGTGGTAGAATTGAGAAGAATTTACAAGTTAAGGTTATAACCACCACTTCAAAGAATACATTTGTGTGTGTGGGGGGGGGGGGGGGGTAACACTATAATTTTCTATAAACAGAGACATCAAAGGAAGAACATAAGCAAGATATAAGAATTAGTTTTTTTTTTTTTTTACTTTCTCTGCTTTTCTTTTTCTTTTTGTAGGATACTATTTTTCTTTTCTTTATTGGTTTCTCCATAATGAAGTAATTTCATTCGGTTGGGATAGTTGATGAAACTTGATATATTTATAATATTATCTTAGTTTAATACATGCTCCATCTAAACATTTAATTTACATCTTCATGTTGTGTTGGGACAATAATCTTTATCTAATTATTATCATCACATCTATATATTATATCTTTATGTTATTCTTATATTAATTTTGTCATCTCACAGAGCAAAATTAATATATAATACCCAATGAGTAAAATAGTAGAGTGAGAATAACTTTTAGTTATTTACTATCTAAATATTTAATCTTGATTTTGTCGTTTCTTATCCTCACGGTTTGTAGATTTAAATAGTCTCTGTCTTATTTTTTTTAATCCGTATCCTCACGGAGGATTGTCTCAAATAAGATTATTGATTTAAGGAGCCTTTATCTTATTTCTTTCAGTTCTTATTCTAATGAAGGGATCGACTTAAATAAGTTTGTTGATTTAAAGATTACTTGCAAGAGATCGTTATATCTTTTAGCATAATTCAGGCAAGAAAATATTTTGATTTAATTATCACTAGTCTTAAATCATATAATTGGCATAACCTTATGAAATGCAATTACATATTATTTCTTATTGAGTAAAACATAGTTGTTTTAGTAATAAACAATTATTCTTTAGAAAAATACATGTGGAGACTGAGATTTTATTATAATAATATTTCAAGTGAATTCAACAATTACCAACTTTTTTTACAATAAATAAATCATTTGGAAGTGATTTATTTTATTTTAAGTAATTTATAATTCACCTTTCACCTTTCATAGATTTGATTCTCTCACATAATAAATCAAGATAATACAAATTTATAGTCAAGATGATTCAAATGGATGTTACTTAAATTATACTAGAATTTGACAGAGTACGAGTTGTACATTTTTATATACATTAGACTCATCACTATCTCAGGAAAAATATATTGAATGTGTGCTTGAATGTTTCAACATGAACAGTTGATAACGCTCAATCTACAGCTCTCGTAGGAGTGTAAAGCGGTCGTTAGCAAATATAGAACCCAACCTGGGTTGGTTATCGATCCCACAGGGAATAGCTTGGACAACAAGTAAGCAAAATTACTAGACTTTTAGTGCAAGTCTCGTAAAAAGGGGGGATTGTAATGTGTAACCGAAATAATAAAGTAAAAACTAAAAATAGCAAAATAAAAAGAAAGAATGTTTAGTAAGTTGTAAACAATGAGAATTGAGGAGTTGGGATTAAGTCCACCTTCTGAGTTATACGTCTCTATTGGCTATGAGTGTGTAGAATTTTGACATGCATGGGCTTATAGAGAATTGTATTCGATGGTAAATCCAGGCATCTTTCGACCTATTCGAGGATTATTTCACTTTAACTCTTTCGAGCTTAAAGCGTGTCTAACGGTACGAATTCTCCAAGAGGTTAATCCAGTTACGACACTAACTTTTTAATAGGGGATGGGACCCTACTACCTTGACACTAGCTCTTTTCCAGACAAATAACCTTTCTTTCGAACAAGTTAAATGTTATACTGGCGTATTCTTGCATTTGCAACCACAAAGAATGTAGATTAAGATGAAGAGAATAATGATATAAGCAGCATACGTGTCATGAACTCACAAACTCACAGCAATAGATAGTATCTCATTCGGCTTCCATAACCCCAACAGAGAAGTTTAGTTACCCATGAATGCGAAGGAGATCACAATTGACATTATTGTTATACCACAAGATTGATCAATTTCGTGTAGCTCAAGTGGTAGGCGTTTAGGCGTGAATTCCTAGGCAAAGTAACGATTCTCTTGTTGCAAAATTTAAGAATAGATGAATAGAAGAAGAAAAATAGAATTAATGGAAAGATTAGAAGAGTTGTAGAATTGTTTGTAAGATGGTGAATGGTGGAATGATTAAAAATCTCTAGCATGATAGGGTATTTATAATACCCATATCCTAATCCTACTAAGCTAATGAAATATCTAACCAAATCCTACTAAACTAATGAAATACTTAACCCAATTGTACTAGGTTAATGTAACATTCTCCTAATCCAAATAAACTAATGAAATACTTAACCCAATTGTACTAGGTTAATGTATCATTATCCAAATCCAACTAAGTTACTGTTAGTCTCCAAAGTCTTCAGAAATGTTGTTTTAGCCCGGGACAGAATTTCCATTCATCACTTTTGGTCCTTTAGGCGTCCAAGCTCCTTTTCCTTCCTTCGTGAGCTTTCTTTGGCATCAAGTTAGCCACTAAATGCTGAATTCTACATCATTTATACCTGAAACTTTGCTAATCATGTTCGTTAGCTCACTTACAGGAAAAAGGACTAAAAGTGCATGAAATATATAATTTGTTCTCAAAACTAGGCTAAAATATGGGCAAAATATATTGATATAGGCACGTAATATCACCTATCATCAACAATGCTAAAGTTGTTAGAATACCTCTTATTGGTCATCTAAACTTGAGCAAGAAAATGTGTCCTACAACAAAGAAGGAGAAAGGGAGTACGGCCAAAATTCCTTATTCTTGGGCGAACGAGAGTTTGATGTAGGCCATAGTACGTATTAGACCAGATATTGCTCATGCAATTGGTGTTTTTAGTAGGTTCCTTGAAAATCCCAAAAAAGAACACTGTGGATACTCAGGTACTTAAGAGGTACCACAGAAGACTATGCTTTGGAGGATTTGATCCAACCTTGAAGGGCTATATAGATGATACAGTGGGTGACCTTAATAACAGAAAATCTACTATTGGATATTTATTTACATTTTTGGAAGAGTTATATCATGGCAGTCGAAGTTGCAATAGTAGGTCACACTCACTACAACTAAAGCAGAATATATTGCAGTTACTGAAGTTGTAAGGAGATGGTATGACTGAATGATTTCTTCATTAACTTGGCCTAACAGAAGAAATATATAGTCTATTGTGACAATCAGAGTGAAATAGTTTGAACAAAAACACAATTTATCATAGAAGGACGAAGCATATCAATGTGAGATATCACTGGATAGGAAAAAGATAGAGAACGAATCTATGATGGTCAAGAAGATCCCTACAAGTGATAATTCTTCAGATATGCTGACAAGGGTGGTATCAAGAGACAAGTTTGAGCCAAAAAACTTATCGGCATGCAGTCAAACTAGAAGTCCAGTATTGTTTCCTTCCGTTGAATGGGCTGGAGGGGGAAATTGTGGGGTCCATACCCATGTGGAAAATCCCATGTGCAAGTTTTCTTAGAGCTAAATTTAGAAAGCTCAGGAGAAAAATTTACTTGGTTTAAATTTGAAATTGGTGAGGAAGTTATTATTTGTGGATGATAAATAATTAGTTTCTTTTTCCTTTTTTATTTTTCAACTTGGAGCCGACGTACTTTCTCCTATAAAATAAGAGTTTCTCTTGATTCATAAACACACCAAAATAAAGAGAGAAAATAAAGAAGAGTGAACCATCACAGAGGATTTACTTTTTGTGGAAAAATAGAGAGTTGGACGATATTGTAGTGAGGTGAGACAATCAAACTAAAGTTATTTCTTTTGAGTGTGTAGTGATATTTCAAGTATTTTAATCATATCTACAAGTGTAAAATTTCTTACTACAGTGATATCAATTGCTCCTCTTAGCTTTTTGTTTTTCTCTTATTTAGAAGAGTTTTCACATAAAAATATTGATGTCATTATTACTCTTTTTATTCTTGTTGACTAAACGTATTACTATTATTTTTTGTTTTTGTTGATTATATTACCACAAATATTATTTCTCTGGCGAGTTTTATCCCCTACAACACTAATGCCTGGGATGAAAATTGGATATAACAGGAAGTCTAGCATACGAACCATGATTAATTCGTGGATGAGTAAAGAAGATCCTCGACTTGGAAATTTCTCTTGTGGAGCGGATCTTGAAGAGCATGAGTATTTCTATATTTGGAATCAGAACAGTATTTATTATAGGTTTGGCCATAGAGATGGACTCATTAATTTTGGACTAGGATTTACATGGAATGTTTCTTTTGTTTCTAATTACGATGAGATATCTCTTACTTTTGTTCAAATTACATTCCAATTAATATTAAGGATCATTCTAAACTTAGAGGGCATGTCCTGGCACTACTGATGATGTAGAATACTAGTAATTGGATTACTGTGGTATAGGAGCCATAAGTTTAAGTTTCTAGTTTATGCCTATTGTCGTCCATTTGGAAG
Organism: Capsicum baccatum var. pendulum; assembly: GCA_030864225.1. NCBI lineage: Eukaryota > Viridiplantae > Streptophyta > Magnoliopsida > Solanales > Solanaceae > Capsicum > Capsicum baccatum. The sequence goes on along the minus strand of CM061556.1, from coordinate 236,301,126 downwards.
TTATGGGATCATAAATGGGCGATGTAGCCGGTTATCTAGAGTTGAACAAAGATTTTCTGAAGATTTGGAAAACAAAAAGTGAAATGGAGTTTGTGTGAGAAAAGTAGTGTAAAACCTTTTCTCTAGTATATCGATACAGGATGTACACAAGTGAATATATAGAGCATCTAAATTAGAATCCTACATGTTATATAATTATAATACAAAGCCAACATAAACTAGGAGATAAGAGACCAAGTCCTAGTTAGACTATAATGATCTGTTTTCACTCCCCCTCAAGTTAAGCAGGTTGTTAAACCACTTCAACTTGGTCTTTAAATTAACAAAATGATACTTTGATATGGGTTTGGTGAGCAAATTGGCAATTTGATTATGAGTACTAAAATATCGAACTGAAAGTGACTTAGTGAAACTTTGTCGCGAATAAAATGAAAATCAATTTCCATATGTTTAGTATGAGAGTAGAAAATAGGATTAGCCATCAAGTAGGTAGCACTAAGGTTATCACACCAAATAATAGGAATAAAGTAGATGTTAAGCAACCTATTTATTGGTAAAGGAATTCAATCAAAGTAATTTTGAATGCAGTTGTTGCTAATGCCCGATACTCGGCCTCAGTGCTGGACCTAGAGACAACTCTTTGCTTCCGTGAAGACCAAGATATCAAATTATCACAAACAAATATAGCAAAACCAATGATCGATTTGTGATCATCCATATCTCCCCCAATTTGAATCAGAGTATCCATGAAAAAAGTTATTTGAAGCACGTTTGAAGATCAAGCCATGGGAAGCAGTAGCTTAACTTAACACACAATACGTTTCACAGCTATACAATGAACATTTAAGGGACAGTTTCATGAATTAAGATACTTTGTTCACAGCATAAGCAATGCCTAACTAAAGCGTCCCAACGGTGCTGCGATATAAAGTGGGATCATTGAAAGGAACACCAATAGTAGAAGATAGCTTGGATGCAAGAAAAATGGGTAAGCACACAGGACAATAATCAACTTTGTGCCCTCCATTAATAAGGTCCTCAATATATTTTCATTGAGACAAAAATGATCTCTCACTTGTCCAGGTTGCTGCAATGCCTAGAATAAAAGAAAGAGTGCCAAGGTCACAAATAACAAATTGGGACTGAAGTTGCATAATGAGAGACTTGAGTCGAGTAGGGTTATTACCTATTAACAAGATATCATCATCACATACCAATAGAACAACTTGTCTGTAACAGTAGACATGTTGAATAAAAAGCTATCGGTTTGAAACCCATGAAGTCAAGAGAGAGAAGTGTATCGGTTAGTCTCTTGTTCCATATTTGAGGTGTTTGTTTACAATCGCAAAGAGAGCATTTCATAACACAAACATGATTTGGAGGAGATAGATCAGCAAAACCTGGAGGTTGTTGTCACGACCTAAGCCGAGGCCCTGGCGACGATGGGCATGCCGAACCATGAAAGCTCGAGAGCCCTGCTAACTGGTAATCATACGCTCAATTTATACATTATAAAGAAGTGCGGCAAATAATACAAAACGGAAACATGGTCATTCTCCTTTACTTCAATTGAACAATACAGATATAGGTTCATCAATATTCAAAAATACATGACACTGATCTACGAAATCTCTAACAACATGAAAATGACTTCTGTTTGAAAACTGGGACAAGGCCCCCCGTCGAACCATGCACTAAAATCAAATAATAATGTTTCATAACAAGGCCTTCCAAAATAAGAGAGGCTCACTGACTCCAATTGCTGATAAACAAATCTATTGCTTATCGGGACCTCAGGATTGTGCCTTAAATCTTGAAATATAGGGGGCTAATACAAATGTACTAATATGTGAAATAATCCAAAATAACGTGTTTTTATACAATATAATGAGAGCTTTTCGTAAAAAAATGAACATAATGCATAAGTGAAAACACATGGGCATACTTTAATGAAATTCAAAACACCTCTTTGAAACCATGACTCACTCTTTTTCTTACTTCTGAGCTAGATGGATCACCCTACATACATGGTAATCCACGGGCTATGTGGATCCCACTCATAACCCGATGGCAAGGCTTCCAATCCAAATTTGCCACAAGGATGGGAAATATCATAAGAAAGTATGCCCACTTGCTGACATACCATGCTATCCCACTTTTCGAATAACAGATAAAGACCTGTATCGGTAAAACATTATTTTAGGCTAAGAGTTATCTAAGCTCAAGCCTTCTTCGGGTAACTAACTAGCTCTCAATAAGCCTAGTTTTTGATTCTTTAAAACCATAATATATATATTTATAACATTTGTTTCATTTATGTTAAGGGAAAACCATAATGGGTATAGGCATACCTAGACTTGCAAGCCATTACGTATCATGTCATAAATCATAGCCCTTTTTATAAAATAAATCATTTAGATGTACACCCCCAATAATTTAAAATTTTCATGAGAACATTCTTAATTCAAATCATATGAAGACGTGTACAAAACAATTCTTCTGAAACACATTATCATGTAGTGGCCAATCTTTCTTTAAAACACATGTATCTCTTTCTATCAACAAAATGACTACTTGTAAATAAGGAGATTTTCCCTCTCATATGTCATAAACCATCCCAACAACATTAATATAAAGGAACTTACTTTCAAAACCTAAATTCGTACATTCAAAATAACCCACAAATCAAATAAACAATATATTTCATATCAAGAGAGGGATCTCATTGTCATGCTCCTAATTAAACTTTCCAAAACTAAAAACATACATATATATAAGGGGCTATAATTCAGTTCCACAAAAAAGAGTTCAATAAAATTTGTATACTTTCATCAAAATGATTTTATGACTTGCTTTTTATAACAACATCAAAACTCTTCTTTGTAACATTATTATAAATCCTTAAACTTGATAAAACCGTAAACTTATGCCCATGGATCTTTTAGTATAGTCCCACATACCTTAGTTGACGAAGAAAATGTGAAAAGATTGACCCTTTGAGCTTTAATGTGCAAACCCTAGGTTGATTTTCTCTTCTTATGTTTAAGGAAGATAAACTAGGGATTTGAGAGTGTTAATACGTATTTAAGGGACTTGATTTCGTCTATAAATGTTTAGGGATGGTTATGGAATATTAAAAGACTTGGTTTCCCTTGAAATAACTCAAAAATGGAGCCCCTACACTGCAATATATAGGTAGACGGTGCCTAGCCCATGGCCAACCCAAGGTTGGTGGCGCCTAGACCATGGACAAACCTAGGGTTGGAGGCATCTAGCCCATGGCCAAATCCAAGGTTAGCGGCGCCTAAGCAATCACCAAACCTTTACATTGAAGGTAGGAAATGGTAATACGATACCTAGCCATCGCCTAAGCTCTATTTTGCAAAGCCTACTTAGTTTTGAGGTCATAGAATACCTCCAACACCTCCAACAACATTAACACATGATCTACTATCACTACATGGGTCTAAAAGGTCATTTTTGATGCATTAAAAGTGTTATGACTATGGGGTGTTACATTATATCTCCCTTGGAATCATTCATCCCCAAATAATGGATAGGAACTTGTTGAAGCTCTAAAAGTATGGAATGAAGATGTAAGATCTCATTGAACATTTTACCCCAACCAAATATACAAAGGCATCAAAAGAGATTCATGATCACCCCTAGGTCAAAAGCATAAGAACGAAGCGTGAGATAATAAGGATTGATATAGAGATGACCTTGTATATGATTTCTAGGGATCATAATCATCACGATATATGTTATGAGTTTATTAGGTCTGATTTGCATCGGTACAATCAGGAAAAGAGATTTTGCGGGAGATAGGAATAGAAGCATTCTCTACCATACAAGATACAATGAAAAAACTTGAACTTCGAGACACTATTCATCTATGCCCAAATAATAAATAATATACATCATCATTTCCAACTTACAATTCTCCCATCACACATCTAACCACAAGAGTTTGAGTCCCACTACATAGTATTCCTTTGTTGAAACCTAACTCGCAAAAAAGAGGTATTAGTTTAAGCTATGGGACCCTATACTATACATCCCTTTAAGAATATTACTTCACACTTTCATCATAATCAACACCCTCAGGCCTAAAATCAAGGAGTAACAATAAAATAACACATTGGTTTGCATTTTCATAAATGACCACATCCAACCTATCATTACTACACCCACTTTATGTATCTCCCCACTTAGACCAGCAAATTCAATCACTCTCACAAAGAGTTTTGACCCATACCTTATTCCTCACTATTTTACGTAATAAAAGTTCATCTCCTTCTTATCCCTTTACCTATAACCTTAGCTCGAGAATCACATCAAAATTTTTCACATTCAAGAACATATACTCTCCTACCTAAGACATTACTATGCTTCCACAACCATCATCATATTAATATGTGGAGGACTCGGGCATAACCATCATGAAAGGGAGTAACAATGTTAGATTATCACATATACTTATTACACTAGTAAGATGGGACATAAGGTGAAGATACGATACAATAGACACAAAGTGATGCATATATCAAGTGTCTGGGTCATAAGTAGAGAGTTGTTTTGGCACAAAAAAACACAACATGGGTTCTTAGGACTGGGAACGGTGTGAAAACATGAGTGCCCATATTATTAGTTAAATAGCATAAAGCTAGAATTTTATGTAGTTAACAACTAAGACAAGGACTTCCAGTTAAAGCTATTGCTCCTCATTTTATCTTCATAATCTTTATCACTTTGGCTAATCTCGACATAAAATGAATTAGTATCATGTAGAAGAACATAGTTTCTTGGAACTAAGAATTATATGAGACATGGATTTTATGAATCATGAGCAACATAACAAAGAGCTTAGATACTTGGAAAATATAATTACTGAGGGACATCATTGCTTCTAGTTTGAAGGTTAGAACATAAACATAAGTCCATAGAGAACTCGAACCATAGGCATAGGCATGACTTTAATACATGATGCAGGACATTAGCAAAATGATCTCTTAAATTAAAGTAGTAGGAGTATTCTTGAATAGGAATAGGTTTATCACGACTCTTACCTGAAACTTTCCACCATGAGAAGATTGAAGAACTACCTTAGTTCGTCATCTCCCCCTTAGATCAAAATCACAATCCTAGACCTGTAGACATATCCCCTCATCAAATCTAGGACCTCCACCCTCCAGGACACTAATCATAACTTTCTCAATCCCTAAATTCATCAAATTATGACTAACATTATCATGGGCATGGACATTTTTGCTTCTAAATGCTTAAAACTTCATCTTTAATTCCTTAAAATACTAGAATTACACCTCTAATAACATAACTTACTGTAATACCCCATATTTTCCTAGCTTGATTTAACTCTCGGTGTATGAGTATTCATATATAAAATTTTCAAAGTGCTCACTACTTTTTATTTTAGATCTTACCAATTCATTATTTCATCATTTACTCAAGGATTAAAACATTCTCTCTCAAAGGGGAAAACCCTAGCTTCAAGAAATCAAGAACAAACTCAATAATTCCTTCAAGAACCTTCAAGAATTAATATACCCGGTATGTTAGGTGTTCATTCATGAGTTTTTTACACCCATGAAGTCCAAGAACCCTTTTTAAACTTACAAGATCTTAGATTTATGAACTTCATACTCAAAATTGATTGTGTTCATGTCCATGATAGTATTTGGGTTTGAATTCTAGATTAATTATAAGTTTCCATGAAATTAAAATAGTTATGTGATAAATTCTATGAATTGCATGCTAAATCCTTGAATTTGCAATTGAGTATTGTATTCATGTTGTTCATGTGTTGTCCATTACCATGTGAAGTAATCCATGTTTCCTAAGTGTTTGGTAAAATGCCTATGTAAAGTAAATAGTAGAATCATGACATGTCATTGTATGGTCCCAATCATGTAAAAGTTTACGCCCTACAAATGTTTGATAAAATGTCTCTATGAATGAATTATGAACACGTGGACATTGTAATTCTTTTCAAGATCATGCATGCTTTACTTTCATGCTATTGAGTCCTGGGGGTATTTAATCCCAAAAATCTAGTTGTTTACCTAGAGCTGCAGTAGTAGTTATAGAATAGTCTCAGTCATGACACAAAATAGTAGTACTCAGTCAGTTAATAGAACTTAGTAAACTCAGTTAGTTACAGAACTCAGTATCAGTCTAGTTCAGCTTAGTATAATTAGTTCAGTGTCTATTCAGTTGGGAGAAGGATTCAGCACCGAATGAACCCAAAGATAGGGGATCACCTACTAGTAGTGGGTATGATCCTTAGAAGCAGTCCTTGAACTCTGGAACCACATAGCCAGCATAGGTTGAGATATTAACCTACCAGTTGAGGGTTGATGAGGTGTTTTAACCTGCCATTTGAGGGTACCACCATTCTCATTAGAGTACCTACCAGATGAGGGTAACTTTTTAGTTTGCCTTTTCCTGTGGCACGGTACTGACACCCTTCCAACTGGGGTTATAGGTTGGACCCCAGTTATCTTATTTGGGGCATATCAGTTAGATAATTACTTCCCAGAGTCTTTGTTTTAGTCTCATAATAGAACTTAGTTCAATTCTACAGAATCAGGACTATCAGATATAGTCAATCAGTTTTAGTAACTCGGTAATCAGTTCTCTCAGATATTAGTTACTTAGTTATCAGAACTCAGAACTCAACTTCAGTAAAAGCGTAGTTACAGTATACACATATAAGCATAGTATTGTATATCCAGTATTTACAGTAGTTTTAGTTATCCATGTATACTCATATTTAGTTACTCTATATCATTCAGTCAGTTATTGTTCATGCATATGAACCCTTGCATTCAGTCTTACCTCATCTAGCATACTAGTATATTCCATGTACTGACGCATACTTATTTTGGTGCTATGATGTCTTATATCATAGGTTCAGACGCTTAGGTTACTGACCATGCATAGAAAGATTCAGCCAGCAGTATTAGATTCAGTAGTGAGTCCTCATATATCAAGGATATGCTTTTATTTTAGTATTTTAGTAGTCAGAGTTAGCTGGGGGCTTATCCATCAACTTTACTTTCAAAAAGTTTAGTTAGAGTCTTTTTAGACTAGACTTAAAGATAGTATTTAGTTTTGTAGATTATTATTACAGTTGATATTCTTTATCAGTATTTCAAATTTTGAGCCTTATGGTATTTCAGCCTATTTTCTGCATTACGTTTAGTGTTATTTTCCAGTGCTCACAACAAGTACTAGTCATGGGCTAGCTTGTGGTCCTTCAGGGTTGTCAGCACCGTGTAGCGTCTGGGGTATAGACTCGAGGCTTTACAAACTTGGTATCAAAGCCTAAGGTTCAACAAGGTCCTAGGGAGTCTAAAAGTCATGTCTAGTAAAGTCTTATGCATGTGTGTGTAGCACGCCACACCTATGGACAAGAGGCTATGGCATATTTTTTGGAAAAGTTTCCCTTCTTTCAGTATTCATGTCGTACGAGTGAGCATAAGCTCAAGTTAAAATCTCAGTCTATTCCTTTCTCCCATTCGTTTACAGAAAATGCCTCCCAGAAAAGCTAACAAAAAAAGAAATAAAAACCAGTCAGCATCTCAGCCCATTCAGGCAGATCCCTTTGACGAGCATGTCTCCCATGCAGAATTAAGAGTTGTGTTGAACACTCTAGCCAATTTAGTAGCAGTTCAAAATAAATAGCCAGCTGATGTTTAGATCAACCTAGTGGCCAATACTGCTGCAGCCAGGATTTGGGACTTCACCCGAATGAATCCTCCTATGTTCTTAGGATCTAAGTCAGAAGAAGATCATCAGGAGTTTCTCGATTAGGTTCAGAAAGTCAGAGATATCATGGGAGTGACTTCCAGTGAGACTGCTGAGTTAGCTTCCTATCAGATACAAGATATGGCTCATACATAATTTAAGCACTAAAAGGTAGATAGGGGCACAGATGCAGAGCCTATAGAGTGGGATGAGTTTACTACTACTTTTCAAGATAGATTCTTTTCCTTAGAACTGAGAGAAACTAAGGTGTTAGAGTTTATCAATCTCGAGCAAGGAAATATGAGTGTAAAAGAGCATTCTCTCAAGTTTACTCAGTTAGCTATATATGCTTCCCATGTAGTAGCAAACAGTAGGTCCAGAATGAGCAAGTTCATGTCAAGGTGTCAGAAAATATGGTTAAAGAGTGCAGAACAGCGATGTTAATTAAGGATATAGATATATATAGGATCATGTTCTATGCTCAGCAGATAGAAAAAGCTAAGAATAAGGAGAGATAAAGAGAGAATAAGAGAGCTAGAATAGGTAGCTTTGATTTTACTCAACCTAAGTCAGAGGGTGGTAATCGTTCCCAGTTTCACCAAAAATCGTCAGTTCCAGCTTCATCTTTAGCTAGTGCTCCACTACCTAAGTTTATAAATAGTAACAAGGATAGGGCGCCAGGATCTAAATCTTAGGGTAATGTCAGCAGTGCTCTAACAAATCCTCTTTCAAAAATATGGTAAAAACTAGCAGGGTGTCTGCAGAGTTGGCAGTGATGTTTGTTTTGGGTATGGCAAGTCAGGCCATAGAATAAAAGATTGTCTTCAGTCAGGTTCTCAGGGTCAGTATAATCGTCCCCCATCTCAATCCATCACCCAAATAAGCAGGGTGCCACTTCTAGTGCCACCAGTGGGCAACTCCCAAATAGGCTTTATGCACTTCAGTCTAGAAAAGATTAGGAAAATTCTCTTGATGTGGCCATTTATATGTTTATGCCTTGCTAGATCCAAGATCTTCTTTATTTTTCATTACTCCTTATATAGTTGTTAACTTAGAAGTCAGTCCAAAAATCCTAGCAGAGCCTTTCTCAGTTTCTACCCCAGTGGATAAATCTATCATAACCTAACGGGTATACAAGAATTGTCCAGTTATGATATCTCAGAAGGTTACTTTAGCAGACCTTGTATAGCTAGAGATGGCGGATTTTAATGTTATTCTAAACATAGATTGGCTTTGTTTATGCTATTCCTCAGTTGATTATAGAAATAAAATTATTCATTTTCAGTTTCCAAATGAACTAGTCCTTGAATGGAGAGGTAGTACTATAATTCTTAAGGATCAGTTGATTTCATACCTTAGAGAAAGAAAAATGATATCCAAGGGATGTCTTTATCATCTTGTGCGAGTCAAAGACTCTAGTTCAGAGATTTCTAGTCTTGATTCAGTTCCAGTAGTGAATGAATTCTCAAATGTGTTTCCCGATGATCTTCTCAGAGTTCCACCCATAAAGAAAATTAACTTTGGAATAGACCTTCTTCCAGACACTCAGCCTATATCTATTTGCCATACAAAATGGCACCAACAGAACTCAAGATATTGAAAGAAAAGTTGAATGACCTTTTAGATAAGGGGTTCATCGACCCAGTATTTCCTTGTGGGGTGCACCAATATTATTCGTGTGAAAGAAAAATGGTTCTCTTAGAATGCGTATAAATTACCATCAGTTGAACAAAGTCACAATCAAGAATAAATACCCACTTCCTAGAATTGATGACTTATTTAACCATCTTCAAAGCACTAGTTACTTTTATAAGATAGGCCTCTGATTAGTTTATCATCAACTCAGAGTTAGAGAATATGACATTCTGAAAACGGCTTTTCAAACTCAGTATGGTCACTTCAAATTCCTAGTCATGTCCTTTGGTCATATTAATGCCCCAGCAATTTTCATTGACTTAATGAATCACGTGTTCAATTAGTACTTGTACATGTTCATTATAGTCTTCATCAATGAAATTCATGTTTATTCCCATAGTGAGAATGATCCCTCAGATCACCTCAGAATCGTACTTAAGACTCTCAGAGCTTATCAGTTGTCCCCCGAATTCAGTAAGTGCAAATTTTGTCTAAGGTCATTAGTATTCCTTGGTCATATTATTTCTGGTGATGGAATTAGAGTTGATCCTCAAAAGACCAAAGTAGTAAGAAACTGGCGTAGACCTATTTCTCCGTCAGATATCAGGAGCTACTTGGGTTTAGCTAGCTATTACCATTGATTTATTAAAGGGTTTTCATCTATTGCATCCCCCATATCCAGCTTGACTCAAAAGAAAGTCAAGTTTCAGTGGTCAGTTTCCTACGAAAAGAGTTTTCAGGAGTTGAAGACTCGACTCACCTCAACCCCAGTTTTGACTCTAACAGATAGTTTAGATGAGTTTATTATGTACTGTGATGCATCCAGAGTAGGTTTGGGTTATGTCCTCATATATAGAGGTAAGGTCATTGCCTATGCCTCTAAATATTTTAAGCCACATGAGAAAAATTGCCCGACTCATGATCTTGAGTTAGCAGTTGTAGTTTTTTCCTTAAAGATTTAGAGGAACTATTTGTATAAAGTGCATGTGGATGTGTTCACAGATCACAAAAGCCTGCAGTATGTATTTTCTTAGAAAGATTTGAATTTGCGTAAGAGAAAATGGTTAGCGTTGTTGAAAGATTATTACATGAGTGTTTTGTATCATCCAAGAAAGGCCAATGTAGTGGTAGATGCTCTCAGTAGGTTGTCTATGGGTAGTGTGGCTCATGTTGAGAATAATAAGAAGACGTTAGTTCAAGAATTTCGTTAGCTTACCCAAATAGGTGTCTGCTTAGTCGATTCAGCAAAGGGTAATATGTGGGTGCAAAATAGTTTAGAATCATCTCTAGTTTCCAAAGTGAAGGAAAAATAGGGCAGAAATCTCAATCTAGATAAGCTGAAGGAGTCAGTCAGAGATCAAAAAGTAGAGGTTTTCTCCAAAAGGAGAGATAGTGTGTTGTGTTTCCAGGGTTGGCTATGTGTTCCGAGCATAGATGACTTGAGGCAACGAATTCTTGTAGAAGAACACGGTATGTGTTACTCTATTCATCCAGGGTCTACTAAGATGTACCACAATTTGTAGGAGGTTTATTAGTGGAGTGGGATGAAGAGAGATATTGCAGAGTTTGTAGCTAAGTGCTCTACATGTCAGCAGGTTAAGATTAAGCACCAGAAACCTGATGGGTCTATGAAAGAGTTTAGTTTTCTCACATGGAAATGGGAAGAAGTGAACATGAACTTTATGATGGGATTGCCTTATACTGGTCGTCAGCGTGATTCTATTTGAGTCATTGTAGATAGGATGACCAAATCAACTCATTTCTTTCCAATCCATACTTCCTATTCAGCTGAGGACTACGCGAAACTCTATATTAGAGAGTTGGTTAGGTTACATGGAGTCCCGGTCTCTATCACCTCATATATAGGTACCCAGTTTACCTCTTACTTATGGAAAGCATTCCAAAAGTGTCTTAGTACCCAAGTTCACCTTATTACATCCTTCCACCCTAATTCAGATGGTCAAGAAGAAAGGACCATTAAAACTCCAGAAGATATATTAAAAGCCTGTGTTGTTAATTTTAAAGAAAGTTGGGATGACAACTTGTCTTTGATCGAATTAGCATTTAATAACAATTACCGTTCCAGTATCTAGATGGCTCCATTTGAGGCTCTTTATAGTAGGAGATGTAGATTTCCAATTGGTTGGTTTGAGCTAGGTCAGGCTGAAGTAGTAGGGCCTGATTTAGTGTTTGATGCTTTAGTGAAGTTTTAGTTGATCAGAGAAAGGCTTAGGGCTGCCTAAAGCCAAAAGAAACCATATACAGATGTGAGGAGAAAAGATCTTGAGTTTAAAATTGGTGATTTTGTGTTCTTAAAAATATCTCCCATGAAAGGGGTGAAGAGGTTCAATAAGAAGGGAAAGCTCAGTCTCCGATATGTCGGTGCTTACAAAATTCTCAGCCATTTTGGAAAGGTAGCATACTAAATTGAGTTGCCTTCAGATCTAGCTTCAGTAGACATAGTTTCCTTAGAGGCCGTAGATATTTACAATGATCTCTCTTTTGCAGAGGTTTCAGTCCAGATCCTCAATCATCAGATTCACAGACTGAGAAATAAAGAAGTTTCATTGGCCAAAGTTCTTTGGCAGAATCAGTCCGTTGAGGGAGCTACTTGAGAAGAAGAAGCAGATATGTGGACCAAGTATCCTCACCTTTTCTGCGCGAATTTAGCTTTCGCTTAAGGTAACAGTCTCCCTTAGATTTTCTTATTTCCATGTTTGGTTATAGTTATAAACTTGGTATTCTTTACCGTTGCATATTCGGTCATGCATTCATGAATCAGTTACTCTTGTACTCATTCATCAGATATTTATGTTCAGTATGAAAACTCAGCTTATCGTTAGCTTCAGTCATGTATTCCATGTATCAGATATCCATGTTCAGTTTATAAACTCAGTCCATCAATTTTTCTCAGCTTAATCGGTCTGAGACCCCAGTTATCTTATTTAGAGCATGTAGGTTAGATGATTACTTCCCACAGTCTTAGTTTCAGTCTTAGAATATAACTCATTTCAGTTATATAGAATCAGGACTGTCATATATAGTCAATCAGTTTCAGTAGCTCAGTTATCAGTAATCTTAGATATAAATTACTGAGTTATCAAAAATCAGAACTCAACTTCAGTAAAAGCTCAGTTATAGTAGACACGTATATGCACAGTATTTCATACTTAGTATTTACAATAGTTTTAGTTATCCATGTACTCTCATATTTAGTTATTCTATATCATTCAGTCAGATATTATTCATGCATATGAATCTTTGCATTCAGCCTTACCTCATCTAGCATACTAGTAAATTCTACGTACTAATGCATACTCTTTCTTTGCGCTATGATATTTTATATCATAGGATCAGACACGCAGGTTCTCGACCCGACCACGCATACAGATTCAGCCAACAGTATCAGATTCAGTAGTGAGTCCTCATCTATTGAGTTTGTGCTTTTATTTCATTATTTTCAGTAGCTTCAGAATTTTAGTAGTCGGTGTTAGTTGGGGGCTTGTCCCATCAACTCTACTTTCAGACAGTTCAGTTAGAGGCTATTTAGACTAGACTTCCAGATAGTATTCAGTTTTGCAGATTATTATTATAGTTGATAGTCTTTATCAGTATTTCAAATTTTGAACCTTATGGAACTTCAGCCTATTTTTCGCATTAGTTTCAGTTCTATTTTCTAGTGCTCATAGCAAGTACCAGTCATGAGTTAGCTTGTGGTCCTTCGGGGTATTAAGCACCGTGTAGCGTTTGGGGTACAGACTCGGGGTGTTACACTTACAACTTAACAAAATTTGTAAAACTATACCCAATGCGCATATTGCCTACCTATATTTCCTCAATTCAACTCTATAGTACACAATACAACTACTCCTTAGTCTTCTCCATACTATAAAATTCAAGAACATGAACTAGGTACACATGACACTTATACCATAAAACCTTATCTAACAACATGCTATCTGGGGTTTCTACTTATTTCTTTATACGCACTTATCCACTTCATGACTCAACCACAATTCATTCTTCTTAACACTAATCCTCATGACTACACACACGCACATATATATATATCATACTATTCCACTCCTTATTCTTCAAGTTTCCAACCTAGGCTATCTTAAACATTACATCTCACATTAAGTCTACTAATTTATTCCCACAAAACAAGCATCATTAATCTTAAGCCATTGTTCTTACCACTACACTCTGCATCTAAAGTTCAAGCCTATAGTCTAGCATCTATCATGTACCACCAATGAAGCATACCAAATATTATACTAGTCCATCAAATTGGGAAATCAACACACACACCTCATTTCACTTAACTACTACCTGCAATTACATCCCTTCCATGACATTACTACTATACCTCAAAATTCATCACTTACCCTCTCACATCTTGTACTAGTTTACAACTACTAAAGAAAAGAAAGTCAGGGGTAAAGTAACATAATAGGGATAGTCGATCTTAATCTTATAATATAACTCATTACGATCTTATAAACATGTTCTACTATCTCACATCATATTTACTTACCCGAGCATACACCCCAACTACCTTCAAATTTCATTTACACCAATAAGTCTCTACCCATAACTTATTGACTGATCTACCCCTTTCCATTCACAGCCTACAAATGATTTCTATAACCACCATAACTATGTATTCTGAGATCCTTATTTATTTTTCAATACATAATAATCATAGCCAGCCACTTCCTTCATAGACTACCATACAATCTACAAATATTGCTACCACACCAGTCTATCACTGTAAAATGGCAACCCATCCCTCAATCAATGGTTATACAACTAAACTAGCTTATTTACGCATAAGTCACCCTCATTCTGACTTCTAAGCTTATGACCTCATATCACTAAATTCTGGACCATCTTATAGCTTATAGGTTATGACACTTTATCACATACTACTACTCGGATGGAAATATTGTTTCAATATTCTGCTACAACTCATTACCCTTAAGCATGCCATCTGTAAGAAAGATTTTAGAAAGGGAGAATACACTTCATACCTCAGGCTGAAAAGCACTATTTCATTAGGATAAAGTATACACTAGAATCAATACACCTTAAAGCACTAACGGACTCCTCTCAAGTCCTTGTACTATTCCTTAATCTTTTATGACTCAATTAGAAAGAACCACATTATTTAGACTCTAAGCCTCCACGCTTGAATCAACTCGATAATGAGACATAGTTAATAAAATCATAGTAAAGAAGGAATATGGATAACTTCCAAATGGACAACACAATGGCACAATCTAGAAAATAAAAAAAAAGTGAAACATTTATAAATGCCTAGTAGCTTCCTCCTTATAAGTGTGGCGCGCTACACAACTATAAAAAGGACTCTACCTGATGCGAATTCGTAGACACCCTGGGACCATGAACTATGCTTTGATACCAAGTTTTTCATGACCCAAACTGAGGCCCTGGCCATACCGAACATCCCGAACCATGAAGGACCAAGAGGCCTACTAACTGGTAATTATATGCTCAATTCATAAATTATAAAGAAGTACGGAAAATAATATAAAATAGAAACAAGGTCATTCTCTTTTACTTCAACTGAACAATATGACATAAGTTCATAAATATTCAAAAACACATGACACTGGAATGCAGAATCTCTACCAACATAAAAACAACTTCTGTATGAATACCGGGACAAAGGCCCCAATCGGACCATGTACTAAAATCAAATGATAATGTCTCATAACAAGGTCTTCTGAAATAAGGAAGGCTCGCCAATGCAACTGCTGATAAACAAATCTAGTGCTTAGAGGGACCCTAGGATTATGCCTCAAATCCCTAAATATAGGGGGTCAATACAAATGTACTGGTATGTGAAACAATTCAAAATAATATGTTTTCATACAATATAATGAGAGACTTTTGTAAAACAATGAACATAATGCATAAGTGAAAACATATAGGAATACTTTAATGAACTTCAAAACACCTCTTTGAAACCATGACTCACTCTTTATCTTACTCCTAAACTTGATGGATCAACCTACATACTTGGTAATCTATGGGCTATGTGGATCTCACCCATAACCCGATGACTAGTCTCCCAATCCAAGTTTTCCTCAAAAATGGGAAATATCATGAAAAAGTATGCCCACTTACCGACATACCATGCTATCCCACTTGTGAATAGCACATAAAGACTCGTATCGGCAAAACATGATTTCAGGCTAAGAGTTATCTGAACTCAAGCGTTCTTCGGGCGACCAACTGGCTCTCTTTAAGCCCATTTTGATTCATTAAAACCATACTCTATACCTTTACAACAGTTATTTCATTCATGTTAAGGGCAAACCATAATAGGTATCGTGATACCTAGACTTTAAAGCCATTACATATCATTTTATAAACCATAGCCTTTTTTATAAAATAACTCATTTACATATAATGCCCCGAGAGTACATCCTGGCCATCCACAGTGCTTACAGTACCAAAGGACTACAAGCTAACCCACGAGTTGGTACCTACTGTGAGCACTAAATAAAATATAAGATACGCGGAAGAACAACTGATAAGCTATAAGGTTTTAAGTAATGAAAAATTGGTAAAATCTATAAACCCAACTGATAAAATAATCTGATAAATTCAACTGGAGTTTGAATACTGAATAACTGACTGTAGTGACTGAAAACCACTATGATTATTAAATGTGAGTTGATGGGACAGGCCCCAACTAACTCCGACTAACTACTGAACTAAAAACATGAAGTAAAATAATCTGTCCTTAAAATAGGAGGACTCACCACCGCTACGATGGATAGTCTGAGAAGTCTAGGCCTAATTCGGGAACTAAGTGTCTGAACTTATTATATGATACATTATAGCGTAAAAAAAGAGTATGGGATCAGTACTTTGAATGTACTGGTATACTAAATGAGATAGGATGATATGCATAGTCTCATGAACATGAATAATAACTGTCTAAATGTATACATGTATATATATAACATGTAATACAAGATAGAGTGAATGAAATTTGTAGACACTGAGGATACATAAATTCCATAAAAACTAAGGACACGTGAACTTTGTAAGTACTGAGGTTGCATGACCAAGCATAAAACATATCCTAATTATAAGCAGTAAATATTGAATCACTGAATCACTAATATCTGTATGTTATGGTCAGGCAACTAAAATTGAATTTTTGGACTGATTATTGGTCTGAGACTGTGGGAGCTATCATCTAACCGACATGCCCCAAATAAGCAATTTTGGGGTCCAACCTGTAACCCCAGTTAAAAGGGCATTAGTACCGTTCCACGGGTACTAACGTTGGTTGTGTGGATCCACTATATTGATGTACTGTCCCAAAAGAGTAAAGGTGTCAAGCCTAATCTAATGGGTGACCCCTCGAAGGTAGTCAAGTCTAATCTGATGGGTGACTCCTCTTATCCTACACTAGATACGTAGTTTTGGAGTTTAGAGACTGCTACTAACGACTCTGCCAATCTGATGGAGAAGTTGCCATCCCTATCCTCAGTCAGTGCTAAATCCTACTCCCAATTAAACTGACTTGGAATAGTAAGTTGTTATGAATTTAACTGATTATGATAACTGTCTGAACTGATATTGCACATAATATATCTAAAATTGTACTGAATCTACCGAGACTAAGTAAACAGCTATATTTTTGGGTATTCCTAACCCCCAGGACTCAATAGTAATAATAGTAAAATAGTACTAATCTTTAAGGACATAACATGGGAGCATTTATTTAAAATCCACTCTTGTAGGAATTTCATCAAACACTTGATATGCATGGTGTACATTAAGCATGAGAATAATTTAAAGCTTGTCGTAAAAGCACAATTTCAATCCCAATATCACAAATCATGAATAAAATTAGTGGACAACAACATCTAAACATATGGAGTGTAATAATCAACATCAATTTCATGAAAATATGGTATAGGACAAGATTCATGGGATTTCATTGTTAAAATCACAATTTCAAATCATAAATAACTTTAAAAGATCATAACTTTGTATTTAAATTGGAAACGTGGGCTTCATGGGTGAAAGGGACCCATGAATGAACACTTAACATACTTTAGAAAATTTAATCTTGAAGGTTCTTGGTGAAATTCTTAAAGATTATTCTTGATTTCTTGAAGCTAGGGTTTTATTAATTTGAGAAAAAGTGATTTATTCTTGAGAGAAAGTGAGTAAATAATGACATAATAGGTCATTTATGGCATTAATCTTGTATTTAGGGCTGATTAGGGCCGTGAAAAAAAAAACACCAAATTACCTCTGAAACAATTTATTAATTTTGTCACTAAAAACCCGATCTTGGCCTTCACCGCGATACGGTGGCATTGCGGTGAGCCACTGGAAATCGAATGGAAACTATATGAAAAGGACAAACACAAAATTGAACCTTGGAGCAATGTGGTGGTATCACGGAGTCACACTGGAAAGTGACAATTGGGAAATTGGACATTGGCGCAATGTGATGGAATCGCGTTGCCTCACTAGAATTAAAAATTATGAACTAGAACATAGGAGCGATGCGGGCTTATGATGGTGGCACACTGTACAATGACAATTTCCATTTGGACTGACTTCGGGATACAGTGTTGCACTAGGTGGCACACTATTATACAAAAATTGCTCTAACTCTTTGCCCAAGTATCGGATTTGGGCAAATTTTATATCATTGGAAAGCTGACTGAATTTCCTATGAAATGGTAGGTCTTAAACTTAAAAATTCAAAGTATTATGAAAAATTTATATAGAGATACTCATATACTGAGAGATAAACTGAGCTAAGGAAATACAGGGTATTACAATATCTCCCTCTTGGGAACATTCATCCATAAATAAGACTGATTAAGTTGGGAACTACTGATAGATTGAGTTTACATACTAAACATGTAAAACTGAAGCATGGATTACATGACTAATACTACTAATAAACTAAGTTTTTCATACTAAACATTCATATCTAATGCATGAGTACATGACTGGACTGATTCATCAATACATGGCTGTCATAAAGATGATATGCAACGATAACTGAAGTTTATAACTATAACTGAATATGGGACTGGGTAAATCTAAGAAATATTATTACCTTAAGTTGAATCTGAGTTTGCGGAGAAGAGGTAAGGATACTTGATTCGTATATCTTCTTTTACTTCCCAAGTAGCTCCCTCATGGACTGATTCCACCAAAGAACTTTGACCAAAGGAACTTCTTTGTTCCTCAGTATATGAATCTGATGATCGAGAATTTTGACTGGGACCTCTTCAAAAGAGAGATCATTCTAAATGCTTACGATTTCTATAGAAATGATAGCTACTGGGTCTCTGATGCACTTCTTTAGCAAGGATACGTGGAATACTGGGTGCACTGAAGCTAGATTTGAAGGTAACTCAAGCTCGTAAGCTACCTTTTTGAAACAAATGAGAATTCTATAAGTACCAATATATCAGGGACTAAGCTTTCCCTTCTTGTCGAACCTCTTCGCTCCCTTCATGGGAGAGATCTTTAGGTACACAAAGTCATCAATCTCAAACTCAAGATCCTTTCTCCTCACATATGCATACGATTTCTATTGGCTCTAGGCTACCCTAATCCTTTTCCTGATCAACTAAACCTTCTCTAAGGTATCAAACACTAAGTGAGGACCTACTACTGTGGCCTTACCTACCTCGAACCAACCAATTAGAGATCTATATCTCCTACTATAAAGAGCTTCAAACGGAGCCATATGGATAATAGAATGATAGTTGTTATTATATGTGAATTCGATCAAAGGTAAGTGCTCATCCCAACTACCTTTAAAATTAACAACGCAAGATCTTAACATATATTCTAGAGTCTGAATGGTCCTTTCTGCTTGACCATCTATTTGAGAGTGAAAGGTTATACTGAGGTAAAGTTGGATATCAAGACCCTTCTGAAATGCTTTCCAAAAATGAGAGGTGAACTGTGTGCCTCTATCTGAAATAATGGATACTGGAACTCCATATAACCTAACCAACCCTCTGAGGTAGAGCTTGACATAGTCCTTAGCTGAATAAGAGGTATGGACTGGCAAGAAATAGGTTGATTTGGTCAACCTATCTATGATAACCCAAATAGATTCATATTGATGGCGAATACAAGGCAAACCCATCACAAAGTCTATGTTCACTCTTTCCCATTTCCATGTGGGAAAACTGAGCTCCTGCATGGACCACTAGGCTTCTGGTGCTCAATCTTAACCTACTGACACGTAGATCACTTAGCTACAAACTCTGTAATATCTCTCTTCATCCCATCCACCAATATATCTCCCATATATCGCGGTAATCTTAGTGGCCCTGGATGAATCAAGTACCGCGCACCATGCGCTTCTTGAAGAATTTGTTGCCTCAAGTTGTCTACACCTGGCACAAATAGTCTACCCTAGCAACGCAACACACAATTTTCCCTTTAGGAGAAAACCTCTACTTTTTAACCTCTCACTGACTCTTTCAACTTGACTAGACTGGGGTCTCTATCTTGTTATTCTTTCACTTTGGAAACCAAAGAATATTCTGAACTATTCTGAACCCAAACACTACCCTCAACGAAATCAACCAAACAAACACTTAATCTAGCAAGCTGATGATCTTCCTGAATTAGCTTCTTATTATTATTCTTAATATGTGCAACACTACCCATATACAATCTACTGAGAGCATCTACCACTACATTGGCCTTGCCCGGATGATACAAAACACTCATATTATAATTTTTCAGCAACTCTAACAAACTTCTCTGACACAAATTTAATTCTTTCTGAGAGAACACATACTAAAAGCTTTTATGGTCTATGAACACATCAACATGTACCCCATATAAATAATGCCTCCAAATTTTTAAGGCAAACACTACAGCTGCTAATTTAAGATCATAGGTAAGGTAATTCTTTTCATAGGGCTTAAGCTATCTGGAGGTGTAGGCTATGACCTTAGCTCTCTGCATTAGGACATAACCTAAACCTATTCTAGATACATCAAAGTACACAAAAAACCTATCTAAACCATCTAGTAAGGTCAAAACTAGGCCTGAGGTGAGCTGAGTCTTCAACTCCTGAAAACTCTTCTCACAGGAATCTGACCACTGAAACTTGACTTTTTTCTAAGTCAATCTAGACATAGGGGATGCAATAGATGAAAATCCTTAAACAAACCAACAATAATAGCCATATAACCCCAAGAAACTCTTGATATCTGATAGAGAAATGGGTTTAGGCCAATTTCTCACTGCCTCGGTCTTTTGAGGATCAACTTTAATGACATCACCAAAATTAAAATTTGCACTTACTGAATTTAGCAAATAATTGATAGTCTATAAGAGTTTGCAACACCATTTTAAGATGATTTCCATAATTGTTTTCAGTACAAAAGTAGACAAGGATGTCATCTATGAAGACTATGACGAATATGTCCAAGTACTACTTAAACACTCGGTTCATCAAGTCCATGAAAGTTGTTGGGGTATTGGTGAGACCAAATGACATGACTATGAATTTGAAGTGACCATACCAAGTTTTGAAAGCTATTTTTGGAATGTCACATTCTTTGACTCTGAGCTGATGATAGCCGAATCTGAGGTCTATCTTGGAGAAGTAATTGGAACCCTAAAGTTGGTCAAATAAGTCATTGATTCTAGGAAGTGGAAACTTATTCTTGACTATGAATTTGTTCAACTAACAATAGTTAATACACATTCTGATAGAATCATCTTTCTTACACACAAATAAAACTGGTGTACCTCACAAGGAGACGCTGGGTCTAATGAACCCCTTGTCTAAAAGGTCCTTTAACTATTCTTTCAACTCTTTGAGTTTGGTTGGAGCCATTCTGTATGGTGGAATATAAATAGGCTGAGTGTTTGGAAGAAGGTCTATAACTTTAGGAGACACACCTAAAAATTCATAGACTACTAGAACTGACTCAAGGCTAGAAGTCTCTAAACTAGAGTCTTTAACTTGAACAAGATGGTAGATACATCCCTTGGATATCATCTTCCTTGCCCTAAGGTACGAAATGAATCAACCCCTAAGCTCTATAGTACTACCCATTCATTCAAGGACTGGTTCATTGGGAAACTGAAAATGAACAACTCTATTTTTACAATTAACTAAAGTATAGCATGAATGGAGTCAATCTATGTCGAGAATGACATCAAAATTAGACATCTGTAATTCCACAACATCGACTGAGATAACTTTCTGAGATACTGTGACTAGGCAGTTCTTGTATACCCACTGGGCTACAATAGAAACACCTACTGGTGTGGATACTAAAAAAGGCTTTGCTAAGATTTTGGGACTAACTCCAAAGTTGACGGCTATATAAGGAGTTACAAAAGAAATAAAAGCTCCTGGGTCTAATAAATCATAAACATGTAAATAAAAGACTTGCAACGTACCAGTAACTACGTAGGAGAATTTTTTGATCTTGTCGAGACTGAAGAGCATACAATCTATTTGGACGCTGACTACTGGTAGCACTAGAAGTGGCATCCTGTTGAGTCGGGTGGCCGACTGGAATTGATGACTGATGGTACTAGCCTTGTTGGTACAAATCCCAACCTTTCTGAGCTACTACCTAACATTTCCTAATTTGATGGACTGGTTTACCACACCCAAAGAATACATCACTGCCATCTCTATACTCACCCTAATAGTTTCTACCATATTTTTTGCAAAGAGGATTTGTACGAGCACTGTTAACATTGCCTTGGGACTTAGAGCCTGGGGACCTATACCTATGATCATTCCTGAACTTAGGTACTAGTTCACTAGCTGAAGATGGAGCTGGTACTAAGGATTTTTGACAAAACTGAGGACGGTTACCACCTTTTTACCTTGGCTAACTGAAATTAAAACTACCCATTCTAGCTCTCTTGTTCTTCTCTTCTCTCTCCTTAGCCTTCCACTCCTCAATATATTGAGCATGGACCATCAACCTAGACAAGCCCATATTTATAATTATCATTGCACTCCTTGACCATGTTGTTAGATACACCAGATATAAACTTACTTCTCTTAGATCTGCTATCAGCTATCACATGAGTGGCATACCTGGCTAACCGACTGAACTTGACAAAATACTCCCTCACTGTCATATTACCCTACTTCAATTTAATGAGCTCTAATACTTTAGCCTTTCTCAACTCCAATGGGAAGAACCTATCTAAAAATGTAGTAGCAAACTCTTCCCATTCTGCAGGCCTTGCAACTGTGCCTCTATCTGCCTTTCACTACTTAAACCATGTATGGGTCATATCTTGCAACTGGTAAGTAGCTAATTTAGCACTCTCACTAGAAGCTACCCCCATAATATCTATAACTTTTTGTACCTGATCAAGGAAATCCTATGGATCCTCTTCATACTTAGATCCCAAAAAGAAAGAAGGATTCATTCGGGTGAAGTCTCAAATTTTGGTTGCAAAAACATTATCTAGTCGGTTGGCCAGAACAGTAGTTGGCAGTGTATTCTGAGCCGCTACATACTGGGCTAGATTAGTGAATGCAGCTCTAAATTCTACATGAGAAACATGCTCATTTAGGGAATCTTTCTAAACGGGCTAAGGTGCTGGCTGGTTTATATTTCTTCTTCTGTTTGTCTTTCTGGAAGTCACATTCTGTAAATGGAAGGGACAATAAATTAGACAGAGAGTTTAACATGAGAATTATACCTACTCGCACGACATGAATATTGAAAGAAGGAAAAAAATTCCTAAATGTCTCGTAGCCTCTTATCCATAAATGTGGCTCACTTCACACCCATGTAATAATCTACTTGATACGGCTTTCAGACTTTCTAGGACACTTTAAAACCTTAGGCTTTGATACAAAGTTTGTAATACCCCAAGAGTACACCCTGGGCATCACGTGGTTCTTATAGTCTCGAGGAACCATAAGCTAACCCATCATCTGGTACCTGTTGTGAGCGCTAAATAAAATATAATATACGCGGAATAACAACTGATAAGCCATAAAGTTTTAAGTAATGAAAACTGATAGAATTTGTAAACCCAACTGATAAAATAATTTGATAGAGTCAACTAGAGTCTGAATACTAAATAACTGATTGTAGTGTCTGAAAGCCTCTTGAGTTGATGGGATAGGCCCCAACTAACTCCAACTAACTACTAAACTAAAAACATAAAGTAAAATAGTTTGCCCTCGAAATAAGAGGACTCACCACTGATATGGCTGATAGTTTGAGAAGTCTAGGTGCAATCAGAGAATTGGGCGTCCGAACCTATGATATGATATATCATAGAACAAGAAAAGAGTATGCAATCAGTACTTTGAATGTATTGGTATGCTAAATGAGATAGGCTGATATACATGGTTTTATGAACATGAATAATAAATCTCTGAATATGTGTGTATATATATAACATGTGATACTGGATAGAGTGCATGAAATCTGTAGACACTGAGGATACATAAAGTCCATAAATATCGAGGACACATGAAATCTGTAAGTGTTGAGGATGCATAACCAAGCATAAAACATGTTCTGAATATAAACTATGAATACTTAAATGCTGAATTCTGATAACTGAATCACTGATATCTATATGCTATGGTCAGGAAACTGAAACTAAATTTTTGAACTGATTACTGAACTGAGACTGTGGGAGCTATCATCTAACTGACATGCCCCAAATGAAAAAGTTTGGGGTCTAAACTATAACCCTATTTGGAAGGGTGTTATTACCGTGTCACGGGTACTAATGCTGGTTATGTGGATCTACTATACTAATGTACTATCCTGGAGGACTAAGGGTGTCAAGCCTAATCTGACGGGTGACCCCTGGAAGGTAGTCAAGCCTAATCTGGTGGATGACTCCTCTTATCCTACGCTGGCTATGTAGTTTTAGAGTTCAGGGACTGCTACTAATGACTCTACCTATCTAATAGGGAAATCGTCATCCCTATCCTCGCTCGGTGCTAAATCTTACTTCCAACTGATCTGACTCGGAATATTATTTGTAATGAGTTTAACTAATTATGATAACTGATTGAACTGATATAGCTCATAATATGTTTGAAATTGTTCTGAATCTACTGAAACTAAGTAAACATCTATATTTTTGGGCATTCATAACCCCCAGGACTCAATAGTTATAATAGTAAAATAGTAATAATCTTTAAGGACTAACATGGGAGCATTTATTTAAAATCAATGCTTGTAGGCATTTTATCAAATACTTTATACGCATGGTGTACATTAAGCAAGAAAATAGTTTAAAGCTTGTATTAAAAGTATAATTTCAATACCAATATCACAAATCATGAATAAAATCAGTGGACAATAACATCTAAACATGTGGACTGTAATAATCAACATCAATTTCATAAAAACATGATATAGGACAAGATTCATGGGATTTCATGGTTAAAATCACAATTTCAAATCATAAATAACTTGAAA
Organism: Capsicum baccatum var. pendulum; assembly: GCA_030864225.1. Classification (NCBI taxonomy): domain Eukaryota; kingdom Viridiplantae; phylum Streptophyta; class Magnoliopsida; order Solanales; family Solanaceae; genus Capsicum; species Capsicum baccatum. Next base: position 236,276,236 of record CM061556.1, on the reverse strand, counting down.
AGATCATAACTTTGTATTTAAATTGAATATGTGGGCTTCATGGGTGAAAAAGACCCATGAATAAACACTTAACATACCTAAGAAGATTTATTCTTGAAGATTCTTGGTGAAATTCTTGAGGATTATTCTTGATTTCTTGAAGCTAGGGTTTTATAAATTTGAGAGAGAGTGATTTATTACTGAGAGAAAGTGAGTAAATAATGACATAATAGGTCATTCAGGGCATTAATCTCGTGTTTAGGGATGATTAGGGCCGTGGATAAATACCAAATTACCCCTGAAATAATTTAATAATTTCTTCACTGAAAACCCGATCTTGGCCTTCACCGTGACGTGGTAGAATTGCGGTGAGCCACTGGAAATCGACTGGGAACTGTATAAAAAGGACGAATGTGATATTGACCCTTGGCATGATGTAGTGGTATCGCAGAGTCACACTGGAGAGTGACAATTGGGAAACTGGACATTGGCGCGACGCGATAGAATCACGTTGCCTCACTGAAAATTGACAATTATGAACTGGAACATTAGCGCGACATGGGTTATCACGATGGTACACTGGACAATGACAATTGCCAATTAGACTAGCTCTGCAATGCAGTGCTGCACCAGGTGGCACACTATTTTACAAAAGTTGCTCTAACTCTTCGCCCGGGTATTGAATTTGGGCGAATTTGTATCGTTAGAAAGCTGACTAATTTCCTATGTAATGGCAGGTCTTAAACTTAAAAATTCTAAGTATTACAAGGATTATATATAAAGATACTTGTGTACTGAGAGCTAAACTGAGTTAGGGAAATACGGGGTATTACATTAGATAGCCACCCCCAATAATTCAAAAAGTTCATGAGAATATTCTTAATTCAAATCACATGCAGGCGTATACAAAACAATTCTTCTGAAACACATTATCATATGGTGGCCAATCATTCTTTAAAACACATGTATCTTTTTCTATCAACAAAATAACCACTTGTAAATAAAGAGATTTTTCCCTCTCATCGTGTCATAAACCATGTCAACCACATTAATATAAAGGAACTTACTTTCAAAACCCAAATTCATGCATTCAAAATAACCCACAAATTAAATAGACAATATATTTCATATCAAGAGAGGGATCTTGTTGTCATGCTCTCAATTAAACTTTTCAAAACTGAAAACATACATATATATAAAGGGCTATAATTCAATTCCATGAAAAAGAGTTCAATACAATTTATATACTTTCATCAAAACGATTTCATGACATGCTTTTTTGAAAAACATCAAATGTCTTCTTTGTAACATGATTATAAATCCTAAAACTTGATAATACCATAAAAATTATTCCCATGTAGTTTTTAGGATAATCCTACATACCTTAGTTGACGAAGAAAAATGTGAAAATATTGACCCTTTCAGCTTGAATGTTCAAAACTCTAGGTTTCTTTTCTCTTCTTATGTTTAAGGAAGATATACTAGGGTTTTGAAAGTGTTAATACGTATTTAGGGTCCTTGATTTCATCAATAGATATTTAGGGATGGTTATGGAACATGAAAAGATTTGGTTTCCCTTGAAATAACTCAAAAATGGAGCCCATACACCGCAATATATAAGGTAGGCGGTGCCTAGACCATGGCCAAACCCAATGTTTACGATGCCTAAGCCATCGCCAAACCTTTCCAGTGAAGGTAAAAGATGGTAATGCAATGCCTAGCCATCGCCTAAGCTCTATTTTTCAATGCCTACTTAGTTTTAAGGTCGTATAACACCCTCAACACCTCCCACAATGTCCACACATGATCCACCATCACTATGGGGATCCAAAAGGTTATTTTTTGATGCATTAAAAGAGTATTACGACTATAAGGTGTTACAGTTGCGGCATATGACAACCATATCCAAGTGCCCATAGAGGAACGCATTGGAAATATCTAGTTGTGTGATATTCCAGCCATTAGTCATATCTAAAGAGAGTAACAATCTAATTTTTGTCGGCTTTACCACCGGACTATATGTCCACAAAGTTAATCCCAGGAAGTTGATGATAGCCCTTGAAAACTAAGCACGACTTGTGACAATCTAGAGATCCATCTCACTTTAACTTTGTTCTGAACACCCAATAATATTCTGAGAAGGTGATGGAGGTGCAATATTCCTAAGTTCTATTTTGTATCAATGCATTATACTTCTCAGCCATCACACGATGCCAACGATCATCCTTACTAGCTAGTGAGTAACAAGTAGGTACCTCACTACAATGTCCATTATCAAACAAGGAAATAAGCAACTTGGGCTTTAATGAACCTGTTTGAGAATGAGTGAACATAAATAGGATTGGAGGTTGTAGAGTTGGACATAAATTAGCATCAGTAGAGGTAGTAGGTAAGGCAGTTTAAAAGAGGTCAAAACACAATAGGAGGCCATCACTAGAATCTAATGAATTTAACAAAGATGGAGGGGTGGATCCTAGCAGTGGTGAGTGTATATTTTTTTCAGGTGAAATATAGTGCAAGGCTAGACTAGCTGAAGGTAACAAATTAGTGATAACATCCATCTTTGAGGAAGCATGAGGTGTTGGTTGTGAAAGCAATAGAGGTTGTTGTAACGTTATTAGGTCATTAGCAGAGTTGGCAGATGATGTGGATGTTAACACCCAATTTTGGGTCTTCTTTTCACATAATTAATTTTTTTTATGCTTCTTAGTCCTGAAAACTTTATCAAAATGATGCTTTTTATCCTTCATATTAATTTCACTTTTTGCATAAAGGAAATATTTTTCGTTTACTTTCTTATTTTTATTGATACTAGTTAAGTGTACATGCTTTGCACGTGTGTATGACGATAATAATAAGTGTGTACAAAAAAATAAATTACTATTATCTATATCGAATAATATACTTGACCCGCCTTCAAAAATTTCATTATTATGAATCAGATTCATTTAAAGTCACTTAAGCCGAATTTCTTGGTAGGGAAAATCTTACCCTTCGAAAGATATCTCATTTCTTTCTTTTCATACCACCCACGTCAAGGCAAGTAAAATCACATTCCAGGTCACGCGTCTTCTCATCTAAGACTAATAATTATAAATTATGAAACAAATATATGAATAAAAAATTAGAAAAATAATACGTTGAAATATCAATTATTTAATATTATACTTTGAAAGAAAAAAATATATTTTAGAGTCTTAATGATGATACAAAAATATAAATCGATTGATACAAATTATCCCTAGCACCCATCTCTAAGAACCTGATGAAAGTATTATTTTAGAGTCTTAATGATGATACAAAAATATAAATCGATTGATACAAATTATCCCTAGCACCCATCTCTAAGAACCTGATGAAAGTATGAAATAGGTTATAAATTTGGTTTGCTAACTCATGAAATCTCTAATCCCCATCTTGATTTATCTTCTAGCCAACTAATGACTTTGTTTGATACTTGTTTGACACTATGGTTTAAATGTTATCATAACAAATCACAATTTTCACTTTATTTTTCTCTCAATAGATTTTTTTATGTAAGTATGGATTTGACAAAATAGTATTAACTTGAATTACACCTTAATAAGAAATATAACTAACATGAATAAGAAATAAAACATAGAATAGGAAAAGCATACCTTATATTCACTCGTAATTGGCATGAAGTCTCGTTTACACATTTTACACAAATCTTTCTTCATCTGCAAAACATATTAAAGAATCAATCAATAATGATTTATTTACGGAATAAATAATTTAAGATTATAAAAAAAAAAACATCTTAAAAGTTAAAGAATAGCAATTTTATTAAGCCTAATTTAAACCAACAACAAAAGAATATAAAATTATTTTGAAGATAAATTTAAACAACAACAAAAAATGGCATAAAACATGAGCTTAAAACCCCCCCATAGAAAAAAGCTCATACTTCCAAAAGAAAAAAAATTAAAAAAAACGTGAAAAGGTAAAAAAGAATATGGATTCAGGGTTGGAATGTATATGTCAAACCTATATATTTAATTAAAATAAAATACAATTCTTTATATATATTTTACGACTATTAATTTCTTTTCATATATTTTAGGATCCATATATATTTTAGAGTTTATATATTTTAAGTAGTTTAGGATTCTTAATTTCTTTTCATATATTTATTTTATCAGGGTTCTTTCCATATATTTTAGGAGTCCTTAATTCAATAATATAATAATTGAAGAAAAAATGTGAAAAGACGATTTTGTCTATTACAGAGCATTTTAATGAAGGGTAAAAAATCACTTTTCTAAGGGTTTTCACACTTTTAATATATTATAGATATAGATATAGATATAGATATAGATATACATTTACACACACAAATATTATTGATATCACAATAAATATTTAAATATTAGTATGTTAACTTTTACTTTTAATTCAAACCGAATTTTATCGTAGCATTGTAATATTTTATAAATATAGTTGCATTTTGTAAATTTATATGTATATGCATATAATACGTACATTATGAAAATAAATTAGGACGAAAGAAGTATTGCTAAATTAATTAAGTGAATACAATTGAGAAAAATTAGATTTTTTACAAATTCAATTCACTTGTGCACAATTTTGGGTAATATGCTTCATTTCTTTTTAGCCTTAGGAGCATCCCAACTAAAAAAAAATAGCATCCTAATACCTAAAAAAACAGCCCAAGACCCCCAAAACTAGGCCAACTCAAAAACAAGGCGGACCTATGTGGTTGCCAAGGGATTCACCTGAACCCCCTGAAAAAAATCACGTTATATATATAAGGTATAAAATGTATATTTATGTACAGATATTAATTTTGAACCACTTGAACCAAAGATGTTAGATAACTCAGTCGTGTTGGGCTGCTTCTTGGGCCGCTTGCTCTAGCCTCACTTTGCATGTTCGATTCCCGCTCGGCCACAGGTTGTTTCCTTTTTTAAAAAAAAAATCACTTGTTGTCCTAGTATAACTGCTACTATTATTTAAAAAAAATTCTAGCTACCGCTATTAAAAGAAAAAACACCATCAAAAGTTAAAATACAAGATCAACAAAAACTTAAAACCCTTTTTCCTTTTTCCAAAATTTAAAAACCCAAAACCTCAATTGAAATAGAATTTCAGAATTCTCAAAGTCAAATCCTTCACCCAAAGTTAAAACTTTTTTTCTTAAACTTGATTTCATTTTTGCTTTCCATTCAAGAGTACTGATGAAGAGATATTTTTCTTAAGTATCAGTTTAAATTCTGTCGCACAGTCAACCTAATCGAGAAGAAAATAGGAATAAGTTAGGAGTATCATTGCATTCTTCTCAAGAATTTGACTTAAACTCTTTAAAGGTTGATTCAGGTGAAATAACTCCAATTTTTGAATTTCATCCAAATGATCGTAATGTGATTAGAAGAGCATATCTTCTGAAAAATTCTTGTCAACCTCAACCACAAGAGTTTCCTCAAATAAAAAAAATGTGGAGATATATGTAACGCCCCAATTATCTGAATCGAAATGCTACACGATGCTTATGACTTCGAAGGACACAAGCTAACCCATGACAGCATAATATGATATGAAAATGTAGAAACATGCACTGAGAGGCCGTAAGGTTCAATACTGAACATAACTGAATAATAACAATAACGTCTGGCATAGAGTGGTATCAGGATACCAAAACAAAACTGAAATACTAAAGTCTAAAAAAAAACATAAAAAAATACTGTAGTCATCTCAAAGCCTCTAACTGTCTGACTAAGGAGTTGATGGGACATTTTCCACCCTTGGGTTCACTTGGTGCTAATTTCTACTCCCATCTAAATAGACTGAACATGATTGACTGACTGTACATGGACTGACTTTACTGAGTTCCATCAGCTGACGGAATACTATTGATATTTGCTAACCGAATGAGTTCATGAGATTACTGATCTTACTGAGTACTGAGTTCATAAGATTTTTGAGATTTCCTGAGTCACATGACTGACTGGCTGACTTCTATGGAATATGGCTTGACTGAGAGTATCGTGAAAACATGACATGGCTCTAGGCACACACCTATATTTTTTAGGTACAAGTACCCTCAGGACTCTATAGAAGGAAACTAACAAGGCATGACATCCCTGAATACATGACCAACACCAACAATCCATAATATTTCTTGATCATAGGAATAGAGTTCATAATTAATAATGCCATAAATAAGGGATTTCATGCTTCACTTGGTTATCATAGTCTTGCTAATGGAAGGGAATGCATATAACATGTACATACTTGCATGATTTCAATATCATGAACGTTGCATAACACAACAGTCAATATACAACAAGAGCATGGAAATTGTGTTGCATCATAAGGATTAGCATGGACTTGTCATTTAGATACTATTGAGTCATAAGGAACATGATTCTATAATTCTAGGAATTTTATCAAACACCTTACATACACACTTTATAGCATAGGTGAAATCATCAATTTAAGAATCTAAAACTACCTAAACTCATAGGTTTTCAATCAACAAACTCACATACTTCATGGAAAGGCATCAAGACACCATCTTTAAACATAAATCACAACTATCAACATGAACATGATCAAATCACAATAAGCAAATCATAATAGGTTATTTAAAATATGATTCTTGGACTCCACGAATGAAAGGGATCCGTGGATAAACACTACACATACCTTAGTTCGTGATTTTGTGAAGATTGATGGAGGAATTTTTGAAATTTGATGATGAATTTCCTTGGAATTGAACCTTCTATGAAAACCCTAAGGCTTGTTCTTGAGAGTAATTGAGTATAAGTTGCTGAATTATGGCCAAATCTAGTGTTATAAGGATTATATAGGGTGGAAAAATTGACCCTTTTAACCCTAGGACACATCTTTAATTTTTGAGAAAATTTTCCCAATTTTCATCCATGGTGCGATGCACCACTATCCTGCCAAGTCACTGGAAATGGCAAATAGAAATTTGCACGAAGGTGCGATGCGAAGCTATCGCGTTGCCACCTTTTCAGCGACCTAGAAATTTAGAGTGACGCGCCACTATCGTGGAGCAATATTGGAAATTGACAATTGCCATTTGAGCTATCTCTGCGATACGCTGGAGGCTCAAGTGATACACTATCTCACTAAAAAGGCTCTAACTCTTCGCCCGGGTGTCGAATTTGGGAGAATTTTATATTGATGGAAAGCTTATTGAATTTCCCACATCAAAAAAAGGTGAAAATCTTCAAAATTCCTCATGGAATAATCATCATTAACTTTAGAAGCTAATACTAGGCATTCTTGGGATGAAATTAGCTAGGAAGAAAATTTTGGGTATTAGAATATCTCCCCCTTGGGAACATTCATCCTCGAATGAGATGGGATGAAAGGGGGACCAATAAGCTGAACATGAACTAAACATGGATAATTGAAACTTGATATCATGACTGACAAGATGAACATAACATACTAAACATGCATATCTGATCCATGTGTAACTAATTCATGAATACATAACTGAGTGCTCTGAGCAACTAAATTTTCTCATAATGAGAATGCATGTCTGATGCATAATTATATAACTAAGCTGGTACATGAATGCTTGACCGATTATACAATGGCACTTGATACCAAGTTTGTAATGACACATCATCATAAAACTGAATACCAAATTTTCACTGAATACTGAACGTGAAGCTGAATAAGCTTAAGGAGAACCGTTACCTTTAGCTTGATCTAGATTGGTGGGAAAGAGGTGAGGATACTTGGAACGCATGTCTGCTTCTTCTTCCCAAGTATCTCCATTGATGAATTGATTTCGCCAAAGAACTTTGACTAGAGGGACTTCTTTATTCCTTAATCTACGAGTCTCATAGTCTAATATTTTGACTGGAATCTATTCATAAGAGAGGTTATTCTGAACAGTAATGCTCTAAATAGGGACTACGACTGATAGGTCACCTACGCACTTATTGATCAAAGAAATATGAAAGACTGGATGAACTAAGGCTAGATCTGAAGGAAAATTGAGATCATAAGCTACCTTGCCAAAGTGACTGAGAATCTTGAAGGGGCCGACATATCGGGGATTGAGCTTTTCCTTCTTGTCAAACCTCTTCACTCCCTTCATGGGAAAGATCTTTAGATATACATAATCACCGATCTCGAACTCGAGATCCTTTGTACGCACATCTACATAAGACTTCTGTCGGCTCTGAGTAGCCCGGAGTCTTTCTCTGATCAACTAGACTTTCTCTAAGGCATCAAACACTAAGTCGGGCCCTATGACTGAGGCCTCACTAACTTAAACCAACTAACTCGAGATCTATATCTCCTACCATAGAAAGCTTCAAATGGAGCCATCTGAATACTAGAATAATAGCTATTGTTGTATGCAAACTCAATTAAAGGAAAGGGGTCATCCCAACTACCCTTGAAATCAATTGCACACGCCTTTAGCATATCTATTAAAGTTTGAATGGTCATTTTTTCTTGTCCATCTGTCTGAGGATGAAAGGCTGTACTGAGATAAACTTGGATACTAAGACCCTTTTAGAATGCTTTCCAGAAGTGAGAGGTAAACTGGGTACCTCTATATGAGATGATAGATAATGGAATACCGTGTAATCTGACCAACTCCCTAATATAGAGTTTGGCATAATACTCAGCTGAATAAGAGGTATGAATTGGAAAAAAATAAGATGACTTGGTCATTCGATCTACTTTGACCCAAACTGAATCATGCTGATGACGAGTTCGAAGCAAACCCATCATGAAGTCCATGTTCACTTCTTCCCACTTCTAAGTAGGAATGGTGAACCCTTGCATGGAACTACTAGGCTTCTAATGCTCTATCTTAACTTGCTGACATATAGAGCACTTAGCCATAAACTCTGCAACATCTCTCTTTATCCCACTCCACCAATAGATCTCCCCCAAGTTGTGGTACATCTTAGTGGCCCCTGGATGAATAGAGTATTGCACACCATGCACTTCTACAAGAATTTGCTGCCTCAAGTCATCTACACCTGGAACATACAGACGACTCTAACAACGAAGAACACCGTCTCCTCCTTGGGAGAAATCCTCTACTTTCTAATTCTGAACTGACTCTGCCTGGATCGACTTAGCGAATGCCTAGTCTAGCAAGCTGATGAACTTCCTAAACTAACTTCTTTTTACTGTCCTCAACATGATAAACTCAACCTATGTACAGTCTACTGAGAACGTCGGCCACTACATTGGCCTTGCCCGAATGATAAAGGACGCTCATATCATAATCTTTCAAGATCTCTAACCACCTTCTCTGATAAAGATTGAGATCTTTATGAGAAAAGACATACTGAAGACTCTTTTGATCTGTGAAGACATTTACATAAACTCCGTAGAGATAATGCCTCCAAATATTCAAGGCAAATACTACAGCTGCTAACTCAAGATCATGAGTAGGATAATTCTTCTCATGGGGCTTTAGGATAATTCTTCTCATGGGGCTTTAACTGTCTAGAGGCGTAGGCTATGACCTTACCATGCTGCATGAGGATATAACCCAAACCTACTCTAGATGCATAACAATACACTATGAACCCATCTGAACATCTGGAAGAGCTAGAACTGAAGCTAAACTGAGTCGAGTCTTCAACTCTTGAAAACTCTTCTCACAAAAATCTGACCACTAAAACTTGACCTTTTTTTGAGTCAATCTAGACATAGGGGATGCAATAGAAGAAAATCCCTCAACAAACCATCTGTAATAGCCAGCCAAGCCTAAGAAATTCCTGATATCTGATGGAGAGATAGGGAGAGGCCAATTTCTTACTACTTTAGTCTTTTGAGGATCTACTCTAATGCCATCACCGAAAAAGATATGCCCAAGGAACGCTACTGACCTTATCCAAAATTTGCACTTACTAAATTTGGCAAATAGTTGATGATCTCTGAGATTCTGAAGTACTATTCTGAGATAGTCTGCATAATCGCGATCTGTATGGGAATAGACTAGAATATCATCTATAAATACTATGATGAACATGTCCAAGTACTACTTGAACACACGGTTCATCAAGTCCATAAAAGTTGTTGAGGCATTGGTAAGACACAAAGGACATGACTAGAAATTTAAAGTGACCATACCGAGTATGGAAAGTTGTCTTCAGAATGGCACATTCTGTAACTCTAAGCTAATGGTAGCCTGATCTGAGGTCTATCTTAGAGAAATAACTGGCACTCTGAAGTTGGTCAAACAAGTCATCGATTCTGGAAAGAGAATACTTGTTCTTGACTGTGACTTTATTGAGTTAATGATAATCAATACATATTCTGAGGAAATAGTCTTTCTTTCGCATGAATAAGATTGATGTGCCCCATGGGGAAATACTAGGCCTGATGAATCCCTTATCTAAGAGATCCTTTAATTGTTCTTTCAGTTCCTGGAGTTCTACTGGTGCCATTCTGTATGGTGGAATAGAGATAGGTTGAGTACTTAGAAGAAGGTCTATGCCAAAGTATATTTCCCTTTTTGGGAGGAATGCCTGGAAGATCTTCGAGAAAGACATTTGAATACTCATTAACCACTGGGACTGATTTAAGACTAGGAGATTCAGAACTAGAGTCCTTAACATGTACGAGAAGAGAAATACTCCCCTTAGATATTATTTTCCTTGCCCGAAGGTAGGAAATAAGTTGACCTCTGAACATTGAAGTATTACCCTTCCACTCTAGGATGGGTTCATTCAAAAATTGAAACTGAACTATTTTGCTTCTGCAGTTGAATCTGGCATAGAAAGAATAAAGCCAATCCATGCTGAGAATGATATCAAAATCAGTCATCTCTAACTCGACTAAATCTGCTAACGTGACTTTCTGAAATATCATAATCGGGTAGTTCCTGTATACCCGCTGAGCTATGATGGTTTTACCCACTGGGGTAGATATAGAAAATGGCTCTGCTAGAATTTCAAGACTGACTCCAAAATTGCCTGTTATATAAGGAATAACAAAAGACAAAGATGCACCTAGATCTAGCAAAGCGTAAACATGAACATAAATGATATGTAACATACCAGTAACAACATCAGGAGAATTTTTCTGATCTATCGGTTCTGAAGAGCATAAATATGATTTGGGTGTTGCCCACTAGTAGCACTGGAAATGGCACCCTGATAGTTTGGGTGACCGAACTGAGTTACAAAACAGTTCTACTGACTCTGATAACCCGACTAGAGACAATCTCTGACTCTGTGGCCTGTCTTGACACAACCAAAACAGACATCGCTACTGGCTCTACAAGCACCCTTGTGGTTCTTACCACAAGTCTGTCATAAGGGATTAGTTCGGGCATTGATGATACTGCCCTGAGACTTAGAGCCTGGCGCTCTATCTTTGTTACTCTCTTTGAACTTAGGAACTGGAGCACTAGCTGTAGGAGGAACTGGAACTGATGACTTAGGATAAAACTGGGAACGGTTCTCTCCTTCTGATTTAGGCTGTCTAAAATTAAAGCTACATGTCCTAGCTTTCTTATTCTATTTTTTCCTCTACTTAATTTTCTGCTCATCTATCTACTGAGCATGAGTCATGAGTCGAGATAAAGTCATATCACTATTTAGCATGGTGGATCTACACTCGTTAACCACGCTATCATTTACCCCTGAAGCAAACTTGCTCATCTTAGCTCTGTTGTCTACAACTACATAAGAAGCATATCTGACTAATTGGGAAACCTGAGAGAATACCCTTTTACCGTTATATTGCCCTGCCTGAGGTTGATGAACTCTAGAACCTTCACCTCCCTCAGCTCCTGGGGAAAGAATTTATCTAAGAAAGCCATGACAAACTCTTACTCTATAGGACCTGCACCATCTACCCTTTCAGACTTCCACTGCTTATACCAAGTATGAACCACATCTTGCAACTGGTATGCGGCTAACTCGGTACTCTCAACAGTAGTCACCCCCATAATATTTGTCACCTTGTGGACCTGATTTATAAATTCCTGAGGGTCTTCATCTACCTTAGACCCGAGGAATGTTGGAGGATTCATTCGGGTGAAGTCTTGAATCCTAGCTGCAGCTGAGTTGGACACTGGGTTGGCTGGAATAACTGTTGGTTGCTCATTATGGTAAGCTACTGATTGAGCAAGAGTGGTAAATATGATCCACATAAGAAACATGATCTCCTAAAGAATATTCAGGCTGAGGAGCTGACTGGTTTCTTCTCTTTGGAGGTATCTTCTGAAATCAAGAGGAGAAATGGATTAGACTGAGAGTTTGACTTGTGATTATGTTCACAGGAATGACATGAATACTGAAAGAGGGTAAACTATTCCTAAAACATGTCATAGCATCCTACACATAAATGTGGCGCGCAACACACCCATGTACAAGACTCTACTAAATGTGACATTCAGACTTCCTAGGACTCTATTGAATCTTAGGCTCTGATACCAACTTTGTAACGCCCCAATTATCTGAACTGGAATGCTACACAATGCTTATGACTCCAAAGGACCGAGCTAACCCATGACTGATATCTATACCTATATATTGCATAATATGACATGAAAATATGGAAACATACATTGAGAGGCTGTAAGGTTCAATACTGAACATAACAATAATATTTGATATAGAGTGGTATCTCGATACCAAAACAAAACTGAATTATGTAAGTCTAAAAAGAAATATGAAAAAAATATTGTAATCTGAAAGCCTCTAACTATTTGACTAAGGAGTTGATAGAACATATCCCCAACTAACTCTGTCAACTAAAAACTTAACTGATATGATAAAATAATATCACGTCCTCGAAGAACGAGGACTCACTGCTAAAACTTTGAACCCTAGAATGCTACTGTTGCTGTTGATCTGGGAGTCGTGACTCTGAACCTATGGTGTAACATAAAAAAAACACCATAGCACAAATATGTCAGTACAAAAGAATGTACTGAGTATACGTGTGAGGTAGGCTGAATACAAGGGGTTTACATGCATGAATAATAAAAATTGACTAACCAATATAAATGTGAGAGTGAACGCATAAATACATAGTAACTGAGATCATGAGAACATGGTAACTGAATCTATACACTGATGACACGAATTTACTGATACCCAGCATGACTGATATTGGAGTTTTGATAACTGAAATAACTGATAACATGAATGACTATGTCTGACAATCCTAAATCTAATACAATTATCTGAGTTCCATACTGTGACTGAGTTGATTGTATCTGACAGTTCTAAAATCTAAAGAACTATCTGAGTTCTTTTACTGAGACTGATACTGAAACTGTGGGAATAGTTATTTAACTGACATGCCCCAAATGTGCTAGAACAGCTGAGCTAGGTTCTAATTTGTGCCTTGATTGAAAGGGTGTCAATATCGCGTCACTAGTAAGGACAACTGTGGGTACCCTCATCTGACAGTGTCCCCAAAAGAGAATGGTGAGGCCCTCATATGACATTGTTTATCCACCTTATAAACCCTCATTTGACAGTGTTGATATCTCAACCTATGCTAGCTACATAGTTCTAGAAAACAAGGATGACTACTAAGAATCACACCCTCATCTGACAGTGTGTGTTCCCACCCTTGGGTTCACTCAGCGCTAATTTCTACTCCCATCTGAAGAGACTGAACATGATTGACTGACTGTACATGGACTAAGTTTATTGAGTTCCATCAGCTGACGAAATATTATTGATATCTGATAACTGACTGAGTTCATGAGATTACTGATCTTACTGAGTGCTGAGTTCATAAGATTTTTGAGATTTCCTGAGTCACAAGACTGACTGACTTCTATGGAATATGGCTTGACTGAGAGTATCGTGAAAATATGATATGTCTCTAGGCACACAACTATATTTTTTGGGTACAAGTACCCTAGGACTCGACAGAAGGAAACTGACAAGGCATGACATTCCTGAATACATGACCAACACCAACAATCCATAATATTTCTTGATCGTAAGAATAGAGTTCATAATTCATAATGCCATAAATAAGGAATTTCATGCTTCACATGGTTATCATAGTTTTGATCATGGAAGGGAATGCATATAACATGCACATACTTGCATGATTTCAATATCATGAACGTTCCATAACACAACAGTCAATACACAACAAGAGCATGGAAATTGTGTTGCATCATAAGGGTTAACATGTACTTGTCATTTAGTTACTATTGAGTCATAAGGAACATGATTCTATCATTCTAGGCATTTTATCAAACATCTTACATGCACACTTTATAGCATAGGTGAAATCATCAATTTAAGAATCTAAAACTATCCAAACTCATTGGTTTTCAATCAACAAACTCACATACTTCATAGAAAGTCATCAAGACACTATCTTTAAACATAAATAACAACTATCAACATGAACATGATCAAATTACAACAAGCAAATCACAATAGGTTATTTAAAACATGATTCTTGGACTCCACGAATGAAAGGGATCCATGGATGAACACTACACATACCTTAGTTCGTGATTTCATGAAGATTGACGAAGAGATTCTTGAAATTTAATGATGAATTCCCTTGGAATTGAACCTTCTATGAAAACCCTAGGGCTTGTTCTTGAGAGTAATTGAGTATAAGTTGCTGAATTATGGTCAAATCTCGTGTTATAAGGCTTATATAGGATGAGGAAATTGACCTTTTTAATCCTAGGACACATATTTAATTTTTGAGAAAATTTTTCCAATTTTCATCCTTGGCGCGACGTGTCACTATCACGCCAAGTCACTGGAAAATGACAAATAGGAATTTGCACGGTGGTGCGACACGGAGCTATCATGTTGCCACCTTGTCTGCGGCCTGAAAGTTTGGCGTGATGTGCCACTATCGTGGAGCAACATTGGAAATTGACAACTGTCATTTGAGCTATCTCTTTGATGCGCTGGAGGCTCAAGTGATACACTATCTCACTAAAAAGGCTCTAACTCTTCGCCCGGGTGTCGGATTTGGGCGAATTTTATATCAATGGAAATCTTATTGAATTTTTCACATGACAAAAAGTAAAAATCTTAAAAATTCCTCGTTGAATAATCATCATTAACTTAGAAGCTAATACTAGGCATTCTTGAAACGAAATTAGCTAGGAAGAAAATTTGGGGTATTACAATATGCATTATTTTAATTGTAAATGGTATGATGAATTTCTTGGCTGGTTGGAGTATAGTGAAAGTAAAGATCTAACTTACTATTTGTATTTTTATTTATTCAAGAAAAATAACAATCGTTAAGGTGGAGGTGAAGTATTTTTTAGTACGGGTTTTAGAAGTTGGAACAAAAGGCTAGTTTGAAAAAACATATTGGTGGGATTAATAGAATTTATAATCACACAAAAAGATGTGAGGATCTAATACGGAAAGAACAATCTATTCATGTTTCATTTGAGAAACAATCTAATAAAGATAAGCATAGATATCACATTTGGTTGGCAGCTTCGATTGATGTATCAAGTCTTCCCATGAGACAAGGATTGGAATTTCGGGGTCATGAAGAATCTAAGTCATCCTTAACAGAGACAATTTTCTTGAAATTATTTTATTATGCTTAAAAGTGTGATGAATTACATAAATTTGTGCTGAAAAAAGGCTCCTAAAATGATCAAACAACTTGTCCAAGAATTCAAAAAGAAATTGTGATTGCTTGCAAGATTGAAAAATTAAGGGTATCATGAAGGAATTAAATGGTGACTACTTTTCTTTATTGGTTGATGAATCTTTTGATATTTCATGCAAGGAGTAAATGACAATTATTTTACAATATATTGATGGTAGATGATTTGTGATGGAGAAACTTATTGATATTGCTCATGTTAAAAATACTGGTACTTTATCTCTAAAAGATGCAATTGTCAATTTACCTTTTCAAAATTCCTTGAGTTTATCTTATGTGCGTGAAAAGTGCTATGATGGAGCAAAAAATATGCAAGGTGATATCAATGGTCTTAAGATATTAATTAAGAAAAAAGTAAATCGGCTCATTCCATTCATGGTTTTTCTCGTCAACTTCAACTGACTCTTGTTAGTGTTTCTAAAAGATGTCTTCAAGTAGGAGAACTTGTTTACTTGGTTTCATATATTTTTAATGTGTTGGGGGCTTCTTATAAGCATATGGATGAATATAAAAAATCTCAAAAACAAAAATTCAGGAGACTTTTGATATGGGTGAGCTTAAAACTGGCAAGGGCTTGCATCAACAACTTGGTATTTTTAGAGCATGTGATTCTCCTTGGGGATCTCACTTCAAATCTTTTAATTATTTATTCTTAAGTTTGATAAAATTATGAATATACTTGATAATATGTTGAAACTACACATTCTTTGGATGAAAGATTTAAGGCTACAAAATATATTAGAGTTGCTCAAACGTATGAGGTTGCATTCATATTACATTTGATGAAAGAAATTTAGGAAATACAAATGATCTTAGTACATGTTTACAAAAAAAAAAAAGCAAGACATTGCAAATGTCATGCTACTTGTTAATGTATCCAACAGAAGGTTGCAAGAGCCAATGAAAGATAATAAATAGAATCTGTTTGTTTCTGAGGTGTCTATATTTTTTATGAAGAATAACATTGTGGTGCCTGCTTTTGAAGAGTTTTATGGTAATTCTGGAAGATCACGGTGTAAATCTGCTAAATATACTATCTTTCATCATTATTGTGTTAAAAGTCTTTTGCAAAAATAATTGATTGGCAATTGCAAGAACACTTTGTTTGGATGGTAGTTTGCCATGGTTTCATAATGTACGGTACAGTATGATATGGTATGATACTGTATAGTATATTACAATATAATGTTTGGATTGACTGTATCGTTCACGGCTGTTTGATAATAATTTTATTGTTTGGTTTGATGGTATGATACTGTATCATAATGGGTAAGTTTATTAAAATACCCCTAATTATTATAAAGTTGGTTTGATGGTATGTTAATAATTTTCCTTCTCATAGCCCCCTATTCACGTAAAAAAAATATTTGTAGTCTATTAGACTCCACTCTTAAACGATGGAAATGTTATTCCATACAAAAGTGTCGTTTGTTGAGCATATAATGACCAATAAGTTTTACATGAGGATTCAATTTGATTGTTTTTCATAAATAACTAGTACAAAGGGTCAACTAATCAATTGCTAAAATCATTCTGCAACATGTCGAGTAGTTTAACAAACTTATCTAGGTTTCACTTTTCAGGAGAATAAAGGAAGAGTTCCAGAACAAGAGACTGATGTATTGAATTATACAATTTTGCTATTTCATTTCCAACCTTTTAGTTTCTACATTATCATTTTTTTTTTGCAGACTGGTGGAGATTTTTGATATTAAAGAAACTTCATACACTCCATTTGTTTCTCTTCTTTTATGTGAACACACCACATTTCTTATGGTGTTGTTCGTTCATATGCAAACAAATTTGCTTCTTTCACTTACTATTTGTAGGTATTTACCTTAATCTTTAGAACAAGTATTAGGCTCATTGTAATGGATTGACAAACACTTGAACAACATAAAAATAGTATAATTATGATGAATTCTCCGAAGGGACAAGGTCCAAATTTACCCCCTACATTACGTACGTATAGCACAGACCACTGCAGAATTGTCTGCTTACTGCGTGGAAAAGTGAGGAATAAAAATATAGAGGAATTGATTTTGTGACTACAAGGTAAGAGAATGATGGAGAACAACGAAGAAAAAAGATTGAGTAGAAAAAAGTAAAAACAAAAACATATTATGATTGGAAGTAATATGGGGTAAAGGGTAAAATAGGATTAGAGAATATTATATAAGGATATAACTGAAAAAAAAAAAGAAATAACAAAATCATGGGATACCATCAAATTGGTGGTTCTATAAATTAAGGTCTTTCATGGTTACCAAACCATGAAAAGATACCATAGCTTTTAGAAAACAATCAAAACAAACATGATTGCCTTAGTAACCATACCATTCCATACCATACCATAGGAAACCACTATTCAAACAGAGGCTAAGTTGCTTCATGGTGTTGATTATTTGAATTCAAAAGACTCATTTTCAAGTTTTGACATCCAGAAAATAATGAGAACGACTGAATTATATCTCGATGAATTTGATGAACTTAATATGTGTGCGCTTGAGAATCAACTAGCAAATTACATTATTGATGTTCGTGGTATCGATAAAAGTTTCTCCAATTTAAATGAGTTTTGTGATCTTTCAAAAAAAATTGGTTCAGATAAGAAAGCAGTCTTGTTATCCTCTCTTGTATTTTGTTTGGTGAAATTTTCTTTGCTTCTGCCAGTTATCACTTTATCTGTTGAAGGAGCCTTTTCAACAATGAAGTTTATTAAGAATGAGTTGTGGAATAAAATGAATGATGACTTTTTTAGAGGTTGCAATGTTCCTTTTATGAAAAAAGATGTGTTTAATAACATTTCAACTGATGATATTATTGTCTTTTCAAGCAATGAAACCTCGTCGAGTGGTATTGTAAATGTGCTTGAGAAGTATTGGTAGTGATCTCTGTTTGAAGTTTTATTTTGCACTCTAGTTCTAGTTTGATATATTACATAGGGCTAACATTTTGTTTACATAGCACCCTAGTTCTGGTTAACACATAAAGGGCTAACTTTTTACTTTACTTATTAATATCTCTTATTTAAGTTTAAGTATTTTGTATCTCTAGACTATATACTATTGCATCTGTTGACATTGTATTTTTTTTGGCTTATTCACACATTTATTTTTATTTTTCAAACCCCTGAAGAAAAAATCTGAATCCGCCACTGCTAAAAAATGTTTTGACACGATCTGCCGAGCCCAAACTCAATTCACCCTTATGACTCCCTTCTCCTTTACAACACAACAACAATCCAGACAATAACAATACCAACAATGTCGACAAAACAATGATAATAATATCAATCAGTGATGTGATCAATGCTCGAATCATCGGATAATTAAAAAATTTAGTATTTTTTTACCTCTCCTCTCATCTGTCCTCCCTTGTCACCGTCCCATCATTTTTTTAGTGAAGAAAAACAAAGTTCAAGGCTTTGTGATTTCTAAAAATAGGAGGAAATTGAGTACCAATCAGTTTCAAAGTGTTTTTATCATTGATTTGACAATTACCAAGCTTAAACTGATGGTTCCAAGGCTCTCTACTGTCAATACGTCATTTTTTCTTAAACTCAGCTAAAAAGGCGACCCCTTTTCTCTTTCTTATTTCTCTTCATTATTAATCCTTCTGATTCAGCATGCAATAAGTGTTCTCAAGGACATCAAAGTTTTAAATCTTGAAAATTTTCAAAGCTTCTCAAAAAAGTCGTTGTGACCCACCCTTTGCCTATACAAGGGGAGTCTTTTTCACCCCTTTGGATAGGAATCAAGAATCAACAAGAAAGAATTATCTGAAATTAGCACCAACCTCGACAAAATTCATACAATCACTTCTTAATTATTTTTGCTTTTTTCGAGTTCAAGTTTCGGTCTCTGACGAAGAAGACCTAATGAACTGCCCTAATAAAAGTATAAACTTCACCCTTTCTACACCGTTCTTTATCAAAACCAGTATTTGTTAAACGAATTATGTGTTGCTGTTTTGATTCTTAGTTGGACGTAACGAGTTAGGCAACTCGTTACATGGATGGTCTTGACTAAAATATGTGCATTTGATGTTGTTTTAAGAATTTAAGTTGAATTTTTGGATGTGATGTTGAAAAGCGTCAAGTTTTGATAGTCTTGTATGGTTGTTGTTGTTGTTGATATTTCAAACTTGCATAATGCAAGCGTTTAACATTTTCAAATGATAAAAATAAGTTTTTTTCCCTCTGTTTTGTGCAAGGGTAAATTCCACATTTTGGATTTGGCAAAATTGAATTCTATGTCTTTTAGTCTTTGCGGAAGCATTGATTGAAGTTTTTTTTTATGAGTTCTAAGTAATCTTCAAGCCTTTTTTTCACTGTTTGTTTGAGTAGCTTTGATTATTTTGTTTCTAGAATATCCTCATATTCCAGAGTTGAAATTCTAGAATGGTAACTTGATTTAACTATATTTTGTTATCTTAACAAATGAGCATCCGGAATAATGCAGAATCATGATTTAAGCCGCCTTATCTTTTTCGTTAAACAAGCTGGGAAAATCTGTCAAATTCCTCTCTTGATCTATTAGTTCTAATTCTCTAATATAATAATTAAACTTAAGCTTGGCTTTTTCTGTTGCCTATTAATTTTTTGATGTGTTTTAAGTTAGGTGCATTTTGATATTGTGTTCTTTTCAGTTTGTTCTCGTTCCAAGAGGCCTTAACTTCTAACAAGTCCGTGGCTACTAGAACTTGGTTTATTTCAATGTCTCATCAAAAATAGGCTTAAGTTATCGATAGGACCTTAAACTTGTTTTGAAATTTCACTTAGACTCTTCAACTGACCTTTGTAACTATTAAACACTTCTACTTCTTTGAATTTGAACCATTTGGATTTATTTTTTTACAATCAGCTGCAAATTTAAAATGTGTGCATTATCCTTGCGGTGACGTGGTAATTAAACAAATAAAATAATGACACTTGTCTATATGAGTACAAAACTTATTTTAAAATATAATGAAATAAGAAAAGAAAATTATTTTATTTTTAAAAAAAAAAAAAAAAATCCTTCTTCACTCTTCTTCTCCATTTCACACCCATTGCCGTAATTCTTTTATCTCCATTGCCGACCATCTCCAAACAAATATCATCACTTAAATTAAAATGCAGATCCAATAAGTTCATCAAAAAGTTTAAGTGTAAATGTTAGAAAAAATGGAATTTTGCCGAAAAAAATGGGAGTGTGACAAAAAATCAATTGCAAAATTTTGACAAATATAATTAAAATTCTCAACCTATGTGAAGAAGTGGAAAACCTTAAAGCGATACTTGGGGGTCTGTCTATTGAACAGTGTAAAAGACTGTAGCAAAATTTGGATCGAGAGGAATCTGAATTAATAGATAGGGGTCATGGATGTAATTCAAGCCGTAAAATTGATTCTAATTCTCAAATTCCTTTTAAGGTCACAAAGTCTGTCAATGGTGTGGATTGCTTGTAAAAATCATCGGAGCTTCGCAATGAGATTCAACCAAATTTTGGTGAGATTCGAGGTGAAATAACCAATGGAGTTTGTTTGCAACCCTCGTTTCTACCTTCCCAAAAAAATCGAGCTCAAATGGAAGTGAAAAATACCGGCCAACCATTGTTGACGGCCGAAGCTCCAGCTTGTTTGCCAGCGGTGCACCTATGCCAGGAGAGGTGCCTGCCCAGCACGAGTCCACGCTGCCTAAAAACCCCAAAATCTAGTGAACCAATCTTCACAAATTTGAATTTGAATGCAGCGTCACCAGATGGGATTTTTGGCCACAGTACCGCCGCTGCGTGGAACTCCAAATCCATTAAGAAATGGGTGAAGAAGATGCCAACATGGGGTGGCAGTGGAGTTGCTTCTTTTTATTAATAAATTATTATTTATTTAGTGAAATTTTCAGTAAAATAAAAATAAAATATTATCCGGGATTCATTCATGCTCTTACAGTGAGTGAATCCCACGCAACATGTTATGTAGGTAAAAAAGGTAAAGGTAGATCAAATTTCAGATAGGTTAAGGACCTGATACATACAAGTATGAGTTGAGGGATTTAAGTAAAATTTCAAAATAAGTTAGGGTCTTATCAACGACTCAAGCCTAAAAAATAAGTGAAGGCAGGCTTGTGAAGTGAACTTGTTATATCTTTTATTATGCTATGACCTTTATGTCAATTGTGCCAAATATGTGGCTGCCTCAAATTGCTTTGAGTTTGCAAGATGAAGTATGATTGGTTTTGACCTAAATTTACTTATTGACTAATTTTATTGTCAAATGGGCTGCCAGCTTCCCATAAACTAGTAAGAAGGCTAGGTTGTTTGTTTTTAGGGTGTAGTTGATGTTCAGATGACATAAAATTAGGGCAAAGTGAATTGGTTCCATTTTTTGTTTTTGTTATGCTTGTTCACCTATGTCACTTCCTCGCGTTCTTCATCACCAATGTATTTTTACCTGATGCAATAAGTATGATAGCCCTCATCCCCAATCTGTTAGCGTGTGGTTGCTATAATATAAAAATTATGTGGCCGCATATATATATATATATATATATATATTTGACCACTTTACTAAGTTCTTATCTTTTTCTTTGTCTTGTGTGAACTCGGGAGCGTGTAGGGCTCCCATGGCTTGACTTCATCTCTGTCCAAATTAGAGAAGCGATAATAGATGCATCACGTATTTTGATCGTCCAGTCTAGCGTCTCTTTCCCTCATTCAAGCTTTATTCTTTGTAGACATTTGTTATTATGTTCATTTAACATTTCATACATTATTATTTAAAATTTATGTTTTGTATGTTCTTGTTTAAATTAATTTTTAAATATAAAATTTAATTGTTCTCTTTCTACTTTTTAGATTCTAAGCTTAGCATAATCTAGGCTTTGACATTTAATTTATATCATTAAAAGACTTTGTTTGGTAGAAAACATATCTTTTAGAATAATTGCCCGACTTGTTAGAGTCCTTAAATGCTTCTTTAATATAGAATAATAACTTTATTTTTAGAATTAAAATGAGTTTCTTGTTGGTTACTAATGTCGTAATAGTCAAAATATAAGTTTTTGCGGTAGACAACTATATTATCCTTAAACTTGAAAATTGGTTTTAACAACTTTAGATATGGTAAATCAATTTCGCTTTCATCAATTTTAAATAAGAAATTGTAACTTTGCCAATTTGATTCCACAAGGCCTTCTTTAGGATTTCAAATAACAAAAAATACATTTTTTTTAAAGCATGAGCCTTTTCTTAATAAAAATAAATAAATTCTCAAGTCATTGTAGATTTAAATAACTATGTTTTTACAACTATTTATTTACTGCAGGACAATTAACCTATTTTTATAAAATTTGATTAAAAAAAAAGTAGCAAAAGAGTCATTTTTTTAGAATAAAGGAAAACGTGAAGTTCTTAACTTAACTAACTTTTTTTATTATTAATTGAAAGCTTTTGTATATCTTTTAAAAGAAATAATTTTAAATAACTTTTCTTTTGACAAATAAGGTTGCATATTGTTAAGAGGTTTTATCAAAAAACTCTTTGATAATTTTTGAAAAGTAGATTTATTGCGAGGATGTTCAAAAGTTTTTCTAATTTTTTTCTTATAATTAACCAGCTGTAAATTATAAATCTTAACTTATGATTTTTGATTTTTTTTAGCATTATAACTTAAAATCAAGTGCTTATAAGCACCTTTTTAGTTTACCCAAACACTCCTAAATTGCTTAAAAGTTATCTTGGCTTAAAAGCATCTAAAATAAGTCAATCCAAATAGGTTCGTTATTGTTTACACCCAATTTTGGCTCTCCTTTTTTTTTATAAAATTAATTTCTCGATACTTAGGATTCTTGAATATTTTGCAAAATATATTTTTCTTATTTTTAACATTAAAAGTTTAAAAATGATATATTTTTTTTCTTTCTTATCATTACTATTGAAATACTAATATCACATCTTGTAAATTTATATCACATCTTATAAATTTACTCAATAAATAAATAAATATATTATAAATTATCATTCCACTACCTTTTTTTTAAAAAAAAATGAATAATTAAATATATGTTAGCGTATTAACATAATCCTTGCTATATTATGCAAATTTACTCTATTTTATTTTATTTTATTTATAACATGTTTACACACGTATATATACACATGCATACATGCACACTTTTGGAAAAAAATTAGTTAAACAAAATAAGCATCATTAATTAGTTGAGGAACATCGATTAGGAAAAATTAAATTAATTCGTCTATTTGTTTTGGACCGGTTTCCTTAATTAATTTCCAGCCCAAAGCCCGTAAACTTAATAAAAATCAGCCCAACCCAAAATATTTCCGACCCAGCCCAATAACTAATGCCAGATATGTTTTTTTCCTCTTTTCCATGTTCAAACAGAACCAAAAATGGATTGTCCCCTTCACCATCACTCCTCTTCTCTAACCAATGACCAACAATCTGACCACCGGACAATTGTGAATTCCGGTGGTCTCAGCCTCTCCTCTCTTGTCCCATCTCTGTCTCCCCGTCTTCATCATCATCTTTTCACCCATATCCTTTCAATTCTTTCTTTTATCTGACAGAAGGGAGCTGTCAAAACCCCAAGAGGTTGGTTGAACCTTCTGGGAAAGAGGGGTGTGAAAACTCAGCAGATAATAGCCCCTTCATTCCTTTAGTTCGGTGGGCAAAAGAAATAATTCACTTTGTAGAACTCAAATTGTTCAAATTGAAACCCCCATCAAGTCTCAATCTTTCAAATTCCCTCTGAAAAGGTGACTTTCTCTTCTTTACAACTCCAAACCGTCATTTTTCACCTAAATATTGAATTTTTTTAAAATCTTCTTGAAGAATCCACTGCAACCCAATTTGGGTGTTTTTCAAACGTGAGAAATTGGGGAATTCTTGAGTCTCATACGGATTTGCTCCCTAAATTTTTTTGCTTTGTTCATAGTTTTCGATTTCTCGCCTCCCGACTCTTGTTGATTTTCATTGCTCGTACTCGAAGTTGGTGGGAAATCATCGACTTGAATCACCGACGGAAAAGCCTTAGTTCGCTGCTCCACAAAAGGTCTGTAATCACATTCACCTTGCATTTTGTTTCGGTTCCCAGAAATTAAAAATGGAGTCGTTCAATAGTCTTTTGTTTTGTTGAAATTCTACCGATTTGGATGATTTTGTGTTTCATTGTTTATTGTATTTTCAGTTTTGTAAAACAAAAATGGTTAACGAGAGCTGATAATATTTAGAGAAACTTCTGGTTAATTCATCAAATAAGTGAATAAGTATGTCGTTCACTGCGCGTTGTGCTTAGAGAATCACCGGAACCTTTTGTACTTATTTGCTTTGTATCGAAATTCATGTCAAGAGGTTTTAAAAAGTGAGCGATGAACATCTAGAGAGATGAGATTGTTGCAGCATGTCCTTTATATTCAAGACAATGATGTACTAAGTTACTTCATATTGCTTGTTGTTTCACCTAGTCGATTATATATTTTGTGAACACGGATATTGGACGACTGATGGTTTTCAAGTATGGTCTTTGCCAACTTTTTTGATTGTGTAGCCTAGGTCCTTATTAAAGAGTCTGTTAAGCTTTGAGTCTCAATAAGGTTCCTGACTATGCCCTTTCGAGCTCGATAGATATTTAAAAATCAAGGTTTCAGCTTCTATAACTATGCTTTTCTTGGAATCTCCACATTTAAAATCCTTTGCTCATGAATCTGTTTAATCTAAAATATTGTCGACTTTTTATTTACTACTTGTTGCCTTTTGCTTGCTTCAATAATGGAGAGCATGGTTACGGGAAGTTATTTTGTTTCCAACCTTGTCTTGTAGAATCTTTGTGGGTAATATTTTATATAGATTTAGGAGAAGGTATATTGAACTTGGCTAGCGAGATTGTCACGACCCGAATTGGGGCCCTGACGGGCATCCCGAACCATGAAGGCCCGAGAGCCCTTCTAATGGAAATCATATGCATTATTCATAAACTATAAAGAATTGTGGAAGACATAACAAAATGGAAACATGATCAACTTCTTAATTCAATTAGACAATACGAAATGAGGCTCATAACATTCAAAATACATGACACCAATATGCGAAATCTCTAACAACATGACAACAAATTTTGTCTGAAATCGAGACAAGTCCCCCGGTCGGATCATGAACTAAAAGTAATGAAATCATTACATGAGACAAGGCCTTTCGAAATAAGGGAGGCTCACCAACTCCAATCATCTGACAATGATCTACTGCTTAGCGAAACTCCGGGACTGAGCCTCAGATCCTGAAATATTGGGGGGTAAATACAAATGTATTGGTACATAGAGCAATCCAAAATAATGTACTTTTATACAACATAAGTGAGAGCAATTCATAAAACAGTTTACATACGATATAGGAAAACACATGGGCATACTTAAAAGACTTTGGAACATTTCTTTGAAATCATGAGCCACTCTTTTATGTTACTTCTGAGCTAGATGGTACACTCTACAATCTGTAATTCCATAGGCTATATGGAATCCGCCCTTGACTTGGCGGCCAAGCCCCCAATCCAAGTTTGCCGCAAGGATTGGAGTATCTATAAGGGGAGACACGCAAGACCACACAACATGGTGCCATGATCCCCAATCAAATCAACATGTCATGGTAGTTCACAAGACCACATAGCATGGCTCCTAACCATAGTCCCAAATTGGGGCGACGTGAATCAAGGTATACAAGACCACAAATCAAGGTATCACCCCATGTCGGCAAATCACGGTTTCTAGCATTGAGTCTTTTAACTCATACTTTCTTCGGGTAACCATCTAACTTTCTTTAAGCCCATTTTTAACCTTTTCTAAACGTGCATCTTTCTTAATTCAAAATCTGAAAATCTGAGTAAAACTTGTATTTTAGTCTACTCTTAATCTGCTATGGCATTCATCTGTTTGGTATCGTCATACCAAGACTTTCAAGTTGTATGTCTAAGCCATATAATGTTCTTCTTTAGATTTTTCAATCAACGCAGTCATTTGACCACCAAAAACATTTAAACAATGCAAGAGAGTCCTTATTTCAAAACATGTACAAAACTTATTCACAGATTCTCCCTTTTCGATATTTCAACATAAGATGGTCAATTCCTTTACAACAATCCATGCAACTCTTTCAATTATCACCTTGAACATTTATAAATAAGAAAACACCCTCTCCAATTCATAATCAATATCAAGTCCAAAGCAATAGTAAAACACTTATCTCATGTTCAAGACATGCAATTGAACAATCCACAACATGTGAAATCAAGAGGTATCATAACAAGAGAGGGGTTTCATCATCATGCTCTCGATTTAATCTTTGCAAAACTGAAAATGCACACTTACATATGTACGAGTATAAATCAATTTCAAGGGGAGGCCTCAAGACCAAATATATATATATAGAGAGAGAGAAAAGTGTTCCATGATTTGGCTATTCAAAACAATTGTTCAAACCTTTGTTACAAACATTATAACATGCTTTCAAAAGATTGATAAAACCATAACTTATGCCCATAGAGTTTTTAGGACAGCCCCACGTACCTTAATTGACGAAGAATTCAGGAAAAGATCAAACCTTTAAGCTTGAAAGAGAAAACTCTAAGTTACTTTTCTCCTCTTGTGACTTAGTAGATGAATTAGGGATTTTTGAGGAGGAATTAATGTGCATTAGAGTTGTAATTCGGCTATAAATGTTTAGGGACTGTTATGGGACGTGAAAGGACTGTATTGCCCTTAAATAGCACTAAAACAGAGTTTTTATGCTGCTTTACCCCAGGTGGGCGTCGCCCAGCTCATGGCACAAGCCAAGCTGGGCGACGCACAGCCTATGGCATAGCCTTAAGTGGGCGTCGCATGCCCCATCGCATAGTCTGGACTATGTCTCATTCGGCACTCATAACTTTTTAATCCAGGCTCGGATTAACGAACGGCCGGAAGCGCTGGAAAGAAGACTCGAATACCTTTCATTTGATATATAGTAGGCCCTCTAACTCGTTATATTCTAGGAGTAATAGTCAATGCAAGTTGACCCAAGTTCAAGCGTCCACTAAAACTTAATCGATAGAAAAGTTTTCAACTCGTCTTTGAGTAAGGGGATTTTTGTGACCTCAATTGATATTCAAAGGTATTCCCACACTATAAGATTGATTTGGTTCGGGTCTATACGCGTAGAAACGACGATTTAAATTCTAGCTCTAAGGTGCGGGGTGTTACAGAGATGTTAACTAATTAGAGGATTTTAAATACCATGTATTTTTGTGTTCAATTTAGGTCTCCCTGCTTGAAGTTTGATTTATCTAAGGTGTCTGGTTTGTTGTAGAGACACTACAGTCAAATCATTTAAGAATTTTTGCTAGTACTGTAGTGTGTAAAGCTGCTAATTTTAATGTTGCATTAACATCAAAGGCTAACTGATTATCTGTTCTAGTATATCATTTTTTTCTTTTAAGTAGCAGTTTAAACATGACTCACGTGAGATGTGAAGGCGTGCTATCTTAATTCTAGCCAAAGCTGATAATTTTACGTAACTGTTCATAAAAGATTTGTGTTGCAGTACACACTAATGTGTGTGAAAACCTTCAAGATACTTGCATTTCTATCCTTCAATTATTTCTCAGAAATCAAAATCTGTCCCCTCTTTTAATTGCTTCTATTGGAATTGAAAGGCTAGCTGAAATATGTAGCCACACTTTTTCATTTGTGAAATAAATTGAACTTTTCCTCTAATTTTAACAACCTCCATTTCTCCTCCGCTAATTGGAATCGGAATGCTGAATGTTCTTTTTTGTCCACCTAAAATCAGTTCCATTTTCTTACGTGTATAATGGAAGCATATGCTCAACACTTCCATCATTGTTCAAGCTCCATCTCCATTTGTGCTTATCACATAGAGTGTTTGGATGCTTTTGGTGCTTTGCCTAAGTTCTGATTCCTTTATGTGTCTGTCTCTTTCAAAATGTAACGAAGACAATTTTTTTCTTATTGAGGAAAGGACTGCATTTCTTGGTCTTAATTCAGCTGACTACGTCACTCTTGCTACTTATCAAATTAGTATAGTCAATAGCAAATGTCTATGCATTGTTATATTTGTAGCACCTGTACAACTTTTAGCCTTGAATAATATCTCTGCTAATGGGACTAGTGTGTAAGGCAATATGTTTCCTTTTTTGGTCCCTCTATTTTGTCACCGTGTTAGTATGTAATTATTTGTTAGTATGAAATTGTTGGCCGACTATCTATCAATGTCACCACATCGAGGAAATACATATATACAATGCAAAAATTAGTGGTTTTGGGGATAGAATTTGAGACTTGAACCTTAAAACCGCCTTTACATGTTTTGTCTTTCTACTTGATTGGATATTAATCTTTATTTTTTACTCTATTTTACGTGTACCTTTAGGAGCACGTTTGGGTCTCATGATTTGACTCCATCTCTGTCCAAATCAGAAAAGCGTACAAACATTGCATTACATATCTTTGTCTAGCATTCTAGTGCCTTTTTCCCTCTTTTCAAGTTTTATTCTTTTTTTTTTTCTGTTGTTAGACAATTACTATTATTTTTGTTTAACATTCCTTACATTATTATTTGGAACTTGTGTTTTGCATGTTCTTGTTTGAATTAGTGAGAATTTTTTAAAGGTAGCAATCTCTACTATTCCCCTTTCACCTCTAAGTTTTTTACACCTAGCGTAATCATTAGGCTCCGATATATAATTTATATCGTTAAAATTTTGTAGATTAAACATGCCTTTTAGGATAAGCGTCAGAGTTTGTTAGAATCCCTTAATGCTTCTTTAATACGAAATAATAACCTATCTTTAAAATCGAAGTTAGTTTTCACTAATTAGTAATATCAGATAAATAAAAATATAACTTTTGCGATTGACGGGCGTATTATCGCTAGACTCAAAAATCGACTTTAATTATTTTGGATATGATAAATCAACTCCCTTTTCTCATCAATTTCATATAAAAGATGATAATTTTGTCAATTTGATTCCATGAGGCATTTTCTTAAGATTTCAAATGACGAAAAAATATTTTTTTAAAAAAGCATGAGCCTCTTCTTGATAATAAATAAATATATTCTCAAGTTATTATAGATTTAAACAACTTTATTTTATAGCTTTTTATATTCATTTAGTGTAGGATAATTAACCTATTTTTTTATTTTTAAAAAAGGATAAAGGGTCATCTTTTTTTTTTTTTTAGAAAATTGTGAAGTTCTTAACGTAATTAACTTTTTGAATTATTATGATTTCAAATAACTTTCATTTAGACAAAATAAGGCTGCATTATTCCTAAGAGGTCTTATAAAAGATTATTTTCGGTAATATTTGAAAAGTATATTCTATGACGAAATTCTTCTTAAGTTTTCTAATCTTATTCTTATTAATAATTAGCACATATTATCTTCTAAAATACAAATATTTTCTTAATGCCTTGCCTATATCTTTTATTAATTTAATATTTGATTTCTTAGCTGACTTAAGTTTGGCCGGTTAACCTTCCCTTTAGGATAATTAGAATCCTTACCTAGAATTTTAAGTTGCGTAGACCTAAAATAAAATTTTTATTTTTTCAATCACTTATTTTATAGTAGGTATCCTAATTCACTGTAGAACTAATTAGGTGACAACTTCCTTAAATTTATTTAAAAGCTTTTCAAGATGTTGTACCTCGGTTTGACCCGTATTAAAATGGGATATAACAGTTATATTTAGTAATATATATATAATAGAACTAGAAATTCTCAATTAATAGAAGACTTCCAAGAGACTTTACTAAATGTAGACGAATACATGTCAGATACAGAAAGTATATACTCAATAATAAGTATTGATATAAATGATAAAGATAATTCTAAATCTGATTCTTTAGAATCAGAAGAAGATAACTTAGTCAATGAACTAGGACAAGAGATAGGATCTAGACTTAAATAATCTAGTAATCAATAATTTAATGAATGTCACTCAAGAATGTATACATGAATTCCAAAGAAACAAAGGTTTAGACAGTAATAGATGTCGTATATGCAATTGGTTTCCAAGTAAAGACAATAGAGCTAAATGCAAAAAATGTTACTTAGAAGCTTGTATAAATTGTACAGAAAACACTTTAAAGATAAAAATAGAATCAGAAATAAATAGCGGACAAAAATATACAAATAATCAAATCCTAAATTTAAGAGTATCTACTTCAGAAACCCGAGTAAATGATTTAGAATAAAGATTAACCATCCTAGAAAAAGGAAAAACCAAAATCACTATAGAAGAATCAGATACATAAGAAGCTATACATTTAGAAAAATCGGAGGCAGAACTTATGAATTTAGAAGATAATGACACTAGTCTAATATGCCATGAAGATAAAGAATTCTCTACCATAAAAGTATTAGCAAAAATTAAAATAAAAGATGTAGAGATAGAAACTTTAGCATTAGTAGATCCCGGATGTACTAGCTGTTTGATCAATAAAGAAATAGTACCGGAATATTTACTAAAAGTACTTGAAAGACCTATAACAGCCACTCAAATGGATGGATCACAAAATATTTACAATTATTGCATAGAAAATGCACAAATAAGTTTTTTAAATACATGCAATAAATTCTATAACCCAATTTACAATGTTAATAAAATATTAGCAAGAAATTTAAACATAGGATCGGATTTTGTTATTGGACTACGCTTTTGTATCCAAAATAAAGGAGGATGTCTCTTAACAAGAGATGGAATAATGCTTTTTAAAAACTTAACTTATACACTTGTACAAACAGTAACATTACCAACAGTATATAAAACATCAAACACACATAAAACGAGTTTATTTCCAGAACCATGTTGCGAAGATTGCCAAAGTAACCAATGCCAAAATAACCTGTTAAAAGAAAACAAAAATTTAGAAGAAAATTTAGAAGAATTTAGAAATTATACCCTGCTTAATGCAGAAGAACAAGAATGCTTAACAGATATAGAAAAAGATTATACCCTAATAAGTATAGAAACCCAGTTTTATAATTTTAGAAAATGAATGGATTAGATAGGAATAATAAACAGTCCAAAAGATTTAGAAAATATAATATCTATACTAGATAAAATGGAAATAATTGGAGAAAGACAGTTAACCCATTGGGATGCTAACGAGATAATGTGTAAATTAGATATAATTAATTCAGAATACACTATAAAAGCAGCTTCTATAGAAGCAAATAATGAAGATACTAAAGAATTTGATATACAAATAAAAGAACTTTTACAATTAGAAGTAATAAGAAGATCTACTTCTAGACATAGATCGACAACTTTTATGGTAAGAAATCATAATGAACAAATAAGAGGTAAAGCTCGTATGGTAATTAACTATAAAAGATTAAATGATAACACCAGAACAGATGCATACAAGCTACCAGATAAAAGTGAGTTAATTAATAGAATACAAAATAAGAAGGTATATAGTAAATTTGACTGTAAGTCAGGATACTGACAAGTCATAATGCACCCAGACAACATAGAATGGACTGCATTCACATGTCCAGGAGGACATTTTGAATGGTTAGTTATGCCGTTTGGTTTAAAGACAACTCCACCCATTTTTCAACGAAAGATGGAAATTATATTTGGAGAGTATAAACATTTTGTATTAGTATATGTAGATGATATTTTAGTGTTTAGTCAGAATATACAAGAACACTTAGGACACTTACAAATAATTTTTATATTATTTGTTAAACATGGGATGATAATAAGTAAAAAGAAAATGAAATTATGTAAGACTTATATTAATTTCTTAGGAATAACTTTAGGAAATGGAAAGATAAAATTTCAACCACACATTGCAAAGAAAGTGTTAGAAATGCCAGATAAATTAGAAAAGACAAAAGATTTATAAAAGTTATTAGGATTAGTAAATTATGCAAGAAATTTTATTCAAGATTTAGGAAAAATAGCAGGACCATTATACGCAAAGACCGGTAGTAAAGGGAAGAAAAACTTCAATATAGAAGATATTAAATTAATTCAAAAAATAAAAGAAAAAATTAAAAATATTCCAGACCTAAAAATTCCATTAGAATTAGATTATCTAATTATTCAAACAGACGGAAGTGATTTAGGATGGGGAGCCATTTTAAAAGCACGACCTAATAAATACAGTAATAAAAATGAAGAACAAATATGTGGTTATCAGAGTGGAGCATATAAAGAAAAAGGAAACAAGAGTGCTATAGACCTAGAAGTATTAACTATAATATATGGGTTAAATAGTTTTAAATTATATATTCTAAATAAAGAAGAAACTTTAGTTAGAACAATTTGTGAAGCTATAGTTAAATTTCATCAAAAAATAAATGATAAAACTAGTAGTAGAAGAAGATGGTTAAATTTTACAGATACCATATCTGTTTATAAAACTAGTTAGACCTTTTATTCCTATAACAATTAAACCCATATGCATCAGTATCATTTTATTATTTTTTATATGTCTTAAAGAGTTAGCATTTACTAAATCTAGTATTTTAAAATTTTCTCCTATAACTGATAGTTGTTCTTCTCTATAATGTCTATATAGCTGATTATCTGTAGAAAAATATCCTGCATTATATAATATTTTAGGATTTAATAGTTTTAATTGGTATTGTTGGAAAATTTGTAAATCTTTATCTACATCTATTATTTCATTAAGTTCTTGGTTCTGCTCCATTTTGTTCTATCTTATCTAGTGTCTTTTTTATGTTTATTTTGAGTAGCTTATATTTCTTCTAATATTCTTATTATACTATTATCTTTTTTCTGAATTTTTTCGTTTGAATTTATTATGATGTCTATTATTGTATTATATTGTTTATCTTGTGAATGTAAAATATGTTCACCCTGGTTGAAATTACACCTTATAATGGAGTTATCTTTTAACACTCTATATTTCTTTTCGGGTTGATATCTAAAATCTAAGTATTCGAAGCGTTTTAAAGAAGCTATTTTGTTATCCTAAGTGATTTTAAATTAAGGTATTTTTTACTTAGCTTTGTTTGATATTTCAATCTGCTATTAGTATAGGTTATGTCTAATTCTACTTCTTGTATATTTTCTATCAGCCTAGATTGTTCACTAATTAATGTTTTTTTATAATATTTAGAGGTTATGGTAATTATTTCGTCTGTTTCTTTAAAGTTTGAATATCTATTTCTAGATTTCTTATTTCTTTATTTAACAACTTTAGTCTTTCTACAAATTATTTTCGAATTTTTATGAGTTGATGTTTATAAGTAAATTCTCTATAATATTGACGTTGTACTTCTCTAATATATTCAATATATCTTATAGGTATTTTTATTATCCTAGCGGTATTTGATCTGCATGTTATTTGTATAAATTTGTTTTCCAGAAACAGTTCTCTAATCTTTCTTTATTAAATTCTAAATCTTCTTCAAAGTGTGTTAATAATGTTTTATAATATTTTATGTTTAATTCGTTTAGGTCTTCTTGAGTCAATTTATTTCTAATTATTTTTATATTTTTTTAAATGCTTTTTCTATCTTTAGTAGTTCAACTTTAATACCAGATTCCTTCTCTATCCACTTATTTAATTTTCTTAGTCTTTGAAAAATAGGTAGGACTTGCATATATTATCCTAATTGATAAGAATTTTTACTAATATGTTCCTTAAGCCACTTTATTCCTGAAGTATTATTTTCTAAATCTCTATCACAACCTTGTATTTTTCAATTTAATGCACTTACTAAACTATCACACACTAGTCTAGATATATTATATGATTTATGTAATCTATTTGCTTCTAGTAACTTTTTTTTACTTTCTTCTAAATTATGTTTTCTGGCTATTATATTATTTTTTTTTCTGATTTCTCTATATAAATAGAAATAGCTACACCTTATGTCTTGGAAAGATCTATGTCTTTTCATACAGAATTTAAAAATTTGTGAGTTAATAGGTAATATTCTCAAAACCTTCTCGCTCTGATACCAAACTGATAGTATATTTCAATAATAATATATTTCAATGTTTAACAGATAGTATATTTCAATAATTGGTATTTCAATAATAATAGATAGATAATATATTTCAATATTCTTCAATAAATAATGATTGTTTAGTATATCAGTTTTGTAAAGACTATTCAGTAGTCCCTCTTTCCTGTTGTTTCTTCGTGTTTATCATTCTTATAGTTTATATTTTTCTCAGATTTTTTATATATTTTTTTTTACACCCGGTTCATCTCTTCCTCTTGATCTATGTTTCTAACAACTTACTTCTTTAACCACACCCCGAAAATTTTTGTCTGGGAACTAACATTCATTCTTTGTCTATTTTGCAGACCTGTCAATTATCAAGGCCAGAATTTCTAGGAATTTACAGGTTAATCCATCGTTGTTATTAAGAAATTAAGAGGCTAACCATATACTAAGGGTAATAATTTTAGCGAAAATTTAATTTACATGATGTACAAAAACATGTTAAAAAACTTTAAACATAGACATAAGAAGATAAATATAAATATTTTTTGTGGAGAAATATGTAAATAAGAACTTACATGAAGTAACTGAGAGAGAGGTTTTCCTTTCGGGAACCCCCTTAAGATCGAATAGAAAACTTGGAACTTTTATTCAAACACACTTAATATTGAGTTTATACAAAAAAGACTAACTTGGATAGGTTTGTTGGATGAAAGAGTTGGCACATTTCAGGTATGTTTTGAGGTTGGTTGGTTTTTCTCACTCTGTTTTCCTTCTACAAAATTACGCCTTTTATAGGCAATAACTAGATAAAGCAGTGATCATAAAGATTACTACGTGGCCCAGACATATGTGGCTGACACTAAAAGATAAAAGATAAGAAAGAACCTTAATAATGCAAGTCGGGTACTCATTGAGCCCCATCGTCACATGCATTATTATTTTTTCTTCCAGACTTTTTTAGACGCGTACTTCAACAGTTTTTCTTTCTTTTGGAAAGTAGTGATAAAGGAAGCACTCTGACACTGATTTAACTATTACAAGACATAAAGTGGACATCCCCACCTGATTATCCTATCTAATAATACAAATTGTATGTTGTCTTTACTATATATCCAAGTTGTGCAGGGCAATTGAGTAGAAACTCATTCCTGAGTCATCGTGTTCGTATGGATCCTGAGCATCTTGGAAATATGCAAGATGACTTGCAATACTACCATCTTCATCTGATTTTGAAGAATTATTGTCTGCATTATTTATTTCTGGAACAGTTCTGTCTGAATTAGTAGTGGGTTGCCCATCTGGTTGTCCATTCATATGTTTATCTTGTGTCTGATTGTTAAAGAATTATCTAAAGTCTGTTTAATTATAGTCTCTATTGTTTCATTTTTCTTTTTAGATATTAAAGTCTTCTTTAAAATCTTATTACCTGATTTTGCTAACTTATGTTTTGATGAAGAACATCCTTCATCTTCACTTTTTGGTAAAATGACAATCATTAACGATTTTGATTTGTCTTTACCGGTTGAACCGGACTAGCTGTACCAACATCCGATATAGTGAATTTCTGAGCATTTAGTGGGAAATGCACACCCTTCTTATCCATTTTTTGAGGAGATGGAGAACTCTGTATCTGAGTCTGTGTTTTTGCATCTGTCTTGGTTACATTTGTCTGATGGTTGAGTCTTGCTTCTAATATTTGTACTTGCTTTATTAATCTAGTGTTTTCCATGAGAAGTGATTCCTTCTGAGCATTTAGCTTCTTGAAATTCTCCGTCATAGGAGAACAATGGTTACAGAAAATAATCTTTTCCGTCTCTCTTTGTAAATTGTATTGGGGTATTTGATCTGGGTTCTGTTTGAGTGATGGTGATATATAATAGTTTTTCATCCTCTAGCATGATTAGTGACCTCAGTAAAATCATTAAAACCTATTAAAAGAGGAGTTTTAAAACCTTGTATTGAATGTAACACTTCTAACCATGTTTGAAAAATTTCGTTAGTCTTTCCATGAATGACTACGTAATATCTAAATTTAGGTCTACTTTTTTCTGTCATGTAATGGCATAAAGAATTCATGGATGTTATAAAATGATTACGATTTTGTCTATTATAAGATATTCAAAGATTGTCTACTAAACACTTTTGGGGTCTATCTAGAATGGAGTCTGGTCTTATTCTAAATGATATGTTATTCTCAGGATAAGCAATTACGTTAAATAAAGAAGAAATTTTAGTTAGAATAGATTGTGAAGCTATAGTTAAATTTCATCAAAAAATAAATGATAAAACTAGTAGTAGAAGAAGATGGTTAAATTTTACAGATACCATATCTGTTTATAAGAATATTGTATTTGAACATATAAAAGGTAAAGAAAACTAATTAGCAGACCAGTTAAGTAGATTACAACTGGAATAAATAAATAAGTTTAATCCGACTCATTTGTTTTCAGCATGAGACCAACAGGACAACCTCCTGCAGATAAAGACAAGGGCAAAGCTTCGTCTTCGGATTTATATCAACAGACAATGTTAGGTAATTTAAAGTTTAGACCACTAGAATCTTTAGAAACAATGAAAAGAATTCACTTTGGACCATTTAACTTAATTGCTTATCGTGAGAATAACATATCATTTAGAATAAGACTTGACTACATTCTAGATAGATCCCAAAAGTGTTTAGTAGACAATCTTTGGATATCTTATAATAGACAAAATCGTAATCATTTTATGGCATCCATGAATTCTTTATGCCATTACATGACAGAAAAAAGTAGGCCTAAATTTAAATATTACGTAGTCATTCATGAAAAGACTAACGAAATTTTTCAAACATGGTTAGAAGTGTTACATTCAATACAAGGTTTTAAAACTCCTCTTTTCATAGGTTTTAATGATTTTGCTGAGGCCACTAATCATGCTAGAGGATATTTAGGACCAAACTATTATATATCACCATCACTCAGATAGAACCCAGATCAAATACCTCAATACAATTTACAAAGAGAGACGGGAAAGATTATTTTCTGCAACCATTGTTCTTTTATGACGGAGAATTTCAAGAAGCTAAATGCTCAGAAGAAATCACTTCTCATGGAAAACACTAGATTAATAAAGCAGGTACAAATATTAGAAGCAAGATTCAACCATCAGACAAATGTAACCAAGACAGATACAAAAACATAGACTCAGATACAGAGTTCTCCATCTCCTCAAAAAATGGATAAGAAAGGTGTGCATTTCCCACTAAATGCTCAGAAATTCACTATACCGGATGTTGGTACAGCTAGTCCGGTTCAACCGATAAAGACAAATCAAAATCGTTAATGATTGTCATTTTACCAAAAAGTGAAAATGAAGGATGTTCTTCATCAAAACATAAGTTAGCAAAATCAGGTAATAAAATTTTAAAGAAGACTTTAATATCTAAAATGAAACAATAGAGACTATAATTAAACAGACTTTAGATAATTCTTTAACAATCAGACACAAGATAAACATATGAATGGACAACCCACTACCAATTCAGACAGAACTGTTCCAGAAATAAATAATGCAGACAATAATTCTTCAAGTTCATATGATAGTATTGCAAGTCATCGTGCACATTTTCAAGATGCTCAGGATCCATACGATGAGTTTCGACTCAATTGCCCTGTACAACTTGGATACATAGTAAAGACAACATACAATTTGTATTATTAGATAGAATAGTCAGGTGGAGATGCCTACTTTATGTCTTGTAATAGTTAAATCAGTGTCAGAATGCTTCCTTTATCACTACTTTCCAAAAGAAAGAAAAACTGTTGAAGGACGCGTCTAAATAAGTCTGGAAGAAAAACTAATAATGCATGTGATGATGGGGCTCAATGAGTACCCGACTTGCATTATTAAGGTTCTTTCTTATCTTTTATCTTTTAGTGTCAGCCACATATGTCTGGGCCACCTAGTAATCTTTATGATCACTGCTTTATCTAGTTTTTGCCTATAAAAGGCGTAATTTTGTAGAAGGAAAACAGAGTGAGAAAAACCAACCTCAAAACATACCTGAAATGTGCAAACTCTTTCGTCCAACAAACCTATCCAAGTTAGTCTTTTTTGTATAAACTCAATATTAAGTGTGTTTTAATAAAAGTTTCAAGTTTTTTATTCGATCTTAAGGGGGTTCCCGAAATGGAAACCTCTCTCCCAGTTACTTCATGTAAGTTCTTATTTTTCCACAAAAAATATTTATGTCTATGTTTAAAATTTTAACATGTTTTTGTACATCATGTAAATTAAATTTTCGTTAAAATTATTACCCTTAGTATATGGTTAGCCTCTTAATTTCTTAATAACAATGATGGATTAACCTGTAAATTCCTAGAAATTTTGACCTTGATAATCCGACAGGTCTACAAAATAGACAAAGGCTGAGTGTTAGTTGCCAGACTAGAGTTTTCGGGGTGTGGTTAAAGAAGTAAGTTGTTAGGAATATAAATTAAGAGGAAGAGATGAACCGGGTGTAAAAAAAAAATAGATAAAAAAATTGGGAAAAATATAAACTATAAGAATGATAAACATGAAGAAACAACGGGAAAGAAGGAGTACTGAGTAGGCTTTACAAAACTGATATATTAAACAATCATTATTTATTGAAATATATTATCTGTTTATTATAATTGAAATACCAATTATTGAAATATACTATTTGTTAAACATTGAAATTTACTATCAGTTTGGTATCAGAGCCATAAAATGATTACGATTTTGTCTATTATAAGATATCTAAAGATTATCTACTAAACACTTTTGGGATCTATCTAGAATGTAGTCAGGTCTTATTCTAAATGATATGTTACTCTCTGGATAAGCAATTAAGTTAAATGGTTCAAAGTGAATTCTCTCCATTGTTTCTAAAGATTCTAGTGGTCTAAACTTTAAATTACCTAACATTGTCCGTTGATATGAATCCGAAGACGAAGCTATGCCCTTGCCTTTATCTACAGGAGGTTTTCCTGTTGGTCTCATGCTGAAAACAAATGAGTTAGATTAAACTTATTTATTTATTCTCAGTTGTAATCTACTTAACTGGTCTGCTAATTCGTTTTCTTTACCTTTTATATGTTCAAATACAATATTCTTATAAACAGATATGGTATCTGTAAAATTTAACCATCTTCTTCTACTACTAGTTTTATCATTTATTTTTTGATGAAATTTAACTATAGCTTCACAATCTGTTCTAACTAAAATTTCTTCTTTATTTAGAATATATAATTTAAAACTAGTTAACCCATATATTATAGCTAATACTTCTAGGTCTATAGCACTCTTGTTTCCTTTTTCTTTATATGCTCCACTCTGATAACCACATATTTGTTCTTCATTTTTATTACTGTATTTATTAGGTCGTGCTTTTAAAATGGCTCCCCATCCTAAATCACTTCCATCTGTTTGAATGATTAGATAATCTGATTCTAATGAAATTTTTAGGTCTGGAATATTTCTAATTTTTTCTTTAATTTTTTAAATTAATTTAATATCTTCGATATTGAAGTTTTTTTGCCTTTTACTATCGGTCTTTGCGTATATTGGTCTTGCTATTTTTCCTAAATCTTAAATAAAATTTCTTGCATAATTTACTAATCCTAAAAATTTTTGTAAATCTTTTGTCTTTTCTAATTTCTAACACTTTCTTTGCAATGTGTGGTTGAAGTTTTATCTTTCCATTTCCTAAAGTTATTCCTAAGAAATTAATATAAGTCTTACATAATTTCATTTTCTTTTTACTTATTATTATCCCATGTTTAACAAATAATCTAAAAATTATTTGTAAGTGTCCTAAGTGTTCTTGTATATTTTGACTAAACACTAAAATATCATCTACATATACTAATACAAAATGTTTATACTCTCCAAATATATTATCCATCTTTCGTTGAAAAATGGGTGGAGTTTTCTTTAAATTAAATGACATAACTAACCATTCAAAATGTCCTCCTGGACATGTGAATGCAGTCTATAATATGTTGTCTTGGTGTATTTTAACTTGCCAGTATCCTGACTTACAGTCAAATTTACTATATACCTTCTTATTTTGTATTCTATTAATTAACTCACTTTTATAAGATAGCTTGTATGCATCTATTCTGGTGTTATCATTTGATCTTTTATAGTTAATTACCATACTAGCTTTACATCTTATTTGTTCACTATGATTTCTTATCATAAAAGTTGTCGATCTATGTCTAGAAGTAGATCTTCTTATTACTTTTAATTGTAAAAGTTTTTTTATTTGTATATCAAATTCTTTAGTATATTCATTATTTGCTTCTATAGGAGCTGTTTTTATAGTGTATTCTGAATTAATTATATCTAATTTACACATTATCTCGTTAGCTTCCCAATGGGCTAACGGTCTTTCTCCAATTATTTCCATTTTATCTAGTATAGATATTATATTTTCTAAGTCTTTTGGACTGTTTATTATTCCTATCTTATCCATTCTTTTCTAAAATTATAAAACTGGATTTCTATACTTATTAAGGTATAATCTTTTTTTATATATCTGTTAAGCATTCTTGTTCTTCTGCATTAAGCAGTGTATAATTTCTAAATTCCTCTAAGTTTTC
This sequence comes from Capsicum baccatum var. pendulum, assembly GCA_030864225.1. NCBI lineage: Eukaryota > Viridiplantae > Streptophyta > Magnoliopsida > Solanales > Solanaceae > Capsicum > Capsicum baccatum. The sequence goes on along the minus strand of CM061556.1, from coordinate 236,235,023 downwards.
TTCTAAATTTTTGTTTTCTTTTAACAGGTTATTACTTTGGCATTGGTTATTTTGACAATCTTAGCAACATGATTCTGGAAATAAACTCGTTTTATGTGTGTTTAATGTTCTATATACTGTTGGTAATGTTACTGTTTGCATTGGTGTATAAGTTAAGTTTTTAAAAAGCATTATTTCATCTCTTGATAAGAGACATTCTCTTTTGTTTTGGATACAAAAGCGTAGTCCTATAACAAAATTCGATCCTATGTTTAAATTTCTTGCTAATATTTTATTAACATTGTAAATTGGGTTATAGAATTTATTGCATGTATTTAAAAAATTTATTTGTGCATTTTCTATGCAATAATTGTAAATATTTTGTGATCCATCCATTTGAGTGGCTGTTATAGGTCTTTCAAGTACTTTTAGTAAATATTCCGGTACTATTTCTTTATTGATCAAGCAGCTAGTACATCCGGGATCTACTAGAGCTAAAGTTTCTATTTCCATATCTTTTATTTTTATTTTTACTAATACTTTTATGATAGAGAATTTTTTATCTTCGTTGCATATTAAACTAGTGTCATTATCTTCTAAATTCATAATTTCTGCCTCCAATTTTTCTAAATGTAGCTTCTTGTGTATCTGATTCTTTAGTAATTTTGGTTTTTTTCTTTTTCTAGAATGGTTATTCTTTGTTCTAAATCATTTACTCGGATTTCTAAAGTAGATACTCTTAAATTTAGGATTTGATTATTTGTATATTTTTGTCCACTATTTATTTCTGATTCTATTTTTATCTTTAAACTATTTTCTATACAATTTATACAGGCTTCTAAGTAATATTTTTTGCATTTAGCTCTGTTGTCTTTACTTGGATACCAATTGCATATACGACATCTATTACTATCTAAACCTTTGTTTCTTTGGAATTCATGTATATATTCTTGAGTGACATTCATTAAATTATTGATTACTAGATTGTTGTTTAAGTCTAGATCCTCTATTTCCTGTCCTAGTTCATTGACTAAGTTATCTTCTTCTGATTCTGAAAATCAGATTTAGAATTATCTTTATCATTTATATCAATACTTATTATTGAGTATATACTTTCTGTATCTGACATGTATTCGTCTACATTTAGTAAAGTCTCTTGGAAGTCTTCTATTAATTGAGAGTTTCTAGTTCTATTATTATTATTTTTAGGACATACATTAGCTAAATGGTCTATGCTTCCACAAGTATAGCATTCTAATTTATTTTTATAGTTTCTATCTTATCTATATTTCCTAACATATCTATCTCTATTTAACCACGGTTTTTTAGCTTTTGATTTTCTTAAGAAGTATTATTTACGACTATATGGTTTCTGATTATGTTTCTTCTTATATTTTCTATATTGTTTCTGATCATAATTCTGGGTTGTGTAAATAACACATTTACAGAAATTCATTTCATTTCTTTTTAGTTGTTTTTGTATTTGTCTGTTTGTACATTTTTCTGTTAGTATATCCATTATATGTTGTGTTCTATGTCCTATTGTCCATTTTAAATTTGGGTTCGCTACTACATCATTTCTTTTATACCATCTATCTTCTATTTCTCTTCCTAAAGCTTCAGATAATTTATTAAATAATTTTTTACCTAATTCTTTATTAAAAGTGTTTCCGCTAACAGTGCAATAATAAAAATAGTCTTGTAGAAATTTCTTTATATATACCCAATATGAAATACTTAGTTGTTCTAGTTTTATTAATGCTTCTTTTTGTAATGCTAATAATCCACTATTTGGATCTTTTTCAGTTAATAACATATGCATTTTGTTTGTGAAATTATAGGGGTTTGGTCCCATACTTAATAGAAGCTGGAAATCATATGAGCAATTTGTCTTAAAACTTTTCCATGTAGCTTTTGCATATTCCCCTAAAAAGGTTTCCAAATATTTATACATTGTTTTCATATCTGTTTCTGTATAATGTCTTAAGTAATCTGCTGCTATTATTCCTTTCCATAAATCTATCACTGTATCCCACATTTGTAGGTCGTGTGCTGCTATATTTAGAATTTTACCTTTATTACCTCCTTCTTGAAGTTTAATTGGTTCTTCTATTGGCATTCTCTTACCTGCTGGTCTTATATTATCTCCTCTAAGTTTTGTATCTAAATTTATCCTAATTGTTGGTCTTCTAGGTACATTACCTATACTATAATCTATTGGTTGGGGATTGAGGTTTGTTTGTTGAAATGGGCTAGCACTTGAAGAGCTAGTCGATTCTAATTTTGCTAGTTCTTTATAACTTATTGTAGAACTTAATACAGAAATTGTTTCTTCATCTTTTCTTTCAAGGAATGGTTTATTATTTCTATATCCTAAATTATCACTTCTTTCTAAATAATTTTTGAAATGTTCTATACATTCTTCTATTTTCATTTCATCCTTTACATTTAAAGTTATATATTTAGATTTTTCTGCTAAATTTTCAGCTTTTTTTATGACCATGTCTACTTCATAACCTTCTTTTAGAATTTCTATATTCATAAATTCGCTCTCTGTTTCTATATTACTCTCTGTTTCAATATCGTCTAAATTTCTTTTAGTTGCGTAACTGTAATCTGTAAATCTGACTGAAGTTTCTCCTTTATTTGTAGTATATAATAGATAAGAGTCTGGTGTAAGAATTTTTGGTTTAGTAAATTTATTTAGATTCCATTCTAAACCTGCATATACTTTTGGGTCAATTTTTATTGGTTTTATTAAACTTATGCCTTTATTTTCCAGTATTTCTACTACATCATTTACCTTTAGTTTAAATTTAGTATTACTACTTAAAGTTAAGTTTTCAATAAACCCTATGCACATTAATAAATTATTGCCACTATTCATTTCTTCATACCCTTTAGTTTGGATTTCTATTTTAATATTTTTTCAAATTCTTTCAAGTTCATTAAGAAATCTAGACTTATATAGAATATTCCTTCATTATTTGTCATATCTACTTCAGTTAATCCTATTATTGATTTTTTAATGTCTGACCATCTATCATCATATATTGTTATTAATACTTTGGATCCTAGATTTTTTCTAGTTAGACCTTTTATTCCTATAACAATTAAACCCATATGCATCAGTATCATTTTATATTTTTTGATGTCTTAAAGAGTTAGCATTTACTAAATCTAGTATTTTAAAATTTTCTCCTATAGCTGATATTTGTTCTTCTCTATAATGTCTATATAGCTGATTATCTGTAGAAAAATATCCTGCATTATATAATGTTTTAGGATTTAATAGTTTTAATTGATATTGTTGATAAATTTGTAAATATTTATCTACATCTATTATTTCATTAAGATCTTGGTTATGCTCCATATTAGGTTGTCTTCTGCATATTATGGATAATATATTATTATTTTCTATTTTATTCTCCGATAAACTTATTCTTTGTCTTTCTTCTCCTTGTCTTTCATTGTTTTCGATGGTTCTCCGTTCTCCGTCTATTTGATAGAAAGTCCGTTTTTGTTGTTTTCTTATTATATTTTTTCTTTCTTGTTTAGGAGTTAATTCAGTTCTTTTTAACTAGTTAATAAGTTCTTCTATTTCAAGGTTGTTTTTTGGTGGTTCTTGAGCTTCTTTATTTTTTGTTAGGATGTCTATTTTCTTATGTAGTTCGGGTAATTCTAGTTCTTGCTGTAAAGGTTTTTGAGTTTTTTTGCCCTTAATTAAAATATCTATCTTTTTATGTAAGTCTAATAATAATTCTATTATAGTATTATTTTGTTTTAATAAAATTTTATCTGTTATGCTTGAAGGTATATGCTTAGATAATTCTTCTGGTTCGCTATGATAACTTTTTGATTTTTCTAGTGACTTACTATAATTTATATCTTCTTCACTCATGAAAGTGATATTTCTTCTAATCTTTTTGTTATTACTTGCAAATCTTTGATTTCTGTTGTTATACTTTATACTTGTTCTATTAGTTCAGATATTAATTGAGTAGTTTTTACTTCTAATTCTTTAGATTTTTCTATTATAGTTTTTATTAGCTTTTTAATTTCTAATTTTGTAGGTATTTTTTCTAAATTAAATTTGTGATTTAAATATTAAATTTTTCTGTCTATTTCTATTTCTTGTGACTTTAAATAATCTAAATTTTGTTCTACCTTATCTAGTATCTTTTTATGTTTATTTTGAGTAGCTTCTATTTCTTCTAATATTCTTATTATATTATTATCTTTTTCCTGAATTTTTTCGCTTGAATTTATTATAATGTCTATTATTGTATTATATTGTTTATCTTGTGAATGTAAAATATGTTCACCCTGGTTGAAATTACACCTTATAGTGGAGTTATCTTTTAACACTCTATATTTCTTTTCGGGTTGAAATCTAAGATCTAAGTATTCAAGGCGTTTTAAAGAAGCTATTTTGTTATCCTAAGTGATTTTAAATTAAGGTATTTTTTGCTTAGCTTTGTTTGATATTTCAATCTGCTATTAGTATAGGTTATGTCTAATTCTACTTCTTTTATATTTTCTATCAACCTAGATTGTTCACTAATTAATGCTTTTTTATAATATTTAGAGGTTATGGTAATTATTTCGTCTGTTTCATTAAAGTTTAGAATATCTATTTCTAGGTTTCTTATTTCTTTATTTAACAACTCTAGTCTTTCTACAAATTATTTCCGAATTTTTATGAGTTGATGTTTATAAGTAAATTCTCTATAATATTGACGTTGAACTTCTCTAATATATTCAATATATCTTATAGGCATTTATTATCCTAGTGGTATTTGATCTGCATGTTGTTTGTATAAATTTGTTCTCCAGAAACAGTTCTCTAATCTTTCTTTATTAAATTCTAAATCTTCGTCAAAGTGTGTTAATAATATTTTATAATATTTTATGTCTAATTCGTCTAGATCTTCTTGAGTCAATTTATTTCTAATTATTTTTATATTTTTTTTAACGCTTTTTCTATCTTTAGTAGTTCAGCTTTAATACCAGATTCCTCCTCTATCCACTTATTTAATTTTCTTAGTCTTTGAAAAATAAGTAGGGCTTGCATATATTATCCTAATTGATAAGAATTTTTACTAATACGTTCCTTAAGCCACTTTATTCCTGAAGTATTATTTTCTAAATCTCTATCACAATCTTGTATTTTCCAATTTAATGCACTTACTAAACTATCACACACTAGTCTAGATGTATTATATGATTTATGTAATCTATTTGCTTCTGGTAACTTTTTTTTACTTTCTTCTAAATTATGTTTTCTGGCTATTATATTATTATTTTTTCTGATTTCTCTATATAAATAGAAATAGCTACACCTTATGTCTTGAAAAGATCTATGTCTTTTCATACAGAATATAAAAATTTGCGAGTTAATAGATAATGTTCCCAAAACCTTCTCACTCTGATACCAAACTGATAGTATATTTCAATAATAATATATTTCAATGTTTAACAAACTGATAGTATATTTCAATAATATTCTTCAATAAATAATGATTATTTAGTATATCAGTTTTGTAAAGCCTACTCAGTACTCCCTCTTTCCTGTTGTTTCTTCATGTTTATCATTCTTATAGTTTATATTTTTCCCATATTTTTTATATAATTTTTTTTTACATCCGATTTATCTCTTCCTCTTAATCTATGTTTCTAACAACTTACTTCTTTAACCACACACACACACACACAAACACACACACACACACACACACACACACACACACACACATATATATATATATATATATAGATAGATAGATAGATAGATAGATATTCTTTATACCTAGCTTATAAGTTTTCTTCATTTAACATTTGATTTCCTTATCTAACCTAAGTTTGGCTGGTTAACCATAGTTAGAGGATTCTTTTGGGGTGCTTAACCCCATCCTTTTAGGATAATTAGAGCTCTTACCTTTATCACTTAAGTAGTATAATTAAGTTTTTTATATTTGTTTCACTCTAATTGTCTTGTTTAATCATGTTTGTGTGACATAAATTGTTTATTTGCTATTATTTTGTATAAATTGCTTATTTGTTTATCGCTTTATGTAAATTGATATTCCATTCATATTTTCTCCACTTTGGAAAACTAAATCTCCCACACATTGTACACGTGGATTGTACATTGTACTTTTTCAAAATTCTTTCAAATCACCTTACTTTAGAGAGTCGTACATATGTGGGTGAGCGGGAGTTTCACTGTCATAGGACCAGGTGTCTTCTCATATAGGAAATCCAAGTTCGTGTTTACCCAAATCTTAGAAAAACTTATGATAGAGCATCACCAACCTTGATTTAGGCCATGCATACATAAACCTTAAGTGGCTTGACCCATGGTGTCACTCTACAAATAGGAGAATACCTTTTATCTCAAATGGATTTCATGATCCAATGACGACCCTCATATTATTTGCAGAGATAATGATAAATTGATCCAAGTTAAAATTTTACCAAATTGAGTTTGAAAAAACATTTGCTTATGTTGTCTTCTTGTAAGTTGCTAGAATGGATAACTTGCCTAATTTTGTCAACACTCAAATGTAGTGTGAGTGCCACTTAAGCTAAGTAGATGGTGGGAGAACATCAAGTTGGATCATGGGTTCGAGATTAGGAGAAGTTTGAGTTTCTTGACATCATTGATTTAGATCCCTTATGACAGACATATATTCAAAGCATTGCTCAAATTTTGGGATCTTAGTAGAGTCGTGTTCAAAGTCAAGGATTTTGAATTGGCCCCCACAATTGAAGAAATTGGTGAATTTTCTAATTTGAAGTATGAAAGAAGGGGTATGATCTTGCTTTGCAAACAGCAAGGAATAAAATTTTTGCACCTTCTTAAACATAAAAAAAAAACTCAAGCTTGCGTGTTTAGATTTCTCATGACTACTTGTATGAAAGATTTGGTCGCAAAGATAGTCACAAAGTCTTTAGCGGGGAATTTTCTTGCTCTATTGAGAGTTGGAGAAAGAAACATCATATAGCTTTCGCCATTGCTTTAGTAGGAACTCTAGTCTTTCCTTTGGAGCATGGAAAGATTGATACTTGCCTTAGCTATGTAGTTTGGGCACTTTTTTGTAGGGTTGATATTGTTGATGTTACACTCATTCGGATGATTGTAGCAAAAAATGATGAGAGCACTTTCCAAATTGCTAAAGGAAGAAAGTTGCAATCTCTTCTCAAAATTTGGGCTATAGAACATTTATATAGATGTAACGCCATGGTTGACATGCTCTTTAGCAGACCCAACAAGATCAACTCCTATCTATAAAGGATGGAAGATTTTGTAGCTCATGTTGGTATAAATGATTGATATGCATACATAAGAGTGCTCATGGACAATCAATTCCAGTAGAGGTACCCATGGTTGTCACATGTGTCATCGTCATCAGGGGCTGTACGATATACTGTATTGAACTTATTGGCTTGAAGGGTCTTAAATCATATGCTCCCTCACGAGTGCTTCGATAATTTGAACGTCAAAGTCATTCCACTTCGTTTAGATATGAGTACACTTGAGGTTGATTTTGGGCCACTATGAGATTCCTAAAGCAATGAAGTTGCTTCGAGAGTAAGAAAATCTGATGACAATAGATGTGCTTAACGAGCAAGCATACTTCACTCTAGAGTATTATGTGTGGTTATCATCAGATATGGGGATACGGGCTTTAGCCATCAAGGACAAGCCATTGGGTTTGAAGATCTTAAAGAAATAGAGTGGTGTAATGACCTGAGACTACCCCCTTATTATCACACAGTGGTTACGACCCCGAAAGACCATAAGCTAACCCATGAATGATATTTGCTGTGAGCACTAAATAATAATACTGGAATTAATTGCGGAATATAGGCTGAAATTCTATAAGGTTTAAAACATCTGATAATGAATAATAACATCTGAATCTGAAATACTATCTGAAAATCCAGTCTGAAAAGCGTCTAACTGAATCTGTCTGAAAGTGGAGTTGATGGGACAATCCCCCAACTAACTTCATCTACTAAAATATTGCTAAGCTGAAGTATTGAAATAAAAGAATATCCTCAATATATGAGGACTCACTGCTAAATATGCTATGGCTCGTTGAATCTGGCTAAGCGCGGTGAGGAACCTGAGCGTCCGAACCTATGATATGAAACATCATAGCGCAAGAAATGGGTATGTAATCAGTACGTGGGAATATACTGGTATGCTAAATGAGGTATTGCCGAATGCATGGGTTTATATGCATGAACAATAACTAACTGAATGACATGCAAGAGCTGATACATGGAGGATATATAACTACTGAGCATATTGTGCATACTGTAACTAAGTATATTGGAACTGAATCTAATAACTGATAACTGAATATACTGATAATTTGAGATCACTGATAATCTCAATTACTGATGATTGAGTGACTGTATCTGACAGTCCTGATTTTGTAGAACTGAACTGAGTTCTATTCTGAAGACTGAAACTGAAACTGTGGGAGGTAATTATCTAATTGACATGTCCCATTCTGAACTAATAAGGGTCCAATTCGTAACTCCAATTGGAAGGGTGTCAGTACCGTTCCACCGGTAAAAACAACTGTTGTGAGTTAACCCTAACTAGCAGGAAGACATTTTGTCAACCCTTAACTGGCAGGAAAACTCATGAGAGATGTGTTAACTCTTATCTTGCAGGAAGTCATCTCAACTTACGCTGTCTACGTAGTTCTGTAACTCAGGGATTGCTACTAAGGGTCAAACCCTACACTAACAAGAATGCCCCTATCCATGGGTTCGCTCGGTGCTAAATCCTACTCCCAACTGAAAGATATTGAATTGATTATACTGAACTGGACTGGATTAATACTGAGATTACTGAGTTTTTCTAAGTTCTGTGACTGACTAAGTTCTGTAACTAACTGAAAGGAGTACTAATCGTGACATGAACGATACTATTCGTAACTGACACTGGCTCTAGGTAAACAACTAAGTTTTTGGGTATTAAATACCCCCAGGACTCGATAACATAAAAAGTAAAGCAAAGCATAATCTTGAATAACGTAACAATGTTTACTTGGTCATAATTCATTCAAAGAGACATTCCATCAAACACTTGTAATGCATTGACTTGTGCATGAATGGGGAATACATATTAGCATGCTATAATGGCATTATCTCATTCTTTTAGACAATTTATCAAACGCATGGGAAGCATGCTTGGTTCATTAAATCATAAACACTTAGGGTTAACATGGTTACAACAATCAACTTGCGAATTGAAGGATTTATCATGAATATCATGTAATTCAACACATACTAGAATCAATTCTTGGAACTTGTAATCTAAATCATGGATTAAAACTCAAACAACATCATGAACATGGATACAATCAAATTCACACATAGAATTCATGACTTGTATTTTAAAAAAGGATTCTTGGACTCCATGGAATGTAAGGATCCATGAATAAACATCTAACATACCTTAATTTGTGGGATTCTTGAAGTTCTTGAAGGATTTCTTGGGTTTGACCTTGATTTCTTGAACTAGGGTTTGTTTTCTTGAGAGATAACTACCTTTTGATTTTGGGAAAAAGTAAATAATGAAGGGTTTTACACGTTTTTAGAGCTTAAATCCCACATCTGGACAGAATAAAATTATGGGAAAAGACTGTTTTAACCCCGGACGCAACTTTAATTTTTTGCAAAATTTTTCCGATTTGGGCCCCTGGCATAACGCAGCGCTATCGCTCCCTGTCACTGGAAAATGACGACTGTTAAATTGCACGGTGGTCCAACGAGGTACAATCGCGTTGCCACTTTGGTTATGAACTGGAAGTGCACTGCAACGCGGTAGAATCGCGTTGGTACACTGGAAATCGATAATTATGAACTAGGTCTATGGCGCAATGCGGTAATATCGCAGAGCAACGCTGGAAACTGACAATTGTTATTTTAACACACTCCGCGATGCATTACTAGCCTGAATTATGGTGTTTAACGACTGAAACTTAAAATCGCCATAACTTCTTACCAGGTTGTTGGATTTAGGCGAATTTTATATCGATGGAACGCTTATTTAATTTTCCACACAACAAAAAGTCAAAATCTTGAAAATTCCCCATGTATAAAATTACATTCATCTTTAAATCAAGTCTTTGACATTTTTAGGATAAATTTAAACTCGATAAAAGTACGGGTGTTACAATATCTCCCCCTCGGGAATATTCGTCGAATGTGGCTAGTTAAGCTGAGAGAGTACTGACAGACTGAGTTTACGTACTGAACTAGACATGCACAACTGAAGCATGATTACGTGACTGGTCTAATAAACTGAACTTACATACTGAACATGCATATCTGATGCATGATTATATGGCTAAAACTGATTCGTGAAATACATGACTGACATGAGATGGTAACTGATAACAAGTTCGTAACGGTACTAAATATGGGACTGAGTAGGTTTAAGGAAGACTGTGATGATATACGAGACACTATCTAATTGAAGCACGACTGAACGACTTCGACACACTATTGAGGCCTTAGGAACACATGACATAAACTGAACTTCACGGACCATTAAGAGTGTAACATGAGTCATGGGAACTGAGCATACTCAGAAATATAAATACGTGTGTCATGAACTGCATGACTTGAGTTTGGAATTTCTAAACTTATGGAACCTGATTCGTACTACAGAGTGAACTGGAACTCCTTATACTAGGAACTGTAAGTATGCATGGTCTTCTACCATGTACTATTCTACCATCTGTCCTTTAGCTTAAAGTTATCTTTCTAAGTCCATGGGTCACTAACTCAATAACCTTACTTTTGTTTCAGGGTTTAACCTTGGAATGGACTGCTATGTAAGAAATTACAAAAGATAGAGAAGCTCGTGGATCTAATAAGGCATAAATATGTAAATAGGAGATCTGTAAAATACCAATGTCCACATTAAGAGAACTTTCCTGATCTTGCCTGGGCTAAAGTGCATAAAATTTGTTTAGACGTTAATCGTGGGTGGCACTGGAAAGGGAGCCCTGCTTATTCGAGCGACTAGACTAAACTGGTGACTGATGAGACTGACGACCTTGATGGCGCATATCCCTACCTCTCTGAGAAGTTGCTCTACACTCCTTGAGCCTATGGCCCAGTTTCCCACAGCCATAACAAACATTACTGCCAACCCTACACTCTCTCTGATGGTTTTTACGACACTCTCCGCAAAATAGATTAGTACGACCATTGCTTACGCTATCCTGGGTCATCGGTACACTGGCTGAGGATGGAGCTTGAACTGAAGACCCTGGACGAAACTTGGAACGGTTACCCCCATCTGACTTAGGCTGATTGAAAGTAAAGCTACCCATTCTAGCTCTCTTATTCTCTCTCTCCTTCTTCTTAAGTTTCGGTCTTCAATCTTCTGAGTATAGACCATAAGCCTAGATATGTCCATCTCTTTAATCAACATCATTGTTCTGCACTCCTTAACCACACTATCTGACACCCCAGATATAAACTTGCTCAGTCTGGACTTATTATCTACTACTACATGGGGATCATACTTGGATAACTGAGTAAACTTGAGGGAATACTCTTTTATGCTCATACTACCTTGCTTGAGTTGATGAACTCTAACACTTTGGATTCTCTCAGCTCTAAGGGAAAGAATTTGTCTAGGAAGGCAGTAGCAAACTCTTCCCACTCTATGGGCTCTGCATCTATACCCTTGTCTACCTTTCACTGCTTAAACCACGTATGGGCTATATCTTGTAGCTGGTAGGCGGCTAACTCAACACTCTCATTGGAAGTCACTCCCATGATGTTTGTGACTTTCTGAACCTGGTCGAGGAACTCCTATGGATCCCCTTCTAAATTAGATCCCATAAAGAAAAGAGGATTTATCCGGGTAAAGTCTCAAATTCTGGTTGCAACAATATTGACTACTGGGTTTGCCAAAACAGCAGCTAGCCGTTCATTCTGAGCTGCGGCTGAATTGGCTAGAGTAGTGAATGCAACTCTGAACTCTGCATGAGAGACATGTTCATCTAGGGGATCTATCTGAACGGGCTAAGGAGCTGACTGATTTCCAGTTCTTCTTTCGTTAGTCCTTTTGGGAGGCATGTTCTGTAAATGAAAGGAAGAAGCGAATTAGTCTAAGAGTTTAACTTGAGCTCATGCTCATTCGCACAATATGATTACTGAAAGAAGGGAAACTTTTCCTAAAATATCTTATAGCCTCGTCCATAAGTGTGGCACACTACACATCCACGCACAAGACTCTACGCGATGCGGCTTTTCAGACTCCCTAGGACACTGTTGAACCTTCGGCTCTGATACCAAGTTTGTAATGAGCCACGACTACCCTCTAGTCGTCAGACAGTGCTTACAACCCCGAAGGACTACAAGCTAACCCATGAATGACATCTGCTGTGAGCACTGAACAATAATATTGGAATTAATTGCGGAATATGGTCTGAAATGCCATACGGTTCAAAACATTTGAAATACTGATAATGAATAATAATATCTGAATCTAAAATACTATTTGAAAATCTAATTTGAAAAGCCTCTAACTGATTCTGTTTGAAAGTGGAGTTGATGGGACAATCCCCCAACTAACTCCATCTACTAAAATACTACTAAGCTAAAGTACTGAAATAAAAGCACGTCCTCGATAGATGAGGACTTACTGCTAAATCTGCTACGGCTGGCTGAATCTGGCTAAGCACGGTCAGGAACCTGAGCGTCCAAAATGATATGAAACATCATAGCCCAAGAAACAGGTATGCGATCAGTACGTGGAAATATACTAGGATGCTAAATGAGGTAAGGCTGAATGCATGGGTTTATATGCATGAACAATAACTAAATGAACCGTGTGACATCTCAGGACCAGTTTTTGGGGCGTTACACTTCAGTAGTCCAAACGCAGACCAAGGGCAGGTCCAAGGCAGGTCAGCCGGGCAACTTGCTTAATTGGCGGTTTGTACTTGTTGTGGTCCCTTTTTTGTTCTCTTCTCTTGCAATATTCTTGGAACTTTTGAAGATGCTTTAGTACTAACACTTTGCCACTCTTTTTCCTTCTCTTTTAAGGATCAAACACCAACTTTTTGCTGAAAATTCATCTTGAAGATATGAATTTTTCCAAGAATACAAAAGTTTCCAACTTCTTCACCTTGGGTTGGAATGAGTTGAAATTTTGAATCTAAATACTTTTTAACCTTCTAAACTCATTCCAAACATCATTTATCTCAAACTCTTCACCAAAGTTTCCAAATTTTCAACCTACTTTCTTTTCTTCAAGCTCAATCTTTCATCAATGGAAGAATCTTCAATATAACTCCGATTTAGCTCAAATTCGATCTTTAGACTCCTATAGTATTAGGAAACAAGAATCTAACACTAGAAACTCAAGAAAACACCAAAATCAAAGACTCAAATTTTGACCTAACCGTAAAAAATGTAAATAGTAAATTATTTTTGTGTTTTTTGATTTTTCAAGACAACTAGACCCAAAATTGATTCGAAGGAATGAAATCAAGCTCAGCTCTAATATCAAATGATAAAAGCTTAATCTACAGAACTAAAAATAAACACTAACACTATTTGACAAAATTAAAATACGGAAAGTAAAAGGATAAAGGATAGATGATATATAGATAAACACAAAGAAGATAAGTGAATTAAGAACTAAAGAGTATATTAAACTCTAAAACCCCTAATTCAACTATCAACAAGCACCAATATCTTACATTGGCTGCAAAAAAATCAAAAAGCCCTTACAACCACCGTTTCTAAGAAAATATCAACAAAATCTTTTCCAAGCTATCACTCACTCACTCTCTCAAGAGTTTTCATATCTTCATTATCAAAATAAAACTAATGAAATAAATACTAATCTAATCTATTTATAGTCTAGGGTTTAACTTATTACAATTGGCCCAAAAGTGACCCATTTACATTAGTGAACCAAGGTAGCCCACTTTACCATCTTTGGGGAAAATGTGGAACACTTCAATGGAATTTCTAGAGTGGATGAAATTATTTTAACCTGATATTAATCTGCTAGAGCAGGTCGGGCATACCTCGAAGGCAGATCGGGTGCATGCCCCTTCCAAGGGGCTCTTTACCCCCTTCTCGCATTCCTTCGACTCCTTCAAGGACCCTCGATCAAATGCCTTGATCAAATGTAGGTGTAATCACCATCACATGACACCCTTTTTATGACAATAAGATGTTTTAACGAAACTCTAGCACCATAAGAATCCCATCCAAAGATCTAGAGGTAATTTGGATTGTATCATCAAGGAGGTCTTTTATTTGTTTCTTTAGATCTTTCAGCTCCAGCAGAGCTATTTTATACGAAGGAATAGAGATGGGATGGGTGTCAAGTAGAGACCAATCCCAAAGTCTATTCCCCTGTTGGGAGAAATCCCTGAAAGATCATCGGGAAAGACTTCAGGAAACTCATTAACCACAGGAGCAGACTACAAGAAGGACTTTTAAAGTTAGAATCTTTGACCTAAATTAAATAATACAAACACCTCTTGGATATCAATTTTTGAGCTCTAAGATAAGAAATAACTTCCCATTAGGCACTAGAGAACTCCCCTTCCATTCTATCACCGGTTCATTAGGAAAATACACATTTGAATCTATTTTTATCAAGAAGTGATACGGAAATCAAGTTCTTTCTTAACTTCGATACATAAAGGACATTGTTGAGAGTCTAACATTTTGTCTGATGTCATTTTCAAGCAGACTTTTCCTATTCTTTCAACTTTTGCAGTTGCAGATTTTGCCATATAGATCTTCTCTTCACCTTGAGCCAGAGCAAATACAACAAACAACTCTTTATTTGCACAAACGTGGCGGGTGGAACCATAATCCATCCACCATTCTCGATGATTTCCCACTAGGTTACATTCAGAAAGCATAGCAAATAGATCGTCTATTTCGTTCTTGAATTCATCCATATTTTCTTGATCCTTCTTTTTGTCTTTCTTTGGGGCACGACATCTGTAGACTTGTGGCCAATCTTGCCACAATTAAAGCATTTTTCTTTAAATTTCTTCTTAGGCTGATTGCTTTGTTGTCCAGCTTTCTTCCGCTTCTTTAATTTGTTAGGGTCGTATTTTCTACAATATTAACTCCACTCATTGTAGAATTTCTTTTAGACCTCCTCTCTGCGGCTTTGTTGTCTTCCTAAATGCGCAACCTTATAATGAGGTCTTCGACTGTTATCTCCTTTCGTTTGTGTTTCAAGTAATTCTTGAAGTCCTTCCACAAAGGTGGCAACTTCTCTATTATTGCAGCTACTTGAAATGCCTCGTTCACAACCAAACCTACGACAAAGTTCATATAAATATTAAGAATATTTTTAACTTGTTCAATTAAGATATTCAGTAAATCCATACCTTCAGCAAGGAGATCGTGGATGATGATTTACAATTCCTGTACTTGAGAAACGACAGTCTTGCTATCAATCATTTTGTACTCAAAAAATCGTGCAACAAAGAACTTCTTGGTTCCCGCATCCTCAGTCTTATATTTCTTTTCCAACGCATTCCACAATTCTTTTAGATGTTTTCATTCTGCTGTAAATACTGTATAAGTCATCTTGGAGGCCACTTAGGATATAGTTCCTACGTAGGAAATTAAAATGTTCCCATGCCTCTGTTACAATTAACCGTTCCATGTCCGAATGTAACACCCCATACTTTCGGGCTAGAATTTAGACCATCGTTCCTATGTGTATAAACCCAAACTAAGTGATTCCTTGTTAATGCATGTGTGGTGATCAATCCTATAGTGTGTGAATACCTTTTAGTATGAATTGAGGTCATCAAAATCCCCTAACTCTAGGATGAATTGAAAAACTATTTCATCGATTAAGTTTTAGTGGACACTCCAACTTGGGTCAAATTTCGTCGACCATAACTTCCTGTATATAACTAACTGGGAGGCCTGCTATATATCAAATGAAAGATCTTTCAGTCCTCTTTCCAACGCAGCTGATTTAGTCCAAATTCAACATCGGAGTAAAACGTTATACCCAATTTACTTCAGCATATTAGTCTGTCAACTGAGGGACTGCTGTGACTTTTTTTATTTCCTAAGGGGTATTTTGGTATTTTCCTCACCCCAAACTTTTTCCACACGATTTAAATTATCCAAAACATTCTATAATTCATTTCTTTTATCATTTTAAAATCTCAATTCCTCTTCTCCCGCAAGAACAAAATAGAAACTAGGCTTTCCTTCAAGATCAAGAATCAATCTCTTAAGTCCGAGATTTTCAAAGAACAGATCAAGATTCGAGTTCTACTCTTCAAACCTTGTAATCTAAGGTACGTGGGTTTTTCCTAAACTACATGGGCATGTTGAAAATACTTCGAATGAGATTTAAAGTTATAGAAATCATGGAATTCTAAAGGGGTTTTGGAATTATGTTTACAATCTTGCATTATAAATTCTTTAATGATATTATTGATTTGGTCTTGAGGTCTTTTCCCCAAATTGATTTGTAGTCTTATATATGTACGTATGAAATTGAGTTTGGATGTTGAATTGAGAGCATCAATGATTGAAAATCCCTCTCTTGTTTAAAGATTTCTTATTTTCATAAAACATGATTTATTTGAATGTATTTTGTGAAGTATGCTACAAATGCCTTTAAGGTTGTTAAGACTTGATTATGATTTTTGTAGTGAAGAAGGGGTATTATATTTGGTGTTAATGGTTAAAAATGTTTATTAAGAAATTTGTATGTTTTGTCACAAACTTCATGACCATCACCTGTTTGTTAAAATGTTGAAAAGAGCAATCTTTGCATAATTTGACAAATGTTTTGAAGTATGAATCTTCTTGAATTGTTTGAAGTATGGTGGTCCAAACTTTATGTGTTGAAAGAACAGACTGTAATATGATATTGAATGACTTAGATACGACTTGCAAGTCTTGGTATGACGATACCAATACAGATTATGCCATGATAACACAGAACAGAGTAGAATGCTGATTTTTATTCAAATTTTCAAATTTTAAACTTAGAATGATGCATGTTTAGAAAAGGCTAAAAATTGGGCTTAAAGAGAGTTGGGTGGTTATCCGAAAAAGGCACGAGCTCAGAAAACTCATTGCCTAAAATCGTGTTTTGCCGATACGGGTATATTATTATATGTTGACCTAGTGCCATGGGGCATATCAGATTCAGATACTTCAACCCTTGCGGCAAACTTGGGTTGGGGGCTTGGCCGTCGAGTTAATGACGAATCCCATATTGCCCGTGGGAAACTTTTAGATATGTAGGGTGTACCACATAACTCGGAAGTAATAAAAAGAATGAAATTGCATTGACAAGATTGTTTTAAGATCTTTTGAAATGGCCCATGTATTTTAAACTATTTCATGTATAATATTTTTTTATGACTTGCTCTCACCTATGTTTTATACGTATAAATTCATTATATTGGATTGCTCTGTGTACCAGTACATATGTATTGATCCCCTCCCTCTCAGTATTCGAGGGACAATCCCGTAGTACCATACAACAGTAGATTTGTGTGTCAGAAGTTACAGTTGGTAAGCCTTCTCTATTCCGGAAGGCCTGGTTTTTAGATTTAATTGCTTCTTTTTTTTATGGTCTACTGGGAGCCTTGTCCCAGTTTTGTCTCAAACGTATGATGGTTATTGTAATGTTAGAGATTTTACAGATGGTTGCCACATGTTTAGAATGTTCAGAATTTTTCGTTTTCAGTTGTTCAAGTTTATGAAAGTTGACCATGATTCCGTTTTGTTTTTTATTTCCGCATTTCCTCTTTATAAATGAATGGTGTATGTGATTGCAAGTTAGAAGGGCTCTCGGTCCATCATGGTTCGAGATGCCCGTCATAGCCAGGCCCCAGTTCGGGTTGTGACACCGAAGTTTCTTCGGGCACTTCTGGAGCGTCTTCTAATATAAACCTTTGAAGACATAAGGTTGATAGACAGAAGAACATCTTCTGTTTTAAAATCAATTCCAGAAAAATTTTCGGGCTTTTTCGCTAGTGCCATAGCGGGTGGAGCAGTTGTGCGATTTGTTGTAGCAATATTAGTTGCTACCGCACTTATCACACCATCAACATGATCGCCTGTAGTCATTTTTCTAGTCACAAAAAGACATTCAACTTTAGTATATCACAATACTAATTAAAAGTTTATAGCAACTTTAAACAATAGTTGTTTTTATTTCTTCAAATCATTTGTTAAGTTCAAACAGAGTAGAAAGCAAAAGCTTTAATCTCCAGAAACCAAAAACTACAGATTATGAAAGTTAACTCCTTAAGATTGTTGTTTCGGGTACACAATCTATATGTTTATACACTAAACTTCAACACAAGTTCAAGATTTTTTAAAGAACACTTATGTAGTTTTCAACACCTTCAATACAATTTCAATATGAATTATCAAAGAAGTGTGGTTTTAAAGAAATAAGATGAAACAGCATAAGAACCAAGTCCTCCGACTTCACGGAGTATCCTCAAGGAATTAATTCCCCTCAAGTATCCGAGGATGTGAAATTTTTTCTCCCAGGATAAAATGGTTCACAATTCGACAGAAGCGGTACCTCAAACTATCGAATTCATCGAACACACTCAACAACAGTTTGATCACAATGAGTTTTTGGAAGTAGAAGAGTGTTTACAATTCTGAAAATTTTTCGTTGCTACCTATGAAACAAATGCAGGTATTTATAGTCATCAAGTGTCTCTCGCAAAAAAAAGCAATGGTTCATCAAAAAGGTGTATTCCTTTGGAACAGTCATGTGACTATTCGAAACATTGTGTCTTTTCTGAACAGTCATATCCGACCGAGCAGTCGCCTCTTTTTCGAAACAGTGTGTCATTTCCTTGAAGGGTTACGTCCCTTTCGAAGCAGCATTTTAGCGTTTCTACAGTCGTTTCTGCACTGCATACATGCACGTTCATGGAGGAAAAAATAATTTTTCGTTTTCTTCTTTGGATCACTTGTTTTTCCAAGTGTCAAATAAATTTTGTCTAAAAAAAATAATCTCATCGATTATTTTCCAAATCTGAAGCCGAAGCCGAGTCGAGTGAGCGACGACAACGCAAGGCACCTCTTGGTTCTTGCATCACTATCCATGTGGAGTTGTGTTTCTTAATAAGAACACATGAAAAAAAAATTCTCCCACCAATGCGGAAGAATTGGTAGGCTTTCCTTATTGTAAGCACACTTTCCTTTTAAGTGTGATTTCACTTTCCCTCCACTAATTCCCTTCATTTTTCATTCACACATTCAACTTGAACCCAACATTCAGTATGGAGGCAAGGAAAATATTTCTAGGAAAGCTCGAGTTTTCTTACTTATTTTCTTGTATTTGATATGCAAGTAAAAAATATTATCTTAAAAGCATTTATATATATATATATATATATATATATATATATATATATATATTTAACACATCTATAAGGATGGATGGAAGTAGGGTAACGGGGTGGGGGAGGGCAGGGGATTATGTGCATTTTATTTATTTTTTTTGGGGGGGGCGGGGGGGGAGGGGGGCAGGGGTTGAGTTGTGAAGGTGGGAGGAGACAATGCCGCTTGTTTCCTATTTTCACCACAGAAGTCATTTTTCTTTTTATGAAGGAGCTTGTTTGAGTTTATTTTCTTAAAGAAAATATTTTTCAAAATATTTTAACCAATCGATTATGTGAAAAATGGAGTTTAAGATGAGGATGAGGTGGTAGTGAAGCTGGAATCGCAGGAGGTATGTAAGAGGGATAGTTTCAAGTATCTCGGGTCCGTGATATAGGGTAACGGTGAGATTGACGAGGATGTCTCGCACCGTATTGGGGCGGGATGGTTGAAGTGAAATATCGCGTCGGGGGTGTTGTGTGATAAGAAGGTGCCGCCCAAGTTTAAAGGCAAATTCTATAGGATGGTAGTCCGTCCGGCCATGTTGTATGGAGCGGAGTGTTGGCCAGTTAAGAACTCCCACATCCAAAAAATGGAGGTGGTGGAAATGCGGATGTTGCGCTGGATGTGTAGGATGACTAGAAGGGATAGAGTTCGGAATGAGACTATCAGGGAGAAGGTTGGCGTGGCTCTAGTGGAGAGCAAGATGCGGGAAGTCCGATTGAGTTGGTTTGGACACGTGAAGATGAGGGACATGGATGCCCCGGTTCGTAGGTGTGAGAGGCTAGCGTTGGATGGTTTTAGGCGGGGTTGGGGTAGGCCGAAGAAGTACTGGGGTGAGGTGATTAGGTGGGACATGGAGCAGTTACAGCTCACCGAGGACATGACCCTAGATAGGAAGGTCTGGAGGGCGCGAATTAGGGCAGAAGACTAGGGCTAGGTTGGGGCGCTAGGGTAGGGAATTATTTGGTGGGGGTATTATTCATGTTATGCTTCCTATTCTTATTTTTATTCCTATTCATATTCTTCTTCTTGTTATGATTTCGGTGTTCCACGTTTTATTACGAATCTGGGTGCTTTCCGATGTTTCCTACTACTTATGGGTACCGTATTTACGTTATGAAATCCTGTTCTGTGCGTTACTTTATATTTGTGTGGTGTCTCATATCTTGAGCCGGGGGTCTATCGAAAACAGTCTTTCTACTTCTTCAGAGGTAGAGGTATGGACTGCGTACATCTTAACACCCCCCCCAGACCCCACTAGGTGGGAATACACTGGGTTTGTTGTTGTTGTTGTTGTTATTGTTGTTGATTATGTGAAAAATGTTTCCTCCTTACCGATCATAGTTTAATGTAAAAAATAAGTCTGGCATGGCTACAACATCATTTATGTCAGCGATGTGGCATCATAATCAAAACAAAAACATACATCTTTGTTTGAGACTTGAGCGTAATTTAAGATCAGAAGGTTATGAATTCCTTTCTCTCCATGAACTTGATTTTATAAACTTCGTATTTACCTACAGACTACTTATACTTTGAGATGACTAAAGTTTATAACAGAATAAATGAGTGAAAAGAGCCAAGATTTGGGGCATGAAGCTGATGAGTTGGTTAAACTTCATATTTGTCTATAGGCTACTTACACTTTAAGATAATTTTAGTGGGTCGGATTAAGTGGGGTAGGTCAATAAAGGAGAAAAGGGTTCGAAATATACTTTAATTTTAACAAAAATTAATGTAACACACCTTAACTTTACGGGTCCTATGACTCTCCTAAACTTCTTTTGCTAACTGCGGTATTTTGGATTAAGTGGGGTAGGTCAATAAAGGAGAAAAGGGTTCGAAATATACTTTAATTTTAACAAAAATTAATGTAACACGCCTTAACTTTACGGGTCCTATGACTCTCCTAAACTTCTTTTGCTAACTGCGGTATTTTGGGTGATTTAATTTTAATTACTCGTTAGTCAAACAATTTTCTAGTGATGCAGTGATGGTACTGATAATGACAGTTGAGGAGAGGTGTTGATGTAGGTGGCTACAGTTAAGCTGATGAAAGAGAGAAAAAAAAACATAGGTATAAATTTCAGGTTGTAGAGCTTTATGAGGGTGAAAATGGTAATTGTGGTGGTACCCATTGTTGAAAGAGATGAAATTTGTGACCTTTTGATGATGAGAGAGAAATAAAAATAAACTAAAATAATAAGAGAAAATTTGGCTATTAAGCCTTTTTAAGTTTTCAATTAGCAAAATGTTCAACCCTCTTCAAGTTTTCAATTAGTAAAATGACGTACTTTTATTTTCTCATTTGTCAGACAGATAATAAATCTGTCGGATTGATAATTGATTTGTCTATATATTTGTCGGACAGATAATAGATATGTTGGATTGATAATCAATCTATCTATATATATCTGTCGGACAGATAATAGATCTGTCTTAAAAATGGGCCATTTCACTAAACAAAAAACTTATGGTCCATTTAATTAAAAAATAGACTTAAAAGGTATATTTAACAAAGAATCCGATAATACACTCGCTACGTCAACATATAAAGGGCATATATTCTACATTAAAATAGTATAAGGAATCATAAGACCCAGCAAAGTTGAGGCGTATTGCCACAATTTTCATCAAAGTTTGGATATATTTTGGACTCTTATTCCTCAATAAAATGATTAAAATGAGTCTTATTATTTCTTAAAAATTAGCTTAAAAAAAATTCAATTTCAACAAAATTTAATGAAAAAATTATTTTAATTGGCTGGGTGAATTTCTAGGTAAAATACTTAATAGTTGAGTGACTTTTGGGTTATAAAACAAAATAAAATGACTTTCTAGGTGAAATACGGGTTATATGATTTTTTGAGTTGTAAAATAAAGTTGAGTCACTTCTAGATAAACTATCCTAAGTTGAGTAACCATGTTTTCATGACTGATTATCCTCATTTCACAGTTCATATATGAAGATGCATCGGATGAAGGTGAGAAGGCTTATTGGAGGCATAAGTTAAAGAAAGTCAAATTGCATAACTTTACATGTATGGAGCAAGAAAAGTTAAGAAACTACTCTTCAACAAATGCAGACATCTTGGATGAAGAAGAGAAAGAAGCCTTGTTGTGCATCTCTACCATGGAATTGTTGGAGGCATAAGTTAAAGGAAGTCAAATTGCAAAACTTTACATGTGTGGTCTGGGGAGCAAGAGAAGTTGAGAAACTACTTTATCGCAAAATGCAGACATTTCGGAGATGGTTAAGATCAGCCTTGACTAGTCCAAATAAATTTGCTTTACAGAGTAAATTGAACATTTGCTAAAATAAGTATCTTGAAGTTCATTCATTATTGTCGAAACCTGTTAGAAAAACATACGAGTATGCATCGCAATATCCAGGTGGATATATGTGTTACAAAATAAGAATTGGATCATTGTCTTTTCATCTGTATGATATGGTGGTTTATCTTCAACTAGAAAATGTTAATTTTGCTTGGAGCAGGGTGTGATTTGTGATGCACTGTTTGTAATGTTTGTTAGAGGTTGAAGCATTTTATGGTGATTCAGGATCAAATGAGGTGAATTTCATTATGGTAATTGGCAATTGGCATGTGTGTAGACATACTAGGCTCAATAACTATTGGCGTTTGATGGGTAGGCACTAAATAAATAGTCCTTTTCCCCAACTACCAGAAAGCCCCATCACAATTTGTCCTTGAATACGTAATAGCTATTGGATAATGGGAAGTTGGTCTTGGCTTAACGCTGATTGGTACCGCTGCTAAATCAATGGAGATGAACATCTGTAGCTAAAAATTGGATCATAAATCTAACCCACCCAACTTTTACAATGGAGTCTAAGTTCGTAGATTTAGACAAGGCTGGCAAAAAGATGAATGACTCCAAAATGTCCCAAAATATTTGATGCTGATATGCCTTATAATGCCATAATCAAGCAACGATAAGAAAAAAGATAGGACCTTTAACTTAACACTAAATTATAACTGTGACCTTTAACTTTATCAATGCACAAGTAGGTCTTTTAACTATACAAAAGCTGAACAAAAAAATACTCAAATCCTACCTGGCAAAATGCATACATACACTCAAAACCACGCGTGTCAGAGGTAGAATTGAAGTGTTGTTTTGTTCAGTTTTGTATAGTTAAAGGGATTATTTGTGCACTGACAAAGTTAAAGCTCCTAGTTATAATGTGTTTTTTTTATTAGGTAACAACACCTGAGTGGATTACTAATTCACGTAGGAGCAATTGAGTTTCACGTATGTAAGTTGCAGAATTGGAGTGCTTTTTGTTCGACTTTTATAGAGTTAAAGGTCCTACTTGTGCACTGACAAAGTTAAAGGGCATAATTATAATTTGGTGTCAAGTTAAAGATCTTCTTTATGCATTATGCCTAGAAAGAACTGAGAGCATTATGTGTCACGGAAAACCTTGTCACATATGACGAAGATATAATACCTTTAGGTAAGTATGCCTCAAATGAATTATCACAATTAACTATGTAAACTTAAAAGACAATGTGTAGGATCAACTATGTAAAATCAAAAGACAATGTATAGGATCAGCTTACCAGAGAACTAATTAAAAAGGCATTTGAGAAATCATAAAAAAGAATAAGACTATGGCTATACCTGTCAAACGGGCCGAGTTAACCCGGCCAAACTTTGCTCGAATTGGCCTGTTTAAGAAAATCAGCCCGCTTTGACCCGGCCTAGTTAGCCCATGGACTGTAGGGTACCGGGTTCTGGGCCGATTTAGTTTTTAGGTTGGGCCTGATTAACCCGGCCCGAACCAAGTCCGGTCCGATCCCGTCGGTTAGTCGGCCCGGAACCAGCCCGGCTTACTTTCTAAAAAAAAAATTGAGCTTTGGACTGTTGGGCCCAAACTAGCCGTTGGCCCAACGGCTATATAGCCGTTTTTGGGTCCAAACGGCTAGTTTGGCCTTTTTTATTAAAAATTAAAAAAAATTACTTTTAAAATTATTTTTTAACCCCAAAATAAATTTCTATAAATACCCTACACTTTCAAATCATTTTCCACATAATTTTTCATTCTCTCAATTCTCATTCTATCTCAAATCTCAATTCTCAATTCAAACACTCTATATATTTAATTTCCTAAAGTGCTCACTTTAATTTTTTAATTTTGCGATTATAAAGTACGAGTAGAAGTTTCTAAAGTCGCAACCTTCGAATACTTCAAAATTTGGTATTTTTGTTCCATCTCTTACGTTTAATTTTTATTTAGTGTATTAATTGTTGAATAGTTAATTTTATTATATTTGTGTATTTTGAAATTTTTTTAGTTTAATTTATATTAGTGTTAAAAAAATTTGTCCTGGAAGCGATAGTGGTAGTAAAAAGCGAATTACTAGCGGTAGAGGTACTTGTAGTAGATATACCCGTGTGCCT
This sequence comes from Capsicum baccatum var. pendulum, assembly GCA_030864225.1. Lineage (NCBI taxonomy): Eukaryota > Viridiplantae > Streptophyta > Magnoliopsida > Solanales > Solanaceae > Capsicum > Capsicum baccatum. The sequence continues at coordinate 236,210,192 of CM061556.1, read as the reverse complement.
CTGGCACCGCTTAGTCAACCTTTTGAGGAAGAAGTAGGCGCACCTTTAGGTGTTGGTGCCCACGATATGGATTATATAGGAGCTCAGGAAAATTACGGTATAGAAGAAGAAAATGAAGTAGATGCGGTTAATTTAGAAGAAGATGATGAAAATATTGATGAGACACCCGCAATAGAAAATGCTAATGTTAGATCTGAATCGGCTAATCTTCCTTCCCGTCCTCCCCATGCCCTAAGAGCTCGTAAAACAACTAGTATTGCATGACAATTTTTTGAACGTATATCAGATACTGAGGTTCAATGCAATATTTATCAAATAATATATAAACATAAAAGCGGAGGCAAACAAGGGGGTACGGGTACGTTAATGAGACATATAAGTGATGCTCACGAAAGAGAGTTAAATATTGCACGAGGCGGTACGGCTGTTGTTGGGTCAACGCTAACTAGAATAGACCCAGCAACCGGTTAGGTAATGAAGAAGTATAATAAATTGAGGGACAGGAAAGAAATAGCTAAAATGGTAGTTGTGGGTTGTTTGCCTTTTAGTTTTCCTTCTTTTGATGCCTTTATTCATTATATTCAAGCAATTCATAATACTATGTTTAATGGTATTCCTAGAAGTACTTATCGAACCGATATTTTTAGACTTCATTCACAATATTATTTTTATTTATCAACATTATTAAAAAATATTCAATGTACAATGTCTCTAACTTCTGATCTTGGGCGTGCTGTAAATAAAAATGATTATTAACTATTACTTGTCACTGGATAGATAGTAGTTTTATTATGCAAAAACATATTCTTATTTTTTTATATGATGAAGATCGTAAACATACTGGAGATTTTATTGTTGATTCAATTGCTAAAGTTGCAGAATTTTATTGTATCAAAAATAAAATCTTATGCATTGCTTTTGATAATGCTTCTAACAACAAGGCTGTTATAACAAAATTAAAATCTAAGTCATCTCCGCCATTACCTGAAAATTTTCATATTAAGTGTGCATGTCATATATATAATTTAATTGTAAGAGATGGTCTTGAGTTTTTTGAGTTTTATATTGAAAAAAATCGGCTTGCCATTGGTTTTATTCAAGGAAATAATCGTAGAAGTAGAATTAGAGACTTTATAGTTAAATGTGAACAAAATGGACTTGCACCGATATTGATGCCTAAAGAATGTGAAACTAGATGGAATGCTACGTATGATTTTTTAAAAACTTGTTATAAATATAGAGTTCCTATTACACTATCTTTTAACCAATATTGTGGCTCGTTTGTTGATTCTGCCGATTGCATGTCACATGATTCTGATTGGGTTGTAATGAATGTTTTTGTTAAGTTTTGGAAAAAAATTATATAACTACGGTTGAATTTTTCGGTGCTTATTATCCTACTGTTTGTAATATTTTGACATATATAACCGATATTTCTGTTTTACTCAAAGAATATAAAAATAAAGAAGGTTACAAAGATGCTGTTGGTACCATGTTTGCTAAATTTAAAAATATTTTTTTTTTATTTCCCTTATTTACTTAGTTGGTGTTATGCTTAATCCGTGCATGAAATATAATATTATGTGTCACTTTAGTATTATTATTTATGCTAATTTAGAAATAAATACTAACAATGATTCTTAACAAGTACAACCTGATTTGTGGATGGCTATGGGTGTTGCGAATGAATACATAGATAAATTATATAATCACTATGCTGATTTAGTTGATTTAGCCATACCTACAAATATCACTCCAACTGTCGCTCCTCATCCTCCTGAGGAGCCATCACCTTCTAAAAGGCCGGCAGATAGTGGTTTTTCTGATCACTTTTATGATTTAAATTGTTGGAACAGTGTCGAGGAGGGAGCTTACACATCAACTTATCAGGAAGAGCTTAAGTATTATCTTCGGTCGCCGCTAGAGGATTGCAAACGACGGATCAACGCGTTGGATTAGTGGAGGAGTAATGAAACACAATATTCTGTGCTTTCAAGATTAGCTAGAGATATCTTGAATGTTCCAATGTCAACCGTTGCATCGGAGAGAGCTTTTAGTCAAGGACGACAACAACTTGGAGACAACCGACATTCATTGGGAAGCAATGCAATGATTGTTCTCGCTTGCCTCAGAGATTGGATTAGAGCCGAGCGAAGAAATCAAGGAATGGAAGTGGAGCCGAACGACGAGCAGAGACTTGAAGAAATTATGACTTCACGGGAGAACTCAGCAGAATCAAGTCCAATGCATGATTTTGCCCCCGTTGACTTTGACTATCTTATGCAAGTTCCCGTTAATATTAACATGAATGAGTTGAAGAAAATGATGCAAAATTTGTAGATTTTTCATTCATGTGAATTATAAATTTTGGATCATTTTGCAATAAATAAAATTCAACATTCATTCATTCTTTAGTCCTTACTTTGTAAATTTTTTCATTTAATTATTTAAATTGAATTTCTAGTTTAAATTAAAAACTTAGTTTTAATATATTATTAATTTACTATTAAGTATTATACTATTATTAATTTATTATATTAAGTAGCATATGTTTTATTTAAACTAGTGTATATATGTGTATATATTTTCTAAAATAGTATATATTTAACATATATATGTGTATATGTTTTATAAATTAGCGTATAACTATATATATAGTGTGTGTGTGTATATATTGTAGTATATATATATTTTAGTATTTTTTATTTAAAGTAGTACGTATATATTGAATGGTATGTATATATATGTGTATATATCTTCGATTGACATATATATTTAATGTATACATGTGTATATGTTTTATAAATTAGTGTATAACTATATGTATATTGTGTGTATATATTGTAGTATATTTTATTTAAAGTAGTACATATACATTTAATGGTACGTATATATGTGTATATATCTTCTATTGACATATATATATAACGTATACATGTGTATATATTTTATAAATTAGTGTATAACTATATATATAGTGTGTGTGTATATTGTAGTATATATATATTGTGGTATATTTTGTTTAAAGTAGTACGTATATATTGAATGGTGCGTATATATGTGTAAATATCTTCTATAGACGTATATATTTAACGTATACACATGTATATATCTTATATATTAGTGTATAACTATATATATAGTGTGTGTCTGTATATATTGTAGTATATATATATTGTTGTATATTTTGTTAGTAGCACATATATATTGAATGGTACGTATATATGTGTATATACTTTTTAAAATAGTATATATTTAACATATACATGTGTATATGTTTTATAAATTAGCGTATAACTATATATATAGTGTGTCTATATATTGTAGTATATATATATTGTAGTATATTTTATTTAAAGTAGTACGTACTTATTGAATGGTACGTATATATGTGTATATATCTTCTATTGACGTATATATTTAACGTATACATGTGTATATGTTTTATAAATTAGTGTATAACTATATATATTGTGTGTCTATATATTGTAGTATATTTTATTTAAAGTAGTACGTATACATTGAATGGTACGTATATATGTGTATATATCTTCTATTGATGTATATATTTAACGTATACATGTGTATATGTTATATAAATTAGTGTATAACTATATATATTGTAGTATATATATATATATTGTAGTATATTTTATTTAAAGTAGTATGTATATATTGAATGGTACGTATATATGTGTATATATATTCTATAGATGTGTATATTTAACGTACACATGTCTATATGTTTTATAAATTAGTATATAACTATATATATATATATATATAGTGTGTGTGTATATATTGTAGTATATTTTATTTAAAGGAGTACGTATATATTGAACGGTACGTATATATGCGTATATATCTTCTATAGACGTATATATTTAACGTACACATGTGTATATATTTTATAAATTATTATATATATCATTATATTGTAGTATATATCTTGTAGTATATGTTTTATTTAGAGGAATATATATATATATATATATATATATATATATATATTTAACTAACGTATAGTCGTATATACGATTACAAGTATAATTGTGTATATGTGTATATATTTTTAAAATTCAAATGTAGTATATATTATTTATATAGTGTATATATTGTTTAACATATATATAAAATGTATATAGGTGGGTATATATAGCGTGTATTGGAAAAAAAAACTTTTATTTTTATGGTTTTTGATCGATTTTGATCGGATTTTTAATCAGGTTTGACCGGATTTAGGTGAATTTGATCGGGTTGGACTAAGTGAACCTGTTCAGGATTGTTTTTAAAAAATTTACTGTTGAATTTGGACCTGGCCCGATCCACCTAACCACAACCCGGCTCGAACTGGTACACAACCTGGCTAAATTTCACGGGTCGGTTCCAGGTTGACCTGGCCCAACCCACTTGACACCCATAAGTCTATGGCTGAGGACAAGTCAACAAAACCATAATTCTATCTATAAGATTGGTGTTCCAAAGATCTTGGTTTGAGGGGAAAATAAAATTATGTTGACAATTCAAAATTGTCAATGCAAATGTTGGTTCATTCCCATGATGAAGACAAAGATGAGGATAGAGCATTACTACTTTTTTTATAATTAGTGAAATTATCTGTGCTTCGCGTGGTTAATTAAAAAATTAATATATTTTACTGATTATATATAAAAATATTAATTTTATAAATTGTTAGTTTCTTATTTTAATGAAATTGTAGATAATATTTATATTTAGATCAGAAAAAAAAATGTAGATCTCTGTCTTTATTCAAAATAATGATATGATCTTTTTATTTTATTCTCAATCTGTACAATCAAAATACTTCACATCTTTTTGAAATAAGCATTTTATATGTACATAGTTGAATTAAAAAAATCAACATGTGTTGTGATGTAGTGGTGGGACTACTCTACCCTTAACCAGAGGTCTGGGGTTCGAGCCATGCGTATGAAGAAAATCTTGTTGGAGCGTCACACCTAGAATGGGTACCTGACACCGAGTGAGAACAAAAAAAATAAATAATAATAATTAGAGTGTATGAGTGGTGTAGTAAATAGAATAAGAGGTCATATTTCGAAACAACAATTTACATATTAAATTAAAAATATTTTTTTTATTTCAATTTCCTTCATCTCTTATTTGAGTACTTATCTTACTTACAAATATCAATTCTTTTAAAAAAAATAATTTTCATGTCTGTTTTTATTATTATATTTGTTTATATATTTTAAATAAATTTTTAAGAAAATGTGAAAATGAAACAAACAAGAGTTATGAATAATATTTAAAAATAGAAGTTATAAAGAATTCAAATATCTTCAATGTAACTATGTCAAAAAGAGGCAAAAAATCAAGAAAAAAAAATCAAAACTATACAATATAGTACTTAAACAAAGAAAAATAGATTATACTAACAATCAAAAATCATTATCTCGTGATATTTAACAAATATTATAAGCAATTGATTATTACTTTAGTGACTACCGTAAATTAATTTTTTGATCAATCACACAGAAATGATACAATTAAAATATCAATACTATCAAAATTACTTCATGTTGTGAAGATTTTCTTGATTAGAAGAATACGAATACATACAAAAACTGTTAAACTTAAGAAAGCATCGCTAAGTACATAAAAATGAATTAAAAAAAAATTGAGAATAAAATATTTCTTGCCTTCCAATACTCTTTTTGTCTTACATATTATAATTCACAAGGTAAAGTGATAGAGAAGAAAAGGAATGGGAGTCTTCATGAAACAAAATATGAGTTTATATAACAAAACAGAGAAAAGTCATGAGACTTTCAAATTAAAGTTTGAGGGTTATAAAAATATAAATTATGGGAGTTACATATGAGTTATGAGTAATTACTTCTTATAAATACATTAAATATTAAAAAAAAAACTTAAAATATTCGAAGATATTATTGAAAATCCTACATTTTACTTTTAGCTCAATATTATTTTCTCTATCTAAAGAGCATTTGTATCAAGTAAGACAACAACAACAACAAACCCAGTGTATTCCCACCTGGTGGGGTCTAGGGGGGGTAAGATGTACGCAGTCCATACCTCTACCTCTAACGAAGTAGAAAGGTTGTTTCCGATAGTTTGTATCAAGTAAGAACAATGCAAAATATGTCACAAATAAGCACAAACTAAAATGAATGGAATGATATCATTTAAAAGAATAATTATATCTTTCAATTCTCCATTACTATATATAATAATTGTATATTAATATAATAACTTATACATAATAAATTATTATGGCTATTAACAAATTTAATGAAACTTAATAAATGGGATAAATTATACCTTGAATTATTTGGATGAATTGTGCATTCGATTCAATTAATAACATTGATCAATTAAGAACATTTATAACAGATTAATTAAATATGGTTATCTTTAATATTCTCCAGACCTCACTTTATGGGAATACTCTGGGTTTGTTGTTGTTGTTGTTGTTATCTTTAATATTCTATAAAGTTTTATAGTAAATTTTTCATCCTTATAAAATTAAGAAAAAGGCCAAAATAAATCACAAAAAAGATAAATATGATTCCAGGCCTTAAAGAGCGTCACGTCAGTAAATATATAATCCTCCTTTATACGCAATTTTTTTAAACTCATCCTTTTAAAATACTTAAAAATTTATTTCTAACTTAAGAAAATATTTAAAATAAGTCAATTCAAATCGGCTCTAAATAACCTATTAAAATTGACAAACTATATTAAAAGTGAAAAGTCTTTATAACCTTAATAAATATAATTTTCACCTTTACTCACTCGAAAACGAAGCCGAAACATGAGATATAATATTAATACCTCCAACTTCATTCCAACGAAGTGTATTAAACAATACTTAAATGCTTCAATTATTATCTCATGATGATTAAAAGAATAAAACTCTTCACCTTCTTACGTTATTTATAACATCAGTAATTAAAAAAATATTAAAAGTCTCATCAAATTTCAAAAGTCCAAAACGTACACACACAAAAAAATATCTTTCTCATTCAAACATATAGTCAACAGAATATATGCGATAACATTTTGAAAATTAATTTATATTAAAATAATTATAATTGAATGAGTACATTAAATGCATTAAGTAATTGTAAAATTATTCTAAAAGGAAAGGTGAAAAAAATTGAAAAAAATAAAAAATTAAGATAAATAAGAACTTGATAGGTACAAAGAAGGAAAAAAGAGAAATTTAAGGAATCTTATAAAAAGAATAATGATTAGGTTAATGAAGGGGAGAAAAAGTGGTAGTAAATTAACATAATAGAAGGGTAAAACAAGGTATTAGAAAAAGTAATTAATTATATTAATTATTATTAACACTATAAGTAATATTTTTTTTGGCATTAAATTTAGTTTTCCTAAGAATTTATTTAATTTTTACTCAGAAAAATTGAGAAAATTTTAAAAAAATTGACAAAAAGAATAAATATTAATGTTGATCATAAAAGGGGCAAATCACCTCTTCTTTTTCCTGTTTTTTTAAAAATTTCTTGTTATTATTATTATAATAATAATAATAACAATAATAATAATAATAATAATATGAATGAACTAAATATTAAAAAAAATAGAAAAAGAAACGATACAATCAAATTCAAATCTCAACGTTCCTTTTTATTTTTTTCTTTATTCCATACTTTTTTTTTATTTACTTTTTACTATTTGTATAATTTTTCATTATTTCTATAAATTTAATATGACCATATATGGAATAAAATAAGTAATTTATTATTTGAAATCTTTCTTAAAAAATTTGTAACAAAGTGAGCCACTACCGGTGCAATTCCTAAGATTATGGGATTCTCCTAAATATCACTAAGGAATAAAATTTTCCTAAATAATAGCACATCAAAAGATAAAATACTCAATAAATTAATAATAAATTTAAGCTAATACTTATTTATGTTTCTTCTTCTTGTTTCTTCCTCTGCTTCTTCTTGTTTCTTCCTCTGCTTATTTATTTAAAAAATAAATTTAAATGCTTAGCAAAAGCATCATCCTATTATATTTCTATAAATTCTTATTGCATAAAACTCATATTTGATACATGAGAGTTACTCTAGATGAAACAACGGGAGGAGGACTACTTGGTGATACATCAATTATAAGTGATTGTGAAGAAGAGAAATCATCCACTTTTTAACCATTGAAGGATTTTGTTGATGCTTTCACCATTGTTTTCTTGATATAATTGTGTAGGGGTTCTTACAGAATTTGCAATATAAAGGATTTGTCAGAATGTGTTTGGTTCCATGACCTTTCAACTCTTCAAAAACGGTAATGGAAGAATTAATGTGTAATTAATTTTTCACATAAATGAATAATATAAGAAAGAGGGAAATTTTTCAAGAAACAAAATAGTAGAAAAAGTTCAAAAAAATAAGAAAAAAGATAAATAAGATTCTAGGCTTTAGAGTGCGCCACGTCAGCAATCTTATAATTCTCTTTAATATATATATATATATATATATATATATATATATATATATATATATATATATATATATATATATATATACTAGTGGAATGGACCGCACTTTTTGCGGTGATAAACTATTTTATTAAATAAAAATATAAGTTTTACTATTATTCAATTGCAACGAATGTGTTAAGATTTTTTTTAGTTTTCAAATTCAAAAAATGAGAGTTAATACTTTAAATTCATAACATTATTTATAATTAATTGTGTAGTTTATTCAAAGTTTTCACTCTTTGAAAATTTATGATCCTTTAGAGATACTTGATTTTATCTATCTCTATGTAAATGTTATAACTTTATATTTTTTACTAAAAAATTATTTAACATATATAAATAATATATCAAAACACAATAAATGTAAGAATTGTAATTAAAAGTTTATAAATTAAAAATATTATTTTGATTTTGTATCTGTGTATATATAATGTTAAAGTAATAAAATTTTAAAACTTATTTTAAAAGACACTACAAAATAAATTATCAGGATCCTTAGTTATTATTAGGATTCACATTCTCTGAATTTAAAAAAATATATTAAATTCATATTTGGAAACTCAAACTTTCAATTCTCACCATCAATACATATATGAAGCTAGGCATTAGAAAAGTGATGTGACGCCTCTATTTGGCCAAAAAAATGATTTGCTTTTTAATTTTGAATAATTTCGTCAAATTTAATTTACTTATTATTATTATTTTACAAAAATAAATATGTCAATTACCGTTTCCTCTAGTCATTTACATTTCTCAGTAATTATACTAAAATCACGAGAATTGCATTATTTTGCATGGATAAGAAACTGCCATAATTGATATGTGAAAAGGTGGTAGCATTAATTTCTAATTAATTTTAAAATTAAAAAATAATTAAAACTTTAAAACGTATGAAATTTAACAGATACAAAAATATATGCTTGCACTAATGCTTTATCATAAAGATTTTGAAGGGGTACACCACATGATCACAATATACATCAACTTAATTGTAAGTACATCTTTTAATGTTGAGTTTTAATTACCAATAATTATATTGAGAAATATGAAAAGGATAGTAAATTAGTAATTGTAATAATTAAGGAATCAACTTTTACATTAATTACTTAGAAAATAGAAAAAGTCAAAAAACAAAGAGAAAAACAAATTATGTATTGCATTAAAATGTAGAAATAAATAATAATTATCTGTACTAAAAGAGATGCTTTTTATATAACTTTAAAGAGGTTATATAATTACATAAATATAAATTTATGGTCTTATATGCTATTTTCCTTCTTCTTTTCTTTTCAAAACAAAAAATTGTGAATAATATTTTAATTTCTTTTTTTTTTTATCTTAAATACTCTATTTTATTGTCAAATTTTTTAATTTAATGCTTGAACAAATAGGTGTTGGATTTTTTTATTTTTTTTTTAAATAGCCAATAAACTAAATGCTAAAGTTATAAGTTGGACATATTCATCTTTTTTTTTACTTTTAAGCTTATTTTGATACTTTTCCGACCTAAAAGTAAATGTTTAAAACAAAAATTCTTCAAACACCAAAAAAATAAGAATAAAAAAGGGTCTTAAAAGCTAAAAAAACGTAAAATAAATTAATCCAAACTCTCGAAGTTCTTGAAGTTATTAAATTTTCGTTCTTCAAAATGCTTCTAGCGATAGTTTTTAACCTCGATATCAAATTTAGAAATTAGGAATGCACTAACATGCAAAAAACAATAACATCAAACACATAATGTTCATTTTAGAATGTTGCAAAAAATTAAAAAATCATAATAAGAATTTACAAAATCTAGTCACAACTTAACATAATGAAATATGTGTGTACAACTATAGTCATATGAAAAAAAGCAAAAAATAAAAGGAGGTCATTTCTCTTTTTCAACATTCTATTTTGTCTCATCTATCATCCTATATTGTCGTCATTACGTTTCTAAAATACAATTTTAAGAAATAAGAGAAAAAAGTATCACAATAAAAATTGAAAAATTTAATTATAACTTAACATAATGAAACATGTGTGTACAATTATAGTCATATGAAAGAGAAAAAAATAAAAAATCATTTCTCTTTTTCGTTACTACTGTAGTCATTCATTACAAATATTCATTCTTTATTGCCTTCACTTCTTTTTTTCATTTTTTTCATTGACACTAAATTTTACAGTTACAACTACATAATACAAAAAAAAAAGAAATCAATTATCACTGAGATTATGTTATATTAATTTCTCTTATGTGGGTTGTCTCAAGCACATGGTGAATCGGGTTCTATTGCAAAAATCTATTTTAAGGATAATTTTGATTTATTTTATGAAATTTTTAATAATTTATTTATTTAGTAGATTATGTAAGAAAAATAAAAAAATTAAGGTGTCACATCATCTTATCTATATTTCCTCTTTATATTTATTTTTAGTATAACGACAAATAAAAGTGAACAAATTATATCTGTAGTAATTTAAACTATTTAGAGAAAGCAAAAGGAATATGTATAATTTTCTTAAGAAAAGATATTCATCTCAAGTGGTTCTTATGTCCTTCTCCTCAAATCTTTACATAGTTATCATTTCATCTTTGCTTCATTTGTTCACTATATGATCTTCTTTTTATCCCTGTAAAAAAATAATACACCATAAAAATTAATACATTATGAAAAAAGTATAAGAAAATAGATTTAAATTATACATGTTCTTACTTAAAAGTTACAAACAATATAAGATAACAATAATAATAAATTTAATGTAATCTTATGTATGAGTTTAGCAAATCAATTAAAATGTCAAAGGAAGAACAAGAAGAAGCATACCCAAAAGAAAACAATAAGGATGCCATTTTAGAAGGTATACAAATGATATTTTTTAAAAGAATATATGAAAGTTCAAAAAGTATATAGTGAATGAAATATCCTTAATTTTGATGATGGAGGAAAAAAGACTTATAATACTTCTATTTATAAGGCAACAACATGGAATATCAAAGATATCATGAACATGACTATTAATATAATTTAGGAGTTATGATAATCAAATGTGATGAGAGTAATGGTAAAGAAATATTAAATTTCTATATTAAAGAATAAGAATAAATGAAGGAGTAGTAATTGATCCATTTATTTTGATTTTTAAAAAGATTGATTGATTAATAAAAAAAGAAAGAAAAAAAGAAAGTTCAAAAAAACCACACACAAAAAAAAAAGCATTAGAGGCCTCTAATATATGCCACATAGGATTGACTAAAGTTCTATATATATATATATATATATATATATATATATATATATATATATATATATATATATATATATATATTGATTGATTGATTTCTAAGTTTGATATGGGATAATCAATGTGTGTCTACAAGATTACACATTAATGAAAACGTTACTTTAATGGTAGTCATCAGTCTACGATATCTCCTTATTTTTTTTAAGCGTGATTTGCACAATTTCACTACAAGTAGAAATTGAAAAATTTATGGCCGCAAATAAAGTGGAAAAAAAATGGAAAATTCTCATGGCCAAACGGATCTGCTATCTTCTTCTTCGAGTTAATTTTTCATACTATCATTCAACTAATAACTTTTATCTCGAAAAGTTATTCAACTCTTTTTTGTATCACAAAAGCAACTAACCAAAAGTAAAGGGTAGCTTGGTGCACTAAAGTTTCCGCTATGCGCAGGGTCTGGGGAAGGGCCTTACCATAAGGCTGTATTGTACGCAGCCTTCGTTGCAGTTCTGGCAGAGGCTATTTCCAAGTGAACCTATGACCTCCTGATTACATTTTAATTAGTTTACCAGTTACTTTAAGGCAAAAGCAACTCAACTAATAATAATTATTTTTGAAAGTCACTCTGCTTTACTTCTTTATTATATTACCTGAATGTGAAACCATTTGAATATTCAATCAACATATTAAAGGCAGTAAGTGCCCTAAAACCTTTCTAAATTTGACCAATCTGCCTACATTATCAGAACGGAAACATAAAATGTCACGTTTGATAATATGTACACAAAAAAAACTAATATCCAGTTGAACTTATTTTCCACTAAGCGGGGACTAGTGGGTAGATAACTGTGGTGGCGCAAATGCGTTTCTCTGCCTTCATAATAAAAGCCTTCGAAGATTGATACCACTAAAAAAGTTAATTTGGTACTCATTTCATCTCATTTTATGTGATATTATTTAATTTGATACGATGCTTAAAAAAAAAAAGCAGAAGGATTTTGAAACTTATAACCTAAAACAATTTTTTAGATATTTCTGTTGTTGCAATACATTTCATTAAGGGTTAAACTGTTTCTAATTATAACGTCACATTTTTGGGACGGACTGAAAAAGAAAAATATGTCGCAGAAACAATAACATATATATATATATATATACTTCCTAATGTGTTGGTAAAGGTTATCTTTTGTGTGTACTATTTGTTTAAAAAACTGTGATGGCGATAATGCATTTCTCTGTCTTAATAATAAAAGCCATAGAAGATTGATGCCAATAAAAAAGTAAATTTGTTACTCTCTGTTTTATGTGACATGATTTGACTAAAATAGTAAAATTTTAAAATTTTTAGTCCAAAATAATCATAAGATATTTGTGTGACCATAAAACATTCACCAGGGATAAAAAAGGAAATACAAAGTTAAATTGCTTCTATTTATAATAACAATGTTGACATTTTTTTTTTGAAACAGATTAAAAAAAAAATATGTTACATAAAATGAGTTGAAAAACAGATATATATACTTCCTATGTGTTGGTAAAGGTTATCTTTCATGTGTACTGTGTTTAAAAAATTGTGGTAATAAAGCACAATCTCTCCTTGAGTCCAATTTGGTGGAAGTGGGAGCAGTGGTGCACTTTCTTAGCTAAAATACTTAAATTAGCAAAGCGAGGGACAAAGAAATAAGCAGGAGCAAACAGGGAGCTTTACTAGGAAAAACAATGGAGTTGGATAGTGTCCTAGTTCTTTTGCTTGTATTTTCTAGTTCTTGCTTAACGCTTTTCGCAAGTGAGGAAATTATCGAGGTGGGGAAATCGATCACTAGTAATCAGAAAATGGTTTCAGCTGGTGGAACTTTTGCGTTAGGCTTCTTCACTCCTGGCAATTCTACATTTAGCTACCTTGGCATATGGTACAATACCATCCCACGACAAACGGTAGTTTGGGTTGCTAATAGAGAATCGCCAATCCCTCAGCATTCTACTGCAGTTTTCACTATTGGCGATGATGGGAATTTAGTGCTTTTTGATGAAAAGGACAAACTTATTTGGTCATCAAATGTTTCATCCACAAATTCTACTATTGGAGCACTGCTAGATAATGGAAATCTTGTGCTCACTCATGGTGAGTCCAATATATTGTGGCAGAGCTTTGAGCATCCTACAGATACATTTCTGCCTGAAATGAAAATCGGTTATAATAGAAAAACTGGCAAGCGAATTATGATTAATTCCTGGACAAGTAATGAAGATCCTCGGCCTGGAAATTTCTCTTTTGGAATAGACCCTGAAGGACGTCCGCGGTTTTACATTTTCAAGCAAAACAGTATTCATTTTAGGTTTGACGATACTTATGAATACTTAGGAGGGAATCTCAGAGGAACTGCATGGTATCTTTCTATTGTTTCTCAAAATGATGAAGTATATTTAACTTATGGTCACATCAAAGGCTGGATAACACTAAGGGTCTTCGTGGATCCTGCTGGGCATCTACAGGTGCTGTCCTGGACTCAATATGCTAATAAGTGGAAATTTATATTTCAGGTACCACAAACTCTTTGTGATATTTATGCGCAGTGCGGTCCATTTGGCAGCTGTGGAGGATTAACAAGTGAATTATGCATGTGCTTAACCGGATTTAAACCAAAATTTTCGACAGATTGGGATAATGGGAAATGGACGGATGGTTGTGTTAGAAAAGTAGCATTGGGTTGTGATGGCAAAGACAGGTTCTTGAAATATGAGAATATGAAGTTACCTGATCACACTATCTCCTTTGGACATATGAGTGTTCACGAGTGTGAAACTCAGTGTATCAGGAACTGTTCCTGCTCAGCTTATGCTTATTTAAATAGCACCTGTTTAATATGGTTTGGAGATTTACTGGACCTTGGCCGCAACTATTCTAATGGCAGAGTTCTCAATGTTCGAGTTCATGGCTCTGAGCCAAGTATTTTCACTTCCATCCTTATTAATTCTACTTAACAGCGATTCTTTACGTCATTGGTGTAAGAACTATATTTAGTTATCTTTTTGTCTTCTGGATGCAGTTACCCATGGTGGATCAGGGTATTCAGCTCACAGACAAAAAAATTTCATTGCAAGAATTGTTTCTGCGATATGTGCCATATTGGTTCTTATTAGTTTTATTTTGTTTATCTCCAAAAGAAGGTTGAGAAGACAAGGTGTGTCTAGTACTCCTTAATTATTAAATTAGTGCTACTACTGAATTCAAATTTTGTATGGATTACACTGGTTTGCTTTACTTATTTCTGTTTGAAACTAGGCTGGAAGAATGGAACTAAAGCTTTAATTAGGTCCGTGTCTAGTTTATATTCAGTTGAAAAAAGTGATATCAAGTTGCTGCAGTACAACCTGCAGAAAATAAGAGAGGCTACTAACGACTTCCATGGAGAAAACAAACTTGGAGAAGGTGGATTTGGTCCCGTGTTTAAGGTACTAAATTCAGTGTTGATATTTTACTGCTGCTACTTGAGATATACGTCTCATTTTCCTTTCATGACTGTGGAGGATGTGGTTTTAAACATTCTGTTTAAGGGGTTTCTGGCTGAGGTCGGAGACATAGCTATCAAACGGCTAAGCAGGAGGTCATCACAAGGACTAGAGGAGTTCATGAATGAATTGAAACTAATTGCAAAACTACAGCACAAAAATCTTGTCAGCCTCTTAGGATGTTGTGTTGAAGGAGAGGAGAAGATTCTAATCTATGAGTATATGTCCAATTGCAGTTTGGACAAATTTCTGTTTGGTTCGTCTTCTCTCCGTTTAAGGCTTCACATAACTTAAAAACTTTTTCTTCCTTTCAATTCCTTTTGGTAAATAAGATATTCATTTTTCTTTGTTAGACCCGTCGTTGAAGGTTTCACTCAATTGGGGTACACGTTTTGGGATAATAGAAGGAATTTCTCAAGGAATGCTTTACCTACACAAGTACTCAAGATTAAAAGTCATTCACAGGGACTTGAAAGCAAGCAACATTCTTCTAGATAACGAGATGATCCCCAAAATATCAGACTTTGGAATGGCAAGGATTTTCGGTACTGATCAAACACAGGCCAATACAAACCGAGTGGTTGGTACATAGTAAGTGTAACTCCTGATGATTTTTTATTTGACTGGTTTCTGAGCTTTACTAGAGCCATTTGCCTGTTGTGTATATCTAATGGAGATTGATTTATGTGAATGTGACATAGTGGCTATATGTCTCCGGAATACGTAGTATATGGCCAGTTTTCGGAGAAATCTGATGTGTTTAGCTTCGGAGTGTTGCTGTTAGAAATTCTGAGCGGTCAGCGTAACTCAGACTTTCTCATGACTGAAATTTCCGCGTCCCTCTTAGGATGGGTAAGAATACTCAAGACATTTGAAAACGTTGTCCAATTTTTTTTTCTGTCACTCTTTTTCCTTTTTTATCAATAAGGCCGATTCATGTGAACTTTTAGGCATGGAATAAGTGGAAAGAAGGAAGAATACTGGAGTTGATTGATCCATCTGTAAGAGAAACCTGTGACAGTAACAAAACGACAAGGTGTATTCTGGTTGCGCTTCTTTGTGTTCAAGAGATTCCAATTGACCGGCCAACAATGTCTGATATAGTTGTTATGTTAAGCAATGAAACGATGCTCATCCCTGAACCAAAAGAACCTGCTTTTCGCAGCAGCTGGCAAGCTCCGCAGTTAACTGATGTATCCATAAATGAGATGACAGTTACCTTGCCGAAACCTCGATGAGAGCATTTATTAGTTTTCCGATTTCTTGTAGTAAATTTTTCTTGTGAGCATAGAACCACCATAATTATGTTTGTAGAGAGGAGAGATGTTTGATATCTTCCTTGAGAGGGACTCCAGTTTGGGAGAAATTTAGGCTAATCAAGGGAGTTTTACTTCAAAAACTGGGATTCACTTGTTACCAGATAATAAGATCCTTAATTGTTGGACTTACAAAAGTGTAGTCTCTGGAAGGAATACACAGAATTCACTGTTTCACTGATGTTGTCTTGGTTTTTTTCCTCTTTCTTCAGTGTATCAAATGTGTGTTCATCTTGCTTTTGAAGTTCACTTGGCTTAAATTTTTGTCAAATTTAAATTTTTATGATAATGAAGTTTGTGTCTAACTCAACTACACTAGCTCATGAGGGAAGGATTTTGCAATACATATAAGTAGACTAACCAACGTCATATCTTTAACCCACTTCATGATCAGGCCCAACTGGAGCATGGACGGGGAGTGCAAACGTGGATGACCCTGACTCTAAATACCATGTAAAAATATGATGTTTGAGCCCAACTCAAAACCAAAAGTTCTGATTTACAGAGTGAAAAGATGTTTAAAAGAAAAAAGAACTTAATGGTTGCAAATGTGAATATTAGAGTCAATAAGAATACGTGGGAAAAGAATTATGTAGTGGTTGAAGCTTAAAAAACTGGTAACCTGTCTCAGTCTTTCATTTAAATACTCCCTGCATTTTAAAACAGAGAAAAGCATTTTTAATCATTTCCATGGATGTGGAAAATCTCATTTTGTCCAAATACAATCCACTTTCTCTATATCCAAGTGACTAATGTTTTCACATTCCACATAGAAACATTAGTGCCAACTGGAACCTTTTAGCAATATTTATAACTTAGGCAATGATGATTTGACAAATTCAAGTGCTTCACTCGTGAACATAAACCATTTAGCATGTATCAGAAGAATAGAAAAATTAGATCATCCAAGAAACCGTCAATCCACGAGCAGAGACACTATCAGAGTAGGAAAACGTATGTATAAAAGAGAAAATTTGAAATGGAACCAAGAGAAACCTTATTCTCTACCATTACATAAAAAGACTTAAAAGGATCCGTAGAGGCTGAAAGACCAGAGAAGTCCCTCATGCCGAGAGTGTCTGTGAGGGCGGAAGCCACTCTTTTGTTCAATTTCACTCTATATAACAAGGAATAGTCATTATTGTAACACATATAGATTCTGCACATGAATGTGTTGCTAAAGGTCATCTTTTGAACGAGGAAACCTTTGCACGCATTGGTTACCTTTTGAGAGGCCTATGCCTCATAGAAACTGTCACTGTCCCTTGGCCTATAGATTCCGACTCTATCATTATCTTATGTTTGGAGAAGTGCTAAATTTGTGTATGCACATTCTTTGGCAGAGAGGGACCACAAATCCTTTTAATTCTCTCATTGTTTTAAACGTCATAGAAATCTTCGTTTAAAAATTATTTGTCATAAAGAACATTCTCTTTATTTAAGTACAACTTGCTAGAAGTGGAAGACATGGACCATAGAGGTGCACTTTCCTAGATAAAAAACTATAAGGCAAAATAGGGAAAATAAAAAAGAACCAGGTGCGGAGAGTCTCCATCTCTGAATTCTACTGCAGTTTTCACTATTGGTGTTGATGGGAATTTAGTGTTTTTTGATGAGAAGGGTAAACTCATTTGGTAATCAAATGTTTCATTCCCACAATGTTGCAGAAGCATCGGTTGCTTGATATGCTGGATAATGGATAGAGAACAACGATGTCAGAATGCATCATAGAACTGAACTCTTAACTGTAATCACTGATACGCTGACGAGTAAAACTACTAGCAACCTTACTCTCAAGCCCTTTATTGAGGGTGTCTGTAGAACACAGGGAAGTAACTATTACTCACTGATACAGGGAAGCTAACAGGGTGGTGGATTATGTAGCCAAGTTAGCCACTACTTTGGATGATCAACTTTTGACTCATAATGTCAGTCAATTGCCAAAAGATGCATTAGGGGATCTTATTTTTTGAATAGAAGGCAAGTTCCTAATGTGAGGCTACGATATGACAAAACCAACTCTTTTGTTAGGCAACAACAACAACAAACATACCCAGTATATTCCCACCAAGTGGGGTCTGGAGAGGGTAAGTGTACGTGGTCCTACCTTAAATGTGAGATAGAAAGGTTGTTTTCGATAGACCCTTGACTCAAAATAGAACAATCTAAGATAAAGAACAGTAATAGTATGAATAGTAAAATAACAAGATATAATAGGGATTAGCAAATTGAATAATACCATAAACAAGATACTCCAAATAACACACCAAAAGATACCATACCCTAAACTCATACCAACCTTCTACCCTAATCCGCCTCCTCCACAACTTCCTATCTAGGGTCATGTCCTCGGTAAGCTGGAGTTGCTCCATATTACGTCTAATCACCTCCCTCCAATAATTCTTTGGTCTACTTCTATCACGTTTCAAACCATTCCTAACCAACCTCTCACACCTCTGCACTGGGGCATCCGTGCTCCTCCTCATCACATGACTAAACCATCTCAACCTCGTTTTCCTCATCTTTGCTTTCACCAAAGCCACACCCACCTTATCTCGAATAACCTTATTTCTAATCCTGTCTTTCCTAGTATACCCACACATCCACCTAAGCATTCTCATTTCTACCACCTTCATCTTCTAGATATGGGCCTTCTTAAAAGGCAACACTCCGCCTCATACAACAACGCCGATCTAACCACCACTCCGTAGAACTTGCCTACCCTACCCCAATCCGATAAGTGACATCTTCGTCAATTTCTCCATTCTCCTAAATCATAGACCCTAGATACTTAAAACTATCTCTCTTACTTATAGAATGAGTATCAAGCTTAACAACCACATAGGACTCATGAGACACATCACTGAACTTACACTCCAAATATTCCGTCTTGAACCTACTCAACCTAAACCCTTTAGACTCAAGAGTTTGCCTCCAAACCTCAAATTTAGCATTAACTCTACTACGTGTCTCATCAATCAAGACTACATCATCCACAAAAAGCAAACAATAAGGCGCCCCACCTTAAATATGCCGCATCAAAATATCTATCACCAAGGCAAAAAGAAACGGACTAAGCGTCGAACCTTAATGTAACCCCATCAAAATGGGAAAGTGCTCTGAGTCCCCTCCCCCAGTCCTAACCCGAGTCTTGGCTCCTTCATACATATCCTTAATTGCCCTAACATACACTATAGGTATACCTCTAGCCTCCAAACACCTCCAAAGAACCTCCATGGGAACTCTATCATAGGCTTTTTCTAAGTCGATAAACACCATGTGCAAATTCTTCTTCCTATACCTATACTACTCCACCAGCCTCCTGACGAGATGGATGGCTTCAGTAGTCGAGCACTCTGGCATAAATCCAAACTGATTTTCAGAAATAGTAACAATCCTCCCAAACCTCAATTCTACCACCCTCTCTCAAACCTTCATAGTATAACTCAACAACTTGATACCCCTATAATTGCTGCAATCCTGAATGTCGCCCTTATTTTTATACAACGAAATCATCATACAACACCTCCAAGCCTCAGGCATCCTCGCCATCTTAAAAATTATGTTAAACAACTGAGTCAACCACTCCATACCTACCCTTCCTGTGCACTTTCAAAAATCCACCGGAGTCTCATCTGGCCCCATCATTGTACCTCCACGCATCCTACGAATAGCCCCCTTAACCTCCTCAACCTTAATGCGCCTACAATAGCCATAATCACGAAACCTCTCAGAATGCTTCAAATCCTCCAACACAATGCTAGTATACCTTCTTTCATTCAGGAGCTTATGAAAGTAAGACTGCTATCTCTTTCTAATACAACCCTCATCCACCAGAATTTTGCCGTCCATATTCTTAATACACTTCACTTGATCCAAGTCCCGAGACCTCCTCTTTCTAACCTTGGCAAGCCTATACAACTTTTTATCCCCACCTTTACTATCCAATGACGTCTATAAACTCTCGAAAGCAGCATCCTTAGCTCTCGTGACCGCTAACTTTGCCTCTCGCTTAACAATCTTATATTTCTCCATTTATCTTCTTCATCCTTACTCTAAACCAACTTTGCATACGCTCTCTTCTTAGCCTCCACTTTTCTCTTCACCTTCTCATTCCACCATCAGTCTCCTTGGTTCTTGCCAGAGCCTCCACTTTCCCCTTCACCTTCTCATTCCACCATCAGTCTCCTTGGTGCTTGCCCACGCGGCCTCTGGAGACCCCCAACATCTCTCTAGTTGTCTCCCTAATGCAATTGGCAGTATCGTCCCACATACTATAAATATCCCCTCCACTTTCCTAAGCCTCCCTCACCATCAACTTATCCCCTATATCTAATGCACTGGCTAAAGTCAGATTACCCCATCGAATCCTCGACTGATCCTCCACCCCTCTCCTACTCCGCTCCTTTCTGATCTTTAAGTCTATCACTAAAGGCTTATGTTGGGTCGAAAGACTTTCACTCAGTAAAATCTTACAATCCCTACAAATACCCCTATCTCCTTTCCTGAGGAGCAATAAGTCAATTTGAGTCTTGGACACTCAACTATAAAAGGTAGCCAAGTGAACCTCCTTCTTGGGAAAGTTCAAATTGACTACCACCAATCCAAACGCCGAGAAAAATTCAGAAGTGCCACTCATTCAATATTTCATACACCAAACCCATAGCCTCCATGCACATCATCATATCCTCTCGAAGATTATCCTATGTGCCCGTTGAAATCACCTCATATGAAAAGTTTCTCATTATTGGGTACACCCCTCACCATCTCATCCAAATCCTTCCAAAATTTCTTCTTCTCTTCATCATCCAGGCCTACATGTGATGCATACGCACTAATAATACTCCAAGAAGACCCTCCAATAACTAGCTTAATTGACATCATCCTATCATTGACCTTCTTAACCTCTACCACTTTCTTCCAAAGCTTGTCATTTACTAGAATGACTACACTATTTTTGTTCCTCACGTTTCCTGAGTACCACAACTTATAACCATCTACTACCCTCGCCTTAATACCTACCCATTTGGTTTCTTGGAGACACGCTATGTTAATTCGCCTTTTCCTAAAAAATTTCACTAGCTCTAATAACTTCTCCGATAAAGACCCTATGTTCCACGACCCTACTCTCAACCTATAGTCATCCTTAGCCCCTTTACCCTTACTACCCCTGCCCTGCCCCCGTCCCAGTCCCCAACCCAAGCCCCGCCCAAAGACATGACCCTACGCCAATACTATCTTCCACAACCACCAGGGACAGCACAGGCCAATAACACTAAGAGCATAATGCTTAGACAATAAAGTAAACTAAATAAGTACTATCAAGCCCATACTACCGAACTACTAAGAACAACAAAAATGGCTAAGATACAAGTAGAATACACAAATAAAATACTATACTATGAAATACAGAAATAAACAAGTAAATCGTCACCCATAAATAAGATAGTCAACCAAGACGCAAAGAAAACAAAATTGAAATAGGTTGATTCATAATATTAGTCAATCGCCAAGAGGTGCATTTGGATCTTATTGTTTGGATAGAAGGCAAGTTCCTAATGTGAGGGTACGATATGACAAAGACAACTTTTTTGTTAACTAGAATTGTATTTCATTGTATTTGGAGAGGGTGTGAACACCTAATGTTAGACACTCACAAAGATTGGTAAGGTCTACTACACCTAGGTAAGGTTTAGTCCTCCCCTCCCCTCTTTTGTGCTCTCCTTAAAAAAAATCAAATGTTTCATTCACAACAGGGTTAGCTTCAAATTCTATTGTAGAAGCACTATTAGAAAATGGAAATCTTGTTCTTACGAGAGATGGTGAGTCCAATATATCGTAAGAGAGCTTTGAACATCCTATGGATACATTTATGCCTGAGATGAAACTTGGTCATAATAGAACAAATAGTGAACAAATTCTGATCAATTCATGGACAAAATGTGGAGATCCTCGCCCCAAAAATTTCTCTGATGCAGTAGATCCTGCAGGGCATTAGCCCTTTTACAACTGGAACAAGTTACTGTTGGACTCAGGGGCGGATCTACTTGGGAGAAAGGGGGTGTCACAGCACCTGATCCCTCGACTAAAATTTTTTTATGCAGGTAGAAGTTTTAGTATTTATAATAGAGAAAAGACATCTTTTCACCCCTGAACTTGTTTACTCAACTCACTTTAGCACTTCAACTAAACTTTCATTTATTTACATCCTTAACATCTTTAAAGTGAAACAATATATATATATATATAGAGAGAGAGAGAAAGAGAACAAGAAAACAAAATTAACATTTTCCCTTCTTCTTCTTCAAAACCCAACCCCCATCCCACCCCCACCCTAAATTCTCCTCCCCAAATCTGTCAACCCCCACCCCGCTTCTCCTTCAACTATCAATTCCACCACCACCATCCCCCCTCCCCTCCCCCATACCCTAATTTCTTCTTCTTCAATTACCAAATTCTTCAGCCCACTTCTAATTTTTCTTCTTCAATCCCTTGACTTCTTTTTTTCCCAGCACAATCTGAAATTATAAATTCGAAAAATCAAATTATACTTGATAAACAAGCCAAAATACGCAAAAGTATCATCGTTAACTAAAAACTATGATGCAGAAACAATAAATGGAGTTCTTAGGGATGACAGAATGAAATTGGATTAGAAAAAATAAAAGTTATCTTTGTGGATTTGAAAATTTGAAATTAAAATTGAAATTGAAGAAAAGTTATTATTAGCGGTGGTGAATGGTGGTGGTAGTGTTAATGGTGGTGGTGGTGCGTATATTCTTTTGTGGATATGTTTTAATCGTTTCCGGTGAGTTTTACCGGAATATTAGAGGGAAATATAAATTATTTTGTCAATGTTTATATAGGCAAAATAAAGTGAGATATAGCTGATGAAGATTGCTTCCTACTTGAAAATTCTTTCAATTTTGGCCGTATTGTTCATATATCATGTTAAAAAATCGACGTGGCTTAGGTGTTTGATCGTTGATTTAGAGAATTTCGTTTTGGTTTGATCCGATTTATCAAGTGAATTGAATTTTTGATCACTAATTTATGATTTTTTTTTATGAGGGTTGAATTTGGTCGATAAAAATGGCGTTTCCCGACTGAAATTGGAGATTTGGAAGAGGGGTGGGGCGGAGGGCGGTGGTGCTAGAAGCTAGGGGAGGGTTTGAAGAAGGAAATTGGGGGTCGGGTATAAATATATTGAAAAATAAATATTTTTTTTATATAAAAATAGTATATATATATATATATATATATATATATATATATATATATATATATATATATATATATATCTTTTTAAAAAAAATATATAAAAATAGCATATGTGTGGAATTACTATTTTTTTTATTAAATATAATTTCTTACGTGACAATGACATGGTGTTGATCTAGCAATGACATGACGCGTGTGCAATTCACTCTTCATTGTGAGACTGGAATTGTGATTTTGAGGTTGTATTTAATTACTTGAAAATTATTAAGGGAGTAAATAATTATAAGTTAAATTACAATACTAAAGTGAGTTGAGCGGATAAGTTCAAAAGAAAATGATATCTTTTTTTTTTTTATAATATACTAGAAAAGGTTGGCACCCATGTCATAAATATTACATAGATGTGACTGGTCCGTTGGTCAATGGTCAGGGTGCCAGACCCCAACCCCCGAGTTCAAATCCCGCTGATGTTCCCGTTTTTCATATTTTACCTTTTTTTTTTTTTTACTTTTTTGCATTTCACAAGCACAGGTTGTTTTCTTCTTGTTTCCCTTTTCCAGTTTCCTGTACTTTTCTTCTTTTTCTAATTCCACGATTCCTCCAATGCAATCCATCTATTAGTTTGTTTATCAATTTATCTCTTTAGTTTTTTTAAATCTTCAAATATTTAATTGAATGAATAATAACCTTTTTATCCTTCCAATTTACATTTTATCTATTAAATTTTATTCTTTCTATATATGCAACTTCAAGTTACCAAGGACATGATCTAAAATAGAAGGATGTGTAAGACAAGTATTGAAATAGACAATTAGTAAGGTAGGAGTGTGTTTTTTTTCTTTTTTCTTTTTTTTTTTTTTAAGGAAGGTAGGAGTGATGGTGCGCCTTTTGAGGGTTTTGGCTTTTCGGTGTTTGTGGTGGTACTAGTTGTAGTATTGTAGTCCCTTGCTTGTGATATTTACGGTATTCAGATTTCGGTTCGTATAAAACTCATTTTAGTTTGATGATCGTATATTTGTTATGTACAAAAATTCTTGTAAATCGAACTAAATTAGCCCAAAATGGATCAAAACTTGCTAAATTTAAACCCTAATTCTATGTCCATCACAAAGTTTGCTTGAAAACAGTACCATCCACAATCTTCAAATCTTGTATCCACCTCTGCTGTTGGTGGATCTGAGAATTCAGCTTAAGACACAAGATTTTTGTTGCCACAATTGCTTTTCCAATATCTGCCATCTTGGTTCTTTAGTATTTTTGCCTTAATGTTCAAAACAAAGCACTTGAAAAGACAGGTGCATCTGATAGAGCGTACAAATCATACGCGGAGGAAGCATGAACGTGGATCACTAAACTAAGGTAAAAACTAGGTATTGCAATTTAAATGAGATTGAGAAAACACTAACCTGCACACAACTCTTTCCAGATAAAGCAATCCAGGGTTGTAGCCTTCTTCATTCAAGATAAAGCAATCCAAGGCTATAACCTTGTACTAAAGACTGACTAATCTATTCAATGATCACTTATGTGGGCGAGTAAATTTTTGGTTTACCAAGAGAGAATTTCATCCGTGAAAGAAATTCCCCTTTATAATCACATTTTCAACTGAAGTGAAAAACACGTTTCAACTGGAGTAAAAACGTGAGAGGGCGTTTTTCACGTTTGCACGTATCTTTTTTGCTGAGACATGAGGGCGTTGTCCCACAAAAACTATGCAAATTCTAGAAAACCAGTAACAAAAACAATTTTTCTGTCTTTTAGAATACTCCGTTTCTTTTTAAAAACGATTATTTTATTCGCTTAAAATAGTTGATTTGTTTCAATTTAGTTGTTACTTTTATAAAATTAAGAGAATATTATATTTCTTTTAATACTAATTTTATTATTAAATGACTAAATAAAATATATATATATATACTCAAATTTATATTTTTAAAGCATAACTAAAAAGACTAATATAGTAAAATAAGACCCTAATAAATTTTTTCGAAAAGTACAAAGTCAATAGTGGTCAACTATTTTGAAACGAATGGAATAATTAATCAAGTATAGTAGAGATAATAAATCTATAATCTATATCTATATCTATAATCTCTATCTCTCTCTATATATATTTATATATTAAAATTGTGAAGAATCTTAGAAATGTTGTTTGAATTTTTTGTCTTTTATTAAAGTATCTGTTTTACATAAAATCGTCTTTTCACTATTTTTTTTCTAATATTTAAGAGTTAAAAATTAATTAAATATATTTGTAATAAAATCTTTCCTTATTAGTCATCAGAATTAATAACAACTAATACTTTTTTCATTAGTTTAAGAATTTTAAATCAACTAAATTTGATTTTAAAAAGATTTGAAAAATCTAAAAATAAATATAAAAGCGTTAGAATAAGAAAAATATAAGAAGTGTCAAATTTTCAAAAGGTTTAAGTACGTAATAAGAACGTAATGAATGATTTTGTAAAGATTTAACTTTAAAAACAAAAAAAATATAGGAAAATATACCTTTTACCACAAATATGGTTCAAATTGATGTGTCTCTCTTATTCTTTAGCAACAAAGAAAAGAGTGAAAGAGGTATGACAAATCAAAAGTGATATTTATCAACCACTTGAAACTTTTGATGGTAATATATGTGTGTGTAGTATTGCACTAAAATATATGTTTATATTTACATTATTATATTAAAGTCTAAAGAATCTTTGGAAAGTGATTTAAACTTTTACACTTTATTAAAAATCTCCGCAATAGATAAATTATTTAATTTTAAATAATCAAACTTTATATGTGTGAGATACGTACGGTTAAACTAGTTTATTAATCAATCAATTAATTTAATTCTTTGTTATTATGCTTGGATTAATTTCACGTGATGGATATAAAATCTACTTGCAGAGTTTTCACATGAAAACATATAAATAACCATAAATAGATATCATCTATTTCAATGCCGAGTCATGATTCTATCAACTAATTATTATTTATGTCATGTGTTCATCATTATTCGATTTGTTGACTACACCAATCATAATTGTCACACCCCTTTTTTTGCACGCGTACTCCAAAAATGGAGTATATTTAAGTTTGAAAGGGTTTTATTATTTAAGTGACAAGAAAAATAAAAATTTGTTTCGAAAAAGGATTATTTGCATTTTTATTTCAGAGTCGCCACTTGACATAATCCGGTGTGCCAAGTCACCTTTGGAAAATCCTTTTCGAAACCATTTGACTCTTAAACCGGTTTGCGATCAGAGATTCCGGCTAAGGAATTCTGTTGATCGAGGGGAAGGTGTTAGGCACCCCTCGGTCCCGTGGTTCGACCACGGTCGCTTGGTGAAGTGTATCGACTATTTTTGGCATTATGAAATGTATAAATCACACAAAAGAACACAAAGGAACAAAACAAGACAGTCCAAAAACGTAAAAGTCCAGTCCAATTATACAGTCCGAAAAATAAAAATACGAAAATATAAATCCTAGTCTAAAACTAAATCTAAGCTCCAATGCCCTACCCGACGCCGCGGGCCTTCATCACGATAATTTTTTTTTTGCAAACATGATACGTCGGGGCATTCCCCGGTAAATAAATACAAGTAATCTCGGGGCATTCCCCGGCTAAATAAATACATCTAAATTAGATGCGGCAAACTACAAAGATACATTCACATGCATATTCCAACATCCAACAAAACACTTGTTCTTAAATTTTGCCTACCCGGCCTGCGTTTGCCTATGCGTCCTCGACTAAAAAAACATAATTCCATCATGATTCATACCAACAATAAATCAAATTAAACGGAATCTATCTTTTGTCAATTTTTTTTTTTTCACTTCCATCCCGACTTTTTTTTTATCTATCGATTAGAACATGACCAAATTTATGCCTTAATCTACCAAAACCAAACAACCAAGCATCACAATCATAACATCAACATAAATAAAAATTCAACAAAAACCATAATCACAACTAATTCAATATGCCAAGATAAATAAAAGAGAGCGGGTTAAAGAAATGGACCTCACTGACACTTGCTTTTGTCGATAATAAAGAAATCCGAAGACCAAATTCGATCGGAGAACCTCACGACGAACAATCAACTCGGTATTAAAATAATAAACCGGACAGATCCAAAACGTAGATCGGGATCCGAGGAGTTCCGTTGATGAAAAAACGGGCGGAGATCTAGCGGTTGGACCGAGGTCGGCCGATTCGCCGGCTGTGTCGTCGGACGGTGAGCCGCGGCTGGTTGCGGCGGCTGGCGGCAGTTTAGCTAGCTGGATCTGGTCGGACGGCGGCGGATCTGGCCGGAAATAGCGTCGGTCGGATTTTCTCTTTTTTTTTTTTTAGTTTAGGGAGAGAGATGAGATAGAGAGTAGGAAAATATAATGGTGTTGTGGTGGTCCGATCGCCGGCCGGCGGCGAAGCGGTGGTGGAAGTTCAAAAATTTTTAAGAGAGGAAGAAAGAGTGAGTTTGTTGAGAGAGAGTCTTGAGAGAAGAGAGGTAGAGAGATTTTATTTCTTTTTTTTTTTTTTGTTCCTTGTTCTTGTTGTTAGAGATTGGAAGAAGATGATTAATGGTGTGTGTGGTGTGTTTTTCTTGGTGAAGAAGATGATGGAAGAAGATGATTAATTGAGTGTGTCTTAGAGTTTTTTTGTAAGTGATGAGAGTTATGTCTTGTTGTTGTGGTTTTTGTCTTATGGAGATAAGAATAAGAGAGTGGGGGTGGGGTAAATGTGGGGTAGTGGGAGTGGGTGGGTATGATGATGATGTTGGGAGTGGGTGGTTGGGTAGTGGTGAGTATGATGATTATGTTGGGAGTGGGTGGGTATGATGATGATGTTGGGATTGGGTGGTTGGGTAGTGGGTATATTTTATTGGATAGGAGGTAGGAGGGAAAGGTAAAAATGAGTAGAAATTAATATTTGGGCGGACAAAATTACGTGTCTACAGCATGCCCCCTTTGAATGTAAACACGCAGTGTTTTCAGGCAAAGAAGTAGACAACGAGACAGAATTTTGTCCCGACCATTATTCAAAGAAGAAACAGAAGAAAGAAAGACTATCGGGTCTTGTATTTGGACAGCCTACCCACCCAAGTTATGAGGAAATCAAGTCACGGGTATTTCAAAGGCTTGGAAGAGGAGTGGACTATACCGAGTTGGAGAGTCGAGTGAGGTTCCGTCGAGGTTCCGGTCTGCAGCTCTGCTATTACATCAAAATGAAAATTAAAAGCTAAAACATAAAGGAAATTACAAAAATCCTATTTATACAGCTTTTGTTGGCTCTTGACTCGACTTTTATCACCCTATTCTTCAGGCGGGCTCCTGACTTGCAATTTCTTCCAACTTGTTGCTTGACTTTCGTTTCTTCACCCTATTCTGCAGGCGGGCTCCTGACTTGTTATTTCATCACCCTGTTCTTCAGGCGGGCTCCTGACTTGCTATTTCATCACTTTGTAGCTATGTTTTCAACTTCTTCACCCTGTTCTGCAGGCGGGCTCCTGAAATCACATCAAAGCTAAAAAGAAAATTATCCCAAACAAATATTATTATAAAGAGGTTTTATTTGCCAGAAAAGTAAAATTTCAAAAACAGAAATTGAATTTTTGCCCCGGTTTATCATCAGAAGACTTTTTGGAAAAGTCACATCATACCTACTTGCATGTTGTAATGGTGAATCAAGACTCTGACTAAGAAATGCATCTCTTAAGAGTAAAATTAAATAACCAAGACTAGGAAGTGCATCTCCTAAGAATTAAAGTGAGAGATTCTAACTAGAAAGTGCATCTTCTAGAGATACAAGTTAATAGTGTGTTACCAGTTAATAGTGTGTTATCTAAAAATAAAAACTAGCAAGGAAGTACATCTTCTAAGAATTGAGTGCAACAACTCAACTAGAAAGTGCATCTTCTCGGAATCAAGACTTAAGTTAGAAAGTGCATCACCTAAAAAGCAAAATTCGAATTACCCAATCAAGGAAGTGCATCTCCTTGCCAATGTTGCTTGAATTATTAAAATAAGTGCGTTTTCTTACCAATGCTGCTTGAATTACCAAAACAAGGAAGTGTGTTTCCTTACCCATGCCGCTTGAATTACTCAAATAAGGAAGTGCGTCTCCTTACAAATGTTGCTTGGATTACCCGAATAAGAAAGTTCGTCTCCTTACCGAGATTACTTGGATTGTCAAAGCAAGAAAGTGTGTCTCCTTACAAATGTTTCTTTGAATTACTCAAACAAGGAAGTGCGTCTCCTTACAATTGTTGCTGAGATTATCCGAACAAGGAAGTGCGTCTCCTTACATTTGTTATTGGGATTACCCGAATAAGGAAGTGCGTCTCCTTACATTTGTTGCTGGGATTACCCGAATAAGGAAGTAAAATCACTGAACAGAAAAATAAAATTCCATTTTGTAGGAGGGTCCTGAACAGAAAGTAAAATCCCATTTTGCAGGAGGGTCCTGAACATAAAATAAAATCCCATTTTCCAGGAGGGTCCTGAACATAAAATAAAATCCCATTTTCCAGGAGGGTCCTGAACAGAAAGTAAAATCCCATTTTCCAGGAGGGTCCTGAACATAAAGTAAAATCCCATTTTCCAGGAGGGTCCTGAACATAAAATAAAATCCCATTTTCCAGGAGGGTCCTGAACAGAAAGTAAAATCCCATTTTCCAGGAGGGTCCTGAACATAAAGTAAAATCCCATTTTGCAGGAGGGTCCTGAACATAAAATAAAATCCCATTTTCCAGGAGGGTCCTGAACATAAAATAAAATCCCATTTTCCAGGAGGGTCCTGAACATAAAATAAAATCCCATTTTGCAGGAGGGTCCTGAACAAAAAGTAAAATCCCATTTTGCAGGAGGGTCCTGAACATAAAATAAAATCCCATTTTCCAGGAGGGTCCTGAACATAAAATAAAATCCCATTTTCCAGGAGGGTCCTGAACATAAAATAAAATCCCATTTTGCAGGAGAGTCCTGAACAGAAAGTAAAATCCCATTTTGCAGGAGGGTCCTGAACAGAAAGTAAAATCCCATTTTCCAGGAGGGTCCTGAACAGAAAGTAAAATCCCATTTTCCAGGAGGGTCCTGAACAGAAAATAAAATCCCATTTTCCAGGAGGGTCCTGAACAGAAAGTAAAATCCCATTTTGCAGGAGGGTCCTGAACAGAAAGTAAAATCCCATTTTGCAGGAGGGTCCTGAACAGAAAGTAAAATCCCATTTTCCAGGAGGGTCCTGAATATAAAATAAAATCCCATTTTCCAGGAGGGTCCTGAACATAAAATAAAATCCATGGATGTGCATTTCCAATGGTAGCTGAGTGAAGCGAATTTGCCCCTGTTTCAACAAAGAAAATTTGTCAGTTAAAACTTAGTGGTAGTTTGCGGCATTTGGCTTTCCAGGCATTTGCTCTAGTGTTCATTCCCTTTATTTTGTTTCAGATTGCTGACACTTGCCCCTGCTTTGTCGTGTCATTGACCCAAACTCAGATCATTGGGAGTGACTCCAAAATAACCACAGTATCTCTGCTTTGTCATGCTTCTCAGATAAATACTTCAAACCTTGGTGTTACATAAGTTGACAATTATGTCTCTTTCATATGCTGACTTTGTCTTGCATTGTACAATTGAAGAAGTTGGTGGCCGGTTTTGAAATCTTTTCTCACTTTTTGATATGGACACGACTCAAAAACAAGAGAAAAAAATGACAATGACTTTTATTTGAACCATTGACTCAAGAAAACAAAATAAAATAAAGAGAAGAAAAAAAAAGACAATGAGTGTCTCCATTTCAACAAAGAAATGATAAATTTTCTAAAAATGACAGTCAACTCTAAAGAGTATGCCATGCCTTTTGGATTAGGCTACCTGATCTTTCCATCCAACCTCTCTACCGATTATTGCTGAGTAAATGGCCTTGAAACTGAGTTGTTTCCTTAGACTAATTGCATTCAGACCTCATTCAGCTAGTGACGTTTTGAAGGGTCTTTTCCTTAGCTCAGCCTTGTCTTATGGTGTCTGTGAGGGTTTTTACAAATGAGACTCTCTTATTCTCTTTTCTCCCAACTCGCAATCGTCTCACGGTGCCCGTGCGGGTTTTCACCAATAAGACTCTTTTTTTTTTATCTCTCAACTTACTATCGCCTTACGGTGCCCGTGAGGGTTTTCACCAATAAGGCTCTCTCATTTTTTATTTCTCTCTTGATTCTTTGAGCTGAGGAAGACAGGTAGTTCCCAAATACATCAGCATATCCCTTGCATGCTTTGCCTTAACATCCCCAAAGATTGATTTGAAGGTCTTTTCTTTGGTTGTAACTTGACTTTTGGATAGGGTTAGAAAGAAAGAATAGCGTGATGCCCAAACGACACTTGAAGTGGGTTAGGACTTACAACTTTTGGAATCGACTCAGACAATGAGGATTAACTCATGCCCCAGTTTCTTTTGACTGGGTGATTCTAAATTATTTATTTGGTTGGACCGAGCCCTTAGTAGGGCAGCCTACGTATCTCACCCCCGAGGGAGGAGAATCAGGTCATGCGTAGTTCTGGCTACTTGCCCTTTTGCTTTGACCTGATTTTTCTCTTTATTTTTTTTCTTTTCACTTCGCGATTCTTTTTCTAGCTCTATTTTCTAGACACTCTTTTTTTTTTTTTAAACTTTTGACTTTGCCTTCTTACTTGACACTATTCTTTGAACTTTGCTTACTTTATCTTGATTCCAAAAGAGGGGTATGAAATAAAATAACATTAAAGCTCAAATGGGGTAAACAAAGGATGACACAATATTTGAATAACAGAATGAAATGCCTTCATCATATCAAACCTTGAGAATGCAAGCATACAGCATGCAATGTGAAAGTACATGACCAATATCGCTTATAACATGCTTTACAACACTAATTTGCCTCGAACATGTGTTTCCCCTCTTTTTATATACTTGTCAAAGATACAACTCTACCTTTGTTGTGCATCCCTCACATCGAGTGATTCATGCTTCTGTGGAGCTGATTATCTTCTGGTTGACCTTGACATAGGGATCACACGTCCACCATCTAACCTAATTGGGACTTGACTTTCAATCGATGACCAAATTGTTCTTGGGATTCTCAAAATAATTGCCTTAACCTATTACCAAATGTCTCAACACTCTATCTATTTTTACCCTCTGATTCAAAGTTCATGCTTAAATTGGATTTTAAGATCTGGTTGAAAATTTCACTGCATGTCATATCACTAGAGTTAACACAAAATGTACTATGTAAAGAAAACAAACAAACAACACATATTTAAAACACAAAGAAAAATAGGACACTTCATTTATTTGAAACAAAAGATAGAAGGATTTGAATAAAATAAAAAAAAAAGGACAAAACAAGATAGATCCCGAACTACAACCCTGAGATAGTTCGGATAGCAGAAAATAAAACAAAACAAGCTACCAAACCACTTCCTAGTAGGGAGAGGGGTGACTTCTCAATTGCTCAGCCCGACATCTTAGCCACTGGTTTGCATATCAGCATGGCTAGAGCTTTCCTCACTGTCAGATCTGTACCATGATTGATTTATCTTGAATCATCTTTTCAATTTGTCTTTTCAAAGCATGACAATCTTCAATACTCTGACCCTGAACATCAAAACGATATGCACATCGTACGTTAGGATCAAAACTTCTTGAATGTGGGTCGAGAGTATACCCGAGGAGAGGAGTGATCATGTCTGTTGTACCAATCTTTGGAATAAACATGCATACAACTCTCCAATGGGTGTGAAGTTATCTCTCGACTTCTATCTCATTTCATTGAAAACCAGGCCTAAAGGCATTGGTAAGTATGTGGAGTTGGCAGATGACTCGGCAGAGTTGACGCACGCCAGTGTGGGTAAGACGGAGGTTGAACATAAGGTTGCGCATTATACACTAGATATGGAGGTGGGGGGAATGAGATATAATGGATTTTGGTAAATATTCAGTGGAGCTTGGGCATAAACTTGGGTTTGAGCCTGTGGGTAACGATGGTGGGGTCCTCTTACCCATGTCTGTCGTCCAACTATAATGGCAGATGCATCTTCCACATTCTCATTCCCCGAACTCCCTATCTGATTAGTGACAACTTGGTATCCTCGTTGGTCATAACTTCCTCTGTGACTTGGAGCAATATGGAGGATCAGCCAAAATGCCACAAACCAACCACCTTAAACTAACTGACAAGAGATAGCAAATGGTTAGAGTTCAACAATTTTTCAAACCCTTTTTTTTTAACTTTTTTTTTTTAAAAGATCACCGAACCCAATAAGGGCGCCTACGTATCTCACCCCTAAAAGGGAGAATCAGGTGTGCGTAGTTCGTGAAGTCGTGCCAAAATGGCCAATTGAACTCTTTTCTCTTTTTTTTTTTTTTTTTGAAACTTTAAGAAGAAAAGAAAATAACAAATTGTCAAAAAGAACTGACGAAAAACTTTTTTTTTTTTTTAGGCTTAACATCTTTATACAAAATGAAAGTTATGATTAACAAAGAAAAAAAAATCTTTGAATTTTTTTTTTATTTATTTTTTTTTCATAGGAACATGAAACTTGAAACTATTAAAGAAAAATCTTTTTATAGTTTTCTTTTAGAAATGTATATGAAACACCTACTCTAAATGAAGAGTGAAGAGAATCTTTTTGAATTTTTAAACTTCTTTAAAAAATGAAATCTATGATTACCGAAAAAAATATTTTTGATTTTTTTTTTTTTTTGAATTTTGAATTTTCATGCGAAAAATAAAACCTGAACCTGTTAAAGGGATTTTTTTTTTTTTTTTGGTTTTTGTTTTATTTTAAAGGTGTATATGAAACACCTACTCTAAATAAAGAGTGAAGAAAATCTTTTTGGATTTTTGAAATAAGATCAACCAAAAATGAACCCTACGACTATCGAGGAAAATCTCTTTTCTTCTTTTTTTTTTTTCAAGATATGT
This sequence comes from Capsicum baccatum var. pendulum, assembly GCA_030864225.1. Taxonomy (NCBI): domain Eukaryota; kingdom Viridiplantae; phylum Streptophyta; class Magnoliopsida; order Solanales; family Solanaceae; genus Capsicum; species Capsicum baccatum. The sequence continues at coordinate 236,175,450 of CM061556.1, read as the reverse complement.
ATGAAACACTACTCTAAATAAAGAGCGAAGAAAAATCATTTTTTTTTTTTGATTTTTTATTTATTTATTTTTTAAAAAAAAAAGAAAAAAAAATAAATAAATAAGATCAACCAAAAATGATTTCTACGACTATTGAGGAATTTTTTTTTCTTTTCAAGATATGCATGAAACGTCTACTTTAAATAAAGAGTGAAGAAAATCTTTTTTTTTTGAATTTTTTTTTTAAAATAAGATCCCCGAACCAACAATAGGCTGCCTACGTATCTCACATCCCGAAAGAGGAGAATCAGGGGTGCGTAGTTCATCCAGATTGGACAATTAACGATTAACTAATAAATTGACCCTAACTTAAGAGACACACTCAAAAACTATTTTTTTTTTTAACTAAACGTTTTAACCAAGACTGATACCACCAATTATACTGAAAAAAATCTTTTTGACATTTTTGTTTTTGACAAATAAGTAAAAAAAAACAAAACATGCAAAACTTTTTTTTTTTTAACTCACGGATTTTACCAAACGTAAAAAAAATATTTTTTCTTTTTTATTTTTTTTTTGAATTTCTGGATTGTGGAAAACAAAAGTCATAACGAATTCTAAAATAAACTACGACACTCCTCTTTTTTCGTTCTCACTTTTTTTTTCTTTTTCACTTTCGCCTACACACCTTACTCCTAACAAATTAATTTTTTTTTTTTTAAATCAGTCCGTCAATTGACCACGTTACCCTTAAAAATGCAACAGTTAGCACGTAGAGATGCTTTAAAGGTGAGTCTCCTACAAAGGACACAAGTGGGCCCCACTAGATCTCAATATGATGCACATAAGCATGACCTAAAGGCTGACCTACGTTGTGGTTTATTAACAAGGCTATTCGGGGGAGCGTATGGTCGATAGTGGCTGCTTTGCTTTCCACCTACTCCATAACACCGACGGCTCCCCCCCTAAAATAAGGGTGACTCAACTAGAGGTTGTGTACAACACGTGTACTACAGACTTGTTGCAGAAAGAAGGTCGGGGGGTGGACTCATGATGACAGATATAAAGCGGTAAAACATAGAATAAATAATATCAACAAAGAGCACGAAAAAGCACAAGAAGTGAAAATAACACAAACAATAACCACAAACAATGTTTACACACTCGTAATGCCAAACAAAGTCGATACGACTCCAAAAATAGCTCGAATTCTGAAAACTTTTTTTTTTCCCCAGCAGAGTCGCCAGAAGATGTCACACCCCTTTTTTTGCACGCGTACTCCAAAAATGGAGTATATTTAAGTTTGAAAGGGTTTTATTATTTAAGTGACAAGAAAAATAAAAATTTGTTTCGAAAAAGGATTATTTGCATTTTTATTTCAGAGTCGCCACTTGACATAATCCGGTGTGCCAAGTCACCTTTGGAAAATCCTTTTCAAAACCATTTGACTCTTAAACCGGTTTGCGATCAGAGATTCCGGCTAAGGAATTCTATTGATCGAGGGGAAGGTGTTAGGCACCCCTCGGTCCCGTGGTTCGACCACGGTCGCTTGGTGAAGTGTATCGACTATTTTTGGCATTATGAAATGTATAAATCACACAAAAGAACACAAAGGAAAAAAACAAGACAGTCCAAAAACGTAAAAGTCCATTCCAATTATACAGTCCGAAAAATAAAAATACGAAAATATAAATCCTAGTCTAAAACTAAATCTAAGCTCCAATGCCCTACCCGACGCCGCGGGCCTTCATCACGATCATTTTTTTTTTTGCAAACATGATACGTCGGGGCATTCCCCGGTAAATAAATACAAGTAATCTCGGGGCATTCCCCGGCTAAATAAATACATCTAAATTAGATGCGGCAAACTACAAAGAAACATTCACATGCATATTCCAACATCCAACAAAACACTTGTTCTTAAATTTTGCCTACCCGGCCTGCGTTTGCCTATGCGTCCTCGACTAAAAAAACATAATTCCATCATGATTCATACCAACAATAAAACAAATTAAACGGAATCTATCTTTTGTCAATTTTTTTTTTTCACTTTCATCCCGACTTTTTTTTTTATCTATCCATTAGAACATGACCAAATTTATGCCTTAATCTACCAAAACCAAACAACTAGCATCACAATAATAACATCAACATAAATAAAAATTCAACAAAAACCATAATCACAACTAATTCAATATGCCAAGATAAATAAAAGAGAGCGGGTTAAAGAAATGGACCTCACTGACACTTGCTTTTGTCGATAATAAAGAAATCCGAAGACCAAATTCGATCGGAGAACCTCACGACGAACAATCAACTCGGTATTAAAATAATAAACCGGACAGATCCAAAACGTAGATCGGGATCCGAGGAGTTCCGTTGATGAAAAAACGGGCGGAGATCTAGCGGTTGGACCGAGGTCGGCCGGTTCGCCGGCTGTGTCGTCGGACGGTGAGCCGCGGCTGGTGGCAGTTTAGCTAGCTGGATCTGGTCGGACGGCGGCGGATCTGGCCGGAAATAGCGTCGGTCGGATTTTCTTTTTTTTTTTTTTTTTAGTTTAGGGAGAGAGATGAGATAGAGAGTAGGAAAATATAATGGTGTTGTGGTGGTCCGATCGCCGGCCGGCGGCGAAGCGGTGGTGGAAGTTCAAAAATTTTTAAGAGAGGAAGAGAGAGTGAGTTTGTTGAGAGAGAGTCTTGAGAGAAGAGAGGTAGAGAGATTTTCTTTCTTTTTTTTTTTTGTTCCTTGTTCTTGTTGTTAGAGATTGGAAGAAGATGATTAATGGTGTGTGTGGTGTGTTTTTCTTGGTGAAGAAGATGATGGAAGAAGATGATTAATTGAGTGTGTCTTAGAGTTTTTTTGTAAGTGATGAGAGTTATGTCTTGTTGTTGTGGTTTTTGTCTTATGGAGATAAGAATAAGAGAGTGGGGGTGGGGTAAATGTGGGGTAGTGGGAGTGGGTGGGTATGATGATGATGTTGGGAGTGGGTGGTTGGGTAGTGGTGAGTATGATGATTATGTTGGGAGTGGGTGGGTATGATGATGATGTTGGGATTGGGTGGTTGGGTAGTGGGTATATTTTATTGGATAGGAGGTAGGAGGGAAAGGTAAAAATGAGTAGAAATTAATATTTGGGCGGACAAAATTACGTGTCTACAATAATAATTATATTCAGATTCAGGTACAAGTGCACTCAATAAACTAGAAAAATTGTTTTATAAATTTTCATAACATTTTAAAAGCATATTAGCACAAGATATTGAAATTGAACCATTTTCATAATTAAGATCAAATTATATATAATATTTTGCTATTAATCATCAAGATGATTATCCAACTTCATCTCTGATTGTGAACAATAATTTATTACTTGTAAGGACCGATAATTTTAATCTTCTGTAAATGAGCTAAATAACTCCATACATCATCAAAAATGACATAGATGATAGGACAATGATTTATTCAAATAAAACTTTATTAAATCAAATAAATGAAATAAACACTGTTTACATATGATGAAAACATAAACTATATGGTTAATTGTATAGTTTGTGAACAATAAATTTATAATATATTAAAAGTATAAAGTCCCTTAGAAAAGTGATTTGAACTTTTTGTCCTTCATTAAAAAATTCTTCTTTAGACAAAACTGTCTTTTCACTATTTTTTTAAATTTATTATTTAATTATTTTTTATTATATTAACAAAACTTCTTAAAATATATGTGACTCCTGAAATATATGATAGGAGAATTAATTAATATTTTTTTTCTACTGTTCAATTAGAAAAATACTCCTAAAATGGAACTCTATTAAGGAAATACTTCTATAAATATTGAGATGCACGTTAAACTAGAGAACAAACCGGTTGTCTATTGGGAGAATATAATTAATGTTCATCTAACTTGATTCGATTGTATGTCTAGATTGGTGAATGCTTGATTTTCTAACTCTCAACTTCATCACTGTTTTTGTCGGCATAATAGAATTCAACATGTATGTGTATATATACATCTTCTTTATTTTCATTCAAAATCATTCTTTGGGGTCAAAATTTTTGCTCAGATAAGAATTAGTTGGATCAAAATCGAAGTTTTGTGGTCACTATTATATATTTTTATAGTTTACAGGTCGTAGATGAATGTCGGTTGACTTTGAAGAATTTCTTTGTGTAAAGGTTAGATTTAATTGTATTGTTTTGATATTTTTATTATCTTATTGTTTTATTTTAATTTATAGATGCTAAATGAATGTGGGTTGGCTTTGAAATTTTTTTTTTTAGATAAAGGTTAAGTTAAATTGTATTATCGTAATAGCTCTATTAGTTTGTTATTTTGTGGTAGTTTACAGTTCGTAAATGAATCTCGATCGGCTTTGAGGAATTTTTGTGTGTTAAATTTAAGTTTAATTGTATTGTTTTGATATAACTTTTAGCATATTATTTTGTTGCAGTTTACAGGTGATAGATAAATGTCGGTCGGCTTTGAGGAATTTTTGATGTAAAGGTTAGATTTAGTTGTATTATGTTGGTCGGCTTTGAGGAATTTTTTTATGTAATGATTAGGTTTAGTTGTATTATTTTGATATCTCTATTATCATATTCTTTTGTTATTGTCTACAAGTGGTAGATGAGTGTCGGACGACTTTGAAAAAAAAATTGTGTGTAAAGATTAGATTTAATTGTATTATTTTGATGTTTCTATTACTGTATTGTTTTGTTGCAATTTACAAATAGTAGATGAATATTGATCGACTTTAAAAATATTTTCGGTAAAGATTAGGTTTAATAAATAAATTCTTCATCTTTACATACTCAAAAAGATATTAAATTTAATTATTATATTTATCACTATTATTTAAACAAATATTATATTTAGTGTAATATTTGAACTCATTAAAGTGAGTTACGTGCGCAAAACGCGTACATCTAAACTAGTTATTACTTATAAGGATCGATAATTTTAATTTTTCGTATATGAGCTAAATAGCTCCATAACATTGTCTAAAATGACATAGATGTTAGGACAATGATCTATTCAAATAAAAGTTTATTGAATCAAATAAATAAATTAAACAAGTGTTTACATAAGATGAAAACATAAATTATATGGTTAATAGTATATCCTAACAATGTCGAGTACTTCTTAACTGTAAATTAGCTAGTAATAATTTTCTCATGATGTCCGTGTCTAGTTCATCACATCTTCTTGAATTTATTGGATCTTGTTGAGATTATTGACACTGTCATATGATTTTACTTCACTAATCGCATCGGTAGGCGTATTGTAACAAACTCATCAGTCACCTTACTGTCTCAGAGAACTCTACCAGCAGTTTAGGTGTGAGAAAGGTCCAGTAAGTCTCCAAGCCAAATTAAACAGGTGCTATTTGAATAAGCATAAGCCGAGCAGGAGCAGTTCCTAATGAACAGGTCAGGCAAGTTTTTCTATTATAACCTGTTGGTGCATTTTATTATTAAAAAAAAAATATTAAAGTGCATGACAATGACAATTAGTAGACATAAAGTAAAAAAAGTGGTGTAATTATTCTTGTAACTCACCATATTATTTTTTGTGTTAGTGGGTATAAATTGTGGTAAAAATGACTATTAGTTCTTGTAACTCATATGCTCATTAATTCTTGTAACTCTCAAGGACATTAATTCTTGTAACTCCATGGTCATTACTTTCATGTAATTTATGTAACATCAAGACTATTCATCTACCTACATTACTATCCCTCATTCATCCTATTCATTACATGGAAGAATTTTTCACCTATAAATAGAGGTGGTCTTGCATATTATTGTATGTACAAGAAAATATGATAAGTGTGAAAAAGATTATAGTGTGTAATAGTGAAAGAGAGAGTTTAGACAAAGAAAATATTTTAAGTCTACAACTATATTCACTATACAAAAGAGAGTTATTATATTAGTGAAAGAAAGAGTTAAGACAAAAAAAATATTCTAAATCTTTAACTATATTCACTATACAAAGAGAGTAAATATATGTTGAAGGAAGGTGTTCTTATGGTGAAACTTTGAACTTTTTAACTAATCCGGAGTTCCTTGAGTTGTACATCATTGATGGGTTGTTGTATCTTGGAGGGGACAAGTCACGAGATATACTGCTGAATCGATGTAGATTATACCGCTGGATCGATGTAGATTATACTGCGGTGGGTTTGAATCTCCTTAAAGAAAGCAAGATATCCGCGCCTCAGCCAAGAAGAAGATTATTTTAATTTCTTTATTTTTGTTAATTTTATTTCAACTATAATCATTTATTGTAAATATTACACCAATAATTTTAAGGAGATTCATGTTTTGTTATAGTTTGAAAAATCGCAGATATCAAGATGAGAGATCTCAAAAGGTGGATGGCAAGAGATAACCACGTAAAGTATCTTTCTACTCCTCAACTTAAGCAGAGAAAAGGTAAAAAAAAAAATTCTACTTGTTGCGGAGGAAAGGTAAAAAGTTACCTATGTTTTTTCATGAATAAAATTATACTTTTCATAAAAGTTTATTTTCTTAAAATCTCAAAATAGTGGGGGCTAATGAAATAAGAAAAGTTCACCAAGAAAAATGTGATTTTGAATTTTTGATAATACTTTGAAAAAAAGTTACAAGTGCATATATTAGTCTTGGAATAAATCACTTGTTACTATTTTTATATTTGTTGATGTCTTTGGCTCTAACATGCATGTTATCAAATAAATGATAAAATGAATAGCCAATTTGACATTAAATATTTGGGTAAGATAAATTTCATTCTTGGAATAAAAAATACGTTAATTATGTGATGAATTTTTCTTTGACATATCACATTATGGTGAAAAGGAAGAATTGTGAAATATATTCTATGAGTCATGTAACTTCTTTTGATTCAAATATGTCAAAGTGGTGTGAAAAAAAGGAGTTTACTGGCCTACTAAAAGAAAAATGAGATATATGGCTAATTGCACTTGGCATGAAATCATATAAAAGTACTTAAACAGGTTACACAAGCAGATCAGATATATTTACTTGGTTAAAAAAAGGTTGTGGCTTGTTGTACTTAAAAGTGTTTTTGATGCAAAATGAGGAGAAAAAAAACTTGGTGCTATTTGTTGAAATGAAAAAGCAAACTATTATTTTTATAAATTTTATTTACCTATTCTATATATATAAAATATTGTATTTGAATTGATAAATCGTAAAAAATGGTAATAAAAATTAATAAAATAATTTATTTATATTTTCGGTTGGATTATCGGTTAATTAAATTCAATCATACATTTGATAATTGCATACGTCACTCCACGAGATATATGGATATATACATAAATTCGATTGGCTAGCATGCTTTCAAATACGTAAACCATTTTATTATCCCATAATATACATTTTGGTTAGTTTATCTTATGTTATTATACCTTCAACAATATACTGTATATATTATCTTGTTCGATCGCATGATATCAGTATATTCAATATATATCACTACACAAGAGATATACATATATATATATATATATATATAATATATATATATATATATATATATATATATATATAAATGTAAGCTTCGAACTACGCACTACGTATATATATATATATATGTGTGTGTGTGTGTGTGTGTGTGTGTGTGTGTGTAATATAGAGTAAATACATATTTATCCTCCTGATCTTGTCTGAGTTTTGTAAAAAGCTATTTAAACTTTAACTTCAACCAATTATCCCATATTTTTTTTTATTTCGTTGCAAATAAACCATTTTTCGCTGAATCTCAGTCACAACAAGGAGAATGAAATACACGTGTCAATTAGGTGTTGCCACTGTCAAATACGTTTAATTTCATATATTTTTATTTTTTTAATACAATTTTTCTTTTTATTTGATTTAACACCCCACCCCTTCTTTCCTCCTACACTTAATCCAGCACCTCCACCTCCCCCTCATCCAGCACCTCTCCCTCCCCCTCGCCGCCTCGCGTCCAACATTCTCCCCGTTCTATTTTTTTTTTGTTCAAATCAATTCAAAAATTAGTTTTATGATTGAATTGAGTTTTAAGAATAGTAAAATGATTGAATTGAGTTTTAAAGATAGTTAAATGAGCTTTAATGAAGCTTTAAAGGAGGAGCTTTAAAAAAAAAAAGCTTCAATGAAAGAGTTTTAATGGTGACATTGTGTTGAAGAGCTTTAATGGTGTTGAAGAAGATATTGTGTTGAAGAAGAAATGGTGGGTAGTTAAATGATATGATTTAATTGCAAAATGGAGCTTTAATGATATGATTTATTTTTTAAAAAACAACTTCAATGGAGGAGTTTTAATGGTGGCATTGTGTTGAAGAAGAAAGGTGGGGTTATGGTTATGGTGATGATGTTGTTGTGGGCGTAATTGATGTTGTTGTTGTAATTGATATTGTGTGTTGTAATCGATGTTGTTGAGTAATGGTGATGACGAAGAAGTTGGGGAAGAAGACAATAGTGGATGGGGGGTTGCGGGGGTGGGGTGGGGGGTATGAATTAATTTTTAAAAATAAATAAATATTAATTATTTTTTTTCAAAAAAAGAATCTAAATTATATATTAAATTATTTTATGTGTGACAGCTTGTAATTGGTTAAAAATAGACAAATTTGAACCCTTTCACATGCCTGTAGAGCTGTGTACATGCAGGGGATCAAAATGGTGTGAAGAAGAATCTTGGAGTAATAGATCGAAGTTAAAGTATATGTGTTTTTTTGCAAATCTCGGAAAAGATCAGGGGGTAATTATGTATTTACTTTATAATATATATATATATATATACACACATACATACACACTATCGACTATATTATCCATACGTACACGAATATATTATCCAATAATATAATGCAACGTATTTTATATACATACTTTGATGAGTTATCGATTAATTTGATTAACTTGCATTAATATAACTTCAACGTATAATATATTATTACTTTTGTTGTTTCAAATCAAGGTATTCAATATGTTTGGATAGATTCTACTACTTTTTGGCTACATCGTTTATCGATTGATCACTACATTATATATATATAACACTCTTGAATACGTACTATAAACATTATAGCCACAAGTATATTACTTCATAATAGAACATATTCATTATATTTTGATAAATTATCAGTTATACATGTACGTTACATTATTATAATTGCAATAGTAGCATATAATATCATTACCCTAACTGTATGATATAGACATATTCACTATACAAAGATTATGTTTAACGTCATTTAACGTATATACAAAGAAAAATATTTATTTTATATATCGAAACATAAGTAAAAGATTATGATTAACGTAATTTATTTATTTTATTTGACATATTTTTTAGTATAGTTTTTTTTTACAAAATCTAAGCTTGATTGATATTTATTATTATTATTATATTGCTTATCGAATACGTGTGTTCAGTGTAATTTTAAAAAAATTATATATTTGATTTTACATATAATTATTTTTTAATAAAAATCAATCACAAGTGTTTTTTAAAAATATTTTATTTTTTAATACAAAAGCGACCGCAAGTGGTCGGTTTTTTTAATTTTTTTTTTAATTTCTAAACCTACCACTTGTGGTTGCTTTTATAAAATATTTTACATTTAATTTTTAAAATAAAACCGACCACAAGTGGTTGCTTTTTATAAATACTTTTTATTTATATTTTTTAAATAAAATCGACCACAAGTGGTCAGTTTTTATTTTTTTTTAAATTTAAAACCGACTACTTGTGGTCGCTTTTATAAAATATTTTAAATTTATTTTTTAAAATAAAACCGACCACATATGGTCGCTTTTTAAAAATAATTTTTAATTATATTTTTTAAATAAAACCGACCACAGATGGTTAATTTTTCAAAATTATTTTCTTTAAATAAAATCGACTACAAGTGGTCGCCTTGTGATCGTTTTTTTTTAAAATTATTTTATTTTAATTTTTTTAATTAATGTGGTCGGTTTTTAAAAATATTTTTTAATTATATTTTTTAAATAAAACCGACCACAAGTGCTCGATTTCTTAAAATTACTTTCACGTCCAATTTTTAAAAATCTAAAAGTGACCACAAGTGGTCGTTTTTTATTTTTTTAAAAATACCAAATAATTTAACAATTATTGAAATAATCATTTTAAAATTTTAAAATATAAAAGCGACCACATGTGGTCGTTTTTTTTAAAATATATTGTTTTAAAAAAATTAAAAAATCGACCACATGTGGTCAGTTTTTTTCGACCACAAGCTATGGTCGATTTTTTGTAGTTGATTTTCCTATTTTTTTTAGTAGTGTCACCACATTATTTTTTGTGTTAGTGGATATAAATTGTGGTAAGGATGACCATTAGTTCTTGTAACTCATTTAACCATTAGTTCTTGTAACTCTCAAGGTCATTAGTTCTTGTAACTCCATGACCATTACTTTCATGTAACTTATGTAACATCAAAGACTATTCATCTACCTACATTACTATCCCTCATTCATCCTATTCATTATATAGAAGGATTCCTCACATAGACATAGAGGTGATCTTGCATATTATTGTATGTAAAGAAAGCATGATGTGTGAAAAAGATGATAGTGTGTAGCAGTGAAAGAGAGAGTTGAGACAAAGAAAATATTTTAAGTCTACAACTATTTCATTATACAAAAGAGAGTTATTATATTAGTGAAAGAAAGAGTTGGGACAAAAAAAATATTCTAAATCTTTAACTATATTCACTATACAAAGAGAGTAAACATATATTGAAGGAAGATGTTGTTATGGTGAAACTTTGAACTCTTCAACTAATTCGGAGTTTCTTGAGTTGTATATCGTTAATGGGTTGTTGTATTCTAGAGGGGACAAGTTACGAGATATACAGCTGGATTGGTGTAGATTATGCCACAGTGAGCTTAAATATTCTTAAAGATAGCTCAGCCAAGAAGGAGATTATTTTAATTTCTTTATTTTTGTTAATTTTATTTCTAACTGTAATCATTTATGGTAAATATGATACCACCTAACCAAGTTTCATAACAGACACAAATGTATCCGTAGGATGTTCGAAACTCTGCCAAGATATATTGGACTCACCCATGTTATTCACAAGATTTATATTATTAGCAGTGCTCCCACAGTATAATTTGAAGCTAATAATTCCTTTGTAGCGGATGAAACATTTGATGACCAAATAAGTTGATCCTTCTCATCAAAAATCACTAAATTCCGATCATCACCAATAGTGAAAACTGCAGTAGAATTACGTGTAATGAAGAAGCCTAAGGCAAAGGTTCCACCAGCTGAAACCATTTTCTGATTATTAGTGATCGATTTCCCCACCTTTATATTAAACCAAATAGAATAACATTTTACCTTTATACATGATATAATTTTTACGACGAACATTGTTCATCTGACCACCTTGGTACAAGGTAGCTACGCCCCTTACCAGTGATTGATTTCCCCCACCTTGATACTTCTTCACTTGCGAAAAGTGCGTTAAGCAAGAACAAGAATATACAAGTAAAAAAGCAACTATACTATACAACTCCATTATTTTTCCTAGTACAGCTCCTTCTGTTTATTTCTTAGTCCCACGTTTTGTTATTTTTGTATTTCAGCCAAGAAAGTGCACCACTGCTCCCACTTCCACCAATTTGGAATCAGCGGAGAGAATATGGGCACTAACTATATTTAATATATTTGATTGAATACTCAAATGATTTCACATCAATATGATTACTTGTAACAGTTGTCGAGATCCAATAGCCTAACAGAACTTCCCAAAAACGGATTTAAATATACTATATATAAAAAGAAGCCATTATACATAAACATATATTAAAGCGAGCTGATCGATACATCAGATACCTCAAATGAGAACTCAAAAATACAACCCGTCCTTAATTTTAATTTTTTTATCAAAATTAAGTTTTACTTTTTCTTGTAAAAAAATAAAAGTAACCATAAATATTTTTATTTTTTCTTAAATGAAAAATATAATTTTTTTCATATTTGACAAACCTCTTTCTTAAACGAAAGATTTTGGAACTTTATAAATAAATAACATAATAACATGTATAATGTAGTCTTTAAAGAATCTTTTTTAGGAGGAGATTTCTCCAATAGGTTTAATATTTTTTTATATTAGATTTTCAATATGTAGGTCTTTTGACCAAAATATATTAATAATATTTTTTTTGTTTAGTTTTCTTTGTTGTTTGATTTATCGTCTTATGATTTGCAAACTAAAAGCTTCCGCATGACGCTCTCTCGATTTCGAACCCAATAAATTTGTCTCGTAGACATTTGACGGTGGTAAAACACATAAATTTTAAAAGTATCTAAATAATTGTCTTGTAAGATGGTAATACTTGACCTGATTGTTTCCATTGTGATTTGTGATTTCATATGCTAATACTTTAACCTGATTCTATAGTAATACATATTTCATTTTAATATGGTATTAAGAAAGTTATTTTTTTTTCCTATCCTACCTTAGTAATATAACAGGTAGCAGTAGTTAAATTTAAAATTTTAAAGTATTATTAATAAAATTAGAAAAATACACCTCTAGTTAAATTTTTTTTAAAAAGTATGTCAGATCAATAAAAGACAAATAATATACAACAGGGAGTATTAGTATCCTTTCAATAATTGAGTGATTTCCTAGGTGAATTAACAATAACTAAGTGATTTTTCTATTACAAAGAAAAGTTGAGTAACTTTTTGAGATATTATTATTAGTTGATTAACTTTTATATTTCAAATTAAAATTAAGTGATTTTCTAAAATAAAAATTATTAATTAAGTGGCCATATGAGAACTTAAGTAGGCGTAGAAGACTACAGTTAAAATGTAAGGTCTTGAAAAGTAGAACATGAAAAATTACATATTTGACCGGTCAGTTAAAAAAAATTAAATAACATAAATATCAATCCTTTTGGAAGTACTTACACTCTCTGTCACTTTTTTAATTACTTTATTCTCTTTTCCTATTAATATACATAATATAATTGATATATACATAACATTCTGTGTATATTTTGAGATTTTTGTAATATATATTTAGGGAGTTGAAATTTTTTATAATATTAAAAAATAAGTTGTGTATTTATGTAATTTTTAGTTAAAATAATACCAGTTACATAAAAAATGTTTATTATTATGTACTCTTTTTATCCCAATCAATGTGATACCACCAGTATTTCAAGAGTCAAATTAGTTTTTTCAATGATCACAACTTCTATATATGGCTTTTAAATATTTTTATGTGGTACCACCAGTATTTCAAGAGTCAAATTAATTTTTTCAATGATCACAACTTCTATATATGACTTTTAAATATTTTTATGTGGTACCACCAGTATTTCAAGAGTCAAATTAGTTTTTTCAACTATCACAATTTCTATATATTGCTTTTAAATATTTTTAATTATTAATTATTGTGACTTGTACTTCCTCCATTCTTTGTAAATGCTTTTTTGGTAAGTGTATATTTATAACTTCAAGAACACTTTAACTATAATCTTTCCAATAATTTGAATTTTCAAAATTAAAACAATTTCTTTTCTCTATAACATGGTGTTTCCCATCTTTATTCTTTAACCTTAGAAGTTAGAAGTACAAATTTTTTAAATCATACAATTGCACGTCTCCAATTTTTGGACGGTCTATCTCACATATTTTAAATTAATTTAAGTTTAACAATATTTTTTTGGGGTTTCTCACTCGATGTTCGTTCTCCACATTGAAACTTCGACTAATTTGGATCGTGCACTGTAGGTCCATTTTAGGGGTGACACTTCCTACAGGATTTTTTTTCATACTTGAAAATTGGGCGCAGGAGAAGTCGGATCTGTAATTAACAATAACAATTGTAAGGTTACTTTAGTCTTAACGAAAGTGGAGACATAAAATTAAGATACACATCACACACACAGATAGATAGATAGATAGATAGAGAGAGAGATGAGGTATATAGCTCACTTTATTGACATGCCAATGGAACATTTTCGTCCTCCTCCTGACCGATTATAACTCAGGTTCACTTGCTCACTTTATTATTACCAATTTTTTTCTCTGGTACTTTGTTTGGACGGCTGTTACATATTATTTCATAATGTATTGTATCATAGTTTATTATATTGTATTGTATAATTTATTTTGATGAATACAATGTTTGAATAGAGTATAGTATTTTCAGTCATCTATTTGAAGAATAAATCTACAAAACAAAGTAGGATAGTAGAGCTACTATATAAAGGTAGGGGATGCGTTTATTAGCTTTTAGTTTTTCGCTTAAGAAGAAAAAAGAAAAATTGAAAAGGTTTAAAACACAAAAAGATTTTTTCTTTTCTTTTTTAGTTTAAAATAGTTTTTGTTGGTTTTAGATTTTTTGTTTTTAATAGGGCATTCTTTTCGTTCACCCCTTGATTTTTTTTGGTTCCTTTTCTAGGAGGTTTCCTTTGAATCGAGTATCTTTTATTTTTTAGGAGTCAATTTTATTTTACTTAATTTATTTTTTGGAGAAGAGAAGAGAAAAGAGTTGTCCTCTCCCCGCTTCTCTAGTAACTTGCTGTCGTATATGTCGAAAAAGAAGGAGCAGAGAAGGAAAACAACTGTTTGACTTTGGCACATGAGATGGCGAGTTTGGCTAGGTAACATAATGAAAATATATTGGACTGCAATTCCTAAAATGACGGTTCAACCCCGTCCTTACACATTTTCTATTTGTTTGATTCTAGCAATAGGCTTGAGCTTGAATAGTACTTTATTGTGAGTGCTTAAATGTAAATAAAATAACAAACTTTTTGACATTTAGGCTCATGATTGTGACTTTGTACGTAGCTTGTTCTCATTTTATAATTCGTTATGACCTTAACTGTCTTAAAAATGATCCCTTCGCATACCATAACACAATAGCATCTACATAGTCTTTAAAAAATCCTTTTTTAGGGTAAGATTTCTCCAATAGGTTTAATGCTTTTCGATATTAGATTTTTAATATGTACATCTCTTGACCAAAACATATTAATAATATTATGTTTTTTGGTTTAGTTTTCTTTGTTGTTTGAGTTATCGTCTTATGATATGCAAACTAAAAGCTTTCGCATGACGCCCTCTCGATTTCGAACCAATTTGCAACCAATTTGATGATAATGAAGATATTTTGTCAAAATAAAACTACATGTGGAGATAATTTTCAATCATATTTTCAACAATCCCGCTGTAACATATTTGAAAATAAAGCTCACTTTTAACCCTATAAAAGGGCTCCAATATTTTTAACCCGAAAAGGACTGCTATATTTTAACTTCAAAAGGCTCAATTTTTAAAGCATGTAAAATAGCAGTGATATATGAAAAATATGTAAAGAACGAAGGTTATGCACAAAAGGAAGGAGGATCAATAATATTTTACAGAAAATCAAGCAAAAAATGAGAGATTTATTAGGATTTTTACCCTGATTTTCTTACCAAAATTAACTTTTACTTTTTCTTGTAAGGAAAATAAAAATAACCATAAATACTTTTACTTTTTCTTCAATGAAAAGATAAAATTTTTCCATATTTGAAAAATCTCTTTCTTGAAGGAAAAATTTGGAACTCTATAAATAGAAGCTGTCCTTCCCATACCATAACATAATAGCATCCATAATTTAGTCTTTAAAGAATCCTTTTTAGCGGGAGATTTCTTCAATAGGTTTAATGTTTTTCGATATTAAATTTTCAATATGTAGGTCTCTTGACCAAAACATATTAATAATATTATTTTTTTTGTTTAGTTTTCTTTGTTTCTTAAGAGGAGGAAGATTAATATTGCGTGTGTTCAGGAGACTAAGTGGGTAGGGTCTAAGGCTAGGGATGTAGATGGATATAAGTTGTGGTACTCAGGGAGCGACAGGCGTCGGCATGGAGTGGGGATCTTAGTTGATGAGGAGCTTAGAGAGCACGTGGTAGAGGTTAAGAGGGTCAGTGATAGGCTGATGATGATTAAGTTGGTCTTTGGGGGGTTTACGTTGCATGCATGTAGTGTTTATGCTCCGCAGAAGGTCTTGAAAGAGGAAGTGAAAGCGAGGTTTTGGGAAGCTTTGGACAAGGTAATGAAAATTGTGCCTAGTTCGAAGAAGATTGTTATAGCGAGAGATTTCAATGGGCATATTGGGATTTTGTCGGGAGGGTAAGAAGATGTGCATGGAGGTTTTGTTTTCAGTGATAGAAATGATGAATGAGAGACTCTTTCTTTGCGAGGGCTTTTGGACTGGTGGTGCTGAATTTGAGTTTTCTAAAGAAGGAGGATCACCTGATTACCTTCCGAAGCGCGATAGCCAAGACTCAGATTGACTTTCTGCTGCTTAGAAAGGGGGATAAAATTTTATTTAAGGACTGTAAAGTCATCCCAAGTGAGCATCTTTCAACTCAACACAGGCTTCTAGTGGTGGACTTGATTATTATGAAGAGAAAAAGATGAGGGCTAGAACGGGTTGGCCTAGAATTAGGTGGGGTGGCTTGACGCTAGTTAGTCTGCGGGAGTTAGAGGAGAAAGTGGCGGGATTGAGTGTGTGAGATTGTAGGGGGGACGTGGATTCTATGTGGGATAAGGCTATCAGTTGCATCACAGAGACTGCTAGATAAGTGTTGGGTATTTCGAGGGGTCGGTCAGGTAGTCATAAGGGGGACTGGTTATGGAATGAAGAAGTTAAGAAGAGAGTGGAAAGTAAGAAAGGGGCGTATATTAAGTTGGTGGAAAGATAAGATGCAGAGGAGAAGCGGGTGAATAGGAAGGCCTACAAAGTATCAATATAGGAGGCTAAGCTAGCAGTTACTTCTGCTAAGACAACAACATTTGAGAGCTTGTATGCAGGTTTAGAGGAGTAAGGTGGGAAAAGAGGCTGTTTAGGCTTGCTAAGGCTAGGGAGCGGAAGGATCGGGACCTCGACCAAGTTAAGTTTATTAAGGAGGAGGATGGTGGAGTTTTGGTGGAGGATATCCAAATTAAGAAGTGATGGCAGAAGTATTTTCAGAGTCTTTTGAACGAGGAGGGGGACAGAGGCATTGAGTTAGGAGAGCGGAGGTATCGGAGGATAGATATGATTTTGATTATTGTAGACGTTTTATGATTGAGGAGGTCAGAGAATCTATTCGCAAAATACGGAGGGGAAGGGCGACGGGGCCTGATGAAATTCTGTAGATTTTTGGAAGTTTGTAGGTAGGGCAGATTTAAGGTGGTTGACTGATTTATTTAATAATATTTTCAAGGCGGAGAGAATACCTGAGGCTTGGAGGTGAAATATGATGATTCCGTTGTATAAAAACAAGGGTGACATTTAGAGTTGCACCAACTATAGGGGTATCAAGCTGTTGAGCCTAACTATAAAGATTTGGGAGAGGGTGACTGAGCGGAGATTGAGAAAGCTCGTGTCTATTTTGGAGAATCAGTTTGGTTTTATGCCTGGTCGTTCAATGACGGAGGCAATCCATCTGATAAGGAGATTGGTGGAGAAATATAGGGAAAGAAAGAGGGATTTGCACATGGTGTTCATTGACTTGGAAAAGACGTATGACAAAGTCCCTAGGGAGGTTCTTTAGAGATGCTTAGAAGCAAAAGGGGTCCGGTGGTGTACATTAGAGTTATTAAGGACATATACGATGGAGGGAAGGCTCCGGTGCGAACAACAGGGGGGACTCAAAGCATTTTTCAGTCGAGGCAGGGTTGCATTAGGGTTCAACTCTTAGTAATTTTCTGTTTATGTTGGTATTGGAAGTGTTGACGTGAGCTATTCAAGGGGAGATAACTTGGTGTATGTTATTTGCGAATGATGGTGTTGATTGATGAGACGCGAGGGGGGGTGAATGAAAAATTGGAGGTTTGGAGGTAAACCCTTGAATCTAAGGGGTTCAGGTTGAGTAGTTCCAAGACGGAACATATGGAATACAAGTATAGTGACTTGAGGCAGGAGGAAGATGTGGTGGTGAGGTTGGATTCCAGGGATGTTTGTAAGAGGGATAGTTTTAAGTATCTCGGGTCTTTGATTCAGGGGAATGATGAGGTAGATGAGGATGTCTCTAACTGTATTGGAGCAGGTTGGATGAAGTGGAGGCTCGCCTTGGGAGTGTTGTGTGATAAGAAGGTCCCAGTTAAACTTAAAGGCAAATTCTACAGAGTGGCAGTCTGGCCAACTATGCTCTATGGAGCAGAGTGTTGGCCAGTCAAGAACTCCCACATTCAAAGAATGAAGGTGACGGAAATGAGAATGTTGCATTGGATGTGTGGAATTACTAGAGGGGATAAAGTTAAGAATGAGATAGTTCAGGAGAAGGTGAGAGTGGCTTCGATGGAGGACAAGATGCGAAAAGGAAGGCTGAGATGGTTTGGGCATGTGATGAGGAGGGGCACGGATACCCCAGTTCGTAGGTGTGAGAGGCTAGCATTGGATAGCTTCAAGAGGAGAAGAGGTAGGCCGAAGAAGTATTGGAGAAAAGTGATTAGACATGATATGGAGCAACTTTAGGTTATTGAGGACATGACCCTAGATAGGAAGCTGTGGAGGTCGCGAATAAGGGTAGAAGGATAGGTTATGTACGTGGGCTATAACTAGTAGTTAGAAGAGCCCTGGTATAACCAGGTTACTAATCCTAGGACTGTGTCCATAGTTAAGAGCTCCTAGTCAGGAGGGTTTGGGTGTGGAGGGTGTCTCTGGCCTGTGAGTGTCTGTTACTACTAGGTGAGTGTCGTTTTTCGGATTCCCTATTTCTTATCTCTTTATTGCACATTGCACTTGGTTACCTTATCTCATACTTCTTTGATTTATATTAATGTCTTAATCCTTTTTATGTTATGCCATCCATATTGCTTCATGTTTCATTACGCTTTTATTTTTATTCCTTATCTTGAGCCGGGGGTCTATCGGAAACAACCTCTCTACTTCTTTGAAGGTAGCGGTATGGACTGCGTGCATTTTACCTTCCCCAGAGCCCACTTTGTGGGAATACACTGGGTTTGTTGTTATTTTTGTTGTTTAGTTTTCTTTGATGTTTGATTTATCGTCTTATGATTTGCAAACTAAAAGCTTCCGTATGACACCCTTTCGATTTCGAACGCAATAAATTTGTCTCGTAGACATCTGACGGTGGTGAAACACATAAATTTTGAAAGTATCTAAATAATTGTTTTGCAAGATGCTAATACTTGACCTGATTGTTTCCATTGTGATTTCATATGCTAATGCTTTAACTTGATTCTATAGTAATACATATTTCATTTTAATATGGTATTAAGCAAGTTATTTTTTTTCCTATCCTACCTTAGTAATATAACAGGTAGCAGTAGTTAAATTTAAAATTTTAAAGTATTATTAATAAAATTAGAAAAATACACCTCTAGTTAAAATTTTCTTAAAAGGTATGTCAGATCAATAAAAGGCAAATAATATAAAACAGGGAGTATTAGTATCCTTTCAATAATTGAGTGATTTTCTAGGTGAATTAACAATAACTGAGTGACTTTTCTATTACAAAGAAAAGTTGAGTGACTTTTTGAGATATTATTATAGTTGATTAACTTTTGTATTACAAATCAAAATTGAGTGACTTTCTAAAATAAAAATTATTAATTAAGTGGCCATATGAGAACTTAACTAGACGTAGAAGACTATAGTTAAAAATGTAAGGTCTTGAAAAGTAGAACATGAAAAATTACATATTTGGCCGGTTAGTTAAAAAAAAGACTAAATAACATAAATATGAATCCTTTTGGAAGTACTTACACTCTCTGCCACTTTTTTAATTACTTTACTCTCTCTCCCTATTAATATACATAACATAGCCGACATATACATAACATTCTGTGTATATTTTAGGATTTTTGTAATATATGTTTAGGGAGTTGAGATTTTTTGAAATATTGGAAACATAAGTTGTGTATTTGTGTAATTTTTAGTTAAAATAATACCAGTAACATAAAAAATGTTTATTATTATGTACTCTTTTTGTCCCAATCAATGTGGTACCACTAGTATTTCAAGAGTCAAATTAGTTTTTTTAATGATTACAACTTCTATATATGGCTTTTAAATATTTTTAATTATTAATTATTGTGACTGTACTTCCTCCATTTCTTTGTAAACTAGTAAATTTTGCTGCTCTCTGCGCGGTATTAAAGATATAAATTAGATTCATGAAATTTTATAGATTTTTTTCAATCTTCAAATCCAAATAAATTGGATTCTAAATTCTAATTTACTTAACACTTAATTTTGTGTTTAATAAAAGTTAATATCGGAGGAAAATTAAAATTAGAAGTAGTAATACAATAATTAATGTGATAACTTCACAGTCATTCTCTTGTTATAGATAAAGATTGCAGTGAATTTCTTCAAAAATTCAAATTTTATATAAATTACACTCAAAAAATTAGTAAAATTCACATGATGTACTACTGACATATCTTTATTTTGAAACTACTCCAGTAAAACAAAAAATAATAACAATATGAAGAAAAAATGATACTACTGAAAAATATATTTATTGTTATGTTTATAAATTCATGACCTGTAGATGATTATCGCTGATTTCTCTTCCTAGTTTGCAAATCAAATGACAACATTCAATTCTGTTGTTTCTGCATGCATATTTATCATATCATCAATGATAATATATAATGTTTGTGTAGTGTAAAAATTAAAGAATGACATTTGTAAAGGGTAAGGTGGATTCATAAATATTATATAAAAGAAGCCAGTAATACTTCTTCAATATTTGAAAAAGCGTCTCTTATTTTTTATATTTTTTTAATGGTTAACCAGTGAGTTCGTAAGCAGTTAAAATCGAATAACAATTAAAAAAGAAAAGGTAAAAGATCAATGAAAATATTACTACTCCAGTGGACTGCAAGATGCGGGAAGTCCGATTGAGCTGGTTCGGACACATGAAGAGGAGGGGCATGGATGCCCCGGTTCGTAGGTGTGAGCGGCTAGCGCTGGATGGTTTTAGGCGGGGTAGGGGTAGGCCGAAGAAGTACTGGGGTGAGGTAATTAGGCGGGACATGGAGCAGTTACAGCTCACCGAGAACATGACCCTAGATAGGAAGGTCTGGAGGATGCGAATTAGGGCAGAAGACTAGGGCCAGTTTTGGTCGCTAGTGTAGCGATTTACTTGCTGGGGGTAGTATTCTTGTCCTGATTCCGTGCTCTTTGTTTTTAGTACGAGTCTGGGTGCTTTCCTCTGTTTTCTTCTATTTATGGCTGCCGTATTTATGTTATGTAATCTTGTAACTTTGTTCGGTGCTTTACTATGTATTTGTGTGGTATCTTGTGGTATCTTGTGTCTTGAGCCGGGGGTCTATCGGAAACAGCATTTCTACTTCTTTAGAGGTAGAGGTATGGACTGCGTACATCTTACCCCCCCAGACCCCACCAGGTGGGAATACACTGGGTTTGTTGTTGTTGTTGTTGTTGTGATACTCCACAGACTTAAGCAATTATGTGTATAGACTTTAATGTTATTTAAAAATTAAAACTTATAATAGAGGAACTGTAACTTATTGTGGTTCAAGAAAGCAAAAAACTAATCACGCAAATTGAATCTCCTTGACTCGTGAACAACAATTAATTTCCGTAACGAAAAAAGTGATTAAATAATTCTATAGAGAAATAAAGAAGAAAAAGTTAAAAAAAGACAATTACGAGTCATGGTCATACCCTAAGAAATGTGTTACCTCATCACTTATACGTCTCGTTTTATTATATTTATAGATCGCTATAAACACTTGTCATATCTTCAAAAATAAAATAACTCAAATTCAACCACATATCAATTAAGTGAAAGTTAATCCGAACACTGTAATTATCACAAAAACTCCCTCCATAAATGATAATCCAAGTACTTTACTATTTCAGTTTTAAATCATTTAATTAGGAGAAGCCTTAAACGAAAATCAATAACATAACATATTCAATTAAAATTAATGAAATAAAAAATAAAGACAAAAGAAAGTAGTAATAATTAATATTGTAATTTTAAGCATTTCTAATTAAGAAAAAAGTTTTAGATACGTATCCAAAACACAAAGATGAATAGCATAACATATCTAACTAAAATTAATGAGATAGGAAATAAAAATAAAAAAGAACTGGAACAATTGATACAGTAAAGCAAGAATGAAAAAAGAAATCTTATAGTAACAATGAAAAAGAATTGAGATACATATCTAAAACATACAATTTAACTAAATGATGAAAGAAGAAAAGAAAAAGAAAAAATAAAACATGAAAGAGAACTTAAGATGAATGGGAGTCTTCATGAAACTAAATATAAATTTATATAAGCAAAGTAATAGAATACCATAAGACATGATAAACTTACAAATTAAAGCTTGGAGGTTACGGATATGAACATAATAGGGGTTATGAATATTATTAAAAATAAAAATTAAAGGTGTGAATCATGTGTAATTACACATTATAAATATATTTAAATAATAAAAAATAAATACTTACAATATTAAAAGATATTGTCAATTTGTAATTAGAAGAAGATAAAAATAAATAAATAAATAAATAAATTTATTAAGAGTTTATATTAAAGTGATGTGAGTTATGAATAATTACTCATTTCAATTGAAATGTGAAGAGTTATGGTCGTAAATGTTCCTTCATTAATAAAATATTTAATTATAATAAATTAAGTAATTTATTTAATTTTATAATAAAATATTTGATTTAAATAAAAAAAGAGGCCAATAAAAGAAGGAAAATAATAAATCATAAAAATAAATACTTACATATTAAAAGATATTGTCATTTTCTAATTAGAAGAAGGTGAAAACAATAGATAAATAAATTTATCAAGAGTTTATATTAAAGAAATGTAAGTTATGAATAATTACTCATTTTAATTGATATGCGAAAAGTTTTTGTTGTAAATGTTCCTTCATTAATCAAACATTTAATTATAATAAATTAAGTAATTTATTTAATTATACTATAAAATAATTGATTTAAATAAGTAAAAAGGCCAATTAAATAATAAAAAATAATAAATCATATATATATATATATATATATATATATATATATATATATATATATATATATATATAGATAGATAGATAGATAGATAGATAGAGAGAGAGAGAGAGAGTTAAATATAATGAATTTTGAGTTTTCTTTAAATACATAAATAATTTTTCTTTTACTATATAATTAATAGAGTAAAATATAGTGACTTTTGAATTTCCTTTAAACACATAAATATTTAAAATTAAAAGAAAACTCAATTAATGTCCAAAAAAAAAAAGCACAAAAAAAAATGAAAAATTATGGAGGCCTCACCTTACAGTTTTGCAAGGAGCTATTTCCACAGCCCCCCTAGTAAAACGAGTGTAATTGCAATAAAAGATTACATCATACTAGATATAACAGTCGAATGTACTTTTAATTCACATTTTGTAAATGAACCTAGTAACAACAATCCAAAGGGAAGGACAATCCATTTGGCTTAATAACAAAAACATATAACAGGTCATACTTAGAAACAACAAATTAGTGGTGGTAAACAACACTTGCTAAGTTGCTCGGACTCTAGTCTAAAAATGTTGCCGCACCCATGTCGGATCCTTCAAAATTATACTATTTTTGGAGAATCCGACATGCACCCATTCACAATCTTGAAGAATCCGAGAAACATACAACAACGGTACATTTTAAAGGAGCCCTCTCCTCCTTTTGTAGTCATCAACACTTAAAGTTAGTGCATCCCTTCTTCCATCGTTCTCAGGAATGCTACATCCAACGGTTACTTCTATCCTCTGTTTTTGAGCCATAAATCCTTCTTGGGCTCCTTGAGGTCTTCAAAGCTTCTGAAGCATTGCCAACGATGAGCATGTAATTTTCAACCCTATTCTTTCAGTTCATCTCAGTAAGCCTACGAGCCTTGTCATCTTGTCACTAATCATCAGAGCATGTAATCGGATGCAAAAGGACATTATTAAGAAACTAATGATAAAAGAGAGATGAGAAACTGATTCTTAAGTGGAGAAATCAAATGGGACTTGCAAATTCAATTTTCCTTCTAGGTGACTTTAAATAGGAGATCTTAGATAAAGGAAGATGAGTGATAACATCTAGTGCTTAAATAATAAAATAAGTGCATTGGGATATGTGCACGTAAAGACAAAGCATGAAGTGATTAAATAACCAAATAAATGCATTGTGATGTGCAAATAAATGAAAAAATGACATGTGGTGCTTAAATTATACAACCAATACATTGCAATATGTGCAAGAAAAAAGGCCAAGATGAAATGCAGTGTTTAAATGATAAAACATGCATTGCGATATTTGCGAGGCGTGCAGTGCCTAAGTGATAAAATAAATACATTGCGATATGTGCGTACAATGGTTAAATAATAAAATAAATACATTCTGATATATATCAGCAAAGGCAAAGATGACATCCAGTGCTTAAATAATAACATAAATGTATTGCAATAATTGCGAGGCATGCCGTGCTTAAATGATAAAATATATGCATGCCATGCTTAAATGCATAGAAATATGCATCGATAAAGGCAAAAATGACATGCGACGCCTAAATGATAAAATAAATGCATTGCAATACCTGCGAGGCATGCAGTTCCTAAATGATAAAATGAATGCATTGTGATATATGCGTGTAGAGCTTAAATGCATAGCAATATGCACCGATAAATGCAAAAATGATATGCGATGCTTAAATGATAAAATAAATGCACTGCGAAGCATGCAGATTAAGGCAAAGATAACATGCAGTGCTTAAATGATAGAATAAATACATTGCGATCCGTGCAGATAAAAAAAAAAATATCATGTGGTGCTTAAATGATAAAAAAAATGCATTTTAATGTGTGCAAATAAAGGCAAGGATAGCATGCGGTGCTTAAATAAATAAATGCATTACGATGCAAGCAAATCAATTCAAGAATGACATGGAGTACTTAAATGATAAAATAAATGCATTGTGATAAGTGCAAATAAAGGAAAAAATAAAATGCAGTGCTTAAATGATAAAATAAATACATTGCGGTATGTGCAGGAAAAGGCAAAAAAAAAGCAGTGCTTAAGTAATAGAATAAATGCATTGCGAGATGTGCAGGCAAAAAAAAAAAGAAATGCAATATTTAAATAATGAAATAAATGCATTGGGATATGTGAAAATAAAGGAAAGAAAAACATACAATGCTTAAATAATAAATGATAAAATAAATATATTGTGATGCGTGCAAGTAAGAAAAAGATAGCATGTAGTGCAAAAAGAAATAAAGTGCAATTTATGCAAGTAAACACAAGCAAGCATAAATATTTAATTGAAAAAAAACATGCATTATTATCTTATTGGAGGGAAGAATAATCCAATTTTTCTATTTTAGGGTGGACAAATCCATGTAAAATAATGAATATTAAGCAAAGAAATATTTGAGAATGAAAGTATTCATATATTCCCGATGCTACTTTAAAATTTCCCTAAGTATTCACATATTCCCGATGCTGCTTTCAAATTGCCCCAGTATCGAGCTGTGAGGTGCTGGGGAATGAAAGATTGTACACTTTCTAGGGAGAAAGAATGATTATGGAATTATGATGACCGAACTCTGCGTAGAGCATCCTACATATCTCGAGAGTTATGAGAATTAGGTCAATGTAGTTCAAAATAAGAAAAGAGAATAAATTTTGAGGCGGTTCACAAAATTTGCCCCAGTGTATGATTTATGGCTAACACGGACCTCTTCTAAAGGAACTAAAAAAATTTCTTGCTATTGGATTGAAAAAATGCATGACGTCTCCGATTACTTATCGGGACGTGGAAAAGATGTATGACATCTTCGATTGTCTATGAAGATTGAGGTCCTCAACTAGTGAGATGACTGAAATCTAATACCCCCCTCGACTGGAAGGACAATGAAAAATATAAAAAATACTCAGAGATGGACGCCTGACTGAACAATAAAATGTTGATATTTAAAGGTATGTGCTTAAAAGGAAAAACCAAATGTGATATATTAAAACTGGATGCCTTGAATGAAAATTCAAAAATGCATGTATGTGAAAGTGAGCACCACGAATGAAACATAAAACAAAAGCTCGTATATGAAAGTGGACTTCTTGAAAAAAAAAGAAAGGATTTTGCATTTTCTTGGTAAAAGTACTGAAAGATGAAGAAGACACGACCATGTCTTGACTTCAGTTGGTACCAATAATTAGTAGCGTGTAAAAGAATTCCCTCATCTCCTTCCCGGTTAATCGAGATCAACTTTAGGGTAACTCTTATAGTTTCAAGTGGTACCTCATACATACCTAAGTATCGACAAGATTTGTTCGTCTTGCTTCAAACAAAGATTTGAGCTATGCTTATTCTCATGTTTCAAGTGCCCTCTCCAAAAAAAAAGTCTCATTTCACACATATTTGAGTAATTTTCTTTTGAATTTAGGACGTCTCAAGAAATACACTCACACTCAAAACTAAATTCAATGCATACAATTGTGATATCATAGGCTTAACATTCACGTAAGTATCCACTAATGTGAGAACACTTGAAATAGGATCCTGCAGGACTTGTTAGTGGCTCGTAATGTGGGCTTGGGGATGGATAGGATAATATTTAGGATAAAAGTGACTAATTCCTCAATGAGCATTACACTGCATTTGTGCTTTTCACGTTTGTTGTGCTTTGACGTGAGATATTTTTAGTTGTGCTTCGTTGTCCCTTGCTTTGCATTTGCTTTGATTTCTTTTGAATTTTGCATAGGAGTTTTTTTCCCTTTTTTCAAGAAACTATATATTTTTGTTCTTTTGATTTCTTTTTTTTGTGTGTGTGGTTTTGCTCCTCCTGAAGTCATTTTTTAAAATTTTTGTTCATCTAAACAACATATTCTTTGTATTTTGCATATTTGATCTTGAATCTTCGTCCACAATTTGCACGTATTTAGTGCACTCTAGGAAGTAGGGCCATGTAACACTCAAAAAGGTATAGGCACAAATATGGTTGTCCAAAGAAAAAGTTTTAGGCTCAAAAGGGGGAATGCTAGAGATCAATGTTATTTGGAAAGCTGTAAAAGGCTCAATCGGTCCAAAGAAGGCCTACAATCCTTTCCTAAATCAAGTGAAACTCAGAATTTCGCCTCAATAGACATTAAGGCCAAGTTCTAGATCAACAATGCAATGCAATGAATTAAAATAAAGTTCACCACACAATGTACATGAAATGATGAGGTTGGGTTTGTTCTTGTTTTAGATGTATGCAAGAGAATTTTCAAGCGTTACTCAGGTATGATAAAAGGTACCAAAAGAATCTATGGTTTACCATAAAGTCGATCCTTTTCATCATACCAGTTTGTTTTTTCTCATGCACACTCCTAATTGTATTGGTACCAACCAAGTCAAAATTTTATTATTTTTCTAAAAGAATAGGACCGAACCTAATTGAGGGTTGCCTACGTATTTTGTGAAAACAAGAATTAGATCTGCATAGTTCAGGCAAATTTGTGAATTTATATGTAACATGTATGAACATAAATAAAAAAATAATAGTCATCCTTGAAAATAATATTAAAGACGGTCAGAAAAGAAATGCTTGTAGCATCAAAATTATTTTGATCAAATGATCTAGAGGATGTTAAAAACATCAGAATGTTCAAAAAATCAGCCATTGAAAGAAATATGACATTATTTCTCTACAGTTGACAAAATTATTATAACTGAAAAAATGTTAAACCCTGGATTTTGAAAGTGAGGATCGATATGCCATAAATTCAATGGTTTATGATGTTCGAAAGAAGAAGCTAGGTCACCTCGAACCGAAATTGGAGGTAGGACGGCTAGGTACTAATATAATTAAGATTTGGATTTAAGGAGCTATTGATTTACGCTCTTAAAAGCCATAAGAGAGCGTCTTTGAACTGTTTCAAAAAAATTACCCTAGTTTTAAATACTGAAGAAATTATTCTAAAATAGTGAAGAGACCGAATCCTAAACAGGGTTACCTACGTATCTTGTAAAGACAAGAATCAGGTCAAAACGTAGTTCAAACCTATACACAACTAATGACGATGTTGGTAAGATGTATATTTTAACTGATCAACCATGCAAAACAAAGATTAGATTACACCTTCCCACAAAAGAATAAATAATTTAGAAAAAATAAATATGTACAGACACAATAATCCTTCAAATATATACAAAGACTATAATAATATGTCCCTTGGGTCGCGAACCCTTCGGACCTAAAGTTGACTAATGATGCATACACCTAAAAAGGTGTTATTTTAGCTATATCCTATGTTGACTAAGAGTGGGCAGACTCGGATTTGAATTTCCTAAATGAGAAGACACGTGATCCCACGATAATAAAACTCCCGCTCACCCCACGTATGCACCGACTCTCTAAAATAAGGTGATTTGAAAGAATTTTGAGAAAGTACAATATACAATTCGCGTGTACAATTTGTGTGAGTGTCAGTATTCCAAAATAGAGGAAATTTGAACGGAATGCCAATTTATATAAAATGATAAACAAATAAATAATCTATACAAAGTAATAACAAATAAATAATTTATGCCACATAAACAAGATAAATCAAGATAATTAGTATGAAATAAATAACAATGTATAAAACATAATAATTACCTAAATCTTTAATGGTTATAACTTGCATTCTCCCTAGCAGAGTCGCCAAACTGTCATACCTAATTTTTACCTACGGTCAAAACGAGTACGACAATGTAAACTCAAAAAGAATAACTTTTTACAGAGTCGCCACCTAATTTTTAAGGGAAAATAGGAAACTTATTTATTTGTTTACAGGCATGACTTTATTTCAATCTACGAAACTATTTTAGATTTCGGGTAAGGGTTCAAATTATTCCGAAGTAAAGGGGTTAGGCACCCTTCAGAATCCACAAATGTGGTTTCTGGTCAGACTTAGATTTTTTACAAGACGAAGGAAAAAATCAATGTTTATAAATACAATTCTAAAATATGCATTAAAATAAGGCAAAATGCTCTTCTGGACCCTTGTACTATGTCGGTTTTGTAAGTTGGACACTTCTACTTACATGTTTGTCATCTGAACCCCCGAACCCACTAAAAAGCTATATTTTAAGCCCTTTGACTATTGACTTTGCCTATTGGCATTAAATGGCTGACTAGCACAAGAAGAGTGTAGTCACTCGCCTAGGGGTACGAGTGCGGGTCAATTTTTGATCAATTTTACATAAAAATAATATTAAACTTTAAAAAATAATTAAAAAGGGTTTTTTTCCTCCATGTTTTCTAATTTAAAAATATTTTTAAAATAAATAAAAAATCCTCACCCACCCTTCCCCAGCCTATCCCCACCCCCCACCCAGCCTAATCCCATCCCACCCCAGCCCCCATACCCTACCCATCCCCGTTTAGCCCCTTTCCACCCCACCTTCAGGCCCCAACCCCTTCCATCCCCCTCACCCTACTACCCCAACACCCATCCATCCGTTCCCCAACCCACCCCAGCCCATCCCCACCCAGCCCCATCCTACCCCACCCTAGCCCCCACACCCTACCCAACCTCGTCTAGCCCCTTCTACTCCACCCAAACCTCTTCCAACCCCTCACCCACCCCAACACCCGTCCAGCCCTTCCCCAACCCACCCCAACCCATCCCCACCCCACACACCCCACCCAACTTCGTCCAACCCTTTCCCCCTATCTCAGCCCCATCTAACCCCCTCCAACCCCCACTTCAGCCTCGTCCAATCCCTTCTCACCCCATCCCAGCCCGTGTAACCCCTCCCCACCCTACCCCAGCTTGTCTAGCCCCTCTTTTCAACCCCACCCCAACCCTAATCCCTTACCTTAGCCCCCTCCCCAACACCACCTTCAATTTTTAAAAAAAAATTCTCTCAATTCAATATCTTTAAAATTTTTGAAATTAAAATTAAAATTTGAATCTTTTTATATTTTTTTGGGATTAATCTTGAAAATTTTAAAGTTTTTTTGAATTTTTTAAAGATATTCAAATTTAAAATTCAAATATTCATTATGTTTGTATATATGAATTTATAGTTAAAAATTTAATTTAGTTGGAGAAGAATTTTAATTATTTGAAATGAATTTGATATTTAATTTGTGATAAAAAATAAATTAAATGACATTTTATAATTTAATTATTTGGATATTATTTAAAACATGATTATTTAAATTTTTCTATAATTTATAATTTTTTTAATTTAATTAAATTAATTTCAATATGTAACTTGTCATGTAGTATTTTAAAAATGACTTCGAATTTCATGAAATACTTGAAAATGATGTGACAGGTGACATGACACATGTGGCAGGTGATGTGACACAAGTGGAAGATTGCGTGGCAGCTGACGTGGGAGAGTGTGTTACACTCTCCAAAAATGTGTTTCAAAATTTTTTTTAAGAGGGTTTAGGGGTTCAGATGACAAACATGTAAGTAAAAGTGTCCAACTTACAAAACTGACCTAGTGCAGGGGTCTAGAAGAGCATTTTGCCTTAAAATAATATAAACAATTTGCATACAGAGAATGTATAAATTACATAAATTATTGTATATAAAAATGTGCGAAGATGATCTAAAGTATATAAGAAACTGTATGGAAAGGAAAAAAATTGAATTTCAGAAAAATTTGTTTTAAAGAAAAAGATTACGCAATATCTTTTAATGTATATAAGTATTCATTAATTGATTAAATATCTAAATTAATTTATTTTTTCTGTACATTTTAACGGTTTAAATTTTCCTAAAAGCGTGGTAAGGATTGTATAAGTTAAAGCATTCCTGCCCAACGTCCCCAAAATAAAGTTTTCACTATGATAATATTTGTATAAGTATAAGAATATAAAATAAAATACAAAATTTAAAGTCTTCTTTGAAGACCACTCCCGACGAGTATTCTCAATAACATGTACAAAACACTCTCGTAAAATATTAGTAACAAATAAATAATAAATAAATTCAAAAAAAAACTACGTATGCATATGTATAAAAAATATTTTTTAATTTAAAAAATGGACTTAGATAAAGTTTTAAAATATTATAAGATTTCGTCATCTCCCAAATTTTATTACGTATTTGTATACGTAATACCCATCTTTTTATTTGCGAAGGCCTCGAAAATCAACGAAAAAATTTCTTCATTGGCCATTAACATAATGTCCATTCGAGATGAACTAAAATTTTCAAAAGGAATTAAAAGAATGAAGAAAATTTGAATATGTTACTCCAATCAATGAGGACAAAACAAGTCAATAAAATATAATAAAAATATTAAAATAATATAAAAGTTATGATAAAATTAATATAAGAGTCAACGCAGCAAATGACCAAACATGTAAATTTAACTAAATATAACAGATGTAAAGTGACATCTGATAAATATGTATATTTATTTATTTTTGGTTAAATCATGTAGAAATGGGAAGCATACCAGTCCTTGTGAAGAACTCTGATAGGTGAACGTATGAAAAAAACTACGAAGATTACGTCACTGATGCTATGCTTTTGAACACAACATAATCATTCATTGAGCTGCATGATGTTTTGGCATCACATTTAAATGTGGACTTAAACAACAAACATATTCTAGTAGAGTATCAAATCACTGGTAATACAAGGAAAATACAAATACACAATGATATGGGTTTAAAGATTTTTATGGTTCAAAAAAAAGACACAAGATATGAATTGTCTTCCTTTATATGTAAGCATTATGAAAAAAGTTGTAGGGAGCAACTTTGCAAGTTCATCTGTGTGTGTTGCTGAAAGAAGAGTCGGTTGTAACAACGTTCAAGCAGTATTAAGTGCATACAACGAAGGAGCTTTGGTAGTTTCTGAAGAAACTACAACATTAGATGTATTTGAGATGGATACAGTTGAGATGATTATTTCCGACCCACACCACAACTTCAACTGTAATTCAAATTTATCAGTAACTCAAATTCTCATTCATAATGATAATAAATGAACACATATTAAAATATATACTTATTAGTTATGATCAAGGTATATTTTTGAAATGCTTAATTTTAATATTGTATATGTATTTTTAGGGTAAATACATTTGATATATAATGCATATGTATTTTTAAGCAAAATACCAACATTGCATATGTATTTTTATGCTAAAAATATTTTGATGTATAGTCCATATATATTTTTAAGTAAAATATCAACACTGCATATGTATCTTTTGTAAGTAAAATCTCACAATAAAATTTAGAATTGCATAAAAAAACTCAAATTTATCTTTAATTCAAATTCTCATTTATAATGATAATAAATGAACACATATTAAAATATATATTAGTTATGATCAAGGTGTATTTTTGAAATGCTTAATTTTAACACTGCATATTATTTTTAGGATAAATATATTTGATGTATACTGCATATGTATTTTTAAGCAAAATAACAATACTGCATATGTATTTTATAAATAAAATCTCACAACACAAAGTAGAACTTCATAAAAAACACAAGTTTATATTTAATTCAAATTCACATTTATATTGATAATAAATGAAAACATATTAAAAAACATATTAGGTATGGTCCATATGTATTTTTGAAACTGCTTAATCTTAACACTGCATATGTATTTTTAGGATAAAAAAATTTGATTTATACTGCATATCTATTTTGAAGTATAATATGAACACTACATATGTATTTTTTTTTAAACTAAATCTCATAGTAAAATATATAACTGCACAAAATACTCAAATTAAACTTTAATTCAAATCAAAATTAGACCCAATTCAAACCAGAATTAATTTTATTCAGTTCAAAAATAAGTACTATTATAACCTACAATTAGAACCACTTCAAAACATAAAAATTAGTTTGTACAATCAGAACCTACATCCATACACCAGTTTCTCTAACTATACAAAGTAATAAATCCATCAACCATCATACATCAAAAACTTCAGTAACACTAGTTATTCTACTTTGCCTTGCAGGCCTCAATGGTGCTTCGACATCACTATGAGCATTTGCTTCTTGTTTTCGAATCCCATAGTCCCACAAAAGTGCAACGTATCTTGTACGGAGTGCGTTGGGGTCGAACTCAGTCGCAATAACTTTGTGACCATAATAAAGGCACTCGGCATATGTGACCATAAAGAGACCACAATCCTTACAAAAACAAGGAAAAAAATATTTATTTATAAGTAAAATATATTTTGTACAAACATTCAATTTTGGTAAATGTAAATTAAAAAACTTACAAGCTTCCACTCGGTTGTTGAGGTAAATTCTCTTCAAATATCACATCAAACGGATCTGAGTAATCTTTGTCTTTGTATCTTGGATGATTTTGAAGATCAATTCCTTTCTTATTGTAGAAATCACAAGCTTGGAGATACAAAGGGATAATCTCAGCTAATTTCTTGATCTGACCAAGAACAGCCGGATAAGAAAAAAATTTATATAAACAAGCATATGCATTTTAAGCAGACAAAAAATACAACCAATACTGAAAAATACATATCGATTATACTAAAAATACATATAGCCAATAGAGAGTTCATGAGTAGTTAAACTAAAAAAAAAGATTAAAGCATTCAAAAAATACATATAAAATGCATATGTATTTTGATCATACCAAAACTACAATCAATACTGAAAAATACATATCAATTATACTAAAAATACCTATAGTCAATCACTATTCATGAGTAGTTAATATAACAATATATTTTCACAATTATACTATCATCTTCACAAATCAGCTTTCTACAATCCCAAAATATCATCAGAACATAAAATACATATTAACTACTTGAAAAAATATATATAACTCCG
Source organism: Capsicum baccatum var. pendulum (assembly GCA_030864225.1). NCBI lineage: Eukaryota > Viridiplantae > Streptophyta > Magnoliopsida > Solanales > Solanaceae > Capsicum > Capsicum baccatum. Next base: position 236,141,630 of record CM061556.1, on the reverse strand, counting down.
AACTTTGATAATATCTTTATTGCCCTATTTAGAACAACACAATACTTAACAGTCAAAAAAATACATTTGCAAACAAAAAATACCTCATCCTCACTATCTTCTTCAGAATAATCATCGTAAGATTTCTGAACATCGTCTTCAATTTCTTCAACTTTCCTTTTCTTTTCGTACCATTTTTTAATTTTTTGCTCCTTTGGAGAAGGAATTTTCTTCAACCCTTTTTTTCCCAAAATTTCAATCATCTTCACTGGGTCGTTGTGAAACTTCGACCTAATCTCCTTTGATCTCCCAGATTTCTTCAACTGTATAGGATTTACAATAACTTTAACTAATTCTTTTTGAGTTAACCCAAGACTAAAAATTTCTGCATAATCAAACTCTACATTCATATTCCGTATACCACTATTTATTGGTGTTTTTGCTGTATGTTCATCTATTAAAACATAAAATTCTTGAAATTTAATTTTTAGTTGAATTACAGTAGAAAAAAAAGAACTGCTAACATGCAATATGCAATTAATAGTTACCTGAAATAGAGAAAGTAAATTCGTATCACAGATCGTGCTAGAATCGTGCAAAAGGAACAAAATTTGAAGCGGGAGAGATTGTTAATGGCGAAAAAGAGGGAATAAAAAATTTAAATTAAAGAAAGAGAAATAAGAATGGCATGAAAAGGGGGATTTTAGCACAGTAATTTTCTTAGGGGGCAAAAGGTAGGGGACCACTTAAAATAATGCTACAGATGCTACATAATGCAATTAGGATAAAGTGTTGCTATTTTTTATAATTTAATACTTAAGTATGCTACTATATGTAGTTTAACTTTAAATCAAATAAAGTCTACAGTCAGTAGCTAGTAGCTAAATAATGGGGACTATCAACGGGGCAACAATAACTTATATTTTAATGAAAGCAAAGTCTTAAAATAAAAAAAATACAAAAGATTGGAAATAAAGCAGTGATGAAATCTATTCAAATCAAAACAAACACACATACAAATGATAATGAAAATAATAAAGACGAGGAAAGCTTTCAGCGGAGATGAATTATTCCGACTAGATTCGATAGTACTACGACACGACAAACTCACCGGTAACCACTTCAGACGAGGTAGCTATGAAAGGGGGGAGGGGAGAGGGGCGGAGAGAAATTTGGAGGTGGCTGGCTTTTCCGGCTAGGAGGCGGCTGAACGCAGTTTTAGAGAGAGAAGATGGACATCGACTGGTGAGGAAGAGGAAAAAAGGCATGGATTTTGATAGAGAAAAAATCTGATTTACATGTGGGTGTATGTATATTGTATTGTGTATAAAATTTGCCCCTACCTCTTATTTATAATACAAAAATATCCTCTTTTAATCAAAAGATAAAACATTGTCCCATTTGGTGTATGATTTAGACCATAAGTTATTGTTTAATGGGTTTTTCACCTTTTAATCCATCAGGTAAAAATTATTTATCCAACGGATTAAAACTTCAACTTGTCATTTCAAGTGTCAGCTTTTAAACAGTGACAGCACCTTGATTTGATCGATTTGCTGCTCAAAGATATGAATGCCAATATATATAATTACACAAAAGAAAAATGCAAACATCAAATATAATATAATTATATTTAAAAATGTATAACATTATAAATAATTAAAATTATAATGTGTAAAAAAAATAAAAGAATTGCAGCGTTATATTATGTACGTATGCCGATGACTGTGCAAAATATTAAAATGATAATAAACTGATAAAGCTCCTAAAATTTATAAAATTAAGGATAATTATCAATAAATTATGCAGAGTTAAAACATGATAAAAATTGATAAAAATTCTAAAATAATGACAATTATCAATAATTTGTTAAAAAATATAAAAAATGTGTAAAAATTGTATTTGTTTCCTTTAACGATCAGGAAGCCTAAATGCGTTAATTTTAAAAATGGAGAACTAAAATTGGGTGTCAACATCACCCATGAAGAGTGTGATGAGGTTTGGGAAGAGGGGCAAGCTTATCCCTAGGTATATTGGTCTATTTGAGATCTTCGGACTATTAGTGATGTGGCTTATGAGTTGGCTTTACCCCCCGATCTATCAGTTGTTCATACAGTTTTTTATGTTTATATACTTCGTTGCTATATTCCTAATGAGTCTCATGTCATTCTCTTGTAGTCGGTTTAATTAAATGAGCGGTTGTTCTTTGTTGAGGAGTCAATTTCTATTTTGGCTAGGGATCTTAGGCGATTGTGCGCTAGAGTTATCCCTAAGGTTAAGGTTAAGTGGTGGCATCAACCTGTATATGAGGCTACTTGGAAGGTTGAGTCTGGTATGCATAGTTCTGATCCTCAGCTTTTCATTGATTCAGGTATTTCTATGCCTTAGTTCGAGGATGAACTAGATTCTTAGTGGTGGATGATGTAACGACCTAAAAATTTGATAAAATATGTAAAATTATGATTGTGTGATTTTACTATTTTACCCCTCCCTGTGGTTGTATTATGGTATTTCTGGGGTGTGGGAGTGATCGGCATAATTTTTTATGCATTTTGGTACCATTTAAGCGATATTGTGGTTTTAATGGCTTCAAGAGCCTCATTTTACATTTATGGAGATATCTTTTGATTCGTGCAACGAATGGATGAACGGACTGTGCCTGCAACTCTAGAATATCAATTTTAGGCTAGGTAAACCTTTGAGTTTGGTCTCGGTGCACCCGAGCTCATTTCGACCTATTGATCGGAAAATTGAAAATATGAATGTGGGATCCACATTTGGTCAAAACGACCTCAGATGGAAAATTCAAATTCACCAACAGATCTAAAATGTCGATTTTAGAGTGGTAAGATATTTGGTGTGATTTTACAGCTTTTAAATCTCATTTCAACTCTCGATTTGAAAAATTATGATTTTCAGGGTCAACTTTGTGAAAACAAAGTTTTTTTGAAAATTTAACTTTGCCAACGTGTCCAAAATATCGAATTTAGTGTGTTTGCATGTATCAGATTTTGAATGAATTTCGAACACGCCATCGATGTCTGAATTGGACTTAAAAGAAAGAAGAAAAAACTGGGGATTGCAATTTTTTGATATGAAACAACTTTTCCCTCCTTTTTTTTGGCCCATTTTGCCCATTTTTCATCTTGTTTCTTGAGAGTTACACATTAAAGTAGTGTGGGAGTTTAAAAGTGAATCTTGTGGGAGCTTGGATAGCTAGATTAACATCAATTTCTTGATTCTATTACGAATTTAAGGTAAGAATTCATCATTTTCTTAGTAATTTCTTGATTAATTTCTCAAAATCCCAAAAATTTAGGCTTGATTTTAAACCTAAATTTCACTCCTTTTCACTCGAATAATGTTTTTTCTTATAATTACTAGTTTTTCATCAATTTAACCTTTAAAACAACTCCGATTCTTGATCTTAACCTAGATTTTCAAAATTTCACTCGGTAAAGCTTTAAAATGATTTTTCTTCGATTTGAACCTCGTTTGTTACTCGATTTGTCTTGGGTTTTCAATTGTAGATTCCTAAAAATATGAAAAAACATATTTTTTAAGCAAAGTTATGATTTTCCCTTCTTTTCTAAAAACCTATTTTGGGGTTCGAAGTGTAGCGAATCAATTTTGGCTTTTGAGGTAGGTTATGGCTTAACTCTTTCAGACTGGGTTGGGTAGTAAATGATGGTAGAAAAAGAATGTAAGGTAGGAACTAATCATGAAAAGTGAGTATCTATGTGTTATGCCCGTGTGGGGGCCTATATGTGATGTAATTGTCGAAATTGAGATGTTATGAGATATGTGTGATCGTGTGGGGTCCTATGTGATATTGATAGCCTTGAATACATGTGAATAATTGTATTGTGTTGTTAAAATATGAATCATTCCATTGTGTTGTTAAAATTCTTAATGTGGTATCATTGGTGTATTGTGATTATATTCATACTTTATTGGCATATGAGACGTGTGAGAATTCATGGATGAAATGAAAATAATGAATGGATATTGACTCACGCGATTGTGAAAATGTATCATCGTGGTTGGTTGTGGAAATATATCATGTGATTGCTTCTGGAAATACATTATGTGGTTGGTAGTGGAAATACTCATTGTGATTGGTTGTGAGCATCATATCTTTATATCATACCTATTCATGAAACATTGGTACTACCGTGGTAACATCTGAGAAACACTAGCAACACCTGATAACACTTTTTCAAGGGATGTGCCAAAAAGAAGATATGATATATGTGGATTTTATATGGGTTGACAAACCCTCTATGGGTCCTGCATTGGGAGGCTTACCTAGGTAGGTGTATATAAGGATTGTGCGACGATCCCGGAAGTTATGCGATGACCTCGTACATCATCATCATCATCATCATATCTTGCACTTACTTTATTGTGTTTATATTGTATTATATTGCTTTATTGATTTGTCATTTATGTAATTGCCCTATCTTCTTTTACTTGTATTTGATGATCTTGTATATACATGTTCCCTCTTGTTCTACTTATATGTGATATAATTCATACTTTTGTTTTATCTTATTGTGATGTTGCAATATATGTGATAGATTAGAAGTGTTAGTGCAAGTGGTGTGGGCTACCATTGTGGAATATTTTCTGATTGCAGGTGACGTGACCTTAGCGTATATTTTGTATGCTTTATTTACTACTTTTTTTGGTCTTCCTATGATACCTACTGAGTACAAGTGGACCATACTCATGCCTACTGCGCCCTTTCAGTGCAGGTCCTAGCTCGAGTGCACCTCTGCTTGTTTGACTCGAGCGATTGTTGGAGCTTCCAAGGTAGCGGTTGGACATTCATGTGTCTGAAGTTCACCTCTATCTTTCTATAGTAGTTATGTTTTTATTAGTATTCGGAGATAGATATTATTTGTTTGTGTTTATTTTTCTAATGTATTTGACTCTTAGATTGTATTAGTAGTTCTTACACTATTGACACCTGATTTTGGACATGATTGACATTTTGGATAAGTTCTCTCCGCAATGCTATGATTACTTGTATGGTGTATCTTTGTTCTAGAAGCCTTACCTTGGGCATTTCTGTCTTTTCTTTTTGTATCAGTTTGGGTGATAGGCTTACTTGTCAAGGTACGTCGCGACAAGTGTCACTATGACCCTTATTTTTTGGTTGTGATATAAATATTATAAAATCAATTTTTATGTAACTTTTGATCTAGAGAGAGTTAGAAGCCGTCGTGGAGGCCGGAGAACTTTGATTTCATCTTTTCTTCTCCTTTATTGCTTATTTTAGGTTATTTTTTTGGATGCTTTGTTGTAATTGCTCCATATTTATGTGGAGTTAAACTTCTCGTTCTAGAATTTTGATAGCTAACTACATGGTCGTTTAGTAATTTCTTAATTCGATTAATTTGATTATCATCATAGTTGTTCTTATATTCTTGTGCTTACTATTTTAATGCTTAGCTACCATTAAAATAAATTTATATTCTTATTGTGAACCCGAAAGGAGAATCAATGAGGTAGAACGAAGAATATAGGGAATAAGATTTTTTCTTTAGTAAAATAAAGAATTAATTTGTGGCTAGAATAGGAGTATACCTAGATCGCCTTACTTGGTTACTGAACGAAAAGATATATACATGCATCTGAATTGGGTTATCATATCCCTCTCAACGATGTAGTTGTGAGGTCAATTTGGATAGACGATTAAAGGCTTGGAAGATTATGATCATATAATCAACCTCATAAATCAACTACTATATAATCTAATAAATTGATGAAATTGATACTCGATATGATTGTTTGTAAATCCATAATCCTAGATAGATTCATTCATTGATTGAGTAAAAATCAGGTTTTTATTTGGTTAATTGTTCATTAGTTATTTTCTTTTATTATTATTATTTTTAATTAAGTTAATTCATAAATATATTTTGTGGGATTTGCTTCTTGAAAAAATCATAAGGATTAGTTTAATTTAGAAAAATAATTAATCGACAAGTCTCTATGGACACGATATTTGAACTCTCAATCTTATATTACTTATACGACCGCTTACAAGCATTGCACTTGCTTGTACGATAAGCCGCAATAATAGGCTAAAATTAACTAATAAGTAAAGACAGAAAAAGAAAAAAACAATAAGAAGATAGCACACGATCACACCAAATTATACTTATATAAACTAGCAAAACAAATCAATTGGTAACAACCACCGATCCTATTAGTTCGTTAAAATTAAATTAAACTCTTCTTAAGTAACTATGTAGTATATCACTAAAGGTTTATGAAAAAGAGGTGGATTTATTATAATTTTAACTTTATGTATTCGAGTTTGAAATTTTGCCACAGACCCACAGTCCATTTGATTAACGTTGAATCCATAGATTCTATGCTACATTTGCCCTTGAAGTAATATGGTTGAGATTCTTTAATCCTTGGTCTGTCCCCAAATGAACCCTACTCTTTCCAAGTGTGGATTAGTCGATCCTATAATTTTTGAATACTACATTGTTAAAAAACAAGTAACAATGTACGACTTTCTTCTTTTTCTTTTTTGCATAAATTGATATTTGAGTGGTGAAAATTTTATTCACGATCACTTAATTTTGTATTTATTATGCAAAAATTACTTGTTTTTTTCATTACACCGAGGTCATTTTACTTTACTCTAGCTATCACAAAAATCACTATGGGCGGATTTTATAATAATCCCAAATAGAAAATGATGTACCAATCTTAATTAATGCATTTACTTGATTAAATAAAGTTAATATACTAAAAACATTATATAAATAATATAAATAACTATTTAATTAAATATCACAAATATTTGTACATTTTTTCATGAGACTTTATATCTTAAGTTCATTTCTTAAAAGAAAGTCATCAATCAAAACTTATTATACTAAAAAATAATTATGAGACTACCTATATATTTCTTTTTAATTTTTTATTAACTTCATTCACTTAATTAAATTAAGCCTATAAATAATTTTAAGATATTTTCTTCACAATTCAAGAATAGCCACCATAGTAATAGGTTAATAACATATTATAAGTTAAAAATGATGAAATACTTTTTTCTACTTGTAGGGAAAAAATAGGAGAGGAAAATACTATTATTTTTTTAGAAATAAAAAAGTTCGAACCAAACTGATATTAGCCAAATTGATGGATATGAACTATATTTAAATTTATTAATTAAAAATCGTCTAAACTGGACTATGAACACCCCTAATAAAAAATATTGAATGTGAGTTTTGCTATTAATTAATTTAAATAACTATATAATTATATTGCATTGCTAAATTAGCAAACTTAATCATTGTTGCTAAATATTTTACTTGTTTTTGATAATTGTTTTTCATTTATTGAATTGTGTAATTGTTGGGTTCTAGGTGGAAGTGTGAATGGAAAATGGAGAGAAAAGTGAATTGTGTTTTCACTTTAAGGAAGTAAAGTTCTCTCACATTGGTGGGAGAAAAAAGACTTTCTTATGCTTATATTGAGAAGCATTCCTTCATTTGGATAGTGACACAAGAACAAGACAAGCATCGCATCGTCATTGCTCGTTCGGCTTTGGCTTCAAACTTAGCAAATGATCAAGAGATTATCTTTTTTTGTTTCAAAATTCATTTGAAACATGAGAATTAATGAAGTTTTCCAAAAAAATCAATAGAAAATATTCTCTCCATTTGCGAACGCATATGGTGTCACACCCCTTTTTTAACAAAAATATTCAAACTTAAAGTTTGAAAAGGTTTTTATTATTAAGTGACAAAATGAAGATTTGTTTGAAAAAGGACTTTTAACAATGAAAACTCAGAGTCGCCACTTGACATAATAGGGTGTGCCAAGTCACCTTTGGAAAATTCTTTTTAAAACGGTTTGACTCTTTAAAACTGCTTTGCGAACAGAGATTTCAGTTAAGGAATTCTGTTGATCGAGAGGAAGGTGTTAGGCACCCCTCGATCCCATGGTTCGACCATGGTCACTTGGTGGAGCATATCGACTAATTTGACACTAAGAGTGTATAAACCACATAAAACGCTCAAACAATTAAACAAACAAACACAAATAAAATAAATCCCAAAAATATAATGTCCAAACCAATTATACAGTCCGAAAATTAAAAAAATTACAAAAAATATAAATTCTATTCTAACCTACACTAATCCTAAATTACGCTCCAATGCTTTACCCGATGCCTCGAGCCTTGATCACGAACCTCCTTCGAAGACATAATACGTCGAGACATTCCCCGGTGAATGAACACATGAGACCTCATGGCATCCCCCGGCCAAATGAATACATTTGAATCAAGCACGATATACTAACAAACATTCAACACACATTTCACATCTAAACATTCAACAAAACACTTATTCCTAAATTTTTGCCTACTCGGACCTATATTTGCCTATCTGTTTCAACATATCATAATTCTATCACATTTCAAAAATATCATGCTTATCCCAAATTAAACAGAAGACCAATAAACCAACATTGCTCTATATTCACCCTTTTTATCAATTTCTCAACTCCACCCCATCTAACTTCATTTTTATCAATTACACCATCAAAATTACTCAAATTCGTTCCACATATCACCGAAATCACATCATCTTGCACATAATCATAACATCAAAAAAATCGAACAATCATAATCACCCACACATAATCACAACATCAATATACCAAATTAAAACAAAATTCCCTCTCTCTCAATCGAAAATTCTCTTTTTTTTTGTATGTCTTCAATTCCCTCTCATAATGTGATACCCAAAAGGAGAAAATGAGAAGAAAACCATCGAGAACCACTTTTTTCTCTCAAATTGCCTTCCCCCTCTCTGTATTATCCGATCTCTATCAGTTTTTCCGGTGTCCTTTGTGTACGGATTTTATGTGAATGTCATATTTTATGTGCATGTGAATTTCATTCTCCCCCCATAGTTGTGTGTGATCAGTGAGGATGAAGAAAAATGATTTTTTGGGTGTATGTTGCTACTATTTTTGTTGTGTGTATTTTTGTGTAAATCCTCTAGTGAATGATTGAATTGTTTTGTATATTTCTCTGTGATGATCAAAGAAAACTGGCCCCCAAATCTGTGTATATCTGTGTCATCCATTGTCCCGTATTTTGTTAAGAAAAAAGAACAAAAACGTCATTGGGTGGAGTAGGGGGTCTAGGGGTATAGGGGTAAGGGGTGTGTGGGTATGACGAGGTGTAAAAGTTAGTTAAGTCAAGGTAATATTAGGGATTAGGAATTTAATTTGTTAGGATTTATTGTATTTATTTTCTAGTGGGAAAAGTGTAGAATGGATCAGGGTACGTAGTAAGGTGAGCTTAAAAAATAAATAAAATTGAACTTTGGGAGGTACAAAACTAGGTGTCTACATTATGCCCTTTTTTGGGTGTAAACACAGAGTATTTTCAGAAAGAAAAGTAGACAACGATACCAAAGTTTGATCCGACCATTATTCAATAAAAGAAACAGAAGGAAGAAGGGCAACCGGGTCTTGACTTAAGACATCCCACCTACCTAAGTTTTGAGGGAATCAAGTCACAGGCATCTCAAAGGGTTGGAAAGAGAGGGACTATATCGAGTTGGAGAATCGAGTGAGGCCCTATCTAGGTTTCGGTCCGTGGCTCTGTCATTACATCAAAAATGAAAATTATAAGTTAAAACATAAATGAAATTACAAAAATCCTATCTATGCAGCTTCTTTTGAACTCTTGACTTAAGTTTCATCATCCTATTCTTCAGGCGGGCTCTTGACTTGCAATTTCTTCAACTTGTTGCTTGACTTTCAGTTTCTTGCAATTTCTTCAACTTGTTGCTTGACTTTCAGTTTCTTCACCTTGTTGTTTGACATTCGATTTCTTCATCCTGTTCTCCAAGCGGGTTCCTGACTTGCTATTTTTCAATCCGTTGACTTCCAATTCCTTCACCTTGCTGCTTGACTTTCAACTTCTTAACCTTGTTGCTTGACTTTTAATTTCTTCACCCTATTTTTCAGGCGGACTTCTAACTTTTCATTTCATCAACTTGTTACGTTCCTTTTAATTTCTTTACCTTGTTCTCTAGGCGGGCTCCTGACTTGCTATTTTCAATCTGTTGACTTTCAATTTCTTTACCTTGTTACTTAACTTGTTATTTATTTGTGTTGTTCTTTAGGCGGACTCCTAAAATCACATCAAAACTAGAAAGAAAATTATGCCAAATAAAGATTATGATAAAGAGAGATTGTATTTGCCAGGAAAGTAAAGTTCCAAATAACACGAATTAATTTTTTTCCCAGTTTATCATCAAAAAACTTTTGCAAATGTCAAATATAATCATAACTATTTGTATGTTGCAATGATGAATCAAGATTCTGACCAAGAAATGCATCTCTTGAGAGTAAAATTAAATGACCAAGACTAGGAAGTGCGTCTCCCAAAAATTAAGTGAGGAATTCAAACTAGAAAGTGCATCTTTTAGAGATAAAAGTTCAAATTAGGAACTGTGCCACCTGACAAATAAAAACTAACGAGGAAGTGCGTCTCCTGAGGGTTAAGTGCAATAATTTGACTAGAAAGTACATCTTCTAGGAATCAAGGGGACTGACTCGACCAGGAAGTACATCTTCTAGGAATCAAGGTGACTGACTCGACTAGGAAGTACATCTTCTAGGAATCAAGGGGAATAACTCGACCAGGAAGTAAATCTTCTAGGAATCAAGGGGAATGAATCGACCAGGAAGTACATCTTCTAGGAATCAAGGGGAATGACTCGAACAGGAAGTACATCTTTTAGTAATCAAGGGGACTGACTCGACTAGGAAGTACATCTTCTAGGAATCAATGGGACTGACTCGACTAGGAAGTACATCTTTTAGGAATCAAGGGAAATGACTCGACCAAAAAGTACATCTTCTAGTAATCAAGGGGACTGACTCGACTAGGAAGAACATCTTATAGGAATCAAGGGGCCTGACTTAACTAGGAAGTACATGTTCTAGGAATCAAGGGTACTAACTCAACTAGGAATTACATCTTCTAGGAATCAAGGGGACCAACTCGACTAGTAAGCACATCTTCTAGGAATCAAGGGGACTGACTCGACTAGGAGGTACGTCCTCTAGGAATCAAGAATTAAGTTAGGAAGTGCATCACCTAACAAGTAAAATTCAAATTACCTAATCAAAAAAGTGTATCTCCTTACCAACGCGTCTTGAATTATCAATACAAGAAAGTGAGTCACCTTACAAATGCGTTTGAATTACCAAAACAAGGAAGTCCGTCTCCTTTCAAATGTTGCTTGAATTACCCAAACAAGGAAATGTGTCTCATTACAAATGCCGCTTGAATTATCCAAATAAAGGAAGTGTGTCTACTTACAAATACTACTTAAATTATCGAGACAAGGAAATGTGTCTCCTTACCAATGTCGCTTGAATTACACAAATAAGAAAGTGCGTCTCCTTATAGATGCTGCTTGAATTACCCAAATAAGGAAATGTGTCTCCTTACATATTCCACTTGAATTAACCCCACAAGGAAATACGTCTCCTTACAAATACCACTTAAATTATCCAGACAAGAAAATACGTCTCCTTACAAATGCCACTTGAATTTCTCAAAGAAATGCGTCTCCTTACAAATGTCACTTAATTTACCCCTACAAGGAAATGTGTCTCCTTACAAATTCCACTTGAATTACCCGAGGAAATGCATCTCCTGGACAAGGAAGTGTGTCTCCAAGAGATATTAGATTATGAGATTTACCATAGTTTTGATTACCAAACCTGTGCAACAACATTTCCTTTTGCATTTGTAAAAGTAAGAATATTACGGCCTTTGATGTTTAGGCTTTGAAATCCTTGATTTGAAGGTAACATGTGTTCTTATTTCATACAAAGAAAACTTGTAAGTTTAAAATAGGGTGGTTGGTTTGTGGCTTTAGCTTTTTCGGTAATCGTTTTTTCCCCAATCACGTTTAATATAGCTTCCAACCATTGACATACGTCATTAACTTGCTACATCATTGGCCCAAACTCAGATTATTAAGAGTAACTCTGAAACAAACATAGTATCTCTACTTTTCTATGTTTCTCATATAAATCCTTTGAACCTTGATATTTTCCTAAGTTCCTAGACTTGTCTGTTGACGTAAATTTCTGCATGCCTTATTTCCCCTCACCATTATGTCTCTTTCATGTGCTGGCTTTTTTCTTGCTTTGTGCAATTGAAGAAGCTAATAGGCAGCTTTGAAATCTTTTCTTACTTGTTTTGACATGGACTTGACTCAAAGACAAGAGAAAAATGACAACTATTTTTTCTTATTTGGAAAATTGACTCAAGAAAATAAAAATAAAAAGAAAGAAAAGACAATAAATGTCCCCATTTTGGAAAAAAGAAAAGAAAATCTTATATCAAAATGACAATCAACCCTAATGATTATGACATGCATTTTGGATTAAAGTGCCTGGTCTTTACATCCAAACTTCCCCCAATTGTTCTTGAGTTAATGGCCGTGAAACTGAGTTACTTCCTTCGGCCAATTGTATTCGGAGACCACATTCGGCTAGTGGAACCTTGAAGGGCTTTCTCCAACAAGTCTCTCTCATTTTCTTTTTCTCATTTCACCATTGTTTTATGATGCCCATGAGGGTTTTTCACCAATAAGACTAATTTTTATTTCTCCCAACTCACTGTCATCTTACAGTGCCCGTGGGGGTTTTCACCGATACGAATCTCTCATTTTTATCCCTCTCAACTTACCATCGTCTTGCGGTGCCCATGAGGGTTTTCACTGATAAGACTCTCTTATTTTTATTTCTCTCCTGAATCCTTATGTTGAGGAAGACAAGTATATCCCAAAATGCCTATCACATGTATTGCATTCTTAGCCTTATCATTCTCAAAGATTGATCTTAAGGTCTTTCTTTGGTTGTAACTTGTATTTTGGATAGGGTTAGAAAAAAAGGATGGCATAAGACCCAAATGATACTTGAAGTGGGGTGGGACTTACAACTTTGAGAATCGACTCAAACAATGAAGATTAAATCATGCCCTAGTTTCTTTTGACTGGGCAATTTTAAATTGTTCATTTGGTTGGATCAAGCCCAAAGTAGGGCAGCCTATGTATCTCACTCCCGAGAGGGGAGAATCAGGTCACACGTAGTTCCTACAGCTTGTTTTGCTTGGTTTTGATTTTTTTACTTTTTTTCTTTTATTGACTCTTTTTTCTTTGGAATTTTTCTGACTCTATTTTTCTTGACACTCTTCTCTTTTCTTACTTTTTGGACGCATTTTTCTCTCTTTTTTTATGAGACCTTTTTGAATCTATTATTTTGCCCAATACTTTTCTTTGGAATTTTGCTGACTCTATCTTGATTTCAAAAGAGGTGTATGAAAGAAAATAAAACCAAGGCTTAAATGGGTAAACAAAGGATGACATAATATTTGGATAGTAGAATGAAACGCCTTCGTCATATCAATTTTCAAAATGCAAGTACATATCATGCAATATGAAAGTGAAAGATAAAGATCATTTGTGACACTTTAACAACACAAACTTTAACTGAGCATGTGTGCCATGATGATAGGCGAATTTACGTGCCTATATCAATATACTTTGCCTATATTTTAGCCTAGTTTTGAGAACTAATTATCTATTTCATACACTTTTAGTCCTTTTTCCTGTAAATGAGCTAACAAATATGATTAGGAAAGTTTCAGGTATAGATGATGCAAAATACAGCAATTTATGGCTTACTTGACGCAAAAGAAAGCTCACGAACGAAGTGGAAAGGAGCTGGACGCCTAAAGGACTAAATCTGCTGCATGGAAAATCTGTCCCGGGCTAAAACAACATTTCTGAAGACTTTGGGGACTTACAGACACAAAGCTGGATTTTTACCAAGATACATTAACCTAGTATAATTAGGTTATGTGTTTTATTATTCTATTTGGATTATGATATTGTAACCTTACCCTAGTACATTTGGGTCAAGGATTTCATTAGTATATTAGTATTTGGTTATTTATTTCATTAGCTTAGTAGGAGTAGGATAGGAGTATTATAAATACCCTATCATGCTAGAGATTTTTATCAATCTTCTGACAATTAATTCTTCACTTAATTCAACAATTAATTTTCTTCCATCTCTCTCATCTTCCACTACAAACACTTCTAATCTACTCTTCTATTCTTAAATTCCACAACAAGAGAATCGTTACTTGCTACGGAATCACCAAAACCACACGCCTAACACCTCTTTCTCACGCCATCCACCATGCAAAACGTGATATCCTTCGCATTTATGGGTAACTAAACCTCTTAGTTGGGGTTATGGAAGCCGAATGAGTTACTATCTATAGTTGTGAGTTTGTGAGTTCAAGACAAGTATATTGCTTATATCATTACGCTCTTCATCTTAATCTACATTCTTTGCGGTTGCAAACGCAAGAATACGCCAGTCTAACATTTAACTTGTTCGAGAGAAAGGTTATTTGTCTGGAAAAGAGATAATGTCAAGGTAGTAGGACACCCTTTCCTATTAAAAAGCTAGTGACGTAACTGGACTAACCTCTTGGAGAATTCGTACCGTTAGACACACTTTAAGCTCGAGAGAGTTAAAGTGAAATAGTCCTTGTTCAGGTCGAGAGACGCTTGGATTTACCATCGACTACAATTCTCTATAAGCAATTGCATGTCAAGACTCTACACACTCATAGCCAATAGAGACGTATACCTCTGAAGGTGGACATAACCCCAACGCCTCAATTCTCATTGTTCACAACCAACGTAACAATCTCTATTTTTACTTTGCTATTTTCAGCTTTTATTTCATTACTTTGGTTACTTATTACAATCCCCCCTTTTTTACGAGACTTGCACCAAAAGTCTATTAATTTTGCTTACTTGTTGAACAAGCTATTCCCTGTGGGATCGACACCCAACCCAGGTTGGGTTCTATATTTGCTAACGACCGCTTTACACTCCCACGAGAGCTGTAGATTGAGCGTTATCAAAAATTGGCGCCGTTGCCGGGGAATACGAGTGTCAATCAAGTTCGTGATAATTACTAGACCCTTTGGTCAAAGATTCTCGTACTTTTACGTTTAGTTTTTGTTTTTGTTTATTGCAGGTTTTTCTTTTAGTGCATGCCCCATACTAGAAGTTCTGGTCAACCGTTATTACCAATCAATCCTGAACCACAACGAATTAGAAGAATGGAAGCACAAGCTGAAATCGACAGGATGGCTGCTCAACACGAGCAAGCAAGATTAGCTGCTCTGGCCGCTGCTCAAGTCCAACAACAAAACATTGATAATCCTGGGCGAGCAACAAACCCTGACGATGAGGATTTAGGTGATGACGAGTTACTAAACCCTAGGCGTGATGCTGAAATTATAACACCTGCCAATTGAAGAGGTCGACAAGCTCGGTACAGATATGATCGCCAACCTTTGCAACCAGCTTTCGACGATGATGATGATGATCTTGATGGTGCCGGAGCCACTGGAGCTATAATTCCACCACCATTAGCGCCCGGAGCCAAATTCAATATCACAAGCACCATGATTCAGTTATTGTAACTCAAGGGATTATTTGGTGGACTAGCAGGCGATGATCCGAATATGCATCTCATCAACTTTATTTCTACATGCAAGTCTTTTGACAATCCTGGTGTTGGTCAGAATGCTATTCGATTACGTCTATTTCTATTGTCTCTGTCTGGGGAGGCAACATTATGGTTGAATGGGCTGACTCCTGATTCAATTACAAATTGGAGGCAATTGAGAGACGCTTTCCTAGAAAGATTCTTTCCGCCATCCAAGAGGGCTCAATTAAGAGATGAAATCAGCAACTTTCGTCAGCTTCCCTCTGAAGCTCTTCACGAAACATGGGAGAGGTTCAAGACAAAGCTAGCGAGATGCCCAAACCATCACATGACTAATGTTCACCTCATGGAGATCCTGTATAGAGCCTTGAATTCAGTAACTAAACCAGTGGTGGACAACGCAGCTGGAGGTTCTTTTATGGACCTTACCTTTGGACAAGCAAGCAACATGCTAGATCGTATGACGAAACAAAGTAGAGCTTGGCATACCAGGGATTCTGAGGTAGCAAGCCCCACTTTATCTGTTGGCATGTCTGCAGACCAAAGAAGAAGAGAAGAAGAACGTGATCAAGATATGGCGCACATGAAAACCCAAATGGATCTTCTTACAAAGCATCTATTAGGGAAGACTGAAAAAGTGAAAGCTATTGCGTCAAAAGGAAGAGACGAATCTGATTCGGAAGAGGAGGCCAACTACTTGAACAATCAGGGGGGTTTCCGAGGGAATACCCAAGGAAACCAAGGTCGGAACTATTATGATAAATCTGGAAGTTAAGACCAAGGTAGTTGGAATAAAAATAATGAAAAGAGTGGTTTGTACGTTCCCCCTGGTAAACGTGACACCACCACATCTAATTCTATGGAAGACATGATGGCTAAGTTATTGAAAGGAGTGGAAGCAACGAGCGCGGGAGTTAAGGAGGTGATTGACGATTTAGCCTCCATGAAGCAATTAGTTGATTCTCATTCCACTTCTATCAAGCAAATAGAGCAGCAATTAAGCCAACTTTCAGCAGCATTCAATCAAAGAAAGGCTGGCACCTTACCGAGCGATACAGTCCAAAACCCAAGGAATGATGGGTCATGCATGGCCATCACTACCAGAAGTGGTAAGGTGCTGGAAACTTCAGAAAAAGGCAAGCAAGTGATTGACAGAACAGCAGATATGGACGCCACACCTAGTGACGTCACAAGAGAAGAAGCCGCAACATCTACTTCCAACGTCAAGGACGTTTCACCTAGTGACGTGCAGCCTGAAAAAAATAAATGGAAGCAAGAGGAGAAGAAAGCCATGGAGAGAACACTTCCATACCCACCACCACCTTTTCCACAAAGATTGAAGAAGGCGGCCGATGACACTAAGTTCAGCAAATTCATGACTATGCTCAAGCAGCTGACCATTAATGTCCCCTTGGTAGAGGCACTTGAACAAATGCCTGGGTATGCGATGTTTATGAAAGATCTTTTGACTAAGAAGAGGGCAGCAAGCTATGAGCTGAAGGATGATGTGCATCATTGTAGTGCAATTGCTACCCGATCTATAGTTCAGAAGAAGGCCGACCCCGGAGCTTTCACTATTCCTTGCACCGTCGGATCTTTGGAATTTGCTAAAGCATTGTGTGACTTAGGAGCCAGCATCAACTTGATGCCATTATCAATCTACAAGAAGTTGGGGTTAGGAGATCCTACACCAACTAATATGAGGCTTGTTATGGCGGATAGGTCGGTAAAACGACCGGTTGGTATTCTATACGATGTCTTGGTGAAGGTATCTTCATTCATATTTCCGGCAGACTTTGTCATCTTGGATTGTGAAGCAGATTCAGAGGTTCCCATAATCTTGGGACGCCCTTTCCTTGCTACGGGAAGTGTGCTCATAGACTTGAGAGCTAATGAGCTTTCATTCCGAATAAATGATGAAGTGGTGCGCTTTGATGTTTGCAAATCAATGAAGCAACCTAAAGATCTAAGTGTATTTTCTGTGGCTGATGTTGTCTTTGATGATGAGGATGAGTTACTTGCTGAAGAGCAAATTCTCGAGGATCCTTTGGAAGTTTTGCTCATGAAAGGAGAGAATGATGATGCTGAAATTTCTGAAGATGATATTTGTGCTCTATCGGGATTAGGAACATATCGTTATACTCCCAAGAAGCTGGATCTTGATCTCAAGAATCGACCCACACCTCCAGCTAAGCCATCTATTGAAGAACCACCCACGTTAGAATTGAAGGAGCTGCCAAGCCATTTGAAGTACGCATTCCTAGGAAGCGGAAACACTCTTCCAGTCATAGTAGCAGCCGATTTAGGTGAGCAACAAGTTGCAGCTCTTATTGTAATCTTACGCAAGTATATTAGAGCTATTGGATGGACCATTGCGGATATCATTGGTATTCCACCTGGGATTTGCACACATAAAATTCAGCTTCAAGAAAAGTGCACACCTACCATTGAACATCAAAGACGTCTAAACCCACCAATGCAAGAAGTGGTGAAGAAGGAGATTATCAAGTGGTTAGACGCAGGAGTCGTGTATCCTATTTCTGACAGTACATGGGTAAGCCCAGTACAATGTGTCCCCAAGAAAGGAGGTATGACGGTGGTTGCGAATGCAAAGAATGATCTTATTCCACTCAGGCCCGTTACTGGATGGAGAGTATGCATGGACTACCGCAAGCTGAATTCTTGGACGCTCAAGGATCACTTCCCCATGCCATTTATGGACCAAATGCTAGATCGATTAGCGGGGAAAGGATGGTTTTGCTTTCTTGATGGTTATTCAGGTTATAATCAGATTTGTATTGCACCAGAAGACCAAGAGAAGACAACGTTTACATGCCCATATGGTACGTTTGCCTTCAAACGTATGCCATTCGGGTTATGTAACGCACCAGCCACCTTTCAGCGATGTATGATGTCTATTTTCTCTGATATGGTAGAAGACACTTTGGAGGTATTTATGGACGACTTTTCAGTTGTTGGTGAGTCTTTTGAAGCGTGTTTGGTAAACTTGAGCATGGCATTGCAAAGATGTGTAGAGTTCAACCTTGTGCTGAATTGGGAGAAGTGCCACTTCATGGTAAAAGAAGGAATCGTTCTCGGGCACAAGATCTCCGAAAGAGGAATAGAGGTTGATCGCGCCAAAATCGAGGTAATAGAGAAGCTACCGCCTCCAATTTCGGTGAAGGGAGTTCGTAGTTTTCTTGGCCATTGTGGGTTTTATCGTAGATTCATCAAAGACTTCTCCAAAATTTCTAGTCCATTATGCAAACTATTGGAGAAAGATGCAAAGTTTGACTTTAAGGATGATTGCTTAAAGGCATTCGAATGCCTTGAAGGAAAACTCATCGAAGCCCCTATCATGGTAGCACCAGATTGGACGCTCCCGTTTGAAGTCATGTGTGATGCTAGTGGTGTAGCCGTTGGTGCTGTTCTTGGGCAGAGAAATGAGAAATTGTTTCATCCTATCTATTATGCGAGTAAAATCCTAAATGAAGCCCAAAGGAACTACACCGTTACTGAACAAGAGCTCCTAGCGGTTGTGTATGCGTTTGAGAAGTTTCGTGCCTATCTATTGGGTACTAAGGTGATCGTTCATACAGACCATGCAGCTCTTAGATATCTAATGACAAAGAAGGATGCAAAACCAAGGCTGATTAGATGGGTATTGCTGCTGCAAGAGTTTGATTTCGAAGTCAAAGATAGAAGAGGTTGCGAGAACCAAGTGGCTGATCACCTATCCAGGCTTGAGAATGAGTATGTGGCGCAACCAAAAAATCAGATTGATGATGCATTCCCTGACGAGGAGATACTAGCGACAACAACGGAGATATTACCATGGTATACCGACTTTGCAAATTTCGTAGTGAGTAATGTGTTACCTTCCAATTTATCTTATCACCAAAGGAGGAAGTTTATGCATGACGTTCAGCACTACTATTGGGATGAGCCTTATTTATTTCGAAGGTACGCGGATGGTATTATTCGACGATGTATATCCCACGAGGAAGTGCCTACTATATTGGAAGCATGCCACACTTCGCAAGTTGGAGGACATCATGCAGGGAATCGAACGGCAAGGAAGGTCTTGCAAAGTGGTTATTATTGGCCTACAATATTCAGAGATGCATACGACTATGTGAGAAGGTGTGACCAATGCCAACGTCAAGGTGCTATTTCAAAACACCATGAAATGCCCATGTCCAAAATTCTGGAGGTAGAACTCTTTGATGTGTTGGGTATTGATTTCATGGGTCCATTCGTGAATTCGTTTGGAATGAAGTACATCTTGGTTGCTGTGGATTATGTATCGAAATGGGTGGAAGCTGTAGCATTGGCCGACAACGAAGGAAAGCGTGTTGTAGCATTTTTAAAGAAGAATATCTTCTCTCGCTTTGGAGTACCTCGTACTATCATAAGTGATGGAGGATCTCACTTTTGCAACAAGCTATTCAAATCTGTATTGGCCAAGTATGGAGTCAAGCAACACAAGGTAGCTACGCCTTATCATCCCCAAACCAGTGGACAAGTTGAAGTTTCCAACCGCGAGATCAAGCAAATCCTTGCCAAAACGGTTAATGCGAATAGGAAGGACTGGTCTCGGAAGCTAGATGATGCACTATGGGCGTATAGGACTGCATTCAAGAAACCCATTGGCATGTCACCTTATCATCTAGTTTATGGGAAGGCTTGTCATCTACCCATCGAGCTTGAATACAAGGCATTATGGGCATTGAAGCACTTGAATCTGAATTGGGATGATGTGAAGAACCTGAGGTTGGAGCAGCTGAACGAACTAGATGAATTTCGTCTCCATGCATATGAAAGATCAGACTTATACAAGGAGCGGATGAAGAAATATCATGATCAGCGGATTGTTCGACGAAACTTCCAAAAAGGTGACATGGTACTGCTCTTTAACTCTAGACTCAAGCTCTTCCCAGGTAAGTTAAAATCAAAGTGGTCTGGTCCATTTAAAGTCATTCAAGTCTACTCGTCTGGAGTAGTCGAATTAGAAAACAATGAGGGTGTTATCTTCAAAGTGAATGGCCAACGTGTCAAGCCATATATCGGTCCTCTTGACTCTATAAATGACATGGCCGTCACTTATCTCGACGAAGTCTAAGTACTCGAGATTACTACGTCGAGCCACGACAATAAATAAGGCGCTAGATGGGAGGCAACCCATCGTTCTATCGTTTTATTGTTTTATCGTTTTATCGTTTCGTCATTTTAGTATTTTTTCTTTTTGATAAATAAAAATCCAAAAATAAGAGTCGTGCCACGACCAAAACTAAGGCGCTTGGTGGGAGGCAACCCATCGTACTAATCGTGTTCATTTGTTTTAAGCTAATATAGGTGCAAGAAGTATGCAACGAGGAGATTGATTTCAATTGACGATTTGGTCGCATTGTATGGTAAAGTCGGTAAGTTAGGAATGGTGATGCATAAGGCTATGAATTGAGCCTTTCTCACGTCATAATAAGCTTCGAGGAAGGCTAGGCCTTGGTAAAAATAGGCCACGAACGATGCACAACCTATTCTATAGCCTAAGGACTCGGAATCTAGTGTGCAATACACTATGCGCCGCCTATTCCTAGGTATGCTTTTGACTATGCGCCGCCTATGCTATGGCATTTGAGATACTGAGACCAAATGCCATAGACTATGCGGCGCATATGTCTAGAAATGCCATAGACTATGCGGCGCATATGTCCCATTATGCCATGGACAATGCGCCGCATATGTCATTGATATGCCGAGGGATATGCGCCGCATATGTGGTGATTTTGTCCCCAAATCCGATTGTAAATGGGTCATAACCCGACCCATACTCCTCCTATATAAAGGGGACTTGGTTTTTTATCACAAACACATTAGAATCAACCCTAAAGGCGCCACATATCACCCCAAATCCTCTCAAAATTTTCTTCCTTTGTTCTTCCAATTAACAACAACTTCTCCACAATCTTCAAGCAAGTAAGTACTATCTTATTCTTCCTCTATTTATCGTAAGTACTACGTTGCTATGCTTATTATAATTTACTAAATCATGTGAGATTGGTGGTGATGTTCATGTGGTTGGATAAATTGTTGCAAAAATCGTGTGATTGAATGTATACGTATGGAATTCTTGACTTGTTTCCGACTTGAATTTTGTTTCAATGGCAGTGTTATGATACTTGCTGAATATATGTGGCTATGAATATTGCTTGAGAGTGTTGTTTGGATGCTTGCATGATTAACCATCCCGGCCATCGGGATAAGGTTATAGTGACTATCGACTTAGGAGGTGGTGTTTGTTGTACGAATAGCAATTCCATGTGGTAACCCCTATGTTGTAGTGTTGCTATATGCACCATGAAAGTCGTCCAAATGGCTGCACATAAGTGATATAATGCTGATTTTCTTGTCGGAATACAATCCTGAAACGGATGTCGACGAAATCTGAGTACTCGATCACTTTCACTTCACTGATTTATGTTAACAAGATTAAGTGTGGGGTGGTACCCCTAGTGCTTGCATATAGATTGTATCAAGTAAGATTGTGCTGCAACTAACATTATTTCTAGTATCAGGTACAATGGCACCCAAAGCAAAGCAAGGCAAGGAGAAGGTTACCACATCCCGAAAGGACAAGAAGAGAAGTCGAAAAGACCAAGGAGAATCATCTTCAGCACACCTACCACGCAGAATGTTCGGAATCAAATGGGTTCTTGAGGAAGAAGCCCAAGCATGGTACAGCAGCAACAAAGAAAAGAAATATGTGCATGTTGACTTGATCAACAAGGAGACCTTAGCAAAGAAGGAGCCGCAAATGTTGGCTAAAATAATGGCTTTGAAGCTGGATTTCATATTCCGCGACATGGGAGAATGCAATCTTGACTTGACAAGAGAGTTTTATGCCAACTGGTCGCCAAACACAACAGGCAACGAGGTCAAAATTCGGGGCCAAGTGTTACAGCTTACAGCGGATTGGATCAACTCTTTTCTTGGCCTACCTTCGGTCGACCCTGCACCATACAAAGAGCTGTACAGCAGGCCTCCTTACAGAGCAATAAGACACACGCTTTGTGGAAGCAGATCGATGGCAAGATGGGGCAGACATAAGGAAACAGGCCGTCACAACACCTTCCCCTATGCTCCACTAAATAGGGAAGCAAGAATCTGGATGCGCATTGTCAACTCATGCCTTATTCCTGGGACGCAATACACAAAGATATCGAGAGATAGAGTGTGTTTGGTTTATGCGTTGATGACGAATGTCCCTATCAACTTTGGGGCAATCATTCGATCTACCATGAGGAAAGCCAGACTCCACAGAAGGTCCCATTTCACATTCGGCAATTTGTTGACAGCAATGTTGCGGAAGGAGGATATAGAAGAGGAACCAGCTGACCACAAACTCCCACATAACCCAAAGAAGGTTGACCTCACCAAGGTCAAAGATGCTGAAACAATGCATGGAGTCAACCTTACTACCGCGGAGAGACATGCTCGTGATGAGAGTTTCTTCCGTCATCTCTATGGCATGACACGATTCACTATGATGAGTGGTGGACGTATTCCAACTGCTGAAGAGCTCCAACAGCTGGACCACGACTACCCAATGAACAGGCATGCCCGGGAGATGTGTGGAGTGGGCGTATATTTTGAGGAACCTCTTGACGATGACGTGCCAACTGATGATGATAGACGCTTGCCTGATTCTGATGCTGAGGAGAACTCTGATGATGACTCTTATGATGATTCTGACGAAGGGGGTATGACCCCCGACATTGATGAGGAGTCCGACTAATCAGGTTCTTCGACTTTATTTTCCACTGAGGGCAGTGTCCAGTCTAAGTGTGGGGTGGCAGAATCTGCATGCTATACTTCTTTGTTTGCACCTATGTTTGTATGTTTGCTTGTTTTACTTGTTTATTTTTTATTTTTTTTCCTTTTGATGTTTTTTTTTATTTTTTAGGAAGTAAAATTTTTCTAGCTACGCATGAAATTATTTTGATAGGCAGCATGAGATTAGAACAAGAGTATGTGCTACAATTGTGACTATTGAGACATTTAGGCTCTAGTTGTGACTCATTATGTGATATTGTGTGATTCAATTCCTTCACTTGTTGGGTCGAGAGTCTATATTACTTCCAAACAAGTCGACCATGTGCCTTGTGTGTGTGAGATAATAGTATATTCTATGTTTGTAGCTGATGCTAGAACTTGCCAGGTATGTATGCAAAGCGAAAATAAGGAGTGTAAGTTTAGGATATGATTTAGGCATTTCTTTGGCAACCTATATTTGTTTACCTTCAGTTTTACCTACCCATAGACATCATCCTAGTTAAACCCTTTTGAGCCTTTAGCCTATTTCTTTGACAACCTTGTATGTAAGCCTAATCCATTTTTTTCAAGACCGTAATTTGATCCAAATTCCTAAGTGCTTTAAATTAAAAAAGTCATGTGACAACATAAGAGGAAATTGGGTGAGTATGATGCTTTAAATTGTAATGGTGCTTGAATGTGTTATGAAAAAGAAAGTGCTATCATAAGAAGTATGTTGTGAAAAGAAAAAGGAAAAGAAAGCTGAAAAGTGAGTTGTGCTTAAAATTGAAAAACAAAAGATGAGAACAAGGGTGGAAGAATAAAATAAAGAAAGGTTGAAAGAAAAAAGTGTCAATGATACAAAGTGATGTATTAAAAGCGCTTAGGAACCTAGTCACTATTCTTGGCCAAAATAGTCCTACCCGTCCCTTAGCCTACATTACAACCATCAAAAGACCTACTTGATCCTAATCTTAACATTCCGACATTTAGTAGAGTACTACATTAAGGGCAAGCTTATGTTCACTAGTTGCTACATATGAATTCTTTGTGAGAGTGAGTGCAAGGACACTTTGATACCCATGTTTGAAAAATATACTATATTTGTGAGTGATTATGGGTACTATATTGCGAGACACACATGGTTGATGAGTTTTGGATAGTTGTATATGATTCTATGTACCTTAACGTTTGCATGCGAGTTGATCACCATCACGAGTCTATGCTTGAGGTTAAATTGTTTCAACTTATAATCGAAAAGTTACTCTTTGCTGATAATTGTTGTGCTTGTCTTGAAGAATGTTTTGTGTTGTTGCTGTAAAAACCTTAAGTCGATGCTTAGAAGGACATGATATGTTCGAGGACGAACAAAGCTCTAAGTGTGGGGTGTTGATGATAGGCGAATTTACGTGCCTATATCAATATATTTTGCCTATATTTTAGCCTAGTTTTGAGAACTAATTATCTATTTCATACACTTTTAGTCCTTTTTCCTGTAAATGAGCTAACAAATATGATTAGGAAAGTTTCAGGTATAGATGATGCAAAATACAGCAATTTATGGCTTACTTGACGCAAAAGAAAGCTCACGAACGAAGTGGAAAGGAGCTGGACGCCTAAAGGACTAAATCTGCTGCATGGAAAATCTGTCCCGGGCTAAAACAGCATTTCTGAAGACTTTGGGGACTTACAGACACAAAGCTGGATTTTTACCAAGATACATTAACCTAGTATAATTAGGTTATGTGTTTTATTATTCTATTTGGATTATGATATTGTAACCTTACCCTAGTACATTTGGGTCAAGGATTTCATTAGTATATTAGGATTTGGTTATTTATTTCATTAGCTTAGTAGGAGTAGGATAGGAGTATTATAAATACCCTATCATGCTAGAGATTTTTATCAATCTTCTGACAATTAATTCTTCACTTAATTCAACAATTAATTTTCTTCCATCTCTCTCATCTTCCACTACAAACACTTCTAATCTACTCTTCTATTCTTAAATTCCACAACAAGAGAATCGTTACTTGCTACGGAATCACCAAAACCACACGCCTAACACCTCTTTCTCACGCCATCCACCATGCAAAACGTGATATCCTTCGCATTCATGGGTAACTAAACCTCTTAGTTGGGGTTATGGAAGCCGAATGAGTTACTATCTATAGCTGTGAGTTTGTGAGTTCAAGACAAGTATATTGCTTATATCATTACGCTCTTCATCTTAATCTACATTCTTTGCGGTTGCAAACGCAAGAATACGCCAGTCTAACATTTAACTTGTTCGAGAGAAAGGTTATTTGTCTGGAAAAGAGATAATGTCAAGGTAGTAGGACACCCTTTCCTATTAAAAAGCTAGTGCCGTAACTGGACTAACCTCTTGGAGAATTCGTACCGTTAGACACACTTTAAGCTCGAGAGAGTTAAAGTGAAATAGTCCTTGTTCAGGTCGAGAGACGCTTGGATTTACCATCGACTACAATTCTCTATAAGCAATTGCATGTCAAGACTCTACACACTCATAGCCAATAGAGACGTATACCTCTGAAGGTGGACATAACCCCAACGCCTCAATTCTCATTGTTCACAACCAACGTAACAATCTCTCTTTTTACTTTTCTATTTTCAGCTTTTATTTCATTACTTTGGTTACTTATTACAATCCCCCCTTTTTTATGAGACTTGCACCAAAAGTCTATTAATTTTGCTTACTTGTTGAACAAGCTATTCCCTGTGGGATCGACACCCAACCCAGGTTGGGTTCTATATTTGCTAACGACCGCTTTACACTCCCACGAGAGCTGTAGATTGAGCGTTATCATGCCACTTCTTCTTCTACACTTTTCAAACATACAACTCTATAGTTATTGTACATCCCTCAGATCAAATTATCCATGTCTTTGTGGAGCTGATTTTCTTTCTGTTCCTCTTGATATAGGATCACGCAACCACTTTTTGGCCTAATCGAGACATGTCTTTCAATTGATGACCAAGTTATTCTTATGACTCTTACAATAATTGTCTTAATTTTCTAAGAAGGCTTCAACTTATCACCAAATGTCTCAGCACTCTAACTCTTTTCTCAGATATTTTTTCTAACTTTAGACCTCTAATTCAAAGTCCATGCTCAAAGTGGATTTTAAGATCTAGATGAAAATTACACAAGAATGTTATATCACTAGAGATAACATAAAATGTACTATTTAAAGAAACAAACAAACAACACATATTTAAAACACAAAGGGAAAAAGGACATTTTATTTAGTTGAAATGAAAGATAAAAGGGTTTGAACATAAACGATAAATAACTATATTGATTTCATTTTTGGTTGAAGCAGTGAGAGGTTTCGAAGGCCCTCTAAGGGTCCAATGCACCATAAAAGTTAGTGCAATCGCTATTGAATCTCTTTATAATGCCACTAAAACTATATCCCTTTACAATGCTTGACACATAAACATGAGCAATAACCAACATAAAATCTTAACAGAGTATCAAAACCATATTCATTGTCCCTTAGCCTTATCAGTTCGAACCTACCAAACTTAACTATTAAATTGTAGATATTTTGTTTTAATGATCAATTACTAATCGGTAAACACAACATTCACAAAATCAGTGTACTCTATGTGTGTTTCTACGATAACATTATCAGTAATACGTACCTCCCACTTATGAAGTGGTTTCATCTGCTTGCAGCTTATTCCTCCAAACCCATCTTTATTGCAGCCTTTTATGTTGGTTGGGAAAAAGTTGATCAACTTTCAGTTTCTTATATCTACAAAGAAAAGGGAAAAAATTAATGTCATATAAAGAATATTATCCATCTATTGCAATCGTTGTAGAGTCCGTTGCATCAGATGTAGAGTCTGTTGCATCAGATATGGAGTCTGTTGCAATATACATTGATTCTGTTACAATATATATGGACTCTGTTACAACAGATATAGAGTCTATTGGAATACATCAAACCAGCCTTGCTGGTGGTTTGATTTGTTCCAACAGTTGCTCTGTGTATTGCAACATCGACAACAGCATAAACTACAAAGAAATAAAAAATAAAAAAATTAACAACAAAGAAACAACAATATTTATTCCAACAATATCATTAATAACAAAGAAGCAACATCCTTTATTCCAACACCATCAACAACACGACACTACAAGTTTCAACAATGCTAACCCCACCAACAACATCAATAACAACATCAACAATAAAGAAACAAATAAAATACATACAAAACAATGATACTGCCCATAAGGATTTTAAACTTCTCCTAACAGATGGACTTTTTCTCATATTGTAATAAAGATTCTCAGTTCGTTTATTCAGTACTTCAAAGTTTCTTCAAATTTTTTGAATAAATATGATACGGGTAAATGGTAATAAATAAAAAAAATGGATGTAGATAACTAGAAAATAAAAAGACGAGAATGAAAGAGCAATAGTGAACCATACCTTAGTGTCAAAAAGGCATCAAAACTGCAATTTCAGTCGATGAAAGATATAGATCGGTTTAGATCCAAAAAGATCTTTATGAGGAAAAGAAGAGATAAAAAGAAAAGAAAGGTTGTGATAAACCTAAATAGAAGAGAAATAAAAATATGAGAGATAAATAAAATAAATTTAGGGTTGAAGTTGAAGAAGAGATGAGATAATTCTAAATGTATTATGTACATAGATGTGGGTTTGAATATTCATTAATTAATATAATTAACATTCATTAATAATTTGAGGGGCATGAGGAAGACTAGTGACATTGAAAAGACAAGATAATACTATTCAATGAACTCATTTTTGAGTTATCCAAGAAACTCCTCATTTTTACCGTATTTTATAGTACTACTTTATCTACTCGGACAGAAGTTTGCTTTAAAATTAAAAGAAAAAAAAATCATATAGATATGTCATCTGTTGCAACAGATATCAATATCTATTTAAAAATTTCAACAACACAATTATTTATTGTAACAGCTACAAATATCTGTTTAAAAATCCCTATAGCTCAGTTATTATGACAATAGATACAAATGTCCATTTGATAATTAAATCAGATATGTCATCTGTTACAACATATATCAATATTTGTTTAAATATCCCAATAGCTTAGTTATCTATGACAATAAATGCAAATGTCCATTTGATAATTAAATCTGATATGTCATCTGTTACAACAGATACCAATATCTATTTGAAAATTTCCAATAGCTCAGTCATCTGTCACAATAGATGCAAATGTCTATTTGATAATTAAATTAGATATGTCATCTGATGGAATAGATATACATATCTATTAGAAATTTCCAACTGCTCGATCGTTTGTTCCAACAGATTTTATTGTAATTGATTAGGTGGAACTAGGGATGAATGAATAGGGTCAACTACAACTTCAATTGAGTCTTTACAACTGCTTGGTGTTGGTATTGTATCCATCCCAACCCGATTCATCATTCGATCACTCTGAGTTGAAAAGATTCTCATTAACTTAATGTTAAGCTAGTACCTAAATTGATTTAGGTGTAACTATGGATGAATAAGTTCTCATTAACTTAATGTTAAGATATAACCTTAATTGATTTAGGTGTAACTAGGGATGAATGAGTTCATAGGGTCAACAACAACTTCAATTGAGTCTTTGCAATTGCATGGTATTGGTATTGCATTCATCCCGACCCGAGTCATTGATCGATCACTCTGAGTTGAAATGAGCTCTCATTAACTTAATGTTAATATATTACCTAAATTGATTTAGGTGGAACTAGGTATGAATGAGATCATAGGGTCAACTACAACTTCAATTGAGTCGTTGTAATTGCATGATATTGGTGTTGCATCCCGACCCGAGTCATCGATCGATCACTCTGAGTTGAAATGAGTTATTATTAACTTATTGTTAATATAGAACTTTAATTGATTTAGGTGAAACAAGGTATTAATGAGTTCATAGGATCAACAATAACTTCAATTGAGTCATTGAAATTACATGGTGTTGGTATTACATTCATCTCTACTCGAGTCGTCGATCTATCACTCTGAGTTGAAATGAGTTCTGATTAACTTAATGTTAAGATATTAACTAAATTTATTTAGTGTAACTAGGTATGAATGAGTTCATAGGGTCAACAATAACTTCAATCGAATCATTGCAATTCCATGTATTGGTATTGCGTTCTTCCCGACCCGAGTCATTAATCGATCACTCTGAGTTGAAATGAGTTCTCATTAACTTAACATTAAAATAGTACTTATTTAGGTAGAACTAGGGATAAATTATCTCATAGGATCAAGTACCACTTCAATTGAGTTGTTGCAATAGCATGGTATTGGTATTGTGTTCATCCTGACCTGAGTCGTTGGTCGATCATTCTGAGTTGAAATGAGTTCTCAAACTATATCTTTTGAAATTTTAAAAAATTAAATTAATATCAATTTGAACCAAATTAACAATTTCAAAACTTGTCATTCTTTTCCAAAATTATAAATCAACCCATACAAATCATCTATTTGCGGAAAAAAAATTTCTTATTTCAAATCTCAAGTTCTCGCTCTTCTCTTTCTCTCTCTTTGTCTCTTTCTTAACAATACAGACAACAACTACTCAACATATTGCTCAACCCTTCAAAATAGATCGATTTTTTTCCATTTTTTGACCACATAGTTGTTATTTTTGACTTCATTCTCGCTTGTATCCATTATTTTTTTTGTCTTCACAGGTAACAAACTTTGAAAAGATTTATACATTTGTTATTTATTCTAAAACCTGGGGCTTTTTAGTTAGTGATAAAAAAAAAAGACTTTTAGTTGTATTATCTTCGAGAATGGGTTAACAATTTTGATGTTGTTGGTAGTGTCGGGAATTTGTGTTTTTGGTAGTGGTGTCGGTGGTTTTAGCGTTGGTATTGGTGGCATTGATGGTGGTCTTGTTGGCATTGGTTGTGGTGTTTGTGGTCCATCCATTGTAACAGGTGGAAGATCTGTTAGGAGATATTATATAGGTCTTCAAACTGATTCCCCATATGTTTCAACTAATGGGTTATCCGTTGGAGTATTTTTTTTGTAATGTGGCATAGAATAATTTAATGAAATTTCTCTTACCTTTTTTTAAAAAATTATTCAGACATCAAATGCAATGCATTTTTTTTTCTATTATCTGTAGTTAAAAGATGTCTCCCAAAAGAAAAAAACTGAAAGTAGATCAACTTCTGACCACCCAATAAAAAAGGCTAGAGTACATATAGATTCGGAGAAACTTCCTGAACAATCTCAGTCAGGGCAAAATAAAGCTGAGGAAAGTGATAATTCCTTCTCACCAATGGGGCGTGAATTAATATTGAAATCCCAGCATTATCCTGTCAAAACCATTAGTATCGACAAGTTTTGAGTTGCGATGCCGATAGATAACCTTGAAAAAATAACTGGAGATCTTGTACTTAAATGTTAGTTGGGAAAACATTTTGATGAACTTAGGAGTATTATGAAGAATGAAAACATAGACAGTCTTTTTAACAAGATCTGTTTTGCATACCTTCTTGAGCTGCCTGCGGACCGCACTCTCCATTTTCCGATGAGCATTGTACAAGGTCTTCTCAAGCATAGGATCAAATATGTGAGGGGCGATAAAGATTCAAATAAGGGCAAAAAATATGGATAAAATTGGGATCAACTACTATGGAATGCTGGTTTATTTTGGATTGAAAGAATTTGCCATAGTGATGCATTTGAGATGCGATCGTCTAGAAGAACCTCTCACAAGGAAACACCCATAAAGTGTCCAAGAAATGTAAGGAAAAAAATGGGTTGTTGGTCATTGTTGGATGTATCTATAAAGCAGATGATTTAATGGCAGATCTCAAGGATAAAAGCATACCAAAGCACTATAAGGAGAAATTGAGCTTAGTTTGATTTGTCCATTCCATTTT
This sequence comes from Capsicum baccatum var. pendulum, assembly GCA_030864225.1. NCBI lineage: Eukaryota > Viridiplantae > Streptophyta > Magnoliopsida > Solanales > Solanaceae > Capsicum > Capsicum baccatum. The sequence goes on along the minus strand of CM061556.1, from coordinate 236,110,303 downwards.
TTTGGCAAGAGACATCAGGAAAGTCATAGAAGATGGTTTGTTGGTGCTTCCTAATGATTTAGAGAAATGTAATGATTATCCCTGGGAATATGACAGCTACTACTTAACTGTCAAATATTTACTGACAAAGCTATCCCAAAAAATGACCACATTATACGGCTTTCCTTGGGCTTTCATGGTAAAATTGATCACTATTTGTACTAATCCATTAATTTATATTGAATATAGTTATAATGATTTTTTTCTTGCTTCGTATTTATATTTTTTAGTCTTAGGCATGTAAAACCATTCCTCCCCTCCGGAAGCAGTTCAAGGTTTACCTAGATGAGGTTTCTAATCCAATAATCCTTAGCTGGTTGGCTGCAAATGACAGTAAAAATGTTAAGGAGGCTGATTTGTTTAACCCTCCGTATGATATGGTACGTCTTCTTTCAACTAAAATAATTTACCTCAAAGAAAAATATTAAAACAGATGTGACATCTGTTGCGATAGATGGGTCGTCCGTTGTAATATATTACCCATCAACTGCAACTGGTGTAATAGATGGGTAATCTATTGCGACAGATGATCCATATTTCATATTAGATTAACCATCTGTTACTTTGGTCCTCTGAACCTAACTCAACAGATTACCCATCTATTGCAAATAATGCAACAGATGGGTAATCTGATCTATACATCTTCTTTCAACTAAAATAATTTGCCTCAAAGAAAGATATTGAAATAGATGTGTCATCTGTTGCGATAGATGGATCATCTATTGCAACAGATTACCTATCAACTGCAATTGGTGCAACAGATGGGTAATCTGTTGCTATAGATGATCCATATTTCATAATAGATTAACCATCTGTTGCTCTGGTTCTCCGAACCCAACTCAATAGATTATCCATCTACTGCAAATTTTGCATCAGATGGGTAATCTGATGTAAGATATTATCAATTTGTTGTGATATATTGATCAGTTGTTGTAGCAGCTAGATCGTTTACTGCATTAGTCGGTTGTGTTAACATATATCCCAACTGACTGTAAATTATTATTATATGATTTAAATTCCTCCTGTCTTTTTTTATAGGTTGTGCATTCTTGGATTGTGCCTACTGTTCATGAGTTGGGGATGACTTTTTTTTTCTTACTCTAGGTCTTGTTGATACAAAGTAAAACCCAATGGTGGAGTTAATAAAGAAGAAATTGGCTGGAGCAACAGCCATAAGATGAGCAGTTAGGCAAGGTCAGCCTAATGTTGAAGCTCTTTACAACCAATATATTGCAATATATTCGGGTGCTTCTTCTGGGGGGGGGGTGTTGCTGGTGGAGTTGTTGATGATGGTGGAAGCCATATTGATGGTGTTGTTGCTGCTAGTCATGATTATGAGCATGTTAGTGCCCAGAAAAAATAAATACATTTGAAAATACCCCTTTCACAGTTCCCTCTCACCCCTACACCAGTCCCTTCCACCCTTATAATGGTCCCTCTCACCCCTCTTCACCCTCGTGCTCTTATTACAAATGAAAAGTGTGCATGGATAGCGTAACATCCTAAAATCTGATCCTGAGATGTCACACGGTGCTCAAAACTACAAGTAGCCCCAAGCTAACCCTTTAAGCCTCCTACTAGGTCTGTATATTATTTCATGATAAACTAGTCGAGTAAATATGCTGCATCATGTCAAAAGTGATGTGGAATAAACTGAAGACACTGTCTGAATATCAAATACTGAAATTCTAAAAATCTACTAATTGTCCTACAAACCTCTGCTACTAAAGAACTAGAGATTCGTTGGGACAGAACTCCAACTGACTTGAATGAAACTGAAAATGATAAATCAAATACTATGAAGACTGGAGATCTGGAAAAGTAGGTCATCGAATCATGAGAAATCACCAACTGTAAGAGTGTAGATAGAGATGCTCGAAAATCACTCTTATGAATGAGACTGAGCACCTGAGTCTACATTATAAGATAATGTAGCACATAGACATATATGTGGATCAGTACTTTGAGGATGTACTGAGTATATAGGGTGTGAATGCAATAAGTAAACATAATATTATAAAATTATGCATGCTAAACGTAAATGTCTCACGTAGGCTTGAAAAATCTGAAGCTGAAGATCATAAATCATGGATAGTAAAGCATATAACGTAAATCTTGTGAGTCATAACACTTAGTTCTGAAATTTGTATTCTATTCTTATTCTAAAATCATATAGGCTGAGTGAGAAGGGGCTCACCTTTTTAAGTTGGATAACTAAAGGCTGTAATTTTCTAACTAAATTCTTAGGTAAACTAATATCTGAATAAGTTTGTGAGGTTTTACACTTAGTTTCTAAAATTTGGAAAATATTTCATCTAGGGAATTCTTTAAACGTTTTTCTTTACTAGTAGGGAGGTTCTCTTAAATGACATAAACCATGTGAGCTACATGGAGTCCAACGTCTCGTCCTCTAAAGGAAGAAACCTCACATTGGGGAGAGGTGTCATACTCTTGCCAGGGAGTATAACCTAATCCATGCGATCGATCACAAACTAAATCTTTCATCCATATAAATTGGAATAATCTCAATCATTACCTATGTTGGCTCATAGTTCTGTGGAAGATAGGACACTTTAATCCCACACTTCCCTCTCGGTGCTAAATACTACTCCTTCTTAATCTATATGCTCAAACCATTGGAATCCAACTTTTAAAACTAGCATAATGGTTTATATGAAAAACCATTTTTTTTGCATTTATTGAGTAAATCTATAAATAAAGTTGTTCTGAGTTCTGTAAACTATAATAATCTGTAATGTGGATTCCAAAGCTAAATCAATGATCGAAAGATCAAAGCTTTACTGGAAACTGTAAGAAATCTTGCTCGTAAGATGTTTAAAGCATTATTTTTTTCTTGAAATCACAATAATCAATCATGGGATATTAATCCATACTTCAATAATACCAAGATAATGACTTTAAATCACAATATCATGCTCAATTCAATTGTGAAGATGTAAATAATATCATAAATCATGCTTATGGTAGCCAATATCATAAAAGAGCATTCTTTAATTCACAACAAACATGGAATTGCATAAATCAATTATCTCATACTCAAAATTCATCAATAAGTTACTTTGGGTATAAACCCTAACATAAAATCATAAGAAATTTGCTAAAAATATAATTTTGGGCACAAAGACGAAAGGATTGTCCTTGTTCATAACCCCACATACCTTAGATGATGAACTAAATGAAGAAGCTTGCTCTTGAGATTCTATTTGTGCTTTTGAATGATGATTCTTGAAATTCTTGGTCTAAGACTTTGAATATTAAGTTAATTTGGAAGAAGAATGGTGAACTTTTGAGGATTGTTGAAGTTGAATATAAAGCTTAGGGTTTCTAATTGAGAAAGATTGATGAAGAATGAGCATATTTTGCTCAATAATACACTTAATCTTCTATTTTTAAGACTTGGGAAAGTGATCAAAAGACTAAACTGCCCTCGGGATTTAAAATCATAACTAGAACATCGTTTAAGTCTTCACCGCAATGCGGTGAGTGTGTCAGCGTGATACCCATCGCGGTAGTGGTATCGCAGTGACTTAATGGATTTGACAAATACTAATTTGGGGTTCACCGTGATGCGGTCTAATCACGGTAACCCACTAGAATTGGACAATTGTCAATTTGCCCTCTACAACGATGCGGTGGCCTTCTCAATGCTATTCTCACCGCGACGCAACCCAATCGCGATGAGCTACTATTTTTCCAATTTGCATGCGATCCAATCCTGTTCAAAAATTTTGAAACAAACTCGAGACAAGATATTTTCATCCCTAAATATAATTTAACATAAAAATCAACGTTTCGGAGCTCGGAAGGTCAACATAAAAATCTTTAAAGTTATAAGGGATTCAAAAATGACTAAGTCCCTCAACTCTTAACTTTATTTTCAGATTCTAATTGCTACAAGTACGCACTAAGGGCTGGACTGAGCTAGAATTATTCGGGGTATTACAAGAGCTCTCCCTTGTAAACATTCGTCCTCGAATGTGGCTAGTGAAACTGAGATGCTGAAAACAAAGGCTATAACTGGAATGCATTACTGAAAGCATGACTAAATTGATTTGAAAATGCAAGAACTATCGAATGGATGACTATATAAAGTTGAAAATTGGAATAAAAAGAGATAATCTAAGGAAATTTGTTACCTTTAACTTAATCTGAATCTGCAGTGAAAAGATGAAGGTACTTGGTATGCATATCTCCTTCTGCTTGCCAAGAGAACTTTTTTGTTCCTTAGCCTATGGATCTAATGGTCTAAAATCTCAACTAGAATCTCTTCATATGACAGGCTGTTTTGAATTTTTGAGCTTTCTATGGGAACTACAACGGGGAGTCACCAATGCACTTCTTAAGAATAAAGACATGGAATATAGGATGAACGGCTGACGGGTATGTGGGTAAATCAATCTCATAGGCTTCTTTCCCAACACGACTTAAAATTCTATAAGGTCAAACATAACGAGGACTAAGCTTCCCCTTTTTGCCAAATCTCTTCACCCCTTTCATAGGTGAAATCTTCTAATATACTAAATCACCAAGGCCAAACTAGAGGTCCCTTCTTATCACATTTGCATATGCTTTTTGATGACTCTGGGCTGTTTTCAATCTTTCTCTAATCAACTTAAATTTCTCCATTGCTTCGAAATCGGGCCCAAGTAAAATGGCCTTACCCTCATAAGGCTTCAACTGTCTAGAGGCATAGGCTATGATCTTACCTCTCTACATTAACACACAACCCAAACAAACTCTAGAGGCATCATAATACACCACAAAACTATCTGTGCCATCAAGTAATGCTAAAACTAGGCTGAAGTGAGTCGAGTCTTTAACTTCTAAAAACTCTTCTCGCAGGAATTTGACCGCAAAAACTTAATTTTCTTTTAGGTCGGTCTAGACATAGGAGATGCAATAGATGAGAAACCCTCAACAAAATAGCGATAATAACCAGCTAGATCCAAGAAACTCCTAATATCTGATGGAAAGATAGGTCTAAGCCAATTTCTTATGGCGTCTGTCTTTTGGGGATCGACTCTAATGCCCTTGGTAGAAATAATATGACTGAGAAAGGATACTGATCTTAGCCATAATTCACACTTTTTGAATTTGGCAAATAATTGGTGATCTCTAAGAGTTTGCAAGATAGTTCTAAGATGATCTGCATGGTCATCCTCACTATTAGAGTACACATGGATATCATTTATGAATACTATGACAAACATATCTAGATTCTATTTGAACACTCGATTCATGAGGTCTGTGAAATCTGTTGGAGCATTGGTTAGCCCAAAGGACACGACTAGAAACTCAAAATGACCATAACGGGTTCTAAAGTTTGTCTTTGGAATATCATACTCCCTTACTTTAAGTTGATGCTAGCCTGATCTAAGATCTATCTTAGAAAAATAACTGGCACCTTGTGATTGATCAAATAAGTCACCAATTCTAGGAAGAGTGTATTTTCTTTTGACTATGACCTTACTTAGCTGACGATCGTCAATGCACATTAGCAAAGAAGCATTTTTTTTGGCACGAATAGGACGAGAGTGCCCCATGGAGAAACACAAGGCCTTATGAAACCTTTGTCTAGCAGATCCTTGAGTTGATCTTTCAACTCCTTAAGCTCTATAGGTTCCATATGATATGGAAGGATAGAAATAGGCTGAGTATCTGGGAGAAGGTAAATACCGAATTCTATCTCCCTATCAGAAAGTACCCCTGGGAGATCTTCTAGAAAAATATCAGGAAACTTATTTACTACATTGACTGACTGTATAGATGGAGTTTCAGACTTAGTGTCTTTAACTCAAACTAGATAATAAATGCAACCTTTGGATATCAACTTTCTAGACTTAAGATAAGATATAAAGCGACTCTTAGGAGACACTGAATTACCTGACCACTCAATGATTGGCTCATCTGGGTACTGAAACCTTATCACTCGGGTGCGACAATCTATGGTTGGATAATAGGAATAGACTAATTTATACCAAGAATAAGATCAAAATCCACCATATCTAGCTCTATCAAGTCTGCTCACATAACCTTATGAAAAACTATGATAGGATACTTTTTATATATCTGTTTGGCAACGACTGACTTACCTACTAGGGTGGAAACCAAGAAGGGCTCAGAGATCTTTTCAGAACTTATCTCAAAATTCACAGCAACTAATGGGGTCACATAATAGAAATTCTACCCAAGGTCTAACAACATATAAATATCAAAATGAAAGAAATAAAGCATAGCAGTAACAACATCTAGAAAATCTTCCTTCTCCTAATGGGATGGTAAATCATAAAATTGATTCTATCACTAACCGCCACTAGTACTGAATAATGCATCCTAAGAAGGGGCTAGGCGACCTAGAGGAGGTGGTGCACTGTTAGCCTGTTTCTGGGGACGAACATCTCTATTCCACTGTGTAGCATGAAGGAAATATCTAATACCGTGACCCAACTTACTATAACCAAAACAACCATTCTGTCCAGCCAAACACTCACCAGGATGACTCTTACCACACCTAGAACACTAAGGATAACTGGGCCAACCACTCATTCTATTCTGAGATCTGGACATAGAAGACTTACCCCACTGTTCCTGCCTATTTCTGGGTGCAGGGGCACTGGATAAAGAAGGTACAGGCATAGATGATCATTTCTAAAACTATGAAAGATTTCCTCCTCTAGACCTATTCTGACCATAATCAAACTGCCTTGTTTTGGCCCTCTTATTTACTCTCTCTCTCTCTTTCTTTTATCTTTTTTGCCTCAATTTGTTGAGCATGCATCATTAATCTAGGAAGTTCCATGTCTCTATTGAGCATAGCAGTCCTACACTTCTTAACCACTAACCTAGATAGACTAGTCACAAACTTACTCATACTTGACCTAGTATCAGCCACCTGATCAGCGGCGTACTTAGACAACTGGTTGAACTTGAGGCAATACTTTCTTACTATTATAGAGCCCTGCCTCATATTAATGAACTCTTCTATCTTATCTTCCCTCATTTGAAGTGGAAAGAACTTGTCTAAGAATACATCCTGAAATATCTTCCAAGTCATAGGAGTTGCATTCTTCCCTCTTCTCTTCTTCCATATCACTACCCGATCATAACCAATATCCTTCAGCCTATAGGATACCAATTCTACACTCTCCTCTTCAAAAACATACATAATTTGGGTGATCTTCCTTATCTCATCAAGATAAAGCTGTGGGTCCTTACCTATCTTCGACCCAAAAAATTCTGGCAGATTCATTCTTATAAAATCTCTGATTTTGGCTATGGATAAGTCTCCATCTTGCAGAGGTAGGGATGCAGCCTAACGGGTACCCTAAATATTTGTCGTCACATCTTGGGCAAGCGCCTGAAAGGCAGCCCAAAATTCTGCATGTGACATATGCTTATTCAAAAAATTTATGGACTGAGGTGGATGGTTATCATTTCTATGGGCATTAGCTCTGTGAGGAGGTATATTCTATCATAAAAGAGAATGAATTAATAGCAGATAGAGATAGTTGTAAGCACAATGTATTCTAAAAGAAAGAGAGGATTTTCCTAAAATGCTCCATAGCCTCTTGCTCATAGATGTGGCGTGCTTCACACCGATGATCAAAACTCTACATAATATGGCTTGTCTACCCCCCTAGGACTCTCTAAACCTTAGGAGTTGATACCAAGTTTGTAATGCCCCAAAACTTGATCCCGAGATATCACACGGTGCTTAGGACTTCGAGTAGCCCAAAGCTAACCCTTTAAACCTGCTACTAGGTTTGTATCTTATTTCATGACAAAATAGTCAAGTAAATATGATGCATCATGTCAAAAATGGAGTGGAATAAATTGAAGACACTACCAGAATATCAAATACTAAAAGTCTGGAAATTAATTGATAGTCCGAAAAGCCTCTACTACTAAAGATCTAGAGAGTCATTGGGACAGACTGACTCAAACTAAACTAAAAATGATAAATCAAATACTATAAAGACTGGAAATCTGGAGAAGTAGGTCCTCTAACCATGAGGAATCACAAACTGTAAGAGTGTAGATAGAGATGCTCAAAAATCACTCTCGCTGTTGAGATTAAGCACCTGAACCTACATTATGAGACAATGTATCACATAGACATATATGTGGATCAGTAATTTGAGGATGTATTGAGTATATGGGGGTGAATGCAATAAGTAAACATAATATCATCACAGTGTATAAAATTATACATGCTAAATGTAAATGACTCACATAGGCTTGAGAAATGTGAAGATCACAAATCATGAATAGTAAAGTATATAATGTAAATCTTGTAAGTCAAAACACTTAGTTCTGAAATCTGTATTCTGTTCTCATTCTTAAATCATATAGGATAAGTGAGAAGGGGCTCACCTTTTTATGCCTAAAAACTAAAGGCTCTAATTCTGTAACTAAAATATTAGGTAAAATAATATCTAAATAAGTTTGTGAGCCTTTACACTTAGTTTCTAAAATCCGGAAAATACTTCATGTTAGGGAATTCTTTAAAAGCTTTTCTTTACTAGTAGGGAGGTTCTCTTAACCGATATAAACCATGTGATCTACATAGATTTCAACATCTCGTCCTCCTAAGGAAGAAACCTCATGTTGGAGAGAGGTTTTATACTCTTGCCAGGGAGTATAACGTAATCCATGTGATCGATCACGAGCTAAATCTTTCATCCATATAAATGGGAATAATCTCAATCATTACCTATGTTGGCTTATAGTTCTGTGGAAGATAGGACACTTTAATCCCACATTTCCCTCTCGGTGCTAGATACGACTCCCTCTTAATCTATATGCTCAAACCATTGGAATCCAACTTTTTAAAACTAGCATAATGGTTTATATGAAAAACCATTTTTTTGCATTTATTGAGTAAATCTATAAATAAAGCTGTTCTGAGTTCTGTAAACTATAATAATCTGTAATGTGGATTCCAAAGCTAAATCAATGATTGAAAGATCAAAGCATTACTAGAAACTGTAAGAAATCTTGCTCATAAGATGCTTAAAGCATTATTTTTTTTTCTTGAAATCACAATAATCAATCATGGGATAATAATCCATACTTCAATAATACCAAGATAATGACTTTAACTCACAATATCATGCTCAATTCAATTGAGAAGCTGTAAACAATATCTTAAATCATGCTTATGGTAGCCAAAATTATAAAAGAGCATTCTTTAACTCAAAAAAACATAAAATTGCATAATTTAATTATCTCATACTCAAAATTTATCAATAAGTTATTTTGGGTATAAACCCTAACGTAAAATCACAAGAAATTTGCTAAAAAAATATAATTTTGGGCATAAGGACGAAAGGATTATCCCTGTTCATAACCCCACTGACCTTAGATGATGAACTAGATGAAGAAATCTTGAGATTCTATTTGTGCTTTTGAATGATGATTCTTGAAATTCTTGGTCTAGGACTTTGAATCTTGAACTAATTTGGAAGAAGAATGGTGAACTTTTGAGGATTCTTAAAGTTGAATATTGAAGCTTAGGGTTGCTAATTGAGAAAGATTAATGAAGAATGAGTATATTTTTCTTCATAATACACTTAATCTTCTGTTTTCACGACTTGGGGAAGTGAGCAAAAGACTAGAATGCCCTTGGGATTTATAATTCAAAACTGAAATGCTGTTTAATGCTTCACCGCGATGCGGTGAGTATGTCATTGTGATACTCACCACGATACAGTGGAATCGCAGTGACTTACTGGATTTGACAAATGCTTAGTTGGGGTTCACCGCGATGCGGTCCATTCGTGGTGACCCACTGGAATTGGACAATCATTGATTTAGCCTTAATCGCAATGCAGTGACCTTCTTAACGATATTCTCACCGCGACGCAGCCTAATTGCGGTGAGCTACTATTTTTTCAATTTGCATGCGATCCAATCCTCGTTCAAAAAATCTGAAACTTATTCGAGACATGCTATTTTAATCCCTAAATATAATTTAAGTCAATAATCAATGTTTCGAAACTCGGAGAAACAACAGAAAAATCTTTAAAGTTATAAGGGAGTCAAAAATGACTAAGTCACTCAAATCTTAACTTTATTTTCAGATTCTAATGGTACAAGTACATACTAAGGGTTGGACTGAGCTAGAATTATTAAGGATATTACAAATGGAGAGGATAAACTCCTTAAAAAACTAGAGTCTATTACTGAAGTTATCGAGGAGTTGAAATCCAAGAGTGGTGTCATGCCATCCAACAAGTTGAGAGAGCCATACACTCCTACAGTGGCAGTTAGGAGGAAGACAAAAAACATTAGACAAATACTCTCCATTGAGAAAACAAAAAAATTGTAACTCTTTTCGCTCCATGAGCTGTTGAAGCTCAGGGGCCACTGAAGAAGGTAGACATATATGCGACACTTGGCTACGAAAAGAAGAAAGAACTGCAAGAAATCATGAATGACAAGATGAAGTTTCCAGAAGAATACGCTATGCATTCATTTGCTGCCAAAGACTTCACGAATATGACAAAAATGCATGAGTGGTACGCGGACAATGTAAGTTTACTTTTTATAACCTAGCCTTTCTATCTACTCTATGAATAAGAATTTATTCAATATATATGTAATCTATTGGAATATCTAGGTATTCTATTGCAACATAATACACATTTGTTGCATAAGTTATGTTAGTTGGGTAATCTGTGAACTGATTCAGAGAACCCTCTGTAACAGAATTTTGTTCATTGTGTTTATATTCTTTACAATTACTAACCTATTTAAAAATTATATTTGTATACCACAGTATGTTGATGAAACTCTCTGCCTCATGAGGGTAAAGCAATTAGCGTATCCGGATGTTTATGATATTGCCGATAGGATAATGAACCTCAACTTCTACAATAATTTCAAGGACAGTTATGATGATCTCCATAGGCGATATGGTCCTGGTGGTCGTAGATTTTATAAGTGAGTTTCTACGTTCAAATGGAATAAAGACATGATTAAATATATTAGAGGCAAAAGGGCATATCCACACGGCACGAGTTGGACCAAGGCAAAGAGAATCCTTGTTGTCATGAACGTGGAAGTCAAATATTTTCTCGTTGTTAAGATACTACTCAACGAAGAAAAGATTACGGTTTTTGACTGTAACTTACCTGTCTTCAACGAGGATACATTTTTAACCCTTGTGCAGCCACTCTTGAAGTTGTTCCCCAAGTTGTTGACACAGAGTAAGCTAATGGATCATTTGTCGGAGGAAGTCTTGACGAAGGAATCATGGATTTTTGAAGGTCGAAATAAGAACATCCAACTCCCAAAAAATTAAACTGGTGCAGCGTGCGGGCCATACTCGCTTGCATATATTGAGTGTTTGTTGACCGGCATAGAAATTACTGGTATGTACAACGCCATTGTGAGAAAGATCCAAGACTTTTGGGCTTATAGGGTACTACCTAAATTGTTGGAGCCCGTGTATAAAGAAGAATATGTACAAATACAGAGATGTACACGATAATAATTTTTTATTTCAAGCCACTTCACTTTACATGTAGTGGCAATAATTTTTATGCATGGCAAAAGTTAAATTTTTATAATACAACAAATTGTCTATCTGTTGTAACTGATATAATACCTGTTGTGACAGATTGATTATCTGTTGGAACAGATTGGTCATTTGTTGCATTATGCAAATATTTTCGTCTGTCTGTCATAACAGATATATAATTTGTTGCAACATATAATCTATCTGTTTCAACTGATAGGAAATCTGTTGGAATAAATAAAAAAAAATAGGAATACCTATTTATATAATTTCCAGTAGATGACCTAAATAAATGATTGGAGCCCGTGTATAAAAAAGAATATGTACAAAGATAGAGACAAATATGATAATAATTTTTTTATTTCAAGTCACTTCACTTCACATGTAGTGGCAATAATTTTTAAGTATGATGAAATTTGAGTTTTATAATGCAACAAATTATCTATCTGTTGTAATAGATATAATACCTATTGTGACAAATTAATTATCTGTTGGAATAGGTTGGTCATCTGTTGTATTATGTAGATGTTTCCCAATCTGAATATCGCAATAGATAAACAATCTGTTGCAACATATAATCTATCTGTTGCAACTGATAGGTAATCTGTTAGAATAAATAAAAAAAGTAGAAAGACCTACTTAGATAATTTTTAGCAGATGACCTACATGTTGCAATATATGTCTAAATCTATTTGATAAGATATGTCGTCTATTGTAACAAATGTATTATCTACTGTGATATTTGAATCTATTATTCCATTTCAATTAACATGTTCAAAACTAAGGAGTAAATTATATTCATTGATAGCATAAAATAAATCGAAGACTTCAGAAATTACATGACACAACTCAACAAATAAATGAAATGTTAAAAAAATATTATGGGTACAAATGATCTACTCTACAAATAAATCAACAAGTTAAATCAAGGAGGGTAGGTTATTACATTGATGGACTCAAGCTATAAATATCTAATTAATATGGACAAGTTGTTCTTCATCCGGTGCTACAAAATTTGGCTTTGGTCATCGTGGATCTTTAATATCGCTTGCGTACGGCTTCTGAACTGTTGCATCTTCGTATTTCCATAAAACATAAGCATATATTTTGCGGAGTAATCCAGCATCAAGTCCATCATTTGGTAATTGTAATCTATCTCTCAAATACTTGGCGTAAGCGGCAACAAAGGGACCGCAATCTCTGCTTTTAAAAAACCAGATAATCCATATCTTGCAATTCATATAATCGTTGTAAAATGAATGAAAAGAAACTAAATAATGATACTTATACTTACAGGCTACCAATGGTTTGTTGAGCAATTCCTTCAACATATTGTACATCAAATGAATTACCGATTTTATCTTGGTATGCTTCAACCGTCAACCAATTAGTACGAACCTTTTGGTCTAAAAAATCACTCATATTAAGGTAAGTAGGAAATATTTTGGCCAGCTTTTGTATCTCAGACGACGGTTCGAAACGTCTCTTTCATGACATCGAGTCATAAACTTAGATGTGCCTCTCTTTTAGAACGACAACAGCCAGCACCCAATGAAATTTATCACCATAATTGATTGGAATGTACACTTCATTGACCAAATGCCAAGGTAAGCTAGTTGGAATGCTAAAACCTTTGATGATGTTGATTAAGCATTCCTGATTTCTGGAAAGTTTCGGTTGTTGTTGACAATCCGAATCATAGGAATTATTGATTTAAACTTTGTATAAGCAATTTCCTGTCGTGTATCTATATTGTTCTGGTGTTTGCAGCTTGGCCTACTTTCGGAGGTAATAAAAAATGACATCGATATGCTGCATATATTATCAAACATTTTGGATTACATGACAAAAAGATTAAAATACAGATGTAATTAAATAAAGTATTAATTAATAGTAATATGTATGACATTTAAACCTCATCATTCTAGCAAGTTTAGTGCTGTGATATCAAATAGACTCAATTCTTCATTCTGAAATGTGCAACAACAAAGTATACATATCAAAATCAAGACTCAATTCATTCACTTTGTAGTGTTTGTCATTTTATTTTCTACATGATAATTTATATGTGTTAATGTCGTGTTCTTACAATAAGAATTGTATAAATCAATATCCTTAAAGTTGATTATGTACCTACCAGCATGATGCTTTAACATCCCATCGACAATCCATTCTGAATAGTCGTTGATCAATTTTGTTAGTTTTTTTGGAGCCTCGTTTGAGATGTTGAACCCTTCAAATAGGTAATTCTTCCGTTTTCCCAAAATGACAGGATCCACTTTTTCTTATTCCTTGAAAGCAGTTGATGGATTATCAACTATGATATTATGCTCTTCAGCAATAGCTTCTGCTGTGATATCCACCTGGAAAGCCAGAATTGTCAATGCTAATTACAGATATACAAAAGATTGTCCATCTGTTGCAATAGATAATTCTTATGTTACAACAGATGGATCATCTGTTGGGATAAATTCGAACAGGTAGAATAGAGCAGTACGATAATTTTGGTGCAAGACAAAGATAGAGGCATTGCAATTTTGCTTTTTTTGATGCTTGGAGATGCCTTGGAAATATCTTTCCTTCTCCTCTTAGCCACCTTGATCTCTACTGGAGTGTATAAATATAAAATCCTCTTTGATGGAATTACACCCCTCTTAGATGTCATTTCCTTTATAAAAGCAGTTAGTGCATTAACAGCATTAATCACTCTATGATGTTTCACCTTGCAGTCTTGACATTTGCATACAGAACATTCCCAAGATATGGTAAAATCTGGAGAGAAATTTGTACAACCAATATGATCATAATCATAATGGCTTATTATTTCAAAAACTGTAAGAGGAGCATCATTAGCCCCAACAGTAGCACCACTACCACTACCACTTCGATTACCATCATCAATAGCAACAAGCCCACCCTCTAAAACTATTTTTCTTGTGATGATTGTTGCTCTAAACAATTCCATTTTTATTCCATCAATGATCTTAGAATCCGATAAAATTTGCACAGACCGTAAAGTAAGAAAAAATGGCATCTTCAACTCTCAGTTGGTCAGAACAAGCCACGAATAGATAATCTAAAATAAATGAGTACATATAATAGAATGATGATGAAATTATTTAAAATAATCATTAATTAAAACAAAAACTTGATTAGAATTGGACTTACTGGTTCCTTAGGGGGATTGAAAAGATAAAAAAATTGCATTTTTATCAATTTTGGCCGACTACAATCTCAGGATTCTTGGACAGAAAACTTTTTCCTGGTAGTTCACTTGTTGTCTCAAATAAGGAATGGCTTTAAATGCCTAAGCCTATAACATAACGCCAATAAATCAAAGCATTATTGAATAAAAAAATAATAAATCATATCATGATAAAAGAAATATTTACTCTGAAGTCCCATGGAAAGCCATATAAGTTGACTATCTTTGGTGTTAACGGAGTCAACAAATATTTGACAGTCATTTTGAAGCCTTCATAACCCCAAGGACAGCTGTTAAATGCCTCAAGATCCTCGGAGAGATTTATTAAACCGAGGTTTATGTTGTTGTTAACATTTGTCGCCCAAAGAATATTGTGTACAAACCAAACCAAGCACAATGATTGCTTGTGCTTTTTTGAAAGTCCTTTACCTTTCAACACTTTTACCAAAAAAAAAATTTGAAGTTTGGACCAACAATGGATACCAGATCATCATGATCACTCGACTTGCCTTTGCCTTTTTGGATGTGCGGATGCTTTTTTAGGTTAGAGTAGGTACAACTTGAGAAGAAGGATAACATTTTAGTCTGGTAACTATGGCAAACTCCTTCTAACCAAAACAAACAGGCATGCCACAGTAATTTATCCACAGCTCATCTATCTTATCTTTGAGTTCATACATAAACCTGCACTTGAGAAGATCATATACCATTTTCATCTAGAAACAAACATTGTTATCCTCTGGTAAATCAAGATATTGCCCAAAGCAGCTTTCCCTGAAATAAGAATCTAATTTTTGTTCTCGAAGTATTTTTCTGAAGGCGTCAAAAAACTTTTCCATGGCTGACTTAACCACGAAATCACCCGTTAAATATATGGCATCATCGTACTATATTCTCACAGGTTAACGATCAATGTTGAAGGTTTTAACCAACTCTTTGATGGAAGGGCTATTATTTTGTAGATCATCTCTTTTGAAACATTCCTCCTCCCCATGTTCATTATTTTCTACTCCTAATTGAGATAACGCTTGTAAAGTAAGCTCATAGAGTGGTGGATGTAGCTGAGCTGCTGCACTTGTTCCTTTACTTGGACTTGATTCGATTTCTTTTCTTTTGTGAGCCATATTATCTTAAATTAATAGGAACATAAAATAGATTATAATTGATTAATGCATCATTAAAAAGAATAACAGTAAATCTAACATGCACAAAAGTAAAATAACAGCTCTAACAGACCACACATCTGTTGCACCAGGTATGTTATCTGTTGCAATATATAACCGATCTGTTGCAACGGATGAGTAAACTATTGGAAATAATAAAAATAGATTACTAATCTATTGCACCAGATATTTTATCTGACGCAACATATAACCAACCATTACAATGGATGAGTAAATCGTTGAAAATCATAAAAACATATCATTAATCTATTACACCAGGTGGTTTATCTGTTGCAATATATAACTAACATGTTGCAACAGATGAGTAATTTGTTAGAAATAATAAAAACAGATCATTCATCTGTTGCACCAGGAAGGTTATTTGTTGCAACATATAACCAACCTATTGCAAGAATGAGTAATTCATTAGAAATCGTAAAAATAGATCACTAATCTGTTGCACTAGGTAGTTTATCTGTTGCAACATATAACCAACCTGGTGCAACGGATGAGTAATCTGTTGAAAACCATAAAAATAGATCACTAATCTGTTGGACCAGGTATTTTATCTGATGCAACATATAACCAACCGTTGCAATGGATGAGTACACTGTTGGAAACCATAAAAATATATCACTAATCTGTTGCACCAGGTAGTTTATCTGTTACAAGATATAACCAACCTGTTACAATGGATGAGTAATCTGTTGGAAACAGTGAAAACAGATAACTCATCTGTTGTAACAGGAAGATTATCTGTTGCAACATATAATCAACCTGTTGTAACAGATGAGTAATCCGTTGGAAATAATAAAATGGATCACTGATCTATTGAAGCATATCACTCATCTGTTGTAAAATAAGTTAGTTGTTTGATAAATATTATATAGATTTTTTCCAAATAAAAGAGTCGTCTGTCATAACAAATGAATAATCTATTAGATTATTCATCTGTTGTATCAGATTTTCATAATTGCATTAGATTTTCATTTGTTACATCAAATGTTTTTATCTGTTGTATCAGATGTTTTCATCTGTCGCATCAAATGTTTTATATGTTGCATCAGATGTTTCATCTGTTGCAACACCATTTTTACCAAGACAAATAACAAATCAACCCAACAACACCAACATATCACACACACATACTAAGAACATCAACTGTGATAAAAAATCACTAACAAATCTGAATCAACAGTTCGACAATAAGAAAAAAAGTTCCAAAAATTAAGATTTTATTCAATCCATATTTCAAATTTAAGTTAGAAATATTGAAATTTTTAACCAATACTAGAAGAGTAATTGGCTCAAGCTCCTCTTTTTCTTCATAATTTTTTACCTGTTAAAAAAGAAATGGGACGACGAAGAACTCGAAGTTGTTTTCGCCAGAGAAGTCTTCATGTTAATTGATGGTTGAAAGTCAAAAGAGAACTCGCCTGACTATTTATTACCGACGGTTGAAGTCATCGAGGATTGAAGGGAGAATTTTACAGAATTGTTGATTGGGAGAGAGTTGAGAGAAGTTGTCGAGAAAGAAGAGAGACGATTGATTTGGATTGAAGAGGGTGTGGGTTGATTTGTATTTTTTAAAAGATTAGAAAATTTTGAAAATATTAATCAAGTCCACAATTAACTTAATCAAGTTTCCATGTTTGACCCTTTAAGTTGGTCAATGCCATCAATCCTTCATTCAAGACTTAAAAACATTTTTCCTTCAATTTTCTCGTGTTTTTAGCATAATAATTAATGTGTGAGTAAGTCTACAGCTTACCATATTTGCCCATTCTCAACATAGAGATATTTAGCTTTTGGAAATATTTAATAGATTTTCATAGGAGGGGATTTCAATGGGAACATTGGGTCGTTGCCGTTAGGGTACGATGATGTTCATGGAGGCTTTGGGTTCGGGGTTAGGAATGATGAGGGAGCTGATATTTTGGAGTTTTTGAGGGACTTTGGGTTGGTTGTAGTGAATTCCAACTTTTCGAAGAAAGAAGAGCATCTAGTTACTTTCCGTAGTAGGTTAGCCAAGACCCAGATTGATTTTTTGCTGCTTAGGAAGGGGGATAGAAATTTGTGTAAGGATTGTAAGGTTATCCCGAGTGAGAATCTTGCGACCCAGCATAGACTCCTGGTAATGGACTTGGTTATCAAGAAGGGCAAGTTGAGGCGGCTTGGGAAGGGTCGAACTAGAGTTAGCTGGGGCAGTTTGACTCTAAGTGGTACTTTGGAGATAGGGGCGAAGTTGGAAGGGATAAGGGTATGGGATAGTAAGGGGGACGTGGATAATATGTAGGATAGGGCTACTAGTTGCATAAGGGAGTCTGCTAGAGAGGTGTTGGGTGTTTCGAGAGGTGGGTCTGGCCGGTATCGGGGGGATTGGTGGTGGAATGAAGTTGTTAAGAAGAAGGTGGAGATGAAGAAGGTGACTTATATTAAGTTGGTTTAGAGTAAGGATGAAGAGGAGAAGTAGGTGATCAAGGAGGAGTACAAGTTAGCTAAGAAGAAGGCTAAGTTAGCAGTTACGGTTGCTAAGAGAATAGCTTTTGAGAGTTTGTATAAGAAGTTAGAGAAGAAGGGCGGGGAGAAGAGGTTGTTTAGGCTTGCCAAGGTTAGGGAGCGAAAGGGTCGGGATCTGGACCAAGTAAAGTGGATTAAGAGGGAGGATGGCAGAGTTTTGGTGGAAGACGTCCTCATCAAGAAAAGATGGTAGTCATATTTCCATAGGCTCTTGAATGATGAGGGGAACAGATATGTCGTGTTAGGGAAGTTAGAGAAGTCCGGAGAGTGTCGCGACTTTGGCTTTTGTCGGCGTTTTAAGGTAAAGGAGGTCAGTGAGGCTATTTGCAAGATGCGAAGGGGCAGGGTGATGGGGCCCGACGAGATTCCAGTGAATTTTTGGAAGTTCTCTGGACGGACTAGTTTGAGGTGGCTAACCAACTTATTCAATAATATTTTCAAGTCAGCAAAGATGCCCGAGGCATGGAGATGGAGCACGATGATTCCTTTGTATAAGAACAAGGGTGACATTCAGAGTTGCAATAATTATCGAGGTATTAAGTTATTGAGTCACATGATGAAGATTTAGGAGAGGGTGGTGGAGTGTAGATTGAGGAAGATTGTGTCTATTTCAGAGAATCAATTTGGTTTTATGCCTGGTCGCTTCACGACTGAGGCAATTCACCTAGTGCAGAGACTGGTAGAGCAATACAGAGAGAGGAAGAGTGATCTTCACATGGTGTTTATTGACTTGGAAAAGGTTTATGACAAGGTCCCCAGGAAGGTTCTTTGGAGATGCTTGGAGGCGAGAGGGGTCCCGGTGGTGTACATCAGAGCGATTAAGGACATGTATGAGGGGGCGAAGACTCGGGTAAGGATAGTGGGAGAAGATTCTAAGCATTTTTCGGTCTTGACAGGGTTGCACCAGGGATCGACTCTAAGTCCATTTTTATTTTCTTTGGTGATGGATGTGTTGACGCAGAATATTCAAGGCGAAGTGCCTTGGTGTATGCTTTTCGCGGATAACATTATTTTGATTGAGGAGTCGTGACAAGGGGGTAACGATAAGCTAGAGGTTTGGAGACAAACCCTAGAGTCTAAAGTTTTTCGGTTGAGTAGGACCAAGATGGAGTACTTGGAGTGCAACTTTAGTGAATTGAGGCAAGAGGGGGTGAGAGTGAAGTTGGATTCCCAGGCGATTTGCAAGACAGATAGTTTTACTAGAGAGATAGTTTTAAGTATCTCGGTTCTACGATTCAGGAGAATATAGATATAGATGAGGATGTCTCTCACTGTATTGGGGCAGGTTGGATGAAATGGAGGCTCACTTCGGGAATTTTATGCGATAAGAAGGTGCCCCCCAAGTTGAAAGGCAAATTCTATAGAATTGCAGTCCAGCCTGCTATTTTGTATGGAGCGGAGTGTTGGCCGATTAAGAATTCTCATATCCAAAAGTTGAAGGTGTCGGAAATAAGGATGTTGTATTAGATGTGTGGATTCTCGAGGGCTGACAGGGTTAGGAATGAAATTATTCGGAAAAAAGTGGGAGTAGTGTCAGTGGAGGATAAAATGCTGGAAGTGAGGTTGAGGTGGTTTGGTCATGTGATGAGAAGGGGCGCGGATGCCCTAGTTCGTAGATGTGAAAGGTTGGCCTTGGAAGGTTTCAAGCGGGGTAGGGGTAGACCGAAGAAATGCTAGAGAGAAGTGATTAAGCATGACTTAGAGCAGTTACAGCTGACTGAGGACATGGCCCTGGATAGGAAGTTATGGAGGAATAGCATTAGGATAGAGGGATAAGGGTGTGAATGAGTCACAGTCAATTAGGTTGAACTTGGTGTCCTGTGTTTGGCAATGTACAATATGTTTGTGGATGTCGTACATATGTTATTTTATCCTGTTCTATACTTTTGTTGCTCTTTCATACTGTCTTTTATCTTGAGCCGGGGGTCTATCGGAAACAGCCTCTCGACCTCTTTAGAGGTAGTGATATGGACTGCGTACACTCTACCCTCCCCAGATCCCACTATGTGGGAATATACTGGATTTGTTGTTGTAAGTGTTTAGTAGAGTATGGATCCGTACATGAAGTTTTTGGATGTGCTAGCAAATTTGCCACTGAAAATGTTGTAATAAGTGTTACGTGCTTCTTTATTTTTTTTTTTTGGTTTTGTGTAATAGTAATAATACTTTGCCCTGATAAAAAATAATATTTGTTATCCTTTTCGACCTTTTTAAGTTTGGTTTATCCTATTTAGTGGTCTAACCATGTGTTTTGGAGATGAAAAATTCATTTTAATTTCTAATCTTAATTTCAAATTTCCATTTTTCATCCATAAACTCGAATTGCTATACTGCTTTTTTTACAAACTAAAGAGTAAATGGTCCGAGAGAAAGAAAAATAATCTGAAGCTGAACAAGTTTTATAATCTTAGATCATCCAAAAGAAAGGCTCAAAAAGATTTTGTAAAGTTCAAGGAAGTTGAAAGGAGGATTTTTCTCAGTAACCTTGAGGAAACTTAATTTTGTACTTGAGCAAAACGTCATTTAAGGGATCCTTAATGTTGAATCCTATTCTAAAGTCTTCTCTATGACTGTTTCAGCTTATAAGCTTTTGGTATAAAACAAAAATAGCACCCCAACCCCAACCCACCAACCCCATCAAGGGCGAGATGGGAATAAAAGAAAACTATCGATTGGTTTACACTTTAGGAAAAATGCATCGTTTTCACCCCAAAGTATAGTCGAAAAGTTGAATCTACACTTAAACTATATAAGTGACCTATTACACACCTTAACTATAAAAAAGTAATATTTTTTACACCCTGTCAGATATTAAATCCCTTACATGTGGTGTGGTGTGGTGTTTTACACGCGCTACCACGTTAGCTCCACGTCAGCACCATGTCAGCGTAATCCGAAAAATAAGGAAAAAGGCATCGTTTCCACCCCAAATTATAGTCAAAAAGTCAAATCCACACTTAAACTATATAAGTGATTTATTACACACCTTAACTATAAAAAAAGTGATACTTTTTACACCCTATCAGGCATTACACTACTTGTGTGGTGTTTTACACGCGCTGCCACATCAGCACCATGTCAACATAATCTGAAAAAATAATAAATTTATTATTTTCATAATTTTTTCTTTTTTCTTTTTAATTTAATTTTTTCTATTCTTCAATGTCTAAAACCTCCATTATTATCAATGTCCAAAACCTCGATTACACCATATTCACCACCATAAACTTTATCCCACCAACAAAATTACCCTAACAATTAATTTCTTCTAACATTGTTCTTCATCCGTAATCCATCGTCTTTTCTTAAAAAAAAAAATTCTCAGCTATAATGGCAATTATTGTTTCAAAAAATGATCACTCGACTGTTGGCCTCTGTGTTTTATTATAATGACCAACACATTTCCGTACTTTTTCTATTTGTTTATCAGCTATAATTAAGAAAAAAAATTAATATGGTAGCAATCTACTTTTTTGATGGATTAATAATTAACAGATGGAGAGGAGAAAGTCGACGATGAATTCGACTTTTTCGACGAGAATTCATCGAAAAACATCTTTGCTACAAATTTTTATATTATTTTTTTTATAAAATTTGATTTTGCCCGTTTCAACATCAAATACAATTTGATTTTGTTCATTGTGAAATTGACATTGATTCGATGAAGGTAGAGGATGAATTGTGTTATTTGGGGATGGGGTTGGAATTTGGAGGTGGGGTAATGAAGAAACTGTGTTGGTTGGGGTGGGTGTGATGAAGAAGAAGATGGTTTGGGGTTGGGGTTGGAGTTTCGGGGTGGGGGTTGATGAAGAAGATGATGGTTTGGGGGTGGGGGTGATTAAGAAGATGATTGTTTGGGGGTGGGGGTAGGGAGATGGATGTTGGGGGTTGGGAGAGAAGTATTTTAATTTTTTTTATTCTTTTTTTTTTTTGCATTAATTTTTAATTTAAACGCGTTAATTTTTATTTAAATAATTATGTATTTTTCACGTCAGATCTAGGGAGTAAAAAATATCACTTTTTTATAGTTAAGGTGTATAATAGGTCACTTATATAGTTTAGGTGTGGATTCGATTTTTCGACTATAGTTTGGAGTGAAAACGATGTCTTTTCCTTTAATGTTTTTAATCGTTTACTTTTGTTATTAATAGGCTGGACGCGTCAAAAATAAATGTAACATACGCGCCTTAAAATGGGGTCATAGGGAGGTAATAATATCAATTTTATATAGTTAAGATGTGTAATAGGTCACTTATATAGTTTAAATATGACTTCGACTTTTTTGGTATAGTAGGAGGTGAAAATAATTCTTTCCCTGCACTTTATTATCTAATAGTTTCAATGCCGCAACTCGAATATGGGCTTGTCTGAATCATTAAAATTTTCATTATCAGACCAAACAATTATATAAAAGATATATATCCAATATGGAAAATAATATTATAAAATGTATAATAACATGGCATGGCAAAGTAAACTAGTCTTCGTGCAAGGCAGAAATGTTTAGGCAACTTCGGGACCGACTAAAGTTCTAGAGGCTTCCAACTCCTTTTGTGACCTTGAAATTCTCTATTTTTCTTCAGAAAAAATGATGAAAGGGATGGTGGTTTTTTTTTTTTTTAAAAATCTTAGCTAAATTTGCGGTCAATTATAGAGTTAGAATTTTTATTTAGGGAGTCAGAAATAAACATACGAATTAGTCGAATGAATTCAACATCTACTATATATATATATTAAAATATTTTTAACCAAGTAAAACTAATATAAAAATAATACTCCCTCCGTCTCATTTTATGTATCTCCATTTGACCGGGCATGGAGTTCAAGAAATAAGGAAAGACTTGGTAAAGTTTACCAAATTATCATTTATCAAAAAATGTGTCAATATTTTTTTTTAATTAAGTGGGACCAATAAGGGTAAAAGGGTAATTGTGTCTTTAAAAAGTTGTCAAATAAGAAAAGGCGACACTTATTTTAGAACGGATTAAAAAGAAAATGATGACACATAATTTGAGACTGAGAAAGTATAATTTTTTATTAAAGGAAATTCGAATGACTGTGCCACTAATGAAATAAACTCCATTCTGTATAATAGCTCGCAAATTAAAAGAATGATTTTATCCTGCTCGCAAATCACATAAACAAGTGTCATGTGATAAGTGCTAATTGTGAAAGTCGTTGGTGGAGGAAATCAATCACAATTCGTTAACCCTTGAGGGTGGATGGCTTTGTTTCCTTGTAACAAAATTGTAAAGTATTTTGTGACTCGTTACCGGATTAAGAATGAAATGCTGACTAAGTCATACCAATTACTGCTCTCCAATCCATTTTTTTTTATCATATAATTTTTTTGATAATTAAAAATTATTTAATTAAATTATTTTTATTTACTCTATGATCATAGTGTAATACTACTCTCTTTCTTACTATATTAAATTTCTTCATTTTTATTGCATAAGAAAAATGCGAAAACAAATAAATGGATAATTAATTCTATATTGGATTTTCTAAAATAACAATTATTTTGGACCAGTTATTATTTAAGGGGAGTTCGGCATAATTGTTAAAAATATTATCATATGACCACAAAGTCATAGATCAATCTATGAATACAGCCTCTTGCGGAAATATAAGATAAGATTGAATAAAATAGATATTTGTGCTCTAATCCTTTCAAGAACCCTGGATATTATTAGTAGGAGTTTTAATACACCAAGTAATTCTTTATTTTTATTAAAACAGTAATAACTAAAATGGATCCGAGGGAGTACAAGACATTGGTTACTTATTTTCTCTTCCTTTTTGAATTTGTTTGTCATTAAAATTCACGACACAAATTATCCAAAATGGCATTGATTAAGATCATGTTTTAATTAACAACTTACCTGCATTCATATTATCCAACAAGATCCATTTCTTTAGGCATTTTACTGAATAATTTGATCTATTTTATATGCCGAGAAATCTTTACTTTGTTTGATATATACATACATGAGTATGCAACTAGAGCATTTAAACCTAAAAATGTCGAAAACATCCCACTTGGATTTAACCATCACATCTGTGATCTGTCTTGTTTACATCACCGTAAAAATTGGGATTAATTACTTATATGATCACTTATCTATTGGAAATCATGCCGCTGAAAGCTATTTTTCTACAATGATTCTACACTAAAAACTACTACCCTGATTTTGTGAATTTTCGACACCCAATTTCAAATTTGACACTTATATTAGTCTACGTGAACTTAATATTACAATAACAACATATTCAGTGTTTTCTTATAAAGTGGAATCTGGAGAAGATAAAGTGTACACAGTTCATACCATTATCTCAAATGAAGTGGAGAGAATGTTTCCGATAGACCCCCGATTCGGGACAAATAATAGTATAACAAACAACAAAATGGGATAACAAATCACTAGATAATAAAAGATACAAGACACCCATTGAGTAATTAATACTAGACTATTGGTCTGAAATCACAAAAATCACCAGAACACCACGAATATAAAACTACTAGACACATGCATAACACTGTGGCTATAAGCACAATACAAACAAAGCATTCCTCTCTACTAGTAAGGACGCACTCCTACCCACTAACCCTCTACCCTAATATGCGTCCTTCAATCCTTCCAATTCAAGGTCATGTCCTCCGCAAGTTATAACTGTTCCATGTTATGTTTAATCACCTCTCTCCATATTTCTTTAACCATCAATATCCAGTATCTCACACCTAACTCTATACTGAGGTATCCGTGCGCCTCTTTATCACATGTCTGAACCATCTCAACCTCACTTCTTGCATCTTGTCTTCCACCAAAGCCATTTCCACCTTCTCCCGAATAATCTCATTTCTAACTCTATCTCTTCTAGCAAGTCGACAAATCCATCCCAACATCATCATCTCTGTCACCTTCAATTTTTGGATGTGGGAGTTCTTAACTGGACCAACACTCCGCTCCATACAACATAGTCGGTTAGAGTGTCACTCTGTAGAACTTATCTTTAAGCTTAAGAGACATCTTCTTTCACATAAGACTCCTGAAATAAGTCTCTATTTCAACCATCCTACACCAATACAGTGTGTGGCATCCTCCACAATCTCTCCATTTTTCTAAATCATAGACCCAAGATATTTGAAATTATCTCTCTTTTGAGTGGCCTGAGTATCCGTCTTTATTACAAGGTCAGTCTCATGCGTCAAACACTGAAGTTACATTTCAAGTACTCCGTCTTGGTTCTACTTAACACAAATCCTTTAGACTCTAGGGTCTGTCTCGAAAACTCCACAAGTAATCTCAACATTAAAGTAAAGCTCGACCCTACTAAAATGACTTTGCAATATATGTTGGGAAACGTATATATGAACAGCAAAGCTGGGGTAAGGACGCGTAGGTATCCCCTCCCCGACACCTACGGAGTAGGTATGAATCGGGTCGTCCCTTTAATATATGTTGGGAAAGACAAGGGCAATATCAAAGTGCACAAGGAGGTAGCAGCGGAAGAATACACAAGTCTAAACTTTTTTTTTTCAATTTGAACCAAGAGAAAACAAACAAACCCAATAACAATAGTAATATATCAGAAAATAAATCAAGCAAACGAATATGAAAAGACAATGCAATAATAAAACTAATCATACGAGACACCAAATTTACGTGAAAAACTCTTTGATGTGAAGAGTTAAAATCACGAAATTAAAACTTCCACTATAATCACCAACACTTACAATATTGTTCTCTAAAATTGGCCACAAAATAAGTGTCAAACACACAGCAACAACACAACAAGATTGCATCAAAACTAGAGGAGAAAAAAGGGGCAAAAAATACAAAAACGCAGCTACTATTTGCGGATGAAAAACGGGAGCTACATGCCACCAAATTTTACTTCGTTTCTAATTAAATACTGAGATAAGAGAAACCCACTATCCAAAAATCAGCTTTATCAGACAAGAAATGAAGTGAAAATTACAATTTAAAATTGATTGTTGTGGCTGAAATTTTAGTGTAAAAATCTGCTATCCTTCTCTCTTTGTGGCTGCTAAAAACTCTATTGTGGATGGTGAAATATGACCTAAAAATATCTATATATATGTTTCATAATAATGGCCCTATGGGCAAAAGTGGTTTGGTCCAAATTGGATTTTATTTATCCACATAGAAAGAAAAAAAGACTCATAACCCAACAATTCTCCCCATCACGATTAAATGGAAGAGACCGACTTCCCGATATTCATGCAACAATCTTCAAACTTCTCTCTTAACAAAGATTTAATCATCACGTCGAAATCATTATCATTCGTATGAATCTTCTCATGTTTAAGCAACTTAGAATCTAACACATCTCGAATCCAATAGTATCTACATCAATGTGTTTAGACTGACCATGAAATTTAGAATTCTTTCTAATATGTATAGCACTTTGACTTTCGCAATAAAGTACATACCTCTTTTGAGCACAACCAAGTTCCCCCAATAATCTCTTCATCCAAAGTAATTCTTTACAGGCTTCAACAGCAACAATAAGCTTAGCTTCTGTAATAGATAGAGCAACATATTTTTTAACCTAGATTGCCAAGATACAGCTCTCCCTGCAAAAGTAACCAAATTCCTGAAGTAGACTCACAAGAATCAATATCACCAGTCATGTTTGAATCAGTCCTTATACAAAAACACAAACTCAGACAAAAAGTGTAATAAAAGTATCTCATAATCCACTTCACAGTAATTTAATATTCTCTTTCCCTATTAGAAAAAAGGGCTAACAATACCAACAACATGAGCAATATCCGGTCTTGTACAAGTCATGCATACATCAAACTACCAACGACCGAAGAAAGTTTTCTTCATATCTCCCTTCTCAACATCACTGGAAATATTGTTTCTTGCTCAATTGAAGTGCACAATTAAAGGTGTACTGACAACCTTAGTCCTATCCATATTGAACCTTTGAAGTACTTTCTGAATGTAATTCTCGTATGATAACCATAACTTCTTTGTCTTTCTATCACGGACAATCTGCATGCCAAGAATCTGTTTTACTGGTCCTAAGCCTTCCATAGAAAAAGACTTACTCAACTCTTGCTTCAGATTTTGAATCCTGCAAGCATTATGACCAACAATAAGCAATATCACCAACATAAATCAATACAATAATAAAGTCATTTAGAGAATTTTTGTATAAAAATACAATGGTCTGAAGTAGTCTTCTTGAAGTCAAGCTGACTCATAAAGGAACCAAACTTCTTGTACCACTGTCTGAAAGCTTGTTTCAAATCATACAAGCTCTTCTTTAATTTGCAAATGTAATTCTCTTTTCTCTTAACTTCAAAACTTTTCAGCTGCTCCATATAAATTTTTTCATCTAAGTTAACATGGAGAAAAGCAGTTTTAACATCCATTTGTTCAACCTCTAAATCTAAACTTGCAGAAGCCTAGAACCACATGAATGGATGACATCTTCACAACTGGAGAGAATATCTCGTCAAAATTAACTCCCCTTTTCTAGTTAAATCGCTCTTAACCAATCTAGCCTTGTACCGTGTAACTGAATTACCATTTTCATGTTTCACCCAAAAAATTCACCTGTTTTTCAAAATTTTTCTATCTTTAGGTAGCTTAACCAAATCAAAGGTACGATTATCATGCAAAGATTTAATCTCATCTTTCATAGCATAAAATATTTTTCTTTTTCTTTACTTTTCAAGGCCTCGTCAAGACTCTTAGGTTCTTCCCCCTCAGTCAAGTGTACATACTTATTAGGATAATAACGAGATGAAGGTGTTCGCTCTATAATAGATCATCTAAGAGAACTATCTGGAGCATTAACAACTGATTGCTTATCAACCATATCAATTTGTACTGGAGCATCAATAACATCATATTGGTCATCCTGAACATAATTATCATCTTCACTATCAACTGAATATTCATCAGCATGAAGATTTTCTTCAAGAGCAGTAGTCAAAGGAACTGGATCTACATCAACTTGGCTCTCGTTACTCTGAGAATCAATCTTCTCAGCTTTTTCAAAATCTTCAATTATTTGGTATTCAAAGAACAAAACATCACATCTTCTAATAAGTTTCTTCTAAAATGGATAATAGAGACAATATCCAGATTCATCTTGAACATAATCAATGAATATACACTACTAGTTTTAACATCCAACTTTGACCTTTCATCCTTAGAAACATGCACAAAATCTTTACACCCTAAAACTGTAAAATAATCATAAGAAACATTCTTACCTGATCATACTCTGTCAGGAACATCACCATCCAAAGCAACAATAGAAGATAAATTGATAACATAAGAAACAGTATTAATTATTTTTGTTCAAAAGAAATCTCACAACTTAGCATCTGAAATCATACATCTAACCCTCTCAACTATAGTTTTGTTTATCCTCTTTACTAAATTATTTAATTGTGGAGTCTTTGGAGGATTTTTCTGATGTCTAAATATCTAATGTCCCACTTTCTGCAATTTCTATCAAAAAGATCAATTATTGAGCGAATGCATTTCAATTTCTCCCATGTATTCCTCTCAAGCAAGGCCTAAAATCCCTTGAATACATCAAGTATTTGATCCTTGAACTTAAAGGAAATACTTATATTTTGCGAGAATGATCATCAATAAAAGTCACAAAGTAAAGTGCACCACTATGAGACCGTAATTTAAAAGAATCACACAAATTATAATGTACCAACTCTAGCAAATCAAGTTTTTTTTTAAGGTGAATGACTCTGAAAAGAAAATCTTTTTTTCTTTACTGGCTAAGTAATGAACACACTTCTTTAAGTTTTCTTGTTTCACACTTGAAAGATATTTTTTCTTACCCAAACTATCAGTCCCCTTCTTACTCATATGACTCAACCTTCTATGCCATAACTCTAATGAAGTATCATTCTCCACCTAGTTTACTGAGCCTTTAGAAGTGGAGTCCTGAAATACGTACAAGTTAGATAACTTGTCCCCTCGACCCACAATCATCAAACCCCTAGTAAGTTTTCACTGGCCAACACCAAAGATGTTAACATAACCCTTATCTTCAAGGTTTCCTACAGAAATCAGATTCAACCAAACATCTGGAGCATGCTTGACATTATTGAAAACTAGTTTGGAACCATTGTTACTTTTCAAACAAATAATGCTAATGCCAAGTACTTTAACTTCATCATTATTGCTCATTTTCAACATCCCAAAATTGCCTAGAGTATAAGAAGAAAATAATTTCTTCTTTGCATAACATAAGAAGTAGCACCAGAATTCACAAGCCAACTAGACTCATCATCACGAATAATATTAATGGCATTCTCACCGCAAGCAGCAAGAATATCATCATTAGCAACAACAGCAACATAATTTTTATTATCGCCTTCTTTTTTTGTTGTCTAATATCTCTCTTATGCTTGTAACAATATTTCATGGTATGCCTTTTTTTTTTGCAATAGTTATATGTAACATTCTTGAATTTAGACTTCGACTTGATTCTATTTTTAGCTCTATCATTCAGACCTCTGGACTTGTTTCTCCTTCTTTCTTCAGTAACGAAAACATCAGAGTGTGAAGAAGAAGAATATGAGGATGAGGCATGAAATCTTCTTCTCATCTCTTAATTTAAGACACCATTCTTATCATATTCTATAGTTACAACACCACTGAAAGCAGATTAGTTAAAAAAACTCAAAGAGTTTCCCAAGAGTCAGGCTGAGACTAAATTTTTTCATCAAACTTCACACCCATTCTGAACAGCAGATCAAGGACACCCTAAAAATTATTTATACGATCAGAAATAGGATTGCCCTCTTTATATCTGATATTCATCAATTGCTTAAGCAGGAACAACTTATTATTGTCAATCTTCGAAGCATAAACTGTCTCGAGCTTGTCCCACAAACTTCTGGCATGTGTCTCACTCACAATAGGCTTTCTAACATTATCTTCAACTCATGGTCTAATATATCCATAAAATCATAAGTGATCAAATTTTCAATTCTCATCTTTCATGGACTGAGATTTAATAGAGCCAAACACAAGCAAATGCATTTTCTTGACAAATAAAAAATCATCCATCTTGCATTTTGCAAGTATGATAATTACTACCATTCAAAAACACCATTTTACTCATATTTTCCTCCATCATTCAAATCGACAATCAAAAATAACCAACACTATAATACCACTTTGTTGGAAAATACAAGGGCACTATCAGATATGGTAGTAGTGAACTAATGCCCAAGACTAAACTTTCCTTTTCAATTTGAACCAAGAGGAAACAAACAAACCCAAGAAAAACAGTAATATGGAAATAAATAAATCAACCAAACAAATACGACAAAATAAGAATAAAATCAATCACACGAGACATCAATTCTTTTTAAAAAAAACTTCAATGTGAAGAGTAAAAAAATTATGAAATCAAAATCTATACTATAATCATCAAGAGTTACAATATTTTTCTTCAAAATTTTCCACAAAACATCAAACAATGAGCGACAACACAACAAGATTGCACTAAAACTAAAGGAGAAAAAGGGGCAAAATCACAAAAATACAGCTACTATTCATGGATGAAAAACAGGAGTTACAGGCCACCAAATTCAACTCCATCAATTTATAATCAAAGATTGAGATGAGAGAAACATATTGTCCAAAAATAAGCTCAATTAGACAAGAAACAAACGAAAATTGTAATTTATAGTTGACTACTGTGGCTGAAATTTTAGTGTAAAAATCTGCTATCTTTCTCTTTTGTGAATGCTACAAACTCTTTTGTGGATAGTGAAATAATACCTAAAAAATCTATATATATGCCCCATAATAATGGGTCTATGAACAAAAGTGGGTTGATCCAAATTGAGTTTTATTTATTCACATAGGAAGAAAAAAACCATAACCCAACAGTATCGTGCACCTTTATCTCTATAAGCTCCTAAAAAACATCAGTAAATTATATCATTGTATTGCTTCATAATATGTTGCAAATATCCATAAGACACCATTGCACTAGTTATAACCAAGCTTGGCAAAATAAAATTCCAAGAAACCCTATCTAGACAAGAAAAATGAGAGACTTTAGCTAGATTGTTATGAGCTACGACATTTCATGTTCGACGAATATATATAATCTCGATTTCTTCAAAAGAAAACATCAATTGTCATATATCCTCGCAAGTATAGTATCTATTTCCCAAGATATTATCATATTTTTGTGTAACATTTATATCACGTTCTTTTCATCCGATCCCTGATTAAAAGTACTTTGATTAGTGTAGATAAATTTGGAGTAGGTTGGGTTTTGTCTTTTGGTTTTAAGATTATTAAGTCATGTTGATGGTTAAAATTTACACGCACTCGGTGTATACTTCTATATGTATATCATGTGTTTGAATTTAGAGTTCATGTTACTTAACCATGATTAATTGACATGTATTTTACTTAATTTAATGACTTAATCATAGTAAAAATATTAATTTGATGTATATACTTGGTGCACGTAAAATAAGTTTCAAATTAGTAGTTTGTTGTCGAAAAATTTACAAAGTCGGTCAAAATGAGTTTTGTTTTGAAAAAATGACTTTTCTGAATTTTTTTAAAAAGAATTGATACAAGTACAATCATGAAGATGGACACTTTTGAGTATTTTGAATGCAAAAGATAGAGTGTACGAGTTGAAGTGTAGAAAGGGCTCTAAAGTCGCCCCTCTATTGCACTCCATGGGCTCCATTTTGTTCATTTAACACTAAGGGACACTTTTGTCATTTTGTCTCTTATTGTAATAAGTCTATAAATAGAACATGTTAGGGTTTTAGCTCATTGGTTGTTGAATGTTGATGATAGAACACATCTTTTGAGAAAGAGAGCCTCCCTAGTCCGAAACTAGGACATGAGCAAGTGTGGATTCACTTGTGAATGTGTATTGCTTGGAAACGATCGTGCTTGAGCGGTGGAATCCCTCTCGTGTCTTCGTAAGAGCGTGGTGTTGTTATCGTTAGTTCTAGGGGTCCTTAGATTTAATATATCTTTGGGTTCTTGGATCATATTGTAGTGTATGTCTCACTATCTATCTCTACATTTCATGTCTTAGTTAGTGTTGTTAGGGAAATCGTTGGTTATTGTTGTTCATGTATCTTGTAACCATTTGTTGTTGTTATTATCCTTATCATATTGTTGTCTATCTTCTTGTGTTCATTATGTTTTAGTGGCTGTTTTGGTGTATAAATACACTTTGTTTCCTTGTATTCTTGTGTTGTAATTGTTTGACAGGCAGCAACCCGACATGTCTTCTTCAGCTGCTTCAATTGTAATTTTGCTAAATCGCTCTTAATTAATTATTATAAGTCATTTATGTATTAAAAAATTAATAATATTTGATAAAGAAAAATAAAATAGACATTTCTGACATGTCAGCTTCAACTGCTTCAACTGAGATTTTACTATATCACCCCTAATTAATTATTATAAGTTATCTAAGTATTAAAAAATATTTAATAAAAAATAAAATAAACATAAAATGATAAATTAACTATTTCAACTGCTTCAATCGTGAATTTACTATATCACTCCTAACTAATTATTATAAGTTAAGTGTGGATAAAAAGGCAGTAGATGGACATGTCTGCTTGTGTTGTATGCTTCAACTGCTTCCCTTAATTAATTATTATAAGTCATTTATGTGTCAAAAAATTAATAATATTTAATAAAAAAAAGTAAAATAGACATTTCTGACATATCTGTTTCAGTTGCTTCAAACGTGATTTTACTACATCACCCCTAATTAATTATTATAAGTCATCTAAGTATCAATAAATTAATATATATTTAATAAAAATAATAAAATAGACATAAAATAATAAATTAACTCTTTGAGCTGCTTCAATCTTGATTTTACTATATCATCTCTAACTAATTATTATAAGTTATTTACGTATTAGAAAACTAATAATATTTAATTAAAAAATAAAATACAAATAAAGTGATAAGCTAACTGTTTCAGCTGCTTCAATCGTGATTTTACTATATTACTCCCAATTAATTATTATAAGTTATTTACGTATTAGAAAATTAATAATATTTAATTACAAAAAAAGTAAATAGACATTTTTGACATGTCTGTTTCAACTGCTTCAATCGTGATTTCGCTATCGCATTCCTAATTAATTATTATAAGTCATCTAAGTATTAAAAAGATTAATGATATTTAATAAGAAAAGCAAAAATAGACATACAATGATAAATTAAATCTTGATGTTTTAAATTAACTTGACGTCTTATATGAGGTGCACTTAAATTTTTTTCACAAGTATTTTTTATAGCAGTTTTGATATATCACTTCTAATTAGTTACTATTATAAGTCATTTAAGACATGACTGTTTCGCTGCTTCAATCGTGATTTTTACTATTCACCCTTAATTCATTAATATGGTAGTCTAAACATCGTGCCACTTAAATTGGAATAAAAGAAAAAAATATTAGGAATCACGATAATTTAAAACTTAAATTATCTTTAAAATATAATTGACTACAAATGTCACAAAAATTTGAACAAGGAGAGTAACATATATAATTTGAAAATTACATAAAAAAATATTATAAATTACAATAGTTAACAACTTAAAATCTAAAAAAAAAAAATCTGTTACATATTTAAAAAAAAATACATAAAAAATATTATTCACAATAATTAACAACTTAAAAAATTTAAAAAATATAAAATATTTGGTTGACTCTTGAAATTATATCAGTATCACTTAAATTGGAATAAAAGAAATTATCAATCATAATAATTAAAACCTTAATTATTTTAAAAATATAATTGACTGTCAATGCCACAAATGTGTAGATAAGGAGTGTAACATATATTATTTGTGTCTAAAAATATATTAAAAATATAATTGATTATCTAAATTTTATTTGTGTCACATAAATTGAGACAAAAAATTGCATAGCTAGCGCGCACGCACACAAATATATATATATATTACATAATTTCTAATATTTACACAATCATTAGAGCAATAAATTTTAGAAAATTAACACATTACACATGAAAACGAGATTTGGATTCTTTAGTAACTTAACATATCGATAGTCCGACAGTCTAAGTATGTTGGTTAGTTGACTATCTGAGCTTTACAGCATCTCCGAACTTAATAGTTAAGTTGTTGTTTCTATAAACTTTTACCTTATTAATGATGCTTTTATTCTCTGCCCTGTATTGCCCTCCCTCATCTCTCTTTATTTTTCCCAGCCTTCATTTAAAAAAGAAAAAAGAAAAAATAAATATGCTATAATTTATGGAGACTAGAAATGACATTTCCTTTTAGTGTTTGGTGGCGAAAATCGAATAATTAAAGATAAGATGCCTAACACAACAAAGCTAATTGTATCAGCGATTTTTAATAGGAAAAAAAAATCAAAAGGTTAATAATGTGAAGGGAATAAAACACCAAATTAATGAATTAATTAGCCAAATCTCAGAAAGATTTTGTGTAAATTCTTTAGACACTTCCTTTTTTCTGAAACCATTAATTAAGAAAGTTAGGTCGGTGCTTTAGCAAAATAACACAATTAAAGTAGGAGCAATTCTGAAATAAGTCTAATTCTAATCTAATTTCTCTTATGAGTAATTAGTTCATTTTATTGCTTTTTGGCAAACAAATTATGAAAGGTAAGTTCCAACAAAAGAATACTACTTTCATCGTGTATTTTTACTTGACCAGTATTTTTTTTTTTTAAAAAAAAAGCATTTTCGCAATGTTTGCCACTTTTAATATATAAAGAAAAGACAAGTTTTTTTTTTCTTCATGTTTTGCCCTCAACATTAATTACTTATTCTCCAAATTATTTCGAAAGATTTAAGATTATATATAAGCTAACATAAATATTATAGTGAAATACTTGTATTAATTTTTAATATTTTTAAAATACATAAAATTCAAAATTAATAAGTAAAAGTAAAGGTGTCAAACGGGATGGCCCAACCCGGCCCGAACCGGCCCGAAACACTAAACCGGACCGGTTTGACCCGGCCCGAAAAGCCCTAGGGCTTTAGGGTACCGGGTCCCGGTTCTTTTTTTAAAAAAATGGGCCCGGTTAACCCGGCTCGGACCAACCCGATCCAGGCCCGCCGGTTAACCGGCCCGGCCCGGTACCAAAAAAAATTAATTTTAATTTTTTGGACCAAACTAGCCGTTGGCCCAACGGTAATATTACCGTTTTTGGGTCCAAACGGCTAGTTTGGGCCCATTTAATTAAAATATATATATATATATATATATATATATATATATATATATATATATATATATATAAAATATTTTTTAATCCTCAAAATAAATCTATAAATACCCTACAACTTCAAATCATTTCTCACACAATTTTTCACTCTCTCAAATCTCATTCTCTCTCAAATCTCAATTCTCAATTCTCAAATATTCAATATATTTAATTTCTTAAAGTGTTCACTTTAATTTTTTAATTTTTCGTTTACAAAGTAAGAGCGGAAGTTTCTAAAGTCGCAATCTTCGGATACTTTCAAAATTTGGTATTGTCGTTCCATCTCTTACGTTTAATTTTTATTTATTGTATTAATTGTTTAATATTTAAGTTTATTATATTTGTGTATTTTGAATATTTTTAGTTTAATTTAATTTATATTATGGATAAATTAAAAAACCTCGCTGCTAAAGGTGTTAGAAATTTTTGTCCCGGAAGCGGTAGTGGTAGTAAAAAGTGAATTATTAGCGGTAGAGGTAGTTCAAGTAATAGATATACCCGTGTGACTTCTCCTCCGGTACCGCTTGGTACACCTTTTGAGGAAGAAATAGGTGTAGGTGCTCACGATATGGATTATGTAGAATTTCAGGAAAATTACGGTATAGAAGAAGAAAATGAAGTAGATGCAGTTAATGTAGACGAAGATGATGAAAATATTGCTGAAACACCCGCAGTAGGAGATGCTAACGTTAGATCTGAATCAGTTAATCTCCCTTCCCATCCTCCCAGTGCCCCAAAACCCCGTAAAAGAACTAGTATTGCATGGCAATTTTTTGAACGTATATCAGATATTGAGGTGCAGTGCAATATTTGTCAACAAATATATAAGCATAGAAGTGGCGGTAAGCAAGGGGGTACGGGTACGTTAATGAGACATATAGCTGAAGATCACAAAAGAGAGTTAAATATTGCAAAAGGTGGTGGGGATGTTGGTGGGTCAACGCAAACTAGAATGGACCCAACAACCGGTCAAGTAGCGAAAAAGTATAATAAATTGAGGGACCGGAAAGAAATAGCTAAAATGGTAGCTGTGGGTTGTTTACCTTTTAGTTTTCCTTCTTCTGATGCTTTTATCCGTTATATACAAGCAATTTATAATCCTATGTTTAATGGTATTCCTAGAACAACTTGTCGGTCTGATATTTTTAAACTCCATTCACAATATTGTTTTTATTTATCAACATTCTTAAAAAATATTCAATGTAGATTGTCCCTAACTTCTGATCTTGGTCGTGCTGTTAATAAAAATGATTATTTAACCGTTACTTGTCATTGGATGGATAGTAATTTCATAATGCAAAAACGTATTCTTGCTTTTTTATATGATGAAGATCGCAAACATACTGGACAATTTATTGCTGATTCTATTATTAAAATTGCCGGATATTATGGTATAGAAAATAAAATTTTATGTATTGCTTTTGATAATGCTTCTAACAACAAGAATGCTATAACAAAAATAAAATCTACGTTATCTCCACCCTTTCCTGAAATTTCCCATATTAAGTGTGCATGTCATATCTATAATTTAATTGTAAAAGATGGTCTTGACTTTTTTGAGGTTTATATTGAAAAAATTCGTCTTGCCGTAGGTTTCATTCAAGGAAATAATCGTAGAGCGAGAATTAAAGAATTTAAAGTTAAATGTCAAGAAAATGGACTTACACCGATTTTAATGCCTGAGGAAATTGATATTAGATGGAATTCTACGTATGAATTTTTAAAAACTTGTTATAAATATAGAATTCCTATTACACTAACTTTTAACCAACACTGTGGTTCTTTTGCTGATTCTGCTAATTGCATGTTACATAATTCTGATTGGGTTATAATTAATGATCTTGTTAAGTTTTTAGAAAAATTTTATGTAGCTACGGTTGAATTTTCCGGTGCATACTATCCTACTGTTTGTAATATTTTGGCATATATAGCCGATATTTCTGGTTTGCTCCAACAATATAAAAATAAAGAAGGTTATAAAGAAGCTGTTGGCACTATGTTTACGAAATTTAAAAAATATTTCTTCCCGATTCCCCCTATTTACTTGGTTGGTGCTATGTTAAATCCGTGCATGAAATTTAATCATATGTGTCACTTTAGTACTCTTATTTATGCTAACTTAGAAATAAATACTAACCGTGAGTCTGAACAAGAGCAGCCTGATTTGTGGACGGCTACGGCTGATGCAAAAAATTATATAGAAAAATTATATAATCACTATGCTGATTTATTTGATTCAGTCGTACCTACAAATATCAGTCCAACTGTCGTTCCTCATCCTCCCGAGGAGCCATCATCTTCTAAAAGGCCGGCACATAGTGGTTTTCCTGATTCGTTTTATGATTTAACTTGTTGGAACAATGTGGATGAGAGAGCTTACACATCAACTTATCGGGAAGAGCTGAAACATTATCTGCGGACGCCACCAGAGGATCGCAGACGACGGATCAACTCGCTGGATTGGTGGAGGAATAATGAATCACAATATCCTGTACTTTCAAGATTAGCCAGAGATATCTTGAATGTTCCAATGTCAACCGTTGCATCAGAGAGCGCCTTCAGTCAGGGACGACAGCAGCTTGGAGACAACCGACACTCATTGGGAAGCAACGCAATGAATGTTTTAGTTTGCCTCAGAGATTGGATTAGAGCAGAAAGAAGAAACCAAGGAATGGAACCAGATCCAAGCGACGACCTCAAACTTGAAGAAATTATGACTTCACGGGAGAACTCAACAGAATCAAGTCCAATGCATGGGTTTGCCCCCGTTGACTTCGACTATCCTATGCAAATTCCAATTAATATTAACATGAATGAGTTGGAAAAAATGATGCATAATTTATAGATTTTTCATTCATGTAAATTATAAATTTTGGATCATTTTGCAATCAATAAAATTCCACAAATTCATTCACTCCTTAGTCGTTATTTTTTATTTTTTTTTATTTATCAATTTAAAGTTTTAATATCTTCTATACAACTGTATATTTAATGTATACATGTGTATATGTTTATATATCTTATATAGAAGTGTATATTTAATGTATACACGTGTATATATCTTCTATAGAAGTGTATATTTAATGTATACATTATATATATCTTCTATAGAAGTGTATATTTAATGTATACACGTGTATATATCTTCTATAGAAGTGTATATTTAATGTATACATTGTATATATCTTCTATAGAAGTGTATATTTAATGTATAGATTATGTATATAGCGTATATATAGTGTATATTTGACCGGTTTTTATCCGGATTTGACCGGGTTTTAGTGGCTTTGATCGGATTGGGTTAAGTGGGCCGGTTCCGGGTGGATTTTATTTTTTTTACTGTGCGGCCCAGCCCGGCCCGGACCGGTTAAAGCCAAAACCAGCCCGTAATCGACCCGGAACCCGGTAAGAGAGGGGGCCGGTTCTGGGTTGACCCGGCCCGTTAGACAGTCTTAAGTTAAAGGGAACGGAGGGTATATAATTTATTTTAAATTGCATGCCAACCCATGTGATAAATGGTCTTCATTAGGCACTTCCAACTTCCAAGTTCCACAGGCTTTCAAGTCCTTTTTCTGACTAGGAAATTTCGCCTTTTTCTTCTACTTCTTCTATGACGAAAAGGATGACTAAACGCAAAAAAAAATTGAAAAAAAAATATTCCTTCTATTTCATGAATTGATGTGAATTTATCTTTTAAAAACGAATAATTCACTTTGAGAATTAAGTATGACCACATAAATTGATAATCAATAGAGTATTATCTGTTGAATAATTGCAGTTCAATAAGTGATCTACTTTTACTAATAACCAGAAAATATATAGATTTTATATACTTAAATATAATATTATGAGATGAAATTACTTGTCCAAACACCTACTAAGTTATCCTTATATTTTGTGCAGCTCATTTATTGAAAAAGAAAAATGAAAAAAGAAGATGAAAGGATGACCAAGTCATACTAATCAGTAATCACCACACGCATGACTTGGCTTTTCCGAAATCTCTTTCCCGTTTATCTTTTTTCTTTTGTCCTTGTATAAATTACTTTAGTCCTCAGTGCACTTTGTGATCATGTAAAAAGACACTAGTATTAATTATCCAAATCAGATACAGTTTATATAAAAATGTCATTGTCCTTCTATTTAATATTATGCAAATTATCCATAAGATCCATTAACTAACGTGCATATTATCCAACAAGATCCATTTATCAAGGTATTCTTGCTTCTAATTATGGTGATTCATGCAAGTTAATTAGTTTCTAATTTAAGCTACTCACATAATCCTGAGAAGCAGTACTAGGTCGTTTGGTTTGCGATACTAAATTTAATGATTCCGGAATAAAAATTTGAACCACTCATTTGGTTGTAAATATTTGGAATAACTTAATCTGGGACTAATAATTATTCCCGGGATAAGTTATCTACCCAATTGGTGGGATAACAATCCCAAGACTATTTTTTCTTTTTGTATAAAACTATACAATGACTAAAATACCCTCAAAACCTATGATTTCATTTCACACATCTATATATATATATACTAGTATTGTAATTATGAATTTTAATAAAAGTTAAATACTTAAAAATTATGAATCTTCTCTCAACCCCCCCCCCCCCCCCCCCCGGCCCCAAGCATTCATCTTCTCTTCCCCTGCTTGATCTTATTCCCCATTAAAGTGAACTTTGCTTCACTGTGAACCTCAAACACATATGGCATAATCATGAAAAAGCACACGCAAAAAAATTAAAACTAAATAAGATGAAAGTTTTATTTTTAAAATACACATGATATAATTATAAAAATGCGCAGATGAAAATTTTATTTTTAAAAATAAATATTTAAAACTTGAAAAGAAATTATATAAAAAAAAGTTAAATAAGATGGAAGGTATTTTTGTAATCACTTAATTTATTCTTAGAAATTATATCATGCATAACACTTTGAATACAACAAACCAAACACTCAATAAAAACTAATCCCAACATAATTAATTTCAGTATAACTTATCCTATCATAACTTGTTTCTAAACCAAACGGTTCCGGTACTCCAACGGAATTTGTATAGATTGGCTGTAAATGCTGGGGTAATAGACAGCTAGAACTATAAATTAAAGGATTGTTAATTAAGTTTGGAGGCTAAGGAAAACTCTGAAACTTTACATAATTGATATTTACATTAAATTTGAGCAACGGAATTATACTCAGGGGCAGGGGTGACAAGATATGGTATTATACGGTATCGTATGCTTCAATTCGATGATTTTACCTGTTAATTATTAAAAAGACTAATATATTTTTACTAAACAAAATTAATTGGTATGATTTGATATTTTATAGTACCGTAAATCAATAATTGTAGTTTGTTCGACTTCATATAATAAAAAATTATAACTTCGAATTTTCGTAATTTGTTGTTATACTATTTAAATTTTAAGATTTACTGTGATGCTACATTTTCAATCATTACAAATTTAATATTTCTTCTACTGCTACCACAACATCAATATAACCAATATATTCGAAAGTGAAATCTAGAAGAAATGATATGTATACAACGCTGTTCTTATTTTATAAAAATAAAGAAATTATTTTTGATATATCATCATCTAAAAAAAGGTTTATCAAAAGAAAATGATAAAAAGATTACCTATCAATGTGTATCATATTAATATCTTTAAAGTTGCATCTAGTCAAATCACACTGTCTAAAAGGGAATGGGAGAAGTACTATTTTGAATCGAATTTTTCAACAATATATATAGTGTTAAGTACTCCCCTTATTCCTTTTTTATATGTTTCATTTTCTTTTTTTAAGTCAATGATATACATTTTAATCTACATATTCATTTTTTAATCAAATTGAAAAATAGAAAATTACAAATTATAAAATTTTTAATATAATTTTTTATTATCTAAATTTTAATTTAAAAATTTAAATTAATTTAATTTAATTTTAAAAGATAATTAAATTAACTCAAAAGCATATAAAAAAAAGAAATAATACATCAAAAAACTCCTAAACTTGTCTCCCCAACTTACTTTAGCACTTAAACTAATCTTCTATTTATTTACCCCCTTAACATCTATATGGTAAATTTATTTCTCCCCTTATGCAGACGTGACATTTTCTTTTTAAAAAAAAAAATGCGTGAACAATATTTTTTTAAAATCTAATATTTATATATAGATATATATATAAAGAGAAAAAAAATCCTCCTATTCTTCACCCAATCCCGCCAACAACGCCCCTCCCCCTTCTCCTTAGCCAACACCCACACCCCACTTCTCCTCCAATTATGAAAGTTGTCAATCCCACCTCTAATTTATCCTCCTTCGACCTCTTAGATCAATAAAAAAAAAATTGAATTTGAAAATTATAAAATTTACATGGTTCGGATGTTTGGTTGTTGATTTTAGAGAATTTGGTGTTGATTTGATCGAATTTTTCATATGGGTTGAATTTTTTTATCACTATTTTATGATATTTTTCGATGGTGGTAATTAAATTTTTCAAGTGGGTTGAGTTTTCCGGCGAAAGGCAAATTTTCGCCGAAAAAGCTGGAAGGTGTGTTTGTGTGAGGGTGGACGAACGTGGATGGGGGTATGTTTAGGTGTGGGAATGTAGGGGTGGATGGGGGCATGTGTGCAGGTGGGGGTAGACGGGAGGGAGAAAGGGGGTGGTTATGAAGAAGATGAAAAATGGGGGGTGGGGTATTTTTTTAATTTAAAATATTTTATATATTTTAAAATATGTATATATATATACAAAAATAATATTTATATATATTTTTATATATATATATATATTATATATATATATATATATATAAATATTTAAAAAATACTTTATTTACGTGGTTAGGACGTGCTGGTGATCTGGCGCTGACGTGTCAGCGAGTGTGATGCACTCTCCCTCATGAGAGTACAATAATGACAACAACATACCTAGTGTATTCCCACCTAGTGGGGTCTGGGGAGGATAGAGTGTACGCAGACCATACCACTACCTCAAGAGAAGTAGAGAGACTGTTTCCGATAGACCCCCGGCTTAGGACCAATAACAGTATAACAAATACAAAAATTAAGCGGATACAAACTAGTATGGTACACAACACAAACTAATAGAATAACAAACACAAAAGATAAGTGCATAATAAACTAGTACGAGATACAAAAAAGCCAACACCACTAAGCCCAAAAACTACAGCCCCAACACTACGAACCAGAAACTCCAAACCCAAAGGAGCACTCCCCTATTACTACCGTCGCGCTCCCACCCCCTAACCCTCTATCCTAATTCGCGTCCTCCATACCTTGCTATCAAGGGTCATGTCCTCTGTTAGCTGTACTTGCTCCATATCATGCCTAATTACCTCCCTCCAATATTTCTTCGGTCTACCTCTAGCACCTAAAACCATCCATAGCTAGAGTCTCACACCTCCGCACTGGAGCATCAGGGCCCCTCTTCATCATATGCCCGAACCAACGTAGCCTCACTTCTCGCAACTTATCCTCCACCGAGGCAACTCTCAGCTTCTCCCGAATAATCTCAATCCTCACCCTATCTTTCCTGGTATGTTCACACATCCATCGCAACATTCGCATCTCCGTCACCTTCACTTTTTGGATGTGGGAGTTTTTAACTGGCCAACACTTCGCTCCATACATCATAGCCGTCCGGACTACCACTCTGTAGAACTTACCTTTAAGCTTCAGAGGGCACTTTTTTATCACAAAGGACTCCCGAAGCGAGCCTCCACTTCAACCACCCTGCCCCAATACGATGCGTGACATCCTCATCAATCTCACCATTATCCTGAATTATAGACCCTAGATACCTGAAACTCTCCCTCTTTTGGATGGCCTGAGAGTC
Source organism: Capsicum baccatum var. pendulum (assembly GCA_030864225.1). Classification (NCBI taxonomy): domain Eukaryota; kingdom Viridiplantae; phylum Streptophyta; class Magnoliopsida; order Solanales; family Solanaceae; genus Capsicum; species Capsicum baccatum. The sequence continues at coordinate 236,066,663 of CM061556.1, read as the reverse complement.
TAGCTTCACAACCACTCCATCTTCTTGCGAAATATTACTGAACTTACACTCCAAGTACTCTGTCTTTATTCTACTTAACCGAAAACCTTTAGATTTAAGCGTTTGTCTCCAAACCTCCAACTTATCATTAACTCCACCCTGAGTCTCGTCGATCAGAACCACATCATCTGCAAATAACATACACCAAGGCACTTTCCCTTGAATATGTCACGTCAAAACATCCATCACCAAGGCAAATAGAAATAGGCTAAGAGTCGATCCCTGGTGCAACCCTATCAAAACTGTGAAGTGCTTCGAATCTCCACCTACTGTCCTCACACGAGTCTTCGCACCATCATACATATCTTGAATCGACCTAATGTACGCCACGGGCACCCCTCTATCCTCCAAGCACCTCCACAGAATCTCCCTAGGAACTCTGTCATATGCCTTCTCTAGATCAATAAACACCATGTGCAAGTCCTTCTTTCTCTCTCGAAACTACTCCACTAATCTCCTCACAAGGTGAATAGCCTCAGTGGTCGAGCGACCAGGCATAAAACCGAACCGATTCTCAGATATTGTCACGATTCTCCTCATCTTCAACTCTACCACCCTTTCCCAAACCTTCATAGTATGACTCAACAACTTAATACCTCTATAGTTGTTACAACTCTGAATATCTCCCTTGTTCTTATACACTGGAATCATTGTGCTCTACCTCCATACTTTAGGCATCTTAGCAGCTCTAAAAATAATGTTAAACGGCCTTGTCAACGACTCCAGAACTGCCCCGCTAGTGCTCTTCCAAAAGTCTACTGGAATCTCGTCTGGCCCCATCGCCCTACCCCGCCGCATCCTGCGAATAGCTCCCTTGACCTCCTCAACATCGATACGCCTACAGTAACTATAATCGCGACCCTCCTCAGATATCTCCAAGTCTCCCAACACAAAACTTTTGTCCTCCTCGCCGTTCAAAAGTTTATGAAAATAAGACTGCCACCTCTCCCTAATGAGGGCATCCTCAACCAACACTATACCATCCTCTCCTTTGATGCACTTCACTTGGTCAAGGTCACGAGCCCTCTGCTCCCTGGCCTTGACCATCCTATACAACTTTTTATCTCCGCATTTCTCCTCTAAAGCCACATACAAACTCTCAAAAGTTGTTGTCTTAGCCGCCGTAACCGCTAACTTAGCCTCTGTTCTAGCAACCTTATACTCATCCTTATTCTTCTGTCTTTCCTCATCATCCTTGCTCCCAACCAACTTAGCATAAGCCACTTTCTTAGACTCCACATTTCTCTTGACCTCTTTGTTCCAACACCAGTCTCCTCAATGTTTGCCAGATCGACCTCTCAATACACCTAACACCTCTCTAGCGGTCTCCATAAGGCAACTGGAAGTCGTCTCCCACATATTATCCACCCCCATCTACTCTCCTAAGCCCCCCTACTCTTCAACTTCTCTTTCATCTCCAAAACACTAGTCAAAGTCAGGCTCCCCCATTTAATCCTGGGTCGTGCCTCCCTACTTTTTTTTTGCCCTTATTGATAACCAAGTCCATCACCAACAACCTATGTTAAGTCGAGAGATTATCGCTAGATATGACTTTACAGTCTTTACATAGTGCTCTATCCCTTTTTCTAAGAAGCAAAAATTTTATCTGAGTCTTGGCCACTGAACTACGAAACGTAATAAGGTGATTCTCCTTCTTCAAAAAACTCGAATTTGCTATCCACAACCCAAAAGCTCTGGAATAATCCATCAGAGAAGTTCCTCCTTCATTCCGCTCACCAAAACAGAAACCGTCATGCATATTATAATACCCTCTCGATAAAGACCCAATATGCCTATTGAAATCCCCTCCCATGAAAAGTTTCTCAATGCTTGGGATGCTCCTCACCACCTCATCTAAAACCTCCCAAAATTTCTTCTTCTCCTTTTCGTCCAAACCTACTTGCGGGGCATATGCACTAATAACGTTCATCGTAGACCCTCCTATGACTAACTTAATAGACATCAGTCTATCACTAACTCTCTTTACCTCTACCACCTACTCCTTAAGATCTTCATCTACTAAGATACCTACCCTATTTCTATGTCTCACGCTACCCAAGTACCACAACTTATAGCCATCCACATCTTTCGCTTTAGTGCCTACCCATTTAGTCTTCTGGAAACATGCTATACTAACCCTCCCCTTTCTAAGAATTTTTACCAACTCTATAGACTTACTCTGCAAAGTACCAATGTTCTAAGAACCAACTCACAACCTAGAAGCTATCTTATCCCGCCTAACCTTACTACCCCTAGCCCCTAACCCCAAGCTCGATCCTAGACCCGACCCAAACCCCGGCCCAGACCCAACAGTTCCTGACCCCGACCTATGGCATGCCCCTAGTCTACCCTTGCCAATCACAGCCACTATGCAACAAAGGAAAGAAAGATAACAAAGGGGGATACATAAATTTTGGTACACAATAGTCAATAGCGGGAACTAATACTACCACACTTAATGGATATGCTAGTAAATCAAGTAATAGTAATCAGACAAGGTAACACACTCCAAAACTACTAAAAACAATAAAGAGATTCACACGTACAACACTATTACAAAGTAACCAATCAACAAGAAATTCGACACCCACAACCAGATAATCAACCAAGACGCTACGAAACAAGAATCACAACAAGAATAGTGCAGAACACTACCAGTAACAGCCCCTAAAAATCAAGAAAGTTGTACACAACTAGAAAAGATAGATTGAGTGCACTTGATCAAAGCTGGGTTGTGTCCTTATACTTGATTGAGTCGCTGGATTCCGGCAATTTGCGATAGAAATTGGTCGCCGGAATAGTGTCGCCGAAATAGTGTTCCTGTCACCAAATTTTCACGCGCTTTGCGTTCTTCTTCTTTGAGATGATGATGATGATGGTCCCTCATGAGAGTAGTATTATATATTAAGGGGGATGAGGGGGGAATTAATTCACTATAAAAATATTAAGAAAGACAAATAATTATTCATAAAATTTAAGTGTTAAATTAAATTGTTGGGATAAGTTCAGGGAATTTTGATGTATTATCTTTTGAAAAAAAAATGGAAGAAGTGGTTATGATATAATGACGTGGGATGTGCATGAACGTAACAAAGGCAGTGAAAGGAGAAATTATAGGTAAGTTTGGTAGAGCTTTCCTAGAGATCGTTTTGTGGCTTCCAAGTTTCCACCACAAGTCCCCTTGCAACCCAACAACATTCACACCAATCATGTGATTCTACTTAGCAATTTAAACAATTCCCTGCCTGCCAAGACAAACAAATATCATACCACTTGGCCTTGCAGTTTTGAACACTCAAAAATATAAAAAATAAAAAATAAAAAATAAAAAACGTTCTCTCAAAAATTTCTCCTAGCAGTGTGGAGCAGGTCAAAGGGGACAATGGACCAATAAAAAAAATATAAAAAATACTCACTTATTCCAATTTGTATGTAGTTCAATTAACCATGAAGTTTAAGAAATATTTAAAAATATTAGTATAATATTTAAATTATCTTAATTTTTTTTTATAAAAAATTACATTTTTGTGGACTTGTTGCAAAATAAATGAGACCAAAATGAATTAAAATATTGATAGGGTCATTAAATTTTTATCAAATAAGAAAATATTTCATTTTTCTTGAATTAAAAATGAATGCGTATCACATAAATTGAAATAAAGAAAGCATTTTCTCCGTCCATCCTTATTTATTTAGTATATTAAAAATAATTTTCAATTTTACGAGTCCAATTTAGAAACCACGAGATAATTTGTCAACTTGATGTTTATTTTATCCTTCTTATTAAACATTATTCATTTCTCACATTTAGATATAGGTTATATAGAATTTTATTTATTTATTTATTTATTTATTTATTATTTAGGTGTGTCAAGTTAAATCTATAATATATTAACATATATTAAAGTGTTAATACTCTTAGAAAAATGATTTGAACTTTTTACCCTTTATTAAATTTTTTACAATAGATAAAATCGTCTTTTCATTTTTTTTAAATTATTATATTATTATATTTATAATATTAATTAGAATCCTAAAATATATAGAAAAAACAATTAATATAGGAAGAACTCTAATTAATGTTTTCATCGTTTCCTTCTTTTTTGGTCAAAACTATCGTGTCCTTCTTTTTGCCAAAATTCTTTACCTATTTTTAGCAAAATTTAGTGAAATCCTAATGTAATTCCCTACAAATATAATGTATACCTTTTTTCTGAAAATCAAATATATGAAAATTAAGAGAGAATTCATTAATGTTTAAGTGTCAAATTTAAAAAGGACTCCTTAAATAGGAGAATTACCAAAGAGCAAATATTTCTATAGTTAATGACTTCATAGGTGTGCTCAAATAATTAGAAAACATATTTTAGGTAAAATTTTAAAAACTTTTAGTTACTTTCAGGTTTAGGATTTTTTTGATGTTAAAAAAAAATTGAAATTAATGTAACTATTTAAGTATAATATTTTACACTTCTAAATTAATTAAAATTTTATTTTATATATACATAACAAAAAATTACTTTAATAGAATCATAGGGCTTTCTTCTCCTTCAACTTTTTCGACCGATAACTATTTTTTGATGATTGAATGAATTTTAATTCAACTTTCTACATCTATTTTGTGTTTTACTTGTGTAATAGTGTATCATGTTTTTTGATTGTATATATTTATGTTTATTCATTATGTATTATGTTTGATGATCAATTGTACCATAAAATTGAACTCCTTTTTTTTTTTTGGAATTTTGTGTTTTTTCTTTTCTCGAACTTTTTTGGCGATTAATGACTTACAATCTAATGTTTACTCTTTTACTAGAATTTTTGATTTTAACAATCTTTAAGTCATGAACGAGAAACGGATAAATCCACAACAAAGATGCATGAGTGTAAGGTTCAACGTCCAAGCATGGTGCTAGAGTCAATCTCAAATCATGAATCTATAACGTCAAAAAAACAGTTAGAGAATGATAAGTTTAGTGTTATTTAATGTATAATAATATAAAGAAGCAATTATTGAAGATGTAACAACTAGGTAATGAACCAAACCTGCCCTTAGTTGATTTTTGTAGCTAATTCTTTTTTGGGGGAGAGGCGGGGGGTAGGGGGGGGGGTTGAGAGGGGAGGAGCGAGGGGGTGTGGTGGATCCTTTCTAAGAAAACAACGAAAAATCTATATAAAGCAAAATATTGATTTTGGGTGTTAGAGTAGTTCTTGTATTGATATGTCTCTACATTCATTGTATTGATATGTCTCCAAGGATGAGGGTTCTACACCTATCAATTAAACTCTAAATTTAGTTATACTCCTTAATGTGTAACACATTATTAATTGGAATATACTTTTTTTTTCTTATTTTGATTTTAATTCAAGTTGTCTTTTTGCATTCATTAACATCATTTTTATTTGTCTTTCATCAAGTTTATTATATATCAAAGATTCCTTGCTTATTCTTCTGAAGTTCAAGAGATTTGACTTACGTGCGCACGGGTGATTTCGAGGAGCTCATCATTGACATACTTAAATGTCTTTGAATAAAAGCCGAAAAGATCAAGATAAGGACTTGAAATTTAAATTATTACATTATCATGAAATCAAAAGTTACACGAGCCGTTAATTAGTATAAACAAATAAAAATGAACTGAGTAGAGTATATAATATAATAATCCATGTGTAAAATTACTGTAATTGCCCTTCAGAAAGTGACAGGCTGACAGGTTTCTTCTGAGAAACAGAGAGGCAATTGCTTTCTACAAGAACCTAAGCCGACCAGCAATTAAATCTCTGTGATTTAGTTGTCATCCACCCCCCACCCCTATTATTCCTCTTTCCTAGAATTAACCCTTTAATTCCCCCCTTATATTAGACAACAAGATCATCATATTGTTCCCCACTTCAACAATCATACATACAACCAAAAAAAAAAAAAGGCTAAAGGAGTTCTTTTATTTTCAAGAAAATTATGGCTAGCACAAAAACCAATGAATTTCAAGATATGTTACCTATGATGGCAAATAAGCTAGGTGGGGATGGTTTAATTAGAGAGCTATGTAATGGATTTGCACTATTGATGGATAGGGACAAAGGGGTTATTACTTTCGAGAGTTTGAAGAAGAATTCAGCACTTCTTGGGTTACAAAATTTGAGAGATGAAGAGTTGATGAGCATGTTGAGGGAAGGTGATTTGAATGGTGATGGTGCACTTGATCAGATGGAATTTTGTGTACTCATGTTTAGATTGAGTCCTGAACTGATGGAAGAATCTGAAGATTTGCTTGAAATGGCTTTGCAACATGAATTTAAGGCTAATTCAACTAGGTGAATATTGTGTACCTTAGTTTTTTCTTTCTTGGGAGTCTTTATATGTTGTCTTGTTTTCAAGTTGAAACTTGGAAGGAAAAATTGTAATACTAGAAAATGGTGGAAACAAGAATTGGGAATTTGATTTCTTGCCCCAAATACATACAAATTCTTTGTAATTTCTAATTTTAAATTTTCTTCTACAGGATTCATTCTATTTTTCTAGTTTTTGCCTAATTTACTTCGTGCGTTTAAAGTAGACAATTTGTACACGCTGACCTTGATGGTCCGGATTTAGGCCGGGGGCACAATCACAACATTCTACCTGTTAACAAGTTGTTCTGAGCCTGGCCAGGCCACCCTTTCCCTTTTCTTATTTTTCAGTTTACATTTTTATGACAGATTTCTATTGTGAACTCTATTTTTTACTACATATTACATTTATACAATTAAAAATACTAACTGTTTGCACTAATTTAGCAAAAAATTTAGATGGAGTGGAAAAGTGATTGTTTTCTTGAAATTGGTTGGGCTAAGTCAAGCTAGATCTCGAAAAAGCACGAAATGTAAAGATCGTTTAAATTGAGCAGACGAGCAAAAAGTTAGACTGCTTAAACTTTCAACAATTTACAACTTTTTTTCTCATGTTGCTAGGTTACTTTGTTGCCTTATTGACCTATGTTTTGGATAGAAACGAGTAGAAATATGCTTTGCTGGCTTGCTCCTATTTAATTTTGTCAAGGAAAAATAAAGGCCAACAATGGGATATGGGCTGCTAACTGATATGGTCATGATCTCCAAACTCTGAGAAAAGGGGTTGAACCTAGCCTCCTTCGTACCTCCCAACCCACAACAACTCCTGAGCAATGGCGGCGGAGTCAGAATTTTCATTGAGGGGCCAAAAGTAAATATACAGACTAGTCGAATGGGTTCAATATACTTTATATACATAAAAATATTTTTAACTATATAAAAATAGTATAATTTTTCAACGAGAGGGGTTCAACCCCTGAATTCAATGTGCAACGTCACTGCTCCTATCCCTAAGTAATGTGTTCGCGGCTAGTCTTTTATTGATCTGAGCCGAACCTGTTCCTGGCCATAGGCCTGTTAGGTAAAGATGCGATAACTTGAAGTGAAATAATGCCCCTTTTTGTATGGATAGTTGTTTAGGCGACAGTGTGATGCAGCTGAAAAATGGAAGCCCCTTTTCACCATTAAGGTATACAATACCTCCACAAGCTTGCGAATTAAAGAACTTAGGGGTCGTTTGGTGGCAGGGATAAGAGATAACTAATTTCAAAATTAATTTAGGATGAGTTTATTTTATATTTGGTTAGGATAAAATGCATAGAATAACTCATTCTGAGATTAGTTATCGCAAAATTATAGTGTTATCTTTATCCCTCTTTGATAGTTGGACAACTAATCTCAAAATAGTTAATTTCAGAATAACTAGTTTCCGAACCCTATGCCTGAACAACATTTAGCAAATAAAAAGTTCCAACTATAAGAACTTGTGAAAATTGACCTTCAAACGAAATATTTAAATACTAATCTAATGTGCACTTCAAATTTAATAAATTAATTTCACTTAACAATTCCTAAATTTCACTTAACTACAGATAATGTTCAAACACAACTGTGCATCTAGGGGCAGTGAGCTTTCACAATATTTTTATATTTCAACTAAAATAACAATATAGTATGACCAAAACTTACTAATCACGTGGTTGTTTATTTAATCACGTTGTAAGATAAGTTTATAAGTTTACAGCTGGATTAGTATTAATCCGAAGTGATTCGTATTAGTAGGATTCAGGTTAATTTTTTATCACCCAGTAGACCTAGCTGTACTATTGTTGAGTTTATGGAGAATATGTGGATATATCATATCTTCTTTTACAAGTTCTAGACTTATTTAACTCAAAATTATTAGCCGGTTCATATCATATCTGCGCGTGAAACGATGAATTATGGATGTGGTAAAGTCACAAAATTAAAAGTGTTAATCGGGTCGAGTTAAGAAGGGCTCACCATGGCTATTAAGGGTGAGGCCTATTGGCTCCAATTCTAAGCCAGGCTGGCCTTGATGGTCCGGATTTAGGCTGGGGGCACGGGCACAACCTTCTACCCACTAAGAAGTCGTTCTGAGTTGGGCTAGGCCTTTTTTTTCTTCATTTTCAAATGGATTTTATATGTACTATGATTAACACTGTATGATAGGTATTTCGATCGTGAATTCTATTCTTTACATATAGATATACATATAATAAAAGATTAAATTTTATACCAATTTAGCAAAAACGTAATTGAATAGGACCGTGACTGACTTGATATTGGCAGGGCCAGTCAAGCTAGATTTCACTAAACGAAGTAGAAAAAGTCATTTAAATTAAACACGCGAGCTCAAAGTTATGACCAATTAAAAGTTCAATAATTTACAACTTGTTATAAACTAATAAAGAATAAAGAAGAAGAATAGAGAAAGAAGAAAGGGACTTCTTTATTTCTCATGAGGAATTCTTGAGGAGTGAATTACAATGAATAAAAACTCTTTTATTTATAGGGGAAAACTAATCTTAGAATTTCTAACTTTTTCATAAATAGACATTCACTATGGTAAAATAAATATTCACTATATATGGTAAAGTAGACATTCATTATATATGATAAAGTAAACATTCACTATATATGGTAATATATTTATAACGCTCCCCCTTAAATGTCTAATTGATAGATAATGTGTTTCGTTAAAATCTTATTAGAAAAAACCAGTGAAAAAAAATCTAGTGAAGAAAAAAGAGTACACATCTCTAACAATACGCATATAGACTGCCTCATTAAAAATGTTACAAGGAAAACCTGGTGGGACAAAACCTCGTAAGGAAAAAAGAGTACAACGCGTATTAACTCCACCTAATGAGAACATCCTTGAGCCTTTGCATCCCGATCTTGTGCACCATCTTCTTGAAAGTTGCAATTGGAGAAAAGTTGGTGAATAAATCAACCACATTGTCACCTGAACGAATCTGTTGCACGTTAATATCACCATTCTTTTGAAACTCCTGTGTATAGAAAAGCTTAGGCGAAATGTGCTTCATTTTATCTCCTTAAGTACTCCCTTAAGTTGTGTTGTGCATGCTGCATTATCCTCATAAAAAATCATGGGTACTTTATCACATTTCAAATTATATTTTTCGTGAATGAGATGTATCATAGACCTCAATCATACACATTCTACGCTAGTTTCATGAATAACTATTATCTCAGCATGGTTCAACGAAGTGTCTAAATAGACTGCTTTGTATATCTCCAAGATGTGACAGTACCCCCACATATGAACACATAGCTTATTTGAGATCGAGCTTTATACGGGTCAGATAAGTACCCAATATCAGCATAACCAACTAGATCGGGACTACAATCTTTAGAGTAAATAAGCTCATATGTTTGATCACATTTTCGATGTCTTCTAGTAGGAGCAAAACTATATATACCTTGCTAACAAATTGACCGAAAAAGACTATGTCATTCCTTGTAGTATTTGCAAGATACATTAGCGCATCAATTGCACTAAGATATGGTACTTCAGGACCAATCCAATTTGGTATGTTTCTCATTTCAGCAAATAATCTATTGCTTTTGAAAATTCTCCAAGAGTTTCAATAATTTTCAAGCTAAACTTATACAATATAAGGATTATAAATAAGTTTCTCAAAAATTTTTATATGCTTCAAACATTTTGAATCCTTAAAAGTTTTCATGTAAATTTTGTCAAGTGACAATATTCAACATTTCATGAGTGACATCTTTAAGTGTTTGGATTGCAAATCAAATAAGTATTATGCTTACCAAGATGCATCCTTTCATGTCACTTGATAAATATTTCTACGTCAGCATGCTTAAATAAAATTAGAATTCAGATCCTCGTAATATTTTACAATATTACGCCAATATTGTATCAAAGATATCATAGATGGTTTCTCATTTTGTAGCAGTTCACATTGCGATATAACAATTTGAGATCTCATCACTTCATTATTATTCAGGTACCTGAACCTCTCATAAGGTTTCATGAAGTGTTATGTTGTAGGCTCTTCAAGAGCACATTACCTTCTAATTATGATTATTTGCTCTTTATCCTTTCAAGAATTATTTTATTTGAAATCGATTGGTCTACCATATTTCATATATGTGTGGACTTTGTCCTTAGGGACACACTATAGGAGCACTTACAGCTTAAATATGAGATTAAATTTGAGTCAGCAAATGCTTCTGGCATTTGACTTGAATTATCTTTTGAATGAAAATCTGATGATAATTCCTAACATACTTTGTAGCTGCTTATAATCTCCCCCTTATGTTAGGAAAACTAACATTTATCCTCCATTTTCTTTAAGGAATCCATCTCTGTGCATCATGGTATATTCATTAATCGTATACCGCACATCAAAATTATTAGATAGAATAAGCATTGTTCCTAACTCAGAACTAACTTTGAGGAGAAATTAATCATAATTTTTTGTCTAATGCATACAAGTGCTATTGCAACATATCATATTTCAGACCAACACATGAAGCTTTGTTCTCCTTAGCAATGATTTAGCTATTTATCGAAGGCATTCATTGCCAAACCATCATCGCCAAGATGATTGTCTTGATTGCACAATCTGAAAGTTATGCTCTTAACTCAACTTTATTGAGCGAGCAACTTTATGAATGTCAAGCTGTAGGTTGACAGTAAGTGTACATGTGATCATCTTATATGGATGCATCTTAACAAATCACATAATTGGTAAACCGACCCATATTCACCTTTTATATTTTTCAGAATTTAGGGAATCCAACCCCAACATTAGTTGGTCCAACCAAATTATCATTAGAACAATCAACATTAATAGCTCATGAAGAATTTTCGAATTCTTCAATATGTATTTAATACTTAATATGCATATCTTTGGGATGTCGCAATCGTTCATGTCAACTTATGAGCTTTTATACTAGTAAACTTCAAGTTTACCATGACATGTACTTTTTTCTTTAGTAAATTTCAGATTTACTATGATATGAATAGATTTTAGATTTACTACTTGAAAAGTAGATTTCATAATAACCCCTCTCAATTATTCTACCTTTTTTGGAGGTGAATTGTGGTACCATCAGAATCAAGTGCACGTTTGTATTGATAAGCTTTACTAAATATCATCACATTTACCCTAGGGAATGAATTTTGCTGATAACGATTAAAATTCTCATTCTTATAAATGAAATATAATCGTGCCTTAAGCCTATCAAATTGATAGCTTATAACCTCTTTTTTGATATTGCTACTTTAGGAGCAAATCGAGGTGTGCATAATATAGAGAATTTTTCTCTAGCATATCTTACAATCATAATAAACGTGTGAAAATATTATCACTTTTGATGGTTATTATCATATTGTCCTTTCACGCTTATATTCGTACATTCAATCACTTGTCTTCTTTCAGACATATTATGCACTGCTATCATATTCACTTAAGAGAATTGAGCATATTCATTAGGACATGTCTCATGGCTTTTTACAAACACCCATTATTTTTCCTTAGCCATCATAATATCATCAATATGGTATATTGAGATTCAAACTCAATATCTTATCCATATAAAAAGGCGTATTAGGAAATAACTTGATGGGACTTGAACCCAACATCTTACCATCATGGTGCATTGAAACTTTTAACCCAGTGTCTTACCCTTTTAATGAGATGATACTTAATTCATCATCATATCTTTTTATATTGTTCTTCATAAATAAATTTGAAGCTTAAGTAGTTTTAAATCAATTATTTTTTGTCAAATACAAGAATAATTACATCATTAGTAGCAAAAGACAAATAAAATAAGAAATTACTAACCTTGAAATTACCTGTAGATTTATAATCTCACCTATTTGGCAGAGTCTCGTGCTAATAACGTGTTATAAACTAATAAAGAATAAAGAATAAGAAGAATGGAGAGAGAAGAGAGGGACTTCTTTATTTCTCATGAGGAATTCTTGAGGAGCGAATTAAAATGAAGAAAACCCCTTTTATTTATAGGGGATAACTAACCTTAGGGTTTCTAACTTTTTCATAAATAGACATTCATTATATATGGTAAAGTAGACATTCACTATATATGGTAAAGTAGACATTCATTGTATATGATAAAGTAGACATTCACTATATATGGTAATATATTTATAACACAACTTTTTTTTTAATTATTGTTGCTAGCTTACTTTTGTAGCATTATTGACCTATGTTTTGGATGGAAACGACTAGAAAATGCTTGTTGGCTGCTCCAATTAATTTTGTCAATAAAAAAAATCAGTTGGCTATCAACTGGATAGAGGGATGCTAACTAAGTGACCCTGGTCACAGTTTCCAGATTCCAAAACGGCATCCGGCCCTAGCCTCCTTCTTATACTCAAATCGTATTCCTAACTAGGGGTTTTGGGCTAATTTTTTTACTGACCTGAGGCGAATCTTCCTGTTCCTGGCCGACGGCCCATTAAGTAAATATGCGATAATTTCGAGTGAGATTATGTATGTATGAAAGTAGACTCTTTCCACACTTGCAAATTAATGAACTTGTAAATATTGGACTTCACCATTTAGCACATAAAAGTCCAACTATGAGTATTTGTAAATATTGAACTTCAAGTGAAATATTTTAGTACTAATCTAATGAGTATTTCAAATATAATACTATAAATTCCACTTAAGAATTCTCAAATTTCACAATTTTTTTCTCCAAGGGAAAAGACCCAGGGCCGGCCTTTAGGTAAAGCTGGTGAAGTGTCACGGCTCGAATCAGGGCCTAACTGTGACAGACATTCCAAGCCAATCAAGGACGGAGGTGACCCCTAACCTTACCTCAAGAGCATATAAGAATAAACAAATAGCGAAAGCCAACCAAGATAAAAAGAGTAATATATAAATCAAAGATAGTTGAGAGTCAAAATCAAATCCGCAATAAAATTTCAACACTGTCCCCAAAAAGCCTCTAATCCAACGAATACCAACTAAGTTGGGACATATCCCAACTATAACAAAAGAAATCCAAAAGTAATAAGATGATAAATGAAACTAAGAGAGAGAGATCGGACCTTCCGAAAGATAGAGGGCTCACCACTTCAACCGTTGACCAACATGAGTATCAAATCACCTAACGTTGCACAGAGTCACAAAAAAAGCCCTCAAAACCTATATCATGAAATGATGTAGCGTCCGTGAATGGTCACTATGACGAGTACTGACATGCAACCCAAGGAAAAAGATAAATATATGCATTTATCAAAATCCAATCATAAACCACATGCACAACAATTTATACATATATATAGGATGTCGAAATAGGGGCAAGGGACATGAAACATGATCATTTAAAGATTTAGTCCTGAACTGTGTTGCTCATATCGACCTAAATACACCTACGGGTATATGTGTCCGGCTCTCCCTGTAGGAAGGGCCCCAGTCCATGTTAGCCACATGTACTGGAGAAATAGGCAAAATCTACCAATAGTCAATTAACTTTTTCAAAATTATACTATGTAAATTTGGCACAATGGTCTTAGACCCCCAACGTAGGAAAACATATTTTTCAGTGTTGGTCCTCTTGAAACTACACATTTTCAGTGAACTACATAATTCTCTTTAAGCCAAATTAAAATAGTTGCACATAATACCAACCATGAAATCATGTATTAAAGCATTCCCAACTTGGTATCATCATACCAATAGACTATTGCAAGCTATTTCAATTATGCCAAATCATAATCATTTAATCAATTTCCCTCCAAATTTCATCAAAAGTTTAAAATCATAGCCCTAAAAAGGTGCTTTGGAGATGCTTGGAGGTGAGTGGAGTCCCAGTGGCATATATCAGATCAATAAGGACATGTATGATGGAGCTAAAACCCACGTGAGGACGGCGGGAGGAGACTCAGAGCATTTCACTGTCTTGACAAGATTGCATCAGGGATCTACTCTTAGTCCCTTTTTGTTTGCTTTGGTGATGGATGTGTTGACACAACGTATTCAAGGAGAGGTGCTTTGGTGCATGCTTTTTCTAAATGATGTAATTTTGATTGATAAGATGCGGGGTGTGTGTGTGTGAATGATAAATTAGAGGTGTGGAGACAAACTCTTGAGTCTAAAGGATTCAAGTTGAGTAGGAGCAAGACAAAACATTTAAAATGTAAGTTTAATGACGTGAGGCTGGAGAATGAGGTGGTAGTGAAATTGGAATCACAGGTGGTATGTAAGAGGGATAGTTTCAAGTATCTCGGGTCCGTTATTCAGGGTAACAGTGAGATTGACGAGGATGTCTCGCACCGTATTAGTACGAGATGGAAGAAGTAGAAGCTTGGTTCGGGGGTGTTGTGTGATAAGAAGGTGCCGCCCAAGCTTAAAGGTAAATTCTAAAGGGTGTCAGTTCGTCCGGCCATGTTGTATGGAGCGGAGTGTTGGTCAGTTAAGAACTCCCATATTCAAAAAATAAAGATGGCGGAAATGCGGATGTTATGTTGGATATGTGGGCTGCCTAGGGGGGATAGAGTTTGGAATGAGACTATCAGGGAGAAGGTTGGTGTGACTCCAGTGAAGAATAAGATACGGGAAGTCCGATTGAGATGGTTCAGAAACGTGCTGAGGAAGGGCATGGATGCCCCGGTTCGTAGGTGTGAGAGGCTAGCTTTGGATGGTTTTAAGCGGGGTAGGGGTAGGCCAAATAAGTACTGGGGAGAGGTGATTAGGCGAGACATGGAGCATTTACAGCTCACTGAGGACATGACCCTAGATAGGAAGATCTAGAGGACGCGAATTAGGGCAGAAGGCTAGGGTCAGTTTGGGTCACTAGTGTTGGGAATTACTTGGTGGGGGTATTATTCTTGTTATGATACCTTGTTTCATGCTTTATTACGAATCTGTTTACTTTTCTCTATTTACTATTACTTGTGGGTGTTATATTTATGTTATGCCATCTTGTTCCAAGCTTTACTATGAATTTATTTATTATTTCGTGTCTCGAGCCGGGGGTCTATCTGAAACAGTCTTTCTACTTCTTTAGAGGTAGAGGTATGAACTGCGTACATCTTACCCTCCCCAGACCTCACTATATGAGAATACACTGGGTTTGTTGTTGTTGTTGTTCAAAATCATAGCCATCGAGGACATTCCAAAACCACTTTATTCATTTACCATTTAATGCAATTCTATATTTTAAAAGGTAAGTTAAAATCTTTGTAGGATTCTTGTTTAAAGACAAACTAACAATGTGGGCTAAGGTTCATGTCATTATCATGCCAAAATACATCAACTTTATGAAATCAAAATTATCAAACTCCACCATTATCACAATGCACAAATTCAGTTCACAATTCATTATTTAAGACATGAATGAATCATTAAAAACAAAACAAAAGTATCTAAATCCAAAAACCCTCAATCCTAGTTCAAAACAAACATCCAAAAACATTTGAATAACTATTGAATTAGGCAATAATACAATATTTAAATTAGGGAGTGTCCAACATGCCTGAAAATTAAAAGAATTTGGAGCGAATGAGAAGTTTAGAGGCCAGAGTAGTGAGTTCTTGAGAAAATCTTGACTTGAAAAATTTTAAAAGGAGAATAGCAAGGTTAAGGATTGATAACTGATGGCTGATTAGGTTTAAAAGAGATTTTATGTCGTTTAATGGGGTAAAGAATCAAAAAGCCCTCGTCCCCAATTAAAAAAATAAAACTGGGTGAATTATGCCCAGAAACATGGCACGCCTTTATCGCGGGATATAAAAATATAGACATAGAAGAAGATTTAGAAATAATAAATGATAGAATAAGTATAACAAAAAGAATAGCTTATGAAAAGCCAGAATCATCAAGTTCATCAAAAAGATCAAGTTATGAAACAAGTTCAATAGTTAATTTAAATCAATATTACATAACAGGAACAATAAATGAAAAGGAATATTTAATACTCTTAAATACAGGACAAGAAGAAAATTATATAGCAAAATATCTAGTAAAAAATGTGGAAATAAAATCCGATAATAATATATGCCCAGATCTACCAAGAAACTTAATAAACACTAAAAATATAGCAGAAAAAGAAATAATAATAGGAGTTAGAAAAATGAAAATAGAATTTGAAATAAAGGAAGAAATGCAAAAGACAGACATAATATTAAGAATTAAATGGCTAGAACAAGTAAAACAATACAATATAGAACATACACAATTATCTATAACATATAATAGAGAAAGATTATTCCTAAGAAGAGCTTTAACATGGTATGAAAATTATGTATTAATGAAGATAGTAGTAGAAGGATATTACAGTAGATATTATACGCCTATGATAGATACAGGAGCAGAAGCTAATTTATGTAGATATAATTGTTTACCAGAATGTAAATGAGATAAATTAAAAACACCAATAATAGTTAAAGGATTTAATAACGAAGGAAGCTTAATTACTTATAAAGCTAAGAATGTAAAAACACAAGTATGAGATAAAATATTAACAATAGAAGAAATCTATAATTATGAGCTAACATCAAAAGATATACTTTTAGGAATGCCGTTTTTAGACAAATTATACCCACATATAATAACTAGAACAGATTGGTGGTTTACAACACCATGTAAACAGAAAGTAAGAGCAAAAAGAGTTACTAATAAAATAAGAAAGAAAACTGATTGGATAAAAGGAAGTGAAAAAATTACACAAAAATTGAAAAATATAAAAAATATTGAAGATACAATAGAACTGGTCGTATTTTCAATAAATAAAAAGGAAATAACTATATTTTCAATTAATAAGATAGAAATAATTAAGAAAAAATTAGAACAATTATATAGTGAAGATCCTTAAAAGGATGGGAAAAACATAAAACCACTATAAAAATTGAATTAATAGATAAAAACAACATATTAACCCAGAAACCATTAACATATAATTTTGATGATTTAAAAGAATTTAAAATGCATATAGAAGAATTATTAAAAAAATAATATATACAAAAAAGTAATAGCAAACATAATAGCCCACCATTTATAGTAAACAAACATAGTGAACAAAAAAGAGGAAAGAGTAGGATAGTTATTGATTATAGAAATTTAAATGCAAAAACAATGACTTATAATTACCCAATACCAAACAAGATATTAAAAATAAGGCAAATACAAGGATATAATTATTTTAGTAAATTTGATTGTAAATCAGGATTTTACCATTTAAAGTTAGAAGAAGAATCTAAGGAATTAACCGCATTTACGGTACCACAAGGATTTTATGAATGAAATGTACTACCATTTGGATATAAAAATGCACCAGGTAGATATCAACATTTTATGGATAATTATTTTAAACAATTACCTAATTGTATAGTATACATAGATGATATACTATTGTATAGAAAAACTAAAGAAGAACATTTAAAATTATTAGAACAATTTTCAGATATAATAGAAAAATCAGGAATAAGTTTAAGTAAGAAGAAAACAGAAATTATGAAAAATCAGATAGAATTTTTAGGAATACAAATAGATAAAACTGGAGTCAAAATGCAACAATACATAGTCCAAAAAATAAAATTACGTCAAGTGTCATATTAAGAACTAGCCAATAAGTACTTTGGCAACAAAAATTTATTTTGGTGGCAACAAAATTTATTTTACTGATTAATTATTTATTTTATATATATATATTTTTAAATTTTCATATTGTGGTAAAAAATATTGAATGAACATTATTATTTATTTTTATTCTATTGTTTCATATTTTATATCTATATATATAATAAAACAAAGAAGTTTGCATAAAATTATGCCAAGTGTCATAGTAAGAACTAGCCAATGAGTACTTTGACAACAAAAATTTATTTTGTTGGCAACAAAATTTATTTTACTGATTTATTATTTATTTTATATATATATTTTTAAATTTTCATATCTTCTATTTATATATATAATAAAGCAAAGAAGTTTGCATAAAATTATGCCAAATGTCATATTAAGAACTAGCCAATGGGTACTTTGGCAACAAAATTCTATTTTGTTTGCAACAAAATTTATTTAACTGATTAGTTATTTATTTTATATATATATTTTTAAATTTTCATATTGTGGTTAAAAATATTAAATGAACACTATTATTTATTTTTATTCTATTATTTCATATTTCATATTGTGCTAAAAAATAATTTGAATTGACTCCTATTAACTCATATTTGAATTTGATAAAAAATAATTTGAATTTGAATTGAGTCATATTTCATATTTTATTGGAAGAATTTTCATTCGATATATTTTAAGTAATCTATATTTAAAACAATATGCATTCATATTTAGTGAAAAGATTTTCATAATTAAGAATAACTATCAATGAGTAATTACACTATCATTCTATATTAGAAAATGAATAAAAGATAGTCTTGAATTTAAAAGGAGGGTAGATTGAAAATAAATAAATATTGATTTTTTTTATAAAATAAATATTACTACACAGAAAAGATTGCATAATGTTCATCGAAAATAACCACTAAAATTACATAGTCCTTATTAACATTAGAAGTCAAATTAAATTTTGCCTTACAAAGTTATTCTTTAATTGACGATTATATAACCTTATATATGTCTGTAAGAATAATTTTAGATTTTAAAATAATTAAATTTGAAAAAGACACTTTGTTTTGATGAACAAAAATTAATTAAAAAGGATTAAAGTGTCTTATATACAAATTTAAACATGCAGATCAATAAAATGAATTAGGAATAAATATTTTTTAATAATAAAATATCAATAAAAATTTATAATAATTTTTGTATGATGAAATGTAGGTGTGAATTACTAATAAATTAGAATATATACAATTGAAGTATTACCATAAAATGAATACTTATATGACAAAAGTAATTATGATTTCATTCAATGTAAGTCAATTAAGGAAGCATGAACCACAAGGGGTGGTGTGGTGGTTCAGCACCTCATCCCATAAGCAAGAGGTTGGGGGTTCGATTCCCACCTCTGGCGAATGGAGCAAACTATGTGGCCAGTTTCCTACCGCTTAGTGCGTTGACCGAAGGAATGGAGGATTAGTCTCACGGCTGCCGGCTGTGGGGATACCTTGGGAAACCAAAAAATAAAATTAAGGAAGCATGACAAAATTGATTGAGAAATATAAATAGAAAATGAATAATCAATTAACAATTATACACATATATATATATGGAAAAGAAAATTATACCAACTGCAATTAATCTAGAAGTTCTAATGCCATAACAATTTACCACTGTATAAGAAGGTTACACTTAGTAAAAGCTAATAAAGTTTTGCCATAACATGTTGGAGAAGATGAATTGTGCAAGTGATTTTTGCCACAACTTATCTTGTCGTGATAATCGCTAGAATCTCAATTTACTTTGAGTATTGTTTTAGAATAGATTTTTTTGATTTATCAAGTCAACTAAATATACAGATTATGTTGCATATTCATTTTATTTTCTACATGTTTGGTGAAAATTTTATGAGCCAATATTCATGTACTTTATGTTTTATAAAAAATATAATATGTACTCTTTGAAGATTTAAGTTAGTGATCTTTAGTATGTCATATATTTTTAAAGACTTATAAAAATTTATCTTGCTCGAAATGCAATAAAAATTTCAACAATAACATAAAAATTTACAAGTTATACATTAAATATGAAGAAACTAATATTGATATTAGATAGTTGATTTTTTTGCATTGCAAATATTGTTACTTTAGATTTTAGTGAGATGATAATATGATTTTAAAAATTAATAAACTATGATACTAAATTACTAATCCATTATATTTCTATATATTAGGATTAACATTTGATTTGTCTATACTATACTTCTATATGTTATGATAACAATAAATCATGTTTATCTTTATATTTATAACTCCAATTTTAGATTATTGTAGATCTTTTGGTGCAATAATTATTTTGATCTACTTTGTTCAATATACAAGATAAAGATGAATAAGATTAATATCTTACTGCACTGATGAACATGAGGGGTAAAGTATTAGTTGAATGTTCTAAGATGGGAGGAAAT
This sequence comes from Capsicum baccatum var. pendulum, assembly GCA_030864225.1. Classification (NCBI taxonomy): domain Eukaryota; kingdom Viridiplantae; phylum Streptophyta; class Magnoliopsida; order Solanales; family Solanaceae; genus Capsicum; species Capsicum baccatum. Next base: position 236,046,212 of record CM061556.1, on the reverse strand, counting down.
TTAATTTCGATAGTAATTAATATTTATAATTTCATTCAAATTGAGTAAATTGAGAAAGTATGATAGTGTTGACAAAAAATAGAGTTGAAGAGTGAATATTCAAACCTAAGAAGGACTAAATCATTTAGTTGAAAAATAATATACAATAAGATTCATTAATATTTATTGGTCCATTATCATAAGAGAATAAGTGAACGTGCAAACAGGTTAGGACTTCTATTTAATTCAATGCATAGTTGTCTCTTTCTCTGAATTTTGATTGTTTTAGTGATAGCCCTAGTGGCCATAAATTATTAAACTATTTTCACTTGATGGCTCAGCTTTTCGATGATGTCAAAAGGGGGAAGAACAGATTATACAATACTTATAACTTTATTGGACTAACCTGTTTCATTCTACTGTGATTCTTTTATTTAAATTCATTATTGTGTATGTCAGATTTTTGTGGTACTGTGCTGCTATGTTTGTCATCATCAAAAATGGGGAATTTATTAGGGCATGAGAGGGTATGAGAAGTTTTGATAATAGACATATGAATGAAACATATTGTGAAAGATGGTCCATTCATCTGAACAAAGCTGAGATGCATACAAGTTACTGATAAGATGACTTTGTGTACAAACAAAAGTGGATAAATATTTACCACAACAGAAGAAGTTGAGTGGAACAAAAAGTCCTGCAAAAGAGTCCTAGTCAAGATAAAGAGAAACATGAAGTTGTACAAAAGTGGTGAAAGAGAATATAAAGCAAAAAAGTCCTATAAAATCTGAGAGAGTGAGAAGCGGCAACAACAAGAAGAGGAGTTACTTGATAGAGTCTTACACAAGATAGAAGAAGAGATAAAAAAGGACTGCATTAGAAAGTGTGCATATATACGCCAAGCTTCATTCAAGTAACTCACTCAAGCACTTAAAAGATAATCAACAATCAGCATATCAGTTCACACACTTGAAGAAAAACCTGGTCTCTTACTTAGCAAGTCGTAGACTGTGTGTAGTAGGTAGGTTCTTTGAGTTGTAATGAGTCATTGTTCTAGTCTCAGTGATCTATAAATTGAGTTAGGAGTTGTGTCTTCAAGTTGGGAACTCGAAGACTTGGAAAAACTTATCTTGGGAAGATTTGTGTTTTTGTAGTGATAGGAGTTAAAAGTTTTAATTCCTAGTTTACAAGAAGTCTTGTAATTCTGTTGATTGTTGAGTCTCAAGTGTTATAGTGAAGTTGGGGTTAAATCCTGTAGAGGTACAGGTCGTGGTGTTTTACACCTTTCTTGAGCCAGGTGTTTTCCACATAAAAATACTGTGTTCAGTATTTACTTCTGTGAATCACATTTACTTACTTATTCCACAATTAGGCAATTAGTAGGGCTCGTACTATAACAATAGCAATAGCTCAACCCAAACATAGAGTCATAGCTTGGATAGTAAGAGATAAATCACTTGTCGTAATTCAGAGTATGAACCTTAATTCATGTGAGAAACAGAGACAGGAAAGAAGAGGAAAACTAAAAGAAGAGAGGAGATAGAAACAGATAGAGAGAAAATTTAATAGTGAAAGTTGTTAATTCTTATTCATAAAATAAAAAAAAGGTGATAAATGTGATACAATAACTTCTGTATGTATATATATATAGAGAGAGAGAATTGGAAGAGGTGATCTAGCAATTAATCGGTCAACTTCCTAACTAACTCTGCCAGTGTTAACTTCCTAGCTAACTCTAGTAGTATTTAACTAACTTAAGAAAGTAGTTAACTAACTATGTGAGGTTCATTTATACTTTAACACTCCCTCACAAGCTAGGTGGGGTGGAATATACCTAATACACCTAGTTTGGATTTCAAGTACTTCTATTGAACCCTTCTAAGCCCCTATAGACACATAATTTTGTCCCTCCCAAAAGTTAACTTTTACCCATTTGTTCTCACCGTACCGTTTACCTCACCCGCATGTGGTGATCCCTTCACTAAAAATAAAATAATAAATTCTCAACAAAAAATAACAACCTACCCTAACTAATTTAGACACCTCACTACCTCTCCCCACCCCCTCTATCTACGTGCTCCCACTACCCCTACCCCTTTTTACGTTTTTGAGGCCTTTATCATGACCTGATTCACGAGTCGTAATGGCACCTACTAAACCCACCAGTAGGTAAGCTGGCATCATAACTCGGAGCTAAGGCAATGCGTTACTTTGGTAGAAATGCCTGACAAGGGCTACAATAGATGAACATCACAACAAACAATGATGTTCCACAACAGACAAGCAACTACGGATACCAATTACCACAACCTGGTAATATTAGTACAAGATCATCAAAGTACGACAATAGGAAATACAACTCAAAATCTAAATATTCTTATACATTCAACTCAAATACAAAAGAGTGAATAAAGAAAGAAGGAAAATGGGCAACTCAAACTCCAAGAGCTCACCCTATCTCTAGAAGATAAACACAACATAATATCAACTCAACAACGATAAATAATACTCGGGTCTACTCTAAAAAGGTACAGAAGTGTAGTATGAGTTCTAAAAGAATGGGTACTCAGTAGACATCATCGACCTACTGAGCTAAGTTATGATATAAAGTAAGAAAATAACTCAATGTCAAGGTATAGAATCATACTTGAATCATCTACATAACCACTGTACAAAATAACTAACAAACTAGAACAATAATATGACATCTCATATCAATACTATAATGCTCCGAGTCTGTACCTCAGACGTCACACGGTGCTCAAAATCCCAAAGGACCACAAGCTAACCCATGACTGGTACCTGCTACAATGACTGAATAATAATAATATAAAACTGCAAAAATTTGGCTAAAACTGCCATAAGGTTCAAAACTGAGTCAAATACTGAATACTAAAAATTGAACATCCATTTGAAATACTGTAGTCTAAAAAGCCTCTAACTATCTGAATATGAAGTTGATGAGACAGGCCCTCAACTAACTCCAACTACTAAAAATATACTGAAACTAAAATAAAAACTCTGTCCTCAAACTATAAGGACTCACCACTAACTTTACTGCTGATAATCTGGGCTGCTAAGTACGGTCAGGAGCCCGTGTATCTGAACCTATGATATCAGAAATCATAGTGCAAAAAAAGGTATTCATCAGTACTTTGAATGTACTAGTATGCTAGGTGAGGTAAGGCTGAATGCATGGGTTCATATGCATGAACAATACTTGACTAAATGGCATAAATATAATCTGAAACTGCTGTAAGTACTGATTATGCAATACTATGCACATAACTATGTATACTGTAACTGAGGTTTCATTAACATTGGACAATAAGTTCTGAAAACTGAATAACTGATATTTGAGTTTACTGATATTATATTACTGTTAATTAAGAGACTATTTCTGACACTCTTGATTCTGGAGAACTGAATTGAGTTCTATACTGAGCTGGGTGACTGCATCTGACACTCCTGATTTTAAAACTGAACTGAGGTTTTATACTGAGTTTGAAACTGAAACTGTGAGAGTGTTTATTTAACTGACATACCCCGATTATGAACTGAGTTGTGGTCCAACCTGTGACCCCAATTGGAAGGGTGTTAGAACCTTGTTAAGGGATACTAACAATGGCTATGAGTTAACTCTCTCTGGCAGGAAGCTCTTTTGTCAACCTTCACTGGAAGGAAAACTCGTACGAGATGTATCAACCCTAGACTGACAGGAAGACATCTCAACCTACGTTGGCAATGTAGCTTTGTAATGCAGGGATTGCTATTAAGGGTAAAACCCTTTTCTGACAAGAATGCCCCCATCCCTGGTTCACTCGGTACTGATTCCTACTCCCAACTAAATAGACACTAAATTAATTCCTAGACTGTACCAGGCTTGACTGAACTGTTACTGATTATGCTGTCTATCTGAATTGAACTGAGTTTACTGAGTTCTGTTGACTGACTGAATACGCTGAATTCTGTTAAGTGACTGAATACACTGAGTTTTCTAACTGACTGAATACTACTGATTTCTGTAACTAACTGAATACTAATGGACGTCAAATCACTGAGACTGTTCTAAAACTACTATAAATCTAGTTAAACAACTAGAATATCGGGTATTAGATATATTCAGGACTCGATAGCATAAATTGTAAAACATAGCATAATCTTGAAAATATGATAACTAGTCACTTTGTTACCATCCATTCATTGAGACATTTTAGCAAACACTTGCATGACATGAACTTGTATACATGCTAATTTGATATGATTTCATTACTCAACTCACATGGATAATTCATCAAACACTTGGGGAGCATAATTTATACACATGGATATACTACAACATGCAAGCATCATGATCAAAATCCCAAACTCACAAATTCAAGGGCTTTTAACATGAAACTATATAACAACACACACATGCTATTTGTTTCTCAAGAAACTTGTAATTAATAATGGATTATAAACCCAACTATATCATAATCATGAATACAATCAAATTCAATATAAAATTCATGAAAAGAAATCAATTTGTAATTTGAAAAGGGTTCTTGAACTCCAAGGGTGGAAGGAAACCCTTGGATGAACACCTAACATACCTTGATACTTGAATTCTTAAAGATTGATGGTGAATTTCTTGAATCTTGATCTTGACTAGATGGACTAGGGTTTGTTTTGGAGAGGATTTTAGTGAATAGTGAGAGTATTTTGCCTATTGAGGCGTTTAATCTTGTGTTTTGGGGCTGAATATAAATGGGGAAAATATCCCAAATACCCCTCTAGATGATGATTTAATTACTGAAAAGTGTGCTTAGCGACGCACATACCGATGCGCTGCATCGATGGCATCAATGCAATGACCTTCATTCGGTGTCGAATTCGCATTGGTTCACTAGAATTGCATTAAAAGTTGGGAAAACAATTATCTGTTGATGTGATGGATGACGCGATGCATTGACCCACTATTTTGGTCACATGAATATGATTCAAACGAGGTTCAAAAAATTCAAAACTCACCCGGAGAGACCTATTGATACACCTGATCATGATTCAATCCAAGGATTGATATTTTAATGTCATAAGGGTCGTAAAATAGGATCGCCAACTTATGAAGGCTAAAATAAATTATAAGTATAAACACTTAGTTGAATTTCTAAGTTTGAGACCTCTTTTAAGCGTTAACGGACTGATTTAAGCTTAGGATTTTATGGGGTCTTACAACATCTCCCACTTGGAAACATTCATCCTCGAATGAGACTGACTAAGCTAAGAATACTGATAGACTGAATTTATATACTGAACACGCACAACTGAAGCGTGATTACATGACTGAATGTACTGATATACTGAGTTATCATACTGAACATGCATAACTGAAGAATAACTAAGTTCTGAAAATATGACACATGACTGAGCTGTTTTATGAAGGTATGCATCATATGAGAATGCTATGCAACTGAACCGATGCAGAATTGTATAGGTAATTTGAGCATGGATCTGAGTTAATTCAAGGAAAACTATTATCTTGAGCTGAGTCTGAGTTTGTGGAGAATAGGTGATGATACTTGGTCTGCATATATGCTTATGCTTCCCAAGTAGCTCCCTCAACGGACTGATTCTGCCAAAGAACCTTGACTAGAGGAACCTTTTTGTTCCTTAGTCTACGAACCTGAAAATCTAGAATTTTGATTAGGATTTCCTCATAAGAAAGTCTGTTCTGGACATCAATGCCATCTATTGGGAATACAACTGCTGGGTCACCTATGCATTTTTTTAGAAAGGAGACATGAAACCCTGGGTGCACTGAAGCTAAGTTTGAAGGCAACTCAAGATTTTAAGCTACCTTTCCGAAACGACTGAGAATTCGGTAAGGAATGACATATCGAGGACTGAGTTTACTTTTCTTGCTAAACCTCTTCACTCCTTTAATAGGAGAGATTTTCAAATACACATAGTCACCAATCTCAAACTTGAGATCCTTTCTTATCACATCTGCACTTGATTTCTGTCGGCTTTGAGCTGTCTAGAGCCTTTCCCTGATCAATTAAACTTTTTCTAAGGAATCAAATACCATGTCAGGCCCTACCACTGCGGCCTCACCCACTTCAAATCAACCAATAGGGGATCTATATATCCTTCCATAGAGCGCCTTAAGTAGAGCCATCTGGATGCTGAAATGATAACTGTTATTATATGCAAACTCAATCAAGGGCATGTGGTCATCCCAACTACCTTTAAAGTCAATGGAACACGACCTTAACATATCTTCCAAAGTTTGAATTATCTTTTCTTCTTGACCAGCTGTCTATGGGTGAAAGATTGTACTGAGGTGAACTTGGTTACTAAGACCCTTTTGGAAGGCTTTCCAAAAATAAAAGGTAAATTGGGTACCTCTATCTTAGATAATGGATATTGGGACTCCGTGTAACCTGAACAACTCTCTAACATAGAGTTTGGCATAGTCCTTGGCTGAATAAGAGGTATGAACTAGCAAGAAGTGAGTTGATTTGGTCATCCCGCCTACAATGACCCAAATTAAATTATGCTGGCGAGTACGAGACAAACCTTTCACAAAATACATGTTCACTTCTTTCCACTTCCACGTGGGAATACTGAACTCTTGCATAGATCTATCGGGCTTCTGATGCTCAATCTTAACCTACTAACACATAGAGCACTTAGCTATAAACTCTGCAATGTCCTTCTTCATCCCACTCCACTAATAGATCTCTCACAAATTGTGGTACATCTTTGTATCCCCTGGATGAATACAGTAACACGCACCATGCACTTCTGCAAGAATTATTTACCTCAAGTCATCTACACTTGGCACGCATAGCCGACCCTGACAACGCAGCACACCTTCTCCCTCTTGGGAGAAAACCTCTACTTTCTGATCTCTGGCTGACTCTTTCAACTTGACTAGACTGGGATCTCTGTCCTGCTTTTCCTTCAGTTTGGACACTAGAGATGATTCTGAACTATTCTGTACCCACACACTACCCTCTGTTGAATCGACTAAGCGGGCACCTAGTCAGGCAAGCTGATGAACTTGCAGAACTAACTTCTTCTTACCATTCTCCACTCGAGCAATACTATCCATAGACATCCTACTGAGAGAATAAACCACTATATTAGGCTTTCTCGGATGATACAAGATGCTCATGTCATAGTCTTTCAACAACTCTAACTACCTTTTCTGATGTAAGTTCAGATCTTTCTGAGAAAACACATACTACAGGCTTTTATGGTCTGTGAACACATCTACATGTACCTCATATAAATAATGCCTCCAAATATTTAAGGTAAATACAAAAGTTGCTAACTCATGATCATGAGTGAGGTAATTCTTTTCATGAGGCTTAAGCTGTCTAAAGGCATAGGCTATGACCTTACCTCTCTACATCAAAACATACCCTAAACTAACTCTGGAAGTATCACAATATACCACAAACCCGTTTGAGCCATCTGGTAAAGTCAAAACTAGGGCTGTAGTGAGTCGAGTATTTAACTCTTGAAAACTCTTCTCACAAGAATCTGATAATAGAACTTGACTTTCTTCTGAGTCAATCTGGACATGGGGGATGCAATGGATGAAAATTCTTTAACAAACTGTCGGTAATAGCCAACCAAACCCAAGAAACTCCTGATATCTGATGGAGAGATAGGTCTGGGCCAGTTTCTCACTACTTCTATCTTTTGAGGATCAACTCTAATACCATCACCGAAAACTATATGACCAAGGAAAGCTACTAACCTTAGCCAAAATTTGCACTTACTGAATTTGGCGAACAACTGATTGGTTTTGAGAGTTTGTAATACTATTCTGAGATGGTCTGCATGATCATGATCATGTTCTCTGTAGAAGTAGACAGGAATGTCATCAATGAAGACCAAAATGAACATGTCCAAGTACTGCTTGAACACACGGTTCATCAAGTCCATGAAGGCTGTTGGAGCATTGGTAAGACCAAATGACATGACTAAGAATTCAAAGTGACCATACCAAGTTCTGAAAGCTGTTTTTGGAATGTCATATTCTCTGACTCTGAGTTGGTGATAGACTGATTTGATGTCTACCTTAGAAAAGTAACTGACACTCTGAAGTTGGTCAATCAAGTCATCAATTCTGGGAAGTAGATACTTGTTCTTGATCGTGACTTTATTTAGCTGACGATAGTCTATATACATTCTAAAAGAACCATCTTTCTTACGCATGAATAGTACTAGTGCACCCTAAGGGGATACGTTGGGTCTGATAAATCTCTTATCTAGGAGATCCTTCAACTGTTTTTTTAACTTTTTGAGTTCTACTGGGGCCATTCTGTATGGCGGGATAGAGATAAGCTGAGTATCTGGAAGAAGGTTTATTCTTAAGTCAATTTTCTGCTCGAGAGGGATTCCTGGAAGATCTTCGAGAAACACATTTGGGAATTCACATGCTACAGGAACTAACTCAAGATTAGGGGTCTCTAAATTAGAGTCTTTAACTCGAACGAGATGATAAACACACCCCTTAGATATTATTTTCCTCTCCCTAAGGTAAGAAACAAGCAACCCTTAAGTGCTGAAGTACTACCCCTTCACTCAAGGACAGGTTCATTGGGAAACTAAAAATGGACAACTCTATTTCTGCAGTCAACTGAATCATAGCATGAATGAAGCCAATCCATGTCGAGAATGACATCAAAATCAGTCATCTCTAATTCTACTAAGTCTGCTAAAGTGATTTTCTGAGATACCATAACCAGATTATTCCTGTATACCCGTCGGGCTATGATAGATTTACCCACTAGGGTAGAAACTGATAAGGGCTATGCTAGAATTTTAGGACTGACTCTGAAGTCAACAACTATATAAGGAGTTATAAAGGTCAAAGAAGCTCCTGGATCTAGCAAAGCATAAATGTGCCAATGATAAACTTTTAATGTACCAGTGACCATATTAAGAGAACTTTCCCGATCCTATCAGGACTGAAGTGCATAAAGCCTATTTGGGAATTGCCCACTGGTGGTACTGGAAGTGGCACCCTGCTGATTTGAGCAATCGGATTGAGCTGAAGGATGATTAAGATGACTCTACTAACCTACCTGAGGATACTCTCTTACCCTGTGGCTTGTTTTTTCCATATCCAATACATACATCACTGCCATCCCTACAGATACCCTGGTGATTTCTACCACAGTTTTGGTCAAAAGAGATTTGTTTGGGAACTGCTAACACTACCCTGAGGTTTAGGGCCTGGTGCCCTATCTTTATTGTTGTCTCTAAATTTTGGCATTGGAGCACTGGCTAAGGACGGAGTTGGAACTAAAGATTTCAGGAGGAACTGAGAATGATTTCCTCAATCTAACTTAGGCTGAGTGAAGTTGAAGCTACTTATTTTAGCTCTCTTATTCTTCCTTTTCTTCTCCTTATTCTTATCCTTCCCTATCTGCTGAGCATGAACCATGAGCCTGGATATGTCCAACTCCTTAATCAACATTACGGTCCTACACTCCTTGACCACACTATTAGACACGCCAGACACAAACTTACTCATCTTAGATCTGCTATCTGCTACCATACGAGGGGCATATCTGGCTAACTGAGCAAACTTGAGAGAATACTCTTTCACTGTCATGTTGCCCTACTTCAGATTAATGAACTCTAAAACCTTCGCTTCCCTCAACTTCAGTTGGAAGAACCTATCCAGAAAAGCAGTGGAAAACTCCTCCTATTCTATGGGCCCTGCATCTGCAGCCCTCTCTGCCTTCCACTGCTTGAACCATGAGTGAGCCACATCCTGCAACTGATATGCGACCAACTCAGCACTCTCACTAGCTGTCACTCCCATAATATCTGTTACTTTCGGTACCTAATCAAGGAATTCCTGTGGGTCCTCCTCTGACTTAAATTCGATAAAAGATGGAGGGTTCATTCGGATGAAGTCCCAAATTCTAGCCGCAGCAATATTGGCTATTGGGTTGGCCGGAATGGCAGTTGGGTGTTCATTCTAGGATTCCATAGAATGAGCTAGAGTGGTGAAAGCTGCTCTAAATTCTACATGGGAAACATGCTCGTCCAAAGGATCTGGCTGAACGGGCAGAGGTGCTGGCTGATTTTCTGTTCTTCTTCCGTTGTTCTTTTTGGAAGGCATGTTCTGTAAATAGAATTAAGAAAAGGATTAGATAGAGAATATAACGTGAGCTCATGCTCACTCGCACGATATGAATACTGAAAGAAGGGAAACTTTTCCTAAAACATCTCAAAGTCTCTTGTTCATAAGTGTGGCGCGCTACACACCCATGCACAAGACTCTCCTAAACGCAACTTTCAGACTTTCTAGGGCTCTGTTGAACCTTAGGTTTAGATACCAAGTTTGTAACGCAACGAATTTGTACCCGAAATATCACATAATGCTCATAATCCCAAAGGACCACGAGCTAACCTATGACTGGTACCTGCTGTAATCACTAAATAATAATATTATAAAAATGTAGAAATTAGGCTAAAACTTCCATAAGGTTCAAAATTAAATCAAATACTAAAAATTGAACATCTATCTGAAATACTCTTGTGTGAAAAACTTCTAACTATCTAAATATGGAGTTCATGGGACAAGTCCCCAACTAACTCTGACTACTGAAAATATACTAAAATTGTAATAATAACTCTGTCCCCGAACTATGAAGACTCACCACTAACTCTGCTGCTAATAATTTGGGCTGCTAAGTACGGTGAAGAGTCCGTGCGTCTGAACCTATGATATCAGACATTATTGAGCAAAATAAAGATATGTGTATTACTTTGAATGTACTGGTATTCTAGGTGAGGTAAGGTTGAATTCATGGGTTCATATGCATTAACAATACCTGACTGAATTGCATGAATATAACTGAATGAGAGTATATGTATATTTGAAACTGTTGTAAATATTGATTATGCAATTGTATGCACATAACTACGTATACTGTAAGTAAGATTTCATTAACACTAGATAATAAGTTCTGAAAATTGAAAGACTGATATCTGAGTTTACTGATATTGTATTACTGTTAAATGAGAGACTGTTTCTAATAGTCCTGATTCTGTAGAACCGAACTGAGTTTTATACTGAGTTGGGTAACTGTATCTAACGCATTAAGATCGCATCAACTTACTATTTTGGTCACCTGAATATGATTCAAATGAGGTCTAAGAATTCCAAAACTTACCAGGAGAGACCTATTGAAACACATGATCATGATTCAATCCAAGGATCAACATTTTAAGGTCATAAGGGTCGTAAAATAGGATCGCCAACTTATGAGGGCTAAAATAAATTTTAAGTATAAACACTTCGCTGAAATATCTAAGTCTGGGACCTCTTTCAAGCGTTAATAGTCTGATTTAAGCTTAGGATTTTGTAGGGTTTTACAAATACGTACCACGATCGTCATACAAAGTGAATAATCAATTCAAAAACGTAAAGCAACATGTTTATATAATTACAATCACATAAATACCAAGTTCAACATGCATACAATCATTAAAGCATAAAGTAAAAGAACTTACCACGGCGTACCATACCATCAAAAAGTACACAAGTAAAGAACTCATCACAACATCCCATAGCACCGGAGAGTGCACCAATAGATCAATTCATCAACGTATCAAGATATATAAAAATACACAAACAACTCACATTTACCACAGTTTCCACAATTGTCATCATGGTCACTTGTTGATATCCAAGACCATCGTCACTACCGCAATTCAAACCAACATATACCAATGTAATCATAACCATAATTATATAGGCGTTTGTATTTATAACACAATAATATACTCAATCTAGTCTATATAACTAATCACCATTTATTATTAAGCTACTAGTTTACTAATTATCAAAAGGCCTCCAACCGTTAGCCTAACCGATTTCCACCTACTCTTTCTTCATGAAGTAACAACTAAATAAGATTCATTAGATAGCCAATATTCACATCTAGCCAATACGTAATAGTAAACCATAATAACCATTTAACCAACTCATTCTCAGTTAACATAAGTACACTAATTATCAAGGTAGTGGGAATCTAGAAATTACCAACACATTATCTATCTATAAACCAACACTTTTTTTCTAGTTATCACCATGATTATCTAGGTCCTTATTTACTCATCCAATGGCATAGCATACTAGACATCAATATCATTAATCATCAACAATGCTAAGTCAATTATCATCAATAGTCATTTTACGATCATAATTACTAGTTACCATAATTTAACTAAGCATGGTCTACCAACTAGTATTCTAGGCATCCTAGCCATCAAGGAATATAACAACTTTATATAAACAACTAGTTGTCACATAACTCATTTCACTAGGCGAAATCCCACAACCTAACCATTTATTCAAGCCAAATATATTTACTAGGTAATTCCTTAATTCTACACATGATTACACTTATCAAGTAGTCTTGACTCACTAGTCGATAATTTCTACTTCTATTCACTATTTAGCATTAGCAATAGCCACGCCACTCAAATAGTGATTAACGATAGAGAATTATAGACACTTCCCAAGGAAAACATCATATCCTACATGCACACAAGGACTTAATCATACAATGGAACAACCACTCATATACCTATATTTTCACACATGCTTGCCATTTATAACACCATAATAATATCAATATATCCTCCGGGTTTACCGGGCATCACCATAACATCAATACCTCTTTCAAATTTACCGGACATCATATATTATTAATATATTCTCCGAATTCACCGGGCATCATCATAACATTGATATATCCTTTGAATTCACCGGACATCATCCCAATATCAATACGTCTTCCAAATTTATCGGGTATCATCATAACATTAATATATACTCCAGATTCACTGGGCATCATCACAACATCAATACCTCTTCCAGATTTACCAGGCATTATCATAACACCAATATATCCTTCGAATTCACCGGGCATCATCATAACATCAATATATCCTTTGGATTCACCGAGAAATATCACAACATCAACACCTCTTTCAAATTTAACAGACATCATCATAACATTACTATATTCTTCGAATTCACCGGGCATCATCATAACATCAATATATCCTCTGAATTCATCAAACATCATTATAACATCAATATATTCATCATGACGTCAACACACACACACACACACACATATATATATATAGTCAAATTAATAACAAGTGCAAGCCCACAAAGAATTGACTGGAAAAAAAGTAAGAAGGACATATCACCACACCTTGCCATTTATTATCGATGCAATATGTTTGTAGGTGCATGAGCATATATATACATATGACATGAACACTTCATATATTATCAGTCTTGACATGATTATTATCATGGTCAATAACTAGCCATGATTATACTTCTAGAATCTCCCTTTATATACATGATTCACAATGCAATGATTAAGAGATTCTTTTGCACAAACACTAGTTTAGTCATTAGGCCTGAATATAATATGTGTAATAGCATAATCCAAGGTTCACATAACAACAAACCATCAATTCAAGTGATAACATAGTCGTAGGCGCAATTTACAAGACTTTCTATTACTATTCAACATTTTTAAGAAGATGAAAATAAACATACACATTATTTCCCAAGGCCAACATCGTGAATAACCCATCTACCGGGTCTAATCATCATATTTCGAAACGCATATTCTAGGCATTTAACAAATATCTAGGTCACTAACAATTTACTTAATCCAAGATTGATGCAGTTACGTTCCACTTCTAACATCTAAAAGTATCCATTCAAGTTTAACTTCTACCCGGGACTAGACTAATTCATCTACATCATGTCTTAGATGTTTATCAATCCATAGTAGTTCTATGGTATAATTCTTCCTCAAGTATTAATCTTAGTTCATTCAAGGCATCTAAGGCAAATTTCACAACCAAATATATCCAAGGTCAAAAATCACAACTAAACATATCTAAGGTCAAATTACTCTGAGCATGAGTGAACAAGGCCATTCCCATCTAATTACAACAACTAGAGCATTCTCATACTATTCATGAGATAACAAGTCCAATTAGCCAAGGTTCTAAGCTATAAGTCAATCACCACACTATACAAGTCCAATGGCCTAAGTAGTTCAACTAATCCCAAATATACCATTTAACATACCAATGCCTGAAACCCATCCCGATCTCAATGAGATATCAAAATCATACTATAATAAAGCTCAATCTAACAAAAGTAAGCCTAACCTACCTTGAATCCAAATATAGCTCATGAACCAACAATCTTCGTTTTCGCTTTCCCTTTCCTTGAAGCTTCTCCAAGGATCCACACTATAAAAACCAGAATCTATGCATTATTACGAGAACAACAACACTAATATACGAAAAATGAATTTTTGAAACCAACCTAACGTTCAAATACCATTATAAAGTTAAAGCTCTCAAGAAATTTGTTCAAAACAACCATATTTTGGGATAAAATCAAGTCTAAAGCCATTTGGGATTTTGGTAAAATATTCAAGAAATTAGAGTATGAAATGAAAGGATTCTTACCTCAAATTCGTTGTTAATCATGAATATATATATATGTTAGTCGAGCTTCTAATTTACCCCTAAGACTCAATTTGAAGTGGTCTGGTAGGGTTTAAAGAGAGGTGAAAAATGCCCAAAATTCTGCCAAGGGGCCATGTTATACGCGGCTAAAAAGGGGCCCGCAAGGTCAAAACTTATTTTTGACCCCACGGACTTATTCGGACTCTGATTTTCACAAACGAACTATGTAATTCCACTAATATTGATGTTTTGATGTATTGGTGATGTTGGATTTTTCATTCGAGGTCATTAGGCCACTTGTGGGTCCCACGCTCATATCTTTTGATTTTTTAACTTTTTGACTAATGGGCCAAAATGAGCTCGGGTGTAGTGGGATTCGAACCAAGGGTCTACCTAGCATAAAATCGATATTACAGGGCTACTGATGCAGTCAGAATTTGTAGCCAAAATCATTTTACTGAAGTTTTTTCTCGGTGGCCATTTGAAATCAACAAAAACTTCTAGAAGGAAAATTGGCTCTAAAAACCAAACGAACTACTCGATAACTGAACTATTAGTTCCAGTAAGTCATAAATAATGTGAAATAGCTATGGAAAATCTCTAACGATGAAAATAAGCGGGAATATAGAAAATGACCAGAAGGGTCATTACAACATCTACTACTAAGGAACTTTCGTCCTCGAAAGTTAAAGATGAGGAAATACCTGATGCAAGAACATATGTACTGGGCTAGTATCTCGCTCTACATCTCCCAAGTGGACTCCTCCACTGGGAGGTGCCTCCACTAAACATTAACTACAGGAATCTCTCTAATACATAACCGCCTCACATTACTAACCAAAATAAGCACAGGCTCCTCTACAAAGGCTAACTTTTCATCTAACGAGACTGAGTCCCACCTAAACACATAAGATGGGTTAGGAATATACTTTCACAACATGGAAACATGAAAAACTGGATGAAAGGTTGCAAAATCTGTAGGCAAAGCTAACTCATAGGCCATCTCTCCCACTGCATGGAGAATCTCAAAAGGGCTAATATACCGAGGGCTAAGCTTACCCTTCCTTCCGAACCTCATCATACCTCTCATAGGAAAAACACGAAGGAACACATGGTCACCAAATCCTAATCTCAAGGCATGGAGTCTGCAATCGTCATAGGTCTTCTGCCTACTCTAGGTTGCTCTTACCCATTCTGAATCACCCTAACTCTATCTAATAAGTCCTGAAGCAAATTTGTACCATGAGGTCTCACCTCAAAAGTTTCAAACCACCTTATCGGAGAACAACATCTCCTACCATACAAGGCCTCATAAGGCACCATCTCAATACTTGAACAATAACAATGGTTATAAGCGAACTCTGCCAATGCTAAGTATTGATCCCACTTTCCTCTAAAATCCATAACACAGTCTTGAAGAATATCATCGAGCAGTTGAATAGTCTGGTCAGACTGACTATCTATCTTCTTATGAAAAGATGTACTCAAACCTACTCGAGTACCCAACTCCTCTTGAAATGCCCTCCAAAATCTCAAAGGTTATACAGAATCATGATCTAATATGATAGAAATGGGCACCCCATACAAATGAACTATCTCCAAAAATAAGTCTTGGCTAATCTCTCAGCATTAAAGGACATCTGAATAGGAATAAAATATGCTAACTTGGACAAACAATCCACAATAACCCAAACACTATCATGACCACAGGGAGTACGAGGTAAACCGCTAATGAAGTCCATAGTAATCCATTCCCATTTCCACTCAGAAATGTAAAACCTCTGAGTCAATCCACCTGGATGATGATGGTCGGCCTTAACTTGCAGAGAACATAGGCAACGATCTATAAAGTCTACCATATCTCTTTTTATCCCATCCTACCAGTAATGTTATCTCAAATCTCTCTACATCTTAGCTATACCGGATGAATATAATATCTAAAACTGTGAGCCTCATGAAGAATTGACTGAATCAATTCATCAAACTGGGGAACACAAATACGACCCTTCTACATCAAAAAACAACCAAGAACGACACCAGAAGAATCACAAAACACGGTGAATCCCTTACCCTCAATAGGAAGAGCTAATATTGGCACTGAAGTAAGATAATCTTGGAGCTTTCCAAATCTCAACTCATGCTTCTCGTACCATCAAAAATGAACTTTCTTCCATGTCAAACTAGTTATAGAAGCTAAAATAGTTGAAAATATCTCAATAAAGCATTTGTATTAACCGTCCAACCTGATGAAACTGCGAACCTCAGTCAGAAACGTAGGCATAGCTCAATCACGAATTGCCTCAATCTTAGCCGGGTCTACCATAATACCAGCCTTGGACACCACATGTCCAAGAAATGCCACTGATTCAAGTCAAAACTCACACTTAGAGAACTTGGAAAAAAGTATATGATCTCTTAAAATTTGGATAACGACTCTCAAATGCTGCACATGCTCCTCATAACTCCTCGAATACACAAGAATGTCATCAATGAACACAGTAAAAAAAGAGTCTAAATAAGTTCTGAACACACGGTTCATCAAATCCATGAATGCGACTAGGGAATTAGTCAACCCAAAAGATATCACCAATAACTCATTGTGACCATAACGGGTCCTGAAAGCTATCTTGGGGATATCCTCAACCTGAATCCTCAACTGATGATAACCTTACCTCAAATCAATCTTAGGAAACATGGAAACACCTTGAAGCTGGTTGAACAAACCATCAATGCGAGGCATAGGATAACGGTTCTTCACCGCCACCTTATTAAGCTGTTTATAATCAATACACAGGCGCATCAAATTGTCTTTCTTCCTTACAGACCAAATAGGAGCTCCCCACAGGGATACACTCGGTCTAATAAAGCCCTTACCAAGAAGATATTGAAGCTAAGAATTTAGTTCCATAAACTTGACAGAACCCATATGGTAGCGCCAGGATCAAGGTCAATAGCAAACTTAATCTCACGATCAGGGGGGAATAGCAGGCAGGTCGGAGGGAAACACATCAGGAAACTCACATACAATAGGAACAGGGTTAAGTGACAGACTCTCTACATGAGTATCACATACATAAGTGAGATAAGGCTCACAAACCCTTGATATAAGTCATCTCGCACAAACATTAGAAATAATCCCCATCAGCTCGTGGCTAACCACTCCCTACCATATGACTAGGGGTATGTCGGGCATGGCAAAGATAATGGTCTTGGCATAACAATCCATAATTGTATGATAGTAGAATAACCAGTCCATGCCCAAAATCAAATCAAAATCTAGTATATCCAAAATAATAAGATCAACATAAGTATCAATATCACTGACTGTCATAACACATGATTTAAATACCTGATCCACTACTAAAGAATCACCCACAGGAGTGATACACGCAATGGCACAGATAATAAATCACTAGTCAAGTCCAATCATGGTGCATAATAAGTAGATATATAAGAATTAGTGGATCCGGGATCAAACAAAGCAAGAACCGACTTGCAGCACACCAAAATGTACCATTCACAACAACATCCAAAATCTTAGGCTCGGGTCTAGCAGGTACAACATACAATTGACCACACCCACTACTTGGCTGGGACACTGACCAACCTCCTGTTCTGCCTACCTGAGTACCACCTCGAGTATTTTGACAACTACTATTACGACCTCGCAAACCACCTCTACCTGAGAGATAATCCTCTTTAATAGGAGTAGCAACTTTGGATGAAACAACCATCACCCCATGACTAGGGAAATCTCTCGAGAAATGACCATAAATCCCACAAGTAAAACAAGAATCACGAACAGAACCAGAACTTACAAATTCAGCTATACCAGAGTAACCATCACGTATAGTATGACTAAAAAATGAACCCCTTTAGGACTGATCACCGCCATTACTAGGCAGACCACTAGCCCCAAACTGACCTCCATTCATAGAATGAAGAGCTGCCTTAACTGTTCGGCTAGGCTGACTCTAAGGCTAAGAAGGTAGACGTGGAGGATACCTAATATGAGAACCACCACCTCTGAAGAAGGAACCACTATGACTCCCACCAAATATACCCTGGAATTTAGGCCTTTTATCACAACCCACATAACTCTCTTTTTGCATCTCCTCCATTACTCTAGCACGATTTAAAACCTCAGCAAAAATCCTACTCTCAGCGACCCAACTCTGAGTCAACATATGGATGCGAAAACCTATACCTACAACAACACAACGAACCCTCTCATAATCAAAGGTCATAATAGAAGTAGCATGTTATGCAAACACAAGTTGAGAAGCTACTGGCTGAATAACTATCGGTGTAGGAGAAATTTCAACTCTAAGAGCTAGAACTATAGGATGAGCCCCTGTCTTATTAGTTTGTGCACCATCAGATGGTACACCACCAACCATACTCAACATCTAAACCAAAGTATCTCTAAGCAATGAAGAATGAATGAAACTTAATGGATCCTGGGCTGGTCCCTAGCCCACCGCTGGCTGTAGCAGAGGATTTTCTTACTCAGATGCAGGGATATGGTCTAGAAAAGGTAACCTATCCACGACCTCTAGGTCATCCATGTTAAATAATAGGAGTAAGATCCCTTGGCTCAATCTTAAAACCATTATCTTACATAGAGGTAGCACGTCTCCTCGGCATCTTCAGAATTGTAAAGTCAAGAAAATGTTCAACAAACCAACTCAGACTCTTAACACGATATGAATGGAAGAAGTGAAGAACTCTTAAGAATGTCACATTTTGATCCATAAGACTCAATTAGAAACTTGGTCTTATACCAACAATACTGGTGAAACCTGGCTCTAATATTAATTTGTCATGACCTGATTCACGAGTCATGATGGAACCTGCTAAACCCATATGTAAGTAAGATAACACCATACTTTAAAGCTAAGAAAATGGATTACTTTGGGAGAAATGCTCGACAAGGGCCACAATAGATGAACACCATAACAAACAATGATATTACAAACATGCAAGCAAATATGGATACTAATTCCCATGACCTGGTAATATTAGTACAAGATCATCTAAGTCCAAAAACAGAAAATACAACTCAAAGTTTAAATAGTCTTATACATTCGTCTCAAATACAAAAGATTGAATAAAGATATGAGGAAAATGTACGGCTCGAACTCGAAGAGCTCACCCTATCTTCGAATGATAAACACAACACGATCTGAACTCAGTAGTAACAACTAGTACTCGAGTCTACTCCAAAAAGGTTTAGAAGTGTAGTATGAGTACCAAAATAATAGGTACTTGGTAGACATCATCGGCCTACTAAACTAAGTTATGATATAAAGATAATATAAAGTAAGACAATAACTCTAAGTCAAGGTACAAAATCAAACGTGAATAGTCTCTATTATCACTGTACAAAAGAACTAACCAACTAGAATAATAATATGATATCTCATATCAATACGTACCAAGATCCTCATACAAAGTGAATAATCAATTCAGAAGCGTAAAGCAACATGTCTATATAATTACAATCACATAAATACTAAGTTCAACACGCATACAATCATTAAATCATAAAGTAAAAGAACTTACCACGACGTCCCATACAACTAGGAAGTACACCCAAAAGAACACAAGTAAAAAACTCATCACAGTGTCCTCATTTCATCGGAGAGTGCACTAATAGATCATTTCATCAACATATCAAGATATATAAAAATACACAAACAACTCACATTTACCACAGTTTCTTCAATTCCCATTATGGTCACTTATTGATATCCAAGACCATAGTCACTACCGCAATCCAAACCAACATATACCAATGTAATCATAACCATAATTATATAGGCGTTTAGACCTCTAACACATTAATATACTCAATTTGGTCTATATTAACTGACTGCCATTTATTATTAAGCTACTAGTTTACTAGTCATCAAAAGGCCTCAAACCGTTAGCCTAACCGATTTCTCACCTACTCTTTATTCATAAAGTAACAACTAAATACGATTCATTAGATAGCCAACACTCAAATCTAGCCAAGACGTAACACTAAACATAATCACCATTTAACCAACTAATTCTTAGTTAACATAAGTACACTAATTATCAAGGTAGTGAGAGGCTACATATTACCAACACATTATCTATCTATAAACCATCACTTTTTTTCTAGTTATCACCATGATTATCTAGGTCCTTATTTAATCATCCAACAATATAACATACAAGACATCAATATCACTAATCATCAACAATGCTAATCCTATTAATAGTCATTTTACAACCATAATTACTAGTTACCACAATTTAACTAAATAAGATCCACCAACTAGTATTCTAGGCACCCTAGCCATCAAGTGATATACCGACTTTATATAAACAACTAGTTATCACATAACTCATTTCACTAGGCGAAATCCCATAACCTAACCATTTATTCAACCCAATTATATTTACTAGGCGATTCCTTAATTCTACACATGATTACACTTACTAATTAGTCTTGACTCACTAGTTGACAATTTCTACTTCTATTCACTATTTAGCATTAACAATAGCCACATCACTTTACTAGTGATTAACGATAGAGAATTATAAACACTTCCCAAGGAAAACTTCATATCCTAAATTCACACAAGGACTTAATCATACAATGGCACAACCATGAATATACCTATGTTTTCACACATGTTTACCATACATAACATCACCATAACATCAATATATTCTCCGGGTTTACCAGGCATCGCCATAAAATCAATTCTTCTTTTGGATTTATTAGGCATCATTATATCATCAACATATTCTTCAAATTCACCAGGCATCATCATAAAATCTATACATCCTCCGGATTCATCGGGTATCATCACAACATCAATTCTTCTTGTTTATGGGGCATCATCATAACATTAATATATCCTCCAAATTCACTGGGCATTATCAAAACATCAATACCTCTTTCGAATTTACCAGACATCATCATAATAATAATATATCCTCCGCATTCACCGGGCATTATCACAACATCAATATCTCTTCTGGATTTTCCAAGCATCAACCTAACATCAATATATCCTCCGAATTCACCGGGGATAATCATAATATCAATATATCCTCTAGATTCACCAATCAACTTCACAACATCAATACCTCTTTCAAATTTATCGGGCATCATCATTATATCAATATATCCTCCGGATTTACTGGGCATCATCATAACATTAACATATCCTCCGGATTCACTGGACATCATCATAAAATTAATATATCCTCCGAATTTATCGGGCATCATCATAACATTAATATATTCAATATGACATCAATACACACACACATACATATATATATATATATATATAGAGAGAGAGAGAGAGAGAGAGAGTCAAATTAATAACAAGTGTAAGCCCACAAAGAATAGAATGGAAAAGAAGTAAGAAGGATGTATCATTACACCTTGCCATTTATTATCGATGCAATATGTTTGTAGGTGCATGAGCATGTATAGATATATAACAAGAACACTTCGTATATTACCCGTCTTCACATGATTATTAGCATGGCCAATAACTAGCCATGATTAAACTTGTAGAATTTCCCTTTATATGCATGATTCATATTACAATGATTAGGGGATTTTTTTGCACAAACACTAGTTTAGTCATTAGGCTTGAAAATAATATGTGTAATAGTATAATCCAAGGTTTACATAACAGTAAGACAATAATTCTAGCATAGTCATAGGATCAATTTACAAGACTTTCCATTGCTAATCAACAATTTCAAGAAGATGACAATCAACATACATATTAATTCCTAAGGCCAACATCGTGAATAAACCATCTTTCGGGTCTAACCATCACTTTCCCAAAATCATATTCTAGGCGTTTAACAAATATCTAGGTCACTAACAATTTACATAATCCAAGCTTAATGCGGTCACGTTCCGCTTCTAACATCCCAAAATATCCATTCAAGTCTAACTTCTACCCGGGAGTAGACCAATTCTTTTACGTCATTTCTTAGAGGTTTAGCAATTCATACTAGTTCTATGGTATAATTCTTCCTTAAGTATATTCTTAGTTCATTCAAGGCATCTAAGGAAAATTTCACAACTAAACATATCTAATGTCAAATTTCATAACTAAACATATCTAAGGTCAACTTTCACAAATAAACATTTCTAAGGTCAAATTACTCTTAGTATGAGTGAACAAGGTCACTCTCGTCTAATTACAACAACTAGAACATTCTCATACTATTCATGAGATAACATGTCTGACTAGCTAAGTTCTAAGCTATAATTCAATCACCACACTATACAAGTTCAATGGCCTAAGTAGTTCAACTAATCCCAAATATATCATTTAACATGCCAATGCCTAAAACCAATCCCAATCTCAACAAGATATCAAAATCATACTATAATCAAGCTCTATTTGACAAAAGTAAGCATAACCAACCTAGAATTCAAATATAGCTCATGAACCAACAATTTTTGCTTTCCCTTTCCTCAATGCTTCTCCAAGGATCCACACTATCAAAAACATAATCTATGTATTATTATGAGAACAACAACACCCATATTGCAACATTGTGCTTCAGGTCCAAAACGATACCAAAAACCCCCAAATGAGTTCCACGTACGAAAATTAAGTTTCTGAGACCAACCCAATGTTCAAATACCATTATAAAGTTAAAGCCCTCAAGAAATTTGTGCAAAACAACCATATTTGGGGGTAAAATCAATCCTCAATCCATTTGGAGTTTGGGTAAAAAAATTCCAGAAATTAGAGTATGAAATAGAAGGATTCTTACCTCAAATCCGTTGTTAATCATGAATATATATGTTAATTGAGTTTCTAATTCACCCCAAGACTCAATTTGAAGTCAACATGTCATTATTGGGCTGCTAAGGTTTAAAGAGAGGTTAAAAATGCCCAAAATTCGGCCAAGGGGACTTTTTATACGCGGCTAAAAAAGGGCCCACTAGGTCAAAACTTATTTTTGACCTCCCGGACACATTCAAACTCTATTTTTTGCAATCGAACTATGTAACCCCACTAATATTGATGTTTTGGATGCATTGGTGAAGTCATATTTTTCATACGAGGCCATGTAGGCCATTTGTGGGTCCCACACTTATATCTTTTTATTTTTTAACTTTTTGACTAATGGGTCAAAATGAGCTCGGATGTAGTGGGATCCAAACCAAGGGTCTACCAAGCCTAAAGTCAATATTATCGAGCTGATGATGCTGTCAAAATCTGCATCCAAAATCATTTTACTGATGTTTTTGCTTGGCAGCCATTTGGAATCGACGAAGACTTCTAAATGGGAAATTGGCTCTAAAAATCAAACGAACTACCCGGTAACCGATCTATCATTCCCACCAAGTCATAAATGACTTGGAGAAGCTATGAAAAAGCTCTAACTATGACTTGGAGAAGCTATGAAAAAGCTCTAACTATGATTGAGTTACAATCTCCCCCTTTAACGACTTCACACATATTAACACATTAGATTCCATATATATATACACACAACCTCACAATCGTTATACATATACCCCTTTGCTCACTACAATAGGATGAACACACAACACAGAACAATACATAAACACACACTCTACACACCCACATATGCTTGAATTTTCTCTGTTCATGAAAGAAGAAAAGGGCATACACAGTTAGAATACACAGAAAAAGAGAGTAAAAGAGAGGACAAACAGAATAAGAGAGACAGGTAGAAAAGGGAAAATAAAGGAGAAATAGTGGGAAACTAGTGAGAAATAAGAGGAAAATAGTAGGAGATGGAAGGAAATTGAGAGAGAAAAATAGAGTTGAATAAAATCAGGGACAACACCTTCTTTTTTGGCGAAGATTTCGTCGGAATCACCATCTCTTTCGGCGATCAAGCTCCTAACTAGACCCACCTGTTGGAATATCGACCAACTCCATTATTGATTCCCTCTGTCAATGAAAATCTAGAAAAATAGGGAGAAAAATAGATTAAAAACTATCACCAAATCTCTTTTGTTCGAAACTTCAGCCATCTTCCACCGTTGGGTCAAAACCAGCAACTTTACCATCAAAACCCATTGGAAAACAACTGGGTTGGAGCTTGGGTTGAAGTTGCGAGTTGGGATTCGTATTGAGGTTCAAGTTGAAATCTTCGTGCCCAGTTCCATTTTCAGTCACACAATTTGGTATAATAAAAGCTTCTAAGGTTCAAGTCTTCAATCCTATCTCATTTTATTTTAATATGGTGTGTTATGTCATGATTTGCGTGATTTGTGTTGGATTGATTATATATTTTGATAGTTTGTTTAAGCTTTCATAATTATCGTGGCTTGATTGGTTGATCCTATCATTGTTTGAGAATGAAATTGGATGTCGGGAATTGAAAAATTGATAAAGTGAATGTTGATTATTTTGATTTAGAGATGGTTGATTAATTAAGAATATTTGTTCATTGAATCAAACTCAATAGTATCATGTTTTAGGTTGAAATTGTTATGCAAACGGTAAGTTGGGTAGGCAAAATTTATGGCTGGTGAATTGTTGAATGTTTGAAATATTTGTTGAATGCTTTCATTTTATCGCATTTGGATCAATTGTACTCATTTGACTTTGTTTTATCCGGAGAATGCCCTGAGGGAGTTGTACTTGAAGATGGTGCATGATCGAGACCCGAAACGTCGGGTGGAGCTTAGTTTAGGACTAGTTTAGAATCGAATACACATTTCTTCCTTTCTCCATTTTTGGGATTGTATAATTGGGACTGAACATTATTTTGCTTTGAATTTTTGTTTGATTTGTTTGTTTGTTTGATTTATGTGTTTTGTTGGTTTATTCACTTCATAGCGTCATACTAACCGATATACTCCACAAAGCGACTGTGGTCGAACCACGGACCACGGGTGCCTAACACCTTCCCCTCGGTCAACAAATTCCTTAACTGAAATCTTTATTCGTGGATCAGTTTTAAGGAGTCAATAACTATTTTGAAAAAGAAATTCCAAAGATGACTTGGCACACTAGATGTCAAGTGGCAACTCTATTTTATCCCTTTTCGATTTTTATTTTGAAGAAAATAGTTTTGACTTTTTCAAACTATTTCAAAATTCAAGTAAATTTTGAAATAATTTTGAGAAATTTACTGAGTCGCCTCTTGATTTTTATACAAAATATCAAGAAAACTTGAAGAGATATTTCAAAGATTCAAAAATAGAAATAAATCTTCGAAATTAAAGAAAATGAGTAAGGGTTCAATTAGCGCCCTAAGAAGGTTCTTAAGGCACTTAGAAGCATCTGTTAAAAAATGGTTCACCAAAAGATTACTTTTTGACTAACTTAAAAAGGGTGACTAACTTCGCAAAAGATTGATTTTTAAATATTATAATTTTATTCACACATCTAAAAAAATGGCATTTGTTTATTCAAACGAGAAATAGTCTACTTGAATTAGGAAAAATTTACAATATATCCTACTTAATTCAACATTAATTTTGAGAAAAATTATGAGATATTCCATCTAATTTGAGAAACATTACGAAATATCTTGCTTAATAAAATATTTTATTTAATCTCGAGAAAGTTAGAATTTGAGAAAACAATCAAGGAGCATACTAATTGAGAAATTTCTGACTTAATTTGTCATTAGTTTTTAGAGAAAAAAAAAAGAAGCTTATCTAAACTAGGTTGCACACTAGAATTTAAAGAGGAAATAAGTTTTTTTTTTTTTTAATGAAAAATGAGGATTATATAATTATTTTATTATTATTATTATTATTATTATTATTATTATTATTATTATTATTATTATTATTATTATTATTATTATTATTATTATATATAAAAAAGGATCAATTTTGTTATAAATGACACCTTTGTAAAATGTTAGGAGAATGTCATGTTTAAAGTAATTTATCATTTACGAGAAAATTAGTTCCTTGAATTTGAAGGAAGTAATTTTTAACCCAAGTAGGCCATTTAGTCATATGAATAAGACGAATGCCATTTTCAAATGGAGGACTTAACAATTTTCCCTTTAAAACTAATTTAGGAAGAATAATCAAAAGAATCACTTTGATCCATTTAAATAAAATAAATTAGGTGAGAAAGTTGAGAATCTAGTATGGAAATCGAATTAAAACAAAATAGCAACCACTAGATTAATTAGCTAAAGTTAGTGCTAAAACAAATAAACAAACATAAATTGCAAATTATAAATAAATAAAAGATTAGAAGTTAGAGTCGGGCCCTTTTCTATTTGCCCGTAAGTGAGCTGCCCAGCTTTGGGCTTCAGATTTTATGGACTTTAGGTCCATTTCCTGCATGTATATCAGCTGTATATCACAGCCCCTTTTCTTTGCGTTTCCTTGTATATCTCCACGCATATACTGTATATCAGTGTAGAGATCAACATATGTCCTCTCCGGGTTTTATTATACACTATATGATGACATCAGCTGCAGTTATTACACTGTATATCCACTGTGTACCACTGCATACCAGTGCCCCTAATGAGGCTTGACTCGATGTTGGGTTCGACCCAACGAGGATGCGAGAAAAGATTCCAAGAAGGACTTGAGCGGGTTCATACACAAGAGATAAAAGGATAAGAATTAGTATCCATACAAGTACGCTATAAGGATAGAATTAAACGAAAGAAAGGAAAAAAAAACTAATGCGCCCTAGTCCACCATGAGACTAAAATCATATTAGTAACGGAAAAGATTCAAAAATACCCCTCCGTTAAATATTTGACTCAAAAATACCTCTCCCTCTAATGGAATTCGGAAAAACATCAAAAATACTACTGAACTATCTAAAATGACTCAAAAATACCCCTCTGTTAAATATTTGGCTAAAAAATACTCCTTCCTTTAACGAAATTCCAGCAAGCATGCCACCTAAATAAAAAAAAACCACGTGACTATGCCACATTACCATCCATATGTAAAATATTAGTATTTTTAATTATATAACATTCCTTTCTTCTTTATTTTTATTTTTATTTTTTTGTAAAACAGTGAAACGGAAAAATAAAAAAAAACAATCTTTTACTAATTACTTCATTAGTGTTTTAAAAGTTCTAGATTTCACCTTTTCATTAGTGTTTTAAAAGTTCTAAATTTCATCTTGTTATTATCGTTTGGGATGAGGGACATCTTGATCTTGATCTGATGTTGACTCGGAGGAGGAGCTAGAATTTTAACTTTTAAGCTAGCAAATATTGATGTACTAATAATTGAGTTGAATTTACTACATGTAAATTCTTTTTCAAAATAAATGAATTTCTTTTAACATTTGTTTAATCATTCGAAATGAATTCAATTTTCTAAATTCAGTTTTGATGAATAATCTTATTATTTTTAGAACAAGTTTGAAAAGAAATAAAATGATACTTAATATTGATAAATTATTATTTAATTATGTCATTCATTAACTTTTTGAAGATGTGTGCTACATTCAAAGATTCATTAATTTTAGATTAGAGGAGGTATTTATTAAATCATTTTAACATAAGTATTTTGAGTAAAAGCTAGTAAAGCCAAACACATCTTTTGAGTAACTAATTTAAAGTTTAATTTGAAATTTATTACTTAGTAAATCTTAATTTTAACTTTTATACTGGCCTAATAATTAATGGATTTATCAGTTTAATAAAACTCTTTTGTTAGGTTTCACACTTTTAAACCTATTAACTGGAAAAAACTTGTTTTTTAGATGATCAAAGGAATTTGATAACAGCGATGCATTTAATAAAATTTTACAAAAAGAATATTATGTAACCTCCGTTTGTCTACTTTGATTAAAAATGAAAAAGCCGTGTAAATTTTGTCCGTTTCACTGACGTTTTTAATTAAAAATAAAAATAAAAATAAAGAAGAAAAGAATGTCATATAATTAAAAAATACTAACATTTTACATGTGGATGGTAATGTGGCATAGTTACGTAATTTTTTTTTTATCTAGGTGGAATGCTTAGTGGAATTTCGTTAAGGGGAGGGGTATTTTTGAGCCAAATATTTAACAGAGTGGTATTTTTGAGTCATTTCAGATAGTTCAGGGGTATTTTTGATACTTTTTCAAATTTCGTTAGAGGGAGGGGTATTTTTGAGCCAAATATTTAACGGAGGGGTATTTTTGAACAAAAAATCTAACGAGTGGCATTTTTGAGCTATTTCAGATAATTCAGGGATATTTTTGAGCCTTTTCCGTATTAGTAATTACAACTCAAATTAAGACTTTTATTCACATGAGTATAGAACTATAATTTAAGCAAGAGGTGATTAAAAGCGCGGTACTTTCACTAAATAAAGCCAATGGACCACTCTTGAAAATAAATAAATCAAGTGAAGGGCCGAGAAATTTTTTGACTATTTGCGTGGGTGCTTTGGCCAACTACTTGGGAAGGTCCAGGGGAGAAAATGCAAGACCCATAAGTTTTAATTTAAAGAAAAAAGGGCGTTTAAATAAATTCACAATTTGTATAAATTACGTTTATATACCTAAATAGTTTATATTTGTCAAGGGGATCCAATTAAACGTTCGTATACGTAAATTGTTTTGTTGTTAACTTGCACAACGAATATGCAATAGATGATATGCAACTATACACAACTGAACTTAGTCTAATATGGTATAAAGGTCAAAAGATGGATATCATATTACAACTAACACTCACATAGTTCATACAAAATTTGACCAAACAAAACAGAATCAAGCCAGTCCTTATGCAGACAATCGAAGGAAGAAAGAAAGAAAAAATTTGATAACGGATAGGGGCGATGGGAACGCAACGAGTGACAAATACTATATCGTGTTCATGTCAAGCTAATTCTAGTGCATTTAGTAACATGAGATCAACAAATTCCAACGCACATCTTCTTCTAATATAAACGGGAATATATTTCAATCGATGTATACACATCATAAAGAACAAAAAACAAATTCAATCCAATATAGGATTTTCAATATCTATTTCTCAAGTTGTCTATAGAATCAAGGAAACAAGACCAGAAAATAGGAGCATTACCTATTTTGGGACAGCGACACCGGGACGAACAAACTTATAATGATGAAGCTTTCACCACCTCGAATTAATTCTAACCAATAGAATTTGAACGAGAATATCGAATTTCGATCTTTCGACGATTCTTTGAGAATTTTGGTTGCGTAAGATTAGGAGCATGCGCCCCTAGAATCTTCAAATTTTCCCCCAAAATTCTCCCCTCTTTCCCTTCTATCCCCCATCACTTATTTACAGAATAAAAATGGGAGGAGTCCACTAGGATTTTGGATTTGAATCCAATGGATTTCAAATTTGGATTGAGTTGATTTTTGAGAGACTTGAGTTCCACGGTAAGAAGAAAAAACCATTAATGGTATTTGTACCTCAAGATCAGTGGAAAGAGGATAAAAGAGCTGTTGGTTTTATGGTCAATGGAGGTGAATTAATGATTTCCCAAATTGGTGAACCACACACTGAAAAGGATGAAAGATTTTCTAAATTTTGGCCATGGATGAATGAATTACAAGGGTAAAAAGGTATAATAGGGACGATTTAGGATTTTGTCATTGAATTATTGTGTATGCTGTTTGGCATTGTTGTCGCATTGCTTGTTGTTAATGGGATTGTGCAATTTGTTGTTACTGTTAACGATGGTGTTGGCTAGTAGGGTTGAAGCTGTTGTTGTTACGCTGTTTGTCGTTGGATGATGTTTGTTGTTATTAAGTTGTTGTTGAATGTTGTTTGGGCGTATTGTACGCTGGAATGAAGATTTTGCCGATATTGTTAACTATTGTTAGTGATGTTGATTTGGCTGAAGTTGTACGTTTGTGTTGTTGATGAAGTGGGCTGGGTCGGTGGAATTTGGTTTAATTGGGGCAGCAGCTTGGTGTTGGGCCGCTGAGTTGTTTTGTTGTGTTGATGGATGGGTGTTGGATCTAGTGTTGTTGTAATATTGTGTTGGTTTAATGGAAGATTTAGGAATTTAAGGATTTTAGGAATCTAGGCTATTTTTGGGGTATTTTTAATTTAGTCAATTTTAATTTAAAATTTTGTCAAATTGAAAATTGATCTGTCAATTGTATTACAATTGTGATCTAATTAATTTCAATTATGGCCAAATTGATTGAATCAACTAAATTGGATCAAAATTCGAAATAAATTAACAATCAACTCAATCACGAGTTTCTTGATTTAATAAAATTAAACAAATATTTTTTAAAATAAATTATTTTTGAGACTAAATTATATTTAAATTAACATTTTAACCCTTTGAATTAATTTTTTCAAGATAATCCTTGATTAAAATTTAATTTTTATAAAATAATTATTTAAGTAACGAAATTACCCAATCTTGTATGTATAGATACGAAAACATATAATTGTTACTTAAGATGACCAAATTACCTAGATTACTTGAAAGATTTTTTTATCTGGATAAAATAAATTTTATAATTTTATTTAAAAGCGAAGAAGCTCGAGGTCAAACTTAGTCGTAGAGGGCAAAAATAAGATGTCAACAGACTTTGAGTTTGATTTTAAATCTTTTTTTTTTCGATACTAATTTTTATTTTTTGTGACTTTAATAATTGAACCCTTTTCAAACTTAAAATCAATTCTTTGGTTAAAAAAGGGGTGTGACAGCTCCTTAGTAAAGATCTTAGATGGTTGATCAATAGTGGCAATAAAGAGAGTAGTGATTAGTCCTTGTTGAATTTTCTCTCTTATAAAATGACAACAATTTATGTTTTATCCTTTTATGATAAATAGGATTTGCTGCTATCTGCAATGCAGACCTGCTATCACTAAGTATCTTCACTAGTTCAACAATCTCTTCTCCAATCTTATTTAGTAATCCTAAAAACCAAGTTAACTATTCAATGGTAGAAGCCATGCTATTATATTCTGATGAACTCCTTAATACCACGACCTATTTCATTGCCTTCCAAGAGACAAATGAGTTTCCTAACTTGATCATAACGCCAGTAACTGATTTCCTAGTATATGAACATGCTGCCCAGGTTGTTGTTTGATATACTTTACAATCCTCAATGCAACTTTCATGTGTGACATTTTAGGAGATTGTAGAAACTGACTTAATGTTTTTGCACCAAAAGATATATCAACTCTTGTTACTGTTAAGTTGTCACGACCCCGTTTGGAGTCATGATAGTACCTATCATATCCCGCTGGTAGGTAAGCCGATACCGTAACTCGAAGCTATTGCAATGGGTTACCTTGGTAAGAACGTCCAACATGGACCCTATATGTGAACACAAAATACAATAAAAACATTTCACAACTAAGGACAACCGATATTCAAATACAAATTCCACGACCTGATAGTATTAATACAAGAGCTTCTAAACTTGACAAGAGGAATTTACAATCTCAGAATCTAAAATGTCTTAAATAATCTCATATATTTGTCTCAAAAACAAAAAAACAAATAAGGATAGAGGAAAAAGACGACAACTCGATCTCCAAGAGTGCACCCTGTCTTCTAATAATCAACTCGCACGAACTAGTTCAACAGTGGCAACTAGAACCTGGGTTTGCACCAAAAAGGTACAAAAGTGTAGTATGAGTACTAAAACATGGGTACTCAGTAGGCATCATTGGCCGACTGAGCTCAAATATAATGTAAAGACAATATAAAGTAAGACAATAATATTAAAGTCAAGGGATAAGATCGAACCCAAATCTGCTTTGACACCACTGTAACAACATCTTTACTACTAAAGCAATAGCATGACATACTATCTCAATATATCCCATAATTTCCATAACAACTGAGTATCATTTCGAAAGAGTAAAGCCATATACATAATAGCAAAGCATCTACTTGACTTAATCATCATCAACCATCTTTAGAACATAAAGAACAATAACTTACCACAATGTCCCATACCACCGGGAAGTAAATAAAAGAAGGCACAAACAAGAACTCATCACGGCGTCCCATACCACTGGAGAGTACACAAAAGAATATCAAACAAGAACTCATCATGGTGTCCCATACCATCGGAGAGTACACCAAAAGAATACAACCAATAATACAATAAAACATAACTATTTCATTAATTGACCAAAACTGCGGGTAGCTCAACCCCGCCATAGCTCATTACCGAAATTTACTTCCAAACCCATACAGTAATTTAACATAAAGAAAGAAACATTGTCATAGCATAGACATGGAGTCATTAATTCTATGATTCATTAATAGCACCGCGTGAAGTCGGTACTAGTTAGCCTTATTTTCTATAAGTCAATAGATTACAAGTCTTATCATTACTAGCCATCAAATTGGGGAAAACTACAAGCCACCCATATTATAGGTTATTCACCTATCACAAGGCCATTCCTTAGCTAGAAACTTCATGATATAGGTTATCAATTAAGCCATCTCAACCTCACATATTAGAAGATAATTTAACTAGCCATCATACAATATTAGGTCTATCATCACTAAGCATGCCACAACCGTACGGACTAATTTCCATATTTTAATCAAGTAAAGTCCACCAACTAGTTTACTAGGTTCCTAGCTTCGAAATAGAGATTATATATTTAAAAGTAACTAGTTATCACATAAACCACCTTACTAGGCAAGATTTCATAATACAACCTCTTATTTAAGTCAAGGATATACATATTAGGTTAGCCCATAATTCTACGCAAGATTCTTCATACTACTAAGTCTTAATTCAATATTAGGCATAGGTTTCCTCTAGTACTAATTTAGCATCAACGAGGTTCACACCTTTTATATAGTGATTTGAAACAAGAAGTGAATAATAATTTACCAAGAGAGACCTCATATTTCAGGCATATAGGTGGTTGGCCCCATACGATCTAACCTTACAAATATCAATACATATAAGTAAATTTGCCCACACGGCATCATAACGTTCTTACCTCTTTCAAATTCATCGGACATCATCATAATATCAACATATTCCTTTGGATTCACTCGGAATCATCATACTATCGACATATTCCTCCGGACTCACTGGGTATCATCATAATATCACATTTTCCTCCGGACTCATTGGACATCATCATAACATCACATATTCCTCCGAACTCATCGGGTAGCATCATAACATCACATATTCCTCCGGACTCATCGGGCATCATCATAATGTTACATATTCCTTCGGATTCACCAGACATTATCATAACATCACAAGTCTCTCAATACAACAACATACATCCACATGCGTAGTCCAACCAATAAATATACACAAAAGTTCATAATATAAAAAAGTAAGGATGTAGGATAACACTTGCAATTTCACCTTACTAATAAGCTTCTCACATAATATGAGCATAAATGTAGCGCCCCGAGTCTGTACCCCAAAGGCTACACGGTGCTCATAATCTCGAGAGACCAGAAGCTAACTCATGACTGGTACCTGCTGCAATAACTGAACAATAACACTGAATAATATGCAAAATTAGGTGAAAACATACCATAAGGTTCAATCTGTAAATAATACTAGATAATACTAAATGCGGTATTAAATACCAAAACTGAAAGACAAAACTGAAATCTGAATAACTGTCTGAAATGCTCTAGTCTGGGAAGCCTCTAACTGTCTGAACTGTGGAGTTGATGGGACAAGTCCCCAAATAACTCCGTCTACTGACATAAACTGAAATACTATAAATAATAATCATATCCTTGAATAAAGAGGACTCACCACTACACTGAATGCTGAAAGTCTGGTCTACTGAGGGTGCTCTGGAGCTAGTGCATCGGAACCTATAATATAAGACATCATAGCGTAAAAAAATATGCGTCAGTACTTTGAATGTACTAGTATGCTCAGTGAGGTAGGCTGAAATGCATGGGTTCATATGCATAAACAATAATAACTATATAACATGAGTATGACTAAATAAGAGTACATGCATGAATACG
The DNA here is from genome assembly GCA_030864225.1 of Capsicum baccatum var. pendulum. NCBI lineage: Eukaryota > Viridiplantae > Streptophyta > Magnoliopsida > Solanales > Solanaceae > Capsicum > Capsicum baccatum. The sequence goes on along the minus strand of CM061556.1, from coordinate 236,011,774 downwards.
TATACCATAACTGAAATCATGATAACACTGAATACTGAGTCTGAATACTGATCAACTAATTTACTGGATAACTAATACTGTATAACTGATAACTGGGTGGCTGTATCTGACAGTCCTAAATTCTAGAAAACTATACTGAGTTCCGTACTAAGCCGAGTGACTATGTCTGATAGTCCTGAATTCTGTAGAACTGGACTGAGTTCTATTTTGAGACTGAGATTAAAACTGAAACCGTGGGAGGTAATCATCTAACCGATATGCCCTTTCTATAAATGATTTGGGGTCCAACTTATAACCCCAGTTGGAAGGGTGTCAATACTGTGCCACGGGTAAGGACAAGCTATGAGTTAACCCTCTCTGATACGAAGCTCTTTCGTTAACCCTAGCTGGTAGGATAACTCAGATGAGAAGTATCAACCCTCATAATGTCTGGTAAAAAGATACCTCAAACTACACTGGCTACATAGTTCTATAACACAGGGATTGCTGCTAAGGGTCAAACCCTCTACTGACAGGAATGCCCCCATACCTGGGTTAACTCAATACTGAATCCTACTCTCAACTGAATAGACTCTGAACTGATTTCTAGTCCGTACTATATTGGACTGAATGGTTATTGAGATTATTGTTTAGCTGAACTGAACTGAGTTCATTGAGTTTCCTTTGACTGATGGAATACTACTGAATTCTGTTAGCTAAAATAGTTTACTGAGGTCTGAATTGAATACTGAGTTAGACTGAACTACTATTGAATCTACTGAGTTTTCCTGAGTTCTGTAACTGGCTAAGAGTACTACTGATCATAACATGACTAATACTGTTCTATGACGGACCATGGCTCTAGGTAATCAGCTAAATTGTTGGGTACAAGTACTCCCAGGACTCGATAGCATAAATTAAGAGACATGTCATAAACATGAAACATGTAAACTATAAACTTGATCATCATTTATTCATTGGGCATTTTAACAAACACTTGCATGATTTCATTCTCTTAATAGTTCACACGAGCAATTTATCAAACACTTGTAAGGCATAAAACATGCGCATAACACTAATCAACATGTGAGCACATAATTCAATCATCAAATTCACAATTTGAAGGCTTTAACATGATCTCACATGGTAAGTCATATAAATCAATAAACTCCTCATGAAACTTATCATAACACATGGATTTGAAATTCAAATAATCATTATAAATATGAATATTATCAAACCCATCATAGTATTCATGAAATTCATATACTTGAAGTTTAAAAGCAGATTCTTGGACCCAAGGGTGGAAGAGATGATGATAGGCGAATTTACGCGCCTATATCAATATATTTTGCCCATATTTTAGCCTAGTTTTGAGAACTAATTATCTATTTCATACACTTTTAGTCCTTTTTCCTGTAAATGAGCTAACAAATGTGATTAGGAAAGTTTCAGGTATAAATGATGCAAAATACAGCAATTTATAGCTTACTTGACGCAAAAGAAAGCTCACAAACGAGATGGAAAGGAGCTGGACGCATAAAGGACTAAATCTGCTGCATGGAAAATCTGTCCCGGGCTAAAACAGCATTTCTGAAGACTTTGGGACTTACAGACACAAAGCTGGATTTTTGCCATAATACATTAACCTAGTGCAATTAGGTTATGTGTTTCATTATTCTATTTGGATTATAATTTTGTAACCTTACCCTAGTACATTTGGGTCAAGGATTTCATTAGTATATTAGGATTTGGTTATTTATTTTAGTAGTTTAGTAGGAGTAGGATAGGAGTATTATAAATACCCTATCATGTTAGAGATTTTTAATCACTTCTTCAATAATCAACTCAACAATTTAATTTTCTTCCATCCCTCTCATCTTCCACCACAAACATTCAACTCTTAAATTCCACAACAAGAGAATCGTTACTTGCTACGGAATCACTAAAACCACACGCCTAACACCTCTTTCACACGCCATTCACCATGCAAAACGTGATATCCTTCGCATTCATGGGTAACTAAACCTCTTAGTTGGGGTTATGGAAGCCGAATGAGTTACTATCTATTGCTATGAGCTTGTGAGTTCAAGACACGTATATTGCTTATATCATTATTCTCTTCATCTTAAATCTACATCCTTTGCGGTTCAAACACAAGAACACGCCATTCTAACATCTAACCTGTTCGAGAGAAAGGTTATTTGTCTAGAAAAGAAGACGCATAGACCAACGCCAGGTTAACATTTAACTTGTTCGAGAGAAAAGTTATTTGTCTGGAAAAGAGATAATGTCAAGGTAGTAGGACACCCGTTCCTATTAAAAAGCTAGTGCCGTACCTGGACTAACTTCTTGGAGAATTCGTACCGTTAGACACGCTTTAAGCTCGAGAGAGTTAAAGTGAAATAGTCCTTGTGAGGTCGAGAGACGCTTGGATTTACCATCGACTACAATTCTCTATAAGCAATTGCATGTCAAGACTCTACACACTCATAGCCAATAGAGACGTATACCTCAGAAGGTGGACATAACCCCAACGCCTCAATTCTCATTGTTTACAACACACGTGACAATCTCTCTTTATTTTGCTATTTTCAGTTCTTACATTCTTGTTTTAGTTACATACTACAATCCCCCCATTCTTACGAGACTTGCACTAAAAGTCTAGTAATTTCTCTTGCTTGTTGGCCAAGCTATTCTCTGTGGGATCGATACCCAACCCAGTTGGGTTCTATATTTGCTAACGACCGCTTTACACTCAAACGAGAGCTGTAGATTGAGCGTTATCAAAAATTGGCGCCGTTGCCGGGGAATACAAGTGTCAATCAAGTTCGTGAAAATTACTAGACCCTTTGGTCAAAGATTCTCGTACTTTTACGTTTAGTTTTTGTTTTTGTTTATTGCAGGTTTTTCTTTTAGTGCATGCCCCATACTAGAAGTTCTGGTCAACCGTTATTACCAATCAATCCGGAACCGCAACGAATTAGAAGAATGGAAGCACAAGCGGAAATCGACAGGATGGCTGCTCAACACGAGCAAGCAAGATTAGCTGCTCTTGCCGCTGCTCAAGTCCAACAACAAAACATTGATAATCCTGGACGAGCAACAAATCCTGACGATGAAGATTTAGGAGATGACGAGTTGATCAACCCAAGGCATGGCGCTGAAATGGCAACACCTGCCAACAGACGAGGTCGACAAGCTCGGTACAGATATGATCGCCAACCTTTGCAACCAGCTTTCGACGATGATGATGATGATCTTGATGGTGCCGGAGCCACTGGAGCTATAATTCCACCACCATTAGCGCCCGGAGCCAAGTTCAACATCACTAGCACCATGATTCAGTTATTGCAACTCAAGGGATTATTTGGTGGACTAGCAGGCGATGATCCGAATATGCATCTCATCAACTTTATTTCTACATGCAAGTCTTTTGACAATCCTGGAGTTGGTCAGAATGCTATTCGGTTACGTCTATTTCCATTGTCTCTGTCTGGGGAGGCAACATTATGGTTGAATGGGCTGACTCCTGATTCTATTACAAATTGGAGGCAATTGAGAGACGCTTTCCTAGAAAGATTCTTTCCGCCATCCAAGAGGGCTCAATTGAGAGATGAAATCAGCAACTTTCGTCAGCTTCCCTCTGAAGCTCTTCACGAAACATGGGAGAGGTTCAAGACAAAGCTAGCGAGATGCCCAAACCATCACATGACTAATGTTCACCTCATGGAGATCTTATATAGAGCCTTGAATTCAGTAACTAAACCAGTGGTGGACAACGCAGCTGGAGGTTCTTTTATGGACCTCACCTTTGGTCAAGCAAGCAACATGCTAGATCGTATGACAAAACAAAGTAGAGCTTGGCATACCAGGGATTCTGAGGTAGCAAGCCCCACTTTATCTATTGGCATGTCTGCAGATCAAAGAAGAAGAGAAGAAGAGCGTGATCAAGACATGGCGCACATGAAAACCCAAATGGACCTTCTTACAAAGCATCTATTAGGGAAGACTGAAAAAGTGAAAGCAATTGCGTCAAAAGGAAGAGACGAATCTGATTCGGAAGAGGAGGCCAACTACTTGAACAATCAGGGGGGTTTCCGAGGGAATGCCCAAGGAAACCAAGGTCGGAACTATTATGACAAATCTGGAGGTAAAGACCAAGGTAGTTGGAAGAAAAATAATGAAAATAGTGGTTTGTACGTTCCCCCTGGTAGACGTGATACCACCACATCTAATTCTATGGAAGACATGATGGCTAAGTTATTGAAAGGAGTGGAAGCGACGAACGCGGGAGTTAAGGAGGTTATTGACGATTTGGCCTCCATGAAGCAATTAGTTGATTCTCATTCCACTTCTATCAAGCAACTAGAGCAGCAATTCAGTCAACTTTCAGCAACACTCAACCAAAGAAAAGCCGGCACCTTGCCTAGCGATACGGTGCAAAATCCAAGGACTGATGGGTCATGCATGGCCATCACTACGAGGAGTGGTAAGGTGCTGGAAACTTCAGCAGAAGGCAAGCAAGTAGTTGACGGAACAGCAGACAAGGACGCCACATCTAGTGACGCCACTAGGGAAGACGCCGCAATATCCACTTCCAACGTTAAGGACGTGTTGCCTAGTGACGTGCAGCCTGAAAAAAATAATAAACGGAAGCAAGAGGAGAAGAAAGCCATGGAAAGAACACTTCCATACCCACCACCACCTTTTCCACAAAGATTGAAGAAGGTGGCCGATGACACTAAGTTCAGCAAATTTATGACCATGTTGAAGCAGCTAACTATTAATGTCCCATTGGTAGAGGCACTTGAACAAATGCCTGGGTATGCGAAGTTTATGAAAGATCTTTTGACTAAGAAGAGGGCAGCAAGCTATGAGCTGAAAGAAGATGTGCATCATTGTAGTGCAATAGCTACCCGATCTATAGTTCAGAAGAAGGCCGACCCCGGAGCTTTCACTATTCCTTGCACCGTCGGATCTTTGGACTTTGCTAAAGCATTATGTGACTTAGGAGCCAGCATCAACTTGATGCCATTATCAATCTACAAGAAGTTGGGGTTAGGAGATCCTACACCAACTAATATGAAGCTTGTTATGGCGGATAGGTCGGTAAAACGACCGGTTGGTATTCTATGCGATGTCTTGGTGAAGGTATCTTCATTCATATTTCCAGCAGACTTTGTCATCTTGGATTGCGAAGCAGATTCAGAGGTTCCCATAATCTTGGGACGCCCTTTCCTTGCTACGGGAAGTGTGCTCATAGACTTGAGAGCTAATGAGCTTTCATTCCGAATAAATGATGAAGTGGTGCGCTTTGATGTTTGCAAATCAATGAAGCAACCCAAAGATCTAAGTGTATTTTCTGTGGCTGATGTTGTCGTTGATGACGAGGATGAGTTACTTGCTGAAGAGCAAATTCTTGATGATCCTTTAGAGGTTTTGCTCATGGAAGAAGATGATGATGATGCTGAAATTTCTGAAGATGATATTTGTGCTCTATCGGGATTAGGAGCATATCGCTGTCCTCCTAAGAAGCTGGATCTTGATCTCAAGAATCGACCCACACCACCAGCTAAGCCATCTATTGAAGAACCACCCACATTAGAATTAAAGGAGCTGCCAAGCCATTTGAAGTATGCATTCTTAGGAAGCGGAAACACTCTTCCAGTCATAGTGGCAGCCGATTTAGGTGAGCAACAAGTTGCAGCTCTTATTGCAATTTTACGCAAGTATATTAGAGCTATTGGATGGACCATTGCGGATATCCTTGGTATTCCACCTGGGATTTGCACTCATAAAATTCAGCTCCAAGAAAAGTGCACACCCACCATCGAACACCAAAGACGTCTAAACCCACCAATGCAAGAGGTGGTGAAGAAGGAGATTATCAAGTGGTTAGATGCAGGAGTTGTGTATCCTATTTCTGATAGTACATGGGTAAGCCCAGTACAATGTGTTCCTAAGAAAGGAGGTATGACGGTGGTTGCGAATGCAAAGAATGAGCTTATTCCACTCAGGCCCGTCACTGGATGGAGAGTATGCATGGACTACCGCAAGCTGAATTCTTGGACTCTCAAGGATCACTTCCCCATGCCATTTATGGACCAAATGCTAGATCGATTAGCGGGAAAAGGATGGTTTTGCTTTCTTGATGGTTATTCAGGTTACAATCAGATTTTTATTGCACCAGAAGACCAAGAGAAGACAACGTTTACATGCCCATATGGTACGTTTGCCTTCAAACGTATGCCATTCGGGTTATGTAATGCACCAGCCACCTTTCAGCGATGTATGATGTCTATTTTCTCTGATATGGTAGAAGACACTTTGGAGGTATTTATGGACGACTTTTCAGTTGTTGGGGAGTCTTTCGAAGCATGTTTGGTGAATTTAAGCATGGCATTACAAAGATGTGTTGAGTTCAACCTTGTGCTGAATTGGGAGAAGTGCCACTTCATGGTAAAAGAAGGAATTGTTCTTGGGCACAAGATCTCCGAAAGAGGAATAGAGGTTGATCGCGCCAAAATAGAGGTAATTGAGAAGCTACCACCTCCAATTTCGGTGAAGGGAGTTCGTAGTTTTCTTGGCCATGCTGGGTTTTATCGTAGATTCATCAAAGACTTCTCCAAAATTTCTAGTCCACTATGCAAGCTATTGGAGAAAGATGCGAAGTTTGACTTTAATGATGATTGCTTGAAGGCATTCGAATGCCTTAAAGAAAAACTCATTGAAGCCCCTATCATGGTAACACCAGATTGGACGCTCCCGTTCGAAGTCATGTGTGATGCTAGTGGGGTAGCCGTTGGTGCTGTTCTTGGACAGAGGAAGGAGAAATTATTTCATCCTATCTACTATGCGAGTAAGGTCCTCAATGAAGCCCAAAGGAACTACACCGTCACTGAACAAGAGCTATTAGCGGTTGTGTATGCGTTTGAGAAGTTCCGCGCCTACCTATTAGGTACTAAAGTGATCGTTCATACAGACCATGCAGCTCTTAGGTATCTAATGACAAAGAAGGATGCAAAACCAAGGCTGATTCGATGGGTGTTGCTGCTGCAAGAGTTTGATTTCGAAGTTAAAGATAGACGAGGTTGCGAGAACCAAGTGGCTGATCACCTATCTAGACTTGAGAATGAGTATGTGGCGCAATCAGAAAATCAGATTGGCGATGCATTCCCTGACGAGGAGATATTAGCGACAACAATGGAAGACTTACCATGGTATGCCGACTTTGCAAATTTCGTGGTGAGTAATGTGTTACCTTCCAATTTATCTTACCACCAGAGGAGGAAGTTTATGCATGACATTCAGCACTACTATTGGGATGAGCCTTATTTGTTTCGAAGATGCGCGGATGGTATCATTCGACGATGTATATCCCATGAAGAAGTGCCTACTATATTGGAAGCATGCCACACTTCGCAAGTCGGAGGACATCATGCGGGTAATCGAACAGCAAGAAAAGTCTTGCAAAGTGGTTATTATTGGCCTACAATATTCAGAGATGCACACGACTATGTGAGAAGGTGTGACCAATGCCAACGTCAAGGTGCTATTTCAAAACACCATGAAATGCCCATGTCCACAATTCTGGAGGTAGAACTCTTTGATGTATGGGGTATTGATTTCATGGGACCATTCGTGAATTCGTTTGGAATGAAGTACATCTTGGTTGCTGTGGATTATGTGTCGAAATGGGTTGAAGCTGTAGCATTGGCCGATAATGAAGGAAAGCGTGTTGTAGCGTTTTTAAAGAAGAATATCTTCTCTCGCTTTGGGGTACCTCGTACTATCATAAGTGATGGAGGATCTCACTTCTGCAACAAGCTATTCAAATCTGTATTGGCCAAGTATGGAGTCAAGCAACACAAGGTAGCTACGCCTTATCATCCCCAAACTAGTGGACAAGTGGAGGTTTCCAATCGTGAGATCAAGCAAATCCTTGCCAAGACGGTCAATGCGAATCGGAAGGATTGGTCTCGGAAGCTAGATGATGCATTATGGGCGTATAGGACTGCATTCAAGACACCCATTGGTATGTCACCTTATCAGCTCGTTTATGGGAAGGCTTGTCATCTACCCATCGAGCTTGAATACAAGGCATTATGGGCATTGAAGCACTTGAATCTGAATTGGGATGATGTGAAGAACCTGAGGTTGGAGCAGCTGAACGAGCTAGATGAATTCCGTCTCCATGCATATGAAAGATCAGATTTATACAAGGAGCGGATGAAGAAGTATCACGATCAGCGGATTGTTCGACGACACTTCCAAAAAGGTGACATGGTACTACTCTTTAACTCCAGATTCAAGCTCTTCCCAGGTAAGTTAAAATCAAAGTGGTCTGGTCCATTTAAAGTCACCCACGTCTACTCGTCTGGAGTAGTCGAATTGGCAAATAATGAGGGTGTTATCTTCAAGGTGAATGGCCAACGTGTTAAGCCATATATCGGTCCTCTTGACACGATGAATGACATGGCCATCACTTATCTCGATGAAGTCTAAGTACTCGAGATTACTACGTCGAGCCACGACAATAAATAAGGCGCTAGAAGGGAGGCAACCCTTCGTTTTATTGTTTTATCGTTTTGTCGTTTTAGTATTTTTTCTTTTTGATAAATGAAAATCCAAAAATAAGAGTCGTGCCACGACCAAAACTAAGGCGCTTGGTGGGAGGCAACCCATCGTACTAATCGTTTTCATTTGTTCGAGCAAATATAGGTGCAAGAAGTATGCAACGAGGAGATTGATTTCAATTGACGATTTGGTCGCATTGTATGGTAAAGTCGGTAAGTTAGGAATGGTGATGCATAAGGCTATGGATTGAGCCTTTCTCACGTCATAATAGGCTTCGAGAAAGGCTAGGCCTTGGTAAAAATAGGCCACGAACGATGCACAACCTATTCTATAGCCTAAGGACTCGGAATCTAGTGTGCTATACCCTATGCGCCGCCTATTCCTAGGTGTGCTTTTGACTATGCGCCGCCTATGCTATGGCATTTGAGATACTGAGACCAAATGCCATACCATATGCGCCGCATATGCCTAGATATGCCATACCATGTGCGGCGCATATGTCCCATTATGCCATGGACAATGCGCCGCATATACATGTGATATGCCGAGGGATATGCGCCGCATATAGGGTGATTTTGTCCCCAAATCCGAGTGTAAATGGGTCATAACCCGACCCATCCTCCTCCTATATAAAGGGGACTTGTTTTTATTTCACAAACACATTAGAATCAACCCTAAAGGCGCCGCATATCATCCCAAATCCTCTCAAATTTTTCTTCCTTTGTTCTTCCAATCCACAACAACTTCTCCACAATCTTCAAGCAAGTAAGTGCTCTCTTATTCTTCATCTATTTATCGTAAGTACTATTTTACTATGCTTATTATTAAATGCTAAAACATGTGAGATTAGTGGTGATGTTCATGTGATTGGATAATTGTTGCAAAAATCGTGTGATTGAATGAATACGAATGAAATTCTTGACTTGTTTCCGACTTGAATTTTGTTTCAATGGCATTGTTATGATACTTGCTGAACATATATGGCTATGAATATTGCTTGAAAGTGTTGTTTGGATGCTTGCATGATTCACCATCCCGGCCATCGGGATAAGGTTATAGTGACTATCGACGTAGGAGGTAGTGTTGGTTGTTTGAATAGCAATTCCATGTGGTAACTCCTATGTTATAGTATCGCTATATGCACCATGACAAACGTCCAAATAGCTGTTCATAAGTGATGTCATGCTGATTTTCTTGTCGGAATACAATCCTAAGACGTATGTCGACGAAGTCTGAGTACTCGACCACGTTCACTTCACTGATTTGTGCTAACAAGATTAAGTGTGGGGTGGTACCCCTAATGCTTGCATATAGATTGTATAAAGTGCGATTGTGCTGCATCTAACATTATTTCTAGTCTCAGGTACAATGGCACCGAAAGCAAGGCAAGGCATGGAGAAGGCTACCACAACCCGCAAGGACAAGAAGAGAAGCCGAAAAGACCAAGGCGAATCATCTTCCGCACACCCACCACGCAGAATGTTCGGAATCAAATGGGTTCTTGAGGAAGAAGCCAAGGCATGGTACAGCAGCAACAAAGAAAAGAAATATGTGCACGTCGACTTAATCAACAAGGAGACCTTAGCAAAGAAGGAGCCGCAAATGTTGGCTAAGATTATGGCTTTGAAGCTGGATTTCATCTTCCGTGACATGGGAGAGTGTAATCTTGACTTGACAAGAGAGTTTTATGCCAACTGGTCGCCAAACACAACAGGCAACGAAGTCAAAATTCGGGGCCAAGTGTTACAGCTTACAGCGGATTGGATCAACTCGTTTCTAGGCCTACCTTCGGTCGACACTGCACCATACAAAGAGCTGTACAGCAGGCCTCCTTACAGAGCTATAAGACACACGCTTTGTGGAAGCAGATCGATGGCGAGATGGGGCAGACATAAGGAAACAGGCCGTCACAACACATTCCCCTATGCTCCACTAAATAGGGAAGCAAGAATCTGGATGCGCATTGTCAACTCATGCCTCATTCCTGGGACGCAATACACAAAGATATCGAGAGATAGAGTGTGTCTGGTTTATGCATTGATGACAAATGTCCCTATCAACTTTGGGGCAATCATTCGATCGACCATGAGAAAAGCCAGACTCCACAGCAGGTCCCATTTCACATTCGGCAATTTGTTGACAGCAATGTTGCGGAAGGAGGATATAGAAGAGGAACCAGCTGACCACAAACTCCCACATACCCCAAAGAAGGTTGACCTCACCAAGGTCAAAGATGCTGAAACAACGCATGGAGTCAACCTTACCACTGCGGAGAGACATGCTCGTGACGAGAGTTTCTTCCGTCATCTCTATGGCATGACGAGATTCACTATGATGAGTGGTGGACGTATTCCAACTGCTGAAGAGCTCCAACAGCTGGACCACGACTACCCTATGAACAGACATGCCCGGGAGATGTGTGGAGTAGGAGTCTATTTCGAGGAACCTCTTGATGATGACGTGCCAACTGATGATGATAGACGCCTGCCTGATTCTGACGCTGAAGAGAACTCTGACGATGACTCTTACGATGACTCGGACGAAGGGGGTATGACCCCCGACATTGAGGAAGAGTCTGACTAATCAGGTTCTTCGACTTTATTTTCCACTGAGGGCAGTGTCTAGTCTAAGTGTGGGGTGGCAGAATCTGCATGCTATGTTTGTATGTTCGCTTGTTTTACTTGTTTTACTTCGTTTTTAGTCCAATTTTTTCGTTTGACGTTTTTTTGTTTTTTAGGAGTAAAAATTTTTTTTCTAGCTACGCATGAAATTATTTTGATAGGCAGCATGAGATTATACCAAGAGTATGTGCTAAAATTGTGACTATTGAGACATTTAGGCTCTAGTTGTGACTCATTATGTGATAGTGTGTGATTCAATTCCTTCACCTGTTGGGTTGAGAGTCTATATTACTGCCAATCAAGTCGACCATGTGCCTTGTGTGTGTGAGATTAATAGTATATTCTATGTATGTGGCTGATGCTAGAACTTGCCTGGTATGTATGCAAAGCGAAAATAAGGAATGTAAGTTTAGGATATGATTTAGGCATTTCTTTGGCAACCTATATGTGTTTACCTTTAGTTTTTCCTACCCATGTAAATCATCCTAGTTAAACCCTTTTGAGCCTTTAGCCTATTTCTTTGACAACCTTGTATGTAAGCCTAATCCATTTTTTTCAAGACCTAATTTGATCCAAATTCCTAAGTGCTTTAAAGTGAATAAGTCATGTGACAACATAAGAGGAAATTGGGTGAGTATGATGCTTTAAATTGTAATGGTGCTTGAATGCGTTATGAAAAAGAAGAAAGTGCTATCATAAGAGGTATTTTGTGAAAAGAAAAAGGAAAAGAAAGCTGAAAAGTGAGTTGTGCTTAAAAGTGAAAAATAAAAGATGAGAACAAGGGTGGAAGAATAAAATAACGAAAGGTTGAGAGAACAAAGTGTCAATGATACAATGTGATGTATTAAAGTGCTTAGGAACTTAGTCACTATTTCTGGCCAAAATAGTCCTACCCGTCCCTTAGACTATATTACAACCATCTAAAGACCTACTTGATCCTAATCCTAACATTCCGACATTTAGTAGAGTACTACATTAAGGGCAAGCTTATGGTCATTAGTTGCTACATATGAATTTTTTGTGAGAGTGAGTGCAAGGACACTTGGATACCCATGTTTGAAAAATATGCTATATTTGTGAGTGATTATGGGTACTATATTGTGAGACACACATGGTTGATGAGTTTTGGATAGTTGTATATGATTCTATGTACCTTAACGTTTGCATGCAAGTTGATCACCATCACGAGTCTATGCTTGAGGTTAAATTGTTTCTACTTATAATCAGAAAGCTACTCTTCGTTGATAATTGTTGTGCTTGTCTTGAAGAATGTTTTGTGTTGTTTCTGTAAAAACCTTAAGTTGATGCTTAGAAGGACATGATATGTTGTTCGAGGACGAACAAAGCTCTAAGTGTGGGGTGTTGATGATAGGCGAATTTACGCGCCTATATCAATATATTTTGCCCATATTTTAGCCTAGTTTTGAGAACTAATTATCTATTTCATACACTTTTAGTCCTTTTTCCTGTAAATGAGCTAACAAATGTGATTAGGAAAGTTTCAGGTATAAATGATGCAAAATACAGCAATTTATAGCTTACTTGACGCAAAAGAAAGCTCACAAACGAGATGGAAAGGAGCTGGACGCATAAAGGACTAAATCTGCTGCATGGAAAATCTGTCCCGGGCTAAAACAGCATTTCTGAAGACTTTGGGACTTACAGACACAAAGCTGGATTTTTGCCATAATACATTAACCTAGTGCAATTAGGTTATGTGTTTCATTATTCTATTTGGATTATAATTTTGTAACCTTACCCTAGTACATTTGGGTCAAGGATTTCATTAGTATATTAGGATTTGGTTATTTATTTTAGTAGTTTAGTAGGAGTAGGATAGGAGTATTATAAATACCCTATCATGTTAGAGATTTTTAATCACTTCTTCAATAATCAACTCAACAATTTAATTTTCTTCCATCCCTCTCATCTTCCACCACAAACATTCAACTCTTAAATTCCACAACAAGAGAATCGTTACTTGCTACGGAATCACTAAAACCACACGCCTAACACCTCTTTCACACGCCATTCACCATGCAAAACGTGATATCCTTCGCATTCATGGGTAACTAAACCTCTTAGTTGGGGTTATGGAAGCCGAATGAGTTACTATCTATTGCTATGAGCTTGTGAGTTCAAGACACGTATATTGCTTATATCATTATTCTCTTCATCTTAAATCTACATCCTTTGCGGTTCAAACACAAGAACACGCCATTCTAACATCTAACCTGTTCGAGAGAAAGGTTATTTGTCTAGAAAAGAAGACGCATAGACCAACGCCAGGTTAACATTTAACTTGTTCGAGAGAAAAGTTATTTGTCTGGAAAAGAGATAATGTCAAGGTAGTAGGACACCCGTTCCTATTAAAAAGCTAGTGCCGTACCTGGACTAACTTCTTGGAGAATTCGTACCGTTAGACACGCTTTAAGCTCGAGAGAGTTAAAGTGAAATAGTCCTTGTGAGGTCGAGAGACGCTTGGATTTACCATCGACTACAATTCTCTATAAGCAATTGCATGTCAAGACTCTACACACTCATAGCCAATAGAGACGTATACCTCAGAAGGTGGACATAACCCCAACGCCTCAATTCTCATTGTTTACAACACACGTGACAATCTCTCTTTATTTTGCTATTTTCAGTTCTTACATTCTTGTTTTAGTTACATACTACAATCCCCCCATTCTTACGAGACTTGCACTAAAAGTCTAGTAATTTCTCTTGCTTGTTGGCCAAGCTATTCTCTGTGGGATCGATACCCAACCCAGTTGGGTTCTATATTTGCTAACGACCGCTTTACACTCAAACGAGAGCTGTAGATTGAGCGTTATCAAGAGACCCTTGGATGAACAACTCACATACCTTTATTGAAGAATTTCTAAAAGTTTATGGTTGAATCTTGAGTTCTTGATTTGAAATTTAAGCACCTAAGGTTTTGTTCTTGAGCTAATTGGAGAATGAGTGTGTATATTTACTCTCCAAAGGGCTTAATTTCGTGTTTTAAGGGATCAAGGACGTGGAGAAAAGACCCAAATACACCCTAGAATGCGGTTTTTTAATAACTGTAAACTGGGCTATTGACGCACAGGTTGACGCGGGGTGTCGATGCCATCGATGAGATAGCCAGCGCGTCGATCTATGTTCGTACTGATTCACTAGAATTGGACGCTGGTAGCTAGGGAAAATATTAATCAACATGATAGTCGATTCAGCGCGCCAAGATCTCATTGATCCACTATTTTAGGGTTCCAAAGGGGTTTGAAACAAAGTCCAAAAATTCCAAAACTTGTCCGGAAACACCTACGGACATTTCTGATCATGAATCAACCTAAACATCAATATTTAATGGGCGTAAAGGTCATGAAATAAGATTGTCAACCTTCATAGGCTAAAATGACACTATGTCTGAGTACTTAGCTAAAAATATTGTAAGTCTAGGGTCCCTTGACAATCCTAAAGGGCTGAATTAAGCTTAGAATTTTGTGGGGTCTTACATTATCTCCCCCTTGGGAACATTCGTCCTCGAATGAGACTACTGAGACTGAGAATACTGAGAAACTAAACTTAGACACTGGGCATGTACAACTGAGACATGGTTTCATGACTGAGATCACTGATACACTGAATTATTATACTGAGCATGCATATCTGATGCATGAGTACATAGATGAACAAGATTCATAAATAAATGATTAGGATTACAGATAAACTTAATTTATTTATTGAACATGCATATCTGATGCATGGATACATAACTGTACTGACTCATGAAAGTATAACTGAACATGCAGTGATAACTGATACCAAGTTTGTAACTAAAATCTAAACATAAAACTAATTAATCTTAAGGAAACTATTAACTTAAGCTGAGTCTGGATTAGCAAAAAATAGATGAGGATACTTGGTTCACATGTCTACTTCTTCTTTCCAAGTAGCTCCCTCAGCGGACTGTTTCGCCAAAGAACTTTGACTAGAGGAACTTCTTTTTTCCTTAGCCTGTGAATCTGATAGTCAAGGATTTCGACTGGGATCTCTTTAAAAGAGAGGATATTCTGAATATCTATGCCCTCAATAGGGACTACGACTGCTGGGTCACATATGCATTTCTTCAGCAAACAGACATGGAACACTGGATGAATTGAAGATTAATCTGAAGGTAAGACAAGCTACGTTTTCAAAACTACTGTGGATTTAGTAAGGACCGATATATCAGAGACTGAGTTTCCCCTTCTTGCCAAAATGCTTTACCCCTTTCATAAGAGAGATCTTCAAGTACACATAGTCACCAATCTCAAACTTGAGATCTTTTCTGCGCATGATTTCTGTCGGCTCTGAGCTATCTTAAGCCTTTACCTAATCAACTAGAGCTTCTCTAAGGTGTCAAACACCAAGCTTCCCTACTACTGCAGCCTCACCCACTTGAAACTAACCAATGGGAGATCTATACCTTCTCCCATAAAGTGCCTCAAATGAAGCTATCTGAATACTGGAATGATAGCTGTTGTTATATATAAAGTCAATCAAAGGCAAGTGGTCATACCAACTACCTTTAAAATCTATTGCACATGGTCACAACATATCTTCTAATGTCTGAATGGTCCTTTTTGCTTGACCATCTGTCTGAGGATAAAAGCTGTACTAAGATAAACTCGGTTACCAAGACCCTTTTAGAATGCTTTCTAGAAATTAAAGGTGAACTGGGCACCTCTATCTGAGATAATGGACAACGGAACGCCATGCAACTGACCAACTCTCTCATATAGAGTTTGGTGTAATCCTCAGCTAAATAGGAGGTATGAATTGAAAGAAAATGAGCTGATTTGGTCATCCTGTCTACAATGACCCAAACTAAATTATGCTGACAACGAGTATGAGGCAAACCCATTACAAAGTCCATGTTCACTTCTTCCCATTTCCAGGTGGGAATACTGAACTCCTGCATAGACTTACTAGGATTCTGATGGTCAATCTTAACCTGCTGACATATTGAGCACTTAGACATAAACTCTCAATGTTTCTATTCATCCCACTCCACCAATAGATCTCTCACAAATCGCGGTACATCTTGGTAACCCTGGATGAATAGAGTAGCGCATACCATGCACCTCTATGAAAATTCACTTCCTTAAGTCATCTACACCTGGCACATACAGACGACCCTGACAATGCAAAACACCATCTCCCCCTTGGGTGAAAACCTCTACCTTCTAATTTCTGACTGATTCCTTTAACTGGACTAGATTAGGATCCCTATCCTATTTTTTATTTACTTCAGAAACTAGGGATAATTCTGAGTTACTCTGCACCCACACTCTACCTTCTGCTGAATCGACTAAGTGAATACTTAGTTGGGATAGCTGATGAACTTCCTGGGCTAACTTCTTCTTACCCGGCCTTGCTCGGATGATACAGTCATAACATTAGCCTTGCCTAGATGATACAGAACACTCATGTCATAGTATTTCAACAATTCCAACCACCTTCTCTGGCGGAGGTTGAGGTTTTTCTGAGAGAACACATACTGTAGGCTCTTATAATCAGTGAACACATCAACGTACACACCATACAAGTAATGCCTCCAAATATTTAAGGAAAAAACTACTACTGCTAACTCAGGATCATGAGTAGGATAGTTCTTCTCATGAGGATTAAAATGTCTAAAGGCATAGACTATGAATTTATCTCTCTACATGAAAATACAACGTAATCCAACTCTAGAAGCATCACAGAACACAACAAAACCGCCGAAACCATTTGGTAGGATCAACACTGGAGCTGTAGTGAGTTGAGTCTTCAACTCTTGAAAACTCTTCTTACAAGAATCTGACCACTGGAACTGGACTTTCTTCTGAGTTAATCTGGACATAGGGGATGCAATAGATAAAAATCCCTCAACAAACCATCGGTAATAGCTAGCTAAACCTAAGAAACTCCTAATATCTGACAGAGATATGGGCCTGGGCCAATTTCTCACTGCTTCAGTCTTTTGGGGATCAACTGTAATGCCATCACCAAAATTACATGGCCAAGGAATGCTACTGATCTTAGCCAAAATTCATACTTACTAAATTTAGCAAATAGCTGATGGTTTCTGAGAGTCTGGAGTATTATTCTGAGATGGTATACATGATCATGTTCACTATGGGAGTAAACAAGAATGTCATCTATGAAGACTATGACGAACATATCTAAGTACTGCTTGAACACACGGTTCATTAAGTCCATGAAAGCTGCTGGGGCATTGGTAAGACCAAAGAACATGACTAGAAATTCGAATTGACTATACCAAGTTTAGAAAGCTATTTTTGGGATGTCACTTTCCCTAACTCTGAGTTGATGATAGCCTGATTTGAGGTCTATCTTAGAGAAATAGCTGACACCCTAAAGTTGGTCAAACAAGTCATCGATTCTGGGGAGCGAATACTTATTCTTGATCGTAACTTTATTTAACTGATGGTAATCTTTACATATTATAAGAGAATCGTCTTTATTATGCATGTATAAAACTGGTGCGCCCCACAGGGATATACTGGGTCTGATGAATCTCTTACCTAAGAGATCCTTTAACTGTTCTTTCAATTCTCTGAGTTTTGCTGGAGCCATTCTGTATGTCGGGATAGATATAGGCTGAGTATCTGGGAGAAGATCAATTTCAAAATCAATTTTCTTTTCGAGAGGAACTCCGAGAAGATCTTATGGAAACATATCTGGGAATTCATACACCACTGATACTGATTCCAGAGTAGGGGTTTCTGAACTAGAGTCCTGGACTCGAATGAGATGGTAGACATATCCCTTAGATATCATCTATCTAGCCCGAAGGTAAGATATAAGTTAACACATAAGTGCTGAAGTACTACCCCTCTACTTTAGGACGGGTTCATTCAGAAACTGAAACTGGACAATTCTGTTTCTGTAGTCGACTGAGGCATAGCAGGAATGAAGCCAATCCATGCCGAGAATGACATTAAAATCAATCATCTCTAATTCAACTAAATCTACTGAAGTGACTTTCTGAGATATCATAATCGGACAGTTCCTGTATACCCACCGGGCTATGATAGATTTACCTACTGGGGTAGAAACTGAGAAGGGCTTTGCTAGAATTTTGGGATTGATTCCGAAATGAAATGCTATATATAGCGTAACAAAAGAAAAAAAGCTCCTGGATCTAGCAAAGCGTAAACATGCAAATAAAAAACTTATAACGTAACAGTGACCACATTAGGAGAAATTTCCTGATCTTGTCGAGACTAAAGATCATAGAGTTTGTTTGGGAGCTGACTGATGATAGGCGTATTTACACGCCTAAACACCATAATTTACCCATATTTTAGGCTAAGTTTTAAGGACAAAATATATAATTCCTGCACTTTTAGTCCTTTTTCCTGTAAGTGAGCTAACAAACATGATTAGCAAGTTTTCAGGTATAAATGATGAAGATTTCAGCATTTTATGGATAACTTGACGCCAAAGGAAGCTTTACGAAAGAAGGAAAGCAGCGTTTGGACACCTATGGACTAAAAGTGATGCATGGATAACTTGTCCTGGGCAAAAACAACATTTACAAAGACTTGGGGATCAACAGTAACTTAGTAGGATTAAGACAAGTATGCAGTAACCCAGTAGGACTAGGACAAGGATAAAAACCCTATTTCAATAGGACTAGGATATGAATTTTATATAAACCCTATTTTGCTGAAACTTTTTAGCATTCTCTTCTTATTCCCCCTTCTATTCCTTCACATTCTAATAAATTCTTATTCACTCATTAATTAATTCAAGTCTTTTTCATTCAACGTTTGATCCTAATTTACGTTACACTTTCTGACAGAGAAAGCACGACCCTTGTGACCAACGTGAGATCATGATGATGTTTATTGTGATCTCCGTTGCAATCATGAGTAGCTAAACTTCTCTGTTAGGGTTATGGAAGCCTTATGAGATACTATCTATTGCTATGAGTTTGTGAATTCTTGACACGTATGCTGCTTATATCATTACTCTCTTCATCTTAATTTAAATTCTTGTGGTTGCGAACATATAGAATACACCAGTATAGCATTAACTTGTTCGAAAGAAAGGTTACATGTCTGGAAAAGAGATAATATCAAGGTAATAGGGCGCCAACCCCTGTTAAAAAGTTAGTGCCGTAACTGGATTAACCTCTTAGAGAATCTGTACCATTAGATACGCTTTAAGCTCGAAAGAGTTAAAGTGAAATAATCCTTGATGGTCGAAAGACGCCTGGATTTACCATTGAATACGATTCTCTATAAGCGCATGCATGTCTGAATTCCGCATAACTCATAGTCAATAGATACGTATAACTCATAAGGTGGACATAAACCTAATTCTCAATTCTTATTGATCAAAACCAACCAAACAATCCATTTTACTCTTCTATTTTTTGTTCTTACGTTATTATTATTTTGTTACTCACGCTACAATCCCCCCCTTTTACGAAACTTTCACCAAAAGTCTAATAATCTTTGCTTACTTAGTGACCAAGTATTCTCTGTGGGATTCGACACCCAACCCAGTTGGGTTCTATATTTGACAACGATCGCTTACACTCTTATGAGAGCTGTAGTTTGAGTGTTATAAAAAATTGGCGCCGTTGCTGGGGAATACGATTGTCTACTAAGTTTGTGATAATTACTAGACCCTTTGGTCAAAGATTCTTGTACTTTACTTTTAGTTGTTGTTTTTGTTTTCTGCAGGTTTTGTTAAGTGCATGCCGAATACTCGAAGTTCTGGTCAACCATTATTACCCATAAACCTTGAACCACAACGTATTGGCAGGATAGAGGCGCAACGTGACATTGAGAGAAGGGCTGCTCAACAGGAGCAGGCTAGATTAGCTGTGTTGGCCGCTGCTCAAGTGCATCAACAAAATATTGATAACCCTGGGTGAGCAGCAGATCTTGATGATGAGGACTTGGGTGATGATGAGTTACTAAACCCAAGGTGTGATGCTGAAGTTGTGACACCGGCAAACAGAAGAGATCGTCAAGCAAGATTTCGGCCTGAACGCCAAGCCGTGTAAATACCATTTGATGATGATGATGATGATCTTGATGGAGCTGGTGCCACAGGAGCTATTATTCCTCTGCCATTGGCACCCGGAGCCAAGTTCAATATCACTAGCACCATGATTCAACTTTTGCAACTCAAGGGATTATTTGGTGGACTAGCAGGCGATGATTCGAATATGCATCTGATCAGCTTTATCTCTACATGCAAGTCATTCAAAAATCCAGCCGTTGGACAGAATGCTATTCGACTGCGTTTATTTCCATTGTCTCTATCTGGGGAGGCAACTCTGTGGTTGAACGGGCAGACTCCTGATTCTATTATAAATTGGAGGCAATTGAAAGACGCTTTCCTAGAAAGATTCTTTCCGCCATCCAAGAAAGCACAGTTGAGAGATGAGATCAGCAATTTTAGATAGCTTCCAACTAAAGCTCTCCACAAAATATGGGAGAGGTTTAAGAAGAATCTTATGCGGTGCCCAAATCATCATATGACCAATGTCCACTTGATGGAGATATTATACAGAGCTTTGAATTCAGTAACTAAGCCAGTGGTTGATAATGCTGCAGGTGGGTCATTCATGGACCTTACTTTTAATGAAGCAAGTGGTATGCTAGATCGTATAACAAAGCAGAGTAGTGCTTGGCATACCAGGGATTCGGAGGTAGCAAGCTCTACTATATCTATTGGCATGACCGCAGAACAGAGGCGAAGAGAAGAGGAGCGTGACCAGGATATGGCTCACATAAAAATACAGATGGATCTTCTTACAAAGCATCTATTATCAGGGAAGACCGAATAAGTCAAAACGGTTGCGTCAAAAGGAAGAGACGAATCCGATTCTGAGGAAGAAGCCAACTACTTGAACAATCAGGGGGGTTTCTGAGGCAATTACCAAGGAAACCAAGGTCGGAACTATTATGATAATTCTGGAAACAAGGACCGTGATCAAGGTAGTTGGAAGAACAATACTGACAGGAGTGGCGTGTATATTCCTCCTGGAAGACATGACGCTACTGCATCTGGTTCCGAAAATATGTCCATGGAAGATATGGTGGCTAAGCTGTTGAAAGGAGTAGAGGCAACCAACACGGGAGTAACAGAGGTAATCAATGATTTGTCCTCAATGAAGTAATTAGTTGACTCGCATTCCACTTTAATAAAACAGCTAGAGCAATAATTGAGTCAATTATCTATGGCATTCAACCAAAGAAAGGCTGGAATGCTACCCAACAACACAGTGCAAAACCCAAGGAACGATGGAACATGCATGACCATTACTACCAGGAGTGGTAAGGTGCTAGAAACTTCATCCAAAGGTACGCAAGTGATCAATGCAGAATCTGAAGGCGCCGATGAAGCTACAGAAGACGTTAGTAATGTCACCCCGCCACGTCCACTGCCCAAAAAGATCGCTAATCCGAAGCAAGAGGAAACGAAAGTCGTGGAGAAAACTATTCCCCTTCCACCACCACCTTTTCCTCAAAGACTAAAGAAGAGAATCAATGATACCAAGTTTAATAAATTCATGTCAATGTTAAAACAGTTAACCATTAATGTTCTGTTGGTAGATGCGCTAGAACAGATGCCTGGCTACGCAAAATTTATAAAGGATCTTCTGAGAAAGAAGCGGGCAGCAAGCTATGAGCCGGCAGATGATATTCATCATTGTAGTGCAATTGCCACAAGGTCCTTAGTACAGAAAAAGGCAGACCCTGGTGCTTTCACTATTCCTTGCACGGTTGGATCTATGAATTTTGCTAAGGCATTGTGCGATTTGGGAGCTAGCATCAATTTGATGCCACTATCCGTCTACAGAAAGTTGGGGTTGGGCGACGCTACACCAACTAATATGCGGCTCGTGATGGCAGATAGGTCGGTAAAACGACCTGTGGGTATCTTGAATGATGTGTTGTTGAAGGTGTCTACCTTCATTTTTCCTGCAAACTTTGTGATTTTGGATTGCGAGGTGGATTCTGAAGTTCCCATAATCTTGGGACGTCCTTTACTTGCAACAGAAAGTGTGCTTATTGACATGAGAGCTAATGAGATGTTATTTCGGTTGAATGACGAAGTGGTCCATTTTGATGTATGCAAAGCAATGAAGCAGCCCAGCGATATGAATGTGTTCTCTGTAGATGATGCTTGTTATGAGGATCAGAAAAACTTGTTTGTAGAGAAGCAGCCTATTGATGAGCCATTGTCTGCTGCGCTGCTGAATGTTGAGCATGAGGACGATGAAGATTATAAAGAAACTATGTGTGCTCTAACAGAAATAGGGTCCTATTCTCATACTCCTAAACAACCGAACCTTGATCTTAAGAATCAACCGTCACCAACAGTGAAGACTTCCATTGAAGAGCCACCAGTGCTAGAATCGAAAGAGCTCCCCAATTATCTAAGGTATGCATTCTTGGGAAGTGGAAATACACTTCCTGTGAGTGTGGTGGATGATTTAAGTAAACAGCACGTAGAGGCTCTCATCTCTGCTCTGAAGAGATACAAGAGAGTTATGGGTTGGACTATTGATAATATAATTGGTATCCCTCCTGGGATATGTATGCACAAGAGTCATATCAACGAAGATTGCATGCCTACAAGTAAGCATCAGAGTCATCTGAATCCATTCAGAAAACGATGCACCATCTATCTCGATGAAGTCTAAGTAATCGAGATAGCTATGTCGTGCCGCGACAATAAATCAAGCGCTTGATGGGAGGCAACCCATCGTTTTTAATTGTTTTTGTTGTTTTTGTTTTCTTAGGATTTTGTCGAGCCACGACCAAAACTAAGGAGCTTGATGGTAGGCAACCCATCGTTCTAATTGTTTTTGTTGTTTTTAAGTAAATGTAGGTGCAAGAGGTGTAAAGGAGGAGATTGATTTCAAATTTTGATTTGGAAGTATTGCATGCCGAAGGTGGTAAGTTAGG
Source organism: Capsicum baccatum var. pendulum (assembly GCA_030864225.1). Taxonomy (NCBI): domain Eukaryota; kingdom Viridiplantae; phylum Streptophyta; class Magnoliopsida; order Solanales; family Solanaceae; genus Capsicum; species Capsicum baccatum. The sequence continues at coordinate 235,988,622 of CM061556.1, read as the reverse complement.
AATGAAGAAGCAAAAGGCTATGGGTTAGGTGTTGCCTATGAAAATATAGGCAAAGAAAAAGGCAAGGCCTATGTAAATCTAGGCCACGAACAAGGCAAGGCCTATGCTATGGCATAAGCTCTCGGATTCTAGAGTGCCATAGCATAGGCGCCGCCTATGCTCAACAATGCCATAGCATAGGCGCCGCCTATGCAAAAGCCTTCTGCTCAACTACCAGAGCATTAGGCATGGCCTATTCTATGGCCTTCTGCTCAACTAGGCAAAGCTAAAGGCGCCGCCTATGCCATTGCCTTTGCTCTCTGAATATACAATGCCATAGCATAGGCGCCGCCTTTGCCTCCCAAAACTCTCAAAACTTTAATTTTTGCTCTTTTAACTTTGCAAGAACATCTTCCAAGGCCATCAACCAAGTAAGTACTTCTTTGCTCTTCTTTTATATTACATAAGTATTACAATACTACGCCTATAATAAGTTGTTAAATCGTGAAGTAGTGTTGGTGATTTGAATGTGGTTGATACAACTAAGTGAGTGAAAGAATATGTATGGATGCTCTTGACTTGTTTCCAACTTGTATTTGATTTTGATACACTGTCGTACTTTTGCGAAATCGACATGGTCAAGATAATCGCATAATCTTGTAACTTGAAAGCTTACATGTTGAAATGACTTGTTCATTGAGATGAAAATCATGGGTGACTACAAACATGCGATGTTGTGATTATTTCTATGCCATAAATTGATACGATATCTATGTAGTACTTTTGTTCAAAAGATGCATTAGTCCAAACACGAAAGCATTGTCAAGATTGAATAACGTTAAGAGGACATGAAAGTATGACTGTGATAAACATATTGTTGGAACATATCACCTAAATGTATGTCGATGAAGTCTGAGTAATTGACATCATTCACTTAATTAGTTTGTGTCAACAAATTAAGTGTGGGGTAGTGCCACTATTGTCTGTTTGTCGATTGAATCTTCCGAGATGAAGCTAAACATGACTTTATTGAGATCTCAGGTAGAATGGCACAAAAAGGACGACAAGGAAAAGAAAAAGCGCCCACCACACAGAAAGGTAAGAAAAGAGGAAGAAAAGAGCAAGATAAATCCTCCGTGCTGCAAATACCTCGACGCACTCTTGGAATCAAGTGGGGTACTTATGAGGAACTTCTGAGGATGATGACTCTGATGATGATTCCGACGCAGGGGGTATGACCCCAGATATAGAGGAGGAGTCCGACTAACCAGGTTCTTCTTATTTATTTTCCACTAAGGGCAGTGTGTCCCGTCAAAGTATGGGGTGCTAGTATTTGTATGCTATACTTCTTTATCTGCGTTTTCTTATTTATGTTTGTTTGTTTTAATTTTTTTTTTAGGAATTTTTTTTTGTTACAAACTTTGCATAAAATTGTTCTGATAGGCAGCATGGTATTATGACAAGAGTCTGTGATAAAATCATTACTATTGAGACGTTTAGGCTCTAAGTGTGACTCACTGTGTGATAATTGTATGGTTTAATTCCTTCATACGTTGGGTCAAGAGTCTATACGGCTGCCAATAAAGTCAACCATATGCCTTGTGTGTGTGAGATGATAGTATATTCTATGTTTGTGGCTGATGCTAGAACTTGCCTGGTATGTATGTAAAGCGAAATAATGAGTGTGAGTTAGGAGATGATTTAGGCATTTCTTTGGCAACCTGTGATTGTTTACCTTCGTTTTATCTACCCATGGACATCATCCTAGATAACCCCCTTTGAGCCTTTAGCCTATTTTCTTTGACAGCCTGATATGTAAGCCTAATCCATTTTTTTCAAGACCATAATTTGTTCCAAATTCCTAAGTGCTTTAAATTGTAAAGTCATGTGACAAAATAAGAGGAAATTGGGTGAGAGTAGTGCCTTAAAGTGAATTGGTACTTGAATTCGTTATGAAAAAGAATGGTTATCATAGAGGCGTGTTATAAAAAAAAAGAGAGAAAAATGAAAAGGAAAATAAAAAGTTAATTCTGTTCAAAATTGAATAACAAAAGAGGTGAGAAGGGGTGGTAGATTAAAATAAAGTAGAAAGGTTGTTTGAAAGAAAGTGTTAATGGCATAATGTGATGTATTAAAGCGCTTAGGAGCATAGTCACTATTTCTGGCCAAAATAGTCCTACCCGTCCCTTAGCCAACATTACAACTTGTAAAAGACCTATTTGATCCTAAGCTTAGAATTCTGATATTTAGTGGAGCGTTACACTAAGGGCAAGCCTATGGTCATCAGTTGCAACATATGAATTCTTTGTGAGAGTGAGAGCAAGGATAATCTTATACCCATGTTCGAAATATATACAATACTTGTGAGTGATTATGGGTGATATATCTTGAGACACACATGGTTGATGAGTTTTGGGTAGTTGTGTATGATTCTTTATACATTAACTTATGGATACGAATTCACCATCATCACGAGTCTATGTTAGAGGTTGAATTATTTCTAGTAGTGATCAGAAAACTACTCTTTGTTAATAATTGTTGTGCCTGTCTTGATGAATATTTTGTGCTGTTACTGTGGAAATCCTAAGTAGATGTTTATATGGACATGATATTTTGTTCAAGGACGAACAAAGCTTTAAGTGTGGGGTGTTGATGATAGGCGTATTTACACGCCTAAACACCACAATTTACCCATATTTTAGGTTAAGTTTTAAGGAAAAAATATATAATTCCTGCACTTTTAGTCCTTTTTCCTGTAAGTGAGCTAACAAACATGATTAGCAAGTTTTCAGGTATAAATGATGAAGATTTCAGCATTTTATGGATAACTTGACGCCAAAGGAAGCTTTATGAAAGAAGGAAAGCAGCGTTTGGACACCTATGGACTGAAAGTGATGCATGGATAACTTGTCCCGGGTAAAAACAACATTTACAAAGACTTGAGGATCAGCAGTAACTTAGTAGGATTAGGACAAGTATGCAGTAACCCAGTAGGACTAGAACAAGGATAAAAACCCTATTTCAATAGGACTAGGATATGGATGTTATATAAACCCTATTTTGCTGAAACTTTTCAGCATTCTCTTCTTATTCCCCCTTCTATTCCTTCCCATTCTAATAAATTCTTATTCACTCATTAATTAATTCAAGTCTTTTTCATTCAACGTTTGATCCTAATTCACATTACACTTTCTGACAGAGAAAGCACGACCCTTGTGACCAACGTGAGATCATGATGATGTTTATTGTGATCTCCATTGCAATTATGAGTAGCTAAACTTCTTTGTTAGGGTTATGGAAGCCTTATGAGATACTATCTATTGCTATGAGTTTGTGAATTCTTGACACGTATGCTGCTTATATCATTACTCTCTTCATCTTAATTTAAATTCTTGTGGTTGCAAACATATAGAATATGCCAGTATAGCATTAACTTGTTCGAAAGAAAGGTTACATGTCTGGAAAAGAGATAATGTCAAGGTAATAGGGCACCAACCCCTGTTAAAAAGTTAGTACCATAACTGGATTAACCTCTTGGAGAATCTGTACCATTAGATACGCTTTAAGCTCGAAAAAGTTAAAGTAAAATAATCCTTGATGGTCGAAAGACGCCTGGATTTACCATAGAATACGATTCTCTATAAGCGCATGCATGTCTGAATTCCGCATAACTCATAGTCAATAGATACGTATAACTCATAAGGTGGACATAACCCTAACTCTCAATTCTCATTGATCAAAACCAACCAAACAATCCATTTTACTCTTCTATTTTCTGTTCTTACGTTATTATTTTGTTACTCACTCTACAATCCCCCCTTTTTACAAAACTTTCACCAAAAGTCTAATAATCTTTGCTTACTTAGTGACCAAGTATTCTCTGTGGGATTCGACACCCAACCCAGTTGGGTTCTATATTTGACAACGACCGTTTACACTCTTACGAGAGCTGTAGTTTGAGCGTTATCACTGACCACTGGTGGCACTGAAAGAGGCATCCTACAGATTGGGCGATTGGACAGAGTTGGGGGACGGTTATGCTGACTCTACGAATCCATCTGAGGACACTGTCTGACTTTGTGGCTTGGCTTACCACATCTGAAACACACATCGCTGCTAGCTCTGCAAATACCCTAGTAGTTTCTACCGCACTTCTTGCAAAGGGGATTGGTTTGGGCACTGCTAATACTGCCTTAGGGTTTAGGGCCTGATGCCCTATCTCGGTTGCCATCTCTAAATTTTAGCACTGGAGCACTACATGAGGATGGATTTGGGACTGAAGATTTTGGGAGGAACTGAGATCGATTCCCACCCTCTAACTTAGGTTGAGCAAAATTGAAACTATGTGTTCTTGCTCTTTTATTCTCCCTCTCTTTGTCTTTATTCTTGGCCTTCTCTATCAGTTGAGCATGGAATATATGCCTGGCTATGTCTATCTTCTTAATAAGAATTGCGATCCTACACTCTTTGGCCATGCTGCTAGACACCCCTGACACAAACTTACTCATGTTCGCTCTGCTATCTGCTACAACATGTGGGGAATATCTGGCTAACTGAGTAAACTTGAGAGAATACTCCCGCACTGTCATATTTCCCTGCTTCAGGTTTATAAACTCTAGAACCTTCACTTCCCTCAACTCTAGCGGGAAGAACCTATCTAGAAAAGCAACTGTAAACTCCTATTCTATGAACCTTGCATCTGCGGCCCTGTCTTCCTTCCACTGTTTGAACCATGAGTGAGCCACATCTTGTAACTAATATGTGACCAACTCAGCGCTCTAAAAAATATTCACCCCTATGATATCAGTAACCTTCTGCACCTGATCAAGAAATTTGTGAGGGTCCTCATCTGACTTGACCCATTAAAAGATGGAGGGTTCATTCAAGTGAAGTCCCAAATCCTGGTAGTAGCAGTATTGGCCATTGGGTTGGCCGAAACTATAACTAGACGTTCATTTTGGGCTGCCATAAGATGAGCTAAGGTGGTGAAGGCTGCTGTAAACTCCACGTGAGAGACATACTCGCCCAAAGGATCTGGAAGAATGGGTTGAAGGGCTGACTGATCTCCTATCTAGGCATTATATAGGTCAATACACTCCTAAGGATAGATAATCATACCATTCATGTCTACTTAGAACAACTACAGTGTTCTCTCACACTAGCTATGAGACCACAAAAAAACTAACCAAGGTCCTAGACTATGGATCAAATATCATACCTTACAAATTAATAGTCTATAGGAATCAATAAATCCCAAGTTCACCATTTAATCACTATCATTTAAATTTACCACCCACTCCCATAAGATATCAATAATTACATTACAAACAAGATCAATCTAATAATCAATCGAGTCTATGGGTGAGCCTAACCTACCTTAAATCTAAGTAACTCACGAACAAATGAGCTTTTTCTTTCCTTTTTGTGAAGCTTCCTCTTCCACAAGCAATGCTATCAAAAATATAATCTAAGCATTACAATAAGAATAGCAATACCTATTAGCACCATTATGCCATGGGTTTCAAATGGACACCAAAACCCCAATTGGGTTTCACGCTTGGAAAGAGGTTTCAAAGACCAACCCATAACCTAACTATCTTTAAAGAGTTAAAACCCTCAAGTAATTTGAGTTAATCACTCAATTTTGGGGCTACAATTGAACCACAATGATTTAGGGGTTTTGAGTCCTAAAACCATGAAATCAATACCAAATTAGAGGAATTCTTACCTTAGATTATAGAAAGAATCAATCACATAAGTTGTTTAAGCTCTAATTCAACCCATAATACATGCTTTGAATTTTTTACACTCCATTAGGGTTTCTAGGTTTAGAGGGAGGCACAAAATGGCAAAAATTCATGCAAGACAATATTTAAATATGGACCACCCAACCCTCTGATGGCGAAGTTGCGCCCCCATGTCACCGTGGTTGCAGACTTGTGATCGGATATCCTTAGCCATGTTTGCAGAACCTTAGTGCATGCTATGTATGGCTAAAGCTAGTAAGTTGGCTCCGAGCTTCGGCCAATGCCTCAGTATACATTCAGGGTCCGTTTTGAACTAATAAGATATGAAACCCTATAGTTTTTGATGTTTTGGACACGTTGGCAAAGTTATATTTTGTATACGAGGCTGTTTACTAAAATTTTCACTTAGTGGTCAATTACGATCAACAAAGACTTCAAATTAAGAAAAGGGGTTCTAAAACCCAAATCAACCGTTAGATAACCAAACTATCGGTCCTTGTAAGTCATCAGTGACTTAGGATGGCTATGGAGAATCTCTTTTAAAGGAAGAAAGCAAGAATATGGAAAATAACCTGAAAGGTCATTACACAAGTATAGAAATTTCCTATTAGTCTTTGATAAACATTCTGATCAGTTAGATGATCTTCTTTTGGATCAAAGTTGTCTCTTTTACACTCATCATATTCCTTTATAGTTACCTTTGAGTTTGTGTCAATTGGTGTAATAAAAGGCTTTACATCTGCTAGTCCTGCTTTAGATATCAATTCTAGTGCATATTTTCTCTAGTGTATAGTAATTCCTTACTTGGATCTTGCAAACTCAATTTTGAGAAAATATTTGAGTTCTCCTAAATTTTCATCTTGAAAGCACACTGCACAACCTCTTTGGTTTGTTGTATTAGCTCCAGACTTTCTCCAATATAACCATGTCATTAATATACACTAAGATTTGAATGAATCCTTGATCTGATCTTTTAACAAATAAAAAGTGATCATACTGACTTGTAACAAAATCAAATATATATAGTGCTTATGTTAGCTTAGTGTTCCACTATCTAGTTGCTTGTTTCAATCCATACAGGGATTTGAATAGTCTACATACCAATATTCTCCCCCTGACTAGTGAATCCTTGTGGTAAATATATGTAAATTTCATCATTGAGATTACTTGAAGAAAGGCATTGTGTATATTTATTTGATGTATATGCCAATGCTTTGATGCAACTAATGATAGGATTGTTCTCACAGTTACCATTTTAACCTTTGGAGAGAAAGTCTTTTTGAAATTAATTCCCTCACTTTGACTATATCTGTTGGCTACAAGCCTATCCTTAAACCTTTCAACTTCACCATTAGACTTAAACTTCACTTTATATACCAATTTACAACCTATGATAGTCTTGCCTGGAGACAGTTGAACAATTTCTAAGTCTTGTTGTTTGTAATGTAGTGATATCATTCATAGCTAGTATCTACCTTAGATATTTGCTAGCCTTACTATATGTAGCAGATGTTGTAATAAAAGAGAAAATAGTATGATAAGATTGATATGATATAGATAGACCAACATAAGATATGCATATGTTGAGTCCATATAAAGAATCTTTATGTATATTTAGAGACACAAAGTCCTTTAACCAAATAGGATGTTGTTTTTATCTAGATGATCCTCTAGATATAGTAGGTTCTTATAGTAGAACAACTACTGGGGCTTGAATTGCAGGCTCTTGTCCAGGTTATTGAGGTTGAGCTTGGTCTGCAGGCTCTTGTATAGGCAATTAATGTTGTTGTGGTGCTTATAAAAGTTCATTATTCTTTACTGAAGTGTTAGATTGTTGACTATTGTATGGTTGAAGAAGTGGAATAACTGAGCACTTTGACCATTCTTCTAAATAAGTAAATTTCCTTGAAAAAAGAGGAATATTAGTAGGTTATTGAGTAGAAAAGGGAAATATATTTTCTTTAAAGATGACATTCCTATTGAAAAAGAAGGAATTAGTTTGAAGATCATAAAAAATGTAACCTTTTTGCACCTCAAAGTATTTCATATGAACAATAGATTTAGATTTGGAACCTAATTTATCAGACTGAGTTACATCTTTAGAAAAACACAAGCATCCTATAATTCATAGGTGATTGATAGAGGGCTTTCAACTGAAAAATACTTTATAAGGAGATTTATTGCCTAAAGTTAAACTAGATAGTCTATTAATTAGATATCCTGCTGCTAGGACACAATGTCCTCAAAATTTGATAGGTACATGAGCTTGTATCCTTATTACTCTTGTTGTATCAAGTATATGCTCTTGCTTTCTCTTAGTAACTCCATTTTATTGAGAAGTATAAGTACAATACCTTTTATAAATCATACCTGACTCACTAAACAAGCCTTGACATAGTTTATTAGTGAATTATGTCCCATTGTCTGATCTGATAATTTTTATAGTTTTATCAAACTGTGTTTTGACACGCACAAAGAACTACTTTAATATGAGATATACATTTGAGTTTTGTTTAAACAAGAAAAATCAAGTAAATATGGAAAAGTCATCCACTGAATTAAGAAAATATTTGTTTTCATCATAAGTAGGAGTTTTGTAAGGACCCCATATATCTACATGAATCATATCCAACATAGCATGAGTCTTAATACTACTAGAAGGAAAAGAACTTCTGGTCTTTTTAGCACATGGATAGATAGAACAAGCATGAACAGACTCGTTTGTTGTTTGTAGACTACTTGGAAAAAATAGTTTATGTAAAGCTATAGAAGAACTATGCCCAAATCTGTGCCAAATATAGAAATCCAGCTTGTCAGTTTTTAAATTTGGTGTAGCAAGACCAGTAATGCTGCCTCCTTCATTTCTTTTGGCTAATAGTTTGTTCATAAGAACAGACAATCAATTATCAAGCTCACCAGTTTCTTTCACCCTTGTAGTGAAGAGATCTTTAAATATACAAGATTTAGGAAAAAAAAAGCAACACACTGTAATTCTCTTGTTAGTTTTGCTACTGATAGTAGATTATACTTAAACTGAGGGACAAAGAATACATTTGATATTGTGCTTCTGGCTGATATTAAGCTATTACCATTATGTGTGACAAAGGAAATGTTATCATTAGGTAAATACACTTTTTTTGTTATTTCAGAGTTCTTGAGAGTAGTTTTGTCTAATAGATCAAGATTAGAAGTCATCTGATTTGTGGCTCCTATATCTATGATCCATTTTGGTATACTAGGGTCCATGAGAGATGAATGATAATTCATACCCTGCATTGCTTGCATTATCTTTAGCATTATCACTAATTGCAGACATTGAAGAGGTAGACTCACTATTATTTTGTTGAAGCATTTGCACAATCTGTTCATACTAACTCCTTGTATAAGAAATAGTATACCCTACAAACTGACCAAGTTATCCACTCCATGAGAAGATGATTCTAAGTTTGATGCCTTACACCAGTAATGGCTGGACTCATATTTTGACTACGATCTGAAGTGTCAGACCCAGAACAACATCTTATAGTCACATTGCATGTAGCATGACCATTATTATGAGATGTAAACACATTCTTCTTAATCTTAAAATTATTTGGATAACCAACCAACTTATTTTGGAGATTAATGCTTCTTAAAAGCATAGAGTTAATGCTTCTTAAAGCGTGGTGTAATGCAATGAATAAAGAAATATGTTTCAAACAAAATGAATCTACATATCCATTTCAAATGAAAAAACAAGTATCGGTAACATTTAATTTAATTATACTTTGAGTTAATGGTTCTTTAATACCATTAAATTTCATTAATAAACTCCACTTTCAAATTCTATATAAAGGTTGTCTTTGGAGAAGATAAAGACACCACAAAAAAGAAAGAAAAATATCTTCCTCCTTTCCTCTTCCTCTTGAATTATTTTGGGAAATTGGTTTAATCAACCTCCAAATTGATTATATTTTATTTAAAGATGGTTCAAACATTATTACCAGTTCTAACAATATTATGATTGTTGATGAATTTGCTAAAAAGAAGGTTAAAAAGGATAGCAAAAATGCCAGAGGACATTTATTGAGTTATATGATTAATACTTTATTTGATTTATTTGTTACATACAAATTGCTAAAGAAATATGGGATAGTTTACAAAGCTCAAAACAGAGAGGACAAAATAATATCTAAGTTCATCTTGTTGAGGTTGATAAATTGATCATTGTTGTAGTCGTCTAGATGAACCTGATGGCTAACAAGACTGACTAGGTGTGACACAGTGGCTTCAAGGCATTTCTGTGCCAATAAAGAGTTTCTCCATAACTTTGTCGAGTCCATTGATGACGAGTGCGTCTACATGGGTAACTCCACTACTGCTGGAGTTGTGGGTAAAGGAAAAATTTCTCTTAAATTAACTTCTGGTAAAACATTAGTGTTGAACAATGTTCTATATGTTCCCTCTATCTATAGAAACTTAGTTTCTGGAGCACTTTTAAATAAAGTAGCCCTTAAACTTACTTTTGAAGATGATAAAATAATGAATTACATGCTTTTAAGCTTGAATCTTACTGACTATATGTGGGAGGAAATCTGCCTTGTTTGCATGTTATATTCTTAATAGAGACCCTGATAAAAGCTTAGACAAGACCTCATATGAATCGTAGAAAGGATTTACTCCTAACTTGAGATTTTTAAAAGTGTGGGGTTGTTTGGCTAAGGTTGGTCTACCTGATTTTAAATGAGTAAATGTAGGTTCTAAGACTGTTGATACTGTCTTTATTGGTTATGACCAAAATAGTGCTGCATATATATTTATGTCATCAAATAATTATTCTATTTGTGAATCTAGAGATACAGAATTTTTTGAGCATGTTTTTCCTTTGAAAAATGATGTGCCTAGTGATGTGCAAAATAATTCTTTCATATGTATGTCTGTTAACTCTCATGTTATGCCTGTTTTTGATGATATTTCTAATGAACATGAAAATAAACTTAGAAGGAGTAAAAGACGTGGAATTGTGACTAGTTTTGATCCTGATTTTATCACTACCTTCTTAACTGCGGGTTTTGATATTGATACTTCAAATTATGAATTAGCGTCTATCTACTTAATAGAACAAGACCCTAAAACTTATGATGAAGCAATGAGTTCGATAGATGCAATGTTTTGGAAAGAGGCTATTAAAAGTAAATTAGACTCTATAGTCTCTAATCACACCCGGGACTTGTATGATTTGCCTAAAGGTTGTAAACCTTTAAGTAGCAAGTGAATATTTAAACAGAAATTGAGGCTTGATGGTACAATTGATAAATATAAGGCTAGACTTGTGATTAGGAGTTTTAACCAAAAGAAAGATATTGATTATTTTGATACTCTCCTGTGACTAAAATAATGACCATTAGGACTCTTATTGTTCTAGCCGCTATTCATAGTTTAGTGGTATACTAAAAGGATGTCAAAACTGCATTTTTAAATGGTGATTTAGAGGAAGAGATCTATATGACTCAACCTGAGGGTTTTGTGGTCCCAGGACAAGAGAATAAAGTATGCAAATTGAGAAAGTCCTTATATGGACTTAAGCATGCACCCAAGCAGTGGTATGAAAAGTTTAATTTCACATTAATGGATAATGACTTTATTGTTAATTCATCTGATACCTGTGTTTATTGTAGAATAATAGGATCAGATTGTGTGATTATATGTTTATATGTGGATGACATTTAATCTTTGACCCTAATGTGAATGTTGTAAATGAGATTAAGAAATTTTTATTTTCTAAATTTGAAATGAAAGACCTTGGAGAAGCTGATGTGATTTTAGGGATAAAAATCAAAAGAACTGTTAATGGTTTATCTTTGTGTCAGTTTCATTACATTGAAAGATGTTGAAAAGGTTTGATTGTTTTGATGTAGTTTCAGTGAGAACTTCTTATGATCCTAGCCTACACTTGAAAAATAATAGAGATTCTAGTGTTTCTCAAACTGAATGTGCTAAAATAATTGCGGGTGTAATGTTTCTTATGAACTATACTCGACCTGATATAACTTAAGCTGTTAGTAGATTGAGTAGATATACTCATAATTCCAGTAGTGAACACTGGAATGCTCTTCATCGCTTGTTAAGGTATGTGAGAGGTACTATAGATTGGTGTGTGCATTTTAATAAATTTCCTGTCGTTTTAGAAGGTTTCTGTAATGCAAATTGGGTGACTGATAATGATGAAGTTATCTCTACCAGTGGCTATGTGTTTACTTTGGGTGCAAGTGCTATTTCATGAAAGCCTTCAAAACAGACTTTTATAGCATGTTCTACCATGGAATCTGAATTCATTGCTCTCTAGTTAGAAGAGCAAGAAGCTGAGTGGCTGAGAAACCTTTTGGTAGATGTGCCTTTACGGGAAGACAAGTGTCACCAGTCTCTTTACATTGTGACTCTCAGGAAGCAATTAGGATTACTAAAAATAGTGTATACAATGGTAAAAAATAAACATATTCGCATCAGACATGGTGCAGTTAAACAATTGTTGAAACATGGTGTTATTTCCTTGGGATATGTAAGGTCCTAAAGAAATTTGGTGGATCCTATGACCAAGGGTTTGAAAAGGAAAATGGTCTTTAAATCATCGAGGGGATTGGGGTAAAGCCCATGGATTGAGATAATATGGTGGATACCCATTTGCGGTCAAACAAAGCCATATAGGCCTTTAATAAATACTACATGTCCTATCCCTATGGCGTGAGGTAGTGTATTATAAGGTGGAGCTTATTTTTTCTCTTAATGATCTATAGCCTTAAGGTGGTCTATGAGATAGACTTAATGGATCACCTACGTGAGTGTAAAAGGTTGGTCACCTTTTTATAAAAGAATTGGGTTGTTTTTCTAGAGCACTCATGAGACCCAAGGTTTGTGTGCATGACCTTTAAAGCACTTTATAGTATCGCGGAGGTATCTTTAAATCAAGGATATGGTATGTGTTGTGGGGGTCTCAACTTATGACCATCTAGTTCAAGAGCACTTCACTTTTCGAATATTTGTTGTTGCCTCATATCACTACGTGTCAATTCAAATCGAAAGATATTGACACTTAAGTACATGTTCCTTCCTTTTTCCCAGAATTTATTCATATTCTTTATCTTTGCATTAGTTAGGGATTGTGGAGATTAATGCTTCTTAAAAGCATGGAGTTAATTCTTCTTAAGGCATGGTTTAATGCAATGAATAAAGAAAGATGTTTCAAACAAAATGAACCTATATATCCGTTCCAACTGAAAAAAAGTATCGGTAACATTTGATTTAATTATACTTTGAGTTAGTGGTTCTTTAATACCATTAAGTTTCATTAATAAAATCCACTTTCAAATCATATATAAAGGTTGTCTTTGGAGAAGATAAAGACACCAGAAAATGAAAGAAAAACATCTTCCTCCTTTTCTCTTCCTCTTGAATTATTTTGGGCAATTGGTTTAGGCAACCTCCAAATTTCCAACCATGAGTGTATGTGTTTGGAAGTAGCTATGGAACCTTGGGGAGTGACTGGCTAGAAGGATTTACACCAGAATCAGGCTGAAATTGCTTTCAAGGCAATGGCTTGCCACAACATAGTATTTGTGACTATTCTCTTATTATTAATAATTTCAGTTCCAATATTAATACTGTAGCATTTTTTCTAACACCTATAACATATTTTCCTGGTGTGTCCTCACACCACATTAGAGTTCTTTTTGTATTTTTGATAACCAGTAAAAAAGTATTACAGGGTGTTACCACTGCTGCCTTGATTGACCCGACCCTACCCGATCCGATCCGACCCAGGGACTTATCATAATGGGCATCCCAAGTTCGACTAGGATCGGAGACCACCCTCGTTACCTGGACCAACCTCCAGCCTCCTGTTCGGAGTTGGCTGAATTTTGAGCATATAACAGGATAGCGTAATTGTCAAATTTTGGACTCTAAGATAGGTCTATGACCGAAACTAGCCCAAATGAGTCCAACCATCCAAATCCATACGATAACCAAACCAAACCAAATCCATACATCCCATACCAAATGAGTTTCAAATATAATTATGTATATATCCAAAACAAAATAGAACAATCATAAATCAAATACTGTCCAAGGGTGTCAGCCCCAATACCAATTGTTGCACCCAATTTTGACTCTCTATACTTAAAATTAGCACATTCAGGCTTCCTGATCGTTAAAGTTCATAAAATGTATTTTTACAATTATTAATAAAGTATTGATAATCATTATTATTTTAGGATGTTTTGTCAATTTATTATCATATTTTAATTGTGCATAATTTATTAATAATTATCCTTAGTTTTGTAAACTTTAGGATTTTTATCAATTTATTATCGTTTTAAATTTTTGCATAGTCATTTACATCCACACATAGCATAACACTGCATTTGTTTTACCGCACACTGTAATTTTAATTGTTTTTAGCATAATACATTTTTATTGCATATTTCTGTAATTATATATCAGCATTCATATTTTTGTATAATCTGCAAACGTAAGTCAATTTATTTATTTTAATACACAGAGCAATAAATCAATCAAATCAAGGTCTCGTCACTTTTTAAAGAATGACACTTGAAGTGACGAGTTGATTTGTCCCTTAAATATAATTTTTATACATTATTTAAAAGAGCAAAAAAATCATTGCATAATATCCTGTGGTTTAAATCACGTTTTGAGGGGAAAGGATGAGTTAATTCTTTATATTTGGGGTAAAAGATTGATTTTTTTCTATTATAAGTAAAGAAAGGATGGGGTTTATTTTTTCTTGAACACTTTAAAACACACACACACAATAACAAAAAAAACAAGAAATAGTCTCCTCCCCTATTTCTTTTCTCTCTCTCAATCTCATAATAACAGATGCATCACTACCGGCGAACCACCGCCGGTGGACCACCTCTAGCTAACAACCAGCCGACACCTCTTCTCCCCCTCACTAACCGCACCACCACCCAGTTCCATCCACGTGCCATCCCTTTCCTCTTCCGCCATCAATAGCCATGGTTGGCGAGCTTCCCACAGGAAAACCACCAAAATAACACCAACACTGCTAATGCTCCCCCCTCCTCCTTTTGGTTATGTTGCTCTTCCCTTTTCATATTATTACTGTCATGCCAAAAAGAGGCTAGATTTTGTCGGATTCATGTTATTCAAGCATTGCTCCAGCGATGTCATTGAATTAACACCAATAATCACACTACTTCGATCTTTTAACTCTGTTGAACTGAGTTTTCATCAATTTTATCTGTTGCTTCTATGGTTTTGCAGATCTAGTCATTTTCAATCTGGATAGAATGGTCCACTATTTGTTGAAATGTTCATTTTGATCCGTAAACTTCATGGATGCCGGACAATTTGCTATATTTAGATGCAGATTTTTGATGCCTTTTGCTTTTCTATTTTGTTATTGTTGTTGGATGCTAGCTACTACATTCATGTTGCGTTTCATTTCTTATCATTTTACTTGTGGAGTGATTTTGCACTGTTTTATAATTTTCTTGGGTGAGCTGCTACAGTTTTGCAGGATTGATTCGGCGATTTGTCCTTTACATTTAATTCAACAGATAATAAACATGATTCTACACTAGTATTGGCCGATGAAGAATTTTTTCATCAATTTTTGAGGCTTTCGCAAATAAAAAAATGTATATTACATATACAAATACGTAATAAAATAAATAAATTTGGGCGATGACGAAATTCTTATAATATTTAAAACTTTATCCGAGCCTGCTTTTTTAACAAAATTGTTTTTGTAAATACATATATGCTCACATATTTTTTTAATTTATTTTGATAATTATTTATTTGTTACTAACATTTTTACTACGAGTATTTGTACAAGTTTTCAAAAATATTTGTCTGAAAGGGCACTCAAAAGAAGAGTTTGAGTTTTTATGTTTGTATTTTTACATTCTTGAAATTGTACAAATATTATTATAGTAAAAACTTTATTTTTGGGGTGTTGGGGGGGGATATTCTTTATTTATGCAATTCTCATCACACGTTACATAGATTTAGGCTGTTAATATTTATATTAAAATTTATTTAGATATTTAATCAACAAATAATTCACACTAAAAATATGACATAATCTTTTTCTTTAAAAATTTTTTTTTCTTTTTTCAATCTTCATTTTCTTTTCATATACATTCTTATATACTTTTATTTACATGTCTTCGCATACTTTATATATATTTTTATGATAATACATGTAATTAATACATTCTATACATATAACTTATTTATATAATTTTAATACACATTTTATATTTGTATGTATATACATTGATGTTTTTCTCCATCTTTTAATAAACCTAAGTTTGGCCGGGAACCACATTTATGGATTCTGAAGGGTGATTAATATCTTTCCTTCAAAATAATTTGAGCCCTTACCTAGAATCTTATTTAGTTTCATAGATTAGATAAAGTCATACTTGTTGATAAATAAGAATATTTCCTCCTTTTCCTTAAAAATTAGGTGGCGACTCTGTATAAAAATTAGTTCTTTTGACTCCATAATGTCGTGCTCATTTTGACCTTAGGTAAAAATCAGGTATGATAGCTTGGCGACTCTGCTGGGGAGAATGCAAGTTTTAACCATTACAGACTTAAGTAAATATTTATATTTTTTATACATTGTCATTTATTTCATTCTAATTGTCTTAGTTTATCTTATTTGTGTGGCATAACTTATTTATTTGTTATTATTTTGTATAGATTGTTTATTTGTTTATCGCTTTATATAAATTGACCTTACGTTCATATTTTTTTTTCAATTCCAAAATTGACACTCACACACATTGTACACGCGGATTGTATATTGTACTTTCCCAAAACTCTTTCAAATAACCTTATTTTAGAGATTAGGCACATACGTGGGGTGAACGGGAGTTTTATTGCCGTGGGACAACGTGCTTTCTCACAAAGGAAATTCAAGTCTGAGTCTACCCACTCTTAGTTAGCATAGTATAGAGCTAAAATATTGCATTTTTGGTACATGTATATTAGTCAATTTTATTCAAATATCCGAAGGGTTTATGATCCGAGTGACACATTCATATTCTTTATACATATTTGAAAGATGATTGTGCTTATATGTTAGTTTCTTGCTTTAAATTGATTATACTTTAGTATGGAAGGTGTAATCTATCCTTTGTTTTGTAGAGCAGATTAGTTAAAAGATACACCTTTCCAATATCCTGATAGTTTGTTTAGGTTTGAACTACGTTTTGACTTGATTCTTTTCGTGACAAGATACGTAGGCAACTTTACATTAGGGTTCGATCTCTTCACCGTTTTAGAATAATTTCTCCGGTAGTCAAAACTGGGGCAGTTTTTTCTAGAACAGTTCAAAGAAGCTCTCCAAAAACTTTCAAGAGCGTAAATTAATAGCTCCTCAAATCCAAATCTTAATTACATTAGTGCCTAGCCGACCTACTTCCAGTTTCTCACCTAATTTTAGTTCGAGGTTACCTAGCTTTTCCTTTTGAATGTCATACACCATTAAATTTATGGTGTATCAATTCTTACTTTCTAAAGCAAGGGTTCAATATTTTTTTAGTTATAATAATTTTGCCAATTGCAGATAAATAATGTCATAATTCCTTCAGTGTTTGTCTTTTTCAATCTTGTCAACATACTAAAGGTTTTGACATCTTCTAGATCATCTGATCGAAACAATTTTGATGCGACAAATAATTTTTTCTTGACTGTCTTTCATATTATTTCAAGGATGACCATCTTTTTATTTTATAATTATACATGTTACATATAAATTCACAAATTTTCCTGAATTACGCAGACCTGATTCTTGTTTTCACAAGATACGTAGGCAACCCTCATTTGGGCTCGGTCTCATTCTTTCAAAAATAAAAAAATAAAATAAAATTTTGGTTTAGTTGATACCAAAATAGTTAGGAGTGTGCATGAGAAAGAACAAATTGGTATGATGAAAATGACTGACTTCATGGTAAACCATAGGTTCTTTTGGTACCTTTTATCACTCCTAAGTAACACTTGAAAATTCTCTTGCATACATCTAAGACAAGCACGAAGCCAACCTAGTCGTTTAAAGTGCATTGTGTGGTGAACTTTAGTTTAATTCATTGCATTGATTTATTGATCTAGAACCTGACCTTAATGCCTATTAAGGCAAAATTCTAAGTTGCACTTGGTTTAGGAAAGGACCGTAGGACTTCTTTAACCCGATTGAGCCTTTCACAGCCCACCAAATGACATTAATCTTTAGCATTCCCTCTTTTGAGCTCAAAACCTTTTCTTCGGACAACCTCATTTGAGCCTATACCTTTTTGAGTGCTTAAATGCACTGTCCCTCTCTTGGCCTCACCTCTTTGAGCGCATTAAATACGTGCAAATTATGAATGAAAATTTAAGATTAAAAATGCAAAATGCAAAGGATATATTTTTCCAGATGAACAAAAATTACAAAAACAACTTCAAAAAGATCAAAAACCTCAAAAAATTAGAAAATAAAAAGAAGAACAAAAAAAATATATAGTTTCTTGAAAAAAAAAAGGGAAAAACTCCAGCACAAATTTTAAAAGAAGTCGAATCAAATTCAAATCGAGGGACAACAAAACACAACTAAGAAGACCATGCGTCAAAGCGCAACAAACATCGAAAGCACAAATGTAATGTAACGCTTATTGAGGGGTTAGTCACTTTCATCCCAAATGTTATCCTACTCATCCCTAAGCCCACATTACAAGCAATTAACAAGTCCTACAGGGTCCTATTCCAAGTGTTCTTACCTTAGTGTATACTTACATAAAGGTAAAGTCTATGGTATCAAAATTGCCTGCATTGAATTTCTTTCTGAGTATGAGCGTATTTCTCTAGATGTCTCCAAATTCAAAAAGAAAAATTACTCAAATATGTGCAAAAGAGACTTTTTTTACTCAAATATATGCGAAATGAGTCTTTATTTCTGGAGAGGTCACTTGAAACATGAGAATAAGCATAGCTCCAATCTTTGTTTGAAGCAAGATGAACAAATCTTATTGATACTTAGGTATGTATGAGATACTACTTGAAACTATAGGAGTTACCTTGAAGTCGATCTCGATTATGCTGGGAAGGAGATGAGAGAATTCTTATGCCACTTCTAATTATTAGTACCAACTGAAGTCATGACACAATCATGTCTTCTTTATCTTTCAACATTTTTTATCAAGAAAATGCAAAATTCTTTCTTTCCCTTTTTTCAAAATGCCCACTGGCACACACAAGCACTTTTTTTTTACCTTTTGTTCAAGGTGCCCACTTTCACATACATACATTTTTATTGAAGACATTCAATTTTTAAATATAGGCATTTGATTTTTTCTTTCAAGAACATATATTTAAATATCAATATTTTATTTTTTAGTAAAGCACCCATTTTTTTAGTATTTTTACATTTTTATAACCCCTCCAGTCGAGAGTCTATTACATTTGTTTTACAGTCTAAAGCCTTTTACATTTCAATAGCCCCGTCAGTCGAGAGGCTATTATATTTCAGCCACCTCACTAGTTGAGGGCCTTAGTCTTTGTAGACAATCCAAGACGGCAATCAACATCAGTTTTCATAACAATCAGAGACAACATACATCTTTTTCACGCCTCGATAAGTAATCGGAGATGTCATGCATCTTTTCAATCCACAATAGCAAGACATTTTTTTAGTTCCCTTAGAAGAGGTCTGTGTTTCCCATAAATCATACACTGGGGAAAATTTTAAGAAATTCCTCAAAATTTATCTTATTTTCTTATTTCAAACTACATTGACCTGATTCTCGTGACACACGAGATATGTAGGAAGCTCTATGCAGAGTTCGGTCATCACAACCCCATAATTATTTTTTCTCCCCAACAAGTATATAATCTTACATCTCCTAGCATCCAATTTTGAAAAGAGCGTTGGGAATATGTGAGCAATTCTATTCCCAAACAATTCTCTTTTTTCAATAACCATTTCACATGGGTCTGTCCCCCTAAAATAGGACATATTGGATTAGTATATCCTCCACTAAGACAGTTATGCATGTTTTTCTTCAATTAAATATTTATGCTTGCTTGCTTTACTCGCACATATCACACTTCATTTATTTCTTTTTGCACTGCATGCTATCTTTGTCTTTACTTGCACGCATCGCAATATATTTATTTTATCATTTGTTATTTAAGCATTGTATGATTTCCATGCCTTTATTTTCACATCTTGTAATGCATTTATTTTATTATTCAAGCATTGCATTTCTTTGTGCCTTTGCCTGCACATACCGCAATGCATTTATTTTATTATTTAAGCACTGCATTTTTTTGTCTTTGCCTGCACATATCGTAATGCATTTATTTTTATCATTTTTAAGCACTACATTTTATCTTTATCTTTATTTGCACGCATCACAATGCATTTATTTTATTATTTAAGCACCACATTTTATCTTTGCCTTTACTTGCACACACCGCAATGTATTTATTTTTATCATTTAAGCACTACAGTCTATCTTTGCCCTAGCTTCCACGCATTGCAATGTATTTATTTCATCATTTTAAGCACTGCATGCTATCTTTGCCATTATGTGCACACATTGTAATGCATTTATTTTATTATTTAAGCACTACATTCTATCTTTGCCTTTACTTGCATCCGCAATGCATTTATTTCATCATCTAAGCACTGTATGTTATCTTTGCATTTATTTGCACATGCCACAATGTATTTATTTAGCAGTTAAGCACCACAGGTTATCTTTGTCTTTGCCTGCACATTTCGCAATACAATTATTTTATCATTTAAGCACTGCACACTATCTTTGAATTTACTTGCATATGTCACAATGCATTCATTTAAGCACTTCATTCAATCTTTGTCTTTACTTGCACATCACGCAAATACATTTATTTTTATCATTTAAGCACTGTATTTCATCTTTGCCTTTACTAGCACATGTTGCAATGCATTTATTTTATCATTTAAGCACCATGTGATATCTTTGTCTTTACTTGAACATCTTGCAAATGCATTTATTTTTATCATTTAAGCTCTGCATGTAATTTTTGCCTTTACTTGCACATGTTACAAATGCATTTATTTTATTATTTAAGCATTGAACGTCATCTTTGATTTTACTGGCACATATCACAATGCATTCAGTTTTATTATTTAAGCACTGCATGCACATATCGCAATGCATTTTATCATTTAAATACTGCATGCCTCGCAAATATCGCAATGCATTTATTTTATAATTTAAGCACAATATGTCATTTTTGCTTTTTCCTGCACATATCACAATGTATTTATTTTATCATTTAAGCACTGCACGCATATATCACAAAGCATTTTATTATTTAAGCACTGCATGTCTAGCAAATATTGCAATGTATTTATTTCATCATTTTAGCACTGCATGTGATCTTTGCCTTTACTAGAACATATCGCAATGTATTAATTTTTATTATTTAAGCACTGCACGCACATATCGCCATGTATTTTGTTATTTAAGCATTGCATGTCTCGTAAATATCATAATGCATCTATTTTATCATTTAAGCACCGCATGTCAACTTTGTCTTTACTTGTATATATATATATCACAATTTGGTTATTTTATCAGTTATAATTTTTCTTAATTAGTTAAACACTGCACACTTCCTTTAAAATATTTGAAAAAAAAGAAAAAAAGGAAAAAGAACAATCCTACCTTAGTTTTTTTTAAAAAAATTTGCAAGCATTAATTGGGTTCGTCCATCCTAAAATAGGACATTTTCGATTAGTCTGTCCTCTAATCAGACCTTTTTATCTATGTTCATATTCAATTGAATATTTTGTATACCTCTAGTTAAAATCTACAATGCCTTTATTTATTTATCTTTATATTAGTTAAAGCAATATATGTAATTTTTTGAATTACTTGAAAAAACAAAAAAAGTCAAGCTTAGTTACTCGTTTGTCTTTTACTTTTCAATCTTATAAATTTTGCAAGGATAGAATTCGAGAATGCATTGGGTTTTTTCAACCCAAAATAGCACATGTTGGGATAGCTTTTGTAGATACGTAATTTTGTCCCTATCCCAAATCATTTTCTTTTACCATTTTACCCCGTCTTACCACGTACCTTCACCCATGTGATAAGTTCCACTCAATAAAAAATCCAACAAACTCTTAACAACTTCAGACATCTCCCCCTAAAAAATATAACAACTTATACCTCCTACCCATGTGCACCCCACCACACATTAACACACAAAATCCCTCACAAATACCTCACAAATATGAGGGGACCCATAGGGAATTGCACACCAAAAAACTCCACTAGAATTTTCCATTCAATACATCACACAGAACACACTGCCATTACAATTTACACACTAGGCAGACTCTATTTTTCCAATCTTCTACAGACCATTACGCACACACATATATGGGTACATACGCACTGGTACATACACAGATAAAAAAATGATAAAGAATTGAACAAACAGATCGAGAGAGAGATCAGAGAGTAAAAATTGGGGAGAGAGAGAAACAGGCAGCCCCACCACTGTTACTGTTTCAGCGACAGTTTTCTTCGTCAAAAACGGCAAAAACCCGCTGGATAACAAACAAGAATCCACCATCTTATAAATTCCGACCAAAATCAGCTATCAAAAGCTCCAAAAAATCCCATCAACTCGTTGTTTTCCTTTCCTACCCGAGTTTCTCGGAGCTCCGACGAATTGGGAACAAAAAACCAATTCTATTTTGGCCAAGATCATGCCGAAAGCCTCCCCCACCACCAAAAAATAGCTAAAATCAACCCAACTATCCCCAGCTTTGATGAAATCGACTGGAAAATGAACGACATAGTGACATCGTGCATAGAATTGGGTTTGATTTTCTCTTAACTTCACCTTTTTGGTTCGGGTTAGCAAAAAAAATAAAAAGGGGAGTAGATCGAAGCCAGGTTCAATCATTTTGTTGAGGTTTGATTTGAGATTTCAATCGCAGATCTATTTAGAAAGAGCAATTAACCCTGAAAAATATCAAATTGAGGTCCAATTTTGCTCTTTTCCTTTTTTATTTCATTGTTGATGATATCTGATGCATTGATTTGAATATTGTGTATTGGTTAATCCTTGTTGGTGTTTAATAGCTATTTTTTTGATCAATTGTTTGATTCCCTTGATTACGGGTTGTGTGATGAAATGATATATCACTACGAATTAGAATTCATTTGAGGTAAATGAAATATGGGTGAAGATTAAAAATTGAAAAAGTGAATGTTGGTTTATGTCGATTCAGTGTTAGTTATTTAAGTCAAAATGAACATCGATTGTGCTGATACTGATAGTATCATGCTTTAGGCCATCAAATTGGTAGGAAAACACTAAGTTGGGTAGGTAAATTATAGAAATTGATAATTATGGAATGATTGAATGTTTGTGCTTGACATTATTTCATTTTGTCACTTGAAATTGGTAAATTATTCAATTAGCTGGGGAATGCCCTGAGGCCATTTACACTTATTCACCGGGGTATGCCCTAAAGTATATTCTACGCGAAGGACATTTGTGATCAAGGACCGAGGCATCGGGTAGAGCATAGTTTAGGACTAGTATAGGTTAGTGTAGGTTTATTTTAGTATCTTTTATTTTGTATTGTAATAATTAGACTGGACACTATATTTTTGGACTTATTTTATTTCATTCATTTGATGGTTTATTTTGTGTATTTTATATGGTTTATTCACTTTATAGCGTCAGAATAGTCGATATACTTCATAAAGCGACCATGGTCTAACCATAAGATCGAGAAATGCCTAACACCCTCCCCCCGGTCAAGAAAATTCCTTAGCTGGAATCTCTGTTCGCAAACCGATTTAAAAGAGTCAAAAAAATATTTTGTAAAAGGATTCCCAAAGGTGACTTGGCACACCAGATTTATGCCAAGTGGCGACTCTAAGTTCAATTTTAAAAATCCTTTTCTAAACAAATTTTCATCTTATATCACTTAATAATAAAAGCCTTTTCAAACTTAAAAATCCATATCTTTTGGTAAAAAAAGGGGTGTGACAGCTCTGGCGACTCCACTAGGGATTTTTCAAAATTCGAGCTTATTTTGGAGTTGTATCGGCTTAGTGTGACACTATAGGTGTATAGACGCCTTGTTTGTATTATTGTTGAGTTATTTTTTTTTATCATTGTTGAGTTCCTACATGCTACGTGTTTATAGATTTTCTTTTATGTGTTACTGTATATCTATCATCATTTGCATAACCCGAGTCATTTCTTTCGCAACAAGTCCCGAAGTACACTTTGTGTATACGAACTCTAGTTAAGTCATCATTATTTTAAGAGGGGGAGTCATTGGACATATGGAGTGGGTGGAAAGCTCTCGCAGCTACTATCGACCATACGCTCCCCCGAACAGTCTTGTTGGTGGACCTCAACCTAGGTCAGCCTTTAGGTCATGCTTATCTGCTTCATATTGAGACCTAGCAGGACTCATTTGGTCCTGTGTAGGAGACTCAAACCCTAAAGCATCCCTACATGTGTAATACCCTAAACTTTTTTTAAATCAATCTAGTCTCCAGAAGAGTTCGTGATGACTTTCTAAATGATTAATATTTAAATCAGATAGAATTTTCCTAATTTTGACTTTATCTTGTGGGAAATTAAATTAAATTTCCAACGATACCAATTTTATCCAAATTCGGTATTGAAGTAAAAAGTTATAGATGTTTTACTGAGAGCTGTCAGAACTACCCATGTGCGACGGGCAGGTTGACGGACCGTCGATCTAGTGATGGACCATCACCTAAACTATCGCAGCTAAGGCAGTAAGTTAATATTTAGGCTAAGGTGCGATGGACAAGTTGATGGACCGTCGAACTTGAGACGGACCGTCGCTACTAAGGTAGTGAGTCCCTATTCTGGTCCACGTGCGACAGTCAAAATGATAGACCGTCGATCCAGTGATGGACCATCACACGAGCCATCGTAGATCCCGTTCAACAATTTAAAGTCATTTTAAAAGGATATTTGGGTCTTTTTCTACCCATTTTAACCCCTAATTATACCATACCATAGCTCATAACTTCGTTATTCATTCACAATATCCAATTAGGGTTTCTCTCAAAGATCAATCCCCAAGAACAAGAAACCCTAAGTGCTTAATCCCAAGTCAAGAATTTAAGTTTTCCTCTACCAATCTTTAAGAAATCATCTACCCAGGTATGTCAAGTGTTCATTTATGGATTCTTTTCATCCATGAAGTCCAAGAATCCAATTATAAATTATAAATTATGATGTTTATGTTGTGGATTGATTTTGATCATGTTGATGTTGTGTATCATACCCAAGTTGGAATCATTAAATGTGTTTTCATTAATTTATGCTAGCATGTGGATTTAAATCTACTAAATTGTGTTGATTTATGCAACCATGATGAATTAATTTAATGTCCATGCCTAAGCTTATAGTTATGCATGCAAGGTGTTCTACAAAATTTCTAAGAGAATAGGAAATATACCTTATGACTCAACTGTGACCAAAATGATGAACCTATGCTTTACCCTTATGTTCAAAATGACTTGCATGTTATTATTATGTATTGAAATTGTTTGATGGATTGTTCATGAGATTAGCCTATGAAATTATGACATGTTTATAAGTTTTTCTATTCATGTACCAAACCATGATAATCAAGTGCCTCATGAAATTCCCCAATGATTGTATTATGGATTGTTGATTATGGTCGTGAGTCTTGGAAGTATCATGTCTAATCAGTTTCATGATATTGAGTCCTGAGGGTACTCATACCCAACAATTCAGCTGTGTGACTGGAGCCAGTGTCATATTTTTAAGATACTCTTAGTCAAGCCATGTTCAGTAGAATTCAGTCAGTCTCATGACTTAGAAAAACTCAGTAATCTCAGTAATCTCAGTCAGTTATCAGATCTCAGTAATATTTCATCAGTCAACAAAAGTCAGTAAACTCAGTCCGATCAGTTCAGTACAATATATTCAGTGACTAATCATATAGGAGTAGGATTCAGCACTGAGTGAGCCCATGGATTGGAACTCACCTACGAGTAGAGGGTGTGGTTCTTAGAAGCAGTCTTTGCACTCTAGAACTACGTATCCAGCATAGGTTGAGATATCTAACCTGTTAGATGAGGGTTGATGAGGTGGATTAACCTGTTAGATGAGGGTACCACCATTCTCCTTAGAGTACCTGTTAGATGAGGGACCATTCACAGATTGTCCTTACTAGTGGCACGGTATTGACACCCTTCCAATTGGGGTTACAAATTAGACCACAACTCATCTATAATGCTTTATTTAGGGCATATTAGATAGATGACTACTTTCCACAGTTATAGTCTCAGTCTCAGTCTCAATAATAAAACTCAGATAGTTCTACAGAATTTAGGACTGTCAGATACAGTCACCCAATTCAGTATAAAACTCAGCTAGTTCCATCAAAAACAGGATTGTCAAACACAATTATTCAGATAATAGTATATCTGATATACGAAACTTATGTTATTAGTATTCAGATACAGTGATGTCATGATCTCAGTCACAATTCACGTATTCATGCATGTATTATCACGTTCATGTTATCCAGTCAGTTAGTATTGTTCATACACATTAACCCCTTCCATTCAGCCTACCTTACTTGCATATCAATACATTCAATCGTACTTACACATTTGTGCTATGGTGTTTTATACCATAGGTTCAGAAGTACAAGCTCTAGATCATCAGTAGCATCCCAGTCTCAGCAGTCAAAGTTACCTGTGAGTCCTCATCCTTCGAGGACATGACCATTACTTTATTATTTCATTAGTTAATTTATTTCAGTAGTTGGAGTTAGTTAGGGACATGTCCCATCAACTCTTTATTCAGGCAGTTTAGAGTCTTTTAGACTAGCATGTTCAGACAGTTATTTCAGTTGTTTTGGTATTGATATAACATATCTATAGATGTTATGTTTTATCAGATCTTTGAACCTTATGGCATATTTTAGTCTATTTTTTCTGCATTTTACATGATGTCATGCAACATACAGGTACATATATCAGTCATGGGTTAACTTGTGGTCCTTCAGGGTCATAAGCACAGTGTAGCATTTCGGGTACCAAATTTGGGGCGTTAAAAAGTGATAATTGTTGCATCTTTTAGAGTAATAGGGTCATTTGATAGATTGATATGGGGAAAATCATGTGCTATAATTAAAGAAAAGTGTGCAGGCAAGGAAATGT
The DNA here is from genome assembly GCA_030864225.1 of Capsicum baccatum var. pendulum. Classification (NCBI taxonomy): domain Eukaryota; kingdom Viridiplantae; phylum Streptophyta; class Magnoliopsida; order Solanales; family Solanaceae; genus Capsicum; species Capsicum baccatum. The sequence continues at coordinate 235,961,624 of CM061556.1, read as the reverse complement.
TGAAAAAAAGAAGAAGAAAGGTGAATAAAAAAAGAGTTTCGTAGTTTTTAGAGTTCTTTATGGCTTTTGTTTTCCACAACCAAAAAATTCAAAAATATCTTTTTACCTTTTGCACTCATTTCTCAAAAAACAAAAACATCAAAATGATTTTCCTTTTGTTTCTCTAGTAAGCATTCACAATTCAAAAATTTCAAAAAGATTTTTCCTTCATAGGAGCTTTTTATAAAGGAAAAATTCAAAAATGGTAGAACTTTTGTACATTTCGTATAACGAATATGCCAAAAAGATTTGTCTTTCCTAGTTGTTGGCATCATTTTATGTTAAGTGTCAAATTGAAAACTCAAAATTTTTTTATTGACGTTTTATTATCTGTTTGTGGTCGTGTCTCTTAGGTCTGGGTTTAGTCGATTGTTTAATATTTAATTATCTAATCTAGATGAACTACGTACACCTGATTCTCCTCTCTCGAGAGTGAGATACTTAGACAACCCTTCTAGGGTTCGGTGATATTATTTCAAAAATTTAAAAATATTTTCTTCACTCTTCATTTAGAGTAGGTGTCATATACATCTTTAAAAAAATACAAAAATATTTTTCTTTAATAGTTTCAAGTTTCATTTTCGTATAAAATTCAAAATTAAAAACCCAAGAAGATCTTTCTTTGGTAATCATAGGTTTCATTTTGTATAGGATCTTTTAATCTAAAAAAGTTCAAAAAAAAAAGATTTTCGTTAATTATTTTGACAATTTGTTATTTTGTTATGTTCTTAAAGTTTCAACAAAAAGAAAAAGAAAAAGAAAAAGGGATTTATTGGCCATATGGTGCCAAAACTTCACTAACTACACATACCTGATTCTCCTCTCTCGAGAGTAAGATACATAGGCACTCTTCTTGGGTTCGGTAATCTTTTCAAAAGAATAAAAAAGATGTTAAAGATTTTGTGAAAGTATTGAACTCTAACATGTTTGTTATCTCTTGTTTAGTTAGTTTGAGGTGGTTGGTTTATGGCATTATGGCATTATAGTTGGTCCTCCGCATTACACCAAATCCAAGAAAAGTTTTGTTGTGTCCAACAAGGATATAGAGAGTGGCATCATGGATCAAGAAAATAGTCAGGAAAATAAGAGTTTAAAGCAAGAGATTGTGAGGCTAAGACAAGAAATAATGAAAATGTATCGAGCTTGGGTCAGTGGGCTCCCTCCTTCTTTATTCCCCACTATCGACCCTGTAAATACCTTGAGATTTCCATCGCAATTACAAATTTAGTTTCCTACTATTGTTGATGCACCACAACATGCCTCAGAATTCACTCCAATCCAAAAGCATCCCAATGCTTCCATCACTCATTCTTTATCTCTTCAGTGTAGATCTATCACATTGATATCACCACCTATCATCTCTTCTTCTATTTAGAAATCCTCTATTGAATCTCCCACCTTGGATTTCCATTCGACGATTGTGCTTCCCCAATCTACTAAAGTGAAAGAGAAAATGACTAGGAAAATAAGAGTGTAAAATAGGCTATGAAAAATTCTCTAGGACCTGCGAATTGTGAAGATGTTACATATAAGGATTGGGACATGTATTCAAGTGTTAACCTCTCTCCTAACTTTGAGGTATCAGAATTTGAGGAGCATGATAGGTACGGGGATTCTTTAAAACACTTGGGACAAAATTACAATCAAGTGAGAGGGACTGAAGGAAAAGAGGAGGAAAATGTAGCTATTGTTGTGTCGAGGCCACAACGGGGCTTGAGAGAGTCAAATCAACAACACCATCATCCTCGACCTCGAGCCTATACATCAGATCTACATTATCACCTGCAACAAGGTTCCTCTTTGCAAAATCCAAGATATTCCATTCCACTTCCTCAATATCCTTTGAACGATGCGCAATGGTATACTCATCAATCTTCTTATCCACAATGGTGTGCACCAATCCCTCAACATCATCCTCAACCCCCATATATTAACCAAGGAACTTCTAAGTTCAACTTTTAACCGAGGACAGAGTTTTCAAAAAGGAGGAAGTTAAAGGATAATTTTACACAGAATGTGTCTGATAGCAGTGAAAGCTCTAGTCATGATGATGTGCAAATTAGTAGCTAAATGTCAAGATCATAAATTGAGAAGTCACTCATCTTCTTACTAGGAAAGGGTCTAGTAGTTTGTTTTGTCTTCTTTTCTGTTATCCAAATTATTTCAGGGTTATAGTTCGAAATCTATCTTATGTTATCCTTTTTTCATTTATGTTAAAACCCTTATATCTTTCATTTCAGCTAAATAGATTGTCCCTTTTCCCTTTGTGTTTTAAATATGTGTTGTTTGTATGTTTTTTAAACAGTATATTTTATGTTAGTTCTAGTGATATGACATACCGATAGAATTTTTAGCTAGATCTTAAAATCCTATTTAATCATGAAACATTGAATCTGAGGGCTAAAGTTAGAAAAGGAATCTAAAAAAATAGGTAGAGTGCTGAGACATTTGGTAACAAGTAAAATCCTTCTTTGAAAATTAAGACAATTAGTTTGAGAATCACAAGTATAACTTGATCATCAAATGAAAGACATACCTCAATTAGGTCAAGCAGTGGATGCACGATCCTATATCAAGAGAAACAAGAAGATAATCAACTCCACAAAAGCATGAGTCATTCGATGTGAAGGATCTACAAAAAAGGTGGAGTTGTATGCCGGATAAAGTGCAGAAGAAGTAGTGACGCACAGGCTAAGTTAAAGTTAGTGCTATAAAAATGTTACAAATGATCTTTATCTTTCACTGTCATATTACATGATATGTACTTGTATTTTCAAGGATTGATATGACGAAGACATTTTATTCTTCTATCCAAACATTATGTCATCCATTATTTACCCCATTTGAGATTTAGTTCTATTTTATTTTATACCTTTTTTTGGCTCAAGATAGAGTCAGCAAAGTTCAAAACATAAAGTGTCGAGCAAAAAAATAGAGTCAGAAAAGTTCAAAAAAGATGTCCAAAAAGAAAAAAAAGAAGAGTGCCAAGAAAAATATATGCAGAAAAGGCCCCAAAGAGAAAAAAAAGTCAATAAATAAAAAAAATTAGAATCAAGTAAAGGAAAAAGTTGTTGGAACTACCTTTGACTTAATTCTCCTCTTTCGAGTGTGAGATACGTAGGCATCCCTACTCTTGGTTCAGTCTAACCAAATAAACAATTGAGAATTACCCTATCAAAAGAAACTGGGGCATGAGTTAATCTTTATTCTTAGAGTCGATTCCAAAGGTTGTAAGTCCTGCCCCACTTTAAGTGTTATTTGGGCCTCATGTCATCCTTTCTTTCTAACCTTATCCAAAAGCCAAGTTACAACCAAAGAAAGACCTTCAAATCAATTTTTAAGAATGTTAAGGATAAGCATACAATGGATATGCTGATGTATTTTGGGAACTACTTGTTTTCCTCAACATAAGGAATCAAAAGAGAAATAAAAATGAGAGTCTTATTGGTTAAAACCTCCACAGGCACCGTAAGGCGATGGTAAGCTGAGAGAGATAAAAATGAGAGAGTCTTATTGGTGAAAACCCTCACGAGCACTGTAAGACAATTCTGAGTTGAGAGAAATGAAAATAAGAAAGTCTCATTGGTAAAAACCCTCATGGACTCCATAGGGCAATGGTGAGATGAGAGAAAAAAAATGAAAGAGGCTTGTTGGCGAAAACTCTTCAAGGCATCACTAGCCGAATAAGGTCTCAGAATGTGAATTGGCCCAAGGAAGTAACTCAATTTCAGGGCCATTAACTCAACAACAATTGGTGAAAGTTGGATGGAAAAATCAAACAGCTTAATCCAAAATGCATGTCATAATCATTAGAGTTGACTTTCACTTTTAGATAAATTCTTTTTTTCTCTCTTTCAATGGGGACATTCATTGCCTTTTACTTCTTCTTTATTATTTTTTGAGTCAGTTATCCGAATTAAAAAAAAATTATTGTCATTTTTCTTGTGTCTTTGAGTCAAATCAATGTCAAAATAAGTGAGAAAAGATTTCAAAACTGGCTAATAACTTTTTTAACTGCGCAAAGCAAGATAAAACGGCCAGCACATGAAAGAGACATGATTGTGAACTGAAATAAGACATGTAGAAAGTTTTATCAACAGACAAGTCTGGGAAATCATGGAAATACCAAGGTTCAAAGGGTTTATTTGAGAAGCATGGCAAAGAAGAGATACTGTGTTTGGTTTAGAGCCACTTTTAAATCTGAGTTTGGTCAATGTTGTACCAAGTCAATGACATATACTAATGGTTGGAGCAAGGTTAAATATGATGAGGGCAAGAGTGATTGCTGTAAAAGCTAAAGCCACAAGCCAGCCATGTTTTTAAACTCACAAGTTTTCTTTATATGAAATAGGAACATATGTTACCTTCAAATCAAGGACTTCAAAGCCTAAACATCAAAGACCATAATTTCTCACATCTACAAATGAAAGGGGCAATGTTGCTACACAGGTTTGGTAATCATAATCATGGTAAAACTCATAATCTAGTATCTCTAGGAGACACACCTCTTTGTCCGGGTTATTTAGGTTCTTTATTAGGTGATGCACTTCTTAAATTGAACATTCACTCCTTGAAGTCGCACTTTTTAGTTGAGTCCTTCCTTTTAATCTTTAGGAGATGCATTTTTTTGTTCGGGTAATTCAAGCGACATTTGTAAGGAGATGCATTTCCTTAAGTAAGTCAAGTGGAATTTGTAAGGAGACGCATTTTCTTGTCTAAATAATTTAAGTGTTATTTGTAAGGAGACACATTTCCTTATTTGGGTAATTCAAGCGGAATATGTAAGGAGACACATTTCCTTATTCAGGTAATTCAAGCGGCATTTGTAAGAAGATGAATTTCCTTGAGTAATTCAAGTGGCATTTGTAAGGAGATGTATTTCCTTGTCTAGGTAATTTAAGTTGCATTTGTAAGGAGATGCATTTTCTTGTTTGGATAATTCAAGCGGAATTTGTAAGGAGACACATTTCCTTGGATAATTCAAGTGGCATTTTTAAGGAGACGCATTTCCTTATTTGGGTAATTCAAGTGGCATTTGGAAGGAGACATATTTCCTCGTCTGGGTAATTTAAGTGGCTTTTATAAGGAGATGTATTTCCTTGTCTTGATAATTTAAGTAGTATTTGTAAGAGACAAACTTCCTTGTTTGGGTAATTCAAGTGGCATTTGTAAGGAGACACATTTCTTTGGGTAATTCAAGGGTGATTTAAAAGGATACACATTTCCTTGTCTAGATAATTTAAGTGGCATTTGTCAGGAGACGAATTGGTTAATTCGAATTTTACTTGTTAGGTGATGCACTTCCTAACTTAAGTCTTGAATCCTAAAAAATTCACATTCTAGTCAAGTCATTCTCCTTGACTCCTAGAAGATGTACTATCTAGTCAAGTCAGTCCCCTTGACTCCTAGAAGATGTACTTTCTAGTCGAATTATTCCCCTTAACTCTACTTTCTAGTCGAGTCATTCTCCTTGAATCCTAGAAGATGTAATCTCTAGTCGAGTCACTCGCCTTGACTCCTAGAAGATGTACTATATATTCGAGTCATTCCCTTTGAATCCTAGAAGATGTACCTTCTAGTCTAGTCATTCCCCTTGACTCCTAGAAGATGTACCTTCTAGTCGATTCATTCCCCTTGACTCCTAGAAGATGTAACTTCTAGTTGAGTCATTCCAATTAACCCCTAGAAGATGCACTTTCAAGTCGAGTCCTTCCATGCAACACATAGAAGATGTACCTCCTTATCTGACTAATTCAAGTTTTATTTATTAGGTAATGCACTTTATAAATTGAACCTTCACTCCTAGAAGCCGTATTTTCTAGTCGAGTCATTGAACTTAACCCTTATAAAACGTACTTCCTTGTCAGGTGACACACTTCCTAACTTAAACCATTATCTCTAGAAGACACTTTCTAGTCAGAATTTCTCACTTTAATTTTTAGGAGACGCACTTTCTAGTCTTGATCATTCAATTTTATTCTCAAGAAATGCATTTCTTGGTCGTAGTATTGATTCATCATTGCAACATGCAGTTATGATTGGATTTACTATTCATAAAAGTTTTCTGATGATAAATTGAGGCAAAAATTTGATTTATGTTATTGAAAGCATCATTTATGATCCTCTTAAAAAATGGGACATTATTTTTGAAAAGTGAGATTTCTATCATAACCTTTGTTTGGGATAATTTTCTTTCTAGTTTTGACGTTAATTTCAGGAGCCCGCTTGAAGAACAAAATGAATAAATGGAAAGTCAAGAAACAAGGTGAATAAATTGAAAGTCAACAGATTGAACAAATAGCAAGTCAGGAGCCCGCCTGGAGAACAAGGTGAAGAAATTAAAAGTCAAGCAACAAGGTAATGAAATTGCAAGTCGGGATCTCGCCCAGAGAACATAGTAAGAAAATTGCAAGTCAGGAGCCTGCCTAGAGAACAGAGTGATGAGATTGAAAGATAAGTAACAAGGTGATGAAATAGAAAGTCAGGAGTCTGCCTGAAGAACAGGGTGATAAAATCGAAGGTTAAGATCCCGCTTGAAGAATAGGGTGATGAAATAGCAAGTTGCCAAGGAAAGCTGAATAGATAAGACTTTTGTAATTTCATCTATATTTTTAATTTGTAATTTAAATTTTTGATGTGATGACATAGCCGCGTACTAGAACCTCGAAGGGACCTCACTCGACTCTCCAACTTGGTTGTCCTTCTTTCTTCTATTTCTTCCTTTGAATAATAGTCGGGTCAAAATTCTATCTCATTGTCTACTTTTTTGTATAAAAATACTTTGTGTTTATAAAAAATTTTTAACAACTTGGGACACCTCACCCTAACAAAAATAACAACCTATACCCCCTACCCCCACATATCCCCTACCCATGTGCACCCCATCACACATTCACGCATAAAAACTCTCTTACACACCTTACAAATAGAAGAGGACCCATAGGGAATTACACACAAAAAATGCTCCATTGGAATTTTCCATTCAACACATCACACAGTACACACTGCCAATATAATATACACACTAGGAAGATTTCATTTTTTCCAATCTTCCACGGACCATTACATATACATATATGAGTACACACACATCGGTACACGTACAAATTGGAAAATGGTGAAGAATTAAATGGAGAGATTGAGAGAGAGATTAGAGAGTGAAAATAGAGGAGAGAGAAACAGGCAACCCCACCACTGTTACTATTTTGGTGACCGGTTTCTTTGTTGAAAAACGGCGAAAACCTATCAGATAATAGACTAGAACCGACCTTCTTCCAAATTCCAACCAAAATCAGTTACCAAATGCTCTAAAAATCCCACCAACATGTTTTTTCGTTCCTACTCGAGTTTGTCAAAGCTCCGGCAAAGTGGGAACGGAAAACCAGCTCCATTTTGGCCAAACTCGCGTCGAAAGCCACCCCCACCACCATAAAATTGCTGAAACCAACCCAACCTTCCCTATCTCTAATGAAATTGACCAGAAAACAAGTGAAACAGTGACATCATGTACATAATTGGGTACGATTTTCTCTTCACTTTAATTTTTTGGTTCAGGTTAGCGAAAAAATAAAAAAAGGGAGTAGATCGGAGTCGGGTTTGATTGTTTCATTGAGGTTCATTTTTAGATTTTGATTGCGTTTCTAGTTGGAAGGAGAAATTACACTTGATAAACATCAAATTGAGGTCCAATTCTACTCTTTCCCTTTTTTATTTCATCATTGATGATATTCGATAAATTAATTTGAGTATTGTATGCTGGTTGATCCTTGTTAGTGGTTAATAGCTATTTGTTTCGATCCATCATTTGATTCCCTTGATTACGGGTTATGTGACGAAATGATATCTCACTAAGAATTAGGTTTGTTTGAGGTAAATTAAATTTGGGAGAAGATTAAAAATGAAAAAGTGAATGTTGGTTTATGTCGATTCAGTGTTGGTTGTTTAAATCAGAATGAACATTTGTGTCGATCCCGATAGTATCATGCTTTAGGCCATCAAATGGGTAGGAAAATACTAAGTTGGGTAGGCAATTTGTAGAAATTGACAATTGTGGAATGATTGAATATTTGTGCTTGAGATTGTTTTATTTTGTCGCTTGAAATTGGTAAATGTATTCATTTAGCCGGGGAATGCCCCGAGGTCATTTGTTCTTATTCACCGGGGTATGTCCCAAAGTATTTTTTATGCAAAGGACGTTTGTGATCAAGGCCCGAGACAGCGAGTAGAGCATAGTTTAGGACTAGTAGAGGTTAGTGTAGGTTTATTTCAGTATCTTTTATTTCGGATTGTAATAATTGGACTGGACACTATATTTTTGGACTTATTTTATTTCATTCATTTGATGGTTTATTTTGAGTATTTTATGTGGTTTATTAACTTCATAGTATTAGACTAGCCGATATACTTCACAAAGCTAGTGTGGTCGAACCACGGGATCGAGAGATGCCTAACACCTTTCCCTCGGTCAACAGAATTCCTTAACTGGAATCTCTGTTCGCAGACCTATTTAAAAGAGTCAAAAATTATTTTTAAAAAGAATTCCCAAAGGTTACTTGGCACAACAGATTTATGCCAAGTGGCGACTCTGAGTTTAATTGTAAAAATCCTTTTCGAAATAAATTTTCATCTTTTGTCACTAAATAATAAAGCACCTCCAAACTTAAAAATCCATATCTTTTTGGTAAAAAAAGGGTGTGACAACTTTTGGGCTATATCCGACCTGATCTTCATGCAACTCGAAAAATGTAGGCAACTCTAAATTGGTGTTCACGCAATTTTTTTTATCAAAAATAAATTTTTTTGGAGAAAAATTGGCTACACGTCAACGTTTTCATTTGAAGACTTCTACATTTTCTTCAAACAAAAAGGAGCAAACTGTTGACACTCAATTTTGGTTCTCTATGCTTCAAATTAGCGCATTCAGGTTTCCTGGTCGTTAAAGTACATAAAATGTAATTTTTCATATATTTTTTAAATTATTAATAAAGTGTTGATAATCATTATTATTTTAGGATGTTTTGTCAATTTATTATCATATTTTTATTGTGCATAATTTATTAATAATTGTCCTTAGTTTTGTAAATTTTAGGATTTTTATCAGTTTGTTGTCTTTTTAAATTTGTGCACAGTCATTTATATCCGTACACAGCATAGCACTACAATTTTTTTCTGCACAGTATAATTTTAATTGTTTACAGAATAATACATTTTTCTTGCATTTTTTTGTTATTATATATCGGCATTCATATTCTTGTACAATCTACAAACGTAATTTGAATTATTTATTTTAATACACAGAGTAATAAATCAATCAAGTCAAGGTCTCATCACTTTTTAAAGAATGACGCTTGAAGTGACGAGTTGATATTTTTTCCCCTTGAATATAATTGTTATACATTAGTTAAAAGAGTGAAAATTCATTGGATAATATCCCGTGGTTTAAATCACGTTTTGAGGGGACAAGATGAGTTAATTCTTTATTTTGGTTGTAAAAGATTGATTTTTTTTCTATTATAAATAAAAAAGGGATGGGATTTATTTTTCTTCAACGTTTTAAAACACACACACACACACACTAACAAAAAAAACAAAAAATAGTCGCCTCCCATATTTCTTTTCTCTCTGTCAATCTCACGATAACAGCTGCATCACCACCGGCAAACCGCCGCCGGTGGACTACCTCTAGCCAAAAACCAGTCGATACCCATTCTCCCCCTCACCATCCGCACCACCACCCAGTTCCAACCACGTGCCTCCTCTTTCCCCTTTCGCCAACAATAGCCATGGCCGGCGAGCTTCCCGCGGGCAAACCACCAAAACAACACCAACACCGCCAATGCTCCCCCCTCTTCCTTTTCTTTACGTTGCTATCCCCTTTTAATCTTATCAGTGTCATTCCAAAAAGAGGCTAGATTTTGTTGGATTCTCGTACTTCAAGCATTGCTCCGGTGATGTCATTGAATTAACACCAATAATCATACTACATCGACCTCTTAACTCTGTTGAACTGAGTTTTCATGAATTTTATCTGTAGCTTCTTTGGTTTTGCAGATCTGGCCATTTTGAATCTGGCTAAAATGGTCTACTATCAGTTGAAAACTCCATTTTGATCCGCAGACTTCATGGATGCCGGACAATTTTCTATAGTTAGATGTTGTTTTTTTATGCTTTTTGCTTTTGTACTTTGCTATTGTTGTTGGATGCTAGCTACTACATTCATGTTGCATTTATTTTGTTATTACTTTACTTGTGGAGTGATTTTGCACTATTTTATGATTCTTCTTGGGCGAGCTTCTACAGTTTTGCGAGATTGATTCGGGCGATTTGTTCTTTATATTCAATTCATCAGATAATAAACATAATTATACACTAGTATTGGCCGATGAAGAAATTTTTCATCGATTTTTGAGGCCTCTACAAATAAGAAAACGGATATTATGTATACAAATACGTAATAAAATTAATAAATTTGGGCAATGACAAAATTCATATAATGTTTAAAACTTTATCCGAGCCTACTTTTTAAACAAAATTATAATGTCAAATACATATATGCACACATATTTTTTTATATTATTTTGATAATTGTTTATTTGTTACGAACATTTTTATTATGAGTGTTTCTATAGGTTCTTGGAAATATTTGTCCAAAAGGGCACTCAAAAGAAGAGTTCGAGTTTTATGTTTGTATTTTTATATTCTTGCAATTGTACAAATATTATTATAGTAAAAACTTTATTTTTAGGGTGTTGGGCGGGATATTCGTTATTTACGCAATTCTCATCACGCATTAGAAAAATTTAGGCCATTAATATTTATATTAAAATTGATTTAGATATTTAATCAACAAATAGTTCACACTAAAAATATTACATAATCTTTTTCTTTAAAACAATTTTTTTGTTTTTTCAATCTTTATTTTTCTTTTCATACATTCTTATATACTTTTCTTTACATGTCTTCACATACTTTTATACATATTTTTATGATAATGCATGTAATTTATACATTCTTTACATATAAATTATTTATATCATTTTAATACACATTTTATATTTGTATGTATACACATTGATTTTTTTCTCCATCTTTTAATAAACCTAAGTCTGGCTGGAAACCACATTTGTGAATTCTAAAGGGTGCTCAATCCTTTCCTTTCGGAATAATTTGAGCCCTTAACTAGAATCTTATTCGGTTTTGTAGATTCGATAAAGTCATACTTGTTAATAAATAAAAAGGTTTCCTCATTTTCCTTAAAAATTAGGTGGGGACTCTATATACAAATTAATTCTTTTGACTCCATAATATCGTGCTCATTTTGACCTTAGGTAAAAATCAGGTATGACACCAATGCTATTACTAAGGCTGACATCGATACCGACACCGCCTATTCCAACCCATAGTTGTTCCACAAAATCCTCTAACCAAAATAAAATCAATATCCGATTCGGCAATGCCCCCAACCATAGCCAAAACCAGTATCCACAAAGTAAAAAAGTAAGTAAAAACATCCATAATATGAAATGGAGTCTTTCAAAATATGAAAACTCACCACTTCAATCCATTAGCTGATCTCAAATTCAAACACTGAGCAGGAGGAGTAGAATGGTTAGTTCCTATATCGCGTGGGGATACAGCCGCTCAATGAAGGGTTAGCGGGTGAACTCTAGCAAGAAACTTAGGATAAGGATAAAATAATGACAATTATTAAAACAAGTAAACCAACCAAATGCATTCACAACTATACACACGTATACATAACCATGTCAGAAAAGGAACTAGGTTTAGCTTGCATTTAAAACTATTAACCTGGGTATGTGTAGCTTAACAGTCCTAGAACCACCCACGGGCTATATTGGTCTAGTGTAACCCCCTGAACGGGCCCCGATGTGTGTAACCGCACGTACTAGAGATACCATAAGAGTAGGGGATTCCCAAGTGCCCTTTTCTCTCCATGATACATATGTACAGTGTACTTAGAGAATTCCCATGTGCCTAATATTATCATATATGGTTGCTATGACCTCCCCTCATGTGGGCAAACATGAGTTTCCAGTGTCCATCTATTGGACTCGTTCCTTCATGGTTAGCTATCACACCCCACCATTATTACCCAATTAAAACCATTTCCATACAACCAAACCATTATACCATTATTATAAACCAAGGCTATAAGTAGTGATAACGTCATACCGACTATAGCTTGCAAATAATGTCCTTAGATAACCTTTTTATGTAGGTAGATTCTCATGTACCCATAGATTACATTATCAAGTTAACTTGGGGGAATCTCATGTACCCCTCAAGTGTTTCATTATAATATTTGCTTGGGGGAATCCCATGTACCCCTTAAGTTGTTCATTAGCATATTTACTTGGGGGACTCCCTTGTATCCCACAAGGAAGTTTAATTAACCATAACCATAACCATAACCACCAAACCTTACTATTTTAACCATTCCAAACCATTTAAATCATTTATACCATTTAGGATTCCATTACCAAACCATACCATGCAATAGTTTCATTAAAAGTCCAATAATATAGGAGCATTATCAAAGGAATTTCATCAAACATGTTGGGGGCATAGTGTTTCCAAAATCAAATCCAATTACCAATTAACCATTCCCAAGCAACCAATTGTCCAAACCACCATTAAAGCATGTAATTACATAATTAAAACATGAGAAAACCATAATCAAACATTTAATATCAAAACCCCAATATACATTTGAAAACCCCAAAACCATACAATAATCATTCCATGAAAACATTGTATAAAACATGCGTTTAGTTGGTACTAACAATGACGAAAGAGTAACTTGACTTAGATTAGAAGATGATAGAGAGAAATCACCTTAGCAATCCCCAAATTAATCCCCTAGATGAACCCTAGCCTTTCTTTACCCAAGAGTCTTAGAGAGATTAGAAAGAGTTTCAAAGTATTTAAGAAAAGAATAAAAGGGTAAATAATGTCCCGAGTGTGATATAAGTCGTGGGGTCTTAAGAGGTTAAGTGGGGAAATGTCCAGATTACCCCCAACTTAAACTGCTTAAAATTCCCGTCAGATGGTACGACTCCCCCATACCAGTCGTACACTTCAATACAAGTGGTACCCACCACTCATACCCTAGACCTCCCCCTTGGACCCAACATTGTCCACCATATGACTCACCTAAACCAAGTCGTATCTAACCATATAATTAGTACCCTAAACCGTATCCCTAGAAAAATGTAATCAAAAGAAGTTTGAAATAATCTACCATACGAGTTGATGGTAAGACTCGTACCCTAACTCACGACCCATGCTGATCCACTTGTACTCAGATCCAAGTTATTTTACTATGTCTCAGATTAAGTGAAGGAAAAACCCCACCATATGACCCGTCACCAACCATATGACTCGTACTAACCAAGTCGTACCCATTTCAGAAACCAATCCAACCCACCAACCAACACTGTTAGCATACGACCAAGAGCATACCAACTATACTCCATCATACAACTGGTACCCACAAGTCGTATGATGTGCAGAAACCACAAATCCAAGAAATTTTTAAAGGTTCTAAAATCTAGGGTGTTTCATTAATGATAGAAACTACCTCCTCCATAGGGTCTAGAATATAAGGTAGTTTTAAAGTTAAAGGTACTAGGACTAGGATATAATACACAACCTATAGCAGCAACTTTCTTCTAGCTGTCATCACTAAGAATCATGGCATATTCCCTGTTTACTGAAGGCAACCGACTTATCATCAAGATTTGGCTTCTTTCTTGTCCATAGTTATCATTTAAACTCATAAAAACTTAAAACAATTTCAGTTCCTGTAGATGTGTAACAACCTAAAAATGTGATGAAGTACGTGAAATTTGTGATTTTGTGTAATTTGACTATTTTACCCCTCTCCATAGTCGTACTGTGGTACTTTGGAGAGGGGTGGGATGGGGTAGGGTTGGGGGTGTTTGGCATGGTTTTTGATATATTTTGGTGCCTTTTATGTGAAATTGTGATTTTTGGTGGCTTCGATAGCCTTATTTTGGACTTCTATGGATATCTTTTGATCCGTGCGATGGATGACTTAACAAATTACGCCAGGAGATTTGAAACATCTATTTTAGGGTGATAACATATTTGCTGTGATTTTACGGCTTTTAAATCATATTTTGACCCTCGGTTTAAAAAATTGTGATTTTAGATTTTGGGGATGAACTTTATGAAAATGATATTTTTTTCAAAATTCTGATATTTGCATATATCAGACTCCGAATGAATTTTGAACACCCCGTCAAAGTTCATTTTTAGACATAAAACCTAGTGTAAAAAAGTTATAGTAGAAAAATAGTTTTTACCCCTCCGTTTTTGCCCACTTTGCCCATTCTTTCACCTTGACTCTTGACAGTTAAACCTAAAATAGTATGAGAACTTAAAAGTAAAGCTTATGAGATCTTGGTAAGCTAGATTAACATCTATTTCTTGATTCTATTATGGATTTAAGGTGAGATTTCATCCTTTTCTATAATTCTTGATTAATTTCTCAAAACTCCAAAAATCTTAGGGCTTTATTTTAAACCCAATTTCACTCCTTTTTTCACTTGAATATTGTTTTAATCCTATAATTACTAGTTTTTCATCAATTTAACCTTCAAAACAACTTCCATTCTTGATTTTAACACGAATTTCAAAGATTTTACTCGGTAAGGCTTAAAAATAATTTTTCTTAGATTTGAAACTCGTTTTTGACTTAATTGGACTTGGGTTTTAGATGTAGATTTCAAAAAATAAGAGGAATGTATTTTTGAAGCAAAGTTATGATTTTACCCTTCTTTTTCAAAAACCTATTTCGATGGTCCATTTTGGCCCTGAATCAAAAGTAGTTAATATGAGTATCATTAGCTGTATTTTGATGCATAAATTCTATATTTCTTGGTTTTAGTTGATTTCAGAATCATTTGTGAGAAGTAGGACTTTGTGGTTAAAGTGTTACGAATTGATTTTGGCCTTCGAGGTAGATTATGACTTAACTCTTTTAGACTGGGATGGATGGTAATTAATGGTACAAAATGTATGTTAAGTGTGGGAACTAATCATGAAAAATTTTCATCTATGTGTTGTGCTCATGTGGGGCCTATATGTGATGTAATTGTTGAAGTTGAGATATTATATAATATGTGTGACCGTGTGGGGTCCTATATGATGTTGATAGACTTGAATACATACAAATAATTGTATTGTGTTGTTAAAATTGCCTATTGTGGTACCATTTGTGTATTGTGATATATTCATACTTGTGGGCATATGAAACATGTGTTAACTTATGGATGATTGGAAATAATAAGCAGATATTAGCTTACATGATTTTGAAAATATATCATTGTGGTTGGTTGTGGAAATACATCATGTGGTTGGTTGTTGAAATACCCGTTGGGGATGCTTGTGAACATTAAATCCTCATAGCTTCTTACACATACTTTTACTTATTTGTTGTATGTTTTGTATATGCTTGTTTTTGGTGGTGGTCCCACTTGATATGAGTCTCATATTATGTATGTGCTTTGGAAATACTGGAATTTTTTAAAATATTAGAAATATCAGATTTTACAGGCCTCTTCGAATGATATATGGATAAGAGTCATGGATATTAGTTGTATACGGGTTGATGAACCCCCATGGGTCATACATTAGGAAGATTTATCTCTATAGGTATATATGGAGTAGAATACTGGTTGACAAACCCTCCATGAGTCCTACATTAGGAAACTTTAACTCTGTAGATGTGTACGAAGACTGTACGGCAGTCTCGTGCATCATCATTATCTCATATATAGTATATGCTTTATTGTGATTGATGTTATGATTGAATTGCCATTTTGACTTGTTATATGTCAACTTTCTCTATATTCTGGTATTTATACTTGACTATCTTGTATATACATGTTCTTCTCTATTTTTATTTGCATGCAATATAATGTATACTTGTGTTCTATATACTGTGTTATTATTGTAATTGTGATATATTAGAATTATTAGTGTAAGTGGTGTGGGCTACTATTATGGGACATTTTCTAATTACAACTGACATGCCCTTAGTGTGTAGTTTGTATGCTTAATTAGCTACTTTGCTTAGTCGGCCTATGATACCTACTTAGTACAAGTGGACCTTAATTACGCCTACTGCACACTTTTGGTACAGTCCTACCTTGAGTGCGCCTTAGGTTGGTTGATTTCGAGTGCCTTCAAATTGCTCAAGTTAGAGGTTGAATATTCATTCCTTTTGAGTTTACATCTATGTTTTTATAGTAGTTAACTCGTTATTTGTATTCAAAGACAGACATTTACCTTGTGAGGGTATTTATGATGTATTTGGCTCTTGATTTGTATTAGTAGTTTTTATGCTATTGACACCAGGTCTTGGGAGTTATGGATACATTTTTATTCTTCTGTCTGCATTTATTATACTTATGTAGTTTGGCTTTATTCTAGTACCCTTTCCTTGGGGGTATTTCTATCTTTTCCCTTTCGTATATCAGTTTGGGTGATACGATTACTTGTCAAGGTATGCCGTAAAAAGTTTTATCATAACCTATCAATTTTGGGTCATGAAAAATTATTATCAGAGCAATTAGGTTTCATTGGTCCTAATGGTGTAAGAAAGAGATCTCTTTTAGAGTCTCGTGGATCGGTATACATACATCTATATCTATCTTATAGAGGCTATAGGTTGTCTTTTGGAAACTTTACTTATTTGATTTCTTATTATGGGAAGTTTTTTCATACCTTGTGTTCTGAGTTGTGTTTCACTCTTTCTATGCCGATGGTGTTTACTAGGTCTAGCAAGACCAGAGATGTGGAGCCTTCACCCAGAAAGTGAGCCTCGAGTCGTGGATGGACTCGAGGGAGTAGGCAAGCCCTTGGTTCAGCCTCTTCCAGGAAGAGTGATAGGGAACCCTCTCTTGAGCCTCGTGTTGAGTAGGTTTGAGGTATGGGTTTTACTCCAATTCCTCAAAGTTCATCTTCTTTGGAGGGATTATTGGTGCATTTGTTGAACCGTTTAGAGGATTTTCTTTTGGTTATGCTGGGCGTTCCTCCAATTTAGAGTGTGGATCCTCCTATTACAACTGCTTCTATTTTTGGTACTCCTTAGACTTAGAGTACTATTCCTCCTTCAACGTCAGTATCTAAGTATGTTGCTCTAGGGTTGGGAGTTCAGCCTTCGTCTATGTTACCTCCGCTGATAGGATCTCAGCCTGTGAGATTCACCATGTCTCCTCTTTCTGCGAGTGCTGTGATATCTTTTGAGGATCAGAAAAGGTTTGATAGATTTACTCATTTGGGTCCTCTAAGGTTCAGTGGTGTTGTGGATAAGGATGCCTATGAGTTTTTGATTGATTGTCGAGAGAAGTTTCATAATTTGGGTTTGTTGGAGTCAAATGGAGTGGCTTATACCACCTATCAGTTGACAAATACAGCTAAAGATTGGTGGAGATTAGTTGTTGGTTGTAGACCTGTTAATTCTCTCGAGATATCATGGTATCAGTTTGTGGATGCCTTTCTAGAGAGATTCGTACCTTATACCTTAAGAGATCGAATGTGTGACGAGTTTAATTGTCTAGAGCAGGGCAACATGGTCATAGTTGATTGAGCCCAAGAACACACGCAAGTGTACGTAGTCTTACCGAGTAATACAGTGACCTTATTAAAAGCCAAATATCGATCCCTTAGAGACTTGTGTTGACAACTATTCAATTCTAGTTCACTATTGATATTAATCAAGTGCAAAAGTAACCACAATAGTTTGAAAGTTGTAAGTAAGCTAAACTAAACAATGCGGTTAATTAATGAGCTTGGACAATCAATGGATAGAAACCCAGGTTTAAGGTTCTACAAACAATCATATTATGATATTGAACTTCATTGGTTATGTTACTTATCTTGGTTGTTGATTCACAGGGTTGATATTATGACTATGGTCTTCCAAGCCTCTAGTCACCTATCTAACTTAGACCCACAACTACATTGTTGAGTGGGTATTTTAAAACTAAGTTAAATATATTCATATTTCATCCCATAAGAGAACCAAATAGGTCACTTAGGTACATTTCTATCCTAAGTGCAAATTATAGCTTCATTCTATAGAAGATTACAATCTTATTCTATTTACCTCACGTTCTATCCTCTTGTTCCTCCTTCCGGGCTCACAAGATGACAATGGATATATTCTAAGGGTAAAAAATCCTTGAAATAATAATAACAAGGATAAATAAATAACCAAATATGATAAATAATCAAAACCAAGTCAATTCAAAGCAATAGTAATCAAGTTCTTGGCCTTAACCCCGGAAAGGGGGATTTTAGCCGCTCATGACATAACCGTAATCATGATAGATGAATAAATGATAAAATCAATACAAAAACTAAAGTAAAGGAATAAAAACCATATTTGAAGTATTATACATCCTCCCTCAAATTTACAAGGGTCCAAGGTGTTTTGCCTCAAGTTTAAGTGTCCTATTTATAGGAGGTCAAATCTGCCGAAATTGGACTAAGGTCTGCATCACAGCCTGTATTACGTTACATAGGGTGTGCTACGTGACCTAATATCGGATACACACTGTTTTAGGTCCCTTAGGAAGCTATATATGTGTGGAAATCGCCCCATATCAGTGTCTAAGCCCTGCGACACGCTAGTGAACTCCAAGAGGTCTGTTTTACGCCAAATCTTGTCCCGTACTTTTGTCCATCCATTCCAAGACTTTTGGTGTTTTTTAAACTTGATTTACAGCTTGTGTATCATTCATACATCATATTAATCCACTCACCATGAATCATATAGAATCAAACACCACGAATTATAGCTCAAAACAACACAACATCCAAGACGGTGAACTAGAAACTTAAGCTAAGAATACTAGTTTTGGCCCATTTGATCTTCAACTTTGTTTGTCTCTTGGATTGTTTTTGTTGAACCCAAAACACTATAAACAAGTTTTTACACACATAATTATACAATCATACCATTATGAACTCATTACACACACTAGAATACATTGAGATCAACTAGAACAACACATAGCTCAAGCTAGTAACACTAATTTTCTTGTTTTCACTCTAAGTGACCAAATTAATTAGATACTATTTTGTAAAATACCTTAAGCATTTCAATAAAGTAATTTAGCACTTATATACTTAATTATATGATTAGTCACTCATTAATCACGCAAGGAATCCTCAAAATAAATCTAAATAAGCCCGGATAACAACTTTGAGGTGCATAATTCCACCTCAGATCAGTAGCAGAGTATGAGGTATGCTTCTATGACTTGTATAGATATTCTTATTCTAGTATTTCCACTGAGTCTCAGAAGATTCAAAATTTTGTGAAGGGTTTGGACGTCTTATTTCAGTTGACTACATCACAGATGGTTGTATTTAGGGCTTCTTTACAAAGTTTTATGGATCAGGAAAAGATGACTGAGGTTATTCTTCAGGCATCTCAGTGAGGCTCAGAAGGTATGCCATTTTGGAGAGTTCAGAGGTCAAGTTTCTTGTGGTAGAGATTTTAAAGGTTCGCATGGATATTAGGGAATGCTGGTGTAGGGGGCATTATAGAGTTTAGGTGGTGGATCATCTAGTTCAGTAGTACAGGATTGCTGTCAGGTCAAGTTTAGAGTTTGCTATGTATGTGATGTGGTTGGCCATGGACTGTCCCCGCTGTGTGTTTATAGGCACTCCCATTATGGCCATGAGATATAGGGGTGCTACTAGAGTTTCAAAGAAACACCCTAGATTTTGGCCCTTGGAAATTCCCTAAGCTTTAAGCTCATTTTCCTTATAATGACTCACCATATGAGTTGTATGGTGTGGGTATGGGTCAGGTGACCAAACTCGTAAAGTGTTTAGTGAGTGTGGTTGGGTATTTATTGTGGTTACGACCTGGTGGTACAGATCATATGTTTGGTGATAGGTTGGTCCTTCATTTAATATGAAACTTAATGACTTGACTTGGATCTGAGTATGAGTGGCTCATTGAGAGACATAAGGATAGCTTACGAGTCATGATCTGAAGTCAGGTTGTCTAGTGTCAATCCCTCTGGATTCTGTCTTTGGTACGATTGGACCATACAATTCATATGGTCTAGTCATGAGTCATATTGTGGAAAGTGTATGGGTGTCCAACTCACTGTCTTGGTGATGAATTAATAGTACAAGTCGTATATTGTGGTCACAAATCAAGGGGTCGACTTATTGGGGGTATTTTAGACATTTTCCTCATTTAAGTCCCTTTGATACCATGACCTAAAAACACCTTTTGGGACTTCATTGACCTACTATTCTTAATCAAACGGTCTTAAAAATCTCTCAAACTCTCTGTTCAAGCAAGAGGCTAGGGTTTCTTCAAGACAATCAATTAGGGGATTTCAAGAGTGATTCTCTCTGTCTTCCTTGGTGTCTAAGGCATGTTACTCATCCCTTATTGTTATTTTACAAAGATCATGTGTTTTAATGTATGATTTTTCATGGTATTGTTTTGGTTATGAAATAGATGTTGGGGGGTTTTGGTTGTTCATGGTTTGATAATGCTTTCCCATGTTTTAATTATGTTTTTTCATATTTGTTTATGGCTTTGAACATGTGATTTCATGGGAATGGTCAATTAATACTTCAATTTGGTTTTGGAAATTTTGTGATCTCAATGTGTTTGTAAAAATGTCAAAGTGAATGGGTTTTTTCTCCTAGTTGGCTAATAGTTATGAGAAATTTGGGAATTTGAACTAGGGATACAATAGATTACCCAAAGTTGTTTGGTTTGCCTAATTACTTTGAATTAATGCATTCATAAATGGTAACGGAACATAAAATGGTTTGGTTTGGTTTTAAATGGTTTGGAAAGGACTTTGTGGCCATGTTTTGGTTTAATTGGAAACTTCGGAGTCAAATTGGTTTAATGGCTTTGGTATAGCATAAATTGATAGACTTGCAAGTTTTAATTTTGGTATGACGATACCAATGGCTAATGCCTAAATAAAAGACTCCTTGATTAATGGTTGGAATATGTAATTGGTTTTAATATGGTCTTAAAGGGGGATGTGTTAGCAAAGCTGTGGAAGGGAGAGGTCCCGAGGGGGGCAAATACTGGAAACTCATATTTTTTTATGTGAGTTTTGGTTTTGATGACTGTGTGTATGATGTCACACATATTTAAGGAGATGTACTGGTCATTTTAGTTTTTTCTCAGATTTATGCTGATAATACATACCGGGGCCCTTTCAGCAGGGGGAGTTGAACCTATATAGCCCATGGGTGGATATTTAGGACGACAGAGCAACACAACCCAGGTTTAGGTTTTAAATTCATGCTAACCTATTTCCCTTTACTGGCACGGTATATATGTAAGTCTGTGATTGTAGATGGTTATTTGACTGTGTTTTGCATAATTTTATTATTTTATCTTTATCTCGAGTATATTCTAGTGTTCCTCTGCTAATTAGCTTTGGGTTTTGTATCCCTATGCAATGCA
This sequence comes from Capsicum baccatum var. pendulum, assembly GCA_030864225.1. Lineage (NCBI taxonomy): Eukaryota > Viridiplantae > Streptophyta > Magnoliopsida > Solanales > Solanaceae > Capsicum > Capsicum baccatum. The sequence goes on along the minus strand of CM061556.1, from coordinate 235,940,071 downwards.
TAAACCAATATACTAGTATTCCTCCTGCTCAGTGACTTGGATTCAAGGACAACTTTGTGTCAGACTGAAGTGGTGGGCTTTCATACTCGAAAAAACTTTATTTCATTCTATGGACTTCTTTTATTATTGTTATTTCATTTTTTTAGTTTTGGATATAGTCTGGGGCATGTCCCAACTAGATGTTATTGATTCTGGTTAGAGGCTTTGTCGGACAACTATAGGCATGGGCGGTGTTAGTTTTGGTATTGGTATTTGCACCGGTTGGATATTTGGTTGAGGTTTTTGGATTATGATTATAGACTTTATTTAATGATTTTGCACTATTACTATTTTATCTTGCTATATGTTCGAAATTCATCCAACATAAGGTGCAGGTTGGTTACGATCTCCGATCTCGGTGGAACTTGAGATGCCCGACAAGACTAGGCCATGCTTCAACTCATGTCAGATTGGTATTAGAGTGCTAGGTTTATGGTCACTTGGGAGTTTACAAAGTCATGTTGAGTAGAGTCTCTCTTAAGGGTGTGTAGCGCGCCAAACTCATAAGGGAGAGGCTACGAGGTATTTAGGAATGTTTAACTTTCTTGTGTTCTATTTTTGAGCTGTAGAATCTAAGACCCTGAGTTCTCCTATAATTCTTGTTTGTTTTCTTTCTAGATCATGCCTCCTCAGTGATCTGAAGCACACGAAAACCCCTTTGTCCCACCGGAGGATAATGTTGATGGGACCCGTTCTACATATGGGGTCCAGACCCAGTCTAGGGGTCCAGTTCATGATTTCCTTTCTAGAGTTCCTCTTATTACCTCCAATCCTTCTCGAGCTCCCCAAGTTGATGTGATGAATTCTAAGTTTTATCAGTCTATCCATATATTGTCTCAGTTTGTAGCTTCTTAGGCTGAGTGAGGTGCTTCTATTAATTAATCTTATTAGGCCAAAAGGGTTGGCCAGTTCATGAGGTTGAATCCTCTAACCTTTACTGGTGTTGAGTTTAAGGAGGATCCTCAAGGTTTTCTGGATGAGATGGAAAAGATCTTCTGTATTATGCATGCCACTAATATGAAGGGCGTGGAGTTTGCCGCCTACCAACTAAAAGATGTGGGATACCAGTGGTACAAGGAATGGGATCAGACAAGGGGTGATAGTGCTGAGTCAGCTCTATCGAAGGTTTTTCTAATTCTTTACTGGATCACTTCTTTCCTAGAGACTTAAGAAAAGTGAAGGCGGAAGAGTTTTTCAATCTAAATCAAGGTAAGATGTCATTCTAGGAATATGCCTTGAAGTTCCTTCCTATCTCGATATGCTCTGGAGTTGGTTTCTAGCATGAGGGATAGAATGAGGAATTTTGCTTCTAGGTTGTCTTAAGACTTGATTTTAGAGAGTAAGGCTAATTTTTGGAACAAGGATATGGATATCTATAGGTTGGTTGTGTACATGTAGCAGGTGGAGGAGGATAAAAAGAAGCAGACAGAGATAGGGGAGAGGCAGAGCAAGAAGTTTAAATTTTTGAAGCAAATTGGTGGCCAATAGCAGAGTGTCAGGGATGGTGGGAAGTAGCCCAAAAATAAGTGAGGCTTTCTGGGTCTTACTCGATGTCTAGTGCTCCCTACCCAAAGCCATCGGGCGACATGCATTTCTAAGGTGGCAATAATTTTAGGTCACAAGGTTTCCAATCTGAGGCTAGCAGGTCTCAGTCAGCTCCGCCATATCCTCCCTGCAGATTTTGTGGTAGATTACATTGGGGTTACTATGATAAAGGAAAGGAAAAGTGCTTCAGTTGTATTCATCCAGGGAACATGATTAAGAACTATCCAGTGGCAAAGGTTTCTTTGGGGGCGAACAAGGTTCCATTTACCTCTTCATCAGCTCCGGCACCAAAGGGTGCACTATTTGGCTCCGACACTGGTCAGTACTATCTCTATGCTCTCATTACCCACCAGGAGTTTGGGGCATCGCCTGATGTCATGACTGGTATGTTGAAACTCTTTTTTGTGATATGTACTATTAACTTGATCTTGGGTCCATTCTCTTTTGTGTGACCCTATTTGTGGCTATGCATTTTCGTTTCGGTCCTAATGTTATTTAGGACTTTTCTATTTTTACCTCAGTGTGACTCTGTGGTAGCTAGAAAATTCTATAGGGGTTGTGTGGTATATATGGGTGGTCGGGAGACTTTGGTGGATCTGTTTGAATTAGACATGACTGATTTTGATGTCATATTGGGGATGGATTGATTACACTCGTGGTATGATTCTCTAGACTGTCAGACCCGTAAGGTCATCTTTAATTTCCCTAATGAGCTAGTTATTGAGTGGCAGGGTGGTTCCTAGCTCCCAAGGAAAAGTTTATATCATATCTTAGAGCTCAGATATTAATCTCTAAGGGGTGTCTTTACAATCTGGTCCGAGTTAAGGATTCTAACTCGAATTCTTTGAATTTTGTCCCGGTGGTGAACAAATTCCCTGAGGTCTTCCCTGATGACCTTCCTGGTGTGCCTCCCGATAGTGAGATTAAGTTTGGGATTGATCTTGTTCTAGATACTCGTCCAATTTCTATCCCCTCATATAGAATGGTTCCAGCTGAGTTAAGGGTGCTTAAGGAGCAACTAAAAGATCACATAGACAAGGTTTCATCCACCCTAGTATGTCCCCGTAGGTAGAGCCATCAATATGGGCCAAGGCCCGGTGGGTCAGCCTGGCCCGGACTATAATTTGATAGGGTGGGATTCAATATTTGCAGCCCAGCCCAGATAAGCCTATGGTCCGTAAGGCTTGAGGAATGTGGGTTGGGCTAGCCCATGGGCTGGTCCATCAGTCAAATAATAAATAATTTAAAAATAAAATAAAATATTGAAAAATAATAAAAGAGTTACAAAACAATCAAGTCCAATGATGACCATTGACCGATTCCATTAACAAAGAAAATGGAAACTGGAAAGTTTCCTACTATCCTATCTAATAAATAATAAAATAATAAAATAATTAAATATCTACCACTAAAACATGAAGAGTACCTTGTACTCTTTACTTTCCTAATTTCCTTAGTTCAGCTAGCCGCCATCTCTTCACTGTATCTCCCTCAACTCACCATCAACTTTCAACCGTGATGTTTTTGATTGAGTAGTGCCACCTCTTCGTTTTGTTCCTACTTTGGATGATTCGAGCTCTGGCTCCCTTTTGATTAACAAACATTAATACTATGCGTTATTGTGATAAATATTTATGTTTATTAACATTGTAAAATTAAATTATAAAATATTTCAGTTTTTGAGATAGGTTATAGCTTAACTCTTTCAAACTAGGTTGGATAGTAAAGGATAGTACAAAATGCATGTTAAGGATGGAAACTAATCATGACAAATATCTATCTATGTGTTGTGCGTGTGGGGCCTATATATGAAGTAATCATCAAAATTGAGATATTATGTGATATGTGTGACCATGTGGGGTCCTATGTGATATTGATAGCCTTGAATACATATGAATAATGATATTGTTTAAGATGCCTAATGTGGTACCATTGACATATTATGATTATATTCATACTTTATTAGCATATGAGATATATGGAAATTCATGAATGAAACAGAGATAATGAATGGATATTGGCTCACGTGGTTGTGCAAATATATCATGTGGTTGGTTGTGGAAATATATCATATGGTTGGTTGTGAAAATACTCATTGTGATTGGTTGTGATCATTACTTCTTCATATCATACTCATTCATGAAACATTGGTACCACCGTGGCAAAATCTAAGAAACACTAGCAACACCTGATAACATTTTTATAAGGGATGTGCCAAAAATAAGATATGATATATGTTGATTATATACGGGTTGGCAAACCCCCACAGGTCCTGCGTTAGGAGGCTTGCCTCCATAGGTGTATACGAGAATTATGCAGTAATTTTAGAGGTTATGCAATGACCTCTTGTATCATCATCATCATTATCATATACATTGCACTTACTTTATTGTGTTTATGTTGTGTTAATTGCCATATTGACTCGTCATCTATGTATTTTTCTTACCTTTATTTACTTGTATTTGATGATCTTTTATCTACATGTTCTTTCTTATTCTGTTTATATGTAACATACTGCATACTTGTGTTTTATCATAGTGTGTTTTGTAATATATGTGATATATTAGAACTCTTAGTGCAAGCGGTGTGTCCTACCATTGTTGGACATTTTCTAATTACAAGTGACGTGCCCATAGTGTGTATTTTGTATGGTGCAGCTTTAGGTTCGTGTATGCCTCAGATTAGTTAATTTTTGGGCATTTTTAGATAGCGGTTGGACATCTATACGTCCAGATTTCACCTATATCTTTTTGAATTAGTTATGTCTTTATTAGTATTCAGAGATAGATATTATTCTTTTGTGGTTATTTTTTTGATGTATTTGACTCCTGGATTGTATTAGTAGTTCTTAAGTATTGATACCTAGTTTTAGGCATGATTGGTATTTCGGATAAGTCTTTTCCACATTGTTATGATTATTTGTATGGTTCATCATTATTCTAGTAGCCTTACTTTGGGATATTTCTGTCTTTTCCTCTTTTTATATCATTTTTGGTGATAGACTTACTTGTCAAGGTACACCGGGACAAGTACCATCATGTCCCTCATTTTTAGGTCATGACAATTAGTATCAGAGAAGCCAGGTTTCATTGGTCTCAACGGTGTAAGAATGGAATGCCTTATGGAGTCTCACGGATCGGTACCAAGATGTTTGTATCTATTTTTTAGAGGCAATATGGTGTCTTTAGGAAACTTCCCTCATTTTATTCTTTATCATGTGAAATTCTTTCATACCTTGTGTTCTAAGTTGTGTTTCACTTTTTTTACATAGATGTTGTTGCCTATATGTACTGTCATTTCAGAGTTGTTCCTAGAGGGTGGTGAAGGTTGGTTGTCAGTTGTAGAACCCATGATTCTCTAGATATGATTTGGGATCAGTTCGCAAGTATTTGCTAGATAGATTTATATAATTCAGTTTGAGAGATCGTATACGGGATGAGTTTGATCATTTAGAGAAAGGCTCCCTGACAGTTGCTGAGTATGAAGCATGGTTCCATGCCCTAGCTAGATATTCGTATGATGACATTTCTACCAAGTTTGAGAGGATTTTGAAGTTTGTAAGGGTTTAAATTTCTTCCTATAGTTGGCTACGTCTCAGATGGTTGTGTTTGGGGCTTCTTTTAAGAGTATTGTAGATCATGCTAAGATAACAAAAGGTATTCTTAGTGCATCTCAGGGAGATGCTAAGAATGCGCGACATTTTGGTGAGTCCAAGAGTCAGCACTTTTGAGACAGAGAGTTTAGAGGTTTTTGTGGATACCATGGTAGGCTAGTGTAGGGTTCTTTACAGAGTTCAGGTGGTGGACCTTCTAGTTCAGTAGTTTAGGATGGCTTTTCGAGCCCAGTTGTACCTTCTCCTATTAAAACTAGTCATAGAAGTTGCTGTGTGAGATAAGATTGGCCATTTAGTTTGGGACTGACCTCGCCGGGGGATTTAAGCTACTTTTATTTTATTTGTAAGGGGTAGGGGTGCTACCAGAGGTATGAGGGGCGGAGGTAGTGAAGCTTGTAGGGGTGGCCATGGGGCTACTCACGTAGTTGGTAGTTGTGGGGTTACCCAGGCAGCTAGTGGTTATGGTCAGTTTTATGCTATACCAGCCAAACCTGAGGCAGAAGCTTTTGACGTTGTGATTACAATTATCATCCTCGTTTGTTTCAGACCTGCATCTGTATTATTTGGTCTTAGATTTACTTTCTCCTATGTGTCTGTATATTTTGCTTTGAGTTTTAATTTTGTTAGTGAGCCTCTTGCCATGCTTATTTGTGTATCTACCCTAGTAGGTAATTCTTTAGTGGTGGATCGGGTGCATCGATCTTTTGTTGTGACTTTTGTCGGGCGTGAGACTTTGGTAGACTTATTTGTGTTACATATGGTCGATTTTGATATTATTTTGGATAAGGATTGGTTGGCTTCTTATCATGGTATCTTAGATTATTTTTCTAAAATTGTGACTTTAGCTTTGGCTGGTGTCCCATGGATAGCTTGGGAGGGTGTACTTCATTCGGATCCTAAGAGGATTATATCTTATATTTTGGCTCGTAAATTGGTTGAGGGGATGTTTATCGTTCTTGACTCATATTCATAACCCTAGTATTGTTTTACCTCCTTTTTTGGTTCTTTCTGTGATGTCCATGAGTTTATGGATGTGTTCCCTATAGACTTGCTTGGTATACCTCCGGATCAAGATATTAATTTTTTTATTGATTTAAGCTAGGTACCAAGCCTATTTCTATTTCTCCTTATAGGATGGCCCCAACAGGGTTGAAGGAAATAAAGAATCGTTTGTAAGAGTTATTGGATAAGAGATTTATCCAACCTAGTATTTCACCTTGGGGTGCACTTATCTTGTTTGTGAAGAAAGGGGATGGTTTGATGTGGATGTGTATTGATTATCGACAGTTGAACAAGATGATGGTTAAGAATAAGTATCCTTTTCCTCACGTTAATGATTTATTTGATCGACTTCAGCGTGCTACGGGGTTTTCAAAGATTAATTTGAGGTTCGGTTATTGCCAGTTTAGGATTAGAGCCTCAAATATTTTTGAAGATAGCTTTTCAAACTTGATATGTTCATTATGAGTTCTTATTCATGTCCTTTGGGTTGACTAATTCCCCTGTCGTGTTCATGAGTTTATGAACTGAGTGTTTTGACCGTATCTTGACTCCTTTCTTATTGTATTTATAGATGATATCTTGGTTTATTCTAAGAGTGAGGTTGAGCATGAGAAGCATTTGTGGATTATGCTTCAGAAATTGAGGAATGAGAAGTTGTATGTTAAGTACTCTAAGTGCGAGTTTTGGTGACTAAGAAAGGTGTTATGGTTGATCCAACCAAGGTTGCAGCAGTTCGTGATTGAGCTAAACTTACTTCACCCATTGAGATTCAGAGATTTGTTGGCTTGGAAGGTTATTATCGGTGTTTAGTTGAGGATTTTTCATCCATTGTAGCTCCATTTACCAAGTTAACCCCGAAAAAGATTTTTTTCATTGGTCTGATGCTTGTGAGGCGAACTTTTAAAAGCTCAAGAATTTGTTGACTTCAACTCCTATCTTGACTTTGCCCAAGGAGGGCGTGGGTTTTACCAAGTCTTTTGTGATGCTTTAGGTGTTGGGTTAGGTGTTGTGTTGATGCAAGAGGGCAAGGCGATGGCGTATGCGTCTCATCAGTTGAAGCCTCGAATTATCCTACGCATGATTAGGAGTTGTGCATAGTTGTATTTGCCTAGAAGTTGTGGAGGCACTACTTGTATGGAGTCTGTTGTGAGATCGTCTTGGATCACCGTATCCTTCAGTACTTCTTTACATAGTGAGATCTTAATATAAGGCAGCTTCATTGGCTTGAGTTGTTTAAGGATTATGACTTGACTATTCTCTACCATCCGGTAAAACTAATATGGTTGTGGATGCCTTGAGCCGAAAGTCAACTAGCATGGGTAGCTTGGCATATCTTTTGACCTAGGAGAGGCCTTTGTCCTTAGAGGTTCAGTCTTGGGCATATTTTGGCATTTCTGGAGGCTAAATCATTTTTGATGGAGCATATTCGAGCTCATTAGTTTGACGATGTTAGATTAAGGTTGATTCGGGATAAGGTGTTGAGCGGGGAGGCTAAGGAAGCCTCACTTGATTTAGATGGAGTTTTGCAAATTGAAGGCTGAGTTTGCGTGCAAAGAGTGGGTGATTGGATTAGGTTGATCTTAGAGAATGCCCATTGTTCCAGATATTCTATCCGTCCAGGCGTGACTAAGATATATCATGATTTGAGACAGCATTACTGCTGGAGTGGTAGGAGGCGAGATGTAGAAGATTTTATGGTTCATTGTCTATGTTGTCAGCAAGTGAAGGTAAAGCATATGAGACTTGATGGGTTGCTTCAGAGGTTACCCATTCCCTAGTGGAAGTGGGAACAGATGACTATGAACTTCGTGACTTGGTTGCCTCATACTTCTCGTGGTTCTGACAGTGTTTGGATCTTTGTGGATAAATTGACCAAGTTAGCTTATTTTATTCCGGTTCAAGTCTTATTCAGTGATGAGAGGTTGGACTGTATCTACATTCGTGAGATTGTGCATCTGTATTGTGTGCTGATATTCATTATTTCAGATTAAGGTTTTGTGTTCACATCTCATTTTTGGAAGAGTTTTCAGGATGATTTGGGTACTCGGGTTGATCTTAGCATAACATTTCACCCCCATACTGATGGCCAGTCAGAGCAGAATATCCAAGTTTTGGAGGATATGCTTTGCACATGCATGATGGATTTTGGTGGCCAGTGGGAGCAATATTTAGCTTTAGCAGAGTTTGCATATAATTAAAGCTACTATTCTAGTATTAATATGGCTTATTTTGAGGCATTGTACGATAGACTTTTCTCTCCCCAGTGGGTTGGTTTGATCTTTTAGAGATGAGACTTTGAGATTCTTACTTGCTTCGTGAGTCTTTGGATAGAGTCCGAGTCATTTAGGATAGACTTAGAGTGGCTCAGAGTAGGTAGAAGTGTTATCTTGATCATAGACTTTGTGTCTTGAGATTTGGTGTTGGTGATCGAGCTTTCTTTCAAGTTTCACCCATGAAAGGTGTGATGAAGTTTAGGAAGAGGAGCAATCTTAGCCCCAGGTTTATTGGTCCATCTGAGATTCTTCGTACTGTTGGTGATGTGGCTTATGAGTTGGCTTTACCCCTAATATATCAATTGTTCATCCAGTTTTTCATGTTTCTATGCTTCATCTCTGTATTTCTAATGAATCCCAAGTCATTCATTGGTAGTTGGTCCAATTAGATGAGCGGTTGTCCTTTGTTGAGGAGCCGGTCTCCATTTTGGATAGAGATATTAGGTGGTTGCGCTCTAGATTTATCCCTGTGGTTAAGGTTCAGTGGCGAAATTGACCTATAGATAAGGCTACTTGGGAGGTTGAGTCTGATATGTGTAGTTCTTATCCTCAGCTCTTCATATATTTAGGTATTTCTTTCCCTTAGTTCGAGGACAAACTAGATTTTTAGTGATGGATGATGTATCGATCTAAAAATTTGATGAAATATGTGAAATTTGTAATTTTGTGTGATTTGACTATTTTACCCCTCCTCATAGTTACATTCTGGTATTTCTAAGGTACGGGAGTGATTGACATGGTTTTCAATGAATTTTGGTACCATTTAAGCGATATTGCAGTTTTTGATGTCTTCGAGAGCCTTATTTTTTACTTATGAGAATATCTTTTGATCTGTGCGATGGATGGCTGAACGGACTATGCCAGCTACTCTGAAATATTGATTTTAGGCTAGGTAGACCTTTGGTTCAGATCCCCGTGCACTCAAACTCATTACGACCTATTGATTGAAAATTTAAAAATTAGAAATATGGGTGTGGGACCCACATTTGGTGGAAATGGCCTCGGATGGAAAATCTGACTTTGCCCGTAGATCTGAAATGTCGATTTTAGGGTGGTAAGATGTTTGGCTTGATTTTAAGGCTTTTAAATCTCATTTCAACCCTCGATTTGGAAAATTTCAATTTCGGATTTTCGGGGGTCAACTTTGTGAAAATGATATTTTTCAAAAATCTAACATCGCCAACGTGTTCGGAATATTGAATTTAGCATGATTGCATAGTTCTTTTGTGTATATAGGACTTCGAACGAATTCCGATCACCCTGTCAAAGTTTGGGGTGAACTTGAAGGAAAACATCTGGTGCATAAACCCGATTTTTCTGCAACATAAATAACCTCTTTGGGCCTTTTTGCTCATTTTTCATCTTGCCTCTTGGGAGTTAAACCCTAAAATAGTGTAGAAACTTAAAATTAAAGTTTGTGGGAATTTGGGAAGCTAGATCAACACCTATTTCTTGGTTTTATTATGGATTTAAGGTAAGAATTCACCATTTTCGTAGTAATTTCTTGATAAATTTCTCAAAATTTCAAAAATCTTAAGGTTTGATTTAAAACCCAATTTCACTTCTTTTCACTTGAATAATATTTTTATCTTATAATTACTAGTTTTTAATCAATTTAACCTTCAAAACAACTCTGATTCTTGATTTTAACTCGAATTTTAGAGATTTTACCCGGTAAAGCTTAAAATGATTTTTCTTCAATTTGAACCTCATTTTTTACTCAATTTGACTTGAGTTTTCAGCTTTACATTCCTAAAATATGAGAAACATGTTTTTGAAGTAAATTTCTAATTTGCCCTTCGTTTTTGAAAACTAGTTCTAGAGGTCCGTTTTGTTCCCAAACCAACAGTATTCAATATGGGTGTTGTTGATTCAGTTTTGTTGCATAGATTCATATTTGATGTTTTTAATAGAGTTTGGGATTATTCATGAAAATTAAGGTCGTGGGTTTGAAATGTAGTGGACCGATTTTGGTTTTTAGGTAAGTTATGGCTTAACTCTTTCATACTGGGTTGGATAGTAAATGATGGTACAAAAGGCATGCTAAGGGTGGAAACTAACCATGAAAAATGTCTATCTATGTGTTGTGCCCGTGTGGGGACTATATGTGATGTAATTGTAAAAATTGAGATATTATGTGATATGTGTGACCGTGTGGGGTCGTATGTGATATGTGTGACATACTGTATACTTTTGTCCTATCTCCGTATGTTTTGTAATATGTGTGATATATTAAAACTCTTAGTGCAAGCGGCGTGGGCTATCGTTGTGGGACATTTTCTGATTACAGGTGATGTGCCCTTAGTGTGTATTTTGTATGCTTTATTTTATACTTTGTTCGATCGGTCTGTGCGACCTACTGATTACAAGTGGACCATACTCACTCCTACTTCACCCTTTTGGTGTAGCTTCAGGTTTGTGTATGCCTCAGATTAGTTTATTTTTGAGTGTCTTCAGATAGCGATTGGACATCCATACGTTCGGAGTTCATCTCTATCTTTCTGTATTAGTTATGTCATTATTAGTATTCAGAGACAAATATTATTCCTTTGTGGTAATTTTTCTAATGTATTTGACTCATAGATTGACGTAATAGTTCTTACACTATAGACCCCTGGTTTTGGGCATGATCGATATTTTGGATAAGTCCTTTCCGCATTGTATGATTACTTGTATGGCTCGACTTTATTCTTGAAGCCTTACCCTGGGATATTTCTATCTTTTCGTTTGTTGTATTAGTTTGGATAATAGGCTTACTTGTCAAGGTACGCTACAATAAGTGCCATCATGACCCTCATTTTTAGGTTGTGACATTGGTGAAACTAGAAAGCTGAGTAATAAGCGGATTGGGGGAAGGTTGGAATGCAGTTGAGTTTCATCATTGAGACCAGCCTACATGTCTTAAAGACATAGGAAAGTAGACTACTTGTAGTTAGACTTGATCAGTACATAAGATAGTCTTTTATTTCTGACAATCTTTGGATCGGGATGAGTGACAAGTCGTTCAAGTTATGAAAAAAGAGGCTTGTAACCTCTTAAATATGAATGTGGAGCTCTTCACATCTATAGGTAAGAATCTACCCTGACATGATTTCCAAAACTCTAAGTATGGTGTCATTTGAATTTGAAAGAAAGAGAAGGTTACCCTCGGTATGAGTCTAGAAATATTTTGAAGCTGAAGTAGAAACCAGAATATGCCAAAGTACCCATATGCCTTCTAATAGGGGTGTGGTTTGATGGCGGTGGAAATTATCTTTTAGCTCGCGTCCAAAGAGTTTGACGTCCCTCTCTAGACTACGTCCTATTTTGCTGCTAAGAAAAAGTTCCACGTTATGATGTGTCCATTTTGGAGTCGTCTGTACCTATGATTTTGATTTGGGATTTCATACTTTTGGATGCTCTCGACAATATCTCAAACAAAATGATTAATTATAAATGTAGCATTACACTAATGTAAATTGGTGTAAACCTATTTGAACATGCTGTGTTGAGATAGTTGATGATTCAATTTGCACAACCTGTTCTATAAATGTTATGCCATTTTGAACGGGATGACAACCCATCATGTGCCAGTAAAAGGAGAATGATTTATCTTGAATGTAACATGCGACTTTGAATGGAGTGACGGTCCAATATGTCTCATTAAAAGGCGGACTACCCATTTTAAATATAACATGCTCCTTTGAATGGAGTGATAGTCGAGTGTGTCCATTGAACGACAGACGACCCATTTTAAATATAGCATACCACTTAGAATGGAGTGACAGTCCAACGTGTCTCATTGAAGAGTGAACGGTTTTAAATGTAACATGCCACTTTGAATGAAGTGACAGTCCAACGTGTCTCATTGAAGGATGAATGACCCATTTTAAATGTAACATTCCACTTTGAACAGAGTGACGGTCCAACGTGTCTCATTGGATGACCCATTTTAAATGTAAATATGCAAATTTGAATAATTGATGGTCCAACATGTCTCATTGAAGGGAGGACGACACATTAAAATGTAACATGCCACTTTGAATGGAGTGACGGTCTAACATTGTAACGCCACAAAAATAGGTCCCGAGACGTCACATGATACTTAGGACCATAAGTGATCCTAAGCTAACCCATGAGCTTGCATATTGATAAGAAACTAATTAAACATGTATAAAATGATTAAGTTTTCTGTGCGGAAACATAACAATGATAGAATCTGTGAAATTACAATACTTATACAACTTTTACATTCTGATAAAGTCTGAAAAGAGGGACTGAATTTACATAAGTGACTCTAACTGACGTCAATGAAGCCTCTACTATACTGACTATAGATAGATAGGACACAACCCCAACTACCACTATTAAATACATAGGAGTAGGAAAGTAAAGTATATAAATAACATCTAACTAAAGTCCCCGAAGTAGGAGGGCTCATCATTTGCTGACTGGAATCTGCAAACTGTCTGAATATGGTATGCGTGCTACAACTCGTACCTACATTATTAAGACAATGTAGCACGTAGACCTACATGTGGATAAGTACTTTAAGGATGTACTGAGTATATGGGGGTAAAATACATAAGTAAAACATCATCTCGTTATCATAATTTGTAAAACAATGCATGCTAAATGTAAATGACTCACATAAACTAGAATATCTGAAATGCTGTTCTATAATCATGAATAAAAAATCATACTTTATAAATCTAGTGAGTCATAACATTTAGTTCTAAAAGTTGTTCTTGTATTCTCTCTTTAAATCATATTGTCTAAGTGTAGAAAGGACTCACTCTTAAATCTGAGATCTAAAAGTTGAAAATTGTAGCTAAAGTCTTTCTGTAAAGCATATTCTGAATAAATTCGTGAGCCTATACACTAAGTTTTCTAAAAGCTTTTCTTTACTAGTATGGAAATACTCAAAACTATTTATATACTTTTACTAGCAGGGAACTCTTTTAAAATAAAATTGTTATGCAAGGGAATTCTTTCAAATATTTAGGGAATATACACTTAACGGTACGGAAAATACTTTTAGAACTATTCTGCAAATCTTTACTATTAGGGAAATACTTTTTCAAAAGCCTATCTATAAGGGAGGTTCTCTTAACCGACATAAACCATGTGAGCTACATGTAGTCCAACGTCTTGACCTCCTAAGAAAGAAACCTTACGTTGGGGAGAGGTGTCAAACTCTTGCCAGGGAGTATAACCTAATCCATGTGATCGATCACAAGCTAAATTTGTCATCTATATAGAAATGGGAATAATCTGATAATCTATTCCTACGTTGTCTACGTAGTTTGGTGGAAGATAGGTCACGCTAATTCCACACTTCCCGCTCAATGCTAAATACTACTCCCTCTTAAATTTATATGCTCAAGCCATTGGAAATCCACTTTTAAAACTAGCATAAGGTTTCATATGGAAAATAAATTATTCATTTATATGAGTAAATCTATAAATAAAGGTAATCTGAGTTCTATAAACTGTAATAATCTATAAACTGGATTTCAAAGCTAAACCAGTGATTGAAAGATCAAAGCTTTACTGAAAAAACTATAAATAATCTGCTCATAAGATGCTTAAAGCATCATCTTTCTTGAAGTAATAATAGTAAATCTTGGGATAAATAACCCATGCATCAATCTCATGTTAAATCTATCATAATAATCATGCTTGATAATGTAAATATGGATAAGACAACTCAAAATCTGGAAATTTCAGCAATATATAGGAAAATATGGACATAATCATGGAATTCAACTTTTAAATCATTGAAAATATAATAAACTTAATTGATGATCTTAGATGAAAACCTTGAATCTTAGATTCCTATGATGCTTTTGAAGACGAGTTCTTGTATTGGGAATCCTTAATCTTGAATTTCCTTGGAGAATTAATGGAAGAATTAGGTTTCTTGGAGAAGGACCTTTTGGTTTCTAGGGTTTTACTTTTGAAGAGAATGGTGAATAATGAGCATAAAGTTCTTAGAATAATCTTCAATATTATGTTTGGATGGACTGGGCGCTTGGAAAAAGTCCAAAATATCCTCTTTAAACTCTGAAACGAATTTGAAAAAATGTAACTAGGGTCCCGATTTAATGGGCAACCATGACGCGCCACTATCGCGGTGGCTCACTGAAATCTGACAATTGGAAAATTGGGGGCCTCCATGAAGTGGAGCTATCTCTTTGTCCCATTGGATTTTGACAATTGGGACCTGGAACTTCAACGCGACACGCCACCATCGCGGTGCCATATAGGAATGCCATTTTGGCCTTCGACGTGATGCACCACTATAGCGTTGGAATATTGGAAATTGAAAAATGGGAAAATGGACCTCTCCACGACATGCCAATATCACGGTGGTCCACTAGAAATTAACAATTATGAATTTAACCATCTCCGCGACGTGGCGACTGCGTAGGTGGCACACTGTCAACTTAAAAACGTTTTAACTCCTTCACTGAGTGTCGGAATTGGAAGAATTTGGTATCGACGGAAAACTTATTCAATTTCCAACATCAAGGAAAGTCTAAATCTGAAGAATTCCATAGAAAATTAATGCTATTCAGTTTGGAACCTACCCTTTAACATTCTAAGGATGAATTTAAGGTAGGAAAAATATGGGGTATTACAATATCTCTCCCTTGGGAACATTCGTCCTCGAATGTGGCTAATTAGACTAAAATTACTGAGGAATTTAAGGCTATAAGTTATCATGCACAACTGAAATAAACTGTATGACTGAATCCCAACGTAGTGGGCTACTGAACTGATCTTTGAGTGCATGAACTTTCACGAAAATAACTATATGGCTGAGATTAAAATGAGAGAGTCAACTTAAGGGTAACAATTTCTTTAGGATGGAACTGATTTCGTGAGAAAAAGATTAGAGGTTTACGACATGAAAACTTGGGGCATTACAACATCTCCCTCTTGGGATCGTTCGTTCTTAAATGATACTGATTTGGTTGAAATACTAGGAAAAGATTGAGATGATATACATGATACTTACAAAATGAATCATACTGAATGCTCATAGCCAGATGGAGTATTTCTTCCACACTTTTTCTAAGAAACTCTAACGATGTTAGGGAGTGAGGAACTTTGGGCATGATCTAAACAAAACATCTGAATAAGGAATTACAGCATTTCTACGACTCTATAGCATGGAACATAAACTTATAAATCATAAGCTGGGGTAGAATTTCTGGGGCTTAAGCAATGGAACTTCGTCCTTTCAAGCTTAGTAACACTTGTCAAACACTCGCTCAACTATATTATTCCCTTCAAATACCATACTCGCTTAATTCAACTTATAATTCTCACAAGGTATTGATAAATCCATCTACTAAAGTATAAACTGAACTAAATCCTCTTTATGGTCAAGTCTAATGCACTGCACAAACACCATAATACTATTCTGAACCATGGATTCAATACCCCAAGCATTGTCATAACTACTCCTCTCTAAGATAATTCTTCTTATCACTTCCATAACAAAATTCAACCTCTTACTAGGAAGTATTTAGCGCACAATGTGACCATTCAATTATATATCAATGTAACGTTCAAGCCTATCTTCATAACCACATATGCACTTCTAAATAAATACCCATAAGAGCATATTTCTCATATCCTACAAATATCTCTCAAGAACAACTTCCATGCACTATCCTCAAGAATTCACACATAACCTTTCAGCTACCCATGGCATAGATCATAGACTTGGCCTCAATCTTACTTCACACTTATAGCCTTAGCCAAAACAAACATATAACAATCTTTTATTAATAAGAAACATTTACTCTTTCCCATCCACACAATTGTTCAACATCACTATCTTGACCTGGGGAGGTCACTGAAAAGCATAGCTTAACACTCTACTGCATTCTGGGAAATAGAGAATTCACGACATGGATTTATTAGAGTGATCTAATCTGAGGGCGTACATGATATAAATCTGGATTTCGCTTGATCATTAAGAGTATTGCATGAGTAATGGAACTGAATATATGTAAGCCCTGAATTTGAAGTTCATAACTTATGGAATGTGATTCCAACTGCTTGATGAATTGGAACTCCTCTTACTAAGAACTAAGAGAGTACATGACTCTCTATTATACACATGAACATAAACTATGATCAAGGAGTTGACACGTAAGGCATTAGTAGACATCATGAAGATTAAAGTAATAGTACTTAAATAAGAATGAGTCCTGCATCTTCCTCCCATACTAGCATCACTACTAGAACCTGTGAATCTGACTTGGTTACTCATTCTATCATTTCCCTCTTATCTTTAAGCCATCACTCTAAGTCTGAGGAACCTTTTACTAAACTCTAAACTGGACCACAATCACTGCACCTTAGAGCCTGAAACACAATAATACACATAAATAATAAACTAACTCTGAAAGACTACACCTAAAAGTGTAAAACCCACTTCCAATACTTGCTTTCGAGGTACAACTCTATCTTTCTACAACCCCACTAATCATCGTATAATATCTTGAACACTTACTAACTAAGAATCCTCATGAGTATCACCACATCCTGAATTCACACCATTTAGAGCTTCAACTCTCATTTCTATTCACTCATTCTTCAAGATTTCAAACTTAGATTCTAACACTTAACACGAATGTTTCCAGCCTTTAATAAACCATGTTGCTTTTGTCATAGCCTACTAATATCACATCTCCAAACTTATATTTCTAAACCATGAGAATCAAGATCATACTAAAAAGGCTCAACATCATCTATCCATAACTAAACTCCTTAACTTTGCCATTAAGAACATCATATACTATATAACTAGTCTTCTTCCACTTAGCAACTCAACGATACTACTAACCCCACACTACACGTAATAACCTTAGAAAATAATGCAACCCCATATCACCTTGGGCATACTTATTCATCATACATACAACATCATACTTAATTATAAACTAAAATGGGCTCAAAATCTTGCACATACTATTCAAGACTACTAGATCACTTCCATATAACTAGCATCTCTAACCAAGAAATGATTACATCCAATTTGATGACCATCAACTGTTCAAACTTAATGCCTAGTGCTAAACATACTTCAATAACCCAACCTCACATACAATTCTCACTTGGAAGCTATAAAATAAAACATCAAGAAACACTAGTCCACTAAAAATTCATAACAACAATAACCGATCACAATCATATGCCCTATCTTATTGTAATCCATTAACACATCCTCCTTCTACACATCATTACTATTTACCCTTTTATACATCTAAATTACTCTCAAAGCTCTATAAGTTTCACCTAAGCTCCTTTTTACAACCTTAAGGGAAGCTTAAATTAAACCACCAAACACTTCATTAATATACTATACTTTTTCAAATACAATAAATACCATTAACAACTCCTTCCGTACTTCAAGCAAATAACAATTCTCCATAAGTAATAACTCCCTCTCTACCTTCCACTAAACTAGCACGCAAGGATATATCACCTTACTAAAACTAGATAATACACCTAAGTTTATCTCTATACTTTCTATCAATCATCATTCCCACTTTCTTGCCACTACTCTTCTATACCCATTTCTCTAACTATAATAAGGTTTCTACTATTCATAAATCATAAAACTGAAGTTCATAATATCTCTCGAATGCACACTACATTTAAAATTCTAGGTCCATACTATCTCCTCTCAAAAGTACTATCTGTATTGAAGTAATAATGAGAAATCTGAATACATATCTAATTCTATCTCAACTGAACAACTCATAAAGATGAGAACATAAACTTTAAACTTGAGGAACTTATGACACACTAGAAATCTCCTCTTAAGCCCTTTGTGTGATTTCAGAGACTTTTGCTAGCAAATCTAAGAGCATTATCTGAGGAGGAAATTGGAATTGGCTAATCGTGTTATCTCAGGAATAAGTCATAGTGAAGAATTTTGGGGAAACATACGAGTAGATAGGAATTTCTGAGAAACAACTTTACTGAATGATCTAGAGTAGAAAATAAAGGAAACTTTTCTTAAATGCCTCGTAGTCGCTCAAAGAAAAGTTCAAACGTCTCTGTACCATTCTACAATACTCTACTAGACACGGCTTCACAAACACCCTAGGACACTTGAACCTTGTGACTTGATACAAAGTTTGTAATGCCCTAAAAACGAGGCCCAAGACGTCACATGGTGCTTAGGATCACAAGTGATCCCAAGCTAACCCATGAACTGGCATACTGATAAGCAACTGATTAAACATGTGTAAAATGACTGAGTTTACTGTGCGAAAACATAGCAATGATGGAATCTGTGAAATTACAATACTTATACAACTTTTACATTCTAATAAAGTCTGAAAAGAGGGATTGAATTTACATAACTGACTCTAACTGACATCTATAAAGCCTCAACTATACTGACTATAGATTGATAGAATGTGACCCCAACTACCACTAATAAATACATAGGATTAGGAAAGTAAAGTACATAAATTACATCTAACTAAAGTCCCCAAAGTAAGAGGACTCATCATCTGTTGGCTAGAATCTACAAACTATCTGAATATGTATGCATGCTACAACTCGTACCTACATTATAAGACAATATAGCACATAGATATATCTGTGGATAAGTACTTTAAGGAAGTACTGAGTATATGGGGGTAAAATACATAAGTAAAACATCATCTCGTTATCATAATTTGTAAAACAATGCATGCTAAATTTAAATGACTCACATAAGCTAAAATATCTGAAATACTGAATTCTGTAATCATGAATTGCTAATCATACTTTATAAATCTAGTGAGTCATAATATTTAATTCTAAAAGTTGTTCTTGTATTCTCTATTTAAATCAAACTGTCTAAGTGTAGAAAGGAATCAATCTTAAATTTGAGATCTGAAAGTTGAAAACTATAGCTAAAGTCTTTCTGTAAAGCATAGTCTGAATAAATTCGTGAGCCTTTATACCAAGTTTTATAAAAGCTTTTATTTACTAGTAGGGACATACTCAAAACTGTTGATTTACTTTTACTAGCAGGGAACTTTTTAAAAAAAATTGTTTTGCAAGGGAATTCTTTCAAATATTTAGGGAATATACTCTTAACGGTAGGGAAAATACTTTTAGAACTATTCTAAAAATCTTTACTGTTAGGGAAATACTTTTTTAAAAGCTTATCTGTAAGGGAGGTTCTCTTAACCGATATAAACCATGTGAGCTACATGGAGTCCAACGTCTTGACCTCCTAAGGAAGAAACCACACATTGGGGAGAGGTGTCATACTCTTGCCAAGGAGTATAACCTAATCCATGTGATCGATCACAAGCTAAATCTGTCATCCATATAGAAATAAGAATAATCTGATAATCTGTACCTACGTTGGCTACATAGTTCTGTGGAATATAGGACACGTTAATCCCACACTTCCCGATCAATGCTAAATACTACTCCCTCTTAAATCTGTATGCTCAAACCATTGAAAATCCACTTTTAAAACTAGCATAAGGGTTCATATGGAAATTTAATTATGCATTTATACGAGTAAATCTATAAATAAAGCTAATACGAGTTTTGTAAACTGTAATAATCTGTAAAGTGGATTCCAAAGCTAAATCAGTGATCAAAAAATGAAAGTTTTACTGAAAAACTATAAATAATCTGCTCATAAGATTCTTAAAGCATCATCTTTCTTGAAGTAATAATACTAAATCTTGGAAAAAACAACCCACGCTCAATCTCATGTTAAATCTATCATAATAATCATGCTTGATAGTGTAAATATGGATAAGACAACTCAAAATCTGGAATCAATATGCATGAAAATATGAACATAATCATGGAATTCAACTTTTAAATCATTAGAAATATCATAAACTTGAAAATAACAATGATGGGTGTAAACCCTAACTTGAATTTCATGGGAAATCATATAAAATTTAATATATTTGAATTTAAAATAAATTTTGGGCACAAGGTCGAAAGGATTGTCCTTTTTTATAACCCCAGATACCTTAATTGATGATCTTAGATGAAAAGCATGAATCTATGATTCCTATGATGATTTTGAAGATGAATTCTTAGAGTTATTGTATTGGGAATCCTTAATCTTAAATTTCCTTGGAGAATTAATAGAAGAATTAGGTTTCTTGGAGAAGGAGCTTTTGGTTTCTAGGGTTTTGCTTATGAAGAGAATGGTGAATAATGGGCATAAAGTGCTTAGAATAAGCTTAAATATTATGTTTGAATGGATTAGGAGCTTGGAAAAGGTCTAAAATACCCTCTTTAAACCCCTAACAGAAGCTAGAAAAACGTAACTAGGGTCCTAATTTAATGGGCCACCGCGATATGCCACTATCGCGGTGGCTCACTGGAATTTGACAATTGGAAAATTGGGGGCCTCCGCGATGTGGAGCTATCACATTTTCCCACTGGATTTTGACAATTGGGACCTGAAACTTCAGTGCAACGCACACCATCGCAGTGCCCTATAGGAATGCCATTTTGGCCTTCGGCGTGATGTACCACTATAGCGTTGGACTACTGAAAATTGACAAATAGAAAAATGGACCTCTCCGTGATGCACCAATATCACGGTGGTCCACTGAAAAATGAAAATTATGAATTTAACTATCTCCGCGATGCGGTGACTACCTAGGTTTCACACTGTCAACTTAAAAACCTCTTAACTCCTTCACCGTGTGTCGGAATCGGATGCATTTGGTATCGATGGAAATTTTATTCAATTTCTCACACCAAGCAAAGTCTAAATCTGAAGAATTACCCAAGAAATAAATTCTATTTGGTTTGGAAGCTATCCCTTAATATTTTAAAGACGAATTTAAGCTAGGAAAAATATGGGGTATTACAAACGTGTGTCATTGAAGGTGGCCGTCCAATTTAAATGTAAAGTGCCACTTTGAATGGAGTGATGGTCCAATGTGTCTCATTAAAGCATAGACAACCCAATTTAAATGTAACATGCTATTTTGAATGGATTGACGGTCCAATGTGTCTCATTTAAGGGAACATAGCCTAATTTAAATGTAACATGCCACTTTGAATGGAGTGATGGTCTAACGTATTTTATTGAAGGGTGGACGACCTAATTTAAATGTAACATGACACTTTGAACGAAGTTACGGTCCAACGTGTCTATTAATCACCTGCACTAAACTTACTAGTATCAAATGCATTATAAGGGCAATTGTGCAAACCTTATTTTAGTATGCCACACTAAAGGATGTTACACTCTATAACATATTATATTGAAGGAGGCGGCGGTCCATACTATATAACATGCTACTCTAAAAGAATGATCCATAACATAATAACATATCACTCTGAAGGAGGTGATGGTCTATAACATAACAACATGTCACTCAAAAGGAGGTGATGGTCCATAACATAATGACATGTCACCCTAAAAGGAGGTGACAGTCCATAACATAATAATGTGTCACTCTAAAGGAGGTGACGGTCCTTAACATAATAACATGTCACTCTAAAGGAGGTGATGATTCATAATAATATCTCATGCAGAAGGAGGTGATAATTCATATGATAAGGTATCACTTTCAAGGAGATGACATTCTATAGCATAATAACATACCACGCTGAAGAAGGTAATTGTCCATATCATAATAACATGTCCCTTTGAAGTAGGTAACAGTACATAACTTAATAATATTTCACTCTAAGGGAGGTAATGATCCATAAAATAATAGCATATCACGCTGAAGAAGGTGATGGTCTGTATCTTAATAACGTGTCACTCTGAAGAAGGTGATGATCTATAATATAATAACATGTCATGTTGAAGAAGGTGACAGTCCATAACATAATAATATATCACTCTGAAGGAAGTGAAGATCCATAACATAATAACATGTCACGCTGAAGGAGATGATGGTCCATAACTTAATAATATATCACTCTGAAGGAGGTGATGATCTCTAACATAATAATATGTCACACTGATAGAAGTGGCTATCCATAACATAATAATATGTCACTCTGATGGAGGTGATGATCCATAACAAAATAACATGTCATGTTGAAGGAGGTGAGGGTCCATAACTTAATAATGTGTCACTCTGAAGGAGATGATGGTCCACAACATAATAATGTGTCATGCTGAAGAAGGTGACGATCCATAACATAGTAATAAGTCATGCTGAAGGAGGTTATGATCCATAACATAATAATATGTCACTTTGAATGAGATGACAATCTCGAACAAAGTGATGATTCAATATGTCCTCTTGAAAGGGTGGATGACCCAAATATAATAAGATATGTTACCTCAAATGTGTTGACAATCCAATAATTTCTTGGCGAATAAAAAACCTAAAATATAAGAAAAGATAGAATTTTATTTATTGAACTTCATCCTTTAAATAAGAAATCTTTAAAAAAAGACTTGTGCATGTCCTGAGCTTCTGGATTGAATCCTAAACTTAGAGAGGATTGGTTTGTGTTAGGTTTTTTAGGCGATCTTGCATAACGTCACCTACATAACTCAAACAACACTTATTAATAACAAAATAATTTTTTGTAACTAAGCCAATAGTGTAACAGAAGATACAGTTTCAAGATAAATTTGTTTGACTCTTGATGATTTAGATATAGTGTTGTGAATAATATCTCCATATCTCAATCGTTATGTCCAATTATTTTCCTGAAAATCAAAGAAAGTGTTAGAGATCATAACGAATCAAAAGAAACATAAATCAAGAGGAAAAGGGAGAAGAGAAGTTGTTTGGATTATTATGAATGGTGAATCTGGTAATGTCATTTGTCGTGCTTAATGCTATAAATATTCCGACTTCGGTGTTCCCTCATATAAGGAAAAAAAATAATTTTGAGAAGCTGACTATGTTGGTATTGCCTTGCTCTCCTGATTCTCTTTGTTGATCATCGATTTGCAGGCTTGAAGTGCAATCTTTATTGAATATTTTGAGAATCTCCCTCAAAAGCTCTGACTTAGTTCAGAAATTCTTGAACCTATTTGTAACTTATAACATCATTTAGTATGGAATTTTTGAGATCTTCTCACAAAAAATTCCCCAGTATAGAATGCAAAATACATGAGTTCTTTTTGGCATAACGCAGTTTAAAATTTGAGAACTTCTCAAAAACTATTCCCCAATCTCAGCTTTAGCAACATCTAGGACCACCTTTGTAGCAAATGTCGAGTTTTGTGAAATTTTTTAGACCTTCTTAATAATTTCTGCTGCAGTTACATGCTTTAATAATCATTTATATATAACTTAGGGAAAAATTTTCTTGATAAATTTTTGAGATCCTCTCAAAAATTCTTCCCTAGTTTTTATAAAAATTCACAGGTAATATAACCAAACAGATGTGCCGCCTACATATCCTATTGAGGTAGGAATCATACCAAATGTAGTTCCATCATAAGATAGAAAAATAAATTTTCTAAGGTATTGATTGAAGATGACATAGGTCGCCTACGTATTCCATTCTTAAAAATTCAGGTCGAACATAGTTCGTATTACAACAAAAATCAAATCATAAAGTGCTATTACAACGACAAGAAAGTATGATTAAAAGAAAAAACAATAGCCTCATAATGTAAGATAGAAGGACACCAAAAGTGCGCCTTTGAGGAATCTTCATTCTTCTTCGTGACTGATGTCACCAATGATTACTTTGCTTTTAGTCTTTGTAAAGCAGACAAGTTTGACTATCAACACAAATCAACCTTTCTCTAAAAGGAAAGAAAACACTCAAAAGGTAGAAATGTTAGTTCATGGATTGTAATAATTGACCAAATTAATATGAGACAAATCAAGCAAATATAGACAAAACAAAATAATGAAGTACTTCAGCACATAAATAATTTTTTATGCATCCTAACATACATAGAACCTTTCAAGCTGAAGGTAAGACTAACATTTGAAGGATATATATGTCATTTGTAAGATGTTTCACTGCCTCCAAAATAATGTAAAAATCTCGTAAGTAAATCAAATAGGGATAAAAAAAATTAGAGAAAGGGAAAATACATCATATCAGTACCATGCAGGGGAGCAAATCTAAACTAAACCTCCTTCGAAGTACTTCGATCTTTAACTTCTTGAAATTGATGAATGCTTTTCGAGTGAGTATCTCCTCTATATTACAAATAAAAGTAACTAAAAATAAAATCCTCAAACCCAAGGGAAATGGTTCGTACAATTTGGCATTATATCCTTCAATTTAACACATAAGGGGTGATCGTTTGCTATGACTCATGGTCAATAGATGCAAGGTACGTTCACTAATGATCCTAATACCCCCTTAGTATTGGGTCATCCTATGCTCATGCCTAAACAGGATTTTGGTTTTGCTCTATCCTAGGTGTCTAGAATGGGCTTCGATCAGGTTCCTAAGTAGATGACTTGGGTTTGAAAATACGAACAACCATCAAACGCCTCACGTGCGGATAAACTATCGCATTCCCAACACTTATTTAAAATTGAATGATAGTGTCTGAGATATCCACGAAACCCAAAAAGAAGTTGAATAATCAAAATGTGGAATTATGCTAAGAATGCAACATTTAATAATTGCAATAAGTTAAACACATAAGCACATAAATAGTTTAAACACTACAATAGTCAGTGAAAGAAGCAAATTCAAATAATTGGTTAGAACATAGCTAAAGTCCCCAGCGGAGTCATCATTTCTGTTTTGACCCTTTTTGATTCAAAGGATTGGAAAACGATATTTTTTTACTTCTTAAACTATTTTGAAACCTTATATAAAATTTCAAACAATTTAAGAAATTTCAGAGTCGCCACTTAATTTTTGAGAAAATATTAAGAAAAATTAAAAATATTACTTAAAAGATTCAAAATAGGAAAAAAAAAATTTAAGCTTAGAAATTCCGAGAAGTGGTTCCTATAAATACTATTAGAATGTTGTTAAGGCACCAAGTATCTGCTAACTTGCGGTTATCCGGACTATTTGAAAACAACTTTTTGACTAACTTTAAAAGGGAAAGTTGATTTTTGAAAATAAATCAATTAAGGAAAAAATTATTTTTAAGATTTGTGCAAACTGAGTTTTGATGACTTAGCAGAAATTTTATCTAAGTCTAAGAAAACTGAAAAAACAACTAGCTTATAAAGGAAAAAGGGGGAGACTAAAAGATTTAGGTCATTAGGCCCAAATCAGTCAAATGAATTTTTCTAATCTAATTGGGCTTTCGGGCCACAACCTTTGCTAATCTTATCATTTGAGATTTTTCCCCACTTACACTTGACCTAGTCTAATCATTTGGGTTTTTGGCCCATAAACTGTCCTAAGCTAGTTTTCGAACCTTGAAGGCCAACATTTACTTCACCTGTATTAAATTACAACTTTGGGTTTGATGCTTAAGTGAATGAACAAATAGATAAATAAATAAATAAATAAATAATAAGACAATAATAAAAATTGAGACTTTTCAAGTCTCTTAGCGACCTCATCAATGGATTTTGACCCATTTTCTCTTTTCTTCCATCGTCTTGCACGTGCACGCTATATAATAGACTTTGGGTTTAAACTTCGGACTTGACTCAGAGAGGTGGGTTTATTGGCCCATTAAAAAAATACAAGTGGAGAGGAGTCCATTTGAACTCCAAAACTGATTCATGAAAAGAAAAAGATAAAAGAAAAGGAATTAATTTGTGTTCAAAAATTCTACACTTAATAAATAAATGATGAGATGGAAAAATAGCATTCTCAAGCACAAAGAAATAGTATACTATGATATAAAAAATATATCAAATTAGTCAACGAAAGTAAATTAACCTATTTCTTAGAAAATCTTATAAAAAATTGAGCCTAGCACAATATAATCAACTAATCCTTGAAAAAAAGACATTGACCCACAAGCATAGTTGCTTAAAATTTAGACAAATATTTTCTATAGATTGATATATAGTTGCACCAAATACTATGATAAGATATGGTCTAAGACATGTTTTCATTAAAGAAAGAAAAGGGGAATGAGCATAAGATGAGGAAATCTTTTTGTGACTTCTCAAATATGAAATACAAGACATTCTAATGCAACATCACTTTTCAATACCAAATGGAGTCAATCAGCTGATTTGAAAAAAAAATCATGGTAGTATGTGAATAACAATAGGACATCTAATTGCACAAAAATACTTCAAGCAATAAATCAATAAGTGAGGTGAAGCAAATAGCATATATTAAACATGTTTGAGAAATTATATTCAAAGACAAGATAGGCAAAATAGTAAAAGATTAATTCTAAGAGAAAGTGTCCAATTATGCCAATTCCTATTTTAGTTTCACACATTTTCAACAAAATCTATAACCCTAACAACTTTTCAATTTAAACAAGAGAAAATCAAAGACAGTTTTGACCACGAAAATGAGTAGATCATAATTACAAACATATATTAAAATAACTTAGCATTTCATCATGGCATATAATCGTAGAGAAAAATAAATCTTTAATCAAAAGAATTAAGGATCAATAAAGGAGTTAGATCTTAAAAGTAGAACTTGAATTACAATTTCTACATGTGAATGATCCAACTTTCATGCGTATGCCAAAGTGGTCAACTTCAACCTTAAGTAGTGATTTTGTAAATCGCTAGGCCACAATTATAACACACTATGATATGCATTTCAAAAATAACACCAAATTTCTAGAAATGGGTAGCTACTACTTCAAATGGAGAGACAATTTTACATACCCATAACAATAGTAACTATTCCTTTTTAACATAAAGAAAACAACATTACATGCTAAAAGCAAACATATTGGCCACTAACAAATTTAAACGAGACATGAGTACGTATTTTAATCAAGCAAAGGTCGAAACTTTATCCATCTAATTTATTAAGGCGAAACAAACAATAGTAACTATTTTTTCAACATAAAGGAAACAACTTTACATGCTAAAGGCAAACATATCTACCAATAACGAATTTAAACAAGGCACGAGTACGTACTTTAATCAAGCAAAAATCAAAACTTTATCAATCTAGTCAAAGAATAAAGCCAAAGAAATACGTTAGCTCACTTTATACCATGAACATAAAAATATTCATAATATTGATATCACAACATTCTATGACCTTTAAGATCGTCTACTGCAAACAATCCCAGCCAATAAAATTACAACTACAAAACAACGAAGAAGGAGACGAAGAAGAAATGATAACAAAACTAAAAAGGAAAGGTGTGTTTAACTTTTTCGGAGCAGCAAAATGAGACTTCAAGCTTTTTTTGGGGTCTTGATCACCATCGAAGAGCAATCTTTCGAGAACCTCGATTAGCATACCGCTTGAAAAATTTTACTTAAAAAAGTTTAGCTCTTTGCTCAAAAGTTTTTCCCACTCTTTGAGACTTGCTTTCTACCAAAATGGTGGTAGTATTTATAGGAAATGATGAAATTGAATTCTTTGAATTCACCAATATGGGAGAAAGAATTTAGGGGTGTTTTTGGAACTTTAAAATTGAGGGGTAAGGTTTATTAGAGGATAATGAAAGGTAGAATTGTACAATCAAGTACAAGTTTTGAATTTCAAAATGGAAAAAGGAAAGTGAGGTAGAATTGTACAATCTAGTACAAGTTTTGAATTTCAAAAAATAGAAAAAGGACAAGGTTGAGGTAGAATTGTGCAATCTAGTACAAATATTGAATTTCAAAAATGGAAAAAAGACAAGGTTAAGGTGAAATTATATAATCTAATAAAAATCTTGAAATTCAAAATTGGAAAAGGGACAAGGTTGGGGTGGAATTGTTCAAACTAGTACAAACTTTGAATTTCAAAATGGAAAAAGAACAAGGTTGGAGTGAAATTATACAATCTAGTAAAAATCTTGAAATTTAAAATTGAAAAAAGGACAATTTTGAGGTGAAATTGTACAATCTATTACAATTTTGAATTTTAAAATGGAAAAAGAACAAGGTTGTGGTGGGATTGTACAATCTAGAATAAATTGTGAAATTCAAAATTGAAAAAAGGACAAGGTTGTTGGAATTAGGGATTTAGGATTTGGAGTTATTTTAAAAATAACCCCAATCATTTAGGATTTAATAAATTAATTAAATATTTTGCCAAATTAAAAATTAATTGGTCAATTGCATCGTAATTATGATCAATTTAATTTCAATTATGGCCAAATTTTATATATCGGCTAAATTAAATTGAAATTTTATACAAATTAATACCACATTTAATTTTAAGCTTCTTGATTTAATAAAATAAAACCAGTATTTCTCCAAATAAATTAATTTTGAGAATAAATTATATTTAAATCAAACCTATTCGTTTGGATTAATTTTCAAGCTTAATCTCAGTAAAAATCTAATTTTGAAAAAAAATGTTCATTAAGTAACAAAATTTATATAATCTCGTATATATAAATACAAAAATATATAATCATCACTTAAATAATGAAATTAACTCAAATAAATATTTTAGAGAGAATTTATTTGAATGAAATAAATATTTCAATTTTATTAAAATTTGAAGAAACTCATGATTAAATTTAGTTGTGGATGGAAAAAATTAGGTGTCAATAATGCTTGTAAGGGTAGTTTTGAAAAGCTGAAGGATAAGTTGGCTTTGGCTCTAGTCTTGACCTTGCCTGAAGGCTCTGATGGGTTTGTGGTCTATTGTGATGCATCCCGTGTGGGGCTTGGTTTCATTTTTATGCAGCATGATAAGGTGATAGCTTATGCTTCTAGGCAGTTGAAGGTGCATGAGAAGAATTATCTGATTTGTGACTTATAATTGTTAGCAGTAGTGTTTGTGTTGAAGATCTGATGACACCATTTGTATGGAGTGCATGTGGATATCTTTTCTGATCATAAGAGCCTATAATTCGTGTTTACCCAGAAAGTGCTTAACCTCAGGAAAAGGAGATATCTTGAGTTGCTGAAGGATTAAATGCTCTTAGCAGGTTATCCATGGGAAGTATGGCTCCTGTTGATAAGGACAAATTGGAATTGGTGAAGGATATTCACAGTTTGTCTAATGTTAGATGTCATCTCTTAGATTCTGAGGATGTGTGTGTTTGGGAAGGAGCTGGACCAATCGTCTCTTAGTGCTGAAATAAAGAAGAAGCAAATGTTGGATCTTATCGTAATGAGGATCAATGGTGATGTAGGTGGGCACAATGTAATGTCCTTTGAGATTAGTGGTGATGGTACTGCATTCCCGATATAGATGGTTTGCGAGGGAGGATCTTAGTTAAGTTGCATAGTCGCTCTATGCTATTCATCCTAGTTTGATAATAATGTATCATTACCTTAAGGAGATGTATTGGTGGAACAATATGAAGCAGGATGTGGCTATTTTTGTGGCTAACTGCTTGGTGTATCAACAAGTGAAGGTTGAGAACATGAGGCCCGAAGGATTGTATCAAGAAATTGAATTGCCTGTGTGGAAGTAGGAAGTGATCAATATAGATTTTGTTACCGGTCTTTTTCAGTATCGGAACTAATTTGATTTGGGTCATCGTGGATAGGATGACAAAGTCTACTCACTTCTTGCCAGTGAGGACAAATTTCTCAGCTAAAGATTATACGTTGTACCTCCAAGAGATTGTGAAGTTGCATAGGGTACCTATTTCTATCATCCCTGATCGTGGTACGCAATTTTTATCTCACTTTTGGCGGTTATTTCAGAAAGGTTTTGGGACAAGGGTGAGTCTTAGTACTGTATTTCACTTGCAGTTGGATGGGGAAGCATAAAAGACTATTCAAACATTGGAGGATGTGCTTCGAGCTTGCGTGTGTAGACACGTGATTTTTGACCCTCCCCAAGTTTAATATATATTTTTTTCTTTTTTTTCGATATTAAATATTTATATTTGGTCTAATATTATTTAAATTCTTATTTTATTGTAATAAATTTTAGTTTAAAAAATAAAGTTGATTTTGAGATGTTTTATTTTGTTTTATTCTAATTTTTTAAAAAAAAAAATAATACAAAATTTTTTTAAAAAATCTTTTAAAATTTTAAACAAATAAGTTAGTAGTTTCAGTACTATCTTAATTATATTATTTTAACTATTTTTAAACTTTTATTAAATTTTTTTAAATATTAAAAATAATTAGTTATTATTATATTATTTTTAATATTATTGTTATTTTATTTATTTATTTATTTATTATTTTATTTGTTATTATCATTGTCTTCTTTTAAAAAAAAATTAAAATTTGAAAATTCTATCTTATCCTGAACTACCCCAGCCACCCCCACTTTTCCCTCCAACTCCCTCAACTTCCCCCCCTCCTACATCTCTAAATAACAATACACACAACAAAGACACACGAGAAAGAGAAAAACAATATTTGGTTGAAAAGAAGAAACAAAAACCAAAAGAAAAACTTAAAGAGGGAAGGGAAACAAGAAACAAAGAGTAAGGCATGGATCAAACAAGAGAGGGAAGGAAAGAAAAAGAGGACAACAGGGAAGGGGGAAGACACACGCACATCTACATAAAGGGAAGAAGAAGTAACTTAGAGAAAAAACAAGAAAAGAAAAGGGGAAAAGGGGTATACAACAAGTTAGAGTCTGAAGTTTGGGTTCGTGATTTCGAGTTCGCGGTTTCTTTCTTTTTTTCATATTGTTGTGAATTACTTTCACAAGAGGTAACACTATATCTTTATTTTTATAATATAATATTTTGATTATGTGAAATTTGGTTTCAACATTATGAAGTGGAGTTTCTCATATTTTATATATTTTTTATTGTAATATTGAAGTATATTCAAATCTTTGTTATGATTAAATTTAGAGTGAGATTAGATATAATACATGATTAATGAAGTATATTCAAATTTTTGTTATGGTTAAATATGGAGTAAGATTAATAGTATGTATGATTATTGCGTGTATGCATGTCTAAAGCCTACCCTCAACTTTCCTTTCATTGTCTCAAAATTACATATATTCTAAAATTATATATATTAGTTAAATAATATGTTAATTGTGTCTTTCTGTTTATATATTTTTTATTTTTTATTTTTTCTCTTTCAAAATGTTTATGTTTAATTTTTTGCAATACGTATATGATTATTAGTACTTCTTGTCTTGAGTTAGTTAGATTTCTTTTCTCCTATAGTGATTAATCTTTTAGGTAATATCAATGTGTTAGTATATATATATGTTAGATTTGGCTTGTCTTATAATATTATTATTATTGCTAGGTGTATATAGTATATTTGAAGCATGATTTGATTTTCATCTCATTTTTAGTATGAAATTATTCATAAAAGCTCTAGTTTTAATGACATTACTCATTCATTTAGGGTAAACCAAATCTGTCTTGTTTCTTACACTCGTATAAATGTCCTTAACATATGAAATGTTTATAATGACCAGATTTGAAAAAAAAATATATTATTTGCTTATATTAATTCTTTTGTTTTAATTGTTAAGTCTTAAAAACATGATCTGAATTTGTCTATTGTTCGTTCAAAGAAAGAAATGGGTTTGATATTTTCGAGTATTGTCACTAGCTTTAGGTCCGATCGAATTAATGAGAGTATATAAATGAGATACAATGTTATTCAAGTCCCTTCATAATTGATATAAAAAAAGAAGAGAAAATTAATTTGTGAAGGAGTGAGACGAGTTGCAGATTAATTCAAAACCTGTTACAGATTCAAGATAAAAGAGTGAAGTGTGAAAAATTGATAAGAGAAATTGTCTCGAGTTTTGAATAGACAAATCAACGTCTTTAACGGTTTAGGCGCATTTAAAACATTTGTCTCAATTAAGAATGTGGCTTACGCATTTTTCTGAGACGTTTTAAATTTAAGGATGCAATAATGAACCTTAGAAAAATATTTTTCTAAAATTAATTTTCATCGATTTAATATAAGAGACGTAAACAGCTACTTTTGACATAATAAAAATGAGCGAAATTAGGCCTTAACATAATTTATCTAGAATAGTTTAAGTTGATAAAAGCGACCGTTCTTGAATCACGGGACTCGAGGGGTGCCTCACACCTTTCCCTCGATCAACAGAATTCCTTATCCGATCTTCTTTTTTCGCAGACCAACAAAGAGTCATTTCCTTTTGATTAGGGATTAAATAAGGTGACTTGGAACACCATAACTCAATTCTAAGTGGCGACTTTGTAATAAATTAATCCCTATTCAAAACCGTCACTTTAATTGAAAAAATCCTTTGACCCGACCCTCGGGCGAAAAAGAGGTGTGACTTTTCTGGCGACTCTGCTGGGTAAATAATAAGAATTTGAGCTTTTAATATTGACTTATACTTACTTTAATTATGGTTGATATTGTGTTTGTTGGCCTTATGTTCTACTTGTTGCTTATTTACCGCTTTGACATTGATTGAACTGTATTATATAATGTCTTTTCTTTCACACCCCATCTGAGTCTCTGAAATAGGATAGAAGGAATGCAGCGCATACATCAAACTTTCTTTTTGAGATAGCCGAGGTGTCAAGGCACCTGGTGAAAGATTATAGTCACACATGTTAGGTGGGGTTCGGATCGACAACGAATGCGGTGTTGCCCTGCTACCAACCAAGTTGTCCCTTCCGGCTTGAGTATCCGCTCGGGTAAGCCAATCTAGACACCTATCCTTATTAGACTTAAACTTAGAAGAACTAAAAAATCAGAATCTGGTTATCCCTATTAGGTGTCGCTTTATTTGCATCATATGCCTTTGACTTAGCAGGACTTGGTACAAGGGTCGGGTTTGTCTAGGACAGGTGACCTACCTTATAAAGACCAACATGTGCATCCTACGTGCTCTTTGATATTTGTTTGGAAGGTTGTTTATTTGTTGACCGGCTTTAGGCAACTTTAAAATGTAAGAGATTAAATTATCCTCATATTTAGTGAATCATTTTTAAAAAACAAAAGAAAAAATTTATTTTTAAAAGAAAGGAAAAATTTTAGTGACATAGTTTTACGATCTTCATGAACTACGAAGGTTTGATTCTCACGTCTTAGTGGGATATATAGGAAGTCCTTCTCAGGATACGACCCTATCTTTGGAAAAAATTATTCATAGACTTATTGGGAAATATTTTGAAAATATGATTACTTTCATAATTATTTTTCTAATTCTCATGTCTAATTTTTATATATATCTTAATAGCCCTAAATCTGTAGGGATCATGAGGCTAAGTTTTACAAAATAAAATATATATAAATCTTAGCAGTCGTGAATATTTAGGGGTCTTGAGGCTTAATTTTGTACGACATATATTTCAAGAACTACGCACACCTGATTCTCATCTTAATGAGATACGTAGGCAGTCCTTCACGGATTCGGTGGTCTTAAAAAGAAAAATTTTGAACTCTGACACATTAATTTTCTTCAAAATCAAAATAGTATTAAAGTGGTTGGTTTGTGGCTAAGTTTGGCTTCTCATCAATGCAATAGAGGTTCAAAGAAAAGGAAAAATAATCCACAAAGAGGGTATAGGGTCTGACAGTGAGGAGGAGCAAAATCAATTGATTTCGCAAGAATTAGCATCAATAGAAGAGATTAAGTTATTGAAATAACAGATGACAAAAATTTACCAAGCTTGGTTGAATGGACAAGCTCCGCCTTCCTCAATCCCTAAACTTTCGAATACGAACAATCCAAATCCTGCTCAAACTCAAAATAGCGATTCATTTTACCCTCCTGGTTTCGGACCATATGCTAATGTGTCTGGCATTACTGGTACTTCTACCATGCGCGCACAAAATTTTTTTGTCACAAATAATTCATTTTTCACTTCTGTAGCACCAGCTACTGCGGGCCTTCAATCTACAGCACAAAAGAATATGGGGGAACCAAGTCATGATCTTTTGTATCCTCTTGAAATGACTTTCAAATCCCAAAATCCACATTATCATGCTCATCAACACGATCCTCCTATCGTGATTGAGAAGATTGTTAAGAATGAGGAACAAGAGGAGATGGCTAGGAAAGTAAAAAGCTTGGAGCAGAGTGTGAGAAATATGCAAGGATTAGGAGGACCAAAAAGTTTTTTGTACAAAGATTTATGTATGTTTCCTGATGTTCATTCACCGCCAAGGTTCAAAATGCCAAAGTTTGACAAGTACAAAGGGCATGGTGATCCAGTAACACACTTAAGGCGTTATTGTAACCAATTAAGAGGTGCTAGATGGTTTGATGAAAATTCTTGACTTTTTGAGAGTCGCCACTTAATTTTGAAAAGGAATTAAGAAACCTTTATAAATACTTTAAACGATCCAAAACAGGAAAATCATTTTAGATAAGAGATTCTGAGTAAACGGTTCCTATTAACATTTTAGGAAGGTGTTAGGCACCTAAAACGTCCTCTAACTTGCGGTTATCCAGACTGTTTGAAAATCATCTTTTGATTAACTTCAAAAAGATTGATTTTGTCAAAAAGTGATTGATTTTTTGGAAAGAAAGCGATTTTGGAAATATTTTGGTGTTTATGCAAAATTAGTTTTTTAGCGACTTAACTAAGGATTTAACTAGGTTCGCAAAGCACATAAGGAAAACAAACATAAAGAACAGGAGGAAGGGGAGGAAGTAAGGAATTTAGGCCATTGTCCCAAACCAACAAAACATGTCCTAGTGTAATTGGGCCTTCGACCCATTTCACCTGTCCTGATCAAGTTTTCAAGCGTTTGGCTCGAATATTGCCTCCACCTGTGTTAAATACAACATTGGATTCTTGGCCCGAATGAATGAATAAACTAAATAAACCAATAAAATAAATAAAGACAACAAAAATTAAATGAAATGAAACAATAAATAGGACTTTTGTCTCTTAGCCGTTTCAAGAACGGGGCTTTAACCCATTTCTTCTTCTTTCGACTCCATATGTCAGTTCATTACCTAACCAGCTTCGGACTTTCTTTTGAAGTAGACTTGATAGAAAGATGGTTCATGTTGGCCCATTATGAGACGCGTCAAGAAAGAGTCCATTTGGACTCCGATGAATTTTCATGCAAAATAAAAATAAAATAAAGGAAATTAATATACTACAATTGAGAGGAAGAAGAAGAAAAAATGAATTAACTCATTAATCAACCTATCAAATAAGTAAAACCACCGCAAAGTCCATAAGACAAGGATAATGCATGCATGCCTGACCCTTATTGTAAAATAAAACTATGCTTCGTTACACACTATCAATAAAATAGTACATGAGGAATACAAGAAAGGTAAGAGGTAACAACAGAAAATAAAATGTCCTACTTTTCAATCAAGCACTCCACTACAAGAAAGACATTCAACAATTCAATCATGCACTTAGATATAAGAAAGACATATAGCAATACTACATCAGGAAAGACACGCAAACTCGAAAGAGAAATCAACCTTCGGAACACAAATCGCGTTGCAGGGAATTTTTTTTTTTTATATGTAAAGTGATGGAGTATTTAAGGCAATTATTGTTTTACAAAATAGCAGTAGGCTTTTGAAGATGGAGTTGGACCATTGCAATGCTCTACTCCCTCTGTCAACCTCGCTTTTGGGAGTAAACAAATATAACTTTGTACCTCCTTTCTTGTCGTTATCGACCAAGAAGAAAAAAATTGGGAATCCTCGAATATGACAGAAACCACACGTATAACATACTGAAAACAAATGAGATATTCTCTTCAAACAGACCCACTCAAGTATCATTAATTCGACATGAACGCTATCAAATTTACCTTATAATCAGAACATATACTAAACATAAATCCAAAGGAAAACAAAAATCAAAACTTCCAATTTTTAACACAAAAAGGTATAGCCAGCAAACTGAAAGGGAAGTGCTGGTACATTATTCGAATCCTCCTCTTCATCGATCCAGCGAATCTCAAAAGTATTTTTCATAGTCAAACTGGTCATCGAAGAATCATAGGATTTTCTAGTTTACCATTGGGCATTTCCTCATCATTCTTTTGGCATTTGAAAAGCTAAAGGACCTCAAAAGGTAGTCCTATCAACGACGCCATCAGCTCAATAGTTACGACAACATCCAACAATAACAACAGATAAGATAATGTCGAATAATAACTATGCACAAGATAGACATCAGGATGAACTGTTAAATCTGATCTTGAATCTTTAACGACGAAACCAGCTTTAGCATGATACTAGAAGCCCGAAACAAAATCCAAACACGCGACTTTAGTGTCAAAAAACAGCTTATTCAAGACATCATCGGCCCAACACTTACTAAAACATGAACCTTTGATCTAAAATCAATTATAACAAGACCCCATTAACATGAAAACAACTAAAACATGCAACTTCAAACCATGAAATCAGCCATAACAACATATCATCTACTGAAATTCGCAACGCATGGGATTTAAGCAAGATCAACAATACAGACTTTAAATAGTACACAAAAAGTGAGAGTATAAAATTGAAAAATCTACCAACAACTACCTTCGGCTATCAAATCCATCTACCAGTAAACAATTCCAGCATACAATGTTACTAAAAAATTTGTTCATGACTACGGAAGATCGAGATGAAGTAGAAGAGATCGAAACTTGAATAGAAAAGGATATTACCTATTCAGGAGCAGCAAAACGAGACGACGAACTTGTTACGAAGATCACGACCACTAGAAAACTTCTTCACAGTCAACTCTAAACACTAATTTGGCCAACCAACTTTCAAAAGAAAGGGAAGAAAAGAAAATTTCTGCTAAAAAATGAACTGATTGCTCAAAAAATTTCTTCTGCCTTGATCCTTTTCTCCCCGAAGTAGAAGAAAAAGAAATTCCCTTTTTCTTTCAAGTGTTTTTCGAACCCAAAATTTTAAATCCCAATTTTGAACCCTAAAACAGTGACGCGGGGAAAACCATCCTCCCTAAAAGCTCAACAGCCAGCTCTTTATATAGAGGACCATTGAGGGTATTTTGGGGTTTAAAGAAAATGGGATATTCTTGAAATTCAAAATCAAAATCCTCTCCTAGCTTGGGGTTTCATCAAACAATTATACCAATATTGAAATTGGTGGACCAATGATATTTTGGGAAAATGAATTTTCACCATGATCCAATAAAATTGTGACATACATGTATGGAATCGTACGCATTATCTCGAGATTCGCGGGTTTGAGCTGTTGGAGAAGACACCTATCCTTGTTTCTAAAAGATTCGAGGGTTTTCTCCTATGGGATCGCGTGAAATGCATCAAGAAAGTAAAAATGGAATAGGCCTGGGTCGGGTTTTGCCATTGTGAGAACTGGTTCGAGTTGATTTGGTTGGGGATTTTCACTAATTCGAGGGTTGGATTGGAGTTGACGGGATCAGGTGCGATTGATGTTGTATGTTGTTACTCACGCGTATTGTTGTTGATGTCATTTTGATAAGGAAGAGAAGTTGATAAAGGGTATTGAGCCAGGTATTAATTGGTTTGGTTGGGCTGAGCATGAGAAAGAAAAAAAAAAGTTGCTGCTGAAGTTATGTATTGGGCCTATTGGGTGGATGGGTTGATGATTGGGCCTGGGTCGGCTAGAATAGATTAGGATTTGAATTATTTTTTACAAAACTACCCAATCTAACATTAGATTTGACCCATTTCATTCAATTTTGGACAATTGAGAATTAATTAGTCAATTGCTTTGCAATTGCAGCCTAATTAATTTCAATTATGACTCAATTCAATGAATTGGCTAAATTGAATCAAGATCCCATATGAATTATCAACGGATTTAATCTCGAACTTCTTGATTCAATAGAATTAAATAAATATTTATCCAAATAAATTATCTTCAGAGTAAATCATATACAAATTATGATTTTAATCATTTGAATTTATTTTCAAAAGTAATCCCTAATTAAAATCCAATATTTTGTGAAATAAATATTTAAGTAATAAAATTATAAAATTTTCGTATAATTGAATACTATAATATATAATTTCTACTTAAAATGACAAATTTACCCAAATAAATTACTTTGAAAATCCTTTATTCGGATAAAATAAATGTTGTAATTTTATTTGAAAATCAAAGAAACTCCGAATTAAACTTAGTTATGGAGGAAAAAATTAGGTGTCAACAACTGTCCCCTCCCTTTGGGTAGGGTGGATGAAAGTAACCCAGGGCAAAGGGAGGTTGGCATTCCTAATTTTTTTGTCCGACTACAAATTCAAAATTCGAAAGAGATTGGCTTTTGCATGAGTTTTGTAGAGTTATGGATGGACCTCGGTATCAGGTTTCCTACATATCTCAGGTTTCATAGGAATTCAGGCCACTTGTAGTTTGTAAAGCTTGATTTTAAGTACGATTTTTAAGAAAATTTACAAGCTATCTCGATTTTAGAGTTTTTGATAAAACTAAGCTGGGGAATGAAGGGATTTGGGAGAAGGTTGGAATGCAGTCGAATTTTCAACATAGAGCCCAGCCTACATATCCCCAAAACTTAGGGAATCAGACTTCTTGTAGTTACTCAATCAGTAGAAAAGACGATATTTATTTTAGATAATCTTTGGCTCGGGATGAGTGACAAGTTAATCGAGTTTCGAAAAAGTGGATTGTAACCTCTTAACCATGAATGTGGGATCCTTCACACCCATAGACAAAAACTTACCTGGATATAATTTCCAAACTTTGAGTCTATTATCACCTGACTTTGAAAGAAAGAGAAGGTTACCCTCGATATGAGTTTAGAAATATCCTGATGGTGAAGTGGAAACCAGAATAACCTAGAAGTACTCACATACCTTCTAACAGGGGTGTGGTTAGATGGTGGTGGTGATCATCCTTTAGCTTGCGTTCAAAGAGTTTGACGTTCCTCTCTAGACTATGTCCTATTTTGCTGCCAAGAAAGAGTCCCACGTTGTGCTGCATCCTTTTTGGGGTCGTCCGCACCTGTGGATTTGATTTGAGATTTTCATCATCTTGGATTCTCTCGATAATATATCAAACAAAATTGTTAGTGCTAAACATAATTCACGAAAGAGGCATATAGTTTTTTACCATATCTCCACGTGAGTTGTGGCCTAAAAAGTAAAGTCATATCTTCATGTACCTATTTGGAATGAAATAACTGGAAATAAAAAACACAACAACCCTCTTCGGTTGTTGTATAATTATGACATTTGTTAGTTGAATATGTCTTCAAAGTGGGGTGGCCCTTTTAGACACCGGCGATACTTTATGCAGAACGGTCCCTACAACCGTGTAATCTTGTGCTAGTGTGGCAACCCTTTTGGTTACCTATATCACTTATTGTATGTGTAATGATAACCTCTCCGGTTATAGCCGATTATCGATAAATTTTCCTTAAATTGTTAATCTTTGGATAATCTTGTGCATTATTTAATGTTGGATATGAGGCGATTTACAGATATCCTTTGAATTGCTTAGCTTTTAGGTAATCCTGCACATTATCCAACCTTGGATAAGATATGGCTTATGGATATCCCACCAATCACTAGCTTTTAGGTGTTCCTGCACACCATCTGACCTTAGATACACTATGACTTATAGATATCACTCAAATTGCTAGTCCTTGGGTAATCCTGCACATAATTGATCTTGGATATGATGCAACTTATAAAGAACCCTTGGATGTATCAATTTGATAATCTCGCATATTCTCCGGTAAGGATTTAGTTACGACTTATGGATAACCTTCCGACTATCGATTTTTGGACGATTTTGCACACTATCCGATTAGGATGTTATTATGGCTTACGGATGACCTATAGGCTATCAACTCATAGGTGATATTGAACACTATCCTATTTCAAATAATATGACTTATAGATGACTCTCAAATTATCAATTTCTAGGAAATCTCATATATCATCCGTCTTTAGACACCGACTTAAAGGCGTCCCTTGAAATTGTGTGCTCTTGATGCATTCATATGCTGATTCATAAAATGATGAGATATCCTCAACATTAGAGTTTATTTCTAGCATGTCAACAGATATGAAATGATGATGATATCCTAGACACCAGCATTTATGTCTTGCATGTCAACAGATATAAAATACTGATGATATCCTCGACGCCAACGTTTATGTCTTGCATGTCAACAAATATGAAATGGCCCTCTCAGCAAATGATATGAATGGACCTCTCAGCAATGATATGAATGGCCCTCTTGGTAATGATATGAAATGGCCCTCTTGTCAATGATATGAAATAGTCCTTTTGGCAATAATATGCAATGGCCTTCTTGTCAGTGATATGAAATTACCCTCTTGGCAATTTAAAAATAGTTTCACCTGAGTTTGTTTGTCTGCGTCTTGCTTTCTACATGTACCTATACTTGAAGTAGACGATTAGTAGACATAAAGTCGCTTTTGCTAGAGACCATTATTTAGAAAAATTCTAAATACAATGTTCGTAAAGAAAAGAAGATGT
Organism: Capsicum baccatum var. pendulum; assembly: GCA_030864225.1. Taxonomy (NCBI): domain Eukaryota; kingdom Viridiplantae; phylum Streptophyta; class Magnoliopsida; order Solanales; family Solanaceae; genus Capsicum; species Capsicum baccatum. The sequence continues at coordinate 235,899,259 of CM061556.1, read as the reverse complement.
CTTTGTTTGTCCTCCATGATCTCAAGAAATGAGATGGACAATTCAAATGATCCTCGATAAATGGTTATTAAACCCACTTTTGGGCTACCCAAAAATACCGTTCTTAAGCATTATATGCTCTGGCATGGCTCCCGACATGCTTGGGGATTTTTTGAAAGAAACGCTCATTTTGTATATCGATCCCTGCATCCACAGAAAAATGATTAGTTTGAATAAAAATACTCCGTGTTGACCTTCTTCAATCCTTGATTTTCTCCTTATCATCTTTTGGGTACTCCGCCATGTCGGGACTTCCACCCCTGACTCCCTGCTCCAATAGATGCCAAGGCAATTACTAAGTAAAAATTTTGTAAAGATTTTTCACAAGTAGTCTTATTTTTAGCAAATAGTTTCAAAAGTTTCTGTAAAAGCTTTAGAAAATCTCTTTCATTCATGTCATGTACTAGCTCAACGAACGTATTCCTCTTAGTTTTGACTATATTCGATGGAGGAGTTCCATAACTCATCATCATTGTTGGAGGGTTCTACAAATGGTTTTGTCATAGCCAAAGATTTAGTTTACCTAGACTTTATCACAGGTGGTGATTCTCAAATCTCGACTTCCACCTCTAGTGCCGGGGATTTTGAAATATATTCTAGTATTTGGTGGAAATTGTGAGGCCTCCCTTAAAATTTCTACCCCAATTTAAAGTTGTTTGATATGATATCAACTCGAGAAGATCCAAAGTCTTTGTTGGTCTTCGTTCTCCTTGTTAGATGTCGATCTTCTCTTGTGAATTTTCGACATTACTTCTCAAAAATTCTGCCCTAGTTTCCATTTCCTAGGGTTATATGACCAAGCCGTTGGGGCACCTATGTATCCGGTTAAAGTAGGAATTAGGTCAAACATAGTTCAAGACTACTCTAAGGATATATATAAAAATCTAATGGGTTGACCGAAGCCGACATAGGACGCCTACGTATCTCATTCTTGAGAATTTTGGTCAAACGTAGTTCGAACATAAAAGGAAGGGTTCTAGGTAATTACACATCATAAAATTGATACTATTATAAAGGCGATTACAAATAAGCCAAGAAACAAAAACTATAACATCTTTCAAGCACAATATCTCTTTACCGCATCAGAATTGATTGGTTTGGTCCACTCTTGACCATCCATCTCAGGTAGGATTAGGGATCCTCCAGGTTGGGCTTCTTTTGATTTTCACATTCCTCTGTATCTACTACTAACTGCTCATCATCACCTTTTCTGTTCATCATTATTTCCTTTGCTTTGTTCGTCTAACCCTTGACTTGACATGACACTGACAGGTTTTTAAAAATATTGCTACCTGATGATAGGCGAATTTACATGCCTATAGTGCTATATTTTACCCATATTTTAGCAATGTTTTGAGAATAAATTATATATTTCATGCACTTTTAGTCCTTTTTCCTGTAAGTGAGCTAACGAACATGATTAGCAAAGTTTCAGGTATAAATGATGCAGAATTCAGCATTTTATGGATAACTTGACGCCAAAGAAAGCTTCACGAAAGGAGAAAAGGGAGTCTTGGATGCCAAGGACCAAAAGTGGCGCATGGAAAATCTGTCCCGGGCTAAAACAGCAATTCTGAAGACTTTGGGGACTAGCAGTAATTTATTAGGATTAGGATAATGATACATTAACCTAGTACAATTGGGTTAAGTATTTCATTAGCTTAGTAGGATTTGGTTAAGTATTTCATTAGCTTAGTAGGAATAGGATATGAGTATTATAAATACCCTATTTTGCTAGAGATTTTTATGGATTCTACTTAACAACAACTCTCATCTTACCTTACAATTCATTCACTACTACTTTTAATTCTACTTTTTATTCTTCTTCTATTCATCTATTCAATTCTTAATTTCCGCAACAAGAGAAATGTTACTTTGCTAGGAATTCACGCCTAACGCCTACCACACTACTACTACACAAAATCTTTATTGTGGTATAATAACAATGTCTATTGTGATTTCCTTCTCACTCATGGGTAACTAAACCTCTCTGTTGGGGTTATGGAAGCCGTATGAGATACTATCTATTGCTATGAGTTTGTGAGTTTGTGACACGTATGCTGCTTATATCATTATTCTCTTCATCTTAATCTAAATTCTTTGTGGTTGCAAACGCAAGAATACGCCAGTATAGCATTAACTTGTTTGAAAGAAAAGTTATATGTCTAGAAAAGAGATAATGTCAAGGTAGTAGGGTCCCATCCCCTATTAAAAAGTTAGTGATGTAACTGGATTAACCTCTTGGAGAATTTATACCGTTAGATACGCTTTAATCTTGAAAGAGTTAAAGTGAAATAATCCTCGAATAGGTCGAAAGACGCCTAGATTTACCATCGAATACAATTCTCTATAAGCACATGCATGTATGAATTCCGCATAACTCATAGCTAATAGAGACGTAAACTCAGAAGGTGGACATAACCCCAACTCTTCAATTCTCATTGTTTTACAACCTACTAAACATTCTTTCTTTTTACTTTGCTATTTTCAATTTTTACTTTAATATTTTGGTTACAGATTACAATCCCCCCTTTTTACGAGACTTGCACTAAAAGTCTAGTAATCGTTGCTTACTTGTTGACTAAGCTATTTCCTGAGGGATCGATACCCAACCCAGTTGGGTTCTATATTTGACTACGACCGCTTTACACTCCTAAGAGAGCTGTAGATTGAGCGTTATCAAAAATTGGCGTCGTTGCCGGGGAATACGAGTGTCTATTAAGTTTGTGATAATTACTAGACCCTTCGGTCAAAATTCTTGTACTTTTACTTTTAATTTTTGTTTTTGTTTACTGCAGGTTGTTATTCAGTGCATGCCCCATACTCGAAGTTTTGGTCAACCGTTATTACCTATCAATCCTGAACCACAACGAATTGGCAGAATGGAGGCATAAACAGAAATCAAAAGAATGGTTGCTCAACAGGAGCAGGCGAGATTAGCTGCTCTTGCCGCCGCCCAAGTACACCAACAAAACATTGATAACCCTGGGCGAGCAACAAATCCTGACGATGAGGATTTAGGTGATGACGAGTTACTAAACCCAAGGCATGATGCTGAAATTGCAACACCTGCCAACAGAAGAGGTCGTCAAGCTCGGTTTAGGTATGATCGTCAACCCATGCAACCAGCTTTTGACGACGATGATGATGATCTTGATGGAGCCGGAGCCACAGGAGCCATTATTCCTCCACCATTAGCACCCGAAGCCAAGTTCAACATCACAAGAACCATGATTTAGTTATTGCAACTCAAGGGATTATTTGGTGGACTAGCAGGCGATGATCCGAATATGCATCTAATCAACTTTATTTCTACATGCAAGTCATTTGACAATCCTGGTGTTGGTCAGAATGCAATTCAATTACGTCTATTTCCATTCTCTTTGTCTGGGAAGGCAACTCTATGGTTGAATGGGCTGACTCCTGATTCTATTACAAATTGGAGGCAATTGAGAGACGCTTTCCTAGAAAGATTCTTTCCGCCATCCAAAAGAGCACAATTGAGAGATGAAATCAGCAACTTTCGTCAGCTTCCAATTGAAGCCCTTCATGAAACATGGGAGAGGTTCAAGACAAAGCTAGCGAGATACCCAAACCATCATATGACTAATGTTCACCTAATGAAGATATTATACAGAGCCTTGAATTCAATAACTAAACCAGTGGTGGATAATGCGGCTGGAGGATCTTTTATGGACCTCACCTTTGGCCAAGCAAGCAATATGCTAGATCGTATGACGAAGCAAAGTAGAGCTTGGCATACCAGGGATTCTGTGGTAGCAAGCCCCACTTTATCTATTGGCATGACTGTAGACCAAAGAAGAAGAGAAGAAGAACGTGATCAAGATATGACGCACATGAAAACACAAATGGATTTTCTTACAAAGCATTTATTATCAGGGAAGACCGAAAAAGTCAAAGCTATTGCGTCAAAAGGAAGAGACGAATCTGATTCGGAAGAAGAGGCCAACTACTTGAACAATCAGGGGGGTTTCCAAGGGAATACCCAAGGAAACCAAGGTCGGAACTACTATGATAAATCTGGAAACAAGGATCAAGGAAGTTGGAAGAACAAGAATGAAAAGAGTGGTTTGTACGTTCCCCCTGGAAGATGTGACGCCACCACATCTAATTCTGGAAATATAGAAGACATGCTGGCTAAAATATTGAAAGGAGTGGAAGCAACAAGCGCGGGAGTAATGGAGATAGTTAATGATTTGTCCTCTATGAAACAAATAGTTGATTCTCATTCCACTTCAATCAAGCAAATAGAGCAGCAATTGAGCCAACTTTCAGCAGCACTCAATCAAAGAAAGGCTGGCACTTTACCTAGCGATACTGTGCAAAACCCAAGGAATGATGGGTCATGCATGGACATTACTACCCGAAATGGTAAGGTGCTGGAAACTTCAGCAAAAATTAAGCAAGTGGTTGACGAAGCAGCGGATATTGATGATAAAGCAAAAGGAGAAGCATCCGCAGAACAAGGCCACGACGTCCATGGCGTCAACCCCAATGATTTGCAACCTGAAAAGGCTGAAAAACGGAAGCAAGAGGAGAAGAAAGCCGTGGAGAGAACAATTCCATACCCACCACCACCTTTCCCTCAAAGATTGAAGAAGGTGGCAGATGACCCGAAGTTCAGCAAATTCATGACTATGTTAAAGCAGCTGACCATTAATGTTCCATTGGTGGAGACACTTGAACAAATTCCTGGGTATACAAAATTTATGAAGGATATTTTGACAAAGAAGCGGGTAGCAATTTATGAGTTGGAAGATGATTTTCATCACTGCAGCGCAATCGCGACCCGATCAATAGTTCAGAAGAAGGCTGACCCCGATGCTTTCACTATTCCTTGCACCGTTGGATCTTTAAATTTTGCCAAGGCATTATATGATTTAGGAGCCAGCATCAATTTGATACCACTATCTATCTATAAAAAGTTAGGGTTGGGTGATCCTACTCCAACCAATATGAGGCTCGTAATGGCGGATAGGTCGGTAAAAGGACCTGTTGGTATTCTATGTGATGTATTGGTAAAGATTTCTTCATTCATCTTTCTGGCAGGCTTTGTTATTTTGGATTGTGAGGCAGATTCAGAAGTTTCCATAATATTGGGGTGCCCTTTCCTTGCTACGGGAAGTGTGCTTATTGATTTAAGAGCTAATGAGCTTTCATTCCGAATAAATGACGAAGTAGTTTGCTTTGATGTTTGCAAATCAATGAAGCAACCCAAAGAGCGTAATGTATTCTCGGCGGCTGATGTTTACTTTGATGATGAGAAAGAATTACTTGAAGAGGAGCAGCTGATTGATGACCCATTGGCGACTTTCCTTATGAATGGTGAGAGTAAGGATGCTGAAAATTGTGAATAAGCTATTTGTGCTCTATCAGGATTAGGGACATATCGCCATGCTCCCAAGAAGCTGGACCTTGATCTTAAAAATCGACCCACACCACCAGCTAAGCCATCTATTGAAGAGCCACCCATGTTAGAATTGAAGAAGCTGCCAAGTCATTTAAAGTACGCATTCTTAGGAAGCGGAAATACACTTCCAGTCATTGTGGCGGCACATTTGGGTGAGCAACAAGTTGCAGCTCTCATTGCTATTCTACGGAAGTATATAAGAGCCATTGGATGGACCATTGCAGATATTATTGGTATTCCACCTGGGATTTGTACACACAAGATTCAGCTTGAAGAGAATTGCACACCCACCATTGAGCATCAAAGGCATCTAAACCCACCTATACAAGAAGTGGTGAAGAAAGAAATAATTAAGTGGTTAGACGCAGGAGTTGTGTATCCAATCTTTGATAGTACATGGGTAAGCCCGGTATAATGTGTTCCCAAGAAAGGAGGGTATGCATGGACTACCGAAAGCTAAATTCATGGACACTCAAAGATCACTTTCCAATGCCATTTATGGACCAAATGCTAGATCGATTAGCGGGGAAAGGATGGTTTTATTTCTTAGATGGTTATTCCGGCTATAATCAGATTTGTATTGCTCCCGAAGACCAAGAGAAGACAACGTTCACATGCCCATATGGTACATTTGCCTTCAAACGTATGCCATTCGGGCTATGTAACGCACCAGCCACCTTTCAGCGATGTATGATGTCTATTTTTTTTATATGGTTAAAGACACTTTGGAGGTATTTATGGACGATTTTTCAGTTGTTGGTGAGTCTTTTGAAGCGTGCTTGGCAAACCTAATCATGGCATCGGAAAGATGTGTAGAATTCAACCTAGTGCTGAATTGGGAGAAGTGCCACTTTATAGTAAAAGAAGGTATCGTTCTTGGGCATAAAATCTCTGAAAGAGGAATTGAGGTGGATCGAGCGAAAATTAAAGTTATTGAGAAGCTGCCACCCCAATCTCTGTGAAAGGTGTTCGTAGTTTCCTCGGTCACACAGGTTTCTATCGACGGTTTATCAAAGACTTCTCCAAAATTGCTAGTCCATTGTGCAAACTCTTGGAGAAAGATGTAAAGTTTGACTTCAATGAAGATTGTGTGAAGGCATTCGAATGCCTCAAAGAAAAACTAATTGAAGCCCCTATCATGGTAGCACCAGATTGGTCTCTCCCGTTCGAAGTCATGTGTGATGCTAGTGGGGTAGCCGTTGGTGCTATACTTGGACAAAGAAAGGATAAGCTATTTCATCCTATCTACTATGCGAGTAAGGTCCTGAACGAAGACCAAAAGAACTACACTGTCACAGAACAAGAGCTCCTAGCGGTTGTGTATGCGTTTGAGAAGTTCCGAGCTTATTTGTTGGGTACCAAAGTGATAGTTCATACAGACCATGCAGCTCTAAGGTATCTAATGACAAAGAAGGATGCAAAACCAAGACTAATTCGATGGGTTTTGCTGCTACAAGAATTTGATATCGAGGTTAAAGATAGAAGAGGTTGTGAGAACCAAGTGGCTGACCATCTGTCTAGACTCGAGAACGAGCATGTGGCGCAGTCTGAAATCGAGATTGATGATGCATTCCCTGGTAAGGATATCTTAGCAGCAACAATGGAAGGATTACCATGGTATGCCGACTTTGCAAATTTTGTGGCGAGTAATGTGATACCTGCAAACTTATCTTACCATCAAAAGAGGAAGTTTATGCATGATGTACAGCACTACTTTTGGGATGAGCCATATTTGTTTTGATGATGTGCGGATGGTGTTATTCGACGATGTATATCCCATGTAGAGGTGCCTAATATATTGGAAGCATGCCACACTTCCCAAGTTGATGGACATCACGCAGGTAATCGGACAGCAAAAAAGGTATTGCAAAGTGGATATTATTGGCCTTCGATATTCAAAGATGCCTATGACTTTATTAAAAGATGCGACCAATGCCAAAGACAAGGTGATATTTCGAAACACCATGAGATGCCCATGTCAAAAATCCTTGAAGTAGAGCTCTTTGATGTATGGGGTATTGATTTCATGGGTCCGTTCGTAAATTCATTTGGAATGAAGTACATCCTAGTTGCTGTAGATTATGTCTCAAAATGGGTTAAAGCTGTAGCGTTGGCCGACAATGAGGGAAAGCGTGTTGTAACATTCTTAAAGGGAAATATCTTTTCTTGCTTTGGAGTACCACGTAATATTATAAGCGATGGAGGATCTCAGTTTTGCAACAAGCTATTCAAATCCGTGTTGGAAAAATATGGTGTCAAGCAACATAAGGTAGCCACGCCTTATCACCCATAAACTAACGACCAGGTAGAGGTTTCCAACCGAGAGATCAAGCAAATACTTGCTAAAACGGTAAATGCTAATAGGACAGATTGGTCTCGGAAGCTGGACGATGCACTATGGGCCTATAGGACTGCATTCAAAACACCAATTGGCATGTCCCCTTATCAACTAGCTTATGGGAAGGCTTGTCACTTACCCATTGAGATTGAGCATAAGGCATTGTGGGCATTAAAGCGATTGAATATGAGTTGGGATGATGCAATGAATCTGAGATTGGAGCAACTGAATGAGATGGATGAATTCCGTCTACATGCTTATGAGAGATCGGACCTATACAAGGAGCAGATGAAGAAGTATCATGATCAGCGGATTGTTCGACGAAACTTTCAAAAGGATGATATGGTGCTTCTCTTCAACTCCAGATTGAAGATATTCCCAGGTAAGTTAAAGTCCAAGTGGTCTGGTCCATACAAAGTTATCCAAGTCTACTCGTCTGGAGTAGTTGAGTTGGAAGACACCAATTGTGTTATCTTTAAAGTGAATGGCCAATGAGTTAAACCCTATATCGGTCCTCTTGATTCGATAAATTATATGGCCATCACTTATCTTGACGAAGTCTAAGTACTCGAGGTAACTATGTCGTGCCGCGACAATAAATAAGGCGCTAGATAGGAGGCAACCCATCGTTTATCATTTTTCATTTTTTTTGTTCTAGTATGTGTTTTGCTTTTGATTAATAAAAATCCAAAAAGAAGAGTCGTTCCACGACAAAAACTAAGGCGCTTGGTGGGAGGCAACCCATCGTACTAATCGTTTTCATTGGTTTTGAGCAAATCTAGGTGCAAGAGGTATACAACGAGGAGATCGGTTTCAAATTTCGATTTGGACGGATTGCATGGTAAAGGTGGTAAGTTAGGAATTAAGATGCAAAAGGCTATGGATTGAGCATTGCTCATGAAAATATAGGCATCGAACAAGGCTAGGCCTAGGTAAAACTAGTCCACGAACAAGGCAAGGCCTATACTATGGCCTAAGGTCTCGGAATCTAGTGTGCCATAGCATAGGCGCCGCCCATGCTCAAGTATGCCATAGCATAGGCGCCGCCTATGCTAAAGCCTTTTGTCTCTGAATCTCAAATGCAAAATGAAAGGCGCCACCTATGGTCACTAAAGGCTTTGCACTAGGCACCGCCTATGCTCACCAAAGGCAAAGCAAAAGGCGTCGCCTATGTCAAGCATAGGCAAAGCTAAAGGCGCCGCCTATGGTCACTTTTTGTCTCCAAAACCGATTTTAAATGGGTCAAAACCTGACCCAACCTTTTTCTATAAATAGGAGACTTAGTCTTGAAACACAAACACATTGAAAAACCTAACTAGGCGCCGTACATACTCTCCAAATCATCTCAAAAAAAATTTCTTTTGCTCTAATTCTTCACAAGAACATCAACCAAAGGAATTAATCAAGTAAGTACTTCTTTTTTCTTCATTTATTTTTCGTAAGTACTACATTATCATGCCTATTATGAATTGCTAAATCTTGAAGAAATATTGGTGATAAGAATGTGTTTGAATTGTTGATACACAACCAAGTGAGTGAACATATATGTTGGGATAATCTTAACTTGTTTCCAACTTGAATTTGATTTTGATGCATTGTTATACTACTTACGGAATTGCCATATTCATTAACATTGCATAATCTTGTCACTTGAATACTTACATGTTAGAATGACTTGTTCATCGGAATGAGACTTATAGTGGCCTGCCAACATAGGAGGTTGTGATTATTGTTAGATGCTATACCTTCATGTAATCCCTATGTAGTAGTCTTGATATATCCATCATGAAAGTATTGCAAAGATTACAAGAAAGGTGACATCTCTGATTTGATTGTTGGAATATAGCACCTAAAACGTATGTCGATGAAGTCTAAGTAATCGACCACTTTTACTTCACTAATTTGTATCAACAATCTAAGTATGGGGTGGTACCCCTATTGCTTGTGTATAGATTGTATCCATTGAGATGATGCTAACATGAACATTGTTCTAAGTCTCAGGTACAATGGCACCCAAAGCAAGACAAGGCAAAGATAAGGCTACCACTTCCCAAAAAGGCAAGAAAAGAGGCCGCAAAGAGCAAGGAGAATCATTCTCAATGCAATTACCACGCCGCATGTTTGGAATAAAATGGGTTCTTGAGGAGGAAGCGAAGGAATGGTATAGGAACAACAAGGAAAGAAAATATGTTCATGTGGACTTGATAAACAAAGAAAGCCTAGCGAAGAAGGAGCCGCGCATGTTGGCCAATATCAGGCATTACATCTTGATTTCATCTTTCGATACATGGGAGAATGTAATCTCGATTTGACAAGAGAATTTTATGCCAACGGGTCGCCGAAAACCACAGGTAGTGAGGTCAAGATTCGAGGCCAAGTTTTACAACTCAATGCGGATTTCTTCAACTCCTTTCTTGGCTTTCCTTCAGTCGATCCATCACCATTCAAAGAGTTGTACAGTAGACCTCCATATAGAGCAATTCGACACACACTTTGTGGAAGTAGATCCATGGCAAGGTGGAGCAGACAAAAAGACACTGGATGACACAACACCTTCCCATATGCTCCTTTGAATAGGGAAGCAAGGATATGGTTGCGTATTGTCTACTCTTGCCTCATACCAGGGACCCAGTACACCAAGATAACAAGAGATAGAGTGTGCTTGGTATACGCGCTGATGACGAATGTTCCTATCAATTTTGGGGAAATTATTCGATCCACCATGCGGAAATCCAGGCTACACAAGCGGTCTCATTTCAGTTTCGGCAACTTGTTGACTGCAATCTTGAGAAAGGAAACATCGAAGAGGAACCGACTGATCATAGACTCCCACACAATACAAATAAGGTTGACCTCAATAAGGTCAAAGATGTTGAAACCACACATGGCGTCAACCTTACTATGATAGAGAGACATGCTTGGGATAAGAGTTTCTTTCGCCATCTTTATGGCATGACTCGGTTCACAATGATGAGTGGTGGACGTGTTCCAACTGCTGCAGAGCTCCAACAGCTGGATCATGACTATCCAACGAATGTGCATGCAAGGGATATGTGTGGAGTAGGTACATACTTTGAGGAACCTCTTGATGACGATGTGCCGACTGATGATGAGCGACGAATGCCAGACTCCAACGTGGAGGAGAATTCTGATGACGACGACTCCTATGATGATTCCGACGAAGGGGGTATGACCCCTGACATAGAGGAGGAGTCCGACTGACCAGGTTCTTCGTATTTATTTTCCACTGAGGGCAGTGTCCCGTCTAAGTATGGGGGTATTTGCATGCTATACTCCTTTATCCGCATTTGCATTTATTTATGTTTGTTTGTTTGAGTTTTTTTTCGTTTTTCATTTTTTTTTATAGTTAAATTTTTTTACTTAGCTTCGCATGAAATTATTCTAATAGGCAGCATGAGATTATAACAAGAGTTTGTGCTAAAATCATGACTATTGAGACGTTTAGGCTCTAATCGTGACTCACTATGTGATATTGTGTGGTATAATTCCTTCAGTTGTTGGGTCAAGAGTCTATACTACTCCCAATAAAGTCGACTATGTGCCTTGTGTGTGTGAGGATATTGTATATTCTATGTTTGTGGTTGATGCTAGAACTTGCCTGGTATGTATGTAAAGCGAAAATAAAGAGTGCAAGTTTAGGAGATGATTTAGGCATTTCTTTGGCAACCTATAATTGTTTACCCTCATTCTAACCTACCCATGGACATCATCCTAGTTAAACCCTTTTGAGCCTTTAGCCTATGTTCTTTGACAGCCTTATATGTAAGCCTAATCCATATTTTTTCAAGACCATAATTTGATCCAAATTCCTAAGTGATTTAAAGTGTAAAGTCATGTGACAAAATAAGAGGAAGTTGGGTAAGTATTATGCTTTAGAATGTAATGGTGCTTGAATTTGTTAGGAAAAAAAATTGCTATCATAAGAGGTATGTTATGAAAAGAAAAAGGAAAGGAAAGCTGAAAAGTTGCTTAAAATTGAAAAGCAAAAGAGGTGAAAAAGGGTGGTAGAATAAAAGAAGGTAGAAAGGTTGTTTGAAAGAAAAGTGTTAATGATACAATGTGATGTATTAAAGCGCTTAGGAACATAGTCACTATTTCTGGCCAAAATAGTCCTACCTGTCCCTTAGCCTACATTACAACCCGTAAAAGACCTAGTTGATCCTAAGCTTAGCATTCTGACATTTAGTGGAGCATTACACTAAGGGCAAGCCTATGGTCATCAGTTGCTGCATATGAATTCTTTGAGAGAACGAGATCAAGGATATTTCTATACCCATGTTTGAAAAATATGCTATACTTGTTAGTGATTATGGGTAATATATTGTGAGACACACATGGTTGATGAGTTTTGGGTAATTGTGTATAACTCTTTGTACCTTAACTTTTGGATATGAATTAACTACCATCACGAGTCTATGTTGGAGGTTGAATTGTTTCTACTAATGATCAGAAAACTACTCTTTGTTGATAATTGTTGTGCTTGTATTGATGAATATTTTGTGTTGATACTGTGAAACCCTAAGTTGATGTTTAGATGGACATGATAGTTTGTTCAAGGACGAACAAAGCTTCAAGTGTGGGGTGTTGATGATAGGCGAATTTACACGCCTATAGTGCTATATTTTACCCATATTTTAGCAATGTTTCGAGAACAAATTATATATTTCATGCACTTTTAGTCCTTTTTCCTGTAAGTGCGCTAACGAACATGATTAGAAAAGTTTCAGGTATAAATGATGCAGAATTCAGCATTTTATGGATAACTTGACGCCAAAGAAAGCTTCACGAAAGGAGAAAAGGGAGTCTTGGACGCCAAGGACCAAAAGTGGCGCATGGAAAATCAGTCCCAGGCTAACATAGCAATTCTGAAGACTTTGGGGACTAGCAGTAATTTATTAGGATTAGGATAATGATACATTAACCTAGTACAATTGGGTTAAGTATTTCATTAGCTTAGTAGGATTTGGTTAAGTATTTCATTAGTTTAGTAGGAATAGGATAAGGGTATTATAAATACCCTATTTTGCTAGAGATTTTTATGGATTCTACTTAACAACAACTCTCATCTTACCTTACAATTCATTCACTACTACTTTTAATTCTACTTTTTATTCTTTTTCTATTCATCTATTCAATTCTTAATTTCCGCAACAAGAGAAACGTTACTTTGCTAGGAATTCACGCCTAACGCCTACCACACTACTACTACACGAAATCTTTATTGTGGTATAACAACAATGTCTATTGTGATTTCCTTCGCACTCATGGGTAACTAAACCTCTCTGTTGGGGTTATGGAAGCCGTATGAGATACTATCTATTGCTATGAGTTTGTGAGTTTGTGACACGTATGCTGCTTATATCATTATTCTCTTCATCTTAATCAAAATTCTTTGTGGTTGCAAACGCAAGAATACGCCAGTATAGCATTAACTTGTTCGAAAGAAAAGTTATATGTCTGGAAAAGAGATAATGTCAAGGTAGTAGGGTCCCATCCCCTATTAAAAAGTTAGTGTCGTAACTGGATTAACCTCTTGGAGAATTTGTACCGTTAGATACTCTTTAAGCTCGAAAGAGTTAAAGTGAAATAATCCTCGAATAGGTCGAAAGACGCCTGGATTTACCATCGAATACAATTCTCTATAAGCACTAGCATGTCTAAATTCCGCATAACTCATAGCTAATAGAGACGTAAACTCAGAAGGTGGACATAACCCCAACTCTTCAATTCTCATTGTTTTACAACCTACTAAACATTCTTTCTTTTTACTTTGCTATTTTCAGTTTTTACTTTAATATTTTGGTTACACATTACAATCCCCCCTTTTTACGAGACTTGCACTAAAAGTCTAGTAATCATTGCTTACTTGTTGACCAAGCTATTCCCTGAGGGATCGATACCCAACCCAGTTGGGTTCTATATTTGACTATGACCGCTTTACACTCCTACAAGAGCTGTAGATTGAGCGTTATCACTACCAAACTAAACCATGCTAGATAAACATATTTTCAAAAAATAACTTCTTAAATAAAGGTAGTCCTTTTGAAAAATAAATAAAAACTATGGCTCATGACCCATACAAATGTGGGCCCATGCCTTTTTGAAAGTTGTAAAACATAAAATGAAAATTTGAGACATAAAAGGGTAGATCACGGGGCCTCCTCTGGATCATCTCTGATTTTAAAAACTATTACTAATTTCCCTTTTCATCTACCATGATGGGTGATGGGTGATGGGTGATAGGCTATGAGTGGAGTGGAGGTCCAGTTTTGCAAGGCCTCCTCTGATGCAATCTTCTTCACCCAACCAGACTTTAGGAAATCATCTGGTAGAGCATTGTATCCTTCGAACAGATCTCCTATCCCACACCCAAGACCATCATTATTGGACATATCATGTACGGGAAATGACTGGTACAAGAGCGGTAAGGGCCTAAACAGACTCTCCTTTGAATTATCGTCGATCTGATCTTTCTTTCTTGGTTGGTATCTGATATAAGAATAATCACGGATATGAACTTAAGAGAGTGAATGTTGGACCCAATACTTGGTGGATGCAAATGAAGTTAAAAGGACCACCTAAATGGACACAAAACCATCCATACATAGCACTCCAAGGGCGCCTACTTGAAGCCATTCATTAAAGGGCCTTTTTGGTCATTTCACCTTACTTTTGTAATAAGTCTATAAATAGACTATTTTAGGTCTTTAGTTCTTTGTTTTATGATTATTATAAGTCTTGAAATTTTGAAACACCAAGTCCTCTCTCCTTAAGGCACAAAACCAAAAATTGTAACTAGGATAACATTGAAGGGTGGAATCTCTTGTGATTGCTTGTTTGTTAGAAATGTTGGTGCTTGAGTGGTGGACTCCGATCTTGTATTGTCATAAGAACTTGGTTCTTGTTAACATTTTTTGTAGGGGTTTTAGAGTTTAATAAACTCTTTAGTTACTACTTACATGTTTCCCTTGTGTCAAGTTATCTATCTTCTTTATCATTAAGTTTGTGTTTGCTTCCTTGTGTCGTTTTGTGTCTTGCTTGTTACGGGTATTTTCGGGTCACTTGTGAACTGTTTTTTGCTCATTTAGATACCGTTTGGTATCATTTGGTATCAAATCCATCATTTATTTTGTTTCCACGAGATCAATCTTGGGTTTAATCTCTCAAAAATAAAAAAAAATGTAGAAAAAAATCTGAAAAATTCAAAATAGTAATTTGTCCATGTTTTTCTGTTTAGGCCAAAATTTGAAGCCTAGTTTTCTTGTTATTTTTGTGTTTTTTGTGTGTTCTAGTGTTAGATCTTTGTTTCCTAACACTAGAAGAGGTGTCTAAGGTCAAAAATCTCACAAAAAAATTTGTGTTCTTGAGTTTGGTGTTCTTGGCTGAGAAAGTTGTTGTTCTTGTTGTTGTCTTGGCCGAGATTTGTTCTCTGAGTCTAGATCTAGGTATATTTCATGAGTCTTGAGTGTTATTATTGTAGGTTTGTTCTTCCCTAAAACTAATAGAGTCAAGATATAAGTTGAACTCCTACTTGTGTTGTTGTTGTGCGGATTCAAAAGTTGGGCTGAATTGTTGTTGGTGTTGTTGTGGTGGATTCAAAATTTGAACGTTTAAAGGTGTGTTATTGGTATTGTGGTTGTGGATTTGTGTTGAAAGAGGTGTTGTTGTTTTTGGGAGGTTCAACTTGAACCTTGGTCTTCAAATCTTGTTGAAGGTTCTTGGAGTTCTTGGCCAATCTTCATGTCTTGAGACAAGAAGAACCTTCAATAAGTAGTGTTTGATCTTAAGACCAAGTGGAAGAGTGCAGTGTTCTTGTTTATCTTGAAAAAAGTTCCAAGACTATACCAAAGTATTAAGGGACAAAGATGGCTTTCAAAAATACTAGTTACCAAAAGGGAGTAAGGGGACTTTTCAAGACTAACCAAAAGAGGAAAGAGCCAACCACCCTTCAAAAAAGTGTTTTGCCCAAAAGGTGCAAAGAAATTCAACCTATTTTGAATGAGGAAAAATCTCTAAAACTTGTATATTTCCCCTGTAAAACCGAATTCACTCTTCCACAAGTTGGAAAAACACTAAATTTTTCAAATTCCACAACCATTCCAAGGCTTCCACATCACTATCCGCAATCAATCAAAGGCTGCCACGTCACCTCTTTATACAACTAACTTATTTTCGTTTTGTAGGTAACTTTTGGCTATAATGGATAACAATTCTCTTAGCGCTATTTTAGCTGGGATTGAAACTCTTTCCCGTGAAGTGGATAGAATAAATGCGGGTCTTGATAGATTAGGCTCAAATATGACATCGTTTGGTGAGAAGTTGGATCATTTGGAGAGTCAAAGAAACTCTCATGCTTCTACTCCCAAAATTTTACATCCAACGATCAAACCTCCAAGACCACCACAAAATGCCATATCCAAGTTTCCAATTATCCTTAAAACCAAGACCTAAGTAGGCCACCTCTCCCGCAAATTGATCAAGTCCAACAAGAAGGACTTGGAAGCCAAATTCTTCCACCAAAACCAATTTCTCCTATCTAAGCTCCAAAACTGAACTCTCCTATCCAAGCTTTAAAATTGAACTCTCCCATCCAAGCTCCACAACTGAAGCTCCACTTCACCAAATCAATCCTCTCAATTGAAGATCCAGTTTTCTAAAGCCGAGACATCCACATAGAGGTATATGGTAAAAAGGAACACGAAGGATATAGAGTCTATGGTGAGCCTTATATGATGGAAGAAGAGTTTAAAGGAAGACATACGGATCAAAGGGGATACCGAGGGCATGGGGGAAGAGTTAGTCAATGGGACCAACAAGGAACCCGCCACCAAGTGGAGATATGGGAATTGAAATGGATGAGATTGAAGAAAAATCTCAAGATGGAGAGGAAGCCAAGGTTCAAAATGAAAAAGTTGGCCGAGACTTGTGTTGATGAGATTTCGTGTTCCTCATGTTCTTTGCGGACTGTTTTGGTGCCATGTCATGTTTTGCGGGCTGTTTTGAGTGGTTTCTTTTGAAGTGGCCAATTGAGCATGGTGAAGCCATGAATTTGTGGGCAAATTCCTCTCAAGATGGAGAGGATGATGCAAGAATAATCACGGATATGAACTTAAGAGAGTGTGTGTTGGACCCGAGACTTGGTGGATGCAAATGACGTGCAAAAAAGCACCTAAATAGACACCAAAACCATCCATACATAGCACTCCAAGGGTGCCTACTTGAAGCCATTCATTAAAGGGCCTTTTTGGTCATTTCACCTTACTTTTGTAATAAGTCTATAAATAGACTAGTTTAGGTCTTTAGTTCTTTGATTGATGACTATTGTAAGTCTTGAAATTTTGAAACACCAAGTCCTCTCTCCTTAAGGCACAAAACTAAAACTTGTAACTAGGATAGTATTCAAGGGTAGAATCTCTTGTGATTGCTTGTTTGTTAGAAACGTTGGTGTTTGAGTGGTGGACTTCACTCTTGTATCGTCGTAAGAACTTGGTTCTTATTAACGTGTTCTATAGGGGTTTTAGAGTTTAATAAACTCTTTAGTTACTACTGTACATGTTTCCCTTGTGTCAAGTTATCTATCTTCTTTATCATTAAGTTTGTGTTTGCTTCCTTGTGTCGTTTTGTGTCTTTCTTGTTACAAGTATTTGCGGGTCACTTGTGGACTGTTTTATGCTCATTTAGATACCGTTTGGTATCAGTATCCTACTCCACGCTTAAATGCTCTTTCTGGGACCATAATAGGCTCAATAATTCCTTCCGAATTCTTACTCAAGGCAGCCACAACTTTCTCTATCATTTCCACTCCTTCTGTCTTTTTGGAGTTTCGTGAATCCACATTAGCAATTATCTTGCTAGATACCCATTCGCCTACTATTTTGAACATGCTAACCGTGGCTCCCTCATGATTAGGCAATGGGTTACTAGCAATATTTGGTGCCGGTGCTGGAGAGTGATAATCTTCTAGTCAATCAAGTCCTGGATCTTGTGTTTCGGATTGATCCAATCTTTGTAGACACCTAATTTTGTCCCTCCCGAAGTCTAATTTTATTCATTTTTAGTTCACCTTACCATGTGTCCAACCCCATGTAATTATATCCCACAAAAATACAAAAATAAACAAAAAACAATGCCTCTAACTATTTTATCTTATCCTAATAACCTATCCAATCAAAAGCTTCCATCTCCCTACCTACTCATATTTTTATCCTCACAATAACAAACTAAAAGAAAGAACATATGGGGGACCCACCAAAATTCCCACATCATAACAAATCCATGCCCATTATAAAAGAAAATTTTAAGAGGGAAAAATGGGGACTCATTCTATGATCATCATCTTTTCCATAATAACAACAATCACAAAATAATCTTCCTCACAAGAACAACGACAATGACAACGACAACGACAATGACAACAACAACAATAAAAATACAGGGCATCCGTGAACAGTAACCGATGAGCAGTACCAGTGAACAAAAACTGGTGAACAGTAACCTGTGAATAGTAGCAGTGAACAGTACTGGTGAACAGTAACGGCATGAAAAGTGACAGTGAATGGGTCATTATTTGTCGAGTTGGTGTTAAGGTTCGGCTCGAGGTTTCTGGGTGCGTACTCTCTTTATTCGATAACATTGAGTTTGAAAGCTTCAAATTTAAGGTCCAATTCCTTCTTCTCTTTTATTTAATTCTTATGTGATTGTGATTGCGTGTGGTTCGATACCGTGGTTTGTTTGTTGATGTGAACTGTTGGTGACATTTGGGTGTGTGATGTGCTAAGCATGATTGGTGAATTTTTATTATTCTCGATTGGAGGATTGTGTATTGAAATGGGTTAATCACTTGGTTGAGAATGAATTAGGGTGGGGATTAAAAATGGAGGAAAATGAATATTGATTAATTTTGATGTATTGATAATGTTGAACATGATAGAATTGTGATACGTTGAACTTGGTAGGCAAACGTAGTCTGGGTAGGCAAATTTAGGAATAACTATTTGTTGGAGTGCTTGAATATGTGCGTGAATGGTACTTTCTACTTTATTGCACGAAAATTCTAAATTGTACTCATTTGGCCGGGGAATGCCCCGAAGGATTTGTATTGATTTATCCGGGGAATGCCCCGAAGTAGCATGTACACAAAGGAGGCTTATGATCAAGGCCTGGAACGTCGGGTGGAGTTTAGTTTAGGATTAGTTTAGAATAGAATAAGTTTTATATTTCAGCACCTCTATTATTTTGGATTGTATAATTTGGACTGAACATTATTTTGGTTTGTTTTGAATTTTGTGTGATTTTTTTGTTTGCTTCTTTTGTGTGTTTATGTGGTTTGTACATTTGTAATGTCAAATTAGCCGATACACTCCACCAAGTGACCGTGGTCGAACCACGGTATAGAGGGATGCCTAACACCTTCCCCTCGGTCAACAGAATTCATTAGCTGGAATCTCTATTTGCGGATCAGTTTTTAGAGTCAAACCATTTCGAAAAGGATTTTCCAAAGGTGACTTGGCATACCGGATTATGCCAAGTGGCAACTCTGAATAAGAAAAAATAATGTAAATAATCTTTTTTTTAAAACAATTTTTTTTCATTGTTGTCACCTTAATAATAAAATCCTTTCGAACTTAAAATACATATCTTTTTTTAGTCAAAAGGGGGTGCGACAATCGTCAGTATTATGCCTGGGAGCTCCTGAATGATAAGCACAGACTTGATCAGCATGAAAGAATCAAGAATTGAGATTGGTAGTCTTTGGTGGAATAGGCTGTAAATAACCAACCTTCATCAATCTTCCAAAGTGATGGGTACGACTTTCAGCCAATGGAGTGAATTTTTTGGGAGGCTTCTTCTCAAGGCTTACACGTGGGTGGTTATACTAATTTTGATTAGTAGGAGGAGTTACTTGATGATATTTTGGAGTCACTTAGACATTTATTTGATTGTTTAGAAGAATAGCTTAAACATGAGATTGATAATTTGGCTGTGGAATTTGGCATAGGGGTAAAATATTTGAAATTGGAGCTTGATGTTGAGGATGGGCATAGAATACAGGCTGAAAATTTGGTGACGGTGGTGAGGAAAGAATATTCCTAGGCATAAATTTCCTTTTCAATTTATCAACAAAATCAGTAGAGACCGCAGTCACATCCTCTCTTTTCTTCTTTGAGAATGCAGAAAATTCAGATGATGTTGGGGTTTTGGAAATTTTTCCTGTTCAGATGCCTTTATCTAACTATTCCCCAATCTTTACTAAATTTGTGAAAGTTTCTCGGACCGCGGATACCAACCTAGTATAATATTCTCCCTGCTGAGCGCGGGAGAACACAGACACCATTTCTTCCTCAGACATGGGAGGTTGTACGTTGGCATCTTCTTTTCTCTAACGGAAGGCATAGTCTCGAAAACACTTATTATTCCTCTGCTTGATCCAATCTAATGAATATCGGTCAGGGACTATTTCAATGATGAATGAAAACCTATTAAGGAAACTTTTGGCCAATGCCCTCCAACTAGTCCATTTTTTCAGTTCTTGAGATGTGAACCACTCTAAGGCTTCGCCACTTAAGCTTTGGCTAAATAAGCGCATCAATAATCCCTCATTTTTACCTACTCCCACCATTTGATCACAATACTTTCTCAGATGGGCCATTGGATTTACGGTGACATTGAACACTTCAAATTTAGGGACCTTATACCTTTCTTGTAGATCTACCCTAGGGTGAACACATAAATCATCGTAACCTAGCCCATCATTGTTCCCTGCTCCATGAGATTCCTTGATCCTCATGATCTCTTCATTCATAGCTAGCAACTTTATTTCATGCTTAATACTCCACTCTTTCTCCTTCTTCTTGTAATGGTCTACCTCGGGATTAGGAAAGGAATTATAGATGTCAGGGGATATGATAACATGAGAAGGATTTGGAAAGGTGGCTTGATTTTATAGATGAAAAAAAGTTGGTTGGTGGGTAGGGAGAACGTTTTGGAAACTGGAAAAGTTTATGGTATTTAAGAGTAGCTTGGTGGGATCTGGGAGGGATTCTGCAAATTTAGAAATGAAGTTTGTGGGTTCAGAGATAGATTTAGCAGATTTGGTAGATCTGGGGATGGATTTTGTGGATTTACCAATGGGTTCTGGGGATTTAGGAATGAATTTTATAGATTCAGAGAAGGATTTTGTGGGATGAGGGCTGGATTTTGTGGATGGTAAGCATCTGGGTTATCTTCACGATTGGTATTTTGGACAAGTGGAGGGGCATAGACGGACGATATGTTATTTCGATGATCCCCGTAAATAGGCATACTGAGGGGAGGGATTTAGAGTGGAGTCCTGTGTCCTCCTGGAGTGGGAGCATTGACAGTGATGGCCAGGTTAGCCAAATCTCGAGTACGATTTCTTTCCTCCTGAAGCATTTCTAGCTTTCTTGCGAGATCCACAATTATCTCACTCTTTTCAGCTAGTACATTGTCCCTGATGGTCAATGTATTTTCTTTGTCATTTCTAGTCACTATTGAATGATGGTCAAAGGATGGGATTTTGTGCGCTTTTGACTAGGTGAAGTAAGGATGTTCTGCCAGCTTATTTCAACATGGAGTAGTTTTCTATTATCTATAAAGTAAAACAACTCAAAGGCAAATGTGTTAGTTTCCACATATGATAAGCAATGCAAAATACTTGACAAGAAATAGCCACGTAGATTTATTTGTGTCATAGCCAAATCAATCCATAGGAGCATAACGGATAAACTTGTCTTTGATCCAAACAAACGCACATAAACACATAAGACAATTATATCATATAAGAATATTATAATAATGCGTATCCCAACTGGGGTGACCCTTTTGAGCCAAAGGTTTGGTCCAAACGATTTTTGAAGAAAAATATATGTTTGCTTAAGGTCAATCCATTATCCCCCAACATTTATAGACACTAAAAGGACATAAATGCCTACAAAAGATAACAAAAGAGGGATACAATCTTTAGGAAAAGGGAAATAATATGAAAGAAGACATGTTCCCACATAGGGGATAGAAAATACTAACTCCTGGGTGCTTCTTCTATTAGCCTTCACCTTCTTAGCTTTGTCCATTTCTTATATTGGTGACATCCATTGACGTTCAAACTATGTCATAGATGCAACCTCCCAAATTGATCAATTTCTTGCTTAACTTGCTTCAATTTTTATTACGAAAGTAAGCAAATCAAGTTTTTTCCCGACCCCCAAAGGATAATAGATTGAATTAGACAGGCACATATTTTCAACACATAAATATGGTTCGCTTATAATTGACTCGGGGTCAATAGATGTAGGGCAAGTTTTCTAATGGGCCCAATACCCCGCTCGGGTATTGGGTCGTCCTAGGCTCATGCCTAAAATAGGATTTTGGTTTCGTTCTATCCTAGGTGTCTAGATTGGGTTTGAACACTGGTTCTCAAGAGGAAAACTTGAGTTTGAGAATACGAATAGCCATCAGACGACTCACGTGCTAATAAGTCATTCGTATTTCCAACACATTATTGGAATTGAACAATAGGGGCAGGGATATCCACGAAACCGCAAAACAGTTTAAATAATGCAGGAATATGCCATGAGATACGATAGTTAAACTTTACAAAATCAAAACATATAAGTTGTTAATCAAAAGATAAAATCAAACATTTGGTTAAAACCTAGTTAAAAATCCCCAATAGAGTCGCCATTTCTGTTTTGACGAAAAATTTTGACTTTTTGAGAGTCGTCAATTTTAAAAAGGAATTAAGAAACCTTTATAAATACTTTAAACGATCCAAACTAGGAAAATCGTTTTAGTTAAGAGATTTTGAGTAAGCAGTTGTTGTTAACATTTTAAGAAGGTGTTAGGCACCTAAAACGTCTGCTAACTTACGATTATCCGGACTGTTTGAAAATCGTCTATTGATTAACTTCGAAAAGATTGATTTTGTTAAGAAGTGATTGAATTTTTGGAAAGAAAGCGATTTTGGAAATATTTTGGTGTTTATGCAAAACTAGTTTTTTAGTGACTTAACTAAGGATTTAACTAGGTTCGCAAAGCATATAAGGAAAACAAACATAAAGAACAGGGGGAAGGGGAGGAAGTAAGGGATTTAGACCATTGTCCCAAACTAACAAAACTTGTCCTAGTCTAATTGGGCCTTTGGCCCATCTCACCTGTCCTAATCTAGTTTTCGAGCGTTTGGCTCGAATATTGCCTCCACCTGTGTTAAATACAACCTTGGCTTCATGGCCCGAATGAATGAATAAAATAAATAAACCAACAAAATAAATAAAGACAACAATAATTAAATGAAATGAAATAATAAATGAGACTTTTGTCTCTTAGCCGCTTCAAGAATGGAACTTTAACCCATTTCTTCTTCTTTCGACTCCATGCGTCAGTTCATTACTTAACCAGCTTCGGGCTTTCTTTTGAAGTAGACTTGATAGAAAGATGGGTCATGTTGGCCCATTATGAAACGCATCAAGAAAGAGTCCATTTGGACTCCGATGAATTTTCATGCAAAATAAGAAAAAATAAAGGAAATTAATATACTACCATTGAGAGTAAGAAGAAGAAAAAATGAATTAACTCATTAATCAACCTATCAGCTAAGGACAACCACCGCAAAGTCCATAAGACAAGGATAATGTGTGCATGCCCGACCCTTATTGTAAAATAAAACTATGCTTTGGTACACACTATCAATAAAACAGTACATGAGGAATACAAGAAAGGTAAGAGGTAACAACGGAAAATAAAATGTCCTACTATTCAATCAAGCACTCCACTACAAGAAAGACATTGAACAATTCAATCATGCACTTAGATATAAGAAAGAATATAGTAACACTACATCAGGCAAGACACGCAAACTCAAAAAAGAAATCAACTTTCGGAACACAAATCGTGCTTCAGCGAACCTTTTTTTGATATGTAAAGTCATGGAGTATTTAAGGCAATTATTGTTTAACAAAATGGCAATAGGCTTTTGAAGATGCAGGTGGACCATTGTAATGCTCTACTCCCTCTCTCAACCTCGCTTTCGGGAGTAAAACGAATATAACTTAGTACCTCCTTTCTTGTCGTTATTGACCAAGAAGAAAACAAATCTCGGAATCCTTGAGTATGACAGAAACCACACGTATAACATACTGACAACAAAGTGAGATATTCTCTTCAAATAGACCCACTCAAGTATCATTAATTCGACAAAAACGCTATCAAATTTACTTTCTAATCAGAACATATACTAAACATAAATCCAAAGGAAAATAGAATCAAAACATCCAATTTTTAACACAAAAAGGCATAGCCAGCAGAAAGGAAAGTGCTGGCACATTATTCGAATCCTCCTCCTCATCGTTCCAGTGAATCTCAAAAAGTATTTTTATAATCAAACTGGTCATCGAAGAATCATAGGATTTTCTAGTTTACCATCGGACGTTTCCTCATCATTCTTTTGGAATTTAAGAAGCCAAAGGACCTCAAGAGGTAGTCCTATCAACGATGCCACCAGCTCAACAGTTACGACAACATCCAATAATAACAACCACCAGAAAGGATATTACTAAAAAAATTATTCACGACTACGGAAGATCGAGATGAAGCAGAAGACATCAAAACTTGAACGGAAAAGGATATTACCTATTCGGGAGCATCAAAACAAGATGACGAACTGGTTATGGAGATCACGACCACCAGAAAACTTCTTCACCATCAACTCAAAACACTAATTTAGCCGACCAACATTCAAAAAGTGGGAAGAAAAGAAAATTTTTGCTAAAAAAGGAACTGATTGCTCAAAAAAAAATTTCTGCCTTGCTCTTTTTCTCCGCGAAGCAGAAGAAAAAGAAATCCCCTTTTTCTTTTAAGTGTTTTCCGAACCCAAAATTCCAATCCCAATTTTCGAACCCTAAAAAAGTGACCCATAGAAAACCATCCTCCCTAAAAGCTTAACAGCCAACTCTTTATATAGAGGACCATTGAGGGTATTTTGGGGTTTAAAGAAAATAGGATATTCTTGAAATTCAAATTCGAAATCCACTCCCAGCTTGGGGTTTCATCAAACAATTGTACCACTATTGAAATTGGTGGACCATTGATATTTTGGGAAAATGAATTTTCACCATGAGCCAATAAAATTGTGACATACATGTACGGAATTGTACACATTATCCTGAGATTCGTGGGTTTGAGCCATTGGAGAAGACACCTATCCTTGTTTCTACATGATACGAGGGTTTTCTCATACGGAATCGCGTGAAACGCGTGAAAAAGGTGAAAATGGAATGGGCCTGGGTCGGGTTTCGCCATTGTGAGAACTGGTTCGGATCAATTTGGTTGGGGATTTTTGCTGATTTGAGGATTGGATCGGAGTTGAAGGGATTGGGTGCGATTGATGTTGTATGTTGTTACTCATGCGTATTGTTGCTGATGTCATTTTGACGCGAAAGAGAAGTTGATAAAGGGTATTAGGCCGGGTATTAATTGATTTGGTTGGGCTGGGCATGAGAAAGAAAAAAAAAGTTGTTGCTAAAGTTATATATTGGACCTATTGGGTAGATGGGTTGATGATTGGGCTTGGGTCGGCTAGAATAGATTAGGATTTGAATTAATTTTTACAAAAATAGCCAATCTGACATGAGATTTGACCCATTTCATTCAATTTTGGCCAATTGAGAATTAATTAGTCAGTTGCTTCACAATTGCGGCCTAATTAATTTCAATTATGACCCAATTCAATGAATTTGCTAAATTGAATCAAGATCCCATATGAATTATCAACGAATTTAATCCCGAACTTTTTGATTCAATAAAATTAAACAAATATTTATTCAAATAAATTATCTTCAGAGTAAATCATATTTAAATCAAGATTTTAATCATTTGAATTTATTTTCAAAAGTAATCCCTAATTAAAATCCAATATTTTGTGAAATAAATATTTAAGTAACAAAATTATAAAATTTTCGTATAATTGAATACTATAATATATAATTACTACTTAAAATGATAAATTTAACCAAATAAATTACTTTAAAAATCCTTTATTCGGATAAAATAAATATTTTAATTTTATTTGAAAATCAAAGAAACTCCAAATTAAACTTAGTTATGGAGGGCAAAAATTAGGTGTCAACACCAGAGGTAAAGAAGAATTACTCATGACTTATTTCGGTGAGAGCCTTTCGAGTCTAGCCTTAGAGTGGTTTGTGGATCAAGACATCGACAAGTGGTGTAGCAGGGATGACTTGGCTAACGAATTCGTGCAACAATTTCAGTACAATGTCAAGCTGATTCCTGATGAGAAATCCCTGACTAATATCAAGAAGAAGAACAATAAAAATTTTAGGGTGTATACAATTAGATGGCGTGAACAAGCGGCTAGGGTAAAACCGCCAATGAAAGAAAGCAAGATAGTGGAGGTATTTAATCAAGTGCAGGATGAAACATATTATCATCACTTGTTACTTGCGTTAGGCAAGCCATTTATTAAAGTCCTCAAAATGGGAGAGATGATAGAGGATAGAATTAAGTCCGGTCGCATTATAAGTTTTACAATATTAAAAGAAAATACTCAAGCAATTCAAAAGGGTTCAAGAAGTGTTGGGGAGAAGAAGAATGAGGAAGATGCATCTACTATTGTAGTTGGACAGAGAAAATGGTCAAGAGGAACACGTCGTCATCGCTCTCGGGCTCAAGCCGAAGTTCATACCCAAGCTCCACATAATCACTCCCAAAGTCCATTATACTCCAGTCCCCCACCTCTATATCCAGTGTATAATGCACAACCATGTGTTCAACCCCTATCTTACCCAAAATGGCACACACCAAATCCTCATAGTCATCCTCCAATTCCACAACTATACCAAAGCCGTTCTAGGCCTAATTTTCAATCCAAGACAGATAATGAAATGAGGCAGAAGTTGAGAGATAGATTCACACCAATTGGAGAGTCATATGCCATTTTATTTCAGAGATTGGTACAGAAGGGTATGATTACTCCTCTCCTTGGGCACACTCTTAATCCTTGTTCAAGAAATTTTGATCGTAATACATGATGTACGTATAATTCTGATACTCGGGGTCATAGTATTGTAGATTGTCGAGATTTGAAAAGAGAAATTGAAAAGATGATTCAAGATAGATTAATTATGGTACAGAACATTGTTAGTGAGAAAAGCTCTAGTCATGTTGATATGCAAACCAGTGGCTAAGATGTCAATCTCAAAAATTGGGAAGTCACTCTTCTTCCCTTACTTGGAAGGAGTTTTGGTAGTCTATTTTGTTTTCCTTCTGTTACCTGAATAATTTAAGGATTGTAGTTTGGGATCTATGTTGTCTTATTGTCTTATTATTGTGTTCAAATCTTTCTATCTTTTCTGCTAACAAAATTTGTGTCCCTTTTGTTTTTCTTATTTAAATATATATTGTTATTTTTTTTTCTATACACATTTTTTCTTCTGTGGTAATTCCAGTGATATGATATGCATGTTGAATTTTCAGCCAGATCTTAAAACTCAATCTAATGCTGAAACATTCGATTAAGAACTGGAGATGAAAAAAAATGTCAGAAAAATAAGTAAAGTGTTGAGATGTTTGGAGACCTAGTTAAATCCTCACTTGAATGTTTTGAGGCAATCACTTTGCGAATAAAAAATGACTTGATATTTAAGGAGAAGGTTCAAGTCAAGCATTTTTGAATGAGATCAACCAGAAGATATATATAGTTTCTATTGTCAGAAGAAGCAAAAGAAAGTTAGCTAAAAAAAAGAGTCATCTGTTGTGAGGAAAGTACAATACAAGTAGACCTGTATGGTTTACAAGTTTAAAAGAAGTGACACATGTGCATGTGCTTAGTCACGGTCAATATTGAAAAGATGTGTATGATCTTCATGTTTTATTCCTAGATTGCATGTTATGTACTTGCATTTTTAAGGATTGATATGACGAAGGCATTTCATTTTGCTATCCAAATGTAGTGTCATCCTTTATTATCCCTTTTGAGCTTTTATTTTATTTCTTTTATATCCCTCTTTTGGAATCAAAATAGAGTCTGGAAAAAATTCAAAAAAAAAGAAAAGAAAAGTGTCAAGAAAAAAAATAGAGTCAGAAAAGTGTCAAGAAAAAATGGAGTCGGAAAAAATATCTTTCTATCAAAAAAAGAAGAAAAAGAGATAAAAGTCAAGAAAAAAAAGAAAATCAAGCAAAAGAACAAGATTTCTGAACTACGTTTGACCCGATTTTTACTATGACAAGATACGTAGGAAGCCCTACTCTAGGGTTCGATTCAACCAAAAGAAAATTCAAATTACCCAGAATGAAATGAAACTGGGACAAAGTTTATTTCTTTAAAGGAGTCGATTCCAAAAGTTGTATGTTTCACCCAATATTATATAAATTTTGAGCCTCATGCCTCCCTTTCTTTTTAACCTTTTTCAAAAACCAAGTTACAACCAAAGAAAGACCTTCAGATCGATCTTTAAGAATGTCAAGGCTAAACATGTTATGGGTACATGATGTTTCGTATGTTGGGCATTATTTTTCAAAAAAAAAAATGAATGATGAAAAAAATGAATGAGTAAAAATGAGAGTCTTATTGGTGAAAGCCCTTTTGGGCACCATAAGGAGACAGTGAGCTGAAAAGGAAATAAAAATGAGATAGGCATTGGCAAAAACCCATTGAGGTGTCACTGGCCGAAGGAGGATTGTGATCTAGAGGGAGCATATTCAAGATTGATTCCATTTCAAACTCAATAAGTGAACAAGAGTTGTAATGATTAGTGTGGGTAGATCAGGTTGTTTAATTCAAAATGCATGTAATGATTGTTGGAATAGGCTAGCATACCCAAATAAGTTTTCTTCTGTCGTTTAAAAATAAAGATGCCTATGTTTTTTCCCTTTTCTTTTTATTTTTCTATTTTTGATTTTTGGTATCTTTGTCATCAAATAAAAATATTATCATTTTTCTTGTGTCTTTGAGTCGAGTCTGTGTTATAACAAGTGAGAAAAAATTTTAAAATTGGCTACCAGCTTCTTTAATTGCACAAAACAAGACAAAAAGCCAACACATGAAAGAGACATGATTGTGAGCCAAAATAAGGCATGCGGAAAATTTTTGTCAATAAACGAGTCTGGAAACTCATGGAAATACCTAGGTTCAAAGGATTTATTTGAGGAGCATGGCAAAGCAGAGACACTGTGTTTGTTTCAGAGTAACTTTTAATAATCTGAGTTTGGGTCAACGATGCAGCAAGTTGGTGACAGATGCTAATAGTTGGAAGCAAGGTTAAATGTGACGAGGGCAAGAGTGATTGCCACGGAAGCTAAAGCCACAAACTTGCCACTATATTTTTGAACTCATAAATTTTCCTTGGTAAAACAGGAAATATGTTACCTTCAAATCAAGGACTTCAAAGCTAAATATCAAGGGCTGCAATGCCTCATTTCCACAAATGCAGAAAGCAATATTGTTGCACAGGTTTGATATCAAATTGTGGTAAAAATATATCATCCTGTATCCCTCAGAGGCATACTTCTTTGTCCAGATATTTCAGTTTTCAAGTGCTATGTGATATACTTCTTAAATTGAACCTTGATTCCTATAAGACGTACCTTTTAGTCGAGTCATTCCCCTTGATTCCTATAAGACATACCTTTTAGTCGAGTCATTCCTCTTGATTCCTAAAAGACGTATCATTTAGTCGAGTCATTCCCCTTGATTCCTATAAGACGTACATTTTAGTCGAGTTATTTCCCTTGATTCCTATAAGACGTACCTTTTTAGTCGAGTCATTCTCCTTGATTCCTATAAGACGTACCTTTTTAGTTGAGTCATTCTCCTTGATTCCTATAAGACGTACCTTTTAGTCGAGTCATTCCCTTTGATTCCTATAATACTTACCCTTTAGTTGAGTCATTTTTTAAGTACAAACTGGGGCAAATTTTTTATTCGTGTTCATTGAATTTTACTTTCTACTCAGGACCCTCCAGAAGAATAGAAATTTATTTTATGCTCAGGAATCTCCTGAAGAATAGGATGTTATTTTTCTGTTTTATTATTTACTTTGAGTCCAGGAGCCCACCTGAAGAACAGGGTGAAGAAAAAGGAAGCTCAGGAGCCCGCCTAAAGAATAGGGTGAAGATTTTCAAGTCCAAGTCAGAAGAAAATATGAAGAATAAACCAATTGTCAAGTTCCCTTCTAATGCCGAAAGCCAACGAGGAAGAACATTTCGTGTATCAAGTTCAACTCAGAATAATACTATCTCATCACTTGAGATGTCATGAAGATTCAAGCCAAGATTCTAGAAAAGTTGTGCATAGATAGGATCTTTCATTTGTATTTTTATTTTATTTTTTATTTTTTATTTTTGTTATTCATTTGGATGTAAAAGCCGTGAACCGGAAACTCGACAGAACCTGACTTAACCTCTAGCTCATTATCTCCCAATTTTGCCTTTTTGAACTACACGTGACCTGATTTCCTTATCACCTGTAATAGGTAGGCGGTCCAAAATCAGGACTCGGTGACATCTTTTATTTTATTATATTTTATTTTATCTTCACTTTTGAATAATAGGAGGATCAAAAATCATATCTTTGTCTACTTCTTTGTATACAAACTCTTCGAGATTCCGAATCAAGAGGGGCAAAATGTAGACACGTGATTTTTGACCCTCCCCAAGTTTAACTTATTTTTTTCTTTTTTTTCTTTTTTTTTATATTAAATATTTATATTTGGTCTAATATTATTTAAATTCTTATTTTATTTTAATAAATTTTATTTAAAAAAATAAAGTAGATTTTGAGATGTTTTGTTTTGTTTTATTCTAATTTAAAAAAAAATACAAAAATTAAAAAAAATCTTTTTAAATTTTAAACAAATAAGTTAGTAGTTTTAGTACTATCTTAATTATATTTAGTTTAACTATTTTTAAATTTTTATTGTATTTTTGTAAATATTAAAATTAATTAGTTATTATTATATTATTTTTATTATTATTTTTATTTTATTTATTTATTTATTATTATCATTGTTTTCTTTAAAAAAAAAATTGAAAATTCTATCTTATCCTAAACTACCCCAACCACCCCCACTTTTCCCTCCAACTCCCTCAACTTCCCCCTCCTACATCTCTATATAACAACGCACACAACAAAGACACGAGAAAAACAACATTTGGTGGAAAAGAAGAAACAAAAACCAAAAGAAAAACTTAAAGAGGGAAGGGAAACAAGAAAAAAAGAGTAAGGCATAGATCAAACAAGAGATTGAAGGAAAGAAAAAGAGGACAACGGGGAAGGGGGAAGACACAGGCACATCTGCATAAAGGGAAGGAGAAGTAACTTAGAGAAAAACAAGAAAACAAAAGGGGAAAACGGGTATACAACAAGTTAGAGTCTGAGGTTTGGGTTAATGATTTCGAGTTCTTGGTTTCTTTCTTTTTTTCATATTGTTATGAATTACTTTCACAAGAGGTAACACTATATCTTTCTTTGTAGAATATAATATTTTGATTATGTGAAATGTGGTTTCAACATTATGAAGTGGATTTACTCATATTTTATATTTTTTGTTGTAATATTGAAGTATATTTAAATCTTTGTTATGATTAAATTTAGAGTGAGATTTGATATAATACATGACTAATGAAGTATATTCAAATTTTTGTTATGGTTAAATATGGAGTGAGATTAATATTATGTATGATTATTGCGTGCATGCATGTCTAAACCCTACCCTCAACTTCCCTTTCATTGTCTCAAAATTACATATATTCTAAAAGTACATATATTAGTTAAATAATAAGTTAATTGTGTCTTGATGTTTATATATTTTTTATATTTTTATTTTTTCTCTTTCGAAATGTTTATGTTTAATTTTTTGCAATACGTACATGATTATTAGTGCTTCTTATCTTGAGTTAGTTAGATTTCTTTTCTCCTATAGTGATTAATCTTTAAGGTAATATCAATGTGTTAGTATATATATGTTAGATTTGGTTTGTCTTATAATATTATTATTATTGCTAGGTGTATATAGTATAATTGAAGCATGATTTGATTTTCATCTCATTTTTAGTATGAAATTATTCATAAAAGCCCTAGTTTTAATGACATTACTCATTCATTTAGGGTAAACCAAATCTGTCTTGTTTCTTACACTAGTATAAATGTCCTTAACATATGAAATGTTTATAATGACCAGATTTGAAAAAAAAATATTATTTGCTTATATTAATTCTTTTGTTTTAATTGTTAAGTCTTAAAAACATGATTTGAATTTGTCTATTGTTCGTTCAAAGAAATAAATGGGTTTGATATTTTCAAGTATCGTCACTAGCTTTAGGTCCGATCGAATTAATGAGAGTATATGAATGAGATACGATGTTATTCAAGTCCCTTCAGAATTGATAAAAAAATAAAAGAGAGGGAAAATTAATTTGTAAAGGAGTGAGACGAGTTGCGGACTAATTCAAAACCTGTTACAGATTCAAGATAAAAGAGTGAAGTGTGAAAAATTGATAAGGAAAATTGTCTCGAGTTTTGAATAGACAAATCAACGTCTTTAACGGTTTAGGCGCATTTAAAACATTCGTCTCAATTAAGAATGCGGCATACGCATCTTTAGGAGACATTTTCAATTTAAGGATGCAATAATGCACCTTAGAAAAATATTTTTTTAAAACTAATTTTCATCGATTTAATATAAGAGATGTAGACAGCTACTTTTGACATAATAAAAATGAGCGAAATTAGGCCTTAACATAATTTATCTAGAATATTTTAAGTTAGGATAAGTTGATAAAAGTGACCGTGCTTGAACCACGGAACTCGAGGGGTGCCTCACACCTTCTACTCGGTCAACAGAATTTCTTACCTGATCTTCTATTTTTACAGACCAACAAAGTCTCATTTTCTTTTGATTAGGGATTCAATAAGGTGACTTGGAACACCATAACTCAATTCCAAGTGGCGACTCTGTAATAAATTAATCCCTATTTAAAACCGTCACTTTAATTGGAAAAACCCTTCGACCCGACCCTCGGGCTAAAAAGAGGTGTGACAGCGTGATTGACTATGGTGGAAGTTGGGTTGAGCAGTTACCTATTATATAGTTTTCTTATAATAACAGCAACCACTCCAGCGTTGGAATACTCCATTTGAAGCTTTGTATGGTAGGAGGTGTAGGTCTCCTATTGGGTGGTGAGGCGGATATGCTTGGCCCGAACTTGGTTTACTGAGCCATGGAGAAGGTGAAGGTGATTTGGGATAGGATTAAAGCTACCCAAATTTTTCAAAACTCCTATCCGAATATGTGGCATAGGAAGTTTTGGTTTGAGGTTGGGGATAGGGTGTTCTTAAAAGTGTCTCCCATGAAAAGAGTGATGTAGTTTGGAAAGAAGGGGAAGCTCAGCCCTAGGTATGTTGGTCCGTACTTAGTTCTAAGAAGGGTTGGCAGTGTTGCATATGAGTTAGATTTACCTTCTAGTTTGAGCTCGATTCACCCGGTATTCCATGTTTTCATATTGAGAAAGTGTATGGATGATCCGTCACAAATTTTGCCTATCAAGGATATTTGTATTTTGGATTCCCTATCTTATGAGTCGATCCCTATTGAAATCTTGGATCTACAGGTTCATCGATTGCAGACCAAAGATATGGCATTGGTAAAGGTTCTATAGAGGAACCGCAAGGTGGAAGAGGCTACATAGGAAGCCGAAGAGGACATGAAGTCCAAGTATCTATTCCAATTTCCCGTTTAGAAGATTTTTGCTTGAGGTATGTGTTGTTCTTAACATCTTTGTTTTCTGTCTTTGTTAAAGGTAGATTGTCAAATTTGTTTTCTATCTTAAAGGTAATAGTAGAGAGGTTTGGGGGTTTAATCATGCTAGTCACTGCCTTGTCCCATCATTCAAGGATGAATGATCTAAGTGGAGGAGAATTGAAACACCTTGGATTTTTGCCCTTGGAAATTTCCTGAGCTTTAAGCTCACTGTCCTTGTAACGACTCACCATACGAGTTATATTATGTGGGTACGGGTTAGGTGACCAAACTAATAAGGTGTCCAGTGAGTGGTGGTTGGGTTTTTATTGTGGTTACTGATGTTGGGCATATTTACACGCCAAAACACCATGATTTACCCATATTTTAGGCTAAGTTTGGAGGATAAAATATATAATTCCTGCACTTTTAGTCCATTTTCCTGTAAGTGAGCTAACCTATGTGATTAGCATGTTTCCAGGTATTAATGATGAAGATTTCAGCACTTTGTGGACCTTTGGGCAGCAAAGGAAAACTTCACATAAGAGGGAAGGCAGCTTTTGGAAGCTTATGGACTGAATGTGACGCATGGCGAATTTGTCCCGAGCAAAAGCAGTATTTTTAAATACTTAGGGGTGCAGAAGTAACTTAGTAGGATTAGGACAAGGAGGTTATAAAAACCTTATTTGCTGAATTTTTCAGCATTCATTGTTTTTGATGGATTGATTCATTCATTCATCATTATTCATTCGACACTTTTGGACAAATCACATTACAGAATCTGTAAGTTTAGACAGAGAAAAACACGGCTTTCTTGAGCAACGGAGAGAACGACGTTCTTCTCCCTTTTGACGCCAAACATTATTTCCATCGCTAAGATTATTCTACGTTGTGGTATGATAATTATGTCTGTTGTGATCTCCGTTGTAATCATGAGTAGCTAAACTTGTCTGTTAGGGTTATGGAAGCCTTGTGATATACTATCTATTACTATGAGTTTGTGAATTCTTGATGTGTATGCTACTTATATCATTACTCTCTTCGTTTTTATTGAATTCTTGTGGTTGCAAACATATAGAATACGCTAGTATAGCATTAACTTGTTTGAGAGAAAAGTTACATGTTTGGAAAAGAGAGTGTGACAAGGAAATAGGGCTACCAACCCCTGTTTACACGTTAATGCCTTAACCGAATTAACCTCTTGGAGAGTTTGTACCGTTAGTATACGCTTTAAGCTCGAGAGAGTTAAAGTGAAATAATCCTGGATGGTTGAGAAACACTAGGATTTACCATTAGAATACGAATCTCTAAAAGTGCATGCATGTCTAAATTCCGCATTACTCATAGTTAATAGATACGTAGAACTCATAAGGTGGACATAACCCTAACTTCTTATTCTCTGTGATTAAATCTTACTAAACAAAGCTTTCCGTTGTTATTTTAATAATAGTAATTCACACTACAATCAAATCCCCCCTTTTCCGTGGAATTTTCGACCAACAGTCTACTAATAATTGCAACACT
Source organism: Capsicum baccatum var. pendulum (assembly GCA_030864225.1). Lineage (NCBI taxonomy): Eukaryota > Viridiplantae > Streptophyta > Magnoliopsida > Solanales > Solanaceae > Capsicum > Capsicum baccatum. Next base: position 235,864,140 of record CM061556.1, on the reverse strand, counting down.
TAGTGACCAAGTATTCCCTCTGGGATTCGACACCCAACCCAGTTGGCTTCTATATTTGACAGCGACCGCTTACACTCTTACGAGAGCTGTAGTTTAGGCATTATCAAATTTTGGCGCCGTTGCCGGGGAATACAGTTGTCAACTAAGTTTGTGATAGTTAATAGACCCTTTGGTCAAAGATTCTATAATTTTACTTTTTGTTTGTTGTTTTTGTTTTGTTCAGGTTTGGTAAAGTGCATGCCAGATACATGAAGTTCTGGCCAGCCATTATTACCCATAAATCCTGAACCACAACTTATTGGCAGAATGGATGCACAATGAGACATTAAAAGAAGGGCTGCTCAACAGGAGCAGGCTAGATTAGATGTATTGACAGCCGCTAAAGTTGGACATGATAGTTTGTTCTAGGACGAACAAAGCTTTAAGTGTGGGGTGTTGATGATAGGCGAATTTACACGCCTATAGTGCTATATTTTACCCATATTTTAGCTAAGTTTTGAGGACAACTTATATAATTCATGCACTTTTAGTCCTTTTTCCTGTAAGTGAGCTAACGAACATGATTAGCAAGTTTTCAGGTATAAATGATGCAGAATTCAGCATTTTATGGATAACTTGATGCCAAAGAAAGATTCACGAAAGGAGGAAAGCAAATCTTGGACGCCAAGGACCAAAAGTGGCGCATGGAAAACCTGTCCCGGGCAAAAACAGCAATTCTAAAGACTTTGGGGATTAGTAGTAACCTATTAGGATTAGGATAATAATGCAGTAATTTATTTGGATTAGGATAATGATACATTAACCTAGTACAATTGGGTTAAGTATTTCATTAGCTTAGTAGGATTTGGTTAAGTATTTCATTAGCTTAGTAGGATTGGGTTAAGTAATTTATTAGCTTAGTAGGAATAGGATATGGGTATTATAAATACCCTATTTTGCTAGAGATTTTAATACATTCCGACATTCCGCCATTCCACACAATTCCCCCATTCCATCAATTCCCATCCATCCACCATCCATCCATCCATCAAAACAATTGTCTTTATTAATTCATTGTTGACATTATTTTTCATCTATTCAATTCTTATTTTCCACAACAAGAGAAACGTTACTTTGCAAGGGAGTTCACGCTAACGCCTACCACACTTTGCTACACGAAATCTTTATTGTGGTATAATAACAATGTCGATTGTGATTTCCTTCGCACTCATGGGTAACTAAACTTCTCTGTTGGGGTTATGAAAGCCTTATGAGATACTATCTATTGCTATGAGTTTGTGAATTCGTGACACGTGTATTGCTTATATCATTATTCTCTTCATCTTAATACAAATTCTTATGGCTGCAGACGCATAGAATAACGCCAGTATAGCATTAACTTGTTCGAAAGAAAAGTTATATGTCTGGAAAAGAGATAATGTCAAGGTAATAGGGTCCCATCCCCTATTAAAAAGTTAGTGTCGTAACTGGATTAACCTCTTGGAGAATTTGTACCGTTAGATACGCTTTAAGCTCGAAAGATTTAAAGTGAAATAATCCTCGAATAGGTCGAAAGACACCTGGATTTACCATCGAATACAATTCTCTATAAGCACATACATGTCTGAATTCTGCACAACTCATAGCCAATAGAGACGTACAACTCATAAGGTGGACATAACCCCAACTTCTCAATTCTCATTGTTTTACATCTTACCAAACATTCTTACTTTTTACTTTGCTATTTTCTATTTTTACTTTATTACTTTGGTTACATCAATTGCACGATAAAATCCCCCCTTTTTACGAGACTTGCACTAAAAGTATAGTAATCTTTGCTTACTTGTTGACCAAGCTATTTCCTGTGGGATCGATACCCAATCCAGTTGGGTTATATATTTGACAACGAACGCTTTACACTCTTACAAGAGCTGTAGATTGAGCGTTATCAATGATGTAATGACATGAAAATTTGATGAAATATGTGAAATTTGTGATTTTATATGATTTGATTGTTTTACCCTTCCAGCAGTTGCATTGCGGTACTTCTGGGGTGTGGGGATGATTGGCACGATTTTAGAAGCATTTTGATACCTTTTGTGCGATATTGTGATTTTTGATGGCTTCGAGAGCCTTATTTCGAACTTCTGTGGATATATTTTGATCTGTGCAATGGATGACTGAATGAAATGCAGGGGGTTAATATATTTGGTATGATTTTACGGCTTTTAAATCTCATTTCGATCCTCAGTTTGAAGATTTGTGATTTTAAATTTCGAGGGGCAATTTTGAGAAAATGATATTTTTTTTCAAAATTTTGATATCGCCATTGAGTCTGGAGCATCAAATTTAGTGTGGTTGCATAGTTCATTTTCATATATCAAACTCCGAACGAATCTCGAACACCCCGTCGAAATCCATTTTTAGACTTAAAAATTTGGTGTAAAAAATCTGCAATATAAAAACAGCTTTTTACCCCTCTTTTTTTGCCCACTTTTTTCATTCGTTCACCTTTTTTCTTCAGAGTTAAACCCTAAAATAGTGTGAAAACTTAAAAGTGAAGTTTGTGGGAGTTTGGGAAGCTAGATTAAAAACAATTTCTTGTTTCTATTAAGGATTTAAGGTGAGATCTCATCATTTTCTACTATAATTCTTGATTTATTTCTCAAAATTTCAAAAATCTTAGGGCTTGATTTAAAATCTCAATTTTACTCTTTCTCACTTGAATAATATTTGAATCTTATAATTACTAGTTTTTCATCAATTTAACCTTCAAAACAACTTCGATTCTTGATTTTAACACGGATTTCAAAGATTTTTCTGGTAAAGCTTAAAAATGATTTTTCTTCGATTTGAACCTCGTTTTTTACTCGATTTGACTTGGGTTTTAGCTGTAGATTTCAAAATATGGGGAACACATTTTTGAAGTAAAGTTACAATTTTGCCCTTCTTTTTTGAAAATAATTTCGAGGGTCCGTTTTGACCCCAAATCAAAAGTAGTCAATATGGGTATCGTTAGCTTTGTTTTAACATATAGATTCTATATTATTGGTTTTAGTTGATTTTGGGACCGTTCATGAGAAATTAGGCTTTGTAGTTGAAGTGTTGCAGATCGGTTTTGGCCATCAAGTTAGGTTATGGCTTAACTCTTTCAGACTGAGTTGGATAGTTAATGACGGTACAAAATTCATGTTAAGAGTGCGAACTAACATGAAAAAAATGGCTATCTATGTATTGTGCCCTATGGGGGCTTGTGTGTGATGTAATAGCTGAAATTGAGATATTATGTGATATGTGTGACCTTGTGGGATTCTATATGATGTTGATAGCCTTGAATACATGCAAATAATTTTGTTGTGTTTTTGAAATTTTCTATTGTGGTATCATTGGTATATCGTGATATTTTCATACTTGTGGACATATTAAACATGTGGAAATTTATGGGTGGTTGGAAATAATGAGTGAATATTAGCTTACGTGGTTGTGAAAATGTATCATTGTGGTTGGTTATAGAAATAAATCATGTGGTGGTTGTAAAAATACTCTTTGGGGGTGATTGTGTACATTACATCCTCATGGCTTGATACGCATATTTTCACTTGTTTGTTGTATGTTTCATATATACTAGTTTTTGTTATTGGTCCTACTTGATTTGTGTCTTATTTTATGTATGTGCTTTGGAAATACTGAAATTTCTGGAAATATTAGAAACATCGTATTTTATAGACCTCTCCGAAGGATATGTAGAGAAAAGTCATGGATATTGGTAGCATACGAGTTGACGAACCCCTTATGGGTCATACATAGGGAAGCTTTAGCTCTGTAGGTGTATACGGAGTAGTATACGGGTTGATGAACCCTCCATAGGTCCTACATGGGGAAGCTCTAACTCTGTAGGTGTATACAAAGACTGTGCGATGGTCTCGTGCATCATCATCATCATCATCATCATTATCATCTTATACATTGCGTTTGATATATTGTGATTGATGTTGTGATTAGATTTCCATATTGACTTGTTATATGTCAACTTGCTCTATATCCTATTTTTTATCTTGACCATCTTGTATATACATGTTCTTCTCTGTTTCTACTTGCATGTGATATAATGTATACTTGTGTTCTACATAATATGTTGTTGTTGTAATTATGATATATTAGAACTGTTAGTGCAAGCTTTGTGGGCTACCGTTGTGGGACATTTTCTGATTGCAGGTAACGTATCCTTAGTGTGTAGTTTGTATGCTTTATTTACTACTTTGTTTGGTTGACCTATGAAATCTACAAAGTACAAGTGGGTTGTACTCATGCCTACTGTGCCCTTTCGGTGCAGGTCCTAGCTCGAGCGCGCCTCAAATTGGTTGATATTGAGCACCTTCAGATTACTCAAAGTAGCAATTGGACATTTATGCGTCTGGAGTTCACCTCTATCTTTCTATAGTAGTTATGTCTTTATTTGTATTCAGAGACAGATATTGACACTGTGTACATATTTTTGATGTATTTGGCTCATGGTTTGTATTAGTAGTTCTTATACTATTGACACCAGGTTTGGGGAGTTATGGCTGTATTGATATGCTTCTTCTGTATTTATTAAACTTATATGGTTCAGCTTTGTTCTAGAAGCCTTTCCTTGAAGGTATTTCTATTTTTTCCCTTGGTGTATCAGTTTAGGAATAGGCTTACTTGTTAAGGTATGCCGCGACAAGTGTCATCATGACCTATCGATTTTGGGTCATGACAAGATGTACCACAAAGTCCTTAGACTTAGCACAATCACACCCAGGTGCCGGCACTAGAGATTCAAATTCTTTCCAAAGATCCTTCAATCTTAGGAAATAAGCATAAATAGAAAGAGTTCCTTACATCAATATAGCAATTTTCTTATGAATATTATACACTCTGGAACTATCAATTTTATTAAACCTTTCAAATAGATCTTGCCAAATAGCCTGAGCACCAAATGCATACATGATATCCCCAAGAGGTTACTAGAAACACAATTCATGGTCCAAGAAAGGACTAGTGCATTGACCCTTTCCCAGTAGTTCCACATAATTTCAGGAAACTTTTTTTTTGCACAAAAATCATCAACTAACCTCATCTTATGTCTACCTAGAAGTGAAATACGCATAGACCTAGCCCAAATAATGTAATTTTCAATGTCAGACAATTGAAAATAAATAATTTACACTCCACTCACATCAAAAGAATGTAAGAATAAGGGGCGATTGTAATCGATATCAAAAATCTACAAGGAAGATGGAATTTCAGTTGTTCCATTCATAGGCGCATCTGGAACCTGATTTGATACTGCATCAATTGTATGCTCGATTATCTTTCAATTTCCTTTGAAGATGAATTCAGAATTTTTAGCGAAAGCAAAAGAAATGTAATTTACGATTGCTTATGAAGAATATATGATCGAAAACTTTCATACCATGCAATAATTAAGAGTATGAACTTCGTGCGAGAATCATAGAGAGAAAAAAAAAAGGAAAAACTAGAAGGGGGAGGAAGAAACAGGTAGAGAGAAAACTCAATAGTAAAAGTTGTTCATTCTTATTCATGAAAAAAGTGATAAATGTAATACATCAACTTCTGTTATATAGAGAATTCAATGAGGTGATTTATTAAATAATCAGTCAATTTCCTAACTAACACTGACAGTGTTAACTTCCTAACTAACTCTAACAGTATTTAACTAACTTAAGAAAGCAGTTAACTAATTATGTGAGGTTCATTTTATACTTTAAAATTACTTACATAGGAAAGGATGCTAAAGACGAACTTAATAGTGACTGGTCCTAATTGTAATTTGTGCAACATGCAAACACTTGAAACTAGTTGCCATTTGTTTGTACAAAGTAAGTGGATCAAGGAAGTGAAAGAGTGTTTGATGTTGTGGACAAATACACAAGTGCAAAGGGAAAGGTGAAACAGATGCTACAATATGTTTAAAGGAAGCACTGGAAGGTCTTTCAGAAAGAAGTCATAGCTTTTCTATGTAGTGCAATGATATATCAATAATAGAGGGCAAGAAATTACAAAATATATCAGCATAGGACATTGCAGAGTAGTGATGCAGTGAGATAGATAAAGGAAGAAGTTGTACATAGAATAGAAATACTCTCCTCTTCTAAGAGGTCTTATAACAGTAGACACTTTATAAATAGGATACTTTGCTTATAGTTATTGGTTTTGTTTTTGATTCTTGACATGTATGTAGTGGATTGTTGGAGCCTTATTGATCTTAACATGCTTCTTAGAAGATGGTTAAGATGATAGGTGCTCTTAGGTGTATCTTTTGATTGATAATAGTACTTTGCATAGCTGCCAAAAATACATTATTTGACTAAACACATAATTTAAGATATTTATTCCGGCTCAAGTTGTAATACACAATTCCACCAGCTTTCTCACGTTGATGCTACAATGGATTGAGTGTCTCTCCAACTGATTTTAAATATCAAGAGGAGGTCAAAACTTAAATTTGAAGTGATTTGGAGTAAATTTGAGTTAAATTTCAGAAGAGGTGCAAGAAAAAAGACAATGTCAGTTTTTGGATAGTAGTGTACATAGGTGTATAAAACCTCCTATAATTTTATGTAATATTGTATATTTTCAATATATAATGTTATATATCCAGTTTTTAACATTGTTATATAAAAAAGTGAATTGTATAATGTTGTACAGGGGCGGAGCTACAGCCACCAAAGGGTGGTCAGATGAACACCCTTCGTCGGAAAAAAAATTTGAGTATATAAGTTAAATATAGATATTTATGGTTATATACATGTTGTTCCACACCATTGACAAGCTAGAGAAGCATAGTCCAGTGGTCAAGAGTGTACATTTTCACATTAACAACCTGGGTTCGAACCTTTGCATTAAAACACCTCTCAAACCTCTCAATATTCATATATTGCTGCCATTGTAGCTGAGCTTGATCTCAACAAGAGATAAGAGAAGGGAACAAAGTTACTGGGAATGCAGTTTTTTTTATTGAGTAAAAGAGAATAAATACAATATATAGTCACCTCTTATTTATAGACTCACATGATTAACACATGGTCTTCTAAAAGTTTCCTAAAAACCTCCTAACTACTTGATTGGCCCACTAACCAACTTGATAGCTGGATAACTGAATTGACTAACTGATCACTTAATCCACTAGCTAACAAATCAATGTAACAATACCAACTAACTGATTAATAGTTATTTACATAATGCATTCTCATGAGTTTTGACACTCCCCCTCAAGCTACAGGGTGACAAATGTTGAGCACACCAAGCTTGATGAAGAGGTATGAATGCTGATCATGATTGAGACCTTTAGTAAGAATGTCTACAACCTGTTGACCTGTATGCACATATATGGGCTGAACCAACCCCTCTTTGATCTTATCTCTAATAAAATGACAGTCTACTTCAATGTGTTTGGTTATCTCATGAAATATAGGGTTAGCAGCTAGTTGGATAGCTGATTTACTATCACTAAAGATGACAATAGGCTTAGTGATAGACACCCTCAGTTCTGAGAACAGACCTTCCAACTATGTCACTTCTGCTAATGCTGAGGCCATGCTCCTATATTCTACCTCAGCTGAGCTTCTAGAGATAGTGTGCTGATTCTTAGACTTCCAAGATATCAATGAACTACCAAACTGCACAATATTACCTATAACAGACCTCCTAGTATTTGGACATACAGCCCAATCTGAGTCACGCCAACAAACTAATTCTGCAGTAGGTTGTGCCTTAAGTCATATACCTTATCCTACAGTTCCTTTCAAATATCTTATCACTCTGTTTGCAGCCACCAAGTGGGATTTCCTTGGTTGCTGCATGAATTGACTTAGTGTCTGACTGCATAACTGATTTCAGGCCTTGTTATCGTAACATACATTAACTTTCCAACAAGCCTTTGATATGATATTGTATCTCTTAGAATAGCATCTCCTTTCACACCTGCGGCTTCATCTACTTCAACTGAAGTTAGTTTAACATTAGTCTCTAGTGAGGTGGTGGCTGGTTTAGCACCAGCAAGACCTGTTTCAGAGATGAGTTCCAAGACATATTTTCTCTGGTTCAGGATCACTCCACTGGCAGATCTTAACACTTCAATACCTAAGAAATACTTACGTTCACCTAGATTTTTGATCTTGAATTGCTTATGTAAAGTACCTTTTGTTGCATTGATCATGTCTATATTGTCACCAGTTATCAGAAGATCATCTACATAGACTAAAATCACCACCATTCCTTCTGACTTCCTCAGGGTAAATAGTGAATAATCATAGCTGCTTTGGGTAAAACTTGCACTGAGCAATGCTGCAGTCAGCTTGATATTCCACTGCCTTGATGCCTGCTTAAGTCCATATAAAGACTTAATTAGTCTGTAAACTTTGTGTTGCCTTCCCTCCTTGAAACCATCTAGCATTTCCATATACACCTCCTCATCTAGGTCACCTTGTAGGAAAGCATTGTATACATCCATCTGGTATATGTACCATCTTTTTGATACTGCTAAGGCAATGACACTCCTTACTGTAACTATTTTATCTACTGGAGAAAATGTATAATGGTAGTCTATCCCTTCCATTTGACTATAACCTTTGGCTACCAACCTTGCCTTAAACCTCTCTATTTCCTTATTGGCCTTATACTGGATTTTGTACACCTATTTTGATCCAATGATGTTCTTGTCCGAGGGAATGTCAACCACTTCCCATGTATGGTTGTCTTCAAGATCTTTAACCTCTTGTTTCATGGCTTCAATCCACCTTTTATCTATGCTAGCTTTGTTATAAAATTGTGGTTCAACTTCTGCTGACAAGTTGCACACAAAATCTTGATATCTTGAACTAGTATTAGCATATGACAGGTAATTTGTCAGTGGGTATCGAGTTCCTCTCCTATTCCCTGGTGAAGCATAATCCATTAGCCATGCAGGTTATTTGGTAGCTCTGGATGATCTTCTTAGTTCAATTTCTATAGGTACTGAGAGTGACTCTTCTACATTCTGCAGATTATGAGTGTCTTCTTCTTGAATGCCATTAGGATCATGTATTAATGTATCTTCAGTTTGTGACTCATGTAAAGGCTCACTAGGACCTATGTGACTGTCTGTATCTTCTTCTACTTCTACATCATCATCTGTGGGAGATCTTAGCGTAAGAAATTCTACAAAAGATTCTGAACTTGGCTTCTCTATAAAAGGAAATGAGTCTTCCTTGAACACTACATCTCTGGTAACAAATAGCTTATTAGTACACCAGTCTAATAGTATATAACCTTTCTGATTTGCAGAATATCCCATCAATACTGCAACATTGGCTCTTTCTGCAAGCTTATCACCTCTTGGCAATATTAAGGCATAGCATTTACATCCAATCACTCTTAGATGTGTCAAGGATGGAACCTTGCAAAACAACATCTCATAAGGACTTTTACCTTCTATGGATGAAGATGGTAGTCTGTTAATGAGATATACAGAAGCCTTAACATTCAACCCCCAAAATCTGATAGACATCTGTGACTGAAACCTAATTGCTCTTGCAATATTTAGAATCTGTCTATGCTTTCTCTCAACCACACTATTTTGTTGTGGTGTGTATGGACAGCTACTTTGATATATGATTCCCAAGGATTGAAACAACTCTTTGCATTTAGAGTTAATCAACTTTGTCCCATTATTTGACCTCAGTATCTTTATCTGAACACCAAACTGATTCTGAATCATAGTGAAGAAGTTCTTTATGGCTACAATGTACTCAGAATCTAGTTGCAACAAATGTAACCATGTATACCTACTATGATCATCAACAATAGTTAAGAAATAGTATTTTTTGTCAAAAGTAGGTGTCTGATAAGGACCCCAGAGGTCCATATGTACAACATCAAAACATCTTGTAGCTCTGGAAGTACTGACAGGAAAAACTAATCTAGTTTGTTTTCCTAATGGATAAACATGACACTTATTTAGAATATCTACATCACTACTGTGCCTTATGAGATTGAGGGTCTTTAATGCTTGAGAAGAAGGATGTCCCAGCCTTTTATGCCATAGAATGCACTCATGCACCTGCACTTCTACTTCTACTTTTGTAACTTGTCTTTGATGAGTCTTATTATTAAGAGTTCCATTTACTTCATACACATTCTTAAGGATGTATAGTCCTCATTTCTCCTTACCAATCTTCTTCACCTTGCCACTGTGAAGGTTCTGAAACACACAGAAGTCAGGGTAAAATAAAACAAAGCAACAAATCTACTTAGTCATCTTAGATCTGACAACAAGTTCAGTTTGAAATCTGGAACATACAGTATATCCCCCACAACCTCATCCTTCAGCACCTGTGTTTCTTCTATGTATGTTATTTCAACCTTGGCTCCAGTAGGCAGATAAACTTTGTCACATATGGTATTATCCACTTTGTGACAGTATAAGAAAATACCTTTATGTGCTGCTACATAGTGTGTGGCTCCAGAATCTACTATCCAATCATGTGAAATGACATGACTAGAAAAACAACTAACAGTACCTGTCATGTTGTTCTGTTCAGAGTCATGTGTTTCCTTGTTAATCAGTGCTATAATCTATTTGTATTCTTCCTCTAAGAATCCTTGCCCCTTTGCCAGAGTAGCATTGTTAATGACTTTACCTCCCTGCCTTTGGATTGCTCAGCTAAACATGAGTTCTCTTCTTGAGGACCAGAGAAGTTATGAGCTGATGACTGACTGTTGTTGTGACTAACAACTGAGTGTTCATATTCACGACCAGCTCTGCCTTGGCCATTGTGAAATGGTTGGTTTGGTATTCCCCTTGGATTATTGTAGTTTCCCTTTTTTCTTGTTCCTCCAATCACTTGGATATCCATGCAACTTATAGCAGTTTTCCCTTGTATGACCAGTAAAATTACAGTAGTCACACCTTTTACATTTATAGCCTTGTCCTCCAAAATTTGTTGATGCTTGATTCCTACTTCCATATCCAACCTCTGCATTGTTTTTGTGTAATTTCATAGTAATAGGTTCAGTCTTATCACCAATAGTTGTAGCACAAGCAAGCTGTTGAATTTCATCCTCACTGATTATCCCATATGCTTGATTAAGTCTAGGTGTTGTTCATTTCATCAATATTTGTTTTTTTGCCTGATCATATGTATCATTTAACCCACTCAAGAACTGTATTAGCCTTAACTGATACAAATATTCTACATACTCCTTCGACTTAGGACAATTACATGATGGAGTTGGTATGACTACATCATGTTCACTCCATAAGTTGTTCAGTTTAGTAAAGTAAGTTGAAACTGAATCAGTACCCTGGTGAAGATTATTGATTTCCCTGTGTAATTGGTACAATCTCAAGCGATTTACCTTGTCAAATCTCTCCTTAAGATCCCCCCATACTTCATGAGCATTTGTTGCATATACAATACCACTGAGTAATTTTGTACTTACTGAACTCATCAGCCATGAGAGTACTACTGCATTACATGTCTCTCATTGATCATGTAACTCCTCTCTATATATTTCCTTGCCACAAGTAACAGTTACAAATCCATACTTCCTCTTTTCTAATAGTGTAATCTTCATAGATCTACACCAAACTCCATAGTTCTCTGAACTAATAATTTGATGGGAATCAATGCAGCTCCTTCTGCTTCTGATGCTCCCAAATACAGAGGATCACTAGAATCAATTTTAGATGCCATGACCAATTTACATATTACAGCTAAGCTTCAATCAAAAATAACATAGTAAACTCGAAATCTCTGTCCTGCAACTATAGATTTATGGCTCACAAATAGAGATCTAAGTTCTTCTGACCTCACTAACACACAAACAAAAAAAAACTCAGGCAAAACTTACTGTATTGCAGATACACTTATACTCGATAGCTTGTTTCTTCAGTCCCACAATCGCGTGGCTCTGATACCACGTTAAAACACCTCTCAAACCTCTCAACATTCATATAATGCTTCCATTGCAGCTGAGCTTGAGCTCAACAAGAGATAATAGAAGGGAACATAGTTACTGGGAATGCATTTTTTTTATTGAGTAAAAGAGAATAAATACAATGTATAGTCACCTCCTACTTATAGACTAACATGATTAACACATGGTCTTCTAGAAGTTTCCTAACAACCTCCTAACTACTTGATTGGCCCACTAACCAACTTGGTAGCTGGCTAACTGAATCGACTAACTAATCACCTAATCCACTAGCTAACAAATCAATGTAACAGTACCAACTAACTGATTAGTAGTTATTTACATGATGCATTCTCATGAGTTTTAACACTTTGCAGGTCCAGCAGTGCTTTATTTTCTTTGCTTTGTAAACAGTTCTTTGCCCAAAGGAAAATATAAACCCCCTTGACCAAAAGTCTTGCTCCGTCACTATGTTGTATATAGACTTTACTACACAAGTACAATGTAATGTTGGTAGGGTACTTTTGCCCAATTATTCCTTTAATTTTTGTGCACTAATGGTTAAGTTGACTTACTATAAAAAGTTAATATTCATTGTAGCCTGATATGATGACTTAATAAAATTAATTAATCTTACTATAGCTGGTGGCTACATTGAACAAATAGTGTAATTCTTTTTTCCAGTGTCATTATGCATTAATATTACTTAAATTCATCTTAAAGATAGGAGATCAAATGAAATTGGTTAGGTTGTTATGGGGGGAAATAAGACGTAAATCCTTTCGATCCGAGATCTCTCCGAGTTTAATGATATGATCATAACGGTGTTTTATATATAGTTATGCTATTTTCTTGATTCTTTTTTAATCCAAAACAGGAACTTGTATTTAAATCCATGTTAAATGCATAAGCTGTCCATTGTAAATAGATTTTTTTATTACTTTTGATATGTACCAAATAATCCTGATCGTGTCTGTGTTATGTACAAGCATACTAAAAATGGCAGTTTAGTGCAACAAGCATAACGTATTAGTAGGTTTAGGGGAAGGGTTTGGTTCATTTAAAGACTTGATTAAAATAGACAATATATATAGAGAGATGAATCAAAGTGTGTTTTGGAATTGAAACAAATTCTAGCGTTCTTACCGCAATAAGTATAGTAGTATTTCACTCTTTAGAACTTTCTTTCACTTTTTACTCTTTTGAAAGTTTCAAACCTTTAACTAACCCTACAATAGTGTTTCATTTCATCTAAATTACACAAGAAAAAGTTGATCCAATCTGACATTAGATGAAGAACACAAAAATCATTTTAATGGAAACAAGATCCGTCAAGAAAAAAAGGCTTCTCGATGAAATATACGCGAGCTTTTCATGTGGTGAAGACCGTATCAGTGATCTTCCTGATGCGGTTCTTCACCACATTCTTTTCTTTCTTCCAATTAAATCCATCGCTAAACTCAGTGTATTGTCTAAGCGATGGAGACACCTGTGGCACACATTCCCTGATCTCGATTTCACCACCATCAACATCCCATCATCATCATCAGCTTATAACTCAATCTCCAAATTTAATCCAAAAGGACGTAACAAAAATTTGAATGCAAATTGGACTAGTGCTGGAAGAGCTGATTTCATCGATGAAGTGTTGTCCGTTCGCGGTAAAAATTCAGGGATCAGGGTCCTACGTTTTCATGCAAATTTGAGCTTCTCACGCCTGAACGCCCTGATTCGTGGTGCTGTCAAGCACGAAGTCCAAGAACTCGATGTTGAGGTTGCAACTAATGATTATTTCAATTTCCCTAGAAGTGCTATAACCAGTAACACTTTAAGGGTTTTTAAATTAAAGTCCAAATATCCAGGGTTCAGGTTACCTCCATCGTCAATTATGAAAAATGGTTTCAAAAATTTGTTCTCATTGTCACTTTCGTGCCTTATTATGTACGAACAACCTTCACTTCATGATTTGTTCACGGATACAGCTTTTCCGTTGCTTAAGAAACTGAATCTTGATGGATGTAGCGGGCTAAATTACTTACATATAAGTTGTCGTGTACTTGAAGAATTCATTCTTGAGAATTGCTTTCAATTGGAGCATTTAGACATAACATGTCCAAAATTGGAGAAATTGAGCGTCAAAAGCTGCTTTGATTCGTACTCAACTAGTGGTACTGATGTTAAGATTGTTGGTCCGAGGTTAAAATCGATTGTATGGTCGAATAATACTATAACGGATCAAAGTTGTTTGGAGAATTTAACTTGTTTGATTGAAGCTTTGGTTGGGTTTTTTGTTCTTCTTGAGGATCTTGGTGCAATGAAGCTTCGGAGTGTCAATAATTTCTTGTCTGGGCTCTCTCATTCACATTCTTTAGTTCTTGAAAACCAAAGTGTTGAGGTAATATTTGCTTATTTTACCAAGTTCTATGTTTTCTTTAATGAGAAATTAGTCCTCTTCTATGGATCCATATGTGTGACATTTAATTTTTTCTTAATAAGCATGGTGTTTGTCAACTTTTCACCTGCATAGAAATTGGGTAACTCATCACATCAATATGACAATCACTTGCCGTTGTTGTCTGAGATTTGAGCCCTAATTCTCAATATTTATTAGTCCAGCTAATTGACCACTAGGTTTTATCCTTATAAATATTTATTGGTCATTGGACCTAATGTTGTTGCTACGTCTACATTAGGCCTCATTTTTGTCTTTATCGGGATTTGAACTCTGATCTCTCATAATTTGTTATTATATCATTATAGACTTAAAATTTATTTCCATCGCTCTCTAATTTTTCTCGCAGATACTATCGAAGAATAATCACATGGCAGGAATCTCTCTACGTCCTTTTACTAAACTGAGATCCTTAGAGTTGCACACAGGATTCCACAAACACAACATTCCAGGATTAGCAAATCTGTTTAAGAGTTCTCCAGCTACTAATACACTCATTCTCAAGATTACCAATGAGCACAACATCCAAAGAAGGGTAAGAATTTTGTCATTCAGCAAATGATTCATGTTAACTAAATCTTCTATTGTTAATTACAATTGAAGCCCAAAAGAGTACATAAGATATACGTAACGAGGTACGTTGACATAAAAATCACGCGAAGAAATTGTCTCAAGAAAACGACATTGTTAATAACATAAAACAGTGGAAGGTAAGATTCGTTGGAAATGACATGACTAATTAACTATAGGTGAATTAAGTCTAATTGTTCTTGTTATACTTTCAATTGGCCTGATATTTGCCTGAAGTCCTTTTATTCTAATTAAAAATATATGTTTTGTTTTTATGATGTACTGTAGGATTTAACCAACATCTAAACAACTTATACGCCACCTTAAAAGACGAATTACTTAGCATTAAAATGAAATTGACCTGGGTAGGACAAAATTGTATTATTGTGAGATGTCTAGTTGTCATTGTCAAATTTATCTATAGGTTTCGAAGTTGATTTTAATTACTTTTGTAGATTATATCAGCAATTAGCTATGCTTCCATCCCGATTTAACTTTTTTTTAAAATAAGAGTATATACAAAGATATGTATGTATTTATTGATTTGAAATAAATAAGGGATACGGATAATTTTTTTTTATTGAAAATAGAACGCTCAAATATTGCATGCACTTTTTCTCTGAAGACTGGAAGAAAAATATACCAGGCTGGAAATTTCTTCTGATCTAATTAATCAATTAAATATGTCAATATTTTTTCTTATTTTTGTATTTCTAGATTTTGGATGGCTACCACAAACCATTCACTCACTGTTTCATGTTCTTTACTCGTCACATTTAAATCGACATAAGTAATAAAAATAAAGTATTACCTGTATATTGTAACTTAAATATATGATGATGAAACCACATTAGTTTATGAGATACTTACTGGTCTGAACTATTTGTCTATTTAGTTTTAAAATAGTGCATAGACAACATATATTTTATACTAAATATACATATAATATACATACCTAAACACAACATATACACTAACATTATATATACACACACACACACTCTTACTTCGACCATCCTGACAGACTAATTGGTTGAAGGGTATATGTATATATCATTACATTGATGTTTAGCCTCACAGATTTTGCTTGTCCGAATTTTCAGAAATGGAATAGGGACCTGTGGCAATTGTCAAACTCTGGTGAAGAAAGATTTTGGGAGTCACAAAGTAATGCCATGAATTCCTTCCTTCAACATCTTAAAGTAGTGAAGATTCATGGATTCTCAGAATGTGAAAGTGATGTTAGTTTAGTGAAATTCTTGTTGAAGCATGGGAAAGTGTTGCAAGAAATGTTCTTGTGTGCAGCAGAGAAATCAAGAGACTCACTTCACAGAGAAAGAATCAAATCACAAATAATGGGGTTTTCCAAAGCATCTTGTAATGCTAAGATTGTCTTCAGGTAAACAACGGCGGGAATGAACTTCCAAAGAAGCCAGCCCGGGCTAGATTCAGTATAGATTGAAGGGACGACCCTAGTCTTGGATTGGCTTGCCAATTTATTGAATTGTGTGCGGAGAAGAGCAGATAGTGATGCCACTTTTAATTATGGACATGGCCCCTGTGTTAAAGTGGCATCAAGTTACGCTTGAAAACCGGCAAGTTTCTAAGTTGGGTTAGCTATACAACTTCAAAATTTAAAGAAAGAGTAATTGTGTCATTTTTTGAATTTTTTCCTAATTTATGGACTTATGGTTGAGACATTTGGAACTTCATGGTCATGGTTTAATTGGCTTAATATATATTATCCCTGAACCTGTAGCCAAATTTCTGATACACCTTCCTCATTCACGTACCAATCTTTTTACACACTAAGGTGTGTTTGGTATGATGGAAAATGTTTTCTGAAAAATATTTTTTTATTTTTCCCTGTTTGGTTGTACTAAAACATTGGGAGAAGGGACTCTCAATGTTTGGTACGGTTCAATCCTCTCAATTTGCGTTGGATGGATGAGGAGAAGGGACTGGGAGAGAGTGTTGGAGTTTCACATCGGTGGCTTAAAGGGATCTGAATCTCTTTACATGATCTTGTGTGTTCCTCACCTTATTAGCTAACTTTCGAGTTGAGTTATGTCCAAGGTCAATTTCTTTATGTGAGAGCTCTCAGAGATTTTTATTTGTGGAAAGGATATAAATAGTATTTCGAATGAAACTATTGACATGAAAATGACCACTGAATTTTAATTTTAATTTCTAGCCATTTACTGATAGCTTTATACAATACGCATAGAATGCTACAAATTCTATGCACATCATATTAAAAAATGCATATTCTCTATAACAATGATAATTTTTATCCATAAATTTTGCTGCTCTATTTTTTATGAACTTTATCAGTATGGTATATGAATTGTATCAATATGATATATATAAACTGTATTTGAACTACCTGAGCCAAAATGACCCAAATTATGAAGTAAACATAATATGAAATTTATTTGGGTCGACTAGCCATGAATGTGATGGCCCAAACATGAACCAATTCTTTTTGACAAAAAATCAGCCCATGTTCTTTTCCTTTTTTGTTTTAGGGCGTGTTTGGTAGGAAGGAAATATTTTCCATGAAAATAAAAAAAATTGATTTCTTACTTATTTTCTTATGTTTGATTGTTTAGTGAAAAATATTTTTTGAAATATATTTTCTACTATTTGGTTGGTGAGTGAAAAATATTTTTCAAAATATATTTTCTAGTGTTTAGTTGGTGAATGAAATAATATTTTTCAGAAAATTCATTTTAGTGTTTTGCTAGAGAGTACAAAATACTTTTTATAAAAATAATTTTTGACTTCGACAAATGCTTTTTTTAGGGTGTGTTCAATATGGAGGAAGAAAACATTTTCTAAAAAATAAGTTGTTTCTTACTTATATTCTTGTGTTTGATGTAAGTAGGAAAACATTTTCTAAAAATATTTATATACATTTAATAAAAGACAATGAGAACGAATAATGTAAGAAGGGTAAGGTAAGGAAAAAGGTTTCAAAAAATTTTTAAAAAATAAATTATAAAATAAATCTACAACATTTGGCAAGCAAGGAATGCAGCCTTATGGGAAAATAATGTCCCTAGCCCTCAGGTGGTAGTGAAAAGGATAAAAGAAGATTGTAAATATCGAAGTTTCGAATTTGTACGTAGTAGGATTACTTGTAAAGATAGGAAGTGGATTGGGAGATTATATGTAGAGATGTCCCAAACTCTGTGAAAAAGGATGTAAACTGTTTGTAAAGATGAGTTTGAAGAAAATAAAATTTGTTCCGTTCGACCAAAAAAAAAATTTGAAATATTATAAAAAAGAAATATGCTTTTTGAATGGAGGTGGTAAGGGATTGAATGTCAAAGTAGGGGTGAGTGATTTTGAGAGATGTATGAACATTTCAACTTGAGAGTGAGGTTGCAAGAGAGTTTTGAAACATATTTTCCTTACTCTTTGAAGGGAAGTCATTTTCCTTAGATTTGAGGAAAATAAGTTGATTTGAAAAATATTTTTTAAAACATTTAAGCCAACCAAATATGAGAAAATTGAAAAATATTCTCAAAATGTTTTTCTTTATACCAAACACTCTTAATGTTGTCAAATTGAAATGTAAATTAACCACTTTTTTTCCTTTGGTTTTCACACGTGACATGAGCTAGTTGACGCTAGACTGTAATGCCCTCTCCTAGAAAAAATGATCAAGATATATACAATTGATTTTTTAGTGGGTCCCTATATACAAATATAATATGCAACGTATATAATAAATAATATCCTCTCTCTATTATGTAATTAATTTTTCATAATCCCTCTCTTAGCTAATTGGCCAATTTTACTGTATTAACTTATGCACACTTCTTGAACATATCTCAAAGAAAATTTTTCTCCCAAATCAATCAATTTTTTGTCTTTCTCTAAACATCCATTGTGGTTTGCATTGAAGATTTTTTTGAGTAATTTCTCATTCCTAAACATCCGTGGAAATACGCATTGAAGATTTTGCGATAATCTTTAATTTTTTCGGATATATACATTTATTTTCTTTTGATTTTTTTAAATATTCTCTAAATGAGCTGCTAAGTTTCTTCAAATTTCATCTATTTTCATAGAATAGAATGTATAAATTGAAAATCGAATTGTAAATTAGTGCCAATTTCACAAAATAAATCTTGATGAATTATTTTCATAGTTGGGTATATGATCCAATTTTAGTGAATTTGATAATTGTATATAGGTGATTTAATTGTATCCATGTAACACCCCGTACTTAATTACGTGCATTATCCATGGTTATATGTGTTGGAGTATATGTATTGATCATAAGTTAGGTATATATGAGTTTAAGTATGAGAATTGATTACTTTGAAATGGTTTCAAGTGAATAGTTTGATTATATGTGTATAGGAATCGACTTTATTTATACCGGAATTTGCCCGTCGATGGTTCCATACGAAGGTTATTGAATAAGCTTTCCAACAATATAAAGATTTCCAAAAACGGATAAGTTTCGGATATAATTGAGCACGTTCGAAACTATAAAACGGTGGCCGGGATATTGTGAATAGTAAATGTGCAGGAAAATTTTCTGCACACAAACTACTGAGGCCTGCCACTTTTTTGGGTCAACTTTGAACGATCATAACACTCTTAATATAATGAACTGGGAGATCTACGACCCATCAAAACAAATATCTTTGAGTCTTCTTTCCAATTCAATTGGTTTCATCCAAATCCAACGTCTGAGTAAGGAGTTATACTCGTTTTACTTCAGCCTCTCAAAACAGATTTTTAGGGTCAACTTCAAACGGTCATAACTCCTTGTACAGGACGAACTGGGTGGCCTACTTTATATGAAATGAAAGCCCTTTGAATTTTCTTTCCAACGATATCAATTTCACCCAAATCCGATATCGTAGCAAAGAGTTATGGTCGATTTACTTTAGCCTATAAAAACAGTCCACCATGGACAGATTCGGATTTACTTAAAATTTTAAGGGCAATATTGACATTTTCCATCACCTCATGGACGAAAATTGGTCATTATATACATATACTTAGCCTCATATCCATCATTCATCATCCAATTATTGAAGAATAAGGAACCCTAGCCTAATTTCAACTCCAATTATCTTGTGATTCAACCGTAGAAAGTCCAAATTGATTCCGTAGTTGTGTTCACCATCTCGAGGGCTTCGAGAAGCACCCCTTATTTGTGCCAACAGGACTTCAAAATCAAAAGGTCCATTTTATGGTAAGGATGTAAATTATGTTGGTGTTATTTATATGGATATGTATATATATGCTTGTGAGCATAAGAAGTATGTTATTTGATTGTTGTTGAAAGATGATTGGAAATGATGTTGGATTATTCTTGTGCATGGTTGGATTATGTTGAATTGTGAAGGAATTTGGTGTGATGATGTGGTATTGAAATGATGATTATATATATATATATATATATATATATATACACATAAACCAATTGTTCAAGTTGGTTTTTGGAATGCTTTGCAAATATTGGTTGTATGGAATTATGGAAGAGAATTGTGGTGTTGGGTTGCTAATACTAGATGCCAAACATTTCATTGTAGATAAGTGATTTGTAAAGGCGGGAATTTGTGTTGAATTGGTATCCGAATCTACAACGAGGTATGTAAAGCATACTCTAACAATGTTCTTTCGCATGAAAACACCAATGTTCCATCAAATAAGATTCCGAGGTTGTCCAAAAACATGTATTGTTCTACATTACCAACGAAGTTGTTTCCATTCTATAAAGTGTCAAATGTTTCATTGATATACCAAAAGGCTCCTATTTCATTGTTGTGATATTGATGATTCTGAAACACATTGTTGATGTACCAATGAGTCCTTATTACATCGTTATTGTATAGAAGGTCTATTACTTGATTCCTATTGATGTATCATTGTTCCAAAGGAACTATATTGGCATGAACACTAATGTAATAATCTCAAAAGATTTTGAACTAAGTTATTGGAAAGATCTCTTATGTGTGTTAATTGATATACGTGTGGGTGGTATCCCAGGGGCATAAGTCTAGCATGGGTCGATCCCTATTTATGTGTTTATGGGTGGTATCCCAGGGGCATAAGACTAGCATGGGTCGATCCCAGTTGATATGTACTGGAGGCAGCCTAATGGTCACAGTACGGTACAGTATTGATTATTGTTAGGTGGTTGGAGGTTCGGGAGGAGGAGGTAATGGCGAATGATAATTGTAAAGAATGAAATGAACGCATGTATACCGTTCCACAAATGTGTTTGAATTCAAGAACCCAATTCAGATTAATGATAATGTACATGATCCTAAAAGTGTTTATGAAGTGTGGTTCACTTCTATTATGATTTATTCACTTGCGTCTGATTTTCTTGATCCCCCATATCACATATGATTATTTACAGCTTTACATACTCAGTACATATTTCGTACTGAAGTCCCTCACGGGGGACCTGCATTTCATGCTGCAGGCACAGGTGCTTCAGCTCATTCACAGCATAGATAGGAGCCAGGTCATACAACTATTGTTGGTGAGCTCTAGTTTGCTTCGGAGCTTTCCGAGTCGGTTCCTTATGTTTTATTATTGTACAGGAGTCATGTGTGGGCGGGGGTTTGTCCCGACCCTATTTATGCCATGTATATCCTAGAGGCTTTGTAGACATAAGGAAGGGTAAAGTCATGGAAGTTTATATAGTGATGTTATATTTGTATATGTGGTGTCCCCGACGGCCAAGTATTTTATATATATATATATATATATATATATATATATATATATATATATATATATATATATATATATATATATATATATATATATATTTGTGCGTGTTGTGCTGATACAGGTAATTAGACCCTTCTATATGCAACGAAGTGCTGTCCAAATTTTTGGTGACATGTAAGTGAAAGTACAGGTATTTGAACGGGTTCTCCTGGGCCTTCTCGGCTTCGAGTGCCAGTCCGGCCCGATGAGATTTTGGGGCGTGACAAAAGTGGTATCAGAGAGGTTCGTCCTAGTGAGTCTACAAAGCCGTGTCTATGTAGAGTCTTGTTTATCGGTGTGTTGTGCACCACATCTATAAATAGGAGGCTATGGACATTTCAGAATTGTTTCTTTTCTTCATGTCTTAGATCGTGCGATAGAGCTTATAGTGTATATGAAGTCATAGTTGACCACTGAACTAGTTTGTTTCCCTTATTATAGTAATGATGCCGGTTACCAGAAGCAAGAATACCGGTAAGCAAGTAGATGTGGCTACCGGAGAGGGGACTAGTAAGTCACTCACTATACCAGCTAATCAAAGTGAGGCTCCAGCTGAGCATGCATTAGAAACTTCCCCCAGTCCAGAAGAAATAAGGGGGAGAAGAACGATATCCCCAGAGCCACTTATTAATGTTGTTGATCAAGATCTTAGAAATGCAGTGCAACTTTTGACTCGTATAGTTGCTGGGCAAGTCCAAGGGCAAGCTATTCCTGCCGCGGGTTCTAGCGGTACTGATAGGGCGGCTAGTCTTCGGACGTAAGATTTTATTAAGATGGATCCGCCTACTTTTACCGGATCCGATCTTAATGAAGATCCGCAGGACTTTATTGATCAGATCCAAAGGGCCCTAGAGGTGATGCATGTATCGGGCAGAGAGACAGTGGAGTTAGCCGCGTATAGATTCAAAAGTGAGGCTATATATTGGTATGAAGACTGGAAACGGTCAAGGGGCATTGATGCACCCCCAGCTACTTGGAAAGAGTTCAAAGAGGCGTTTATTAATCATTATCTTCCATATGAGACTCGTCAGGCCCGTGCGGATCAGTTCTTAAATCTTAGACAGGGTCATACAAGTGTGAGGGAGTATAGTCTTCGATTTAATTCTTTGTCCAGATATGCTCCTAATGTTGTAGCTACTATGGATGACAGAGTTCATCGGTATGTGGATGGATTGGATCCGTATTTGGTTAGGGATTGTACTATTGCAGCACTGAATAAAGACATGGATATAGCTAGGATCCAAGCATTTACACAGAAAATGGAAGATCAGAGGCAAAGAAAAAGAACACAGGAATTTGAAAGCGGATCTTCTAAGAGGGCCAGATCTACAGGGCGGTTTATGGCTCCACAGGGAGGTTTTAGACCTCAATTTTCTGCTAGACCACCTAGGCCATTATTTTCTTATTCTGCAGCTAGTGCTCCACCACAGCATCAGGGGTTCAGAGGCAGTCAATTTGGGCAAAGAAGTGAGGGTCATAGTTCACGATCAGTGGATTATCATGGGCAAGGGAACATGAGCCAATCGAGACCTTCTCAAGAGCTATGTAATCAATGCGGAAAGCATCATATGGGCGTATGTCGAATGGGAACAAATGTTTATTTTTGGTGCGGTATAATGGGGCATATGATGAGAGAATGCCCACGAAGGGGCGCAGGTGGCATAGCACGACCTTCGGGATCAGCTGTTGCTTCATCGTCACCGGTATCTTATTCTTCTAGGGGCGCACGACCTGCGGGTCACGCTAGAAATAAAAAAAGAGTCGACAGTTCCAACGAGACTCAGAATCGCACTTATGCTTTAGCGGATTGACAGAATCTAGAGGCTTCCCTAGATGTGGTTACAGGTACGTTGTCCATATTTTCATTTGATGTATATGCTCTAATTGATCCCGGTACTACATTATCATATGTTACTCCTTTGGTTGCTGGAAAGTTCAAAAGAACCCCCGAATTGTTAGATAAGCCGTTGGAAGTGTTTACCCCGGTTGGGGAATCTATTATTGCTGGAAGAGTTTATAAAGATTGTGTAGTAACTTTGCGTGGTCGAGAGACGATGGCCAATCTTGTGGAACTAGAAATGGTAGATTTTGATGTTATAATGGGTATGGATTAGTTGGCGTCTTGTTATGCCAAAATTGACTGTTGTACGAAAAAGATGTATTTACATTTTCCTAATGAAGCAGTTATTGAATGGCAAGGTAAGATTGGCGCACCAAGAGGTAGATTTATTTCTTATTTCAAAGTGAGAAAAATGATTTCCAAGGGATACATATATCATTTAGTTAGAGTAAGGGATACAAAAGTGGAGCCACCAACTCTTCATGTTGTTCTGGTGGTAAATAAATTTCCTGATGTATTTCCTAAAGATCTTCCAGGTTTGCCTCCTGAACGAGAAGTGGAGTTTGGTATTGATGTAATACTAGGCACCCAACCAATCTTCATTCCTCCGTATAGAATGGCCCCAGCAGAATTACGAGAATTGAAAGAGCAATTGAAAGATTTGCTAGAGAAGGGATTCATAAGGCCTAGTATGTCCCCCTGGGGAGCACCAGTGTTATTTGTGTGCAAAAAAGATGGCTCGCTGAGGATGTGTATTGATTATCGGCAATTAAATAAGGTGACTATTAATAATAAATATCCTCTCCCAATAATTGATGATTTATTTGATCAGTTACAGGGCGCCAAGTGCTTTTCTAAGATTGATTTGAGGTCAGGTTACCACCAAGTGAGGGTCAAAGAGAAGGATATACCCAAGACAGCTTTCCGAACACGGTATGGTCATTACGAGTTTCTAGTTATGTCATTTGGGCTAACAAATGCACCCGCAGCTTTTATGGATTTGATGAATAAGGTGTTTAAGCCATTCCTGGATGTATTTGTGATAGTTTTTATAGATGATATTCTTGTTTATTCTAGATCAGAAGAGGACCATGCCAATCACTTACGACAGACATTGCAGACTCTTCGTGATTGTAAGCTTTATGCAAAGTTCTCTAAATGTGAGTTTTGGTTAAAGTCGGTGGCATTTTTGGGTCATATTGTATCTAGAGAAGGGATAAAGGTTGATGCTCAAAAGATAGAAGCTGTGAAGAACTGGCCAAGGCCCACAACGCCTACGGAGATTCATAGTTTTCTCGGGTTGGCCAGTTATTATAGAAGGTTTGTTAAAGACTTTTCTTCCATTTCAGCACCCTTAACCAAGCTAACCCATAAAGCATCCAAATTCCAATGGAATGATGCATGTGAGAAGAGTTTTCAAGATTTAAAGAACAAGTTGATTTCTACACCCGTGTTGGTACTTCCAGAAGGCACCGAAGGGTATACAGTGTATTGTGATGATTCCAGAATTGGTTTAGGATGTGTATTGATGCAGCATGGTAAGGTAATAGCATATGCTTCTAGACAATTGCGGCCACATGAGAAAAATTATCCTACACACGATCTTGAGCTGGCAGCAGTTATTTTTGCTTTAAAGATATGGCGCCACTACTTATATGGGGTTCATGTTGATATATATACTAACCATAAGAGCTTGCAATATATTTTTAATCAGAAGGATCTAAATTTAAGGCAGTGGAGATGGCTTGAACTATTAAAGGACTACGATGTTGATATCTTGTACCATCCAGGGAAAGCAAATGTGCTAGCTGATGCGTTAAGTCGTAAGGCTATGATGGCACCTATAGAATGGCAAGAGATGGTTAAAGATCTTCACCAGTTAGCTATTTTGGGAGTTCGCCTTCTTGAAACTCCGAATAAAGAGCTTATCGTACATAATGCTGCAGAATCTTCATTAGTAGCTGAAGTGAAAGAGAAGCAATATGCAGATCCTATTTTATTACAGCTTAAGGAGAACGTTCAGAGTGGTGCGACCAAGGCATTTTAGCTTACGCGAGAAGGAGTACTTCGGTGCCAAAACCGATTGTGTGTGCCGGATGTAGAGGGATAAGAAAGAAGATTATGACAGAGGCACATTTTTCAAGGTATTCCGTTCATCCAGGATCAACCAAAATGTATCAAGATTTGAAAGATGTATTGGTGGAATGACATGAAGAAGAGCATTGCAGAATTTGTAGCTGAATGTCCAAATTGTCAAAGAGTTAAAGTTGAGCACCAAAAACCCGGAGGTTATATACAATGCATTGATCTTCCAATTTGGAAGTGGGACATGATCAACATGGATTTTGTTACAGGTTTACCTCGTACAGCTCGGAAATTTGATTCTATATGGGTGATTGTGGATAGGCTTACTAAATCCGCACATTTCTTACCCCTTAAGACCACTTACACAGTTGAAGAATATTCGAAGTTGTATGTTAAAGATATAGTCCGATTATATGAAGTGCCAACTTCTATTATATCGGATCGGGGAACTCAATTTACCACAAACTTTTGGAAGTCTTTCCAACGGAGTTTGGGAACACAAGTGAATCTGAGTACAGCTTTTCACCCTCAGACGGATGGACAAGCAGAGCGCACCACTCAAACACTTGAAGATATGCTACGAGCATGTGTTATAGAATTTAAAGGCAGCTGGGATGATCATTTACCTGTTATTGAGTTTGCCTACAATAATAGCTATCATTCAAGTATCAAAATGGCACCATATGAAGCTTTATATGAGAGGAAGTGTAGATCACCAATAGGATGGTTCGAAGTGGGTGAAACTCTTATGTTCAGACCGGATCTTGTGTATCAAGCCATAGAAAAAGTCAAGGTGATTCAGCAACGGTTGAAAACGGCCCAAAGTCGACACAAGTCATATACGGATAGTAGAAGAAGAGGGCTAGAGTTTTCGTTAGGCGATTGGGTATTTTTGAAGGTATCGCCAATGAAAGGGGTGATGAGATTTGGCAAGAAAAGAAAGTTGAGTCCACGATATATAGGACCATATAATATTATTCGAAGATGTGGGCAAGTTGCTTATGAATTAGAGCTACCCCAGGAACTCTCATCAGTGCATCCAGTATTTCATGTATCGATGCTTCGAAAGTGCATCGGAGATCTGTCCCTTCTTACTTCTACTGAAGATGTGCAAGTAACAGAAGATCTTACCTATGATGAGATGCCTATTGCTATATTAGATCGTCAAGTTAAGAAGATGAGAAATAAAGAAGTAGCATCGGTGAAAGTACTTTGGAGAAATCAACAAAGGGAAGAGATTACATGGGAAGCGGAGGAAGCAATGAAATCAAAATACCCTTATTTGTTCAAAGGTGAAAAAGAAGTGCAAGGAGTGGAACTGGGACACTAACAAGTAAGTTTTTACATATGCATAATATCTGTATGATGGCGTGAATATCAATTATGAATTTGAACTTGTTTCAGCTAAATAACTACATTTCACATTCGAGGACGAATGTCCTTAAGGGAGGAAGGATGTAACACCCCGTACTTAATTACGTGCATTATCCATGGTTATATGTGTTGTAGTATATGTATTGATCATAATTTAGGTATATATGAGTTTAAGTATGAGTATTGATTACTTTGATATGGTTTCAAGTGTATAGTTTGATTATATGTGTATAGGAATCGACTTTATTTATACCGAAATTTGCCCGTCGATGGTTCCATACGAAGGTTATTGAATAAGATTTCCAACGATATAAAGATTTCAAAAAATGGATAAGTTTCGGATATAATCGAGCACGTTCGAAACTATAAAACGGTGGCCGGGATATTGTAAATAGTAAATGTGCAGGAAAATTTCCTGCACACAAACTACTGAGGCCTGCCAGTTGTTTGGGTCAAATTTGAACGATCATAACACTCTTAATATAATGAACTGGGAGATCTACGACCTATAAAAAGAAATATCTTTGAGTCTTCTTTCCAATTCAATTGGTTTGATCCAAATCCAACGTCTGAGTAAGGAGTTATACTCATTTTACTTCAGCCTCTCAAAACGGATTTTTAGGGTCAACTTCAAACGGTCATAAATCCTTGTACAGGATGAACTGGGTGGCCTACTTTATATGAAATGAAAGCCCTTTGAATTTTCTTTCCAACGATACCAATTTCACCCAAATCCGATATCGTAGCAAAGAGTTATGGTTGATTTACTTTAGCCTGTCAAAACAGTCCACCATGGACAGATTCGGATTTACTTAAAATTTTAAGGGCAATATGTTCATTTTCCATCACCTCATGGACGAAAATTGGTCATTATATACATATACTTAGCCTCTTATCCATCATTCATCATCCAATTATTGAAGAATAAGGAACCCTAGCCTAATTTCAACTCCAATTATCTTGTGATTCAACCGTAGAAAGTCCAAATTGATTCCATAGTTGTGTGCACCGTCTCAAGGGCTTCGAGAAGCACCCCTTATTTGTGCCAACAGGACTTCAAAATCAAAAGGTCCATTTTATGGTAAGGATGTAAATTATGTTGGTGTTATTTATATGGATATGTATATATATGCTTGTGAGCATAAGAAGTATGTTATTTGATTGTTGTTGAAAGATGATTGGAAATGATGTTGGATTATTCTTGTGCATGGTTGGATTATGTTGAATTGTGAAGGGATTTGGTGTGATGATGTGGTATTGAAATGATGATTATATATATATATATACACATAAACCAATTGTTCTACATTACCAACGAAGTTGTTTCCATTCTATAAAGTGTCAAATGTTTCATTGATATACCAAAAGGCTCCTATTTCATTGTTGTGATATTGATGATTCTGAAATACATTTTTGATGTACCAATGAGTCCTTATTACATCTTTATTGTATAGAAGGTCTATTACTTGATTCATATTGATGTATCATTGTTCCAAAGGTACTATATTGGCATGAACACTAATGTAATAATCTCAAAAGATTTTGAACTAAGTTATTGGAAAGATATCTTATGTGTGTTACTTGATATACGTGTGGGTGGTATCCCAGGGGCATAAGCCTAGCATGGGTCGATCCCTATTTATGTGTTTATGGGTGGTATCCCAGGGGCATAAGCCTAGCATGGGTCGATCCCAGTTGATATGTACTGGAGGCAGCCTAATGGTCACAGTACGGTACAGTATTGATTATTGTTAGGT
The DNA here is from genome assembly GCA_030864225.1 of Capsicum baccatum var. pendulum. Classification (NCBI taxonomy): domain Eukaryota; kingdom Viridiplantae; phylum Streptophyta; class Magnoliopsida; order Solanales; family Solanaceae; genus Capsicum; species Capsicum baccatum. Next base: position 235,835,387 of record CM061556.1, on the reverse strand, counting down.
GGTTGAAGGTTCGGGAGGAGGAGGTAATGGCGAATGATAATTGTAAAGAATGAAATGAACGCATGTATACCGTTCCACAAATGTGTTTGAATTCAAGAACCCAATTCAGATTAATGATAATGTACATGATCCTAAAAGTGTTTATGAAGTGTGGTTCACTTCTATTATGATTTATTCACTTGCGTCTGATTTTCTTGATCCCCCATATCACATATGATTATTTACAGCTTTACATACTCAGTACATATTTCGTACTGGCGTCCCTCACGGGGGACCTGCATTTCATGCTGCAGGCACAGGTGCTTCAGCTCATTCACAACATAGATAGGAGCCAGGTCATACAACTATTGTTGGTGAGCTCAAGTTTGCTTCGGAGCTTTCCGAGTCGGTTCCTTATGTTTTATTATTGTACAGGAGTCATGTGTGGGCGGGGGTTTGTCCCGACCCTAGTTATGTCATGTATATCCTAGAGGCTTTGTAGACATAAGGAAGGGTAAAGTCATGGAAGTTTATATAGTGATGTTATATTTGTATATGTGGTGGCCCCGACGGCCAAGTATTATATATATATATATATATATATATTTGTGCGTGTTGTGCTGATACAGGTAATTAGACCCTTCTATATGCAACGAAGTGCTGTCCAAATTTTTGGTGACATGTAAGTGAAAGTACAGGTATTTGAACGGGTTCTCCTGGGCCTTCTCGGCTTCGAGTGCCAGTCCGGCCCGATGAGATTTTGGGGTGTGACAAAAGTGGTATCAGAGAGGTTCGTCCTAGTGAGTCTACAAAGGCGTGTCTATGTAGAGTCTTGTTTATCGGTGTGTTGTGCACCACATCTATAAACAGGAGGCTATGGACATTTAGGAATTGTTTCTTTTCTTCATGTCTTAGATCGTGCGATAGAGCTTATATTGTATATGAAGTCATAGTTGACCACTGAACTAGTTTGTTTCCCTTATTATAGTAATGATGTCGTTTACCAGAAGCAAGAATACCGGTAAGCAAGTAGATGTGGCTGCCGGAGAGGGGACTAGTAAGTCACTCACTATACCAGCTAATCAAAGTGAGGCTCCAGCTGAGCATGCATTAGAAACTTCCCCCAGTCCGGAATAAATAAGGGGGAGAAGAACTATATCCCCAGAGCCACCTATTAATGTTGTTGATCAAGATCTTAGAAATGCAGTGTAACTTTTGACTCGTATAGTTGTTGGGCAAGTCCAAGGGCAAGCTATTCCTGCCGCGGGTTCTAGCGGTACTGATAGGGCGGCTAGTCTTCGGACGTAAGATTTTATTAAGATGGATCCGCCTACTTTTACCGGATCCGATCTTAATGAAGATCCGCATGACTTTATTGATCAGATCCAAAGGGCCCTAGAGGTGATGCATGTATCGGGCAGAGAGACAGTGGAGTTAGCCGCGTATAGATTCAAAAGTGAGGCTATATATTGGTATGAAGACTGGAAACGGTCAAGGGGCATTGATGCACCCCCAGCTACTTGGAAAGAGTTCAAAGAGGCATTTATTAATCATTATCTTCCATATGAGACTCGTCAGGCCCGTGCGGATCAGTTCTTAAATCTTAGACAGGGTCATACAAGTGTGAGGGAGTATAGTCTTCGATTTAATTCTTTGTCCAGATATGCTCCTAATGTTGTAGCTACTATGGATGACAGAGTTCATCGGTATGTGGATGGATTGGATCCATATTTGGTTAGGGATTGTACTATTGCAGCACTGAATAAAGACATGGATATAGCTAGGATCCAAGCATTTGCACAGAAAATGGAAGATCAGAGGCAAAGAAAAAGAACACAGGAATTTGAAAGCGGATCTTCTAAGAGGGCTAGATCTACAGGGCAGTTTATGGCGCCACAGGGAGGTTTTAGACCTCAATTTTCTGCTAGACCACCTAGGCCATTATTTTCTTATTTTACAGCTAGTGCTCCACCACAACATCAGGGGTTCAGAGACAGTCAATTTGGGCAAAGAAGTGAGGGTCATAGTTCGCGATCAGTGGATTATCATGGGCAAGGGAACATGAGCCAATCGAGACCTTCTCAAGAGCTATGTAATCAATGCGGAAAGCATCATATGGGCGTATGTCGAATGGGAACAAATGTTTATTTTTGGTGCGGTATGATGGGGCATATGATGAGAGAATGCCCACGAAGGGGCGCAGGTGGCATAGCACGACCTTCGGGATCAGCTGTTGCTTCATCGTCACCGGTATCTTATTCTGCAAGGGGCGCACGACCTGCGGGTCACGCTAGAAATGAAAAAAGAGTCTCCAGTTCCAACAAGACTCAGAATCGCACTTATGCTTTAGCGGATCGACAAAATCTAGAGGCTTCCCTAGATGTGGTTACGGGTACGTTGTCCATATTTTCATTTGATGTATATGCTCTAATTGATCCCGGTACTACATTATCATATGTTACTCCTTTGGTTGCTGGAAAGTTCAAAAGAACCCCCGAATTGTTAGATAAGCCGTTGGAAGTGTCTACCCCGGTTGGGGAATCTATTATTGCTAGAAGAGTTTATAAAGATTGTGTAGTAACTTTGTGTGGTTGAGACACGATAGCCAATCTTGTGGAACTAGAAATGGTAGATTTTGATGTTATAATAGGTATGGATTAGTTGGCGTCTTGTTATGCCAAAATTGACTGTTGTACGAAAAAGATGTATTTACATTTTCCTAATGAAGCAGTTATTGAATGGCAAGGTAAGATTGGCGCACCAAGAGGTAGATTTATTTCTTATTTCAAAGCGAGAAAAATGATTTTCAAGGGATACATATATCATTTAGTTAGAGTAAGGGATACAAAAGCGGAGCCACCAACTCTTCATGTTGTTCTGGTGGTAAATGAATTTCCTGATGTATTTCCTGAAGATCTTCCAGGTTTGCCTCCTGAACGAGAAGTAGAGCTTGGTATTGATGTAATACCAGGCACCCAACCAATCTCCATTCCTCCGTATAGAATGGCCCCAGCAGAATTACGAGAATTGAAAGAGCAATTGAAAGATTTGCTAGAGAAGGGATTCATAAGGCCTAGTATGTCCCCCTGGGGAGCACCAGTGTTATTTGTGCGCAAAAAAGATGGCTCGTTGAGGATGTGTATTGATTATTGGCAATTAAATAAGGTGACTATTAAGAATAAATATCCTCTCCCAAGAATTGATGATTTATTTGATCAGTTACAGGGCGCCAAGTGCTTTTCTAAGATTGATTTGAGGTCAGGTTACCACCAAGTGAGGGTCAAAGAGAAGGATATACCCAAGACAGCTTTCCGAACACGATATGGTCATTACGAGTTTCTAGTTATGTCATTTGGGCTAACAAATGCACCCGCAGCTTTTATGGATTTGATGAATAGGGTGTTTAAGCCATTCCTGGATGTATTTGTGATAGTTTTTATAGATGATATTCTTGTTTATTCTAGATCAGAAGAGGACCATGCCAATCACTTACGACAGGCATTGCAGACTCTTCGTGATTGTAAGCTTTATGTAAAGTTCTCTAAATGTGAGTTTTGGTTAAAGTCGGTGGCATTTTTGGGTCATATTGTATCTAGAGAAGGGATAAAGGTTGATGCTCAAAAGATAGAAGCTGTGAAGAACTGGCCAAGGCCCACAACGCCTACGGAGATTCATAGTTTTCTCGGGTTGGCCGGTTATTATAGAAGGTTTGTTAAAGACTTTTCTTCCATTTCAGCACCCTTAACCAAGCTAACCCATAAAGCATCCAAATTCCAATGGAATGATGCATGTGAGAAGAGTTTTCAAGATTTAAAGAACAAGTTGATTTCTACACCCGTGTTGGTACTTCCAGAAGGCACCGAAGGGTATACAGTGTATTGTGATGCTTCCAGAATTGGTTTAGGATGTGTATTGATGCAGCATGGTAAGGTAATAGCATATGCTTCTAGACAATTGCGGCCACATGAGAAAAATTATCCTACACACGATCTTGAGCTGGCAGCAGTTATTTTTGCTTTAAAGATATGGCGCCACTACTTATATGGGGTTCATGTTGATATATATACTAACCATAAGAGCTTGCAATATATTTTTAATCAGAAGGATCTAAATTTAAGGCAGTGGAGATGGCTTGAACTATTAAAGGACTACGATGTTGATATCTTGTACCATCCAGGGAAAGCAAATGTGGTAGCTGATGCGTTAAGTCGTAAGTCTATGATGTCACTTATAGAAAGGCAAGAGATGGTTAAAGATCTTCACCAGTTAGCTATTTTGGGAGTTCGCCTTCTTGAAACTCCGAATAAAGAGCTTATCGTACATAATGCTGTGGAATCTTCATTAGTAGCTGAAGTGAAAGAGAAGCAATATGCAGATCCTATTTTATTACAGCTTAAGGAGAACGTTCAGAGTGGTGCGACCAAGGCATTTTAGCTTACGCGAGAAGGAGTACTTCGGTGCCAAAACCGATTGTGTGTGCCGGATGTAGACGGGCTAAGAAAGAAGATTATGACAGAGGCACATTTTTCAAGGTATTCCGTTCATCCAGGATTAACCAAAATGTATCAAGATTTGAAAGATGTATTGGTGGAATGACATGAAGAAGAGCATTGCAGAATTTGTAGCTGAATGTCCAAATTGTCAAAGAGTTAAAGTTGAGCACCAAAAACCCGGAGGTTATATACAATTCATTGATCTTCCAATTTGGAAGTGGGACATGATCAACATGGATTTTGTTACAGGTTTACCTCGTACAGCTCGGAAATTTGATTCTATATGGGTGATTGTGGATAGGCTTACTAAATCCGCACATTTCTTACCCCTTAAGACCACTTACACAGTTGAAGAATATTTGAAGTTGTATGTTAAAGATATAGTCCGATTATATGGAGTGCCAACTTCTATTATATCAGATCGGGGAACTCAATTTACCTCAAACTTTTGGAAGTCTTTCCAACGGAGTTTGGGAACACAAGTGAATCTGAGTACAGCTTTTCACTCTCAGACGGATGGACAAGCAGAGCGCACCACTCAAACACTTGAAGATATGCTACGAGCATGTGTTATAGATTTTAAAGGCATCTGGGATGATCATTTACCTGTTATTGAGTTTGCCTACAATAATAGCTATCATTCAAGTATCAAAATGGCACCATATGAAGCTTTATATGAGAGGAAGTGTAGATCACCAATAGGATGGTTCGAAGTGGGTGAAACTCTTATGTTCGGACCGGATCTTGTGTATCAAGCCATAGAAAAAGTCAAGGTGATTCAGCAACGGTTGAAAACAGCCCAAAGTCGACACAAGTCATATGCGGATAGTAGAAGAAGAGGGCTAGAGTTTTCGTTAGGCGATTGGGTATTTTTGAAGGTATCGCCAATGAAAGGGGTGATGAGATTTGGCAAGAAAGGAAAGTTGAGTCCACGATATATAGGTCCATATAAGATTATTCGAAGATGTGGGCAAGTTGCTTATGAATTAGAGCTACCCCAGGAACTCTCATCAGTGCATCCAGTATTTCATGTATCGATGCTTCGAAAGTGCATCGGAGATCCGTCCCTTCTTACTTCTACTGAAGATGTGCAAGTAACAGAAGATCTTACCTATGATGAGATTCCTATTTCTATATTAGATCGTCAAGTTAAGAAGATGAGAAATAAAGAAGTAGCATCGGTGAAAGTACTTTGGAGAAATCAACAAAGGGAAGAGATTACATGGGAAGCGGAGGAAGCAATGAAATCAAAATACCCTTATTTGTTCAAAGGTGAAAAAGAAGTGCAAGGAGTGGAACTGGGACACTAACAAGTAAGTTCTTACATATGCATAATATCTATATGATGGCGTGAATATCAATTATGAATTCAAACTTGTTTCAGCTAAATAACTACATTTCACATTCGAGGACGAATGTCCTTAAGGGGGGGAAGGATGTAACATCCCGTACTTAATTACGTGCATTATCCATGGTTATATGTGTTGGAGTATATGTATTTATCATAAGTTAGGTATATATGAGTTTAAGTATGAGTATTGATTACTTTGAGATGGTTTCAAGTGTATAGTTTGATTATATGTGTATAGAAATTGACTTTATTTATACCGGAATTTGTCCGTCGATGGTTCCATACGAAGGTTATTGAATAAGCTTTCCAACGATATAAAGATTTCCAAAAATGGATAAGTTTCGGATATAATCGAGCACGTTCGAAACTATAAAACGGTGGACGGGATATTGTAAATAGTAAATGTGCAGGAAAATTTTCTGCACACAAACTACTAAGGCCTACCAGTTTTTTGGGTCAATTTTGAATGATCATAACTCTCTTAATATAATGAACTGGGAGATCTACGACCTATAAAAAGAAAGATCTTTGAGTCTTCTTTCCAATTCAATTGGTTTCATCCAAATCCAACGTCTGAGTAAGAAGTTATACTCGTTTTACTTCAGCCTCTCAAAACAGATTTTTAGGGTCAACTTCAAATGATCATAACTCCTTGAACAGGACGAACTGGGTGGCATACTTTAGATGAAATAAAATCCCTTTGAATTTTCTTTCCATCAATACCAATTTTACCCAAATCCGATATCGGAGCAAAGAGTTATGGTCGATTTACTTTAGCCTATAAAAACAGTCCACCATGGACAGATTCAGATTTACTTAAAATTTTAAGGGCAATATGGTCATTTTCCATCACCTCATGGACGAAAATTGGTCATTATATACATATACTTAGCCTCATATCCATCATTCATCATCCAATTATTGAAGAATAAGGAACTCTAGCCTAATTTCAACTCCAATTATCTTGTGATTCAACCGTAGAAAGTCCAAATTGATTCTGTAGTTGTGTTCACCGTCTCGAGGGCTTCGAGAAGCACCCCTTATTTGTGCCAACAGGACTTCGAAATCAAAAGGTCCATTTTATGGTAAGGATGTAAATTATGTTGGTGTTATTTATATGGATATGTATATATATGCTTGTGAGCATAAGAAGTATGTTATTTGATTGTTGTTGAAAGATGATTGGAAATGATGTTGGATTATTCTTGTGCATGGTTGGATTATGTTGAATTGTGAAGGGATTTGGTGTGATGATGTGGTATTAAAATGATGATTATATATATATATATATATATATATATACACATAAACCTATTGTTCAAGTTGGTTTTTGGAATGCTTTGCAAATATTGGTTGTATGGAATTATGGAAGAGAATTGTGGTGTTGGGTTGCTAATACTAGATGCCAAACATTTCATTGTAGATAAGTGATTTGTAAAGGCGGGAATTTGTGTTGAATTGGCATCCGAATCTACAACGAGGTATGAAAGCATACTCTAACAATGTTCTTTGGCATGAAAACACCAATGTTCCATCAAATAAGATTCCGAGGTTGTCCAAAAACATGTATTGTTTTACATTACCAACGAAGTTGTTTCCATTCTATAAAGTGTCAAATATTTCATTGATATACCAAAAGGCTCCTATTTCATTGTTGTGATATTGATGTTTCTGAAACACATTGTTGATGTACCAATGAGTCCTTATTATATCGTTATTGTATAGAAGGTCTATTACTTGATTCCTATTGATGTATCATTGTTCCAAAGGTACTATATTGGCATGAACACTAATGTAATAATCTCAAAAGCTTTTGAACTAAGTTATTGGAAAGATCTCTTATATGTGTTACTTGATATACGTGTGGGTCGTATCCCAGGGGCATAGGCCTAGCATGGGTCGATCCCTATTTATGTGTTTATGGGTGGTATCCCAGGGGCATAAGCCTAGCATGGGTAGATCCCAGTTGATATGTACTGGAGGCAGCCTAATGGTCACAGTACGGTACAGTATTAATTATTGTTAGGTGGTTGGAGGTTCGGGAGGAGGAGGTAATGGTGAATGATAATTGTAAAGAATGAAATGAACGCATGTATACCGTTCCACAAATGTGTTTGAATTCAAGAACCCAATTCAGATTAATGATAATGTACATAATCCTAAAAGTGTTTATGGAGTGTGGTTCACTTCTATTATGATTTATTCACTTGCGTCTGATTTTCTTGATCCCCCGTATCAGTTATCACATATGATTATTTATAGCTTTATATACTCAGTACATATTTCGTACTGACGTCCCTCACGGGGGACCTGCATTTCATGCTGCAGGCACAGGTGCTTCAGCTCATTCACAGCATAGATAGGAGTCAGGTCATACAACTATTGTTGGTGAGCTCCAGTTTGCTTCGGAGCTTTCTGAGTCGGTTCCTTATGTTTTGTTATTGTACAGGAGTCATGTGTGGGCGGGGGTTTGTCCCGACCCTAATTATGTCATGTATATCCTAGAGGCTTTGTAGACATAAGGAAGGGTAAAGTCATGAAAGTTTATATAGTGATGTTATATTTGTATATGTGGTGGCCCCGACGGCCAAGTATTATATATATATATATATATATATATATATATATATATATATATATATATATATATATATATATATATATATTTGTGTGTGTTGTGCTGATACAGGTAATTAGACCCTTCTATATGCAACGAAGTGCTGTCCAAATTTTTGGTGACATGTAAGTGAAAGTACATGTATTTGAACAGGTTCTCCTGGGACTTCTCGGCTTCGGGTGCCAGTCCGGCCCGATGGAATTTTGGGGCGTGACAATCCAGTTGCGTAGATTTTTGTATGTTGAGTATGCATTGCACATCTTTTTCATTTGTATATTTTTATATACATATGAATGTATTGGGTATATGTTTTTGATGTGCATATGTTGATTTTTGTATAACTATATATGTATACAAGTTTGTTCTATATTGATACACATAAACATATGTATGTGCTGGTTCATGTACATATTATGCATATGTGTATATATGTTCTATATTTGTATATATGTACGTACATATGCATATAAATATAATTATTTCTATATACCAACGCGGATTTTTATACATTGTGTATCACATATTAGAATGAGTATCAACGCATTAGGATCCTAATATACAAATTTTTAATTATTTAATTATATATGAATAATATTATACGTTTATATAATATAGCATTGATATAAATATGTATATTTTATTCAATACATAATTGATATGCATATGTATATACTATACAAATGTGTTTGTCTCATATGTATATGTTTATTCGTTTAATTGTATATGTATAATATTATACATTTATACAATATATTGTTGATATGCAGATTATACATAATTATTAAAATTCTAATGCGTTTGTATATATAATTGTGTATGTATATATATTTAGTTAAAATTCAATTGTATAAAGGATAATTGATTTTTATACGTTTGTACTAAAAAAAGGGTCAATTATGAAAGAAGAATCTCCAACAATTTTAGTTATATAGAAGGAAAATATTGGAAGAAGTTGGATATAATAATGAGCATTAATTACTCTCATTTTTCTTTTAAATTAATATTAATTATATTGTATAAATGAGTCCTAAATACATTTGATCACTACCTAATGTTTATAGAATGTAATTAGTAAAACTTAGATCATGAAGTTAGTCAGGAGAAATCTAAAATATCTCTCTTGCCTATATTAAATTGGTCATTACCCAAAAATAAATTGGACTGAATCAGAATGGACTTATTAACAACTAATCATACCCCAACTCCCTTATCTTTCTTTATTTCTTATTTTATGTTTATTCCTTACCAAACAATTTTGTTTTCTTTCTTATATCAAAGGTTTTTCATAAATTAATTTGGATTACATACTAATCTAAATCAGCCCAACACAAAAAGCTGGATTGGGCGGGCAAACTTTTTATTGGGCTAAGTTGCTAACCTCATGAGTGCCTGCAAACATCAACATTATGTGAGTATTCAAAAAGGTTTCTTACGTAAATGTATCGCATTTGCAAAAAATATTTCAACTAAATGGTTGGATATATATGTAATGTATTTATATTGTATAAAAGTATATAATTATGCAACTGATGTATTACTATGTATTATGAGATGTATATTCATCCATATACAGCATTATACATTATTTATACATTGTAATGTATTTATACTGTATACCCACAAAGTGCGGTCTATGAATGGTAGAATGTAGATTGTATACAAACTGTAGTTTTACCTTAGAGATAAGGTATAAAGATTGTTTTTAAAGTCCAATAAATAACTCATACTGAAATTACGATGAGTCAAAACTATATAAATTTGTCCAACTTTTAATTAGTTAATTTTTTGTTGGTCAAAATTAGATAAATCAAATAAATAGAGGAGTCATTAATCACTTTAAAGTTTAGAAGAAATGAATCTTGGCCTATCTTATATTAAAAGTTATCTTATGAGTTATGAGAAAGAATTGTTCAATATCATATAAGACAACAACAAAGAATTCATCAACCCACCGGTTTGGGATGTCAACACGGGCATGACCATAATTGAATATTTAGAGCGCGGAAAATATAAGACGGGGGTAACATTGAAAATAATTAATTAGGATGAGCTCGACTCTAATACCATGATAAGAAAAAGGAAAATTCCAAAGATAACAATAGTTTGAGGCCTACTAATAATGGGATAATTACAAAACACAGTAAGAGTTTCTAAAACTCGCTCCATATTAGTGAATAACAATTTTTGATATTTACTTTGTGCCACTGATACAACAATGTAGTGATACAAAAATATTAAATTCAAAATGAATTGTTGTATTACTACTATAGAGTGTATTTCAGAAACTGTTGTATCACTGATACAACCGAACTTGAGAAACTATCGTTTGTCTAATACAGAACGTATTCAGAAACTCTCCCTATGTTAAGTAATTTTTTAAACTCTCATATATTTGATAAATATATAGTGTGCCTGATTAGATAATAAATTATCCTTAAAAGAATGAATCAGGGATGTGACTCAACTCTAAGAACTCGCTCATAACAAAAGCATTTTCCGAAATCATATAAGATCAAGGACCTTTTAATCGATCGATATAAAATTCAAACAAGTTGAGACCTTAGAAACTTATGAAGTCTCGTCATATTTCAATTATCCACTGATCATACAACAGATATATATTAATTAGTCAATATATGGATTTCAAAAAGTCCATTAAACTACTCATGATATTGAAGATTAATTAACATAAGACAAAAAGTATTAAACAGAAGAAAAGAAAAATATCATCAATCTGGTTACAGCTGTTGCAATAAATCCACACGAGGAGGACTAAAAACATATGGACAAAACAGGAATGGCTCACGAGTGAGCAAAATTGTCATATAGCAAAGACAATTGAGAAGAAACTAAGGAAGTTGTCTGATTGATAGGTGGACATTGCATGCATGAAAACAGTTGTAGATTTTTGGCTTCATATATCTATAGATAAGTGTTTGTGGCTATTTAATGAAAGCGTGCAACAAGTTTTCTACTGAGAAAATACAAAAGATAAGATTCAATTAAATATGTTCAATGCCTTTGATCCATTCATGGTCCACATGTCTGCTACCCATTGTCGTCATGTGATCATGTCATCAGTTACAAAAATGTCGCTCACAATAAACCTTGTGGTCTTGCTTATCCTAGACTTCGATTATAATGAGAATTTAGTATACCGGAGTGTCATTTATGTTCATTTGTTTTTTCTATCGAATTTAGCTAGCAAAGAGTGAAGAGATTGAAAACGACGTATGCTATTGAATGTAATAAATGAATGAATTTTGTCAAAGATTTAGCCAATTTGTACAAGTCTTCTTGTCAATAATTAATATACCTGCTCCCGATATATTATGTGCAAATATGGTGATCATTTCTCATCTTAAAGCTAATGCCCAAGTATTATTAGAATATTATTTTGGTTGATTTTCCTGGGGATAGGGTGGCAAATGGTCAATTTGAACGAGTTATTTTTCAACCCTACTATGTCGCACCTTTCAAAAACAAAATATCAATGGATGTGGAGTTTGCCTTATGTACGATTCATCCCAAGTAGGTAAATAAAACGGAAGTGACTGGAAGGACCGATATGAGAAGAACACTCTAACGGCCCGTTCAGTAGGCTGCACTAATTAAAATAGTTTTTGAATTAAAACTTAGTCCCATTCACATTGTTTGGGTATTCCTTATAGCTTAATACATGGATTCTCTATACATCGAAGGGTGTTAAGTGGGCCGGTCCGGATCAACCCGGAACCAGCCCGTCATAGTTAATTGGGTTGGTGGGCCGGGCTGGGTTGGAATTAAGTGGGCCGGGTCCATGTTCAACAGTAAAAAATTTAAAAACAACTCTGATCCGGCCCATTGAACCCAACCCGGTCAAACCCGTTTAAAGACAAAATAAAAAAACTTTTTTTTTCCAATATACACTATATACACTAGAATTATATACACTATATACACTCAAACATACACTATATATTTTTTAATAAATATATACAAAACTACACATATATACGTACCATTCAATATATACGACTACACGTACTACTTTAAATAAAACATATACTACAATAGTACAATATATATATATACACAACAATATATATATAGTTATATACTAATTTATAAAATATATACACATTTATACGTTAAATATATACGATTATAGATGATATATACACATATATACACATCATTCAATATATATGTACTACTTTAAATAAAACATATACTACAATATATAAATATATATAGTTATATATTAATTTATAAAACCTATATACATGTATACGTTAAATATATACATCTATAGAAGATATATACACACATATACGGACCATTCAATATATATGTACTACTTTAAATAAAACATATACAACAATATATAAATACTACAAGTCTACATTATATATATATATATATATATATATATATATATATATATATATATATATATATATATATATATATATATATATATATATATATAGTTATGTATTAATTTATAAAACATATACACATGTATATAGTAAATATATACGTCTATAGAAGATATATACACACATATACGCACCATTCAATGTATATGTACTACTTTAAATATAAAATATACTACAATATATATATTACAATATATATATATATATATATATATATATATATATATATATATATATATATATAGTTATATACTAATTTATACAACATATACACATGTATACACTAAATATACACGTCTATAGAAGATATATGCATAAATATACGCACCATTCAATATATATGTACTACTTTAAGTAAAACATATACTACAATATATATATATATATATATATATATATATATATTATATATATACTCCAATATATATATAGTTATATACTAATTTATAAAACATATACAAATGTATACATTAAATATATACATCTATAGAAGATATATACACATATATACTACAATATATATAGTTATATACTATTTTATAAAGCATATACACATGTATACATTAAATATAAATATCTATACATGATATATACACAAATATATGCACCATTCAATATATATGTACTACTTTAAATAAACATATACTACAATATATATATATATACTACAATATATATAGTTATATACTAATTTATAAAATATATACACATGTATACATTAAATATACACGTCTATAGAAGATATATACATAAATATATGCATCATTCAATATATATGTACTACTTTAAGTAAAACATATACTACAATATATGTATATACTACAATATATATAGAGATATATACTAACTTATAAAGCATATACACATATATACATTAAATATACACGTCTATAGAAGATATATACATAAATATATGCATCATTCAATATATATGTACTACTTTAAGTAAATAATATACTACAATATATGTATATACTACAATATATATAGAGATATATACTAACTTATAAAGCATATACACATGTATACATTAAATATACACGTCTATAGAAGATATATAGACAATTATATGCACCATTCAATATATATGTACTACTTTAAGTAAAACATATACTACAATATATGTATATATATATATATATATATATATATATATATATATATATATATATATACTAATTTCTAAAGCATATACACATGTATACACTAAATATACACGTCTATAGAAGATATATACAAAAATATATGCACCATTCAATATATATGTACTACTTTAAGTAAAACATATACTACAATAGATGTATATACTACAATATATATATATATATATATATATATATATATATATATATATATATATATATATATATAAAGTCATATACTACTTTATAAAGGCATATACACATGTATACATTAAATATACACGTCTATTAAAGATATATACACAAATATACGCACCATTCAATATATATATACTACTTTATGTAAATTATATTCTACAATATATATATATATATATATATATATATATATATTTATATATATAATATTCAATATATATAGTTATATACTAATTTGTAAAACATATACACATGTATATATTAAATATACACGTCTATAGAATATATATACACACAAATATACGCACCAATTAATATATATGTACTACTTTAAGTAAAACATATACCACAATATATGTGTATACTACAAGATATTTACAGATATATACTAATTTATAAAGCATATACACATGTATACGTTAAATATACACGTCTATAGAAGATATATACACAAATATATGCACTATTCAATATATATGTACTACTTTTAGTAAAACATATACTACAATATATATATATATATAGTTATATATAGTTATATACTAATTTATAAAACATATACACATGTGTACGTTAAATATATACGTCTATAAAAGATATATACACATATATACGCATCATTCAATCTATATGTACTATTTTAAATAAAATATACTACAATATATACACACACTATATATATAGTTATATACTAATTTATAAAACATATACACACGTATACGTTAAATATATACTACTTTACAAGATATATACACACATATACGTACCATTCAGTTTATGTACTACTTTAAATAAAATATACTATAATATATATACACTACAATATATACACACACTATATATATAGTTATATACTAATTTATAAAACATATACACATGTATACGTTAAATATATACGTCTATAGAAGATATGTACACATATATACGTAACATTCAATATATATGTACTACTTTAAATAAAATATACTTCAATATATATACTATAATATATAATTATATATATAGTTATATATTAATTTATAAAACATATACACGTGTATACATTAAATATATACGTCTATAGAAGATATATATATACACATATATAAATTACTTATACTTGAGAGTAAATTAATAATATATTAAAGCTAATTTATAATTAAATCCAATTTAAAAAAAAAATTAACTTAATCGGGCCGGGCCAGGCCGGTTAACCGGCAGGTCCTAATCGGGCTTGGTCCGGGCAGTGTTAATCGGGCCCAAATCAATTATAAAAAATTGTCCGCGACCCGGTACCCTAAAGCCCTAGGGCTTACCGGGCCGGGTCAAACCGGGTCGATTTTTATAAGTGGGTGGGGCTATGAGGTTTTAATTACTTAACACCACAACTTAACTTGTCCAAACTCCTTAAAATCCTAATCTTTTTAAATAATTACTTAAATTTCTTATTTATTTTTTGGCAAATCACATAAATATACAAATTTAGAACCTATATTACAAAATCTACCTCTAATATTTTTTATTTACAAAAGGTAGCTTTTATTTACAAAATCTACCAACTATTCAACTGTCATAAGTTATTTTGAAATAACTTTTACGAAACACCACTTTTTATACCATATTTATATTATAATATTTTAATATAGTTAAATAATTTTTAGAGAACACTAATTTCTATATCAATTTCATATTATATTTACAGAAACACCATTTTATAAATTATTTTTATATCATTATTTTAGAAGGTAATTATACCTCATAGAAATATATCATATTCAAATGTGGGTTTTTGATATAGCCTTTATGGAAAGTCAATTTCTTTACCATATTTATATTATATTTTTAGGATGTAGTTAAATAATTTTTAGAAGACACCAATTTCTATATCAAATGCATATCATGTTTATAGAAACACCAATTTCTACATTACTTTTATACCATTTACATAATATATAACCTTTATAAAGCACCAATTTCTACATTATTTTTATACCATTTACAGAATATATAACCTTTATGAAACACCAATTTCTATACCATATTTATATCATATTTATAAAAACATTCAAAAATATGTAAATAACCAGAGAAGATATAACAACCATGATCTCTATCGCTACAAATCGGATATCACCGATAACAATGTACACACACAGAATATGATCAACACGCACACAAACCCCACATACGCGCTATCGCCAAAAAAATGGAAAAAATCTAAGAGGGGAAGAGGTCGGAGAGAGCAGAGTGAAGAATGACGGAAAACGGATTATTTCTTAAAAAAAGCAATCAAGATCTCGAAAAGTTATTGTAGCATCTAGTATTGCAGCTTTAATGGGAATAACATTACGTATCAGTACATGGTTTCACGGAATTGGTTGCACTGTTAATTCCCATCAAACACCCCCCAAACCTGCCCTTAATCTTGGTTTTTCGAGTGATATTCGCCGAAAACAGGCGAACAACAGCAGCGCATAAACCATGTCCATCTCATACCAAAAGAAATCACACATTGAAAACACATGGAGACAAAGTGTTGGTGTAATATAACCAACATTTCAGCCACCACCATATTTTGAAATCATCTGTTCTTGATGAAAGTGAGGGACTTCAATGTCAAGCCGGTGAGAAGCCCATTTTTTAGCCCTTTCATGGTTGCATCTCTTGCAATTTCTACCTCCATGATAATTGCCTCAACGCTCCTCGTTCTCTGGTGCACCCTTCTCATCTTTCTCACCCTTTAACCCTTCTTCCAACTCCTACTTATTCGAGCTGATCTTTTACCTGTAATGCCTGTGGATCTGAAGAAAGGTCAAAATAGAATTTGTGGTATATTTTATAATATAGACTATTGTATATTTTGTAAAATAAAATCTTGTGGTATATTTTGTAATATAGACTCTAACATTGTATATTTATGTGATTTTTCCTTATTTTTCTCTTAAAATATCATATACATCACAAATGAGGGAAAGATATCATTCTTTCTCACCTAAAGATCTGTCTATTCCCTTATTTGCTACTTCTTCTTTCATCATCAATTTCTCCTTTAGGTTTAAAATTTGTGGGAGAAATTTCTTGATTATTTTCTTTTTTTTTCAAGAAAGCAATTTATCATTAATACTGCCACTGATGGTGTTAAATCAAATGATTTATCATTGAAATTTGTGGGAGAAATTTCTTGACTTTTCTTTCTTCCATTATCAAGAAAATGATTTATCATTGATGCCACCAACACCATCAATGGAGGAAATTAATTCAGCTCCCGATGTTGCCATTGATGGTGTTAAATCAAAGAACAAATGGGTTCCGCTTCTTTAAAAGGAATGGTTGGTCCTTCAAAACGCAAAGCTGTTGAAAAAATCAAAAGAGACATACTCCAAAAGGTATTATACATATGTATCGAAAAAAATACATAAATGACATCATTTTCATGCATGAGATATAATTTTAGTTATGTATTTTTTTCAGTCTAATTACTATATTATGTATGTCGACTAAATAGATTTAAAAATGGATGTATCTCTGTAATAAATTTTGATGTTGGGATACATAATTAACATTAATTCCATGTGTGAGACATAATTTTAATTATATATCTCTCTTTAATATTGAACAGAATTATATATCTCCATCTAATATCTTCAAAAAATGGATGTATCTCTGTCACACCCCTTTTTTTAACTCCAAAAAAAGATTGATTTTAAGTTTCAAAAGGGTTTTTAATATTAAAGTGATAAAATAAAGATTTTTTTTTTAAAAAGATTTTTTTTTTACATTCAAATTCAGAGTCGCCACTTGGTATAATCTGGTGTGCCAAGTCACCTTTGGAAAATCCTTTTCAAAATGACTTGACTCTTTAAAACTGATTTGCGAATAAAGATTTCGTCTAAGAAATTCTGTTGATCGAGGGAAAGGTGTAAGGCAGCCCTCGGTCCCGTGGTTTGACCATGGTCACTCTGTAGAGTATATCGGCTAGCATTACACTATGAATGTATAAATCACATAAAACACACAACAATCAATCAAACAAACAAAAACAACATAACACAAGTCCAAAAATATAGTGTCTAGTCCAATTTATTACAGACCCAAAATAAAAAAATGGTATTGAAATGTAAACCTATGCTAACCTACACTAATCCTAAACTACGCTCCACCTAGTGCCTCGGGCCGTGATCACGTGCCATCTTCAAGTACAACTTTCTCGGAGCATTCCTCGGATAAAACAATACATATACCTCGGAGCATTCCTTGGCCAAATAGTACAATAGACCCAAGTGCGATAAAACAAAATGATTCAATGCACATTTCAGTCATTCAACAATACACAAATCCTAAGTTTGCCTACCTAACCTAGATTTGCCTATTCTATCTCGACCTAAATCACGATACTATCGAGGTCAATTAACATCCATTTCAAGTCAAACAACCAATGAATCAAATTAACCAAAATTTGCTTTTATCAATTTTTCAATCCTTCCCAAAATTTAACTCAAGGTCCCAACATTACAATCTACGATTACCATTTTTTTAATAAAAAATCAACCAATCAAACTACGATAATCACGAAAAACTCAAACACACATTCAAACACTCCATTAAACCATATAATCAAACACGTTAAGATACTAAAAGAGAGGAGTTGAGAATTTGGACCTCAAGAAAACTCATTTTCGCCGATAATAAAGAAATTCAAACTGGAAATCCTCTAATGGGGGCCCCAACAACGAACAAACCAAATCAGCAGCAAGAAATTGCAATCCGAACAGGTTTCAACCCAAGAAGAAAAACCTCAATATGAAACCCAATTCATGAATATTGATACAACTTAATCACGACAACCTCGAGGCCCGATATTAAAACAACTCACAGAGATAAACGAACTCGCAATCCAAAGAATACAACAGAAAACTAAAAAAATTAGTGTAGCCTGAGCTCCAGTGAGCTCAGACAGTGGCAAAGACCAATAAAGTAAGACGGATTCTGGCGAATCTTAGTGTTTTTTGACCAAATCTACCTGGAAATCAAAGAAAATGAAGAAATTTTGAGATTTTTGAGACCGGGTCGATCGAATGACGAACCAAAAATTGATTTCGATGAAAGTTTTGCCGAAAAAAACTTAGAGAAAGACTGAATCTCTCACCAGTTCACTATTTTGATCGTTCCCTTCCCCTTTTTAGTCCTTTTTTATTTTTTTCCTACTCTCGGTATGTGTGATTCTGTTTGTAATGCGTTGTAAAGAAGAAGAAAAAGGTTGATCCTGTTATTAGTGATGTTGTGTGTGTATCATTCTCTAAAAGCTTTTTTGTGCGTGAATGTGTGTGTATATAATTGTTCCCCTTATGAGAGTGATCTGTGTGTGAGGTCATAGCAAAAAAAAACGTGTAAAAAATATAGGTAGGAAGGTCACGTAAGTAGGGGTGGGGTAGGGGTGTTAGGTGTCTTAATTTGATAGGAAGGAATTGTTAATTTTTTATCAAAAGAATATTGAGGATTGGGTTGGTTAGGGATTTGTTATTTTGTCTTCTAGTGGGAAAATTATCCCATAATTGAGGGCACACGGTAGGATAAGGCAAATAGGTGGAATTGATTTTCGGGAGGGGGAAAATTACGTATCTACATCATGTCCCTCTTTGTTTGTAAACACATCATGTTTGCAGATAAAGAAGTAGACAACGAGACAAAATTTTAACCCGACCACTATTCCAAAAATAGCACAGAAGGATGGAGGGAAACTGAGTCTTGTTTTAGGACGTCCTACTTACCCAAGTTATGAGGGAATCCAGTCATAGGTATCTCCAAGGGTTGGAAGGAGAGGGACTATACCAAGTTGGAGAGTCGAGTGAGGCCATGTTGAGGTTCCGGTCTGCGGATCTATTATTACATTAACAATAAAAATTAAAAGTTGAAAAGATAAATGAAATTACAAAAGTCCTATCTATGAAGCTTCTTTCAAACTCTTGACTTGAGTTTCTGTTGCTTTCATAATTGAGAATAGATTCTTTCTCCATACAAAATCTGATGCTAGAGATGAACTCATAAATTGACCATGATCTATCGATGGTACTTCTAAACATTGATCCTGGATTTAAAATTTCCACCCTATTCTCTAAGTGGGTTCCTAACTTACAATTTCTTTACTTTGTTGCTTGACTTTTAATTTCATTATCCTATTCTCCAGACGGGCTCCTGACTTGTTATTTTTGATCTTTTAATTTTCAATTTCATCGTCTTGTTCTTTAAGCGGGCTTCCAACTTGTAATTTCCTTACTTTATTGCCTTTCAATTGCTTCACCTAGTTGCTTGACTTTAAATCTCTTAACCTTGTTACTTGACTTTCAATTTCATCACCCTGTTATTCAGGCGGGCTCCTGACTTGTCATTTCATCACCCTGTTCTTCAGGCAGACTACTGACTTGTAATTTCATCACTCTGTTCTTTGGGCGAATTCCCGACTTTCAGTTTCATCTCCCTAATTTTTGAGCGGGCTCCTGACTTGCGATTTCCTCACTCTATTCTTTAGGAGAGCTCCCAACTTACAATTTCATCACCCTTTTCTTTAGGCGGGAACTTGACTTGTAATTTCCTCACTCTGTTTTTTGGGCAAACTCCCGACTTTCAATTTCATCATTCTATTCTTCAGGTGGGCTCCTGACTTGCCATTTTATCACTCTATTCTTCAGGCAGGCTCCTGACTTGCCATTTCATCACCCTGTTCTTCAGGCGGGCTCCTCACTTATTATTTCATCATCCTATTTTTCAGGCGAGCTCCATACTTTCAATTTCATCACCCTGTTCTTCAGGCGGGCTCCTGACTTGTAATTTCATCACTCTGTTCTCTGGGCAAGCTCCTGCCTTTTAGTTTTATTACCTTGTTCTTCAGGCAGGCTCCTAACTTTCAACTTCACCACCTTGTTCTTCGGGCGGGCTCCTGACTTACAGCTTCATCACCCTGTTTTGCAAGCGGGCTCTTGACTTTCAATTTCATTATCCTATTCTTCAGGTGGGCTCCTGACTTGCTATTTCATCACCCTGTTCTTTAGGCGGGCTCCTAAAATCAAAATCAAAAACAGAACAAAAATTATCCCAAACAAAGATTATTATAAAGAAAGATTTCATTTTTCTGAAAGTAATTTTCCATTTTCCAAGAGGGTCCTGAAGTGAAGCTCCTAATAGCAGGAATTATTTTTTTTTTGCCCCAATTTATCATCAAAATCTTTTGTAGGCGTCAATACTTGTTGAAATGCATAATGCAAAGATGAATCAAGATTTTGATCAATAAATGCACCTTTTGAGGATAAAATTGAAGGACCAAGACCAATAAATCCATCTCTTAAGAGTATAAGGAAGAGATTCTAACTAAAAAGTGCATCTTTTAGGATTAACAACTCAAATTAGGAAGTGCACCTCCTAGCCATGAGACACGTAAGACCCAAATTAGAGAGTGTGTCTCCTAGGGTGCAAAATGATGAGTTTTACCATAATTCTGATTACCAAACCTGTGCAGCAATACTAGCTTTTAAATTTGCAGAAATGAGAAATTGCACCTCTGGATATTTGTGCTTTGAAGCCTTTGATTTGAAGGTAGCAACTGTTCCTGTTTCATACAAAGAAAACTTGTGAGTTTAGAACATGGTGGTTGGTTTGTAGCTTTTTCTTTTGAGGCAATTTCTCTTGGTCTTGTCACCTCTAATCTTGCTTTCAACCATTAGCATATGTCATTGACTTGTTGATCATTGATCCAAACTCAAATTATTAAGAGTGACTCTAAAACAAACACAGTGTCTCTGCTTTGCCATGCTCCTCAGATTAACCCTTTGAATCTTGGTATTTCCACGAGTTCCCAAACTTTTCTGTTGACAAACTTTTTGCATGTCTTATTTCAACTCACAATCATGTCTCTTTCATGTGTTGGTTTTATCTTACTATGTGCAATTAAAGAAGTTGGTAGCCAATTTTGAAATTTTTTCTCACTTATTTTGACATGGACTTGACTCAAAGACAATAGAAAAATGACAATGATTTTTTTATTTGGATAATTGACTCAATAAAATAAAACTAAAGAAAAGAAAATGAATGTCCCCATTTGAAAAAAAGAAAAGAAAAACTTAACTGAAAATGACATCAACTCTAATGCTTATGACATGCACTTTGGATTAAGTTATCTGATATTTTCATGCAAATTTTTCACCAATTGTTGTTGAGTTAATGACCCTAAAACTATGTTGGTTCCTTGGGCCAATTGCATTCAAAGACCTTCTTTGGCTAGTGACGCCTTGAAGGATTTTCGCCAACAAGCCTCTCTCATTTTTTTTCCTCAGCTCACCATTGTCTTATGGCGTCTATGGGGGTTTTTCACCAATGAGATTCTCTTATTTTCATTTTTCTCAACTCACAGTCGTCTAACAATGCCCGTGAGGATTTTCATCGATAAGACTCTATTATTTTGATCTCTCTCAACTTACCATCATCTTACGGTGCTCGTAAGGGTTTTCACCAATAAGACTCTCTCATTTTTATTTCTCTTCCGATCCCTTATGCTGAGGAAGACAAATAGTTCCCAAAATGCATTATCATATGCATTGTATGCTTAGCCTTATCATTCTTAAAGATTGATTTGAAGCTCTTTCTTTGATTGTAACTTAGCTTTTGGATAAGGTTAGAAAGAAAGGATGGAATGAGGCCCATACGACACATGAAGTGGGGTCGGACTTACAACTTTTGGAATCGACTCAAACAATAAGGATCAAATCATGCCTCATTTTCTTTTGGCTAGGTGACTCTAAATTATTTATTTGGTTGGACCGAGCCCTGAGTAGGGCAGCCTACGTATCTTACACCCAAGAGAGGAGAATCAGGTCATGCGTAGTTTCGACAACTTGTTTTTTGGCTTGATTCTAATTTTTTTTTCTCTTTTATTGACTCTTTTTTTTTTATTTTGGGACCTTTCTGATTCTATTTTTTCTTGACACTTTTTTCTTTTCTTTCTTGACACATTTTTTTTTCTTTTTGACAATTTTCTGACTCTACTTTTTTGCTCGACACCTTTCTTTTGAGCTTTGTTGACTCTATCTTGATTCCAAAAGAGGGGTATGGAAAATAACATTAAAGCTCAAATGGGGTAAACAAAGGATGACGCAATGTTTGGATAGCAGAAAAAAATGTTTCCATCATATCAATCCTTGAAAATGCAACTACATATCATGCAATGTGAAAGTGAAAGATGGAGATCATTCGTGATATTTTAATAGCACTAACTTTAACTGAGCTTGTACATCACTACTCTTGCACTTTGTTCAACATACAACTCCAATTTTGGTGTACATTCTGCATGCTGAATGACTCCTGATTTCACATAGGATCACATATTTACTATTTTACCTAATTGAGATATGTCTTTCAATTGATGACCAAGTTATTCTTATGATTCTCAAAACAATTGTCTTGATTCTTAAAAAAGGCTTTAACTTGATCACCAAATGCCTCAACACTCTATCTATTTTCTCAGATGCTCTCTTTTTCTAACTTTAACCCTCTAATTCAATATTTCATGATTAAATTGGATTTTAAGATCTGACTGAAAATTTCGCAAGCATGTAATAACACTAGAATCAACACAAAATATATTGTGTAAAGAAGACAAACAAATAACTTAAAATAAGACAAAAGTCAAAAAGGACACTATATTTTGCTGAAAGGAAAGATAGAAGGGTTTAAACATAAAAGGGAAAAGGGATCGTTTCCACCCCAAACTATACCTGAAAAGTCGAAGCCACACCTAAACTATACTAGTGACCTATTACACACCTAAACTATAAAAAAAGTGAAACCATTTACACCCTGCCAGGCTACCACCACTTGCATGTGGTGTAGTGTTTTACAAGCGCTGCCACGTCAGCACCACGTCAGTAAAAAGTATCACTTTTTTATAGTTAAGGTGTGTAATAGGTCACTTATATAGTTTAGGTGTGGATTCAACTTTTCAACTATAGTTTGGGGTGGAAATGATGACTTTTCCCTTAATATTTTTACCCATTTACTTTTGTTATTTAATAGGCTGGACGCGCCTAAAATAAGTGTAACACACGCGCCTTAGAATAGAGGTTGCGGGGAGGTAATAATATCATTTTTTTATAGTTAAGGTGTGTAATAGGTCACTAGTATAGTTTAGGTGTGACTTAGATTTTTCGGGTATAGTTTAGGGTGGAAATGATGTCTTTTGATGAAGACATAAAATAAGATAGATTCTGAATTACAACCCTGAAATAATTCAGAAAATAGAAAGGAAAACAAGACTATCCACCAAAACCCCTCCCTAGTAAGGAGATGAGTGTCTTTTCAATTGCGGAGCTTGACATTTAGCCACTGATTTGCACATCATGACTAGAACTTTCATCACCATCAAACACATTTCCATCAACAAATAAGTTCTAGATCCTTATGCTCAACTCATTGTTTCCCACGTATTGTGCATCACCATGTGTTAGTGAAGGATTCTGTGTGACGCTCGAAGCATCAACATTCTGCACTACAATCATTTTTTATTGAATCATTTTTTCTATTTCTCTTTTCAAACTACGACAATCTTCAGTACTGTGACCCTGAACGTCAGAATGATATGCACACTATATATTAGGGTCAAAATTTCTTGAATGTAGGTCAGGTGTATACCCAAGGAGAGGAGTAATCATACCCCACTGTCTCACTGTCTGGAACAAACTGGAATAGGATTCCCCAGTAGGAGTAAAATTATCCTATTCTTTCCTGCTTTTTGCAAACTCTTGCCTTGGTTGAAGCTTGGATTTAGAGTTACCTAGATAAATATGTGGGTACGAGGACGATGTTGAAGGATAGGTTCTTGCCATTGTGGATAAGATGACGGACGAGTATACAATTATGCATTGTTCGAAGGATATTGAGGAAGTAGAATGGAATATCTTGGATTTTGGAACGAGGAACCATGTTATAGGTGTGTACGTAGACCTAATATATAATCTCGGGATTGAGGCTGATGGTATTGGTGAGTTGGAACTCTCGAGCTCTACTTTGGCCTTGGCATGACGATAGGTACGTTTTCCTTCTTCTTTCCTTCAATTTTTCTTAATTGATTGCAGTATCTTCCCAAATATTTCACAGAATCCTCATATCCATCATGTTCCTCAAATTTTGATATCTCAAATCTTGAAGGAAGGTTAACACTTGAAGACATTTCCCAGTCTTTACATGAAACATCTTATTTACCCGCGAGTCCTAGAGAATTTTTTATAGTATTTTCTGCACTCTTCATTTTTTCAACCATTTTTTCTTGCTCTTCTGCCATGTCATACTTCTTGGTAAGAAATTTTGGTGGTCCAATTAACTTAAAAGTAGTCTAAAGAGTATAGCAATGATCATTAAGTGTATTGAACATAGGTTCACTAGCGGCATGGGAAACCATAACCGTTGGCGGATAGCCAACGTGGAAGCCTCTGTAGAGGGTTGATCAATAAAATCACAGACGATAAATGGTGTTGTGAATGTAGTAGGCTTATACTGAGGAACTAGAGCAGGAGTGGTGAAAGTATTGGGATGCAGCTGACGTGGCATGAATTCCGAGGCATGTAGTGGTGCGTCAACAATGATAGAAAACTGACATTCAATTATGATGGAAAACTCAAGATATTTCCAGGGTCAATAGTGGGGAATGGAAGAGTAGGAAGCCCACTGGCCCAAGCTCGATACATTTCCATCATTTGTTGTCTTTGTCTCAAATTCTCTTTCTTTAAATTCTCACTTTCCTGACTTTTTATTTGATCTATGATGTCACTCTCTATATCCTTTTTGGATACATTAACCCTTTCTTGAATTTGGTGTGATGTATAGGACCAGCTAGAGTGCCACAAACCAACCACCTTAAACTAACTGAAGAAGAGATAACAAACGTATTAGAGTTCAATACTTTCTCAAAAAAAAAAATTCTTTTTCTTTTTCTATGAAAAATATCACCGAACCCAAGAAGGATGCCTACGTATCTCACTCTCGATAGAGGATAATTAGGTGTGCATAGGTCGCGAAGTTTGGTCGAAAAATGGCCAACCAAACTCTCTTTCTTTTTTTTGAAACTTTAGAAGAAAAGGAAGTAACAAAGTATCAAAAGAATTGACGAAAATCTTTTTGCATTTTTCAAATTTAAATCCCTATACCAAATGAAAACTATGATTACCAAAGAAAAATCTTTTAAATTTTTATTTTTAATTTCATACGACAATAAATTTGAAGCTATTAAGGGAAAATCTTTTGTAGTTTCTTTTAAAGATGTATATGAAACACCTAATCTAAATGAAGAGTGAAGAAAATATTTTTTGAATTTTTCAGATTCCTATACAAAATGAAACCTATTATTACCAAAGAGAAATCTTTTAGGGTTTTCAATTTTGAATTTCATACAAAAATGAAACTTAAAACTATTAAAGAAAAATCTTTTTGTAGTTTTCTTTTAAAGATGTATATGAAATACCTACTCTAAATGAAGAGTGAAGAAAATCTTTTTTGAATAAGATCACCAAACCCTAGAAGGGTTGCCTACGTACTTCACTCTCGAAAGAGAAGACTCAGGTGTGCGTAGTTCGTCCAGATTGGACAATTAAAGATTAAACAACTGACTGAACCTTGACTGGAGAGACACACCCACAAACATAAGATGAAGAACGTCAACAACATCTTTTTTTTTGGGTTTTGATTTTGGACACTTCGCATAAACTGACACCAACAACTACGACAGAAAAAAAATCTTTTTGCTATTTTCGTGATCAGAAATGTACAAAACTTCTTCCATCATTTTTCTGAATTTTCCTTTTATAGAAAGCTCCTATTGAAAAAATCTTTTTGGAATTTTTGAATTATGAATGCATGCTAAAGAACAAAAGAAAAATCTTTTTGTATTTTTGGATTGCGAAAAATAAAAGCCATAAAGAACTCTAAAAAAACTGTGAAATTCTTTTTTTCACTCTTTTTTTCAAATTTTTCCTTGCTTACACACTTTTCCTTTAATTCTAGCACATACTTTTCCCTAAATCAGTCTGTCAAATGATCATTTTACTTTCAAAGATGCAATAATTAGTACGTACGTATGCTTTAGGGTGAGTTTCCTACAAAGGACCAAGTGAGCCCCGCTAGGACTTAATATGATGCAGATAAGCATAACCTAAAGGCCGACCTATGCTGGGTCCACTAACAAGGCTGTTCGGGGGAGTGTATGGTCGATAGTGGTTGTGATAGCTTTCCACCCACTTCATACCAGCCGACGGCTCCCTCTCCTAAAATAAGAGTGACTCAACTAGAGGCCGTGTACACATAGTGTAATACAGAACTTGTTACAGAAAGAATTGACTCGGGTTATGCAAATGATACCTGATATAAAATGGTAACACATAAGAGGAAAAACGGTAAACATATAGCATGTAGGTACTCAACAATGATAAAAGAAATACAAACAATAACACAAACAATGTTTATACAACTATAATGTCAAACTAAGCCGATATAACTACAAAATAAGATCGAATTCTGAAAAATCCCCAGCAGAGTGCCAGAGTTGTCACACCCCTTTTTTAACTCCAAAAATATATTGATTTTAAGGTTCGAAAGGATTTTTATTATTAAAGTGAAAAAATAAAGATTTATTTCAAAAAAGGATTTTTTTTTTACATTCAAATTCTGAGTCGCCACTTGGCATAATCCGGTGTGCCAAGTCACCTTTGGAAAATCCTTTT
Organism: Capsicum baccatum var. pendulum; assembly: GCA_030864225.1. Classification (NCBI taxonomy): domain Eukaryota; kingdom Viridiplantae; phylum Streptophyta; class Magnoliopsida; order Solanales; family Solanaceae; genus Capsicum; species Capsicum baccatum. The sequence continues at coordinate 235,807,453 of CM061556.1, read as the reverse complement.
CAAAACTACTTGACTCTTTAAAACTGATTTGCAAACAGTGATTCCGGCTAAAAAATACTGTTGATCGAGGGGAAGATGTTAGGCACCCTTCGGTCCCATGGTTCGACCACAGTCGCTCTGTAGAGTATATGGGCTAGCATGATACTATGAATGTATAAACCACATAAAACACACAACAATCAATCAAACAAACAAAAACAACACAAGTCCAAAAATATAGTATTCAGTCCAATTTATTACAGACCCAAAATAAAAAAAAAAGTATTGAAATGTAAACCTATGCTAACCTACACTAATCCTAAACTACGCTCCACCTAGTGCCTCAGGCCTTGATCACACACCATCTTCGAGTACAACTTTCTTGGGGCATTCTCCGAATAAAACAATGCAGATACCTCAGGGCATTCTCCGATCAAATAGTACAATTGATCCAAGTGCGATAAAATAAAATCATTCAACGAACATTTCAATCATTCAACAATACACAAATCCTAAGTTTGCACACCCAACCTAGATTTGCCTATTCTATCGCGACCTAAATCATGATACTATCGAGGTTGATTAATGTTCATTTCAAGTCAAAAACCAATGAATCAAATTAACCAAACTTTGCTTTTTTTTTTTTTATCAATTTTCAATCCTTCCTAAAATTTAACTCAAGGTCCCAACATTACAATCCATGATTACCATTTTTTAAATACAAAATCAATCAATCAAACCACAATAATCACGAAAAACTTAAACACGCCATTAAATCATATAATCAAACACGTTAAGATGCTAAAAGGGAGGAGTTAAGAATTTGTACCGCAAGAGAACTTATTTTCGTCGATAATAAAGAAATTCGAACTCGAAATCCTCGAACGGGGGCCCCAATAACGAACAAACAAAATCAACGGCAAGAAATTATAATCCGAACAGATTTTAACCCAAGAAGAAAAACCTCAATATGAAACCCAATTCATGAATATTGACACAACTTAATCACAAAAATTCCGAGATCCGATATCTAAAATAACTCACGAAGATAGAAGAACCCGCAATCCCAAGAATACAACAAAAAATTGAAAAAATCAGTGTAGTCTGAGCTCCGGTGAGCTCAGACAGTGGCAAAGACCGATGAAGTAAAATAGATTCCGACGAATCTTAGCGTTTTTCGATCAAATCTGCCTAAAAGCCAAAGGAAACAAAGAAATTTCAATATTTATGAGACTGGATCGATCAAATGACGAACCAAAAATCAATTTCGGTGAAATTTTCGTCGAAAAAAACTCGAAAAAGGACCAACTCTCTCACCAGTTCACTATTTCGATTGTTCCCTTCCTTTTTTCAGTCCATTTTTTTTATCTTTTCCTTACTCTTTGTGTGTGTAATTCTGTGTGTAATGCGTTTTAAAGAAGAAGAAAAAGGTCGATTCCCTTATCAATGATGTTGTGTGCGTATCATTCTCTAAAAACTTTTTCGTGCGTGAACGTGTGTGTATATAATTATTTCCCTTATGAGAGAGATCTGTGTGTGAGGTCGTGGCAAAAAAAATGTGTAAAAAATGTTGGTAGGGGGTCACGTGGATGGGGGTAGGGTAGGGGTGTGAGATGTCCTAATTTGATAGGGAGGGGTTGTTAATTTGTTATCAAAAGAATATTGAGGATTGGGTTGGTTAGAGATTTGTTATTTTGTCTTCTACTGAGAAAATTATTCCATGATTGAGAACACACGGTAGGAGAAGATAAATAGGTGGAATTGATTTTCGGAAGGGGAAAAATTGCGTGTCTACAATCTCAGTCAATATGAATTCTAATCAAGTCAATTAATAACTACTCTATTTTTTTGTATATCTCAATGCAGGGTACACATTATATTGTCAAAGAAGTTCCACCACATTCATTAAGGTTTGACAATTCTTGCAACGTTAAAATTCTAAAAGATTTTAAAGAAATTCTGAAAGATAAAGGGTGGAGTTGTTTGGTCATACGAGTGGGTGATATTCTTTTGAATTTTAAAGAGAGGAGAAGAATGTTCCAACTTTATTTTTTTAATATCAATATTATAACTAAATACGATTTTCTGGAGATTTTGACAATAATTTTGAAGTTATGAAGCTTGATTTCCTCATCAATTTTCGTTATTTTCCTTTTTAGCGCTTCTTTGTTTCAATGGATATATCAAATAAGATGTACTCTTGTTAATAGATGTATTAAAAAAATAGAAAATCAAAATTTTATTAAATGCTCGGATAAAATGTAATTAGAGGCAAACATGTAGGGATTTATGTAAGACACCCTTTATTTTATCCCTAGTAAAGGGAGGAACAACTTAACCAAGATCAAACAATTCATGAATAAGATCCTGATGAAACTATCTCTTAATTTCTTTTTCTAAATTTCATTTGTAATTTAATGTCTTCTTTAATTATACTGGATTGATTATAAATATCCTTTTTAATTCTCTAAATATGTATCAGTGTAATTTGATGATTTCACAAATTAATATTTGATTTCTTTTCCATATTTGACTTGCTATACTGATTTTTTTTTTGGTTGGTGGGTGGGGGGAGGGTTTGTTTTTCTTTTATTTTTTTCTATAAATGTAGCTCGTAGATTGGTCACTTGAACTATTTTTTTTTTCTTTCTTAAGCTTCAGACATTTGAACATTTATGTAGACTTAAATTTATGGTAAGTTTTTGACCAATAAAAAAAGGGATAATACTCATGAAAATATCTGAAATTTAACCGAATTTTCAGTTGAGCATACTAAACTTTGCGGGGGTCCTATTACCCCCTTAGATTTTTTTTTTTCGTATTTTAATGTCATATATCTGCCCACTTGGACACATGTAAATATGAGGTGACACGTATATTACACGCGCCAATACACGTGTAAAAAAGAGATTTGGCACGTGTATTACACACGTCAACGTCGAATCTGAGTATAGAGTTTCGGGGGGGAATTAAATCCACTTTAAAAAATCTAGGGGGTAATAGGACCCCCGCAAAGTTCAGTATGTTTAACTGAAAATCCGGTCAAAGTTCTGGTATTTTTGTGGGTATTATCCCATAAAAAAAATATTAGCATGCTATCAAGGATCTCCGTAGTGGCACATCATGCTGGAAAATTAGTAATAATTTTTCATTCATTTTTAGTTTTTAACTTGACTAATTTAATAAAATATAAAATTCCACAAATATTCAAGGGTATAATTGTAAAGTAATTTTTTGTAGAGTTTTAAATGAAGCACAATACATGGTATATCTAGTTTTTAATACAATGAATCAAACACCAAACACTACAATTCCTGCATTACTTGTCTTCGTACCAAACAACCCCTAACTGTTTAAAGGTAAAGGAAATGATACTCAAAAGTTATTTTAGCTGAAATAATACGTCGGATCAAGATTAGCGCTAAACAATGATTCATGACACCACACATCAAATCTTACCAAATTTAATATATTGATTTATTTTCTTATAATTTGTATAATTCCTAAAAGACTTTGTTTTCTTGTTTATTATTATTATTATTATATGTAATATATCAAAACATAAAAAAAATGCTTACTCATTTTAAGGAGGTCTTTTATGTATCAATTAAGACGAATTAAAATGAATTGAGTTCGACAAATGAATCAATGAAATTAGAGGGACCGTGCAACAAGTCATTTTTAAGAGAGAAAAATACAAAAGATAGAGTTAATTACATATATACGCTCAATGCGTTTGATATCCATTAAACCTTTACAAGGTCCACATGTTCATTTTTTGTTTTAATTTGGCCGATTTTAGCTACCAAAGTGTGAAGAAATTGAAAGTGAAATATATTGTGGAACATTATAATGAACTAATTTTGTACAAGCTTCTTGTCATTAATTTCCTAGACCTTCTGCCGGTCTATATCCATGTTTTTGGGGCAAATATGGTGAATTTTACCATTATCATTTGAATTCGTTGTTGTTGATTGATTTTAATATATATATTCACTGATTAATTTTCTTTCTCATACGCTAAATCAACTTTCACATGTATTCTGACGTAGGGATCATGCTACAATTTTTACCGTTGCCATGCAGGTAAATCCATTTTCGTTCAAGTTATAACGAAAATTTAATACGCGACATTAGTTGTGTGGTACTTCTTTTTATGAAAAAACGAAGTTGGACCAATAACGTGTGGGTTCACTTTTTTCATCTCACAAAAAGATCCTCACACAACTCATGTCAATTGTATGAGACACATAGCAAAAATTACTAATTATTGGAATCTACCAGACTAGCAAAATGCTCAAATTATAGTTTTTTTTTATATAGTTATGGTGTTCAAATCAGCTAGCGAACATTTTAATTAATTTCATAAAATTTTTCTTGCCTCCCATCAACAATGACACGTGACATGATCAGCTAACTCTTTCCACCAAAATTACGCTCGAATGTTAGTATTCTACTAGGCTTAAACCCTCAACTAATTTCTAAACAATTTCCGCTTATTTTTATTTTTTTCATATGGATAAGTGTATATATACTAGTATTATCCCGTGTTGATTCAAGTTTGTCTTGGAAGAACAACTATATATTATCTATCATCATCACTTAATAATAGAATATAATGTTGAATATTTTCCGAAATGCAGACCAAGTAATATTATACTACTACTAGCTTTGTAACTTAGGATTCTACTTAATCCAATTATCGTCGAGCCACAATTTTCTTATCTATGGAAGTTCAATTATTATAGTGATGAGTTACGTCAACCATCCACTAAAGATGATTAAAAATGGAAATAGTCTTGTTTTCCATTTCGTGAAGAAAGGGTAAAAGTAGAACAGTAATTATGTATATATATTCAATAAACTAAAATATTCCCACAAACTCAAGTAAGTCCTTATATGTAATATTAGGTGATGACTAGCTACTGAATCAGTTTTGATTATTGAAAAATTATACTTTATATATGTAGTGTGAGACTTTGCTTTAAGTTGTATTATTGCTTTAGACTTCTATTTGGCGCATGAAAAGAAGTGAAGACTTTGGATCAAGATTGAATTATAATATAAATGTATTAGGCATATCTTTCTGGAGTAAGAAAATATATTTTCTATAAAAGTAGTTGGAAAGTTGCTTAAGCAAACTTAAAGGTGATAACTAGATTTGAATGTCAAATGCTAAAAGAGATCCACATTAGAAAAAAAAGAGATCCACATTAGAAAAAAAAAATTAAGTTATAATACTAACAATATGAATTTGTTTATACTATTAATGTAGTTTAATGTGTGATAGAAAATTAGTCGTCATTTTTCACCATGTTACAATTACTTCCTCCGTCCAAATTATTGTGATAGTATTTGATTATACACAAATTAACTTTAGAAGAAGATTTTAAAAATCTATGGTTAAAATAAATCATACAATTTTTTGTATCTATAAATGATAAATCATTATATTAAGGATAAAATAGAAAGTTAAAGTTATATTGTTACTTTTTTTCCTTTTTCCAAAAGATCTATGATTTTTCTATTTATTCTCCGGCCTGACTCAAGCCCCCATTTTATGTGTCAATAATGAAGGTGCTCACCCATGCATAAAGGAGTTATTTTCTTTTCGATATGGACAAAATGAAAAAGTATCACTTAATTAAAACACAAAGAATAATATTTATTTATCATATAAATTCACTAATAATTATCTTATAAATGTCTTGGACTACTCTTGGGGAAAAAAAATCAGAAAGTTTATGTATATATATACAGATTGGCCAAGCACTTATCTGTGTGCAGGCTAATTTGTTATGTTAATAACATGTGAGAATAGAATCTATGGCCTAATCTATCATTATATTATAGGTTATATAATGCTTACTGTTAGAGTTGTGATCCGAAATTTATTGATCCGGCCTAAAAAGTTTCGCGATGTGATCTATGTTGGTGATTTTCAATGGGATCTGTGGTGGTAGCGTAGGGATCGGTATGTTTTTGGGCCTAAGACTTATTTGTATGCATGTATTATATAAGTGTAATTAGTGGGTCGATTTTGATTATTCAGAAATTACGTCTCTTCATATTAATCTCCTGTCCTTTCATAATGAAATTTCTCTGCCTCTGTCCGTGATTTTTTTCGCAAGGATTTCCGCGTAAATCTGTGTGTTCTTGTTTTCTTTCTTCTTGTGATTTGCTTTATTTCTGCCCGATTCCTAACACTTACTAATTTCTATCACTCACAAATACTCTTTTCTTTTTGTTGGGTTCTAAGTAATGAAAAGTGAATGAAAAATTAAGGAAAAGTAACTTGAGTTTTCACTTTAAGAAAGAAGTGTTCTTTCACATTGATAGAATAAAGAAACTTTTTCATGCTTAAATATATAAGCATGCCTTCATATGGATAATGTGGCAAAAAGAAGACTAGCTAGCCTTAAGTCATCGTCGTTTGCGCGGTTTTAATTTCGAATTTGTCAAATAATCAAGAGAGATTATCTTTTTAGATAAAATTCATTTGAAACTTGAGAGTTAGTGATGTTTTAGTCCAAAAAATTTGTTAGGAAAATTTTCTTCATTTATGAACGCACCCGAGCATGTGTGAACTTATGTCACAACGCACCTCGAAGTGACGCGACCCTTCGAAGCATTGTATGAAAGCGGGAAAGTGACCCGCAGACACAGGTTGTCATCTGCAGACGCATGTGAGACATAACTTTTCATTTCGGGGAAAAAAAAAGTGACCTGCGGACACAGGTCTCCATCTACAATCGCAGGCGGGGTCCGCAAGTCACCCGACGTTTCAAAAAGTTGCACTTTTTCATGAACCATTGTTTCTTTTCAGAAGCAACCCCTTTTGACTATAAATACCTAATTTTTCCTCAGGTATTGATATGTAATTTTGAAGTTAAAAACTCTATTTCTTCCGAAAAACTCAAGTGTGATTTAAGAATCGTTGAGTGTGTTCAAAGTTCAACAAATTTTAGGTATTAGCACTATTTGCTGAAGTGAATCATTTTATCCTGGAAGAATATATTTCATTAACCTCGGGTACTTGAGAGGAATAATTTCCTTAAGGACACACCGTGTATTCGGTGGACTTGATTCTTTTATTTCTTCATCTCTTTCTTGATGGTTTTACTATTTTTCAAAAAATAATTTGAACTTTATTTTGATTGTTCATAAATTGTTTGAACTTGTATTTAAAATTCTTATCGTAAATACAGATTTTGTCACGAGAAAACAATAATTTTTGGTGGGGTCAGATAAAGCTTCAACCATGTTGATATCATCATATCAAAGGAAATTATTATTGGAAATAATCCTAATTTGAAAATAAAGGGTCTTTGTCCTTATTGCCTCATATTGATAATGTAATGCTGGTCGTCCTTGGATAATACTAGCATCTTGTTATTTTTATTTCGTATTTTGTATGTTGTTTATATCTTAAAGTTGATCAAATGATGGACACAGCTCACTGAATCCGTTAATCATGACCTAAGATAATTGCCAGAATAAAATAGATCCCTATTCCCAACTAACTTACGTGAGTATTAATTTTCTCAAACTTTTGCCAAACTTATGTACGAAGTATTTTTGTAAGTTTTCTTTAATGCTTTTTACGTCCCATTCTAAATATAGGTTAGACAGTTAAGTCAAATTGAACAGCATTCTCAATATAGTTTATTTATCCAAATTACAGATTAATTAACTGTATAATGTTGATTAACAAAACTAGAAATTCGTGAAGAAGTCTTACACCGTTAATTAGTCGATAGTGATATCTTTATATATGGCTTGGACAATCCTCACTTTTTGAGTTAACTTTCAGAATTGAGTTAGGCCTAAAGTACATTTCGTTAACATGATATTATATTCAGACTCATCTCAATATATGTGAAATTTGTTCAGTGGCTATTTCGACAACTTCTGATTTTTTTCAGTGAGCTAGTTCAATAAAAAAATCATATTTTTTAGCATAAATTTCACACTGTATGTGATGAGAAAAATTTATATTTCTAGGAGTGCATATTCTTTTATCGAAAATCGGAGATTTCAAGTGACGTTCAAATGGGAGAAAAATGTTGATTGCTCACCCTATATCCATTAATACATTAAAATTTAAATTTACATTGAGAGGTAAAACGCTCCTATAAAAATACAAATTCAAGTCAAGAGAGACAAGAAAAGATCAAAGGAAGACCGACCAAATCATGCGGGCGCCAGCATAAGTGGACAACTAATTTAAGGTAGTAGTGTATTAATTCAGTCGAAAGAGTAACATGTATATGCAGCAACAATTATGGTTGCACATGCTTTAAATTACAAATTATGCTAAATCTAAATCTAAGTGTAGAATTAATTTTATTTCACAGATGTTCTTCTTATATATTAAGTAAAATAAATAAATTGATCATCAATGGAACAAGAATCAATTCACAACACGATGAATGGATCAATTTTAATGGCTGGTATTATAACCTTAATTAACATTTTCTTCAATTGCAAGTCACATGATTACCATGTGAAGCTATACATTCAACTGAAAAAGTTCCATACTCCTTTTCGTTCATACTATATGATGTTTTTTAGTTTGGACATATTCGTTAAATACACTTACTCTCATTAAATAAAAGATACTTTTAATGAATTATTTTTAAGTAACTATTTTCTCCGTTTAAAAAAAAATGACTTACTATTAAAAAAAGAATGAGTTTTTTTCTTTTTTTCTTTTTTTTGTCAATATTTTAATTTCAACTTTCCACATCGCATATTTAAGTCAACAAGATTAAATGACATTTTGGTATATTTGACATAACTTTAATTTAGAACTATAAAATTTAATTTTTTTTTTATTTTCTTAAACTTCGTGTCAAGTCAATTTAGGTAATTCTTTTTCAAACAGTATGTACTTAATATTGTTAACTTTTTCTTTAGGTAAAACTTCAGTTATCTAAAAAAGGATAAATTAATACATATAACAAATTAATACCTTTTTAATTACATATTTTTTAATACATATTAAACTAAATAAAATAAAAAACTACAAACACCATATAATATGAACTGACAGAAACAATAATTATCAAGTCAAAGTGGGACATTGTTGTAATTGTATGGGAATTTCAATAAATCCAATCCCCATGTTGCTTATTGTTGGAATTTAGTGCTACCAAGTAAATGGAAGATATAAAAGACAACTTACATTCTGTACATGAAAACACACACACATTCACAGAAATAAAGAAAGAAACAGTAGTGAAGTGGAATAATACAGTAGAAATTAAATTCCCTAATCTAACTTCTACTTAAGTTTAATCCTGTGCATTATTGGAGGTCCCAATTGCCATGCATTTAAGTAGGAATCGAACCTATGAAGTCACCAATTATGAATTGGGCGCTCTAACCAGTCAACCGCGGAAAATTCTCGTACATGGTGATTTTTCTTAGCTTGAGGACCATTGCTTGTGACCCGGAACCCATTTAGGATATTTAGGGCTAAAATAACTCGAAACAACTCTCGAGTTCAATAACTCAATAATTGGAGCATACTTCACGCACCGCGGCGCTTTGTACTGATTAATCGAAGCACCATTGCAAATAGCATAATCCATAAGCTTATCAAATGTACCATTCTCAACTACCTTTATTTCCAAGGAACTAATCGATTTATCCGAAACACGACACTGTCGATAGACACTGTTTAATGATTCTTCGATCGTTAAACAACAATCTTCAAACACTGATGTTGGGATTAGTGTTTCATCGGAGTTTTTGTAACTAATTTCCCAGTACAAAACGTAGTGTCCTGGACTTGTTGATGTGTCTGCATAACTTGTGTATTCTGTCAGAGAGGCTTCGAATGGTAAAAGATGTGTCGATGCTTTTAAAACAGCGTCGTGTAGCTCAACTTCATCCGTTTTGTCTGAGTCAATGCTTAATGCAACATTCTTTCTGCACACGAAATGAAATTGGGGCGCTTTGTTTTTGAATCCAGCAACTTTAAGTATGTCACCAACACGATAACGATAAAGTCCTGGAAAAAAAATGTGTATAATTAGTATATTTTATGTATCTCGATAAGAAAAAGTAAACAGTAAATTATTTGGCTCGCTCTTTGGATAAAGATCCAAGGAACAATACATTAATTGCAAGATTTAAAGAAATTGTGTCCTTTCAAATGAACAGTAGAATAAACAAATATACTGTCGCAACTTGACTTTTACTGCCTTCCCTTTATTTAATGTGATATATTTGGAAAACGAGGATCAAAGAGGATAGTATCATATAAAGTGAAACAGAGAGTAATTTATACCTGCATAAGTGGTGACCACGAGCTCATACTCATGTCCAAGTTTGACATCAACAAGATCTACCAAATCATTTTTGTCGTATGGTTTGGATTTTTCTGGCCCTTCATCTTCACGAGCAACAGGCAAGAACTCGAAAAAGCCCATGGTAGGTATGAGAGTGTAAGCAACTTCACAAGGTTTACAAAGAGGATTAAGATTTATACCAAAGTAGCATTCAGATGAAGCATACATGGTACACACAAGTGGTAGATCATTGCCATAATAATTTAGCGTCGGTATATATTGTGACATAGTCCCTGTCACAATTACATCGACATATTTCGTATTAGGCCATAATCTTGGGATAATCCCTTTCCATGACTCTTTGCTACATTCAATTTCAATAAATTCAGCAAGCTTGGGATTCGGTTTGAGTATTTTCATCACTGATTCACGTACCAAAGGGTCTGTTATTTGCGAACTTAGCGTACCAGTTCTAATATCATGACATAGTATAGGCCAGTGCTTTTCGAGGAAACGAATAGCACGAATAAAACCAGAAGCAAAAACAGCCCCAACACGAAGAACTTCAGTGTTTTGACAAAGACCACAAAGCATTTGGGAGTACATACTTTGGTATGAATCAAGACAAAGAATTGTTTCATTTGGGCTTGTATAATTTGTGTATGGATCATATGGCCTTTTTTTGAAATATGAACTTTTATAGTAACTTGTTAAAACTGGACGAGCTAATAATCCACCAGGAGTTTTTGCTTCTGATTTTATGAACAAAAAGTACATTCCTTTTCCCTTTTGTAAATCTGGTATAAATTGATCCATTACTGGCATTAAAAGGCTGTACAGTAATGACCTTCTTCCTAGCTCTTCTTCAACTGTTGGCATCAATTTCCTCTCTCCTCCAGACGTGCCAGAACTATAAATTAAAACCAAAAAAATAGAAAGAAGAAATAAAAATTTCCATAATAAAGAAATTTGTCCACGCACACTTATTGCGTAGAGAAAGATAACTTTCTTTATTTCCACTATCAACTTGTAACACATCAAGTAGTGTAACTTGATACATAAAAAAAGAAGTAAGTTATTACACATAATAGAGACTAATCTAGAATTTTCAGTTAGTGAGTTCAGAATTAGTCCAATATAAGAGCATAATTTATTCTTACTTTTGTATATGCCCTTATGGACAATACTTAAAGTAATTGATTCAGTTGAACTCATTGAACTTGCTTTAAACCGGGCTTTGATAAAACAAAAAGAACGTAGGAGTACTAACCTTGTCAAGAACTCGGAAATTGGTTGAGAACAAAAGATGGATGAACGATCACCATCCGCGATACGATCAATATCTGGCTTAATATCCTCATAGGAAACAACAGGCATGATTTTTTTGAAATTATCATAGTCAGTATTGCCATTAAGGCCATGCCTTATTAAGTATTCAACACCAGCATTACGAGAAAGTATTTCATTAAGAACTTTTTTTTGAACATCATCAGCATTACTAGTAATGTCTTCGAAGAATTCAAGAAGTTTTTTATTGTTGTCATCAAAATTTCCATCATCTGATAAGGTAGAAGGGGCCTCTGGCATTTTTTTTTAAAAATAAAGATTAGAAACTGAAAATTAAAATGAAGGAAAATATTAGAAAGAGATGGAGAAAATTTTTTGTGGTATGATGATTGGAAGTTCTGTTGAAGAAAGAGAAATGACAGAAATATATATAGAGAAAAAGTGGGGGTAGTGTGTGTGAACCCCCTACCGGAAACAAAGAATTCAATGAAACAGTTAAACAAGGTCTAGGGGTAAAATCGTAATTGTGTGCGCAAATCCTTGTTTATGTAATTTTGACCTTTCTAACTTAACTAACAAAGTTTTGGATTAGATGTAAATAATCGAAATGACCTAGTTAATCTGCTGGAATGTATTCACCCAAATTTAGTGGACACAGCAAATTACCTCATTCGTATCATTTTATAGGTCAACTTAAAAAATAATTTATTGTATGTATTAAAGGTATTTTTAGAATTTTTTGTCTGCACCACATCATCATATTTTTGTTAAGTTAAAATAAAAAGAATAAGATTGCAAATAAAATGACAGAAATAAGTTAAGAGTTGTCAAATATATCTAGCAAAATTATTTTCTAAACTAAATAAGAAGGAAAAAGAGTCGTACAAAATAAAATAAAACAAGTATATTAATTTATTATGATCAATTAAGCAGCTGAAATTAAATATTAAGTAGTTATAATTTAAATAAATTTTATATAAATTTTTCCTTTTATTATAATTTATGCAGCACACATTTTTATTTATTTGTCCCAAAAAATATCATAGTTCTATTTTAAGAAAGAACACAACTTTATAATTCTCATTTTACTTTTATAACATAATTTGTAGTCACACGATCGTCTTATTTTACAGATAAATTTTAATTTTTACTCTTCTAAATTTCGTGTCTTACATTAAATTATGTCACATAAATTGTAAGAGATGGAGTAAATTTGACATGCACGTATTGATTAAGGTTGTGTTTGATGGAGAAAATATTTTCTAATTTTTTTTATGTTTGGTATTGATTGGTCAAAAGTTTTAAAAATCCATTTCTAGGAAGACAAAATTCTTAAAAAAATAAAATTAAATCAATAATAGAAATTAAAAAAACTAAGAAATTATAAACTTTATAAGTAATATTCCATATTAATTGTCTCCCTCCACCTTTATTGCCACCCGCGCTCTCGTACCATCAACTTCTACGCTCATTCGAATAATATTGATTTAAATTATATTAAAAAAATTGAGATACTAATATTTTTTATTTATAAATATCAAAAACAATATGTAGCTATACTTCGTCCCAAAAACACTACTAATAGATATAATATAATTGTATATGCTGGAGATCAGACTGTAAATGATAATCGTAATTTAGCTGCATGAAGACAAAATGAAGGATGAGTTTTGGGAAACCAAAGCAGAATATGATTGGAGGGTCAAATTCTGAGTAAAGTATACTCACTGGGTACATGGCTGCATGTACTGCGGATGCTACTTCCATTACCGGCAACCCGATGCATTATATTGCTGCTTCTTCAAGCCTCTTCTTTTTTATACAAAATTTAAATTAAATTAAATTAAATGTATGGTTGGACCATGCATAACATCATCTTTGTATTACGAAAAAGGAGAATTTGACGCATTAAAGCTTCTGTTATAAGTGAATTTTAATAAAGGGTTGAAACGCAAAGGTCTCTTGTACATAATCCTACTTTATGTTTCTGCAAAAGACTATTTTTATGACTTAAATCCGTAACTTTCAAGTTATATCTTTATATAACAACAATTTATAAAGGAGTTATTTATTGTGTTATGTTACATGTTTCTTATAATATTATTTTGTTATAATAATTTTAAAATATTAAAATAAACAATATTGTTATTGTGAAGCTTAAATGTATTTTATTTTCATTTTCTAGTTGTATTTTTGTACTCCACAAAGTAAGCGGAGAAAAAGAAACGAGGAAATTGCTTTTGATTGAAGAGTAATGGATCTTCGCCGACACCCTTCATAACAAATCCTCCAAGATTTTTTGCAACTTAAAATATTTGCCACTTTTAATATTGCAAATCCTATCATTTTACATAGTTAATGTAGAAGGAAATCAGGGGAAAAAACGCTCTCAGTAAATTGAAAAACGACATAGTCTTGGTTTTTTCTTTTGTGGGATAGAAAGGTATTCCGAAGCTTAAAGGTAAGTTCTACAGAGTGGCAGTCCAACCGGTTATATTGTATGAAGCGAAGTGTTGGCTAGTTAAGAACTCCTATATTCAAAAGTTGAAGGTGGCGGAGATGAAGATATTGCGATGGATGTGTGCCATACCAGAAAAGATAGGGTGAGGAATGAGATTATTCGGGAGAAGGTGAGAGTGGCTTCGGTGGAGGACAAGATGCGGAAAGTGAGGTTACGTTGGTTCGGACACGTGATGAGGAGGGGCGTTATGATGCTCCAGTGCGGAGGTGTGAAACACTAGCTATAGATGGTTTTACGTGGGGTAGAGGTAGATCGAAGAAATATTGGAGGGAGGTGATTAGGCATGATATGGAACAGTTACAGCTTACGAAGGACATGACCGTTGATAGGAAGTTGTGGAGGACGCGAATTAGGGTAGAGGGTTAGGAGATGGGAGTGTGTCGGTAATAGTAGGGGAACATTCTTTATTTGTGTCTGAAATTTCTTGTTCGTGGTGTTGAGTGATGTTTGTGGTTTCGGATAAATAGTTTTAGTATTATCTTATGACTAGCGATGTTAGTTTATTTTGCATATTGTACTAGTTTATATACATCTATGTTTTGTGTTTGTTATACTGCTATTGATCTTAAGCCAAGGGTCAATCGGAAACAACCTCTCTACTTCACCTAAGATAATTGTATAGTCTGCGTACACTTTAACCTCCCCAGACCCCACTATGTGGAAATACACTGGGTATGTTATTGTTGTTATAATAATTATAGTGTTGAAATCAGCTTGCGCATATCTCGATTAATTCAACAAGATTCCTGCTAGCTTCCACCAGTAACATATAGTTATAACTATATAAGATAACTCTGTCCACGAATATTAAAATAGATGGATAGAAATATCTATAATATATCATATATATTCGAACTTGAAACCTCGTATTACCCAAACAATCAACGGAAAAGAGCCAAAAATACCTCTCTACTTTAAAAAATTGGTCAGTTTTACCCTCAGTCATACTTTGGGGTCATGTATACTCCCACTGTTATAAAAGTTTATATATGTACCCTTTTAACTAACAGAATGCCCAAATACCCATTTTTTTCAAAAAATACATACCCGCCCCGACCCATCAAAAGGACCCAAACAAATACACTGTACACGGTTCTTACATATCTAACAACAAAAATTAAGGCTTTTCTCCCTTACTTTTGTGAATTGAGTGTGTTGATTGTGAGAATGTGTAAGAACGAAGTAGCTATTGCTAGTTTTCCGAGAGGTTGACCATTTTTACTTGAATGCAAATCTCATTTAGGACTTTCAGCCACCAAAATGGTTATCCATTTGGTGTCATATTATAATGTCAGCTATACCATTCATTTCTCACTGTTTTTTTTTTCTTTTTTCATTTTTTACTTGAAGAGTGAGAACTGATGGAGGGAAATTCCGGCGGCGGCGATGGTGGAAATGACTTGGAGTTGCTGTGCAAGACATTACAAGTAGGACATAAGCTTTTTTACTTCGACCTGAAGGAGAATCCACGCAGACGATACCTAAAAATCTCGAAGAAAACATCGGCAACAAGGTCTACGATAATAGTACCATTCAACGGCATCTCATGGTTCCTCGATCTCTTCAATTACTATGTCAATTCAGACGACCAGGACGTGTTTAGCAAAGAACTCCAACTTGATATCAAGGTGTTTTACTTTGACGTAGGAGAGAATAGGCGAGGTGCTTTCATAAGTCTCTGAAGCATCCATAAGCAGGACACGTTGATTTGAATGTAGAACGGACCATTGATCTTTCAGAGTGAGTATTTTTTTGGGTCCCTTTTGATGGGTCGGATGGATTGTGAATTTTTTTAAAGAAAAACGGGTCATTTAGGATGATTTGGGCATTCTGTTAGTTAAAAGGCTACATATATAAACTTTTATAACAACGGGAGTATATATGACCTCAAAGTATGACTGAGGGTAAAGTTGATCAATTTTTTAAAGTAGAGGGGTATTTTTGGCCCTTTTCCCTACAATCAAACTAAAATTCATTCTTTTGTATTAAAAATTCATGTCGAATTCCGATCTCTTAATCGTTAGATTGTATTAGCAACGACCTTTTTTCAAATTATGAATCCACATAAGAATTTTTGGATTTTCACTCATTTGGCCATAATAATTCGCTTGTTAAAAAAAATAATTTTTAAGTTTATTCAAAATTAGGTGTTTTTCATGAAAAAGTGGAAGATTTTTTCTAGTTGGCCTTTTCGAGCTCACTTTTCACCTTTAAAGTTATATTCAAATATAATCAAATATAAACTTTATTAGAAGTAACTTTTTGTTTCAAATATAATCTTCTATTCCAATTTTATAAATTTTTACTAGAAAAAATGAAAATGTTTGAAATTTATGAACCAACGCCTCTAAAGTAGCCTACTTACTTCCTCCTCCTCAATCACACAACTTTATGTACAACCATAATGGCATAATCGTACGATTGACGTACTAACCACATAACTTGGGGAAGATATTTTGGTATTAGAAGCAAGATGCAATTAATTTATACATTATTGTACTCGTTTTCGTACACTTAAAATATCCCAGTTGAGAACATATATTATCCTCCAAGGATTAAAAAAATATGATTTTACGTTATCTATTATGTAACTAAAAATAAATATCAAATAGTACTTGTCCAGTTTAAAAAATCAATGAATCGTTTACTTATTTATGTCCATTTTTTTATTGTTATTAAATAATATTCATAATTCAATGCATTTCTCAAAACATTAACCTTATTATATTCAAAGAGTGATACAGTAAAATTACTTCTAGCATTTATTATTTTAAGGTTTATATCAAGTTAATAATAGACAAATATTGTTGGATGGATGGAGTATAATCCTTTGATTTTCTAATCATTTCATACTTTGTGTGCAGAGGCGGAGCTACATTGAGGCTAGCGGGTCGAGAAAAACTCTGTATATATGGTTTGTATAATATCTATATATATATCAGAGTATTATGTTAAATATATGTTGTGCACCCACAATAATAACTACGTTGGCTGGTGAGATGGTTCAGTATGCCACTTGAAAGTTGCTCTTAATGTGTGATTGCTCAGGTTCGAGCCCCATCAACAACATTTTATTGCTTCTTTTATCATTTTTCAATTTTCTATTGCGTGATTGCTCAGGTTCGAACCCCAAGAACAATGTTTTTTTATTGCTCCTTTTTTCATTTTCCAAGTTTCTTTACACTTATTGTGCAAATGTATATATTTATCTTTTGATTAAAAAAGACTTCCTACTTAGTAGTCATTTATTTCATACTTTTTCTTTTTTCTTTTATGTATACAAGCTTCTCTCCAACTTCAAAAGGTAGATATTCTCCCTAGCTTATACTGTATAATATTTATTTTCTTTTAATCTTTGGATCATTGAGTTATTTTTTATTTAAAAAATTAGCAATTTAAAGTTTGAGATAGGCTTAAATCAAACGTTACCCGTTGCAACTATCTACCAAACAAATCTCACGAATTTAATATTTTTCAAAAACTTTCTATTATTGTTCAAAATATAAAAGTACGTTGAATTTAAGTACGGTGAATAACACACTTTTGTCATATTAAATCTAATTAATGATATTCAATAATATTAAAATTTTGCTTATAAAATACTATAATTAATAAGTTTTCAAAGAAATGTATGTCGAACTTTGACACTATTAATTATTATACTTAAATATATAGATGCACCCGTCAAACTTAAATCCTGAGTTCGGGTCTGTTTGTGTGGGTGTGTGGGTGCGTGGGTTGGGGGGAGGGGGGTCATTAAAATAGAAACAAAACGAATATGAAACAATTACCTTGAAAGTTGAGATGGTAATTACCATTGTTTTCAAAGATTTCACTTGATATCATTTTTTTATTTAAGCTAGCGTTGACATTGCAATCTATCCAAGGAAATGATAATTAAAAAATAAAATGAAGAATTTTGTGCCCTTTACGCTATCAAAACTTGGTTTACTTTGTTGGCGTACGTAGCTAATTTTGTTTCTAAACATTTTGCTATCCGCATAATATATCGGCAATATTCGGCATGCCCTTAGATTTATTAGTTAATTTTATTTAAGAACTATAGTTTCATACTTTCATTCACTCAACACTTGAAGACATGATAAAGTGATCATGTTAAACACTTTTGATTTAAATTTCTTTTTTAAAAAAATGGTGCATGCTCGCAAATGTATATAGGCAAATAAGTTAACCACACAAAATATATCACATCCTTTTTTTTATACACAACAACCTCAATTGGAACCAGCTTGAGTCTTTAAAACTTATTGAAGCTAATACCTATGATAAAATAATATGACATATTTTGAGTAGTTAACTTACCTACGTAATGAGCGCTTGAGAACACATACAAAAACTTTTTCAAAATTAAATAAAAAACATCTAACAAAAATACCTTATCATATGTTCCAATAATCAATCGAAATATAAGCCGTAATTCAAATGTTTAAACTCAAATATATTGACAATTCTAAGTGGCTTTCTCTATCTCTCTTGTTTCTTTTGTGACACAAAGCAATTTACTTGCGTAGGGAAGTAACCCAGAAATATACAGAATTTTTAGGTCAGAAAGGAAAGACATAATGACAAGTTATCTGCGTCAAAAGTCGTTTAAATGCTTAATTAATTATTTTTTGTTGATTGTTATCATCATCTTTATATATTTAATTAAAATTTTATGCTCTACATAAAGGTGTGATATTTCTACCAGATTTTCCCATTTTTAATGAAAGACTAAGCTGGCTTTACCATCTTTAATTTGTTTCCATCGAAAAAAATGAGTTACAAAGACAATTTCGGTAATAAGTGACACACATTAAAAGAAGTGGTTTTAATTTTATGTATGAATAATCATATACATTTAGTAAGTATAATTTCTTATATATATAATATAATTTTTGGATGAAATGTATTTAACTGGCCACCCTATATACCACTGCCCAATGACAAGTTGCCTTATCAATGAAGAGCTAATCTAAATACATTAGTGTTCATATGTAATTGATTTCTCTTATGTAATATTAATCGTAATACGTACTAAAAGATATCGCATAATTATACCAGCCAATCAATGCAACGTTATTGAAATTAAAAGACTTTTATATTCAGTAAAAAGATATAGTAATTTAATTAGGCAACTAGCACATTTGAAGAGATCAGAGATAAGAATGTTGGCTTCTCTACCTACATGTTAATGATATTACTTGGAGAAATTAAGTCGTGATAAAGGGATAAAATAATACTAACTAATTACTTAATAAATCTGCTCTCAACTTTGAAACAAGAATGAGGCTTCCCCTAAAGGTTTTACTTTTTAAAGCTTACGCTATTGAACACACACACCCAAACTGAGGATTAGTTATAATCCAAATTATATCAAGTTAGGACAATATGGTTAGACTTTTGCAAATAAAATTGACAAATATGACAATGGGTTATTCAGTACACAAAGTATTTTGCGTTAGTAGGTTCAAGGAAATTCACATTTCAAGAGGATATAGACAACCTACCTTAATGCAAGAATTAGTGGTTGCTTCTACAACTCAAACCTGAGACCTATTAGTATACGGAAAGAATTTTATTGTTGTTCTCAAAGGCTCCAACATGTGACCTATAGCTCACACAAATTTGACAACAATAAAGAAGAATTTGTAATTCTAATTAATTAAGAGTTAGCATAGCGTAAGGGAAAGATATAACCGAGGCAAGTCAAAATGACGGCAAAATTAGGTGTTAACCACTTTGCCTAATGGACTTTTGCATCATTATTAGTAATTAAAGTTAGTAAGCTGCTCTTCTTTGTTGTCTTTTTTTTTTTATAAGGACAATTTTGTTGAATCAAGACTGACAAATGTGAACGAACAATAAAAAAAAACTTTTGAGTAACCAGAAATACTGAATTTTGGTCACGTATATGTGACACTTGTCATTGGTTTCTGATTAGTATAATGTTGGAGCATTCAGGGACATGGCTCCTACAAAACTGACAATTAGAAAAAAGAGGGCATTAGATTCTAATCATTTATAATTGCCTAAAGAAAATAGAAAGCAAGAGTATGTTTAGAATTCTTCCAAAAGAATTATTAATCTAATGTTTGAATATGTCCACGAATTAACAAAGAGAAGAAAAAAAGTGGCCATTCAATTTGAGATTAAAGCAAAGAAAATTGATTTCTTTTCAATTTCTAGTTTTTGACTCATGAGTACTATATGAACGATTGAACACTAAAAACTCAACTTTCTTAGTCAAGCTTATTCAATTATAACCACATTCTTGATAATTTAGCTTATTCAATTATAACCACACTCTTGATAATTTATTTTATATCCATGCCATATTTGATATTACCATCTCTTTCCTCGAATCATGGGTGCATGGATATATAATTCCGCAAAATTAATAACTTTGATTTAAATTTTATATTTATGGTATTCACGTAATATATTTAGATTATTAATTTACAATTTAATGATTTAAACATATAAAAATTTGAACCCATAAATTTCTAATTTTGAATATGACAGAACATGGCCATGTTCCTATTCATTTATTAGAGAACCTCTGCTTAATTTTTTTGGCTTTCAGTTTGCCCTTTGAACGTGACATTTAGAAACACATTTGAATAGTAGAAGGGCTTTCATTGACCACAAATTGTGGACCACAGTTATCTTTTCTTTCATATCCATTTTATAATCAAATTTTTAAATATGCAAAGTTTTATTGCAAGAAGATACAAAGTTTCAAATAATATTACTTTTTATCCTCTATTATTTATTATATTACATCCTAATTATTTCATGATTTATTATATTATTTTTAATTAATTATTACAAGTCATTTAAATATTAGAATTAATAATATTTTTTTATTATATTATTCCTAATTAATTATTATAAGTTATTTATAGAAAATTAATAATATTTAATTACAAAATAGATATTTATAACGTTTGTTTCAGCTGCTTTAATCGTGATTTTACTATATTATTCCTAATTAATTATTATAAGTCATTTATGTATTAAAAATTAATAATATTTTATTCAAAAAGTAAATTACTATATTACCCCCTATCATTTACTATATTACCCCTAATTGCTCCGTGATTTACTATATTATCCCTAATTAATTATTATAAGTCATTTATATATTAGAATTAATAATATTTATTTATTATATTATCCCTAAATAATTATTATCAGTCATTTATATATTAGAATTAATAATATTTAATTAAAAATAGATATTTATGATGTTTGTTTCAGCTGCTTTAACCGTGATTTTACTATATCATCCCTAATTAATCATCATAAGTCATTTATGTATTAAAAAATTAATAATATTTAATTAAAAAATAGATGACATGTCTGCCAGCACTGGTTTCGACCAGTGCTTCGTCATTTACTATATTATCCTTAATTACTCCGTGATTTACTATATTACCCCTAATTAATTATTATAAGTCATTTATATATTAAAATTAATAGTTTTTTTATTATATTACCCCTAATTAATTATTATAAGTCATTTATCTATTAGAATTAATATATTTAATTAAAAACTAGAAATTTATGAAGTTTGTTTCAGATGCTTTAATCGTGATTCTACTATATCATTTCTAATTGATTATTATAATGCATTTATGTATTAAAAAATTAATAATATTTATTAAAAATAGATGACATGTCTGCCTATATTACCTCTAATTGCTCCGTAATTTACTATATTACCCCTAAATAATTATTATAAATTATTTATATATTAGAATTAATAATATTTTTTTACTATATATTACCCCTAATTAATTATTATAAGTCATTTGGTTTCGACCACTGCTTCGTCATTTACTATATTACCCTTAATTGCTCCATGATTTATATATTATCCCTAATTAATTATTATAAGTCATTGATATATTAGAATTAATAATATTTTTTATTTATATTACCCCTAATTAATTATTATAAGTCATTTATATATTAGAATTAATAATATTTAATTAAAAAAATAGATATTTATTACGTTTGTTTCATCTGCTTTAACCGTGATTTTACTATATCATTCCTAATAAATTATTATAAGTCATTTGTATATTAAAAAGTTAATAATATTTAATTAAAAAAATAGATGACATGTCTGCCTATATTACCCCTAATTGCTCCGTGATTTACTATGTTACACCTCATTAATTATTATAAGTTGTTTATATATTAAAATTAGTAATATTTTTTTACTATATTATCCCTAATTAATTATTATAAGTTATTTATATATTAGAATTAATAATATTTAATTTTAAAAAATAGATATTGATGACATTTATTTCAACTTCTTTAACCGTGATTTTACTATGTCATCCCTAATTTATTATTATAAGTCATTTATGTATTAAAATTTAATAATATTTAATTTAAAAAATAGATGACATGTCTGCCTATATTACCCCTAATTGTTCCATGATTTATTATATTATTCCTAATTAATAATTATAAGTCATTTATATATCAGAATTAATAATATTTAATTAAATCAATGTAAATTTATGTTTTTATCTCATCAATATCAAATTTTAATGCTAAAAAATATTTATAGTGTTGGATCCGTACTGACACGAGTCATGCATCTCTAGTCAAATAAAAGGAGCCTTTTCTTTAGACCGGGGACTTAAGGAACTGAAGGGGTACCTTTTTTCTTCTTAATAGAAATAAGTAAAAATACTACATGATAAGGGTAAGATATGCGTACACATGAACTATTCTTCCTAGATCTTACTTGTGGAATTATATTATATATGTTCTTTTAGAAAAGGGTAAGAAAAAAATTTCTAAAAATCTTTCTTAAGTTGCAGTATTCATAGAGTGCTTCTCAAGAGAGGAAAAAATTAGTCTCTTACGTCTTTTAAATTACTTTTAAAATTTAGTGTTAAATCAAACATTTTCCTGTGATAAAACAGCATTGTTTTTTATTTTCTCAAAGCAAATAAAGTTAATTTTAAAAATGTAAAAAAAATAAAAAAGAAGACTGAGGTGGGGGTCCTGAGACCAGAAGTCAAAAGAAGAATGGTAGTGTTCACACATGGGGTTCTCTCCCGGTGTCTCCGGCAATTGTCTCCTCCGTATTATGTTTTGGTTTATCCACGTGTTGCTATATCATTTGTCACTCAGTTTTCCACAGATTAAACTACTTTGAGAAATGAATTGGGCAATATAATTAATAACTAAATATAATACTCATTATTTTTTATATTGAACGGATATTATTGAATATCTATTTTAATAAAGTGGATAAATAAAAATAGATTAGAAAGTGAATCAAGTAAAACAGTGGGCAAAAGGAACGTGCTTCTAGTGTTGCGTTAAGACCTCCTAAGCCGTAACTAATTTCATGTCATTATTATCATCTTTATCTTTGTTTTATTATTTGTAGTGTGTGGATTGGTTTGTTGAACTGATATAATTTAATTTCACCTTAAGGTCTCTCATAAAATAGAATTCTCTATTTTAAATTATTCATCGTATTTTTTTATAAGCCAAGAAAATATTAATTAGGAGGAATTTTGCTTATATTACCCCATTTATGTTTTGAGATATAATAATTTCTCTTCATTGAATATTTACTCTATTATGTTATATAAATTTTAACAATAATTGTGAAGGCCAAAATGAGAAAAAATAATTAAATTTATTTTAAAATTTTAAAATGACAAGTATATAATTCGAATCAACTATATTTAAAACTCACAATAAAGAATTTGAAATTAAGAGAGCATAGTTATATTTGGTTGGTTGAATGAGCAAGATAGAATACTTAAAAGCTTTTCTCAACTTGACAAGAACTATTAGTTGTACACCTGAATTATTTGTAATCTCAAAACTATATCATGATTTATATCAAATCGACGTTATTAAATTCACTGCCTTCCGGCGAAGGGGCCCGACGAGATACCGGTAGATTTTTGGAAGTTCTCTGGCGGGTCAGGGTTGACGTGGAGATGGAGCATGATGATCCGTGTTTATAAGAACAAGGGTGACATTCAGAGTTGTAACAACTATCGGGGTATAAAGTTGTTGAGTCACACGATGAAGATTTGAGAGAGGGTGGTGGAGTGGAGGTTGAGGAATATTGTGTCTATCTCAGAGAATCAGTTTGGTTTTATGCCTGGTCGCTCCACGACTCAGGCAATTCACCTTGTGCGAAGACTGATGGAGTAGTATAGAGAGAGGAAGAAGGATCTTCACTTGGTGTTTATTGACTTGGAAAAGGCGTATGACAAGGTCCCTACGGAGGTTCTTTGGAGATGCATGGAGGCAAGAGGGGTCCCGATGGCGAACATCAGAGCGATTAAGGACATGTATGAGGGGGCAAAGACTCGGGTAAGAACAGTGGGAGGAGATTCTAAGCATTTCCCGGTCTTGACAGGGTTGCACCAGGGATCAACTCTTAGTCCGTTTTTATTCGCTTTGGTGATGGATGTGTTGATGCGAAAAATACAATGTGAGGTGCCTTGGTGTATGCTTTCCGCAGATGATATAGTTTTGATTGATGAGTCGCTACAAGGGGTTAATGATAAACTGGAGGTTTGGAGGCAAGCCCTGGAGTCTAAAGGTTTCAGATTGAGTAGGACCAAGACGGAGTACTTAGAGTGCAAGTTTAGTGACTCGAGGCAAGAGCAGAAGGTGTTAGTGAAGTTGGATTTCCAAGCGGTTTGCAAGAGGGAGAGTTTTAAGTATCTCGGGTCTACGATTCAGGGAAACAGAGAGATAGATGAGGATGTCTTCCACCGTATTGGGGCTGGTTGGTTGAAATGGAGGCTCGCTTCAAGAATTCTATCCGATAAGAAGGTGCTCCTCAAGCTGAAAGATAAATTCTTTAGAGTTACAGTCCGGCCTGTTATGTTGTATGGAGCGCAGTGTTGGCCGGTTAAAAATTCTCATATCCAAAAGATGAAGGTGGCGGAAATGAGGATGTTGCGTTGGATGTGTGGATTCTCTAGGGTTGACAAGTTTAGGAATGATATTATTCGGGAGAAGGTGAGAGTGGTGTCAGTGGAGGAAAAGATGCGGTAAGTGAGGTTGAGATGGTTTGGTCATGTGATGAGGAGGGGCACGGATGCCCCAGTTCGTAGGTGTGAGTGGTTGGCCTTGGATGGCTTCAAGCGGGGTAGGGGTAGGCCGACGAAATACTGGAGAGAAGTGACTGAGGACATGACTCTGGATAAGAAAATATGGAGGAATAGCATTAGGATAGAAGGTTAAGGGTTTGGTTGAGGCGTTGTCAGTATTAGGTGGACTTTGGGGTCTTGTGTTTGGCAACGTACAATTTTTTGTGGATGTCGTACCGTTGTTATTTTATTGTGTTCTAGGATTTTCATGCTTTTGTATGCTGTCTTCTAACTTGAGCTGGGGGTCTATCGGAAACAACCTCTCTACCTCTTTAGAGGTAATAGTACGGGCTGCGTACACTCTACCCTCCCCAAACCCCACTGTGTGGGAATATACTGGTATGTTGTTGTTGTTGTTGTTGTCTTCCGGCATTTATTGTTATTTAGAGAAAGTAAAAAATGCAAAGAACCAAGTATTAATTTTTTATTTTCCTAAAAAGTGTTCTCCATCATTTTGGTCTTTATACAATAAAATCTTCCTAAATTAATACTTAGCAAATTAATAATATTTTTCTCCAATTTTGACTTGAGACAGTGAAAAAGTTATTGATTTCGATAAGAGAATACGTTAATATATTTTCGAAAGACCCTTATATAAATATATGGTCCTACTATTATTATAAAGGAAAAATCTTTTTGGCCCAAGTTTGGCCACAATAGAAAATAAGTTCAATAATCACAAAAATACCTAAACTTTGATCGGATTTTCAGTTGAGCATATTGAACTTTGCGGGGGTCCTATCACCCCTAAACTTTTTTTTCATATTTTAATGGCTGTCACACCCCTTTTTAACCAAAAGAATTAATTTTAGAGTTTTGAAAGGGTTTTAATTATTAAAGTGATAAAAGATGAAAATTTGTTTAAAAAAGGACTATTTACATTTTTATTCAGAGTCACCACTTAGCATAATCCGATGTGCCAAGTCTCATTTGAAAGATCCTTTTCAAAATGATTTAACTCTTTAAAACTGGTTTGCGAACAGAGATTTCGGCTAAGGAATTCTGTTGCCCGAGAGGAAGGTGTTAGGCACCCCTGAATCCCATAGTTCGACCACGGTCGCTTGGCGGAGCTTATCGGAAACATAAACCATGCAAAAATACATAAACAATCATTCAAGCAAACAGAACAAAACAATCCAAATTTTAGTGTCCAGTCCTATTATTACAATCCCGAAATAGAAAAATGCGAAAATATAAACCTACTCTATTCTATGTTAATTCTAAACTACACTCCATTGCTTTCTCCACCCGATGTTTCGGGCCTTGATCGTGCGTCGTCTTTAAGTACATGGTACTTCCGGGCATTCCTCGGATAAATCAATACAAATCGCTCAGGGCATTCTCCGGCAAATAAATACAATTTAAATTTCATTAGATAAACTAGAAAAGCATTCAACACATTCAACATTCCACTCATCCAATCCAACATCATTCCTAACTTTGCCTACCCGAACTTAAACTTTTGTCTATTCATTCGATGGCCTAATCATGATACTGTCACATTCGACCTTTGTATTTGTTCCAAAATAACCAACAACAATAAATCAAGACTAAACAATATTCATTTTTATCAATTCCGATCATCCAACCCCCACATTCCCTTTTAACACTAAATTTCAATAAATTCAAGATTACTATTTCAACAATCCACAATCATCTATTCAACGAAATTGAGCAAAATAAATTAATATCACTCAATATCCAACTAAATCTCACACAAATCAAAACACATATGATGAACTAAAATGAGAAGAGATAGAATCGGACCTTTTGATGACTGATTTTTGTCGATAATAATATTTAATAAAATCCGAACTTGGAACCTCAAATAAAATAACCTCAACCGCGATGAATACAACTCAAGAAGAGAACCAATAAATTCTGCCTAGCCGGAGCTTCGACGAGCGTCGACAGAACAGAGAACAGATAAAACTACTTAGGTTTTGAAGATGGTGACGTCTTTTTAGTGAGAAGCGGCCGAAATATCCCAAAATCCCCATATTTCCTTTTCCGTTCAACGTGAAGTCTCGATCCTCCTCTCTCAAATCTCTCTCTCTTTGCTGCTCCCTCTCCCGTTCTACTCCCTTTTCTGGGTGGTATATTTGGTCAATTTCTAAGTATTGTATGTGGGTGTATGGTGGTGAATCAAAGAGAAGAAGATGATGTTGCCTCTGTTCGGTAGAGCTGGTTCACATTTGAGGAGAGTTCAATGTGTATGTGCCTTTGTTGCGTTTTTAATGGTATGGTGTGTATGGTTGCTGTTTGTATATAATTATGTGTGTAGTGTGAGAATCTATGAGAATTGAGAGTGTATGAATTGTATATGGCAGTGCAGTTGTTGTTGGAAAAGTGGGGCGGGCAGCCTAGTGGGTGGATTAGGTGAGGGTGAGGGTAGGTAGGGGGAAGGGTAGGTAGGGGTAGGGGATAGGTAGGGAGAGACAAATTAGTAGAAATTAATTTTTTGGGACGGACAAAATTACGTGTCTACATCATGCCCCCTTTGAATGTAAACACAAAGTGTTTATAGCCAAAGAAGTAGACAACGAGATAGAATTTTATCCCGAGCATTATTTAAAAGAAAGAAACAAAAGGGAGGAAGCCAATCGAGTCTTGATTTTGGGCATTCTACCTGTCTTAAGTTATCTGATAGTCAAGTCACATGTAGTTCCAGGGTTGAAAAGGAGGTGGACTATACCGAGTTGGAGAGTCGAGTGAAGTCCCATTGTGGTGCCAATCTGCGGCACTGTTATTACATCAAAAATAAAATTACAAAAGATCTATATATAGAACATCTCTTGATTCTTGTCTCGGGTTTTCGATGCTTTCAAAAGTGACAAAAGATCTGAACATCTTTCGGTTGACCTTGAAAATAGATTCTTTCTACATACAAAATTTGGTGTTGGAGATGAACTCAAAGTTGGCCATGTTTGGCAGGTGGTATCTTTGAACTTGAACCTGGATTTGAAATTCTTTACCTTATTTTTCAGGCGGGCTCCTGATTTGCAATTTTTCACCTTGTTGCTTGGATTTCCGTATATTCACCTTGTTGTTTAACTTTCAGTTTCATCACCCTATTTTTTAGGCGGTCTCCTGACTTGCTATTTCATCAATTTTTAGTTTCATCACCCTGTTCTTCAGGCGGGCTCCTGAAATCACAATAAAACTAGAAGGAGAATTATCCTAAACAAAGATCATGATAAAAAATGATTTCATTGTTTGAAATTACGGTCCCATTTTCCAAGAGGGTCCAGAACAAAAAGTAAAAAGAGGGTCCTGAACAAAAAGTAAAATCCCATTTTCCAGGAGGGTCCTGAACAGAAAGTAAAATTATATTTTTCAGGAAGGTCCTGAATAGAAAGTAAATTCCCATTTTTCAGGAGGGTCCTGAACAGAAAGTAAATTCCCAGTTTTCAGGAGGGTTCTGAACCGAAAGTAAATTTCCATTTTTTAGGAGGGTCCTGAACATAAAGTAAAATCCCATTTTTCAGGAGGGTCCTGAACAGAAAGTAAAGTCCCATTTTCCAGGATGGGCCTGAACAGAAAGCAAATTCCCATTTTCCAGGAGGGTCCTGAACATAAAGTAAAGTCCTATTTTTCAGGAGGGTCCTGAACAGAAAGTAAATTCCCATTTTCCAGGAGGGTCCTGAACATACAGTAAAGTCCCATTTTTCAGGAGGGTCCTGAACAGAAAGTAAAGTCTCATTTTTCGAGGGGGTCCTGAACAGAAAGTGAAATCCCATGGATGTGCATTTCCAATGGTAGCTGAATTAAGTCGAGAAAATTTGCCCCTGTTTCGACAAATAAAATTTTTCAGTTAAAACTTAGTGGTGGCTTGCAGCACTTGGCTTCCCAGATATTTGCTCCATCACTCGTTCCTTTTATCTTTGTTTCAGATTACTTACACTTTCCCTTGTCTTGTCGCATCATTGACCTAAATCAGATCGAGGGTAATGACCTTGACTCAAGCACCGAGTTTCTGTTCTGCCATGCCTCTGAGATGCACCTTTTGACATCTGATACTCCCATAAATCCATCAACCTGTCGGTTGATAAACTACCTTATCCTTGCTTTGAATTATAATCGTGTTTCTCTCATGTACTGGTCTTGGCTTTCCTCATACAATTGGGAAGACTGATAGCAAGTTTTGAAGTGCTTTCTTACTTGTTTTGACACAGAATAGACTCAAAAATGTAAAGAAACGACAGTGAGTTTCTTTTGATAAAATACATAAAAGGACAAAAGCATGAATCTGTAAATGAAAGAAAAAGGGCAATGTCCCTCAGAAAACTTATCTGAATATGGCAACCAACTCCAATGACTATGACATGCATTTTGGATTGAGCTGCCTGATCTTCCTATCCAAACTTTCCATTTGCTGTTAAGCTCATGCCTTTTCCTCTGAATTACTTTTTCAAACCCGTTGGACTCGTACAATTCCTTTAATTGATGACATCTTGAAATATTTTTGCTAAAAGCCTCTTTTCTTTTTACTTTTCTCAAACTCGCCATCGTCTTACGGTGCCCGTGGGGGTTTTCACCAATAAGACTCTCTCATTTTTTATTTCTCTCAACTAACCATCGCCTTATGGTGCCCGTGAGGGTTTTCACCAATAAGACTCTCTCTCTTTTTAATTTCTTTCCTGATTCCTTATGCTGAGGAAGACAAGTAGTTTCCAAAATACATCATCATATACATTACATTCTTAGCCTTAAAATTCTTAAAGATTGATCTGAAGGTCTTTCTTTGGTTGTAGCTTGGATTTTGGATAGGGTTAGAAACAAAGGATAGCATGAGGCTCAAACGACACTTGAAGTGGGGTAGGACTTACAACTTTTGGAATCAACTCAAACAATGAGGATTAACTTATGCCCCAGTTTTTGGCTGGACAATTATAAATTGTTTATTTGGTTGGACCGAGCCCCGAATAGGACAGCCTACGTATCTCACTCCCGAAAGAGGAGAATCAGGCCGCACGTAGCTCCATCCGCTTATTCTTTGTTTTAGTTTGATTTTTTTTATTTCTTGAAACTTTATTTTTTGACTCTGTTTTGATTCCAAAAGACGGGTATGAAAGAAAAATAAAACTAAGCTCAAACGAGGTAAACAAAGGATGACACAATGTTTGGATAGCAGAATGAAATACCTTCATCATATCAATTTTAAAAAAATGCTAGTACTAAACATACAATAGAACCAACAAGGAATAAAATATCATACATAATATCTTTTGACTGCATCTGCATTGATAACCATTTCTGCCATTTTGCCTTCAATATCTGTCAAATATAAGGCTCCATTGGGCAACACTTTCTTCACAATAAAGGGACCTTTCCAATTTGGAGAGAACTTGCCTTTCGCTTTGATCTGATGAGGAAGGATACGCCTCAATACCAACTGACCAACTTTAAAATGTCTGGGCTATACCTTTTTGTTATACGCTCGAGCCATTCTCTTCTGATACAATTGGCCATGACATACCAACATCTGTCTTTTTTCATTAATCAAGCTCAACTGTTCCAATCGAGTTTTGACCCACTCGTCATCATCAATCTCTGCTTCGATAATGACTCAAAGAGAGGGAATTTCAACTTCTACAGGAATGACTGCTTCTGTTCCATACACCAATAAATATGGGGTTGCCCCTATTAAAGTACGAACAGTAGTGCGATAACCTAGTAGTGCAAACTATAACTTATCATGCCATTGCTTGTACCCTTGTACCATTTTCTGCAGTATCTTCTTGATATTCTTTTCAGCGGCTTCCACAACACCATTTGCTTTTGGACGATATGGAGTGGAATTTCGATGTGCGATCTTAAATCATTGACACAGTTCTTGCATCAAATGACTGTTGAGATTGGCAGTATTGTCTGTAATGATAATCTTCAGAATTCCAAACCTACAAATAATATTGGTATGAACAAAATCTACTACCGTCTTCTTTCTTACTGACTTGAAAGTTACTGCTTCTACCCACTTTGTGAAATGATCAATGGCCACCAAAATAAATTTATGTCTATTTGATGTCTTCGGCTCAATCGGTCCAATCACGTTCATTCCCCAAGCTATAAATATCCATTGAGCAGCCATTGCGTGCAACTTAGCAGGAGAAGAATGTATCAGATCACCATGTACTTGGCATTGATGACTCTTTTGAACAAATCGAATAGAATCCTTCTCTATAGTAAGCCAGTAATAACCTATGCGGAGAATCTTCCTTGACAAGACATAACCGGTCGTATGCGGCCCACATACTCCAGAGTGTATTTCAACCATGATTATTGAGGCTTTTTTTGCATCCATACACCTCAAAAGTCCTAGATCTAGGGTTCTCTTGTATAAGATTCCCCCATTTAAGAAAAATCCACTAGCCAAACGTCTAATAGTCCTCTTTTGATCACTGGTGGCATGTGTTGGGTAGTCTTCTGACTGAATGTATCGCTTGATATCAAAGAACCAAGGTTCTCCATCGAGCTCTTCTTCAACCACATTACAGTAAGTATGTTGATCACGACTCTGTATATGCACTGGGTCGTTGTAGGCTTTATCAGGATGCTGGATCATTGAAGATAGAGTGCCTAAATCATCTGCAATCTCATTGTGAATTCTCGAAATATGCCTAAAGTTTACTGACACAAACCATTGACATAGTTTTTGCAAGCATTGTTGATACGGTATGAGCTTTAAATCTCGCGTCTCCCAATCACATTGAATCTGATGGACGAGAAAATCTAAATCTTCCAATACTAATACTTCCTGGACTCCCATATAAAAAGCTAACCTCAAACCTAAAATGCAAGCTTCATATTCTGCCATGTTATTGGTACAATAAAATCGAAGTTGCGCTGTTACCGGGAAATATTGCCCCAATTCAGAGATAAGAAGTACACATATTCTAACTCCATTCATGTTGACAGCTCCGTCAAAGAAGAACTTTCAACCTGGATCAACATCTATAATGATTTCATCAATACACACACATTTTCATCAGGAAACTATGTTTTTAATGGCTCGTACTCTTCATCAATGGGATTCTCAGCAAAATGATCTGCCAAGGCTTTGGCTTTCATGGTAGTTCGAGTCACATATATAAGGTCAAACTCGGTAAGCAATATTTTCCACTTTGCTAATGATCGGTCGGTATAGGCCTCTGAAAGATATACTTCAAAGGATCCATGCGGGAGATGAGATAAGTAGTGTAGGATGAAAGATAATGCTTTAACTTCTGTGCTATCCAAGTCAGGGCACAACACGTCCTTTCAAGAAGAGTGTACCTACCCTCACATGCTGTGAACTTCTTGCTAATATAATAAATAGCCTGCTTCTTTTTGCCCGTGACATCATGTTGATCCAACACACAACCGAACGAATTGTCCAAAATCGATAAGTACAAAATCAACGACCTGCCAGGATCGATTGGCACTAGTACCGGTGGGTTTGAAAGATATCTTTTGATTTTATCGAATATTTCTTGACATTCTACAGTTCACTCAACAGCAGCACTCTTCTTCAGCAACTTGAAAATGGGCTCACAAGTGGTTGTTAGTTGAGTAATGAACCTACTGATTAGATTAGTCTACCAAGCAAACTCATCACCTCTGTTCTATTCTTGGGCGGAGGCAGGTCCTGAATGGCTTTGATCTTCAAAGGATCCAATTCAATATCCCGACGGCTGACTACAAACTCCAATAACTTTCCGGATGGAACTCCAAATACACATTTTGCCGGATTGAGCTTGAGATTATACCTGCAAACCCTCTCAATGAACTTTCTTAAATCTTTAACATGGCCAGCCTGAATCTTTGATTTAATAATCACATCATCTACATAGACTTTAATCTCCCTATGCATCATATCATGAAACATAGTGGTTATGACTCTCATGTATGTTGCTCCAGCATTCTTCAAACCGAATGGCATTACTCGATAACAATAAGTCCCCCATGGTATGATAAAAAATGTCTTTTTCGTATCTTCATCATCCATAATGATCTGGAGGTATCCGACATAGCAATCCACAAAAGAGGCTACCTCATATTTAGCGCAGTTGTCCAATAAAATATGGATATTGGGCAGCGAAAAATCATCCTTCAGACATGCTCTATTTAAATCATGGTAATCAACACATACTCAAATTTTGCCGTCTTTATTTGGGACAGGAACAACATTGGATAACCATGTAGGATAACGAGCTACTCGAATGACTTTGGTTTCAAGTTGTTTCATGATTTCCTCTTTGATTTTGATACTTACATCATTTTAAACTTCCTCAACTTCTGTTTCACAGGGGGGAGGTAGGATCAGTTGGCAATTTATGAGTCACTAATTCTGTGCTTAAACCAGGCATATCATCATAAGACCATGGAAAAATATCCTTATAATCAATTAATGCTTGAATTATTCCATCTTTTAGCTGTGGCAAATCATGTACACTGATTTTAGTTTCCCCAATATCTTTTTGATTCCCTAGTTTGATTGGCTCAGTTTCATTCAAATTAGGATTTGGTTTGTCTTCAAACTGTTCCAACTCTTTGCTTATTTCTTCTAGTGCCTCTTCTTCATCATATTCCCCCTCTTGCTTCATTATATATTGATTAGTTTAGATTTTAAGATCAGGCTTAAAATTTTGCATGCATGTCATGTCATTAGAGACAGCATAAAGAGAACAGTATAAAGAAAAGACAAAACAAAATACATTAGACTCAAAATAAAAGGGACATTGTATTTCATTAAAAGGGAAAGACAGAAGGATTTAAACACAAACAACAAAATATAAACAAGCTAAACTCTGAGTTACAACCCTGGAATAACCTGAAAAACTGAAAGAAAAATAAAATGAACTACCAAAACTCCCTTCTGAAGGGGAGAAGAGTGATTTCCTAATTATTGAGACGGATAGCTGGACCCATGAACTGCATATCTAACTTACTGGTACCTTCTCTTACTTCAACCATGTCAACTTCAATCAACTAGTTCTGGAAGTCATCAACCAATTAAGCTTCAAATTCTACAGGCTTCGTGACACCGCTTTTGACAAATGACTCACTGAGTAGCGACATTGGGCGGGGGAGTGACCATGCTTTTTTTCCTTTCCTTGGCCTTCTTCAGATCTTCTACCGTAGGTTCAAAACCCCGAACAAAAGTGCCCATGCTCTCTCTCGGACATATGGGATGAACTGTACCATGCAGAGACACTTCCAAACCCCTTCCTGGCTTGAATCCATATTTTAACATTTCATTTATCATCATGATAGAAGTCGGAGACAATTGTGGCCCTGGAATAACCTGCCCTTCAAAGATACGATACACCGACACTTTATCAAAAGTTTGATAGACAAATGTCTCCTCTACGTTGTTTGCTTCAATAAGAGACAAGGGAGAATCTTCGTAGGCGGACAAATCCCCTTCACCATGAATAACCACTTCTTTCCTGTCATGCTCAAACTTGATCATTTGGTACAATGTAGATATAACTTCCTTGTCCTTGTGGATCCATGATCTTCCCAACAACAGATTGTAAGAGGAGTCGATATTCAATACTTTAAACTCTATGGTGAATTCAACAGGCCCTATAATCAACATCAGTTCTATTTCACCAATGGAGATTGATTTTTCTCCATTGAAAGCCCTGACACATACATTGTTGGGTCTGATCCTCTTAACACCAATGTTTAATTTTGGCAAGGTAAAAATAGGGCAAATATTTGTGCCAGAACCTCCGTCAATCATGACATGAGTGATGTATAAATCTTCACACTTTACGATAATGTAAAGACCCCGATTATACCCCGTACCTTCAACTGGCAATTCGTCATCAGAGAAGCTGATTCCATTTACTTCAAAGATTTTTCTGACCATTTTCTTAAGCTGATTTATCGTAATCTCCCTAAGAACGTATGCTTCATTCAATACCTTCAGTATAATGTCACGATATTCCTTGGAATGCAACAGCAAAGATAAGAGAGAAATTTGAGCAGGGGTCTTCTTCAACTGATCTATTATTGAATACTCTGGCAATTTCATCTTTTTTAAAAATTCTTCAGCTTCTTCTTCAGTGACAGACTTTTTGAGAGATGAAGGCCCGCTCACCACTAGCTTGGGCTTCCTCAAACCTTCAGGCATTAAGCATCTTCCTGACCAAGTCATACCCTCTACCTCATCTACTTCTTTCTCAACTTCTTTCCCCTGATAAGTCATCACAGTTTGTTTATAGTTATAGGGCACCTTTTTCATATCAACTATCGGAGTTGGGTCACTGTTTTAATGATAATAGGCTATAAGTGCTCCTTTCACTGTCAAGATAGGCTTACCCAGAGCTCCTACCACCGTCAACTTAGGTTTGTATTGACTTAAACCAATATCTTTTCTGGCGCCTTGTACTGTGATCACGGGTTTCTTTGCGCTCTCTTGGACTTTATCTTCTCCCATTCCTTCCTGGCTTAATGACATTGCTTTCAATGAATCTGCTGCATTCACCGATTTGTCCTTATTGGTCTGTATTCTTAGAATAGGCTTATAACACATCGACGATTCTTTGCCATCATATATTAACTCCAACATATTGGTTTCAGCATGGGTTGGCAATGGATTTTGGTTAATGTTTGGAACTTCCGGGGCCTAGACCAAAATCTGAATTGTGTCGATTAAATCTTGGACAACTCTCTTTAATAACCAACATTTCTCGATATCATGGCCTGGCATGTCAGAACAATACACACACCTTAAGGAATAATCAAGATTCCTCGGAGGTGTATTTGAGAGCCTTCATTGGATTGGGCTCAAGACCTCTATCTTTCTCAACCTATCAAACAAGTTAGCATATGACTCCCCAAGAGGTGTGAACTAATTTTTGAATGTCTTCTCTTTCTTATAATCAGGCCTAGGTTGGAAACCATGTCTGGAGTGGTTTTGGTAATTTGGTGGGGCTGATGGACGATTTTGTGAAGCTTATGCACACCATTACGGGTAAGAAGAGGTTTGGACATATGGATGCCCGCTATATACTGGGTACGGGGGTAGTGGAATAGAATATAGTGGGTTTTTTGCAGGATAGTAATGGTGGGGAGGAACATATGCAGCTTGGGCATAGGCTTGGGGTTGGGATTGGGGATAAGGGCGAGGTGGTCTTTTGGGATAGGAATGAGTTCCAGCTACAACAGTTGCCACATACTCTTTCTTCTTCTTACCTCTGAACCCTCTAGAGCCACTTTGAATTGCTTGGGTGGTGGATTTCAATGTGGCACAACTCACTATCCAGCCGATCTTAATTCTTTTCTCTATCATCTCTCCCATTTTGAGGACTTTGATAAAAGACTTTCCCATTGCCGAAAGTAAATATTGAAAATAGGTGTAATCCTGTGCCTGAATGAAGACCTCTACCAGTTTACTCTCCTTCATTGAAGACTTTACCCTGGCAGTCTGTTCATGCTATATTATCGCGTATTCCCTAAAGCCTTCAGTATTTTTCTTCTTCATGTTGACCAAAGATTTTTTGTCAGGAATCAGGTCGATGTTATACTGAAAATGTTGTACAAACTCAATAGCTAAGTCATTCCAGCTGTTCCATTTGTCAATATCCTGATCGACAAACCATTCTAAAGCCAGATCGAAAAGACTCTCGCTAAAGAAAGCTATGAGCAACTCTTCCCTTCCTCCTGCAACCCTCAATTAGTTGCAATAATGTCTCAAGTGCACCATGGGATCATCGTGCCTAGCATACTTCTCAAATTTGGGCATTTTAAAACCAATGGGAAGGTTAACGTCTGGGAACATACAAAGATCTTTATAGGAAACACTCTTATAACCTTTGATTCCCTGCAAATTTCTCATGGCCTATTCCAAACTTTTCAGTTTTTGCGCCATGACTTCTTGTTCCTCTGTTGCAACAGGCTTCTTCATACGAAATGGAAATACAGGTGACTGAGTGTACCCATACGGTTCATTCATCCTAAAAGTAGGTTCCGGGGCATAATACTAATCATTCAAAACCTTCAATATTGGTTCACTAGTAGACCGAGGGAGTACCATTGTCAGATGCACAACATAGGTGGGAGCTTCACATGGTGGCGGAGCCACGAACATAGGCGCTGCAGGTGGTGCCGGCTGAGCAACAGGCCTTGGTTGGGGAACTACCAAGGGCATACTAGGGGTGCCAGGATAATATTGACACGGAGTGAATCATGGCGCGTGCACAGGTGACTCAGTGGGAGCAAAAAATTACGCCTGAGAGAGCGGTGGACAATTAGAGATATTTCCAAGATCTTCGGGGAGTGGAGGAGGAGGCATTTCGCTTGCCCACGCCCGGTGCAAATATATCAATTGTTGACTGAGCCTTACTACCTCATCATTGCGTTCTGAACTTTTTTCTCTAGGATCCTGATCCGGGTTAATGAGCAAATTTTCAATCTCCCTGCTAGTCATGCCAAGCTTTCCTCTTGATCTAGTGAAGTATGGGTGACTAGCCAGAGTGCTACAATATCAACCACTTTTATCTGAAAGAACATGCTCATCAAAGACAACACCCATTAGGATTAGGTCACACAACAAGCATAGGAATCACATTTGCAAAGATTGTAATTGATTCATGCGTATTTCTACCAACCTTTGAGGGTAGCGAGGTCATTTTAACATCATCCTAATCTTTCTTCTATGCCAAATTGCTTCTTTCCTCCAACGACACCTTTTTTTTTTATTTTCACCCTTACTTCTCTCTTCTTTTCATCAGTCTCTTTTCTTTCACCTTATTCTCTCGTCACTCTTTCTATTTTTTCCCTCTCTCGCTATCTACCTTATTTTTAATCATTATTATGGATTTTTCTTTTCTTTAAAAGAGGAAAAATAATGAAGAACGAAGAATCAAAATGATTAGATCGAACCCACAAGTAGGTTGCCTACGTATCATGTTGTACATGAATTAGATCTTGTGTAGTTCGGGAAGTCTTGCCGAAGCATCACAAAGTTGAAGATTTTTGATTGATTTTTTTTTACGAAGAACACACAATAGAAAACAACACCACAACATCACTACATTTCATAAAAGATACAACTAAAACAAACTTCTAATTTAAGACAACTTTGAAACTAATTAACAAATACGAAACAACACTCTAGACCCATAGGACAATATACGTAACTTTCCTAATAAAGACTCCAATGTTAAAACAAACTTGACACCGACTTAACAAAGACACAACAATACAAATGACAAAAACAAAGGACTCAAAAATAAAAGAAATAAAGTGCTCCTTCAAATTGCTGCACTGCGTGATGGCCCTGACTGAGATGGACCTGTCTGTGGAGTTCTCGCTCTCCCATTCAAACTTTGTAGCATATCCTGCAATGTATCATTAATGCTTGGAAAGAATCTCCTGGCACGTATTCCTGCCTCTTGAGGGGTACACCTAAACAGATTTATCTGATATCCTTCCATAGTTGTAAGCAAACCTAATAATTGAACCTTCCTGTATTCTCTCTCTAGGTTACGCTGGCAATGGTCTATTGACACCTCGAGGAATATATTGTAGCCTAATTCTATATCTGGAAGTGTATCCTAGATTATCCAAACCTTCTTTGAGAGAATCTACACCCATTTTCGTTGCATTAAGCCAGAATTGCTCATATCTGATTTCCCCTTTTACTATATTCTTAAAATACTCGACATACTTTTGAAGATCCATTATTAGTGAAATGTCCTAAAGTCTACCCAATTGAAGCATTACCCTACTCATATTGTAAAGTCTAGTGCATTTGAGCCCAATCAGAATAAGAAGAGGTTGCATGCGACATCCATACAAGATTACCTTCGGATTGAGCCAACGATAAGTCCAAAGGATATTTTCATGAGTTCTTGCTTTAAGAAATTTGACCCAAGCATTGACTCCTATAGGCAACGAGAACTTATCAAAATACATTCTTTGTTCGATGGCGTTCAGTCGCTTGTTTAAACAACGATCAATCACATCAGGTCTGACCAAAGAAGGAGTGTGCAAATGTTCCATCATCCATAATTGTAATATCAAATTGCTTTATTCAAAAAATTGCAGCCCCCCTCTTACCTCGGTCAAAGCCTTATATAGTTCCACCAAAATCATAGGTACGATAGTAACTCCATCCTTTTTCTTGAACAAGGCCATCACTACTGATTGAAAATGGATGTTGATACGCCTTTCATCTAATGGGAACACTAAATTACCTAACAACGCCAAACAAAAAACCTCAAGATGCCGTTTTTCCCAATTCTTCTTGGTAGTACAAAATTCATCCCAAAAGTGATCAAAACCATCTGGAGACCCGAATCTACCGAACAAATAATCTAAGGAAATCCAAGATTATTTCAAGGACCCTAGGTATTTATTTGCCTTCAAACTGCAAAGCTCGAGAAATCTCCTGCTAGAATGATTTCGATCTAGGATTAACTTCTTACCGATATATGGCAAATGAAACAGACTAGATATTTCTGCCAGGGTAGGCGTCATTTCTTTCTAAATCCCAGAAGGTCGATGCGGCCTCTATCAGATCTAGTCAGGGTGTGATATTAAAAAACAATGTAAGATTGCCTAACAATTTTTCTATCTCATAACTTTCAGAGTAGTTGAGCATACCCCACTATTTGATTAACTTTTTGGGCACCTTGGAAACCATTAAGACTCTAGACCCTGTGGACGGCTCCATCCTGTAACAATACACAGAGTTATGACTCATGATTCAATAAGGGAAAGAGAATTCCCAGCCCTCGAGATTCTGACACAAAGAAGTATCACATAACACAGGGACAAGCCGACCTATAACTCAAAATCGCCGAATGGAAACGCTAAGAAGACTCAACCTAGCTAGCTATGACCGCTAACAAATACTTTACTAAGCAGAAAATGGACCTTAATTAGTACTAGGACAACAATTGAACTTAAAAGATTACCGGATCCACCGAGGGCTGCCTACACATCCCGCCCTGAGAGATGAGAATCAGGTATGCGTAGTTCATCCAGATTGGACAAATAAAGATTAGACAAATGATTGAACCCTAACCTAAGAGACACGACCATAAATTGATACAAATCAGTCCACCAAGATGCCAAAATAGTCCACAAAACGTGAGAAGAACAAGCAACACAAAGGGATACAAGATGACAAACACAAAAACACACGGATTTGCAAAATAATAAAAGGATAGACAGTGAGACCAAGATTATTACAAGATTAAGAACCAGTATATTTCAACATTAACCCCTAATGAATGTAATAATCAAAACCACACTCTTACGGTGACCGCCAAGGTAATCGATTCACCTTAAGATCCACCGTTTCCAAGCAAAGAACAATATTGGCTTTTCCAAGCCCTATACTAAGAATGACTTTTCCAAGTCCTAACTAAGACTATACTAAGGTGGTCTACTCTCAAGAGAGAGGATTTCAAGTGTTTCAATCTTTCATCTTTCAAAAACTAACTAGCAAATGAACTAATAGAACCTATTTATAGTCTAACTTATTACATAACAAAATGACCATAATACCCTTAATGAAAAGGGGTGGTCATGGAGTGTTACTTGGACAAGGCTAAGTGACCAAAATGCCCTTAATGAAGGTCCAAAACTGTGAGTCCTCAATTTTCAATCCTCCAAGCAATCTTCCACACATGGGATTGCTCTTTGGTGTACTCAAATCGGTCGCTCCATGTAGGATCCCGTGTCCTCAATGCGACCAAAGCTTGATTCTCCACATACTGACTTCGAATGATGTCATCGAAAGCTAAGGTGGCCATTTGAATCGTATCATAAAAAGACGGCAAACAATGTTAAAAAATCTTTTTGGGTTTTCCAAATTGATACTTTACATAAACCAGACACCAACAACAGTGAAAGAAAAATCTTTTTGATATTTTCGTTATATGAAATGTACAAAACTTCTATCATTTTTTTTTAAAATAAATTCTTCCAAAAAATCTTTTTGATTGAATTTTTGAATTTTGAATTTTGAATATTTACTAAAGAAGACAAAGGAAAATCTTTTTGATGCTTTTATGACAAATAAGTGCAAAAATATAAAAAATCTTTTTGAATTTTAAAAAACAAAAGCCATAAAGAACTCTAAAACTATGACACTCTCTTTTTCTTTTCGATCTCACTTTTTCTTTCTTTTTTCTCTTTTTTTTTTTCAAATATTTTGTCTACACACTTTACATCTAACACATGCTTTTTCCAAATCAGTCTGTCGAATGACCATGTTACCCTCAGAGATGCAAAGATTTAGCACGTAGAGATGCTTTAGAGGTGAGTCTCCTACAAAGGGCCACACGGGTCCCGCTAGGTCTCGATATGATGCAAATAAGCATTACCTAAAGGTTGACCTATGCTGGGGTTCACTAACAAGGCCGGGAGCGTATGATCGATAGTGGCGGCGATAGATTTCCACCCACTTCATACGTCTGATGGCTTCCCCTCCTAAAATAAGGGTGACTCAACTAGAGTTCGTGTACACGAAGTGCACTCCGAGAATTGTTGCAGAAAGAATTGACTTGAGTTGTGCAAGTGATGCCAAATATAAAGCGGTAACACATAAAGAAAAAATGTTAAACAAAGAACACGTAGGCACTCAACAATGGTAAACAATAACACAAAACAGCACAAACAAAATATCTATATACCTATAGTGCCAAATTAAGTCGATACAACTCCCAAAAAATAAGCTCAAATAATTTAGTATTCCCCAACAGAGTCACCAGAGCTGTCACACCTCTTTTTTTAACCAAAAGAATTGATTTTACAGTTTCGAAAGGGTTTTAATTATTAAAGTGACAAAAGATGAAAATTTATTTCAGAAAGGACTATTTATATTTTTATTCAGAGTCGTCACTTGACATAATTCGATGTGCAAGTCACCTTTGAAAGATTCTTTTCAAAATGATTTGACTCTTTAAAACTGATTTGCAAATAGAGATTCCGACTAAGGAATTCTGTTGACCGAGAGAAAGGTGTTAGGCACCCCTCAATCCCGTGGTTCGACCACGGTCACTTGGTGAAGCTTATCGGCTAATTTGACATTACAAATGTATAAACCACACAAAAATACATAAACAATCATTCAAGCAAACAGAACAAAATAATCCAAAATTTAGTGTCCAGTCTGATTATTACAAACCTGATATAGAAAAATTCGAAAACATGAACCTACTCTATTCTATGTTAATTATAAAATATACTCCA
Organism: Capsicum baccatum var. pendulum; assembly: GCA_030864225.1. Classification (NCBI taxonomy): domain Eukaryota; kingdom Viridiplantae; phylum Streptophyta; class Magnoliopsida; order Solanales; family Solanaceae; genus Capsicum; species Capsicum baccatum. The sequence continues at coordinate 235,765,010 of CM061556.1, read as the reverse complement.
TTGCTTTCTCCTCCCGACGTTCCGGGCCTTGATCGTGCATCGTCTTTAAGTACATGGTACTTTGGGACATTCTCCGAATAAATCAATACAAATCCCTCGGGGCATTCCCCGGCAAAAAAATGCAATTTCAATTTCATGAGATAAACTAGAAAAGCATTCAACACATTCAACATTCCACTCATCCAATCCAACATCATTCCTAAATTTGCCTTCCCGAACTTAAATTTTTGCCTATTCATTCGATGGCCTAATCATGATACTGTCACATTCGACCTTCTTATTTATTTCAAAATAATCAACGACAATAAATCAAGACTAAACAATATTTATTTTTATCAATTCCTATCATCCAACCCCCACATTCCATTTTAACACCAAATTTCATCAAATTCAAGAGTACTATTTCAACAATCCACAACCATTTATTCAACGAAATTGAGCCAAACAAATCAATATCATCCAATATTCAACCAAATCTCACACAAATCAAAACATATATGACGAACTAAAATGTGAAGAGATAGAATCGGACCTTTCGATGACTGATTTTCATCAATAATAATATTTAAGAAAACCCAGACTTAGAACCTTAAAAAAAAAATCTCAACCGCGACAAATCCAACTCGGTATAGAGAAGATTATTTAGAAATCAATTTGAAACAAAGAACCAGCGATAACAATGAACCCCAAAATGGAATCAAGAAGAGAAGCAATAAATTTCTCCTAGCCGGAGCTCTGGCGAGCGCCGACAGAACAGAGAATGGAGAAAACCACTCAGGTTTCAACGATGGTGACGTCTTTTTGGCAAGAAGCAGCCGAAAAATCCCAAAATCTTCGTATTCCCCTTTTTTGTTCAACACAAAGTCTCAATCTCTCTCTTTCTAATTTCTCTCTCTTTGTTGCTCCCTCTACCGATCTACTCCCTTCTCTGGGTGGTATATTTGGTCAATTTATAAGTATTGTATGTGGGTGTACGGTGGTGAATCGAAGAAAAGAAGATAATGTTGCCTCTGTTCAGTGGAGCTGGGTCGCGTATGGGAGGAGTTCAATGTGTATGTTCCTTTGTTGTGTTGTTAATAGTATGGTATGTATGGTTGTTGTTTGTATATAATTATGTGTGTAGTGTGAGAATCTATGAGAATTGAGAGTATATAAATTGTATATGGCTGTGGAGTTGTTGTTGGAAAAATGGGGCGGGCACATGAGGATGGCAGCCTAGTGGGTGGATTAGGTGAGGGTAGGGGTAGGTAGGGGGAAGGGTTAGTAGGGGTAAGGCATAGGTAGGGTGAGACAAATTAGTAGAAATTAATTTTTTGGGACGGACAAAATTACGTGTCTACAATGGCATATATCTGCCCACTTGGACAAGTGTAAATATGAGGTTGACGCGTGTATTACACGCGCCAATACACGTGTAAAAATGAGATTGGCGCGTGTATTAAACCTCCAGCCGCCGAAACTGAGTATAGAGCTTTTTTTTAGGGGGGGGGATTAAATCCACTTTAAAAAGTCTAGAGGGGTAATAGGACCCCGCAAAGTTCAGTATGCTCAACTGAAAATTCGGTTAAAGTTCAGGTATTTTTGTGAGTATTATCCGTAGAAAATATACATGTTCACACTATAAACTAGTTTCATTTTGGACATTTTTACCCTTTTATCTTAAAAGTTGAATATATTCTTCTATCCTATTCCCAATACATTGATTATGTTAATGAGCTTAATTATGGTTAATTTAAATATGAAAAGGTGTTTGTTTCATGATTTATATTCATTGTCAACTGGGAAAATGCATTTTCAATAATCTTTTTACTTAGGTAAATATATTTGTTTAAGTATTATTCATATTCATATGTGTATTTCTGAAAAATATATTAGCTAGAAGTCTCTAATTTTAATTAGTATAATTTTACACTTTTTCAAGTTAAGAAAAAAATAATTAGGTAGAGATCTCAATATTTCAGTGTAATCTTAGTCAATGTTTATTCTTTCATAGTAAGAATTTTATTTGTGACGATAAAAAATAACTAGTACTTTAATTCACATATGTTAAGTTTGAACATAATACCCTTGACTCTAGCTACGGCTGTTCAAAATTAAATCAAAACCAATAATCTGTAACGATAATTTGATTATTGGATTAATGGTTCGACTTATCGGATTACCAAATGTTAAGTGTGGCGAGTTGTTTTTGTCGTAATATTTTATAAATTATGCTTGAAAATTATTTAAATATATACATTAATTTTATTTAAGCGTAATAATTTAAAAAATAATTAATTAGAAATCATTTTAGTAACAAATATAAGTAATAATTCATGATTTATCTAATCGGCGTAATATAGAGGCAAACGACTTGTATGATTAACACTTACTGGTTCGACATATGTGAACTATATGCATGATTTCTATTAGTGTCGACGTTTACCAGATCTAAAGTGTGGTGAGTAGTCCTTATTGCAATATCTTACAAATTATGCCTGAGAATTATTTAAATATATATTTTAATTTTATGTAAATACAATACTTAAAAATAAATAATTAAAGGCCATTTTAGTAACAAATATAAGTAATGATTCACAATTTATCAAATCGGCGTAACATATGGGCAAAAGACTTGTACCATCAATATTTATGTCTCAGTCTCTTTGATTCGACACATATTGACTATATGCATAATTTTTATAATATGTCGAGACTTACCAGGTCTAAAATGTGTTGAGTTGTCATTATTGAAATATTTCACAAATTATATTTAAAAATTATTCAAATATATAGTTTAATTTTAATTTAACATAATAATTAAAAATAATTAATTGGAAGTAATTTTAGTAATAAATATAAGAAATGATTCACAATTTGTCAAATTAGCGTGGCATAAAGGCGAAAGACAATCAACAATTACGTCTAACTCCTTTTGGTTCAACATATATGAATTATATGCATAATTTCTATAACGTGTCGATATTTATCAGTTCTAAAGTGTGTTGAGTTGTCGTTATTGAAATGTTTCACAAATTATGTTTAAAAGTTATTTAAATATACAATTTACGTTTTATTTAAATATAACAATTAAAAATAATTAATTGATGGTTAATTTATATATATATATATATGTGTGTGTGTGTGTATGGAAAAATACTCGCAAAAATACCTGAAGTTTGACCGAATTACTAGTTGAGCATGCTGAACTTTGCGGGGGTCCTATTACCCCCCAAACTTTTTTTTTCGTATTTTAATAGCATATATCTTCCACTTGGCCCATTGCGTGTTAGTCACGCGCATTGAGCGCGTGAAACTGTTAAAAAACGTTCAAAACTTCTTTTTTTTTTTGCCAAATAGCCCCTAAATTTTCTATTTTTTTAAAGTTTTAAATTTTTTATTTATTTTTTCATTCTTCTCTCTTCTCTTCTATCTTCTTTCTATTTTCTCTCCAATAATGGAGTCTTCAACAATGGTTGCTCCATTGTTGAGTTGAAATTGAACACAATTTCATCACACACATACACATCCAAATGGTCATATTCAACACACTCAATTCAGTTACATCAATTTGATTCAATTTCAATACCCCCTTCCCCAAATGGGTCATCTTCAATTCCATCAAAATGACAAAATTTAACCCACCATTGCCACCACCAACCAACCACCATTGATCAGCCACCAACTAAGGGAAAAATCAAAAAAGAAAATTCACTAAGAGAGGGAAAAAATTATTCGTCGAAACTAGAAGCAAATTTGAATAATTCTTGAAGAAAGTTTTCAATTTGAAACTTTATTTCAAATTCAATTTCATACTTGAATTCAAATTCAATTTCTAGTTTTTAATTTCCAGTTTCATTGCGTTCAATGTGCCACAAATTATGTTGAATAGTCGAAAATTGAAATTTGAATTTAAATTTTCAATTTTTTGGACTTGAAATTTGTAATTAACTCAATGAAATCATTGAAATTTAATTTGTAGAAGGAATTTGAGTTGTAGAATCTTTATAATGGTGAAAAAATATTGAAAAGTGATAAAATGGAGAAGACAAAGCGTGTGTACTACACTTTCAAAGTCAAATCTGGGTATAACTTTGCGGGGGACAATTGATTCCACTTTAAAAAAATCTGGGGGGGGGGGGAGTAATTCCACTTAAAAAAGTATAGGTGTGTAATAGGACCCCCGCAAAGTTCAATATGCTCAACTTGTAATCCGGTCAAACTTCAGGTATTTTTGTGAGTATTCTCCATATATATAAATATCTATATCTATCTATCTATCTATCTCTCTCTCTCTCTCTCTCTCTCTCTCTCTCTCTATATATATATATATATATATATATATATATATATATATATATATATATATATTATAAAAGTAGCGATCCACAATTTATCAAATTGGCGTTACATAAAGGCGAAAGACTTGTATGGTCAATACTTATATCTCACTCTCATTAGTTCGACTATAAACTATATGAATTCTATAATATGTCAACATTTACAATGTCTAAAGTATTTGAGTTGTCACTATTGAAATACTTCACAAATTATGTGTAGAAATTATTTAAATATGCAATTTAATTTTATTTAAATATAATAATTAAAAAATAATTTATTAGAGATTAATTTGATAATATATATAAGTAACTATCCGCAATTTATCATATCGGCGTAACATAAAGGCGAAAGACTTGTGCGATCAACACTTATGTATCACTCTTTTAGATTTAACATAGATGAGTAATCAATTTTTATTTTTATTTTCATAATTTAAAAAAATAATTAAGGTAGGTGAAAATTGTGGGATTACATTGGGTATATTGTTATAGGCAAAAATTGAAAGAATTTAAAAATAGAATATTTAAACTAATGTTTTTTTTGGTCAAAATTTATCAATGATCATCTAACATTGAGTTTGTCACGCAAAAAATTCCTTTCATTTTTTTTTTTTTTTACGTAAAATTACAAAATTTTAATAATTATACAAAAATATTTGCTATTTTATCACATAAAAGTATTCCATCTTTAAAATTTATCACACACAATTTATTTTATTTATTTTTGTAAAATTTACAACAAATTAAGTATATCAGGATAGAAAAATTGTTAAATTATTTTTTTTTTTAATATTATTGATAATACGTTAAAAATAGAAAAACAAATGTGACAGTGTGTATTTCTAAAAGTCATGTGTTACCCTATGTAGCAAATCACTGATGGATGTTTTGAATATTATCATAGATGTAATTTATTTTGAAGCGATAACATATTTTTTATATAAAATATTAAATTCATGCAACATTTACTTTTAAATTAAGTTGTTTAAAGTTGAATGGTTGCTAAGTGACAAAAAAAAATGTTGAATTCATGTGATAAATTTTAAAATTAATGACTTTTATGTAAACGAAAAATTAAAATTCTATGACATTTTAGAATTAAATGACTTTTATATATTAAAAGGTAATTTTTATGTAATAAATTTAAAATTAAATGACCAATGATGATTTTTAAAAAAATTTACTTTAATAAACTATGATTTGTATGTAATGAAATTAGTTTTAAAATTTAATTATTTTAAAAATAAAAAGACAAGATAGAAGATTAAAGGGGAAGTAACAAAAAATTTTAACAAAAAGGAAGATTAAAGGGGAGAAACGAAATAAAAAAGCAGTGGAGAGAGAGAAAAAGGTAAATGTGTCCCATATTTAAAGTCATGGCTCACTCACATAATTAATAGCATAAAATTTTGATTTGAGTGACTAGAAAATAGTAGTAAAAGAATAGTTTAAGTTATTGGAACAAAATGATGTATTCATTATTAGCAATTCTTTCTTAAAGAATGTTTTGCATGATCAATTCTACTATATGCTAAAGGATATCATTGAAATTTAGTTAATATTCTAGTGAGTATGAGCAGGGTTGGAGGTTGAACTTTCAGTTGTCACAACTTCTTCTATCACGTCCCTAGATTGAATATATGCCGTCAACTACTCCAGATCCACCGTATCCGTCGCAAAATGTCGATATCACCATGGAAGATTCGGAAAATAAAAAACCATCCTTTAAAGAGATCCTAACAGCTAAGGCTCAAGATCTCAATAAATCTTACTCTACCAACAGTTACTTCTCGTCAAAAGTAGGCCCAACCAATGGGGAATCCACACTCCTATCGGATCTTGAAAAGGAACGGATCTACCGCCCTTGGCGCCATTCAGTGATAGTAAAGCTAATGGGCAAAAAGATCTCCTATCAATTACTCAAATCCAAAATAATGGAACTTCGGAAGCCGTCAGAACCTCTAATCTTGATCGACTTGGGCCATGGATTCTTCACGTCAAATTCAACAAGGAAGAGAATAAGATAAAAGCATTACATAGCGGACCGTGGTTCATTGTTGGGGGCTTTCTCTCCGTAATTTCTTGGGAACCCAATTTTGCACCTTTGAACCTAACAATGTCTCACACCGTAATTTGGGTCAGGTTATCGCAACTCCCTACGGAGTTCTACAACCATCTGATACTCGAGAAAATCGCCAACCATCTGGGCTCCTTACTCAAGATCGACTCGTGTACCTCCTCAACCCTTCGAGGAAGATACACACGTCTATGTATACAAATCCCCTTGGGACATCCGATCAAGAAAACAATCACAATCGGAGAACATACCTAGCTAGTGAAGTACGAAGGAAATGGTGTCCTATGCGTGGGTTGCGGCAGGGTAGGGCACACCCTTAAAGGTTTCACCTTCATACCAACGCCTCAGGCTCCACCTATCGCAAGCTCATCCACCATCGCTCAACCTACGGGGGGCAAATCAGAAGACATGTGGACCCTGGTAAGTTTTTCCAAGAGAAAATTATAGAACAACAGAGCTTCAGACCAGGTACCAAATGCTGGATCTCAGGCAGGTAAGTACCCTCACCATACTACCCCTTCCCGTAATATCTCCAAGAGATCGGCTAACCCTTCTCAGCCATCAAAGAGATTTGAAGACCCCTCTTTGGTGATATATGGATCTAAACTGGATAACATTGTTGATTCTATTGAAGGGCAAGGTCTTTCTGCCCAAGGGACAACTATAGTAGATCATAAAATAGCCCAGCTTGGCAGAAAGAATAGATCCAATGCTTTGAGAAAAAATATTCCTCAGAATAGGAACGTTCAGCTTAACACTGTAGATGACACGACCCTCAAGGTCATGTCCATTAATACCTATGCTCCCCCTGAAGGATCAATCCATTTAATGGAAGATCATAACTCCTCTGAAAGGGGAGCTAAAGAAACCCCAACCGTCCAAGATATGACCATTGAGGTCACATCTTTTAACTCTCCCTTTACCAACCAACATCCCCTTTCTAAAAATGGTAAAGATATCCCTAACAATCGTCAGCTGCTAAACTCCTAAAATACCAATGGACAAGGCCCAGAAGCAGAAAACACCAAATGCCCCCTCCAAAGACCCCCATCTTCTTGGTGACTGTACCTCCTCCTTAGGAGATCACTCACCAACATCCTGATTGGAACTACTCCTACAGGACTTCCCCCTAACACTCAATTCTTGCATTGGGAATCAACTTATGATCCCGACCCTGGAAGGACCTCACTACCTGGCCAATGTAGTGAAAGAAGCAATAGACCACTCAGTCAACTTGTTGGGCAACCAATTATGGATGCAAACCCTCCTTCAGGCCCAAGCATCCATGAACTATGTTCACCTGCTCACTCAGGATCAAAACTACCTTCCCTCTCAAATGTTTCAGACTCTACCCTTCTTTCGAACTCAACCTTCCAATGCAATACTAGTGGGTCTTTCCTTCATACCATAGAACCCTGTGGGCCCCTTAATAAGCTAACAACTACCCTAAATATCAGAAGTATGGACAGAAAACCAAGAAAAAGAATAAATCTCCAACCTCAACAATCTAAGGTAATGCAACTAGAAGAGATCCTGAAAAACCTTGGAGATCTAACCCCAGATACCTTTCTTCTAGAGGATTACTTTCAAAAGGAGTTAAAAAAGCCATTAAGAGAAGCTATTATTGTGCTTTGTCCAAAAACACATAGGCCTTCTCTCTGACCCTGAAGACAATGATGTACCAGAACCCACCAGTGATAACACTGAGGCCATTCAGAGTAGCCAACCCCACTCAAGCCCAGGGGAAAGGAAAGATTGCCATCTCTATACCACCAATCCCAATGCACCCAATGATAAACTTCATCATTTAGAATGTTAGGGAAGCCCACAGTAGAACTTTTAGGAGGCAGTGTACCTCCTTAGTAAAGCTTCATAACCCTGCCATGTTGGTTCTGCTTGAGACGAAAATGGTTGAGCATAAGGGTATCACCTCTGAACTTGGATTTGATGATCAAATTCAATCCCCTGCTATTGGTAGAGTTGGGGGAATGGTTATCATGTGGAGGGAGTATCTCCTGAAACTTGAAGACATCTTCATCACTCAGCAGTTTATCCACACCAGTGTTAAGGTACTTTAATCCTCTTACTCTTGACTCTTTACTGGTATATATGCTAGCACTGACTTTCCCACAAAAACTGCCTCATGGAATAGCATTATAAACCTGGCTCAGAACCACAACACTGACTGGTTCTTAGGAGGGGCTTCAATGAAGTCCTCCAGGCCAGTGAAAAGTATGGGGAAAACAAGATAAACCCATACAAAACCAACCTCTTCTAGAACTGTCTGAACCGTTGTGGGCTAGTTGACCTAGACTGTAAAGAAATTAAATTCACTTAGACTAACAAAAGATACAGAAAGAGAGGGGCATACATCCTTGAAAGGCTGGACAGATGTCTGGCTAATAACCACTGGATTACTAGGTACCCTGACACCTCCATTACCCACCTACCTAGGACTCATTCAGAACACTGCCCAATTTTTCTTAATCTCTCCAAGCTCAAACAAAGCCATTCTAATAGACCTTTTAAAATGGAACCTATGCGGACCAGACACCCTAGTTTTAAAAGAGTGGTCCACCAATCCTTCCACCCTCCTACTTTTATCCTGTAAGCTATCACCAAACTCCAACAAAACTCCACCACTTGGAATAAAGAGTCTTTTGGAAACATCTTCCAAAAAATGAAAAGACTGATAGCTAGGATTGAGGAAATCCAAAGATCGTCTCATTATGCTTCCAGTGTCTTCTTGCAAAACCTCGAAAATGAGCTTACCTTAGAGTATGACATCATGCTCAAGTTTGAAGAAGACTTCTAGAAAACCAAATCTAGAATTAACTGGCTTCAACAAAGGAACTCTAACACCAGGTTTTTGCATACCTCTACACTAATAGAAGAAGAAGGAACAAAATCCTTAACCTAAAGGATGAGGCTGGAAAATGGATAGAGAACCAAACTAACATAGCCAACCATATCACTGAATTCTTCTCATTACTCTACACAACCAGCCATAGTACCTCTTTAAACATAAACCATCCCACCTATCAGACCTTTGCATCCTGCAACACTCTTACCACTTCTAACCTTTCTTTGCTAACCTCTTACTTGACTGATTCTAAAATCACCAGGGTCATGAAATCTTCAGTCTTATGGACGCTCCTGGACCAGATGGAATTCAACATATTTTTTTCCAAAAATACTGGGAGATAGTACAACCTCAGGTTATGGGATTCTTCCATGACACCTTCAGGACTAGCACTATGGAACCCTCTGTAAATAATACCTTTTTGTGTTTAATCCCTAAGTGTCTCAATGTTGTTCTAATAAAAAATAATAGGCCCATTAGCCTGTGTAATACCCTATACAAACTCATCATAAAAATTATTGTCTTCAGAATGAAACCCTTCCCCCATAAAATCATTGGTCCTAGTCAGCCAAGCTTACTTCAAAACAGGAAAGCCTCTGACCATGCCATGATTGTTCAAGAATTCATAACACACTTCAAGAGGATGAAAGGAAAACAAGGCAGTATGATCCTAAAAATTGACCTTGAGAAAGCCTTTGACAAACTGGAATGGTCCTTCATCAAGGATACACTCCAGTATTTTGCTTTTCCTCAGCCTCTCATGTCACTCATCATGGCTTGTGTCTCCACCACTGTCATTTCCATCCTCATAAATGGATCCAAGTCTCAATATTTCAAACCCACTAGAGGCATCAGACAAGGACACGCCCTCTCTCCTTACCTCTCCATTCTCTGTGTAGAGAGACTTTCAAGAAACATTGACTCAAAAGTTTCTAATAAAGAGTGGTAACCTATAAGCATCTCTTATCATGGTCCCTCCATTTCTCAGCTGGTTTTACAAATAACTTAACTCTCCTTCAAGAGCCAACCCTCAGGCCTACCTAGCGATAAATCATGCTCTGAAAGACTTATGTGCTAGATAAGGCCAATAGGTTAACCAAACTAAATCTAAGATAGTCTTCTCTTCAAATTGCAAGGACACCACTATCTCCTCCTGCACTAGCCTCCTAAAGATCAACCCTAGTGACACCTTTGGTAAGTTCTTAGGTTTTCCCATCTTTCATGTATAACCCTCTAATACTGATTTTCAATTAATTATTGATAATATGCACAAAAGACTGGGTGGATGAAAAAATAAAATTTTTTTCATGGCTGGAAGGCTCATCTTAACTAAGTATACCCTTGCCTCCATCCCCTCCCATGTTATGCTATTCATTAAAATCCCTGACATAACTACTAAAACCATCAACGAAATCCAAAGAAATTTTGTCTGGGGCAGTACAGCTGGCATGAAAAAGATTGATCTGCTTAGCTGGGAGAGAATCTCCATGGCCAAAGAAAAGGGGGGGTTGGGCCTAAAGAAATGAGAGATCAGAAATAAGGTTGGTTATGCTAGGCTGGCATGGAGAATGCACCATAACACTCAATCTTTTTGGAAAAAAATCTTCTACAACAAATACTGCAGACAACACCAAAAAGGATTAAACCAAAAAGTTTGCTCCAGAACATGGAAATACATTAAAGAGAAATGGTTAACCTACATGGAAAATCAAGGATGGACTGTCTACAGAGGAAACAGAGTCAGATTCTTCTTAGACAAATGGATCCCCAACCACCAGTCTATTAGGAGTTACATTTCTGGCCCTCTAAATAAAGGTGAAGACAAGCTTAATGTAGATACAATTCACAAAAATGAAACATGAAATCTTGGTGCCATATCTTTTACTCTACCCCATGATCTTCAAAACATTATCACCAATACATATATCCCCTACCAAACTGTGCAAGAGGATAAACTCATCTGGGATATTTCCCCAGATGGCAAGTTTACCATGAAAAGTGCATGCAACACTCTTCAATTCAAGTATATATGTGCCTTATCTGAACCTGATAAAAGATATCTTTTGATTTGGAATCTTAGAACACCTAATAGGATAAAAACCTTCCTTTAGCTCCTCAACCACAATAGACTCCCAACTGGAAGTTACCTCAGACACCTGGGAATGGAGGTGCCTTCTCACTGTAATTATTGTAAAAATCTAGAAGAAGATATCTCTCACATTTTTTTTCCAGTGCCCAAAAGCCAAAGCCTTTTGGGAGGGAATTGTTTCTAAAAGAATCTCCGTCACTTCTTTCAACTCTTCCACCCTCAATAGTCACAACTGGGTTGAAACCTAGAAGGCCCTTGGGAATAAACCTTTAACCAACTGGTACTCATGGGACACCATTCTCCCTTTTTGCATGTGGAATATTTGGTTAACCATAAATCATAACTTGTTCAACAAAAAAGATGACAACATCTCTATTGAATAAACATTAGCTCATGCCAATAAATATGCTCTTACCATTGTGAATTCAACTAGCTCCATAAAGACTTCCTCCACCATTTACCTCAAATGGGAACTCCCAAACTAGGGCTCCTATAAACTTAACATAGACGCGAGTGTAAAGAATCAACCGGGACCAGGTAAAGTAAGGGGTGTGTTTAGAGACCATGAGGGAAATTGGATCCTGGGCTTTATAAAAGACCTCCCCTATGCTGATGTGCAGCAGGCAGAACTCTTAGAAATCTTCGAAGGCCTTAGGATAGCCCACTCCAAAAAACTGACCCCCTTCGAAGTCAATTCAGATTCTAAGACTGCCATAGAAATGATATGCACTAACCACCTTGGCTACTACAATGTTATTTCGGAATGCAGTTTCTTAATGTAGGGTTTGAGCAATCCAACACTGAAGCACTCATACAAGCAGCAGAACAAGGTCGCTGATGCACTAGCCAGATCCTGGGGAGGTAAGGCAGCTCTTGATCAGGTGCAAATTTTGACAGTTCCACCTTCGTTTGCGGAAGAGCTATTGAATCAGACAAGTTAGAGATTGCCTTTCCTAAAAAGGTTGCACAGAATTATGTAACTAATATTAACATGGCTTCTTACCAATATGATTTAGAGGACCCCGAGGCCCTTACTATCCGTCTTGTAATAACTTTGTTTAACTATAAATGTTACGCTCCCCTCTTCACCAAAAAAAAGTAATATAATAGTTTTCAATGTGGGAATTGACTTTTAAGTTTAAGGAACAACAAAGAATTTAATTTTCTTTGATTAAAGAAAAAGGTCATTGCAGTCTTGTTACAATTGTGGCCAAACACTACAAGAAAGAAGACATTTTCCAATAATTTTTTTTGTTGCCATATATTCTCTGTTGTTGCCAAAAGTACTTTTGGCAACAATAAAAAAATTGTTGCATGTCGTTGCAATAAATTTCGATGGGAAAAGTTTTTGCAACAACAAAATATATTATTGTCAAAAATAATTTAACGTAACCAAAAAAGTTGTTGTCTTACATTTGTATGGTTGTGGCTTATAACAAATTTCGCAACAAAATTTAATGTTGCTATAAATTATTTTTTTAACCAACATTATTAGTTGTTACAAAAACTTATCAAAAAATTAGTTAGTAGGCGGTTAGAAAGCTTTTTAGCAACAATAATTTTTATTGCAATAAATTAAATATTTTCTATAAATTTTTAGCAACAATTTGTGAGTAGTTGCTACATACATAAAACACATTTTGAATATAATTTTATAATAATACTAAAAATTAAAAATTATATAGTTTGCAAAGGTCAATAAATATGTAAGATTTATGAACTAGATATTTTCTACTTTCAAAAAAATTAAGTACTACATATCTTAACTTGTAAAAAAAAATATAAACTGATCATTATGATCCTATACTAAGTAATTAAAAAAAAATCTTCTCCGATAGCACTTCTGTAGTTACTTGATTTAAATCTTCATCTTCTTCTCTAGTTCTTCAATTTTTTCCTCAAGCAATGCTTTTTCACTCAAAAGTCTCTTCTTTGTCTCTTCTGCAGTACGCAACATAGAACGAACTTTCTACTCTTCATGAAACTTTTCTAAGACTTGCTAGTGAAAGATTCATGAGTTTGTATTTTATGGATTACAAACAAACTTGGACAAAGGTCAAATTCATAGCTCTACCTGATTATTTGCTTCAACCAACTATTTTGGATTTTTTTTCAAACCTTGAGGACCCAACAACTTTGAAAATTGTAATTCTAAGTTTCACTTTTCTATTAAAGCAACCTGTCAAGAATGAATCAATAAAATGAAATGATTTTCGCTTTGATAAATAAAATTTAATAACTTTTAACAAATACCTGAAACTCTACATCTTCTTCATTGCATAAAGATCTGAATATATCACAATCACAATCAGCCACTTCCAAATTTTGCTTCTCAAAAGTGAAGTTGTCTTTTGAGCAATCCAGTTCTTTTTGCAACTCTGATTTTTATTTTTGCTTTTCTTGTAAATCTTCCATCAATTGTTCACCAACATATAGACCATAGGTCATAAGTAAATATGTGCCAAAAATATATTTCATTATACTTAATAAAGATCAGATGCAGGGTATTACTGAGAATAATAAAGAAAAACAATCGCAAGATCAACAGTTTTTTTTAAGATGAAAAACAAGCTTTATTCAGGACACAGAGATCTACATAGTTGTTATATTTGTTCCCACACACATTAACAAGATACCAATATCAGCTAACTCAAAAGTAGTATCTCTTTTCACTGCACCAACAATCTCAATACCAAGACTGAGAGGTGTGACATCAAGAAGCAGCAAATCTTGAACTTTCCGTTCACCTTCTCCACTCAAAATTATAGCTTGAACAGCATCACCATAAGCCACGACCTCATCAGTTTTGGATTATTAGTACACTTGACCCTTATCAATCTTGGCATCCTTTAAGCATTTCTCCACGAGTTCTATACACTTCCTGAAAAGATCCATGTTCATATCTTCAAATCCTACCCTGGTTATCGTAGCATAGAAATCGATTCCTTCATATAAAGAATCAATCTAATAGTCGTCTGAACAGTCGAAGAGAAAGTCCTCTTCGCCCTCTCACAGGCGGTTCTCAATCGCCTCAGCGCCCTCGAGTTGCTACTAATATCATTTTTATGCTTCCTCTTAAACTCTTGCACAAAGTGATTGACAAGTCTATTGTCAAAATCTTCACCACCTAAATGTATATCACCAGTAGTAGTGTTCACTTCAACAATACCTTTCTCAATAGTCAATGAAACATCAAAATTTTCACCACCAAGATCAAAGATCAACACATTCTTTTCACCAATACTCGCAGCCTTCTTATCCAAACCATAAGCAATTGCACTAACAGTAGGCTCATTAATAATCCTCCATATTCAGACCACTATTAGCCCCTGCATTTTTAGTAGCCTGCCTTTGAGAATCATTGAAATAGTGCTGAAAATGTAAAACCTTGAATTGCTGGTATAGCAGAGGAGTTAACAGACAGCAAGAGTCAAATCAGATCATTTGAGACAAGTGAAGCATTGTGACCAGAAAGTCCCAAAATAATCAAATTCCATGACACAACCATAACTAAAGGAATAGTTCCACCTATGATTATTGCTTTTCTAGCATCATGTACAGTGTTACCAGGAAGTTTACAAATGAAAGGTGTGATTACATGGAACCCCATCTTAAGCACAGCCACCAGAATAGCAGGCAAGACTGATGAAAATCTCTACGAAGAAAATCCAAAAGAATCAAGAATACTCATTCTCCCAACAACTATTCCAGTTTCAACTAATGTTGTAATGGAGAAAAGCATTGTGATGCATAGACACCTATTAGCTACATCGATAACCTTGAACGGTAACAAACATAGAACTATCTTAACTAGTGATGGAAATAACCCATTAGCAAGAACATGATTGATCTTAGAAAACCACAGAGAAATAATCGAACCAATGCCTGAAACACATGCTACTAACAAAGCAAAAGTTAACGAACCATAAATCAAAGCGCCTAAAAAAACGAGTTTACTTCCCAAAGCCTTGGTTGCAAGGCTAGTAAAGCTAACTTCAACAACCCCATCTTCTTCCATTGCTGCAAAACTAAGCGTAACTACAAGAATTATCGATGAAATAATATAAACCCAAGTCAATAAAAGCGATATAGTTGATGGAAGTGGACCAGATTTTATAGTTGCTGCAGGTAATCCCAATATTCCTAGACCTACAGCACCCTAAAAGCTCTTTTCTTGAACCTTGTAACTTTCAGAAACACTAACTGCATCTACATTCGAAGAAACAGCTAAAACTTTGTGCTTTACACATAGATTTTGACCTTTAAATCCATCTAGAATGGGCTTACAGGCTACTTGCTTAAAGTTTGAAACTTTTAATCTTTTAACATGAGTAATATACCTATTATAACAACTATGGTGTCTGAAAAATTGAATCTTGAACTGATTTAAAAGAAGCATTCTCAGATACTCAATTTTTTTTCAAGATTCCTTATTGATTACACGTGACAAGTACTATAAAGGAACAAGAACTTTCAATTTAAAAAAAAAAAATATAGCTCGATATACTAAAACTACCGCTATGCACAGGGGGCCAGACCAACAAATAAAAGTATATAAATGTATCTATCTAACAACGTGAACTTTTATATGAGATCTCACATAATTCAGCACAAACAATCCTCAAAAGACTTCAACTTTAATAACTAAATGTACAAGGAAAAGGATCAATCTGTACTAGCATTCACCTGTAATAATTTCGCATTGGTTTTATCATAAATCATACTCCATATAACTCAATAAACTATAATTAAACAGTTCTCAATTGAAACTGTAACAATTACTTATCAAACACATTGCTCAACAAGTTGCTAGATTCGACTAAACTAAATAAGAACATATAAATTATACACACAGATCACTCACCTGGAAAGCAAATTAAACAGTAACAAAAATATATCCAGTGTAATCCCACAAAGTAGGGTCTAGAGAGGGTAGGTGTACGCCGACCATACCCCCTACATAGAGGTAGAGAGGCTACTTTGAATAGACCATCAGCTCGCGCAAAAATAGATTAAAACAATTTCGAAAAGGAAAAAAAGAACTGAAAATACTACAGAAAGCATGACAAAGCATAGTGAATAGCAAATACAACAAAAATACAATAATCGAAGTACAAGATGTGGTAGATAAAAAAATCTATGAATAAGAAACTACAGAATTAATGCTACTACTAGCATAGAAAGATAAGAAGGAACATATTCTACTACCTGCTAATCTACCATCCTAATCTGTACACTCCACAACCTCCTATCTAAGGCCATATCCTAGATAAGCTGAAAAACAATTCAAAAACAGAAACTTAAGAACAAAAAACTATATAAGGAATGCTACGATTACTATTATGGAAGGATAAATGAGACCATACTCTACTACATGCTAACCTACCACCCTAATTCGTACCCTCAACAACCTCCTAGCCATGATCAAGTCCTCGATAAGATGAAAACCAATTTGAAAAAACATAACTGCTCAATATAATTAAAAAAAAGTAGATAATGAAGAAATGAACTATAATTAGGGTTATCTTCAGGTGTAATAGTAACTGACTAGGAACAAACGGTACAAGGAGGATTTGATGGACGGATGCGACACAATGCATTGGGAACGACACTGGAACAACTGGTGCCTAGGAAGATTAACACTGATTGTTGCGGTTGCGTGCTGCCGTTCTCAGCGGCGGCCATTTTTAATCGGAGAGGAAGAAATGTGCGTGTTTAATTCGATTGAGGAAATATGCCACTGTTTAATTCTAAACTAAGGCAAATTATACTCTTTACTTATTAAATTGGAACACCCAATTATCACTTTGAATTAGCAACTTTAAATCAAAATTGAACATAAAATCCATAAACAAGTAAAATAATAAAGAGAGTACGTACCAAATGGGTAAAGAAAGACAGTGAGCTGAATAAAGAAGGAATCGATTAGTAGAGAGTAACGAAATGGGCAAAGCCGCAATAGAGGAATCGTAGAAGAGATAATGCAATGAAAAAAGAAAACCTTACTTTGGAGGAATTTTTTGAGGGATTTGAGAAATAAGAAAAATGAGTCAAAAGGTCCCATCAAGTTTACATTTAAGAAAAGGGGACAAGTGGGTCCCACAAATTTATTAAAAAAACTAAGTCTTTTTGAACAACTGTGATAGTTGTTGGACAACTACATTAGTTGTCTGAACAACTTCGCGCTGTTGTTGAACAACTTGCGCAGTTGTTGAACAACTTTAGCAGTTGTTGAACAACTTCGCAAAGATGTCAAACAGCTACCAAAATTGTTCTACAACTGGAACAAGTTGTTGGGACGAAAAAACTTTAAAAAGAAAAAAAAACTTGTCCCTCCTACCTAATTTAAAAAACATGGAGGACTCCCACTTAATTGGACAACTTGGGAGTACTTTTTAATCCAAAAAAAAATTAATGAATTATACGCTAATTAAGCAGATTAGCAATATAAAGAAAATATTATTGACAAATAATTTATAAAATAGCAATAATTAAAACAAGTTATTGCCTTTTATTAAAATCAGGCAACAAAATTATGTTTGTTGCGAAAAAGTTATTGCAAGTTTTTAATATTTAAATTTTCTTATATTAACTGTAGAATATAGCAACAAAATAAAATTTTTTTGACAACAATATAAAAATCGAGGTTAAAAATTTCAAGATGTAGCAACAATAAAATTAAGTTGTTGCCATTTATTGATTTAAGCCAACATTAATATTGTTGTTGCTAATTGTACATTTTCTTGTAGTGAAATTTGGGCCATGTTTTTGTGGTTATTTAGCACTTCCCTTTTATAAATTAATATTTCTTTAAAAATTATAAAAAAATATCTAACACAATTTAGTGAAATATGATTCTAATATTTTTTGCTAAAATTCAAATCTAGTTGAAACTCATCTCTAACTTTTTTTATTGTATCCTAAAAGTTTTGATGTTATCTTCTTGAACTGCTCCAAAAGATTGTGAAGAATTCTAGACTCAATAAGTGTTTCCGTACGCCTAGTTCCACAATTTCTTCTAATCTTGAACCTCTCAACAATGAAATTACAATAAATTATTTAATTAAAAAAAATTACAAGAAGTCATACATCATACATTCTACTTTATGTATAATGATTCTTTTTATCAATAATTCAATATATATACAATGCAAATTAGTAAGACGCAATAGTTTTGATATAATTAAATTGAATCTCAAAGAAACTCTTTAGATTAATAAGTAATACTTTAGATTAATAAATATTACTTTATCAATTGAATAATATCTTTACAAAATAATAATATTTTATGACCCCAATAATATTAAATTAGAGAGGTTTCACTGTATCTTTGAGAAAGAATAAATTAAATACTACCTTCATCTTATTTTAACTCATAAAATTTGCTCCAAAATGATTTTCATATTAAAAATTTAAGACTAAAATTTGCAGTTAGCTTTCAATTAAGACTAAAATTAAACAAGTAGGATAGACCGGTGCACTAAAGTTTTCATCATGCAAAAGGTTCGGGGAAAGGGCCCGATCATAACACTCTATTATATGCAGTCTTACCATATATTTCTGTTAGAGATTGTTTAATGTTTGAACTCGTGACCTTCTGCTCACATGCGTGATAGTAACTTTACTAGCTAGTTACTCCAAAACTTCCCGAATCTTAACATTAAAGAAATATGCACAATATTTAAGAGGAAAACCAATCTAATTTTGCTAAATAAGAATAACTTAGCGAACTATAATTTATATTTAAAACAAAAAGACAAAAACTAAAATGGAATAGGGGAAGTAAAATAAGCATAGAGCAGTGTGCATGGAGTACTATGTGATCCAGGAAAGATTTGTAGTGTGAAAAATGTATAACTAACGTGATTAGGAGGATAATAAACTCCTCAATGTATGTGTTTTCCCCCATTTTTGAAGGAGAGATTTGTGATGCATAAATAAATTTCCATGAGAGCATGGAAGCATGTTCTTCTTCATTAAATTTATTCTATCTCACAGATGTTCAAACCTTGAAATTGATGTACTTTTGGAATATTGTAGTAGTAATTTACATTCTACCATTCCTTGGGATCAGTACTAATATATCCTACCATTACTTCACTCATGTTTGCAACAAGTTAGACTTCACGTGTACTCCGTCCGTTCATTTCACCCATTCTAAATTTTTAATTTAATTTCTCATTTTATTTGTCATTTTTCATTAATGAAGATAAGATAAATTTTTTTTCTTTTTTTACCTTTAATATTAAATATTTTTCTCCATATTAAAAAGTAAAGATCATTTAATAGTAGAGCTATCAATACGGATCGGCTCAAAGTTAGCTCACACGGGTTTTGAGTTTGACAGGTCAGACCGGGTTGACCTATCATTTTTGATGGGCCAAAAAACACCAAACCCACACCATTACTCTGTGAGCTGCGGACCTCACGGGTCAGCTACTATTTAAAAAATAATATTTTAGAATGTTAATAAACATAAATATTAACGGACAATATTACATAGTCTTAATACTTGTTATTCAAGTCTCCAACACCTCAAAACATACTACTAATAGCGAAATTAAATAACTTTTGACATGATATCTTTCGAACCAAATACAAAAATTAATAAACAATCTAAATAGTTACATATATTTGACTTATGAGCAGGCCCTCGGGCTAACCCAACCCACATTGCTCAAGTCCCACGGACCACAAGCTTATTCGGACCGATCTAAGAGACTCTGTTCTTAAATGGACTACAAAAATTAAAGCCCAACTCCATCAAATTACAGGTCTGGTCGGGTAAGCCCGACGGACCTAACCCATATTGACGACTCTATTTAATAGGGGTACTCTGATAAAGTAACCATGTTATTAATTATTTTTCTTAATCAATATATAATATCAAATTAGAACGAGTAAAATGAAACAATGAGAGTAGTCATGTTAATATAAGTGCTAGAGGTACAGTTGTGATATTTTTCATGCAATATTTGATTCACTTTTACTTGTTCACTGCAGTAGATATATTTTTTATTTTATTTATTCGATTTAGCATATTAAGAGAAAGATAATCTTTTTTGTTAAGAAAATATACATTTTATTTAAAAAAAATTAAAAATATATGTTCAAGTCAATTAAGGACATGAACAGTGACGTGAGACAATGTTCGTTATATTTCAGATGACGTTTTAACCATTTAAGTTTGATACAAAATAAATATGTTCTTCTTGGTGGTATTTATGTACTTGCTTCGTTTCAAAATAATTGATTTTTTTTAAAAAAATATTCATTTCAATTTTGTTACCCCGTTCATGAAATCAAGAAAATTTTATTATGTTATTTCAATACTACTTTTATCATTAAATAGCTAAATAAAATATATTTACTCAAATTTATAGTTTCAAAACATAATTAATAAAGTTAATTTAGTAAAATAAATTCCTAATAAATACTTCCTCCGTCCATTTTACCCGTCCCAAATTAGGTAAGTTGATGTCCCATTTTACTTATCAAGATAAGACAAACTTTTCTTTTCATGTTTTACCCTTTGCATTAATTACTTTTTCTTTAAATTAAAATGTAAACATCATTTAATAGGAGTACTTTGGTAAACTAGCCATGTTATTTATTATTTTTCTTAATTGTTGTGTCATCCTAAATTGGGACAAGTAAAATGGGACGAAGAGAGTATTTTCTTAAGTAAAATATTAAGTCAACAAGGGTCAACTATTTTGAAGGGAGTATCAAGAAACATTGATCATTCTTTTTGAAATTTACACTTACTACAAGAGATAAAAGGTGATTAGATATGTAAAGTATAACTTAGTTAAATAATCCTACGAATTAGTATTACTTATAATTATTAAATAAAAAATAGTTTTTCTAAATGAGTGTGAAAGAATTTGAATGACACATAATAATAATGGAAGAATCTAAAAAATAGACCCAAATTAGGGTGACTTTCAAATTTTAGCCCCAAATAAAAAGACTTTGTTAAAATAACCTTTACTTATTAACTCAATTTTTTTTGGACGAAAATACTCCTCCAATATATTAACTTTTCTTTCTTCCAAAACAAAACACTCTAACTTTCTTTCAAAACAAAACATCATCGCTCTTTCTTTCAATCAAACAAATTCACACGATCATCGCTCTTTTTTCCTATCAAATAAATTCGCAGCCGTAAGATTTTTTCAGGTAAGAACTTCATCATCATAATTCTCTAATTCTTTGGGGGCAGTTGAGTGAATTTTAGCTCTGTGTAAATATCTAATTTGCAGTAAATTTAAGCTTATTGATGCATTGCGGTAAATATTAGCTCGTTATATAATAAGTATATTGATTTGGTTTTTTTTTTTTTTTGGGGGGGGGGGGGGGGTAAACGTAAGTTGGAGTTTGGCTATGTTGCTGTTGTAGTAACATATTTTTCGAGAAATTTTGTCGAACAGGTTATGGAAAGTTTGTTATTGCGGTTATGATTGTGTTTGAATAGTTGTGAGGGGTTGGTCTTGGAGAAAAAGGATGTAAGCATATGACTGTAAGCATAAATATATTGCTTGTAAATTTGGACCACCACTTATCAATAATTTTCTGTTTGGTTACTCATTCATTTGATTATTATTGATTAATGGTGTCAATTATATGTAGGTAGTCATTGGCAATGAACTTGTAGGAGATTTAGTTGGTTAGTGAGATCAATGGACAAGAGGAATTAGTTGTGGAAAAAGAGACCTTCTGAGAAGAGCAGTGGTGAAACTGAGAGTTCTGGTTCACTCTTTTCACATTCAGAGTGACACTCTGATGAGCAGGTACAAGGTGAAATAAAGATTTTTTTTGTTCATAGGATGTCTTGATAATCTCTTTCTGACCTTCTAATTGATTGTGCTGATATAAAGAAGCTAATACTTTGATTTAAGTATTCGTACTCAAATCTTTATATGCATGTTTATTTCAAGCTGAAATGGTCGAGCTAAATATTCAGCTCATGTTTTCATAATTAGAAAGTGTTATACTGTCAATGGTTATACTCATAAAAATTTAGTATGCTTCAATGCTTTTTGCAAATGTTGTATCTTGGCAACTCTAATCGTCTTTCATGTATTATATTTTTATTTTTCTCCTGCCTCTTTCTCCCTGAGTTGTGTCTAGCAAATCTTTAGAACTTCAGGATTCAAGTTTCAGACATAAATGCTTGAGAATCCTTTGTTTTCCAATGAACCATTGCCAAGAATTTGTCATTTGTCATTTTAGTATGCTTGAAAGTTGGAAGCTTCAACTTTAGATTGATCCAAAATATCAATGACTTAATTGTAAAAGTGGAAATATGGGAACATCATTTAGTGTTGGAGCCAGCTAGCTACCTAGTAAATGGGCACTTGAATGACGTTTTGTGTATTTAGATTTTGTAGAATTAATATCCACTAAATTTTCTCTCTATTAAATTTGATGTGGTAGTGGTAAATTTTTAGTTTTAAATAACTCAAGCTCTGTATTCAAAGATTCTAGTTCTGATGCCATGAGTCTCAGATCCGTAAGCCAAAAGACCAATATAGGTGTGAAAGAAAGTTGATTATTTCGGTCCCTTAATTGTTGATTAGCCAGAGTATTAAGAGAAAAGCTAAATGACTGCTAGTTAGTTCCATGTGCATTTTACATTATATTAGCTAATATAGTAATGAAATTTTATCCCAAGCTTGATGCTGTTGTGTGCTTGCCTTTTTTTTTCCTGGTAATTCCTTGTTAGTGCTTGTTAACTTCACTACTCTCACCTCAACACTTGCAATTTCTACTATTCGAAGCAAGATTCGTTAAACGAAACTCCAGAAAATGACAACCAGTCACCAAAAGTGACCTCAAAAGCAGCAACTATTGATAATGAAGCCAAGGAAAGTCCAAAAAAGTTGATAGAAAAGTTATCAGCTACTTTGGTTAATGTTAGTGCTAAAGAAGACTTAGTTAAGCAGCATGCTAAAGTGGCAGAAGAAGCTGTTGTAGGTATCTTCAACCATACCTTTCTTAGAGATAGTCTAGACAATATCCATCCCTTTTGTTGTACATGAATTATAACCATGCCTCATTGGCAAGACTTTAGAAAATTATTGAAATTGAAAAGTTTTGTCCAAGAGACAACAATTTATTCTTTAATTGCACTGATTAGATTATTAACATATATGCAACTTTTGCCTCATGGGCAAGACTTAGTTTAGAAAATTATTGAAATTGAAAAGGCAAAAGTTTATTCTTTAATCACACTGATTAGATTATTAATATATATGCAACTCTTGCCTCATGGGCTAGACTTTAGAAAATTATTGAAATTAAAAACTTTTGCCTAAGAGGCAACAGTTTATTCTTTAATTGGACTGATTAGATTATTAACATATATGCAACTCTTGCCTCATGGGCAAGACTTAGTTTAGAAAATTATTGAAATTGAAAACTTTTGCCGAAGAGGCAAAAATTTATTCTTTAATTGCATTGATTAGATTATTAACATATATGCAACTCTTGCCTCTTGGGAAAGACATTAGAAAATTATTGAAATTGAAACTTTTGCTAAGAGACAACAGTTTATTCTTTAATTGCACTGATTAGATTATTAATATATATGCAACTCTTGCCTCATGGGCAAGACTTAGTTTAGAAAATTGTTGCAATTGAAAACTTTTACCCAAGAAGCAAAAGTTTATTCTTTAATTGCATTGATTAGATTATTAACATATATCAACTCTTGCCTCATGGGCAAGACTTTAGAAAATTGTTGAAATTAAAAACTTTTGCCCATGAGGCAACAGTTTATTCTTTAATTGCACTGATTAGATTATTAACATGTATGCAACTCTTGCCTCATGGGCAAGACTTAGTTTAAAAAATTGTTGAAATTGAAAACTTTTGCCCAAGAGACAAAAGTTTATTCTTTAATTGCATTGATTAAATTATTAACATATATGCAACACTTGCCTCATAGGCAAGCCTTTAGAAAATTGTTGAAATTGAAAAATTTTACCCAAGAGGAAACGGTTTATTCTTTAATTGCACTGATTAGATTTTTAACATATATGATAAATGAGGAAAAAAGATGAATGATATGGGTTCCTAATGAACAAAATGTGGGATCTAATTTGCAAAATACTGATCAAGATAGAAACACCAATGAACAGACTCCTAATGAACAAGATGTGGGCTCTAATGTGTAAAATGCTGATCAAGATGTAGGTGTTGTTGAGCAAAGTGTTGATCCAGACAGAGACACTAATAAACAGTTTCTTAATGAACAAGATGTGGACGCTACTGAGCAAAATGCTAATCAAGATGAAAATGCTAACGAACAGAGTCTTGATGATCATGATGTAGGTGTTGCTGAGCAAAGTGTTGATCCAGATGGAGACACTGATGAACAGATTCCTAATGAACAAGATGTGGGTGCTACTGAGCAAAAAACTGATCAATATATAAATGCTAATGAACAGGATTCTGATGAACAAGATTTAGGAGTTGCTGAGTGAAATGCTAAACAACATGAAGACATTAATGAACAGAATCATGATCAAGATGGAGGCACCCAAATGAACTGAATGAAGATGTAGGTCAACTGGCTGATGGAATAGATAATATGAACCAACAGACATTGATAGCCTATTCATGCTGATAGAAATGCAGAAAGATATACACTTTCTGAATAAACTAATTAGACTTCATACTTACACAAAATGCTAATTCTATAATTATGTGGTATTCTATTTTGAGATTGCAGTACTGCCATTCTCTATATGCTACTTAGTTTGTTTTTAATTTCTCGACACAGGTCATCTATCAAGCATTTGAGTATAATCGACAAGTTAAAAGTTACTACTGGATTACTGATCTATTTCCTTATATTTTGCATGACACTTGATAATAAATGCTACTGAACTTTAGTATTGGGAAATATGATGTTTTGCTATATGATGAAGTTAGATTAACAGATTCATTTTAAAATTGTGGACCTAATGATTTTCGGTTTTCACTCTCATCCTGAAGATATAGGGTGGTCTCCCATATTTTTTGTAGTGCAATTAAAGAAGATTAAATACATAATTACCCCACTGATGTTGGCCGAGATTTTCAAAAAGACACCTAAACTTTGAATTCGACCTATTACCCCATGATTCTTTTTTATTTCGTTGCAAACACACCATTTTTCGCTGAATCTCAATCACAACAAGGAGAGTGAAATACATGCGCCAATCAGGTGCTTCCACGTGTCAAATACGTTTAATTTATATTTTTTTTATTTTATTAATAAAGTTTTACTTTTTATTTAATTTAACACCCCACCCCCTCTTCCCCCACCCCACTCCATCCAATAACTCCCCCCAACAGCTCTCCTCCGCTCCCCACCCCCATTCAGCACCCCAACCCCCGTCCAACACCCCTACCTCATCATTATCTCCCCCAAGCACCCCAAACCCCCCACTCCGTTACCATTCTCTCTCCCCGTTCATCTTTTTTTTCAAATCAATTCAAAAAATAGTTTTATGATTTAATTGAGAGTTTTATGATTGAATTGAGTTTTAAAGATAGTTAAATGATATGATTTAACTGAAAAATTGAGCTTTAATGATATGATTTAAAAAAAAAACTTCAATAGAGGAGCTTTAATGGTGACATTGTGTTGAACAGTTTTAATAGTGTTGAAGAAGATATTGTGTTGAAGATAAAATTGTAGGTAGTTAAATGATATGATTTCATTGTAAAATGGAGTTTTAATGAATGATTTTAAAAAAAAGCTTCAATGGAAGTTTTAATGGTGAATTAAGTTGAAGAAGAAAGAGTGGGTGGGTTGGAGGGGGGGGGGGGAGAGGGGGTAGGGATAATTTTAAAAAATAAATAAATATTATTTTTTTTAAAAGTGAATATAAATTATATATTAAATTATTTTACACGTGGCTGCTTTTAATTGGTCAAAAAAGTCAAATTCAAGACCTTTTATGCACCTGTGGCGCGTGTATACACGCAGAGGGTCAAAATGGTGTGTTTACAACCAAATAAAGAATAATCGTGGGGTAATAGGTCTAAGTTAAAGATTAGGTGTCTTTTTGTAAATCTCAGACAAGATCAGGGGGTAATTATGTATTTACTCATTAAATAATAAACTGCTCATATATAGGGCAAGAGAAAGCATATTTGAGAAATGGGGAAAAAAGATGAACGAGAATGAATATCTAAGGAAAATTCTGGAAAAAAAAGAGAAATTAAAAAAACTCTAAATAAAGGTTAAAGACAACTAAATTAAAAAAGGAAAAAAAATAAAGAAATAGATAATGGTTGAAAAAAAAAGAGAAAAAAAATAAAGGTTGAGATAAATAAATTAAAATATGAAAATAAAGTTGAATAAAAAAATAAAAATTGAAAATAATAAAAATCAGAATAATAAATTTAAATGAAAAAATAGAAAAGTGAAAAAAGTAGAATTATAAAGTAAAGGAAAAATTTAAAAGTGAAAATAATATAAAATAAAATTTGAGAGATAAATGAGTATGAAAAGTTTAAAAATATATTTGAAGTATAGAGGGGCAAAATGGTACTTTTAGTATATTAAAAAGTAAGGAAGACTATTCTTCAAAGACATTCTTATTTGGGGTCAAATATCTAAAGCCGCCCATATTTGGGTCTATGACATGCAATTTTCTGAATAATCAGGGGTAATGTACCAAAAGTTGGATCTTGATTTACGGGTAGTTGTCTATCCAAGCCCATCACAACATGATTCATTATATGAGTCGTTATATTAATTAAGAAAAGTAAAAAAAATTAAATTTGGAAACTTTATTTGTTAGCTTTTCTGTTAAATACTGCCATAAGGTATTCCTTTATAAAGCCTTAGTAAATAATATAAACATGGAATATCAGTTTCAAGTAGTGTGGAATAGACAACTATTAATAGGTCAATCACTGGAGACGAGAATGATTTTTTTTTTCCTTAGAACCACCGTTGGTGAGGGGTTAGCGATTTACCCGACCCTTTATATTTTCCAAAAAATCAAGTACATGGAGGAGGATGTAGACCTTTGCCTCCAAGATAATATGAAGAATGGGAGAACTTATTCTTAGATACATTTGAGCACAAAAATTAAGGTTGTTATGCTGGATCTTCCTCGCATAAGAGTAGGGGGTTGGGTGGTGAGTAGTTATACTAATACTACTATACATAATAATTATTACAACCATTAATAACAAAATGATTATTCTTATCAATGATTTCGAAATAAGGGATTCCCTCCATATCAAGCCTCACCATGCTCTTTATCTTCTCCAACAAGGAGTTCATCTCATGATAGATGATTAGCTTCTTTGAGTCTTCTCCAATGTTGGCCAAGTGATCAACAATTATATTTCCTTCTCTAAAAGTATGAACAAAACTAAAATTTCCATACTTGAAGAGGGTGTTAATCTGATCTATGATGTCTGCTACTTACCAGGGTGCATTCGCTTTGTTGTTAATAAAATTCACAATCAATTGGGAATCTGACTCAACAATAATATTCAAGTAGTTATTCTCAAGACACATCTTCATCCCTTGTAGGATGGCTTTAATTTCATCCATATTGTTACTAATTTGATCATAGAAATCCGCAAAAGCAAAAATGCAAGAACCTGTGTGGTCTCTTAGTATCCCTCCTCCACTGGAACTTCCTGGATTACCTTTAGAGCAACCATTTGTATTGAGCTTTAAGAACTTAAGGATACGTTTTTCCCAAGTAACCATTCGACTATTAGCAGTTGTAGACACGTAATTTTGTCCGTCCAAATATTAATTTCTACTTATTTTTACCTCTCTCTACCTACCTCCTACCCTACCCCTACCCCACCTACCCTACCTAATCAAACAACTCTCTGAAACTCACCCAATACACCACTATATTTGTTTTCCATTCACAACAACAATAAGAGATAAAACACAATCATTTCACAAGGGGGGTCACGTTTTTCTCATCATCACAACAACACATATAGAACACCCATCTCCATATACAGAAAAGCTTTCACGGAAAGAAGAAACACACTTATCTGACACTTTCACTTGGATTCCATAAACACGTAACACAAATTCTTTTAATCAAATACACACGTGCTATTTTGAGAGGAGAAGGACTCAATTTTCTTTTTCTTTTTTTCTGCTGCTGCGTACACCCACACGAAAGAGAAATATATGGAGGAGGGAGATGAGAGAGAGAACTGATTGAGAGATTCAAGAGAGATAACTGATTCAAAGTCGAGATCTAAAAAGAAGAAAATGGGGTCGAGTTGAGGTTATTTGGGAACGGATTTTGTGGGTTTAGTCACTATTCCGGCCAAGCTTCAAGTTTTCCCAGTAGGGTTTTCAAGTTTTTGGTGGAATTTTTTGCCGGAATTAGCTTCGGAACGCTGAACAGATTCGACCCAGTTTTGAAACCCCTGAAATCTCCTAGTTTCTTTTGATTTTCAAGCAAGTCAGGCCTTAAAGTACTGAAATTCACTTGAACCGTCATTTTATACTGTCATTGGAGCTCACCGGAGCTCGAGCTACATTGGGTTTTGGTTTTCTATCGTATTAGTGGGGTTTTGGGTTTGCCTGTTTTATGGTTCATGGTTGATATCGGATTTTGGGGTGATTTTGACACCGTATTAAAGTTTTATTCCCACTGGTTTTAAAGATTTTCGATAATTAGTTCTCTATACAGAGTAAAATTTGGTCGTGGTTGAGGTTCTGTTTGAGGTTTTCGGGTGCAGACTTTCTTTTATTAGAATAACAATGAATTCGAACGCTTTAAATGAGGTCCAATTCTACTCTTTCAACTCTTTTATTTCATTGTTGATGATATCTGGTGCAATGAATTGAATATTATGTTGGTTGATCTGTGATGATGTAAATTGTTGGTTGTTTTGATTCGTTGTTTGACTCCCTTGATTGTGGATTATGGATTATGTGATAAAGTGATATCTCATTTGATAATTAAAATTGGTTGTTTTGGGGAGAAAGTTAAAAGTTGATAAAGTGATTATTATGGTTTTGATTCATCGACATCGAACTTGATAGTATCATGGTAGGTCGAGCGGATAGGCAAACATATGTCGGGTAGGCAAATTTAGGGATTGTGGATTGATGAAAAATTGGAATTGTGTGATTGAATGGTTTTTGGCTTTATCGTTGACAACGCCCAAACTACAGCTCTCGTAAGAGTGTAAGCGGTCGATGTCAAATATAGAACCCAACTGGGTTGGGTATCGAATCCCATAGGGAATACTTGGTCACTAAGTATGCAACTATTAGTAGACTGTTAGTCGAAAATTCTACGGAAGGGGGGATTTAACTTGTGGCGTGAATTACTGTAAACAAAGTAACGAATGAAACGATTTATGTAGTAAGATTTAATAACAGAAAATAATAAGTTAGGGTTATGTCCACCTTATGAGTTCTACGTATCTATTAACTATGAGTTATGCGGAATTCAGACATGCATGCACTTATAGAGATTCGTATTCTAATGGTAAATCCTAGTGTCTCTCGACCATCCAGAATTATTTCACTTTAACTCTCTCGAGCATAAAGTGTAACTAACGGTACAAATTCTCCAAGAGGTTAATCCAGTTACGGCACTAACGTGTAAACAGGGGTTGGTAGCCCTATTTCCTTGTCACACTCTCTTTTTCAGACATGTAACTTTTCTCTCGAACAATAATGCTATACTGGCGTATTCTATATGTTTGCAACCACAAGAATTCAATTAAGATGAAGAGAGTAATGATATAAGTAGCATACGTATCAAGAATTCACACACTCATAGTAATAAATAGTATATCACAAGGCTTCCATAACCTTAACAGAGGATTTTAGCTACTCATGATTACAACGGAAATCACAATAGATAGCATTATCGTACCAAAGCTCGAATAATCTCACGATGGGGATGAGAATGGCGTCAAAGAGAGATTGACGTTTTAGCCCTTGACCGATTTTCTCAAGCGTAGCGTGTTTCCCTGTTGTACTTACAGAATCTGTAAACTGAATAATACTAAAGTGTCTAAAGAGAAGTAAAATCCAAAGTATGATAATGCTTAATGAAAAGCGTGAATGAAAAGCTTGCTGAAAAATTCAGCAAATAGGGTTTTTATAACATCCTTGTCCTAGTCCTACTGAAATAGGGTTTTTATCCTTGTCCTAATCCTACTGGGTTACTGCTGCACCCCTAAGTATAGAGAAATAATGATTTTGCCCGAGACGAATTCTCCATGCATCATATTCAGTCCACAAGCTTCCAAAAGCTGCCTTCCTTCTTACATGAAGTTTCCCTTGCTACCGAAAGGTCCACAAAGTGCTGAAATCTTCATCACCTGTATGTTTTAGTGTGGTTTATACACTTGTAATGTCAAATTAGACGATATGTTCCACCAAGCGACCACGGTCAAACCACGGGATCAAGGGATGCCTAACACCTTTCTCTCGGTCAACAGAATTTCTTATCTGGAATCATTATTTGCGGATCAGTTTCTAGAGTCAAACTGTTTTGAAAAGCATTTTCAAAGGTGACTTGGCACACCTGATTTATGTCAAGTGACGACTCTGAATAAAAATGTAAATGATCCTTTTTCAAAACAAATTTTCAATATTTTGTCACTTTAATAATAAAAACTCTTTCAAACTTAAAATGAATCTTTGGGAGTTAAAAAAGGGGTGTGACATCTCTGGCGATTCTGCTGGGGATTTTTCAGAATTTGAGCTTATTTTTTGGAGTTGTATTGGCTTAGTTTGGCATTATGGGTGTATAGACATTATTTGTGTTATCGTTTGTATTTATTTTATCAATGTTATGTTCCTACGTGCTACGTGTTTACAGTCTTTCTTTATGTGTTATCGCTTTATATCTGGCATCATTTGCATAACCTGAGTCAATTCTCTCTGCAACAAGTCCCATAGGGCACGTCGTGTACATAAACTCTAGTTGAGTCACCCTTATTTTAAGAGGGGGAGCCGTCAGACGTATAGAGTGGGTGGAAAGCTGTCACAGCCACTATCGACCATGCGCTCCCTCGAACAGCCTTGTTAGTGAACCCCAACTTAGGTCAGCCTTTAGGTCATCCTTATCTGCATCATAGTGAGACCTAGCGGGACCCACTTGGTCCTTTGTAGCAGACTTACCCCTAAAGTATCCTACATGCTAATTGTTGCATTTTTTTAGGGTAACATGGTCATTTGACTGATCGATTTGGGGAAAGCATGTGTTAGAAGTAAGGTGTATAGATGAGAAAGTGTTGAAAGAAAGAGAGAAAAAGAAAAACTGAGTCAAAAAAAAAAAGGGCTTCGTAGTTTTTTTTAGAGTTCTTTAGGGCTTTCATTTTTCACAATTCAAAAAGATTTTTTTTTACCTTTTGCACTCATTTTTTGAAAAATCAAAAACGTCAAAAAGATTTTTCTTTATTTTCTTTAGCAAACATTCACAATTCGAAAACTCCAAAAGGATTTTATTTTCAGTAGAATTTTTTTTAAGAAAAATTCAAAAAAAAGATAGAATTTTTATACATTTCGTATAACGAAAATACCAAAAAAAAAAAATTTTCATAGTTGTTGATGTTAGTTTTATGTGAATTGTCAATTTTAAAACTCAAAAAGATTTTGTTAACGTTGTTTGTCGTCTGTTTATGGTCGTGTATCTTAGGTTAGTTTTCAATCGGTTGTCTAATCTTTATTTGTCCAATATTGGACAAACTACGCACCCCTGACTCTCCTCTCTCGGGAGTAAGATACGTAGGCAACCTTTTGTTAGTTCGGAAATCTTATTTCGAAAATTCAAAAAAAATTTTATTCACTCTTCATTTAGAGTAGGTGTTTCATATACATTTTTAAGAGAAAACTACAACAAATTTTTCTTTAATAGTTTCAAGTTTCATTTTCGTATGAAATTCAGAATTTAAAACCCCAAAAGATTTTTCTTTGATAATTATAGGTTTTATTTTGTATAGGAATCTGAAAAATTAAAAAAAAAATCTTTTTCACTCTTCATTTAGAGTAGGTTTCATATACATCTCTAGAAGAAAACCACAAATAGAGTTTTCTTTAATAGTTTCAAGTTTTATTTACGTATGAATGAAAAATTAAAAATTCAAAAAGATTTTTCTTTGATAATCGTAGGTTTCATTTTGTATAGGAATATTATAGCTAAAAATTCAAAAAGATTTTCATCAATTCTTTTGACAATTTGCTATTTTATTTTTTTCGTAAAGTTTCAAGAAAAAAAAAAGAAAAGAGTTTGATCGGTCATTTTGGCAAGACTTCACGAACTACGCACACCTGATTCTCCTCTATCGGGAGTGAGATACGTAGGCGCCCTTCTTGGGTTCGGTGATCTTTTCAACAAAAAAAGTGAAGGAAAAAGAGGTTTTGAAAAAAGTGTTAAAATTCTAACACATTTATTTTTTGTTGAATCAGTTTAAGGTGGTTGGTTTGTGACATTCTGGCTGGTCCTCCATATCACACCAAATCCAAAGGGTTATTTGTGTCCAACAAGGATATACAGACTAACATCATGGATCAAACAAAGAGTTAGGAAAATGAGAGTTTAAAGCAAGAGATTAGGAGACTAAGACAACAAATGAATGAAATACATCGAGCTTAGGCCAGTGGGTTGCCTCCTCCTCCATTTCTCTCTATTGATCCTACAAATACCTCAAGTTTTCCACTAAAATTGCAAAGTCAGTGTCCTACTATTGTTAATGCACCACAACATGACTCAGAATTCATTCCAAGCCAAAAGCATCACAATACTTCCACCACATTTCCTCTAGCTCCTCAGTATAAGCCTGCTACATTCACAATACCACATGTCGTCTGTGATCTTGTTGCTTAATCCCCTACTGAGGCTTCTATATTGGCCAACCGCCCAACAGTTGTTCTTCTTCATGCTGCTAATAGACCCTTGTTCAATACTCTTGGTGATCATCGCTATACTCCTAATCCTACTTTTATGCTAACGGGACCACCAAAATTTCATAACAAGAAGCCTAGTATGCCAGAAGAGCCAGAGAAAATGGTTGCTATTGTAGTTGGAGAACGGGCACATCCAAGAAGACGACGTTGTCGTTGCCTTCAATCTCAGGCCCAAGTTCATACCCAACCTCTCTATAATCCCTCCCAAAATCCATTATACTCCATTTCCCCACCTGCATATCTAGTATACTATGCACAACCATATGTTCAACTCTCTTCTTACTCACAATAGCGCGCACCAACTCCTCATAGTTACCCTCCGACTCTACAAATCTATCAAAGACTTTTTAGGCTCGATTTTGGATCTAATACAAATAATGAAATGAGGCAGAAATCGAGGGATAGCTTCAGACCAATTGGGGAGTCGTATGCCAGCTTATTTTAGAAATTAGTACAGCGGGGTATGATCACTTCTCTCCTTGGGTATACTCCTGACCCACATTCAAGAGGTTTTGACCCTAGTGTACGATATACATATCATTCTGATGTTCAGGGTCACAGTATTGAAGATTGTCGATATTTGAAAAGAGAAATTGAAAAGATGATTCAAGATAGATCAATTATAGTGCAAAACATTGACAGTGAGAAAAGATCTAGTCACGCTGATATGTAAACCAATGGCTAAGATGTCAGGCTGAGCAATTGAGAAGTCACCCCTCTCCCTCTTAGGAAGAGGTATGGTAGTTTGTTTTGTTTTATTTTCTGGTATTCGAATTATTTAAGGTTTGGAGTCCGGGATCTATCTTGTTTTATCCATTTTTTCGTTATGTTCAAACCCTTCTATATTTTATTTTAATTAAATAGAGTGTTCCCTTTTCCTTTGTATTTTAAATATGTATTTCTTTGTTTTCTTTCCTTAGTACATTTTATGTTGACTCTAGTGATATGACATGCTAACAGAATTTCAAGCCAGATCTTAAAATCCAGTTTAAGCATGAACATTGAATCAGAGAGTTAAAGTTAGGAAAAGAGAGCATTTCCGAAAATTGGTAGAGTGCTAAGGCATTTGGTGATCAAGTTTAAACCTTCTTTGAAAATTAAGGCAATTATTTTGAGAATCACAAGAATAACTTGGTCATCAATTGAAAAACATTGCTCAATTAGGACAAATAGCGGATGTGTGGCCCCGAGGGATAGAAAAATCAACTCCACAAAAGTATGAGTCATTCGATGTGAGAAATTTTCAACAAAAGTGGAGTGATATGTTAAACAAAATGCAAGATTAGTGACGCACAGAATCAGTTAAAGTTATTGCTTAAAAAATGTCACATATGATCTTCATCTCTCACTTTCATATTGCATGATATTTACTTGCATTTTTATGGATTGATATGACGAAGGAATTTCATTCTGCTATCCAAACATCGTGTCATCCTTTGTTTACCCCATTTGAGATTTAGTCCTATTTTCTTTTATACCCTTCTTTTGGAATCAAGATAGAGCCAGCAAAGCTCAAAAGAAAAGTATCGATCAAAACAATAGAGTCAGAAAAGTTCAAAAAAAAAGAAGAAAACGAAAATATGTCCAAAAGAAAAAAAAGAAAAGTGTCAAGACAAATAGAGTCAGAAAAATCCAAAGAGAAAAGAGTTTCAATAAAAGAAAAAGAATCAAAAGTCTAAATCATGCAAAACAAGCTGCCAGAACTATGCCTGACCTGATTCTCCTCTTTCGGGGGTGAGATACGTAGGCTGCCCTATTCGGGGCTCGGTCTAACCAAATAAATAATTTAGAATTGCCCAGTCAAAAGAAACTGGGGCTTGAGTTAATCCTCATTGTTTGGGTCGTTTCAAAAGTTATATGTCCTAACCCACTTCAAGTGTCGTTTGGGTCTTATGTCATCCTTTCTTTCTAACTCTATCCAAAAGCCAGGTTATAACCGAAGAAAGACCTTCTGATCAATCTTTTACAATGTTAAGGCTAAGCATGCAATGGATGTGATGATGCATTTTGGGAACTATTTCTCTTCCTCAACATAAGGAATCAGTAGAGAAATAAAAATGAGAGAGTTTTTTTGGTGAAAACCCTCGCGGGCACCATAAGGCGATAGTGAGTTGAGAGAATGAAAATGAGAGAGTCTTATTGGTGAAAACCCTCGCGGGAACCATAAGGCGATAGTTAGTTGCGAGAAATAAAAATGAGAGTCTTATCGGTGAAAACCCTCACGAGCACCATAAGGCGATGGTAAGTTGAGGGAGATAAAAATAAGAGTCTTATCGGTGAAAACCTTCACGAGCACCATAAGAAGATGGTGAGTTGAGAAAAATGAAAATAAGAGAGTCTCATTGGTGACAAACCTTTAAAGACACCATAAGACAATGGTAAGCTGAGAAAAGGAAAATGAGAGAGGTTTGTTGGCAAAAACCATTAAAGCGCCACTAGCCGAATGAGGTCTTAAATGTAATTGACCTAAGAAAACAACTCAATTTCGAGGTTATTCACTCAACAAAAATTGGTAAAAAGTTTTGGATGGAAAGAATAGATAGTCTAATCCAATATGCATGTCATAATCATTAGAGTTGACTGTCATTTTCAGATAAACTTTTCTTTCATCTTTTTTAATGGGGACATTCATTGTCGTTTTTTTTCTCCTTAGTTATATTTTTATTTTCTTGAGTCAGTTATCCAAATAAAGAAAAAATTATTGTTATTTTTCTCTTGTCTTTGAGTCAAGTCCATGTCAAAACAAGTGAGAAAAGATTTAAAAACTGGCTGCGAACTTCTTCAATTGCACAAAGCAAGACAGAAAGGCCAGCACATGTAAGAGACATGATTGTGATCCCAAAAAAAGGGCATGCAGAAAGCTTTGTCAACAGGCAAATCTGGGAACTCATAAAAATACCAAGGTTTAAAGGGTTTATCTGACAAGCATTGTAAAGCAGAGATACTGTGTTTATTTAAGAGTCACTCTTAATAATCTGAGTTTGGATCAATGACGTGACAAAGCAGGGGCAAGTGCTAACAATCCAAAACAAAATAAAGGAAATAGATACTAGAGCAGGTGTCGGGACAGCCAAGTGCTGCAAGCCACTACGATGTTTTTAACTGGCAAATTTTCTTTGTTGAAACAGGGTCAAATTCGCTTCACTTAATTTAGCTACCATTGGAAAAACACATCCATGGGAATTTACTTTATGTTTAGGAACCTCCTGGAAAATGAAAATTTACTTTTTGTTCAGGACCCTCCTGAAAAATGGGAATTTACTCTATGTTCAAGACCCTTATGGAAAATGGGATTTTATTTTCTGTTCAGGACCCTCCTAAAAAATGGGATTTTACTTTCTATTCAGGACCCTCCTTGAAAATGGGATTTTACTTTCTGTTCAGGACCCTCCTAAAAAAAGGGATTTTACTTTCTGTTCAGGACCCTCCTGAAAAATGGGGACTTTACTTTATGTTCAGGACCCTCCTGAAAAATAGGATTTTACTTTCTGCTAACAATGAGAATTTACTTTTTGCTCAGGACCCTCCTGAAAATAGGATTTTACTTTCATTTCAGGACCCTCCTAAAAATGGAAATTTTACTTTCTGTTCAGGTCCCTCCTGAAAAATAGGATTTTACTTTCTATTCAGGACCCTCCTGAAAAATAGGATTTTACTTCATGTTCAGGACCCTCCTGGAAAATGGGATTTTACTTCTGTTCAGGACCCTCCTAGAAAATGGGATTTTACTTTCTGTTCAGGACCCTCCTGGAAAATGAAAATTTACTTTCTGCTCAGGACCCTCCAGTAAAATGGGATTTTACTTTATGTTCAGGACCCTCCTGAAAAATGGGACATTACTTTTAACAAAAATGAATGAATGAAATCTTTCTTTATCATAATCTTCATTTGGGATAATTTTATTTTAGCTTTGATTTTTGTTTCAGGAGCCCGCCTGAAGAATAGGGTGATAAAATTGAAAGTGAGGATCCTGCTTGAAGAACAGGGTGATGAAATTAAAAGTCAGGAATCCGCCTGAAGATTAGGGTGATGAAATTAAAAGTCAGGAGCCCACCTGAAGAACAGGGTGATGAAATTGAAAGTCAGGAGCCCGCCTGAAGAATAGGGTGATGAAATTGAAAGTTAGGAGCCCGCCTGAAGAACAGGATGATAAAATTAAAGGTTAGGGTCCGCCTGAAGAACAGGGTGATAAAATCGGAAGTTGATGAAACCAAAAGTCAGGATCCCGCCTGAAGAGCAGGGCAAATAAGTTGAAATTCAAACAACAAGTTGAAGAAATTGAAAGCCAAACAACAAGTTGAAGAAATTCCAAGTCAGGAGCCCACCTGAAGAATAAAGTGATGAAACTCAAGTCAAGAGTCCAAATGAAGCTGCATAGATAGGACTTTCGTAATTTTACTTATCTTTTAACTTGTGATTTTCATTTTTGATGTAATGACAGAGTTGTGTACCTGAACCTCGATGAACCTCACTCGACTCTCCAACTCGGTATAGACCTTCTCCTTTATTTGGAGGTGTCTATGACTGGTTCCCTTCATAACTTGGGTAGGTAGGATGCCCTGATGTAGATTCAGTGGCACTCTTTCCTTATGCTTCCTCCCTTTGAATAATGATCGGGAAAAAATTGTCTCATTGTCTACTTCTTTGTCTGGAAACACTTTGTGTTTACTTCCAAGGAGGAGTATAATGTAGACATGTAATTTTCTTCACCCAAATATTAATTTATACTCATTTTTACCTCTGGCTACCTACATCTTACCCTACCCCTACCCCACCTAATCAAACAACTCTCTGAAACTCACCTAATACACCACTATATTTGTTTTCCATTCACAACAACAATAAGAGATAAAATAGAATCATTTCACAAGAGGGTCACATTTTTCTCATCATCACAACAACACATACAGAACACCCATTTCCATATATATATAAAAGCTTCCATGGAAAGGAGAAAGACACTCACCTGATACTTTCACTTGAATTTCATACACACGCAACACAATTTTTTTTAATCAAACACACACACGTCATTTTGAGAGGAGAACGACTCAATTTTCTTTTCCCTTTTTTCTGCTGCTGCGTACACCTACATGAAAGAGAGATATATGGATAAGGAAGATAAGAGAGAGAACTGATTAAGAGATTCAAAAGAGAAAATTGATTCAAGGTCGAGATCTAAAACTGAGGAGAAAACAGGGTCGAGTTGAGGTTATTCGGGAATGAATTTTGTGGGTTTGGTCACTATTTCGGCCAAGCTTCAAGTTTTACCGGTAGGGTCTTCAAGTTTCCGGAGGAATTTTTCACCGAAATTAGCTTCGGAACGCTGAACAGATCTGACCCAGTCTCGAAACCCCTGAAATCTCCTGGTTTCTTTTGATTTTCAAGCAAGTCAGGCCTTAAAGTACTGAAATTCACTTAAACCATTATTTTATACTGTCATCGGAGCTCACCAGAGATCGAGCTACATTGGGTTTTGGTTTTCTGTCGTATTGTTGGGGTTTTACGTTTGCCTATTTTATGGTTCATGGTCGATATTGGGTTTTGGGGTGATTTGGACATTGTATTAAAGTTTTTTTCCCATTGGTTTTGAAGCTTTCCGGCAATTAGTTCTCTATACAGAGTAAAATTTGGTCGTGGTTGAGGTTCGGTTTGAGGTTTTCGGGTGCAGACTTTCTTTTATTAGAATAACATTGAATTTGAATGCTTCAAATGAGGTCCAATTCTACTCTTTCAACTCTTTTATTTCGGTGTTGATGATATCTGGTGTATTGAATTGAATATCGTGTTGGTTGATCTGTGATGATATAAATTGTTGGTTGTTTTGATTCGTTGTTTGACTCCCTTGATTGTGGATTATGGATTATGTGATGAAGTGATATATCATTTGAGAATTAAAATTGGTTGTTTTGGGGCGAAAGTTAAAAGTTGATAAAGTGATTATTGTGGTTTTGATTCATCGACATCGAACTTGATAGTATCATGGTAGGTCGAGTGAGATAGGCAAACATGTCGGGTAGGTAAATTTAGGGATTGTGGATTGATGAAATATGAATAGCAATATGAAGGATGAAATTAAAGCATTAGAGGCCAAAAAGACTTGAGAATTAGTTGATTTACCCAAAGAGGAGAAGCTTATTGGGTGAATATTGGTGTATGATATTAAATACAAAGCTAATGGTGATGTTGATAGGTTCAAATCTAAGTTAGTGGCCAAGGGTTACATTTAGAATCATGGTCTTGACTATCAAGAAAGTTTTTCTCCCGTAGTTTAAGTGAATACTGTGAGGTCTGTAATTTTTATTACTATATCACAATATTGTCCTTTTTATCATATGGTTGTTTATAATATTTTTTTGCAAAGTGACCTATATGAGGAGGTGTTCATAACTGTTCCACCTGGGTTCAACAACAAAGAAGGGTTAAATTAAGGTTTGTAGGTTGCTAAAGTCACTTTGTGGATTGAAACATATTTTCAGACAATGTATAGCAAGCTAATAATCACTTTAACTTCTTCAGGCTTCATTCAGAGTACAAAAGATTATTTTGTTTTCACTGAAAGGTATAAGGACAAGATAGTAGTTGTTCTCACATATATTGATGATTTATTATTCACAGGTGATGACATGGTGATGTTACAAGAGACTAAAGATGATCTAAAAGTATCCTTTAAGATTAAAGTTCTTGGTGATATTAAATACTTTCTTGGGCTTAAATTTACTAGAATTAATGAAGGTATTCTCATACACCAAAATAAGTATGCATTGGAGCCTTTAACTGATATGGCACTTGAAGATGCAAAACTTATTTATACTCCAATGGAGATACATCTCAAACCTACATCTACTGAATTCGATAATCACATTTATAATACTCTTACTAATTCTTCACTTGATGATTCCATAGTTTATCAAAGGGTCATAGGAAGGTTGTTTTATCATACAATAATTAAACCAGGAAATACCTTTATTTTACAATATTTGCATTAGTTTATGCACTCTCCTAAAACTTCGTACAAATACAACACTGAGAATAGATAGGTATGTCAAACAAGCACTTGGTTTGGGGATTTTTATGTCATCGGATGTAGGTTCTAGTCTTAATATATTCTGTAATATTGATTGGGGTTCTTTTAATAGGAGGATGTCTATTACTGGTTATTGGTACAATTTGGTTCTTCTTCTATCTCTTAAAAATATAGAAAGTAAATTAAAGTCTCTAGGAGCTCTGTAGAAGCTGAATATAGAGTCATGACTTCTTTCACTACAGATGTGGTTTGGCTTACTGGTTTATTTCATGAATTTGGAGTAGATATTTATCTTTCCATTCCTTTATATTGAGATAACTCTTCTTATTGAAAATTACTTCTAATTCTATATTTCATGAGAGGATAAAACACATTCATATTGATTATAATTTTATTTGAGAAAAGATTCAACATGGTCTCATTCTTGCCTCAAACATTCCCTCTGCTTACCGGACTATTGATGTCTTTAACAAGGCTTTTGGTAAAGGCCTCACTGTATCTCATCTTCAATCTAGGCATGAAGAATATTTTCATAGCTCCTAGCTTGAGGGGGTGAAGGAATTGAGCAAGTGTATACATGAGGCTTGATTTGTTTACAATTAGCAATTTAATTATGCAGAGTAATTAGTTAGTTAGTTAACTATGGATTAGTTAAAGTCAGTTAGTGCTGAGTTATACATGAACCATGTAATACCCCGAACTTTTTTGCTAGCTTAAATTCGTTTCTAGAATGTTAAGGGATGTCTTCCAAAATGAGTAATATTTGTTTCATATAGAATTCTCTTGATTTCAATATTTCATTATGTGAAAAATTGAATAAGCTTTCCATCGATACCAAATTTTCCCAAATCCGACACTCGGTGAAGAACTTTGAGCATTTTTAAGTTGACAATGTGCCAACTGGGCAGTCACTACATTGCGGTGAAGGACAATTTCATAAATGTCAGATTCCAGTGGACCACCGCGATGTTGGCACATCACGTAGAGGCCCATTTTCCCAATTGTCGAATTCCAGTATCCCAGTGCGATAGTAGTGCACCGCGCTGAAGGCCAAAATGGCATTTCTATAGGGCACCACAATGGTGGTGCGTTGCGTTGAAGTTCCAGGTTACAATTGTCAAAATTCAGTGGGACAACGCGATGACTCTGCATCACGGAGACCTCCCAATTTCCCAGTCGTTAAATTCCAGTGAGCCACCGTGATAGTGGCGTGTCGCTGTTGTGTTTGCTTTGAAAATATAGAGACATTATCTTTATGGGGTGCATGTTGATGTGTTCACGGACCACAAAAGCTTGCAATATGTTTTTACTCAGAGGGTAGGAGAGTGCAAAAATCGAACCGACCTATAAACCAAACCGAGAAAAACGTTATTGGTTTATTGTTATTGTGTTAAAGGGTTTTTAATGGTTTTATAAAAAAAATTATTGGGTTATTGGTTCGGTTTGGTTTTTTCTTATTGTGTTATTGCGTAAACCGATAATCCAATAAGAATATATATGTATATATATATATATATATATATATATATGACTTATTACATGTTTCTCTACAAATTAACAAACCTATTATTTCAATAATACAACTCTTAATTTCTCCTATCAATATTTAGTTCAGACTTGAAGATTCTTGAAAATTAAAACACATTATATAGGATTTTTGTTTGCAACTAAGATTTATTTTTTTCTCATGTTAGTTACTACTATTTCTATTTTATGAGAATTTTCTTATTGGTTAAACCGAAAACCGAACCGTTAAGGACTAAAAATTAATAAATCAAAAATCGATAAAAAAATCCTATTGGTTTGGTTATTGGTTTAGCATATTTAAAAAATGAAAACCGATAATATGTAAAACCGAACTGAATCGACCGATGCACACCCCTATCAGAGGGAGTTAAATCTCGGTCAAAGAAAGTGGTTAGAATTGCTGAAAAATTATGATATGAGTGTGTTGTATCATTCGGGCAAGGACAATGTAGTGGCAGACGCCCTTAGTAAAATATCCATGGGCAGTGTTTCTCACGTGGAGAATGATAAGAAAGAGTTAGCATGGGAAGTACACCGTTTGGCTAGGTTGGGTGTTAGATTGGTTGATTTGGCTGAGGGTAGCGTTTGGGAGTAGAGTAGTGCAGAATCTTCCTTAGTTTTTGACGTGAAGGAGAAACAATATTGAGATCCCATCTTAGTTAAGTTGAAGGAGTCGGTTAAAAACCAAAAGGTAGAGGTTTTCTCCCAAGAGGGAGATGGTGTACTGAGATACAAGAGTAGATTGTGTGTACCATGTATTGATGATTTGAGGCAAAGGATTATGGCTGAAGCGCATGGTGCGCATTACTCCATTCTTCCTGGTGCTACTAAGATATATCAAGATTTGCGGGAAATCTACTGGTGGAGTGGTATGAAGAAAGATATTGCAGAGTTCGTGGCCAAGTGTTTAGTTTGTCAACAGGTTAAGGTAGTGCACCAAAGGCCTGGTGGTGTTTTACAAGAGTTCAGTATTCCTACTTGAAAGTGGGAAGAGGTGAACATGGATTTTGTAACAGGACTACCTCATTCGCAATGTCGGCATGATTCGATTTAGGTTATTGTTGATAGATTGAATAGGTTAATGCATTTCTTGCCAGTTCATACGTCCTATACAGCTGAAGATTATGCTAAGTTGTATATCTAAGAGTTAGTCAGATTGCGTGGAGTTCCCATGTCCATTATCTCAGATAGGGGTACTCATTTTACCTCTTAGTTTTGGAAAGCTTTTCAGAAGGGTCTTGGTATCCAAGTTCATCTTAGTTCCGCTTTTCATCCTCAGACCGATGGTCAGGCAGAGAGGACCATTCAGACTCTAGAAGATATGTTGAGAGTGTGTGTGTTTGCTTTAGGGGTAGTT
The DNA here is from genome assembly GCA_030864225.1 of Capsicum baccatum var. pendulum. Lineage (NCBI taxonomy): Eukaryota > Viridiplantae > Streptophyta > Magnoliopsida > Solanales > Solanaceae > Capsicum > Capsicum baccatum. Next base: position 235,721,823 of record CM061556.1, on the reverse strand, counting down.
GGGATGTGTATTTGCCGTTGGTTGAGTTTTCCTATAATAATAGTTATTATGCTAGCATTCAGATGGCTCCGTTTGAAGCACTTTATAGAAGGAGACATACATTACCTGTCGGGTGGTTCAAAGTGGGTGAGGTCGCGTTGTTAGGGCCAGATATGGTGTTAGAAGCTATGGAGAAAGTACAGTTGATTCAACAAAGGTAGAAAACAGCTCAGAGTCGTCAGAAATCGTATGTGGATGTAAGGAGAAGAGATCTTGAGTTTGAATTTGATGATTTAATTTATTTAAAAGTTTCACCCATGAAGGAGGTAAAGAGATTTGGCAAGAAAGGAAAACTTAGTCCCCGTTATGTAGGTCCCTTCTGAATTTTGAGTCATGTTGGGAAGGTGGCATATGAGCTTGAGTTACCTACAGATTTATCGTCCGTACATTCTGTATTCCATGTGTCTTTGTTGAAGAAGTGTATTAGTGATCCAACGATTGTAATACCCTTATAAAGCATAGAGGTTCTTGATAGTCTCTCTTATGAAGAAATTCCAGTTGAGATCCTTGACCATCAGACTCGTAGACTAAGGAACAAAGAAGTCCCCTAAGTCAAGGTTATTTAGCGAAATTAATCCGTTGAGGGAGCCACTTGGGAAGCAGAAGCAGATTTGCAGACCAAGTACCCTTATCTTTTTGTTTCAGATTCAGATTCAGTTTAAGGTAACAAGTTCCCTCAGATCATCTCTTTTCAGTCTAAGTTTCAGCTTTATATAGCCATTCCTTCGAAAGTTCATTCATTTGAAATCAGTTTAGTCATTCTTTTTGTAATATATTCCAGCTATGGCCTCAATTTTCTGCATCTCAGTTTCTCTAGCCACATTCGAGGATGGATGTTCCCGTGGGGAGATATTGTAATACCCTAAACTTTTTTTGCTAGCTTAAATTCGTTCCTAAAATGTTAAGGGATGTCTTCCAAAATAAGTAATATTTGTTTCATATACAATTCTCTAAATTTTGACTTTTTATTGTGTGAAAAATTGAATAATCTTTCCATCGATACCAAATTCGCTCAAATCTAACACTCGGTGAAGAAGTTAGAGCATTTTTAAGTTGACAGTGTGCTAACTTGGCAGTTACCGCATCGCGGTGAAGGAGAATTTCATAATTTTCACATTCCAGTGGATCTCCGTGATGTTGACGCATCGCGAAGAGGCCCATTTTCTTGATTGTTAAATTCCCGTAACCCAGCGCGATAGTAGCGCACCGCGTCGAAGGCCAAAATGGCATTTCTATAGGGCACCGCGATAGTGGAACGTCGCTTTGAAGTTTCAAGTCCCAATTGTCAAAATCTAGTGGGACAAAGCGATTACTCCGCATCGTGGAGACCCCCCTAATTTCCCAGTCATCAAATTCCAGTGAGCCACCACGATAGTGGCGCATCACGGTGGCCCATTAAATTGGGACCCAATTACATTTTTCAGCTTTGTTTAGGAGTTTAAAGAGGATATTTTAGACTTTTTCTCAGTCCCCAAAACCGTCCAAACACAAGATTTAAGTCCCTTACCTGTATTTTATAATATATTCCTCAAAATTTCTCTCAACCAAAAACCCTAAGCTTCAACAATCCACCTCAAGAATCCCAAGATTCCACCACTCTTTTTCTAAATTAATTCAAGATTCAAGATTCCCAACACAAGAATTCCAAGAACCATCATTCAAGAGAACGAATAGAACCTCTAAAGCAACCTTGTTCATCCAGTTCATCATCCAAGGTATGTGGGGTTTTGAACAAGGATAAATCTTTCATCCTTGTGCCCATAACTTAATTTTGATTTCAATTTTTCTGAATATACTATGATTTCCCATGAAATTTAAGTTAGCGTTGATACCTAAATCCTCATTATTGTAGTTTTTGACATTATTATGATATTTAAGGCTCCAATTGCAAGAAATTTACATATATTCATGTTTGAAATTATAAGATTCGTATTATGAGTTATACACCATTACCTTGACTGAGATTGTTGAAAGTTTTTAAGATGATTGTTGAGCATGAAGTTTAAATCTGATTATTGATGTAATTATTGATGCATTAAAGCTATATACTTTAAGTCCTAAGTACTATTGATGATTTTATAAGGATATTATGATCTCAAGTCCTATTGACAAGTTTTGATTAGTGCTTTCAAAAGTAAAGATTGATATTTTGATCCTAAGCTAAGATAGGATTCCCCATTTTTCATACAGTATATGATTTAAAACAAAGAGAAGCATAATTAGTTTTAATTACGAACCCTTGTGCTTTTTTAAGGTGTAGTTTCAAAAATTTCTGAGCAATAAGTATGGGAGTAGTATTTAGCACTAAGTTGGGTATGATTCCAAGGTCTCATGCTCTAGAACTACTGGCCACCGTAGGTTTTAAACACCCATAGTGGGCTAAGATAGTGATCACTTAAGTTAAGGTTCTATTTCGATGGCAAGAGTAGAACAGCTCTCCCCAACGTGGGCAAGATGTTGGACTCCATGTCATCTTACATGATTTATATCGTTTAGAAAAAACTCCCTACGTCCCAAAGTTCCAAGATTTCCAAAGCTCTCAAAGCTTCTAAGTTTCAAAAGAAAAGAATGATAGAAAAGCTTTTATAAGACTAAGTGCTATGACTCACTAGATTTATAAGTATGATTTGTTATACATGATTTTATATTTTGATATTTTAGATAATCAAGCTTATGTGAGTCATATACATCCAGCATGCATTTAGTTTCTAATTATGAAGATGTTTTACTTATGCATTACACCCCTATATACTCAGTACATCCTCAAAGTACTGATCCACATATACGATTATGTATTGCATTGTCTTATAGTGTAGGTTCAGGTTCTCAGTATCAATAGTGTGAGTAGTTCGAGCATCTCTATCTACGCTTTCACAGTTGGTGAGTCCTCATGATTCGAGGGCCTACTCCTTTAGATTTCCATCTTTTATAGTACTTGATTTATTATTTTCAATTTAGTCAGAGTCAGTTGGGGGTCTGTCCCAACGACTCTCTAGTTCCTTAGCATTAGAGGCTTTTCGGACTACTAGTTGATTTACAGACTTTCAGTATTTGTTTTTCAGATAGTATCTACAGTTTATTCAGTTTAGTCTTGGTATAATACAACATTATTTCTTGACTATATTATCTTAAAGTAAGGTTCAGACCTAGTAGCAGGCTCAAAGGGTTAGCTTGGGGCTACTCGTAACCTTGAGCATCGTGTGACGTCTCGAGATCACATTTCAGAGCATTACAAAACGACATTCTATTGTATGCGTATATATAGATGATTACATATAATGGAACAAGTAAGCTTGATATTTGTTCATTTTGCTCTTGCAGTTTTTCTTACTTGTAACATCCTTGAGCTAAGAACCAATTCATTCATCGAATATTTTTAAACCCAAATCTAATGATTTCTAATTATACATAGGTGTTAACATAAATTCATTAGTTTATGAAGAGTCTTATAAATGAATTAAGTCCACGAATAACTCCTAGCTCCTATTCAAGTTGAAATTTTTCTTATCGACTAAAATTTTATATAGAATCTATCTATAGTCAACTTCAAACACATATCACTCTCAAGTTTTGATGGGTTTTGAAGCTCAATACCAACCAAATGAACGGTCCTTGAATTTTTTTTTTCAACTCATCTAATTTTGTCTTAATTTGATATCAAAGTAAAAGGTTATAACCAATTTATCAGACAGGGTCTGTGCCACGTCGAGTGGCATAAGCTAAGGACCTTAAAATAGTAGGGGCCCATGATATTTCCATGCCATGGAGATTATGCTCCACTATAGCCACCATGCCATGGATCTAAAGCCTTGTAACGGTTCCATGCCACCCTGTGGCGAGGGGGAAAGGCATCCCAACTTCACTTTTTATTTGCTTTTGTAAGGGTAAATAGGTATTTTGACTCCAAACACTCTTATAACTTAATATAGCTCTATTTATATCAATATTTCAAGATTAAATCATTGTTCATTCTTCTCTCAACTCTCAAGAATACAAATGAGGGGTTTATCTCAAAAATTCAGCTCCAAGGCTTCAAACTGGAGCTCTCCTTCAAGAAATAGATAAGTTCAGGTATGTGGGACTTCAATAAGGATAATTCTTTTGTCGTTGTACTCAAACTCAAATTTTTAAGTTCCATAAATATGTATTTTTGTGTTAGGATTTAATTTCATGCTTTCAATTCTAATTCTCGTGTTCTATATATGAGTTTTTCCTACGTACTTAATAATATTAATGAACTCCCATGGTTTAATTTAATTCTTATTCACATGTTTTTCAAACCCTTATTTAAGATTTGATAGGATGTTCATCAAATCCCTATAAATTGGTATTGGTCCTTTGGAATTTACAAGAATTGCAAATCATTAGTATGATTTCAGGATTTTCAAGCATAAATTGAAAATAAGTTCTTTCCTTGATGTGATTTATCCCAAATATCAAGCAAGTACATGATAAGAATATGAATTTACAAGGATTTTTATGTTCTTAATATTATTTAGCATAATTTAGCATGAACAAGTATGAATTTCAAACATGTACATGATATAAGTCTAGTTTACATACAATTTTAATGTTTTTGCATAAGTTATAAGACTTGGGGGTTTTGCTACAAAAAATGAGCATGTACTACACAAGATTATATGAATTTCAAGATTTAGCATGAAGTACATAAGTTTGACATAATTTTGCCTTATGATCTTAGTTTATCATGAATCTGTGATTTTCAAGTATATGATTCATGATTAGTATGACTGTTGGGTATGTCATTAATACTTACGTAGAATGACATCTAAATATGCTATCAATGATCTATGAAACAATAAAGAAGCTTGGCTAGTTTTTAGCATATCAGGACTATGTTCATCAGTTTACTTTAAAATTAATTTTATTCTTCTTTCCATGATGAATTTTATATATAATGAATAAATAATATTATTCTGGAAGTAGTATCTATCCACGAGTGGGTGAGAGTTTAGTGTATCCTAGTCTTAGAAACTATGTGCCACCGTAGGTATTCAGTTTTCCCAAATAGGCTCGAACCGATGATCACATACATACACTTTTATACCATAACAAGATATATTGAAACCTTTCGATGCTGGAATTTACACCGAACTTTATGTTGCTCGCATGATTTTATGTTATTTAAGTGAATCTCCCACGAAAAGACAAGATTTTAGCTAAATATACAATGAATCACTCCACTGTGATTTTCATATATTATGTTTTCTAGTTTACTTCATGTTTAATGTGAGTCATTTATACTCATTAGCATGCCAAGTATTATGCATAATTTCTAAACTAGTATAATTGGTTCATTACACAAATATTTATATTTTCTTATCATGTGAGCTCTTACTCTGTTTCAGTCATTCATATACAATTGTGAACCATATAGGTTTGTCAACATATTTTCAACTTTAAGCATGATTTATTACTTTTGCTTTACTTATGCATCGTACGTGTATTCCTCATGCTCAATACATTCGATCTTACTGATCACAAATACGTATGTGTGGCCACATTATTTCATAATGTAGGTATCAGTTCTAGATCATAAAATCAAGATCAGACAGTTCGCAGCTTCCAGCCAACAGGTGATTAGTTCTCTTTATTCGAGAACTTAAGTCAATTATAGTTCAAGTATTTTATTTTGATTTATTTGTATTGATTAGGGATAGCTAAGGGTCATGTACCGGCCATCAATAGTCAGTATTAGTAGATCTTCATAGACAATCAGTCAGAATCGATGTATTTAGTTCGCTTTTTCTTTTTGTATAATTAGTGTTGTAAAATTTTGACAATAATGTATTGAAATAGATTATCTCACGATTATGCCTCCACTCAGTAAGTTTAACTCTTATATATGTTTAATTAGTTGCTCATGTATTATGTCAGTACATGAATTAGTTTGGGATCACTCGTGGTTCTAACCACCATATTACGTTCAGGGTGTAATCTTCATTCATTACATTATTTCTCTTTTCTCTTTCGAAAATAATAAGATTCCTTGTGAATCATAATTTGTTACTCTTTACATATATAATCTTTTATATTAAATAACTACATGAATAGTAGTAATAATTAATTTCGAAACATCATTAATAAATTTAGTATAGTAAAACACATATATAACTACTTAAATTTTTCTTAAAGAGTGTGTTATATCAATACGATGTAGAGACTAATAGATGAAAGGTGTGACCAGGGAGACCTTCTACTAACCCAAGATCATTAACTAAGATCGAAAGATCCAACTAAAGAAGAGGAAACTTTGAAAAAATGCTTTATTATGGGAGAAGACTTCTTGAATTAGATTTTTTGGGTTGATTACAAATGTTCTAGACCACCCCTATTTATACTTATCCATGGATGGTTCTAGATACTATTCTAGATACTTCTACAAGAATAATTTTGACAACTTTTATCTTTCAGTTATCTAAAAACAATTTAGATATTTTTCTAAGATAATTAGCCTAAATACTATACTAGAGTATTTTAGAGACTTTACTAGAAACTATGATATTAATAATACACTAGACTATTCTAGAAGTTTAACTAGAAAACTATGATATTCTGTCTTTCAAAAAATTCACTTTAGATATTTTTCACACTCCGCTTTAAAGTAATTTTTTTAAAAGTTATCCCAGAATCATTGCAGAAGAACTCAAAGAAAACTTTGAACCATGCCTTGGTGAATCTCTTACTAATTTTTTTACAACTTTTCTCTCTTCTTTCAATGATGAAGATTTTTCATCATTGATTTGTCTTTGTGAATTTTATAATATTGACTTCTTGAGCTCTTTTTTTTCTGAACTCCTCCACAACTTTATTATGTGGAGACACATATGTGATGAAAATTTTTGGATCTCTAGCATTCAAGATTTTAGAAATTACTTTTTCTGAAGCAACTCCATAATATAAGGATATTTCATTTGTATCAGTCTCCTCATTTGATTTGATGACGATCTGATCATCAATTTTTCGTGAAGCCTCAGCATCATAATATGATCCACCACTAGATTTAATTTCTAGCTCTTCAGTCATATTGTATACCTCTCAATCGGAAATTCGGGCTTTACTTTTAACTTTATCATTCATAGAATCTTTAGCTTTTTCATCAACTTTCAATATTTGTTTCGAGCCAATGATTGACCTTGATAGGCTAGACGATTGACTAGAGACTTCAACTTTCATTACATCTTTCTTAATGCTTTCTTCAATATAGTCATCACTGACACATAGAGTTTCGGACACAGTACGCTTAGAATCTACTTCAGTATCCTCTATTCCAGACTTTTATTGGCAGTTCAGGATCTACTTTTTTTATTTTTGATTTTCTTAATAGCAGCTACCACGACTCTAGTCTTAACGTCTTCAGTATCATCTTGCTTCTTAACAGTGTCTTCCTTCTCCACATAACGAATTGTTTTATATTAGATCCAATCTCTTTCTAAATTTATGAAAGATAAGACATCTATTGCTCGACTCTGAAATGCTAACCATCTTCTCCAGTCTTCTTCAATAATTTTTTTAGTTTGAGCAATGTTGCTCTTTGTGGCTTGAAAATATCTTGTTACATATCCTCATTTTTCTACATCGATAATATTTGAGAGGCTTTTTATAACTGTTAAATGACTTTTCCTTCTTTTCAGGAAAACTTGAACCACCTGAGAATCGAGAATGAGGTATATCTCTTGATTTTTCTTTAATGTTCCTCTTGTCAGCTACAAGAGCATTTCCTTCCCTTTCTTTCACAAATTCACCAACCAACCGTTTGGCTAGTAACTCCTGTGACAACAAAAGATTCTAAAATTCCTCCTAGGGTGGTTGTTGAGCTCATTCCTGAATTGATGTCACAAAGAAAATATATTCTGATTTTAAACCATGAATGATAATTCTTCTTATTCGTGCTTCAGAGATAGCTTCGTCCATATTCAATAAAGAAATCTCAGAACATAAATTTTTAATCCTTAGAAAATACTCAGTAGTAGAAAGATTACCTTTGTTGGCGTTAGCTAATACATTCTTCAATATCTGTAGCCGAGCTTCATTTTTCTTATTGAATAACTGATCGATGATCCTCAGTATTTCATGGGCTGACTTGCACCTTATAATATGCTCGAATAAATTGGAGAAGATGGATCTTTTTAAGATGAATTTCGTTTTTGCATAAATTTGCATTCACTTTTTATATTTACTACTATTTTTCAGTCCGTCATCCAGAGGACCTGGGTTCCTTCCATTAGCAACATCCCACAAATCCTCGCCCACAAGATATGATTTCATAGATGTCTTTCATACCTGGTAATTGGACTGATTCAACAGCTTCATTTCCAGTACAATAAAGCGATTGCTTAAATCAATTCGGACCAATCAGTTAAATCGACCACAAACCTGATCTTGAAATAAATACAAGTCAATCTACAACTTTTGCTCTGATACCATGTAGAAAATAACAGAAGAAAAGTGTAATTGGGAAGACCTTTTGCTAGCCCAAGATCATTAACTAAGATTGAAAGACCCAATTAAAAACAAGGAAGCTATGAAAAGATGCTTTGTTATGAAAGAAGACTTCTTGAATTCGATTGTTTTGGGTTGGATATAAATATTTAAGACCACCCCTATTTATATTTATCCATAAATGGTTCTAGATACTGTTCTTATCCATGAAGGGTTCTACATACTGTTCTAGAAACTATTCTAGATACTTCTACAAGAACAATCTCGACAATTTTTATCTTCTAACTATCTAATAATAATCTAGATATATTTTAAAGAAATTATCCTAAACTATATTAGAGTATTCTAGAGACTTTACCAGAATAGTATTCTAGAGACTTTACCAGAATACTATGATATTAATTCACTAGAATATTTTAGAAATTTAATTAGAAAATTATGATATTCATTCTTCAAAATAATTTACTATATTTTTCACATATCGGCCAATTAATATGAAACAAGGTTTTTATTTTCATGGTCTAACAATATTACATTCCTGAACTTCTAATACTTATGTTAGAAGGTAACTAAAATACAGGCTTTACTAAATTTTATGAGGGATTTCACTTGATTTTATACTACTGCTCTGGTCATTATATGATTGTCTTTTTTTTTTTTAAGAAGAAGAAAGAACTAAATATTCTATGATCATCACAGAGTTAATAACCAATTCTATAATGATATTACAAATGATAATACTAAGTAGTGAAAGATTAAAATAAGTAAGAATGTAGAGTCAGATCCATGTTTTTTAAAAAAAATTAAAAATCTTCAAGAAGCTGTAGACCTATAAAGATTAATTTTTCACCTTTTCTTCTTCCTCCAACCACTCTAAAATATCTTCATATTTCGTCAATTCTTCTTGAATTTATTGAATTTTGTTGATATAATTGAACCTTGTTTCTTTCTGTTTTGCCACCCTCATTGATAATTATCTTGGAATGACCTCTTCAGACACTTTACTATCCCAACTATATTATCTTTGAAACAAGGGCAGATCTTATCTTTCATAATTCAGTGCTCCATCATCATAGTAAACCATATTTGCTTCATTCAATTCCCGTTATTCTGGAAATTAATAATTCTACATTAGTCAATTAATTATCAACGTCTTGTCACAGGAAAATCTTTTTTTCGGTATGTCATCAACTCTCAAATTTATGGAACAGAGTTTGTCACTAGATCGAAAATCAAATCAGTACTATTTATAAAGACCTACAAATCTCTCAACCTATACAGTCTATCCGCCAATCCTGTTTACGTTGAAAAATACGTTTACTATTTCATCTGTCTTTTTGGACAAAATGAAAAATATTATCTGTGTTTGATTAGGATAAGTACAAATTAGTTCCTTACGTATGCACCCAACAATTTTTATCCTTTAAATTACCCAACAGTCAACATTTTTAAATATTCGAAATAGATGCTTGGAGTTCGACCATTTTTTTTACTTTATGCATAGTGAAAGGCTTTAGTATCGTGGATTGCCCTTTTTTTTCTAGTAACACAATATATTCTATCAAATATATAGTGGTTTATCTTACCTATATTCGATAAAAAGAAGTGGAGAAAAAAAAAGATTTAGCCATAAATGCCAAGAAAGTCCTATCAAAACCTAATTATGCAACACAAAAAAACTGCACAGCACTCTGCACTAGACACTTTAAAAAGATATAAAAATCAACAAAAGTTGTACCTCAAAAAATTGCATCCAACTCTACAAATAAAATAAATACTCTCTCCGTTTAAAAAAGAATGAATTATTTTTATAATTTATTTAAAAAAGAATGATTTTTTACTTTTTTTATAATATTTTAATTTTAACTTTTCACATAACATGTTTAAGACCACAAGATTAAAGACATTTTGATATATTTGACATAACTTTAATTTAAGGCCATAAGATTCAAAAAGTCTTCTTATTTTCTTAAACTCCACATCAAATCAAAGTAGATCATTCTTTTTAAAACAAAGGGAGCAGGCAGAAACTTAAAGACCTGTACCTTTAAATGTGAGTTCCCCACCTTATTTCTTGTTTTATAGTTCTTGTCAAATCTAACAAACAAAGTTGGATAAGTATTAAACTGAGATTAAAAGTGTTAACTGTTAATAAACTTAAAAAAATCTTAAATAAAATTATTAAATGTATACTTAAAAGATTATTTTGAAATCTTTTTTGCATGAGTATGACCAGGTTTTCTGTTTTATTTTTTTTTCCTACTAGTATTTGTTTTTGAGTTAATACTGTCCTCAAATAAAACATTATCGAAATAGGCAAAAGTTATTCAAAAATGGTTCTGAATGTATGTAGAGTACATGACAATGATTGTTTGAGTTGACAGCCATCTTCATTATATGTGCATGAATGAAGCAATGCATCATCAAATTGTAAAAAGAATTAAAGTCCTTTTGCTCCTTCAATTGACAAAAATGTTGATACAGATAGCAAGAAGTAATATAATGGCGATCAGGCGATGCAGTGCTTCTGTAGCTAGCAGGTATTGTCCATTGCCATAGCTTGTTATAAATTTAGTATTTGTAGTTGAATTGCTTTCCACATCTATTTTGATAGTAGTAGTAAGTTTTTACTTGTGATAAGGGTGTCAAGTGGCCGAGCCGGATCAATCCGGAATCGGTCCGTGAAATTTAGCCGGGTTGTGGCCGGTCCGGGTCATGTTGTGGTTAAGTGGGCCGGGTTGGATTTAGGTTCAACAGTAAATTTTTTAAAAACAACCCTGAACCGGCCCACTTAGCCCAATCCAATCTAACCCACCTAAATCCGGTCAAATCCGATTAAAAATCTGGTCAAAATCGGTCAAAAATCAAAAAATAAAGTTCTTTTCCAATATATACTGTATAAATCCACCTATATACGTTTTAAATACGTTAAACAATATATATACACTATATATATAGTATATACTACATTTGAATTTAAAAAATATATACACATATACACAATTACACATGTAATCGTGTATACAACTATAGGTTAGTTAAATATATATATTACTCTTAATAAAACATAGACTACAAGATATATACTACAATATAATGATATATATAATAATTTATAAAACATATATACATTAAACGTTAAATATATATGTCTATAGAAGATATATACACATATATACGTACCATTCAATATATACGTACTACTTCGAATAAAAAATACTACAATATATACAGACACTATATATATATAGTTATATACTAATTTATAAAACATATACACATGTATACGTTAAATATATACGTCTATAGAAGATATATACACATCTATACTTACCATTCAATATATACGTACTACATTAAATAAAATATTCTACAATATATATTCTACAATATACACACACTATATATATAGTTATATACTAATTTATAAAACATATACACATGTATACGTTAAATATATGCGTCTATAGAAGATATATACACATATACGTACCATTCAATATATATGTACTAATTTAAATAAAATATACTACAATATATATATACTACAATATATACACATACTATACATATAGTTATATAATATTTGTAAAATATATACATGTATACGTTAAATATATACGTCTATAGAAGATATATACTCATATATACGTACCATTCAATATATACGTACTACTTTAAATAAAATATACTACAATATATATACAACAATATATACACACACTATATATATAGTTATATACTAATTTATAAAAAATATATACATGTATACGTTAAATATATACGTCTACAGAAGATATATACACATATATAAATATCATTCAATATATATGTACTACTTTAAATAAAATATACCACAATATATATATACTACAATATATACACACACTATATATATAGTTATACACTAATTTATAAAATATATACACATGTATACGTTAAGTATATACGTCTATAGAAGATATATACATATATATACGTACCATTCAATATATGCGTACTACTTTAAATAAAATATACTACAATATATACACTAAAATATTTACACACACTATATATATAGTTATACACTAATTTATAAAATATATACACATGTATACGTTAAATATATACGTCTATAGAAGATATATACACATATATACGTACTACTTTAAATAAAATATACTACAATATATATATACTATAATATACACACACACTATATATATAGTTATACACTAACTTATTAAACAGATACCCATGTATACGTTAAATATATACGTCTATAGAAGATACATACGCATATATATACATACCATTCAATATATACGTACTACTTTAAATAAAATATACTACAATATATATATACTACAATATATACACACACTATATATATAGTTATACACTAATTTATAAAACATATACACATGTATCGTTAAATATATACGTCTATAGAAGATATATACACATATATACTTACCATTCAATATATATGTACTACTTTAAATAAAATATACTACAATATATACACACACTATATATAGTTATATATCAATTTATAAAACATATACACATGTATACGTTAAGTATATACGTCTATAGAAGATATATATACATATATACGTACCATTCAATATATACGTACTACTTTAAAATAAAATATACTACAATATATATACTACAATATATACACACACACTATATATAGTTATATACCTATTTATAAAATATATACACATGTATACGTTAAATATATACGTCTATAGAAGATACAGACACATATATACGTACAATTCAATATATACGTACTACTTTAAATAAAATATACTACAATATATATGCTACAATATTTACACACACTATATATATAGTTATACACTAATTTATAAAATATATACACATGTATACGTTAAATATATACGTCTATAGAAGATATATACACATATATATGTACCATTTAATATATACGTACTACTTTAACTAAAATATACTAAAATATATATCCTACAATATACACACACACTAAATATATAGTTATGTACTAATTTATAAAAATATACACATGTATATGTTAAATATGTATGTCTATAGAAGATATATACACATATATACTTACCATTCAATATATGTACTACTTTAAATAAAACATATACTGCAATATATATATACACTACAAATCTACAATATACACACACACACTAAATATGTAGTTATACACTATTTTCTAAAACATATACACATGTATACGTTAAATATATACTATTTTAGAAGATATATACACATATATACATATCATTCAATATATACGTTCTACTTTAAATAAAATATACTACAATATATATACTAAAATATACACACACACACACTAAATATATAGTTATATACTAATTTATAAAACATATACATATGCATACGTTAAATATATACTACTTTAGAAAATATACACAAATATATATGTATTATTCAATATATACGAACTACTTTAAATAAAATATACTACAATATATACACACACTAAATATATAGTTATATACTAATTTAAAAAACATATACACATATATACGCTAAATATATAATACTTTAGAAAATACACACACATATATACGTACCATTCAATATATACATACTACTTTAAATAAAATATACTACAATATATACACACACTAAATATATAATTATATACTAATTTATAAAACATATACACATGTATACGTTAAATATATACGTCTATAGAAAATATATACACATATATACGTACCATTCAATATATATACTACTTTAAATAAAACATATACTGCAATATATATATACTACAATATACACACACACTAAATATATAGTTATATACTAATTTCTAAAACATATATACATGTATACGTTAAATATATACTACTTTAGAAAATATACACATATATACGTACCATTCAATATATACGTGCACATATTAAATATATGTACTTGTTTAAATAAAACATATGCTACTTAATATAATTATTTAATAATACTTTATAGTAAATTAGTCAGTTTGTTAATTTTTTTTTTTTTAAAAAAATATTAATCGGGCCGCTTTCGAGGTGGTTAGTCTGCGAATCTAGGCCAGGCTTGATCTGGGCCGAATTAATTGGGCTCAAAATCAAAAATAAATTGGCCCGGTACCCGGTACCCGGTCCCCTACAACCTGTGGACTGATCGGGCCGGGTTGACTAGGTGGGCCGAGTCAGCCCGGGCCGTTTGACACCCTTAATTTGTGGTCAATATCGATTAATGACTAAGGGGTCGTTTGGTCTGTGTAACAAGTTGTACTGAGATTTTAATGACATGATTATAATATAGAATTAATTCGTGATTGAATTATTTTGTGGATTATTGATAAGTGTTTAGTTTAATTTACACCACATAAGTTTAGATAAATTTTTATTTCTAATTTTTTTTTTTTTTTTTAAAGAACTTTGGGAGAGCGGCATCACTTGGTGTTTTATCCTGGATTAGTAGTAATCTCAAAATTTTTCTCCAGCATTGAAGGTGGTATGAAAATAGTATCTAAATTGGTATATAACTTTAATTCCCGGAATGTTAATATTGAAGTAAAAAAATGCAAGATAAAATCTTTTTACATTTTATTCCGAAATCGTTATTCCTTGTCTCATTAACCAATTACTACTAATAATAATACTATTTTCATCAACCTTAGACTTAAAATGGTGGATCCAAATTTGACCACAGATCAAGGAAAAATCTGCAATATTGGATGCGGGTTTACATAAACTCATCAACTTTGTACAAATTCTGTTATATATTAAGAAACTTACTTTTATTATAAATATGTGATCACAATTCTTTGTTATTATTGTAATATTAACTTATGGTAATTAGAAATTTAGAAACCTCAAACTCTCGATCCGTGCGCTAATTTAAAGAACATGAGGTGACGCTAGGTCGCTGGTTGCTAAACTTTATCTCAACTAATTTAACTAAAGTCTACTTGACATGATGGATCATGAAAAAGCAATTAGTTGACTAGTTTTGTAAGACATCAAAAGAGGAATTTGTTGGTACTCTGTATTGCCAAATTGCAAAGCATCATGAACCATAGAATCTTAAAGCACTTTAATTTATATAAATAAGATGCATGCATGCAGCCATTGCCACTCCACATTTATTGACAAGTCTTGACCAATCCTTTATATACCCTGTAGTTCAATAGTGCTAACTTTTAAATCCCTATCGTTCGTGCAGCTTCTTTGGTTTACAAATGGGACCAAACTTAGCTGCACAAATGAAACCAATCCAATTCACCTAGCTAAACGTCTTTCAAAAATATGGCAAATATGAGAAAACATTTATGTGGAAATTTATGAACTATCCAAAAGTGAAAAGACAACGAAAGGGAGATTGATCATGATAGATTTTAGGTAGAGTCCATTTGTCCCCTACAATGGTTGCATATGATATTGTGGGAAAATGAAGCATGTATGAATTAGACATCTTTGTTTATAGCAATCGGACAACTACTTGACTTCTACTCTTTTGGTAAACATGATAGGTACACCTAATTTCAATAATCCACACGAGTCACTACGTACGTACCTCTACCAATTATCTGTCGGTTGGCAATCAGTTGTTAGAGCGTTCAGATTTTGCTTCTACACTTGTCAATTGGACAATTCTTTTGGACTGATGGAGTTTATTTTTTTAACCTCTCCCTAGGAGTCTCACATTTTATACTCCCTCGATGACTCGATCCCACAATTTTAAGGTTGGAGGTGGAGGATACTTAGCACATGAGCAACCCTCGTCAGACTAATGGAGTTCATCAAAACTTTGTTTCTTTTTTCTTTTTAAGAAGTTAACTTGATGATAGCTACAAATGCTTAAAACTTTTAGTAATAAACTTGGATTATCTATCCATGTTGTTCTTGGTTGATGTGTAATTATTGCTGTGAGGCTGTTATTGATCCTTAATATCTTTTTTTTCTTTTTTCTTTTTTTTTTTTTTGTGTGTGTGTCCTCCCTAACTCATCTTCCTATAATTTCTAGGATATTTTTGAAGAAAGATTTGTCAAGAAATATTCAATCATCAAATAATATTTCTTGGTTACCTCATTAATATGAATGTCGAAGAACAACCTGGGCCCGAGCCCGAGAAGGATGGCCTCCTAGGCCGTTTAGCTAAAACTAAATCTGTCAAACGGACCGGGTTGACCCGGGCCAACCCGACCCAAACTGACCCACTTAATAAAATCAGCCCGGTTTGAACTGATCCGATCAGCCAATGGGCTGTAGGGTACCAATCCGATTAAATTTTTTGGTTGGGCCCGATTAACTGGCCCGGACCAAGCTCGGTCCAGGCCTGCCGGTTAACCGGCCTAGATAAGTTTTTTTTTTTTTTTTTTAAAATGATATTTGGGCCAAACTTGTCGTTGGCCCAACGGCTATATAGCCGTTTTTGGGTCCAAACGGCTAGTTTTGGCCCATTTATTAAATTATTTTTTGTCATTTAAAATATTTTTAAATCCTAAAAAAAATTCTACAAATACCCTACACCTTCAAATCATTTTTCACACAATTTTTCACTCTCTCAAATCTCAATCTCTCTCAAATCGCAATTCTCAAATATTCAATATATTTAATTTCTTAAAGTGCTCACTTTAATTTTTTAATTTTGCGATTACAAAGTACGAGTGGAAGTTTCTAAAGTCGCAACCTTCGGATACTTCTAAAATTTGGTATTGTCATTCCATCTCTTACGTTTATTTTTTATTTATTGTATTAATTGTTGATATTTAATTTTATTATATTTGTGTATTTTGAATTTCTTAGTTTAATTTATATTATGGATAAATTAAGAAACCTCGCTACTAAAGGTGTTAAATTTTTTTGTCCCGAAAGCGGTATTGGTTGTAAAAAGCGAATTATTAGCGGTAGAGGTACTTCAAGTAGTAGATATACCCAAGTGCCTTCGCCTTTGGTACCACTTGGTACACTTTATGAGGAAGAAATAGGTGTAGGTGTTCACGATATGGATTATGTAGAAGCTCAGGAAAATTACGGTATAGAAGAAGAAAATGAAGTAGTGTGGTTAATTTAGACGAAGATGATGAAAATATTGCTGAGACACCCTTAGTAAGAAATGCTAACATTAGATCTGAATCGGTTAATCTCTCTTCCCGTCCTTCCCGTGCCCCAAGAGCTCGTAAAACAACTAGTATTGTATGACAATTTTTTGAACGTATATCAGATACTGAGGTACAATGCAATATTTGTCAACAAATATATATGCATAAAAGCGGAGGCAAGCAAGGGGGTACGAGTACATTAATGAGATATATAGGTGATGCTCACGAAAGAGAGTTAAATATTGCACGAGGTGGTGGGGATATTGGTGGGCCAACGCAAACTAGAATGGACCCAGCAACCGGTCAGGTATCGAAGAAGTATAATAAATTGAGGGACCGGGAAGAAATAACTAAAATGGTTGTTATGGGTTGTTTGCCTTTTAGTTTTCTTTCTTCTAATGTTTTTATTCATTATATTCAAACAATTTATAATTCTATGTTTAATGGTATTTCTAGAAGTACTTGTCGGTCTGATATTTTAGACTTCATTCACAATATTATTTTTATTTATCAACATTGTTAAAAAATATTCAATGTAGATTGTCCCTAACTTCTGATCTTGGTCGTGCTGTAAATAAAAATGATTATTTAACCGTTACTTGTCACTGGATGGATAGTAATTTTGTGATGCAAAAAAGTATTCTTGCTTTTTTATATGATGAAGATCGTAAACATACTGGAGATTTTATTACTGATTCTATTGTTAAAGTTGCCGAATTTTATGGTATCAAAAATAAAATCGTATGTATTGCTTTTGATAATGCTTCTAACAACAAGACTGCTATAAAAAAAGTAAAAATCTATGTTATCTCCGTCGTTGTCTGAAATTTTTCATATTAAGTGTGCATGTCATATATATAATTTAATTGTAAAAGATGGTCTTGAGTTTTTTGAGTTTTATATTGAAAAAATCCGTCTTGTTGTTGGTTCTATTCAAGGAAATAATCGTAGATCGAGAATTAGAGAATTTAAAGTTAAATGTCAAGAAAATAGACTTGCACCAATATTGATTCCTGAGGAAATTGATATTAGATGGAATTCTAGGTATGATTTTTTAAAAACTTGTTATAAATATAGAGTTCCTATTACACTAGTTTTTAACTAACATTGCGGTTTGTTTCCTGATTCTGTTGATTGCATACTACATGATTCTGATTGGGTTGTAATTAATGATCTTGTTAAGTTTTTTTTAAAAAATTATGTAGCTACGGTTGAATTTTCCAGTGCTTATTATCCTACTGTTTGTAATATTTTGGCATATATAGCCGATATTTTTTGTTTGCTCAAAGAATATAAAAATAAAGAAGGTTATAAAGAAGTTGTTGGTGCCATGTTTACTAAATTTAAAAAATATTTTTTCTTGATTTTCCCTATTTACTTGGTTGGTGCTGTGCTAAATCCGTGCATGAAATATATAATACAATGTTCCACTTTAGTACTATTATTTATGCTAACTTAGAAATAAATACTAACAATGATTCTGAACAAGTACAACCTGATTTATGGATGGCTATGGATGATGCGAATGAGTACATAGAAAAATTATATAATCACTATGCTGATTTAGTTGGTTTAGCCGTACCTACAAATATCACTCCAACTGTCATTCCTCACCCTCTCGAGGAGCCATCATCTTCTAAAAGGCCGGCACATAGTAGTTTTCCTGATTTCTTTTATGATTTACCTTGTTGGAATAATGTTGATGAGAGAGCTTACACATCAACTTATCGGGAAGAGCTGAAATATTATCTTCGATCGCCCTCATAGGATCGCAAACGACGGATCAAAACGTTGGATTGGTAGAGGAGTAATGAAGCACAATATCCTGTGTTTTCAAGATTAGCTAGAGATATATTGAATGTTTCAATGTCAACCGTTGCATCAGAGAGTGCCTTTAGTCAGGGACGACAGCAGCTTAGAGACAACCGACACTCATTGAGAAGCAATGTAATGAATGTTCTAGTTTGCCTCAGAGATTGGATTAGAGCGGAAAGAAGAAACCAAGGAATGGAACCGAAGCCGAACGACGAGCAAAGACTTGAAGAAATTATGTCTTCACGGGAGAACTTAACAGAATCAAGTCCAATGCATGGTTTTTCCCCCGTTAACTTTGACTATCCTATGCAAGTTCCCGTTAATATTAACATGAATGAGTTGAAAAAATGATACATACTTTGTATGTTTTTCATTCATGTAAATTATAAATTTTGGATCATTTCGCAATCAATAAAATTCAACATTCATTCACTCCTTAGTCCTTACATTGTAATTTTTTTTATTTAATGATTTAAATTGAATTTCTAGTTTAAATTAAAAATTTACTTTTAATATATTATTAATTTACTATCAAGTATTATTAATTTATTATATTAAGTAGCATATGTTTTGTATATTTGTGTATATATTCTATAGATCTGTATATTTAATGTATACATGTGTATATATTTTATAAATTGTATATATATATTGCAGTGTATATATATATTGTAATGTATATAGATTGTAGTATCTGCTTTATTTAAAGTAGTACATATACATTGAATGGTGCGTATATATGTCTACATATCTTCTATAGAAGTGTATGTTTAACGTATTCATGCGTATATGTTTTATAAATTAGTATATAACTATATATATATATATATATATATATATATATATATATATATATATATATATACATATTGTAGTATATGTTTTATTTAAAGTAGTACATATACATTGAATGGTGCGTATAGATGTGTATATATCTTCTATTGACATGTATATTTAACGTATACATGTGTATATGTTTTATAAATTAGTATATAACTCTCTCTCTCTCTCTCTCTCTCTATATATATATATATATATATATATATATATATATATATATTATAATGTATATATATTGTAGTATGTTTTATTTAAAGTAGTACATATACATTGAATGGAGCGTATATATGTGAACATATCTTTTATAGACGTGTATATTTAACGTATAAATGTGTATATGTTTTATAAATTAGTGTATAACTATATATATATATTGTAATGTATACATATTGTAGTATATTTTATTTAAAGTAGTACATAATCATTGAATGGTGCGTATATATTTTTTATAGACGTGTATATTTAACGTATACATGTGTATATGTTTTATAAATTAGTATATAACTATATATATATATATATTGTATATATTGTAGTATATTTTATTTAAAGTAGTACATATACATTGAATAGAGCGTATATATGTGAATATATCTTCTATAGGCATGTATATTAAACGTATACATGTCTATAGATTTTATAAATTAGTATATAACTAACTAACTAACTCTCTCTCTCTCTATATATATATATTGTAATGTATATATATTGTACTATATTTTATTTAATCTTTGAAGTAGTACATAATGGTGCGTATATATGTGTAATTGTGTATATGTGTATATATTTTGTAAATTGTAATGTAGTATATACTATTTATATAGTGTATATATATTGTTTAAAGTATTTAAAATGTATATAGGTGGATATATATAGTATATATTGAAAAAAGCTTTTTTTTTAATTTTTGATCGAGTTTGACCGAATTTTTAGCCGGGTTTGATCGGATTTAGGTGGCTTTGATTGGGTTGGATTAAGACGGCTGGGTTAGGGCTACTCTTAAAAATTTTACTGTTGAGCGTGGCCTGGCCCGGCCCACTTAACACCCTTAGCTAAAACATTGGTCCCAATAGGAAGTACAACATAGCCCATTTATTGAGCCCTGGTCTTTCTTTATCGGGAAAAGACACCAAGTGGCTTATCTCAAAAGAAGGACAAATCACATAACTATACAATGTAAGAGTTATTATGTGCAAACAACATAAATCTCCTAATTAATGAAACTAATTACACAAAATTCCTTCTTGTTTTTTCTCTCCCGATTTTTGCAAAGATACTCATACATTCGGCCTTCTATTATACATTGGTCGAATGTATGATGAAACAGTTAATCCTAAATTTAAGCTAATTGAAATCATAAATTATTTTATAGTTCCTTACTTAACGGCAATAATTAGCTAACATTAACTCGTTTATGAATAAACTAACTGATGTTTGAATTTTAAAAATTTTCTTAATCTTCAATTTTTTTTTATTTTTTTCTGGGAATCACGATCTGAAAAGTCAAAAACAATCAATTTCTTCTACATACGTTCTTCAATACTACTAAAATCAATATGAATATCCTCATATTGTTGAAATATTCTGAAATTTGAGAGTCAGAAATTAGTTATCAGTTATACAAAAGTGACACAATAGTTGTTTCAAAAAGTATAACTTTCTTGAAATTGATTGCTACGATCGCCATGGAATTGGATACCAACGAAGTACTTAAAAAATTTGAAGTTAAATATGTGGTTGAAGGAAATTCTTCTCCAATTGTCATAAGGAACGACAATGGAGTGAGGGTTTACGTTGAGTTGAATAAATAATTTTCTGGATTGGTTAATTTTCCACTTTCGACAAATCCAATAAGGAAATACAGTTTGATAAAGAAACAGGTGTTGTATTGTGTATTGATTTTATTTCTTGATCTTATAATCTATGGTAATATGATTTTAGAGGTTTTGAAGAAGTTTATGTTCTAAAGTTAAGTTCTGTATTGCTGAAGCTCATAAAGGTACGAATGTATAATGTGTTATTATACATTCATGCTAATGTATAATGAAACTGTGTCAGTCCAAGAAATGTATGGTAATATGGTTTTAGACATTTTGAAGTAGTTTGTGTTTTATAGTTGGGTTTTGTGTAGTTGAATAATTAAATTACGAATGTATAATATTTGATTATACATTCGGACAAATGTATAATGAAAACTGGGGCAATGCCTGAAATTGCATTTTGTCCATATATATATATATATATATATATATATATATATATATATATATATATATATATATATATATATATATATCTTTTTTCAATACTTTTGTTTAATACATTGACTCAGTGTAAAAAAATTAAAGTTATGTACTGAATTGTCGTAACAAAGACTGCAAGTGGGCCTTGAAGACGTCTTCTACGAATGAATCGAAAATGTGCCTAGCAATATGACTAATGGGCTTCAGATCTAAGCCTACTGGTAACATGGTCTCTATATGGCCAGGCCAATTGCCACAAACTAATTTTACTCTTTCACCAGTTGCATCATCTATTATCCATCTAGAACTTATTGATAATGGTAAACAAGGAGAAAAAGTAGCAAAAGAGCAAAGAAAAATAAATATTGTGGCTAATTTCACCATGTTTTTATCCGAAAAGTATCAAAAAACATAAGTCGAGGGTCTATCATAAATAGCAATTACACTTATGAAATAAAGTTGGTTATGTTGAAACAAAAAAAATTGATTGATCTCGTATATTTATAGCAGTAGTTAATATTGATGTGATTGGACAAAACAAAATTTATCTAAAAAAACTAATCCTTATCTGATCTATTGAGCAGAATTCTGTTCGAATTATAAGTGGTAATAGCTTAAAATAATTTGTATCCTATCAGGTTATGTAAAAGACTATACTTAATTTATTACAATAAGTAAAACTAGTTGAAACAAAATGTAGGTAATTTACTATAACGTGAAAAGTTTGTAGTATGTTTTGGGTTAAATGTGCACCATCTTTTAATTTGTATCCAATCAGGTCACTTAAAAGATAAACTATCCACAATTTCCCATAATATGTGAAGTTGGTTGAATAATAAAATAGATAGTTTACTATAACCTGTTAAATTTGTAGTATGGCTTGGTTCACAAGATACACGTTCTCTTTTAGAGTCCTAGTTAACAGATAGTAGATTGGTATGGAATAGTAATAGATAAGACTATAATCTATATTTGTATATCATGTAGATCTCTTCAAATTGCGACCTATTATTTACTTAATCGGCTTCAAGTTAAGTGATATTTTTTCTCCTCGAGAGTCAATTAAACAGATAAGATCAACTCAATATTACTAAAATTATATATTAAAAAATTATGTAAAATATATAATAAGTTGCAACTCTATTGATGTCAATATAACAAAATACTCAATGCAATTCTACATATGGGCTCCTATCGAAAAAATCTCTTGAACTGTACTAAACATTGGCTGACACAAACTTAAACCAGTGAGTTTGTGAATTATCAATACTTTTTTCATCTAAGCCAACATATTTCCTAACCAAAACTTTAGACGAAGAATAATAAGTATCATAATCCAAACACAACTCCTTCCCATTCTCATCAATATTTGAAAGTTGATAATTTGAAGCAAGTTTTCATGTACTTTGCTCATTGCAATCTAAAAATAACAGTTAAACCTGTATGAGGGTAACTTATACATCTAAAATTTTAAATTAGGACCATAATTTAACAACAGATACAAATGTATGATGGTTATTTATACATCTAATAATTTATATCAGACCCTAAATGAACAACAATTACACATGTATGAGGATAATTTATACATCTCAAAATTAATATTAAACCTAATTAAGCAACATATATACATGTACGAGGGTAGCTTACACATTTAAAAAGTAAACTGTTGTAATGTATAATGACACCTTATACAAAATTAATACTTTATAACTGTTTGTTTTTTCATAACCGCCAATATATAACCTATAGAAATATATTTCAGAATACCTACATTATACATTAGTGGGATGAAATAGCTAATGTATAATGTCTTATTATACATATGTCAACTTATACATAAACTCATAATTAATATCTTCGAAAGATGTGGTCGACCGGAATCATCAAACTTCTTTTTACTTGCCGCTTTAGAACCTGACATCTTCGATCTAGAACTAGCCGCTTCCTTCAATTTCTGTATTGTTGCCGGTTCGTTTCGATTCGTTGAATGATTCTCTGCGAAATTGGGTTCTTCGCAATCAAATGTACCAGGAACAAACCCAACGGGAATATCTTGTTTTTGAGAATCTAACTGACTAAGTCCTCAACTAAAGTTAGGACGAGAATCCATTACCAATTTTACACTATATCGATTAAGCAAAAGCAAGTACAAACCAAGAAAATAAAAAATCTGACTTGTAGTATATGAAGAAAAACGAAAAAACCGAACTATGAAAGTTGAATATACTTGCAAAATAAAGTAATTTCATAGAAAAGAACATGCATTCAGAGAATAAATGAAACAAATCTTAAATTGGTAAAGCTAAAAAAAAAACGTACATCAATAAAATCATTTAAAGCTTCAAAACTTACAAATTGATAACCTCCAAGTAGATTACTTGAATTTTCCCATGAAAAAAGGGTTTTCAAATGGGGAAAAAAAATCGGGTGTAATGGGAGCAGATGGGGAGCAAAATACAGAAGAAAATATAATGTTTTAGATGTATAAGGTTTATGAGAGAGAAAGTAACAAAAAAAGAAATTTATGTAATTAGTTCGGAATTTGTATAAATACTTTACCAAATTGGTATTTAATGAAATAAGGTAACTTTAGTTTGTATATATATGTAAATTTTAGTAAGTATTATAAAAACTACCACTAATTTTTAATTTACAAAATATAACAAAATCTACCAAAGGTAAAAATAAAAACCTAGTTAAAATAGCATGATTAAAGGAGACAATTTAATGATTGATATTTTATCTTAGAAATTCTCATACTTTATTTTTCAACTAATTTTTCTTTTAAATAGTAAATAAGATAACCGAAAAAACAACACATTTAATTGATTTTTTTATGTTTTTAATTAATTTATTTAACTCAACGAACATTAATTTTTAATACTTCTAAGAAAAAACATCATTAATGATAGTAAATTCTCCGATTGATTCAAACACCATAAAAATAGATCAATTTCTATACATTTTAGACACCATAAAATTATTGATACACCAATTTCTATATATTTCAGACACTGTAAAATTATTATTATTGATAAACCTATTTCTAAAGAGTTCAAACTCTATAAAATTATTGTTACATCAATTTCTAAGACACCTTAAAATAAAATTGATGATATATCATTCTCAATATAATTCAGACACCATAAAATTATTAATATATCAATTTCTAACTATTTCAAAAATCATAAAATTATTGATACATCAATGTTTATTCAATTCAGACACCATAAAACTGTTGATATACCAATTTTTATACAATTCAGACACCATAAAACTGGTGATACACCAATTTCTATACAATTCATACACCAATTTCTATACAATTCATACGTCATGATATACCAATTTCTATATAATTCATGCACCATAAAATCATTGATAACCTTCACTTGTCGATGTCATCAAAAATTTTTCAAAACTCCTCAAAATTATCGAAAGATTCAATCTAGTTGGCCTCTTTCTTTCCAACAACGTAGAAGAACAAAAGTATACATTTTGGGAAGGAAGGAAAGGATATATATAAACAATAAATTATAGAAAAAATCACATAAGAAATCGAAGCAAGCAAAGAATGATCTATTTCACAAGTGAGCGCACGTCTCTACCATGATAATGACTCAAACGAAAAATACTTGAGATGTATTTTGAATGTGTATTTATTAATCATTGTCGCGGGGAAAACAGGGACAAATGATAGTTAGTGTCCCCGGATGATGCAGAGAGACGATTCCAACTTCTGCAGGTTGATTTATTTCTTCCTCAAGAACTCTACGAGAGATCTGGATGGATGATTCCTTTTAGAAGGCCATAGATTGGTGAATGGAGGGAAACTAGTTGTGGTTTGGAAACTTTGATTTAACAAGATATTTTTGCAGTTTCATACTTTCATTAACAATGTACTTGATTAAATATTAAACCTAATTTAGGTGTATTAAAGATGAAAATTTTAAGGGAGTTTGGGCGAAATAGTGAAGGCATTTTGGGGAGGAAGGAAAGGATTTGTAGGTTTTATTTATTTTAATTTTTGTATGACAAACCAAAAGGAATGTGAGAAAATGGTTAGGATTTTTAATTTAAAGTGACAGCTAATAGTTGGTAAATTTTATAAATAAAAATTAGATTTTGTCAATAAAAAATAATAGTGATAGTTTTTGTAATATTGACTCTTACATTGTATAACATGTGATTTTTTCTCAAAAGAAATAGCCCATGTTTGGGCTAGTTGACAATAAATGGCCACTTGGCCGAAGTATTTTCATATAATGGCCATGGGCTGCTTCAGCTCCTATTGGGCCATTTTCAGTATTTTTCAATTTGGGCCATTCGGCCTTACTTTTCAAATGTTTCAGTTTTTTTTTTCTATAAACTTTTTAACTAAAAAGGTCTGCTTTTTTATTTTAAAAAATAATAATTAAATATAATTATATAAAAACATATATAATTATTAAATAAAATATGTATCAATATAAGATATCTGTATGGAAACTGTACAAAATGTGTTAAAAAAATAGCAATTAAATATAATTATATAAAAAAGGTATAATTATTGTAAACAATATGCACCTATATATGATTGTATAGTTATATCAAATATGTATATGTATAATATATATATAAAAATATATAGAATATGTATAGAAACTGTATAGTTGTTGTATAAGATACACATGCATAGAATGTGTAAAGAAACTGTGTAGTTGTGTATAAAATACGTATCCGAATAATAATTATAGCTAAAAGTAGTATAAAATATGTATAAAAATTGTATAATTATTGTATAGAATGTGTAAAATAATCTTATAAATATTATATAAAATATATTTTTTTACATATGATCTGTATAGAATTTGTATGATTATTGTATAGAATATGTATATGTATAGGATGTATACTAACTACATAAATATTGCATAGAATTTGTAACTAAATAATTATTGTAGTTAAATATTGTATAGGATGTGTATAAAAAGTATACAATTATTTAATTACAAAAACAACAACAACAACAACATACCCAGTGTATTCTCACAAGAGTGGGGTCTGGGGAGGGTAAGATGTACGCAGTCCATACAGTTACCTCCGATATTATTTAATTACGATATTGTAAATTTAAATTTTAAAAAATTATAAAATTTTATTTGATTATGATATTATAATTTTTATTTGATTATTTTATTGATAGAATTAAAAAAATAAATCAGTTTCTTAGAAAAAAATGAACTCTAAAAAAATGAACACAACCAAAAAAGAAGGGAAAAAGAAGAAAACACAACAAGCAGGAGAAAAAAACAATGAAAAAGCAACAAAAAACAAATAAAATAGAAGGGAAATTGAGCAAATAGTCAGTAAATGGCTAAAACATGGAATTATCAAGTCATGGGCCATTCGGTTGGGATTAATTTCCATTGAGTGACCATTTGTGTCCTTTTCCCTTTTTTTTCCCCATGTCTTCCATACCCAACTTGAAACCACACTTCAAATTGTGCTTTATTTTAGAAGAAGAATTGACCTATATAGCCGTCTTCTCAATTGTTTAAATAAAAAACCGAAGGAGGATGTGTAAAATATACTATACATCCATAACATAGAGCACGACATGTTAAAGATTTTGATTTAGCTATAGGGGTGTACGAACAACGAATTGATAAAAATGCTACTGATTTATTATAATTGGGTTATTGGATTAGCTTTTTTTAATGGTTTTAGAATTTTTTTAATTCTCTTATTGGTTCGATTTTGATTTTTTCTTATTGGGTTATTAGGTAAATCGATAGCCCAATAAAAATATACTAAAGTACTACTTTATATATATATATGTATATATATATATATATATATATATATATATATATATATATATATATATATATATATAAAATTTATTTATTCTCTTTAATTTGTACAAACCTATTCAATTTCCTGAAAACCTATAACCCGATAAAGTTAAACCTTTTCAATTTTCTCTCGGGTAAATCGACAACGAGAATTTAAGACGACTAACGATCCATTTTGTGTTACCAAATTGTCATAAATAAATTCATGAAATTCTTAATTTTCATTTCTTAATATTAACTTGAGTTCAAAATAGCCATCATTTTGTTCATTGTGTCACCTCAAGCTTTCCGACAATGTTTTTTGAATTTTTTTTTTTAAAGTGAAAAAAGTGAATTCAAAAGTAGTTAGAACACTTCTTGAGATGTTTCTAAAAAATTCAAACATTGTGAAAATGTATTTTAAAATATTTATGGTCAAACAAGTATTTCGTAATAATGTGAAACGTATCCCGAAATATTGTGAGTAATATTCATGGTCAAACGCCTTATTGGAATATTGTTGTATCTGTTCATTAGACCGAGTTGATTCTCATATTTCATCTCACTATATATTCGTCTGTTGCAGTACATAGCTTGGGCCAACCTTGGTTTCAGCCGCCTCAACATCTTGATTTCGAATTAAATTCAAAATTCTTATATATTATTTTATTCTTTTGTACACCTAGGTAAATCTTTAGTATATATGTCTAATATCTTGTATCTTATTTAGGAGTGTATTCTATATTATTTAGGAGTGGATCACTTTATTATTTGTACCTTATTTAGACTTGTACCTTATTTAGATGATTAACTACTTGTATAAATAGGACATTGTACCTCTGTTTTATTTAAAATTGAATACATTCAATATAATCAATTCAAGTTCAACTATTCAAGTATTCGATTCAATCCATTCATTCAACTCACTCAGTTTAATTCATTCATTATATAAAGGAAAAATTCAACTCAATTATCATTCATTCAAATTATTCAAACTACTCATTCAATTCTCTATCAATTTTTTCATAATCACCGTCAAACTTCTTTGAATTTTCAACACGGTATCAGAGTAAGGTTAATTTTGATCTTTTATTAATTTTTCGTGCTTTCTTCAACATGAAAAAACACTTTTTGGCTTTTTTGATTCACTATGCTTGAAACATGTGTATTGACATGGTCTGTTCATAATGATTATATTCGTCACCCTCTCTCCCATCATCATCTTGGTAGTATTCAAGATGGAATAAATCTACTACTAATTCATTCATCTTGATAGTAGTCACAAAATATGAAACAAGTCTTCTGACTTGGTCCTCACTAACCTCATCAATTAAGTCCTTTCTTTATGGGGTTTTATTATTTTCTCCTTTTACAATTTCATTTTTTATAATTTTTGAATTTTTTATTTTTAAGATTGTGTTTTCAATCATTATGATTTTAGCATCTGAACTTTTGTTAAGGGTCCTGGTAAAAATTTTAGATTCTATTCATCTTCACTCACTAGTCATCCCAAAAACGACAAAACCCCTCGTTCTGTTTCTATTGTTTTCCAACATATCCAATTTCTTTTTGAATTTTTGGTGGTATTTTTTTTAAAAAAGATCAAAATCGTCAATCGCCATCACCACCTTCATCAAAATAATCAATTATAATTAATATTTTTTTTTAAAAGGTCTTTATTTTGACGTCACTCTCAAATCAATCATTTTGTTTTACCTTCATTGAACCTCTCATTCAAATAATACTTTTTCCTCTATTCAATTACGTCAATGACGTACTCCTTCAATTTTATATACCCGTTGTGGTAATTTTTTAATTTTTTTCTCAAAATTTTCATCATCAAGAATCAGTTCTTCTGATACCATTTTTCAACTCTTTTTCTATATATATCAAATCACATCAGTAAACTTAACTGATGATATCATTGAACCAACTGCTTCACTCATATCATATGCATGGTTGATATTAAATTCAAGTTTTAATTTTTTTTTTCTTAATTTGGTCATATTCATCACAAAATTCAATCCTCTTCTCACCGGTCCTCTTCATCATAATATATTGTACAAATTGGAGGTTCTTTTGTACCCTCTAACTTGAGGGGAGATATTGAAATATTATTGTATCTGTTCATTGGACCGGGTTGATTTATCTGTTTCATCTCACTATATATTCGTCTGCTGCAGTACATAGCTTGGGCCATCCTTGGTTTCAGCCGCCTCAACATATTGATTTCGAATTAAATTCAGAATTGTTACATATTATTTTATTTCTTTTGTACACCTAGGTAAATCTTTAGTATATATGTCTAATATTTTGTACCTTATTTAGGAGTGGATCACTTTATAATTTTGTGCCTTATTGAGACATGTACCTTATTTAGAAGATTAATTACTTGTATAAATATGACATTGTACCTCTGTTTTATTTAAAATTGAATACATTCAATATCATCAATTCATGTTAAACTATTCAAGCATTTGATTTAATCCATTCATTCAACTCACTCAGTTTAATTTATTCATTTTATAAATTCAACTCAATTATCATTCATTCAATTCAATCATTCATTCAAATTATTCAAACTACTCATTCAATTCTCCATCAATTTTTTCGCAATCACTTTCAAACTTCTTTCAATTTTCAACACGCCTACTAAATGTGTGTCTACCCATTCAACTATATAATAGTTTAAGTGTTTACTTGTACACATCAAAAATTAGAAGGTGTAAATATCAGTCGAGCCACATTAAATGATACTTTTATATAATATGCCCAAAAGAAACCTCCTAAAATTGGAGAATATAAAAAAAGTCCCAATATAGAGCAGACAAATATACGACATACTAATTGACAGATGAAAAATCACAGAGAACGACGAGAGATAAAGACTATAGAGGATAAAAGGAAGTCCAGAAAAGAATAAGAAAAACATAAACATAAGAGGTGCATATGAATAGTGTTGAATAAACTTCAGAGGATAAAAGGAGTGCAAAAAATACTAATTGGACACACTAAAGTAAGGCTTGATAGAGTGCATATGAAAAGTGTAGAATAGAGTGTATTAGTAATGTTGATATTATTGAAGTATCAAGATAGATCTAAAGGATATAAATAAGTGGATATATTCTTAAACCTTAAGAATTACAAAGCTTGAGTGTAGAACACTCATACAATTCGATCTAAGCATAAAATAAATCAGGAGTGTCTTTCCTTATCATGAAATAAACTCCCATATAGGAACCTTTACAAAAAAAATTATATTAAGTTATTTTAAAAAATTATTTATAAATACCATCCACAAATACGTAAGACAAATATGAAAAATATTTTTAAGGACAGTTGCACTTTTAATCATACTAACACTTGCATTAAAAATTCTTACATTGCTAGTACCATAATTGTCATGTACTAGGCATGCAAAGTACAACTTTTCCTCCATCTCAAATTACTTGGCATATTTATTAAAAAAAAAATTATCTTAAAATCGTTGACATGTTTAAGAATTCAAGAGACAATTAACCATTTTTTGCCAATTATATCCATACTAATTGAAGAAGATTCATCCAATAAAGATTAAATAAGGTCATATTAATCAATTAACACCCTTATTAATTTCTTCTTAAGCGTTGTGCAAAAATAAATATGTCACGTAATTTGAGAGGAAGGGATTACCAAATACTCTCTCCGTTTCGAATTATATGGCACTTTCAACCTTGGCACACCCATTAAAAAATTCAATGATTAGGAGTTTATTTTACCTTTTTACCCTTCTTAACATTGTAAGACTCAATAATTAATTAAGCATGAAAAATTGTAGCATATGCATGCATGGATTGAAAATCTATATAAATCATAAATTTTTTTATGGAGAAGTGAAAACTTATACACTCTATTCCGTATTTATTCTATCTAAATAAAATACATCATTGAGTATAGAATTACAAATGTTCAGCAAATTTAAAATTTATAGGAGCATATCTTATAAATTCATCGATTTGGTTTGATGAATTGATTAGGAAAATTAGTATCAGCTAACTTGCTTATTTTGGTGCCCAACAGAAGGAATAGTATACTTATAGTAATAGTAGTTGAGTACTCCTGAAAAGGAGTGGTGTCGTGCATGGTATCATCTTATAGGAATATTAGTAGTACTCCTTGAAAAGAAGAAAAAAAGTTAAGTTTCATAAAGTTTGTATTGAAAATATAAGTGTTATTTTTAAAATTTTTGAAAAGTGTAGTTATATTTAATACCTATTAAGGGTAGAATGAGAAGAATTTGTGTAAAATAGTCTTGATTTGATAAGTTAGACAAGAAAATTAAAACAAATTTTTTTAGAAAGAGAGCCAATTAATTAAAAACGGAGGGAGTAGATTGTATGCCTAATATTATACATAAGTTAAGAATATATATCAAAAAATGAAAATAATAATACCCAGGACTAATACATGTATCTCTGTTGAACACACTTGACCTTAATAGAAAATCTTACTTAATAATAAGCACCTGATGATGCTTGCATAAGAAATATTAAAGTGTACATAAACAATTTCTTATTTAATAAATAATTTCTTATTTAAATATGATTTTCTTAAAAGGATTTCTTGTAGGGTTAATTTTACAAAAAAAATATGTAAACTATTATATTTCTGCAAGTTTTAATCTCAGTCAGGGATGGACCCACATAGATTTAAGTGAATTTATATGAACTCACTTCGTTGAATGATTACAATATATATATGATTTTCTTAAAAGGATTTCTTTTAGAGTTAATTGTACAAAAAAAATATGTAAACTATTATATTTCTGCAAGTTTTAATCTCAGTCAGGGGCGAACCCACATAAATTTAAGTGGATTTATATGAACTCACTTCATTGAAAGATTACAATATATATATATATATATATATATATATATATATATATATATATATATATATATATATATATATATATATATATATATATGTATGTATATAATGTCTTTAAAGATGTAAAAGCTGTATATTATATTTTGAACCCCTATACACATGCGGCGTGCCTAGCCTAGTGGTAATGGGTTCATTTCTTAATTGGTACACCATGTCTTTGAGACCCTATAGCAGGGGGTCTTTTTTTCCTTGCTTTTTTCTTTATGCAACATCTTTTTTCTTTATCCGTTTTTGTTTTCTTGTGCCGCAACCACTAATTAATAGACTTTTTCCTTTACCTAAAAGACATGCCTAATTCATAATTTTTCATAATTATCCAATCCCATTAATTCCCAATCCTAAATTCACCCTTATTCCCCATTCCCTAAAACGTAAAGAAAAATAAAAAAACAAACATCCTATAACCTTCAAGAAAAAAAAAGTCAATCTCACATCAATCAAGAAATTTATCAAGTTTGTTAATTCTTTGCTCTCTATTGTTTACTTTCAATCTGTTATAGATATAAACTTATTGCGGTTATTTTTTGTTTCTTCAACTTAAAAAATTCTTACTATTTAAAATTTAATAAAATTTTAATTGATTTTCTCTTCAATCTCGGTCACTTTTCTTACAAACTTTCAAAATTTAAATGCTTACAATGACTTTTACTTTTCTAATGAGACTTTTAATTCAGTAGTACATGTTCTAAATCCAATGAAGAAATATTTTACTTCAGTATCATCAAAGTTGCCACAATCAAGTTCATCTGCTCAAAATACTCCTCACGTGGAAGAAAACTTGAATCAAATAGAAAAAAAAATATTATTATGCAAAAAAACAACAGGAGAAGTAGACTTGAATTCTTTACAAGCAGATCCAATAGAAAAAAAATTCATTTGGGACTATCATCCGAATGCTTGTGATGAGATTAGGCGAGCATATATTCAAAGTGGTCCTCGTTAACCTCGAATTTGTGAGTTTCCTCAAAGAGATATTTCTGGATTAAACATTATTTTAATCATAAATGATTTAAAATATATCATGATTGATTGGAGTATAGTGAGATTGAAGATGTTGCTTATTATTTATCTTGTTATTTATTTCAAGATGAAAGCATTCATCGAGGTGAAGATGAAGTATTATCAAGTATAAAGTTCAGAAGTCGGCATAAAAAGAAAAAATTAGATATGCACATTGAAGATCCAAACAATGATTACAATCAGATAAAGAAAAAGTATGAAGATCTAGTGCGATCAGAACAATAAATTCAAGCCGCATTTATGAAACTATCTAATCAAACCAAGATTGAATACAAAATTCAAACAAACTTCTGTTGATGTAGTGAGACTCTTTTTGAATCAAGGATTAACATTCTGTGGACATCGTGAAGATGAGTGTCGGTGTGATAAAATTAAAGATCTTATGTATAAAAATACTCCAAAAAATAATCAATTGACTTCTCGTAAAATTCAAAAGGATATTGTCACTGCATGTAAGCTTGAAACAATTAAAGCTATTATGGGGGATGTAAATAGTGACTATTATTTATTGTTAGTTGATGAATCTTGTGATATGTCATGTAAGGAGCAAATGACAATTGTTATGTGATACGTGGTTGGAGGTGGATCTATTGTGGAATGGTTTATAAGGACTGTCCATGTTCATGATACTAGTGGTTTATGTTTAAAAGAAGCAGTTGTTAACTATCTTACTCAATATTATTTGAGTTTATCTTGTATACAAGGACAATGCTATGATGGACCAAACAATATGCAAGGGTATCTAAGAGGCCTTAAAGTTTCGATTCAGCAAGAAAGTAGATCAGCTCTCACAATTCATTGTTTTGCTCATCAACTTTAGTTGGTTCTTGTTGGTGTATCTAAAAAGTATCTTTAAGTTGGAGAAATTGTATTTTTGATTTCTAATGTCTTAAATGTAGTGGGAGGTTCTTTTAAATTTATGGATGAACTTCGTCAAGCTCAAGTAGAAAAAGTTCAAGAGACGCAAGATATGAGCAAGGTCGAAACTGGTAAGGGCTTGAATATAGAACTTGATTTTGCTAGAGCTGCTAATACTCATTAGGGTTAACATTATAAATCATTTTAAAACCTTATTAGCATGTTTGGTGGTGTTACTATTTGATGTACTTCAAAGTGACACTACCCCAAGTAAGCCTTTCACAAGAAGTCAAGCTAAGGACTTTCAAGCATTTCAAGCTTTGTGGATGAAGATGGAATCATTGGAAGGTCCCAATATGAATGACTCGAAGATATTTAATATACTAAATGTCTACTATTTAAATTAGCTTATAATTTAAATGAAGGGCAATTTGGCCTTTCTTTACTTCTTTTAACCCTTATTATAACTAGTTAGCTATTAGAGTTGAACCACTAGTTTTTGAAGATTGAATATTTGTGCCTCCTTTGAGATCTTGAGAAACCTTTGTTGATTTTCCACACTTGACCTAGAATTTGTAAGTAAGGTTACTACCTTATTGAGGATTCTAATAGATTTGATGCTTTTAATTCTCAATTAAGTGGTGTTTTGGGTTAGTTTGACCATTACATCTTTTAATTGATTGAATCTAATTGTGTTTATCTTTTTTATTTTTTTTCTTAAATTTCTATCTTGATTCTACTTTATTGTTTCACATCAAATTGGTATCAAGAGCTTGAATTAGATTTGTTTTCACAAATCTATGTCTTGGGATTTTTATATTTTTCAAAAAAAAAAAAAATTTAAAAAAATCAAATTTGATTGAAAGTTGTTTGATATTATTCCTTGAGTTATATGTTATAGTTTCCTAGTTGAAAAAAAAACAAAGAATACATGACTAAAAAAAAAAAAGGATTTGAAAGTCATGTTGAAGAAGAAATTGAAAATGAGGTTTGTTGATTTGGTGTCTGGTTGAAGAAATTGTTGGTTAGAAGTTATTGATATAGTTGTGGAAAAGTTATATCTCAAACTTAAGCTCATTTGCTTGGGTATTGAAGAAGATGAATTTGAGAATTACAAAATAGTCCCAATCTTTCAAACTTGTTTTCTCTTCTTTTCTGGTTAATTCTAGCTAGTTTACTTTGTGTATTAATTCATACTTAATGTTTAACTAGTTTGTGTCCATTTAACGATAGGTTGATGACTATTAAGTTGGTCATCCGTGGGTTTACCCTGAACGTGTGCAGTGCCTATGTGCCCTATGTGGGCTTGGACGGGGAGGAGAAGATGCGGTTTTGGGAGGCTTTGGAGGAGGTGGTGAGAGGCGTGCCTAGCTCGGAGAAGATTGTTGTAGCAGAAGATTTCAACGGGCACATCGGGGCAGTACCGGGAGGCTTTGGTGATGTGCATGGTGGTTTTGGTTTTGGGGACAGAAATGAAGAGGGGACTACTTTATTGGAGTTTGCGAGGTCCTTTGGGATGGTGGTGGTGAACTCGGGTTTCCCGAATAAGGACGATCACTTGATCACCTTTCGAAGTGCGATAGCCAAGACCCAGATTGACTTTATGTTGCTTCGAAAAGGGGATAGGGTGCTGTGTAAGTACTGTAAGGTTATCCCGAGTGAGAATCTTTCGACCCAACATAGGCTCTTGGTTATGGATTTGGGTATAAAAAAGACTAGAAAGGGGAGAAGTAAGGAGGGTATACCTAGAATTAAGTGGGGCGGCTTGACGCCAGTGAAGGCGTGGGAGATAGGGGAGAAGTTGGCGGGATTGGGGGTGTGGGAGTGTAGGGGGGACATGGATAGTATATGGGATATGGCGGCGAGGTGCATCAGGGAGAATGCAACTGAGGTGTTGGGTGTTTCTAGGGGCCGCGCCGGGCACCATCGGGGGGATTGGTGGTGGAATGAAGAGGTGGAGAAGAAAGTGAGGACCAAGAAAGGGGCGTATGCTAAGTTGGTTGAGAGTAAGGACGAAGAAGAGAAGCGGGTAAACAGGAAGGAGTACAAGCTAGCTAGGAAGGAGGCTAAGTCAGCTGTCACGGCAGCTAAGACGGCCGCTTTTGAGAGCTTGTATGCGGGGTTACAGGGGAAAGGAGGGGAGAAAAAGTTGTTTAGACTCACTAAGGCTAGGGAGAGGAAGGGGCGTGACCTCGACCAGGTGAGGTGCATTAAGGGGGAGGACGGTAGAGTGTTGGTGGAGGACGGCCACATTAAGGATAGATGGCAGTCGTACTTTCATAGGCTCTTGAATGACGAAGGGGATAGAGCTATTGAGTTAGGGGAACTGGAGCACTCAGAGGAGTGCCGAGATTTTAGTTATTGTAGACGTTTTAGGGTTGAAGAGGTTAGAGAGGCTGTTCGCAGGATGCGAAGGGGTAGGGCGACGGGGCCGGATGAGATACCGGTGGAGTTTTAGAAGTTCGTTGGAGAGGCTGGTGTAAGGTGGTTGACTGGATTGTTCAACGAAATCTTCAAGATGGCAAAGATGCCCGAGGCTTGGAGGTGGAGTACCATGATTCCTCTCTATAAGAATAAGGGGGACGTCCAGAGTTGCAATAACTATAGGGGGATTAAGTTATTGAGTCACTCTATGAAGATTTGGGAGAAAGTGGTCGAGGCGAGGCTGAGACAGATATTGTCTATTTCGGAAAACCAGTTTGGGTTTATGCCTGGACGCTCGACGACGGAGGCAATTCACCTGGTACGGAGGCTGGTGGAACAGTATCGGGAAAGGAAGAAGGACCTGCACATGGTGTTTATCGACCTGGAGAAGGCATACGACAAAGTCCCCAGGGAGGTGCTTTGGAGGTGCTTGGAGGTGAGTGGAGTCCCGCAGGCTTATATCAGAGCAATTAAGGACATATATGAGGGAGCAAATACTCAGGTGAGGACGACGGGAGGAGACTCGGAGCTTTTCACTGTCTTGATAGGATTGCATCAGGGATCTACTCTTAGTCCCTTTTTGTTTGATTTGGTGATGGATGTGTTGACACGGCGTATTCAAGGGGAGGTACCGTGGTGTATGCTTTTTGCGGACGATATAGTTCTGATTGATGAGACTCGAGGGGGTGTGAATGCTAAATTAGAGGAGTGGAGACAAACCCTTGAGTCTAAAGGGTTCAGGTTGAGCAGAAGCAAGACAGAGTATTTGGAATGCAAGTTTAATGACGTAAGAATGGAGGATGAGGTGGTAGTGAAGATGGAATCACAGGTGGTATGTAAGAGGGATAGTTTCAAGTATCTCGGGTCCGTGATCCAGGGTAACAGTGAGATTGACGAGGATGCCTCGCACCGTATTGGGGCGGGCTGGATGAAGTGGAAGCTCGCGTCGGGGGTGTTATGTGATAAGAAGGTGCCGTCCAAGCTTAAAGGCAAATTCTACAGGGTGGTAGTCCGTCCGGCCATGTTGTATGGAGCGGAATGTTGGCCAGTTAAGAATTCCCACATCCAAAAAATGAAGGTGGCAGAGATGCGGATGTTGCGCTGGATGTGTGGGCTGACTAGAGGGGATAGAGTTCGGAATGAGATTATCAGGGAGAAGGTTGGTGTTACCCCAGTGGAGAGCAAGATGCGGGAAGTCCGATTGAGCTGGTTCGGACACGTCAAGAGAAGGGGCATGGATGCCTCGATTCGTAGGTGTGCGAGGCTAGCGTTGGATGGTTTTAGGCGGGGTAGGGGTAGGCCGAAGAAGTACTGGGGTGAGGTGATCAGGCGGGACATGGAGCAGTTACAGCTCACCGAGGACATGACCCTAGATAGGAAGGTCTGGAGGGCGCGAATTAGGGCAGAGGACTAGGACCAGTTTGGGTCGCTAGTGTAGGGAATTCTTGCTGGGGGTAGTATCCTGGTTATGATTTTGTCTTACTTGTTCCTTGTTTTAGTGCGAATCTGGGTGTTTTCCTCCGTTTTCCTTCTTTTCTTTTTCTTTTACTTATGGGTGCCGTATCTATGTTATGCATGTTATGTTATGTAATCTTGTAACCTTGTTCGGTGCTTTACTTTGTAGTTGTATTTGTATTTGTGTGGTATCTTGTGTCTTGAGCCGGGGGTCTATCGGAAACAACCTTTCTACTTCTTTAGAGGTAGAGGTATGGACTGCGTACATCTTACCCCCCCCATACCCCACCAGGTGGGAATACACTGGGTTTGTTGTTGTTGTTGTTGTTGTATACTTATTTGTTTCCTTACTCATTAGTTTTAATTGTCCTTTCTTGATTACATGAACTCTACTTCATTCCGAAGAAATAGTACCACTTATGAATTATTAGATAACGTTGAATCTCAACCTTGGTTTATTCAAGAGTGATAACAAGTGAGAGTGAGGTGATTTCATTTGAGGGTGGCCTTAAAAGCCTTTGGCCTTAGAGTGATACAAGAGTGTGGCAAAAAGAGAAAAACATGATGTGAGTGAGTGGTGAGGAACTCTTTTTTACTAACTTTTTATTTAATTTGTAGGTACAATGACTCAATTGGAGGGAGAATCCTCTAGCAAAATGAAAATTTTGCTTCAAAAACTATTGAAAGAAATGAAGGAAAAATTGAAATATCTGGATAGAAAGGTGACAAATCAAGAAATAGCAAAGCAATCACTTGAGGTTCTCAATCCTATTTTTCAACATAATGAGGGATCAAGTAAGACTCCTCTTGATACAACTCCATCCCATATGGTATTGAAAGATACCCCTTCTTCTAATGCTACTTTACAAAAAGTTTGCAATCAAGCAACACTTTTAAAAGGAGGAAATCAAAAAAGAAATCTTCCACCACAAGCCATTAGAACTCAAATGAGAGCCCAACATAACCTTGAAGATTATGATTCTTTTGATGGTGATAATTATGATTATGGTGTCAATGATCAAATTCAACAAGAGAGGCTAGGTGGGCAAGGATGAAGAGGAGGGAATGGAGGGTGGTATCTAGTTGATGTAAGAAAATACAATAGAAGGAATGATGATGAAGATCGAGGATTCAACAACATCAAGGTTACCTTGTCATTCTTCAAAGGAAATAGTGACCCAAATGAATATCTTAATTGGATTGTAAAACTTGAAAGACAATATAATCGTAACAATGTGAGTGTTGTTAAAAAGATGAATTATGTTATAAGTCACCTTGAGGTTTTTGCTTTTACATGGTGGGAGAAAATTAAAAGAGATATTTGGTGAATGGAGACGTTGTTACAATTTGGAATAACATGAAAAGGCGTATGGGAGAAAGATTTGTAGGTCAAGATTATGAGAGAAATACACCTAAGACGTATTACAATCTTCAACAAGAAAATAAGAGTGTAAAAGAGTATTATGAGAATCTAGAGCATACTATGCTTCGAGCTAATATTAATGATGAAGAGGTAAAGCTTGTGGCAAGATTTATCTTGGGATTAAATAAGGATATAAGGAAACCATTGGAATTACATCATCTTTCTACTTTATATGACACTTATCAAATGACACTCAAGGTGGAGGGTCATCAAAAGAAAAACCAGTCAAAGGTGCAATAGTTTTTTTTTTTCATGGGTTAAAAATAAGAAAGTTTGGAAATCATCTCCCACTTAAGACAAATCCAAAAGTGCAAAGCAAGAATTGAAGTTCAACTTGGATAAAGGCAAATCAAAGGTGGACTACAAGGATGGAGGTAAGAAAGCTAAACTTGAAACTATATCTAAAATAAAGTATTTTAAATGTCAAGGATATGGTCATAAACAAAATGAGTGTCTTAATAGAAGAACTATCAATGCATTGAATAATAGTGGTTATCAAACCGAATATGAATCTAAAGATGACCACAAGGATGATGATAGTAGTGATAAGATTATAGGAGAAGGTGATGGAGAAAAATTAATGATGATGGAAAACTTGTTCTTGTTGTGAAGATAAGTTTGAGTGCTCTAGTAAGAGAAGATCTTGATCAAAGGGAGAATTTGTTTCATAATTGGTGTAGAGTTTAAGAACAATTATGTTTCTTTATTGGAAGAGTATATCTATGGTAGAAGAATTGAAACTCTGTCACGATCCATAATCAAGGGTCATGATGACACTCGTTGCGGCGAACCTTGGCGAGTAAGCCTATCATCCAAACTGATACACAAAGGCTAAAAAACAGAAATAACCCTAAGGTAAGGCTTCTAGAACGAAGCCAAACCATATGAGCATAATAAATGATGAAAGAAACATAAACAATCAAGCAGTCATAACTCCTAAAACCTGATGTTAACAGTATAATAACGTATCTAGTACAATTCGAATCCAAATGAAATACATAAGAAATTCAATATATACAACTCGATCTCCGAAAACTAGTAAGGACATAGTCTAATGATATATAAGATAATATAAGATATCCGAACGCCTGCAAATCATCCACAACCTTGAAAGCTCTAACAATTGCCCGAATTAAGCAACGTGGGTACACCCAAACCTAAATCTGCACCAAACGGTATAATAGGAGTGAGTTTGATCAACTTGTACTCAGTAGGTATCATACGCCGACCGAACAAAGTAGAAAATAAGTCATACAAAAACACACTAAGGGCATATTACCTGCAATCAGAAAATGTTTGATAGCTCACACCGCTTGCACTAACAATTCTAATATATCACATATATTGGAACAAACACCACCAAGTAGAACATAAGTATACAATATACCACATATAAGTAGGAAAAGGATGGCAAATATACATACGAGATCATCAAGTACAAGTATAAGAAGATGGAAAAATTAGATAAGTAATAAGTCAAAGTAGAAGTACAATCACATCACAAACATAATGAAGTAAAAATGATGAGAATGATGATAATGATGGTAGTGGTGATGATGATGATGATAATACACGAGGTTGTTGGACAACTTCTGTATACACATATGGAGGCAAGCCTCTTGACGTAGGACTCATGGGGTTCGTCAACCCATGTACAATCCATATATCATATATCCTCCACGGCACATCCCTCGGAGAGGGTTTTATAAGATATCACAATGTCTTCTTCCCCGTACATCCCTCTAGAAGGGTTTTGAAAAGGTGTTGCCAGTGTTTCTCAGATGTTTCTACATTAGAACCGATGTTTCATGAATAAGTATGATATGAAGATGTAATGCTCACAATCAATCACAATGAGTATTTTCAAAATCAACCACATGATGTATTTCCATAACCAATGACAATGATATATTTTCAAAACCATCCACAATGATATATTGCACAACCACTTGAGCAAATATCCACTCATTATTTCCACCATCTATGAAATCCCACATGATTCATATGTCAATAAAGTATGAATATAACACAATACACCAAGGGTATCACAATAGGAATTTCAACTGCATAATACAATTATTCACATGTATTTCAAGCTATCAACATAGCATAGGACCCTAGACGATCACACATATCACATAATATCTCAAAACCAATAATTATATGACATTTAGGTCCCCACATGGGCACAACACATTAAGATATATAAATTCACGATTAGTTCCTATCCCCTTAAGATGCATTTTGTATACAATTAACTACCCAATTCAGTCTGAAAGAGTTAAGCCATAACTTACCTCGAATATCAAAATCGGTCCGCTATACTTAAACCTATGACCTAACTTCTCACGAATAATTTTTAAATCAACTAAAACCAAGAAATATTGAATCTACAGGTCAAAATAACGACAACAATATCCATATTGTCTTTTTTTTGGTTTAGAGTCAAAACAGACCCCCAAAATGGATTTAAAAAAAAGAAGAAGGGTAAAATCATAAATTTACATCAAAAAAGTCTTTCCCATACTTTTAGGAATATACAACTGAAAACCTAGGTCAAATCAAGTTAAAAATGAGGTCCAAATTGAAGAGAAATCATTTTTAAACTTTACTGGGTAAAACCTTTGAAATCTATTTTAAAATCAAGAATCGAAGTTATTTTGAAGGTTACATTGAAGAAAAACTAGAAATTATAGGATTAGGAACATTATTCAAGTGAAAGGCGCAAAATTGGGCTTTAAAATCAAGCCCTATGGTTTTTGGGGTTTTGACCAATTAATCAAGAAATTCAACTAAGAAGAAGGTGTATTGTTACCTTAAATCTGTAAGAGAATCAATAAATGGATGTTAATCTAACTTTCAAAGTACACACAAGCTTCACTTTTAAGATCTCATACTATTTAAGGTTTATCTCTCAAGAGGCAAGATGAATAATGCCCAAAATCATGGAAAAAGACTCAATTTATACCCTTTCCAGTTCCTCGGCTGTCGCAATTGCGATCCGTGGTGTGCGATCGCACTATCCCCAGCCTGGACAGGCTAGTTTTGATCGTACCAGGTCTATGGCGATTGCACTAGTTGTGATAGCAGCCAGGGATGGCGATCGACGACACATCAGATATCAGTTGGAAACTTGGAAACTTTCTAAGTTTCTGCTAAGGCCTCGGGATTCATTTGGAATTCGATATACGCAAATGAACTATGTAACCACAGTAAATTCGACGCTCCAAACTCAATGGTGATATCAAATTTTCAAACAGACATTGTTTTTAATAAGTTGACCCCCAAAACCCAAAACCATAATTTTCCAAACTGAGGGTCAAAATAAGATTTAAAAGCCATAAAACCAGACCAAACATATTACCACTCTAAAATCGACGTTTTGGATCTGCTGGCGTAGTCCGTTCATCCATCCATTGCACGGATCATAATATAACCATAGAAGTCCATAGTAAGGCTCTCGAAGCATCCAAAAATCACAATATTGCATCAAAGGCACCAAAATGCATCAAAAACCATGATAATCACCTCCACTTACCACAATGCAATTATGGGGAGGGGTAAAATATTCAAATCACAGAAAATACATATTTCACCAAAATTTTAGGTTGTTAGATCATCCACCACTAAAATCTAGTTCGTCCTCGAACTAAGGCAAATAAATACCTGAATCAATGAAGAGCTGGGGATAAGAACTACACATATTGGACTCGATCAACCAAGTAGCCTCATTTATAGGTCGATGTCGCCACTAAACCTTAACCACAGGGATAATTCTAGAACACAACCGTCTAACATCCTCATCCAAAATGGAGATCGACTCCTCATCGAAACACAACCACTTATCTAAATGAATCAAATCCTAACGAATGTCATAAGACTCATCAGGAATATAATGGCGAAGCATAGAAACACAAAAAACTGGATGAACAACTGATAAATCTGGGGGAAAGGATAATTTTTAAGCCACATCACTAACGGTCCGAAGAATCTTAAATGGACCAATATACCTAGGCTTGAGCTTGCCCCTCTTCCCAAACCTCATCACACCCTTCATGGGTAAAACTCAAAGGAAACATGGTCACCAATACTAAATCTCAAGGCATGAAGTGTACAATCAGCATAACACTTCTACCTACTCTGAGCCGCTCGAACTATTTCTTGAATGGCCCAAACTCTATCCAAAAACTCATGAAGAAAGTTCATACCTCGAGGTCTAACCTCAAAAACATCAAACTAACCCACTGGAGAGCAACACTACCTACCATAAAATTCCTCAAACA
This sequence comes from Capsicum baccatum var. pendulum, assembly GCA_030864225.1. Taxonomy (NCBI): domain Eukaryota; kingdom Viridiplantae; phylum Streptophyta; class Magnoliopsida; order Solanales; family Solanaceae; genus Capsicum; species Capsicum baccatum. The sequence continues at coordinate 235,677,117 of CM061556.1, read as the reverse complement.
GAGTTATATCGATACTGAAGTGGTAGATGTTATTATCTGCAAACTCTGCTAAAGCCAAATATTGCTCCCACTGGCCGCCAAAATCCATCACACAAGCGTAGAGCATATCCTCTAAAACCTGGATAGTCTGTTGTCACGACTCGAGATGGGGCCCTCCCTGCAATGGGTATCCTAAACTATCAAGGGCTGAGAGACCCCTTAGCCCAACCCACTAGTGATATTGTCCGCTCTGGGTCTAGACCCGCACGACTTTAAAATACATCACTAGAGAGTAAGACTTGCTTACTTATATATCCAACATCCCTCATGTGTTTTTCTGATGTAGGACTCTTATCCTAGGTTGGGGTGTTACATACATCCCCTCTTATGGACTCAGCGTCCTCGAGGTTTGCCCCATCGAATGGGATTTTCATAGACTTAGGACTGAGGTTTGCCCCGCCTTACTAGGATTTTCTTAAACTCAGTTTGAACTCTATCCCACATCTACAGGGCTGACACAGGAGCGGCTCTGATACTATTCTTATCACTACCCAAGTCGGGGCCTTGGCCACGATGGGTATCCCGAACAATCAAGGCTCGAGAGACCCCTTAGCCTAACCCACTAGTGATATTATCTGCTATAGGTCTAGACCGTACGACTTTAAAATACATCACTAGGGAGTAAAGATTACTTACTTATACACCTAACATCTCTCTTATGTTTTGCCGATGTGGGACTTCTTATATTAGATTGGGGTGTTACATCCGCTCTTACTGACCATCAGTCTGGGGGTGAAACATTATGCTAAGATTAACCCGAGTGCCTAACTTATCCTGATAAGTCTTTTAAAAATGGGATGTAAATACCAAACCACGATTCGAGATGATAGACACAGGAACATCATGCAGATGCTGAATGTCATGAATGTAGATACGAGCCAACCTCTCAACCCTGAAGAAAACTTGGACCAAAATGAAATGTTTAAACTTGGTCAATCGATCTATGATGACCCAAACACTATCGAATCCATGAGAAGTATGAGCTAAAATAGTCACAAAATCCATAGTGATCTATTGCCACTTCTAATTAGGAATGGGTAATCTCTGAAGCGAACCACTAGTTGTCATATGCTCAGCCTTCATCTGCTGACCACAAAGGCAATGAGCTAAAAAGTCTGCTACATCTTTCCTCATACCACTCCACCCGTAATGCTGCCTCAAATCATAAAACATCTTAGTCACACCAGGATGGATAAAATATCTGGAACAATGGGCCTTCTCCAAAATCAATCTAATCCAATCACCCATTCTCAGCACACAAACTCGGCCCCCAATCCTCAAAACACCATCCAAATCAAGTGAGGCTTCCTTAGCCTCAACACTCAATATCTTAGTTCGAATAGATCTCAATACCTTATCATCAAACTGATAAGCTCGAATCTGCTCCATCAAAGAAGACCTAGCCTCCATAAATGCCAAAACACACCCAAGTTTTAAAATATCAAGCGTAACCATCTAGTTAGCTAAAGACTGAACCACTAAGGCCAAAGGCCTCTCCTGGGTCAAAAGATGCGCAAGCTGGCCATGCTAGTCGACTTTCAGCTCAAGGCATCTGCAACTATATTAGCTTTGCTTGGATGGTAGAGAATAGTCAAGTCAAAATCCTTAAGCAATTCAAGCCAAAGATGCTTCCTAATATTAAGATCTCGCTGAGTGAAGAAAATACTGAAGGCTATGATGATCTATGAAAATCTCACAACGAACTCCATACAAGTAGTGCCTTCGCAACTTCAAAGCAAAATCAACTGCGTATAGCTTCAAATCATGGGTAGGATAATTCCTCTTATAGGGATTCAACTGATGAGAAGCATACACAATTACCTTACCCTCTTACATCAACGTAACACCTAATCCAACACCTAAAGTATCACAAAAGACGGTAATACCTATGCCCTACTTGAACAAGGCCAAAATAGGAATTGAAGTACAAAAATCCTTGAGTGCTCACATCACAAACATCAAACCACTTGAAAGAAATCTTCTTCTGAGCCAACTTGGTCAATGGAGCTGCAATGGATGAGAAACCCTCAACAAAACGCCAATAATAACTTGCCAAGACAGTAAAACTCTAATCTCCGTGGGCAAAGTAGGTCTAGCCCAATCATAAACTGCTGCAACCTTCGCTGGATTAACCATAATACCTTTCTTAGTCACCATATGACCAAGAAGGAAATAGACTCCAACCAAAACTCATACTTAGAGAACTTGGCATACAACTTCTCATCCTTTAATCTCTAGAGCACAGTCCGCAAATGCTCCTCATGCTTAGCCTCACTCTTGGAATAAACCAAGATATCATTTATAAATACAATAACAAATGAGTTGAGATACGATCAAAACACCTAGTTTATCAACTCCATCAACGCAACAGGGGCATTGGTCAACCCAAAGGACATGACTAAGAACTCATAGTGACCATATCGATTCCAAAAAACTTTCTTTGGAATATTCGAAGCTCTAATCCTCAATTGGTGATAACCGGATCTTAAATTAAAATTCAAAAACACTGCAACACCTTGAAGCTGATCAAATAAATCATTAATACGAGAAAGAGGATACTTATTCTTAATTGCCCCCTTGTTCAACTGTCGGTAATCAATACAAATACGTATAGACCCCTCCTTCTTCTTCACAAATGAGACAAACACACCCTAAGATGATAAACTAGGTCGGATAAATCCCTTATCCAACAACTTATGTAGTTGATTCTTTAATTCTTTCAACTCAGCTGGGGCCATCCTATATGGAGGAATAGAAATGAGCTTAGTGCCCGGCTCAACATCAATAGGAAAATCAATATTATGATCCAGAGGCATACCACACAAATTCGTATGAAACATATTCACAAACTCATAGACAAAATGGACAAAATCTAAGGATGGAGGTAAAAATACACCAGTATCACAAATATGATCCACATAAGATAAACATCCCTCTCAACTAATCTATGATCCTAAACATAACATATGATCCTCTTACAACCCGAATAAAGTGCACTCTTCTAAGATATCCTTGGCACACCCGATGAAGCTAAAGTCACGGTCTTTGCAAAATAATCTAAGACAGCATGATAAGGAGCTAACCAATCTATTTTCAAAATAACATCGAAATCAACCATATCTAACACTGGCAAATCTACCCAAGTCTTAAACCAGAGAAATTCACAACACAAGATTGGTACACCTGATCCACCACTAAAGAATCTCCTACAGGGGTAGATATACGAATATGCATGGCAAAAGAATTTTTAATAGAATCAAAACTCAATGCAAAATATGCAGACACATAGGAGAAAGTCAATCCTAGGTCAAATAATAAAGATGCATATTTGAAATAAATGGGATTATACCTGTGATCACATCATCAAAAGCTTCGCCTATGGCTTGGCGGGTATAACATAACACTGACCATGACCACCAACTGGTTGAGTAGCCCCTTGACCACCACCACGGGATCTACTACCTCTACCTCTTACACCTCTAGTAGTATCCCTACCTTTCACAGCTAAAATAGGAGTTGCTATAATCATACAGCGGGACAGTCCTTGTCAAATGGATAACCTCATGACACACAAAATAAGCTGTACGGTTCACCTCAACTGAAGAAGATACCACTGGTGTCAGACGACCACCCTGAATTGCTAAATAAGAAGATCCACCACTCAAACTTTGTAAGTCCATCTGCACTGGCCTATCCTGATATCTACGAGAACTTATAAAATCTCTACCACGAGGATCCTGATCTCTGAACTTACCAAAATAACGCACTTTCTTGGTGCCTCCTTGAGATGCTCTAAGAATGCCCTCTGTCATCTTGGCGTGATCCACAATGATCTGAAAGGACACTCCAAATATAACCATCTGAGAAATAGCCAACTGAAGGAAAACATCTAAACCCTTTACAAACTTTTGAATCTTCTTAGACTTGGTGAAAATACTGGCATAAGAATATTTGGACAAGGCATGGAAGTGTTCCTTATACTCCACAAATGTCATGAAGCCCTGCTCCAGTAAATCAAACTCATCACACATCCAATCTCTCAGACTTTAAGGCATAAATCTCTCTAAAAAGGCATCAGTAAAGTAATCCTCCCTCATCTCTGGAACATCAAAAGGTCTACAACCAACAAATAATTTCCGCCTATCTCTCACAGCATTTCTCAAATGATAGGTAGTATAAGCTACTCCAAGCGACTTAAGAAAACCCATGTTATGCAACTCCTCACGATAGTCAATCAAGACTCATTAGCATTCTCACCCACAACACCATTGAATTTGGGAGGAACCAAATGAGTAAATCTTTCAAACCTCTTCTGATCCTTAGAAGACATCACTGTACTAGAAATAAAAGGAGGCCCGATGAAATGAGCAGGATGAGATCCTATCTGAGGAGGTAACGTAGATAAAGGCTAAACTTCTAATCTCGGTGCCACATACTAAGATATCGACACTGACAGAGGAATAGTACTTGGTGTGTGAGGAGTACCCAAAGTAGAAGAAGTTACCACATAAGGATCAACACTAAGGGCTGAAGGAACACCCGACATAACCAAAGGAGAATCTTCTAAGTGGGTTAACAACCACACCAACAACCTATCCAAAATTGGGGCTACAATCTCTAAGGAACTGGAACTGAACCTACACCTCCAACATGCTCAAAATGAGCAGGGGAGAGTCCCCTAACACTCCTTCTAGATGGGGATGATCCATGGGCCCATCTACTTCCTCGAGTACATCCATGACTCGAGGCTTGCCTTATGGAAGAAGGCTCCACATCTCTACTCTCGTGAAATCTAGTCAACACCACCTATACAGAAAGAGTGAAACATAACTTATAACACAAGGTATGAAATAACTTGGCTTGATAAGTAACAAAATGAGGAAGTTTTCTAAGGACATCATATAACCTCTCGATGATAGATACGAACATCTACGTACCAATCCATGAGATTCTATTAGACATCCTTTTCTTACACCATTGTGACCAATGAACATGGCTTCTCTTATACCATTTGTCATGACCCAAAATCAAGGGTCACGTGGAACTCGTTGCAGCGAACCTTGATGAGTAAGCCTATCACCTAAACTGATACACAAAGGGTAAAAAGACAAAAATAACTCTAAGGTAAGGCTTCTAGAACGAAGATGAACCATATAAATATGTAAATGCGGAAGGAAACATAAATAACCTTGCAACCATAACTCATAAAACCTGATGTCAATAGTAAAACTCTACTAAAAAAATACCAAAAAGTGACTGCTAGCGTCGCTTTATTTTGCATTGCAAAAAGAATTGTTTTTTTGAAAATAAAAACCTGCGTCACTTTTATTACAATGGACCACAACACTTTTAGGGATTTTTTTTCATCTTTTTCTACAAAAAGCAACGCTGTGCATAATTTTTTTTCTTCATGTGAAGAACACATGATGAATAAAAAACGACGGACATCATCACATTATTGAAGAAAAAAATAATATTTTTTCCATAAAATTGACATTGTCCCGTTATTTGAGAAATATAAAATATTTTTTTTAGAAATAGCGATATTGGTCATCGCCTTTTGTTCTTCATAATGGTCGTTGCCTTTTGTTCTTCATAAGAATTAAGAAAGCGACGTTATTCGTTGCTTTTTGTTTGTCATAATGAATAAAAATAATGTTGGTCGTTGCTTTTGTTTCTTCATAATGAATAAAAAAGCGACGTCTATCGTTGTTTTTCTTTAGAAAAAATTACTGATTTAAAATGCGACGCAAAGTGTCTCATTTCTAGAAATATATTTCAAAAAAGCAACGGACAAAAGGGACCTTGTTCGTCGCTTTTCTGCATTTTTGTGGATACATAAATCTGTATTTTCTGCATCTCTCCATCCAAATAAAAATGCAATTCAATATATGAATCCTCATGCAACACACATTATAACAATAATCATACAACACACTACATCAACAAATCATTTAAACAATTCAAATCAACAACACTTAAACAATCAATCCAACAACATCCAAAACACTTAACAATGAATCCAACAACATTCAAATTACTTAAACACCCCTAAATATTTTTCAATAATTAAAAGCTAAGTTTAAAAATATCTAAAAATTATCTAAAAGTCATGTCCAACAACACTAAGGAGTAGCCCCAACAAACACCTCATCACTCTTTGTTTTCTCTTCGCTACTTGAATCAGGAGTAACGGCCTGTGCCAAGGCACGTCTAAGATGTGCTATCTGATGTAACATAGCAGCATATCTCTCAAAAATTGTAGAAAAGGTCTAATCGTGTTTTGCTAAACAACAACACATTGTTTGAAAATCAATTGACTAGTGTTATATGATATATATATATATATATATATATATATATATATATATATATATATATATATATATATATATATATATATATATATATCTAATATGCCTTAAACTCTTGAAACATGGCTTGTTTAGAGACTATTGGAATGTCCCACCACTCGTACCAAAGATATGTAAAAAGTCTCATAACGCTCTCCCTTACAGCCTCATTAACTTCTTTTGATGCGGGATACCACCTGTAAATAACATAATAAGTATGTAAGCTTGAATATTTTATTAATGAAAAAAATAAACTTACGAATATCCATCAGGCTCGATGAACACTCTACCAAGCATGTCCGTATCTCCAGAAACTAGACCAATTAAATCTGCATCAATATCTTCTTCTACATGAGGACGTGGAAGAGAAGGTGGAGGTGGTGGTGACTTGATCATTTTGAAGTCACTAGTACAGATTTCAAAACACTACACTTAACCATTTTTAAGTCATGATTCACATTTCAAGTGAAAACACTAAACCATTTTCAAGTCATGATTCACATTTCAAGTGAAAACACTAAACCATTTTCAAGTCATGATTCACATTTTAAGTGACAACACTAAACCAATTTCAAGTCATGAATTCACATTTTCAAATGATTACACTTTACTAATTTTGAAACACAAGTTCATCTTTGAAGTAACTACACTAAACCATTTTCAAGTCACTAATTCACTTCTCAAGTGAGTACACTTGATCAATTTGAAGTCACTAGCACACATTTTAAAACACTACACTTAACAATTTTCAACTCTCTAATTCACATTTCAAGTGACTAGACTAAACCATTTTCAAGTCATGAATCCACATTTCAAGTAACTACACACTTGATCAATTTGAAGTCACTCGTACGCATTTCAAAACACTACACTTAATCATTTTCAAATTTTCAACTCTCTAATTCACTTTTCAAGTGACTAAACTTAACTATTTTCAAGTAATGAATTCACATTTCAAGTGACAATACTAAATCAATTTCAAGTCATCAATTCACACTTTCAAGTGATTACACTTTACTAATTTCAAAACACAAGTTTACCTTTCAAGTAACTACACTAAACCATTTTCAAGTCACTAACTCACAAATTTATTAACTGTCAAAAGAGTATGACTAGCGTGATTATTAATTGCTAATTAATGACATCAAGATTAGGGTCCCTAAGTTTATCTGTGTTACTTGTTAGACAATGTAACTTGGTGAATCAATAAAAAACAACCATTATCAGTTTAATTGCAAGATATGTAACACTCAATAAGATACAAAGCTAGTACTATATAGGGACTTCCAATCAAGATTCTCTGACTAACCTACTAACATTAGAAGCAGTCAACAAATACAACAACAAAAGACATAGAAGTAAGAGATATCAACCTAGTAAGAAGGACCTTCAACGTCCAGGAATCTATTTGCGAACATTTTTCAAGTTCACTGGACCAATGAACTTGCATAGATAGAATGTATGATTACTAACCAAAGCACAAGACCCAAAACTTTAATTACTTTTTGTCAAATGCTACCAATAGCATAGGTTGTTTGTTGAATCATAAGCAAGTAAATAAGAAAATTGATAGGGATATTAAATTTTAAAAATATAGTTTACCTAGAAATAATTTGTTTAATGATATTCGGTTGGTTGTAGTCGTATTCATAAAAAATAAACAAAGATTGTACTTGTAGCACATAAATAAGGTTGGTTGTCGGCGGCTGCTGTGGTTCTTGACAGCAGTGGTGTGGATGACTGGTTGGTTGTCGGCGGCTGCTGTGGTTCTCGATGGCGGTGGCGCAGTCAGCTTGGTTGTCATTGGCAGCGGTTCAGAGAGTTTGGAAATTTCAGCGGCTGTGAATGCCATCGTCGTCGATGGCACTGGCTGTGAAGGTGGCCAAAGTTTAGAGAGAGAAAGAGAGGTGGTGCAACTGAAATTGTTGAGAAGTTTAGGATTTTGGTATTTTGGTGTCTTTTATATGAAAAATAAGATTTAATCTCAGTCGTCAATCTCATGAGATCGACAACTGTGATTAAAATTAAAAAGAGAATTAAAAATTGGTTTAAAAATAAACCAAATTGAATTTAAAATCGGTTAAAATTGACATCAATTAGATATAAGGTTGGCTAGAATTTAAATAAAATTGAAATGATAATTGAATGGACTTAGACTGCTATTTAAATATAATAATAAATTCATAATAATAATAAATAAATAATATTATGAAAATTATTATTCTTACAAATAAATTACGTATGTCACGTTGAAAATATTATATAAAAATTATCAATTGTAAATTTGAAATAAGTTGGGCATAAATGTAATAATAATAATAATAATAATAATTAAATAATAATAATAATAATAATAATAATAATAAATTAATCAATCAATCAATCAAGGTGACATCTTTTTATTGTTTTCTCTATGAGATTTTGAGAAAATAAATACAACAACTAACCCGATTTAGTCCTACAAATTAGGGTCTATGGAGGGTACAGTGTATACAGACCTTACCGCTAAGGTAGATATGTTGGTTGTTTCCAATATACCCTTGGTTCAAGAAAAATAGTCTGAAGTAGTCCAATTTCAAGAAAACAATACTGAAAATTAATTTAATATTGACTGTTGATCAAATATGATGAACGTTTGAGATTAAAATCGAGGATATGAGTCAATTGGAATTAGAAATTGGGTTAAAAACATTGAATTGGAAATTTTAATTGAGTCCAATTAAACTCAATTGACACAAATTGAGTATAAAATGGCTAAAATTTAAATAAATTAGGAAAATTGAATTGAATTAGGTTGATATTTAATAAGTATAGTAACTATATAAAATTAATATTAATAAACAAATAAAATTATTATTTTCAAATTAATTATAAACAAATTATGTAAATAAAATTAATAATGTCAATCACATAATAATGTCAATGCATTTCGTATTCTAGAAACAGTTTTTGGTTAATTATTTTTGAAAGCAGTATTAAATATATAGATCTTGTAATACAATGTATTAATCTGATGAATTATTGATTAGTTAGCTTCATTAGTATAAATTTAATACTGTATTATTACCTCGATCATATGATGTTAACGTATTATTCAAAATATTTGGATAGATAGATTCAGTTAGCTAGGTTTTGACTAGCTACTATGTACATCACTACATGAGAGTTATGCATATATACATATATATAAATATATTTGATTGAGTATCAACTTCGAAATATGTACTATATACATCACATACACGGGTATATTACCTCGTAATACAACGTATTTCATATATACTCTGATGAATTATCGTTTAATTTAGCATATATTATTATATTATAACTTCAATAATATATTATTACCTTGATCAATATATTGTATGATATTAATATATTCAATATATAATTAAATATATTTAATTTTTTAAAATATAAAAATTATTTATTTAGTAGAAAATTGAAAATATCAAATATCGACGGACAATGTCACTTTTAATAAAGTTAATTTTTATTTATTTTTAATAAAAGCGACACTGTCCGTCGCTTTTTGTAAAAATATAGAAAAAATAAAAATAATTAAAAATTGCGACGGATAGCATCGCTTTTCTATAATTAATATTTTAAAAATAAAAAATTATAGCAACGCTGTCCATCAATTTTAATAAAACTAAAAATTAAATTTAAATATCGAAGGCCAACGTCACTTTTCAAAAAATTAATTTTTATTTTGTTTTAACAAAAGAGATGCTGTCCATCGCTTTTTGTAAAAAATAAAGAAAAATTAAAAATAATTAAAAAATTACGATGGATAGCATCGATTTTCTAGAATTAATATTTTAAAAAACAAAAATTATAGCGACGTTGTCCATCACTTTTAATAAAAATAAACAAAAATAAAAATCAAATTTAAAAGTCGACGGACTACATCGCTTTTCAAAAAATTAATTATTATTATTTTAAATACATTAAGACGCTATCTGTTGCATTAATTAAAAAAATTGCAAATTATTTAGCACAATAATCCGCCCAAAAAAGCGACGCATACTAAGACGTTGGCAGTCGATTTTAATAAAAAATAAATTAAAATTAAAATTAAAAGTAAACTAAAAAAGCGATGGACAGTGTCGCTTTTTTCGTTGCCTTTTAAAGCGACATAGTTCGTTACTTTTTTTGCGTCGCTTTTTGTTCTTTTTTTATTAGTGTAAGAAGGTATCTATTTCAAATCCAATCCATATGAAATACATAAGAAATACAATAGATATCACTCTGTCTCTAAAAACTAGTAAAGACATAGTCTAATGATAGAGAAGATAGTAGAAGACACTCGAACGCTAGAAAATCATCCACTACCTTGAAAGCTCCAACAATCGCCCGAATCAAGTAACATGGGGTGAACCCGAACTTGAATCTACACCAGAAGGGTATAGTAGGAGTCAGTGTGGCCAATTTATACTCAGTAGGTATCATAGGCCGACCGAGAGAAGTAGAAAATAAGACATACAAAATACACACTAAGGGCACGCCACCTGTAATCAGAAAATATCCCACAATGGTAGCCTACACCGCTTGTACTAACAGTTCTAATATATCACATATATTGTAAAAAACACCACCAGGTAGAACATAAGTACATAATATACCATAAACAAGTAGGACAAGGAAAGACAATATACATACAAGATCATCAAGTACAAGTATAATAAGATGGAACAATTAGAAAAGTAATAAGTCAAAGTAGAAGTAAAATCACATCAAGAACATAATGAAATAATCACGAACATAATGAAATAAACACAACAAGAATGACGACGACGACGACGATGATGATGCACAAGGTTGTCGCACAACCTCCATATACACCTATAGAGGCAAGCCTCCCAATGTAGGACCCATGAAGGGTTCGTTAACCCATATACAATTCATATATCATATATTCTCCCCGGAAGATACCTCGGGGATGATTTTATACTATGTCATAATATCTCCTTCCCGACATATCCCTTGGGAAGAGTTTTAAATAGGTGTTGCTAGTGTTTTTCAGATGTTTTCACTCTGGTACCAATGTTACATAAATGAGTATGATATGAAGATGCCCACAAGCAATCACAATGAGTATTTCCAAAACCAACCACATGATGTATTTATACAACCCACCACAATGACATATTTCCAAAATCATCCATAATGATATATTCCACAACCACGTGAGCCAACATCCACACATTATTTCCACCATCCATGAAATTTCACATGATTCATATTCCAATAAAGTATGAATATAACACAACACACCAAGGATACCGTAATAGGCATTTCAACAACACAATATAATTATTCACACGTATTGTAGGCTATCAATATCACACAGGACCCCACACGGTCACACATATCACATAATATCTCAATACCAAATATTATATCATATATAGGCCCCCAACAAGCACAATATATTAAGATAGCCAAATTCATGATTAGTTCTTATCCCCCTAACATGTATTTTGTATACAAATTAACTACCCAGCCTAGTGTAAAAGAATTAAAGCCATAACCTATCTCAAATACTGAAATTGATTCTCTATACTTCAATCCATGACCTTATATCTGATGAACGATCTCAAAATCAACTAAAACCAAGAAATATAGAATCTGCGCATCAAAATAAGGCTAATGATACCCATATTGCCTATTTTTGGTTCGAGGTCAGAATGACCCCCCGAAATGAGTCTTCAAAAAATAAATAAAAAATCATAAATTTACTTTAAGAACATTTTCCCCATACTTTTAGAAATCCATCGTTGAAAACCCAAGTCAAATCGAGTTAAAAACAAGGTCCAAATTAAAGAAAAACTATTTTTAAACTTTACCGGGTAAAACCTTTCAAATCCATTTTAAAATCAAGAATCAAAATTATTTTGAAGGTTAAATTGAGGAAAATATAGAATCATAGGATTAGTGTAATACTCCGTATTATTCTTAGCTCAGTTCAACTTTTACTTGCACGCATAAGGGGCTTAAGGCCTGAAAATTTTACTAAGTGTTGGGGACTTAGTCATTTTGAAGGCCTCTTAACTTTGAGAATTTTAAAATTAGTATTTCCAACCTCGAGGTGTTGATTTTTGAGTTAATTCATGTTCAGTGGTGTAAGAAGCATGCCTAACAGAAGTTTTGAATTTTTCGGACGAAGTTTGGGCCATGTTTGGATCATGAATCCAGCAAGTCACCATGATAAGCCTGCATCGCGGTAATAGTCCCATTCTCATGTTCACCGTGTCGCGGTGAGGGAAATGGCTGATCGTGATTTGGCCACATCGTGGTAAGATTGTTCCGCCCAGTTTTGAATTTAAATGGTTGAGTGGAAATTAGATGTTTTTTCCTCAACCCAACTCATCCATAACACAAATTGGGACATCAATTAGGGAATTATTTGACCTTCTTCTCCAAATTCCTCTCAAGAAAACTCTGCCCTTTTCCACAAGATCACAAATTCAATTCCTTTCTCCCCAAGAAATCAAGAATTCAAGTTTTCCAAGTTCAAGGACCTTCAAGAAAATATCAAGATTGGTGTTTCTCTTCCAAGTTAGAGATTTAAGGTATGTGTGATGTTCGTCCATGGGTGAAAGGAACCCATGGAGTCCAAGAATCCCTTTTTATTTTTAAATTATAATTTTTCATTTTTAAGTAGAAATATTTCCATGAATCTATTGTTAATTCAATTACAAGCTATGTTTATGAGTGTTTTCAAGTGGAATGAACCATTACATGGTTTGAATGTTGAATGTTTCATGTTAAATCCCCAAGTTATGATTTTAGTATTGTAATCATGTTATACTCACATGATTTATTCATTCCCTTGCTTAAGTTCATGACTCTCATGTGTTTGATGAAATGCCTAAGTGTTGGATTTTTGACCAATGATCCCTAACTATGGTTTTAAAACTTATATATGACATTAATGTTAATTCCATTCAGTGCTGTGGGTTATGAACACCCGATATCTCTGTGACTAAAATTCATTTAGCTTTTCAAGTATTTAGACAGTTAATCCATGAATCTTATCAGTATACTCAGACATTCATATTCATGATGAGCACTATCAGTTATGTAACAATATTTAATTGAGTTTAGTTTAGTTCAGTACTAGTATCAGTTCAGTTGGTAGTAGGATTTAGCACCAAGCGAACTAGGGATGGTGGCTCACCCACTAGTTAGGACTGGGTCCTTAGTAGCAGTCCTTAAGTTCCAGAACTACGTAGCTAGCGTAGGATTATGCGATGTCACCCACCAGTTTAGGACTGACACTCTCTTAGGGGTCACCCACCAGTTTAGGACTAATTCTCTAGTCCTTTGAGACATCAAATTAGTGGATCCACACAACCAGTGTTAGTACCCGTGGCATGGTATGTGTAAAACCCGTACTTTTTCTTAGCTTGAAAATCATCTCAAGGATGTTAAAACATGCTTTGAAATAAGAATTCATTCTTATACACGGGGTATTTCCATAATTTTCACTTCCTATCACGTGGGAAATTGAATAAGCTTCACATGGATATATAATTCGCCCAAATCCGACACCCGGACGAAGAGTTAGAGACTTTTTAGTGAGATAGTGTTTGACCTAAGCCTTCAGCGCATTGCGGAGATAGCTCAAATGGAAATTGTCAAATTCTAGTGTTGCTCCACAATACTGGAACATCGCACCAAACTTCCAGGTCGTAGACAAGGTGGCAACGCGATAGCTCCACGTTGCGCCACCATGCAATTTCCCAATTATCAATTTCCAGTGACACGGCGCGATAACGCTGCGTCGAGCCAATGGCCAACTCGGGAAATTTTACTGAAAATTTAATGACATATCCAGGGTTAAAAGGGTCAACTTCCTACCCCTATATAATCCCTTTAACACGTGATTCAGCCACTTTTCACCCAAAACATATTAGTTTCTCTCAAGAACAAACTAGGGTTTCTATTGGGGATTCAAATTCAGGAAGGTTTCACCATCAATCTTCACGAAATCATCATCTAAGGTATCCACAGTGTTCATTCATTAACTCCTTTCGTCCATGAAGTCCAAGAATCCCTTTTCTAAACTCAAGTTATGGATTTTCTATATGTTTTCATGTTTTGGCTGCTCAAAAACTTGACAGCACCCAAGAGCACACGCAAGTGTACATGGTCTTATCATGTAATATAGTGGCTTCAAAGAAGCCCAAGTAGCGATCTCTCAGGGACTTGCGTTCGCCGCCTATCTAATTCTAGTTTAACTAATTGAGAAAAAGTAAACAACGAGAGAGCTTGTAATTTTGCAAATTAAAAATAAAATAAATAATGCATAAAAATAAAATACTTGGGACAATCAATGGAATAAAATCCAGGGTTGAGGCATTTCGAACAATCATACAAATCTCTATTCCAATCGCAGTTTAGTTGGTTATCGGATTGTTGATTTGCAAGGTTTATGCTACGATTTTAGTCTCCCGACCTCAAATCTTCTATCTAGTAAACATTGTACCTACAACTCCCGCAGAGATACAAAAATTCTTCTAGATTCATGAAGTTTTGTTCTTGAAAGTGAACCAAGCAAGGCTTCTAGGTATATCCCTATCCTAGATTCTAATTCAAATCACTTATTTTATAATAGAATAAGAACCTTGCCCCCTAATTTCTTCGTTCTATCCTATGATTCTCCTCCCGAATTCATATAGAAATATAGATTTATTCTAATGGTAGCTAATCATTAAAATAGTAGGCTCAAGAAATTAAGAACAACCCACATGATAATCCAAAATTAAACTACAACAAAGAATATTAAAAAGTATTCATGTTCTTGGCCTCAACCGCGGAGAGAGGGTTTTAGCCTTTAATGGAAATATTCATCATCCAATCCCTTGGAATGATGATACAAACCATAAAAAATTAAATTAAAGAATGACAAAACCTAAAAATAAGTTGTGGTATCCTCCAATTATGTTCCAAGTTGATCTAGGGTTTCCAAGAGGTCCCAAGATGATCATAAAGGAGTTTGAGACGTTATATTTATAGTATACTAGTCATAAACCGACTTGTATTTGGTTTCCACACAATTTTACTTCATCTGGGAAGAATTATCCCGATTTTGGGCATAAGCACGATGCGGAGACATGCAAATTTACAATTGTTAAGAAATCTGTCAAATTATAGTAGCTGTTCACGATTTCAACGCGTCGCGGGGCCTCCAGAAATTCCAACTTGCGTCTTGTGCTTTTGTTGAGCATTCCGATCCTTATTAAGTTGTTTCCACTTGATTTGAAGCTTGTATATCCTTAATATATTATAATAATCCATGAAAAAAGCATTCTAAATCATTGAAAACATCAATTATGAGCTCAAAACAACACAACATCCTCACCAATGAACTAGAAATACGAGCTAAGCATATGCTAATTCATATTGAGCTTTAACTCATTGTTTTCACTCTTTTCTTGATCCAATTGACCCTTGAACATTATTAATAAGTTGTTTTACATATAAAAACATACTAACAATCTTAGTAACTCATTAAATACATTAGAACTCAACACAAATAGACTAGAAAAACACTTAGCTCAAGCTAGTCACACTAGTTTTCTCGGTTGAACTCTAAATGGTCGAATTGAATCAAAACTCATGTGGAAACACCATTAAACATTGTAAACATGTACTAGGACACATAATTTCTCATATATATCATTATTAATACATATATAATAAGAATCATCCTCAAAAGAAGGCTAAAAAGGCTTGAATAGTAACGGTAGAATGCATAAATTCACCTAACATCAATGTTCGTATTTGATCGATGTGAAATTAGATTCTACTCCATGATTTTTGATAGTTTATATGTGGGTTTAATTACTATAGCCATAGTTTCATGCAAACCTAAGATTTAAACCCTTGAATGATAAAATTAGAATTGAATAATGATGTTTACATGTACCATGCCTGTCATATGTTTGATTTTATGCCTAGATGAAGGAATATTGTCTAACTAGCATGATATCATGAAATCCACATGTATATACAAGATCATTCCTATTACATGTTTGATGAAATGCTCCTATGAAGGTAGTATGTATTATGATGATAGTCAAGTATTTAAGTAAATCATGCTATGTCAGTTTCCTTCTATCGAGTCCTAGGGGTACTTGTACCCAAAATATTAGCTGTGTGCCTAGATCCATGTCATGTTTTCAGGATACTCTCAGTCAAGCTATGAACTCTTATACTTTAGATAGTCTTATGACTTAGTAAACATCTCCATGATCTCATTACTCAGTCAGTTGTCAGATATCAGTAGTATTCCGTCAGCCATAAAAATTCAGTAACTCAGTCCATGCTCAATTCAGTTTAGTAAATCATGTTCAGTGTCCATTCAAATAGGAGTAGAAATTAGCACCGAGTAAACTAAAGGATGGGTATTCACCTATTATACAAGGGTGTGATACCTAGAAGCAATCCTTGCATTCCAGAATTATGTATCCAGCATAGGTTGAGACATCATAGCCTACTATATTAGGGTAGATAAGGTGGATTAACCTGTTATGTGAGGGTTTCCACCGTTCTTGCTTAAGTTACCTTTTATATAAGGGTTACTCACATGTTTTCCTTACTAGTGGTGCGGTATTGACACCCTTCTAATCAGGACATAGATTGGACCCCAGCTAAGCTATCAGAGCACCTTTGGGGTATGTCGGTTAGATACTACTTTCCACAGTTTCATGTTATAGAATCTGGACTGTCAGATATAGTCAATCAGTCTCAATAATAGCACTCATCTAGTTCTTCATATTTCAGGAATGTCAGACACAGTCAACTCAGACATAGTGTGGAACTCAGATAGTTCTATCAGATTCAGGATTGTCAGCTGCCATCACCCACATCATCAGTTATACTCAGATGTAGTCACCCATGTTATCAGCATTATTAAGATATAGTACTTCATGTTATCAGTCATACCAGTTACTATCATGTCACGTTATCAGTATACAGACTCAAAAATCACAAAATCATATTGTTAGTTACAGTTACGTAATTATGCATGTATTCTCACATTCATGTTAGACAAT
This sequence comes from Capsicum baccatum var. pendulum, assembly GCA_030864225.1. Lineage (NCBI taxonomy): Eukaryota > Viridiplantae > Streptophyta > Magnoliopsida > Solanales > Solanaceae > Capsicum > Capsicum baccatum. Next base: position 235,659,659 of record CM061556.1, on the reverse strand, counting down.
CAGTTAGCATCAGCATGCATATGAACTCTTGCATTTAGCCTATCTCACATGTATACTCGATACATATGTACTGACGCATTCAAGCTATGGTGTTTTCTTTTTATGTTACACCATAGAGATATGAGTTCCAGATCAGCAGTAGATTCCAGATTCAGCAGTCAGAGTAGAAGTGAGTCCTCATCCTTTGAGAACATAATGATTTTATATTATATCATTGATTAGCGTATTAGTTGGAGTTAGTTGGGAACATGTCCTATCAACTCCTTATTCAGATTCTTTAGACAGTAGAGGCTTTCAGACTAGATTCAGACTAGAGCAGACTACATACAGACTATCATGCTTTAGAATTCAATTTTGTTTTGGGTATTCTATTGCCCCACACAGATGTTACATTATTTAGTTATGTTCATGATCGAACCTTATGGCCTTTCAGTGTATGTTTCTGCGTAATTAAGTTATCTTATGTAGTATATAGGTACAAATATCAGTCATGGGTTAGCTTGTGGTCCCTCATGGCCATGAGCACCATGTAGCATTCCGGTTTAGAAAATTGGGTCGTTACAAACTTGGTATCAGAGCCTAAGGTTCAATAGAGTCCTAGAAACTCTAAAAGCCGCATCTAGTAGAGTCTTGTACATGGGTGTGTTGCACGCCACATTTATATGAAAGAGGCTATGAGATGTTTAAGAATAGTTTTCCCTCTTTTAGTATTCATTTCGTGCCCATGAGCATAATCATAAGTCAGTCTCTCAGTCTAATCCGCATCTTCTCCTTATTTCAGAACAAGCCTCCTAAGAGAAGAAATCAGTCAACCCTCAGCCCGAAGAACCTTTGGACGATCATGTTTCTCATGTAGAGTGCAGGATCGTATTTACCACTCTTGCTCCATTAGTCACTGCTCATAATGAATGGCGAATAGTAATTCCAACCAACCCATTGGACAACTAAGCTACAACGAGGATTCGGGACTTCACCCGAATGAATCCTCAAACTTTCCTCTGGTCTAAGGTAGATGAAGATCCTCAAAAATTCTTAGATCAAGTTCAGAAAGTGACAGACACCATGGGGGTGAATACTGTTGAGAGTGGCTGATCTAGCTACATACTCATTAACATACATTAGAACTCAACACAAATAGACTAGAAAAACACCTACCTCAAGCTAGTCATAATAGTTTTCTCAGTTGAAATCTAAATGGTCGAATTGAATCAAAAATCGTATGGAAACTCCATTAAACATTGCAAGCATATACTTGGACATATAATTTCTCATGTATATCATTATTAAAAAATATAGCATAAGAATCATCCTCAAAACAAGGCTAAAAAGGCTAGAATAGTAATGGTAGAATGCAAAAATTCACCCAACATCAATGTTCATGTTTGATCGATGTGAAATTGGATTATACTCCCTGATTGTTGATTGTTTATATGTGGGTTTAATTACAATAGCCATAGATTCATGCAACCCTAAGATTTAAACCCTTGAATGATGAAATTAAAATTGAATAATGATGTTTACATGTACCATGCCTATCATATGTTTGATTAAATGCCTAGATGAAGGAATATTGTCTAACTAGCATGATATCATGAAATCCCCATGTATATACAAGATCATGCCTATTACATGTTTGATGAAATGCTCCTATGAAGGTAGTATGTATTATGATGATAGTCAAGTCTTCAAGTAAATCATGCTATATTAGTTTCCTTATATCGAGTATTATGATGATAATCAAGTCTTCAAGTAAATCATGCTATATCTTTTTCCTTCTATCAAGTCCTGGGGGTACTTGTACCCGAAATATTAGCTATGTGCTTAGATCTATGTCATGTTTTCACGATAATCTCAGTCAATCTATGAACTTTTAAACTTCAGATAGTCTTATGACTCAGGGAAAATGTCTATGATCTCATGACTCAGTCAGTTGTCAGATATCAGTAGTATTTCATTAGCCACAGAAATTCAGCAACTCAGTCCATGCTCATTTCAGTTCAATAAATCATGTTCAGTGTCCATTTAGATGGGAGTAGCAATTAGCACCGAGTGAACCCAAGGATAGGGACTCACCTGTTATTCGAGGGTGTGATTCTTAGAAGCAATCCTTGTGTTCTAAAACTATGTATCCAACATAGGTTGAGATATTGTAGCCTACTATATGAGGGTAGATGAGGTGGATTAACCTATTATGTTAGGGTTCCCACTATTCTCGCTTGAGTTACCTATTATACGAGGTTTACTCACATATTATCCTTACTAGTGGCGCAGTATTAACACCCTTTCAATCAGGACATAAATTGGACCCCTGCTCAGCTATCATCGCATCTTTGGGGCATGTCAGTTAGATACTACTTTCCATAATTTTATGTTACAGAATTAGGACTGTCAGATTCAGTCAATCAGTCTCAATAATTAAACTCAGATAGTTCTTCGGATTTTAGGACTGTCAGACACAGTCAACTCAGACATAGTATGGAACTCAGATAGTTCCATCAGATGCAGGACTGTCAACTACAGTCACCCACATTATCAGTTATACTCAAATGCATTCACCCATGTTATCAACATTATTCAGATATAGTCCTTTATATTATTAGTCATACCAGTTACTATCATGTCACGTTATCAGTATACAGGCTCAGAAATCACAAAATCACGTTGTTAGTTATAGTTACATAATTATGCATATATTCTCACGTTCATATTAGATAGTCAGTTAGCATCAACATGCATGTGAACCTTTACATTTAGCCTACCTCATATGTATACTTCATACATATGTACTGACGTATTTGCGCTATGGTGTTTTCTTTTTATGTTACACCATAGGTTCAAAGACACGAGTTCTAGATCAGCAGTAGATTTTAGATTTAGCAGTTAGAGTAGAAGTGAGTCCTTATCCTTCGAGGAAATAATGATTTTCTATTATCTTATTGATTGGATTATTAATTGGAGTTAGTTGGGGACATATCCCATCAACGCTTTATTTATATTCTTCAGGGATTAGAGGCTTTCATAATAGATTCAGACTAGATGTATACTATATATAGACTATCGTGTTTTGGGTATTCTATTACCCCACACAAATGTTATGTTATTCAGTTATATTCATGATCGAACCTTATGGCCTTTCAGTGTATGTTTCCACGTTATTAAGTTATCTTATAAGTATACAACTACAAATATTAGTCATGGGTTAGATTATGGTCCCTCGGGGTCATGAGCACCGTGTTGCATTTTGGTTCATCTAATCGGGCCATTATAGTATGACACCCTTCTAACTAGGGTTATAGGTTGGACCCTATTTAGCTCAGATTGTGGTATGTCGGTTAGATGATACCCCCCACAGTCTCAGTATAATGTTCAGTATAGATTCAGTTTAGGTTTGCTTGGCCAAGTGTATAGACTTTTTGTTATTCAGTTATACAGTCTATAGTCATTTAGATTTCAGACTTATTTCAGATTATAGATTTATGCTTGGTCTTGCATTTTCAAATGTCATAGTTTTCATGCATTCATGTTCTTTTATCTCATGTTATTCAGTTAGTCCTTATTTCATATGCATAGTACCCTATGTATATCAGCCTAACCTCATCTCATATACCAGTATATTCAAAGTACTGATCACATACTCTTCTTTGTGCTATGATGACTTATATTATAGGTTCAGACGCACAGTGTTTCGACTGCAGTAATATAGCTTAGTGTATTCCTGCAGTCATAATAGTAAGTCCTCATCCATTGAGGACATATTATGTTTATTCAGTTAATTTAGTATTTTATTTTGTTCATTCAGTTGAAGTTTGTTAGGGATCTGTCCCTTCAACTTCTGTATTAGTTTAGAGGCTTTTAAATGCTCAGACAAAACAGCTAGACAGTTAGTTAGTTACTTCTAATTTTTATCAGTTGTTTCAGTTATTTAGTATTTTGTATTTCAGTGTCTAGTATTTAGATATACAATACTTTCTCAGTTTATCTTTCGTGTATATGTTATGTTCATATTTTATTCAGTGCTCACAGTAGGTACCCGCTCATGGGTTATCTTGTGGTCACTTGTGACCGTAAGCACCATAGTCGTGACTAAGGGGTAGCCTCAGGTCATGACTAAACTTGATATCAGAGCCTAAGGTTTTAAAGTTTCCTAGGGAGTCTGAAATTCGTGTTGAGTAGAGTCTTATGCATGGGTATGAAGCACGCCACAATTATGGACAACAGGCTACGAAATGTTTTAGGAAAAGTTTCCCTTATTTCAGTATTTATGTCCTACAAATGAGCATGAGATTTATTTAAACTCTCCTTCTAACTAATCCTTTATTCCATTTACCGACTATACCTCCTCAAAGATAGAACAAAAGAAGGGATAGGTATCAACCCCTACCTCCGCTTGTTCAGGAAGATCCCTTGAATAAGCATGTCTCTCACGCCGAGTTTAGAGCTACTTTCACTACCTTAGTTCACTCAGTAGCTGCTCTGAATAACTAAGGAGCTATTGCCTTAGCCAACCCAGTGGCAAATAGAACTGCACCTAGGATTTGGGATTTCACCTAAATGAATCCCCCTTTATTTTCAGGATCCAAGTCTGAGGGGGATCCACAAGAGTTTCTTGCTATGGTTCAAAAAGTGATAGATGTTATGGGTGTCACTTTGAGTGAGAGTGCAGAGTTAGCTGCATATCAGTTGTAGGATATAGCTCATACCTAGTTTAAGTAGTGGATGGAGGACCGTTAAGGAGGAGTTTTCCATGACTTTCTTAGACAAATTATCTCCTTTTGAGTTGAGGGAAGCTAAGGTACATGAGTTCATTAAATTGAATCAAAGCAGTATGAGAGTAAAGGAATACTCACTTAAGTTGACTAAGTTGGCGAGGTATGCTTCTTCGATGGTGGCTGATAATAGGTCTAGAATGAGTAAGTTTGTTTTTGGTGTATCTAATAGTGTGGTAAAAAAGTATCAGACTGCTATATTAATTAAGGAGATGGACCTAGCTAGAATTATGGTTTATGCTCAAAATATTAAGGAAGAAAAGATTAAGGAGAAAGAGAGAGAGAATAAGAGGGCCAGAACAAGTAGTTTTAATTTTTCTCAATCGAGGTTGGAAACCATTCTCAATTTTGTTAGAATTTCTCAGGTCCAGATCCATCTTCAGCTAGTATAATTGTGCCAAATATAAAGAATAACAGTCAGCATAGAGCACCAGGTTTTAAGTCATAGGGTAGCGTGAATAGTAGTCATACCAATTTGCTTGTGAAAAATATAGCAGAAATTATCAGGGTATGTGTAAGGCTGGTAGTGATGTGTGTTTTGGGTGTGGAAAGCTAGGCCACAGAGTTAGAGAGTGTGCAGTAGTTGCTCAGAGGGGAAAGGATTTGCACCAATAGGGCCAGTTAAATCTGTCATCAACTCCAGAAGGTCTCCCAACTTAGTATGGCGCCTCTTCCAGTGCCACAAGTGATTAGCGCCAGAACAGATTAAATGAACTCCAGTCCTGATAGGATCAGGAAATTTCTCCTAACATAGTTACGGGTATGTTACAACTCTTTCATCTCTATTTTTATGCATTATTAGACCCTAGAGCTTTAATTTTATTTGTAACCCCCTATATAGCAGTTGATTTTGGTGGAAGTTCTGAATCTTTAGCTGAACCTTTCTCAGCGTTTAGTCCAGTAGGTAGCTCCATTATAGCCAGGTAGGTATACAGGAACTGCCCGGTTATAGTGTCCCAAAGAGTTACCTCGATTGATAGTGTGGAGTTAGAGATGACTGATTTTGATGTCATTCTTGGCATAGATTGGCTCCATTCATGTTATTCCTCAGTTGATTGAAGAAATAAAGTCATTTAGTTTTGGTTTCCTAATGAACTAGTCATTGAATGGTGGGGTAGTACCTCTGTGCTTAAGGGTCAAATTATTTCTTATCTCAAGGCAATAAAAATGATATCTAAGAGGTGTATGTACCATCTTGTTTGAGTCAAAGGATCTGGTTCTAAGACTCCAAGTCTCGAGTCAGTTTGAGTAGTAAGGGAATTTCTTGATGTCTTCCCTGAAGACCTCCCCGGAGTACCTCCCAAAGGGAAATTGACTTTGAAATAAATTTTTACCAAATACCCAACCTATCTCTATTTTTCCCTACAAAATGGCTCTAGCTGAGCTTAGGGAATTGAAAGAACAATTGAAAGATCTCTTAGATAAGGGATTCATCAGACCCAATATTTTCTCATAAGGCGCTCTAGTCCTTTTTATGCATAAGAAAGACGGTTCTCTTAGAATGTGCATCGATTATCGTCAGCTGAACAAAGCCACAATCAAGAATAAGTATCCACTTCTCAGGATTAATGACTAGTTCAACCAACTTTAGGGTGCTAGTTATTTCTCTAAGATAGACTTTAGATCCATCTATCATCATCTTAGAGTCAGAGAATGTGACATTCCGAAAATATTCTTCAGAACTTGATATGATCACTTTAAATTCCTAGTTATTTCTTTTGGACTAACAAATTCTCCTGCAGGTTTCATGGACTTGATGAATGGAGTGTTCAAGCAGTACTTGGACATGTTCGTCATAATCTTTATTGATGATATTTTTGTCAATTATCATAGTGAAAATGATCATGCATACCATCTCAGAATTGTATTACATACTCTTAGAGCCCATCTGTTGTTTGCCAAATTTAGTAAGTATGAGTTTTAGCTAAGATCAGTAGCTTTCCTTGGACATATTTTCTTTGGTGATGGCATTCGAGTTGACCCTCAAAAGACCAAAGCAGTGAGAAACTGGCCCAGAGCCATCTTTCCATCAGATATCAGGAGGTTTTTGGGTTTAGCTGGCTATGATAGATGGTTCATTGAAGGTATTTCCTCTATTGCATCCCCTATGTATCGATTAACTCATAAGAAAGTCAAATTTTAGTGGTTAGATTCTTGTGAGAATAGTTTTTAGGATTTAAAAACTCGACTCACATCAATCCAATATTGACTTTGCCAGATGGTTCAGATGGGTTTGTAGTTTACTATGAGGCTTCCAGAGTTGGTATTGGATGTGTATTGATGTAGAGAGGTAAGATCATAGCCTATTACTCTAGACAACTTAAACCTTATGAAAAGAATTACCCTACCTATGATCTTGAGTTGGCAGCTATTGTTTTTGCCTTAAAAATTTGGAGGAACTATATTTATGGAGTTTATGTTGATATGTTCATGTATCACAAAATTTTGCAGTATATATTCTCGAAGAAATATCTAAATCTTCATCAGAGAAGGTGGTTTCAGTTGTTGAAAGATTATGATATGAGTGTTTTGTCCATGCAGTCAAGGCTAATGTAGTGGCAGATGCCCTTAGTAAATTGTCTATAGGTAGTATAAGACCCTGAAAAATTCTACGCCAAATCTAGTTCCTTAAAGCTTTTTAAGGGGCCTTAGAAAATTTTAGCTAAGTATTCATAGTTAGAGTTATTTTATCCTTCGTAAGTTGGCGATCTCAGTTTGCGACCCTTATGGTCATTAAATGTCAATATTTAGGTTAATTCATAATTAAGAATGCCAGTGGATGTTCTCGAAAGAGTTTAGGATTTTTCAAACTTTGTTTGAAGCACATTTAGAAGCCTAAATAAGTAGATCAATGCGATCTCGGTGCACCTCATCGCCTATCGCATTGATAAATGTTTTTCCCAGTTCCCAAAGTCAAATTCTAGTGAGCCAACGTGGACTCGGCGCGTCGTGTTGGCCATAGTGTCGATCTTATAGATGTGGCAGATCGGGCTGCCATTCAATTAAATTTATGTTATTCAGTCAGTTATTGTTCATGCATATGAACCTATGCATATTAGCCTACCTCACTTAGAATATTTACATTCAAAGTATTGATGCATACTTTTCTTTTGCGCTATGATATCTTATATCTTAGGTTCAGACGCACGGGCTCCTGACCGTACTTAGTAGCCCAGCCTATCAGCAGCAAACTTAGAGGTGAGTTCTCAAAGTTTGAGGATAGAGCATTATCTCAGTATTTCCGTATAGTTTTAGTAGTCAGATTTAGTTAGGGGATTGTCCCTTCAACTCCATATGACAGTAGAGGCTTTTAGACTAGAGTGTTTCAGACAGTTGTTTCAGTTTTCAGTATTCAGCTTTCAGTATTCAGTATCAATTTTTTAGTTATGAACCTTATGGCATTTTCATCCTTACTTCCACACTTCTTTCAGTTATATGATTGCTATTGTTATTTTTATTATTATTCAGTGCTCACATCAGGTACCATTCATGGGTTAACTGGTGGTCCTTCAGGGATACTAGCACTATATAGTGTTTGGGGTACTGACTTGTGGCATTACCAATTTTTTATTAGAGCCTAAGGTTCAACAGAGTCCTAGGAAGTTTGAAAGCCGTATAAAGTAGAGTCTTGTGCATGGGTGTGTAGCACTCCATAGTTATCGATGAGAGGCTACAAGATGTTTTAGGAAAGGTTTCCCTTCTTTCAGTATTCATGTCGTGTGAGTGAGCATGAGCTCCAGTTAAATTCTCAGTCTAATCCTTTTCTTTCTTCCGTTTTTAGAACATGCCTCCATAGAAGAATGAAAGAAGAATCGAAAATCAGTTAACTCCTCAGTCCGTCTAGGCAGATCCTCTAGACGAGCATGTTTCCCATGCAAAATTTAGGGCTAGATTTACTACTCTAACCAATTTTGTAGTAGCCTAGAATGAACGCCCAGCTGGCGTTCCGTCCAACCCAGTGACCAATACTGCTGCAGCCAGGATTCGGGACTTCAGCCGAATAAATCCTTTATCATTTATCGGGTCTAAGTCGGATGAGGACCCACATGAATTCCTTGATCCGATGTAGATGGTCACGAATAATATGGGGGTGACCACTAGTGAGAGTGCTGAGTTGGCCGTATATCAGTTATAGGATGTGGCTTATTTGTGGTGTAAATATTAGAAAGCAGAGAGGGCAGCAGATGCAGGGCCATAAAATGAAAGGAGTTTGCTATTTCTTTTTAGATAGGTTCTTCTCGCTAGAGTTGAGGTAAGGAAGGGTTTTAGAGTTTATAAATTTGAAGCAGGGCAACATGATAGTACAAAAGTACTCTCTTAAGTTTACTTAGTTAGCCAGATATGCCGCTCATGTGGTAGTAGATAGCAGATCTAAGATGAGTAAGTTTGTGTTTGGTGTGTCTAATAGTGTGGTCAAGGAGTGTAGGACCGCAATATTGATTGAGGAAATGGACATATCTAGGCTCATGTCAATGCTCATTATATAGAGTAGGCTAAGAATAAAGAGAAGAAGAGGAGGAACAAGAGAGGCAGAATAGGTAGCTTAAACTTCACCCAGCCTAAGTCTAAGGGTGGTAATTGTTCTCAGTTCTGCCCAAAATCTTTAGTCCCAGCTCCATCCTCAGCCAGTGCTTTAGTTCAAAAATTTAGAGATGGCAATAGAGATAGGGCGCCAGGCCCTAAACCCCAGGGTAGTGTTAGCAGTGATCGAACAAATCCTCTTTGTCAAAAATATGGCAGTAACTATCAGGGTATCTATAGAGATGGAAATAATATATCTTTCAGATGTGGTAAGACAGGACACAGGGTAAGACAGTGTCCTCAGGTGTGTTCGCAGAGTGAGCATAATCGTCCCTAAGCTCAGTACGATCGCACGACTCAGCAGGGTGTTGCTTCCAGTGCCACCAGTTGGCAACGCCTAAATAAACTCTATGCACTTCAGTTCCAACAAGATCAGGAAAGTTCTCCTGATGTGGTCACTGGTATGTTACAAGTTTATTATTTACATGTTTAGTCTTTGCTAGATTCGGGAGCTTCTTTGTCATTTGTAACTCCTTATATAACTGTTGACTTTGGAGTCAGTCTTGAAATCCTAGAAGAGCCCTTCTCAGTCTCTACTCTAGTGGGTAAATATATTATAGCTCGAGGGGTATACAGGAACTTTCCGATTATGGTATCTCAGAAAGTCACATCAACAAACTTAGTAAAATTAGAGATAAAAGATTTTAATATCATTCTCAGCATGGATTGGCTTCATTCATGCTATGCCTCAGTTGACTGCAGAAACAGAATTGTCCAATTTTAGTTTTTAAATAAAACTATCCTAGAATAGAGAGGTAGTATCTCAACACTCAGGGGTACACTTATTTCTTACCTTAGGGAAAGAAAAATTATATCTAAGGGATGTGTCTATCATCTTGTTTGAGTCTAAGACTCTAGTTTAGTAACCCCTACCCTTGAGTCAGTATCAATAGCATATGAATTCCCAGATGTGTTTCTCAATGATCTTCTCGGAGTTCCTCCCAAAAGGGAAATCGACTTCAGAATCGACCTTCATCCAGGTACTCAGCCCATCTCTATCCTGCCATATAAAATAGCTCTAGTAGAACTCAAGGAATTAAAAGAACAGTTGAAAGATCTCTTAGATAAGGGATTAATCAAACCTAGTGTATACCTGTGGAGTGCACCAGTTCTATTCATACGTAAGAAAGACGGTTCTCTTAGAATATGCATTGACTACCGTCAGCCAAATAAAGTCATGGTCAAGAACAAGAATCCACTTCCCAGAATCGATGACTTGTTTGACTAACTTTAGGGTGCCAGTTACTTTTCTAAGATAGACCTCAGATCAGGCTATCATCAGCTCAGAGTCAGAGAATGTGACATACCAAAAACAACTTTCAGAACTCGATATGATCACTTTAAATTCTTAGTCATGCCATTTGGTCTTACCCATTCCCCAACAACTTTCATGGACTTGATTAATCATGTGTTCAAGCAGCACATGGATATGTTGGTCATAGTCTTCATTGATGAATTCTTGTCTACTCTCGTAGTGAACATGATCATGCAGATTATCTCAGAATAGTGTTGCAGACTCTCAGAAACCATCAGCTGTTCGCCAAATTCAGTAAGTACAAATTTTGGCTAAGGTCAGTAGCTTTCCTCGGCCATGTCATTTTCAGTGATGGCATTAGAGTGGATCCTCAAAAGTCTAAAGTAGTAAGAAACTAGCCTAGACCCATCTCTTTGATAGATATCCAGAGTTTCTTAGTCTTGGCCGACTATTACCAACAGTTTATTGAGGGATTTTTATCTATTGCATCCCCTATGTCTAGATTGAATTAGAAAAAAGTCAAATTCTACTGGTTTGTGATAAGAGTTTCTAGGAGTTGAAGACTCGACTCATTACAAACCCAGTTTTGAATTTACCAGATAGTTCAGATAGATTCGTGGTGTATTGTGATGCCTTCAGAGTTGGTTTGGGGTGTGTTCTGATGTAGAGGGGTAAGGTCATAACCTATTACTCTAGACAGCTTAAGCCCCATGAAAAGAACTATCCCACTCATGATCTCGAGTTAGCAGTAGTTTTCTATGCCTTAAAGATTTTGAGGCACTATTTGTATGGGGTACACATCGATGCGTTCACTGACCATAATAGTATGTAGTATTTGTTCTCTCAGAACGACCTGAACCTCCGTCAGAGAAGGTGGTTGGAGTTGTTGAGAGATTATGACATAAATATTTTATATTATCCAAGCAAGGCCTATGTAGTGGTTGATGCTCCCAAGAGGATTTCTATGGCTAGTTTTGCTCACGTGGATGATAATAATAAAAAGTTAGTTCAGGAAGTTCATCAGCTTTCCCAACTGGGTGTTCGCTTAGTCGATTTAGCAGAAGGTAGTGTATGGGTGCATAGTAGTTCAGAATCATCTATGGTTTCTGTGGTAGCAGGATAGGGATCCCAATTTAGTTAAGTTGAAAGAATCAGTCAGAGATCATAAGGTAGAGGTTTTCTTCCAAGGGGGAGATATTATTTTACATTGTCAGGGTCGGCTATGTGTGCTGAGTGTAGATGACCTGAGACAGCAAATTCTTGCAGAATTGCATGGTGTGCGTTACTCTATTTATCTAGGGTCCACTAAGATGTACTGTGATTTGTGAGAGATCTATTGGTGGAGTGGGATAAAGAGAGACATTACAGAGTTTATAGCTAAGTGCTAAACATAGCAGCAGGTTAAGATCGAGCATCAAAAGTCTAGTGGGGCTATGCAGGAGGTCAGTTTACCTACTTGGAAGTAGGAAGAGATGAACATGGATTTTGTGATAGGTTTACCTCGTACTCGTCGTCAACATAATTCAGTTTGGGTCATTGTGGACAGAATCACCAAATCAGCTTATTTCCTACCAGTCCATACCTCTTATTCAATTGAGGATTATGCCAAGCTCTATGTTAGAGAGTTGGTTAGATTTCACCAAGTTTTGTCATCCATTATCTTAGATAGAGGTACCCAATTTACCTCTTATTATTGAAAAGCCTTGGAACTTAATTCCACCTCAGTAGTATCTTCTACCCTCAGCAAAATAGTCAAGCAGAAGGAACTATTTAGACTTTAAAAGATATGCTAAGAGCGTGTACCATTGACTTTAAGGGTAGTTGGGATAACCACTTGCCTTTGATTAAGTATTCATATAACAACAGTTATCATTCCATCTTTCAAATGGCTCCATATGAAGTGCTCTATGGGAGGAGAAGTAAATCTCCCCTTGGTTGGTTTAAAGTGGGTGAGGCCGCAGTGGTAGGGCTTGACTTGGTATTTGATACCATAGAAAAAGTTTAGTTGAGCAGGGAATGTCTTAAGACAACACAGAGCCGACAAAAATCATATGCTGATGTGCGCCAAAAGGATCTTGAGTTTGAGATTGGTGACTATGTGTATTTGAAAATCTCTCCTATGAAAGAAAAGAAGAGGTTTGGTAATTAGGGGAAACTTAGTCCCTGATATATCGATCCTTACCGAATTCTCAACCATTTCGGAAAGGTAGCTTACAAGCTTGAGTTGCCTTCAGACTTAGCTTCAGTGCACCTAGTGTTACATGTCTCCTTGATGAAAAATGCATAGCTGACCCAACAATTGTAATCCCTATTGAGGGTATAGGTATTTAGAACAATCTCTCTTACAAAGAGGTCCCAGTCAAAATCCTTGACTATCAGATTTGCAGACTGAGGAACAAGAAAGTCCCTTTAGTCCAAGTTCTTTGGTAGAATTAGTACGTTGAGGGAGCTACTTGGGAAGAAGAAGTAGATATGCAGACCAAGTATCCTCACCACTTCTCCAAAAATCCAGACTCAGCCCAAGGTAATATTTTTCCCTTGAACTTACTCAATTCCATGCTTAGATTTCCCTTTAGAGACTTGGTGTCAATTACCATTGTCTTTTCAGTTATGTATTTATGCATCAGCTATGTATGTTCAGCGTAAGAAACTCAGCTTAGCAGTAATTCAAGTCAAGCATTCATGAATCATGTTCAGCCATATACTCATGCACCAGATATGCATGTTCTGTATGAAATTTTAGCATATCAGTAGTACCAGTCATGAAATTATGTTACATTTATGCATGTCCACTAAGCAAGTTCAGTCTATCAGTTCTCCCATCTTAGTCAATCTTTTTTGAGGACGAATGTTCCCAAGGGGGAGATATTGTAAGACCCCGCAAAATACTAAGCCTAATCCAGTCCTTTAAACCTTGTTAAGGGGTCCTAGAGTTGAAAAGTTTTAGCTAAGTATTCATACTTAGAGTTATTTTAGCCCACGTAAGTTGGAAATCTCAGTTTACGACACTTACTGCCATTAAATGTCAATCTTTAGGTTGATTCATGATCAGGAATGTCAGTGGGTTTTCTCGGACGAGTTTTGGATTTTTCGAACTTCATTTGAAGCATATTTGGAAGCCTAAACCAATGGAACAATGCTATCTCGACATGCTGCATCACCTATCGTTTTGGTAAATATTTTTTACAGTTCCCAGTGTCAAATTCTAGTGAGCCAATGTGGACTCAGCATGGAGCATTAGCCATAGCATCGATCCTATTGATGCGGTGCATCGGGCTGCACATCAGTGGACCCATTTTTAGTCATTAAAGGACCGCATCCTCAGGGGTAAATGGGATATTTTCCTACCTTATTCAGCCCCCAAAATATGAGATTAATCATCTTATAGGGCAAAATCTCATTATTTCTCTCAAGGTTACTCAAGAACAAACCCTAGGGGGATTTAATTTCAAGTCCAAGCTTCAAGAACACTCCATCATTCTTCAAGAATTGAAGCATTAAGGTATGTGAAGTGTTCATCCAAGGGTTCCTTCCACCCTTGGAGTTTAAGAAACTCTTTTAAACTTCAAGTAAATTGATTTTATGATTTCCATGATTGGATTTGAATGTATTAATGATTTTAATGTTAATTGGATTTCTAATCCATGATTTATTACAAGTTTCATGTGGATTTGATTATCACGTGTGTAATATTCGCATGAATTCATGTTAAAATCCTTGAAAGTGTGAATTGGGAATGTAAATTGTGATGCCTACATGTTGTTTAGTATCATGTGCATAGATTATGTTCCCTAAGTGCTTGATAAAATGCTCATGTGAATTAAATGGGAAGAAATCATGATATACTAGCATATGTGCAAACTTATATCGTATAAGTGTTTGATAGAATGTCTCTATGAATGAGTTATGAAACAAGTGCACATTATTATGCTTTACAAGTTTATACTATGTTTTACATCTTATGCTATCGAGTCTTGGGGGTATTCAATACCCGAAAATTAGCTGTTTACGTAGAGCTACAGTAGTTACATAACAGTCTTAGTAGTGTCACATACAGTAGTACTCAGTAGTCAGTTTCAGTTTAGTATTCAGTTCAAACCTTAGTAAATTTAGTTAGTTAACAAAACTCCATAACATTCAGTTAGTTAACCAAAATGAGTAGTCCTCCGCCCGTTAATGAAACTCAGTGAACTCAATTTATTTAAACAGTATGATTAGTAACAGTTTAGTCAAGCCTAGTATAAACTAGGAATCTGTTCAGTGTCTATTCTATTTAGAGTAGGATTCAGTACAATACGAACCCAGGGATGAGGGCATTCCTGTCATCAAAGGGTTTGACCCTTAGTAGCAATCCCTGTGTTACAGAACTATGTAGCCACTGTAGGTTGAGATATCTTGCTTTTAGACTATGGTTGACATAAGATCTTTCTGTCAGAGAGGGTTAACTCATAGCTTGTCTTTACCCGTGCCACGGTACTGACACCTTCCAATTGAGGTTATGGGTTGGACCTCAATCTATTCAAAAAGGGGCATGGTGGTTAGATGATTACCTCCCGCAATTTTAGTTTCAATCTTAGTATAAAACTCAATTTAGTTCTATAGATTTAGGACTTCAGATACAGTCACCTAGTTCAGTATAGAACTTAGATCAGTTTTACAGAATCAAAACTGTAAAAAATAGTCACTCAGTTATCAATATTACAGTATCAGTAAACTTAGATATCATTTAACCAGAGTTTAGAACTCAGTATCCAGTGTTACCATGACCTCATTTGTAGTTTATGTATTCATGCATGTACTCCTATTCAGTTAAGTTCATATTATTCAGTTAGTTATTGTTCATGCATATGGACCCATGCATATCAGCTTACCTCACTTAGCATGCAGTTCAATAAAAGTACTGAAATATACTTTTAATTTGTGCTATGATGTCTTATATCATAGGTTCAGATGCTCAGCTCCTGATCGTACTTAGTACCCCAGTCTATCAACAACAGACTTAGAGGTAAGTTCTCATAGTTTAAGGATAGAGCATTATTTGAGTATTTTAGTACAGTTTTCAGTAGTTAGAGTTAGTTGGGGGATTGTCCCTTCAACTCCATATTTAGACAGTAGAGGCTTTCAGACCAGAGTATTTCAGACAGTTGTTTCAATTTTTAGTATTCAGTATTGACTTTTCAGTTATGAAACTTATGGAATTTTCAGCCTAACTGCCGCACTTATTTTAGTTATATGATTACTACAATTATTAATATTATTATTTAGTGCTAACAGTAGGTACCAGTCATGGGTTAGCTGGTGGTCCTTTAGGGTCGCTAGCACTGTGTAGCATCCGAGGTACAGACTTGGGGCATTATAAGTAGTATTTCTCATATTGAGGATGATAGGAAGGAGTTAGTTAGGGAGGTTATTCTTCAGCCAAGGGTAGTATATAGGTTCAGAATAGTTCAAAATTTTCTTTGGGAATGGTTGGCAAAGTAAAGGAAAAGCAAGATAGGGATTCTAGTTTGGTTAGATTGAAGAAATCAGTCAGATATAAAAAATTAGAGGTTTTCTTCCAAGGGGAAAATGGTGTGCATCATTGTCAGGGCAGGTTATGTGTTCCATGTGTTGATGGTTTGAGGTAGCAGATTTTGGCGAAAGCTCATGGTACGATATTCCATTCATACAGGAACCACTAAGATGTAGCATAATTTGTGGGAAATTTATTAGTGGAATAGTATGAAGAAGGATATTTCAAAGTTTGTGGCCGAGTGTTCAAATTATCCACAGGTTAAAGTTGAGCATTAGAGGACTATTGGTACATTGTAGGAGTTCAGCATCCCCACTTGGAAGTTGGAAGTGGTAAACATGGATTTTGTGATGGATTTGCCTCGTACTCGTCATTTGTATGATTCAATATGGGTTATTGTAGATAGAATGACCAAATCAACTTATTTTTTGCTAGTTCATACTTCGTATTCAGCCAAGGATTATGCCAGGCTTTTTATTAGAGAGTTGGTTAAGTTTTATGGAGTTCTTTTGTCTATCATATCAGATAGAGATACTTAGTTTACCTCTCACTTTGGCAGGCTTTTCAGTAGGGTTTTGGTACTCAAGTTCATCTCAGTACCGTTTTTTATCCTCAGATAGATGGTCAGGATGAGAGGACCATTTATACCTTAGAGGACATATTGAGAGCATGTATTATTGACTTTGGATGTAGTTGGGATAACCACTTACCTTTGATTGAGTTTGGCTACAAAAAAAACTATTACTCTAATATTCAGATCGCTCCATTTGAGGCTCTCTATGGGAGAAGATATAGGTCTCTTAGTGGTTGGTTTGAAGTAGGTATGGCTGCTTTGATAGATCCATATTTAGTGTTTTAGGCGATGAAGAAAGTTCAGTTGATTAGGGTGAGGATGAATACAAACCAAAGTCGTCAGAAATACTACGCAGATGTGAGGAGAAAAAACCTTGAGTTTGATGTTAGTGACTTAGTATATTTGAAAATATCACCCATGAAGGGAGTGAAGAGATTTATCAAAAAGGGGAAGCTCAGTCCCCATTATGTTGGCCCTTATAGAATTTTAAGCCATTTCGGTAAGATAGCTTATGAGCTAGAGTTGCCTGCAGATTTGGCATCAGTCTATCCGATGTTTCATGTTTCTCTTTTAAATAAGTGTATTGGCGATTCATCTGTTGTTATTCCTTTAGAAAGCACAAGTGTTCAGGATAGTCTTTCTTTCGAAGAAGTTCCAATTAAGATCATAGATCGTCTGTTTCATAGAGTAAGGAACAAAGAAGTTCGCTATGTTAAACTTCTATGGCGGAATCAGTCCGTTGAGGGAGCTAGTTGGGATGCATAAGTAGATATGCATACCAAGTACCCTCATCTTTTCTTCAAAAACTCAGACTAAGCTTGAGATAACAGTTCTCCTTAGATTGAATCTTTCCCATTCTCAATTCCATCTATATAAACATTCTCATATAATTTCATGTATTCACGAAATCAATTTAGTTCATGTATGATGTTTTATACTCAGTTATGTATTCATGTTCCCAGTCATGCATGTTGAGTATATGATCTCAGTTGCCTTAGTTCATAACTCTCAGTCTAATTAGTCTCATTCGAGGATGAATGTTTCCAAGGGGGAGATATTGTAATACCCCGTATTATTCTTAGCTCAGTTCAACTTCTAGTTGCATGCATATGGGGCTTAAGGCCTACAACTTTCACTTAGTTTCGAGGACTTAGTCAGTTTAAGGCCACTAAACTATGAGGATTTTTAAAATTGGTCTTCCTGAAATCGAGGTGTTGGTTTTTGAGTTAATTCATGTTCAGGGGTGTAAGAAGCATACCTCAGAGAAGTTTCAGATTTTTCAAATGAGGTTTGGGTCATGTTTGGATTATGAATCCAACAAGTCACCGCAATAAGCCTGCATCGCGACAATAGTCCCATTCTCATGTTCACCGCATCACGGTGAGGGAAATGACCAACCCCAATTAGGCTGCAAGGCGGTAAGCTTGTTCTGCCCAGTTTTGAATTTAAATGGTTGAGGGGCAATTGGATCATTTTGCTTCAACCAAACTAGTCCATAACACGAATTGGGACATCAATTAGGTAATTATTTGCCCTTCTTTTCTAAATCCCTCTCAAGAAATCCCTCCTCTTTTCCACAAGATCATAAATTCAATTCATTTTTCTCCAAGAAATCAAGAATTCAAGTTTCCCAAGTTCAAGGACCTTCAAGAAAACATCAAGATTGGTGTTTCTCTTTCAAGTTAGAGATTTAAGGCATGTGTGATGATTATCCATAGGTTCCTTTCAGCCATGGAGTCCAAGAAACTCTTTTTAGTTTTAAATTATAAGTTTTCATGTTTAAGTTGAAATATCTCCATGAATCTATTGTTAATTTAGTTAGAAGCTATGTTTATGAGTGTTTTCAAGTGGAATGAACCATTACATGTTTTGAATGTTGAAAGCTTCACATTAAATCCCCAAGTTATGATTTTAGTCTTGTAATAATGTTATATGCTTTATTCATTCCCATGCTTAAGTTCATGACACTCATGTGTTTGATGAAATGCCTAAGTGTTGGGTTTTGAGAAATGATCCCCTACTATAGTATTAAATATTTTATATGACATTAATGTTAATTCCATTCAGTGCTAGTGGGTTATGAACACTCGATACTTATGTGATTTACATGAATTCATGTTTTTAAGTACTCAGATAGTTAATCCATGAATCTTATCAGTATACTCAGATATTCATATTCATGATGAGCACTATCAGTTATGTAACAACATTCAATTTAGTTCAGTTTAGTACTAGTGTCAGTTCAATTGAGAGTTGGATTTAGCACCAAGCAAACCTAGGGATGGGGGCTTACCTGCCAGTTAGGACTGGGTCCTTAGTAGCAGTCCCTAAGTTCCAAAACTATGTAGCCAACATAGGATTATGAGGTACCACCCTCTAGTTTAGGGCTGACACTCTCTTAGGGGTTACCCGCTAATTTCAAATAGATTCCCTAGTCCTCCGGGACATCAGATTAGTGGATTCACATAGCCAGTGTTGATACCCGCAGCACGGTATTGACACCCTTCCAATTGGGGTTATAGGTTAGACCCCAATTAGCTTAGATTGGGGAATGTCGATTAGATGATACCTCCCACAATTTTATTACAGTATTCATCATAGATTTAGTTCAAGCTTGCTTAACCAAGTGTACAAGCTTTTAGTTATTCAGTTATACAGCTTATAGTCTTTTAGATTTCAGACTTTTTTTGGATTACATATTTATGCTTGGTCTTACATTCTCAGATGTCACAGTTTTCATGCATTCATGTTTGGTTATCTCATGCTATTCAGTTAGTCCTTATTTTATATGCACAGTGCCCCATGTATATCAACCTAACGCTATCTCATATACCAGTACATTCAAAGTATTGATCGCATACTCTTCTTTGCTCTATGATGTTTTATATCATAGGTTCAGTCGCATAGTTTTTTGACCACAGTTAGACAGCTCAGCGTAATCCAGCAGTTGTAGTGGTGTGTCCTCATCCACCGAGGACATATTATGTTTATTCAACTAATTCAATATTTTATTTTGTTCAGTCAGTCGGAGTTAGTTGGGGGTCTGTCCCTTCAACTCCTCTATCAGTTTAGAGGCTTTCAGACACTAAAAAAAAATAGTTATACAGTCAGTTAGTTACTTTCAGTTCATATCAGTTATTTCAGATCTTTAGTATTTTGTATTTCAGTATTCTGATATACATTACTTTCTCAGTTTATCTTTTGCATATGTGTTATGTTCATATTTTATTCAGTGCTTATAGTAGGTCCCATCTCATGGGTTAGCTTGTGATCACTTGTGACCATAAGAACCATTATTGCAACTAGGGGATGGCCTCGGGTCATGACAATTAGGAATATTATTCATGTGAAAAGGAGTGAAATTGAGATTTAAAATCAAGCCCTAAGGTTTTTGGGGTTTTGAGTAGTTGATCGAGAAATTCAAACAAGAAGAGGGTGAGTTCTTACTTTAAATTTGTAAGAGAATCAAGAAATGAATGTTAATCTAGCTTTCCAAGCACCCATAAGCTTCACTTTTAAGACTTTTCACTATTTAGGGTTTAGTTCTTAAGAGGCAAGATGAATAATGCCCAAAATCATGGAAACAAACTCAATTTATACCTAATCTAGGTCCTCGGCTGTCGCTATCGCGACTCAGGGTATGCAATTGTACTATCCTCAACTTTGATAGCCCAGTTTCGATTACACCAGGGCCATGGCTATCGCATAGTTGCGATCGTGGATAGGGCTGGTGATCGCCGGCACACCTGATATCAGCTGGAAACTTGAAAACTTTCCAAGTTTCCGCCAAGTACTTGAAATTCATTTAGAATCCGGTATACACAAATGAAATATGTTACCATACTAAATTTGACGCTCCGACCTCAGGGACGATATCAAATTTTCAAAAATACGTTGTTTTTACAAAGTTGACCCTCGAAACCTAAAATCACAGTTTTCCAAAACGAGGGTCAAAATGAGATTTAAAAACCATAAATTTAGACCAAATATGTTACCACCTTAAAATTAATATTCTTGATTTGTTGGCGCAGTCCGTGTAGCCATCCGTCATATGGATAAAAAAGAATCATAAAAGTTTTTAATAAGACTCTTGAAGCCTCCAAAAACCACAATATCACATAAAAGACACCAAAATACATCAAAAACTATGCCAATCACCCTCACACCCTAAAAATACCACAATACAACTACGGAGAGGGGTAAAATAGTTAAATCATACAAAAATATATATTTCATATTTTTCACCAAAATTTTAGGTCATTACAACTTCCAACAAGAAGTCATCCAAAACCTTATAGATTGTAAAGACTAAATGAATATGGTGAAATCAAGGTGACCAAGAAAGTATTGATAAAATTGAAGGTTGAAAATTATCATGATGAAGTGCTTTGTGATGTTGTATCAATGAAAACTTGTCATTTATTGTTGGAAAGTCCATGATGGAAGGTCAAATGAATATGAATGTGTTAAGGATGGTAAAAAGCATATTATTAACCCACTTTCTCCTTTTCAAGTGAGTGAAAAATATAGAAAAATTAGAGAGTTGAAAGAAAAACTTGAGAGAGAAAAAAAAGAGAGGAGTAAGGATGAAGAAATGATAACTCAAGATAGGAAAAAAGAGAGGTTGAGAGATAAGTAAGAATGAATTAAAACAAAAAAAGAGAGGTGAGCAAGAAAAATCATAAATTCAAAAAGAGAGAAAATGTGCATGATTTTGCAAAATAAAAGAGCATAAACGAGCTAAACATTGAGGATGCTGCTCAAGTTATATTTATTAAACCTAAAGGTATTCTTTGCTTTCGAAAAATAAATTAACCTCTTTATCTTTGTCAAGTGTTGTTTATTCTTTGTTGCAAGATTATGAAGATTTTTTTTCAGAAGAAATATGAAGTTGGTTGCCTCCTTTGAGAGGAATAGAGCATGAAATTGACTTTTTACCAGGTTCTCAAATACCCAAAAAAGTGTCTTACAAGAGCAATCCTCAAGAGACCAAAGAATTGTAAAGACAAGTGGAGGAACTTGCAAATAAAGTTCTGGATAGAGAAAGTTTAAGTCCATGTACGGTTCCCATAATTCTAGTACCCAAGAAGGATGGGACATGAAGGATGTGTGTAGACTACCGTGCCATTAATAAAATTACAGTAAGATATCGACATCCCATTCCTAGACTTGATGATATGCTATATGAGTTGTGTGGTTCTACTTTATTCTCTAAAATTGATTTGAGAAGAGGATACTACCAAATCCGAATAAAATTTGGAGATGAATGGAAAACTGATTTTAAATCTAAATTTGGATTATATAAGTGGGTGCTGATTCCTTTTGGGCTAACCATGCACCAAAATTTTTTATGCGATTAATTAACCATGTTCTTAAATCATTTGATAATAATTTTGTTATGGTTTATTTTGATGATTGTTTGGTTTATAGCAAGTGTTTGAATGATGATGTACAATATCTGAGAATGACATTTGATATGTTGAGAAATGAAAAGCTGTGTATGAATTTTAAAAAGTGTTAAAGTTTGTGACGTGACCCGACTAAGGGCCTTGTCATAATCGGCATTCCAAGTCCGATCGGGATTGGAGACCACCCCTCATTACCCAACCCAAATTCCAATTGCCTGCCCTGAGTTGGCTAAATTTCAAGCATATAACAAGATAGTGTAACAACTCACATGAAGAATCTGGGATAGGATAACAACTGTGACTGACTCAATCGAGTCCAACCATCCCATACTAACCGTCCAACCATACCAAACCAAACCAATACCAAAACAAGCGCCATAAACCTGGCTATAACCAACTAAGTTCCAAAACATAATATGATTAATCATAAAATAAAATATGATGGAACAACCAACAATATCGTCAACTGGTATTAGCTCCAATACCAATGCCAATGCTAAGGATAACACCTATACCGATCCCGGCCATTCTAACCCATAGCAGTACCACAAAGACCCTAACCAAAAGAGTAAGAATATGTGGCTGGGACATGCCCCCAACCATAGCCAAAACCAACATCCATAAATAAATTAGAATGTCTAAAAATATCTATAACATGATATGTAGCTTTCAAGAAAGATGGAAGCTCACCACTTCAATCCAACAACTTTCCCCAAGTCAATCATTATATATGAAGAGTAGAGCGAAAGATTCTTGCATAGGGTGGGTATACAGCCGCCTAAAGATGGGTTAGCAAGTGATCACTAGCATGAACCCTGGATAAGGATAAAATAATTCCATTTTATAAAACCAAGTAAAACCATCCATATGCACATAACCACAAGCATACACACACATATATATAACCATGTCGGAAAAGGGAGTGGGTTTAGCATGCCATTAAAACATTTACCTGGGCTACGTAACTTTGTCACCCTAAACCACCCATGGGCTATATGTGTTTAGTTCCCCCTGCTGAAAGGACTCCAGTGCATGAAGTCGCACAACCAGGGAAGAAAACATAGAATGACTAGTAATCCCCCCAAAATATAGTGTGACCTCATACACACAGTCACTTGGACCAAACCTCACATCGGCAAATATGATTTTCCAATTTAGATCCCCCAGGACCACCACCTTCCATGGCTTTGCTACACCTTCCTCCTTTAAGGCCAATTAAAACCATTTTCCATCCAAACTATTATTCTCTTATTATTAACCGAGGATATTAGTAGTGGTATCGTCATACCAACAATAAATTTCATGTATTATCCTTAGCCAAATCTTAGTGGATTCCATATACCCCACGTAATTTCCAACTAACCAAAACCATGTCCACCAAGGCCTTTTCAATCCACTTAAAACCATTTAAACCATTCATACCATTTAGGATTCTATTACCAAGTTTAAACCATGCATAGGTTCCATTGAAAAACCAATATTATAATAAAAACATTGTTAAAGGCATTTTATCAAACACATTGGGGGCGTAGTATTTCCAAAACCAAGGTCCATTATCGAAGAACCATTCCTATGAAACCACTTATCCAAAACCACCGTTAATGCATATAAAATCATAGCTAAAACATGGAAAAACCATAACCAAATATTTATAACTAAAAACCCCCAAAACATATTGGAAAACCCAAAATCATAAAATATTTAAGTCATGAAAACATTGTATAAAACCATGCCTTTAGTTGGAACTAACAATGAAGGAGGAGAATATTTCTTAATTGACAAAGTAGATGGAGAGAAACCACCAACAAGATCCCCAAATTAGTCCTCTAGTTAAAACCCTAGATTTTTTGCCCAAAAGATCTTGAGAGAATTATAGAGTGTTTAGGAAGAGTTTCTAAGTTTTAATGAATAGAATAATAGGGTAAATAACCTCCCAATAGGAATATAAGTATTGGGACTTTATTAGGATAAGTGGGAAAATGTCTAGATTTTCCTCACTTAAGTTGCACAAAAATCCCTTCACAGAGATACGATTGATCATTACGATTCGTATCCTCCATGTATAACTGGTACCCACCACTCGTACTCTTGGCCTCTTATTTGTACCCAATTCTATCTAAGATAAGACTCATCCAACTGAAGTCGTATCTAAATATATGATCCATAACGTTCACTCATATCCCTAGCAGAATCGAATCCTAAGAGAATTGAACACTATCCACCTTATGAGTTCCTGGTATGATTTATACCCTGACTTATGTCTCATGTTGAGTTATTTGTACTCAGATTTAACCTAGTTTACCAAGTATAAGGTTAAGTGAAGAAACCAAATGATCCGTATCCGACCATACAACTCATACCGTACAAGTTGTACCCATTCCAGTGACCAAAATCCATCCTAGTAACCAACACTGGTAAGAATATGACTGGACCATACCATTTATACCCTAATATACAGCTCGCACTCATGAGTTGTATTGGGTTCAGAGACCAGAATTCCAAAAATGTTTCTAAGGTCCAGAAACCAGGGTGTTTCAGTTTGTGTGGACCTTGTTATTTTTTTTGCCTTTGTTCTAATATCAAGTGTAGTTTAGGTGGATGATGAAAAGGTAGAAGCTATTAGAAGTTTGCCAACTCCTAAGTCCATTAGCAATGTTAGAATTTTTTATCAGTTGGCAAGTTTTTATAAGAGATTTATGAAGGGTATTAGTTTTATAAACGAGGTTATTTAGAAGGATAAGACTTTCATTTGGGATAGAAAACAAGAGGAAGTTGTTCGAATCTTGAAATATAAACTTAGTTTCACTTTATTACTTCAACTTTCCAACTTTGAGAATTTGTTTGAAATTGAGTGTGATGCTAGTGGAGTAGGCATTGGTGTAGTTATGATGCAAGAAGGATATCCCATAGCTTACTTTATTGAGAAATTAATAGGATCTCCATTACAATATTCTACTAATGGAAAGGAACTCTTTGCCTTAGTGAGAGCTTTAGTAAATTGGAAACATTATTCGTGGCATAAGGAGATTTTAATTAGAGCCGATCATGAGTTTTTGAAGCATATTGGGGTGCAAAATAAGATTAATAAGAAGAATGTAAAGTGGATAGAGTTCATTTAGTCTTTTTCATATGTGATTAATTATAAGAAAGGTAAAGAGAATGTTGTGGTGGATGCTTTACCTAAAAGACATGCATTGATGAATATCTTGACTTCTATGTTGATGGATTTTGAGAGTTTGAAGGAGTTACATTCTAATGATGATGATTTTGGGAAAGTCTTTAGAGAGTGTCAAGTGAACTTAAATATGTGTGTGCAAGTTGTTTAGGAGGGAAATGAAGTTAGAACTCTTAAATTTGAATTGAAGAAGGGATACTTGTTTAGAAATGGAATGTTTATATATGTCTTCATGGAGAGAGTTATTGGTGAAAAAGGCACATAATGGAGGTTTGATGGGTCATATTTAAGTGTTAAAAACCTTAGATATTCTTAGTGAACATTTCTTTTAGCCTAAAATGATAAGAGATGTGGAAAGAATTTGTGTAGGTGTTTGGATTGTAAGCATGCTAAATCTTGTACCCAACCCCATAGCTTGTATACCCTTTTTGATATTCCTATTAGTCCTTGGCTAGATGTTTCCATGGATTTTATTATTGGCCTCCCTAGGAGTAAAATGATAAGGATTACATCTTTGTTGTTGTGGATACATTTTCAAAAATGACTCACTTTATTGATTGTCATAAAAGTGATGATGCATCTCATGTTGCTACTTTATTTCTTCATAATGAGATAAAATTGCATGGTGTTCTCCAAACAATTGTTAGTGATAGAGATTCAAAATATTTTAGTCATTTTTGGAGGTATTTGTGGGGAAAGTTGGGAATCAAATTGCTATTTTATACTTGTTGTCATCCTCAAACGGATGGTCAAACCAAGGTGGTTAATAGAACTTTATATAACATGCTTTGAACTATGGTAAAAGGAAAGTTAACTTCTTGGCAGGATCAATTTCCATTAATCAAGTTTGCATATAATAAAACTGTTTATAGATATATTGGTATAACCCCCTTTAAGTGTGTTTTGACTTTAATCCCTTAACTCAATTGGATTTAACTTCTTTTCACAATGATGTTATTGTGAGTGTATATGCAAAAGCTAAGGAAAAAGCTATGAAGATTATCCATGAGAAAGTAATATTGCGAATTGAGAAGGCCAATGAAGATGCAACCAAAATGGCCAAAAAAGGATAAGAAAAATTCACCTTTGTACCCGATGATTGGGTATGAGTTCACTTTAGAAAATAGAGATTTTCAAGCAAAATAAAGAACAAGATTATTCCAAGAGGATATAGACCTTTTCAAGTACTTGAGAAGATTGGAGATAATGCTTACAAAGTGGACTTATCAAGTGATTATTTGGTCCATAATATTTTTAATGTTAGTGATTTATATTTTTTTGATCCAGGATTGTCAAATTTGAGGATGAATTCTTTTCAATATGAGGAGAGTGATGTATTTCAAAGTGACACTACCCCAAGAAGGTCTTTCACAAGAAGTCAAGCTAAGGACCTTTAAGCATTTCCAACTTTATGGATGAAGATGGAATCATTAGAATGTTCCAATATGGATGACTTGAATATATTTAATATAATAAGTGCCCACCATTTACATTACCTTGTAATTCAAATGGAGGGAAATTTAGTCTTTCTTTACTTCTTTCAACCCTTACTATAAATAGTTAACTATTTGGGTTGAGCCACTAATTTTGGAAAATTTAATATTTGTGCCACCTTTGAGATCTTGAGAACCCTATGTTGATTTTCAAAAGCTTTCCTAGGATTTGCCAGTAAGATTACTACTTTCTTGAGGATTCTAATAAATTAGGTGCTTTTAATTCCCAATTAAATGGTGTTTTGGGTTAGTTTCGTCATTACATCTTTTAATTATTTGAATCTAATTGTGTCTTTATTTAATTTTTATCTTGCTTCTATTTTCTTGTTTCACATCAATGATGGCCTTGAATCTATAGTTGTTGATTCAAAATCTGTTGAAGAAAAATTTAGCACAACAAGATATCTCAGAATTTGTCAAACAATTGAGGTTGCTTTCATATTGCACTTAATGAGAGATATTTTAGTAATCAAAAATGAGCTACATGAATTTTTACAGAAGAACGAATAAGATATTGCAAATGTCGTTGTACTTGTTAAAAAGGTTGGAAAATGATTTCAAGATTTAAGAAACGAAGGATGGGATCCACTTATCAAGAATGTGTCAGGTTGATATTTTGATACGCAATTTTAATGAGTTCTGTGTTAATTCTGAATGATCTCAATGAAGAGGTTCTTAGTATACTATCTCACATCACTATCACGTGGAAGTATCTCTTAAGATTATTGATTGGCAACTTTAAGAACTCAATGGTCATTTTAATAAGGTGAGAAAAGATTTTCTTATTATATTAGGGTTGCTTGCTTGAATTAAGTTGACTCATTTTCTAGTTTTTACATTAACCAAATATTGAGAATTACTAAATTATATCCTGATGATTTTGATAAAATATATTGGTCACTCTCAAGAATCGGCTAGAGACTTATATGTTGATGTTCATGACGTTGATGAAAGGCTTTATAATCTAAAAGGACTTGGTGACCTTTCTGCGGAGCTAGTTAAGACAAAGAAACACTTTAATTATCTGCTTGTGTTTCGTGTAGTAAAGTTTGCATTGTTTCTTCCAGTTTCCATTGAAATAGTTGAAAAAGCCTTTTTGACAATGAAATTGATCAAGAGTGAATTGAGAATCGAATGGGAGATGATTTCATGAGTAGTTGTATGGTGCCTTATGTAGAGAAAAATATTTTATAGTATTTCTAATGAAAGTATTATGAAAAGTTTTCAAGAAATGAAAACTCATAGAATAGTATTGTAATAATATGATTTAGTTAATTGATGGTGTCCATGCATCCCCTCCTTTTAGGTAATTACGCAGACTCTGTCAAGATATAGTAACCCAACTAAGTTTGGGGTCGAATCCCAAAGGAACACATAGTTTAACAGGTTTCAGTGGTTATAGTCTATGGGCAAAACAAAAAAGTAAATGAGGGGATTTGTTTGCAGTCGTCTCGAACAGAGAACAATATTAATTTGGTTGAAAATCAGTCGTAAGTGAACACTAGGATTGTTTTCCCCCTGGTATCTCAACTCTGTAGGTTTATATGGATTTTTGAACTAACTCAATACCTTGCATGTAGAACCCATAAGTTATGTACCTCCTGTAGTCTTTTGCACGAGCAGGAGGATTTCACCCTTTACATATTGAGTCTCAGAGTGCCACGTTACAAACCCTTACCCTGCTACTAGTTAACTATCACCATTTTAGTCTCAAATTATTTGATAAAGGCTAATAATCATTATCATATACCGTTGTGCTGCAACTGATCGACCACTAAATTCCCAAATTAGTATTGTCTTTATCATTTCCTAGTTACTACCTCTTTGTTATAGCAAGTAGTAATATCTAGGCGGGATCCTAATGTGTACACCCATTAATAAATCATTCATATCGAAGATAAAGCAATGCATTCCTGATAAGAGCAAAATATCCAAATAAATTTAAAATAGTTAGTTAATTTTTATTGCTGATATTCTCTATTTTTGTTTGTAGGAATACTACACTTATTAAAAATGACAACCAAGGAGACGATTGGTTAGAAGAGAGAAAAATAGATGATTACAATAAACAATCTCCAACTTGAGAATCAAGATCTTGAAAAGAAAAAAAAGAAGAACAAAGAAACGAAAAAGAGTAAGCTACCATGCTGGAACCCACCATTTTGAAACAAAACAAAAGATAAAAGGAAAAAGAAGAAAGTGCAGGGAACTTTCACAAGTTTGACAAAAGTGTAAAGCTTAGGAATGATTTTCTTTGCAACAGTTCAAGTTGCATTTCAAAATTTGCCAAAAAGAAAGATTATTTACATTTGTACCATGAAAGAAAAATCTATAAAAGGATCTTTCATCAAGCAGCTAAAGAGAAGAGGAGGGAGAGAAATCAATATATTAATTTCTTTTAATGTTGTTTACCTACTATTTCTTTAGCTCTGTATGTTGAAAATAAATCTAAGCTCCTGCTTTTAATTAAATACCGAAACTATTCTTCGTGAATATTTTTTGTATTTTCTTAGTTAATGGAGAAGATATTTTCGTTAGTTGTATCAATTTTAATATGGAGTAATTTTTCTTATGTGTTGAAGAAATGATGGATCTTGATATTTCTATACAATAGTAAGTTTTATTTCTAAATTTCACATGCTTGAGCTGAAGCTTTCTACTTAAATTTTATCTGCTTTACTGTTAAATGTTATTTAATTTGTTAACATCTATCAATTTTGTACTTCATATTAATGAATTATTAATTCTATAATCGAGAGACGTGGAAGAAATAATACTGTTAATTGGAGTATTGATAGATTGTTAATATTTTAGAGACATCTAACTGTTTTATGTTATAATTAGTTCTACACTTATTTGTAATCGAGAGAGGTAAATGGTGTAATAATTATTATAACAAGTAGGATAATCGAAAGGGACTTAATTAAAAGAGCATGTTTTAGTTCAAGTACGTATTCCTGATTCATTAATATTACTATTTTGGAAATTAAAGTGTATAACCGAGAGGAGTGAACTCAATTGTTCTATTTCAGTAATAATATATAAATATAATCGTAAGAGGTATTTATACTTTTGCGAGGAATAGAAATTAAAAAAACAGATAATTTAATTTATTTATAAATATCAAGTGAATTCAGGACTCCAACACTTCTTTAATTTTAAAAAAAGTGAAAAACAAAACATTTTCTTTATTTCTCATTTCACGAATTATAAATAAAATTAATTCACCATCTTACACTATTTTGATTTTATCAAATAGTAATTGAAACAAGAAATATTTATAGAATAGATAAGCCAATTTCTGTGGATTTGACATCTTTTTATATTATTATTTGACAAAGTACAAGTTAAAAATTAGAGATACACCAGTGACTTGTCAAAATTTTTGCCGCCGTTGCCAGGGATTGGCGAGATCTACTATAGATTACTTGTCTTATTACTAATTTGAGATAATTTAGTATTTGTATTTTTATTTCGTTTTATTTTATTTTTCTTAATTATTTTAAATTGAGATTTCAGGAAGTATCTGACCCGTTCTTCTTCAAAAGAACTAACAATGTATAAGCCCGAAATTGAAAAATTTCTACGATTATTGTGAAAAGAACAAGGTTCTCAGTCTTAAATTCTTTCCTAAAAAGAAATGGAGTATGACGAACTTAATAATAATAACAACCTATATCCTCCACATAAAATAGAAAAACAGTTTGACGAGGTAGTACCACGATGTGATAGGATACTTAGAAATTATGCAAGACCAGATCTCTTTTAGGCGGAATCAAGTGTGTGAAGACCACCAATAGCTGTTAACAATTTTGAAATTATCATAGGTTTGATTCAAACTATCAAAACTTTATGTCAATTTACTGGTGATATAAGTGAAGATCCTCATACCTATCTAATCGACTTTTTTGAACTTTTTGAGACTTGTTAATATAATGGAGTCATAACAAATGCTATCGGATTACAAATTTTCTTTTTTCACTAAAAGGAGAAGCCAAGACATGGTTACGAAGATTACTAAAAGGTTCCATTACAACATGGGACCAAATGACTCAAAGATTTCTTAACAAGTATTTTTCATTGACAAAAACAATTAAAATGAAGTAAGAAATTAATAATTTTATACAAACAAATAATGAATCTCTATATCAAACATGGGTAAGACTGATAGCAACGTTAAGAAAATGACCACAGCATGAAATTTCAGACCCTGAAATTTTATATATCTTTTATCATGGTCTTAAACATTCGATGAGAAATGTAATTGATGCAGCATTAGGAGGATCTATAATCTGTAAAACAACCGCAGAAGCCATACAATTACTCAATGAAATTTCAGAAAATGCAGTTCAGTGGCCATCTGATAGAATAATCATCAAGAAAGCAACAAGAATCAATCAAGTAGAAGCTCTAAATTCATTAACAAAATAAATTACAGAATTCACTCAAAAGTTTGAGGCTTTTCAGGTAAATGCTCAATCTTTACCTCAACTTGATAAATGTGATGTTTGTAGAGATAATCATCTAAATCATGAATGCCAAGTTTTAGTTCAAAATGACGAACATATAAATTCTATTGGTTACAGCAATAATTACACATTTAGTAATCCCATGACACATAAGCATCCAGGATTTCAATGGAGTAATCGTAATGGTGCTGAAAATCCTTAAAGATTTTTTAATCAAAAGAAGCAAGTATAGGGATCACTTGTATTTCATAATCAAAATAGAGGACAACAAAATTTTCAGCAATACCAACAAAAGCCTCAAATAAATCAATAATCAAACATTGAAGACTTGCTAAATAAGCACCTAAAGGCTACTATTGACTTGATTCACAAACACATTAGAGAAACTGATGAAATGGTTGAAAGCCACTATTCAGCCATAAAAAATTTAGAGATCAAGGTGAGCCAAATAGCAACACTCATATCTGGATAGATTCAAGGTTCCCTACCAAGTAACACTTAGAAATATACAAAGGAACACCTCAAAGAAATCTCTTTGCACTCAGGTAAAAATCTTGATAGCCTATATGCAGAAAATTAAGAGAATTCACTAAACAAGAAGCACGTAAATGGAGGTAAGAATGAAGAAAAACATGACTATTTAGAAACAAAAGATATAAAAAAATAGTACAGGAAAATCAATTGATGACAAATCCTCACTCTGTACCTCTTCCTTTTCCCCAAAAAATGAAAAGAGAAAAAATTGACAAACAGTTTTCAAAATTTCTTGAGATTTTAAAATAACTTTACATTAACATACCTTTCACAGATGCTTTGATACAAATGTCTTCATATGCTAAATTTCTTAAAGATATTTTGTCATGTAAAAGAAAACTAGAAGAAGTTTTAGTGGTTAAGCTCACTGAAAAATACAGTGCAATTCTTCAAAATAAACTTCCTCAAAGACTAGGTAATCTAGGAAGCTTTACCATTCCTTGTAATTTAGGAGGCGCTCATTTTGAAAAAGCATTATGTGATTCAGGTACTTCAATAAATCTAATGCCTTTTTTAATTTTAAAAAAATTGGAGCTTGGTGAAATGAAAAGTACAGGCGTATCTCTTCAGTTGGTCGACCAAAGTACTAAAAAACCTAAAGGGATAATTTAAGATGTTCTTATAAGAGTTGATAAATTTGTATTTTCAGTAGATTTTATATTAATTGAAATGGAAGAAAATATCGAAGTACCAATAATTTTAGGTAGACCATTTCTTGCAATTGGACGGGAAATTATCGATGTATGTCAAAGAAAATTTGATAGTACGAGTTGATGAGGAAAGAGTAATTTTTGATATGCAGAAAATAATAAAAATTACTTGAGGATGAGTCATCATCTTCTTGTTTTCAAATTGATTTACTAAATAACCTTACAGATGAATATAAAGATGACCAGTTGATTATAGATTCACTCAAAGATGTTTGGCCAAGTCAGGTACCATAACTGATGATGACCCCATAATAAAAGAAGATGCTGAAATGCTAGAAAAATATTCAAAACATGAAGAAATCCCATTAGAGAAAGTTGTATAAAAAATTGAACTTAAAACTCTTCCTTCTCATTTGAAGTATATTTTTCTTGAATTTGAGCTATTTCCTATAATTATTTCATCTACTTTAACTATGGAACAAGAAATCAGATTGATTGTAGTTTTGAAAGAACACAAAAGATCTTTAGGGTGAAATGTATCCAACATTAAGGGAATAAGTCCATCTATTTGCATGCATAGAATCTCTATGGAGGATAATTATAAGCCTATAGTCCAACCATAAAGAAGATTGAATCTGAAAATACACGAAGTCGTCAAGAACAAAGTGATAAAACCTCTAGCAGCATGTATTATTTATCCAATATCTGATAGTCCTTGAGTGAGTCCCGTGCAGGTAGTACCAAAGAAAGGAGGAATAACAGTAGTAAAAAATAAACATAATGAACTGTTACCTACTAGAACTGTTACCTACTAGAGCTGTCATAGGATGGAGAGTCTGTTTCGATTACAAGCGACTTAATGATGCCACAAGAAAATACCATTTTTCTTTACCATTTATAGATCAAATGCTTGAAAGAGTTTCATGTCGCGATTTTTACTATTTTCTTGATGGATATTCTGGATATAATCAGATATCAATTACTCCTAAAGATCAGGATGAAACTACTTTTACATGTCCCCAAGGTACATATGCTTATCTAAAAATGCCATTTGAATTATGTAATGCTCCTGCTACATTTCAGCGTTGCATGTCGGCAATCTTTTCAGACATGAGAAAAAAATTCTTGAAACTTGCATGGATGATTTACCCTTTTTGGCAAAATATTTGAAGATTGTCTCTATCATTTAAGTTTGGTGCTTAAACGATGTGAAGAAACAAATCTAGTTCTAAATTGGAAAAAGTGTCATTTTATGGTAACAAAAGGAATTGTTTAATAAGATTTTTAGACCTATTTACTACACTAGTAGAACACTCAATGAAGCACAAAAGAACTATGGTACAACTGAAAAAGAGCCGTTGGCAGTAGTATTTGCATTTGATAAATTTTGTTCATATCTAATAGGGACCAAAGTAACAATATTTACTGATCATGCAGCCTTAAAGTACCTTTAGCTAAGAAATATGCTAGACCAAGACTGCTAAGATGGATTCTTCTTTTACAAGAATTTGATCTTGAAATCACAGATAGAAAAGGATTAGAAAATAAGGTAGCTGACCATCTTTCACGTTTGGAAAATCCACCGATTGAGACAACTGATATAAAGGAAGAATTTCCCGATGAACATATATATGCAATCAATACAACTCTAAATTAGTTACCCTGATTTACTGACATCGCAAATTACTTAGTTGGGGGTTGGATTCCAAAAGATTTTTCTTATGAGCAACGAAAACAGCTACAAAAGAAAATAAGATATTATTTTTAGGAAGATCCTTACTGATTTAAATTTTGTGAAGATGGCATGATAAGGTGATGTGCACAAAAATAAAAAATAAATAATATTTTAAGTCATTAGCATAATGGAATTGTAGGAGGACATTATGGAGAAAGAAAAACAATAGTTAAAGTGCTAGAAACTGGATTCTTATGGCCCTCTTTATTTAAAGATACAAAATAATTTGTCCCTGCCTGTGACAAATGTCAAAGAAGCGGTAACATTTGTAAAAGGGTTGAAATGCCTCTTAACTCTATTCTTGTGTGTAAAATATTTGACATTCGGGGAATTGATTTTATAGGACCTTTTCCCCCTTCAAATGGTTATGAATACATTTTAGTGGGCGTTGACTATATTTCAAAATGGGTAGAAGAAATATCTACTAAAAAAATGATGCTCGTATTGTTTGCTCTTTTCTCAAGAAAAATATTTTTTCTAGATTTGACACCCTACGAGTTATTATAAGTGATCAAGGAACTCATTTTATGAAAAAACAATTTTTCAGTTTGTTGTCGAAGTACTGAGTCACTCATAAAACAGAAAACTGCGTATCATGCGCAAACAAACGGGCAAGTAGAAGTATCCAACCGTGAATTAAAAAGAATTTTAGAAAAAATTGTCAGTTTCTCTCGTAAAGAATGGTGTTTAAAATTGGATGATGCCTTATGGGTATATCGAACTGCTTTTAAAACTCTGATAGGAACATCTCCTTTTAAGCTAGTATATGGAAATGCTTGTCATTTACTTGTCGAATTAGAACATAAAGCATATTGGGCTATAAAATTGCTTAACCTTAATTTTCTAAACGCAGGCAAGGACCGTTTGTTACAACTTGATGAATTGGAGGAATTTAGACTTGAAGCGTATTAAAACGCTAAGTTATACAAAGAGAAAACAAAGAAATGTCATGATAAAATCATTCTCCATAAGAGCTTTAGTGTTGGAGATCAGGTTCTATTATACACTAGTCGGTTGAGATTGTTTCTTGAAAATTTCAAATCACGATGGACAGGACCATACAAAGTAATAGATATAACCCTGTATGGGGCCATTGAAATACATATAAATGGGATAGAAAAGTTTAAAGTAAACGGTCATCGTCTGAAGCCTTATATCACCAAAATATTTGATAATAGGCTTCAACAACCCTTTTTACCTAATAATGAAGAAAAAAAAAAAAGCCTAGCTGATGACATTAAACTCAGAACTTTTTTCTTAACTCTTTTAAATAATAATTGATAGTTATAAATATGTAAAAAAAAATTAATTATTATTATTATTATTATTTTTAATATATATATTTTAAAATTTAACTATTATTATTATTATTATTATTATTATTATTATTTATTAGTATTATAATTATTAAGTCATTCACAACAATTTAAAAGACAACAAATTTTTAAATTTACTATGCACCTAAAGGTTCAAACTTAGCCGTAAAGTAATTATAAACTTAGTTGTCAAATTGATAAAGTCTCCAATACTCCCATACATTAATTTTTCACTCTATCCAAGTTACCTGCACACATTTTTTGTAGTAAATTTGATGCCTCCTTTTCTAGGTAATCAAATTTCATTGCAAAGTTATTACTGGGAACATAAATCTGTACAACTATATAAATAAAAAAAAAAGAATTTTCATTTTGAAAAACACTATAAAACTAAACTAGGAAATACAACTTTGGTGTCTTAGTTCACTGTTTCTTTTTCTTTATCTCTACAATCTCAAAATTCTTAAAGTTAAAGAAATAAAAAATGACACCAAGAAGCTCTACACCTAGGTATGATTCTAATAGGTTTGTCTCCAATGAAGCTGAAACGTGGGAAAATGATGCTTTAGTGCATCCAGTAATCGAAGAACGAGGACTTTTACTGAATGAAGGAGTTGGTGGAGAAATCGGATGGATCCTTGAAGCAATTGAATGAAAAAATTGGGTACAATTTATCCAAAATTCTGGATTTGTAGTTTCATTTCTCGTAAGGGAGTTTTACGCTAATATGAATATCGAAAGATGTACTTCCACGGTTCAGGAAAACACTTATTTTCTTTAGTCCAGTTGTTATTAAAAGGTTCTATGCTTTGCCTAATCTAGACGATGGTGAGTTTCAACGATTTATGAGCCGACCAAACATGGATAAAATATATCAATATCAAGAACTATGCCCTTTTGGTGTAGAATGGCACGCAGATCCGAATGGTAGAAGAGTTTGGTTCCAACAAAGAAATCTTAGTGTGACCGCAAAGGTATGGTTGTTGATTACAAACTCTAGGTTGGTACCAAATAGAAATACAAATGAAATACAACCTATGAAAGTTGCATGGTTATATACATTACTAAATGAAAAAAAGATAAATGTTGGTCGAGTTATTTGCACCAATATGAAGAAGTGTCGAGTGAAAAAATCTATACAATCTCTATCTATAGCTCCATAAATCCATAACTAAGTTAATCTCCATTTACGGAGATCCTCTGCCTTTTGATATGGATACTTTTATGTCCTCGAATATGGAATTGAGCACTCTTCATGCTCTCGGACCATGTGCTGGACCAAATAATGTCGAGGCACCACATCCACCACTTTCGATGCACCAATCACCAATATGGATTATTGACCTTCGTGCTCAACTTGACAGGTTAGAAGAGAATATCAACAATAGATTTACTCAACAGTATCAAATGAGGGACAACTAACGTCAATTCACAATATGCAAAATGAGCTTCTTTTTTATTCCACTTTTACTTTACAATTCATTGAAAACATGATGAACAATATGATGGGAGCATTACCTGAAACCAACTTTTGTAATGTCCCTCCAGTTGTTTTTTTGAATATGGGTGTTGATTTTTCTATAGGACAAGAAAATTTTTAGGAACAGGGAAATTATCTATTATATGGAGAATCTTCGTCTGAAGTAGCACCATAACAAGATACTTACGCAGAGTATGCTGGTAATGGATTTGCTGATCTTGAAATTTTTGATAATAATAGTGACATAAATTTTTAGTAGCGCGAAGAAATAGCGGAAGGTACCAGTGGTTGGAACGATGAATCACACAATACTTACTTTAACATCGGGGGAGAAAGTAGCAAATACTATTATAACTAATGCAGCAATGATGAAGCAGCACCCTGAGCTTGAACCTTATATTTTAAACTATAAGATTTAAGTACGGGGAAGTAATATCTTTTTTTTTTTGCAGCTGATGCTTCTCCAAAATTTTTTATTATGTTTTTGAAGATAGATAAGTGAATAAAATGTTAGAAGAGTGAAAGTAGTATCTTGCTTTTCTCTTTTGAGTGCTGGCTCTATGTAGTTTTAAGCCAAAGATAGCTACCCCATATGTTGTATATGTGAATAAATAAGTCATGTTTTTTATTATTAGATTGCTTAACTTGCATCTCATTCATATGACCGTGTTAGTAAGTATAAAAAAAAAAGACTTAAAAAAAGTATAGTACAAAATTTAAAAATTATAGATGAATGAGCATTAATAGTAAAATGGTTTTAAGTTTTCTCATCTTTTGGGTACTAAGATTCTTTCTTTCACACAGGTAGTTCATGAAATTTAAATATTTTAAGCATTTTGTACTTACCACATTATGCAACAATTGATTTTCTATTGTGCTTTTTGAAATCTATAACCTATCAAATTGGATGATTCTTATATTAACTTTTTCCCGCAGAAGAAAACCATCGCTTGATAACGAGAAAATAAATTTAACTTTCAAGTATCATATGAAGCAAATTAATTTTCTTCTGGGCCAATTATTTTTAATGGATATTATAGTTGAAGGAATTGATAACTTGTGATGTTGAGACATAAAAAAAACATGCATTATTGAAACATTATGTTAGACAAACCATAAATGCCAATTTGCACCTCATTTTGAGATTTCAACTAATTCAAAGGCACAAAGTGAAGTTCATAAAAGAACTCAATCTCGCATACATGATAATCTAATTTTACATTTGGTCGCACTGCCTCAAATTGAAGATTGAACACAAAACAAAATTTGTTGGGACTATTTTTCAGGGAAGTATTTATATCATTCTATTTTTATTTTTACTATATATATTTATAATATAGTAAAATGTCTTAGGGACATGACACTATTTAAGTATGGGGGTATATAAATATTATATTATAAGTTATATATATTATAAGTTATAACACGAGCTAACTTTATAAAATACTTTAATTTGTGTACTTCCATGGATTTCTTGATTCAATTCTTTGCCATGGTCGTAATATTTTGAATCAAAAATTTCATTTTTAGGAAATAAATTAGTTAAATGCTTTATGATTTAAAAATGAAGTGATTTAATAAATAGATAAAATGAGCATGATTCATGAGCTGCATGTTTATCTTTCCAAACTCATACTTGCTTATTGGCAATCAAAATCACGATGTTCACTAGTTTCAAGTGTATGGTGTGGTCAGTATAAATTACCTAGTTCTCTTGATTATTTGAAAATTTAGAACTTGACTTGAATGTGGTTTGAGGTGAAATCCTAGGTAGATTTTTGAGTTGAGAAATTAAAGTAGGCCTTCCTTGTTAAACAAATAGCCTAAATTGACCTACCTTAATAATTTTACCTCTAGCTAACCCCGTTGAGCCTAAATAAATTATTCTTTCTTTATGGATCACCAAGTTTTAAGCCATATCCATTTTTCTTTTTGTTATGACTATAATTTGTTCACATATTTCCTTTTGTGTCTTGAGAGTTGATTTAATTGCAGAGAATCAAGTGTGATGTGTAAAGTTCTTGTAAAAAAGAAAAGAAAAGAAAGAAATTATATATATATACATATATATATATATATATATCATTATGGTTGAGAATAAAAAAGATTTAAAAAATAAATTGTAGTGCCCAGAGAAAATTCGAGTCACTATTATCCTTATGTATCCGACCTATCTCTAAGCTGACATTACAGCCTTATAAAGTCCTACATGATCTTAACTCAAAGGCTCCTACATTAGTGGAAAGTCACATAATAGTCAACCTTATGGTATTTTCAGTAACATGAGATACGTCTTTGTTGAGAGTGAGTGAATCTTTTCGACAGATGCCCTTATTTATCCTATTGATATAGTGTATGACGTACAGGCATCTCTCTTCATTTGGTGAGATACACTTGAAATTAGAAAATATTGTTATTTCAATTATCAATGGGTGAATATAAATTCGGTTAAAGTTTATTTAAACTCATGAAATCATTCATCAAAAATTTCTCACGATTATGCTTAAAAGTTTAATCACTATAAACTATTAATTCTCTTTGCTTGAGGACAAGCAAATATTTAAGTATGGGGGAAATTTGATAAGAGAAAAATATCCAAATAAATTTAAATTAATTAATTAATTTTTATTACTAATATTCTCTATTTTTGTTTGTAGGAATACTATACTTATTAAAAATGACAATCAAGGAGACGATTGGTTCGAAGAGAGAAAAAAAGACGATTACAATAACCAATCGCTAACTTGAGAATCAAGATATTGAAAAGAAAAAAAAAAAAGAAGAACAAAGAAGCTAAAAAGAGTAAGCTGCCATGCTGGGACCCACCTTTTTGAAACAAAAAGAAAAATAAAAGGAAAAATAAGAAAGTGCGGGGAACTTTCACAAGTTTGACAAAAGTGGAAAGCTTAGGAATGATTTTCTTTGCAACAGTTCAAGTAGCATTTCAAAACTTACCAAAAAAGAAAGATTATTTACATTTGTGCCAAGAAAGAAAAATCTATAAAAGAATCTTTCATCAAGCAGCTGAAGAGAAGGGATTGGGGGGGGGGGGGGAGAGATCAATATATTCATTTTTGTAAAAGTTCTTTACCTACTATTTCTTTAACTCTGTATATTGAAAATAATTCTAAACTCCTGCTTTTAATTTAAGATGGAGTAATTTTTCTTATGTGTGGGAAAAATGATGGATCTTGATATTTCTATAAAATAGTAATTTTTATTTCTAAATTTCACATGCTTGGGTTGAAGCTTTCTACTTAATTTTTATCTGCTTTACTGTTAAATGTCATTTAATTTGTTAACATCTATTCATTTTGTACTTCATATTAATGAATTATTAATTCTATAATCGAGAGAGGTGGAAGAAGTAATACTGTTAATTGGAGTATTGATAGATTGTTAATATTTTAGAGACATCTAATTATTGTATGTTATAATTAGTTCTACACTTATTTGTAATCGAGAGAGGTAAATGGTGTAATAATTATTATAACAAGTAGGGTAACCGAAAGGGACTTACTTAAAAGAGCATGTTTTAGTTCAAGTATGTATTCCTCATTCATTAATATTACTATTTTGGCAATTAAAGTATATAACCGTGAGGTGTGCACTCAATTGTTCTATTTCAGTAATAATATATAAATATAATCGTGAGAGGTATTTATACTTTGGTGAGGAATAGAAATTAAAAAAACAGGTAATATACTTTTTATAGAAATATCAAGTGAATTAGGAATCCAACACTTCTTTAATTTAAACAAAGGAAAAAATAAAACATTTTCTATATTTCTCTGTTCACGAATTATAACTCAAATTAATTCACCATCTTACACTATTTTGATTTTATCAAATAGTAATTGAAACAAGAAATATCTATAGAGTAGATAAGCTAATCTCTATGGGTTTGACATCTTTTTATACTATTATTTGACAAAATATAAGTTAAAAATTAGAGGTACACCAATGACTTGTCAATTCTATGGCTATTGATTTTCCATCAACAATCGCACTTTTCCTACTTTGTCAATTACCAAGGTTTCCACAACCCTAACTATAGCTTTTATCTGCTCATGATTGTTAATATATCAATAACATTCATGTTGGAAAGAAAATATCAAATCACAATGATAAGATGAAGGACAACCCACAACCGTAATCTGAATAATTAATCAAAGTCAATATAATGAAATCCCATGATCAAAGATGGATCATTAAATCAAACTATGTTTCTAAGTGCTAAAAGTGTCGAACTTTGTATATCTAACTAAAAAGTACATAATGTGTATTTATAGTACAAGGGAAGACCCTAAAAACTAAGCCCGAATGAAAGAGGAGAAAATCAGGTCGGTGGCCACCTACTTCCTGCACCTGCGGTCTGATATGGCGCAAGTGTAGCCCACACATAGGGAGGTAGCGGGCGCATGTAGCAGGAGCGAAAAATCCTGCAATGTTCATCTTTTGGGATTTTGACTTTTTGGCACCTGCTTTACTTACATGCGGTCTGTAGGTCAACATGTGGTTCGTAGGTTGACTTAGTAGGTGCTGGGAGTCAGTTTTTCAGCTCTACTTTGAATTTTGAACATGCATTGATCACAATCAAGTTGAAAAATATCCCAATCATACATAATCACTCCTAAAGTGGCCAAAAACACCTTTTCCCACCATTTTCACGAACTTATCATCCAAATCATAGTTTTCTACAAAACATACCCAAAATAGATCAAATCTAATAAAAAGCCCTCAGAAACTTGTATATTTTCCTCATTTCAAGCATCGAAAGTGCTATATTTCTATAGCATATCAACACCCTTAACTTAGAATGTTTGCATGTCCTCAGGCCACAAAAACACAATAAAACAAAAACAATGCTTAACTAAGAGAGTCTAAGATATTCAAGGCAACCAGTCATCACATTTAGTTCAAATCACAACATCCCCTCCTACATATATTTTGCAAAACCAAATGTGTATGAATATGAAACATAACAATGTGACACAAAGGAATCAAGGTCTGACAATTACTGGCAACAGACAACCACTCATATGTACAAAGTACACTGTCTAAAACAAGAATATAGTTAGCAACATGACTCAAGTAACCTCACAACAAGAATGTCCCACTCACTCATATGAAATCATACATGTCAATCCAGGGTCATTCAAGAGACACTCACACTCAATAGAGAAGTTCAAGTCAATGCATATCAAATACCATAGGCTTGCACTTATTTTCTTTACCTTAGCATTCAGATAGTCAAGTTAGGATCACTATAGGATTTTCCTTGGTTTGTAATGTAGGCTTGGGGGCTGGTATGATCGGTATGGACATTTAAATGATTAAGCCTCCTTGGCACTACACTAACTCTGGGGTCTCACTTACTAGCCAATTTTCTTTTTATTCCACCCTTATTTCTCCATTTTATTCCTTTATTGCACATTCAGGTTGGGAGTGGTCTTTTATTCTTTCTTTTTTACTTTTTTCATAATTTTTTTTCTTTTTTTTCTATCACACCCAGCCCTACTAACCGTTTTGTCTTATTTCACCATTCTTCATACCTATTTTACACTATGCACCCCAGTGATAACTATCCTAAACTTAAGATTTTTTCCTGTGTTGATGTGCATACTGTCCAAAGAGGAACCGAACCAAAATAGGTAGATTGAAACACAAATGGGTAGGTAAAAGGCGTAATGAGAAAAATAGGCTATAAGCCTCAAGATAGGGATCAAGGGATACAATTTTCACATAAAAGGTCATTTAAACTAAAAGTGGACTAAAATAAAAAAAATGACCTATGATCCTTTCCTAACCGACTATCCTTCACCCTAGGCAAGACTAACCAGACAAGTTCTGAATTTAACATATCTAGGTACCATCTCACACTTACTTAGAACAAATTCAATAACACCAATTACTACCTATTCAGTTCATATAGTTGTTAGCAATGGTTATCATATACCTAATACTAATGTACCACAAGATCCACAAAGTTCACACATATATACATCAACATAGTTCTAAATCATAATATTTTGGATGGTTATAAAAAATAATTCAAAATTTGATAACTAGCCTAAATACTCAAAATCTCCTAATAACACAAAAACAATAGAATACGGAAAAACATAATATAACACATAATTATCTTAGACATGTCGGTTCTACAACCATACCGCGACCGATAAGAAAGGAAGCACGATGAAAAAACCCGCGGCGGCATGACATGCTCACCCTAACTAAAAACTTTGCATTGTCTTCAATGTGCTAAAACAAAACAAAACATAGGGAAGTGAGAACATACCTAGGACACACAAAGCGCCCAAGTCAGGAGCCTTATCATATGGAGGCATGAAAGATGGTAGAGATGGTGGTGGTGGTGGTGCACTACTGGATGATGCACCCGCTGCTATAGCATCACGCCTCTGCATATCTATGAATGCGGTCTCTAAATAATAATCTCTAGCCTTTTTAAGGGTCCCCTCCTCTGTTATAATAAGATCTTGCAAATCGTGCAAGTGACCTCTCTTGGTCCCATCTGCTGGGACCTCCTCATTATTCTCCATGAAGAAGTAAAACTATTGCGGTGCACACGGAGGTGATATTTAGACTATCGGGGGTATCATATAGGGAGTATTTGTGATACGGCTCTCTACAAGAGCTTACCTCTGCTCATAGGATATCAAAATCCTTTCTCTTCTGAATCAAATCTGGCGGACATGTCTTTGTGTATTGAGATGTAACCCATATCTCTAAATCATCAATCTGTGTCTAAAAATTAACACGCAGCTCTAACAGTGCAGCTCTCTTGCCTAGGCCTACTCAAATCTTGTCCTGACCCCTGATCTCATATGCCCAAATAGGGTAGTCATCTCGGTCTCGACATCCTTCAACCGAGCGGCTATAGCTCTCTTTCTCTCTACTAAGATCTATAAAAACTCGCTGGATATAGTAATCATTCTTGTTGTAGGAGCTGTAGTGTATG
Source organism: Capsicum baccatum var. pendulum (assembly GCA_030864225.1). Taxonomy (NCBI): domain Eukaryota; kingdom Viridiplantae; phylum Streptophyta; class Magnoliopsida; order Solanales; family Solanaceae; genus Capsicum; species Capsicum baccatum. Next base: position 235,615,729 of record CM061556.1, on the reverse strand, counting down.
GGAAAGCAGGCTCTTTAGATGCACCGACTGACTCTGAGGTTGAAGCTAGGGCTGAAGTAGAAGTATCCTGTGTCCCCTTAACCTGAGTTCTCAAATCTGGAGCATCTCTCTGCTCCCCTATTTCTATGTGTATAACAACACCCATATCATCTATACATGCCTTATCAGGCTCTGTGAAAATTGTTGGCCCCTCATACTGGGCTTGTGGTACTACTGCTCGCTGTCTAGATCCTTTAGAAGTGTCTAGATGTGCCAGATCCTTCATGGTCCTCGTTTATGCAGTAGCAGTGATAGTCACCCTCTTGTCAATACTTGGTAACTCAGGCACACCTACCCCATAACATAGACTTTGAATCACACAACTAAATGGTAGGTTAGTCAGATTACCAAAGGCTCTATCATGTAGGTCATGCCTGAGGATGGCAGCAAATTCAATATCACAACCAACCATCAAACAGGTAACCAATGTAGCTCCTTCCCAAGCTAATGTGTTATCTAAAGCAATGGGAAACAAGCGGTAATGAATTAGCAACCACTAAAATCTGGTCTCTAGTACCAACAGGCCCTTTTCATCACAACTGGCCTCTCAATCCATATGGCCTCATCACCCTATGGTGAAATATAACCGACTATCCACCTAACCATCTCAACACTCTCAGCACCGTGCTTAGAATCCTGCATAATATAATAATCTCATATGATCCTAGATTTGTGGTTGCACTCTTCTATAAATGCAGGTGTAATATAACCTACGCTGAACATGACTCTGCAAATAGTCTCCTCTCTAATATCAACTCTGACCACTCTTACTAGTGTGTTATCTAGCTGTGGTTATCATGCAAATCTGATTAGGCCTATATAATAGTGCATAAAAAGGACTACGGTGGATCTATAAGATGCATAAAACTCCTGTACCATAGATGGAATGTAAGAACCTAGTTGCCTAGTCATCTACTATAGCCGATACCTATCAAATACTGCTCGAAGGCGTGGTAGCTGCTCTAACCTTGATAAGTCAATCCGACACTTCTCATAGATATATCTTGTAGGCCTGCCTAGCTCTGAAACACGACTTTTAATATCATATATCTCACGTATTCTAGCCATACACCACCTTAGATGTCTCTACTTGGGAGATGCATCTAGGGCTGATGCGTGTGTCTGCTCTGGTTGTATATCGTGGGAATCCTATATTGTATATTTCTTAGACTAGGGTATCTCTATCTGCTATGTATAAGTGGTGGTACCCTCCTAAGACTGACATACCGCTAATAACTGCTCTCGCTCAACCTCCACAGAAGAATCCTGGGACCCTCTATAGACTGGGGGTCCTGAGCAACCTATGGTCTAGTCTCAAACTCTGCCTCCTCCTCCTCCTCATCATCGGATGGTGGATTATGTGGTGATTATATCCTCATGGAATTATCCTCGTATGAGCTACGATTGACTGAGCATCCTAGCGAGTTCGTTCGTGCATGATTTGTCTGTCACTACAACTGCAGCATCAATATGATGCTGTCTTAGATATTCTTGCATCGAACCACTAAGCTCTGGAGACTCTACTGGTCTTCTTGAAATACCAACTATTTTCTTCTTCACTACGTTAGGTGTCATGCATACCTGAAAAATCAAATATTAGTTTCCCACAAAAGTGAGGGACAGTAAAAGTTGAAGAAAAACTAAAATTCTGAAAAGTTTGAATTTATCCTCACTTTTCACACACTCCCCAACAAGTACAATGTATCCACACTTATCAAGAATCATGAATTTCAAAGCAAACAAATACTTTAAACTCGTGACATTACTTTCGTTCATTCAAGTTCAACTTTCGGTTAGGGCCTAAACTTAGAATTTTAACTTGAAACAAGGCCCTATATTATGATTTTAGGCTATTTCAACGCTCCCTCATACAAGCACGATAGATTTTATATATCTAGCAATGAAATACATATATCAAATTGTTTAAACAAAAGATAAAGTATTAAATCACCCTTAGGAGCCAAGAAAGTTTAGAAGAGAATAATAAAGAACTCAAAAAAAATTAAGATTAAAGCTTAATTCTAGTCTGTTTGGATAATTTGGTATCCCAAACAAGTGTCAAATAATGAATAAATCAAGAAACATCAAGATTGAAACTTATTTCTAGTATGTTTGGATAAGTTGGTATCTATAACAAGTGTCAAATTTGCCTTTTTCTTAACTGTGGGGTTGGTTTATGTTTATGGTGGGAAATTTGAATTCAAAGAGAAAATTAAAGTTTTAAGGATTAGAATGAGTTAGAATGAGGGTTATAATATTTTTATATAGGTGGAGGGCTGTAATAGGTCATATTTAAATATTGGTTGGCCTAAAATTTTAATTAAGAAGTGGCATTGAATTTGACCTAACCGCGGTACCTACCTCGCCATGTACCCGCGGTCTGATCCTGGGAGCAGGTATCCTGGGAGCAGGTATCACCTGCTGCCCATAGGTGGTGGGCACAGGTGTCAGGCCAAAACTTTTGACATGCTCTTTTGCAACTCTAACTTGGCGTATTGACAATTTTCCAGCTACTTATGGCACTGCAATGTAAGGTTTTGGTCTCAAAAGTAAAATTAGGTGCCAAAGTCCATAACTTATCATTTTTCATCCTCAAAATTTCAACTTTTCAATTTTCTACTCAACTTACTGTGTGGGACTTGTGATCATGATGGGCTGATCACACAGTCCCCTTAGCTAAAAATCAATGAATGTAACAATTTTTACCGTATTCTATGTGAGGTCCAAAATCTAAAAACCTATAAAAACAAAAATAACAAAAACATAAACACTAAAATATAGTGTGTTTCCTCCCACTCAACGCTTGATTTAACATTGTGGCATGACGTAGCTATGTTGGTTACTCAAACTTCACCAACAAACCCATGGGTTGCCTCCCATGCAGTGCTTGATTTAACATCGCGGCACGACGTGGGTATCTTAACTACTTAGAATTCATCAAAATACCCATAGGAATATCCTCCAGGGTCATCAATACAATCAATCACAAACACTACTCTTATGTTGGTTTACTGCTTTATAGACTTTTGGATGTTGAATGTCGTCTCCTCACCGTTGACTTAGGATTTTAGCTCACCCTTCTTATTGTAACCATAGCTCTGCCTGTGGCCATAATGGTATTCCCAAAATACTGGACATCTCAGTGTCAACCTCACAGTCTAAGATGACGAATTCAACCGGGAAAATGAATTTGTCCGTCCTAACGATCACATCATAAGAGATTCCCACAGGCTTCTTCACTGTGCGGTCAACCATCAATAGTCACATCAAAATCAATTCTAGAGGGATCAAACCTAGTTGCTTAAAGACGGCCAACAACATCAAATTAATCCTTTCCCCTAAATCACATAGGGCTCAGGCAAATCTGGATAAACCAATAGTGCATGGTATAGTGAATGCCCTGGGGTCACCCCTTTTTTGTGCTAAGGACCTAGTCGTGACTATACTGTAATGGTGAATTCACTCAACATTCTAAAAAATTACTCCTTTCTTCCTTGTAACTAACTGTTTCATGAACCTGACATATCCAGACATCTGCTCTAGTGCCTCAAGAAGAGGTATGTTCAGGCTGCACTATTTCAACATCTAAATAAATTACTTGAACATGCCTTCCTCTTTCTTCTGCATCATTCGCTGAGGAAAAGGTGGGGGTAGTGACGAAATCTATCTGACCTCTGACTCATTGACTGGACCCTTACCTTTATCTTTAGCAACTGTTCATCTATCATTTGCTATATTCTCAAACTCAGCATCATATGTCTCATTATCAACAATTTCAAAAGTAGGTAGCGGGGGATCCATAGTAGTGATACCACTCTTTATAGTAATAGTAAGTACGTGACCGTCATTTTTTAGATTTTGCACTGTGTTGCTCGAAAGGGTACCTGGCGGCCTCTAGTTTAGAGTTGTTGACATCTACCTATACTGGTGCTCCAACTGCTTGATAGTAGTGGCATAAGACTCGACCTTCTGGGTTAATCCTAAAATATAAGCCTTAATTTCCTTAAGGCTAGTCTCTTGATTTTCCTGACCCTTCACCAATTTAGCCAACATCTCCTCCATTCTAGATTCTGCAACACATTTATAGGTGGAATATATCTATCTCCCTTGTCTCTATAGTCATCCTTCTTTCTCTAGTCACCATCTTTCTCTCTGTTACGATCTCTATACCTATCTTAGTAGTTCTGAACTTGGTTCCCTTGTCCTTGGGCTTTGAAAGCCGCTATCTGATGATCTAAATAATTAGTTTTCTCTTCTAATTCAGACTCATATGCTTTGGAAGCTGACCCTTGTGCTGCTACTATATTCACTTTCTCAGAATTTATTATTGAAAATTGCTTTGCTAGAACCCCTAAATCAGTCATTAACAATGTAATTTCTTGTGCTACTATATCATCAGCTGCTCTCTGGTCAGACGAAGCACCCATAACATTGGTACCATATCCCCTCTCAGCCTCTAAAGTTTGCCATCCTCAGTTTGTGAGTGAGATTTGATCTAACATTTCTAAAGCTGCCTCCCAACGTGTCACGACCCAAGGCTACCCTTAGTCATGAAAATGATACTTACAGTCACAAGTGACCACAAGCTAACCCATAAGCTTGTACTTGATGTTAGCACTAGATAAAGTAAGAAAATACACATGTCCAGAAATAAACTGCTAATGCCATAAGGTTTAAAATACTGAAAATAATACAAATGATAGACTGACTAATTGTCTGAATGTATAAATAGCCTCTACTAATTGAGGAGTTGATGGGACAAGCCCCTAACTAACTCTAACTGACTAACTGAAAAGAACTACTAAAATAATGAAAGAAATATAATCGGTCCTTGAAACATAAAGACTCACCACTATTGTTTCTGTTGATAAGCTAAACTGTCAAAGCACGGTCAAGAAACTAAGCATTCAAACCTATGATATTAATCATCATAGCGCAAGAAATGAGTATGCAATCAGTACTTTGAATGTACTGATACGTGGGATGAGGTTTGGCTGAAATGTATGAGTTATGTACATGAGATGATGACTGAATAAATAGCATGAGATAACTGAGTATAAATGCATGAAAGCTATAAAATTTGAGAACGCATGACCATGCATATAATATGATTCTAAAATAGCCTGTAAACTAAAATACTGAAATCTGATAATGAAATAACTAATAAACTTTATGCTATGGTCAAGCAAAACTGAACTGAGTTTTGAACTGAATATTGGAACTAAAACTGTGGGAGGTATCATCTAACCGATATGTCCCAGTCTTAGTTAATCGGGGTCCAACCTGTGACTCCAATTTAAAGGGTACTAGTACCATGCCACGAGTTCTAAAAATGGCTATGGAGCCAGTCCTAAACTGATGAGTGACCTCTCAAGAGGTTGTCATTCCTAAACTGGTGGCTATCATCTCATAACCTACATTGGCTACATAGTTCTGAAACTTATGGACTGCTTCTAAGGACCCTATCATATCTAGCGGGTGATCCCCCATACCTAGGTTTGCTCGATACTAAATCCTACTCCCGACATAATAATACTGATTACTGGACTAAACTACACTTAACTGAACAAGGAATTGATCATGCTAACTACTGAATGTTACTGCTAATGGTTTATCTAAAACCATTTTGAAATTACTGAAGTTCTATAAACAGTTAAGTAAAGGGTGTTCATAACCCTTCATCACTCAATGTAATCGACAATAAGAACACATAAAAGATTTGAAAACTATGTTTGAGAATCATTATTCAAAATTCATAACTTTGGTGTTTCGTCAAACACATAGGGATCAAGACTTTAACATAGGGATACATTTTACACATGATGAGATAGATTGATCACATGAAAAAATCATAAACTGAGGATTTATTCTGAATTCGCATAAACATGATAAGAGAACTACAATATTTGGAACATACTATAATCCATTCCACCTGAAATCAATTATATAATTAACTTGAAATTTAAATAGCAAGAAATTAGTAAACTTTAGAATGGGAGTGAATAAAACATATTGGAATAGCGCAATTGCAATACTAAAACCATACTTAGGGATTTAACAATGAAATTTCCATCAATCAAACATATAAGGGTAACTTCCATCGAAATACACTTGTAAACATGACGTCTAATCTAAATTCATAAAAGATTCATGGAGATAATTCATTATAAACATGTAATTTTATAAATTAAAATATAAAAATAGATTTTTGGACTCCATGGGTGGAAAGGGCCCTGGATGAACATCACACATATCTTAAAGCTTTAATCTTGAAATAAAAATAGCTTTTCTTGAACTTTCTTGGATTGGGAAGCATAATTTCTTAGTTTTCTTGAAGGAAGGGCTAGAATATTATTCTTGGGAGATGATCTTGAGAGGAAACCCTAATATTATTGATGAGAGTGTATGAGAGGATTTTGAGATGTTTAGCTGATGAAATAGGAGAAAAGTAATGCCCCTTGAGGGTTATAAATCATGGGCTGGGAGAGATACAAGTACGACCACAAAGATGGACGGATGTGTATAGTGTGATGAGCCCTAGACTTGGAGTGTGCGAGTGAAGGACTTAAAAAAACACCAAACCGACCCTAATATCACACTTGGAGTGTAAAGTAGAGCCTTGGAACAAAACAAGGCATCCCCTAAATACACTTTAAGGGCGCCTAGCTCGTAAAGGGTATTTTGGATATTTAGCTTCTATTTTGTAATAGCTATATAAAGAACACTTTAGGGTTTCATTAGTTAGATTATAATGAATATAAAAGTGTAACACTTAGAAATGTTTCTCTTGAGAGAAAGGCACTCCTTGACCAAAATTGTAACTAGGTTTGAACTAGTGTGTAGAATCACTCGTGTTGGATTCAATCTTGGAAACGTTGGATGCTTGGGAGATCAAGGTCCCTCTTGTTCCAATGTAAGAGATAGGAGAATTGTTGTGTGTAGTTTTAAGGGTATAAGAGTGTAATAGGCTCTTGGATTCTTAAGATTACATCTTCAGGTGGTCTATCTATCTATCCTTTGTTTTGTTATAATCGTTGTTTTTTATTCTTGTTAATGTAACCCATGAGGTGTGTTATTGTTACCACATTGTTGTTGTTCATCTTGTATTCATATTGTATTTGTTAAATCTAGTTTGTGTGGATGTTTTGGGGTTGAAACACACCCTTATATCTCATTCTTATTGTCGTTGTAGTGAATATGAGAGTGGTCTCCAAAAGGTCCTCAGATCCTTAAGATTAGTGGACTGTTTTGGAGTGTGTTTCGTGTTCTCCTTGTTTGTATCGTATCAGGGAGTTATAGGGGGAGAAAAGACTAAAAATCCCTTAAAATAAACTTTACAAACAATCCTCGATAGTCCTTACGAGTCTACCATATGACTCGTATGGTCTGGGTATGAGTTATACTTGGCAACCCGCATGCTGGACAGTGTGTGACACAGCTTAATAGTGCTTTAGTATTTCGGCCATAACATTTCACTTCGATGTCGGATTAAGGAAAAATTGGCATCATTGGATAGATAAGTCAATTAAATATCTGTTGGTGGGTCTTGAGTGCAAAAATTCTTAGTAAAATAAAATTTATGATCATTTGTATATGCCTATGGTTATGTACGTCCTAGGAATTCAATCACTAAGGTAGGTTTTGACTTGTTCATAAGCTAGGAGCTATTTAAGGACTTAATATATGTCTAAGTAACTTATAAAGCTATCAAAAATATGAGGCTTGATTCTTAGATTATTTACTGGTCAGGGTACGGGTCATATCTTACGACTTGTACCTTAGCATATGACTAGTATCCATGACTCGTATCTTGGACCGAACCTCAAGGAGTCTACACTGATGTCCTTACAAATTGGGTTCATACCACTCGTACCCTCTATACAATTCTCAGGGGTCAAGTCATACCTAGACCAGAATGTCAACTCAAACATACCATCTTGGATATGACTACGACATACAACTCGTAAGAGTCTTTACGACTTTAAAGAATGAGTGTAAGAGGTCTAGAAGCCAAGAGAAATATAGGGTATTACACAATGTAGTCTCATAAAAGCTCCTCCTAAGATGGTGTCTTCCATGGCTCTAGAGCTGATGTTCAAGGCTTTATAGAATATCCCCGATAAGTTTTTCCCTGAATACTAATGATCGGACACCAAGTTCAGCTTCTTCTTAAACCTAAACCAAGCCTCATACACGGACTCTGACTGTAGCTTCCTGAAATTATAGATCTCAACCTTAAGCTACAACACCCTTGGTGGAGGAAAGAACCTGTTAAAGATTTTTTTGCGCAACTTGTTCCAAGTCGTGATAAAGCCTCTACTCAATTCCCCTCACCATAAAGACGCTTCTTCTATAAGTGAGAAGGGGAAAAGCCTCAGTCTAAGTGCTTAATGATTTACCCCTTGATTGGTATACGAGTTAAAAATCCCAAGGAAATTTGCAAGGTGCAAGTTTGCATCATCGGTAAGCAATCCTAAAGCACACCCTTAAAATTTAGAAGTTGGATCATCGCACTTATGATGTCAAATTTAATGCCTCGGGGAAAAATAGGAGGTACTATGGCTCCATTCTCTGTCGGCTTAACATATCCCATATCTTCCTCATCATTTATATATGGATACACATACTGATATGTAGGTATAACTTAAACACGGTCACCTCTAGCTCTATCTTGTTTCCCACCGAGTGCTGGTTGATGGTTTTCTACTTGTCTCTGTTCAGCTAGATCCGTATTCCTAGCTATCCTCTGAACTTCTTCCACTGCTCTCCTTTCAACTTCAATTTGAGCTAATAGTTCACCAGTCTATCAATAATACTTTATATTTCCCCAGACGGAGGTATAATATTATGAACCCCTTTAGGATTATCACTTCTCTTCAGCTCAGACATCCTACTTGGTGTTTGTAGGATCCTCTATAGATTTGAATTCACTGGGAGTAAGGAATTGCCTCTACTCAGTGTTCTAGGCATACACCGGTGTACGACCAACTAAGAACAAAAAGAAAACTAAAAACCAAAAATTGCAATAACCTCAATCCATAAATTAACACTATGTTTCTCGATAATGATACCAATTTACTTGATTGCATCTGAGCAACACCTTTTTAGGTGATGATACGATCGCTGTCAAGATATAGTATCCCAACTAAGGTTGGGGTCGAATCCCAAAGGAATACATGGTTTGACAGATCTCAATGGTTACATTCTATGGGCAAAATAGGAAAGTAAATGGGGGGATTTATTTGCAGTCATCTATAACACAGAACAATATTAAATTGGTTGAAAATCAATCGTGAGTGAACACTAGGATTGTGTTCCCTCTGGAATCTCAAATCTGTAGGTTTATGTGCGTTGTTAAACCAACCCAATACCTTGCATGCAGAACCGATAAGTTATGTATCTCCTACTCTCTTTTGAATGAGAAAGAGGATTTCACCTTTTACCTACTGAGTCTCAAAATATCATGTTACTAACCCTTACCCTGGTCCTCGTTAACAATCACCTTTTGAGTCTCAAGCTATTAAAGGAAGGCTAATAATCATTCACATATACAGTTGTGCTGCAACGAATTGACTATTGGCTCCTCAAATTACTGTTGTCTTTATCTTTTTTCTAGTTATTACCCCTTTGTTAGAGTAAGTAGTAATATCTAGGCGGGATCCTAATGTCACAACCCAAGTCGAGGCCCTAGCCGCGAAGGGCATCCCAAACCACGAATGCCCAAGAGACCCCTATCTCTGCCCAACCCACTAGTGATATTATCTGCTTTGGGCCCAAGCCCGCACAACTTTAAAACGCGTCACTAGGGAGTAAGACTTTCTCACTTATATACCCAATATCCCTCCGGTGTTTTGTCGATGTGGGACTCCTTCCTAAGTTAAGGTGTTACATACACCCCCTTATAAACTCAGCGTCCTCGCTGAGATTTACCCCACCTAAAGAGATTTTCCTACACTCAGGACTAAGGTTTGACCCACCTTACTGGGATTTGCCTACACTTAGTTTGAACTCTGGCCCACATCGATAGGGACTACATAGGAGCGGCTCTGATACTATTCTGGTACGACCCGAGCTGAGGCCCTGGCCGCCATAGGCATCCCGAAACACGAAGGCCTGAGAGACCCCTGTCTCTGCCCAACCCACTAGTAATATTGTCCACTTTGGGCCCAGGCATGCACGGCTTTAAAACGCGTCACTAGAGAGTAAGACTTTCTCACTTATATACCTAATATCCCTCTTGTGTTTTAATGATGTGGGACTCTTTCCTAAGTAAGGGTCTTATATAGTTTGTAACGCCTCAAAATCTCCTCCTGGAATGTCACACGGTGCTTAAGGCTACAAGTGGCCCCAAGATAACCCTTTGAGACTATTACTACATAGAATAACTCAGTTCGAGATGAAATAAACAAAACACTGGTACTGTCATATCAAATGATAGGAAATACGAAAAAAATACTCGGTCTAAATAACCACAAAACTGGAAATCTCAACATACTAACAATCTGATAACTAGTCTGACAAAGCCTCTACTACTCAAATCTACTAGAGAGCCATTGGGAACAGGTCCCCAACTAACTTAAACTGGACTGAAAGCAATAATATGTCTACTAACAATACTGAAATGTCTGAAGATAGGTCCTCGAACCATGAGGATTCACCACTTTGGAGATGTAGATAAAGGTACTCAAAAATCACTGGCAAGGCTGGGAGTGAGCACCTGAACCTACATTATATGACAATGTAGCACATAGACGTATATGTGGATTAGCACTTGGGAATGTACTGAGTATATGGGGGTGTATGCATTTATAGAATACAATATCCATACTCTTTAATCAAATCATGCCAGCAAATATGAATGACTCACATAGCTTGAATATGTCTATAATATAAAGCTTATAAATCATGTAGAATGAAGCATGTAACACAAATCTTGTGAGTCATTATACTTTAGCTTAAAAATCTGAACTCTTCTCTTATTCTCATTACTCGAAGACAAAAGAAAGCTTTAAATAATACTTTCCAACTCATGCATATATCTCATGGAGAGTAAAACTTCTTTAATGCTCAAGAACTTAGAGCTCTTTCAAACTCAAGACACTTGGAACTCAGAATTCTATAAGTCTTACTAGTAGAGAAAACTACTTTCTTCTTGAAAAAATTTTACTTCAAGAAACTAGTTTGAAAATCTTACTATTAGGAAAAATCACTTATCTCAAAGCTTTAGGGAAAATATTCTATCTCAAGGGAGGTTCTCTTAATCGACATAAACCATGAGAGCTAAATGAAGTCCAACATTTTGTCCTTCTAAGGAAGAAACCTCACGTTGGGGAGAGGCGTCATACTCTTGCTAGGGAGTATAACCTCAACTCAGTGATCACTTATCTTGACCTCGGGCCTATAACTCTCAATACTATGGTGGCACATAGTTCTGGGGTATGAAACCGTAGTAACTTACCCAACTCGGTGCTAAATGCTACTCCCTTTATTTAGATACGCTCATCTCAGGGAAATCTACTTTAAAATAATCTCATGGTTCATAAGAACCCAACTATAAAATCTGCAATCTCATTTCGTAAAGTGGATTTCAAAGCTACTATGACCATTAAGGTCAAAACTTTCTCAGTGATCTCAAAATACTTAAATCATGGGTGGTTATAGCACAAAAGTTCATTAAAACTGAAATCTCAAGTAGGGTTTAATGAACCATAATTAAATCTCAAGTTAAGACTCATCAAAATGCATTCTAGATATCATATGAACTCACAAATCATATAGAATTCTGGAATTTACAGCAATTTGTCTCAAAATCTCAACATACTCATGTACTTCAATTTCTAGAACATTGACAAATATCAAAATCTCATGCATAGTAATATTGGGTATGAACGGACACTTTAAATTCATAGGAGAACTTATAAAGTCATGTATCTTTGTAATTTAAAATAAGTTTTGGGCACAAGGACGAAAGAATTGTCCTTGTTCAAACCCCACATACCTTAGATTGTGTAACTAGATGAACAAGCTTGCTTGAAACTCTTCTTCTTACTCTTTGAGAGAGGGTTCTTGAAGCTTTGGACTTGGGAAACTCAAATTTCAACTTAATTTGTAGAATCTATGGTGAGTTCTTAAATTTCTTAGAGAAGGGTTTTTGATTTGCTCTTGAGGGAGAAACCCTAGCTCTTGAATGTTTTGGGAGATAATGAAGTCATATGCTTCGTTTTGAATATATCAGGGTATTAAAAGGGAAAGGACGCAAAAGATCCTATTACAAAGGACTTAAAATTAATAAATGGGATTTGCAATAGTTGGAGTGACGGTCCGTCGCTAGTCTGACGGTTCGTCGGATCGTCCATCGCACGCTGGTTAGAAAAAGGACACACTACCTTAGTTGTGATGGTCCTAGCGATGGTCCGTCGCTAGATTGATGGTCCGTCATCTTGGCCGTCGCACTTGGTCCAGAAGAGGGAGTCACTGCCTTGGTTGCGATGGTACGGGAAACGGTCCATCGCAAACTCGACGGTCCGTCAACCTGTCCATCGCACCTGGGTGGTTTCGACAACTCTCAGTAAAACGGCCATAACTTCTCACTCCGATACCAGATTTGGACGAAATTGGTATCGTTGGAAATCTAATTCAATTCTCTACATGACAAATTTGATATTCGAAAAATTCTACATGATTAAAATATTTCTCACTTGGGAAGTCAACCCTCACTCTTCTTGCATATTTTCCTTGTTTTAAGCATCAAAAGTGCTATATTTCTATAGCACATCAATAATCAAGATTTATTTTATTTCCTTCATTGAGTATTTTTTTTTATTGAACTCACTTGATAAAAAATCTGAATCTGCCACTGATCTCAACTATCTTATATTTTCTTTACTTATCTTAAATATCACTTTTTTTGTTTTCAAGTATGTATCACTATTGGTCTTTCTTAAATATCACTCCTTTTATTTTCCAACATGTATCACTATTGCTCTTGACACACATTTTTTGTGGGAACAATAAGTGAAAAGTTGCGAACCATATTTTTTTAAATAAAATTTATATATTTGATGTCATCACTCTATGAGGTTGTATACAAACTTGATTAATACTGATTGATATTAGAATTGATAAATTACCTTTTATTAACCATTTGAACAATGTTATAAATTATGATTGTAAACATTTTCGTATCAACCATGCAGTTCATCGTTTTCTTGCAAATTGCGTTCTTTCTTTAAAAAATAATAAATAATTCAGTCAAATTATTAGTTGTTAGAAAATTATATATCAACTATCTTTTTATAATACCAGTTTAGTGAACGCGCTTTGCTCGTGTATCTATATTAGGGTATTCAATTTTTTAAAAGAGAAACTCAATCAATATTTTGGTTAGGGATTTAATTATGATAGACCATTCAAATATTTTTCATATAAAATAAAACTCATTGAACATAAGATTGAGAGGTGTTTGACATATTTTACAACCATTGATTCAAAATCATTGTCGAATCCTGCTCAAATGAAAAGACAAAACAATTAACTATGATTAATGTTGTGTCAACCTCCTCAAAGTTTAATATATAACTTTCTTTACGTATAAGGATCTGCCTACCTCTTAATTCAAGTAATACCTATCGCTTAATTTTATCAAGAACAAATAACTTACATGCTTGTATCTAAATTAACATAATGTATATAGATAGATTTTCCAACTTTGAGAACGTTCAACTATATGGAGAGTTCAGTGTTGCAATGACATATGGTGCTCATTTATAGATATTTGTGGAAGAGAAACCAACAGTCTTACATAGTGACATTGCCAGAGCCTTTCCTTTGGGTGAAACATTGAAGCACATATAGAGTCACGAACAACAAGCTTTCATTTTATCCTCTTTCAAGTACTTCCACCTTGCTCATTATTAATAACAATCAAAACTAGTTATGCATTTTAATTAAGAATACAATGCAATGTAATATAACTATCTAAACAGAGCCAACCACTTTTAACTGTTAATGACCTAAGGACATTAACTAATTCAACGTAAGGTCCTTAAATTTGTATTGAAAAAAAAAAAAAAGAGTATGGTATCCACATAACTTTAGCTTTAAGCAATCACTTAAAATCCTCAGCTAACGCACAAATCACAAGTCACGCTTTCATACATGAGAGAAAATAAACTTTTGTTTCGTCCGGTTACATAAATTCTTATGAAATCACACATTGAAACAAAATAAATAAGCAAATAACATCATCCATTCACTTTCAAAAAGAAGGAAGAAAAAAAAAATTATGATAATGAATGTAAGAAGATGACTTAAATCAAAATGAAAAGAAGAAGAAGTCCTAAAGTATATATAATCAATTTAAATATTACCTTATATAATTATTTATTAAAGTACATAGTAGTGAATGTTTGTTTACTCAAATTATTTACTCATTTATTAACCAAGAGAATGTTAGAAATTAAAATTTGAAATTTATTCCAATCATTATGCTTTTTAGTATATTATTGTTGAAGTGAGATTTACATTTAGAAAATTCCATTAGTAAAGTTAACTTGAAAGACTAAATCATTATTTTTTCTATATTTTTAAATTTTAAGTTAGTCTTTTTAGTTTTATAACCACGTCTAACAGTAGTAGACGCTATTGTTATATATATATTTATGAAAAATGAAATCAAAACATATGATAATTCTTATTAAATTTTATGCAAGTATAACTTTGGCAAATTTTTTTTAACTTGAATGTATTACATGTACAAATATGTAAAAATAACATATGATATCTCACCTATACCAACATCACATTGAAGTTTGAAACAAAAAATATAAAATTATAAAACATATAATAATAATATATACTCCACAACATAAAAGCTTATTCTTGACGATAAGATTTATTATAGAAATTGTATGTAATTAGAGACCTTTAGTTTCATTGTTTTTGTAACAAACAAAGTTTTTTGAGATGCAAATTTTAAATGACATAGAATACTGATATCGTCTATCAAATATAAAAGGAAGTTAATATTGTTTTTATGAAACAATTCTTATTACAGTTAGACTCTTAAGATATACACAAGTTTTAATTTTTCCAAAAAGAAATTTCCACAAAAATTCTAAAAAAAAGCTATTTATTATTATTATTATTATTATTATTATTATTATTATTATTATTATTATTATTATTATTATTATTATTATTATTATTATTATTATTATTATATTTAAGCCAAGTAACTAGCATGATTGACTTCTTATCTGTCTCCACCCAATATGTAAGATCCCGCAAAATCATTAGCTTAACTCAGTCTTTTAAGCTTATTAAGGGGTCCCAGACTTACAATTTTTTAACTAAGTATTCAGACTTAGGGTTATTTTAGCCTTCATAAGTTGGTGACTCTATTCCGCGACCATTACGATCGTTAAATGGCAATCTTTAAATTGATGAACGATCAGGAATGTCAGTAGATGTTCTCAGACGAGTTTCGTATTTTTTGGACCTCGTTTGAGCTAAGTTTGGGAATCCAAAATAGTGTATCGATGCGATCTCGACACACCGCGTCAGTCATTGCGTCGATCAATATTTTCCTTGGCTTCCAATGGCAAATTCTAGTGAACCGACACGGACTCAATATGGTGCATCGGTCTGCACATTGATAGTTTAGTTTTTAATCATTAAAAAAGCAGCATTTAAAGGGGTAATTGGGTCATTTTTTCATCCCTATTCATCCCCAAAAGCATGAAATTAAGTCATTCCTAGGGAAAAATTCATTCTTTCACTCATGTTGCTCTCAAGAACAAAACTCTAGGACATCTATTTCAAGATCAAATCTCAAGAACACCCCATCAATCTTCAAGAATTTAATTGTCAAGGTATGTCAAGTGCTCATCCAGAGGTCTCTTCCACCATTGGAGTTCAACAATCTATTTTTAAAACTTCAATTGTACTGATTTCATGGATTTCATGTTGGGTTTGATTATATTCATGATTATAATTATTTATTGGGTTTCTAATCCATGTTTTGTTACAAGTTTCATGTGGAGTTATTTGATATATGTAGTATCATATGAATTCATGTTAAAGCCTTGAAATTGTGATGATCATGTGTTGATTAGTACCATGTGCATATACAATGCCTTCCAAGTGTTTGAGTTGTTGTTCATGTGAATTAAATAGTGAGATTATATCATGTTGTCATGTATACTAGTTTATGCCATTCAAGTGTTTGATAAAATACCTCTATAGATGCATTATGAACAAGCGTGTATTTCTATGAGCGCGTCACACTTATGGATAGGAGGCTATGAGATGTTTTAAGGAAAAGTTCCCTTCTTTCAATATTCATATCTTGCGAGTAAGCATGACCTCATGTTAAACTCATAGTCTAATCCTTTTCTTTCTTTCGGTTATAGAACACGTCTCCTAAAAAGACTAACAAAAGGAGAATCAGAAATCAGTCAGCACCTCAACCCGTTCAGGCAGATCCGTTGGACGAGCATATCTCTCACGTAGAATTTAGGGATACATTCACTATTCTAGATAATTCAGTAGCAGCTCAAAACGAGCAGCCAGTTGTTGTTCAGGCCAACCCAGTGGCTAACACTGCTGTAGCCAGGATTTAGGACTTCACCCGAATGAATCTTCCCCTATTCTCAGGATCTAAGTTAGAAGAGGATCCACAGAAGTTCCTCAATCAGGTTCAGAAAGTCACAAATATCATCGTAGTAATTTCTAGTGAGAGTACTGAGTTAGCTGCCTATCAGCTACAAGACGTAGCTCATAGATGGTTTAAGTAGTGAAAGGTAGACAGGGGCACAGATGTAGAGCCCATAGAATGGAAAGAGTTTGCTACTACTTTTCTAAATAAATTCTTTCCATTAGAGCTGAGAGATGTCAAGGTATTAGAGTTCATCAATCTTAGGCAAGACAGTATGAGTGTGAAAGAGTATTCCCTTAAGTTTACTCAGTTATTCAGTCCCAAACTTATTCCCGTTGTAGGTTTGCTTGACCAAAGTGTATAGTTATTTGTTATTTAGTTGTCAGTATCTCAGTATTTCAGAATCATGTTATACCCTTGGTCTTGCATTCTTAAATAATACAGTTCTCATGAATTCATGCTCATTTACTTCATGTTCCTCAGTCAGTCCTTACCTCCTATTCATAGTACTCTATAGTTTCAGTTCAGTTATTCAGGTTAAGTATAGTTCACTCTTACATGACCAGTATTCAGCTATCAACCATTCAGATAATCAGATAAGTTAGTATATTTATGTACTCGTGCTCAGCACCAATGTGAATATTTTTAGTAGTCTCAGGTAATGTGTTACACTAAGGTGGAGAGTATAGTTGAGGGAGTATTCAAGGGATATGTCTAAGCTAAATAATTTATAGTTGTAGTGCATAAGGTTTAGTCACTCCATCTTAGATGATGTTTCGTAGGCCTCGACTCATATTACAGAATTTTAGCCAGGATATGATTTTCTTATTCAGTTGTTTTATTCAGCCATGCCAAGACTCCTTGCTCTCTAAAGCTACTAGAACTCTATATAAAGAGTGTCAAAAAAAGGTTTCAGTCGAATATAAGTTTTCAGCATAAGTTAGTTCGCAAAACTAGCAATTTAGTTTAGCAGTTAGGCGAACAATGTTTGTATTGTTGGTTTTCCTATCTTTTCATCTAGTCGCACTATCTAAAGTCTCATGAATGTAACTATTCTAAGATCGAGAAATTATGTCGTTGCGAGTTCAGCTCAGTTCATGTGTCATGCCTCAGTTTCAGATCCTCGATATGTATTCACGATCCAGTTTATAGGTGCCTTGTGCATCGTCTCAGTTTTCCTCAGTATCTCAGCCAAGTCAGCATTCTTCTGGGGACATAATGTCCCAAGAAGGAGATACCCTATAATCTCCCGAGCTTTCATGACCTAAACCTTCTATATTCTCTTCACGTAACGAATCCAGTTTGGAGTTGTGGTTATGCATAGGTGGACCCTCAAGTTTCAATCGCAGTCGTACGCCATGTATTCAGGGGCTCAGTTCAGTTCATGATATTCAATTCATGTATCATGTTTTAGTCTCAATTATGTTCTCATGTTCCCATTAATGCATGTTTAGTAGCTGATCTTAGGTTCATCAGTATTCTCAGCTTAAGCTAACAGTCTTCTTTAGATTGGCTTAGTCCATGTTCAGTTACAGTTATAAAACTTGGTATCCATTACCATTTCATATTCTATTATGCATTCACGAATCAGTTTAGTTATGTACTCATGCATCAGATATGCATGTTCAGCATGAGAAAACTCAGCTTATAAAAAATTCTAGTCATGCATTCATGAATCATGTTCAGCTAAGTACTCATGCATCAGATATGCATATTCAGTATGAAATTTCAGCGTATTAGTAGTGTCAATCATGAAATCATGTTCCAGTTATGCATGTCCAGTAAGCAAGTTCAGTCTATCAGTTCTTCCATCTTAGTTAGTCTACCTCAAGAACGAATATTCTCAAGGGGGAGATACTGTCAGACCCCACAAAATCCTTAGCTTAAATCAGTCCTTTAAGCTTGTTAAGGGGTCCAGACTTAGAAAATTTTAACTAAGTATTCAGACTTAGGATTATTTTAGCCTTCATAAGTTGGCAACTCTATTCCATGAATTTTACGATCGTTAAATGGCGATGTTTAAGTTGATTCACGATCAGGAATGTTAGTAGGTGTTCTCCAATGAGTTTTGGAATTTTTGGACCTCGTTTGAGCCACATTTGAGAATCCAAAATAGTATATCAATGTGATCTCAACGTGCCGCATCGGCCATCGCATTGTTCAATATTTTCCTTGGCTTCTAGTGGCAAATTTCAGTGAACCGACACGGACTGATGCGTTGCGTTAGCCATCGCATTGATGCCAATGACACGACACATCAGTCTGCGCATTGATAGTTTAATTTTCAGATATTAAAAAAGCAGCATCCATAGGGCTAATTGGGTTATTTTTCCACCCCTATTCAGCCCCAAAAACACAAAATTAAGTCATTCCCAGGAAAAATTCATTCTTTCTCTCAAGTTGCTCTCAAGAACAAAACCCTAGGACATTAATTTCCAGATCAAATCTCAAGAACACCCCCATCAATCTTCAAGAATTTAATTGCCAAGGTATGTAAAGTGTTCATCCAAGGGTCCCTTCGGGTCCCTTCCACCATTAGAGTTCAAGAATCTATTTTAAAAACTTCAAGTGTATTGATTTCATGGATTTTATGTTGGGTTTGATTATATTCATGATTATAATAATTTATTGGGTTTCTAATCCATGTTTTTCTACAAGTTTCATGTGGAGTTATTTGATATATATAGTATCATGTTAATTCATGTTAAAGTCTTGAAAGAAATTGTGATGCTCATGTGTTGATTAGTACTATGTGCATATACAATGCTTTCCAAGTGTTTGAGGAGTTGTTCATGTGAATTAAATAGTGAGATTATATCATGTTAGCATGTATGCTAGTTCATGTCATTCAAGTGTTTGATAAAATGCCTCTATAGATGCATTATGAACAAGTGGGCATTTCTATGCTATGCAAGGTCATGTGATGCTTTACTTTTCATGCTATCGAGTCCTGGAGGTGTTTAATACCTAACAATTTAAATGTTTACTTAGAGCTAGTGTCAGTTACAGAATAATCTCAGTCATTTCACGATCAGTAGTACTCTCAGACAGTCACAGAACTCAGAAAAAACTTAGTAGACTCAGTATCAGTCCAGTCCAGTTCAGACCTCAGTAAATTCAGTTAGTTAACAGAATTCAGTAGTATTCCGTCAGTCAACGGAACTCAGTAACCTCAGTCCAGTTTAGTTAGACAACACGATCAGCAATAGTTCAGGCCTAGAACAGTTTAGAAGTCAGTTCAATGTCTTTAGGTTGAGAGTAAGATTCAGCACCGAGCAAGCCTAGGGATGGGGGCTCACCCGTTAGCTAGGACTGAGTCTCTAGAAGCAATCCCTAAGTTCCAGAACTACGTAGCTAGCGTAGGTTATGAGATGTCACTTGTTAGATAGGACTGACATACGCAGGGATCACCCGCTAGTTAGGACTGATCTCAGGGGTTACCTGCTAGACTAGGACTGACCCCACAACCAGTTGTCTTTACCCGTGGCACGGTATTGACACCCTTCCAACTGGAGTTACAGGTTAGACCCCAATCTATTTAGAAAGGGACATGTCGCTTTGATCATTTACCTCTCATAGTTTCAGTTTCATATTCAGTCTCAGTATAGAACTCAGTTTAGTTCTACATATTCAGGACTGTCAGATATAATCACTCAACTCAGTATAGAACTCAGACCAGTTCTTCATAATCAGGACTATCAGATATAGTCACTCAGTTATCAGGTACACAGTATCAGCAAACTAAGATATCAGTAAATCAATAATCCAGAACTCAGTGTCTAGTGTTATCATGATCTCAGCTACAGTTTACGTATTCATGCATGTACTTTCATTCAGTTATACTCATGTCATTCAGTCAGTATTGTTCATGCATATGAATCCATGCATCTCAGCCTGCCTCGCTTACCATACCAGTACATTCAAAGTAATGGCACATACCTTTCTTTTGTGCTATGAGGTCTTATATTATAGGTTCAGACGTAAGGGCTCCCGATCATACTTAGCAGCCCGATCCATCAGCAGTAGACTAGTGGTCAATCCTCATAGTTCGAGGACATGATTATTACTTCAGTATCTCAGTTTATTCATTTTTTTAGTAGTCGGGTTAGTTGGGGGCTTGTCCCATCAACTCCTTGTTCAGACAGTAGAGGCTTTTTTTGACAAGAGTATTTTTAGACAGATGTTCAGTGTTGGTATTGATATACCGTATATAGTATTTATTTACAGTATTAAACCTTATGGCCAGTTTTCGACTATTTTCCGCATATTTACAATGTTATTATTCTGTTATTACAACAGGTACCAGTCATGGATTAACTTGTAGTCCTTCGAGATCATGAGCACCGTGTCGAGTCCGAGGTACAGACTCAGGGCGTTACACAATAACTAATATAGGCCAATGAATGTTGCAGTCAATTGAGAGAGATTTTTTATGAAATTTTTGAATACTACTCTTTTTTTACTATTTCTACATCGTAATCGAACACAATAAAATGACAGCTGAAAATTAACTTTTTTTTTTCGCATCAAAGAAATATACTGCCTTGATTTTGAAAATTATAGAATAGCATGTGAAATTTCTTCTACAATATTTGAGATCATTCTATTCGTGCTTCTTTTGTGTTGACTTGACAATCACATCAATATAAAATAAGTACAAAAAAAATAAAAAATACATGTTCACAGTGTAGATGGTGCTCCTACAGAGATTGTGCTGTATAAGATGTGCTTATATAAAGTTATGAAGCAATATGACATCCCTTTTCAAACATTGCTTTAACACTTCTGTATCTGCTTTCTGCATCCCACTTTTAATAATCAAATTTTAATGATTTTTTATTTTTAAATATTATGATAAAATAGTTGAAAGACTATTTTGTCTGCAAAGTTTTTTCAATATAACATAGATAATTAGTTTAAGGCATTTTAAAAAAAAAATAAAGATCAAATTAATTAGTATTTTTCACCTATATCATTGTTCTAATAAAGATGGAGAGAGATAAATGAGATGAAAAGAAAACTAGAGTTAATTGAGATTTAAAGAATAAAATAAGAATAACTTAATTCAAATTACATACCTGTTGTGCAACTGCAAAGACTATTATTGGTAAAATTCTCTTGCTTCAAGTAATACCGTCACAACAATAAAGAAAAATATTACATATATCAAACAATTGAACGAATATTTTGTGACTTTAACGTTAGATTCATAAATACCAATAAATAATATACTACTCCCTCTGTTCCAAAGTAATTGAATTGTTAGAGTATTAAATAATTGAATTATTAGAGTATTTTTTAGTGTTTAAAATAATTGAATTGTTCATTATTCAAGATAGATGTTGAATTTTTTTTCTATTTTACCCTTCATTAATTAAATTTCAAAAGATGAGTTTCAATGATCATTACTAATTTTTGGAGTTTGCAAAGGGCAAAAATAAAAAAATATGACTAATTTATGTCTTTATCTTATTTTTCTTAAAATGTATGTCATATTTCAACAATTCAATTATTTTGAAACGGAGGAAGTAATTTAACAAATCAATAAGGAAATATACAAAACACAAACTCATATAACAATAAAAAGAAGCTTGAAAGCATTAATTATTAACTCAACGTGTTCCAATAAGTTATAATGGAAAGAGTAGTCAATTGCATGCTCAATCAATGCTTTTTCCAAAAAGTTGCATAATGTACGTTAGACGAACAACTTCTCTCAATTGCATGTCCAGAACTAATTCATCCCATTCTTTCATAACTTTGCATCCTTAGTGCTATCGAATTTTTGACACAAATCTTTATCTTTCTCGTAATTAGTGCAGTATCCTAATCAAAACGCAAAAACATCATATTTATTAGAAGATCAATTTCATTAAAAAAAATACAAAACAAAACCATCAACCTCATAAACTAATAGAAAATTTGACAGCCTAAGAGTTATGGTAAATTACAGCCGCTATAATTTTTTTATAGATGCGTCTTCTAACCTAAGTAGGTTTTTATTTAGATTTTAAAAATTAAATTATAAATAATTTGAAGATTTGAATATTAAAAAAATAATAAAAAGATGGTTTTGTCTATTGCGGATTATTTTAATGAAGAGTAAAAAGTTCAAATCACTTTTCTAAGTGTCTTCACAATTTTAATATATTATAGATATAGATTATAGATATAAATAGATTATAGATTATAGATTATAGATATCGATATAGATTATAGATTATAGATATAGATATAGATTAGTTATTAATCTTTAATTATCTGATATTACATTTTTTTTAAAAAAAAAACATGTATCTTGAATATTTAGTTTAATAAACTTAATGATATTTCTTGTATAGACACATTTGTCAACGTTACACGTCTAGGTTTTCATAATTATTTTTTATTGTTAAAAATAAATTGTGTAATTATATTGGTGAAATTAACCATTACATTTGTAGCTACGACCTAATTTCATTATGATAAATAAATATACATATTTTTATAATTACTAAGTTGATCAACGTTTTATAGTCTTCATATCTATGGAAAGAGGAAGCTAGGAGAGGATTCTAAACAATTCTATCGAGCCGAACAACAAAAAGAGAAAGATAGAATACCTTTCTCAGCTAGCCTAGCGTGCTATAAACCTACAGGGAACAAGAGTCAGATCCAAGACATTCCTTTCGTGTAATTACTAGTTTGAAGGTGTGAAAGAGAAATGAGAAAAGAGAAAGAAATTAAAATTCAGAGGCCTGGGCTCTTTAAACACTAATCAAAATGAGGAGGTGCTTAGTTAAATTTGTATAAAGTTGAACAAATAAATAACATCCTACATGATAATTTGTATGAGACTCCATGTTGGGATGCTGTGTCAATTTTTATGCAAGTTTAAGTGTCTACTTGTGCACACTTAAAGTTGGAGAGTATAGATGTCAATTGAGGCCAAGTTAAATGACACGCTTATGTACGTGCCTTCTTAAATCTTAAAAAGATCAATAATCACACAAATCCAATTTGACAAATATAGGATAGACACGGATCCAGAATTTTTGAATCTACGAATTCTAGATTTAAAAAAAAAAGAGCTTACTGGATTCTACATAAACCTTCTATTCATCAATCATCATATTAAGTGACTTGGGGTGCGGATAACTAGGATAATAAATAGATTTATTGTAGGTAATGAATCTATTCTTTTTTGTACGTGGATATTTTTTAGATTTTGTTTTAATAAATTATTCTTTTTGTGAGATGTGTTCATTAATTTATTTAGTTTATTATTTTATCCTGTAGTAACTGCTGAGTTACAAATTTCTGTGTAATAATTTATTCTTTCTGTACTATAGTATATATCTAATTCTAGATTTTCTATGTCATTTATTATTTTGTGTTGTTCTTCTCGTAGTGAGTTTTTTTATATTATATAAACTGTCACATGTGTTTTTTTCTAAATTTTCTAAGGTTTTTTCTATCCAAATTAACTTTTCTTTTAGATCTTCCATTATTTTTCTAATATGGTTTCTATAATTAATTTCGTTATTTAGATTATCTTGGTTTTCTCTAGTTTTTCTAATATATTCTAACATCCACAATCTAGATCTGAATAATATCCTTCTGGGTATATGTCTTCGTATATTTGTTCTAAGGCATTTATCATTTTAATTTCGTAGTTTATTACTTCTTCTAATATTATTTTCTTAATATCTATTATTTCTATATCTTTAAGTATATATAAGATTAAAACTCTAAGGTAGTCTAAATGAGCTATTTTCTAAAATTGATATTTTATAGTTATTTGTTTTAGACTTAGTAGTTTTTGCATATTTATATTAAGAGATTTTATATATTTTTTATTTTCCATGTATTTGTCTATATTTATTTTTATCTGTTTTCCTAGTAACTGTATATTTCGTATATCTTTAAGATTTCTACGTGATCTTAACATAATAAATATTTATAAGAGTAGCTTGGTAGACATGGTATATAATTAACTCTAGTCATGTAGTATTTTCCAAATGTTTTTTCTAATATAATTTTTCTTATATCTGCAACATCTATATCTCTAAGTGCATACAAAATAAGTATCTTAAATTTATCTACCATCACATCAGATATATTATCATTCATTATCATAAAATTGCTTTTTTCAAAATATTCCCTTCAACCATGTACATAATAAAATATAGTCATCTCAGATTACTATATACTAGATTATTCTTAAATAACATGTTCTTCGGTCACTATTAGCATGGTAATTCGGATACTTTTCCCTTAAACAGCGCCTCGACTTTGGTTACTCCCCGCCACGGCTTCTTGCCTCATTGGTTTCACCTTTAGGATGGCATAGTTCCTTGGGATTTTTCTCCGTTTCCACTTTGCTAATAAACTTCTTAACATATTATTTTTCGAATAATTCTACTATAAAGTAACTAATATGAATTTATTTTATCATATCATGATTGTCGAGAATTATGAATTTAGCTATTCATAATCATAAATAGATATACCTGTTCCGGTAGCTTTGATATTTCTGAGGTTTGTTGTTCCATAGCTTTTTCCATTGCAGTGTATATATTTAATTAACTGGGCTAAATATTTTTGAACGGAATGGAGAGAGTTTTTTGGCTAATGTAAGAAGGTTTGCCTTCTGCAATGCCTTCCTTCTGTTATTTATAGAATGAAAAGAGTACAAAATTTTTTACATCTGTTTCAAAAAACTATTAAAAAACTAAAAAAGTAAAAACCTAAAAAGACTTAAAAGTCTTTTCTCTTACCTACCTACCATAACATTTTCAAACTTTACATAAATATTACAATAAATGCTAACTACTTTATCCTTTCGTTTTACGTATTCCTAAAGACTAAAGTTTTAAGACTAAAGTCTTGTAATACATTAAATATACTAAAGACTTTGTACAATATATTAAATATCTTGTCTTCCGTTTATTTTGTCGTATCTGTTGTATCTCCATTATTGCTCTGATCTTATCTTTCCAGCTGTCGTCCTTATCTTCTTTTATTCTAGCTGCACTGCTGGGACGTCATTATCTCCTCCATTACATTTTGAACATTTGTGGTCTGGATATTTGTGTCCAATAGTCTTGCAATATCTGGTCAATAATTCTTCTGAAATAAATTTTTCTCTAATAGCTCTGGCGATAGGTTCTGTTTCTGGTTTAAGCAACGTGATAATCCATTGCCTAATAGTTTCCATATCTGTTTCTCGTAGCTCTTTTGAATTTGAATATATTAATACATGATTTCTTGAATAATAGCTCCATATAGGATTTTGGTTGCAATATGTATTTGCTAGCTCTTGTAAAATTGTAGATAGTCCGATAATTCTTTTGTTCGCATAAAATTTTGGTATCTCGATTCTGGGTATCTCTGGCTTTGAACCAATATCTTGTGGTATAATCATATCTCGTGTCATTCCTATCTTTACGACTTGTATAGGTTTTTTAACTTCATCAAATAATATCTCTGCTGGTGCCGTGTAGATTTTTATAAAAAATAAAGTACCTTTCGTTATTCTTTTAAATGTGGTAAATGCTTCATATATCTCGGGTATAGTGGATATCTCAGTTCCGTCAGTGGTATATACGGTACTAAGTAATCCATATTCGTAGCAAGTTTTAACTAAGCTGGGTTTGGTTTTAGGTAAGGCAATTAGCTTATTGTATCCGGTCAATTTCTGGGTTATATAGTTTGTATCTGGTTCTTGGATATTTGTAGCTTTGGGGTTGCTATTTAAAAAGGTTTGTACATTGTAAATATTTTCTATACATGTGCGGGCTGTGTAGTTGCATGTCTTTTTGTCTTGGTTTAGGCTATCTCGATATGTGGTAACTTGTGGGGGTATAAATATGGGGTCTTTTGATGTATTTGGTGTATATGATTTGTCAAATAGCTTGTTTAGGTTCATATTTTTTCTAACTCCTTTGCTTGTACCTGCAGAAGTAGATTGATAAACGTTATGGGTTTTATGGAGTATCCCAACATCTCCTTCTAGCTCTGGAATTTTACTGTCTTCCGATCGACATAGCTCTGCGCATTGCTGAGTTAGCTGATTCATAGCTATAGACTTCAGTTTATCTTCACTAGTCTTTAGCTTTAGCGTTTCTATCTCAGTACCCATCTTTACTATCTCAGTACCCATACTGTCCACTTTCAATGAAAGCGTAGTCAGGGTGTTGAGTATCTTTTCATGTATATTTTTTTCTATCATTTCAGTTTGTGTAGCTTTGTCTTGATATGTAATCTGCAATAACATTTTTGTTAGTACTGATTACTTTTATTATAAATGTAAAATTTAATATGTTTAAAACTAGTCTCCGAATCTCTTTTGTTGTAACTGAATTTTGTATTTTCTTTGTTAGCCACCAGCGTACCTGTGTATTATCTGTTCGCACAATAAATTTGTTATATACAATATATGGCTCAAATGCTAAAAAACATTTATATAATGAACATAATTCTTTTCTATTTATTTCCCATTTTATTTCTGTCTCGTTGAACGTACCTGAGTAGTATCTACAATGGTGTTCTATTTTTTCTACTTCATATCTATATTTAAGTACTCCTCCGTAATTATATTCACTGGCATCTGCTTCTACTATGTATGTAAATTTTTTATTTTCATCCAGAAATTGTAATTTTGATAATTCTTTGCAAAGTAATTTTATTTTTTGAACTTGTTTTTTATCTTCTTCGTCATAGTTATATTCTATATCCTTTTTTAATTTTTTCTGTAGTGGTTTTAGGTTTTCTGCTAATTTTGGAATATATTCTCTTACTTGGTTTACTAATCCTAAAAATGATTGTAATTTCTTTTTTGTATCCAATTCTTCTTTCGAATTTATTATTTTTTGTACTATATGTTGTTGCATTTTTACTCCACTTTTATCTATTTGTATTCCTAAAAATTCTATCTGATTTTTCATAATTTCGGCTTTCTTTTTACTTAGACTTATTCCTGATTTTTCTATTATATCCGTAAACTGCTCTAATAATTTTATATGTTCTTCTTTAGTTTTTGTATATAATAATATATCGTCTATGTATACTATGCAATTAGGTAATTGTTTAAAATAATTATCCATAAAATGTTGATATCTACCTGGTGTATTTTTATATCCAAATGGTAATACATTCCACTCATAAAATCCTTGTGGTACCGTAAATGTGGTTAATTCTTCTTCTAACTTTAGGTGGTAAAATCCTGATTTACAATCAAATTTACTAAAATAATTATATCCTTGGATTTGTCTTATTTTTAATATCTTATTTGGTATCGGATAATTATATGTTATAGTTTTTGCATTTAAATTTCTATAATCAATAACCATTCTACTTTTTCCTCTTTTTTGTTCACTATGTTTATTTACTATAAATGCTGGACTATTATGTTTGCTATTACTTTTTTGTATATATTGTTTTTCTAATAATTCATCTATATGCATTTTAAATTCTTTTAAATCGTCAAAATTATATGTTAATGGTTTTTGAGTTATTATACTATTTTTGTCTATTAATTCAATTTTTATGGTAGTTTTATGTTTTTCCCATCCTTTTAATGGATTTTCACTATATAATTGTTCTAATTTTTTCTTAACTATTTCTATCTTATTTATTGAAAATATAGTTATTTCTGTTTTATTTATCGAGAATACTACTAATTCTATTGTATCTTCAGCGTTTTTTATATTTTCTAACTTTTGTGTAATTTTTTCACTTCCTTTTATCCAATCAGTTTTCTTTCTTATTTTATTATTAACTCTTTTTGCTCTTACTTTCTGTTTACATGGTGTTGTGAACCACCAATCGTTTCTAGTTATTATATGTGGGTATAGTTTATCTAAAAATGGCATTCCTAAAAGTATATCTTTTGACGTTAGTTCATAATTATAAATTTCTTCTATTGTCAATATCTTATCCCATATTTGTGCTTTTACATTCCTAGCTTTATAAGTAATTAAGCTTCCTTCATTATTAAATCCTTTAACTACTATTGGTATTTTTAATTTATTCCATTTACTTTCTGGTAAGCAATTATATCTACATAAATTAGCTTCTGCTCCTGTATCTATCATAGGCATATAATATCTACTGTAATATCCTTCCACTACTATCTTCATTAATACATATATTTTCATTTTATGTTAAGGCTCTTCTTAAGAATAATCTTTCCCTATTATATGTTATGGCTAATTGTGTATGTTCTATATTATATGGTTTTACTTGTTCTAACCATTTTATTCCTAATATTATATCTGCTTTTTGCATTTCTTCTTTTACTTCAAATTCTATTTTTATTTTTCTAATTCCTCCTATTATTATTTCTTTTTCTGCTATATCTTTACTATTTATTAAACTTCTCGGTAGATCTGGGCATATATCATTATCAGTTTTTATTTCTTCATTCTTTACTAAACATTTTGCTATATAATTTTCTTCTTGTCCTGTGTTTAATAATATTAAATATTCTTTTTCATTTATTTTTCCTGTTATGTAATATTGATTTAGGTTAATTATTGGATTTGTTTCATAACTCATTCTTTTTGATGAGGTTAATGATTCTGGTTTTTCATCAGCTATTCTTTTTGTTGTACTTATTCTATCATTTACTATTTCTAAATTTTCTTCTATATCTATGTCTCTATAGCTATAATCATTATAATCTATTGTTTTTACAATTTGTTCAAATGGGCTATCTATTTGTATCTTGTTAATCTTATTTTTCCCTGTTATTTTATGTTTTGTTGTTAATACATATAAATTTTTACATCTCGCTGTAAATATTTTACTTCCTGGGTTAATTCTACTCCTGATATCTTCCAATATAATACTAATGATTTATCTATATTCCTATCTGTTACTGCTACTGAATAATTTGCACTTATTATAAATTTAAATTTTTGGTATATTAAATTTCCTTTTACGGCAGTTATTATGCTTTTTTCTATAGGTTTTATAATTCTATCATCTGCTAAATATAATTCTATTGGTGTATCTATTCCTTCTCTAAAACATGCTTTTATTAATATTTTTGTACCTCCAAGGTGTACATATTTTATTGGATCTCCTTTACTTTTTATATCATTTATTTCTTTATTAATTATTCTTTTTGTTACTAGTGGTATACTAGATTTTCCTTTTGCATATCTACAGTCTATTACATGTTCTTTTTGGCATACTACATAATATTCATCTTTTTTCCTACTAAAAATATTTTTTATTGTTGGCATTTTAAATATTTTTTCTACACTTAAATCTAACTCTTTTCCTTTTATTTCATCAAATATATTACTGTCAAATATTATCTTTTGTTCTGTTCCTTCGTCATTTAAATATTCTTCCTTTGTTATTATTTTTATATCTTCTTCAGTCATTTAATTCATTTATCTCACTATCTATTTCAGTATCTGTTTCGTTTTCTGAAATTTCATATATACTATCTTCACTTTCTAGTTCATAATCTATATAATCTATTTGCATATATTCTGTATTTTCTATTTTTATTTCTGATATTTGTTTATTTTTTGGATTTTTGGGTAATTTACAATCTCTAGCTAAATGTCCTAACTTTCCACAATTATAACATGTACATTCTTTTATAGATATTTTCTTTCTATATGGTCTTTTATTTTTATAATTTTTTACATAATATCTTTTTCTTGGTTTCTTATATTTATATTTTGATTTTTTATATTTCTTATATTTCTTATGTCTTTTTCTTTTCTTATAATATCTTTCTTCGCATCTAAATTGCGGTGCTATTTTATTTTTGCAACATGCTAAATTCCTTATTAATGTTTTTTCCATTTTAATTCTTCTCTATATTTTTCACATAAATTTCTATACCATTGGTGTAAGAATTTTATTCTAGCTCCTAATGTATCTACTATTTTTGCTTCTTCCCAACTTTTTATTATTTTTGAACTAAATGGTTCGGGTAATTTATTAAAATATAATTTTCTTATTTCTTTACTTTCTTCTATGCTATATGCTCCTTTATAATAATATTCTTTAAATGCACAAGTATATTCATCTATATAACACATATTACATATTGTTAATTTTATCATTAAATTCCTATTTGTATCTTTTTCTTCATCTTGTTCTTCTTCTAATGTTGTCATACTACCAAATTCATTTTTTATAGCTGTTTCATATTTTTTCAATAATTCTATAGGTGTTAGTTTAGTTGTTGTTGATGATGTTCCTTCCATAGGTTTATTAGTTCTTAATACTTTTTTACTATTTTCAGTTAAATTTGTAAACCATAATTTTACTGATCCTATTAGTGTTTTTTCTATATATTTTGGTGCATCTGTTATGTTTATATTATTGTCTAATAATTGTTTTGTCATATATCCTATCCATAATTGTATTGTTTTTTCTGTATCTATTACACAGTCTAGATCTAAAAAGTTATAATTTTTATTAACTATTTGTTTTGGTGTCCATTTGTCATTATATCTTTTAAATTTATTTTTATAATATATAGGTTTTCTTATTTCTGTTGTTTTAGGTATTATATTTTCATCTTCTTTTTTATCAAGAGTATTTATTTCTGTATTGGTGTTTTCTAAGTTTTCTTTATTAATTTTTTCTTGTTTTTCGTTAATTTCTAAATCTTTTATATTTGTTAATATTTTCGTATATGTTTCACTATCTTCTGAATCATAATTATCTGTCTCTTCAACCTCTATATTATTTATTTCTAATTTTTCTTTAAATTGATTTATCTCGTTTATTAATTTTTGTTCTTTATCTTTTTCTTGTTTTTCTTTTTGTCTTTGTTTGTATAAATCTTTTAACATTTGTAGTTCTTTTTCTAATTCAGCAATTCTACTATTTTTAGTTTCTTCTATTTTTCGTATTTCTTCCGTAGTTTGTTGTTTAATTTTTTCTATTTCCTTTTTTCTATCTATTTCTTCATTTTCTTTTTCTATTCTTACCATTGCTGTTAGTTTATCTTCTAATTTTAATTTTTCTTTTTCTAACATTAAATATAAATGTTTTCCTATTTTCTTATATCTTCTTCCTAGATTAGAAAATACTATTTTTATTTATGATCCTTCGTGATTTTCGTATATTTTTTCATCTATTATAAATTCTTCTTTATTCATTTTATTGTGAATAGTTCATGTTGATATATATATATATATATTCTAAACTATATATTTGAGATTCTAATTTTGATATTTCATCTTTTTGTGTATTTATTGAATTTTTACTAACTCCGGCAAATATATTATAATGTAGTCTTTCTTTTCTGATTTTTAATTCTTTACGTTTTTCAGAGATAAATTGTTTTAATTCTTTGTATTTTTGCTCTTTATTCATTTGAATTATATTTATAATATTTTGGTGGATATCTAAATCTAATTTTATCATAATTAGATGGTATATGTCTCATTCTTCTAGATTTTAAATGGATTATTAATTTTGCTTCAATACTAGATATTAATGTAATTAAATAGGCTAATCTTTGTGGATTTTCTTTCGTGTTATTTAGACTTATATATTCTGAATAATTACTAACTAAAGATTCTTTAATTTTTCTAAAAGCTTCTCTATTTTTAAATGGTCTTCTCATAATTAATCTAATAAATAACTAAATCTAACTTAACTAATTTAACTAATTCCAACATAGCTATTTTAACTAACTCTAACACGTATATCACTTCCGTATCTTCTAAATTACTGTGCTCTGATACCATTTGTAGGGGGGTGCGGATAACTAGGATAATAAATAGATTTAATAATCCATTTAAAATCTAGAAGAATGAGACTTATACCATCTAATTATGATAAAATTAGATTTAGATATCCATCAAAATATTATAAACATAATTCAAATGAATAAAAAGCAAAAATACAAAGAATTAAAATAATTTATCTCTGAAAAACGTAAATCTCGATCAATAGTTATTGAAATTTTTACCGAATGTGTAACTAGAATTCCAGCTATGTTCTGGAATAGGGGATAGATCACAAATAAAGAAACCTGAAGAAAGAGAAGGAAAAATGCATGAAAAACAAATACAGATTAGAGATTTTTTATGTGTGGTTTTCAGGGCGGAGCCCCTTTAACGAGGTGATTAGGTAAATAACTTTCGTCGAAAAATTATATCGCGCATATAGATAAAATGTTATTTTATTTGATTAAATATAAAGATTTGAACAATCTTTGCACATGTGTGGATTGTAGCTTAGCAGAGGTAGGCGTTCAGTGAAGGCCAAATGCGACCTGTTTAGGGGTTTGATCCCCAACGGTTGCAATCTGATTTATCTTTTTAATATTTTCAAACAAACTTCTATTTTATTGAACACTTCCTAAAATATTTAGCTCCGCCACCGATGATTTTGATAATTAAAGAACAAGATATTAGAAATTTTTTCTACCTGAGTTGTTCAGGATAAAGTGCAGATAGCAATTGATAGTGCAATCTTCCTAAAGCAGAACCAAATTATGCTAGTGATCATTGTTGTTTCACCAAGTAAATGAACAAGTGACTGGTTAAGAGCAATGATACGTACGAGACGTCAAGATTTTATTTAAAGAACCATATACTTGAAGTCTATTTTCTCGAGTTTTTCATATATAAAATTTAATATATTTTCTCTATCTCAATTTGTATGACAATTTTCACTTTTTGACTTTTACAAGTAGTCGTAATAATTTATAATTTAAAATACTTTTTTAAAAATATAAAAATTTACTAGAAAGAAATAACTCATTTAAACCTTAAAATCTTAACGCCACACAGAAATTGAGACATCTGTGTACTCCTTTTGTTCTTAGATAAGTGATGTTTTAACCTTTTCATTTTCAAATCTAGTGATATTTTACAATTTCGAAGTATCTTATGCTTCCAGAATTAGTCTCTTTTTAATACATGGAGTTCTACATTATTAAAGAATTACTTTTTTATTCAAGACATTTAATTAAGATTAAGTTAGTAAAAATACTTTTTATTTTTTATAAAATAAATATTTTTTAAAAAGTGCACTCAAACTAAAAATATCACTTATTTTAAAAATAAAAAAATATGATATATACACATGTTAGAAAATTTTAGTAGAGGTTTTATGCTTCAGCCGGCCCTGGGTGCGGCATTAGTAACGCTAGGATTGTGGTAACAATTGGTCCCTACAAACAAAACAATGTAGGACAGTAGTAAAATTATAATGTCAGAAAATGACCAACATCTTCAGAAGATTAAACGATTCTATGATCTGTTATTCTAGCCCATGCATGATGTCAACAACCAAAATTGCAATATCAAATAGATTAACATGAACCTCAAGAAGGCATATTCGGGAATGTCAAAAATATCTAAAGTGGATTTTTTTGGAAGAATAAGTATCATAGTTTTCTAGTTAAATTTCTAGAATAGTCTAGTTAGTGAAACATAGGTTCTAGATAAGTTTCTAGGGGCTTTGGACTGTAGGTGACAAAAGAGTTTTAAAATGAGGTGTAGGTGACACAGGTCTTAATTATTAGGTGAAGGTGACAATTACTTTATTATGGATTAAGAAAGTT
Source organism: Capsicum baccatum var. pendulum (assembly GCA_030864225.1). Classification (NCBI taxonomy): domain Eukaryota; kingdom Viridiplantae; phylum Streptophyta; class Magnoliopsida; order Solanales; family Solanaceae; genus Capsicum; species Capsicum baccatum. The sequence goes on along the minus strand of CM061556.1, from coordinate 235,581,494 downwards.
GGAGAAGTTTGAAAATAACCCACAAGTTTTTAAATTTACACTTTGATTCAAATATTAGTTAATATAATAGAAAATGGAGGGAAAAAAGGCGCGTTTCTCTCTCTTCTCATCCGTTGTTGTTTTCTCTCTCTTCACGATTATTGTTGTTCATTGTTGCTGCTTTTGCTTTATTCATCATCTTCTGCTTCATTATCATCATCTTCTACTTTATTATCATCTTCATCTTCTTCTTGTCAACCATTGTTGTTGTTGTTACTGCTACTGTTGCTATTTTATCAAATTCTTAGGTCAAATTTTGTTTCGAATATCACCACTTTTCACTTTGACATTACTTCATAGGAGACCCGGCAAGTTAAATTATGATTTTTAATAGAATTTGTCATCTGAGTTACAAAGTTACTGCTATTTTTTCCAACAATGGATAGAAGCCGATCATAAATCCAACATAAGTGTCCACAATTTAAACAGATCATTCATTTGGTGCATTAGATAAGTAATCTGTTGCAACAGAAGATATATCTATTGCAACAATGTAGTTATCTGTTGCATCAGACTGATTATCTATTACATCAGACTGATTATCTGTTGCATCAGACTGATTATCTGTTGCATCAGACTGATTAATCTGTTTGGAACAACACAAATCAGCCCCTGCCACAAACCCAACAAATAACCAATATGTTTTGCTATTGCTACTGGATTCAAAATTATTTCTTACGTCCAATTGTCGACTTGTTTGTTGAGAATATAATAGACAGAATGGAAATTAAATACTCCCTCAGTCTCAAATTGCCCGTCCCAAATTTTCTAATTTGATTTGTCATTTTGCTTGTCTTTTTTTATTAATCAAGAAGAGATAATTTTTTTTTTCATGTTTTACCCTTTGGATTAATCACTTTTTCTTCAATTTAAAATGTAAACATCATTTAATAGAGGTATTATGGTAAACTAGGCATGTTATTAATTATTTTTCTTAATCAATGTGCCATCTCAATTTGGGATGGGTAGGGTAATTTGAGACGGAGGGAGTTATCTACTGAAACCGACTAGTTATTTGTTGTAACACATGAGTAATCTGTTTGGAACAACATAAATCAGCCTCTACCTCAAACCTAACAGATAAATCTTAAATCTCTCTATTGCTACTGGATTCAAAATTACTCCTTACATTCAATCGTCGACATGTTTGTTGAGACGATAATAGACATAATGAAAATGAAATATGAATTAAAATGGTCAAAGTTGATCAAACATAATTTTTTTATTAAACTAAAACAATTAAAAATATATATACAGACTTAAAAAGAAAGAAAAAAAATCTAATTATTATTAATAGATTCTTCATGATTATTATTATTATCACCAACCGCATCTTCGACAAGCAGCAACAACGTCCTTCTTATCCTGCAGATCTCCCGCAACATCCTTACTCTGACATCGACCAACTCCCACTGTATATCATGTACCTACCTCTGCAGTTCCTATACGTCGTCTCGTAAAATAGCGACATCCCACACTGGAACGCCCATATCTAGAACATGTATAAATTGACAAAAAATGCAAAAACAAAAGTAAAGAAAAGAATTCGAAAGTAATACAACGTATATTTACACAGAAAATAAGAAAAAAACTTACCATCGATAGGAAAAAACAATCAAGTTCTTGAAGAGAAAGTAATTGAAGGTGTAATATGAAAGACAAGAGCAAGAAATAAGTAGATATGTGTAGTATAATGAATGAGTAAGGAGGGACCTATTTATAGAAAATTGAATTTGAATGAGTTAGGCAAAAAGGCGCGATTGTTCACCTCCATTTATTAATACTGGTGACTTTTTGATTACTGTGGAAAGTTGTGACTTGATAAAATTCTTTCTGGTAACCATTTTTTTGAGTTATGGCAACAGATTATATATCTGTTGCAATTGATAATATATTTGTTGCAATATATATCTTTTAAATAATCATCATATCTTTATCTTTAATCCAAATTCGGTGACTTTTTTATTATATAAATTAAAAAAATGGATTCAAAAATAAAAAGACGCGACTGCTCATCTTCATTTATTAATACTAGTGGCTTTTTGATTACTGTGGAAAGTTGTGACTTGATAAGTTCTTTTCAGTAAAAGTGTTTTTGAGTTCCAACAGGTATACCATTTGTTGCAACAAATCTACAATCAGTTGCATTAAATAATAAATCTGTTGCACATATAAGCTATCTTTTTTAATAATCAACATATCTTTAATCCAAATTTGGTGACTTTTATTATATAAATTAAAAAAAAGATTTAAAAATAAATATGTCGAAGAGTCATGATCAATTATTAAAATTAAATAACCGTTTAGTTACAGTTATAAATTGTGTTTATCATTTATTTTCTTATTATTTATTTACGAACTGTTTTTCATATTAAATAATTGGAAAGTCATGTCTTTTCACCCTCTCAATAACAATAACCCTTTTTTAATTAATAACCACCCGTTGCAATATATAATCGATTTGTCGCATCAGATTAACCTCTGTCGACATGTTCAGAATAAGGAATAAGCAAGAATGATAATTAAATACTAACTAAGAATTAAAAATTCAAAGTCGACCACCAAACATAGATTTTTGAATCCCTTGGGTAGATCCAATATACAAAAGGAGGAAAATACCTACATACACTAAAAGAAAAAAAACACAACCTAATTATTACTACTACTATTATTATTATGACTATTAGTATTGTCAACCAGACAATTTTCATCCGGCAGCAGCAGGGCCATCTCACCCTTGTTCCGAACTCGGCCAAATCCCCCTGGAGTTCATCAAACTTCTTTTGAAGTTCTTGTAAGGACTCGATATGAATCTTCTTGTACGAATCTGGATCATCCATATTTGTAAGTGTAGTAGAATGAACGAGTAAGGAGAGACCTATTTATAAATAATTGAATTGGAAGGGGTTAGTCAAACAAAAAGCCACAACTATTCATATCCCTAAATTAAATAAAATTGATGACTTGTCAAACAAAAAGTCACAACTGTTCAAATCCCTAAATTAAATAAAACTGATGAATTTTCAAATATATAAATTAAAAAAGAACAGATCTAAATACAACATCTTATCCTTTTATTGTATTTCAAAAAGAAAAAATTACTTTAAAATAAATCTAACAGATGAGTAATCTATTGCAAAATATATTTCATCTGTCAAATAACTTACAATATATTGACAATCTATTGCAACTGATGGATATATCAGTTTATTTTTTCAACAGATGTGGCATCTGTTGCAACTTGCTAGTCATCTATTTATACAATTTAAGCCAAAGATGGACTAGGAAGAATAAGGTGCGTACAGATGGATCCACTATCATATGTGTGTGAGTTAAGTAGTATTACTAATAAGGTCACCGGGACAACACACACAAAATATAATGTTTTTGTGAATACAATTTTTAACCGATTAGGCACTGATTATTCAAATAAGATCCTGCATTGTACAGTTAAATTTGATGGGTTCGAATTGATATGGCTGAGGGCCTCATGGAGATGGTGCAGATACCCTGTTACGAATTACTGACAGTTGTTACTTGTGTTTATGCATGTCAAGTTTTGAGAAGGGATCAATATTTTATGTCATTGCAGAGAATCAATAGCGATTAGACTTAAGTTTAAGTGTGCATTGGACTTTGAGAACACCTTCGAAGCCTTGTACTGCATAAAATAAGAATGAAAAACCAATAGAAATTCTCCTAGGCCAAATTTATATGGAAGGGTTGATCGAGAAGATAATTATACGCCAGAAAGAGCCGAAGGAGAATGCCTGCGAGGGAAAGGGGAGTCGATAAAAGACTATATCATCTTAGAGCTAGTTGAAGAAGAGACATAGGGTAGAAAGTAACTTCTAGCGAATCTGGCTGAAGGAATTATCTTAAAACATGAGAAATCGGAATCAAGTGCAAATATGAAAGTATATCCAATAATGTAAATTCATTTGTTCTCTCTAAAAGAAAAATAATGCAGATGGACACTTTACTAACGAGCTACGACTAGGTAGCATGGTTGGAATTATCACGTAGATCGAAAATAGCAGAAGACTAAAAAGCAGCCTTAAGGGCATCGAGGGTTGAAACGATGTACAGTAATTCTAGAAAACTTGCGCCAACAACAACTGCAGTTAAAGTAAGGAATCTAAGCTAAGCAAACAGTTTTTGAATTATAAATTGGATATCATGCCTTCTTGTTTGTGGTTCCGATTAGGTCCACTGCTGTTGACCTGATCGAAACCACAAATGTGATTGAAAGGCAAATTGAGTATTATTACTTCCATAGCAATATGGTTATAATTGATTGTGTTTTATATCCTTATCATGCTTTCAACATTTCTTGGACATGATTAGAGGCTTGCTCTAGTTTGTGAATTTTGATAATTTTCAAGCTTGTTGATTCTGTATTCAAGCTGGTCGTTTTCATCTTCAAAGTTGGTATAGAGCTCCTGATCACTTGTGAGCTCGATCAGGAATACTACCTTCAAAGTTGTGGCATTAAAGAAGACCTTTATAACAGTTTCTTCATAAGCCTTAAAACATGGAGGGTTGCTGTGTTTATTTTAGGTCAAAATGTGTTGATGCACACTGAAGATGTGGTCTCAACAGTTGAACAACACACTTTAATCAAGTGTTGCTCAATGAAGCTTGCTCAACCAATTTGATAAATTAATGAGCAAGGAGTTACATAGCGTGTGATCTAAACTGACTCTACCAAGCCTATCAAATGTTACATAACTCCAGGCTCATTACCCTATCAAAAAAATTTGACCGACTTAGTGCACAAATCAAACGAGTTCAATCTCTCAGCCATTCTGTTGATCGCTCTTATCCAATATTGATTACAAGATATCTGCTATGCAAAAGTCTACACCGGTGACATAAATGCTTGCCAGGGCGCAAATCTTCAGAAGGCATCAATAGTATCTCTCAATATCAAGTGATATTAAGAGATTCCTGATGATAGGCGAAATTACGCGCCTATATCAATATATTTTGCCCATATTTTAGCCTAGTTTTGAGAACAAATTATATATTTCATGCACTTTTAGTCCTTTTTCCTATAAATGAGCTAACGAACATGATTAGTAAAGTTTCAGGTATAAATGATGCAAAATACAGCATTTTATGGCTTACTTGACGCAAAAGAAAGCTCACAAAGGAAGGGAAGAAAGTCTACACGCCTAAGGACCAAAACTGCAGCATGGAAAATCTGTCTCGGGCTAAAACAACATTTCTGAAGACTTTGGGGACTTACAGACACAAAGCTGGATTTTGATAATGATACATTAACCTAGTACAATTGGGTTATGTATTTCATTAGTTTATTTGGATTATGATAATGTTACATTAACCTAGTACATTTAGGTTAAGTATTCCATTAGCCTAGTAGGATTTGGTTATTTGTTTCATTAGCGTAGTAGGAGTAGGATATGGGTATTATAAATACCCTATCATGCTAGAGATTTTTAAAAAAGTCCTCCCTTAGTGGAGAGGCAAGTCCTCCCTTAGTGGAGAGACACATTCTACTTCTCAATTACAACTCTTCTAATCTTTCCATTAATTCTATTTTTCTTCTTCTATTCATCTATTCAATTCTTAATTTCCGCAACAAGAGAAACGTTACTTGCTAAGAAAACACGCCTCACGCCTATCACTTGATCTACACGCCATTACACAATATCGTGATATAATAACAATGTCAATCGTGATCTCCTTCACATTCATGGGTAACTAAACCTCTCTGTTGGGGTTATGGAAGCCGAATGAGATACTATCTATTGCTGTGAGTTTGTGAGTTCGTGACACGTATATTGCTTATATCATTATTCTCTTCATCCTAATCTACATTCTTTGCGGTTGAAAACGCAAGAATATGCCAGTCTAACATTTAACTTGTTCGAGAGAAAGGTTATTTGTCTGGAAAAGAGATAATGTCAAGGTAGTAGGACACCCTTTCCTATTAAAAAGCTAGTGCCGTAACTGGACTAACCTCTTGGAGAATTCGTACCGTTAGACACGCTTTAATCTCGAGAGAGTTAAAGTGAAATTGTCCTTGTTCAGGTCGAGAGACGCTTGGATTTACCATCGACTACAATTCTCTATAAGCACATGCATGTCACAACTCTACACACTCATAGCCAATAGAGACGTATACCTCAGAAGGTGGACATAACCCCAACGCTTCAATTCTCATTGTTTACAATCTACGTAACAATCTCTCTTTTTACTTTATTAATTTCAGCTTTTGTTTACATTACTTGCACAACAAGAATTCCCCCTTCTTACGAGACTTGCACCAAAAGTTTAGTAATTTTACTTACTTGTTGGCCAAGCTATTCCCTGTGGGATCGATACCCAACCCAGGTTGGGTTCTATATTTGCTAACGACCGCTTTACACTCCCACGAGAGCTGTAGATTGAGCGTTATCAAAAATTGGCGCCGTTGCCGGGGAATACGAGTGTCAATTAAGTTCGTGATAATTACTAGACCCTTTGGTCAAAGATTCTCATACTTTTACTTTTAGTTGTTGATTTTTTTTTTTTTTTACGTTTATTCAGTGCATCAATGGAGGCACAACGTGAAATTGAAAGGAAGGCTGCTCAAGTGCATCAACAGAATATTGATAACCGTAGGCGAGCAACAAATCCTAAGGATGAGGATCTGGGTGATGAAGAGCTACTAACTGCTGAAATGGCGGCACCCATGCAAAGGAGAGATCGCCAAGAGCGATTTAGGCCCGAACGCTGAGCTGTGCACATACCGTTTGATGATGATGATGATGATCTTGATGGAGCTGGTGCCACAGGAGCTATTATTCTTCCGCCATTGGCACCGGGAGCAAAGTTCAATATCACTAGCGCCATGATTCAGCTTTTGCAACTCAAGGGATTATTTGGTGGACTAGCAGGCGATAATCCGAATATGTATCTGATCAACTTTATTTCTACATGAAAGTCATTCGACAATCCTGGTGTTGGACAGAATGCAATTCGATTACGTCTATTTCCATTGTCTCTGTCTGGGGAGGCAACTATGTGGTTGAATGGGTTGACTCCTGATTCTATTACAAATTGGAGGCAATTGAGAGACGCTTTCCTAGAAAGATTCTTTCCGCCATCCAAAAGAGCACAATTGAGAGATGAAATTAGCAACTTCCATCAGCTTCCAACTGAAGCACTTCATGAAACATGGGAGAGGTTCAAGACAAAGCTAGCGAGATGCCCAAACCATCACATGACTAATGTTCACCTTATGGAGATCTTGTATAGAGCCTTGAATTCAATAACTAAACCAGTGGTGGACAACGCAACTGGAGGTTCTTTCATGGACCTCACCTTTGGTCAAGAAAGTAATATGCTAGATCGCATGACAAAGCAAAGTAGAGCTTGGCATACCAGGGATTCTGAGGTAGCATGCCCCACTTTATCTATTGACATGACTGCAGACCAACGAAGAAGAGAAGAAGAACGTGATCAAGATATGGTGCACATGAAAACCCAAATGGATCTTCTTACAAAGCAACTATTAGGGAAGACTGAAAAAGTGAAAGCTATTGCGTCAAAAGGAAGAGACGAATCTGATTCGGAAGAGGAGGCCAACTACTTGAACAATCAGGGGGATTTCCGAGGGAATACCCAAGGAAACCAAGGGCGGAACTATTATGATAAATCTGGAAGCAAAGACCAAGGTAGTTGGAAGAACACAAATGAAAAGAGTGGTTTGTACGTTCCCCCTGGAAGACGTGACACCACCACATCTAATTCTAGAAGTATGGAGGACATGATGGCTAAATTATTGAAAGGAGTGGAAGCAACGAGCGCGGGAGTAACGGAGGTAATTAATGATTTGTCCGCCATGAAACAATTAGTAGATTCACACTCCACTTCAATTAGACAACTAGAGCAACAATTCAGTCAACTTTCAGCAGCACTCAACCAAAGAAAGCCCGACACTTTACCTAGCGATACTGTGCAAAACCCAAGGAATGATGGGTCATGCATGGACATCACTACCAGAAGTGGCAAGGTGATGGAAACTTCAGCAAAAGGCAAGAAAGTGATTGACGAAGTTGCGGACATGAATGACAATGCAAAAGGAGAAGATGCCGCAGCAACTACTCCTGCCGTCAAGGACGCCACATCCAGCGCTGTGAAGCCTGAAAAAGTGGAAAGACGGAATCAAGAGGAGAAGAAAACCGTGGAGAGAACACTTCCATACCCACCACCACCTTTTCCCCAAAGATTGAAGAAGGTGGCAGATGACACAAAGTTCAGCAAATTCATGACTATGCTCAAGCAGCTGACCATTAATGTTCCATTGGTGGAGGCACTTGAACAAATGCCTGGATATGCGAAGTTTATGAAGGACCTATTGACAAAGAAGCGGGCAGCAAGTTATGAGTTGGCGGATAATGTTCATCATTGTAGTGCAATCGCTACAAGGTCGCTAGTTCAAAAGAAGGCAGATCCTGGAGCTTTCACTATTCCTTGCACAATTGGATCGTTGGATTTTGCTAAGGCATTGTGCGATCTAGGTGCTAGCATCAATTTGATGCCACTATCCATCTACAAGAAGTTGGGGCTAGGCGATCCGACACCAACAAATATGAGGCTCGTGATGGCTGATAGGTCGGTAAAACGACCTGTGGGTATCTTGAATGATGTGTTGGTGAAAGTTTCTTCATTCATTTTTCCTGCAGACTTTGTTATTCTGGATTGTAAGGGGGATTCTGAAGTTCCCATAATCTTGGGACGTCCCTTCCTTGCAACTGGAAGTGTGCTTATTGACATGAAAGATAATGAGCTTTTGTTTCAAATTAATGACGAAGTGGTACGGTTTGATATATGCAAAAAAATGAAGCAGCCCAGCGATTTGAATGAGTTATCTGTAGCTGATGTTCATCAAGAGGATATGAAAGCATAATCTATAGAGAAACAGCCTCTTGTTGAGCCATTGACTGCTGCGCCACTGAATGTTGAGCATAAGGATAATGAAGATTATGAAGAACTTATGGGTGCTCTAACAGAAATAGAGTCTTATACTCCTAAGCAACCGGATTGTGATCTCAAGAATCAACCAACAACGAAGACTCCCATTGACGAGCCACCAATGCTAGAATCACAAGAGCTCCCCGACTATCTAAGGTATGTGTTCTTAGAAAGTAGAAATATACTTCCGGAGAGAGCAGATGATTTAAGTGAACAGCACGTAGAAGCTCTCATCTCTGCTCTGAAGAGATACAAGAGAGCTATGGGTTGGACTATTGATGATATAATTGGTGACTCTCCGGAGAAACGTATGAGCCATCTTGAAGAAGATCGCATGCCCACAGGTAAGCCTCATTGTCGTCTAAATCCTTTTAGAAAATGATCCATCACTTACCTCGACGAAGTCTGAGTACTCGAGGTAACCATGTCGTGACACGACAATAAATAAGGCGCTAGATGGGAGGCAACCCATCGTTTTATCATTTTATCGTTTTATCTTTTATCGTTTTTCCTTTCATTCTAGTACTTGTTTTGTTTTGCTAAATAAAAAATCCAAAAATAAGAGTCGTGCCACGACCAAAACTAAGGCACTTGGTGGGAGGCAACCCATCGTACTAATCGTTTTTGTTTGGTTTTGAGCAAAAATAGGTGCAAGAAGTATTCAACGAGGAGATTGATTTCAATTGACGATTTGGACGCATTGTATGGTAAAGTTGGTAAGTTAGGAATGGTGATGCATAAGGCTATGGATCGAGCATTTCTCACGCCAAAATAGGCATCGAGAAAGGCTAGGCCTTGGTAAAACTAGGCCATGAACGATGCACAACCTATCCTATAGCCTAAGGTCTCGGAATCTAGTGTGCTATACACTATGCGCCGCCTATTCCTAGGTATGCTTTTGACTATGCGCCGCCTATACTATGGCATTTGGTCTCAGTATCTCATATGCCATAGACTATGCGGCGCATGTGTCTACAAATGCCATAGACTATGCAGCGCATATGTCCCATTATGCTATAGACAATGCGCCGCATCTGTCATGACTATGCCAAGCATTATGCGCCGCATATGTAGCATTTTTGTCTCCAAAACCGATTGTAAATGGGTCATAACCCGACCTATTCTCTTCCTATATAAAGGGGAATTAGTCTTGAAACATAACCACACTAAAAATTGACCCAAAGGCGCCGCACATCCATCCACATCATCTCAAAACTTCTCTTTGTGCTCTTCCAATTCACAAGAACATCTCCAAAGGCTTCAATCACGTAAGTACTCTTTTATTCTTCATCTATTTCTAGTAAGTACTACGTCCCTATGCCTATTATGAATTGCTACATATTCAAAGATCATTGGTGATGTTAATGTGTTTGGATTGTTGAATACACAACCATGTGAGTGAACATATACGTTAGGATAATCTTGACCGGTCTCCGACTTGAATTTGGTTTTAATAAGCATTGTTATACTATTTGCAGAATTGCCATGGCTTTGAACATTGCTTAAGCTTGTTACTTGGATACTTACATGTTAGACTATCTCGTTCATCGGGATAAGACTTATAGTTGCCTACCGACATAGGAGGTTGTGATTTTTGAAAATAACTATACCATGATGTAACCCCTATGTAGTAGTGTTGTTATACGTAACATGAACGTAGTGCAATGGCTGCCAGTAGTGATACATCACTGATCTTCTTGTCAGAAGATAGTTCCTAAAACGTATGTCGATGAATTCTGAGTAATCGATCACTTTCACCTCACTAGTTGGTGCCAACAACCTAAGTGTGGGGTGGTACCCCTACTGCCTGTGTATAGATTGTATCCATTGGGATTGTGCTACCACTAACACTATTTCTAGTCTCAGGTACAATGGAACCGAAATCAAGACAAGGGAAGGAAAAGGCTACCACTTCCCAAAAGAGCAAGAAAGCAAGGAGAACCCTCCTCGCTGCAAATACCTCGACTCCCGCCTGGAATTAAGTGGGATACTTATGCGGAACTTATGAGGATGATGATTCTTATGATGATCCCAACGCAAGGGGTATGTCCCCAGACATAGAGGAGGAGTCCGACTGACCAGGTTCCTCGTATTTATTTTCCACTGAGGACAGTGTCCCGACTAAGTATGGGGTGGTGGTATTGCATGCTATACTTCTCTATTCGCATCTATGTTTATTTGCTTTTGTTTCATTTTTGTTTCATTTTTTTAGTAGTTAAAATTTTTTTTAGCTTCGCATGAAATTATTTTGATAGGCAGCATGAGATTATAACAAGAGTATGTGCTACAATTGTGACTATTGAGACGTTTAGGCTCTATTTGTGACTCATTATGTGATATTGTGTGATTCAATTCCTTCACTTATTGGGTCGAGAGTCTATATTACTTCCAATCAAGTCGACCATGTGCCTTGTGTGTGTGAGATTAATAGTATCTTCTATGTTTGTGGCTGATGCTAGAACTTGCCTGGTATGTATGCAAAGCGAAAATAAGGAGTGTAAGTTTAGGATATGATTTAGGCATTTCTTTGGCAACCTATACATGTTTACCTTCAGTTTTACCTACCCATGGACATCATCCTAGTTAAACCCTTTTGAGCCTTTAGCCTATTTCTTGGACAACCTTGTATGTAAGCCTAATCCATTTCTTTCAAGACCGTACTTTGATCCAAATTCCTAAGTGCTTTAAAGTATAAAGTCATATGACGAAATAAGAGGAAATTGGGTGAGTATGATGCTTTAAATTGTAATGGTTCTTGAATGTGTTATGAAAAACAAAAAAGTGCTATCATAAGAGGTATGTTGTGAAAAGAAAAAGGAAAAGAAAGATGAAAAGTGAGTTGTGCTTAAAATTGAAAAACAAAAGATTAGAACAAAGGTGGAAGAATAAAAGAAAGAAAGGTTGAAAGAAAAAAGTGTCAATGATACAAAGTGATGTATTAAAGCGCTTAGGAGCTTAGTCACTATTCCTGGCCAAAATAGTCCTACCCGTCCCTTAGCCTACATTACAACCATCAAAAGACCTACTTGATCCTAATCTTAACATTCCGACATTTAGTGGAGTACTACACTAAGGGCAAGCCTATGGTCATCAGTTGCTACATATGACTTCTTTGTGAGAGCGAGAGCAAGGATATTTTGATACCCATGTTTGAAAAATATGCTATACTTGTGAGTGATTATGGGTAATATATGGTGAGACACACATGGTTGATGAGTTTTGGATAGTTGTATATGATTCTACGCACCTTAACGTTTGCATGCGAGTTGATCATCATCACGAGTCTATGCTAGAGGTTAAATTGTTTCTACTTATAATCGGAAAGCTACTCTTTGTTGATAATTGTTGTGCTTGTCTTGATAAATGTTTTGTGGTGTTGTTGTAAAAACCCTAAGTTGATGTTTAGAAGGACATGATATGTTGTTCGAGGACGAACAAAGCTCTAAGTGTGGGGTGTTGATGATAGGCGAAATTACGCGCCTATATCAATATATTTTGCCCATATTTTATCCTAGTTTTGAGAACAAATTATATATTTCATGCACTTTTAGTCCTTTTTCCTATAAATGAGCTAACGAACATGATTAGTAAAGTTTCAGGTATAAATGATGCAAAATACAGCATTTTATGGCTTACTTGACGCAAAAGAAAGCTCACAAAGGAAGGGAAGAAAGTCTACACGCCTAAGGACCAAAACTGCTGCATTGAAAATCTGTCGCGGGCTAAAATAGCATTTCTGAAGACTTTGGGGACTTACAGACACAAATCTGGATTTTGACAATGATACATTAACCTAGTACTATTGGGTTATGTATTTCATTAGTTTATTTGGATTATGATAATGTTACATTAACCTAGTACATTTAGGTTAAGTATTCCATTAGCCTAGTAGGATTTGGTTATTTGTTTCATTAGCGTAGTAGGAGTAGGATATGGGTATTATAAATACCCTATCATGCTAGAGATTTTTAAAAAAGTCCTCCCTTAGTGGAGAGGCAAGTCCTTCCTTAGTGGAGAGACACATTCTACTTCTCAATTACAACTCTTCTAATCTTTCCATTAATTCTATTTTTCTTCTTCTATTCATCTATTCAATTCTTAATTTCCGCAACAAGAGAAACGTTACTTGCTAAGGAAACACGCCTCACGCCTATCACTTGATCTACACGCCATTACGCAATATCGTGATATAATAATAATGTCAATCGTGATCTCCTTCGCATTCATGGGTAACTAAACCTCTCTGTTGGGGTTATGGAAGCCGAATGAGATACTATCTATTGCTGTGAGTTTGTGAGTTCGTGACACGTATATTGCTTATATCATTATTCTCTTCATCCTAATCTACATTCTTTGCGGTTGCAAATGCAAGAATACGTCAGTCTAACATTTAACTTGTTCGAGAGAAAGGTTATTTGTCTGGAAAAGAGATAATGTCAAGGTAGTAGGACACCCTTTCCTATTAAAAAGCTAGTGCCGTAACTGGACTAACCTCTTGGAGAATTCGTACCGTTAGACACGCTTTAAGCTCGAGAGAGTTAAAGTGAAATAGTCCTTGTTCAGGTCGAGAGACGCTTGGATTTACCATCGACTACAATTCTCTATAAGAACATGCATGTCACAACTCTACACACTCATAGCCAATAGAGACGTATACCTCAGAAGGTGGACATAACCCCAACGCTTCAATTCTCATTGTTTACAATCTACGTAACAATATCTCTTTTTACTTTATTAATTTCAGCTTTTGTTTACATTACTTGCACAACAAGAATTCCCCCTTCTTACGAGACTTGCACCAAAAGTTTAGTAATTTTACTTACTTGTTGGCCAAGCTATTCCCTGTGGGATCGATACCCAACCCAGGTTGGGTTCTATATTTGCTAACGACCGCTTTACACTCCCACGAGAGCTATAGATTGAGCGTTATCAATTCCTAGTCATGCCTTCTTAAGATGTTCGCTACATCAAGAATTTTTGTTGATGACAAGATATCTTTCATGCGAAAGTCTACACCGTCAGCAGAAATTCTTGCCAGAGCAAAAGTTTTCAGAAGGCATTATTAGTAATCTCTTAACCTCAAGGAAGTCTTGTACGAAAGTCTTCAGAAGACATTCAAAAATAATAAAGTTTTCAGCAATGACTACATATAATAACGACATTAACAACCTCACTAGATACACTACTAGTTCAAAAGAAAAGGCAGAAATATTTTCATTTGCATTCCTAGTTCGAATGCAAATAAAAATATTTTTGCCTTTTCTTTTGAACTAGGAGTGAATCTGGTGAGGTTGTTGGTGGTAATTATGTGTAGTCATTGTTGAAAACTTTCTTATTTTTTAATGTCTTCTGAAGACTTTAGTACAAGATTTCCTTGATGTTGAGAGATTACTAATAATGCCTTCTAAAGACTTTCTCTCTGGCAAGAATTTCTACTGACGGTGTAGATTTTTGCATGACAGATATTTTGTTATCAGCAGAAATTCTTGCCATAGGGAAAGTCTTGAGAAGGCATGACTAGTAATCTATCAATATCACTTGATATTAAGAGTTTACTATTGATTCCTTTTGAAGACCTGCGTCCTGGTAAGCATTTCTAGCGATGGTGTAGACTTTTGCATAGCGGATATTTTATCATCTATATTAGAGAAGAGCGATCAATAGAAAGGCTGAGAGATTAAGCTCATTTGATTTTTCCACTAACTCGAGCAATGTTTTTTGATAGGTTAATAAGTCTGGAGTTAGGTAACGTTTTATAGGTTTGGTAGAGTCGATTTAGATCAAACATTACGTAACTCCTTGATTATTAATTTATCATATTGGTTGAGCAAGCTGCATTAAGCAACGCTCGATAAAAGTGTATTGTTTAATTGTTAGGAATACATCTTCAATGTGCATCAACACATTTTGACCTAAACAAACACAGTGACCCTCCATGCATCCTTTAAGGATTTTGAAAAAGAGTTTTGTAGGCCTTTTTCGATGCCACAACTTTGAAGGTAGTGTTCCTGATTAAGATCACAAGAGATCAGGAACTCTTGAACAATTTCGAAGACAACAACAAGTTTGAATACAGAATCAGCAAGCTGGAGGCAAGCTTGAAAATTATTGAAATTCTCAAACTAGAGCAAGCCTCTAATCTTTTCCAAGAAATGTTAAAAGCATGATAAGGCTATAAAACACAATCAATTATAACCATATTGCTATGGAAGTGATGATACTCAATTTTCCTTTCAATCACGCTTGTGGTTCCGATCAGGTTAATAGCAGTGGACCTAATCAAAACCACAAACAAGAAGGCATGGGATGCAATTTAAAATTCAGAAATTGTCGCCTTCTCTTAGATTCTTTACTTTAACTGTAGTTTTTGTTGGCACAAGTTTTCTAGACTTAATGTACATCATTTCAACCCTCGATGCCCTTAAGTCTGCTTTCTTAGCCTTCTGCTATTTTCTATCTAGGTGATAATCCCGACCATGCTACCTAGTCACAACTCCCTAGCAAAGTGACCATCTGCACTAATTTTTTCTTAGAGAGACAACAAATGAATTTACATTATCGGATACACTTTCATATTTGCACTTGATACAAATTTCTCATGTTGTAAGATAATTCCATCGGCCAGATTCACTAGAAGTTACTTTCTACCTTATGTCTCTTCTTCAATTAGCTCTCAGATGATATAATCTTTCATCAACCACCCATTTTCCATCGAATGCATTGTCTTACCATACTAACTATCGTATAATCATCACCTCGAGCAACCCAACTATATAAATTTGGGCTAGGGCAATAACTATATTGGTTTTTCATTCTTGTTAGATGTAGTGCTAGGTTTCAAAGGCCTTCTCTTAGTCCAATGCATCCTAAAAGTTAGTACAATCACTACTGAATCTCTTTACAATGACACCAAAACTAGATCCCTTCATAATGCTTGATAAATAAACATGAACAACAATCGACATTAAATCTTAACAGGGTATTAGAACTATATTCATGGTCCCTCAGCCTTATCAATTCAGACCTACCAAACTTAACTGTAAAATTACAGATATCTTGTTTGAATGATCTATGACTAATCGATAAAAACAACATTCACAAAATCAGTGTACTCTATGTATGTTTCCACGATAACATTATTAGTAATACATACTTCCCATATATGAAGTGGTTCCATCTACATGCAGCTTATTTCTTCGAACCCATCTTTACTGCAGGCTCTTTTGATGGTTAGGCAAAAGTTGATCGACTTTTAGTTCCTTTTATTTACAAAGAAGAGGGAAAAATTAATGTCACAGGAAGAACATTATCCATCTGTTACAACAGATGTAGAGTCTGTTGCATATGATGAGGAGTACGTTGCATCATATGAGGAGTTTGTTACATCAGATGTGGAGTCTGATGCAATATATCTAGAGTCTATTGGAATACATCAAACCATCTTTGCTGGTGGTTTGATTTGTTCCAATATTTACTCCATCTGTTGCAACATCAACAACAACATAAACTACAAAGAAACAATAAATAAAAAACATCAACAACAAAGAAAACAACAATATTTGTTCCAACAATATCATCAACAATAAAGAACCAACATCCTATGGTCCAAAACCATCAACAACACCACACCACAAGTTCCAACAATGCCAACCCCATCAACGACATCAATAACACTATCAACAATAAAGAAACAAATAAAATACATACAAAAAAAGATACTGCCAATAAGACTTTTAAACTTCTCCCAACAGAAGACTTTTTTTGCATATTATAATAAAAATTCTCGGTCGTTTATTCAACAATTAAAAGTTCTTTCAAAATTTTTAAATAAATATGATAAGGGTTAATGGTAATTAAATAAAAAATAAATTTAAATAACTTTTAAAGAAGAAGATGAGAAAGAAAGAGCAATAGTGAACCATACCTTAATGTCAAAAGGGGATCAAAACAACAAATTTAGTCGAGGAATCTAAGATATGAATCGGTTTAGATCTGAAAGGATCTTTATGAGAAAGAGGAGAGAAAAAAGTTGGTGATAACCCTAAAGAGGAGAGAAAGAAAAAGATGAGAGACGAATAAAATAAATTTAGAGTTGAAGGAGAGATGAGATAATTCTAATTTCTAGATGTACTACCCTTAATATTAAATGACTAAAAAAAGTGTATTTATTCAAATTTATATTTTCAAAGCATAATTAATAAGACTAATTTGCTAAAATAAACCCCTAATTAATATTTTCTTAATGGGTGTGCCAAGTCAATAGGGGTCAACTAATATGAAACAAAGAAAGTATTAGAGGTTTCAATATTCATTAATAATTTGAGGGGCACGAGGAAGAAAATGAGTGACATTGAAAAGACAAGAAAACACTATTAATGAGATTTTTAAGTTATCCAAGAAACATTTTTTACCGCCTTTAGTAGTACTACTTTATCTACTCGGACAGAAGCTTGCTTTAAAATTCAAAGAAAAAAGATTTTCAAACAGCTATGTCGTTTGTTGCAACAAATATAAATATCTATTTGAAAAATTGCAACAGCTCAGTTATCAGTGACAACAGATGCAAAAGTCCATTTGATAACTAAATGATATATGTCATCTGTTACAATAGATATCAATATCTGTTTGAAAATTTCCAACAGCTCAATCATCTATCACAACAGATGAAAATGTCTTTTTGACAATTAAATCAGATATGTCATCTGTTGCAACATATATGATTATCTGTTTGAAAATATCTAACAACTCAGTCATTTGTTACAACAAATTTCATTGCAATTGATTTAGGTGTAATAAGGAATGAATGAATGAGTTCACATGGTCTATAACAACTTTAATTGAGTCGTTGCATTTGCATGGTGTTGGTATTACATTC
This sequence comes from Capsicum baccatum var. pendulum, assembly GCA_030864225.1. Taxonomy (NCBI): domain Eukaryota; kingdom Viridiplantae; phylum Streptophyta; class Magnoliopsida; order Solanales; family Solanaceae; genus Capsicum; species Capsicum baccatum. The sequence goes on along the minus strand of CM061556.1, from coordinate 235,563,595 downwards.
ATCCCGACCCGAGTCGTCGATCGATCACTTTGTGTTGAAATAAGTTATCATTAACTTAATGTTAAGATTAATAGTACCTAAATTGATTTAGGTGGAACTATGGATGAATTAATGAGCTCACTGGATCAACAACAACTTCAATTGATTTGTTGCATTTTCATGGTGTTGGTATTGCGTTCATCCCAACCCGAGTCGTCAATCGATCACTCTGAGTTGAAATGAGTTCTTATTAACTTAATATTAAGATTAATAGTACCTAAATTGATTTATGTGGAACCAGGAATGAATTAATGAGCTCACAGGGTCAACAACAACTTCAATTGAGTCATTGCATTTGTATGGTGTTGGTATTGTATTCATCCCGACCCGAGTCGTCGATCGATCACTCTGAGTTGAAATGAGTTTACATTAATTTAAAGTTAAGATTAATAGTACCTATATTGATTTAGATGGTATAAAGGATAAATGAATAAGCTCACAGGGTCAACAACAACTTTAATTGAGTCGTTGCATTTGCATGGTATTTGTATTGCATTCCTCTCGACCCGAGTCGTCGATCGATCACTCTGAGTTGAACTGAGTTCTCATTAACTCAATGATAAGATTAATAGTATCTAAATTGATTTAGGTGGAACTAGGATGAATGCATGAGCTCACAGGGTCAATAACAACTTCAATTGAGTCGTTGCATTTGCATGGTGTTGGTATTGCATTCATCCCGATCTGAGTCATCGATTAATCACTCTGAGTTGAAATGAGTTCTCATTAACTTAATCTTAAGATTAATAGTACCTATTGATTTAGTTAGAACTAGGGATAAATTAATGACCTCACAAGGTCAACAAGAACTTCAATTGATTCATTGCATTTGCATGATGTTGGTATTGAGTTTATTCCACCTGAGTCATCAATTGATCAGTTTGAGTTGAAATGAGTTCTTATTAACTTAATGTGAAGATTAATAGTACCTAAATTGATTTTGGTGGAACTAGGTATGAATGAATTAGCTCACAGGTTCAACAATAACTTCAATTGAGTCATTCCATTTGCATGGTGTTGGTATTGCGTTTATCCCGACCCAAGTCATTGATCGATCACTCTCAATTGAAATGAGTTCTCATTAACTTATTTTTAAGATTAATAGTATCTAAATTATTTTAGGTGGAACTAGAATTGAATGAATGAGATCATAGGGTCAACAACAACTTCAATTGAGCCATTGCATTTGTAAAATGTTGGTATTGCGTTCATCTCAACCCAAGTCGTCGATCGATTACTCTGAGTTGAAATGAGTTCTCATTAACTTAATGTTAAGATTAATAGTACCTAAATTAATTTAGGTGGAACTAGGGATGAATAAATGAGCTCACAGAGTCAACAACAACTTCAATTGAGTCATGGCATTTGCATGGTGTTGGTCTTGAGTTCATCCCGACCCAAGTTATCGATCTATCACTCTAAGTTGAAATGAATTCTAATTAACTTAATGTTAAGATTAATAGTACCTAAATTGATTTTAGTGAACTAGGGATGAATGAATGAACTCACAAGGTCAACAACAACTTCTATTGAGTCATTGCATTTGCATGGTGTTGGTATTGCATTCATCTCGACTTGAGTAATTGATCGATCACTTTGCATTGAAATGAGTTCTCATTAACTTGAAATTTTAAAAACTATATCTTTTGAAATTTTAAAAATTAATGAAGATCAATTCGGACCAAATTAACAATTTCAAAACTTATCATTCTTTTCCAAAATTACATATCAACCCATACAAATCATCCATTTGTAGGAAAAACTTTTCCTTATTTCAAATCTCAAGTTCTCGCTCCTCTCTCTCTCTCTCTCTCTCTCTCTGTCTCAATAATACAGACAACAGCTACTCAACATATTGCTCAACCCTTCAAAATTAATCAATTTTCTTCCCATTTCCTACCACATAGTTGTTATTTTCGAATTCATTCTCTCGTGTATCCATTATTTTCTCTGCCTTCAAAGGTAACAGAGTTCGAGAAGAGTTCTACATTTTTTCTTTATTTAAAAAATTAGGGATTTTTACTTAATGATGAAAAAGAAGACTTTTAGTTGTATTATCTTCGAGAATGGGTTAGCAATTTTGTATTTTGATGCTAAAAAAAGTAGGAAGCACCCAAGAAAACCCTAGTTTTTGTCTCAGTATTTTGTTGACTGTTGTGGCATTGTTGGATGGTTTTTTTGGTGTTGTTAGTGGCTGTTATTGGTAGTGTCGATATTTGTATTTTTGGTGGTGGCGTCGGTGGTCTTGGTGTTGGGTGGAAGATCTATTGGGAGATATTAAATAGGTCTTCAAACAGATTCTCCATCTGTTTCAACTGATGGGTTGTCCGTTGGAGTATTTTTTTATAATGTGGCGTAGAATAATTTATTGAAATTTGTCTTACCTTTATTTTAAAAATTATACAAACATCAAATGCAATGCATTTTTTATTTTTTCTATTGTTTGTAGATAAAAGATGTCTCCCCAAAAGAAAAAAAAACTGAAAGTGGAGAAAGTGGATCAACTTCTGATCACCAAACAAAAAAGGCTAGAGTACAGGTAGATTCGGAGGAACTTCCAAAACAATCTCAGTCAGGGTAACATGATGCTGAGGAAAGTGATAACTCCTTCTCACCAATGGGGCGTGAAATAATATCAAAATCCCAGCATGATTCTGTCCAAATTATTAGTATTGACAAGTTTCGAGTTGTGATGCCGATGAATAGTTCTAACACAGTATTTGGTGATCTTGTACTTAAATGGAAGGTGAGGAAATCTTTTGACAAACTTAGGAGTATTATGATGAATGAAAACATAGATGGGCCTTTTAGAAAGAGCTGCTTCACATACTTTCTCGAGCTGTCTGAGAACCACCCTCTCCGTTTCTCAATGAGCATGGTATATGGCCTTCTCAAGCGTAGGATCAAGTATGCGGAGTATGATAAAGATTTTAAGGAGGGCGAAAAAAATGGATGAAGTCTGGATCAACTACTGGGACATGCCAATTTGTTTTGGACTGAAAGAGTTTTCCATAGTGACGAGCTTGAGATGCGATCGTTCAGAAGAACCTCTAATCAAGGAAACACCCCACAAAGGGTCCAAACAATGCAAGGTAAAAAATGAGTTGTTGGGCATTATTGGACCTAGCTACAAAGGGGAGGATTTGATGGCGGATCTCAAGAATAAAAACATACCAAAGCACTATAGGGAGAAATTGTGCTTTGATGGCGGATCTCGAGAATAAAAACATACCAAAGCACTACAGGGAGAATTTGTGCTTAGTTTGGTTAGTCCATTCCATTTTATTGGCAAGAGACATCAGGAAAGTCATAGAACATGATGTGCTAGTTCTTGCTGATGATTTTGGGAAATTAAACGATCATCCCTGGGGATATGATAGCTACTACATGACTGTCGAATATTTACTGACAAAGCTATACCCAAAGAAGATCACATTATACGGCTTTCGCAGGGCTTTCATGGTAAAATTGATCACTATTTTTACTCATCCATTAATTTATATTGAATATAGTTATTATGATTTTTTTGTGCTTGCTTCCTGTTTACATTTTTTAGGCTTGTCCATGTGAAGCCATCTCCCCTCCGAAAGCAATTCAAGGATTACCCGAATAAGGTTTCTCATCCAAGGATCCTTAGTTGGTTAGCCGCAACAAAGAGCAGCAAAAAATATATTAAGAAAGCTAATCTCTTTAACCCTCCGAATGATGCAGTACGTCTTCTTTCAACTAAAATAATTTTCCTCAAATAAAGATATTGAAATAGATGTTCCCTCTATTGTAATAAATGGGCCCTCTATTGCAATAAATTACCCATCAACTATAACCGGTGCAACAGATGGGTAATCTGTTGTGACAGACAATCCATATTTTACAATAGATTAACCATCTGTTGCTTTGGTTCTCTGAACCCGACTCAATACATTACCTATCTAATGTAAATTATGCAATAAATAAGTAATATAAGGTAATATATAGTCAATCTGTTGCGGCTTACAGATTAGTTGTTGCAGCAGCTAGATGATAACGCTCAATCTACAACTCTCGTGGGAGTGTAAAGCGGTCGTTAGCAAATATAGAACCCAACCTGGGTTGGGTATCGATCCCACAGAGAATAGCTTGGCCAACAAGTAAGTAAAATTACTAGACTTTTAGTGCAAGTCTCGTAAAAAGGGGGGATTGTAATGTGTAACCAAAACAATAAAGTAAAAGCTGAAAATAGCAAAGTAAAAAGAGGAAGAATGTTACGTAAGTTGTAAACAATGAGAATTGAGGCGTTGGGGTTATGTCCACCTTCTGAGGTATACGTCTCTATTGGCTATGAGTGTGTAGAGTCTTGACATGTAATTGCTTATAGAGAATTGTAGTCGATGGTAAATCCAAGCGTCTCTCGACCTAAACAAGGACTATTTCACTTTAACTCTCTCGAGCTTAAAGTGTGTCTAACGGTACGAATTCTCCAAGAGGTTAGTCCAGTTACGACACTAGCTTTTTAATAGGAAAGGGTGTCCTACTACCTTGACACTATCTCTTTTCTAGACAAATAACCTTTCTCGCGAACAAGTTAAATGTTAGACTGGCGTATTCTTGCGTTTGCAACCGCAAAGAATGTGGATTAAGATGAAGAGAATAATGATATAAGCAATATACGTGTCTCGAACTCACAAACTCACAGCAATAGATAGTAACTCATTCGGCTTCCATAACCCCAACAGAGAAGTTTAGTTACCCATGAATGCAAAGGAGATCATGATTTGCATTGTTATTGTTGAGTAATGGCGTGTGGATTAGGTGATAGGTGTGTGGCGTGATTCCTTAGCAAGTAACGATTCTCTTGTTGTGGAATTTAAGAATAGAAGAGTAGATTAGAAGTGTTTGTGGTGGAAGATGAGAGGGATGGAAGAAAATTAATTGTTGAATTAAGTGAAGAATAGAAAGATTGTTTAAAATCTCTAGCATGATAGGGTATTTATAATACCCATATCCTAGTTCTACTAAGCTAATGAAATAAATAACCAAATCCTACTAGACTAATGAAATACTTAACCCAAATGTACTAGGTTAATGTAACATTATCATAATCCAAATAAACTAATGAAATGCATAACCCAATTGTACTAGGTTAATGTATCATTGTCAAAATCCAGCTTTGTGTCTGTAAGTCCCCAAAGTCTTCAGAAATGCTGTTTTAGCCCGGGACAGATTTTCCATGCAACAGTTTTGGTCCTTAGGCGTGTAGACTTTCTTCCCTTCCTTTGTGAGCTTTCTTTTGCGTCAAGTAAGCCATAAAATGCTGTATTTTGCATCATTTATACCTGAAACTTTACTAATCATGTTCGTTAGCTCATTTATAGGAAAAAGGACTAAAAGTGCATGAAATATATAATTTGTTCTCAAAACTAGGCTAAAATATGGGCAAAATATATTGATATAGGCGTGTAAATTCGCCTATCATCAACACCCCACACTTTCAGCTTTGTTCGTCCTCGAACAAAATATCATGTCCCTCTAAACATCAACTTAGGGTTTTTACAACAACACAAAACATTTTTCAAGACAAGCACAACAATTATCAATAAAGAGTAGCTTTTCGATTATAAGTAGAAACAATTTAACCTCTAGCATAGACTCGTGATGGTGATCAACTCACATGCAAACATTAAGGTGCATAGAATCATATACAACTATCCAAAGCTCATCAACCATGTGTGTCTCACAATATAGTACCCATAATCACTCACAAATATAACATATTTTTCAAACATGGGTATCAAAATGTCCTTGCTCTCACTCTCACAAAGAATTCATATGTAGCAACTGATGACCATAGGCTTGCCCTTAATGTAGTACTCCACTAAATGTCGGAATATTAAGATTAGGATCAAGTAGGTCTTTTGATGGTTGTAATGTAGGCTAAGGGACGGGTAGGACTATTTTGGCCAAGAATAGTGACTAGGTTCCTAAGCGCTTTAATACATCACTTTGTATCATTGACACTTTTTTCTTTCAACCTTTCTTCTTTCTTTTGTTCTACCACCCTTGTTCTCTTCTTTTCAATTTTCAGCACAACTCACTTTTCAGCTTTCTTTTCCTTTTTCTTTTCACAACATCCCTCTTATGATAGCACTTTTTTTTTCTTTTTTTTCTTTTTCATAACACATTCAAGAACCATTACAATTTATAGCATCATGCTCACCCAATTTCCTCTTATGTTGTCACATGACTTTTCACTTTAAAGCACTTAGGAATTTGGATCAAATTACGGTCTTGAAAAAAAATGGATTAGGCTTACATACAAGGTTGTCAAAGAAATAGGCTAAAGGCTCAAAAAGGTTTAACTAGGATGATGTCCATGGGTAGGTAAAACTGAAGGTAAACATGTATAGGTTGCCAAAGAAATGCCTAAATCATATCCTAAACTTACACTCCTTATTTTCGCTTTGCATACATACCAGGCAAGTTCTAGCATCAGCCACATACATAGAAGATACTATTAATCTCACACACAAGAGGCACATGGTCGACTTGATTGGAAGTAATATAGACTCTCGACCCAACAATTGAATCACACACTATCATATAATGAGTCACAACTAGAGCCTAAACGTCTCAATAGTCACAATTGTAGCACATACTCTTGTTATAATCTCATGCTGCCTATCAAAATAATTTCATGCTAAGCTAGAAAAATTTGGCTCCTAAAAAAAACTAAAAAAAACGTCAAACAAAAAACAACAAAAAAACAGGCTAAAAAAAAACAAAGTAAACAAACAAACATACAAACATAGGTGCAAACAAAGAAGTATAACATGCGATTCTGCCACCCCACACTTAGACGGGCCACTTCCCTCAGTGGAAAATAAATTCGAAGAACCTGGTTAGTCGGACCCTTCATCAATGTCGGGGGTCATACCCCCTTCGTCTGAATCATCATAAGAGTCATCGTCAGAGTTCTCCTCTTCGTCAGAATCAGGGAAGAGTCTATCATCATCAGTCGGCACATCATCGTCTAGAGGTTCCTCAAAATATACACCCACTCCACACATCTCCCGTGCATGCATGTTCATTGGGTAGTCGTGGTCCAGCTGTTGGAGCTCTTCAGCAGTTGGAATACGTCCACCACTCATCATAGTGAATCGTGTCATGCCATAGAGATGACGGAAGAAACTCTCGTCACGAGCATGTCTCTCCGCAGTAGTAAGGTTGACTCCATGAGTTGTTTCAGCATCTTTGACCTTGGTGAGGTCAACCTTCTTTGGGTTGTGTGGGAGTTTATGGTCAGCTGGTTCCTCTTCGATATCCTCCTTCCGCAACATTGCTGTCAACAAATTGCCGAACGTGAAATGGGACCTTTTGTGGAGTTTGGCCTTTCTCATGGTAGATCGAATGATTGCCCCAAAGTTGATAGGGACATTCGTCATCAAAGCATAGACCAAACACACTCTATCTCTCGATATCTTGGTGTATTGAGTCCCAGGAATAAGACATGAGTTGACAATACGCATCCAGATTCTTGCTTCCCTATTTAGAAGAGCATAGGGGAAAGTGTTGTGTCGAGCTGTTTCTTTATGTCTGCCCCACCTTGCCATTGATCTACTTCCACAAAGCGTGTGTCGTATCGCTCTATAAGGAGGCCTGCTGTACAGTTCTTTGAATGGTGCTGTGTCGACCGAAGGTAAGCCAAGAAAAGATTTGATCCAATCCGCGGTGAGCTGTAACACTTGGCCTCGAATTTTGACTTCATTGCCTGTTGTATTCGGCGACCAGTTGGCATAAAACTCTCTTGTTAAGTCAAGATTGCACTATCCCATGTCGCGGAAGATGAAATCCAGCTTCAAAGCCATTATTTTTGCCAACATTCGCGGTTCCTTCTTTGCTAAGGTCTCCTTGTTGATCAAGTCGACGTGCACATATTTTCTTTCTCGATTGCTGCTGTACCATGCTTTGGATTCTTCCTCAAGAACCCATTTTATTCCGAACATTCTGCGTGGTAGGTGTGCTGAGGATGATTCTCCTTGGTCTTTGCGACTTCTCTTCTTGCCCTTTTGGGATGTGGTAGCCTTCTCCTTGCCTTGCCTTGCTTTAGGTGCCATTGTACCTGAGACTAGAAATAATGTAAGTTTCAGCACAATCTCACTTGATACAATCTATATGCAAGCACTAAGGGTACCACCCCACACTTAATTTTGTTATGCAAATCAGTGAGGTGAACGTAGTCGATTTACTCAGAATTCGTCGACATACATTTTAGGATTGTATTCTGACAAGAAAATCAGCATGGCATCACTTATTTGCAGCCATTGGAATACTTTCATGGTAGATATAGAAACACTATGACCTAGGGGTTACCACATGGAATCGTTATTTTTACAACAAGCACAACCGCCTAAGTCGATAGGCACTATAATCTTATCCCGATGGTCGGGATGGTCTAACATGTAAGCATCCAAACAACAATCTTAAGCAATATTCATAGCCATATCAATTCAGCAATTATCATAACAATGCTATTGAAACCAAATTCAAGTCGGAAACAAGCCAAGAATTTCCTACGTATATGTTTACTCACATGATTTTGTAACTACAATCCAAACACATAAACATCACCATCAATCATATATGATTTAGAAATTCATCATAAACGTAGTATTTGTGAGAAATAAATGAGGAATATGCGAGTACTTACTTGCTTGAAACTTGTGGAGATGGTGTTGTGAATTGGAAGAGCAAAAGAAGAAAATTTTGAGAGGATTTGGAAGGTTATGCGGCGCCCTTAGATTTTTTTCTAATGTGGTTGTGTTATAAAACTAAGTCCCTTTTATATAGGAAGAGTATGGGTCGGGTTATGACCCATTTACAATTGGATTTGGAGACAAAAACACCACATATGCGGCGCATATCACTCGGCATATCAATGACATATGCGGCGCATTGTCTATGGCATAATGGGACATATGCGCCGCATAGTCTATGGCATTTGTAGACATATGCGCCGCATAGTCTATGGAACATGAGATACTGAGACCAAATGCCATAGCATAGGCAGCGCATAGTCAAAAGCTTACCTAGGAATAGGCGGCGCATAGTGTATAGCACACTAGATTCCGAGACCTTAGGCTATAGGATAGGTCGTGCATCATTCGTGGCCTAGTTCTACCAAGGCCTAGCCTTCCTCGAAGCCTATTTTGACGAGGAAAAGGCTCAATCCATAGCCTTATGCATCACCATTCCTAACTTACCAACTTTAGCATACAATGCGTCCAAATCGTCAATTGAAATTGATCTCCTCGTTGAATACTTCTTGCACCTATTTTTGCTCAAAATCAAACGAAAACGATTAGTATGATGGGTTGCCTCCCACCAAGAGCCGTGGTTTTGGTCGTGGCACGACTCTTATTTTTGGATTTTCATTTATTAAAAAGAGTAAAAAAATACTAAAACGACGAAACGATAAAACGATAAAACAATAAAACGATGGGTTGCCTCCCATCTAGCGCCTTATTTATTGTCGTGGCTCGACGTAGTAATCTCGAGTACTTAGACTTCGTCGAGATAAGTGATGGACATGTCATTCATCGAGTCAAGAGGACCGATATATGGCTTGACACGTTGGCCATTCACTTTGAAGATAACACCCTCATTGTCTTCCAATTCGACTACTCCAGACGAGTAGACTTGGATGACTTTAAATGGACCAGACCATTTCGATTTTAACTTACCTGGGAAGAGCTTAAATCTGGAGTTGAAGAGTAGCACCATGTCACCTTTTTGGAAATTTCGTCGAATAATCCGCTGATCATGATACTTCTTCATCCGCTCCTTGTATAAATCCGATCGTTCATATGCATGGAGCCGGAATTCATCTAGTTCGTTCAGCTGCTCCAACCTCAGATTCTTCACATCTTCCCAATTCAAGTTCAATCGCTTCAATGCCCACAATGCCTTGTATTCAAGTTCGATGGGTAGATGACAAGCCTTTCCATAAACTAGTTGATAAGGAGACATTCCAATGGGTGTCTTGAATGCAGTCCTATACGTCCATAGTGCATCATTTAGCTTTCGAGACCAATCCTTCCGATTCGCATTGACCGTCTTTGCAAGGATTTGCTTGATCTCACGATTGGAAACCTCTACTTGTCCACTAGTTTGGGGATGATACGGCGTAGCTACCTTATGTTGCTTGACACCATACTTGGCCAATACAGATTTGAATAGCTTGTTGCAAAAGTGAGATCCTCCATCACTTATGATAGTACGAGGTACTCCAAAGCGAGAGAAGATATTCTTCTTTAAGAACGCTACAACACGCTTTCCTACGTTATCGGCCAATGCTACAGCTTCAACCCATTTTGACACATAATCCACAGCAACCAAGATGTACTTCATTCCAAACGAATTCACGAATGGCCCCATGAAATCAATACCCCACACATCAAAGAGTTTTACCTCAAGAATTTTGGACATGGGCATTTCATGGTGTTTTGAAATAGCACCTTGCCGTTGGCATTGGTCACACCTCTTCACATAGCCATATGCATCTCTGAATATCGAAGGCCAATAATATCCACTTTGCAATACTTTTCTCGCCGTTCGATTGCCTGCATGATGTCCTCCAACTTGCAAGGTGTGGCATGCTTCCAATATAGTAGGCACTTCTTCATGGGATATACATCGTCGAATGATACCATCAGCGTATCTTCGAAACACATAAGGCTCATCCCAATAGTAGTGCTGAACGTCATGCATAAACTTCCTCCTTTGGTGGTAAGATAAATTGGCGGGTATCACATTACTTACCACAAAATTTGCAAAGTCGGCATACCATGGTAATTTCTCCATTGTTGTTGCTAATATCTCCTCGTCAGGGAATGCATCATCAATCTGAATTTTAGGTTGTGCCACTTGCTCACTCTCAAGTCTAGATAGGTGATCAGCCACTTGGTTCTCGCAACCTCTTCTATCTTTGACTTCAAAATCAAACTCTTGCAGCAGCAACACCCATCGAATCAGCCTTGGTTTTGCATCCATCTTTTTCATTAGGTACCTAAGAGCTGCATGGTCTGTATGAACGATCACCTTAGTACCCAATAGATAGGCGCGAAACTTCTCAAACGCATACACAACCGCTAGGAGCTCTTGTTCAGTAACAGTGTAGTTCCTTTGGGCTTCATTTAGGACCTTACTCGCATAGTAGATAGGATGAAATAGTTTCTTCTTTCTTTGTCCAAGAACAGCACCAATGGCTACACCACTAGCATCACACATGACCTCGAACGGGAGCGTCCAATCTGGTGCTACCATGATAGGGGCTTCAATGAGTTTTCCTTTAAGGCATTTGAATGCCTTTAAGCAATCGTCATTAAAGTCAAACTTCGCCTCTTTCTCCAATAGTTTGCACAATGGACTAGAAATTTTGGAGAAGTCTTTGATGAATCTACGATAAAACCCAGCGTGGCCAAGAAAACTACGGACTCCCTTCACCGAAATTGGAGGTGGTAGCTTCTCGATTACCTCTATTTTTGTGCGATCAACCTCTATTCCTCTTTCGGAGATCTTGTGCCCAAGAACGATTCCTTCTTTTACCATGAAGTGGCACTTCTCCCAATTCAGCACAAGGTTGAACTCTACACATCTTTGCAATGCCACGCTCAAGTTTGCCAAAAATGCTTCAAAAGACTCACCAACAACTGAAAAGTCGTCCATAAATACCTCCAAAGTGTCTTCAACCATATCAGAGAAAATAGACATCATACAACGTTGAAAGGTGGCTGGTGCATTACACAACCCGAATGGCATGCGTTTGAAGGCAAACGTACCATATGGGCATGTAAACGTTGTCTTCTCTTGGTCTTCAGGTGCAATACAAATCTGATTATAACCTGAATAACCATCCAAGAAGCAAAACCATCCTTTCCCCGCTAATCGATCTAGCATTTGGTCCATAAATGGCATAGGGAAGTGATCCTTGAGCATCCAAGAATTCAGCTTGCGGTAGTCCATGCATACTCTCCATCCAGTAACGGGCCTAAGTGGAATAAGCTCATTCTTTGCATTCGCGACCACCGTCATACCTCATTTCTTGGGAACACATTGCACAGGACTCACCCATGTACTATCAGAGATAGGATATACAACTCCTGCGTCTAACCACTTGATAATCTCCTTCTTCACCACTTCTTGCATTGGTGGGTTTAATCGCCTTTGATTTTCAATGGTGGGTGTGCACTTTTCTTGAAGCTGAATTTTATGTGTGCAAATCCCAGGTGGAATACCAATAATATCCGCAATGGTCCATCTAATAGCTCTAATATACTTGCGTAAGATTGCAATAAGACCTGCAACTTGTTGCTCACCCAAATCGGCTGCTACATAGACTGGAAGAGTGTTTCCGCTTCCTAAGAATGCGTACTTCAAATGGCTTGGCAGCTCCTTCAATTCTAACGTTGGTGGTTCTTCAATAGATGGCTTAGCTGGTGGTGTGGGTCAATTTTTGAGGTCAAGATCCAGCTTCTTGGGGGTGTAGCGATATGTCCCTAATCCCGATAGAGCACAAATATCTTCATCAGAAATTTCAGCATCATCATTCTCTCCTTTCATGAGCAAAACCTCCAAAGGATCATCAAGAATTTGTTCTTCTGCAAGTAACTCTTTCTCATCATCAAAGACAACATCGGCCACAGAAAATACACTCAGATCTTTGGGTTGCTTCATTGATTTAAAAACATCAAAGCGAACCACTTCGTAATTTATTCGGAATGAAAGCTCATTAGCTCTCAAATCTATGAGCACACTTCCCGTAGCAAGGAAAGGGCGTCCCAAGATTATTGGAACCTCTAAATCTGCTTCACAATCCAAGATGACAAAGTCTGCTGGAAAGATAAATGAAGAAATCTTTACCAAGACATCGCATAGAATACCAACCGGTCGCTTTACCGACCTATCTGCCATAACAAGCCTCATATTAGTTGGTGTAGGATCTCCTAACCCCAACTTCTTGTAGATCGATAATGGCATCAAGTTGATGCTGGCTCCTAAGTCACACAATGCTTTGGCAAAGTTCAAAGATCCGACGGTGCAAGGAATAGTGAAAGCTCCGGGGTCGGCCTTCTTCTGAACTATCGATCGGGTAGCAATTGCACTACAATGATGCACATCATCCTTCAGCTCATAACTTGCTTCCCTCTTTTTAGTCAAAATATCTTTCATAAACTTCGCATACCCAGGCATTTGTTCAAGTGCCTCTACCAACGGAACATTAATAGTCAGCTGCTTCAACATGGTCATAAATTTGCTGAACTTAGTGTCATCGGCCACCTTCTTCAATCTTTGGGGAAAAGGTGGTGGTGGGTATGGAAGTGTTCTCTCCACGACTTTCTTCTCCTCTAGCTTCCGTTTTTCCACTTTTCCAGGTTGCACGTCACTAGGTGAAGCGTCCTTGACCTTGGGAGTAGTTGTTGCGGCTTCTTCTCCTCTTGTAACATCAGTAAGTGTAGCATCCATGTCTGCAACTTCGTCAACCAATTGCTTTCCTTTTGCTTAAGTTTCCAGCACCTTACCGCTTCTGGTAGTGATGGCCATGCATGACCCATCATTCTTTGGGTTTTGCACAGTATCGCTTGTTAAGATGCCAGCCTTTCTTTGATTAAATGCTGCTGAAAGTTGGCTCAACTGCTGCTCTATTTGCTTGATAGAAGTGGAATGAGAATCAACTAGTTGCTTCATGGAGGACAAATCATCAATCACCTCCTTAACTCCCGCGCTCGTTGCTTCCACTCCTTTCAATAACTTAGCCATCATGTCTTCCATAGAATTAGATGTGGTGGTATCACGTTTACCAGGGGGAACGTACAAACCACTATTTTCACTATTTTTCTTCCAACTACCTTGGTCTTTGCTTCCAGATTTATCATAATAGTTCCGACCTTGGTTTCCTTGGGCATTCCCACGGAAACCCCCCTGGTTGTTCAAGTAGTTGGCCTCCTCTTCAGAATCAGATTCGTCTCTTACTTTTAGCGCTACAGCTTTCACTTTTTCGGTCTTCCCTGATAATAAGTGCTTTGTCAGAAGATCCAATTGTGTTTTCATGTGCGCCATGTCTTGCTCACGTTCTTCTTCTCTTCTTCTTTGGTCTGCAGACATGCCAATAGATAAAGTGGGGCTTGCTACCTCAGAATCCCTGGTATGCCAAGCTCTACTTTGCTTTGTCATGCGATCTAGCATATTTCTTGCTTGACCAAAGGTGAGGTCCATGAAAGAACCTCCAGCTGCGTTGTCCACCACTGGTTTAGTTATTGAATTCAAGGCTCTATACAAGATCTCCATGAGGTGAACATTAGTCATGTGATGGTTTGGGCATCTCGCTAGCTTTGTCTTGAACCTCTCCCATGTTTCATGAAGAGCTTCAGAGGGAAGCTGACGAAAGTTGCTGATTTCATCTCTCAATTGAGCCCTTTTGGATGGCGGAAAGAATCTTTCTAGGAAAGCGTCTCTCAATTGCCTCCAATTTGTAATTGAATCAGGAGTCAGCCCATTCAACCATAGTGTTGCCTCCCCAGACAGAGACAATGGAAATAGGCGTAGTCGAATAGCATTTTGATCAACACCAGGATTGTCAAAGGACTTGCATGTAGAAATAAAGTTGATGAGATGTATATTCGGATCATCGCCTGCTAGTCCACCAAATAATCTCTTGAGTTGCAATAACTGAATCATGGTGCTTGTGATGTTGAACTTGGCTCCGGGCGCTAATGGTGGTGGAATTATAGCTCCAGTGGCTCCGGCACCATCAAGATCATCATCATCATCGTCGAAAGCTGGTTGCAAAGGTTGGCGATCATACCTATACCGAGCTTGTTGACCTCTTCTGTTGGCAGGTGTTATAATTTCAGCATCACGCCTAGGGTTTAGTAACTCGTCATCACCTAAATCTTCATCGTCAGGATTTGTTGCTCGCCCAGGATTATCAATGTTTTGTTGTTGGACTTGAGCAGCGGCAAGAGCAGCTAATCTTGCTTGCTCGTGTTGAGCAGCCATCCTGTCGATTTCAGCTTGTGCTTCTATTCTTGTAATTCGTTGTGGTTCAGGATTAATTGGTAATAACGGTTGACCAGAACTTCTAGTATGGGGCATGCACTAAAGTAAAAACCTGCAGTAAACAAAAACAAAAACTAAACGTAAAAGTACAAGAGTCTTTGACCAAAGGGTCTAGTAATTATCACGAACTTGATTGACACTCGTATTCCCCGGCAACGACGCCAATTTGTGATAACGCTCAATCTACAACTCTCGTGGGAGTGTAAAGCGGTCGTTAGCAAATATAGAACCTAACCTGGGTTGGGTGTCGATCCCACAGGGAATAGCTTGGCCAACAAGTAAGTAAAATTACTAGACTTTTAGTGCAAGTCTCGTAAAAAGGGGGGATTGTAATGTGTAACCAAAACAATAAAGTAAAAGCTGAAAATAGCAAAGTAAAAAGAGGAAGAATGTTACGTAAGTTGTAAACAATGAGAATTGAGGCGTTGGGGTTATGTCCACCTTCTGAGGTATACGTCTCTATTGGCTGTGAGTGTGTAGAGTCTTGACATGTAATTGCTTATAGAGAATTGTAGTCGATGGTAAATCCAAGCATCTCTCGACCTAAACAAGGACTATTTCAGTTTAACTCTCTTGAGCTTAAAGTGTGTCTAACGGTACGAATTCTCCACGAGGTTAGTCCAGTTACGGCACTAGCTTTTTAATAGGAAAGGGTGTCCTACTACCTTGACACTATCTCTTTTCTAGACAAATAACCTTTCTCGCGAACAAGTTAAATGTTAGACTGGCGTATTCTTGCGTTTGCAACCGCAAAGAATGTGGATTAAGATGAAGAGAATAATGATATAAGCAATATATGTGTCTCGAACTCACAAACTCACAGCAATAGATAGTAACTCATTCGGCTTCCATAACCCCAACAGAGAAGTTTAGTTACCCATGAATGCAAAGGAGATCACGATTTGCATTGTTATTGTTGAGTAATGGCGTGTGGATTAGGTGATAGGTGTGTGGCATGATTCCTTAGCAAGTAACGATTCTCTTGTTGTGGAATTTAAGAATAGAAGAGTAGATTAGAAGTGTTTGTGGTGGAAGATGAGAGGGATGGAAGAAAATTAATTGTTGAATTAAGTGAAGAATAGAAAGATTGTTTAAAATCTCTAGCATTATAGGGTATTTATAATACCCATATCCTAGTTCTACTAAGCTAATGAAATAAATAACCAAATCCTACTAGACTAATGAAATACTTAACCCAAATGTACTAGGTTAATGTAACATTATCATAATCCAAATAAACTAATGAAATACATAACCCAATTGTACTAGGTTAATGTATCATTGTCAAAATCCAGCTTTGTGTCTGTAAGTCCCCAAAGTCTTCAGAAATGCTGTTTTAGCCCGGGACAGATTTTCCATGCAGCAGTTTTGGTCCTTAGGCGTGTAGACTTTCTTCCCTTCCTTTGTGAGCTTTCTTTTGCGTCAAGTAAGCCATAAAATGCTGTATTTTGCATCATTTATACCTGAAACTTTACTAATCATGTTCGTTAGCTCATTTATAGGAAAAAGGACTAAAAGTGCATGAAATATATAATTTGTTCTCAAAACTAGGCTAAAATATGGGCAAAATATATTGATATAGGCGTGTAAATTCGCCTATCATCACTAGATCGTCTATTGCATAAGTTAGTTATGGTAACATCTATGTAACCTAACTGACTGCAAATTATTATTATATGATTTAAAAGCCTTCAATCCTTTTTTTATATGTTGTGCATCCGTTGATCGTGCCTACCGTTCATGAGCTGGGGATTACTTCTTTTCTTACTCTAGGTCTTGTTGATACAAAAGAAGACCCAATGGTGGAGTTAATAAAGAAGGAATTGGCTAGAGCAACATCCATAAGAAGAGCAGTTAAGCAAGGTCAGCCTAATGTTGAAGCTCTTCACGACCAATGTCAAACTACAATAGATACGGGTGCTTCTTCTGGTGGTGTTGCTGATGGAGTTGTTTATGATGGTGGCAGCCATCCTGATGCTAATGTTGCTGCTAGTCATGATTATGAGCATGTTGGTGCTCAGCAAAAAACAAATACTTTTAAAAACACCATTGCACAGGTCCCTCTTACCTATATACCGATTCGTCCCACCCTTACAGTGGTCTCTCTCACCCTTCTTGTAATACCCCATACTTTTTTCTAGCTTGAAATCATCTCAAGAATATTAGAAACTTACTTTGAAATATAGATCCACTTTTGTACATGTGGTATTTTTAAGATTTTCACAATTAGTGATGTGGGAAATTGATTTAGCTTTCCAACAATACCAATTTCATCAAAATCCTATATCGGAGGAGAAAGGTATGGCCAAAATACAGAAGGCAGTAAAATCGCCTAGGTGCGAGGGTGAGGCCGTCAAACCGTCGGACGTGCGGCAGACCATCGCTCAGGCCATCGTAAGGGAAACATTGAGGCCACCTTCTGGATAAGGTGCGATGGTCAGGTTGACAGACTCTCGAACTTACAACAGACCATTGCCCAAGCCATCACAGCCAAAACAGTGAGACCCCATTCTGCCTAGAAGCGATGGTCAGAGCCGACGGACTATCAACCCAGCAACGGACCGTCGCACCCACCGTCACAAGTCCCGTTCAGTTTATTTTAAGTCATTTTAACATGGATATTTTGGTCATTTACCACCCACTTATATATACCCAGTTATATCCGATTTTAACCATTTTTGTTCATTATTACTTCACAACCAATATTAGGATTTCTCTCTAACATTAATCTCCAAGAATCGGAAACAACCTTTCTACTTCTTCAGAGGTAGAGGTATGGACTGCGTACATCTTACCCCCCCAGACCCCACTAGGTGGGAATACACTGGGTTTGTTGTTGTTGTTGTTGTATTAATCTCCAAGAACAAAATTCAAATCTTCTTCAAGAACTAAGAGATTCAAATTCTTTAAGTTCAAGAACTTCAAGAAACTCAACCCAGGTATGCATAGTGTTCATTCATGGACTCCTTTCGTCCATGAAGCCCAAGAATCTCTTTTCAAAGTTTAAGTTTATGGATTTTTTTTATGAATTTCATGATTATGCTGCTCTTGTTCATGTTGATAATGAGTAATTGAATTATATTCCATGTTGGGCGATAAATTTTATGTGGATTTTATTAGTATAGATGTAGATTCATGTAAACCTATGATTAGACCCTTGAATGATGAAATTAGAATTGCATCATGATGTTTAATTGTTGTATAATGTTGTTTACGCATAATATGCCTACCATGTGTTTGATTAAATGCCTAGATGAAGGAAAATGCCCAACTAGCATGATATCATGAAATCCCCATGTATGTACAAGTTTATACTGATCATATGTTTGATGAAATGCTTCAATAAATGTATTACGGATTATGAAGTTAGTGATGTGTTCAAGTAGGTCATGCTTTGTCAGTTTCCTTCTATCGAGTCCTGGGGGTACTTGTACCCAAAATGTTAGCTGTGTGCCTAGAGCCATGTCATATTTCCATGATGCTCTCAGTCAAGCTATGATATTTAGACTTCAGACAGACTTATGACTCAAAAAATCTCCATGATCTCATGAACCCAGTCAGTTGTCAGATATCAGTAGTATTCCATCAATCAACGTAAGTTAGTAACTCTGTCCATGTTTCGTTCAGTAAATCATGTTCAGTGTCTATTCAGATGGGATTAGAAATTAACATAGACTGAACCCAAGGATGGGAACTCACTAGTTATATGAGGGTGTGATTCTTAGAAGCAATTTTTGCATTCCAGAACTATGTGGCCAGCATAGGTTGGGACATCATAGCCTGCTATATGAGGGTAGATGAGGTGGCTTAACCTGCTATATGAGGGTTCCCACCGTTCTCACTAGAGTTGCCTATAATATTAGGGTCACTCATATGTTGTCCTTATTGGTGATACGGTATTGACACCCTTCTAATCAGGGCACAGATTGGACCCCAATTCAGATATAATGTTTTCTTTAGGGCATGTCGGTTAGATGACTACCTCCCACAATTTTAGTATCAATTTCAGTTAAGAACTCAGATAGTTATTTAGATTTCAAGACTGTCAGATATAGTCAATTCAGATACAATACAAAACTCAGCTAGTTTCATTAGATTTAGGACTGCCAGATACAGTCACTCATGTTATCAATTATATTAGTTATCAGTATGTCATGTTATCAGTATTCAAATTCAGTGATCATGCTATCACAGTATTAGTGTCAGTTTTTATGTGTCATGCCTATACTCTCACGCTCATGATAGTTAGCATGTTATTATATTTGTTCATGCATATGAACCCTATGCATTCAGCTTACCTCACATTCATACCAGTACATTCAAAGTACTAATGTATTTGCACTATGGTATCCTATACCATAGGTTCGGAGACACGAGCTCCAGAGCATCAGTAGATTTCAGATATCAGCAGTCAGAGTTAGCAGTGAGTCCTTATCCTTCGAGAATATGATTATTTATCTATTATCTCATTAATTAGTTTATTAGTTGGAGTTAGTTGGGGACATGTCCCATCAATTCCTTACTCAGATAGTTCAGTCAGTTAGAAGCTTTTTAGACTATTATGTTCAGACAATTATTCTAATTTATTCAGTATATTATGTAGTATACAGGTAAAAATATCAGTCATGGGTTAGCTTATGGTCCTTTAGGGTCATGAGCACTGTGTAGCATTTTGGGTACCAGATTCAGGGCGTTACACCTCTTCACCCTCATGTTCTTATAGAAAATGCAAAGTGTCCAAGGATAAGGAGGATAAAATCCTTGAAAAGCTAAAGGGTATTGCTAAGCTGTTGAGTAGTTAAAATCTAGAAGGGGTGTCATACCATCCAACGAGGTGAGGGAGCCATGCACTCCTACAGTGGCGGTTAGGAGGAAGAGAAGAAAAATTAGACAAATTCTCTCCGTTCTAAAAATAGCAAAAATTACAACTCCTCTCGCTCCAATAGTTGTTGAAGTTCAGGGGTCACTGAAGAAGGTGGACATATTCGTAGCACTTGGCAAGGAGAAGAATAAATAACTACAAGAAATCATGAATGGCAGGACGAAGGGTAAAAAATAATACACCATGCATTCATTTGCTGCCAAAGACTTCACAAATATGACAAATTTGTGTGAGTCGAGGCCAATGTAAGTTTAATTTTACTAACCTAGCCTTCCAATCTACTCCATGAATAAAAATCTATGCAACATATGTGTAATCTATTGCACCAGCTTGGTATTCTGTTGCAGCATAATACACATCTGTTGCACAAGTTTGTATTGGCTGGGTAATCTATGAATTGATTCAGAGAACCCTCTTTATTGGATTCTTTCCACTATGTTTCTATTGTTTACAATTACTAACCTATTTAAAAATTGTCTTCTTATACCACAGTATGTTGATGAAATTCTCGCCTCATGAGGGGCAGGCAATTAGCGTACCCGGATAATGGACCTAAACTTTTACAACAATTTCAGGGATAGGTATGCTGATCTCCATAAGCTAGATGATTTTGGTGGCCTAAGATTTGATAAGTTGGTTTCTACATTCCAATGGGATGAAGACGAGATTAAATATGTTAGAGGGAAGATGTCATATTCACAAGGCAAGAGCTGGACCAAGGCAAAGAGAATACTTGCATCCATGAACATCGAAGTCAAACATTTTCTCTCTGTTGAGATACTACTCTACGAGGGAAATATTAAGGTTTATTATTGTAACTTACCCGTCTTCAGCGAGGACATATTGTTAGTCCACATGCTGCTACTCTTGAAGTTGTTGCCTAAGTTGTTGACGTAGAGTAAGGTGATGGATCGTTTTCTAGCTGAAGTATTGACAAAGGAATCATGGTATTTTGAAGGTTGAAATAAGAACATCCAGCTCCCAAAAAATAAAACTGGTGCAGGATGCGGGCCGTACTCGCTTGCGTACATCGAGTGTTTGCTGATCGGTACAGAAATAACCGGTATGTGTGATGTCGTTGTAGGAAATATGCAATGGGTTTGGGCTTATAGGGTACTAACTAAATGGTTTGAGCCCATTTATAATGAAGAATATGTACAAAGACGGAGACGAACACGATAATAATTTTTCATTTCAAGCCACTTCACTTTACATGTAGTGGCAATAATTTTTATACTGGCCAAGTTGAATTTTTATAATGCAACAGACAAAGGCGGAGTCAGGATTTTAAGTTTTTGGGTTCCTAATAAAATAAAAAATATAGTCATTCCAGGGGAATTCGAACTGGGGTATAGCTTGTGAGATATTTCTTCAACCCCTTTCCGAACCAATAAGCCAACTAACAACTTTGTTTATGGGTTCCTCACTTATAATTCTTATATATTTAATATATTTTTAATACAAGTACAAGGTATACAAAATTGCTTGGGGTTCCCGGGAACCGGCATTTATAGTGCTACATCCGCCCTTGGCAACAGATAGTATATATGTTATAATAGATAGTATATCTGTTTTAATAGATATAATACCCGTTGTGATAGATTGATTATCTGTTGGAATAGGTTAGTCATCTGTTGCATTAATAGATGTTTCCCAGTCTGTCTGTCGTAATAGATATCCAATCAGTTGCAACTGATAGGTAATCTGTTGGAAAAAATCAAGAAAGTAGGAAAACCAATTATATAATTTCCAGCAGATGACCTACGTGCTGTATCTTATGTTGCAACATATATCTAAATCTATTTGATAAGATATGTCATCTGTTGCAGCAGATGTATTATCTGTTGCGATATTTGAATCTAGTATTCCTTTTCAATTAACATGTTCAAAACTAAGGATTAAATTATATTCATAGATAGAATAAAATAAGTTGAATCCTTTGAAAATTACATGAAATGTCTCAACAAATAAATGAAATGTAAAAAAATCATTATGGGTACAAATAATCTACTCTACAAATAAATCAACAAGTTAAATCAGAGAGGATGTGTTATTACATTGAAGGAATCAATCCATAAAGATCTACTAAATATGGACAAGTTGTTCTTCATCCGGTGCTACGAAATTTGGCTTTGGTCGTCGTGGATATTTAATGTCTCTTGCATATGGTTTCTGAGCTTTTGCTTCTCTGTATTTTCATAAAAGAGCAGCATATCTTTTGTGGAGTAATCCGGCATCAAGTCCATCATTTGGTACTTGTAATCCATTGGTCAAATACTCGGCGTATGCTGCAAAAATAAGACCGCAATTCCTGCATTTTAAAAAAATAGATATTCCATATCTTGCAGTTTATGCAAGCGTTGTGAAATTTGTGAAATAAAACTAAATCATGACACTTAAACTTACAGGTTACCAATGGTTTGTTGAGCAATTCCTTTAACATATTGTACATCAAATAGATTACCCATTTTATTTCGGTATGCTTCAATCGTCGACCAATCAGTACGAACCTTTTTGTCCAAAAAGCCACTCATATTAAGGTAAGCAGACAATATTTTGGCCAGCTTTTGTATCTCAGACGACGGCCTAGAACGTCTCTTTCACGACATCGAGTTATAAACTCGGATGCGCCTCTTTTTTAGAATGATAACAACCAACACCCAATGGAATTCATCACCACAATTAATTGGGATGTACACTTTGTCGACCAAATGCCAAGGTAAGCCAACTGGAATGCTAAAATCTTTGATGATATTGATTAAGCATTCCTCATTTTACGGAATTTCGGGCCGTTGGTCACAATACCTATCATAGGCATTATTGACGTAAACTTAGTACTAACAATTGTCTGTCGTGTATCTGTATTATTCTTGTATTTGCAACTTGGCCTTCTTTCGGAGGTATTAAAAAATGACATCGATGTGCTACACATATTATCAAACATTATAGATTACGTGATGAAAAAACTAATACGCAGATGCTATTAAATAAAGTATTTATTAATAGTAATATGTATGCCATTTAAACCTAATCATTCCAGCAAGTTTGGGGCTGTGACATCAAATAGAACCAATTCTTCATTTTGGAATGTGCAACAACAAAGTCGAACATGTCAAAACCAAAAATCGATTCGTTCACTTTGTAGTATTCATTATTTTGTTTTCTTCATAATGATTTATATATGTTAATGTCACGTTCTTACAACAAGAATCGTATAAATCAATATCTTTAAAAATTTATTTATGTACCTACCGGCAAGATGCTTTAATAGCCCATCGGCAATCTCTTTTGAATAGTCGTTGATCAACTGTGTTAGT
The DNA here is from genome assembly GCA_030864225.1 of Capsicum baccatum var. pendulum. Taxonomy (NCBI): domain Eukaryota; kingdom Viridiplantae; phylum Streptophyta; class Magnoliopsida; order Solanales; family Solanaceae; genus Capsicum; species Capsicum baccatum. The sequence goes on along the minus strand of CM061556.1, from coordinate 235,540,267 downwards.
TTTTTTTAGCCATATTTGAGATGTTAAACCCTTTAAATGGGTAATTCTTTTGTTCTCCTGAACTGATAGGCTCCACGTTTTCTTCTTCTTTGAAAGCAGTTTGTGATATTATGCTCTTCAACAGTGGCTTCTACTGTGACATCCATTTAGAAGGCCAGAAACTGTCAATGCTAATTATTGATATAAAACATATTGTCCATTTGTTGCAATAGATGAGCCTTATCTTACAATAGATGGATCATCTGTTGGGATGAATTTGAATAGGTAAATAAGAGCAGTACGGTAATTTTAAATAGATGACCTATCTGTTGCAATATAAGATTCATCTGTTGCACAGATAACATATCTGATTCAATAGGTTAGACAATAATTGCAACAGATGTATATATCTGTTTGATAATTTTTCGCAGATGTATCAGCTGTTGAAACAGTTATGTGCCTGTTTATTTGTTAGAACAGATGATGTACATTCACCCTGTTCGGCTCATGCTACTCTCCTGTGTCCCTTGTACACTGAACAATGATGCAAGACAAAGACAGAGGCTTTGCAACTTTGCTTTTTTTGATGCTTGATGATGCCTAAGAAGTATGTTTCCTTCTTCTCTTAGCTGCCTTGATCTCTAGTGGAGTGTATGGACATGAAATCTTCTTTGATGGAATGACACCCCTCTTGGATGACATTTCCTTTATAGAATCAGTTAGTGCATTAATAAAATTAATTGCTATATCGTGTTTTGCCTTGCAGTCTTGACATTTACATGCAGAACATTCGATAGATGTTGCAAAATCTGGAGAAAAATCTATTAAACCAGTATGATCATAATCATAATGGCTTTTTGTTTCAAAAACTGTAAGAGGAGCATCATTAGCCTCAACAGCAGCACCGCTACCACTTCCATTATCAATAGCAACAAGCCCACCCTCTAAAAATTTTTTTCTTCTGATGGCTGTTGCTTCAAACAATTCTATTTTTATTCCATCAATGACCTTAGGGTTTGATAAAGTTTGCACAAACCGTAAAGTAAGAAAAAATGATATCTTCAACTCTCGATTGGTCGGAACAAGCCACGGATGGACAATCTAAAATAATCAGTACATATATTAGAATGATGATGAAATAATTTAAAATAATCATTAATTAAAACAAAAACTTGATTATAATTGGACTTACTGCTTCCTTCGGGGGGTTGAAAAGATCAAGAAATTTTACATTTTTATCAGTTTTGGCTGACAACCATATCAGGATTCTTGGACAGGAAACTTCTTTCTGGTAGTTCACTTGTTGTCTTAAATAAGGAATGACTTCAAATGCCCAAGCCTATAACATAGCACCAATAAATCAAAAGCATTATTAAATAAAAAATGATGAATCATATCATGATAAAAAAATATTTACCATGAAGGCCTATGGAAAGCCATATAAGTTGACTGTCTTTGGCGTTAACGGAGTCAAAAAATATTGGACAGTCATTTTGAAGCTTTCATAACCCTAAGGATAGCCTTTAAATGCCTTAATATCTTCAGAGAGATTTATTACACCAGGGCGTATTTTGTTGTTAACGTCTCTTGCCTAAAGAATATTATGTACAAACTAAACTAAACACAATGATTGCTTGTGCTTCTTTGAGAGTCCTTTACCTTTCAACACTTCTATCAAATTTTTGTTTTTGAAGCTTGGACCAACAATGGACACTAGCTCCTCATGATCACTTGACTTGACTTTTTTTTTAGGTGTGCGGAGTGCATTTTTTGGGTCAGGGTATCTATAAATTAAGACGAAGAAGGAGGATAACATTTAAGTCTGGTAACTATGAAAAACTCCTTCCAACCAAAACAAACAGGAATGCCACAGTAATTTATCCACACCTCATCTATCTTGTTTTTTCATACATAAACCTATGCTTGAGAAGATCATATAACATTTTTATCTGGAAACGAGCAATGTTGTCTTCCGGTAAATCAAGATATTGCCTAAAGTAGCTTTACTTGAAATAAGTATCCAATTTTTGTTCTCGAAGTATTTTCTAGAGGCGTCAAAAGATTTTTCCATGGCTGACTTAACCACGAAATCACCCGTTAAATATGTGGCACCATCGCACTGCATTCTTACAAGATAATGATCAATATTGAAGGTTTTGAACAACTCCTCGGTTGAAGGTCTATTACATTTGTATCATCTCTTTTGAGACATTCCTCCTCCCCGTGTTCATTATCTTCTGCTCTTGATTGAGATAACGCTTGTAAAGCAAACTCATAGAGTGGAGTATATAGTCGAGCTGCTGCACTTGTTCCTTTACTTGAACTTGATTCGATTTCTTTTTTTCTGGGAGCCATATTATCTTTAATTAATAGGAACATCAAATAGCTTATAATTGATTAATGCATCATTAAAAAAGGATAACAGTAAATCTAACATACACAATAGTAAAATAACAGTTCCAACATACCACACATCTGTTGCACCAGGTATGTTATCTATTGCAATATATAACCAACCTGTTCAATGGATGAGTAAACTATTGGAAACAATAAAAACAAATCACTAATCTATTGCACCGACTATTTTATCTAACGCAACATATAACCAACCCATTGCAACAGATGAGTAAACCGTTGGAAATCATAAAATTAGATCACTAATCTATTGCACCAGGTAATTTATATGTTGCAACATATAAACAACATATTACAAGGACGAGTAATACATTGGAAATAGTAACAATAGATCACTAATCTATTGCACCAGGTATTTTATCTATTGTACCATATAACCAACCAGTTGCGAGGATGAGTAATCCAGTGGAAACCATAAAAATAGATCACTAATATATTGAACCGAGTAGTTTATCTGTTGTAACATATAACCAACCTGTTATAACGAATAAGTAATCCATTGGAAACCATAAAAAAGATCACTAATCTATTGCACTAGGTAGTTATCTGTTGCAATATATTACCAACCTATTGCAACGGATGAGTAATCCATTGGAAACCATAAAAAAATCACTATCTATTGCACCAGGTATGTTATCTGTTGCAACATATAACTGACCTGTTTCAACAGATGAGTAAATCGTTAAAGACAATAAAAATAGATCACTGAGTTGTTAAAACATATCACTTATCTTTTGCAAAATGAGTTATCTGTTGGATCAATATTGTTTAGATTTTTTTCAAACAGAAAAGTTATCTGTCTCAAAAGATGAATGATCTGTTATATTGTTCATCTGTTGCATCAGATTTTCATAGTAGCATCTGATTTTAATCTATTGCATCAGATGTTTTTATCTTTTACAGCAGATGTCTTCATCTTTAGCATCAGATGTTTCATCTATTGCATAAGATGTTTAATTTGTTGCAACACCATTTTTACCAAGACAAATAACAAATCAACTCAGGAACACCAACACATTACACAGACACACACACTAAGAAAATCAACTATGAACAAAAATCACCAACAAATCTAAATCAACAGTACGACAATAAGAATAAGAAATGCCAGAAATTAGGATTTTATTTAGTTCATATTTTAATACTAGAAGAGTAGTTGGCTCAAGTTCCTCTGTTTCTTCATAATTTTTTACCTGTGGAAAAAAGAATGGGACAACGAAGAACTCGAAGTTGTTGTCGTCAGAAAAGTTTTCTCGTCGATTGAGGGTTGAATGTCGAAAGGGAACTCGCCTGACTATTTTTCACCAGAGGTTGAAGTCGCTGAGGATTGAAGAGAGAATTTTATAGAATTGTTGGTTGGGAAAGAGTTGAGAAAAGCTGTTGAGAGAGACTAGTTGATTTGGATTGAAGAGGGGTGTGGATTGATTTGTATTTTTGAAAAGATTAAAAAATTTTAAAAATATTAATCAAGTCCATAATTAACTTAATCAAGTTTTCTAATGATGTTTGACCCTTTAAGTTGGTCAATGTCACCAATTCTTCATTCAAGACTTAAAAGACACCTTTCCTTTAATTTTCTCAAGTTTTTAGGATAATCTAATGTAGTTACTTGGATAGAGAAATATCTAAAGTAGAAGTAGAAGATAAAGATCTCTAGATACTTCTTGTAGAAGTATCTTGAAGATTTTTCTTGTAGAAGTATCTAGAAGATTTTCTAGAATCATCTATACACAAGTATAAATAGGGATGTCTTGAACATTTGTAACCATCTAAAAAATAAATCAATACAAGTAGTCTTCTTCCAAATTCAATCTCTCTCTTTTAATATCTTCCTTCACCCTTATAGCTTCCTCTTCTTAGTTGAATCTTTTGAGCTTAGTTTACGATCTTGGGCTAGCAGTAGGTCTCTCCAACTACGCATTTCTTTTGCTATTCTTTATATGGTATCAGATCCAAAGTCATAGATTGGCTTGTGTTTATTTCAATATAGAGTTTTAGGTTGATTTAAATAGTTTATGCGAATGGATTTAAGCAGTTGCCTTTCGCACATGCAAGTGTATGTGGTCGTACAAGTAATAGAGGATGTAAGTGCAGATATCGTACCTACAGGGATTTGATGAATTGACATTCTACTTTGAATTCTTATTCAAGCTATTAAGTTGGTGACCAATAACAATTGTAAGCAAGGCTTAGATTGATTGTGTTGTAATTAAGATTTTAGAAAAGATAGAGTTGCGGTGTTTTGACAATCCAGTTGCGGTATTCCATCATTCATCTAATTTGTTTTCCTAAGTTACTAATTGCAGGTTAATTGTAGCTATATTGAGCATCTTTCAACCAACTCTAAGCCTACTTGACTGTCCCTAATGCCTATATTTCTATGATCATCGGTTAATATTGAAGTGCATTAAGAAATTGTCTGTATCAACTATGCTAGGTCACAAAGTATATTTTATCCTCAAAGACAAATTGATTCCCTTTCCCTATAAGGTTCACAAACTAGCCCTATTTCCCCCTTTTTACACTTGTTCTTTCCTTTTTTAAGTCCAACAAACAAGTCCTAAATAATATTTACAAGATGATCAATCAAACAATTAATTGAAAGTAAGAAGAAAAAAATAACTCAGTAGATGTAAAAAAAAAATTAGATAATATGACTTTCAAAGTACGATTTTCATGTTCAACCAGAACCTTATAAATTAAGATGTTTAGCTACTCATAAATCTCTTTGGAAGAAGGGATTTCATGAGTTTACAAGGAAAAAGTCATAAAATAAAATAAAATAAGTAAATTAAACCATGTTCTTGAGCTTTACCTTAGCCTTTGCCTTCCCCAAATCAGTTATTCCCCATAAAAACATGTGGATGGGGTTTATTTAGAGTTTAGTAACCCTTAGAATGTTCAAAATCAATCCCAATCAGGTTAGGATAAATTTTAATCCGTGCCACACAGCCCAAAAGCGGAGCTGTGGCGCAAGTAACAACCTAAAATTCAGACCAGTGGCTAAACCTGCCCCACTCCTTGATATAGGTGAGTGGCGGAAGCCTTAAATATTTTCCTGAAAACATCACAACTCTGCACCACTGCTTGCTTTGTAGTAGTGGAACAAGGAACAATATTTTCTGCCCTTCCGCACTCGTTTTGCAATGCATTGCGATGTTGATTCTTTCTTGGTTCCTTGATGCTCTTTTTTCTTCCTTTTTAAGCTCCATATACCCCATTATACTCCTATATAATCAAATTATGAAACTTAAATATAAATCACATCATTTTAGCTCAAGAAAATACCAAAAATAGAACAAATATAAGGCAAATATGATAAAATAAGGTGATTTTTAGCCTCGCATCAGCACCTCACTTAAAGCCTTGCTCATACTCGATTAAGCTTTGAACTCATGAAATAAACTCTCCTACAAATACACACTTTGAATCAATATAACTCAAGCTAACAATACAACGACAACAATAGATGACAAGTTTTATTAAACATGTTTCATTCATACCATACATTAAAATGACTACTCCAAGAATTCCTAACCTTAAGAACCGGCTCTATGATATTAGAAAACTCATACAATTCACAAAATCTTGAGATCAAATACTTCATCGATCTTTCGTCAACCTTGTACCTCACAATAACAAAGTTATTCATATTCACTCACAACAATACAAATTAATGCTTGAATGGGTATCGAAATAAGTTTTTGCTCACTCTCAAAAGAAATTTCACATGCAATATCTATGATATATTATAAGTGTGAAGACTCTTAGAAAGACGATTTAACTTTTTGTCCTTTATTAAAAGACTTTACAATAGAAAAAACTATCATTTACCATTTTACTAAATTATTATTTAATTATTTTGTAATACTTTAGGTATCCGATTAAAATTTGGTTATTAATCTTTCCTTATTTAAACATAGTTAAAAATAATATTAATTTCCAATTATTAATTCACCTACCTTATTAAAACATAATTAAAAATACTATTGATTTTCAATTATTAATTCACTTTCCTTATTTAAATATAATAAAATACTATTGATTTTTAATTATTAATTCTCCTTCGAAGAACTAACCAAATATGAACTTTAATACTAACAAAATACTACTTTAGTAGTTATTTGTTGATCGAATTTGTGAGTTCCTTTTTTAACAATAATTTAACAAAAATAGGTAGGTTATTTTGACAAGGATTTAACTTAAAATAGAAAACAAATTAAGTAAATTCAATTTTTTAATGTTAGCATCCAAGTAATTGTATGAATCTTTGTCTCTTTACTTTTCTATTAAATTTATATTGTATTTTTTTGGACTTAGAAATTCTTTTTATTAGCTGTTGGTTGTTCGTTACTTTTAAATGTTGGTTTGATAGCCTAACAGTGCAATTTTTTACGTGTGCTTTGTCATATTTTGAGATTCTATTCTTAATTTTTGAGATTTTATTATAATTTATGTTTGATAGGTTGTGACCCGCCCAAAAGAATGCAGTAAGGTTAAGAATTTCAATTCAAATTCTAAGCTTCAAAATAACATAAATAATTGAGGTATAACTTCTACCAATTTAATTAACATATGATTTATTATTTTCAAAAGTTAGATACTATATACATTTATTATTTAGGAGTAAATAATTCTCGCAATAGTTTTTTTGATCGATCATATGTGGGTCAATTGATTAGTCACAAAGAAATTGAGGTTAAAGCTTTTAATATGCATCATGATGTTACTGTAAGAGTATCATTAAATATTTACATCTAATTATGTACGTTCTTTTATTAAAGATAGATGCAATATTGATTTTGAGTAATTAAAGAAAGTAAAAAATTTGTCCATGTACGATCATTAGCAGTAGTAAGGTAAAGAAGTGATATTAGACAAAATCGAAAGATAATAATATATTCTTACGTATTGTATATTTATTTGTGTTCTTAATTTGATGACTTTTTTCTCCCTCTTTGTTATATTTTATATTATAAATATTAGTCTCAACCCTAAATTGAATCGTAGCGTACTAATAATATTTATATTTTAAATTAATTTGACGTATATGTACAACAAATGCTCCTTTGTGGCTTAATTTTTCTCTAAATCTTTTTCTTTGATGAGAATTTTTTTTTAATTCAGTAAATTTTTCATTTTATGTATAGTTTTATTGATTAAGATGAAACACTTTTAGTGTTAAATTATAGCTTTTAAATAGATAAAACATTTATTACAACTCAATTACTATTTTTAATAATTTTATTTCTTTATATATAATTATATTTATCAACACGAGACACACGTGCAAAGCACGTGCACTTGACTAGTATGATGAAACATAAGCTTTCCCTTAGTGTACTACTTCACTAATATATGACTGCCAAATCTAAAATTAAGTAGGACTTTTCAGGTTGTAATGTAGGCTAAGGGACAGGTAGGAATTATTTTGACTGAAATAGTGACTATCTTTCCTAAGCACTTTAATCTATCACAAAATTTTCAGAGTTTGCTCACTCTTCAATCAACCAACACTTTATTCGACTCTTCTCACCCATAGATTTATTTAATTTTCCGTCTCTTTAGCTAATTAACATGCCACTAGTAAGGAATACACAATTATCAAACTTTTTTTTCATCCTTTATTCTTTTTTCTTCTTCGTACCAATAACATGATTTCTTTTAGTGACTTACACCCTTAGACTTTTCTACAAGTTTTCCACCTCCACTATCTCCCTTTTTTCAATTTTCACACCTAATTCTTAGTTTTTTTAATCAGAGGTCTTAGGAGTTCTGGATCAAATTAAAGGTTTATTAAAAGAAAAGGATTAAGCTTCATATGTCGCTATCAAAGAATAGTCTAAAGGATCAATGGGGCTAATTAGGATCATCTATTATGGGTAGGTAAAGCAAAGGATAAAAATAATTTAATTAAAGAAATGCCTAGATCACCTCCTAAACTAAATATTCCTCATTTTGCTTTGCAGAAACACCGACAAACTCTAGACATCATTACAAAAGTATGGAATATCAACAAACAGCTCACACACATGGCACATGTTCAAATCAAGAAGGATTCATATAGACTCTAAATTAAGCAAATAATAAGAGTTCAAATTTAAGCTAAAAATAACGTACGAGTCAAGTAAAAATGTTTAGGTGTCTCAAGAGAAGTCATTAAAGATGATTTCAATCTCAAAATCAAATTGCATCGTTCAGTCATGTGTAGTACTTAACACGATCACCTCACATTCAATTGGTCTGAAAGACTATCTAACTTCTAACGACCAACTCTTTTCCCAAGACGATCGTCAACCATCCATCATCGGAAAAAGTTATTCTACCAAATAATAAAACAAAAACTATTTTATTTAAGAAAATATATTAGGTTCAAAGGGTCTCCCCTCGGAATAGAACCAAAAAAAATCAAGGGGTGGGTAAAGTATACTCTGCTAAAGAACTAAAAATCTAACAACCAACACAAACTATTCTAATCTAGAAAATTTTAAAAACATCTTTTGTGTTTTTGATTTTTTTTTAAAAATTTTTGCACAAATTCTCAATGAAAACAATAACTAAAACTAAACCAACTCCTACAACATAATTCACTCTTAATCAATATCGGAAGAATTTCACCCCACACTTAAAGTCATGCTTTATCTCCAAAGTATTAATCAAAATAAAATAGTGGTTAGAAATACTCCCTGAAGACCTCTAGGGCCTAACTAGCAGCATTCTTTCTTAATCTTTGTATCAAAGGGGTGAATGACCCCACACTTAAGCTTCGTCCATGCCTCTTAGCTTCCAAATTTAGGTACTCAGACTTTCCCAAATCTTCACAAACCAAAAACAAAAAAAAAATAAAACTACACTATTACAACTTGAGTTGCCTCCCAAGCAGCGCTTATGATATTAGGTGGATTTATGCACCTAAGTCTCATTATCTATACACAGTTAGCCTTATTTTGAGGACTTCTTGTGTGATTAAAGAATTTTTAATGATATAAATGAGCATCTATGGTGTAAAGGACTTGTTTTTAGTTGTAACGACCTGAGACTACCACTTAGTCATCACAAGGTGCTTACAATCCCGAAGGACCACAAGCAGTTTGACTGATATCTGCTGTAAGCACTGGATAATAATACTGAAATAAATACAGAATTAGGATGAAATGCCATATGGTTCAAAATATAAAATATGGATATAATATAACACCTGATAAAATATTTAAAAACTAAACACTGTCTGAACTGGTCTAGTCTAAAAGCCTCTAACTGAACTGCCTGAATATAGAGTTGATGAGACAAGCCCCCAACTAACTCCAACTACTGAACTACTGATAAACTAAAATAAATCAAATCCCCAATAGATGAGGACTCACTACTAAATATGCAACTGCTGACTGGAACTATATAAAAATGGTCGGGATCCTAAGCATTCGAACCTATGAAATAAAATATCATAGTGCAAAGAAAGAGTATGTGGTCAGTACGTGTAATGTGCTGGTATACTAGATAAGGTAAGGCTGTATTCAAGGGTTCATATGCGTGAACAATAACTGCCTGAATAATATAGAGTAAGTAAATATAAGAGAACATGGATAACTGATACTACAGAAATCACTGAGTATGCAATACTATACATATATGTATAGACTGTAACTGAGCTTTTCTGAAGCTGAGCACTGAGTTATGATAGCTGAGTAACTAATATCTGAAGTTAATGATAACTGATTTACTGATACTGATTGACTATGTTTGATAATCTTGATTCTGTAAAACTAAACTAAGTTATAAACTAAAGAATGGAACTGAGACTGTGGGAGGTAATCATCTAATTGACATTCCCCTTTTCTGAATAGTTTTGGGATCCAACTTGTAACCCCATCTGGAAGGAATTCAGTATCATGCCATGGTAAAGACACTAGAAAACCAAGATGCTAAGCCTAACTGATGGGTAACACCTGGGCGGAGCTAAGCCTAATCTAACGGGTGACCCTTGGGAGGTAGTCATGCCTAGTCTGATGGGTGACTCCTCATCCTTTGATGGCTATGCAGTTCTAGAGTATAGGGACTACTACTAAAAACTCTACCTCTCTGACGGGAAAGCCATTATCCCTGTACTCGCTCGATGCTAAGATCTACTCCCAACTGAAAGACACCGAACTGGACTGGATTGATACTAAGTCTACTATGTTTTCCTGAATTCTATGACTGACTGAGTTCTATTGAGTTCTATAACCGACTGAGAGTACTATGGATCGTGACATGATTGAGATTTTATGACTGGCACTGCCTCTAGGTAAATAGCTAAATTATCGAGTATTAAATACCCCTAAGACTCGATAGCATAAAAGAAAGGCATAGCATGATCACAAAGGCATAACAATACTTGCCTGCTAATAATGCACTCATTTAGATACTCTGTCAAACACTTGATATACATAAACTTGTGCATGAATAGGATCAAATAATAACATGTCATATCTTCACTAGTCAAATCATATAAGCATGTTATCAAACACTTGTAGGCATAAGCTTGTACATGATTGGGAAATGCATGTTAGCATGCTGTAATGGCATTATTTCATTCTCATAGGCAATTTATCAAACACATGGGAAGCATACTTGGTTCACTGAATCATAAACACTTAGGGTTAACATGGTTATAATAATCAACTTACAAATTGAAGGGTTTATCATGAAGATCATGTAATTCAACACATACAATGACTAATTTAATTAGATAATGTAATTTAATCATGGAATAAAACCCAACAATAACATGAACATCGATTCAATTCAATTCAATTCAAGCATGGAAGTTTATGATTCAACATATCTTGTATTTTGAAAATAGATTTATGGACTGAATGGGTGAAAGGAACCCATAGATGAACACCTAAGATACATTAACTTGTTAATCCTTGAAGGTTCTTGGAGAGACTCTTGATTTTTTCTCTTGTTTCTTGAAGCAAGGTTTTAGCCCCTTTTGAGGGAGAATGACTTAATTTTTTTTGAATTAAGTGAATAAATGATGAGAAAAAGGGTTATTTAGGGGTTAATATCGTGTTTTGACTGATTAGGGCCGGGAAAAAAATACCGATTTACCCCTGGAAATGACTTAAAAAACCCAATTTGGGGCTCTGGCGCGACGCGCCGCACTACGCCAAGCCACTGGTAATGACAACTGGGAATATGGATGATGGAGTGATGTGGTGGAATATCTTTGCAATACTATATGGTACCTACAAAAATGGTGCGACATGGTACAATTGTGTGGCTCACTAAAAATTGACAAACGTGAAAATCATCCTTGGCGCAATGCATCAATATTGTGGAGCAACACTGGAAACTGACAATTGTCATTTTGACAAACTCTACGATGTGCTACTGGCCTGAATGACGGTGTTTAACAACTAAAACTTAAAATAACCATAACTTTTTATCCGATTATCGGATTTGTGCGAATTTTATATCATTGAAAATTGAATTTCTAACGCAATGGCAGGCTCAAAACCAAAAAATGCTAAGTATTTCAAAAAATTATATGAGATTAATCATGCACTAATACTTAAATTAAGCTAGGTAAGCATGAGGTATTACAATAATGTTTAAGGTGTGTTTAGAACAAGTTTAGAATCAATTTGATCACTTAGAGTTTAGACGAGAAATCTAAAGTTACTAGCTTGAGTTATGTGTTGTTCTAGTTTATCTTGATGAATTCTATTCTGTTTTATGCACTAATTCATTGTGTTTGATGATATAGAAGATTATGTGAGATTTTAATATCAATTTTTGAGAGCATAACAAGATCTAATGATGTTGGAAAGACACCCAAGAAGTGAGGAAAGCAAAGGAAAATAAAAGGAGCAAGCCTTGATGAAATCTAGGATTTTTGAGGCCATGGGTGTTCCACGCCCTATAACCTCCGGTATAAGGGTGTTCCATGTCCCAATACACAATTCCAACATGTAAAAATAGTGAGCATCTACGTTAAGGGTGTGCCACGGCGTTCAGTGGTGGACCTACGATTTAAGGATAGTGGGTGCTTACAAAATTTAAAAAATAAAAAAAATAAAAATTCCCCTCAGTAAGGTTCGAACCCAGGTCATCCCTTCTAGCGGAGAACCTTAAAGACAACCTAAAAGCCAATGGAACCAACCAATTGTTTGTTTTAGTGTGTGCTTTTATATATTATATATCTATTTTTATATATTTTCTAAGTAATTTTGCCTATTCCGCATCGAGTTTAGTGGGTGCTGGAGCACCCCTCAAATGGCTGAAGGTTTTACCCTGAAGACATTAGCTGTTAACGCATAAAGACATAGGTGTGGCATGCCCATAGTTCAAAAATAGGGAACTCCCTTCCTAGTATAAATAGAGCACTTGGTTTGTATTGTAAAAACCTTGGATGATTTTTTGGCCTAGAAATACACTTGAGGAGCCTGCAATTAGGTTTCTTTATCCTTACTGTAGTTTACTCTTGATTTATATACATGAATTTCTTAATTGCAATTCGTTGTAAATCCATGAGTGGATAAACACCTTTATTCTAGGGTTGAGGCTACAAACATGATTGTGCAATTGTGGTTTATAGTTGGTTTGTGTGTTTATGAAGTATGTGATTGTTCTTATGGGTTTCTTAATATTCTAAAGTGTTATTAACTTTAAGTTAAATAATATCTCTAAAACAATTTGAACATAGGAGTTGAGGGATGAAATGAAGAACGCAAGGGGTGTGGATTGTGTATAAACTAATTTTTAAAGTATGATTTGTGTTTAGGATAGAGAAATACCTAAACATCCCACTTGGTTAATGAAATGGGAAGATAGTTTAATGCGTCCAAGTTAAAACCTCACATCCCCGCTCATCGATGTAGTTGTGAGATTAATTTGCATAGATGACTTAGAGGATGACCATTTCTAAATTATAATTTTAATGCTAGAGCTCAATAATCATAATAAACACCAATACTGACTAAAAATGATTGTTATGCATAATTGTGAAGTAAAGGCCTCAACCCTGGAAGCTCTCCTTATATTTTCTTCAATCAAAAGTTCGTACCGTTGTTATTTTCATCTTCAATCTATAGTTTCAAAATTCAAATTCTTGCTTGGTTATCATTAACACTTGTTTAATCTCTTTAGTAACGGTAGAATTGGATTGATACTTGGATTTTTAAGGTCACTATACTACTTAGGTGACCACGTACACTTATATGTGTGCTAGGACTTAACAAGTTTTGGCGCCGCTGCCAGGGACTTAAAAATTGAAAACTGACTTATTTTTAGTTTTGCTATTTTGTTTCATAAGTGTTAAAGACTTAATCTTAACTTTTGAATTTCTAGGTATAGGACTGAAACTCAAGTAAGCTTGAAAAGAAAAAGGATTTTGTTGACCCATATCTTGAACTTGAGCTACGCTTATATCATCTAAGGAGAGAAGCAGTACTTGTCTATCGGACACCTCAAATTTATCAAGAAGAAGCTATTCCTACACCAATGGCTAAAGATTAACCAACACATAGGACAGTTCTCAAAGTGGCAATTACATTAGCCACCAATGTTATTTTTGCCATCTACGAACCATTACATGAAGGTAGATTTGAGCTTAAATAGAATATGGTTCACCTATTGCATAAAAGTGGGCAATTCATAGTCCTATCATATGATGATGCACAGGTGCATTTGTAGAATTTTTTGATGATCAGTGACACCTTTATTCCCACTGGAGTCTCCACTGACTATTTGAGGCTGTCATGACCCACGCTAGGCCCTATTCGTGACGAGCACCCCAAGCTAACCAAGGCATGAGATTACCCCTTGATACACTCAAATTACACCTCTCTTATAAGAGAGTAAACGGTCACTATCAAATATAGAACCCAACTAGGTTGGGGTCGAATCCCACAGGGAATACTGTGTAAACTAACTGTTATGGTTGTTAATAGACTGTTGTTCAAAGTCTCTAGAGAAAGAGGGGTCTTGAATTGTTAACAGTATTTAAATGGTTGTAATGAGTAGCGTTCTAGCTAGTGAGTTTAATTGCAAGTATTAATTAAATGAGAATAAACAAACTAGATTTATGTTCACCAAGATATTCAAACAGATGGGGTTGTGAAATATCTTAAATTCCCAATTTACAACTTCAATTTCAAGAGATATTGAATTCCAAGGTTTACCCATTTTCTTCTCAACCTAAATGGATAGTTTACCCTTTAATTCATTCAAACTTAATGAGTGTATTGATTTATTCAATTAGTCCCTCATGTGGGTCAATCCTTGTTAAGGCATCAACCCATAACCCAAAGGTTAAAGCCTTTAGATTTCATGTAAACCCCTTTTTTCCCCAACATATATTTTTTTCTAAGATAAGTAATGTTCTTGGGATCACCCTTCATGTTTGCAACCAAGAAAGGTCATTAATGTGAAGAAGAGTTTATACAACCTCAATTATATATGGGAATTACGAATTTTCACTACCCCAATAAGCTATTCACACTAAGACTCCCGTAACCCTAGCTATGGGAGTTTAGCCACACATCTCAAGAGGAGAAGAAGAAATCATTGTGTTCTTCATAAATGGATTCAGAGAATTACTTACAAAACTTACAATACTTGTTCTTGAATCTTCATTGAGAATATGGATAAGGATAATGAGATCCACAATTATAGCTTGAATCACAGCGAATAATACGTACAATAAGGTTTCTAGGTGGAAAAGATGATAAAAGATACCTAAATAAAATCTAAACTGGGTATTTATTTGTTCCCAGGTACTAAGGATTTAAAATTTGAACTCATTAAAGTTGCGTCGAAGTTGACGGTCACATTGACGGCCCGTTAAAATCCTAACGGTCCGTCATGTGGATCGTCACTGATGGTCCCAAAGTGCTTCATTCTAATTAAGGTCTGATGGTCATGCCAGTGTACCGTCGTTGACCTGGTGGTCCATCGCATGGGCCATCACTTAATCCTTTGAAAAGCCATTCTCTATTTCTGCCTGACGACCAAGTTGGCAGTCCGTCAGAGATTCGACGGTCCGTCACTTGGACATCGTAGGAGTCACTCACTTTTTTCTTTCTGTTTAACTCTGACGGTCCAATGCATGGCTAACGGTCCTCCAGTTCAACCGTCAGTGGCCTTTTTATGCTATTTTTCTAGGTTTCTTCTTTGGCTAATTCCTTGACCTAAAAACACTAAAATCCATTATTAAATACAACATCAATTTCTTGAAAATGTACAATTATCCTTTGAAAAAGATGTAAAATATTCCGTCAAAAGACGGAACATCAACACCCTCAACTTAAGAAAATTGCTTGTCCTTAAGCAACTCAGTCCCAAATTGCATACATGAACAATACAATGACAGACAATCAACTGCTGAACTAGATTTCACACAACCATTCACTTGTCATACAACTCATAAGGTCTTAAAACATCAAGATCTACAACCGACATTGTTTAAAATTTAGCACATACATAAAAACATGGATATAATATCCTATAGAGATAAAAAAAAAAACTATGTGTAACTCAAGTTTCCCTCATAGTCAATGAAGTCCATCACTCATTATATCTTGTGGATGAAAGTCAATACTCTCACACTTATCAAAGAAGTTACAAACATAATATACATACCTATAGTCTTGCCCTTTACATCCTAATGCCAATTACAGAATCACCAATGGTTGTTCAACATATGCTAAACGACAAGAGGAAATAGTTAATCAAACATGTTCATAGTCTTATGCCACAATCATTCATCATCCATATATACAAAATGGTGCTAAAATAAAAGACATTTCATAAATAGTCATCAACAAATAGATATTTACATTATAACCTAAGAAAAACAAATGCAATCCTAGACATGCCAGTTCTACTAGATAGCACACGGAAGGAAAAAAACACATGAAATAAAAACCCCGGTGGTACAAGTACACCCACCCCACATAAAATAAATATGTTGTCCTTAATACATATAAGTAAAGTATAGAGGAGGGGAATACTTGTAAAGCCTCTTATTCAGATGAGGCATTAGTCAAATGTGGTGAGGCTTCATGGGCCTCACCTGTAGCAACGTTGACCCCCATGGTGGTAGGGGTACTCACAAAATCTTTCTCCCAAATCGGAGGTATGTCAACACGAGCTGGGTCTAAAATAGGGACCCTAACTGGGGCAGAATTGGTGGAAACTATTGCAGCTTTATCTAGAAGCTTCTTATATCTTTTCTCTTTATATTTCCTCAAATTTTTGTAGCTTTTCTCATATCTTGATCTTCTCCCTCTTCAGGTGTCATTGCTTCTCACCTTATTCTTCTGGAAGCTTTTATATCTGCACTTTCATCTACCTACTTGCCTTTGTCTTTCTACGGCTTCCCCGTTAAGTAAAAAATGCCTTCATCTTTATCAATGATGACCAAAGATGGATCAAATATGGGCTACTGTGTCTATTGTCTTTTTAGCTTTACTATGTCTGTCTGTACATATTTGAATTCTTCCATCAACTTAGCAAAATTTGGAATAGACATTGCATCCAGCCTTTTATTGATACTCTCCGCCATATAGTCCATCCTAGTCTGAATATTTTGAAAGGGATGGATTGATTTAGCTACAATACGGTCAATAAAAGTCTTGAATTGCGAAGCCCATGTGTCTAGCTGCTTCTTGAACTTTTAATGTAGCTTAACAGACTTGGAAAAATTTTCCTGTGTTAACCTATACTCCAAACACTGGGGTAGGACAGATGTAAAGTCTGCAGTCCTACCAATTGGCGGCATAGATTCTGATCCTGCAGATGTACTAGGCAACATATAAGTAGTGATAGGAAATGGCATACCTATGGGAATTTCAAAAGTATCGGGGGCTAGCGCTGACTGTGTTTGGTAGGCCGAGGTTTGTTGAATCATATCTCAAACTTTTAGTCATCTTTCAATTTCTGAATGTCTAGTCTAGAAGTAATCCAAACTTCGTTGTCAACTCCTTTAATCAAAAGAAGATTGGTCTGCCTGTATAACTCCGTGATCAAACATGACAATAGTGGTGTGCTTGCCACTTTGTGCGTCCTCACAAACATTTCATCAACAATAATTTGGCCAAAATTAATCTTCAATCCTGCAATCATACTAGCCACCAGCACAGTCCTATAACTATCCAAATTTGCATCACTCCCTATCAGCATCAGCCTTAATCAAATAATGGACCACTAGAATTTAGCTCGAAAGCTAAGAGAGGATTTAGCAAAGCACTCTCACAGGTTGAGTGCCCAGGAGGGGTTACTATCTTCAGT
Source organism: Capsicum baccatum var. pendulum (assembly GCA_030864225.1). NCBI lineage: Eukaryota > Viridiplantae > Streptophyta > Magnoliopsida > Solanales > Solanaceae > Capsicum > Capsicum baccatum. Next base: position 235,522,597 of record CM061556.1, on the reverse strand, counting down.
AAGTAGACCAGCCAATAAAGGCCTTTGAGTAGATGCAGATGTCAAATGATACTCCAGATCTGGAACCGTAGTTAGTGCTTCATAATCAGGGCCGAACAATATCCTGTTGATTGTTCATGCCTGTATGTCAATTTTAACTCCTCTGACCAAAACTGATTCCCTATTGGTTAAATCTGAAATCTTTGATCCCTTGGGACAATATTTCTCTGCCAATTCCAAATAATTAGTGAAAAACTCCCTTATAATATTTGGTTGGTATGAACCGAGAGGCTTGCTCATCCAGGCTAACTCATACTCATTAAATCGCCTCTCCAGCTCTGGATATTCATGCAGCTCAGTCATCACTATTTGGTATTCTTTGGAGATTGTCCTACTTGTCATCGGTTCTAGTGCATCAAGAAATTTATCTTTTGCTCTCTCAATTTGCAATCTGAGTGCCTTCCTTATTTAAGGGTCTTCGCTTTTGACCACATTGGCTTTCTCAGTTTCTGCCTCAACTGGGTCGAGGTTAGATGTGTTGACCTCTTCCTTGTTGGGATTTGAACTAGTGCTACTAGTGTTTCTCACACTCTCCTCTTTAGATTGGGAGAGTGTGTGGGGTACCTTGTCTCGTTATCGAGTGTTGAAGGCAGGTGATTTCTCACTCCGGGTTAGCTTACCTCTTTCCCATTATACTCTACCACCACCTCTGGTTAGGGGAAGTTTTCTTACCATATTGCCTGAATAACACATCAAGAAATAGTTAGATAAGAATTACATAAGAAATCACTATAATTTTGGCTTGACGGTCGACTTGATGGTTGGGGTTGTGACAGTCCATCACCCTATTCGTCAAGCCTTACTTAGTGACTCTATTATTGAGTATCCTTGTGACGGTCGACCGGACAGTCCATCAGGAGGCTGATGGTTCATCACGTCATCCATCATAGCTTATATATTGAACATCAATCTTGGCAACTTTGCAATGGTCTACCTGACAGTTCGTCCTATATCCAATGATCCGTCAAGTTGACCGTTAGCATCCCTTTTCACTTGTAAATTTCACTTTGATATTTAGTTGAACACCTGGTGTGCTATGCTTTATCATGCTTAAAATCATGGCATTAGTTTAGTGTTTTAACACTACTTTTTCCATTTTTTGAGTTACTAAGTCACTCAGACTTCACCCAGATCAGTATAAACTAGAGTTCGACATAAAATTTAAGTCACAACAACATAAAATCAAGATGAAATTTCCTTTATCAATAAATAATTCACATAACTTATGTTTATCAATTTAAAGAGAAAGAGTAAGGTTATGATCATACCTTAATTTTGTACTTCACTTGACTATTCTGAGTTGTAAACTTGGAATAATTAAAACTTAAAGCCTTTATCAGATATTGCTACCTTGTTTTATGATGTGAGGAAAAGAGGGATGGGGTTGTTTATGTAGGAGAGAATAGGAAGAGGGAGAGTCCTAAGTGCAGATAACTGATACTAGGTACTTTGAGTGCAAAAGAAGTTGAACAGTGTTAGGGTTTGAAACGGTGGCAATGTATGAAACCGCTTTTTTGTTTATCATTTTAATACTATTTGGGTTGGATAATTCCATTTATTTAACATTTAATTGTAACTGACCCAACTCGTCAGACTAAGGTTAAGTTATCGGTTGACTAGATGGTCTGTCAGGACTCCAACGATCCATTAGGCTAACCGTTGCAACTTACCAGAATGATATCAAGCCTACCTTGCTGTGACGGTTGATCCAACGGTCTGTCAGTGATGCAAAGATCTATCTATTTGTCCTTCATTTCATTCCAGAACCCTCAAATTTTAGATTTAGGTTGATGGAGTCCCTGACGGCCCGTCGGTCAGGTGACGGTCCATCAACTTTACTGTCAAGCCTTATCCAGAATGTCAAATTTTTGCTTATGGCCTTGACAGTCCGTCAGACTTCCCGTTACCCTTTTTCAATTGGAGAAAATCCTTTCTTTCTGGACTCTCAGTCCTGCACGCTTCAAAAACACATCAAATTGCACAAAAATACAAATAAACTATAGCTATGGTTACAAAAAATCTTTGTGGGTTGCCTCCCACTAGCACCTGATTTATTATCGCGGAATGACTCAATTATCTCGATTACTTAAACTTCATCGAGATAGATGGTAGCTATGCACTTTACCAAGTCCATTGGACCAATATGCAGCTTCACCCATTGTCCGTTAACCTTGAAGAAACTACTATCATCATTTTCAAGTTCAACTACTCCGGATGAGTAGACTTGGTTAACCTTGAATAGGCCAGACCACTTTGATTTAAGTGTACTAGGAAAGAGCTTCAATATGGAGTTAAAAAGGATTACCCAATCACCCTTCTGAAAGTCTCGCTTTTCAATCCTTCGATCATTGTACTTTTTTATCTTTTCATTGTATAAATCTGCTTTTTCATAATCCCCAAGATGGAACTCGTCTATCTCATTCAGCTATGCCAGTCAAAATTCTGCTGCCTCATTCCAATTTAAGTTTATCCTCTTGAGTGCCCATAATGCCTTGTGTTCCAGGTCAATCGGCAAGTGGCATGCCTTGCCATAGACTAATTGTTATGGTGACAAGCCAATAGGAGTCTTGAAAGCTGTTCTATATGCCCACATGGCATCATCCAGCTTCCTAGACCAATCTTGTCTACTCGCATTCACCGTTTTGGCAAGAATAACTTTAATCTCCCAATTTGAAATCTCTACATTCCTTCTAGTTTGTGGGTTATATGGAGTTGCCACCTTGTGTTGCTTAACACCTTATTTCGTCAAAGCATCCCAGAACATTCGGTTGTAAAAATGTGAACCACCGTCGCTTATGATAGTCTGTGGTACCAGAAAATGGGAAAATATGTTCCTTTTAAGAAATGAAACCTCTCTCTTTCTTTCATTATCGTCTAATGCAACTGCCTCAACCCATTTTGATGACACATAATCAACGGTAGCCAATATGTATTTCATCCCATATGAGCTCACAAAGGGCCCCATGAAATCAATGCGCCAGACATCGAGCAACTCTACTTCCATCATTTTTGTCATAGGCATTTCATGGTTCTTTGAGATTGACCATTGTCTCTGGAATTGGTCACACCTCCTCACAAACTTATATGCATCTTTGAATAAGGTCAGCCAATAAGAACCATTTTACATCACTTTCCTCGTGGTACAGTCACCTACATGGGGACCTCCGACTGGAGAAGGATGTCAAGCTTCCAGGATACTCAACATGTCTACCTCTGGTATACACCATCTGATAATATTATCTGCACACCACCAAAATAAATACAGCTCATCCCAGAAGTAGTCTGTAACATCATGGAGGAACTTCTTCATTTGGTGAAAAGAAAGGTTCTCTAGAATAATTTCACTTACCACTTAATTCACAAAGTATGTGTACCAAGGTACTCTTTCAAGCGCAGCAACCAAGATTTTCTCATCCGGAAATGTATCATCAATTTTGAACTTATCTTCGACTACTTGATCTCCCTCAAGTTTGGACAGGTGATCTGCAACCTAATTTTTGCATCCTTTTCGATCTTGGACTTCAAAGTCAAACTATTGAATAAGCAGTACCCATTTGATTAACTGATGATAGGTGAATTTACGCGCCTATAGTGCTATATTTTACCCATATTTTAGCCTAGTTTTGAGAACAAATTATATATTTCATGCACTTTTAGTCCTTTTTCCTGTAAGTGAGCTAAAGAACATGATTAGCAAAGTTTCAGGTATAAATGATGTAGAATTCAGTATTTTGTGGATAACTTGACGCCAAAGTAAGCTCACGAAGGAAGGAAAGGGAGCTCGGACGCCTAAAGGACCAAAAGTGATGCATGGAAAATCTGTCCCGAGTTAAAACAGCATTTCTGAAGACTTTGGGGACTAGCAGTAACTTATTAGGATTAGGATAATGATACATTAACCTAGTACAATTGGGTTAAGTATTTCATTAGCTTATTAGGATTAGGAATTCATTAGCTTAGTAGGATTTGGTTAAGTATTTCATTAGCTTAGTAGGAATAGGATATGGGTATTATAAATACCCTATCATGCTAGAGATTTTTATTCATTCCTCCCTTAGTGGAGAGATTCATTCACTTACTATTCCAACAATTCTAATTCTTCCATTAATTCTATTCTTCTTCTATTCTTCTATTAAATTCCACAACAAGAGAGACGTTACTTTGCAAAGGACTTCACGCCATCCTCACCCTTACACCTAACGTGCAAATCTTTATTGGGGTACAATGATCATGTTTATTGTGACTTCTTTCACACTCATGGGTAACTAAACCTCTCTGTTGGGGTTATGGAAGCCGAATGAGATACTATTTATTGCTGTGAGTTCGTGAGTTCGTGACACGTATGTTGCTTATATCATTATTCTCTTCATCTTAATGCAAATTCTTGTGGCTGCAGACGCATAGAATAACGCCAGTATAACATTTAACTTGTTCGAAAGAAAATTTATATGTTTGGAAAAGAGATAATGTCAAGGTAGTAGGGTCCCATCCCCTATTAAGAAGTTAGTGCCATAACTGGATTAACCTCTTGGAGAACTGGTATCGTTAGATACGCTTTAAGCTCGAAAGAGTTAAAGCGAAATAATCCTCGAATAGGTCGAAAGACGCCTGGATTTACCATCGAATACAATTCTCTATAAGCACATGCATGTTTGAATTCAACACACTCATAGACAATAGAGACGTATAACTCAGAAGGTGGACATAACCCCAACTCCTCAATTCTCATTGATACACAACCTACGAAATATTCTTTCTTTTTACTTTGCTATTTTTGGTTTTGCTTTAATAATTTGAGTACACATTGCAATCCCCCCTCATTACGAGACTTGCACTAAAAGTCTAGTAATCCTTGCTTACTTGTTGACCAAGCTATTCCCTGTGGGATCGACACCCAACCCAGGTTGGGTTCTATATTTGACTACGACCGCTTTACACTCCTACGAGAGCTGTAGATTGAGCGTTATCAAAAATTGGCGCCGTTGCCAGGGAATACGAGTGTCAATTAAGTTCGTGATAATTACTAGACCCTTTGGTCAAAGATTCTCGTACTTTTACTTTTAGTTGTTATTTTTGTTTACTGCAGGTTTGTTCAGTGCATCAGTGGATGCACAACGTGAAATTGAAAGGATGGCTGCTCAAGTGCATCAATAGAATATTGATAATCCAGGTCGGGCAACAAATCCTGATGATGAGGACCTGGGCGATGAGGAGCTACTAAACCCACGGCATACTGCTGAGATGGCGGCACCCATGCAGAGAAGAGATCGTCAAGCTAGGTTTAGGCCTGAATGCCAAGCTATGTAAATACCGTTCGATGATGATGATGACGATCTGGACGAAGCTGGGGCCACAGGAGCCATTATTCTTCCACTATTAGCGCCCGGAGCCAAGTTCAACATCACTAGCACCATGATTCAGCTTTTGCAACTCAAGGGATTATTTGGTGGACTAGCAGGCGATGATTCGAATATGCATCTGATCAACTTTATTTCTACATGCAAGTATTCGACAATTCTGGCGTTGGACAGAATGAAATTCGACTACGCTTATTTCCATTGTCTTTGTCTGGGGAGGCAACTCTATGGTTGAATGGGCTGCCTCCTGATTCTATTACTAATTGGAGGCAATTAAAAGACGCTTTCCTAGAAAGATTCTTTCCGCCATCCAAAAGAGCACAGTTGAGAGATGAGATCACAAATTTTCGGCAGCTTCCAACTGAAGCCCTCCACGAAACATGGGAGAGGTTCAAGACGAAGCTTACGCGGTGCCCAAATCACCATATGACCAATGTCCACTTGATGGAGATATTATACAGATCTTTGAATTCGGTGACTAAGCCAGTGGTAGATAATGCAGCAGGTGGATCATTTATGGACCTCACCTTTGTGCAGGCAAGCAATATGCTAGATCGTATGACGAAGAAAAGTATAGCTTGGCATACCAGGGATTCTGAGGTAGCAAGCTCTACTGTATCTTTTGGCATGACTGTAGAGCAGAGGCGAAGACAAGAGGATCTTGACCAAGACATGGCTCACATGAAAATGCAGATGGATCTTCTTACAAAGCATCTATTATCAGGAAAGACCGAAAAAGTTAAAGTTGTTGCATCAAAAAGAAGAGAGAAATCCGATTTCGAGGAAGAAGCCAACTACTTGAACAATCAAGGGGGTTTCCGAGGCAATTCCCAATGAAACCAAAGTCGGAACTATTATGATAATTCAGGATATAAGGACCGTGATCAAGGTAGTTGGAAGGATAAGACTGACAGGAGTGGTTTGTATGTTTCTCCTGGAAGACATGACGCCGCTGCATCTGGTTCTGGAAATATGTCAATGGAAGATATGATGGCTAAACTACTGAAAGGAGTAGAGGCAACTAATACGGGAGTGAATGAGGTCAAGAACGACTTGTCCTCAATGAAGCAATTGGTTGACTCGCATTCCACTTCAATAAAACAGCTGGAGCAACAATTGAGTCAATTATCTGCGGCATTCAATCAAAGAAAGGCTGGTACTTTACCTAGCAACACTGTGCAAAATCCAAGGAACGATGGATCATGCATGGCCATTACTACCTAAAGTGGTAAGGTGCTGGAAACTTTAGCAAAAGGCAAGCAAGTGGTTGACGAAGTAGTGGACATTGATGATAAGGCGATAGAAGAAGCATCCACAGAAAAAGGCCACAACGGCCATGACGTCGACTCCAACAAATTGCAACCTAAAAAAGCTAAAAAATGGAAGCAAGAGGAGAAGAAAGCCATGGAGAGAACAATTCCATACCCACCACCACCTTTTCCTCAAAGATTGAAGAAGGTGGCGGATGACATGAAGTTCAGCAAATTCATGACTATGTTGAAACAGCTGACCATTAATGTTCCATTGGTGGAGGCACTTGAACAAATGCCTGGGTATGCAAAATTTATGAAATACCTTTTGACAAAGAAGCGGGCAGCAAGCTATGAGTTTAAAGATACTGTTCATCATTGCAACGCTATTGCTACCCGATCACTAGTTTTGAAAAAGGCCGACCCCGGTGCTTTCACTATTCCTTGCACGATTGGATCTATGAATATTGCCAAGGCATTGTGCGATCTGGGTGCTAGCATCAATTTGATGCCACTATCCATCTACAGGAAGTTGGGGTTAGGCGATCCGACACCAACCAATATAAGGCTCGTGATGGCTGATAGGTCGGTAAAATGACCTGTGGGTATCTTGAATGATGTGTTGGTGAAGGTTTCTTCATTCATATTTCCTGCAGACTTCGTTATTCTGGATTGAGAGGTGGATTCTGAAGTTCCCATAATCTTGGGACGTCCTTTCCTTGCAACTGGAAGTGTGCTTATTGACATGAGGGATAATGAGCTTTTGTTTCGGTTGAATGACGAAGTGGTCCGCTTTGATATATGCAAAGCAATGAAGCAACCCAGCGATATGCATGTGTTCTCCGTAGCTTATGAGGATAAGAAAGCATTATCTGTAAAGAAACATCTTACTGTTGAGCCATTGTCTGCTGCACTGCTGAATGTTGAGCATGAGGATGATGAAGATTATGAAGAACGTATGGGTGCTCTAACAGGAATAAGGTCCTATTCTCATACTCCTAAACAGTTGGACCTTGATCTTACAAATCAACCTTCACAAACAGCGAAGACTTCCATTGTAGAGCCACCAATGCTAGAATCGAAAGAGCTTCCCAATTATCGAAGGTATACGTTCTTGGTATATGGAAATAAACTTTCGGAGAGTGTTGCGGATGATTTAAGTGAACAGCATGTAGAGGCTCTCATCTCTGCTCTGATGAGGTACAAGAGAGCTATGGGTAGGAAGATTGATGATATAATTGGTATCTCTCTTGGGATATGTATGCACAAGAGTCATCTCAAAGAAGATTGCATTCCTTCAAGTAAGTATCAGCGCCGTCTGAATCCATTTAGAAAATGATGCCCCATCTATCTCGATGAAGACTAAGTAATCGAGATAGCTATGTCGTGCTGCGACAATAAATCAAGCGCTTGGTGGGAGGCAACCCATCGTTCTTAAATGTTTTTAATTGTTTTTGTTTTCTTAGGATTTTGTCGAGCCACGACCAAAACTAAGGCGCTTGGTGGGAGGCAACCCATCGTACTAATCGTTTTCATTGGTTTTGAGCAAATATAGGTGTGAGAAGTATTCAACAAGGAGATTGGTTTCAAATGACGATTTGGACGTATTCTATGGTAAAGGTGGTAAGTTAGGAATAAGGATGCATAAGGATATGGATTGAGCATTTCTCATGCCAAAATAGGCATCGAGGAAGGCTAGGCCTAGGTAAAACTAGGCCACGAACAATGCAAAACCTATACTATAGCCTAAGGTCTCGGAATCTAGTGTGCAAAGACATAGGCGCCGCCCATGCTTAAGTGTGCTATACACTATGCGCCGCCTATCATATAGCATTAGGTCTCAGTATCTCAAATGCCATATACTATGCGGCGCATATGTCCCTAAATGCTATACACTATGCGCCGCATATGTCCCTAAATGCACTACACTATGCGCCGCCTATACTATGATTATGCAAAGCACTATGCGCCGCATAGAGGTCATTGTTGTCTCCAAAACCATTTGTAAATTGGTCAAAACCCGACCCATTCTTTTCCTATATAAAGGGGACTTAGTCTTGAAACATAACAACATTGGAAATTGACCTAAAGGCGCCGCACATCCACCCAAATCATCTCAAAATTTTCTTTTTTGCTCTTCCAATTCACAAGACCATCTCCAAAGGCTCCAATCACGTAAGTACTCTTTTATTCTTCATCTATTTCTCGTAAGTACTACGTTAATATGTCTATTATGAATTGCTACATCTTGAAAGTATTGGTGATATGAATGTGCTTGAATTAATGGGATACAACTAAGTAAGTGAATGAATACGTAAGGATGATCTTCACTTACTTCCGACTTGAATCTGATTTTAATGCATTGTTATACTACTTGCAAAATTGCTATAGTCATGAACATTGCATAATCTTGTCACCTGAATACTTGCATGTTAGAAGATCCCGTTCATCGGAATAAGACTTATAAGTGCCTACCGATATAGGAGGTTGAGATTATTGATAGAAACTATACCATGATGTAATCCCTATGTAGTAGTCTTGTTATACCTAACATGAAAGTATTGCAAAGGTTCCAAGAAGTGATACATCTCTGATTTTCTTTTCGGAATTTAGCCCCTAAAACGTATGTCGATGAAGTCTAAGTAATCGACCACTTTCACTTCACTAGTTTGTGCCAACAACCTAAGTGTGGGGTGGTACCCCTACTGCTTGTTCATAGATTGTATCCATTGAGATGATGCTAACATGACTCTATTGAGATCTCAGGTACAATGGCACCAAAATACAAGGCAAAGATAAGGCTACCACTTCACAAAAAGGCAAGAAAAGAGGCCAAAAAAGAGCAAGGAGAACCCTCCTCGATGCAAACACCTCGACTCACTCTTTGAATTAAGTGGGATACTTATGAGGAACTTCTAAGGATGACGACTCTGATGATGATTCCGATGCAAAGGGGTATGACCCCAGACATAGAGAATGAGTCCGACTAACCAGGTTCTTCTTATTTATTTTCCACTGAGGACAGTGTGTCCCGTCTAAGTGTGGGGTGATGGTATTTGCATGCTATACTTCTCTATCCGCATTTGCATTTATTCATGTTTGTTTTCTCGTTTTGTTTTTTTAGTAGTAAATTTTTTTTTTTAGCTTCACATGAAATTATTCTAATAGGCAGCATAAGATTATAACAAGAGTATGTGCTCCAATTATGACTATTGAGACGTTTTAGGCTCTAGTTGTGACTCATTATGTGATATTGTGTGGTTCAATTCCTTCACCTGTTGGGTCAAGAGTCTATATTACTTCCAATAAAGTCGACCATGTGCCTTTTGTGTGTGAGATTAATAGTATATTCTATGTTTGTGGCTGATGCTAGAACTTGCCTGGTATGTATGCAAAGCGAAAATAAGGAGTGTAAGTTTAGGATATGATTTAGGCATTTGTTTGGAAACCTATACATGTTTACCTTCGTTTTACCTACCCATGGACATCATCCTAGTTAAACCCTTTTGAGCCTTTAGCCTATTTTCTTTGACGAACCTCATATGTAAGCCTAATCCATTGTTTCAAGACCGTAATTTGATCCAAAATCCTAAGTGCTTGAAAGTGAAAAATTCATGTGACGAAATAAGAGGAAATTGGGTGAGTATGATGCTCTAAATTGTAGTGGTGCTTGAATGAGTTATGAAAGAGAAAGTGCTATCATAAGAGGTATGTTATGAAAAGAAAAAGGAAAAAGAAAGCTGAAAAGTGAGTTATGCCTAAAATGGAAAAACAAAAGAGGAGAACAAGAGTGGTAGAATAAAAGAAAGAAGAAAGGTTGAAAGAAAAAAATGTCAATGATATATTGTGATGTATTAAAGCACTTAGGGAACTTAGTCACTATTTCTGGCCAAAATAGTCCTACCCGTCCCTTAGCCTACATTACAACCCGTAAAAGACATATTTGATCCTAAGCATAGCATTTTGACATTCAGTGGAGCATTACACTAAGGGCAAGCCTATGGACATCAGTTGCAACATATGAATTCTTTGTGAGAGCGAGAGCAAGGATACTTTTATACCCATGTTTGAAAAATATGCTATACTTATGAGTGATTATGGGTAATATATTATGAGACACACATGGTTGATGAGTTTTGGGTAGTTGTGTATGATTCTCTGTGCCTTAACTTTTGAATACGAATTAGCCATCATCATGAGTCTATGTTGGAGGTTGAATTGTTTCTACTAATGAGCAGAAAACTACTCTTTGTTAATGATTGCTATGCTTGTCTTGACGAATATTTTGTGTTGTTACTGTGAAACCCTAAGTTGATGTTTAGATGGACATGATAGTTTGTTCGAGGACGAACAAAGCTTTAAGTGTGGGGTGTTGATGATAGGTAAATTTACGCGCCTATAGTGCTATATTTTACCCATATTTTAGCCTAGTTTTGAGAACAAATTATATATTTCATGCACTTTTAGTCCTTTTTCCTGTAAGTGAGCTAAAGATCATGATTAGCAAAGTTTCAGGTATAAATGATGCAGAATTCAGCATTTTGTGGATAACTTGACGCCAAAGAAAGCTCACGAAGGAAGGAAAGGGAGCTTGGACGCCTAAAGGACCAAAAGTGATGCACGGAAAATCTGTCCCGGGCTAAAACAGCATTTCTGAAGACTTTGGGGACTAGCAGTAACTTATTAGGATTAGGATAATGATACATTAACCTAGTACAATTGGGTTAAGTATTTCATTAGCTTATTAGGATTAGGAATTCATTAGCTTAGTAGGATTTGGTTAAGTATTTCATTAGCTTAGTAGGAATAGGATATGGGTATTATAAATACCCTATCATGCTAGAGATTTTTATTCATTCCTCCCTTAGTGGAGAGATTCATTCACTTACTATTCCAACAATTCTAATTCTTCCATTAATTCTATTCTTCTTCTATTCTTCTATTAAATTCCACAACAAGAGAGACGTTACTTTGCAAAGGACTTCACGCCATCCTCACCCTTACACCTAACGTGCAAATCTTTATTGGGGTACAATGATCATGTTTATTGTGACTTTCTTTGCACTCATGGGTAACTAAACCTCTCTGTTGGGGTTATGGAAGACGAATGAGATACTATCTATTGCTGTGAGTTTGTGAGTTCGTGACCCGTATGTTGCTTATATCATTATTCTCTTCATCTTAATGCAAATTCTTGTGGCTGCAGACGCATAGAATAACGCCAGTATAACATTTAACTTGTTCGAAAGAAAATTTATATGTTTGGAAAAGAGATAATGTCAAGGTAGTAGGGTCCCATCCCCTATTAAAAAGTTAGTGCCGTAACTGGATTAACCTCTTGGAGAATTTGTACCGCTAGATACGCTTTAAGCTCGAAAGAGTTAAAGTGAAATAATCCTCGAATAGGTCGAAAGACGCCTGGATTTACCATCGAATACAATTCTCTATAAGCACATGCATGTCTGAATTCAACACACTCATAGCCAATAGAGACGTATAACTCAGAAGGTGGACATAACCCCAACTCCTCAATTCTCATTGATTCACAACCTACGAAATATTCTTTCTTTTTACTTTGCTATTTTTGGTTTTGCTTTAATAATTTGGTTACACATTGCAATCCCCCCTCATTACGAGACTTGCACTAAAAGTCTAGTAATCCTTGCTTACTTGTTGGCCAAGCTATTCCCTGTGGGATCGACACCCAACCCAGGTTGGGTTCTATATTTGACTACGACCGCTTTACACTCCTACGAGAGCTGTAGATTGAGCGTTATCATTAACCTCGACTTAGCAGCCTTCTTTACCATCAAATATCTCTAGGCGGCGTGATCTGTATGAACCACCACCTTGATGCCCAACAAGTAAGACTGGAACTTCTCAAAAGCATAGAGAGCCACAAAAGGTTCCTGCTTAGTAACAGTGTAATCTTTTGGGCTCCATTATCACCTTTATTGCATAGTGAATGGAATGAAACAACTTATCTTTTTTTTGTCCAAGCACAACCCTAAGCACCACTCCGGTTGTATCACACATGATTTTGAATGGCTTTGACCAATTTGGCATGATGATGATCGGAGCATCAACCAATTTCTTCTTATGGCATTCAAATACCTTCCTGCAATAATCATCAAATATGAACTTGGTCTCCTTCTCCAAAAGCTTGCAAAGTGGATTTGCCATTTTTGAGAAGTCTTTAATAAATCGATGATAAAATCCCGCATGACCAAGGAAACTACGAACTCCCTTTACTGTAATAGGAGGAGGTAGAATCTCAATAACCTCGACATTTTCCTGGTCGACTTTAATTTCCTTGGCTGAAATCTTGTGACCAAGAACAATGCCCTCCTTTACCATAAAGTGGTATTTTTTCCAATTAAGCACAAGATTAAATTCCTTGCACTGCTACAATGCTCTACTCAGATTCACCAAACATAGCTCAAAAGAATCACCTACCACCGAGAAGTCATCCATAAACACTTCCAAGGTATCTTCCACCATATAATAAAAGATATACATCATGCACCGTTGGAAGGTAGCGGGAGGGTTACATAGACCAAACAACAGCTACTTGAATACAAAAGTACCATACGATCAAGTGAACATTGTCTTCTCCTGATCCTCTATGGCATAGAAATCTGGTTATAACCCGAATACCCATCCAGAAAACAATATCAAACGTTTCTCCCCACTGACCAAGCATTTGATCCATTAAAGTCATTGGAAAGTGCTCCTTCAAAGTCCATGAGTTGAGCTTATGGTAGTCCATAAAAACTCTCCACCCAGTCACAAGCATGAGGGAAATCAACTTATTTTTCTCATTCGTCGCGACAGTCATGCCTATTTTCTTGGGCACACATTGGATGGGGCTTACCTACTTACTATCAAAAATGGGGTATACAACTCCTTCATCAAGCCATTTAATGTTCTCCTTCGTAAAAACCTCTTGCATTTGTGGATTAAGGCAGCGTTGGTACTAAATGGTTGGTTTGCAATATTCCTCAAGCTAAATCTTATACGTGCAAATACCTAGAGAAATACCAATAATATCAGCAATAGTCTAACCTGTCGCCCTTTTGTACCTCCGAAGCATAGAGACAAGTGCCTTGACCTGCTGCTCACCCAAATCTGCTGCAATAATCACTGGTAAAGTGTTTCCACTACCTAGAAACACATAACGTAGATGGCCTGGCAGCTTTTTCAACTTCAACACCATTGTCACTTCAATAGATGGATTAGTCGCTGGTGTTGGGCGATTTTTGAGATATAGATCTATCTTCTTGGGAGCATATGAATATGATCACATTCCCTTCAGAGCACACAAAATATCCTCATACTCTTTAATGTCTTCGCTATCAAAATTCATTAGAACCGCAGCTAGAGTTTCAACAATAAATTTTTTATCTTGCTCATCCTCTTAGTAAACATTAATAATGGAGAATAGATTCATCTCCTTGCGCTTCTTTATAGATTGACACACATCAAACTAAAATACCTCATCATCAAGTCTGAACAGGAGCTCATTAGCTCGTAGGTCAATAAGTAGTCTTTCGATTGCGAGGAAAGGTCTACCCAAGATTATGGGCAAGTCGAAGTTGTCCTCACAATCCATAATAACAAAGTTTCAGGAAATATAAAGCTAACCACCTTTACTAACACATCATACAATATCCCCACTAACCGCTTCACCAACCTATCTGTCATCACCAGTCGCATATTAGTGGGTGTGTTCTTCTGTAACGAGTTTGGTATAGCTTCAAAAAAATCACTTTAAGGAAGAGTGTGAAAAATATCTAAAATGGATTGTTTGGAAGGATAAGTATCAATGTTTTCTACTTAAATTTCTAGAATAGTCTAGTTATTGAAACATAGGTTCTAGATAAGTTTCTAGGATAATCTAGTGTAGTCACTTTGATAAAGAAATATCTAGAGTAGAAGTAGAAGATAAAGATCTCTAGATTTTTCTTGTAGAAGTATCTAGAAGATTTTCTAGAATCACCTATACACAAGTATAAATAGTGATGTCTTGAACATTTGTAACCATCCAAAAAACAAATCAATTTAAGTAGTCTTTTTCCAAATCCAAGTTCTCTCTTTTAATAGCTTCCTTAACCCTTATAGCTTCCTCTTCTTAGTTGAATATTTTGATCTTAGTTAACGATCTTGGACTAGCAAAAGGTCTCTCCAACTACACATTTCTTTTTCTATTCTTTACAAGATTCATGTCTAGGAGTATCAATGACTAACAAACCACGGACCTTGATGCCAAAGCTTCACATCAGCTTTGAGATTCTTAGTTCTCTCGTGTATATTCTTATCTGTAATAGGCAGGGTCACTAGTTGCACCATGATCAGCTGCACTTGGAACCTTAATCTCTTTCTTAGTTAGAGGCTGCAGTTCTAAATCTACCTCCTGATCTTCAAAAAAAATCCTACTAGGTAGTTTCAGATCAACATCATCCCAACTCTTTTCATCCCATTCCACATCTTCTTCTTCTTCTACAACTTTATTTTCTCCTACATCAGCTATTTCTAACTTTTTCTCTATAATTGTCGAATCGACATCCTCAACTTTCTCAGTTTCCACAGAATCAACCTAGGAGATAATCTCCTACCGGTGTTCTATAACTTCTTAGCTTTCTACAAACACTCTCTACCATCATCAACTCAAGAAAAAGTGTATCAAATAAAAAAAGAAGGGATAGAGAAGAAGTCATAGAAAAATACTAGAAAAGCATGACAAAGAATTCTTTAAAGGAACAGTAACCACAATCAAATAAAACAATAATTGGGGTACAAGAAACTACAATATTACATCTCCCATCAAAGTGGCATGCATTGGTTGGATTGAAGCCTGTGAAGCTTTCTTACTTAAGGATAATCTCTAGAAGAGAAATAAAATTAATGCATCTTACCAAAATAATCTTTGTGATTAATCTAATGAACATTCGAAATGAAATTCCTTGAACTTGATTTTTTTCATTACGAAGTGTTGCGGCCTTTTACAGACACAAGTGTATATGGTCGTACAAGTAATAAAGGATGTAAGTGCAGATATCTTACCTACAGGTATTTGACGAATTGACATTCTACTTTGAATTCTTACTCGAGCTATTTAGTAGGTGACCAATTACAATTGTAAGCAAGGCGTAGATTGATTGTGTTGTAATTCAGATTTTAGATAAGATAGAGTTGTGGTGTTTTGACAATCCAGTTGCGGTATTCAATCATTCATCTAATTTCTTTTCCTAAGTTACTAAATGCAGGTTAATTGTAGCTATATTGAGAATCTTTCCAACAACTCTAAGACTACTTGACTATAGCTAATGCCTATACTTCTATGATCATTGGTTAATAGTGAAGTGCATAAATAAATTATCTATATCAACTAAGCTAGGTCACAAGGTATATTTTTATCCTCAAAGATGAATTGATTCCCTTTCCCTATAAGGTTCAGAAACTAGCTCTATTTCCTTTTTTTACACTTTTTGTTTCCTTTTTTAAGTCCAACAAACTAGTCCTAAATAATATTTGCAAGGTGATCAATCAACCAATTAATTGAAAGTAAGAAAAAATAAATAACTTAGTAGATGTAAAAACAAAATAGATTATATGACTTTCAAGACACGATTTTCATGTTCAACAACAACCTTATAAATTAAGACATTTAGATACTCATAAATCTCTTTGGAAGAAGAGATTTCATGAGTTTACAAGGAAAAAGTCATAAAATAAAAGAAATAAATTAAACCATTTTCTTGAGCTTTCCCCTAGCCTTTGCCTTCCCCAAATCAGTTCTTCCCCATAAAAAACATGTGGAGGGGGTTTATTTAGAGTTTAGTAACCCTTAGAATGTTCAAAATCAATCCCAATTAGGTTATGATAAATTTCAATCCATGCCACATAGCCCAAAAGCAGAGCTGTGGCGCAAGGAACAACCTAAAAAATTTAGACCAGTGGCTAAACCTGCCCCACTCCTTCATATAGATGAGTGGTGAAAGCCTTAAATATTTTTTTGACAGCATCATAACTCTGCACCACTGCTGCACCACTGCTTGCTTTGTAGCAGTGGCGTAAGGAACAATAATTTCTGCTCTTCCGCACTCGTTTTGCAATGCATTGCGATGTAGATTCTTTCTTGGTTCCTTGATGCTCTTTTTTCTTATTTTTAAAGCTCCATATACCTTATTATACTCATATATAATCAAAATATGAAACTTAAAATTAAATAACATTATTTAAGCTCAAGACAACACCAAAAATAGAACAAATATGAGACAAAATATGATAAAATAAGGTGGTTTTTAGCCTCGCATCAGCACCCCACTTAAGCCCTTGCTCATCCTCGATTAAGCTATGAACTCGTGAAATAAACTCCAATACAACTACACACTTTGAATCAATATTACTCAAGCTAAGAATACAACGACAACAATAGATGACAAGTTTTTATTAAACATGTTTCATTCATACCATACATTTAAACGACTACTCAAAGAATTCCTAACCTTAAGAACCAACTCTATGATATTAGCAAACTCATACAATTCACCCAATCATGAGATCAAATACTTCATCTATCTTTCTTCAATCATGTACCCTCACAATAACATAGTTACTCATATTCACTCACAACTATACAAATTAATGCTAGAATGGGTATCGAAATAAGTTTTTGCTCACTCTCAAAAGAAATTTCACATGCAATATCTATGATATATTATAAGTAAGAAGACCCTTAGTAAAACAATTTGAACTTATTTTCCTTCATTAAAAGATTCTACAATACACAAAACTGTCATTTACCATTTTACTAAATTATTATTTAATTATTTTGTAATACTTTATGTGTCCCATTAAAATTTGGTTATTAATCTTTTCTTATTTAAACATAGTTAAAAATACTATTGATTTTCAATTTTTAATTCACCTTCCTTATTTAAACACAATTAAAAAGACTAGATTTTAAATTATTAATTCACCTTCCTTATTTAAACATAATTAAAATACTATTGATTTTCAATTATTAATTCACCTTCGCGGAACTATCAGATATGAACTTTAATACTAACAAAATACTACTTTGGTAGTTATTTATTGATCGAATAGTCCCTTTTAATAATAATTTAATAAAAATAGGTAGGTTATTTTGGCAAGAATTTTACTTAAAATAGAAAACAAATTAAGTAAATTCTATTTTTTAATGTTAGCATCCATGTAATTGTATGAATCTTTGTCTCTTTACTTTTCTATTAAATTTATATTTGTATTTTCTTTGCACTTTGAAAATTTTTTCTTTAGCTATTGGTTGTTCGTTGCTTTTAAATGTTGGTTTGATTGCCTAACTGTTCGATTTTTATGCGTGCTTTCTCATATTTTGAGATTCTATTCTTAAATTTTGAGATTCTATTATAATTTATGTTTGATAGGTTGTGACCCGCTCGAAAGAATGTAGTAAGGTTAAAAATTTTAATTCAAATTCTAAGCTTCAAAAGAACACAAATAATTGAGGTATAACTTCTACAAATTTAATTAACATATGATTTATTATTTTCGAAAGTTAGATACTATCTATATTTATTATTTAGGATAAAATAATTCTCACAATAATTTTTTTGATTGATCGTATGTGGGTCAATTGATTAGTCACAAAGAAATTGAGGTTAATGCTTTCAATATGCATCAACATGTTGCTATAAGTGTATCATTAAATATTTACATCTAATTATGTGTGTTCTTTTATTAAAGATATATGCAATATTGATTTTGAGTAATTAAAGAAAGTAAAAAGTTTGTCCATGTACGATCATTCGCTGTAGTAAGGTAAAGAAGTAATGTTGGACAAAATAAAAAAATAATAATATATTCTTACAAATTGTATTTTTATTTGTGTTTCTTAATTTGATGACTTTTTTTCTCCCTCTTTGTTATATTTTATAGTAGGAGTATTTGTCTCAACCCTAAATTAGATTGTAGAGTAGTAATAATATTTATATTTTAATTTAATATGACGTATATGCATAAAAAATGCTCCTTTGTGGCTTAATTTTCCTCTAAATCTTTTTCTTTGATGATATTCTTTTTAATGCAGTAAATTTTTCATTTTATGTAAAGTTTTATTGATTAACATGAAACACTTTTAGTGTTAAATTATAGCTTATAAATAGATACAACATTTATTTCAACTCAATTACTATTTTTAATAATTTTATTTCTTCATATATATAATTATATTTATCAACATGAGACAAACGTGCAAAGCACATACACTTGACTAGTATGATGAAACATAAGCTTGCTCTTAGTGTACTACTTCACTAATATATGACTGTCAAATCTAAAATCAAGTAGGACTTTTCAGGTTGTAATGTAGGCTAAGGGACGGGTATGAATTATTTTGGCTGAAATAGTGACTATCTTTCCTAAGAACTTTAATCTATCACAAAATTTTCATCGTTTGCTCACTCTTCAATCAACCAACACTTTCTTCTACTCTTCTCACCCATACATTTATTTAATTTTCCATCTCTTTAGCTAATTCACATACCACTAGTAAGGAATACACAATTATCAAACTTTTTTTTTTTATCTTTTATTCTTTTTCTACTCCGTACAAATAGCATGATTGCTTATAGTGACTTGCACCCTTAGACTCTTATACAGGCTTCCCACCTCAACTATCTCCTTTTTTTCAATTTTCACTCCTAAGTCTTAGTTTTTTTAATTTGAGTTCTTAGGAGTTATGGATCAAATCAAAGGTTTATTAAAAGAAAAGGATTAATCTTCATATGTGGCTGTAATACTCGTGCTTATTCCTAGCTAGAAATCATCTCAAAGATACTAGTACTTTCTTTGAAATACAAATCTATTTTTTTACCCGTGGTATTTTTGAGATTTCTGCTTTGTATCACATGGGAAATTGAGTTAGTTTTATAATGATACCAATTTTGTCCAAATTCGACACCAGACGAGGAAGTTATGGATTTTTTACTTAGAACTGACCGAAACGTCCAGGTGTGACGTCCAAGTTGACAGTCAGATATAGTCAATTCAGTTACAGAACGGAATACAGATAGTTTCATTATATTCAGGACTGTCAGACATATTCATCAATGTTATTAGAATTTCACTATTTGTCATGCTAGATATCAGTAAATCATACATTAATGTCCAAATCTAGATATCATGTAATCACGATCTCAGTTACTAAGTATGCATGCTAGAACTCTTAAGTTTATATCAGTCAGTGGTTAGCATCGTTCATGCATGTAAACCCTTTTGCATTTATCCTACCTCACTTGTATACTCAGTACTCCCAATTGTACTGACACATTTGCGCTATGGGCTTTCTTTCACGTTACACCATAGGTTCACAGATATGAGATCCAGATCAGCAGTTACAGTAGCATTCCAGTCACAGAGTTGTAGGGAGTCCTCATATATTCGAGGACATATTGTTTATTTCATTTATTATTTCAATTCAATTTTGCTAGATGGAGTTAGTTGGAGACATTTTCCTTCAACTACTTATTCAGATAGTATCTAGAGGCTTCTAGATTTAGCTCAGATTTGATTCAGATTTCAGTTGTTTTGGGTATTTGTTACCCCATATGGATGTTATGATTTGTTAGATAGTCTCTGCAATTGAACCTTATGGCCTATTGTTCATGTTTTCCACATTATTACATCATATATTGCAGTATATAGGTACAAATATCAGTCATGGGTTAGTTTGTGGTTCCTCGGGATCATGAGCATCGTGTAGCGATTTGGTTCAGAAAACTGGGGCGTTACAAACTTGGTATCAGAGCCTAAGTTTCAATAGTGTCCTAGCAAGTCTGAAAGCCGCATCTAGTAGAGTCTTGTGCATGAGTGTGTTGCATACCATATTTATGTACAAAAGGCTATAAGATGTTTTAGGAACAGTTTTCCTTCTTTGGTATTCATATTATGCTAGTGAGCATAATCTCAAGTTAAACTCTCAGTCTAATCCGTTCTTCTCTTATTTAAGAATATACCTCCAAAGAGAAGAAACCAGCCAGCTTCTCAGCCTGAAGATCCTTTGGGCGAACATGTTTCTCATGCGGAGTTTAGGGTCGCATTCACCACACTTGCTCAGTCTGTGGCTGCCCAAAATGAATGGCCACTAGTTATTCTGGCCAATCCAGTGGACAATTCAGCTGCAGTTAGGATTCAGTACTTCACCCGAATGAACCCTCAATCTTTCTTTAGGTCTAAGTCTGATGAAGACCCTCAGGAATTCTTTGACCAAGTCTAGAAGGTCATAGACATCATGGGAGTTACTTCTTGTCAGAGTGCCGAGTTAACCACATACCAGTCATTGGATGTTGCTCACACTTGGTACAAATAGTGGAAGTCTGAGAGGTTACAAGATATAAGTCCTATAGAGTAGGAGTAATTTGTCACGACTTTCTTAGACAGATTCTTTCCCTAAATGCTGAAGGAGGAAAAAGTTCTAAAGTTTATCAACCTCAGGTAGGGAAATATGATGGTTAAGGAGTATTCTCTCAAATTTACTCAGCTAGCCAGATATGCCCCTCATGTGGTTATAGACAATAGTGCTAAGATGAGCAAGTTCATGTCAGGGGTGAATGATAGTGTGGTAAATGAGTGTAGGTATGCAATGTTGAACAGTGATATGACTTTATCTAGGCTCATGACTCATGCTCCACAAATAGAGGAGTAGAAGATTAGGACTAAGGAGAGGCAGAACAAAAGAGCAAGGTCAGGCAATTTCAGTTTTGCTCAACCAAAATCAAAAGGAGGAAACTATTCGTAGTTTTGTCCTAAGCCAGCAAATCTAGATCCTTCCTCCACCAGTGCCCCAATTCTAAAATTTAGAAATGGCAACAGAAATCAAGCACCAGGCTCTAAGTCTTAGGGCAGTGTCATCAGTGCTCGAACTAATCCTCTATGTCATACTTGTGGTAAGAACCACAAGGGTACCTGTAGAGATGGTAGCGATGTTTGTTTCGGTTATGTCAAGCCAGGACATAGGATTAAAGAGTGTCTGCAGCCAGGTCTACACGGTCAGTAGAATCACTCCACAGCCCAGTCCAGTCATCTAAATCAGCAAAGTGCCTCTTCCAGTGCTACTAGTGGGCGACGCCCAAACAGACTCTATGCTCTTCAGACCCAACAGGATTAGAAAAATTCTCCTTATGTCATTACTGGTACATTATAAATTTTTTATGTTTATGTTTATGCTTTGCTAGATCCAGATGCATCTTTGCCTTTTGTTACTCCTTATATAGCAGGCGATTTCAGAATCAGTCCCAAAAGTTTAGCAGAGCCCTTTACAGTCTCTACCCTAGTGGGTAAAACCATCATAGCTAGGTGGGTATAAAAAAACTGCCCGGTTATGATATTTCAGAAAGCCACATCAGTAGATTTAGTTGAGTTGGAGATGACTAATTTTGATGTCATTCTCAGCATGGATTGGCTTCATTCCTGCTATGCCACAGTCGTCTGCAAAATCAGGGTACTTCAATTTTAGTTCCCAAATGAACCTAACCTAGAGTGGAAGGGTAGTATTTCATCTTTCAGGGGTCAACTTGTTTCCTACCTTTGGGCAAGGAAAATGATTTCTAAGGGGTGTCTGTATCATCTCGTGCTTTTCAAAGATTCCAGTTCTGAATATCCTAGACTTGAATTAGTCCCAGTTGTAAATGAGTATTCAGACGTGTTTCCCAAAGATCTTCCAGGCACTCCTCCCAAAAGAGAAATAGACTTTGGCATTGACCTTATTCAAGACACTCAGCCTATTTCTATTTTTCCATACAGAATGGCATCAGCAGAACTTAAGTAACTGAAACATCAATTAAAGGATCTCTTAGGTAAGGGATTCATCAAGCCCAGTGTATCCTTATAGGGTGTACTGGTTTATTCGTGCGCAAGAAAGGTGGTTCTCTCAGGATGTGTATTGATTACCGTCAGCTCAATAAAGTTATGATCAAGAACAAGTATCCTCTTCCCAGAATAGGTGACTTGTTTGACTAACTTCAGGGTGCTAGTTATTTATACAAATTAGACCTCAGATCTGGCTACCATTAGCTCAGAGTTAGAGAATATGACATCCCAAAGACAGCTTTCCGTACTCGGTATGGTCACTTCAAGTTTCTTATTATATCCTTTGGTCTTACCAATGCCCCAGCCACTTTCATGGATTTGATGAACCATGTGTTCAAGCAGTTCTTGGACATGTTCATCATAGTCTTCATAGATGATATCATGGTATATTCCCACACAGAGCTTGATTATTCAGACCATCTCAAGATTGTTCTTTAGACTCTCAGAGATCACCAGTTATTCGCCAAATTCAGTAAGTGAGATTTTTGGCTAAGATCAATAGCATTCCTTGGCCATATTATTTCTGGTGATGGCATTAGAGTAGATCCTCAGAAGACTGAAGTGGTAAGAACCTGGCCTCGCCCCATCTCTCTATTAGATATCAAGAGTTTCTTGGGATTCATTGGCTATTACAGATGGTTTGTCAAGGGATTTTATTCTATTGCATCCCCCATGTACAGATTGACTCAGAAGAAGGTCAAGTTTCAGTGGTCAAATCCTTGTGAGAAGAGTTTTTAGGAGTTGAAGACTTGACTCACCTTAGCTCTAGTTCTAGCTCTTCCAGATGGTTCAAATGGGTTAGTGGTATATTGTAATGCATCCAGAGTGGGTTTAGGTTGTGTCCTCATGCAGCATATTAAGGTCACAGCCTACGCCTCCAGAAAGTTAATGCCCCATGAGAAGAATTATCCTACTCATGACCTTGAGTTAGCAGCCATAGTATTTTCCTTAAAGAATTAGAGGCATTATCTATTAGGAGTTCACATAGATGTCTTCACAGATTATAAGAGTCTCCAGTAAGTTTTTTCTCATAAAGATTTCAATCTTCATCAGAGAAGGTGGTTAGAGCTTTTGAAAGAATATGACATGAGTATCCTTTACCATTCGAGCAAGGCCAACGTTGTGGCCGATAATCTCAGTAGACTCTCCATGGGTAGTGTTTCTCATGTCGAGGAAAACAAGAATAAGATAGCTCAGGAAATCCATCATCTCGTCAGACTAGGTGTTCACTTAGTCGATTCTTCGGAGGGTGGTGTATGTGTTCAGAGTAGTTCAGAGTCATTTCTAGTTTCCGAGGTAAAAGAAAAGAAAGACAGGGATCCTAGCCTTGTCAAGCTAAAATAGTCTGTTTAGAATCAGAGAGTAGAGGTCTTCTCCCAAGAGGGAGGTGGGGTTCTTTATTATCAGGGTCATCTGTACATTTCAGGTATAGATAACTTAAAGCAGTGGATTCTTGCAGAAGCGTATGGTGCACAATAGTCTATTCATCCCGGGACCACTAAGATGTACCGCGACCTGTGGGAAATCTATTGTTGAAGTAGGATGAAGAGAGATGTTGCAGAGTTTGTGGCTAAGTGTTCTACATGTCAGAAAGTTAAGATAGAGCATCAGAAGCCTAGTAGACCCATGCAGGAGTTCACCATTCCTACTTGGAAGTGGGAAGAAGTGAACATGGAATTTGTGACGAGTTTGCCTCGAACTCATCACCAGCACGATTTAGTTTGGGTTATTGTAGATAGGATAACTAAGTCATCTCATTTTCTTCTAGTTCATACCTCTTATTCAGCTGAGGATTACGCCAAACTCTATATCAGGGAGTTGGTCAGATTACACGGTGTTCCATTATCTATTATTTTAGAAAGAGGTATCCAGTTCACCTCAACCTTTTTGAAAGCGTTCCAAAATGGTCTTGGTACCCAAGTTCATCTCAGTGCAGCCTTTTATCCTCAGATAGATGGTCAAGCAGAAAGGACCATTCAGACTATTGAAGATATGCTAAGGGAGTGTGCAATTGATTTCAAGGGAAGTTAGGATGACCACTTGCCTTTGATTGAGTTTTCATACAACAATAGCTATCATTCCAGTATTAAAATGGATCCATTCGAAGCTCTCTATGGCATGAGGTGTAGATCTCAAATTGGTTGGTTTGAAGTGAGTGGGGTCTCAGTCATAGGTCCTGACTTGATTTTTGATGCCTTAGAGAAAGTTTAGTTGATCAAAGAGAGACTTTGGGTTGCTCAGAGTCGATAGAAGTCTTGTGTTAATGTTCGTAGAAAGTATCTCAAGTTTGAGGTCGATGATTATGTCTATCTCAAGATCTCTCCCATGAAGGGAGTAAAGAGGTTCGGCAAAAAAGGGAAACTCAGTACCCGCTATGTTAGTCCCTTCAAGATTCTTAGTCATTTAGGCAAGGTAGCTTATGAGCTCGAATTGCCTTCATATTTAGCGTCAGTTCATCCTGTCTTCTATGTATCCTTGCTCAAGAAC
Source organism: Capsicum baccatum var. pendulum (assembly GCA_030864225.1). Classification (NCBI taxonomy): domain Eukaryota; kingdom Viridiplantae; phylum Streptophyta; class Magnoliopsida; order Solanales; family Solanaceae; genus Capsicum; species Capsicum baccatum. Next base: position 235,497,594 of record CM061556.1, on the reverse strand, counting down.
TGTGTAGGTAACCCAGCAGTTGTAGTCCCTATTTAGAGCATTGATATTCAGAACAGTCTCTCTTATGAAGAGATTCCAGTCAAAATCTTAGACTATCAGACACATCGATTAAGGAACAAAGAGGTCCTTCTAATTAAGGTTCTTTGGCAAAATCAGTCCGTTGAGGGAGCTACTTGGGAAATAGAAGCAGATATGCGTACCAAGTATCCTTACCTCTTCTCCGTCGATTCAGATCAAGCTCAAGGTAATAGTTTTCCTTGAGATTATTTAGTTTCATATTCATGTTCTCATTATAAACGTGGTATCTTCTACCATTTCATACTCAGTTATGCATTCATGTATCAGTTCATTTATAAAATTATGTATCAGCTATGCATTATCATCTTGAGAAACTCAGTTAATCAGAAAACTTAGTCACACATTCATGTATCACTTAGCCATGTATCAGATATGCATGATTTCAGTATATTTAGCATGTCAGTAATAAAGTCATGTCTTAGTAACTCATGCTCAGTTCATGTTCATTTATTATTTTCCCTCTTAGTCAGTCTCATTCGAGGATGAATATTCTCAAGGGGGAGATATTGTAATACTCGTGCTTATTCCAAGCTAGAAATCATCTCAAGGATGCTAGTAATTTCTTTGAAATACAAATCTATTTTTGTACCCGTGGTATTTTTTAGATTTCTACTTTCTGTCACGTGGGAAATTGAGTTTGTTTTCTAACGATACAAATTTTGTCCAAATCCGACGATAGACGAGGAAGTTATGGATGTTTCACTCAGAACTGACCGAAATGCCCAGGTGCGACGTCCAAGTTGACGGATCGCCAAATAAGTGATGGACCACCACTTTGACCATCACAGCCAAGGCATTAGGGCCACGTTCTGGATAAGGATTGACGGACCGTCAGATTTTTGATGGACCGTCATCCAGGTCATCAACTCTTATCTAGTAAACCCCATTTTTGGTCCACGTATGACAGTCGAAATGATGGACCGTCAAGTTTCTGATGGACCATCAGTCGGGTTGTCACTACCACGTTTAGTTTATGTCCAAGACATTTTAATAGGGTGATTTTGGTCACTTACCACTTGCCTATATATACCCAGATGAGTCAGAATTCAGCCATTTTACTCATTATTATTTCACAAACAAAGCTAAGGTTTCTCTATAAATTTAATCTCCAAGAACAAAACCCAATCTACTTCAAAAAAATCAAAGGATTTCAAATCCTTCAAGTTCAAAAACATCAAGAACCTTGAGTCAGGTATGCGTAGTGTTCATATATGGATCCATTTCGTTAATAGAGCTTACGAACCATGTTTTAAATATTATTTTGTGATTGTCTTGTTGTGATATGAGCATGTACATGTTGATGATTGTTGTTTACATTTCAATATGATATCTAAAGGTGTTTTCATGAAGTATATGTGTTTGTTAGTTGATACCCATGATCCTTATGTGGCCTAATATGGTGAAATTCATGAACACACTTAAGCTAAAAGAATGCATGCAAAGTGTTTGATAATATGCCAAGGATGATAGAATTCATGTCCCATGATTTAATAGTGCTTAAATGACAAGTCCATGTTATATTCTTTATGATTTCCTATGAATTCCATGTGAGTGATATGCGTTGTTGTTGTGATGTGGATTGACCATGATATTGAGACTATGCAAGTATATAAATGTTGTAGGAATTTACCTTCCATGTATAAGATGTTGAGAACTATGCTTAGTGTGAAATCCCTTACTCATGATATGGAAAATTGTGGACTCTACTCTTATGATCAAGTCAGGCATATGTGTCAGTTTTCTTTTATTGAGTCCAGGGGGTACTTGTACCCAAAAAATATAGTTGTGTGCCTAGAGCCATGTCATATTATCATGATAATCTTAGTCAATCCATGATCTATAGAACTCAGTCGGGTATGTGACTCAGGAAACCTCGAAAATCTCATGATCTCAGTTAATACTAAAATAGTAACACTAATCCATCAGTCAATCGAAATCAGTTACTCAGTCCATGTACCATCAGTTAAATCACGTTTAGTCTCTTCAGATGGGAGTAGGAGTTAGCACCGAGTAAACCCAAGGATGGGAACTCACCTGCCAGTTTAGGGTGTGATTCTTAGTAATCATCCTTGTGTTCCAGAACTACATAGTCAGCGTAGGTTGAGACATCTTAACCTGTTAGATAGGGTTGATGAGGTAGCTTAATTCAATAGTTTAGGTTCCCACCATTCTCATTTTGAGTACCTACCAGCTAAGGGTCACTCACAGCTGTCCTTACCAGTGGCGCGATATTGAAACCCTTCCAGTCGGGGCAGAGATTGGACCCCAACTTAGCTATATGCATGTCGGTCAAACAACTACCTCCCATATTTTCAGTCCCAGTCTTAGTAAAAGAACTCAAATAGTTCTTTAGATTTCAGTATATCAGGATGGTCGATACAGTCAATTCAGTTACAGAACGGAACACAGATAGTTCCATTAGATTCAGGACTGTCAGACACAGTCATCTATGTTATCAGAATTTCAGCATTTGTCATACTAGATAATAGTTGATCATGCATTAGTGTCCAGATCTAGATATCACGTAATCACGATCTCAGTTACTACATATGCATGTTTGAACTCTTACATTCATATCAGTCAGTCAGTTAGCATCGTTCATGCATGTAAACCTTTTTGCATTTAGCCAACCTCACTCATATACTCAGTACTCCCAGTTGTACTGATGCATTTGCACTATGGTTCTTTCTTTCATGTTACACCATAGGTTCACAGATACAAAATCCAGATCAATAGTTATAGTAGCATTCCATTCGCAGAGTTGCACTGAGTCCTCATCTATTCGAGGACATATTGTTTATTTCATTTATTATTTCATTTCAGTTTTGCTAGATAGAGTTAGTTGGAGACATATTCTTTCAACTCCTTATTCAGACAGTATCTAGAGGCTTCCAGATTTAGCTCAGATTAGATTTAGATTTTAGTTGTTTGGGGTATTCGTTTCCCCATATGGATGTTATGAATTGTCAGATATTCTATGCAGTTGAACCTTATGGCCTATTGTTCATGTTTTCTGCATTATTACGTCATATATTGCAGTATACAGGTATAGATATCAGTCATGGATTAGTTTGTGGTCCCTGGGGATCATGAGCACCATGTAGCGATCCGGTTTAGAAAACTGAGGCGTTATAGTGGCTATCAAAGAATAGTCTAAAGGCTCAACAGGGCTAATTAGGATCATCTATTATGGGTAGGTAAAGCAAAGGATAAAAGAAGGTTAATCAAAGAAATACCTAGATTACATATTAAACTAAATATTTCTCATTTTGCTTGGCAGAAACACCGGCAAGCTCTAGAAATCATTATAAAAGTATGGAATATCAACAAACACCTCACACAATGCACATGTTCAACTCAAGAAGGATCCATATAGACTCTAAATTAAGCAAATAATAAGAGTTCAAATTAAGCTAAATATCGCGTACGAGTCAAGTAAAAAAGCTTAGGTGTCTCAAGATATGTCATTAAAGATGATTTCAATCTCAAAATCAACTTGCATCATTCAGTCATTTGTAGTACTTAACAAGAGAACCTCACATTCAATTGGTCTTAAAGACTATCTAACTCCTAATGACCAACTCTTTTCTCAAGAGGATCATCAACCATCCATCGTCAGAAAAAGTCATTCTACCTAATAATAAAACAAAAATTATTTTATTTAAGAAAATATATTAGGTTCAAAGGGCCTCCGCTTGGAAAAGAATCGAAAAAATCAAGGGGTGGGAGAAGTATGCTCTACTAAAGAACTAAAAATTTAACAACCAACACAAACTATTCTAATCTAGAAATTTTAAAAAACATCTTTTGTGTTTTTAAATTTATTTTAAAAAAAATTGTACAAATTCTCAATGAAAACAAATAACTACAAAAAGCAACTCCTATAACATAATTCACTCTTAACTAATATCGTAAGAATCTCACCCCACACTTAAAGTCATTCTTTGTCTCTAAAGCATTAATCAAAATAAATAGTGGTTAGAAATACTCCCTGAAGACCTCTAAGGCATAGCTAGCAACATTCTTTTGTAACATTTGCATCAAAGGGGTCAATGACCCCACACTTAAGCTCCATCCATATCTCTTTGCTCCCAAATTTGGGTACTCAGACTTTCCCAAATCTTCACAAACCAAAAACAAAAAAAAAATAAAACTACACTATTATGACTTGAGTTTCCTCCCAAGCAGTGCTTGTGATCTTAGGTGGATTTATGCACCTAAGTCTCATTATCTATACATAGTTAGCCTTATTTTGAGGAATTCCTGTGTGATTAATGAGATTTTAATGATATAATTGAGCATTTATGTGTTAAAGTACTTGTTTATAATTGTAACAACCCAAGACTATCCCCTAGTTGTCACACGGTGCTTACAATCCCGAAGGACCACAAGCTAACCCATGACTGATATCTGCTTTGAGCACTGGATAATAATACTGAAATAAATATGAAATTAGGTTGAAATGACATTAGGTTCAAAATCTAAAATACTGATAAAATATAATATCTGATAAAATATCTAAAAACTAAACACTGTCTGAACTGGTCTAGTCTGAAAGCCTCTAACTGAACTGTCTGAATATGGAATTAATGGGACAAGCCCCCAACTAACTTCAACTACTAAACTACTAATAAACTAAAATAAATTATATCCCCGATAGATGAGGACTCACTACTAAATTTGCAACTGTTGACTAGAACTATCTAAAAATGGTCAGGATCCAAAGAGTTCGAACCTATTATATGAAACATCATAGCGCAAAGAAAGAGAATGCAGTCAGTACGTGGAATATACTGGTATGCTAGATGAGGTAAGGATGAATGCGAGGGTTCATATTCATAAACAATAACTAACTGAATGGTATAGAGTAACTGAATATAAGAGTACATGGGTAACTGATACTACAAAAATCACTAAGTATGCAATACTGTACATTTATGTATAGACTGTAACTGAGATTTTCTGAAGATGAGCACTGAGTTTTGATAACTGCATAACTGATATATAATGTTACTGATAATTGATTTACTGATACTGATTGACTATGTCTGACAGTCCTGATTATGTAAAACTAAAATGAGCTCTAAACTGAGACTGTGGGTCGTAATGATCTAACTGATATGCCCTTTTTCTAAATAGATTTGGGGTCAAACCTGTAACCTCAGTTGGAATAGTTTAGTACCGTTCCATGGGTAAAGACACTGGAAAACCAAGATGCCAAGCCTAACTAATGGGTGAAACTGGGGCGAAGCCAAGCCCAATCTAATGGGTGACCCCAGGGATGTAGTCAAGCCTAGTCTGACGGGTGACTCCTTATCCTGCACTGGCTACGCAGTTTTGGAGTACAGGGACTGCTTCTAATGACTCTGCCTCTCTGGTAGGGAATCCATTATTGCTGCACTCGCTTGGTTCTAAATCCTACTCCTAACTGAATGACACTAAACTGATTATACTAAATTGGATTGGACTGATACTGAGTTTTCCTGAGTTCTATGAGTGACTCAGTTATACTGAGTTCTATAACTAACTGAGCGTACTATGGATCATGATATGACTGAGATTCTGTGACTGACACTGCCTCTAGATAAACAGCTAAATTGTTGGGTATCAAATACCCCCAGGACTCGATAGCATAAAAAAAAGGCATAGCATGATCATAAAAGCATAATAATACTAGCTTGCTAACAATGCACTCATTTAGACATTTTTTCAAACACTAGATATACATGAACTTGTGCATGAATAGGATCACATAATAACATGTCATGTATTCACTAGTCAAATCAAATAAGCATGTTATCAAACACTTGTAGGCATAAGCTTGTACATGATTAGTAAATACATGTTAGCATGATGTAATGGCATTATTTCATTCTCATAGGCAATTTATATAACACATGGGAAGCATACTTGGTTCACTAAATCATAAACACTTAGGGTTAACATGGTTACAACAATCAACTTGAAAATTGAAGGGTTGATCATGAAGATCATGAAATTCAACACATACAATGACTAATTTCATAGTAGCATGTAATTTAATCATGGAATAAAACCCAACAATAACATGAACATGGATTTAATTCAATTCAAGCATAGAAGTCCATGACTCAACAAATCTTATATTTTGAAAATGGATTCATGGACTCTATGGGTGAAATGAACCCATAGATGAACACCTAAGATACCTTAACTTGTTAATCCTTGAAGGTTCTTAGAGAGACACTTGATTTTTTATCTTTTTTCTTGAAGCTAGGGTTTAGCCCCTTTTGAGAGAGAATGACTTAATTTTTTTTTGAATCAAGTGAATAAATAATGAGAAAAAAGGTTATATAGGGGTTAATTTCATGTTTAGATTGATTAGAGCCGGGGTAAAATACCTATTTACCCCAGGGAATGACTTAAAAATTCATACAAAAAAACCTGATTTGGGGCCCTGGCACGACGCACCGTTATTGCGTCAAGCCACTGAAAAATGACAACTGGGAATGTGGCTAATGGTGTGACACGGTGGAATTACATTGCAATACTGGATGGGACCTAAAAACTTGGTGCGACGTGGTACAATCGCGTTGGCTTACTAAAAATTGACAAACGTGAAAATGAGCCTTGGCGCAACACGCCAATATCACGACGCAACACTAGAAACTGACAATTGTCATTTTGACAAACTCTGCGACGTGGTACTGGCCTGAATGACGGTGTTTAATGACTGAAACTTGAAATAACCATAACTTCTTATTCGGATATCGAATTTGGAAAAATTTTATATCGTTGGAAAGCTAATTGAATTTCTTACGCAATGGCAGGATCAAAACCAAAAAATACTGAGTATTTCAAAAATTTTATATGGGATTAATTATGTACTAAGACTTAAATTAATCTAGGAAAATATAGGGTATTACTATAATGTTTATGGTGTGTTTATAACAAGTTTAGAATCAATTTGATAACTTAGAGTTTATATAAGAAATCTAAAGTTACTAGCTTGAGCTATGTGTTTTTCTAGTGTATCTTGATGGATTCTATTCTGTTTTATGCACTAATTCAAGTTGTTTGATGATATATACGATTATGTGAGATTTTAATATCAATGTTTGAGAGCATAACAAGATCTAATGATGTTGAAAAGACACCCAAGAAGTGAGGAAATCAAAGGCAAGTGAAAGGAGCAAACCTTGACGAAATCTAGAATTTCTGAGCCCAAGGGTGTGCCACGCCCTATAGCCTCTGATATAAGGGTGTGACAAGACCCAAGACATGATTCCAAAATGGAAAAATAGTGAGCATCTACGTTAAGGGCGTTCCACGACGTTCAGTGGTGAACCTAGGATTTAAGGATAATGGGTGCTTACAAAATTTAAAAAATAAAAAAAATAAAAATTCCCCTCAATGAGGTTCAAACCCAGGGCATCCCTTCCAGTGGAGAACCATAAATAAAACCTAAATTCCAATGCACCCAACCAATTTTTTGTTTTAGTGGGTGCTTTTATATATTATATACCTATTTTTATATATTTTCTATGTAATTTTACCAATTTCGCGTCTAGTTTAGTTGGTTCCGGAGCACCCCAAAAATGAATGTAGGTCCGCCCCTAACGACGTTAGCCGTTAACGCATCAAGACATAGGTGTGGCATGCTCATAGTTCAAAAATGGGCAACTCCCTTCCTAGTATAAATAGAGCACTTGGTTTGTATTGTAAAAACCTTGGACAATTTTTTTGGCTAAAAATACACTTGAGGAGGTTGCAATTAGGGTTATTTATCCTTACTGTATTTTACTCTTGATTTATATACATGAATTTCTTAAGTGCAATTCGTTGTAAATCTATGAGTGGATAAACACCCTTATTCTAGGGTTGAGGCTACAAACATGATTGTGTAGTTGTGGTTTAGAGTTGGTTTGTGTATTTATCAAGTATGTGATTGTTCTTATGGTTTACTTAATATTCTAAAGTGTTTTGAACTTTAATATAAATAATAGCTCCAAAACAAATTGAACATAGGAGTTGAAGGATGAAATGAAGAACACAAGGGGTGTGGATTATTTATTTAATCATTTGAATCTAATTGTTAAAGTATAATTTATGTTTAGGATAGAAAAATACCTAAACATCTACTTGGCTAATGAAATGGGAAGATAGTTTAATGCGTCCAAGTTGAAGACACAAATCCCTGCTCATCGATGTAGTTGTGAGATTAATTTGGGTAGATGACTTAGAGGATGACCATTCATAAATTATAATTTTAACCCCAGAGATCAATAATCATGATAAACACCAATACTGACTATAAACAATTGTTATGCATGATGTTGAAGTAAAGGCCTCAACCCTGGAAGCATTCCTTATATTTTCTACAATCAAAAGTTCATACCGTTGTTATTTTCATCTTCAATTTATAGTTTCAAAATTCAAATTCTTGCTTGGTTATCATGCACACTTGTTTAATCTATTTAGTAATGGTAGAATTGGATTTTTGTTGAGGACTAGACCCTATTGGATTGATACTTGGATTTTAAAGGTTAGTTTACAACTTAGGTGACCGCGTACACTTGTGTGTGTGCTAGGACACAACAAGTTTTGGCGCCACTGCCAGGGATTTGAAAATTGGCAACTGTCGTATTTTTAGTTTTGTTATTTTATTTCATAAGTGATAACAACTTGATCTTAACTTTTGAATTTCTAGGTACAGGACTGAAACTCAAGTAAGCTTGCAATGAAAAGGGATTGGTTGACCCATATCTTAAACTTGAGCGATGCTTACATCATCTACGGAGAGAAGCAGTTCTTCTCAATCGAACACCTTAAATTTATCAAGAAGAAGTTATTTTTGCACCAATGAATGCAGATCAACCAGCCTGCAGGACAGTTCTCAAAGTGGCAAATCCCACTAGCCACCAATGTTACTTCCATCATCCACAGACCGGAACCTGAAGGTAGATTTAAGCTTAAATAGAATATGGTACACCTATCGCATAATAATGGTCAATTCATAGTCCTAGCATATGATGATGCACAGGTGCATCTATAGAATTTTTTCAAGATTAGTGACACCTTTATTCCCACTAGAGTCTCCACTGACTATTTGAGGCTATCACGACCCAAGATAATCCCTATCCGTGACAAGCACCCCATGCCAACCAAGGTTGGAGATTACCCCTTGATATGACCAAATTACACCTCTTTTACAAGAGAGTAAGCAGTCAATGTCAAATATAGAACCCAACTAGGCTGGGGTCGAATCCCATTAGGAATACTGTGCAAACTAAGTATTATGGTTATTAATAGACTATTGATCAAAGTCTTCGGAGAAAGGGGGTTTTGAATTGTTAACAGTAGTTAAATGGTTGTAACGAGTAGCATTCCAGCTAGCGAGTTTAATTGCAAGTAATAATTCAATGATAATAAAAAAACTAGAGTTATGTTCACCAAGATGTTCAAACAGATGTGGTTGTGAATTGTCTTAAATTCCTAATTTACAACTTCAATTGCAAGAGTGATTGAATTCTAAAGTTCACCCATTTGTTTCTTAACCTAAATGGATAGTTTACCCTTTAATTCTTTCGAACTTAAAGAGTGTATTGATTTATTCAATTAGTCCCTCATGTGGGTCAATACTTGTTAAGGAATCAACCCATAACCCAAAGGTTAAAGCCTTTAGATTTCATGTAAACCCCTTCTTTTCCCAGCATATACTTTTCTTCTCAGACAAGTAATGTTCTTGGGCTCACCCTTCAAGTTTGCAACCAAGAAAGATCATTAATGTGAATAAGAGTTTATACAACCTCAATTATATATTAGAATTAAACATTTTTACTACCCCAATTAGCTATTCACATCAAGGCTCCCATAACCCTAGTTATGGGAGTTTAGTCATACATCTCAAGAGAAGAAGAAGAAGAAATCATTGTGTTCTTCATTAATGGATTCGTAGAATTACTTACAAAAGTTACAATAGTTGTTCTTGAATCTTCAATGAGAATATGGATAAATATAACTAGATCCACAATAAGGTTTCTAGGTGGAAAATATGATAAAAGATACCTAAATAAAACCTAAAGTGGGTATTTATATGTTCCCGCATACTGAGGATTTAAAATTTGAACTCATTAAAGCTGCATTAAAGTTGATGGTCACGCTGATGGCCCGTCGAAAGCCTGACAGTACATCATGTGGACCGTAACTGATAGTCCCAAAGTGCTTAATTTTGGTTAAGGTTTAAAGGTCATGTCAGCGGACCGTCACTGACCTGGCGGTCCGTCGCATGGGACGTCACTTGATCCTCTGAAAAGCCATTCTTTATTTCAGCCTGACGGTTAAGTTGGCGGTTTGTTAGAAATACGATGGTCCATCACTTGGACCATCACAGGATTAACTGACATTTTTCTTTTCATTTAACTCTGACGGTCACCTTGACGGTCCGGTGCATGTCTGACGATCCACTAATTCAACTGCCAATTCAACTGTCAGTGGACTTTTTCTGCTTCATTTCTAGGTTTTTTCTTCGGCTAACTCCTTGACCTGAAAACACTAAAATCCAGTTTTAAATATAACATCAGTTTCTTGAAAACATACAATTATCCCTTGAAAAAAGATTTAAAATATTCCATCAAAAGTTGGAATATCAAAACACTCAACTTAAGACAATTGCTTATCCTCAAGCAACTCAGCACCAAATTGCATACATGAACAATACAATGATAGGCAATCAATTATTGAACTAGATTTCATACGAGTATTCACTTGTCATCTCACTTATAAGGGCTCAAAACATCAGGATCTATAATCGGCATTGTTTATAACTCAGCACCCACACACAAACATGGATATAATATCCAACAGAGATCAGCAAAACTAAGTGTAACAAAAATTTCCCTCACAGTCAATGAAGTCCACCGCTCATTATATCTTGTGGAAGAAAATCGATACTCTCACACTCATAAAAGATGTTACAAACATAGCATACATACCCATAGGCTTGCCCTTATCATCTATTTCTCCCTTATAGTTGATTCGCAAAGATCAAGTAGGTCTTTTTTAGGCTTGTAATAAGGTTTGAGGCTAAGTGAGGACAAATTTTGGGAAAAGTGACTCAATGTTTAGACTTAACTCTCTTTACCCTTGAATTCTACTCACCAAGGCTACTGCTTTTCTAGCTTACTTACAATCTCTATTATTCATTCACACTTTGCCATAACCGTTCCTTTTTTTAAAAAAAAAAATAAGCATCAGCCACCCTAAACTTATGTTGATATAGTCAGTTGAGGTGTACAATATCTTATATAGATCAGAGTCGAATGCTTCATTTTAGCTCTAAACTACTTTTTCATTAAACTGCTAATATCCTGATAGTAGCCACCTTCAAATTAGGTGTTTTTCCTAAGTTAAGGTGTACAATATCCAATATTGGACCAGGGCCAAAGTTAGGTGTTAACAACTTATAGAGAGTTACTTAGAGTTATTGGGAATGAAGAAAAACTAACATAAGCTCAAAAAGGATTCAAAAATGGAAAAATCTTTATTTGGTGGGTCAGTTATTTCAGTTAAGCAGACTAAAAGTACAAGGAGGCCTGCTATCATTTCTTATTGAATCAACCACAAAACAATATCAATGAACTGGACAAGTTCTACATGTATAACTATGCAGGAACTAAAAAAATGCTCCCACACATAGGCACATGAGTTACACTTATTCTACTAGCTCTTGGGATTTACATCACATAGTTGGGCACACTTTACATTCTAATGCCAATTATAGAATCATCGATGGTTGTTCAATATATGATAAATGACAAGAGGAAATAGTCATACAAACATGTTCATAGTCTTATGCCACAGTCATTCATCATCCATATATATAAAAAAGGTGCTAAAATAAAAGACACTTCATAAATAGTCATCAACAAATGGATATTTACATCACAACCTAAGAAAGAAAATGCAATCCTAGACATGTCGGTTCTACTATATAGCACACGGGAGGAAAAAAACACAGGCTACAAATAATCCCATTGTACAAGTACACCCACCCCCACATAAAATAAATATATTATCCTCAATTCATATAAGTAAAGTACAGAGGAGGGGAATACTTGTAAAGCCTCATATGCAGATAAGGCATCAGTCAAATGTGGTGAGGCTTCATAGGCCTCACCTATAGCAATGTTGACCCCTATGGTGGTAGGGGTACTCACAATATCTTCCTTCAAAATCGGAGGTATGTCAACACAATCTGGCTCTAAAATGGGCCCCCCAGCTAGCTCAGAACTAGAGGAAACTCTTGCAGTTTCATCTATAAGCTTTTTCTACCTCTTTATCTCTCCTCAATTTTTTTTGTAGCTTTTCTCATATCTTGCTCTTCTCTCTCTTCAAGTGTTATTGCTTCTCACCCTCTTCTTTTGGCAGCTTTTCTATCCATACTTTTATCTACACTTTCATCTACCTGCTTGACTTTTTCTTTTAATAGCTTCCCCATCAATTCAACAATGCCTTCATCTTTATCACTGATGACCAAAGCTGGATCAAATGCGGGTTGCCGTGTTTATTGATTTTTAATCTTTTCTATGTCTTCATGTGCTTGTTTAAATTCTTCCATGAACTTAGCAAAATCTAGAATAGACATTTCATCCAACTTTTTGTTGATACTCTCCTCCATATGGTCCATCCTGGTCTGAATATTTTGAAAGGGGTGGATTGCTTCAGTTATAATACGGTCAACAAAAGGCTTAAATTGTGAAGCCCATATGTTTAGGTATTTTTTTGAACTTTTTCTATAACTTAATAGACTTGGCAAAATTTACCTGTGTTAACCTGTACTCCAAATGCTGGGGTGGGACAGATGTAAAGTCTGTAGTCCCACCCATTGGCAGCATAGATTCTGATCCTGCAGATGTACTAGGAGGCATATAGTCAGGTGGCATATAAGTAGTGATAGTAAATGAAATACCTGTAAGAATTTAAGAAGTATCAGGGGTTGGCACTGACTGTGTCTGGTAGGCCAGAGGTTTGTTGACTCACATCTCAAAATTTGAGTCATCTTTTAATTTCTCAATGTCCTGACTATGAGTAACCCAAACTTTATTGTCAACTCCATAAATCAAAGGAAAATTGGCCTGCCTGCATAACTCCGTGATCAAAAATGGGAATGGTAGTGCGCTTGCCACTTTGTGTGCCCTCACAGACATTTCATCAATGATAATTTAGCCAAAATTAATCTCTAATCTTGTAATCAGGCTAGCCACCATCACAACCCTATAACTGTCCAAATTTGCATCACCCTCAGTCGGCATCAACCTTAATTAAACAATGGCCAACCAGAATTTAGCCCGAAAGCTAAAGGAGGATTTAGCATTACGCTCTCATGGGTTGAGTTCCTAGGAGGGGTTTCTATCTTCAGTAAGTAGCCCAGCCAACCAAGGCCTTTGAGTTGATTCATATGTCAGATGATACTCTAGATTTGGAACCACAGTTGGTGCTTCATAGTCAGGCCCAAACAACATCCTGTTAATTGTTCGAGCCAATATATCAATGTTAACTTCACTAACTGGAACTGATTACCTGTTGAGCAAATCTAAAATCTTTGAGCCCCTGGGATAATCTTTCTCTGCCATTGCCAAATAATCTGCAAAAAACTCCCTCACAAAATTTAGTTTGTATGAACCGAGAGTCTTGCTCATCCAAGGTAACTCATACTCATTGAACCATCGCTACAGCTCTGGATATTCATAAAGCTTAGACATTACTATTTGGTATTCTTCGGGGATTGGCTTCTTGATTGGCCTACTTGCCTTCGGTTCTAGTCCATCAAGAAACTTATCCTCTGCTCCCTCAATTTGGCATTTGAGTGTCTCCCTTGTTTGAGGATCTTTTCTCTTGACTGTATTGGCTTTCTCAGTTTTTGCCTCAACTGGATCGGGGTTAGATGTATTAACCCCTTCCTCGTTGGGACTCGAACTGGTGCTACTAGTGCTTCTCCTACTCTCCGCTCCATACTGGGAGAGTGTGTGGGGTACCCTATATAATTTCTAAGTATGGAAGGTAGTTACCTCCTCACTCTATGTTGGCTCGCCTCTTTCCCATTGTGCTCTACGACCACCTCTGGTTAGAGGAAGTTTTATTGACATATTTCCTAAATAACACATCAATAAACAGTTAGATCAGAATTAGAGAAGAATTCACTGTAATTTTCACTTAATGGTCGACCTGATGGTCCATTAGGGTTGTGATGACCCATCACCCTATCTGTTAAGCCTTATCCAATGACTCCATTATTGAGTAGCCTTATGACAGTTGACCTGACGGTCGTCAGGAGGCTGACGGTTCATCACATCATTCGTCCCAGCTTATCCAGTGAACATCAACCTTGGTAACTTTGCGACGGTCTACCTGACGGTCTGTTGTAGATTTGATGGTCCATTAAGGTGACCATCAGGATCCCTTTTCAGTTTAAAATTTCACTTTGACATTTAGTCAAACACCTGGTGTTCTATGCTTTATCATACTTAAAATTATGGCATTAGTTTAGTGTTGTAACCCCACTTTTGCTATTTTTTGAGTTACAGGGTTACTCAGACTTCACCCAGATCAGTATACACCAGAGTTCGACATAAAATTTGAGTCATAACAACACAAAATCAAGATGAAATTTTCTTTATCAATGAACAATTCATATAACTCATGTTTAGCAATTGAAAAAGGAAGAGTAAGGTTATGATCATACCTTGATGTTGCAGTACACATGACTATTCTGACATGGAAACTTGGAATAAACAATACTTAAAGCCTTTATCAGAGATTGCTAACTTGTTTTCTAATGTGAGGAAAAGAGGGATGAGGATGTTTAAATAGGAAAGAAAAGAAAGAGGGAGAGTCCTATGTGAAGATAACTTATACTAGGTACTTTTAATGTAGAAGAAGTTGAACAGTTTTAGGATTTGAAAGGGTAGCAACGTATAAAACCGTTTCTTTTTATCGTTTTAGAACTGTTTGAGTTGGATAAGGCCTGTTTATTTAATATTTAGTTGTAATCAACCCAACCCGTGAGACTAGGGTTAAGTTAACGGTTGACCTGATGGTCCGTCAGGACTCTGACAAACCGTCAGGCTAACCGTCATGACTTACCAGAATGATCTCAAGCCTGCCTTGCTGCGACGGTTTATCTGACGGTCCATTAGTGATGCGATGGTCCATCGAGTTATCCATCAATCCATTCCAGAACCCTAAAATTTTAAATTTAGGTTGACGGAATCCCTGACGGTCCATTGATCAGATGAAAGTCCGTCAACTTGACCGTCAAGCCTAATCCAGAATGTCAACTTTTTGCCTATGGCCTTGATGGCTCGTCAGACTTCCCGTTACCCTTTTTCAACTAAAGAAAATCATTTCTTTCTACATTCTCAGTCATGTACGCTTCATAAACACATCAAATTGCACAAAAATAATAAATAAACTCTAACTATGGTTACAATAACACTTTGTGGGTTGCCTCCCACAAGCGCCTGATTTATTATCACGGCACGACTCAGTTATCTCGATTACACAAACTTCATCCAGATAGTTGGTAGCTATGCACTTTATCAAGTCCATTGGTCCGATATACAGCTTCATCCATTGTTCATTAATCTTAAAGACACTATCTTCATCATTTTCAAGTTCAAATACTCCAAATGAGTAGACTTGGTTAACTTTGAATGGGCCAGACCACTTTGTTTTAAGTTTACCTGGAATGAGCTTCAGTCTGGAGTTAAAAAGGAGTACCCAATAACCCTTCTAAAATTCTAGCTTTTAGATCGTTTGGTCATGGTACTTTTTTATCTTTTCATTGTATAAATCTTCTCTTTCATAAACCCTGAGATGAAACTCGACAATCTCATTCAGCTGCCCCAGTTAAAATTTTACTGCCTCATTCCAATTCAAGTTTAGCCTCTTGAGTACCCACAATTCCTTATGTTCTAGTTCAATCGGCAATTGGCATGCCTTTCCATAGACCAATTGGTAAGGTGACATTCTAATAGGAGTCTTGAAAGCTATTCTATATGCCCACAAGGCATCATCCAGCATCCTAGACCAATCTTGTCTGCTCACATTCACCATTTTGGCAAGAATATCTTTAATCTCCCGATTTTTAATCTCCACTTGCCCACTATTCAGTGGGTGATATGGAGTTTTCACCTTGTGTTGCTTAACACCGTATTTCACCAAAGCATCACAAAACACTCGGTTGAAAAAATATGATCTGTCATCGCTTATGATGGTCCGTGGTACCCCAAAATAGGAGAATATATTCCTTTTAAGGAATGCAACCACTCGCTTTCCTTCATTATCAACTGAGGCACCTGCCTCAGCCCACTTTGACACATAATCGATGGCAGCCAATATGTATTTCATCCCATAAGAGCCCAAAAAGGGCCCCATGAAATCAATGCCCCAGATATCGAACAACTCTACATCAATTATTTTGGTCATTGGTATTTCATGGTATTTCGAGATTGACCCTTGCCTCTGGCATTGGTCACATCTCCTCACGAACTCATATGCATCTTTGAATAAGGTTAGTGAATAATAACTGCATTGCAACACTTTTCTCATAGTACGGTCACCTGCATGGTGACCTCTGGTCGGAGAAGCATGACACGCTTTCAGGATACTCAACATGTCCACCTCTGGGATACACCGCCTGATAATATAATCCGTACACCACCGAAATAAATATGGCTCATCCCAGAAGTACTGTGTGACATCATGGAGGAACTTCTTCCTTTGGTGAAAAGAAAGGTTCTCTGGAATAATTTCACTTACCACATAATTTGCAAAGTCTGTGTACCAAGGTACTCTTCCAAGTGCAGCAGCCAGGATTTTCTCATCCGAAAAGGTATCATCAATTTTGAACTCATCCTCGACTTCTTGATCTCCCTCAAGTATGGACATATTATCTGCAACTTAATTTTTGCATCCTTTTTGATCTTTGACTTTAAGTCAAACTCTTGAAGAATCAGTACCTATCTGATTTACTGATAACGCTCAATCTACAGCTCTTGTGAGTTTAAAGCGGTCGTTAGCAAATATAGAACCCAACCTGGGTTGGGTGTCGATCCCACAGGGAATAGCTTGGTCAACAAGTAAGCAAAATTAATAGACTTTTGGTGCAAGTCTCGTAAGAAGGGGGGAATTGTAATATGTAACCAAAGTAATGAAATAAAAGCTGAAAATAGCAAAGTAAAAGAGAAAGATTGTCACGTAAGTTGTAAACAATAAGAATTGAAGCGTTGGGGTTATGTCCACCTTCTGAGGTATACGTCTCTATTGGCTATGAGTGTGTAGAGTCTTGACATGCAATTTCTTATAGAGAATTGTAGTCGATGGTAAATCCAAGCGTCTCGCGACCTAAACAAGGACTATTTCACTTTAACTCTCGCGAGCTTAAAGCGTGTCTAACGGTACTAATTCTCCAAGAGGTTAGTCCAGTTACGGCACTAGCTTTTTAATAGGAAAGGGTGTCCTACTACCTTGACATTATCTCTTTTCCAGACAAATAACCTTTCTCGCAAACAAGTTAAATGTTAGACTGGCGTATTCTTGCGTTTGCAACCGCAAAGAATGTAGATTAAGATGAAGAGAATAATGATATAAGCAATATACGTGTCTTGAACTCACAAACTCACAGCAATAGATAGTAACTCATTCGGCTTCCATAACCCCAACTAAGAGGTTTAGTTACCCATGAATGCGAAGGATATCATGATTTGCATGGTTGATGGCGTGAGAAGTAGGTGATAGGCGTGTGGTTTTGGTGATTCCCTAGCAAGTAACGATTCTCTTGTTGTGGAATTTAAGAATAGAAGAGTAGATTAGAAGTGTTTGTGGTGGAAGATGAGAGGGATGGAAGAAAATTAATTGTTGAATTAAGTGAAGAATGAATCTCTCCACTAAGGGAGGAGTTAATTAAAAATCTCTAGCATGATAGGGTATTTATAATACTCCTATCCTACTCCTACTAAGCTAATGAAATAAATAGCCAAATACTACTATACTAATGAAATCCTTGACCCAAATGTACTAGGGTAAGGTTACAATATCATAATCCAAATAGAATAGTGAAATACATAACCTAATTGTATTAGGTTAATGTATCTTTGTAAAAATCCAGCTTTGTGTCTGTAAGTCCCTAAAGTCTTCATAAATGTTGTTTTAGCCCGGGACAGATTTTCCATGCAGCAGATTTGGTCCTTAGGCGTCCAGCTCCCTTCTACTTCGTTTGTGAGCTTTCTTTTGCGTCAAGTAAGCCATAAAATGCTGTATTTTGCATTATTTATACCTGAAACTTTCCTAATCATGTTTGTCAGCTCATTTACAGGAAAAAGGACTAAAAGTGCATGAAATAGATAATTAGTTCTCAAAACTAGGTTAAAATATGGGCAAAATATATTGATATAGGCGTGTAAATCCGCCTATCATCAACACCCCACACTTAGAGCTTTGTTCGTCCTCGAACAAAATATCATGTCCTTCTAAGCATCGACTTAAGGTTTTTACAGCAACAACACAAAACATTTATCAAGACAAGCACAACAATTATCAACAAAGAGTAACTTTCTGATTATAAGTAGAAACAGTTTAACCTCTAGCGTAGACTAGTGATGGTGATCAACTCGCATGCAAACGTTAAGGTGCATAGAATCATATACAACTATCCAAAGCTCATCAACCATGTGTGTCTCACAATATAGTACCCATAATTACTCACAAGTATAGCATATTTTTCAAACATGGGTATCAAAGTGTCCTTGCTCTCGCTCTCACAAAGAATTCATATGTAGCAACTAATGGACATAGGCTTGCCTTTAATGTAGTACTCTACTAAATGTCGGAATGTTAAGATTAGGATCAAGTAGGTCTTTTGATGGTTGTAATGCAGGCTAAGGGACGGGTAGGACTATTTTGGCCAAGAATAGTGACTAGGTTCCTAAGCGCTTTAATACATCACTTTGTATCATTGACACTTTTTTCTTTCAACCTTTCTTCTTTCTTTTATTCTACCACCCTTGTTCTCCTCTTTTGTTTTTCAATTTTAAGAACAACTCACTTTTCAGCTTTCTTTTCACAACATACCTCTTATGATAGCACTTTTTTTTCTTTTTTTTCTTTTTCATAACACATTCAAGAACCATTACAATTTATAGCATTATACTCACCCAATTTCCTCTTATGTTGTCACATGACTTTTTCACTTTAAAGCACTCAGGATTTTGGATCAAATTATGGTCTTGAAAGAAATGGATTAGGCTTACATACAAGGTTGTCAAAGAAATAGGCTAAAGGCTCAAAAAGGGTTAACTAGGATGATGTTCATGGGTAGGTAAAACTGAAGGTAAACATGTATAGGTTGCCAAAGAAATGCCTAAATCATATCCTAAACTTACATTCCTTATTTTCGCTTTGCATACATACCAGGCAAGTTCTAGCATCAGCCACAAACATAGAATATACTATTAATCTCACACACACAAGGCACATGGTCGACTTGATTGGAAGTAATATAGACTCTTGACCCAACAAGTGAAGGAATTGAATCACACAATATCACATAATGAGTCACAACTAGAGCCTAAACGTCTCAATAGTCACAATTGTAACACATACTCTTGTTATAATCTCATGCTGCCTATCAAAATAATTTCATGCGAAGCTAGAAAAATTTAACTCCTAAAAAAAACTAAAAAAAACGTCAAACGAAAAACAACAAAAAAAAACAAAAAAACGGACTCAAAAAGGATAAACAAACAAACATACAAACAAAGGTGTATAGCATGCGAGTCTGCCACCCCACACTTAGACGGGACACTGCCCTCAGTGGAAAATAAATTCGAAGAACCTGGTTAGTCGGACCCTTCATCAATGTCGGGGGTCATACCCCCTTCGTCTGAATCATCATAAGAGTCGTCGTCAGAGTTCTCCTCATCATCAGAATCAAGCAAGCGTCGATCATCATCAGTCGGCACGTCATCGTCTAGAGGTTCCTCAAAATATACGCCCACTCCACACATCTCCCGAGCATGCATGTTCATTGGGTAGTCGTGGTCCAGCTGTTGGAGCTCTTCAGCGGTTGGAATACGTCCACCACTCATCATAGTAAATCGTGTCATGCCATAAAGATGACGGAAGAAACTCTCATCACGAGCATGTCTCTCCGCAGTAGTAAGGTTGACTCCATGAGTTGTTTCAGCATCTTTGACCTTGGTGAGGTCAACCTTCTTTGGGTTATGTGGGAGTTTGTGGTCAGCTGGTTCCTCTTCGATATCCTCCTTCCGCAACATTGCTGTCAGCAAATTGCCGAATGTGAAATGGGACCTTTTGTGGAGTCTGGCCTTCCTCATGGTAGATCGAATGATTGCCCCAAAGTTGATAGGGACATTTGTCATCAAAGCATAGACCAAACACACTCTATCTCTCGATATCTTGGTGTATTGAGTTCCAGGAATAAGGCATGAGTTGACAATGCGCATCCAGATTCTTGCTTCCCTATTTAGTGGAGCATAGGGGAAGGTATTGTGATGGCCTGTTTCCTTATGTCTGCCCCATCTTGCCATCGATCTGCTTCCACAAAGCGTGTGTCGTATTGCTCTGTAAGGAGGCCTGCTGTACAGTTCTTTGAATGGTGCTGTGTCGACTGGAGGTAAGCCAAGAAAAGAGTTGATCCAATCCGCGGTGCGCTGTAACACTTGGCCCCGAATTTTGACTTCATTGCCTGTTGTATTCGGTGAACAGTTGGCATAAAGCTCTCTTGTTAAGTCAAGATTGCACTCTCCCATGTCGCGGAAGATGAAATCCAGCTTCAAAGCCATTATTTTTGCCAACATTCGCGGCTCCTTCTTTGCTAAGGTCTCCTTGTTGATCAAGTCGACGTGCACATATTTTCTTTCTTTGTTGCTGCTATACCATGCTTTGGCTTCTTCCTCAAGAACCCATTTTATTCCGAACATTCTACGTGGTAGGTGTGCTGAGGATGATTCTCCTTGGTCTTTTCGACTTCTCTTTTTGCCCTTTTGGGACGTGGTAGCCTTCTCCTTGCCTTGCCTCGCTTTAGGTGCCATTGTACCTGAGACTAGAAATAATGTTAGTTGCAGCACAATCTCACTTGATGCAATCTATATGAAAGCACTAGGGGTACTACCCCACACTTAGTTTCGTTAGCACAAATCAATGAAGTGAAAGTGGTCGAGTACTCAGATTTCGTCGACATACGTTGTAGGATTGCATTCCGACAAGAAAATCAGCAATGCATCACTTACTTGCAGCCATTGGACTACTTTCATGGTGGATATAGCAACACTATGACATAGGGGTTACCACATGGAATCGTTATTCGTACAACAAGCAAAACCTCCTAAGTCGATAGGCACTATAATCTTATCCCGATGGCCGGGATAGTCTATTATGTAAGCATCCAAACAACACTCTTAAGCAATATTCATAGCCATATATATTCAGCAAATATCATAACAATGCTTTTGAAACAAAATTCAAGTTGGAAACAAGTCAAGAATTCCCTACGTATATATTCACTCACATGATTTTGCAACAATAATTCAAACACATGAACATCACCTACCAATCTCACATGATTTAGCAATTTATAATAAGCATAGCAACATAGTACTTACGATAATTAGATGAAGAATAAGAGAGTACTTACTTGCTTGAAGCTAGTGGAGAAGTTGTTGTGAATTGGAAGAGCAAAAGAAGAAAATTTTGAGAAGATTTGGAGGGTTATGAGGCGCCTTTAGGGTTGTTTCTAATGTGGTTGTGTTATAAAACTAAGTCCCCTTTATATAGGAAGAGTATGGGTCGGGTTATGACCCATGTACAATCGGATTTGGGGACAAGAACACCACATATGCGGCGCATATCACTCGGCATATCAATGACATATGCGGCGCATTGTCTATGGCATAATGGGACATATGCGCCGCATAGTCTATGGCATTTGTAGACATATGCGCCGCATAGTCTATGGCACATGAGATACTGAGACCAAATGCCATAGCATAGGCAGCGCATAGTCAAAAGCATACCTAGGAATAGGCGGCGCATAGTGTATAGCACACTAGATTCCGAGTCCTTAGGTTATAGAATAGGTTGTGCATTGTTTGTGGCCTATTTTTACCAAGGCCTAGCCTTCCTCGAAGCCTATTTTGACGTGAGAAAGGCTCAATTCATCGCCTTATGCATCACCATTCCTAACTTACCGATTTTACCATACAATGCGTCCAAATTGTCGATGGAGATCAATCTCCTCGTCGCATACTTCTTGCACCTATATTTGCTCAAAACAAAATGAAAACGATTAGTACGATGGGTTGCCTCCCACCAAGCGCCTTAGTTTTGGTCGTGGCACGACTCTTATTTTTTTTTTTGAATTTTCATTTATCAAAAAGAAAAAATACTAAAACGACAAAACGATAAAACGATAAAACGACAAAATAATAAAACAATAAAACGATGGGTTGCCTCCCATCTAGCTCCTTATTTATTGTCGTGGCTCGACGTAGTAATCTCGAGTACTTAGACTTCGTCGAGATAAGTGATGGCCTTGTCATTCATCGAGTCAAGAGGACCGATATATGGCTTAACACGTTGGCCATTCACTTTGAAGACAACACCATCATTATCTTCCAATTCGACTACTCTAGACGAGTAGACTTGGATGACTTTAAATGGACCAGACCACTTTGATTTTAACTTACCTGGGAAGAGCTTGAGTCTGGAGTTAAAGAGTAGTACCATGTCACCTTTTTGGAAGTTTCGTCGAACAATCCGCTGATCATGATACTTCTTCATCCGCTCCTTGTATAAATCTGATCTTTCATATGCATGGAGACGAAATTCATCTAGTTCGATCAGCTGCTCCAACCTCAGGTTCTTCACATTATCCCAATTCAGATTCAAGTGCTTCAATGCCCACAATGCCTTGTATTCAAGCTCGATGGGTAGATGACAAGCCTTCCCATAAACTAGCTGATAAGGTGACATGCCAATGGGTGTCTTGAATGCAGTCCTATACGCCCATAGTGCATCATCTAGCTTTCGAGACCAGTCCTTCCTATTCGCATTAACCGTCTTGGCAAGGATTTGCTTGATCTCGCGGTCGGAAACCTCAACTTGTCCACTGGTTTGG
The DNA here is from genome assembly GCA_030864225.1 of Capsicum baccatum var. pendulum. Classification (NCBI taxonomy): domain Eukaryota; kingdom Viridiplantae; phylum Streptophyta; class Magnoliopsida; order Solanales; family Solanaceae; genus Capsicum; species Capsicum baccatum. Next base: position 235,474,340 of record CM061556.1, on the reverse strand, counting down.
GGATGATAAGGCGTAGCTACCTTGTGTTGCTTGACTCCATACTTGGCAAATACAGATTTGAATAGCTTGTTGCAAAAGTGAGATCCTCCATCACTTATGATAGTACGAGGTACTCCAAAGCGAGAGAAGATATTCTTCTTTAAAAACGCTACAACACGCTTTCCTTCGTTGTCGGCCAATGCTACAGCTTCAACCCATTTTGACACATAATCCACAGCAACCAAGATGTACTTCATTCCAAACGAATTCACGAATGGTCCCATGAAATCAATACCCCACACATCAAAGAGTTCTACCTCCAGAATTTTGGACATAGGCATTTCATAGTGTTTTGAAATAGCACCTTGACGTTGGCATTGGTCACACCTTCTCACATAGTCGTGTGCATCTCTGAATATTGTAGGCCAATAATAACCACTTTGCAAGACTTTCCTTGCCGTTCGATTCCCTGCATGATGTCCTCCAACTTGCGAAGTGTGGCATGCTTCCAATATAGTAGGCACTTCTTCATGGGATATACATCGTCGAATGATACCATCCGCGCATCTTCGAAACAAATATGGCTCATCCCAATAGTAGTGATGAACGTCATGCATAAACTTCCTCCTTTGGTGGTAAGATAAATTGGAAGGTAACACATTACTCACCACGAAATTTGCAAAGTCGGCATACCATGGTAATTGCTCCATTGTGGTCGCTAGTATCTCCTCGTCAGGGAATGCATCATCAATCTGATTTTCTGGTTGCGCCACATACTCATTCTCAAGTCTAGATAGGTGATCAGCCACTTGGTTCTCGCAACCTCTTCTATCTTTGACTTCGAAATCAAACTCTTGCAGCAGCAATACCCATCGAATCAGCCTTGGTTTTGCATCCTTCTTCGTCATTAGATACCTAAGAGTTGCATGGTCTGTATGAACGATCACCTTAGTACCCAATAGATAGGCGCGAAACTTCTCAAACGCATACACAACCGCTAGGAGATCTTGTTCAGTAACAGTGTAGTTTCTTTGGGCTTCATTTAGGACCTTACTCACATAGTAGATAGGATGAAATAGTTTCTCCTTTCTTTGTCCAAGAACAGCACCAATGGCTACACCACTAGCATCACACATGACTTCGAATGGGAGCGTCCAATCTGGTGCTACCACGATAGGGGCTTCAATGAGTTTTCCTTTAAGGCATTAGAATGCCTTTAAGCAATCGTCATTAAAGTCAAACTTCGCATCTTTCTCCAATAGTTTGCACAATGGACTAGAAATTTTGGAGAAGTCTTTAATGAATCTACGATAAAACCCGGCGTGGCCAAGAAAACTATGAACTCCCTTCACCGAAATTGGAGGTGGTAGCTTCTCGATTACCTCTATTTTTGCGCGATCAACCTCTATTCCTCTATCGGAGATCTTGTGCCCAAGAACGATTCCTTCCTTTACCATGAAGTGGCACTTCTCCCAATTCAGCACAAGGTTGAACTCTACACATCTTTGCAAGGCCATGCTCAAGTTCGCCAAACATGCTTCAAAGGACTCACCAACAACTGAAAAGTCGTCCATAAATACCTCCAAAGTGTCTTCTACCATATCGGAGAAAGTAGACATCATACAACGTTGAAAGGTGGCTGGTGCGTTACATAACCCGAATGGCATGCGTTTGAAGGCAAACGTACCATATGGGCATGTGAACGTTGTCTTCTCTTGGTCTTAGGGAGCAATACAAATCTGATTATAACCTGAATAACCATCCAAGAAGCAAAACCATTCTTTTCCCGCTAATCGATCTAGCATTTGGTCCATAAATGGCATGGGGAAGTGATCCTTGAGTGTCCAAGAATTCAGCCTGCGGTAGTCCATGCATACTCTCCATCCAGTAACGGGCCTGAGTGGAATAAGTTCATTCCTTGCATTCACGACCACGGTCATGCCTCCTTTCTTGGGAACACATTGTACTGGGCTTACCCATGTACTATCCGAAATAGGATACACGACTCCTGCGTCTAACCACTTGATAATCTCCTTCTTCACCACTTCTTGCATTGGTGGGTTTAGACGTCTTTGATGTTCAATGGTGGGTGTGCACTTTTCTTGAAGCTGAATTTTATGAGTGCAAATCCCAGGTGGAATACCAATGATATCCGCAATGGTCCATCCAATAGCTCTAATATACTTGCGTAAGATTGCAATAAGAGCTACAACTTGTTGCTCACCCAAATCGGCTGCCACAATGACTGGAAGAGTGTTTCCGCTTCCTAAAAATGCGTACTTCAAATGGCTTGGCAGCTCCTTCAATTCTAACGTGGGTGGTTCTTCAATAGATGGCTTATCTGGTGGTGAAGGTCGATTTTTGAGATCAAGATCCAGCTTCTTGGGGGTATAGCGATATGTCCCTAATCCCGATAGAGCACAAATATCTTCATCAGAAATTTCAGCATCATCATTCTCTCCTTTCATGAGCGAAACCTCCAAAGGATCATCAAGAATTTGTTCTTCTTCAAGTCGTTCTTCCTCGTCATCAACGACAACATCAGCCACAGAAAATACACTCAGATCTTTGGGTTACTTCATTGATTTGCAAACGTCAAAACGAACCACTTCGTCATTGATTCGGAATGAGAGTTCATTAGCTCTCAAATCTATGAGCACACTTCCCGTAGCAAGGAAAGGGCGTCCCAGGATTATGGGAACCTCTGAATCTGCTTCACAATCCAAGATGACAAAGTCTGCTGGGAATATGAATGAAGATACCTTCACCAAGACATCGCATAGAATACCAACCGGTCGTTTTACCGACCTATCCGCCATAACAAGCCTCATATTAGTTGGTGTAGGATCTCCTAACCCCAACTTCTTGTAGATCGATAATGGCATCAAGTTGATGTTGGCTCCTAAGTCACACAGTGCTTTAGCAAAGTCCAAAGATCCGACGGTGCAAGGAATCGTGAAAGCTCCGGGGTCGGCCTTCTTCTGAACTATCGATCGGGTAGCAATTGCACTACAATGATGCACATCATCTTTCAGCTCATAACTTGCTGCCCTCTTCTTATTCAAAAGATCTTTCATAAACTTCGCATACCCAGTCATTTGTTCAAGTGCCTCTACCAATGGGACATTAATGGTCAGTTGCTTCAACATCGTCATAAATTTGCTGAACTTAGTGTCATCGGCCACCTTCTTCAATCTTTGGGGAAAAGGTGGTGGTGGGTATGGAAGTGTTCTCTCCACGGCTTTCTTCTCCTCTTGCTTCCGTTTATCATTTTTTTCAAGCTGCACGTTACTAGGTGAAACGTCCTTGACGTTGGAAGTAGATGTTGCGGCTTCTTCTCTTGTGACGTCACTAGGTGTGGCGTCCATATCTGCTGCTCCGTCGCCCACTTGCTTGCCTTTTGCTGAAGTTTCCAGCACCTTACCACTTCTGGTAGTGATGGTCATGCATGACCCATCATTCCTTGGGTTTTGCACAGTATCGCTAGGTAAGGTGCCAGCCTTTCTTTGATTGAATGCTGCTGAAAGTTGGCTCAATTACTGCTCTATTTGCTTGATAAAAGTGGAATGAGAATCAACTAATTGCTTCATGGAGGCCAAATCATCAATTACCTCCTTCACTCCTACGCTCGTTGCTTCCACTCCTTTCAATAACCTAGCCATCATGTCTTCCATAGAATTAGATGTGGTGGTATCACGTCTACCAGGGGGAACGTACAAACCACTCTTTTCATTCTTGTTCTTCCAACTACCTTGGTCTTTGTTTTCAGATTTATCATAATAGTTCCGACCTTGGTTTCCCTGGGCATTCCCACGGAAACCCCCCTGATTGTTCAAGTAGTTGGCCTCCTCTTCCGAATCAGATTCGTCTCTTCCTTTCAGCGCCACAGCTTTCACTTTTTCAGTCTTCCCTGATAATAAGTGCTTTGTCAGAAGATCCAATTGTGTTTTCATGTGTGCCATGTCTTGCTCACGTTCTTCTTCTCTTCTTCTTTGGTCTGCAGACATTCTAATAGATAAAGTGGGGCTTGCTACCTCAGAATCCCTGGTATGCCAAGCTCTACTTTGCTTTGTCATGCGATCTGGCATATTTCTTGCTTGACCAAAGGTAAGGTCCATAAAAGAACCTCCAGCTGCGTTGTCCACCACTGGTTTAGTTATTGAATTCAAGGCTCTATACAAGATCTCCATGAGGTGAACATTAGTCATGTGATGGTTTGGGCATCTCGTTAGCTTTGTTTTGAACCTCTCCCATGTTTCGTGAAGAGCTTCAGAGGGAAGCTGACGAAAGTTGCTGATTTCATCTCTCAATTGAGCCCTCTTGGATGGCGGAAAGAATCTTTCTAGAAAAGCGTCTCTCAATTGCCTCCAATTTGTAATTGAATCAGGAGTCAGCCCATTCAACCATAGTGTTGCCTCCCCAGACAGAGACAATGGAAATAGACGTAATCAAATAGCATTCTGACCAACACCAGGATTGTCAAAAGACTTGCATGTAGAAATAAAGTTGATGAGATGCATATTCGGATCATCGCCTGCTAGTCCACCAAATAACCCCTTAAGTTGCAATAACTGAATCATGGTGCTAGTGATGTTGAATTTGGCTCCGGGTGCTAATGGTGGTGGAATTATAGCTCCAGTGGCTCCGGCACCATCAAGATCATCATCATCATCGTCGAAAGCTGGTTGCAAAGGTTGGCGGTCATACCTATACCGAGCTTGTCGACCTCTTCGATTGGGAGGTGTTACAGTTTCAGCGACATGCCTTGGGTTTATCAACTCGTCATCACCTAAATCCTCATCGTCAGGATTTGTTGCTCGCCCATGATTATCAATATTTTGTTGTTGGACTTGAACAGCGGCAAGAGCAGCTAATCTTGCTTGCTTGTGTTCAGCAGCCATCCTGTCGATTTCAGCTTGTGCTACCATTCTTCTAATTCGTTGTGGTTCCGGATTGATTGGTAATAACGGTTGACCAGAACTTCTAGTATGGGGCATGCAATAAAAGAAAAACCTGCAATAAACAAAAACAAAAAGTAAAAGTAAAAGTACGAGAATCTTTGCCCAAAGGGTCTAGTAATTATCACGAACTTGATTGACACTCGTATTCCCGGGCAACGGCGCCAATTTTTGATAACGCTCAATCTACAGCTCTTGTGAGTGTAAAGCGGTCGTTAGAAAATATAGAACCCAACCTGGGTTGGGTGTCGATCCCACAGGGAATAGCTTGGTCAACAAGTAAGCAAAATTAATAGACTTTTGGTGCAAGTCTCGTAAGAAGGGGGGATTTGTAATATGTAACCAAAGTAATGAAATAAAAGCTGAAAATAGCAAAGTAAAAGAGAAAGATTGTCACGTAAGTTGTAAACAATGAGAATTGAAGCGTTGGGGTTATGTCCACCTTCTGAGGTATACGTCTCTATTGGCTATGAGTGTGTAGAGTCTTGACATGCAATTGCTTATAGAGAATTGTAGTCGATGGTAAATCCAAGCGTCTCGCGACCTAAACAAGGACTATTTCACTTTAACTCTCGCGAGCTTAAAGCGTGTCTAACGGTACGAATTCTCCAAGAGGTTAGTCCAGTTACGGCACTAGCTTTTTAATAGGAAAGGGTGTCCTACTACCTTGACATTATCTCTTTTCCAGACAAATAACCTTTCTCCAAACAAGTTAAATGTTAGACTGGCGTATTCTTGCGTTTGCAACCGCAAAGAATGTAGATTAAGATGAAGAGAATAATGATATAAGCAATATACGTGTCTTGAACTCACAAACTCACAGCAATAGATAGTAACTCATTCGGCTTCCATAACCCCAACTAAGAGGTTTAGTTACCCATGAATGCGAAGGATATCATGATTTGCATGGTTGATGGCGTGAGAAGTAGGTGATAGGCGTGTGGTTTTGGTGATTCCCTAGCAAGTAACGATTCTCTTGTTGTGGAACTTAAGAATAGAAGAGTAGATTAGAAGTGTTTGTGGTGGAAGATGAGAGGGATGGAAGAAAATTAATTGTTGAATTAAGTGAAGAATGAATCTCTCCACTAAGGGAGGAGTTAATTAAAAATCTCTAGCATGATAGGGTATTTATAATACTCCTATCCTACTCTTACTAAGCTAATGAAATAAATAGTCAAATCCTACTATACTAATGAAATCCTTGACCCAAATGTACTAGGGTAAGGTTACAATATCATAATCCAAATAGAATAGTGAAATACATAACCTAATTGTATTAGGTTAATGTATCTTTGTAAAAATCCAGCTTTGTGTCTGTAAGTCCCCAAAGTCTTCAGAAATGTTGTTTTAGCCCGGGACAGATTTTCCATGCAGCAGATTTGGTCCTTAGGCGTCCAGCTCCCTTCTACTTCGTTTGTGAGCTTTCTTTTGCGTCAAGTAAGCCATAAAATGCTGTATTTTGCGTTATTTATACCTGAAACTTTCCTAATCATGTTTGTTAGCTCATTTACAGGAAAAAGGACTAAAAGTGCATGAAATAGATAATTAGTTCTCAAAACTAAGCTAAAATATGGGCAAAATATATTGATATAGGCGTGTAAATCCGCCTATCATCATTTACGTCGGCTTAGCATCCTTCTTTTCCATCAAATATCTCAAGGCGGCGTGATCTATTTGAATCACCACCTTGGTGCCCATCAAGTAAGCCTAAAACTACACAAAAGCATAGACAACTGCAAAAATTTCCTGCTAATTAATAGTGTAATTCTTTTGGGATCCATTTAATGGCTTTCTTGCATAGTAAATGGGATAAAACAATTTATCTTTTTTATGGCCAAGCATAGCCCCAAATGCCACTCCACTTGTATCACACATGATTTCGAATGGTTTTGACCAATCTAGTGCGACGATAACTGAAGCATCAACCAATTTCTTCTTACGGCATTCAAATGCCTTCCTGCAATCATCATCAAATGTAAACTTTGCCTCCTTCTCCAAAAGCTTGCAAATTTGATTTGCAATTTTTTAGAAGTCTTTAATAAATTGATGATAAAATCCAGCATGACCAAGAAAACTATGAACTCCCTTTACTGAAATGAGGGGAGGTAGCTTCTCAATAACCTCGACCTTTGCTCGGTCGACTTCAATTCCCTTGGATTAAATCTTGTGACCGAGAACAATGCCCTCCTTCACCATGAAGTGGAATTCTTCCCAATTAAACACAATATTAAATCCCTCGCACCACTATAATGCTCCTCTCAAATTCACCACACATAGCTCAAAAGAATCACTATGCACCGTTGGATGGTAGTGGTGCATTACACAGGCAAAATGGTAACTGCTTGAATGAAAAAGTACCATACAGGCAAGTGAACATTGTTTTCTCCTGATCCTCTAGGTCGTAGAAATCTGGTTATAGCCCAAATACCCATCCAGAAAACAATACCAACATCTTTCTTCTATCGATCAAGCATTTAATCCATAAAAGAAATTGGGAAGTGGTCCTTCAAAGTCCATGAGTTGAGCTTACGGTAATCCATACAAAATCTCCACCCAGTTACAAGCCTGAGCGGAATCAACTTATTTTTCTCATTTGCCACGACAGTCATGCCTCCTTTCTTGGGCACATATTGGGCGGGGCTTACCCACTTAGTATCAGAAATGGGATAAACAACTCCTGCATCAAGCCATTTAATGATCTTCTTTTTAACCACTTCTTGCATTGGTAGATTAAGGTGGAATTGGTGCTTAATAGTTGGTGTGCAATCTTCCTCAAGCTGAATCTTATGAGTGTAAATACCCGGAAGAATACCAATAATATCTACAATAGTCCAACCTATCACCCTTTTGTACCTCCGAAGCACGGAGATAAGTGCCTCTACCTGTTGCTCACCCAAATCTATTGCAATAATCATAGGTAAAGTGTTTCCACTACCTAGAAACACATACCGTAGATGGCCTGGAAGCTCTTTCAACTCCAACACCGGTGGCTCTTCAAAAGATGGCTTAGCCGGTGGTGTTGGCCAATTTTAAGATCTAGATCCAACTTCTTGGGAGAATATGAATATTATCACATTTCTATCAGAGCAAACACAATCTCCTCATACTCTTCAATGCCTTCTCTATTAAAATTCATTAGAACCACAGCTAGAGTTTCAACAACAAATTTTTCCTCTATCGGCACTTTTTGCTCATCCTTATAGTAAACATCAACAATGGAGAATAAATTTATCTCCTTGCGTTGCTTTATAGATTGACACACATCAAACCATACTACCTCATCATTAAGTTTGAACAGGAGATCCTTAGCCCTAAGGTCAATAAGCATGCTTCCGATTGCGAGGTAAGGTCTACCCAAGATTATGGGTACCTCCAAGTCCACCTCACAATCTAGAATAACAAAGTCCACAAAAAATATAAAGTTGGCCACCTTTACTAACACATCATACAACATCCCCACCAGTCGCATATTAGTGGGTGTAAGATCACCCAGACCCAACTTCTTATAAATAGCAAGTGGCATCAGGTTAATGCTTGCTCCAAGATCACATAAGGCCTTAGAAAAATCAAGCGACCTGATAGTACAAGGGATGGTGAATGCTCCCGAGTCTTCTTTATTTTGCACCAAGGATCTTGTCGAAATAGAGCCATAATAGCGAAGGTCAACCGCTAGTTTGTAGCTCATTGTTCTCTATTTTGTAACAAGGTCCTTCATGAATTTGGCGTACCCATGCATCTGCTCTAGCGCCTCCACCAAAGGCACATTAATAGTCAGCTGCTTCAACATAGTTATGAATTTACTGAACCTTGTATCATCAGCTTTCTTCTTCAGTCTCTGAGGAAAAGGTGGTGGTGGAAGGGGAAGAGTTTTCTCCACCACTTCCTTTTTATCTTGCTTCCGATTATCAATCTTTTTAGGATGGTGACATCTAGGAGTAACATCATGAACGTTCTCTTCAGCTTCAATAGCATCATCACAATTTGCTTCACTAACATTCTCTGCTATATCATCAACCACCTGTTTGCCTTTGGATGGATTTTCCAACACCTTACCACTCCTGGTAGTAATAGCCATACACGATCCATCATTCATTGGATTTTGCACAGTGTCACTAGGTAAAGTGCCAGCTTTTCTTTGATTGAGTGCCGCTGATAGTTGACTCAATTATTGTTCCAGCTATTTTATTGTAGTAGAATGTGAGTCAACCAATTGATTTATTGATGACAAATCATTCTTTACCTCAGTTACTCCCATGTTGGTTGCCTCTACTCCTTTCAACAGCTTAGCCATCATATCTTCCATGGACATCTTTCCAGAGCCAGATGCCACAGCCTCACGATTTCCAGGAGGAACATACAAACCACTCCTGTCAGTCTTGTTCTTCCAACTACCTTGATCACGGTCCTTGTAGCCAGATTTATCATAATAGTTTCGATTATTCAAGTAACTTGCTTCCTCCTCAGAATCAGAGTCATCTCTTCCCTGTGATACGATAGCCTTGAATTTTTTGGTCTTTCCTGATAATAAATGCTTGGTAAGAAGATCCATCTGCATTTTCATGTGAGACATATCCTGGTCATGTTCCTCTTCTCTTCGCCTTTGTTCTGCCGTCAAGCCAATTGATACAGTAGAGCTTGCTACCTCAGAATCCCTGGTATGCCAAGCTCTACTCTGCTTTGTCATACGATCTAGCATATCACTTTCCTCAATAAAAGTAAGGTCTATGAATGAACTACCTGCAGCATTATCAACCATTGTCTTAGTCACCGAATTTAAAGACCTGTATAATGTCTCCATCAAGTGGACATTGGTCATATGATGATTTGGGCACGCATAAGCTTCTTCTTGAACCTCTCCCATGTTTCGTGGAGAGCTTCAGTTGTAAGCTGTCGAAAATTTCTTATCTCATCTCTTAATTCGGCTCTCTTGGATGGCGGAAAGAATCTTTCTAGGAAAGTGTCTTTCAATTGCCTCCAATTAGTAATAGAATCAGGAGTTAGCCCATTCAACCATAGAGTTGCCTCTTCAAATAGAGACAATGGAAATAAGTGCAGCCGAATTGCATTCTGTCCAACTCCTGGATAGTCAAATGACTTGCATGTTGAGATAAAATTGATCAGATGCATATTCGGATCATCGTCTGCAAGTCCACCAAACAACCCCTTAAGCTGCAACAGCTGAATCATGGTGCTAGTGATATTGAACTTGGCTCCAGGTATCAAGGGCGGAGGAATAATAGCCCCTGTGGCACCATCTCCATCCAAATCATCATCATCATCATCAAAAGGAGCCTGCACAGCTCGGCGTTCAGGTCTCATTCTAGCTTGACGATCTCTCCTGTTCACAGGCGCTGCCACCTCATCTGTACGCCGTGGATTTAGTAACTCATCATCACCCAGGTCCTCTTCATCAGGATTTGTTGCCTGACCTGGGTTATCAATATTCTGTTGATGCACTTGAGTGGCTGCCAATGCAGCTAATCTAGCCTGCTCCTATTGAGCAGCCCTTCTTTCAATGTCTCATTGTGCATCCATTCTACCAATAAGTTGTGGTTCAGGATTTATGGGTAATAATGGCTGACCAGATCTTCGTGTATTTGGCATGCACTCCACTAAACCTGAACAAAACAAAAACAACAAACAAAAAGTGAAAGTATAGAATCTTTGACCAAAGGGTCTATTAACTATCACAAACTTAGTTGACAACCGTATTCCCCAGAAACGGCACCAAAATTTGATAACGCCCAAACTACAGCTCTCGTTAGAAAGTGTAAGCGGTCGCTGTCAAATATAGAACCCAACTGGGTTGGGTGTCGAATCCCACAGGGAATACTTGGTCACTAAGTGTTGCAATTATTAGTAGACTGTTGGTCGAAAATTCTAAGGAAAAGGGGGGATTTGAGTATGCGTGAACTAATAATATCAAAGTAACGAATGAGACAATGTATTTAGTAAGATTTAATCACAGAGAATAATGAGTTAGGGTTATTTCCACCTTGTAAGGTCTACTTCTCTATTAACTATAAGTAACGCGGAATTTAGACATGCATGCACTTATAGAGAATCGTATTCTAATTCTAAATCCAAGTGTTTCCCAACCATCAAGGATTTATTTCACTTTAGCTCTCTTGAGCCTAAAGTTTATACTAATGGTACGAACTCTCCAAGAAAGTTAATTCGGTTAAGGCATTAACGTGTAAACAGGGGTTGGAAACCCTATTTTCTTGTCACACTCTCTTTTCCAAACATATAACTTTTCTCTCGAACAAGTTAATTGTATAATGGTGTGTTACCTATGTTTGCAACCATAAGAATTCAATTAAAATGAAGAGAGTAATGATATAAGTAGCATACACATCAAGAATTCACAAGCTCATAGTTAATAGATAGTATCTTACGAGGCTTCCATAACCCTAACAGAGAAGTTTAGCTACTCATGAGTACAACGGAAATCAAAATAGACATCATCATCATACCACAACCTAGAAAAATCTTGGCGATGGAAGTGAATTGGCATCAATTAAGTGATTGACGTTTTTCGCTCTCTCCGTTGGTGTAGCCCTAGCGTTTTTTCTCTGTCCAAAACTTACAGAATCTGAAAACTGAATAATGATAACAACATGCTGAAAAATTCAGCAATAGGGTTTTAATAATGTCCTTGTCTACTAAATTACTGCTGCATCCCTAAGTATTTAGAAATACTGAGTTTGCCCGGGACAAATTCTCCATGCATCACATTCAGTCCACAAGCTTCCAAAAGCTGTCTTACCTCTAATGTGAAGTTTTTCTTTGCTGCGCTCAAGTCCATAAAGTGCTGAAATCTTCATCATTAATACCTGAAAAATATGCTAATCACGTAGGTCAGCTCACTTAAAGGAAAATGGACTAAAAGTGCAATAATTATATATTTTATCCTCAAAACTTAACTAAAACATGGGTAAATCATGGTGTTTAGGCGTGTAAATACGCCCAACATCATTTGTTTCTAAACCTAAATGGATAGTTTACCCTTTAATTCTTTCGAACTTAAAAAGTGTATTGATTTATTCAATTAGTCCCTCATGTGGGTCAATCCTTGTTAAGGCATCAACCCGTAACCCAAAGGTTAAAGCCTTTAGATTTCATGTAAACCCTTTCTTTTCCAAACATATAATTTTATTCTCAGACAAGAAATGTTCTTGGGATCACCCTTCATGTTTGCAACCAAAAAAGATCATTAATATGAAGAAGAGTTTATACAACCTCTATTATATATGGGAATTAAGCATTTTCACTACCCCAATCAGCTATTCACAACAAGGCTCCCTTAAACCTAGTTATGGGAGTGTAGCCACACATCTCAAGAGAATAAGAAGAAATCATTGTGTTTTTCATAAATGGATTCAGAGAATTACTTACTATAGTTACAATAGTTGTTCTTGAACCTTCAATGAGAATATGGATAAAGATAACTAGATCCACAATTGTAGCTTGAACATAGTGAATAATACATACAATAAGGTTTCTATGTGGAAAATATGATAAAAGATACCTAAATTAAACCTAAACTGGGTATTTATATGTTCCCAGGTACTGAGGATTTAAAATTTGAACTTATTAAAGACGCATCGAAGTTGACGGTTATGTTGACGGCCCATCGAAAGCTGACGGTCCATCTCATGGACCGTCACTGATGGTCCCAAAGTGATTCCTTCTTGTTAAGGTCTAACGGTTATGCCAGTGGACCATCGCTAACCTGGCGGTCCATCGCATAGTTTGTCGCTTGATCCTCCAAAAATACATTCTATATGTCAGCCTGACGGCCAAATTGGTGGTCCATCAGAGATCCAACGATCCAGCACTTGGACTATCGTAGGAGTCACTCACTTTTTCCTTTCTATTTAACTCTGACAGTTACCTTGACGGTCCGTCGCATGGCTGACGGTCTGCCAGTTCAACCGTCAGTGGCCTTTTTCAGCTACTTTTCCAGGTTTCTTCTTCAGCTAACTCCTTGACCTGAAAAGCACTAAAATCCAGTATTAAATACAATATCAGTTGCTTGAAAACATACAATTATCCCTTGAAAAAGATGTAAAATGTTCCATCAAAAGCCAGAACATCACCCATTAGCCTTACATCAAGATTATAGTACTAATAAGAAGTTGTAAAAGTCAACCCATAAAATGAAAGGTTTTATATTTCTTTAGAAGAAAGTTCATAATTTGAAACCTAATCCAAAGGAACAAAAATCCAATACTGCCAACACAGCTCTATCCTTAAGCATCCACTAAGTTGGAACATGAGCCCGACTTTTCTAAAAGAATACCAAAATAACGAAAATGATAAAGGAACTAAAAAACAATAATGCCTTCCGGATAGTGGAGGGCTCACCACTTCTCACCAGTTTTCTAATAGGGAAAAACGACCACCTAATGCTGCACAAGATCACAAGAAAAGTCTACCAAACCTATATCATGCAATGACGTAGCATTCAAAGATGGTTACTACAACGAGTATTCACATGCAACCCAGGGGAAGGGATAAAACACCATTTACAAAACCAGTCATAAAAAACATATTCAACAAATATAAAAATTAGTAAAGTAAAGGGGCAGGGGATAAGAGACATGAATACATGAACATTTAAAGATTCAATCCTGAACTATATAGCATCAAATCTAGTAACCCACGGTCAATATGGGTCTGATAACACCAACCAGCGGGGCCCCAATACATGTTAGTCGCATGGAACGAGGATTAGGCTAAAGTCACTAATAGATAATATCTCCCAAAAATAACGGTTACTACTGTGCAAAGCAAACTCACAAAGGTCATCCATATTTTAAGACAAGACCCCCAATGTCGACAAACGTGGTTTCAAGTGTTGGTCATAAGGAATACACCTTCTACATAGAGATACACGATTCCCTTTAAGCTCAATTAAAATATTCTCACATACCATTAACCATGGTGTCTTTCCTTAAGGCATTCCCATATTGGTATCGTCATACCAAGACTTAAAGGTCGTTCATATTATGCCATAGCATTTTCATTAAACCATTTAAACTCCACATTCTCATTTTAAAATTCATAACTATATCTCCTAAGGGCATTTCAAGAGTTGCTTAAACCATTTTGCACTTTGTGACTTATAATATTTCAAGGAAAGATATAAACACCATAAAATCCTCATTGAGAAACCAAAATATAAAATAGGTTGAGGTTCATATCATTATCATGCAAACCCATAACATATTGTAAACCATAATAATAACACTACCATTTTCATACAACGGATTTAAGTTAAAATCCCACCAATCATGCATAGGAATCCATTAAGACAGAAGAAAACTAATTTAAAGCTTTCATAAATAAATTTCCTCAACCCAAGTGTAAATCAAATATACAAGAGTCGTATGAAAATAAAGTAAAATTGATGTATAATATAATAAGTAAGGTAGGGAGTGTTCAACATGCCTTTTTGAAAAAGATTTCCCCGTTGATCGCAAGAAAATGAGCCTGAAGCTTGAACCCTAACCTTTTTGCTTTCAAAATAGCTTTTAAAGTGAAGAATGGCCCTTTTTAAGTGAGTACAAATGTTTTAAGAACTAGAAATGAGTTAAGTGAAGGTGGGGTAATTTATAGAAAGCTTGAAACCCAAATACCCTTAAAATAAGTTAAAACAATATCCCATTAACAAACAAGGGAGAGGTCACAGTGTGAACTCCAACGCAAAAGCCCGACCTCACGACACGGGGTCCAACGTGAAGTAGCCTAATAACGCTCAACTTACACGTTAATTTAGTGCAAGGAAGTCATTGTCAATATATAACCCAACTAGGTTGGGGTTGAATCCCACAGGGAATAATGTGAGTGGCGATTAAACTAGTTTAGAACTAAAGCTACAAGTTAGATTCAAACAACTAGCATGAAAAGACAAAATGGGGGTTTTTGATGATCAACAAATAATTGTTGGTCACTTTAGTTTCAGTGTTTGTAATCAAGAGTTTATGGAAAACCAGAATTATGTTCACTATGGATTTTGGTACTTGACAGATGCTAATAGTGATTCAAGATTCTCATGATAGGTAGGAACAACAGATTGTTTTTATCGAAGTTATGCCTAAATGTCTCTCAACCTACTTAAGCATTTAATAGCCTAATCCTCTCGAACTTAGGAAATTTGTATTCACTGACCAGACTTCACCTCAGGTTAATAAACCTTGTTAAAACGTCAATTATTAAATGGAAGGTTGGTAGCTTCCAAGTCCTTGTCAATAATTTACTTCCTACTATAGTTGATTTCTTATATCAAGCAAATCGAAGCAGGTGCAATCTATTGTTTACAACCAATAGACAATAATTAAAAACCTCAGAATTATCAAGGAGTCCTATTACCTTTAGAATCTTGAACACCTAGCAACTTACCAAGACCTAACCCATAGATCCCACAATTCAGGTTAAAAGGACTTAGCCACTCATAATGTAATAATTGATACAAAAAGTTGAATTCATAATTTGAAAGATGAACTTACAGCAAGATGAATAGCAACGAGTGTTTCTTAGATTAGATCAAAGTATAAATTCCAAAATATTGATGATAATCTTTTCAAAGTTAATTGTAAACTTGTATCAAAAACTAGAGAGAAAATATGTGAAGTTCAATTCCAGAATGTCGAGTACCAGCCGATGTATTTTTTCCTCCCGATATTTTCAACCTCCTTTTATATTTAGAAAACCCTAACATAGCTTTAAATACTTCATCCTAATTATGGAAACAAAATCACAGGGTTCAGTAATTTCGTAGATAGGTGATGACATTTTGTGAGGCCTTATCAGGAGTCTGCTGACTTATCACAGATGTCATCAGCTCCTCTTTGTTTTTGACATTCGCTGTCTTAGGCTGATGATGAAGCATGACGGTTTATCAGATCTTTGATGACTTATCATAGATATCGTCGATAATTTACTCCAGCTCTCATGTTCTGCCTTAGGCTAACAATGATATTGATGGCTTATCAAAACTATGACAATATATCAGACAATGTCATCACTTCTCCACCTCAGCTCCTGTGTTCTGTCTAAGGCTGACGGCGACTCTGTCGGCCTATCACAAGGCTGACGGCTTATCACATGTCGTCGTCCCTTCTTTCAACTAAATCTCATTCTCTATTTAAGGTTGATGATGAAGCTAATAAACTATCTGAGTGCTGATGACTTATCAGGAATGTCGTCCGCCACACTTCCCTTCTATTTGCTTCAGATTTTAACTCTTTTACTTCCATCATTGTTGGTTCTCTTGCCTCTTTACTTCTACTATAAAATCAAAGATAAAACAATTAAAAACAACAAAAATTGCTTAAGACTTTGCAATTATTCTCAGTTAAAAGCCTTAAATGTGTTAGCATCTACTCACACATCAACACCCTCAACTTTAAATAATTGTTTGTCCTAAAGAAACTAAAACATAACTTAGAGGATACAAAGCACATTCGGCAGTCAATCATCCATTTTAGCTCTAAACATCTTCAGCATCTCCAAGGTTAATTAATTTTTAAAAAAACAATTGTGCATATTATTGAAGAACCATAATGCGACACACAGGGATCAAGTTATGGCATCAATTCAGCAACAACAACCATGCATGTACCAAGATTACACTATCCAAACAAGTCAGCAACTACCAACGTAACCAGTGTGCCCTCACTACAAAGAAGTCCCTCCTCGCTCATATGTGAACTCAAGCATGTCAATGCTGGGACGATCAAGAGTCACTCACTCTCAGAAAGAAATTCCAGTTAATGTAAGCCAAATACCATAAGCTTGCCCTTATTTTCATTACCGAAGCTTTCATACAGTTAAGTTAGGATCACAAAAGGACTTTTCTTCAGCTTGTAATATAGGCTTAGGGCTGGTATGATACACAAGGATATTTAAAGTAACTAAGCCTCCTTGGCACTACACTATTTTGGGGGTCTCAATTATCAACCTTTACCTTATTTCTCTCTTTCTTGATTACACATACTACAGATGGGTGCGGTCTTTTCTACAATCACTTCTTCTTTTTTCACAACTTTTGTTTTCTTGTTCTTTTTCTACCATACCCAGCATTGCATATTTTTTTTATTACCCTTCTTCATATTCACTTTACATCACGCAACCCTATGATAGCCACCCTCAACTTAGACAATTTTCCTAAGTCAAAGTGCATAATGTACAAGGAGGACCAGGGCCAAAATAGGTTCATTGTGATACAAATTGGAAGGTGATAGGTATAGTAATAAGAATAGCCATTCAGGCTTAAAATTAGGATCAAGGAATATTATTCACACTTTAAAGGTTATTTAGGCTAAAAGTGGACTAATATCAACAACGGTCTATGATCTTTTCCTAACTGTTATCCTAAAACCAAGGCAAGACCAACCGAGCAAGTTCTGGATTTAACACACAATGAGAACTAGGTAGTATCTCACACACACATGGAACAAAGGTACATCACAAGCTACTACTCATTCGATTCATGCAATTGTTAGCAGTGATTATCATGTCACTAGTACCAATGCTAAAACAAGATGCACAGTGGTCACACATAAATGCATATCACACAGTTATAAAAAAGACCATTAGAGAGGTGTTCAAAATCAACAAAAACATATTAACTGCCTAAGGTACTTGTATTTCTCTTAGTCAACTACAATATTTTACAACAAATCATAATACGCCTAAATATGCCGGCTCAACTAGGAAAAAGACTTTGAGGAAAAGAGGCACGGTAACAAAAACCCCAAGAGGACATCAACTCCCACAAGTAGCCCCACCCTCAACTAAAAATCATCCAATGTCCCTAAGGCGTCAAAGCAAAACAAGAGAGTTAGAAACATACCTGTGGCAACATGGGTGTGAAGATATGATGTCAATCATATAATACAAATACAAAGAACAAAATACCTCGGGTTTCCTCCCAAGTAGTGCTTGATTTAGTGTCGCGGTACGACTAGGTTATCTTAACTACTCAGAATTCATCAAGATACTTTAAAAGTGTTTCATCCTTTATCTCTCCACCGTGAAGATATAAATTTCACCCCCAACTTAGATTTCGTCTTCTTGGCTCAATCATAGGGGGTGGTAAAAAAATTAAGAAGTTGAGTAATAGATTGAGCGTGGTAAAGCACTCGGCCTTAAAGTGAGGTGTATTTTTATGTTGCTTCTCTAATGTAAAATCAAGAATATAGGATTCTTTTTCCTCATGTTCACACTCTTCTACTATTTTAAATGATTCCACAGACAAGATATCATCTAAACATAATGTAGAAAAGTGCTTTGAATGAGGCCCAATCAATCCTACTTCAAAATTTACACTATCTACTACACACTCACTTTTGTTCACCTTCTCAATGTCAGTCTTAAGATCAAGATGGCAATCAAGTGGCTACAACTCTTGTGTTTCTCCATAAATTGGCTAATGTCCTCCTCATATTCTTCTTTGTTTAGCCATTGTAGACATGGTGACAGTGGTAACTCCTTCAGTTCTACCCATAACTGTGCTTGATTCTCTAAAATTCATTTCATCAATTTGTCTGTTTAAATCGTGATAGCACACATATCTTCAGAATGATCACTTTGACCACAAGCTAAACACCAAGTTAGAGTCTGTTATCCAGTTAGAACAGTGTCCACATCATATTGTGAAGGTCCCCCACAATAATAACAAGAATCATCATCACTCAAAAAACCAACTGTCTAGGCTAACATCTCAAGAAAGGTATGAGAAAAAAAGGAAATAAAAATAAAAAAAAATATAAACTAAACAAATATTTACAAGTTTGAATTCAATCAAGTAAGATAAAATTCCAAATCAACTCAATAAGCCAAATTATTCCCCGAAAACGGTGCCATTTTTATAACGCTCAACTTACACATCAATTTAGTGCAAGGCGGTTGTTGTCAATATAAAACCCAACTAGGTTAGGGTTAAATCCCATAGGTAACAATGTGAGTAGCGATTAAACTAGTTTGAAACTAAAGCTACAAGTTAGATTCAAACAATTGGCATGAAAAGACAAAATGGGGGTTTTTGATGATCAGCAAATATTTGTTGGTTACTTTAGTTTCAATATTTGTAATCAAGAGTTTATGGAAAACCAGAATTATGTTCACCATGGGTTTTGGTACTTGACAAATGCTAATATTGATTCAATATTCTCATGATAGGTAGGAACAACAGATTGTCTCTATCAAAGTTATGCCTAAATGTCTCTCGACCTACTTAAGCATTTAATTACCTAATCCTCTCAGAATTAGGGAATTTATATTCACTGACCAGACTTCACCTCAGGTTAATTAACCTTGTTACAGTGTCAATTATTAAATAGAAGGTTGGTAGCTTCCAAGTCCCTATCAATAATTCACTTCCCACTATAGTTGATTTCTTATCTCAAGCAAATGAAAGCAGGTGATATCTATCGTTTGTAACCAATAGACAATAATTAAAAACCTCAGAATTATCAAGGAGTCCTATTACCTTTAGAATCTTGAACACCTAGCAACTTACCAAGACCTAACCCATAGATCCCACAATTCAGGTTAAAAGGACTTAGCCACTCATAATGTAATAATTGATACAAAAAGTTGAATTCATAATTTGAAAGATAAACTTACAACAAGTTGAATAGCAACGAGTGTTTCTCATATTAGATCAAAGTATAAATCCTAAAATATTGATTATAATCTCTTTAAAGTTAATTGTAAACTTGTATCAAAAACTAGAGGGAAAACACGTGAAGTTTAAGTCCAGAATGTCAAGTACCAGCCGATATATTTTTTCTCCTAATATGTTCAGACTCCTTTCATATTTAGAAAACCCTAAAATATGCTTTAAATACTTCATCCTAATTATGGAAACAAAATCATTGGGTTCAGTAATTTCTCAGACAGGTGACGACATTTTGTGATGCTTTATTAGGAGTCTGATGACTTATCACAGATATTGCCAGCTCCTCTTCGCTTTTGACATTCGCTGCCTTCGGCTGATGATGAAGCATGATGGCTTATCAGATCTTTGATGACTTATCACAGATATCGTCGATGATTTACTTCAGCTCTCATGTTCTACCTTAGGCTAACAATGATCTTGACGGCTTATCAAAACTATGACAATATATCAGACAATGTCATCACTTCTCTACCTCAGCTCCCATGTTCTATCTAAGGCTGACAGTAACTCTGAAGGCTTATCACAAGGCTGACGGTTTATCACATGTCGTCATCACTTCTTCCAACTGAATCCCATTCTCTGTTTAAGGCTGAAGATGAAGGTGATAAACTATTAGAGTGCTGATGACTTATCAGGAATGTCGTCATCCACACTTTACTTCTATTTGCTTCAGATTTCAACTCTTTTACTTCCATTGTTGGTTCTCTTGCCTCTTTACTTCTACTATAAAATCAAAGATAAAATAATCAAAAATGACAAAAGTTGCTTAAGATTTTACAATTATTCTCAGTTAAAAGCCTTAAATATGTTAGCATATGCTCACACATCATAGCCCTCTCATGAAGTGAGGCCTAACATGGGGACGAGGTAGTAGCCCCTTGAGGTTTCTCTCATAGCACAGGTCCATCGCGCGATGGTCTCCTCACGATGCGTGATTATTTTTCTATGACCAAACTTTCCCTAATGCATTCGAAACCATCTCGAGGTGTTCTACTCTCAATTTAAGGGTCATGTATGCCTATTTTTAGCATAATTTAGAGTGTTACAGATGATCATTCTCTTTGTGTTCTCACTTTTGGGAGATGCAAATAAATGGTTAAAGGCAGAACCTTTAAACTCTGTTACTACATGAGATGATTTGGGCAAGAAATTCCTCATTTGATTCTGCTCAACTGGCAAGACTATAAGGTTACGTAGTGAGATTTTGAGTTTTAAGCAAAAACTGGATGAGAACTTATATCATGCTTAGAAGAGATTTAAATCTCTTCTCATGGACTGTCGGTACCATCAAAAGATGAGTGAGAAATTAACTTGCACTTTTGTTGAAGATCTTAATCATACAATAAAAATTGTGTTAGATTCAGCTACAGGCAATCAAGCTTTAGAGAAAACTTATAATGAACTTTATCTTTTGTTGAACCAAATTAATCAAGGTAAACCCAAATGGCAAAGAGATATGTCTAGAAATATGGTGAAGAAGTTTGTTGGGATAATTGAAATTGATAGTGTCACAATATTGGTTGCTTAATTGTCAGCCTTGCAAATCAAATACTGACATAGTTCAGTATGTTGGGTGTGAACCAACCTCAAGCTCTGGTAAATAAAGTCCTGTAGACCCTATCTTGGTGTGAGATTTCTGGCATTAGTGGCCACTCTGTAGATTCATAAGGAGCAATTCCAAAATCGTAAAACTTTGTGGGAAATGCACAGAATAGAAATTTGAATTATGGTAATGTCTACAACTATAAGTGGCAGAGTCAGTTCAATAATTTATGGGGCAATAATCAGGCTATATTTTAGCAGCAGCTGAACATGCAAGCCAATAATATTAAAGAGACCTTGAAAAAAATCCTGGAAAATCAAGAACAAATGGCAATAGAGACTAAAAATCAATAGCTTACATAGAAGAACTTAGAGACACAATTGGGGCAGTTAGCTCAAGCCCAGAATAACAGACCTCAATGGGGTTTTCCAAGTTACATAAAGAATTTGAAACAAGTAATAACAATCACCTTGAGGAATGGTAGAGACTTAATTGACAGACCTCCAAATAAATTGGAGGGACAATTAGAGTTAGTCCCAAAATAAACAACGGAGAAGAAAGTGGCAGTCAAAGATACTGACAATTTAGGGAAGTCTGAGTACCCAAAAGCTAAGGAAACTGAACGTGTATAAGAGAGACCCCCACCACCATTCCCTCAAAAGTTTAAAAAGGCTAAGGAGGATGCATGTTTCAAGAAGTTCTTTGACACGTTCAGAGAACTTCACATTAACCTTCCATTGTTAGATATTTTGCAGGGTATGCCTAAGTAAATCAAGTACTTGAAGGATGTGGTGACCAATATGTCAAAGCTAGGACACATTGTGACAGTGGGAATGATGAAGGAATGTTATTCAATTGTGATGAGTAAGATGCCAAAGAAGTTAATAACACAGTGAATTACACCCTCTCCATACAAATTGGTGATGATGATGTGGTCCATGCTTTGCATGAGTTAGGTGTAATCATAAACTTGATGCCCCTATTTATTTTTAATACCCTTGGATTGGGAAAGTTGAGGACATGTTCTGTGGTGTTTCAAATGGCGAATAAAACCAGAGTGCAACCTAAAGGAGTCATAGAAAATATGCTCATTAAGGTTGGAAAGTTTATTATTTCTACTGATTTCATTATTCTTGATTATGTATCAGATGGCAAGGTACCAATCATACTAGGACATCTATTCTTGGCAATGAGAGAAACACTGATTGATGTTAGAGAGGTCACTATAACCATGAAACTAAATGATGAATAAGTTGTCTTCAAAGTATACAAACCACTCAATCCACCTTTACACTATAAGGATTTATGCATGATCACGGTTATGAAAATGGATAGTTTGGAGTGGAAATTTACAAACCTAACCATGAAACTAAATAATGAATAAGTGGTCTTTAAAGTATACAAACCACTCAATCCACCTTCACTCTATAAGTATTTATGCACAATCACGGTTATGAAAGTGGTTAGTGTGGAGTGGAAATTTGCAAAATGCAAATGACCTCTTCAGACTATCTCATAGATTTACACAAACCGCCTGTTAAGCCTAAATTTATGAACATGAAAAAAGAGTCTGTAAAGGCTAATATTAAAAAAAATACTGACCTTGAGAGTAACCACTCAAGAGGTTAGAAAAGAGTGAGAAGATGGCTTTCGAGTAGGAAGAAAAGGTTTAAGGAATACGGTTGAAGTAGTGATATAGGTTATGTCGTGAAACTAAATCAGGTGTTGCTTGGGAGGAAACCCAAGTTAATTTAGGTATTTGATTTTTTGTATTTTCTTTTTATTTCACATTTTTCTTTTGTGTTGAGTCACAAGTTGATGGAAATTCTAAGCATCGGTGATCTAAGCTAAGAAGCATGGAAAAGATTGGTGTAGGATCCTCGGACCTAAGTGATGATTAAAGATACTACTATCTAGGCATAGAGGCCTTGGGGAGTATTTCTTACATTTCCTTTAAGTAATATTTTGGGGAAAAAATGTGATTTTAAGTGTGGGGCAGGGAATCTTTCTATTATTTTAGGGTGAAGTGTTTCTATATGATTTTTGTTCATAGTTATTTTCAAGTTTTTGGCTAAATTAAAAAAATTAAAAAAGGATTTTCTTTTTAGTTGTTTGTTTTGTTGTTGGTGTTAGTCTAGTAAAGACATACCTCTTCCACCTGTTGGTTTTTCTTTTTGATTCTTTTGCGAGGAGCGCTCTCTGAACCTAGTATCCTTTTTCATTTTTAGAAGTAAAATTTAAAATTTTTATGTTAGGAATAAGTGATATATTCTTGCTAATTTCTATGTGTGATTACATGGTGCAAGTGGTTTTGAATGTAAAAGCATAGTGAATGTGTTAAATGACAAATTTTGAGAGACCAGGCTCATTTTTATGACTCTTGTGTGATTTTAGCTTAATTCTGCATTCATGTATTGCTTGATTTAGAGTCTATAGGTATCCTTTTTATTTTTAGAATGTGCCATATGATGTGAGTTTTATTGTATATTCCTTGTTGAATTTTGATATCTAAAACTTGTTTGGTGTGTTCAAGGAAAAATAAAGAATGTTGAGTTTAGGAGATGATATAGGCATTTTTTTATAGTCATGTTTCATACCCTTTTTGTGTACCCTTGCTATATGATCTTAGTTAGCCCTATTTATCCTTTAGCCTATTATTGGGTATCCTCATATGTGTTTATTCCCTTCATTTAATTGATCGTAATTTGATCCAAAACTCTTAAGCACTTTAGTTGAAAATTTTGAATGGTTAAGGTGTGTAAAATTTAAAAGAAAAGAGGTGAAAGTGAAGCCCCAAAGGAGTAGCTATTGGTGTGAAAAATTTGATGTGTTGTGGTTGGGAGTTATGTAATTAAAAGAGAAAATTATGCAAAATTGAATCATGTGTTGATAGAGAATACTCTCACCATAATATATATGAACTTCTTAAGGAGAGGGGGCAAAACAAAAGAGATGTATGAAGGTAGAGGTGGTGAAAGTTTGTTTGTTTAGAAAATATCCCAATGTATAATGTGATGTATTAAATCAATTACAGAAGATAGTCACTATTACTGGCCAGAATAGTTCCTACCTGTCCTTGAGCCTAAACTACAACCCCTTAAGTCCTATTTGATAGTGAACCTCGATGTTCTGATATTAGTAGAGTATTACACTAAGGTAGATCCTATTCGACTTATGAGGCATGAGAATTCTTTGTGAGAGTGATCAAAATTTGATTTTTATACCCATTCTTGTGATAATTGCATCTTTGTGAGTGTATATGGTTAACTCTGTTGTGGTGAGGGTGCATGTTTGATGATAGTTAGGTGACTTATATGATCTTTTTGAGTGAGTAATATGCATGAGTTTTCCAACGTTGCAGAATCAATTCTTGAGGTTATGATGTTTTGAACTAGTGTTCATGAGCTCTGAAATGTACATGATATGCTTAATGTGGAACTTGCTTTTTGTGTAGTCATTCTAGTGCTAGTTTGAATGTCTTGCTTATTGTATTAGTGATGTTGGAGTCTTCCTTAGATTATTCTTAATGTAAAGAGTTTTTCAAGGATAGACAAGGCTTTAAGTATGGGGTGATGATCTTAGGTGGATTTATGCACCTAAGTCTCATTATCTATATGTAATTAACCTTGTTAAGAGGACTTCTTGTGTTATTAATAAGTTATTAATGATATAATTGAGCATCTATGGTTCAAATTACTTATTTATAATGTTTGAGGTGTATTTAAAACAAGTTCAGAATCAATTTGGTCACTTAGAGTTTAGACGAGAAAACTAGTGTTACTAGCTTGAGCTATGTCTTGTTCTAGTTTGTCTCGATGGATTATATGGTATTTATGCACTAATTCGTGGTGTTTGATGATATAGGAGACCATATTATATGATAATATCAATATTCAAGAGAATAACATGGTCTAATAATATTGGAAAGACACCCACGAAGTGAGGAAAACAAAGGCAAATGGAAGGAGCAAGCCTTAACAAAATCTAGAATTTTGTAGGCCATGGGCATGCCACGATCTCTAGCCTCTGAGATAAGGGAGTTCCATTCCCTAATACACAATTATAACATGTAAAAACACTAATCATCTATGATAAGGGTGTGCCACGCCCTTAACGCACCAAGACATGGGCTTTACAAGCCATTGGTTCAGAAATGGGCAAGTCTCTTCCTAGTATAAATGGAACACTTGGTTTGTATTGTAAGTACCTTGGATGAATTTTGGGGATGGAAATAAACTTGAGGAGTCTGAAATTAGGGTTCTTTATCTTTACTTTAGTTCAATCTTTGTTTATATACATGAATTCCTTAACTGTGATTCGTTGTAAATCCATAACTGGCTAAACACCCTCATTCTAGGGTTAAGGCTACAAACATGATTGAGTAGTTTTGGTTTATAGTTGGTTTGTTTTTTATAAATTATTTTATTGATATTATGTTCTTGTTTTACTATTCTAAAGCGTCATAAACTTTAGGATAAATGATAGTTCCAAAATGAATTGATCGCAGGAGTTGAGGGACGAAAAGAAAAAAATAAGCGGTGTGGATTATGTATTTAATCATTAGAATCTAATTGTTAAATCATGACTTGTATTTATGTTAGAGATTTACCTAAACACCTCACTTGGTTAATTAAATAGGAAGATAGTTTAATGCATCCAAGTTAAAGGCTCATATCTCCACTCAACGATGTAGTTGCAACATTAATTTGGGTAGATAACTTAGAGGATGACCATTCCCAAGTTATAATATCAATTCCATAGATCAATAATCACAATAAACACCAACACCGACTAGAAAAGATTGTGAAGTAAAGGCCTCAACCCTAGAAACTCTCCTTATATTGTCTACAATCCAAATTTTTTACCGTTGTTATTTTATGTTTAGTTCATAGTTTCAAAACTCGAATTCTTGCTTGGTTATCATTACCAATTTTTTAATTTCTTTTGCAATGCTAGAATTAAATTATTGCAGAGCACAACTCCCTGTGGTATCAATACTTGGCTTTTAAAGGCCATTTTACTACATAGGTGACCACGTACATTTGCGTGTGAGTTAGAATGCAACACACGTTTTAAAGTTGCAGTATGATGAAAGTCATAGATCAAAAAAATCCTCTCAATTTTTTCCTCCCTATATGATGCAACTTTGGCCTCTTCTTCACTCTAGAAGGATAATAATTATCATTCACTCTTTTTCTTTAGATCTTCCATTTTTTTGGGCTCACACTCTTCCAACTCACACTTATTACTAACCATCTGTGACTATACATAAGTTTTTATAGTGTGAATGAATGGAGCGTGACTTGTACACTTTAAATCTCTCTTCCTAACATAGACCCTTATCTTAAGCTCTTTTTCTTGCATATCAATCAAGGCTCCACCAGTGTCTAAGAATGAGCATCCCAACATAATTAGTACCTGCTCATCTACTTTAAAATCTAAAATAATAATGTCTACAGGAATCAAAAACTTACCTACCTTGATGAGCATCACCTCAATTACTCCTTTAGGTTGCACACGAAAGTGGTCTGCCAATTATAGAGTGATAGTAGTTGGTTATGGCTCTCATAAACCAAGTGTATCAAACACAGATTAGGGAATTAATTTTATACTTGCCCCAAGATCACACAATGCATTCCCAACCTCATCTCACCAATTTGTATGGGAAGGATGAAACTCCTGGGATCCTTGAGATTTTTGGGAAGCTTGATCATTACCCTCGAACTACACTCTTCAATGAGTGCAACAGTCTTAAATTCTACATGTCTTCTTTTTCAACCACCATCTCTCTTAAGTTGTGTATTTGGACATGTCTCTCAATGCATCAATCAAGGGAATATTGATGTGAAGTTGCTTGAAGATAACAAGAATCTTCTTGAAATTTACATCCTTCTTATTTTTCTTGAATATTTATGGGAATAGTGGTGGAGGTCTTTCAACCACGATCTCAGGCTGCTCAACAACCTCTCTTTTTCTTCCTCTTGCACAGGTCGTATCTCCAAAGTTGGTGGCGGGATCAACCAAAGTAGGTGGATGCTTTTTGTTTTCCAGTTAGTTATTCTCATCTTTGGAGGCTCAACATCCGGAAACTCTACACTTACATCTTAACTTCTCTATTTAGGAAAAACTTCAACCAGTTGTCTTTCATTCCTGGGTAAGACTATCATTACCTATTTAGTACTATTCTCTGTATCACTCGGTAGTGCACCTGCAAGTCTTGAATGTTATGATAAAGTTAGTTGGCCTACTTGATGCTCAAGTTCATGAATGGAATTCTGCATTTCATTCACAATCTGAGTTTGTTGTCTCATAAACTATGTCATTGTTTCTTCCAAAAAAATTACTCACTTGTGGAGCTTGTGGTGTATACTATTGTCTTTGGACGTACTAATTTCCACCCCAAGAGAAATTTGGGTGGTTTCTGTAATTTTTCTGCCCCACAAAATATATAGATTTGGAATTCAAAGAACATCCAAAGTAAGCATGATTTTTACCACATTTCGTACAAAATAATGCAGCCACCTAAATCTATTGTACCTGTTGAACTTGACATGCGCTTGGAAATAATAAACTATGCTACATTAAGGAATACTACTACCAAATATCATCTTGAATAACTGATACATCATCCATCTCTAACATACCCAGTGTTTTTCTATGTAGAAGTGAATACTCTTCTTGGCTTTGGATAGTCTCAGTGACCTGCAGACATAAGATTAAGAAACACCTCTATTTCATCATAAATCATGGACAAAATTTTCCATTGAACTGTAGAATCTAATAAAAACTTGGAATTTGGTCTCAATCTTTTAATAAAATGATGTCAATGATCTCCTTGGGTTGATGGTGGTGTGGGCATATCTCAAGTATCCTTTCTATCTCTCCCAAACATGGGGAAGGGATTCAATATCTTTTTGAACAAATCCAGAAATCTTGAGCTTAAAATTTTAGGTGATATTCGGCGTCACAATAGATTTGGAGGCATTTTGCTGATTTGGCCCCGCAAAATTTAACCCTAAAACATGTGGTGTAGGATGGATTGGATTGCAACCCTATCTACCGCATCTTTGGTGGGTCTTGAAGAATAGAATTGTTCAAGTTATCATCCATAGCTCTCAACCCTATAAGAGTACGTTCAAGGTCGTGTTCAATTGAAATCATGGGATTGCCTTGACTCCTGGTATTTAACATAAACTAACTTGTACCCTGAGAAAAACAAAAACTACTAACAAAAGTAAAATCTGAATAATCCAATAGAAATGCAAAATAGTATCAATTCTAGCAAGTCTCCAGCAACGATGCCAAACGATTGTTGTTTCTGTTCGCACATGCAAGTGTACATGATCATACAAGTAATAAAGGATGTAAGTCCAGCTATCGCACCTGCAAGGATTTGACGAATTGACGTTCCACTTTGAATTCTTATTCGAGCTATTTAGTTGGTGACCAATAACAAAGGATGATTTGTGTGTTTTGAATATAAATAAAAACAAATTGTAAGCAAGTTGTAGATTTGTTTTTTTGTAATTCAGATTTGAGAAAAGTTCTAGGGTTGCGGTGTTTTGACAATTCAGTTACGGTATCCAATTATTCATCTAATTTACTTTCTTGAGTTACTAGTTTCAGGCTAACTGTAGCTATATTGAGCGTCTTTCCAACAATTCTAAGCCTACTCAACTATCCCTAACGTCTATATTTCTATGGTCGTCGGTTAATGGTGAAGTGCATAAAGAAATTGTCTATATCAACTAAGCTATGTCACAGGGTATATATCTATCCTCAGTGACGAATAGATTCTTTTTTCCTATAAGGTTCACAAACTAGCCCTATTTCCTCTTTTAACACTTGTCGTTCCTTTTTTAAGTCCAACAAACTTGCCCTAAATAATATCTGCAAGGTGATCAATCACACAAATAATTGAAAGTAAGAAGAAATAAATAGTTCAATAAATAGAAAAAAAAATAGATACTATGATTTTCAAGCCACAACATTCATGTTCAACCACAACCCAAGTAGCTACTCATAAATCTCTTTGGAAAAAAAGATTTCATGAGTTTACAAGGCTAAAATCAAAAATAAAATAAAATAAATAAATTAAACCTTGTTCTTGACTTTGCCTTAGACTTTGCCTTCCCCAATTCAGTTTTTTCCTATAAAAAACAAGTGGAGGGGATTTATATAGAGTTTAGGAACCCTTAGAATATTAAGAACCAACACAATCGGGTTAGGATAAGTTTTGGTTCGCACCACATCCCAAAATCAAAGTTGTGGTACAAGAAAATGATAACTCTCAACTCACTCCCATATTTGAGGGGTGAAGCGATCGTTGTCAATAGCCCAACTCGCATTGGGGTCGAATTCACAAGGAGAGAAGTATAAATTTCAAATCCTATGGGTGTTGTAATTACTAAAAGGTTACTCGAGGTGTAGACAAACACAAAATGTAATATAAAGTGGGGGAATTAGTTTGAAATTTGTTTGTAATAATCTTTGGTTAACAGCACACTAATTTAGTACTTTTGATTTAGAATCAAGATTTGAGAATATCTTGGGATTATGTCTACCTAAAGGTAGGGACTACATGGGTTGTTAAGAGTTTAACATGAAACTTAGTTGTTAAGTAAAAGATAGGCTAGGTCGAAGGTCTTTATGGTTAGTCTTTCAACAAAACCACAAGGATTTCATCTATTGGCTCTTTCGAGAACCTAACAAGTGTGCAATTAATAATCACCCAAAACCTCAACCGGGCATCCCTATTTTTAGGATGATGCCCTTG
Organism: Capsicum baccatum var. pendulum; assembly: GCA_030864225.1. Lineage (NCBI taxonomy): Eukaryota > Viridiplantae > Streptophyta > Magnoliopsida > Solanales > Solanaceae > Capsicum > Capsicum baccatum. The sequence continues at coordinate 235,444,392 of CM061556.1, read as the reverse complement.
ACATGATTCACATTCCAATTATACTTATTTCTAAGATTGCAAAAGGTAGTAAACCATAGGCTTGATTTTCCACCATTGTCTTGTCAGCCTATAGCCCTCTTTCAATGATGCTATGAGTTCCCATGACTTCACCTTCATCCCTCTTTCAAGGATGATGAAGGGTTTCTAGAGTTTGTGATTTTCACCTATCAAACCCATTTAGATATTTGGGGTTTTTAGCCATAAATTCCAACTATTAAGCTCAAGCAATGGTGGAATCCATAATCAACAACTAAAAATCAAGCAAACCCATCAACACCCACACACAAATATACTTTATTTCAACATAATCCCACGATAAATGAAATTAGCTACTCATAAAATAAGGAGGAAAAATTATACCAAATAATTCTTCCATGGCATCCATAATAATAGAAGGTGAAAATAGTCTTCACTTCCTCACTTCAATTTCACCAACTTCTTCTTGGAATAATGAGTACAATGAAAACACAAGAAATAGATTTTTCCTCAAATTCTAGGGTTTCTTCTTTTTTTCTTTCAATCCTTCCACACTAATCTCTTGCATAATGCCCTAGGAAAAAGAATTTGGGTTTTCTCTAGGAATTTTGAATTAGCCCTTCCAATTTACCGAAATGCCCTAACTTGTTAATCCCGCTAGGCCGCAGTCACGGAGCTTTGACTGCGATCGTGCCTACTGCGGCCGCGGCTAGAGACGTGTGATCGCGGCATGTTGACCTTCTTGATGGAACGTGATCGCGGTACCTAAAGCTATATCTATTCTATGGTCAACTCACAGTGATCGTGGGCCTTAGGCTGCGACTGCGGTAACTGAGGCCATGTCTGCTCCAGGTCTTCAGCTGCACTTTCTTGATTCCTTTTGATCATTTTAAGCTTCAATCCACGGATTTTGATCTTGTCAACTCTATGCCTGCTAAATGTGGATATTAGTGCATTTCATCACAATTATGTCTCCAATATTCATTCAAAACAAAGTAACTTGGAAGAATGCTGAGTGCAAATGAGTGGTAAAATCACCACTCATCAAAGAACAACATAAAATTCAGACCAGTGGCTAAACTTGCGCCACTGCTTGCTTAGGGTGAGTGGTGCAAGCCTTGAATATTTTCCTAACAACAGAACAACTCTGTGCCACTACTTGCTTTGCAGCAATGGCTCAAGGAACAATAATTTATGTGCTTCCGCACTTGTTTTGCAATGCATTGTGACATAGATTCGTTCTTGGTTCTTTGATGCTCTTTTTCTTCTTGTTTAAGTTCCAAATACCTTAATACACTCCTATATAAGCAATTCATGAAAAACAAGTATGAATTACACCATTTAAGCTCAAGACAACATCAAAAATAGAACAAATATGAGGAGAAAAATAGTAAAATGTGGTTTTTAGCCTCGCATCACTAAGCTTCTCTAAGTTGGGCATGATTGTGTCAACTGATTTATATCAATCACTGCCAAAATATAATATAATATAATATAATATAATATAATATAATATAATATAATATAATATAATATAATATAATATAATATAATATAGTATAATATAGTATAGTATAGTATAATATAATATAATATAGTATAATATAATATAGTATAATATAATATAATATAGTATAGTATAATATAGTATAATATAATATAATATAATATAATATAATATAATATAATATAATATAATATAATATAATATAATATAATATAATATAATATAATATAATATAATATAATATAATATAATATAATATAATATAATATAATATAATATAATATAATATAATATAATATAATATAATATAATATAATATAATATAATATAATATAATATAATATAATATAATATAATATAATATAATATAATATAATATAATATAATATAATATAATATAATATAATATAATATAATATAATATAATATAATATAACATAACATAACATAACATAATATAATATAACATAACATAATATAATATAACATAACATAACATAACATAACATAATATAATATAATATAATATAATATAATATAATATAATATAATATAATATAATATAGTGGACGAAGTCAAACTCTTCATATTACGGAGGACGAACAAACCCTTCTTATTTTGGTAATAGAAATAATTCTGCATATAGCTCTGCAAGTTTTAATTTTCCAGTATTAAAATATACAGGGCCATATGCAAGAGTGGACTCAATAGATCCCATCAGAGACTGTCTAAAATTTAAATTTTTATCATTGTGTAATGCAGCTAGAAAGGTCTCTGGGAGTCCTTTTAAAGTTAGGGGCTTAAAAGAAATCTGCACCAAGCCAATATGCATAAAATTATAATGATTTTTAAATATATCAATATCATGTTTATTAAGCAGTTTAATAGTTTGCTCATCAGCATTTAAGGCAATAGATTATTCATTGGTTTTTATTATTTGTTATTTTTATATAGTCTGGGTCTTTTCTAGTTACCATGTAAACGAAGTTAAATCTTCAACAAAGGTATAAGAAGCTTTTTACCCAGACATAGTCACGACTGGATGAGGGAATAAGTTGTATTAAAAGTACAACAAAGAGAGAAATAACCAACATCTAGCATCTTGTACTGAAGAAGGTCTAAAACTCTTTAATGAATTGAAACTCTCTAGACAAATTAAGCTAGATAGAATTAGATAAAAAAGAAACCCAATTAGGTGATTTTTGTGGACTGTTTGGTATGGAAAATCCTTCTTCTACTAGAAAAAAAGGTCGTGGATACAATAATCCTGACAAATTCAATAGAAGAAAAAGATCTAGACGTAGATCCAAAGAAGAGCGTGAAGTTAGAAAATCCAATCGTAAGTCTACCAGATTTATCAAAAATAGGTCTAAGAGAGACCTAGCAAAAATCAAGTGTTATAGGTTCAACCAACACGGTCATATAGCTCTAAATTGTAAAATTCAAAAACTCAAGTCTTTAGCGCTCTCTGCTGAGATGCAAAGACAAAGTAGGTCAGGCGGTACCCAGTAGCTAAATTATTTAAAAAATGTACTATTTTTTTTCACTATTTGTAATAGTAAAAACATTATGCACAGGTACCCACCTAGCACTGTAAAAGATGCTTTTCTTTTCCTATTTAAATCTGCCTCATTTAGTTGTAAGAGGCAAAAGTTTTTCTTTTTTCTCTTTTGTTTCCTCTCTCTAAGCTCTCTCCTCTCTCTACTTCTTACCTGTTGTAATATATTCATAAGATAAATAAAGGGCATTAGCCGCCGTTTATTACTGTTCAAGCCTTGTGACCATCCAAATCTAAGATACTATTTATTTCTCTCTTTGTTGTACTTTTAATACAACTTCTTCCCTCGCCCAGCCGTGACTATATCTGGCTAAAAATCTTCAAATACCTTTTTTGAAGATCTAACTTAGTTTACATAGTAACTATGAAAGATCCAGACTCTATCAAAATATGAAGAAATTTTTATATAGTTTCTCGGCTTGGTTCCAAAATGATGGTACAGTCGAGTTTAATAGTTTATGTTGACCTTGTCTCAGTGACTACGTCTGGTAAGTTGTGCCTCTTTAGCCCATTATACTAAGAAGAAAGGGCGACTTTTTGCAGAATTAGAATTTCTAGACACATGGGTTTAACATAAATTTATTGAATATCTGACAGGCCCCTTGTTTGGGTAAAAGGTTCCATACAGTCATCAAGCTATGTAAAAATACTTTTGTATTTTGATCGGTGCTTTTGGTTCGGTTGTCCGACTATGGCAAAATCCGATATTGTTATATAGGTCTGGCAGGCTGAACGGCATACCCTAGCCTATTAAGATCCTGTTAATGAGGCTGAGCAGCATACCCTAGCCTAGTGAGGCTCTGTTAATGGAAAAAAACTTGGATTTTAAATTCTGCCATTTCTCCAAAGCAATTTGCAGAGGATGTGATGAATAAAGAGTTAACTCATGTAACTCCAAATACTGGCAAGAGAATTTCTTAGCAAAGTCCATAGCTCTTTGTATGGGCTCAATAGTATCTCGGCTAATATTATGACCTAGAAATCTAACATTTGTCTGAAACAAGGACATTTTTGGTTTAGAAATAACCAAACCATTTTGCAATACTATTTTTTTGAACATATTTAAGTGTTTAAAATGTGATTCAAGGGTTTTGAGAACACAAGAATATAATCAATATAGACAATTATAAAATCCATACAAGGATTAAATATGTCATTCATAATTTTTGGGAATTCAGAATGAGCATTTTTCAAACCAAATGGCATAACATTCCATTCATATTGTCCAAAATGAATGTTAAAAGCAGTTCTATAAGTATGATTTTTATCAATTTTAATTTTTCAATATCCATATTTAAGGTCAAATTTAAAAAATATGTTGGCATCATATAGTCTAGAAAGTAAGTCTTTTTTATTAGGTATTGGGTACCTAATTCATTTTAAAACTTTATTCAGGGATTTATAATTGATGACTAGTCTAGGCCTACCACGTTCCATGCTCAGCAGCATTATTAACATAGAAGGCAGTATAAGACCAAAGGGATTTTGAGGATTTTATAAGACCCTTTTGCAAGAGACTATTAATCTCTTTTTTACAGAATTCTACTAACTCTGTATTCATTTGACAGGGTTGAGATTTTATAGGTATTTTGTCCTCAGTAAAACCATCTTCATAAGAAATAGAAACAATATGTTTCTTGCAATCCCACAAGGCATTTGGGTGATCAGCATAAATATTAATAGTCAATTGATCAGAAATCATTTTTATTTTTTTTGACGAAGTCAAAACTCTTCATACTACGGAGGACGAACAAATCCTTCATATTTTGATAGAGTCTAGATCTTTAATAGTTACCATGTAAATGAAGTTAAATAAATGGACGATTCCTCAAGTAAAATTAAACACTATTTATTAATATGAATTTCTTGATAAATTCAAATACAAACAAATAATAAAAACCACTGAACAATCTATTGCCTTAAATGTTGATGAGCAAACTATTAAAATTCTTAATAAACATGATATTGATATATTTAAAAAATTATTATAATTTTATGCATATTGGCTTGGTGCAGATTGCTTTTAAGCCCTTAAATTTAAAAGGACTCCCAGAGACCTTTCTAGCTGCACTATGCGATGCTAGAAATTTAAATTTTAGACAGTCTCTGATGGGATCTATTGAGTCCACTCTTGCATATGGCCCTATATGTTTTAATACTCAACCAAATCTACAGTTATCTTTGACTGATGTAAATATTCTTGATGCTTTAAATGTAAAAACCCATGGTTACAATTATGCACCAGGATTCGAACTTATATATTTATTATATTATATTTATTACCGCTTACTATCCACTATGAATCCTCGATGTAAATTGGTTGGTGATGCTTCTGATTATACCATACTTATTGAAATAAATTTTGCAAAATCCAGGGTTACTACAAGAAGACCTATTAAATGGGATGAACTTAATTTCCCAAAAACTTGAATTTTAAATTCTGTCATTTCTCCAAAGCAACTTGCAGAGGATGTGACGAATAAAGAGTTAACTCATGTAACTCAAAATACTGACGGAAGAATTTGTCTACAATTTGACGATAATTCTACTGTTTACAATTGAAATTCCTTTTCTATTCCTAGGATATTGCCTGCTATGAACCATATTTCCTCAGTTGAATCAGTTTATGATCCGGCTAGGAATCGTGTTGCATCATTGCATACTATAAATTCTGTAGAATCGCATGTTACACCTAAAAGTGTAGAAAAAATAAAAATAAATCCTAAAACTAATATAGTTCAAGATTTTGATAATGAAAATCCTACTCCATCTGAAATGGAATTTGATATTAACTCTGTTTATATTATGATGACACAACTAACTGATTTTAGTCCTGGATCACAGGTAAGAAATTTTATTAAAAAAGAATTCTTCTCTGCAAAATGAAAAACTTTTAGAACTTGGTTTTTTGAAGTATATTGTTCTGATGAATTAAAAAACATCTCTGGAGAATTTTATGAAATGTGTGCATTACGTAATAAAATTATTTACTTTGTTCCATGATTTATGTCTGCATATTTGCCTTTGTATGTCAAGATTATTGAAAGATATTACCAAGATTCAAATGGTACTATAACTCAAGCTATTTATCCTCCTCAATCATCTTTTATATTGCCTAATAATACAGGTCTAATCTTCTCTGCCTTTCAATAATTTATTGATAATGAAGTTGGAAAAATCATTATTTCTGAAATTAATAGTCTTATCGCTCAAAATAACTTTTTAAGTCTTTATGTAAAAGTTCTAGGAGAACATATTTCCTCTCTTGATAAAAAATTTAATGTTATAACTGATCTGATCAAAGGGCTAAGTGATAGTCAAAAGTCTTCTAATAATGCGTCTACATCAGAAAGCAAGACAGAAGACTTGACAGCAAAGCCTCATATTCAAAGACCTCCTGGCATTTATATTAAAGGATCTAGAAAACCCTCTGATCTAGAACAACTTGAAAAATTATTTGAAAAGAAATTTTCTAGTTTAAATATAAAACCCGTTGATTTGTCTTATAATTTTGCTGATACTATCGAATCCTTAACTAATAATTTTGATGATGTCAAAACTTCTTCGGTAGGAGCAGAAATCCACTCAGAGTTGAATAAACTCAGAGGTTTGGTACGAAAACAGCTGGGGAAGAAATATGCTGGTGTTCCTCAAATGCAAACTGCTTATTACCCATGACCAACTCCTCAAGATGTTATGATCGAAGAAAGAGATTGGTCCCTCACAAACACTTCGTATAGTGGAGAACATATTAATGAATGGAATTTAGATGTATTATCTGAAAGATAATTATCTATTTAGTTTATCGTATGTTAATGTATTCTACTATTGCAAAAGTTTCTAGCCCTAAAGACGATGCAGGTGCACGTATTCTCTCAGATGCTACTATATGTAAAATGATTGTTGTAGGTTTTAATGGTCAACTTCGGGGATGGTGGTTTAATTTCCTTTATAATGATGAAAGAAATAAGATATATGAAGCCAGAAACCTCTTGCCTGGGATAGATAACCCAGGTCGAGATCTTCCAGCAAATAGAGAAGACGACGTATATACTCTTGTGCTTACAATTATTCAACACTTTAGGGGTAGATTTACTAACCAACATGAAAACACTTGTACCCTCTTAAATAGTCTAAGGTGTAGACATTTGGGCGAATTTAGATGGTATAAAGATACTTTTCTTTCTAGGGTTATGGATCTGCCCGAATCTAGACTTGAACATTGGAAGGCTAGATTTGTAGATAGTCTTCCACCACTTTTTGCTGAAAGAGTTAGAAAAGCCATCAAAGGTAAATACGGTCCAATCCCTTTGACAGATTTCACTTATGGCCAACTTCTAGCTTTTTGTACTAAAGAAGGTCTAAAACTCTGTAATAAATTGAAACTCTCTAGACAAATTAAGCTAGATATAATTAGAGAAAAAAACCAATTAAGTGATTTTTGTGGACAGTTTGGTATGAAAAATCCTCCTTCTACTAGAAAAAAGGGTCGTGGATACGATAATCCTGACAAATTCTATAAAGGAAAAAAATCTAGACATAGATCCAAAGAAGAGCGTGAAGTTAGAAAATCCAATCATAAATCTACCAGATTTACCAAAAATAGGTCTAAGAGAGACCTAGCAAAAATCAAGTGTTATAGGTGCAACCAATATGATCATATAGCTCTCAATTGTAAACTTCAAAAACTCAAGTCTTTAGCTCTCTTTGATGAGATGCATGACCAAGTCTATGGTCTATTATATACTTATGGTTCTCAATCCGATCATGAATTTGAATCTGAAAATGATATTGACTTACCTAATTCTTTTGATTATGAAAAACCTACGCCTAATGCTTGTTCAGATTTTAATGCTGATAATTGTGATTGTGATGATGCGTTTTATAAACTTCAATCTCAATTTGAAGATTTAGAGTTAAATTTTGCACAATTACTATTGATAGCGCTTTAGAATTACTAGAAGAAGTAATTGATGAGAAGCTTCGTCAAAAAATTATTGATCTTGCTTCTACATCAACCAACAATTCTAGTAATACTAAACCTACAAGTACTAAATATGTTAAGAAAAATAATGATTCTAATATTGATACCATTCCTTATTCTATTTCTGAAGTCAATAGAAGACTCACTATTAGTCAAAATTCGGGAAGAGATACAACTTTTGATGATTTGAAAACAGAAGTTGAAAAGTTAAAGAACGAAATTATCTCTTTAAAGCAAAATCAGATGGTCTCAGATCATAGGATTTTGAAAATTGAAGAAGATATTTCTAACATTTCTAAAAATAATACTTCTTCTAATTCTAAAGGGAAAGAAAAGGATTTTGAAAATTCTCAAAATATGGATAATATTGTTCATAAAATAGATTCAAAGAATGATTATTTCTTGGGTATGATGCAAATTGTTACTGCTCATAAATGGTATATAAATTGTACTATATTAATTATTAACAAATTTTTCATTACTAATATAGCTATGATTGATAGTGGTGCTAATGTCAGATGCATTCAGGAAGGTTTAATTCCAACCAAATATTTTGAAAAAACTACCTACATAATTAAGTTTTCATCTGATCATAAACTTGATATTAACTTTAAATTGCCTAATACTCATATATGTCGAAATAAGGTTTGCATTCCGTATTTTTTTTGGTAAAAAATCAGTTATATCCTCCTATTATTTTAAGAACACCTTTTATAAATGCTATTTATCCTTATACGCATATCGGTGCGACTAGTTTTAAGGCTACTTATAAAAATAAAGAAATCTCTTATCCTTTTGTTACTGATCCTGTAGCAAGAGATATAAATGCTCCTATTAGTATGAAGCAACGACAGGTAAATTTCTTACAATTGAAAATAATGAGTATGAATATTCATGAGTCAATGAAGTCTGTAAAAGTTCAAGAAAAAATAAAAATAATTTCTGATCAATTGACTATTGATATTTGTGTTGATCACCCAAATACCTTTTAGGATTGCAAGAAACATATTATTTCTCTTCCTTATGATGATGGTTTCAGTGAGGACAAAATACCCACAAAATCTCGACCCTGACAAATGAATACAGAGTTAGTAGAATTCAGTAAAAAAGAGATTGATATTCTCTTGCAAAAGGGTCTTATAAAATCCTCAAAATCCCCTTGGTCTTGTACTGCCTTCTATGTTAATATTGCTGCTGAGCAGGAACGTGGTAGGCCTAGACTATTCATTAATAATAAACCCCTGAATAAAGTTTTAAAATGGATTAGGTACCCAATACCTAATAAAAAAGACTTGCTTTCTAGACTATATGATGCCAACATTTTTTCTAAATTTGACCTTAAATCTGGTTATTGGCAAATTTAAATTGATAAAAAAACATACTTATAGAACTGCTTTTAACGTCCCTTTTGGACAATATTTTTTCCATGAATGGTAAAGAGAGGAATATTCTGGAGGTAATATTTTGACTGTGGGTTCATGCTGAGTCCACCATTGAATAAACCAATTTAGAATGGACTTTTCAAATACCTTAGCACAAATTTTTATAAATCAAGTATGTTTGTGCTTATAATTATTATAATATAATACTTGAGAAAAGGCTTTAATGTAATCCCAGTAGGTGAAATTTGCAAGTGTTTGTCCCATTGGCCTCATTGGCATGGGATTTTGAGTCATTGATGAAATATCTCATTCTTCAATAGGAATAAGTTTTTTAATTACTATTTTGTAGTATCCATGTACTCCGAGGGTAGTTTCTCCGAGGGGACTATAATCAAAAGTTGCACTGACTATTTGAACTAATATATGTTCATAATAAGTACGGATTTTATATGATTCGCCAGTAAAATTAATGTTGGTAGTGAGATAATTTCTAAGTATTCGCCATGCTTCTTCAGAATTTTCTTGACCAGGAATATGTTGATTTTCAATATATAATATAAGTTCTCTAGTATCCAATTTTTTGTATGAAGGTTTATCTTTAGAATTTTCTTGAACTATAGATGCAAAAGAATCTGCAGTTTTTTGTTGATCCGATAGATAGGATTGCAGTTGTTTATATAACGGATGGTCTTCAGGAATATCTTCCAAATGTACGGAAGAGACAATATTCAGAGTTTTTGATGATGATGATTCATCTTGAAGAATTTTTGAATTAATTAAAGTCATATTTCCTTGTTGTAATACAGGAAAATTAGAACTTGTTGAGCGATATGCAGAATTTCTTTGATCAAAATATGAAGGGTTTGTTCGTCCTCCTTGATATGAAGAGTTTTGACTTCTTCCACCCCTTCCTCTTCCTTTGGCTATTTGCCAAGGAGGATCCATTCTACATCAGAAATAAAGTCGAGTCTGTCAAATTCTTTCCATTCATCCACATACCAGTCCAAATATTCAAATATATCTTCATAGAGTGTATGTTTTGTAATGAAACTAGTAATGACTTTTCGTAGAATAAGCATATGCATATCAGCATTCAGGGGAGTTGCTTTTGTGAAAGCGATTAGAAATTTGTGAGAGAAGAAATGAAGGAAGAGCTTCATTATTGAATTTTTTGGATGATCCTGCAAAGATTTAGTCACCTAAATCAATATCGAACCAAAAGATATTCTTGTCAATGAATTCATCGTGAGTAGAGATAAACTCTTATTCAATTATTTTACGAACCAAAATTTCTAATATAAGATAACGAAGATCTTCATTTAAAGGAAGACATTTAATAATAGAGATGACTACCTTGTCAGAGAGATAGTAAGTATAAAAATTCATTAATTTTTTAAATACTCTCTAGAGAGGAAATCGGGCAGAGAATTTTCACTTTCCTTATTATACTAAATTTCAAAATTAAAAGGGGCTAACTGAGCCTGCCATCTGGCAAAGATTAGTTTAGAAGCATCATGTTTGAAGTATAAGAGATTTGTTTATTTTTATAAGTAGCCTTATAATATAATATATCAAAGTAAATGTAAACGGCAAGTTGTAAATCTGCACAAGTTAGTAGAGAAATTATACAAATCTGTTACCATGAAAAAGTGTCACTTGTATTTACTAGAATATTTTGAAGGACAAAAAAAAAAAGGAAAAACAAGAAAACTTTATTGTATGTTTATAAGTATGAACCTGAAGGGAGTTAACTATTACACAGTATCGTCAGTGTTATAAAATACAATATACAAAAGAGATGCTGAATGAAAGCAAAAGAGAAAGTGAATGTAGTTTTGAGACACAAACACCTTCTAATTGTCGATGATAGCCAATAAGGCATTGACGGGCCGTTTTTTCTTGTTTTAATTTTATTTTTTTTTTTTGGGAGGGGGTTGATTTTTTGGAACCTTTTGCTTTTGGAAAAATTATGCAAATTGTTCATTTGATTAAATTTTTACACAAAAAATAACCCAATTTTTGTTTTTTACTATAAATTGCCAACCTGCCATTGTTTTTGCATAATATAGCCGGTCTGCCTAAGTATTTACAACAATAATGGCCGGTTGCCTATTCCTGCCCCATGTCGTCACTATTAGGACATTTGGCCATGCTCTCTAATTTTTATTTTAAAAAAAAAATTTTGATTATTTTTACTGTGCTATTTAAAAAGAAAAAGAACTTTTTCATTGTTTAAATTTTTTTGTTTCTTTTTTTAAAAGTTTTTTTTCTTTTCTAATTGTTTCACTTTTTTGTGGAAAAAAATGAATATTTATGTTGTTTTATTATTTTTTGTTTAAAGATTTATTTATTAAGGTGGGAACAATAGTTAAATAAGCATTGATATCGATACATTACATATACGTTACATAATTATTTATATATTATCGATACACGCTTATGAATCGTTTATACAATGTTGATACATTATGTACCTATTTATACAATATCGATACACGTTTAGACACACGTTTATATGTTATTTATACAACATTGATACACGCTTATAAACCATTAATACAATGTCGATACATTATATAACTATTTATACAATATCAATAGACGTTGATACACTATTTTGAATAGCATTGATACATTACATATACACTCTATAACTATCTGCATAATATGTATATATTTAAACACAATTTATATAATATCAATACATTATATATACAACATAACTATTTATATACTACTGTTAACAACCATTTGTTAATGAAAGAAAACAGAGAAGGAATAACAGGACCCCTACCACTACTATTATAAGAGTACCCTTTCAGTATAGGTGTTAAGTGGGCCAGCCCGGGTCAACTCAGAATCGGCCCGTGAATTTTAACCGGGTTGTGAGCCGGTCTGGATCCAGGCCTGGTTAAATGGGTCGATCTGATTCCGGACCCAACAGTAAAAATTTTAAAAACAACCCTAACCGGCCCACGTAATCCAACGCAGTCCAACCCACCTAAACCCAATCAAAACTGATTAAAAATCTGGTCAGAATCGGTCAATAACAAAAGAAAAGTTTTTTCTCCAATATACACTATATATACCCACCTATAGACATTTTAAATACGTTAAACAATATATATACACTATATAGATATATTATATACTATATTAGAATTTAAAAAATATATACACATAATACATATACAAAATTACACATGTAATCGTATATACGACTATACGTTAGTTAAATATATATACTACTATATATAAAACAGATTCTACAATATATATATATACTACAATATATACACACACTATATATATAGTTATATTGTAACACCCTGCATTTCAGGCTAGAATAAAAACCGTTGTTTCTATGCATAGATGATCCAAAAGCCATAAATCCTACGCAAATTTGGCATGTTAATTAATTATGTAGTGTGTGAACCTATTTAAGCATAAATTAAGATCATAGAGGTACCCTAACTCAAGCACGAGTTGAAAACTTTCCTATCATTCGAGTTTGAGTGAGCGTCGAAACTTAATGTCAACTTCAATAGACCATAACTCTTGGTATATAATGAATTAGAGGGTCTACTATATATCAAATGAAATCTCTTCGAATTAGATTTCCAACGATACCAATTTCGCCTAAATACAATACCCGAGCAAAAAGTTATGGTCATTTTAGTGACTGAGATAGTAGCATCATGCGATAAGCGTGCGACGCACGCCCTATCACATGCACCAAAATTTCAGGTTCTGTTTCCGTTTTTTTAAGGGAAAATGGGTATCTTCCATCCCTTATCCAGCTATAACATGGGATTAAACTTCCAAAACATCAAAATATGATTCTTTTCTCTCAAATTCATCAAGAACTCACCCTAGGGTTTCAAACTAAAAACCCAAATATCTTAAGATTTAACCGTGGGTTTTCCTTAATTCTTCAAGATTTTAAATCCCCATTGCGAGGGCTACAAGAGGCACCCATCAATCGTACGTATAGCATCCCAAAAGATAGAGTTCATTCAAAAGCTTCTAATTTAAGGTACGCAGAGTTTTCCTAATATCTCATGGGTATAGAAATCTTGATTTTAAGAAAGAGTTTTTCAAATTTATGAATATATTCATGCTTTAGAAGCATTGATGATATTGTTTTGGCCTTTAGGCTTTCCCCCAAGTTGATTTAAAATTTTATATATATTGTAAGCATGTATTTTAAGGTTGATGATTGAATTGAGAGCATGATTCATGAAAAATTCCTCTCTTGTGATGATTTTCATTTACTTATTATATACTATGAAATCGTTTGAATGCATCTTGAAAAGCATGTTATGAAATGTCTTGAATAATGTTATATTTGGATTATGATTTTGATTTCAAAAGAGAGAGGGTTCTTTATGTTGATGAATGTTGAACATAATTATATAATGAGAAGGTTTGCATGGTTTTTTACAGATTACATGATCACCACTTGTTTATTGAAAGGATCAGAATTTTGCATAGTTTTGACTTATATTTTCGAAACATGAATTCCCTTTGTTAAATTGCATGTTTGGGTGGTCTGAACTATATTTTAATAAAAGAATCATGCATGATGCATTATGGCTCAGAAATAGGACTTGCAAGTGTTGGTGTGATGACACCAATCCAGATAATGCCATGGTAATTATGAACAGAATAGAATACATGTTTGAAGTCAGATTTTTCAGATATTGAAACTAGAATAATGCATGATTCAAAATAGAATAAAATTGGGCATAAAGAGAGATTAGGTGGTTCCCCGAAGAAGGTATGAGTACAGACAACTCATTGCCCAAAATTGTGATTTCCTAATCCGGGTATATTATTATCGCTGGCCTAGAGCCCGGTGCGTATCAGACTCAGACACTCCAACCCTTGCGGCACAATTGGGTTGGGGGCTTCCCCGCTGCGTCAATGGAGGATTTCATATAGCCCATGGAATATCAGACTTGTAGGGGAGTGCCACCTAACTCAGAAGTAATACAAAGATCAGAAACTACTTTTGACAGAAAGTTTTTTTATGTTTTCTCAAGAATGCCCATGTGTTTTGAAAATTATATCTTTCATGATGTTTATGACTAGCTCTCAACTATTTATTTATATAAAATCTTTATTTTGGATTGCTCAGCATACCAGTACATTTGTATTGACCCCTCTCCCTCTAGGTTCTGAGGCACAGTCTAGGGGTCCTGATAAGCAGTTGATTTTATCAGACAGGAGTGAGGCATACCAATTGTTGAGCCATCTATATTTCAGAAGGCCTATTTTCTTTCAGACAGTTATTATTTATTATATTTTTGGTCTACTAGGGGCCTTGTCCTAGTTTTTAGACAGTTGTTATTTGATCATGTAGTAGAGATTTCGCAGATGATTTTCAAACGGTGTTTAGTTGATATTGGATTTTATTCCTCATTGTTAAACTAAACTTAGATTATGACCATGTTTCCATAGCAGATTTTATTTTTGCATTTCCTATTTATATATCAATGGTGTATATGATTACAAGTTAAAAGGGCTCTCGGGCCTTCATGATTTGGGATATCCGTCACGGCCAGGGCCCTGGTTCGGGTCGTGACAAACTTAGTATCAAAGCATAGTTCATGGTCCTAGGGTGCCTACAAAATCGCGTTGGGTAGAGTCTTATTTATGGGTGTAGCGCACCACTCTTATAAGCAAGAGGCTACTAGGAGTTTAGGAATATTTCTCTTTCTTCATGTTCTAGATCGTGCTATTGAGCTAGAATGTTCCTCTTCCATACTCTAATTCGTGCTATGGTGTCTCCCATACGAAAGTAAAGTTATCCTAATTCTTTCCTTACTTTGATGCGCTCAAACATATCTCGTTATTGGGGTGATTTAAGTGCAGAAGTTAGAGTCTAAAAGGTATGGTCCTTTGTGATTGAGCCATATAAGAGTTTAAAATTTTGTAAGGACTTGAGAAGAGTTTGTTAGTGATTCAGAGTGTATTGATTTTTTTCTGAACTTTGATTCTGATGAAATCATGTTTTTCAGCCTACGGTATTAAGAGTATTCCGTCTCTTTTTAAAAATTTATGTTGCAAATGTCATGCTTCAGGGGGAATGATGTGTAGCAGAATGTTGGAACTGTATTTCCACCCGATTAGTCGTATAAGTTAAAGTGTCGGTGTCATGACCTATTGTTAGTGAGATTAGACCAAGAGGTTGGTCATATGAAGTCACAAAGTTAGAATTTAGAGTGAGGGTGACTTTTGTGTGAATAAATATTTTAGTTGAATAACCGATGTTTGAGGATGAGTTACCACTTTATAGTGATAGACTAATGTGTTAGCTAGTAGCATGTGTGGATTCTATGGTAGTCTGTAGGGAAAGTGTTTGACTCAAATTTTTATTTATACAGAGTAAGATGTGTATCCTTTGATCATTGAATATTGTGTGTTAATTTCTATCTCTTGTAATATGTAATCTTGTTATCATAGTTTTTTTGACAAAAAAAATCAAAGTCTAGTGAAGCCGTATGGGGCTCTTTCAATTCACTAGCATAGTTTCTTTGTTATTCATTTCATTTTCTTGTTCAAAACACAAAAATCAAAGTCTAGTGAAGCCGTGTGAGGCATATTTTGATTCACTAGCAACTTGTTGTTCAACTTGTTGTTCTTGTGTTGGTTGAATATATGTATAGTCGAATTTGTTCGCATGAGATTGAGTTGGTAATGAAGTGATACGTCTTTGTGTGTTAGTTTAGTAGGAGGTAGAGAAGGAGTTATTAGTTAAGATGAATTGTTGTCTTCTTGAAGTATGAAAATGGCTAGATGAACCAGTAAGTTATAATTATAGACTCATGGTTGTTTGTGGAATTTGAGAGTAGTCTAAATGTACGCTTGGGTAAGTAAGTGTGATATAAGAAAGCCATATAAGTAGATAAGATTATATGGGGTTATAATATAAGATTAAGGTTGACCATGTCTATTATGTGACTTTACCCCCTTGACTTTCTTTTCATTGGTAGTTGTAAACTATGTAGTAGATTTTTGAGGTATTTGGATAGAATGTCCCAATTTGATGAACTTGTATATTATATTGCCTTCTTCATTGGTGGTAGATGATTGATTCTAAAGTATTGGCTTGAATTTAATGTAGGATGTGGATGTAAGAATGGTGGCTTAAGATTAATGATGAATGTTTTATGAGAATTGTGTTCCAGGTTGGGTTGTAAATCATGCTTAGCACTAGACATTAAGTTTGAACAGTTGATGTCCATAAAGGTGGTTGTGATGATTTCTTGGTTACATTTACTAAAAATTTTGGGATATTATAGGGCCCTCTGTAATCAAGTTTTGTGAGGAAACCTTTACTACTTGCATTATGGAGGAAAAACTTAATTCTACCTATCAATGCCTGGTTTCTAAATGTACTAATGCCATTCATATTAGAAACTTCAAACCTATTGGCCTTTGCAACACTCAATATAAAATCACCATCAAGATCTTTGCCCATAAAATAAAATCCCATATTTCTAACATCATCAGCCACAATCAATCTAGCTTCATTTCCAATAGGAGGGCTTTTGACAATGCCATAATTTTCCAGGAGGACATCTCCCACTTTTCCAAAATGAGAGGTAAAAAGCCAACATAATCCTTAAAATTGACCTAGAGAAAGTTTTTGACATGATTGAATGGTCTTTCATTAGGCAAGCCTTCCACTTCTTCAACTTCTCCCCTAAACTAGAAAGTCTTATCATGTCCTGCATTTCTCTTTCTACCATATCCATTTTCATAAATGGAGTAAAACTAAATTTTTCAAACCTACTAGAGGCATTAGACAAGGGGACCCCATCTTTCCTTATATTTTAATGATGAGCATAGAACTTTTGTCTAGAAGAATTGATCATGAGGTTGACATTCTTGATTGGGAGACTATTTCTATTAGCACCAATGAACCCAAAATCTCTCACCTCTTTTTTGTTGATGACCTCATCCTTTTTGCTAGAGTTGATAACAAAATCTGTCAAATCATCATGAATGTTGACACCTAATTTTGGCTCGTCTTTTTCCTTTAGTAACTTTTTATATGCTTCATAGACCTAAATAATTTTTCAAAACAAATTTATATTTTAATTTCAATGAATTCTTTTAATAAACTAAAAAAAGAGTTTATTAAATTTTTTTCTATCACGTTTTTGAATATTATTAAAATTTGATAATCACATAAAAATACTTTGACACTCGGATTCACATCTTTCTATTCTTACTGTATTTTTACTAAAAAATATTAAATTTAGATATGTATATTAAAATAAAATTTTCATACCTATACATAATAGAAACTTAATTAGGACAAAGAAGCATTTTAAGAGTAATAAATAAAAAAGAAAATGAGAATTTTAGGTTAATTTAATTCACATTTGGCGGCATAATGATTTTATCAATTTCAGCCAAAAAAGGCCACCACCAAAGGCACAAATCTCTCTTAACCATATAAATTATTTTGATCTAAGGGTCATTGAATTTTCATCTTATATATATATATAATAAATTAATCATTCTTTTATTATATACATCCTTCTAAATCTGAACTGTCCGATCAAACGATCAGACGGTCCAGGTCATGGTCAAAATTACAAGTACTAAACATCTTTGAACTTCAGAGACAACAATTTCTCTTTCTCCATATCCCCATCGTTAAATCACATCATCTTCCCAAAATATATAGCAACCAACGACCCTCACCTCTCTTCCACCTTCACCAAATCGAAAAAAGCTTAAACCCTAGCCTCCATAGCCGCGTCAGCTCTACCACCGCAGAGCCCCAGCGATATTCCCATCTATATGTATATATATTTATATATAAATGTATATATATATAACAAATTAATCATTATTTCATTAAATACACCTTTCTAAATCTGAACCGTCCAATTAAACGATTAGATGGTCCAGATCATGGTCAATATTACAAGTACTAAACATCTTTGAACTTTTCAAAAAATCAGAGATAGCAATTTCTCTTTCTCCATAACCCCACCTTTCAATCACAACATATTCCCAAAATACACAGCAACTAACGACCCTCGTCCCCTCTTCTTCTTCACCTCTCTTCCACCTTCACGAAATCAGAAAAATCTTAAAACCTACCTCCATAGTCGTGTAAGCTCTGTCACCGCAGAGCCCATACGAGATTCCCCTCTATATGTATGTATGTATGTATATATATATATATATATATAACAAATTAATCATTCTTTAATTAAATTCATCCTACTAAATCTGAACCGTTCGATCAGATGGTCCAGATCATGGTCAACATTACGAGTACTAAACATCTTTGAACTTCCCAAAAATCAGAGACATCAATTTCTCTTTCTCCATAGCCCCGCCGTTCAATCACATCATTTTCCCAAAATACACAGCAACCAATAACCCTCTTCCCCTCTTCTCCTTTACCTCTCTTCCACCTACACCAAATCGGAAAAAGCTTAAATCCTAGCCTCCATAACCGTGTTAGCTCTGCCACCGCAAAGCCCCTACGAGATTTCCCTCTATATATATTTATGTATATATATAATAAATTAATTATTCTTTTATTAAATACATCCTTCTAAATCTGAATCGTTCGATCAAGCGATCAGATAGTCCAGATCATGGTCAACATTACAAGTATTAAACATCTTTAAACTTCCCAAAAATCAGAGACAGTAATTTATCTTTCTCCATAGTCCCATCGTTCAATCACATCATCTTCCCAAAATACACAACAACCAACGACCCTCTTCCTCTCTTCTCCTTCACCTCTCTTCCACCTTCACCAAATTGGATAAAGCTTAAACCCTAGCCTCCATAGCCGCATCAGATTTTCCACCGCAGAGCCCCGGCGAGATTTTCTTATATATTTTATAACTAATTAATCATTATTTTATTAAATACATCCTTCTAAATTCGAAGCTTCCGATCAAAAGATCAGACGATCTATATCATGGTCAACATTACAAGTACTAAGCATCTTTGAAGTTCCCAAAAATCAGATATAGAAATTTCTCTTTCTCCATAGCCCTATCGGTCAATCACATCATCATCCCAAAATTCAAAACAACCAATGACCCTCTTCCCCTCTTCTCCCTCACCTCTCTTCCACCTTCACCAAATAGAAAAAAAGCTTAAACCCTAGCCTCCATAGTCGCGTCAGCTCTATCACCGCAGGGGCCCTGTAATATTCCCTTACCTTTTTAGCCATTCCAACCCGTAAATCCCTTTTAAATTAGAAAATCACTAAAAAAATTATTTTAAATCTGTCATTAAAGCCCGAGAATCATCCAAATTCGAGAAGGGATTAGTTTCTTTCAATTTTTGAATTCTGATTTCCCTCTTTTTTATTGGACCGATGGATTTTTTTTAATTTTTATTTCTAATTTGGACTTTCAAGGATGGATTTTCCTATAAATACCCACGAGTTAATCTATTTTAAAACAATTTTTTGAGGTGGGGAGACAAGAAAATGAGTTAACACTTTTACAAGCAAGAGTTACATGGTTCATTACTAGTTTTTCTCTTCTCTTTTATTGATCTCACTTGGGTCTGAGTTTGAATTTGAGGAGAAACTCAAAATTCATGGCCGAAATCTAGATATCAGAGCCCTTGGTTGCTGCCCAACACACGGTGAGATTTCTTCTTGTCCTTATTTGTATTTTTTTTCCCCTGTGTCGGGAATAGATGTATAAATGAATTCCAACTCCATTTTGATTTTGTTGTTGTTTTATATTAGCAGAATATCTTTGTCTTGATTGTCTACTATTCTTGATATGTGGATGTATAGAGAACTAGTTATGTGGTACATTTGAAACTCTATTTTCCTAGTGATCTTAAAATCAGAATCTTGGTTGTTTGTGTTTTCATTCTCCTTCAAATTTGGCACAAAAGTTCATTGAAGTTGTTAGAATGGGAGAAATCTTGGAAGATGGGATCAGGTCGGGGAGAATAGAAGACTACATAGCCTTGCAATCTGCAAGTAAAGCGATTCAATACGGTTCTATCAACGGGATCCAAAAGAAGAAGAAAGATGTATCTGTTGCCGTGATTGACAAGGATATAAGCCAATTCAGACTCATTTCTACCAAAATCAACTACGTCAACCCATTTATCCTTACCAATACGGTGAAACTTTCCAAATACTTTACTATCCTCCACCAACTACTTATCCTGTCTACAATACCTAGGCAAATTATTATCAACATCGAGTGCCTACTTTGCAAACCCCACATCCATATAAGTCTATCTAAGCTTTGAACCACCAAAATCGTCCACATGCTACACCCAAGGCCCGTCCAAATTGTAAAACCAAAACCATTCACAATTATACCAAAATAGCTTAACCATACGCTCAATTGTTTGAAAGGTTGAAAACAACAGGCTTGATAAAACCCATTGAAGGAAAGATCTCAAATCCTATTCCAAAATAGTTAGATGGTTTCAAGCGTCATGCATATCATTATGGAGTTGTTGGACATGACATTGAGGATTTTTATGGTCTTAAAACAAGATTGAAGCCTTAACAAAAAAGGAGCAATTCAACTAGCTGGACCTTAGCCTAATGTGAGCAACAACCCTCTACCAAACCACAGGAATATCAATGTGAACATGATAACTATCAATGAAGATTAGGATTTGAAAGGGCCCATTGTACCAATTGAAAAGATTGGAAAATATG
The DNA here is from genome assembly GCA_030864225.1 of Capsicum baccatum var. pendulum. NCBI lineage: Eukaryota > Viridiplantae > Streptophyta > Magnoliopsida > Solanales > Solanaceae > Capsicum > Capsicum baccatum. The sequence continues at coordinate 235,423,272 of CM061556.1, read as the reverse complement.
CACCAAGGATGACCATCCCAGAAGTAGCACCAACGGATGGAATTACTACTAATGGCAAGACACTGACTATTTGGAATGCTGAATTAGAAGAGGCTTTGAAGAATTAAAATCTTACTCCATGTCTGGGGTCTTGGTAGATTGAACATGTAGTCGCACTTTTGAAATAGCACAATTTTAAAAATTAAGGCTTGATCGTGCCTAATAAGAGGAAATGGGAGGAGAAGCAGGGAGCTCTCCGTCAACATGCCTGTTTCATCAGCTGTTTCCTCCATGATTTTATTATATCATCTCTAATTAATTATTATAAGTTATTTATGTATTGGAAAAATAATTATACTTAATAAAATATTAATTATACTTATGACATGTCTACTTCAACTGCTTCACCCATAATTTGACTATATCACCCATAGTTAATTACTATAAGTCATCTAACTACTAAATAATTAATATTAAAAGATTATTATAAAGTCATCTAAGTATTAAAAAATAAATAATATTTAATATTAAATTTACTTGACGTTTTATATGAGGCCCATTTAATTTTTTTCCACAAGTATTTTTGTATAGTAATTTTGTTATATCACTTCTAATTAGTTATTATAAGTCGTCTAAAATATTTCTGTTGTTGTAATCGTCATTTTACTATGTCGCTCCTAATTAATTATTATGATCATTTAAGCATTGTGTCACTTAATTGAGACTTGAGTAATTATTTTCTTTAAATGGAAAAAAGAAAAACAAAATATTTTTGAAATGAATAAATAAATAAAGGCAAAATAGCTTTGTGGACCCTTGTACTTGGTCTGTTTTGTAAAGTGGATATTTCTACTTATACATTTGTCATCTGAACCCTTGAACCCATTTAAAACCAATTTTTAAAATCCTTATTTAGTTATGTGGTATTAACTTGATGATTTGGCAAAACGCGTGTAACATGCACTTTTTTTGGGTGCATGATTAAATTAAAAAATATTTATAATATTTAAAAAAATAGTAAATTAAAAAAAAAAAAACTCTCTCCCCCACACACACCACCACCCCATGTCTCACCACGCCATCCACCACCTTCTCCCACCCCCACCCCCACCCCCACATCGTCCACCACCTTCCCCCATCCCCCCACGTCGTCCACCACCTTCCTCCATCCCCCCACGCCATCCACTACCCTCCCCCATCCCTCCACGCCATCCACCACCCTCAACCGGACCCCCCATGCCGTCCACCTACATCAGTCAAAATAGCCCCCCTTCCCACCACCATTTTAATTATTATAATAATTAATATATTATTATAATTAGGTTATATTAATTATTCTTTTAAATTTTTAAATAATAATAAAGATGAATTTTATTTTAAAAAATAATTTTTTAATTTATTATTTTGTCATTTATTTAATTGGTATAGATGAATTTTGTTAAATAATGGTGGAGATGAATTTTTTTTTTGTTAAAGTTTTCGATTATATGATATATAGTGAAATTTTGGGTTAAAATCTCATCTTCGTTGTTGAAATTTTTTATTTTGTAATGTAAATTACGAGATTTTTTTATTTTGAATAGTAATTTTTAATTTATTATTTTATTTTTTATTTATTTTTTATTTAATATTATTAATTAATAATTTTAAAAATTAATTAATGAAGATATTATGACATGGCATGATTTATATGAAGTGGATATAACATGGAGCTGATGTGGAGCTTTTTAAAGGAGAGTGAAGCACACACATGGTCTAAAGGGTTTAAAATATTGAATTTTGATGGGTTGAAGGTTCGGTGACAAAGGGCTAAGTAGAAGTATCTACTTTATCAACCACACCAAGTACAAGAGCCCACCGGACTATTTGGTCATAAATAAATCTTATCACTTTTAATTAGTTATTATAAGTCATTTAAGATATGTTTGCTTCGTTGTTTCAATGATGATTTTACTATGTCACTCCTAATTAATTCTTATGACCATGTAAGCATTGTGTCGCTTAAATTGAGACTTAAGTAATTATTTTCTTTAAAAAAAAGGAAAAATAAATCTTTTCAAAATAAATAAATAAATAAATAAATATAATTTAATTACTATTATAATATTAATTTAATATAAATATTGGGTCCGTACATTATACGGGCTACTCGTAACTAATATATATATATATATATATATTAATCATTCTTTTATTATATACATCTTTCTAAATATGAACCATCTGATCAAACAATCAGATTATCCAGATCATGATCAACATTATAAGTACTAAACATCTTTGGACTTCCTAAGAGGTCATTTGGCTATAGATATTATTTACTTTTTTTCAGGAAAAAATTTCACTTTATAGAATTCATGGTGTTTGGCCATAGATATTCCAAAAACATTTCAATATTTTTGTTAAAAAAAAATGAAAACAACTTTTTGTTGTTTTCACTTTTTTTCAACTCCAATTCCAAGGTTTTTTTTATTGGCTATAACCTCAATTTTTTTAATATTACACAAAAAGCCCTTAAATGATTTAGATGAGTTTTGAAGTAAATCCGGAAAGAAAGACATTTTTTATGAACAATAAATCAAGTTCGGACATATTTTTTAAAGATATTCCTTTTTGGTAAAAGACATTTTTGAAGAATAAATAAAAAATTTTAAGCTAAAAGATCGATATATTTTTATTATTTGTAGGTATATTTTATTTTTAAGATTAGAACCCCCTTCATCATTGATGTGAAATTTTTTTCATTCATGATTATAAGAAAATCAGTCCCAAATCAGTGATACAACAAAAAAATGGTTTTGAATCCGTCATTAAAGCCCGAGAATCGTCCAAATTCGAGAAGAGATTTGTCCCTTTCAATTTTTAAATTCTAGTTTCATCCTTTTCTGATTTACCTATTGGATTCTTGAATTTTTTTGTTTCAGATCCGAAATTTCAAGTCCAGATTTGCCTACAAATACCCACGAGTTTATCTATTTCAAAATTAAGTTTTTGAGGGGGGGGGGGGGGGGGGGGGGGGGGCCGAAAAACGAGTGAACACTTTTACAAGCAAGAGTTACATTGTTCATTACTAATTTTTTTCCTTCTCTTTTATTGATCTCACTTGGGTCTGAGTTTGAATTTTGGGAGTAACTCGAATTCGTGGCCGAAATCTTGACATCAGAGCCCTTGGTTTATGCCCAACACAAGGTGAGATTTCTTCTTGTCTTTATTTGTATTTTTTCCCTCTTTGTTGGGAATGTATGTTTAAGTGAATTCCAACTCCGTTTTGATTTCGTTGTTATTTTATATTAGCAGCATATCTTTGTCTTGATTGTCTACTATTCTTGATATGTGGATGTATAGAGAACAAGTTATGTGGTACATTTGAAACTCTATTTTCCTAGTGATCCTAAAATCAAAATCTTGATCGCTCTGTGTTTACATGCTCCTTCGAATTTGGAATGAATAATGTTTTGCAGGAAACTTGTTAGTTTTGACCATAATGTGGTTCGATTTAAAATTAGCAGTTTGTTTTCCCCTCTTATTTGTTTGATATTCAGGTGCAAATATGAGTATTCTTTAATGAAACAATGGCTTGAAAATGTCACAACATGGCATAACATGAACATGCTGCTAATTAATCTGACTTGTATTTTTAATACCCCTCTGCTATCTCGTCTTCCTCTATCTAAAGTATGAACCTGTACGTGTGGTTGTTTTATGCATTTTCTTTTACGCTAAAGATTCTTTTAAAAGAACTAAATAAAGACGACATCAAGTTTTGTTTAAAAAGCACGTTGGAAGCTTGATTAAGGTGATCCCGTAATGAAACCAATAGCTTCAACTCTTTTTGTTCTTTGGATGTTAAAGAACATATAATGTGTGTTTTCTTTGGAAAGTGGATTCATATGGAGCATGGAGGTGTCTTTAAATTCTATAACTTGACTCATGGTCAATCTGGAAATATACGTGATTTGTGATTCTTTTACTTGAACAAGTGACCACCTTCTTATAGTTTGTCTTACCCTCAATTTTACTGCTTGAGTTTTTGATAGTTAAATGGACGTAAACGATTTATTGCGTGAAAAGATCTCGATATCTGGACAACTAACTTTGATTTGAAGAACATAGTGACTTTGTGTCTATGTATTTAAATTTTTATTGCATCTCAAAGTACTAAATTACTTTTAGGACTGTAATATTCTTCGCACTATTATTATCTTTTCTTTACACTTAACATCAGCTAAAACTTGAAGCTTCTTACAAATCTTTTATCTTTCCTTTCTCTGATTTTACATGTACACTCGGGAGCATACTTGGAGTTTGAGAACAAATTGCACCTCTGTCCCAATCAGAGTAATTCTCATGTCCGGCAGTTCAAAGTGTTCACGTGCCTCTCCTTCTTTCAAGAATTTCATATCTTTGTATTGACATATATGCATATACTCGTACATCTTAAGCTAAATTCAGGTAGTACGCATTGTTTTCTTTGTTAACATTTGTTTGTGCGTGAATTCTAAATAAGAATCAAGTAGGATGGCTTGTTATTTATTCCTCTATACCCTCTAGAAATATCTTTGATTTGAAGGGGACTAGAATACCACCCGTTAGTCTCTTTCAAATTCTCATGAAAGAAGCAACTTTTTTATTACAGTAAGATGTAAACAAAATCATTTCCCATAGATCGCTCCAAATAAATTAAAGATTTCTTGAAATATCGTCATTAACAATTTTAAATCAGGAATTTCGATTCTCAATAGATTTGCGAGCACACCCGTTTAAAGGAAAAAGGACATGGGCTGATCATTTAAAAAAAAAATGGCCCACATTTGAAAAGGTGGACAAGCTGTAGCTAGTTGACTAAATTAATTCCTTTTTTTTTAGTCATTTGGCCAAATTGGGCACATACAGTCTCTATGCTCTATTGATACACTTTTATACTACATTGATACACTTTTTAAAAAAGAGAAAGGAAATTTTATGTAAGTACGTGCAGTCCCTATACCCAATTGGTACACTTTTATATTACATTGATACACTTGCAGTGTTCATATACTCAATTGATACTCTCTTATACTAGATTGGTATATTTTTTGAATGCATGTAGAAACTATATATAGTCGTATAAAATATATATCTAAATAATAATTGTAGTTAAAAATTGTATAGAATGTGTATAAAAATGCTATAATTATTATATAGAATATGTATATATATAGAAACTGCATCATTATTATATATAAATATATATCTTTAACAATTGTATTATATTAAAAGTATATGGTATTGTATTTTATTGTATAAATAAGTAAAACTAAACAAAACAAATAGTATGTTATTTTAATAATGTTGGTGAATGAAAAATAATCTGGAAAAAAATCAATTACTCAATTGTTTAAAAAGAATTAAAATTCGGTTCTAAGATAATGATTTTTCCGTTAGTGCTCTGGAACATATGCTTTATGAGGGACATGATTGTTAGATCTGTCAACAAAATCATGCTAGTTGAAAGTTGAGAGACTCTGTATGTTTTCTAAGTGTTGAACAATGTATTTCTATGCACTTGATCTTCTTGTTATCTGCAATAGTTGCTCTTTAAAACTCCTGATGATAATGCTTCTATAATTGTATTTGCAGTATTACAAGTACGTTCTTGAAACTCCATACGCTTTTACTGGATCGCATAACCTAGCAAAGGCAACGGCTAACGGAAACACTTTCCTTAGTGTTTATTTACCGGGTTTTTAAATTTAGGTGCTAATTTTGTAAAATTATTTGTTTTAGATATTATTTTTGTCCTTTCCCCAAGTTTAAACCTGTCCAACTGCTCCAGCCCCAAAAGTTTAAACCAATAATAGAGGGGCGCCTATTCTTTTTTTAAAAAAAAAAAAAAAAAAAAAACAAATCTTTATCAACCAAAAGCATCCTCACTTTATCTATTTTAACATCTGTTTTTTAGATGATTCAATTTCAGATTTTTAACAGATTTCAAAACTCAAGGTATATATGTGTTCCTATGCCACCATATACAAGGTATATTTTATTACAATTATTATTATTATTTTATTCTTTTTATTACTATTAATTTCACTACTATATTATTATCTTTATTCACACGTAATTTCAACTTCATTACATATGTATACACTTTACTATTACTTTATTTCCAATGTTAGTTCAAACCTATTGGAAATCTCCATTGAATAAATTTTTACATTTTTTTTCATACACCCCTAAATATACATATACTAATGTTTATTTCATAGTAAATAAATTCTCACATATTTTAAAGTCTAAATAATATAAATCTCAATCTTTTGAAACACAATTACCTTCGCTCCATTTTTTTTAATTAAAATTTTTCTCTCTCGATTTTTATACATAAGTTGCCCCGCATAATAATGTTATGTATATTGATTAAATATGGCAACCTTTAAAAAGGAACAAAATACATCTCTATCTGTATCTCTATTATATTAAAAGTGTGAAGGGCCTTATAAATCACGTTCGAATATTTTGTCCTTCATTAAAAGTCTCCCCTTTAGACAATTTCGTCTTTTTACATTTTCTAATTATTTAATAATAGAAAATATTGACCATATTACAAAACAAAAATTAAAACCTTTCCTCACAAAAAAAACTAACAATTCCTAACTAAAAGAGGAAAACCCAAAAAACCTAAATAAAATATTCAAAAGCAAAAAAAAAAAAAGAAAAAAAAAAACAACTTCTCCAATGTGAAACCAAAAAAATTAAAAGAAAAAATTTCCTTCTCCTATCAAAAGTCAATAACTACCAAAGTTTAATTTTGGCAAAAGACCTAATTTTGGCATAATGAAAAGTTGTTTTTTGGGAATAAAATATTCAAAAGCAAAGAAAAAAAAAACAAACTTCTCCATCGTGAAACCAAAAAAATTAAAAGAAAATTTTTTCTTCTCCTATCAAAAGTCAATAGCTACCAAAGGTTTAATTTTGGCAAAAGATCTAATTTTGGCATAAGGAAGAAGTTTTTTAGGAGATTATAACGAATTAGTATAAACTTTTCTTATTCGAAATAGCACAATTAATGCGTGTACATATTAATTTGAGCATCTAAATATGTTTTACATTAAACTTGAATTTCCTCTTAACCATTTAAACTGTCTTTTTGATAGATTAGTGTATTATTTTCAACATTTGGATACTCCTTTACAACAAGAGCATGAAGAAGAATTGATATGCAAAAATTTTTACTGCATACATTAAATGTGTGTATATATATATGAGCTTTTTGTAGAATTTTGCGATCTTATTGTAGAATTTTGCTTAGGAATTGAAGCATGCAATATGGAGTTTTTTTCGTATGTAGGGGAAAACAGGTTTCGTTATAGAATTTTCTACCAATCTTGATACCGTTTATGATTAAAGAGATAAATTTATTTGTGATTTGAGGTAAATTTTTTAAAATTTTAATAAGTTTTTGATGTTTACAATTTTGATAGTATCTATGATTAAAGAAATAAATTTGTTTGTGATTTGAGGTAAGTTATCTATATTTTTAGTATGAACTTGAAGTTTACAACAAATAAATCATTATGTATTCTTGATAGATAATTGCTTACTGCGAAATTCTTTTGTGAAATCTTGATATATTTTATGAATAAAGAGACAAATTTTGTTTGTGATTAGAGGTACGTTTTTAATTTTTAATAGGGTAAATTTATTTATGATTTGAGATAAATTTTCTACAATTTGATATGTTGTTGAAATTTATAATAATAAATTATTATCTATTCTTCAAAGACAATTTCTATTGATATCTCTCAAATAGATTTGTACTTCAACTTTATATGTAAATCGACTTAGCTCGATAATATTAATTTTATAATGCATTACAATTTCTACAAGTTTTCAAAAAACTTAGCTTTAGAAAGGAGAAAAATGAAAGAACGTTTGGGGATAGCTTTATGACGTTATCATTTAGATAGACTGTGTTTTTTTTTTTTTTTTTAATGTTAATCATTCAGACTTTAATTATTATATTTGTTTGTTTTTTGGATAGATGTTTTCTAGAGGAGAAAAAGTTTTTAAACTAAATTTTTTGTAGATCTAATTTTTTTATGTTTTAAGATTTGTAAAGATATATTGACAAAGTATTTGATGAACGTCTTAATATTAATAATTTATATTTTAATTATTATGTTTATTTTAATTTTTTTAATAAAGAAAAAGATTTCAGATTAGATTTATGTGGATTTGAATCTTAATGATTAGCTTTAGAAAGGAGAAAATTGAGAGGATGAATTTGAGGTTAGCTTATGACATTAAATTTTAGGTTGATTGATTTATTTATTTTTAGCTCTAGAAAGGAGAAAAATGAAAAGACGAATTTGAGGTTAGATCTTTTTTTTTTCTTTCAATGTTCAATTAATTGTAACTCAAATTTGATTTTGTCTTTTTCTAATAATTCGGACTTCTAACTAATTAATATACTTTTTTATTTATGTCATAAGAGCATATGATGGTCATGAAGAAGTTGTTGGAGAAGGAGAAAGGCTTAGAGACTATGATTGCAGAAAGGATAACAAGAAATTGAAGATTTATATTTTTTTTAATGTGAAGGTATGTATTCGAAGTATTTGTTGAAGGTTTTCTTAATCATTCAACTTTTAATTATTAATTTATTTCTTTTTTAGATAGCGATTTTCTAGAGGAGAAAAAGGTTTTTAGATTAGATTTTTGTATATCTGAATTTTTCATTTTGTTAAGGTATGCAGACAAAATATTTGATGAAAGTCTTAATCTCAATAATTCATATTTTAATTTTATATTTATTTGTTTTTTTGGATAGACATATTGAAAGTAATATGAGTATCTTTTGTTTTCTTTTATCTTGATGAAATATATAACACATATATTAAATCATTCTCCACATTAGCTAGAAAAAAATACTGTATAATTAACTAAATAACTCATATTTTTTATCTTTTCAAATTCAAAAAATATTCAATTTACTTTGAATACAAATATTGCATTAATATATTAATATTTATCTATTCATTTAAATGAATGTTATATTTATCTAATTAATTGACATTACACATAATGCATTCTTATAAGTATATATTTATGCACTTTTTTTAATAAACGTAAAAACTACGTGCAACGCACGTATTCTAATCTAGTATTCCTTAATTATGGGACACAATTAATGCAATTTTTTTAATATTAGATTACTGAGTCCCTTTAATCTCATAACAACTACCCAAATTCAAAATTTGAAATACAATTGAACTAGTAAGATCAAGAAAGCACATAAAAAGGGATAAAATTCAGCTATCCAAATTCAACTATCTCAAATTCAAAATTTGAAACACAAATTCAACTAGTAAGATCAAGAAACACATATAAAGGGACAAAATTCAGCTATCCAAATTCAACTATCTCAAATTTAAAATTTAAAACACAAATTCAACTAGTAAGATCAAGAAAACACATAAAAGGGTACAAAATTCAGGTTAACAAAATTCAACTTAACAAAATTCAGCTATCCAAATTCAACTATCTCAAATTCAAAATTTGAAATACAAAATTCAGCTATTCAAATTTAAAATTTGAAACACAAATTCAACTAGTAAGATCAAATTCAAAATTTGAAACACATACATAAAAAGATATCTATATAATATTATATACATATCAGCTTAGCAAATTTTTTTCCCTGTTATGTATATGAAGTTTTAAAAAAAGGACAGACAACCTAACGGCTTATATAGTTATGTATATACTACCATATACATAACATAAATATGTATATGATTTTATATACATAAAAATGTTATGTACATTGTCCCATATATATAACCAGTGTTATGTATATATGCTAAAAACACCAAACATGGTTAATATACATAACAAATGCCATGTATATATATAACATATACATAACCCACAATCCTATACTCAAAAAATAACTTTAGAGTGACGAGGCCGGGATGTATTTTTTTTTATCTTCCTTGAAGATTGATCGGCTTGCTTTTTTAATCTACTAGCAGCAACTTTCCGCAACTTCTTTATCTTGGAGGGGTCGTTGCGGTGTATGAAGTAACAACAAATTCATAATATATATGGTGCTTTCTTGTTCTTCTAGTTTCTCCAATTCTTTCGTTCCTAAGTATACACCTTCTTCCCTTTTTCTTAAATTCATCGAAGACGACAAAGAAGAGGAGGAAGAAGAAGAAACCCAATAGTTAAATGAATCAGAAAATGGTCCAATTCGTCGATTCTTCTTAACCCATAGAACAATCGTCGGGAAAGCAAGTAATTACTACAAGAGACTCGTAAAACGAATGATGAGAGGAAAGAGAAAGTTAGGTAATAGAGATATATATTAGAAAACAAATATCAATTTAAAATGATATATTAGGTAATTTGCTTCTTAATTACTCTCTCTGATATTCCTTGATTTTAGGCTTTTTGTAACATAAAAGCTATAAATAGGGAGGTAGAGTTACGTATATGAATTATTGAGAGAGAAATTATAAAAATGAGATGTAATTAGTTTTGAAATTTGGGATATTGTGTAATAATAGAAAGTAAAGTTGTAGTTTAAGTAATATTTTCTATTTTAAAAGTATACTTTCCTCCACTTTAACATCATATACTTTTGAACATATTTTCATATAAAATCATGAAATTTTTTACTTTTTAATACATATAAAATACAACTTTCCTTTCCCATATTTTTAACAAACGTATATATTTTTACAACAATTACATTACATATCCTGGTACATTATTGCGGCACATTTTATATGCCTTGAGTTTCTTTTGCTAAAAAATTATAAAATTTTCTTATCATTATTTTAGCAAATAATAAAGTCTAAGGATTATCTTCAGATAGGCTATAAGTGGTGTTTAATACCTTCCCCCCGAGTAACCAAAATCTTTACTTGAATCTCACCGATTTTTGTAGACTAAAAACAAATGCTTTAACTACAAAATAATTTTCCTAGTTTTTTCTTAAAAGTTAAGTGGTAACTCAAACAAATAATTTTTCAAAAATCAGAAAGAATGGCAACGAATACCATTATGTTGCAGTTTGTTTTGTCCAGTTCGAAATAAGACGCGACAATGAACACCCTTAACAACTTTAGTCATCACTCTGGTTGAAGAATCAATAAATCCAAATCTAAAGTCATATTCTCTCAAAACTGTCCTGCTGAGAAGAGAGATTATCTTGAACAGCTTCTCCAAATCAGAGCAAAATCAAACTTTGGTAGATACTGGGATTTCCCATATTTTACCAAAAACCCAAGAATAGGGACTTCTACTTCATTCATGGCTTTCTTAATACTAAACTTGGAGGCTGGAAAACAAAATTCCTCAATATGGCTGAGAGAACCACCCTAACCAAAGCTTCTCTTAGTAATATCCATAACTATATCATGCAATATATCACCATCCCTAAGAAAATCCTCAACCTTATTGATAGAATCCATAGAAACTTTATCTGGGGTTTCACCAATAAGAAAAAAATGATGCACTTAATCTCTTGAATACTGCAACCCTTCCCAAAAAGCAAGAAGGGTTGGGTATTCAAAAGGCCTCTATAAAAAATGACTCCTTGATAATGAACTTGGCATGTAGATTCATGAAACAGCCGTCCATCCTTTAGGCTAAAGTCTTGAAAACTAAATACAGTAGGGAAGAGATGAAATGCCCTTTGAATGCTTCCAGGACAAGGAAGGGTATATTCAAGGGTTTGCTTTCTTGTAGTGAGGCCTAAGTAGCCTCTACTTGGGCAGCTTGGGATGGACAAAATTTAAAATTCTAGAAGGACAAATGGTTTCCAAACTCTCAGGATTAGAGAAACCCAATCCAGGGCCCCCTAAATGACATAGAAGAGCACATCAAGCTCTCTCATGTATAGCACCATAGTTCCGGGCACCTTGAGACCCTTTCCATAGACATCACTCAAGATATCAAGAACCACATTAACAACTCTTTTTCCCCAACACTAGAATCCTTAACGATACCCCCATGTGGAGATTAAATAGTAATGGTATTTTATCCACCAATACTGCCTACCACTACTTAGTAAACAAGAAGCACAAATAGTATGATGGAGATGGGAAAGAGTTTAGTTGGCTTTGGAAACTAATTATTCCTAATAAGATCAAATTCTTTCTGTGGGTTCTTTACCATGACAAGTTTTCCTCTAACCACAACCTATCTAAAATGGGTCTGAATGTCAACCCAAACTGCCACACCTGTGTTCAATCCATCGTGAACACTAACCACCTCTTCTTTGAGTGCCCCCATACCACTAATTTTTGGAGAGAAATGCTAGACAAAGCTAGAAAATTTACCAGATTCACTCTCTCAAGTTTTTCCCTTAAAACTAGAACACCACTTGGAAATCCCCAAAGCACAAGACTTATGACTCTTTCATTCTCTGGTCTAAACTTCTACCATACTGTCTTTGGACAATATGGAAGACCAGAAACCAAAATGTCTTCAACCAAGGCAACAATAAGCCTTCTTTTACCCAAGCCTATGATGAAGCTGTGGAATTCAACTATCTGAATATAAAAAAACATAGCAGTACCCACATGATCTCTATAAATTTAAATGGGACCCTTCTCAGAGGATTCACTATAAATTGAATATTGATGGCTTATGTTTAGGTAAGGGAGACATTGGGGGGTCATCAGAAAACATAATAGAGACTAGGTTCTTGGCTTCACTAAGAGCTTCCTTAGTGCCACCACCAACTAAATGGAGCTCTTAGCTCTTAATGAAGGCCGTAAATTTGTTGAACAGCATAACCTTATGCCTATCGACATTAATATTGATTCCATTGAGGTTTTATAAATGCTTAAGGAAGGAAATCATTACTATAATGATATTATTGATGAGTGCAAGTCCAGACTAAGAAGAGAAGGTTCCCGATAGTGCGCCACAACTTTAGAGAACAAAATCAAGTAGGGGATAGGTTGGCCAAACATGGAGCAGCTTCTCAGTTGTTTGAGGAAGCACAACTTTTGCTAGTTCCTCCAATAGTTGTTTGAGGAAGCACAACTTTTTCTAGTTCCTCCAATGTATGTCCGACAAGCTCTGTGGGTAGACATGACAAGAACTACTTTTGAAAGATCTGTTAGAAATTATGCTTATGCTTATATTGAGAAAAACTGTTTGTTTTTTGCCATTAATCCAGACTGATTTAAGTTGGATGTTTTGTAAATGCTACCTCTAAATTTGTTGCTCTTGTTAACCAAAAAAAAAAAATTGTTAAGAAAAATATGAATTTTGCTAATATGTAATATACTTTTTGGAAATATATTATTGTCGTTACATAAACAGTAAATAGATTTTGGAAATATATTATTGTCAATACATGAACAATAATTAGATTTACTTTTGTTTTCTAATTTACTAGTAAATTTGTCCGCACTTTGCGCAGTCATGTAAAACTTTATTGGATTTATGAATTATTATTTTCTAAGATATTAATATTTAAAGTATTGTAACTACTTTTTGTCTTCAAAATCAAGTAACAAAATTTCTAATCTCTTCTCTTTTTTTTCTTTTACTTCTATATTTTTCTATTTTTCCAGTTGCTCTACTGCCAAAGCTACAATATATAGCTTTCTATTGATACATTCTAGAATACTTTTGAACATTTTCATTTCATAAAATTAATATAAAATAAAAAAGATTTTATAAAGCACAATTTTTTAGTCCAATACTATAATATTTTAATTTTTCCTTTGAGACAATTTGTTTGAATTAGCTAAAGAATATATAAAAGTGACAAAGTAAACATGAAGTGGGTGATATCCATTTCGACATAATACAAAGAGAAAAGACATCTTTTCGCCCTTGAACTTGTCCGCTCAACTTACTACTTAGCACTTAAGCTTAACTTTCATTTATTTACCCCTTTAACATCTTTAAAGTAAATTAATTTCAACCCTAATGCTGACGTGTCATTTTTCTTTAAAAAAATGCATGATTTTTTTTTTTAAAAAAACTACTAATATATATATATATATATATATATATATATATATATATATATATATATATATATATATATATATATATATATATATAATAGAAAAATAAAAAAAATAAAAAATAGGAAACTCCATTGTTGACAAGCAGAGTGAAGCTTTTGCAGCTCAGAATCCATTGAATCCCCTGATATCAACTTTTGAATATCGATAACTGGTACCGTTGCTCCGGCAGATACTGTCGAAAATTCTTGTCCTGGACGGACCTACTTGTCCGGAATATTGGTAAGGTGTTTTTGGCAAGCTCTTGAACACTAGGAACTAACACAGATTTTCCAAAGTTTCTTTTTGGTGGTGTTGACTCCATTAGCTCTTGTTGCAAACTTGAAAAACTATTAATGTCTTGATGAAAACAAATAGCGAAAAGCAGACTCATATATTGAATCTTTTAAACCATTGATCCCATCTTGATTTGGTTTATCAATTTCTTCCAAAACTATAGTCATACTATTATTTATCAAGTTGTAATTTTTATATATATATTTTTATATAATATAGTATTTGATTTTAGAGAATTTGGTGTTGATTTAGTCTAATTCAGGTGGGTTGAATTTTTTGTCACTAATTTCTGGTGTTTTTCGATAGAGGTTGGGTTTGATCTTTGATTTTAGGCACGTTTGGGGTGGAGAAATTGATGACGATGGCCTCTTTTGGGCGAAAATGTTCTTATATATGTAGTAGATTTTGGGGCTTTTTGGTGGGATATACTCGCAGGAGGCTGGCATTGTTCCTGCGTGGTCCGTTGCCGTCAAAATCATCGGAGCTCCGACGATGGCGGTCAACAGTGGCTGCTCTGTAGCTTTCTTGGCAGGGCTGGTCTGAGAAGATAAAAAATAGGGGTGGGTTTTTTTATTTAATCTTTATATATGTATATATATTTTTTAAAAAAAATATAAAAATAGTATGTGTGTGGAATTATTTTTTTAAAAAAATTATAATTTCTTACGTACTAATGATATGGCACTGATTTGGTAATGACATGATGCGCGTCTAGTGCACGCTCCAGTGTGAGACTAAAATTGTGATTTTGAAGGTGTATTTAATTCACTTGAACATTGTTAAGGGGGTAAAGAATTACAAGTTAAGTTAGAGTGTTAAACTAAGTTGAGCGGACAAGTTTGGAGGGAAATGATGTCATTTCTCTAATACAAAAGGATACATGCATTTGGAACCTAGAAAGGCATTCTACATACAGAGCGACATGACATACATGCGGTTACCAAAATATTATTATTAGTCAAAAGAAATTATATATTATGAATTACTAAAAAAAGGTAAGTAGAATTGATTGAATCCAAATAACAATGTTGATTTATCAAAGAAATTGTAAAAACATTTACAAACAAAAAAAAAAAGATTTCAAGAAACAAAACTCAAGTCTGTAGAGATAGAGAAAGGTATATATGCATTATTGAGATCCTTTGTGTCTTCAGAATAACAAAAGAAATATCAATATATCCACATAAGGTGTATACACATTTGCGGTCATTTTATTTCCTTCTTGCAACTCTTTACATTCTTTGCAATAGATGTGTAATTAAGTTACACAGTGATTTAAGAAATGCATAACGGTGCCATAGAGAAAGGTATATATGCATTATTGAGATCCTTTGTGTCTTCAAAATAACAAAAGGAATATCAATATATACACATAAGGTGTATACACATTTGTTGTAATTTTATTTCCTTCTTGCAACTCTTTACATTCTTTGCAACAGCAATTAATGTACACAATGATTTGACAAAATACATAATGGTATTATTTCTTCACAATATACATGATAGCATAGAAGCAAAAATGCATGAATATCGCACTTCAGATATAGGTAAGGAGAAAGAATCAACTATTGCCGCCTTCTTTAACATTTTAAGAGAATTAATGTAGCTTAAAAAGTGTAATAAAGAAAAGTAACTAAAGGAGTTACATTATAGAAATTATTGTGCTGATTTATTTTTTGAATGAAATTAAATAAGGAGAAAACAGACAAAAAATTGAGAAGAGAGAAATGTTGGGATCCATAGTCAATATTACTTGGTTAGTAAAATACATGTGAGCCACTAAAAAAATTAAAAGAATACATATACATTAAATAAAATATCGAGAAGATTACTACTGAGGTGAATCAAGTTCATAATAGAGCACTAAGCAAGTGGCACTTTCAGGACTCGAATAACCCTTATGTTTTTGACTTAATAGGCGTGAAGTTTTCTATTTTTTTCATATATATGTTGTTCATTTTCAATTAGAAGTACAAGTAGAGGACATTATTTGCCGAAGTGCTCTTTAAAACTATACCATTCCTTTTCCACGTCCTAATTAAAGTTGCATGAGATTAATATGAATAATGGAAATATAAGTAAACATGCATTCACATTTCAAAATGATGAAGAAAGATAAAAATGTTTTCTTATCATAAAACCATAGAAATATGGTAACTCCACAAAATATATCTCTAAACTAATAAATTCATAATTAAATATAAAATAAAATAATTTTACATTTTATTTTGTAACTATTATCTTTTTATATCACCATTCTAGAATAAAATTTTTGCCTCAAAAATTAATAATTCTTTAATTATACAGTTACCCGGTACTAAATGGAATGAAATCATGATCAACAGAAGGTGATTATATAACCCATTCGATCCAAAAATCAATAAATAAATTCAAAAGAGTAAATTTACAAGAAATAATAACATATAAACAAACTAAAGTTAAGATCATAACTACCGTGAATTATATGCATATGCTAAAATATAGAGATATATACACATCCATAAAGTAAAACTTCTAAGTATGAGACATTATGCAAAAAAAAAATAAAAAAATAACACATATCTTTATACACCCAAATTTAATCAACCAAAACTTCAATTAATGGCACCTACATGAAAGAAAAAACTCAAAAAAACGAAAGAAAAAAAAACAGTAAATAAAGAAGGAGATGCAGATAATGAAAATGGGCATTCAACAACTTCACAGGTGATTTTATTTATAGAATGGTTCAACCATATGGATTAAGTAAATGGGAGCTGGGGGGACATGTAATTTAAGTAGAAAATGTAGATAGGTTTAGCTTTTTTTTTAACATTTGATATAATTATTGCAATAAATATTATAATTTTAAAAATTGATAAATAAATTAATTAATGAAAAAAAGATGAAAAAATTTAAAAAAAAGAGAAAAAATAAAAAATAAAAATATGAATGAAGATCGTAGAGAGGTACCACATCACCGATCTATGATTCTCCTCATATATATATACATATATATATATATATATGTATGTATGTATGTATGTATGTTAATTTGTTTTTTCAAAAGTTTAATACATACAGAAATTAAGAAAAAAAGCACAAAATCTACCCAAAAAAATGAATAGAGAAGATTCCACTGAAAGTGGTAATGATGCTAATGACCACAAAAAAAAAAAAAAAAAAAAAAAAAAAAGTGGGTAAGGGGTAAATGTTTTTTTTTTTTTGGTGAAGGGGGTAAATGTTTGCTTCATTGGTGTCTTAAAGTTCTCAATTGATTTCTAATACATGGCTTTAGATAAATATTTAATAATTTTAAATTTTTTCTAGCATCTAACATGATTAAGAGAGTTTAATGAGTGATTTTTAAATTATTTTTTTTATATAGCAATAAATGAGAAAAGTTTAATAGCATTGATGATGAAAATAATTTAATATAATTATGGTCTTTAATGTTGAGTATAATGTTAAGGTGAATTTTTAATCTTTTAAAATGTAAAAAATAGCTAAAAAAATCCACAAAAAAGATAAATAGCATTTTAAGCCTCTAAATCATGCCACATAAAATGATGATTATATTAAAATCAACAATTAATTAAAAAGAATAGAGGTGCTTATATCAAAAGACTAATTACTTTATAAAAAAATTGACAGAAACTTTATAAATTAACTTGTAAAAGAAGACACGTGACGAAGGAACCTACAACTAGAAATATCAAACCAAAACAAGTGATGAAGGATGATGCTTCTTTATTTTGTAGTTTGTATATTGGTCATTTTTTTCTTTTAACGGATGAAAGACGAAAATAATGAATATAAATTAGGCCTATAATAAAATATATTAAAATTTTTAAACTTTTTAACTTCTAAAGTTTAACAGGTTAAATTTTGTTTTATTTTTTGTTAATTTAAGTACTTATTTAACAATTTTAATTTTAATTGGGAGAGATTTTCTGGGCTTATGCCCCAAAATAAAAACTCGCCCAATACTTAAGTGTACGTCCAGACTGATGGAGCTTAGGCCTCACAATACTTTCGCCTCATAGATTGTCTTAGTGCATTTCTACTATACATCATTTCGAGACTCGCCCCAAAAATATTTTTTATAACTCAATTTATAAATTGAATTGAATCAAACGATTAACACTTATAATACATTATATAAGTACTAATACACAAATTTCAATATGTGATTAAAATAATAATTACCTATGAAATTTTATTATAGTAATAAGTTAGTGGTAATATCATTTAATTTTGTCATGATAATTACAGCTAGTAAGTTTATTGCCCCTAACTTTTTGGTGCTCAAAGCAAAAATATGTATTTAGCTACACTATTTTATTTTAAATAACTTTTCTATGGCTAAAATGTTTTTATTGTTTCAATAAGTTTTAACACATGATAAATTAATAATTAGCTAAGAAATTTTATTGTAGCATAAAAAATCTATAGCTGTATAATTTTTGTATTGCAATTATTTTTATAATTTGAAGGAAACATATTTATATAGCTATGATATTTTATCTCAAATAATTTATTATGGCTAAAAGATTATTATTACCACAAAAAATTTAACTCGTAGCAAAGATTAATAATTAGTTATGAAATTTTGTTATAACAAAACGTCGGTGGCTACATCTTTTAACAATTGATTCAACTTTTTATAACTTGAAGCAAAAATATTTATTTATCTATATTATTTTATTTCCTATAGAGAATACTTGAACAAGATTGTTGATTGTCACTTGCAATCATAAACAAGCTAAATAAGAAAGATTGATTCATATTTAGCCATGAAATTCTTTCGTAGCAAAAAGTAAAATTATTCAGCGATAAATTTTAAATTATAGCTATTTAAATATTGCATATTTTGTGACAAAATTAGATTGTCACTAAGGCTGTGTTTGGTATGAAGGAAAAATATTTTTCAGAAAATTTTTTTCAGTTTTCTTATTTGTTGGCTTATATGTTTTGGAAAATATTTTTCAAACCAACTTATTTTTCTTAAATCTAAGGAAAATGACTTTCCTTCAAAAAGTAAGGAAAATATTTTCCAAAACTCTCTTTCAACCTCACTTTAAAATTGAAATGTTCATACAATTCTCAAAATCATCTACCCCGCCCTCCGCTCCCAATACCCTATCACCCGGACATCCCCTACCCCTACCCCTCCTCTCACCCCCACCCTACCCCTACCCCCTACTCCTCACCCTCTACCCCTACCCTTACCCCCACCTCCATCTCCACCCCCACCCCCAAAATTCTATTATTTTAAAAAGTATTTTAATTTTTTTTCAGTCCATTCCCTACCTCCACCCCACCCCTACCCCTACCAACCCTCCTTCCAAAAATAATATCTACATTTTATTAAAAATTTAAACTTTTCTCTTACCCCCTACCTTCCCCCCTTACCAGCCCCCTCTCCGATCCCTCAGCCCAACAACCTAAAAAAAAATTAAATTTATTTTTAAAAAGAATTCAATTTTTTTCTCCTTCCCCCTCACTCCCCTACCCTGACCCTCAGCTCCTACTAACCCTCCGCCCCCCGTTAATTTTTTATTTTTTTTTTAAAAAAATTCAAAACTTTTTCTTACCCCATTCCTACTACCTATTCTGACACCTCCACCCACCCGCCTGCCAACCCCCTTCCCTAAAAAGCCTTAATTTTTTTAATTTATTTTTTAAAAATGAATTCTAAAATGTTTTTTTACGCTTTAGCTAAACACTAAAATATGTTTTTTGAAAAATATTTTTTCATTCATCAACCAAATACTAGAAAATCCACCAACCAAACATAAGAAAACAAGTAAGAATTCAACTTATTTTCCAGGAAAATATTTTTCATGGAAAACATTTTCCTTCATACCAAACACACCCTAAGTAGCAAAATGATTAGAGACAACAAAATAATTGTCACTAATTGTCTATATTATTAGCGACAAATTACCTTCACAATTAAATATAGAATTTTGTGGTTAAAGCTTCCAATATTTTACTGTGAACTCTAATTATCGCAATTGTAATCTCTACTTTCTTGTGACAAAATCATTTCGTGACCAAAATTGTAAATACTTTTAAGACAAATAATAATTTGTCATAAATTAGATACATTAGCAGTGACAAAATAATGTGTCACTGATAACTTATATGTTGCAGCTAATATTACTTAATAAAATGGCGTTAAATTATTTTTCGATAGAAAACTTTATTGGACAAAATTTAGCTACAAAATCATATGTTTTGTGTCAAAAAGTTTGTTGCTTATGCATTTAAGTACAAAATATAATTTTTTTCACAAAAAATAAATAATTAAGGACGAATTTTGTGTCTTGACTAATAATTTGATTACTAAATATCATATTTGTTTTAGTGATATACCTGAAACTTATTAAGACAAAAGAAGAAAACAAATATTGAAGTGACCAATCCATGAACCAAATTTGTTGTTAGAAAAAAAAACACTCCTCCTCCTCCCCCTTCCCAAAATTAAAAAAAAAAAAAATCCAAACTCAATAAAGCAAACAAATATAGAGGAAAAAAGCCAAATATTAATTTCTGAAATCAGCAAATTACAATGAAATGAATTTGAAAAACTAAAAAGGACATTTAGAACCAACCCAATATAATAAAAGAAGACATTAAATTACAAAAGAAATTTAAAAAATAGAACTGGGGGATAAATTAGTCATTTAGGGATCTTATTCATGAATTGTTAAACTTTGAATAAGCTATCTCTTCATTTATTATGGATAAAATAAGACCTCATATGGAATAAAAATGATTCATGTATTAAGTTAAAAGAAGTAATAAAAATATATTAGATGAAACTAAATTTTAATTCAAAGACTACTCTAATTAGTGCAACCTACCAAATGGGTCCTACATGGCTTCACATGGAGTAAAGAAACTGAGAATAAATTTATTTTTGTATTCTTCCTCCATTATATCTTATGTGGCAATGTTTTTTGAAATAGGAAATCGAAATCGCTATTCTTCGAGTCCGCTAAGGATAAATTATGTTCTAGTGTAATAATTCATAATCCACACATAAGAGGTGATTCACACTAGAAAAGTTTCGTATGCTGAGCTCAACTGAAAAAGCACGTGTCACGATTCAAAAACGAAGGTCATGATGGCACTTGCCGCGGCGTACCTTGACAAATAAGCCTATCACCCAAACTGATACAAAAAGAGGAAAAGACAAAAATATCTCAAGGTAAGGCTTCTAGAACGAAGCTAAACATGTAAGTAATTATAACAATGTAGAAAAAACTTATCCAAAATACCAATCATTCCTAAAATCAGGTGTCAATAGTGTAAGAACTACTAATACAATTCAAGAGTCAAATACATCAGAAAAATAACCACAAAGGAATAATATCTATCTCCAAATTCTAATAAAGACATAACTACTACAGAAAGAAAGAGGTGAATTTCGGACACATGAATGTCCAACCACTACCTTGGAAGCTCCAACAATTGCCCGAATTAAGCAAGTAAAGGCACACTCGATCTAGGACCTGCACCAAAAAGGAGCAGTAGGCATGAGTACGGTTCGCTTGTACTCAGTAGGTATCATAGGCCGATGAAGCAAAGTAGTAAATAAAGCATACAAAAATATACACTAAGGGCACGTCACCTGCAATCAGAAAATGTCCCACAACGGTAGCCCACACCGCTTGCACTAACAGTTCTAATATATCTCACATATATTGCAACATCACACCAAGATAGAACAAAAGTACGTATTATATCACATATAAGAAGAACAAGGGGGAATATGCATATATAAGATCATCAAATACAAGTAAAAGAAGATACGATAAATACATAGATGACAAGTCAATATGCCAATACAACACAACACAATAAAGTAAGTGCAATGTATATGATGATGATGATGATGCACGAGGTCGTCGCACAACCTCTAGGATCGTCGCACAATTCCTGTATACACCTATGGAGCTAAAACTTCCCGACGTAGGACCCATGGGTTTCTTCAACCCATATACAATCCATATATCTCATATCTCCTTTTTGGCACATCCCTCGAAAAAGATTTTATAAGGTATTATAATATCTCCTTCCCGGCACATTCCTCGGGGAGGATTTTAAAAAGGTGTTGCCAGTGTTTCTCAGGTATTGCCACGGTGGTACCAATGTTTCATGAATGAGTATGATATGAGGATGTAATGCTCACAACCAATCACAATGAGTATTTTTACAATCAACCACAATGATATATTTCCACAACCATGTGAGCCAATATCCACTCATTATTTCAGTTTCATCCACGAATTTTCACATGTCTCATATGCCAAATAAAGCATGAATATAATCACAATACACTAATGGTACCATATTAAGCATCTTAAAAACACAATACAATTATTGACATGTATTCAGGGTTATTAATATCACATAGGACCCCACATGGTAATACATATCACATAATAACTCAATTTTAACAATTACATCACATATATGCCCCCACACGGGCACAACACATAAATAGCTATTTTTCATGATTAGTTCTCACCCTTAACATGCATTTTATATCATCATTTACTATCCAGCAACGTCTGAAAGAGTTAAGTCATAACCTACCTCAAAAGTCGAAATCGGTCCGCTACATTTCGAACCCACAACCTTACTTTTCACGAACGATCACGAACTCTACTAAAAATATCAAATATAAAATCTACTCGTCAAAACAAACCCAACGACACCCATATTGACTACTTTTGGTTCGAGATCAAAACGAACTTCCGAAATTGATTTTCAAAAAAGGACAAAATCAAACTTTACTTTAAAAACATGTTTTCCCATATTTTTAGGAACCTACAGCTGAAAACCCAAGTTAAAATCGAGTAAAAAAATGAGGTTCAAATCGTAGAAAAATTATTTTTGAGCTTTATCGGGTAAAATCTTTAAAATTCGGGTTAAAATAAAGAATCAGAGTTGTTTTGAAGGTTAATTGATGAAAAACTAGTAATTATAAGATAAAAATATTATTCAAGTGCAAGGAGTGAAATTTGTGTTCAAAATCATGCCCTAAGATTTTTGGGGTTTTGAAAAATTAGTTAAGAAATTACTAAGAAAAGAGTGAATTCTTACCTTAAATCCGTAGTAAATTCAAGAAATAAGTGTTAATCTATCTTCCCAAGTTTTCACAAACTTTACTTTTAAGCCCCCACACTATTTTAGGGATTAACTCTCAAGAGGCAAGATAAAAAATGAGCAAAATAGGTCAAAAAGAGTGAAAAAGCTGTATTTATTGCAGATTTTCTGCAACATTTAGTGCAGATTTTTCCCTTAAGTTGAAATGAACTTCGACGGGGTTCCCGAAATTCTTTCGAAGTCCGATATACATAAACGAATAATGCAACCATACTAAATTCGACGTTCTGGATGCGTTGG
Organism: Capsicum baccatum var. pendulum; assembly: GCA_030864225.1. Lineage (NCBI taxonomy): Eukaryota > Viridiplantae > Streptophyta > Magnoliopsida > Solanales > Solanaceae > Capsicum > Capsicum baccatum. The sequence goes on along the minus strand of CM061556.1, from coordinate 235,399,573 downwards.
CGATATCATATTTTCGAAAATATATTTTTTTCACAAAGTTAACCTCCAAAATCCGAAATCACACTTTTTCAAATCGAGGGTCAAAATGAGATTTCATACCAAACACGCTAACACCCTAAAATCAACATTTTGAATCTGCTGGCAAAGTTAGATTTTCCATCTGAGGCCTTTTGACTAAGTGTGGGTCCCACATTTATATTTTTAATTTTTCAACTTTCCGACCAATAAGTCAAAATGAGCTCGGGTGTACCAGAATCGGAACCAAAGGTCTACTTAGCCTAAAATCAATACTACGGACTATTGGTGTAGTTCGTTCGGTCATCCGTTGCATGTATCAAAAGATATCTACATAAGTCCAAAATAAGGCTCTCGAAGCCATCAAAAATCACAATATCACATAAATGATAACAAAATGCATCGAAAATCATGCCAATTACTTCCACACTCTAGAAATACCATAATGCAACTACGGAGAGGGCTAAAATAGTCAAATCATACAAAATCTCAAATTTCACATATTTCATCAAATTTTTAGGCCATTACAACATGTACAAATTTTCGAATCTGAGAATTCTATTTTGAGATACCACTCACTCTACCAACTCGACAATCCTTTGAGGTTATGTGGCAATACTTGATTGGATAAAATTTTAGATTAACTAGTTTTACTGTACATTTCTTGCACTTGTAACGTTTTATTATTTAAAATCAAATGATTTTGTTTATTGTAGAGATTTTTAATGAATTGTAAAAGTTTAAATCACTTTTCAAAGATCTTCATACTTTAATATAATAATGTAAACATAAACGTATATTTAAGTGTAAGCGCGAGAGCGTGCGCACACACACACATATATACATTATCATTAGAAATTTTTGTTGATGAGAAATTTTTTTAATTTGCAACTTCAACGAAGATTTATCATGTGAAATGATTCTCATCACATGATCGAAAACAACAAAATGAATATTGAATTTATTAATCCCGAGGTATATATATGATTTGTAAATTATGGAACTAATAACTCTTGAATTTTTTGAAGTTCCTTTTTAATGACAAGACAATCTTTCAGTTCATAATATGTGATGATTGTAGAAACATCTTATTTTCCTAGTCTAATTACAATAATTGTTGTTACACATTATATAATCTATGAAAGTTAAAAAATTATAAGAGAATTACCCTTCTTAATTTATCTAATAACCATTATGAATAATTATAACTCAAAGTTTGATAATTTTAAAAAATTATACACTAAATTAATGATGTTAGTGTAGATATATTTTGATGAAATATATGTACCACTAGAAGCACATACATCTCTTTGAACCGCTTCACTCTTTCCTTATTTTTAGAGTCAAATCTTTACAAAGTTATTGATTACATTCTTATTACGTACTTAAAATTTTAAAAAATTGTCATTTCTTAATTTTTTTATTCTAACGATTTTATATTTATTTTTAGATTTTCAAATCTTCTTAAAATCAAATTTAGTTGATTTGGAATTCTTAAACTAAAGAAAAAAGTATTTATTGTCATTAATTCAGATGAATTCTAATAAGGAAAAGTTTTACCATAAATATATTTAATTAATATTTAACTCTTAAATATTAGAAAAAAATAATGAAAAGACGATTTCAGCTAAAACAAAAACTTTTAATGAAGGACAAAAAGTTCAAACAATATTTATAATGGTATTCACACTTTTAATATATTATAGATTATAAATTATAGATATAGATATAGATTATAAATAAACTAAATATATCATGATATTTTTCTGACTACAAAAAACATATCGATATCAATATGCAGCTGGGCTAGTCAAACGAAGTTAACAAAATTGGAGTTTAGAAAAGTTACTCCCTCTAGTTGAATTTACTTATCATGTTTTGACCTGATATATTTATCTATTAACAAAATAATTGGCATACTTACTTTACTATATTATCTCTATTAATTGATGTTTCGTAATAAATATTTCCTTCATTGTAAAATAGTTGATCCTTGTTGACTTGACACTCCCCTTAAGATAATATTTCACTCATTCCTTTTTATTTGCTTCATTTAAGTTGTGCTTATATTCTTAAATACTTGCTCCTTTAATCTTTTAAGAATAGTTTAAACAAATTCTTTCTGCCCTATAAATGTAATCATTATTGAATTGAAAAAAGATATAAATTTTAATTAGAGGCATACTAATAAAATTACTTTAGTTTTATTGTAATAGATTTATTAAGGGGTGTGCCCAATTCAAATGGACCAAATAAAAGGGAATGAAGAATTTATTAGGGATAATTTATCAAATTAGCCTTATTAGTAATGCTTTAAAAATATAAATTTGAGCATATACACTGTGTTTAGGTCATCTAATGATAAGGATAACATTGGAAGAATATAATAAAATTTCCTCGATTTTATTTATGGGACAACTACTTCTAAATTAAAATAAATATTTTTAGAAAGAAGATTAACTATTTTGAAAGTAGGAGTATCGAGAATAATTTAGAAAATAAGTAACTAATGCTAATTGGGTAAAAGATAATAGAATATTTTTTTTTTGATTTACTAGAAAATGATAAATAAAAATGAAAATCAAATTAGAAAATGGTGATAAATAAATTTAATTGGAGGGAGTAAAAGAATAAGAAAGATTGGCATTTCGTCACTAGCGTTAATGCTAATAGTATAAGAGCCATATTGAATTAGCCTACTTTAGGGGTTTTAAAGCTAAATTAACTTTTAAATATCTTACTTGTGTACTTTGGATAAGATTTTTATATCTCTCTCTATATATATATGCACACTTGTTTTATAATAAAAATAACAAAAATAAATCCAAAAATCAGATATTAAGACCACTTATAAATCCATCCAAACAGGTATTTGGGTTGAGTTCAGAAATGACTCTATTACGCATAGGTTTTGAAATTTTGTCCTCTGAAAAAAAAAGTTTTACAAATATGATCTTCATAAGAGGTAGTTTTGATTTTTTGGCTCTGCTCGATTTAATAAATTGTGTTCATAAGACAGATGTTTATGATATTTCAAGACAATTAACATGTACTATTAAATAGAAGTTCTATGTTGCAGGCAAATGTGAGAACTTATTTAATGGGGACAAAAATTCATAACAACACGCTTCGAAGAATAAAAATTTATGACGGGATATTTAAAGGACAATTAAAAGTCGACCACATCAAATGACACTAGACACAATTTAGGTACTTAGACATGATTTGGTTAAAATATTTTATAAAAAAATAAGTTGAAAATATTATTGGGAAGTAATTTCTATAATGGCAAAGTCGAGATTTTTATCAACAAATTAAGAAAAATTAATCTTACATATATGTTGTACCCCAGCTCCACCCGAGTTCCTAATGTTATTACTGAAACAGATAATAGTGGGCTGGTTGTTTGTCCTTCCCTGGAGGAGGTGAAGAAAGTAGTTTTTGAATTGCATGGAGATAGTGCTTGTGGCCCGGATGAATTTACTTGATACTTCAGAAGTGTTGGGATATTGTGGTTTTTGATGTTTGTGGAGTGGTGAAAGCATTCTTTTCAGGTCATACGCTTCCCAAATCTATCACTCATACTAATTTAGTCTTGTTGCCTAAGAAGGAGAGAGTAAACTCTTTCACAGACATGAGACCTCTTAGCTTGAGTAACTTTCTAAATAAGGAAATTTCTAGAATTATTCATGATAGATTAGAGACACTTCTTCCAACAATTATATCTCAAAACCAATCTGATTTTGTAAAGGGAAGGAGCATTGCCGAGAATGTTTTATTAGCAAAAGAGATAATTACTTATATTAGGATGAGAGACAAGTCTACTAATGTAGTCATTAAGCTTAACATGGCCAAAGCTTATGACAGAGTGTCTTGGCATTTTCTAATTAAAGTTTTTCAGAAATTGTGATTTAACAATTGCTTTGTGGATATGATTTTAAGTTGATATCCAACAATTGGTATTCGGTGTTGATAAATGGTCAAGCTTCGAGATTTTTTTAGTCTACTAGAGGAGTGAAACAAGGGCACCCCTATCTCCTGCCTTGTTCATTATTACTGCAGATGTATTATCTAGACCCCTGAATACTTTATTTGTGAAAGATGACTTTAAAGGTTATGGGATGCCTAAATGGAGCTCTGATCTTAATCACTTAGCTTTTGCTGACGATACTATCATCTTTTCTTCTGCTGATATGAAGTATTGGCAAATTATTATGACTACATTGGGGGACTATGAAAGACAATCTGGTCAACAAGTCAATAAGGAGAAAAGTTTTTTCTATGTCTATCATAAGACTGCTAGACAAATCATTCAACAGGTTGAAGAGGCCACTAGATTTCACAAAGTTAATTTTCCATTCACTTATTTGGGGTGTCCTATTAGTCATGCAAGGAAGAGGAAATCCCATTTTTCTGAGCTAATTAAGAAGGTGAAAAACAAACTACAGGCTTGGAAGGGAAGAATTTTATCTTTTTTGGGGTAAGGCGGTTCTTGTCAATAATGTTCTACAAAACATTCCCATTTATTTGTTATCTGCTATTTTCCCTCCTAAATGTGTTATTCATGAATTCACAAGTTATTTGCTAGATTTTTTGTAGTAACACTAAAGGGGAAAGACACAGACGTTGGGTCTCATGGACCAATATGTGTTTTCCTAAGGAAGAAAGGGGGCTTGGTTTTAGGTCATTTGATATATCCAAATCTCTCTTTGCAAAGTTGTGGTGGACTTTCAGAACAAAAAAGTCCCTGTGGAGCATCTATATGTGGAATAAATACTGCAACAGGTTTAGGCCTCAAGTAGTACAACGGAAGGGAGGTTCACAATTGTGGAAAATCATGCTTGAAGCTAAAGACACTTTTGATCAAATGATATGGTGGGAGCCTAAGTGTGGACACTCTTGTGTTTGGTATGATAAATAGACTAAATTGGGTGCTCTACTTTATGTCCTGAACCTTTCTAGTAATTAGGATTTATCTGTGGAGGAGATTGGTGAGCTCATGGAGGGTGGTAATTGGAATGAGGATAAGTTGTAATAATTGTTTCCTCAACAAATCATTGAACAATTCCACAGTGACTTATTTTGTTTAGAGGTTACTGAATATTAGGAAAATCCATGTTGGATGCTTTCCAAGTCTAGGAAATTCACAATCAACAGTGCATGGGAGGAGGTGAGACCAAAACCTGATGTTCAGAATGATTACTCTTATATTTGGGCTAAGGGATTACGTTTTAAGGTATCCTTTTGTTTATGGAGAGTGATAAGGAAAAGAATCACATTTGTGGAAGTTTTGACTAGAAGAAATACGTTGGAAGAAGCTCTATGTTATTGTTGTGACAATCAAACAACAGAAACTATACACCATGTCTTATTTACTTCTCGTTTTGCTAAAAAGGTTTGGATTTTTTTTTCAAATGATGTTGGTATTAGTGTTGTGGATCTCAATTGAAGGTATTTCTTAATACTTGGAGAAAAATGGATGCTCCTCCTAAGTGTAACTCTATTTTGAAAGCAGTTCCTGTATGTATTGTCTGGCAATTATAGAAGAGGAGAAATGCTCTTAAACATGGAGAGAACATGTCCTTCTATAGGGCAATTGAGGAGATTAGTAAACAACCTTGGTTTTTGACAAGGAAGAAATATTATTGGTTGAAGTCTATTCCTTTTAATTGGTAGTTACTAGTTAAATTCCTGGAGGAATATACTCCCACTATTGTGACTAGAGTGGTGCTTTGGCAAAAACCTAAAATCGGTTTCAATAAATGTAACACAGATGGTGCTTAAAAAGACAATGTAACACCCCGAAATCTCATCCTAAGATGTCACATGGTACTCAAGGCTACAAGTAGCCCTAAGCTTACCCTTTGATCCTGCTACTAAGTCGGGGGCTTACTTCAGGATAAATAAATCAAGCAATAGTACTGTATTAAATCAAATCTAAACTAAAATAAACAGAAAACACTATCTGATTGTCAAATACTGAAAGTCTGAAATCAACTAATAGTCCGACAAGCCTCTACTACTAAAAAACTAGGGAGCCATTGGGACAGATCCCCAACTAACTCAGGCTAAACTGTAAATGATAAGTCGAATACTATGAAAGCTGAAAAATATGAAAAAGTAGTCTCTCTAATCATGAGGATTCACCAACTGTGGAAATGTAGATACAGATGCCTAAGATCACTCACGCCACTGAGATAAGAATCAGAACCTACATTATGAGACATGTAGTACATAGTCATATTGTGGATTAGTACTTTAAGGATGTACTGAGCATATGGGGGTGCAGTGCATAAGAAAACATCATCATAATTTATAAAATTATGCATGCTAAATGTAAATGACTCACCTAAGCTGGAATGTCTAAAATACTGAAAACTGAAATCATGCATAACAAATCAAGCTTTATAAATCTAGTGAGTCTTAACATTTAGTTCTAAAGGTTGTACTTATACTTCCTCTTTAAGTCATACCGGCTAAGTGTAAAAGAAAAATATGAGTTCACGTTTAAATATAAAATCTGAAACTACTACCCTTTTTGTAAAACACAATATAAGTGAAACTTGAGAGTCTCTACACTTAGTTTTCCAAAAGCTTTTCAGTCATTTCTTTTTCTTAAAAACTTAGAAACTTTGGTGAATCTTGGAACTTTGAGACATAGGGAGTTTCTTCTAACCGACATAAACTATGTGAGCTGATATGGAGTCCAATATCTTGCTCATGTTGGGGAGAGCTGTTCTACCCTTGCCATCGGAATAGAACCTTAACTTAAGTGATCACTATCTTAGCCCACTATGGGCAATTCAGAAACCTATGGTGGCACGTAGTTCTGGAGCATGAGAGATTGGAATCATACCCAACTCGGTACTAAATACTACTCCCATAGTTATTGCTCAGAACTTTTAGGAAATCCACCTTAAATTAGCACAAGGGTCTATAATGAAAACCAATTATGTTTCTCTTTTCTTTAAATCATAAATAACGTGGATTCCTATCTTAGCTTAGGATCGAAAGATCAATCTTTCTTTAAAATCTGAATGATTGCTTGTTAAAGCATGCTAATAATATACTTTTCATGAAATATTAAAATTCATAATTGGGTTTAAATCATATGTACTTAAATGATCATAATCTCATAATGAAGCTTAATTCTAAACAATTATCTTGGACACACTTGAAAATGTCAATTCACAATAAGGATGTGCAATTCATGATATAAATCCTCAATTCAAAGCATAAATATGTGGGATAAACATACAATTCAAGGCTTAAATCACTTATAGTTTCATAAAATTAAAACAAGATACTTTGGGTATAAACCCCAACTTGTAAATCATGTAATCTTTAATAAAATTCAAGTTTTTGGGCACAAGAACAAAAGATTTATCCTTGTTCATTCCCCACATACCTTGGATGATGAACTAGATGAAGAAGCTTGATTTTAAAGATCATATTTGCATTCTTAAAGGATTATTCTTGGAATTCTTGAATTAGGAACTTTAAATTTTGGACTAATTTGAAAAAAGAATGGTGGAATCTTGAGATTCTTGGAGATGAATAATGAAGCTTTGGGTTTCCAATTGAGAAAATTATGATGAAAATAGGCCTAATGTGGTTAGAATAGGCTTTAATCTTGTGTTTAGACAGATTGGGGTAGTGAAGAATGACTCAATTGCCCCTACAAACGCAAAACTTGAATGCAGAAAAATTACATGGCTCGGATTGGCCAGGGCGCTACGGGCTCTGGAGCGCCGCTTTGGCCGAGGTGCTACAGTCTCCATTGCGGGCTTACCTAGGCCTGCCTGCAGAAATTACCCAGACTGGACTGCCTTAGCACCGGACTGGGTGAGGCACCGCGGGAAAATCGCCTAGAGTTGCTATTTTGGTGTACCAAACATGCCCTTACGCTTGTCCAAAAATTTCAAAACTCACCCAAGATGTACTATTGACTTCCCCGATCATGAAACAACTTAAAAATTAACTTTTGGAGGTCGAAAATGTTGTAAATAAATTCCTCAAAGTTTGAGAGTTTGGAAAAGACTAAGTCCTAACACTTAGCTGAAAATTTTCTAAGTCCGAGACCTCTTTTGGCATGCTTTAAAGGACTTAGACGACGAGGATTTTATGGGGTCTTACAATATTTCCCTCTTAGAAATTTCATCCTCGAATGAGATCGACTAGATTGAGACTTGAAACTATAACTGACATGCATAACTGAAAGCATGGCTAAACTGATCACAAATGCAAGAACTATCGAATTGATGGCTATATAAAGCTGAAACTTGAAATGAAAAGAGATGATTTGAGGAAGTCTGTTACCTTAAATTGAATCTGAATCTGTAGCGAAAATATGAGGGTACTTAGCCTGCATATCTGCTTCTGATTCCCAAGTGGCGCCCTCAACATATTGATTTCGCCAAAGGACTTTAACTATGGGAAATTCATTGTTCCTTAGTCTACGAATCTGGCGGTCAAGGATTTCAACTAGAATCTCCTCATAAGAGAGGCTATCATGAATCTCTGCACTTTGTAAGGGTACTACAACCTTTGGATCACTAATACACTTCTTTAACAGAGATATATGGAAAACATGATGTACGGATGACAAATTTGTAGGCAACTCAAGCTCATATGCCATTTTTCGAACACGGCACAGTATCCGAAAAGGACCTACGAAACGGGGACTAAGCTTCCCCTTTTTGCCAAATCTCTTCACTCCTTTCATGGGTGAAACTTTCAAATAAATGAAATCACTAACTTCAAACTCAAGATCTCTTCTCCTTACATCCACATATGATTTCTGATGACTCTAAGCCATTCTCAATCTTTCTCGAATCCACTGTACTTTCTCCATAGCTTTTAACACCATATCTAGTCCAATCAAAATGGCCTCACCCACTTAGAACCAACCAACTGGCAATCTACACCTTCGCACATAAAGAGCCTTAAACGGGGAAATCTTAATACTAGCATAATAACTGTTGTTGTAGGCAAACTCAATCAATGGCAAATGCTCATCCCAACTACCTTTGAAATCGAGCAAACAAGACCTCAACATATCCTTCAAAGTCTGAATGATCCTCTCTACCTGACCATCTGTCTACAGATGAAAAGTGGAACTAAGATGAACTTGGGTACCAAGACCCTTCTGAAAAACTTTCCAAAATTGGGCGATAAATTATGTAACCCTATTCAAGATGATGGACAAAGGAACTCTATGCAATCTGAATAACTCCATAATATATAGCTTAGTATAGTCTTCAGCTGAATAAGATGTATGAACTAGCAAGAAATGCTCTGACTTAGTTAATCTGTCTACAATAATCCAAATCAATTTATGCTGTCAACGCAAACGGGGTAAACCAGTCACAAAGTCCATATTCACCTCTTTCCACTTCCAAGTAGGAACACTGAACTCTTGTAAAATACCACTAGGCCTTTGGTGCTCTACCTTAACCTATTGACAAGTTGCGCACTTAGCTATGAACTCCGCTATGTCTTTCTTCATACCACTCCACCAATAGATTTCCTGTAAGTCAAAGTATATCTTGGTAGCACCTGGATGAATAAAATAACGTGCACTATGAGCTTCCGCTATAATTCATTGTCACAAGTCATCAATACATGGCATACATAATCTACTTTGATATCTTAACACACCATCTCCCCCTTGGGAGAAAACCTTTACTTTCTGATCTTTAACTGACTTTTTTTAACTTAACTAAGATGGGGTCTTGATCTTGTTTCTCCTTCACATCAGAAACTAAGGAAGATTATGCACTGTTTTGCATCCAGACGTCCCCCTCGACCAAATCAACCAACCTGACGCTTAATCTAGTTAAGCAATAAACTTCTTGAACTAACTCTTTCTTATTATTCTCCACATGAGAAACACTACACATAGACAGTCTGCTAAGGGTATCTGCCACTATATTGGCCTTGCCCGGGTGATACAACATACTCATATCATAATCCTTCAATAATTATAGCTACCTTCTCTGATGTAGATTCAATTCTCTCTAAGTAAACATATACTGTAAGCTTTTGTGATCCGTGAACACATCGACATGCACCCCATACAGATAGTGTATCTAGATTTTCAGAGCAAACACTACAGTAGCTAATTCTAGATTATGGGTTGGGTAATTCTTTTCATGAGGCTTCAACTTTTTAGAGGCATAGGCTATGACCTTACTTCTTTGCATTAACACACATCCCAAACCAACTCTAGAAGTATCATAATAAATAACAAAACTGTATGTACCATCAGGTAACGCTAAGACGGGGTTGAAGTGAGTCGAGTCTTCAACTCCTGAAAACTCTTTTCACAGGGATCTGACTACTGAAACTTAACTTTCTTTTGGATCAATCGGGTCATAGGAGACACAATGGATGAAAACCCCTCCATAAAAATCTGTAATAACCTACTAAACTTAAGAAACTCCTAATATCTAACGGAGAGATAAGTCTAGGCTAATTTATTACGGCTTCTATATTTTGGGGATAGACTCTATTGCCATCGAAGGAAATAATATGACTGAGAAAGGCTATTGATCTTATCCAAAATTCACACTTGCTGAATTGGTGAATTATTGATGATCTCTAAGAGTCTGTAACATAATTCAAAGATGGTCTACATGATATTTCTCACTACGAGAGTACACAAAGATATCATCTACTAATACTATGACAAAAATGTCTAGATATGATTTGAACACTCGATTCATGAGGTTTATGAAGGTTATCGGGACATTGGTTAACCCGAAGGACATGACTAGAAACTCAAAATGACCATAACGTGTCCTGAAGGCTGTCTTTGGAATGTCACATTCTCTTACTTTAAGCTGATGATAGCCAGATCTAAGGTATATCTTTGAGAAATAACTTGCACCTTGTAATTGATCAAACAAGTCATCAATCCTAGGAAGAGGGTATTTGTTCTTGATTGTGACTTTATTCAGCTGACGATAGTCAATGCACATATGCAAAGAACTATATTTCTTTCACATGAATAGGATGGGAGCGCCTCATGGAGAAACACTAGGCTTTATGAAACCCTTATCTAACATATCTTTGAGTTGGTCTTTCTACTCCTTACGTTCTGTGGGACCCATAAGATTTAAAGGGATAGAAATAGGATGAGTATCGGGAAGAAGTTCGATCCTAAATTCTATCTCTCTATCGGGAGGTACTCCTGGAAGATCTTCTGGAAAAACTTTAGGAAGCTCATTGACCACTCGAACGAACTGAATTGTTGGAGTCTCAGACTTTGTGTCTTTGACTCAGACTAGATGGTAAATCCAACCATTGGATATCAACTTTCTTTCCTTAAGATTGGATATGAAATAACTCTTAGGAGATACTGAATTACCTGACCACTTAAAGGCTGGTTCATCAATGAACTGAAACTTCACCAAGCCGGTGTGATAATTTATGGATGCATAATAGGAATTAAGCCAATCCATACCAAGAATTAGGTCAAAATCAACCATATCTAAATTTATCAAGTTTGCCAATATGACCTTATGAAGGAAAGTGATAGGACACTTTTTATAAACTGACTCACCTACTGGAGTAAAAATCAGGAAAGACATAGGGATCTTTTCAGAAGTTATCTAAAAATTAACTGCAACTAGTGGGGTCACATAAGAAAAACTCGACCCAGGGTCCAACAACACGTAAACATCAAAATGAAAGACACGAAGCATACCAGTAACAACTTCTGGGGAGATCTCCTGCTCCTGATGGGATGGCAAAACGTAGAATTGATTTTGATATTGTCTGCCACTGGTACTGGATAAAGCACCCTAATGAGGGGCTGGGTGAGCTAAATGAGCTGGTGCACTGGTAGCCTAAGTCTGGGGATAACCATCTCTGTTTCCCTACATAGAATGCAAGCTCTCTATAATTCAATGACCCAACTTACCATAACCAAAACAACCCTGCTGCTCGGCCAAGAACTCATAAAGATGGGTCCTACCACACTTAACACATGGGGAATAACTGATCTTATGGCTCACACTATTCTGGGACCTGGACACAGAAGACTTTCCCCACTACTCTTGGCTACCTCTAGGAATAGGAGCACTAGTCGAAGATGGTGCTGGCATAGATAAATAGTTCTAAAACTGTGAGCGATTCCCTCCATGAGATCTAGTTTGACCATACACAAACTATCCAGTTCTAGCCTTCTTACTACTTGTATACCTTTCCTTCAACTTTTCTACCTCAATCTATTGAGCATGCATCATCAATCTAGCAAGTTCCATATCTCTAATAAGAATGGAAGTCCTACACTCCTTGACTACCAATCCCGATACCCCGATAACAAACTTACTCATACTAGATCTGGTGTCAGCTATCTAATCAGGGGCATACTTAGATAACTGGTTGAACTTAAGGTAGTAATCCTTTACCGTCATAGAGCCCTACCTCAGGTTCATGAATTCCTCAACCTTGGCTTCCCAGAACTTATGCGAAAAGAACCTGTCTAGAAAAGCATCCTAAAATACCTTCCAACTCAGGGGAGCTGGATCCTCGACCCTTCCTTTCTTCCACATAATAACCCAATCATAAGTGACATCTTTCAGCCTATAAGAAGCCAATTCCATACTCTCCTCTTCAGTAACTTGCATAACTTGAGTGATCTTTTTCACCTCATCGTGATAAAACTGGGGGTCTTCACCTATCTTTGACCCAAAGAATTCAGGTGGATTTATTCTCATAAAGTCACAAAGTCTGGCTGCAGCTAAATCACCTCTTTACTGATGCGGAACTACAACCTGATTATTGGCTTGAACATTAGCGGTCATAGCTTGGGCTAATGCCTGAAAGGCAGCTCAAAATTTAGCATGAAACACATTTTCATTCAGGGGATCAACAAGATGGGGTGGCTGATTATCATTCCTATGGGCATTAGCTTTGCAGGAGGCATATACTATCATAAAGAGCATGAGTCAATAGCATATAAAGACAGCTATAAGCATGATGGATTTTGAAAGAAAGAGATGACTTTTCCAAAAATGTCCCGTAGCCTCTTCCTGATAAATGCAGCGCGCTTCACATCCATGATCAAAACTCTACGCAACGTGAATTGTCTGACTCCGTAGGAATCTTTAAACCTTAGGCTCTGATACCAAGTTTCTAACGCTCCAAAATCTCATCCCAAGATGTCACACGGTGGTCAAGGCTACAAGTAGCCCCAAGCTAACCCTTTGAGCCTAATCTAAGTTGGGAGATTACTTTAGGATAAAAAAATAAGCAATAGTACTGTATTAAATCAAATTTGAACTGAAATAAACTGAAAACACTGTCTGAATGTCAAATACTGAAAGTCTAAAATCAGCTAATAGTTTGACAAGCCTCTACTACTAAAAAACTAGGGAGCCATTGGGACAGATCTCCAACTGACTCAGATTAAACTGTAAATGATAAGTTGAATACTACGAAAGATAGAAAATCTGAAGAAGTAGGACCTCAAATCATGAGGACTCACCAACTGTGGAAACGTAGATAGAGATGCCAAAGATCACTCACGCCGCTGAGAATGAGCACCTAAACCTATATTATGAGATAATATAGCACATAGATATATATGTGGACCAGTACTTTGAGGATGTACTGAGCATATGGGGGTGCAGTTCATAAGAAAACATCACCATAATTTATAAAATCATGCATGCTAAATGTAAATGACTCACCTAAGCTGGAATATCTAAAATACTGAAAACTGAAATCATCCGTAACAAATCAATCTTTATAAATGTAGTGAGTCATAACATTTAGTTCTAAAGTTAGTACTTATACTTCCTTTTTAAGTCATACCAACTAAGTGTAAAAGAAAAATATGAGCTCACAATGAAATGTAAAATCTGAAACTACTATCCTTTTCGTAAAGCATAATATGAGTGAAACTTAAGAGACTCTACACTTAGTTTTCCAAAAGATTTTCAGTCATTTCTTTTTCTTAGAAACTTAAAGACTTTGGGGAATCTTGTAACTTTGGGACTTAGGGAGTTTCTTCTAACCGACATAAACCATGTGAGCTGGCATGAAGTCCAACGTCTTGCCCACATTGGGGAGAGTTGTTCTACCCTTTCAATCAGAATAGAACCTTGACTTAAGTGATCACTATCTTAGCCCACTATGGGTAATTCAGAAACCTACGGTGGCATATAATTTTGGGGCTGAGACCTTGGAATCATACCCAACTCGGTACTAAATACTACTCCCATAATTATTGCTCAGAACTTTTAGGAAATCCACCTTAAATTAGCACAAGGGTCTATAATGAAAATCAATTATGCTTATATTTGCTTTAAATAATAAATAATATGGATTCCTATCTTAGCTTAGGATCAAAAGATCAATCTTTCTTTAAAATATGAATGCTTGCTTCTTAAAGCATGCTAATAATATACTCTTCATGAAATATCAAAATTCATACTTGGGTTTAAAGCATATGTACTTAAATGATCACAATCTCATAATGAAGCTTAATTCTCAACAATTATCATGGAAACACTTAAAAATATTAATTCATAATAGGGATGTGCAATTCATTATATAAATCCTCAATTCAAAGCATAAATGGTGGGATAAATATGCAATTTAAGGCTATAGTTTCATAAACTTATAACAAGATACTTTGGGTATAAAACCAACTTGCAAATCATGTAATCTTTTATAAAATTCAAGTTTTTGGGCACAAGAACGAAAGATTTTTCCTTATTCAAACCCCACATACCTTGGTTATGAACTAGATAAACATGCTTGCTTTTGGAGATCCTATTTACGTTCTTGAAGGATGATTCTTGGAATTCTTGAATTGATAACTTTGAATTTTGGACTAATTTAGAAAAAGAATGGTTGAATCTTGAGATTCTTGGAGATGCATGCTGAAGCTTATGGTTTCCAATTGAGAAAATTTTGATGAAAATAGGCATAATGTGGTTAGAATAGGCCTTAATCTTGTGTTTAGATGAATTGGGGTAGTGAAGAATGACTCAATTACCCCTTACAAACTCGGAACTTGATTTCATAAAAATTACATGACCTCGAATGGCCAGGGCACCGCGGGCTCTGAAGTGTCGCTCTGGCCATGGCGCCGCTGTCTCCATTGCAGAGTTCCCTGGGCTTGCCTGCAGAAATTACCCAGACCAAACTGGCCAGGGTACTATGCGCTATGGAGCGTCGCTCTGGCCGAGGTGCCGTGGTCTCCATTGCGGGCTTGCCTTAGCACCGGACTAGGCGAGGCATCGCGGGCAAATCGCCCCGAGCTGCTATTTTGGTATACCAAACATGCCCTTACGCTTGTCCGAAAATTTTGAAACTAACTCAATTTGTACTATTAACTTCCTCGATCATGAAACAACTTAAAAATTAACTTTTATAGGTTGGGAAGGTCGTAAATAAATTCCTCAAAGTTTGAGATTTTGGAAAAGACTAGGTTCTAACCCTTAGCTGAAAATTTTCTTAGTCTGAGACCTCTTTTGGCATGCTTTAAAAGACTTAGACGGCAAGGATTTTGCGGGGTCTTATAGACTATCCTAAACCTAGTTCAAGGGGATTTTGTGTGAGAGATTCAGAAGGAAATTTTATCTATAGAGAAATTACTGAGATACCAGAGGGTATAATATTAGTTGCTAAAGCTAAGCTTTCATTGCTTAATTAGAGTTTTGCATTAATGAACACTACACCTCTGTAGTGATAGAGACAAACTCATTGATATTGAAGAAAGTTCTTGATGGTATATGGGAGGTACCTTGGGAGATAAGTATGGAGGTGAAGAGATTTAAGTTGTTGAGAAACATCACTATAATATTAATGGAGCATGTATACAGAGAAGGGAATCAACTTGCTAAGTTTTTTGCTAGCTTGTGTGTTTATTTTGCAGGTTCCCTAAGATTTTACAATTTCCAAGAGGTTCCGTCACAAGGAAGAAATATTATTTATATGGAAAACATGCAAATTCCTAATCTTAGAGTACAGAACTATCAAAATAAATGGTACGGATGCAACAACACAAATATAGCAATAACTAATAAAGACGTGTCATTAGAAATCATAATTGCCGAACAAATAAATGTAATAACAACCAACAATGATCAAATAAATTACGACAACAGATTCCCATGATAAGAATATGTCGAATAACAAGATATAAGGGTACCAATGTAATATTACCAGCTAGGGATTGACAAATATTTCTTGAAAAAATTATGAATTAGCTATAGACCCTCTCCTAACAGTGATATTAGCTTCGACTTGAGGCTCCATCTGTTGCAAAGGAGCAATAGTTAACGACTTAACTTTTAGGAAATTTTGAAGATCTAGTGTGATATCACAAATTATTGTTACCTACTATAAGCAAATTTGGCTTGAAATCCAATAAAGAGCTGAAGAAGTCTTCCTTGGTATTGATTTTATGGCACTTGTGAGACTTGTAAGTGTCTTGGATAAAATCATTCCAAGCTCTTTGAGTTATTTTTTCATGTCGATTCTGTGGCTAGGGGAAACGATTACTTGTGTTTCTTCTATATTTTGGCGTCAAGAAGATAGCTGATCAATCATCCTCGGTTTCCTTCTTCGAACTGGTGCTCTAATGGCGTTTCAATTTCCTAATTGAGCATATTTCCATTTGTAGTTAAGAGTGTTCTAGTGTTTCCTTTTTTGTGTGTTTTATATTTGGGCTATTGGACTTTAGATTTTAGTTTGGTTTGCTGGGCACTTTTGGGCCCAATGGATTTCTGTAAGTATTGTTTTTCTTACTTATGGTGGCTTTGTCACTACTTTTAATTTAAAATAAAGCGCCACCAGAGTCTGGCCCTCATGATCAATGTGTTTCATGTTTCTCCTTAGCTTTTTCTAATTAGTTTCACCTTTATTGGAAAGTAATTTTCTCCATGGAACTACTTCAATTTATGTTGGTTGAATTAACTTTTTGTAGGAAAGCAATGTGCACACTGTAGACACCTAATTTCATCCATCTCAAAATCAATTTTGAATACACCTTACCATGTAACCTACCCCCATATGACGATCCCTTCACAAAAATAACAAAATTTCTAACAAATTAACAACCCATCCTAACTAATTTTGATACCTCACCACCCCTTAGCCCACATACACTCACCTAGGCTCCCCTAGATGTTTTTTACTCCTTTTTTCCATAAGAACAATACACAACAAAAATATAGAGAGATACTCATCTGTTTTCCATACAAAATAGGGGATAGATACTCACCTCACAAAAACCTCACGTACACACTCAGAGGGGAATACACATACTCACCCCCATAATACACATACACCTCCTTACGTCTTTCTCACCATAGATTTTAATCCATATACATACACCTACATACAAAATACACACACACACACTCAGGACTAATGTTTTCTTCCACAAAAGACACTCCACTTACATAGAGAGAAAAAAAGGGCAAGGAAAAAATGAAAATTAGAGAGAAATGGGGAGTGAAGGAGAAAAATAATGAGTGAAATAGAGTGAAAAAACAAAGGGATAGAGAGGAAAGTTGAGGTTTGAATGAAAAAGGGATAAATTCATAGTTGTCGAATTTTTTGGCGAGGCCGATCAATCACCGCTGCCCCATTCATGATCAAACTATCCTTGGAAACCCACCAAACAACACTGACTCTAGTTCCCGTTGACCTCACTAGAATTCAATACTCGCACCCCTAAAAATCCTGAATTCTCTTCCTTTTCTAGTTCGCTTGTGAAATCTCATCGGGAATCATTATTTCGCTGAATGTCAGGATCCATCAGAGCTTTGGCGAGTTTGAACCTTACAAAAAATAGAAAACCCGACATCCAAATCAATAAACCCGGCATCCAAATCAACAAACCCGACCCATTTCGGTCAATTCTAATGTAATCCAGTCAAAACGCGATCAAAAATAGAAAAAATGGGTCAGTCGGGTTGATTGAGAGTTGGTTCAATTTTGGTTTTATCTAATTTTTGAGTTATTGGGGCTTGATTCTAGGTTTCAGGCGTGGTCTTGTCTTTCGATCACTTACTTTGACATAATAAAAGCTTCAATTCTGATCCAACTCTACTCTTTTTCTTTTTTTATTTCATTGTTTATTATATCCGATGTATTAAATTAAATATGGTGTGAATTTTTGTTTGTTTCGATTCTGTGATTAATTTTTGTGATTATGGATTGTGTGGTAAAATTACACTTTATTTGTGTTTAGAATGGATTTGGAGCGGAAATTAAAAATTTATAAAAAAATGCGTTAGTTGTTTTGTTGTATTGATGCCGTTGAATGTGTTAATGCCATGATAGGTTGAGCTGAGTAGGCAAATGATAGGCTCGGTAGGCAAATTTAGAACTTTTAGATTGTGGAATGCTTGGAATATTTGTTGAATGGTTTTGTTTACTGCATTTGGATCTATTGTACTCATTTGGCTGGGAAATGACCTGAGACACATTGTACTGATTCATCGGGGAATGCCTTGAAGTATATGTACGTAAAAAAGGCTCGTGATCAAAACCTGAGGCATCGGGTAAAGCATATCTAGGATAGTTGGAATATTTTAGGTTTTAATTTCAGCATTTTATTTTGGGTTATAATAAATTTGTCTAGACACTCTTTTGGAATTTTGATTATTTTATTGTTTGTTTTTGTGTGTTGTGTGTTTTTTTGGTTTATGCATTTTATAGTGTCGTACTAGCAGATTTGATCCACGAAGCGACTGTGGTTGAACTACGAGACCGAGGGATGCCCAACACCTTTCCCTTGGTCAACAGAATTCCTTAATCGAAATCTCTATTCATGGACCAGTTTTGAAAGTGTCAAAAATCATTTTGAAAAAGGAATTTCAAAGGTGTCTTGGTACACAAGATTATGCCAAGTGGTTACTCTAAATTTTGATTGTTAAAAGTCCTTTTCGGAATAAATTGTTTTCTATTGTCACTTACTAATAAAATCCTTTTCAAACTTTAAATTAATCTTTATTGTAAAAAAAAGGGGTGTGACAGCTCTAGCGACTCCGCTAGAGATTTTTAGAATTCGAGCTTATTCTTTGAGTTGTATTGGCTTATTGTCACACTATAGGTGTATAGATGCCTTGTTTGTGTTATCATTTTTATTATTTATTTATCATTATTGAGTGCCTACGTGCTACGTGTTTACAGTTTTTCTCTTATGTGTTACCACTTTATATCTGTCATCATTTGCATAACTCGAATCATTTCTTTTGCAACAAGTCCTATAGTACACGCTGTGTACATGGACTCTAGTTGAGTCACCTTTATTTTAGGAGGGTGATCAGTCGGCTGGTATGGAGTAGGTGGAAAGCTATCACAGCTACCATCGACCATACACTCCCCTGAACAGCCTTGTTAATGGACCCCAACGTAGGTCAGCCTTTAGGTCATGCTTATCTATATCATATTGAGACCTAGTGTGACCCACTTGGTCATTTGTAGGAGACTCACCCCTAAAGCATCCGTATGTGCTAATTATTGCATCTTTGAGGGCTCTTGAATCATTCAATGAACTGATTTGGGGAAAACATGTGCTAGAACTAAAGAAAAGTGTGTAGGAAAAAAAAGTTTGAAAAAAAAGAAAAAGTGAGTTAAAAATAAGAGTTTCGTAGTTTTTAGAATTCTTTATGGCTTTTGTTTTTCACAGTTTAAAAATTTAAAAAGATTTTTTACCTATTGCACTCATTTTATAAAAAAACAAAAACATCAAAAGGATTTCCATTTGTCTCCTTTAGCAAGCATTTATAATTTGAAAATTTCAATTTTTTTTAGTAGGAGCTTTTCATGAAGAAAATTCAAAAAAAAAAAAGATGGTAGAAATTTTGTACATTTCATATAATGAAAATACCAAAAAGATTTTTCTTTCATAGTTGTTGGTATCATTTTCATATGAAGTGTCAAATTGAAAACCCAAAAAAGATTTTATTGACGTTCTTCCTCATCTGTTTTGGTCGTATCCCTCAAGTCATGGTTTAGTTTATTAATTATTGTTTAATTGTCCAATCTAAATGAATTACGCACACGTGATTCTCCTTTCTCGGGAGTGAGATATGTAGGCAACCTTTCGAGGGTTCAGTGATCGTTTTTCAAAAATCTAAAAGGTTTTTCTTCACTCTTCATTTAGATTAGGTATTTCATATACATATTTAAAACAAAACTACAAAAAAGATTTTTCTTTAATAGTTCAAGTTTCATTTTCGTATGAAATTTGAAATAAAAATCCCAAGAAGATTTTTCTTTGGTAATCACAGGTTTCATTTTGTATAGGGATGTTAAAGCTAAAAAATTCAAAAAATATTTTCATCAATTCTTTTGATAATTTGTTATTTTCTTTTCTTCTAAAAGTTTTAAGAAAAAGAAAAAGAAAGAGAGTTTGATTGGCCATTTTTCGGCCAAACTTCACGAACTACACACACCTGATTCTCCTCTTTTAGGAGTAAGATACGTCGGCGCCCTTCTTGAATTAGGTGATCTTTTAAAAAAAAAGAGAAAAAGATTTTGAGAAAGTGTTGAAATCTAACGCATTTGTTATCTCTTATTCAGTTAGTTTAAGGTGGTTAGTTTGTGGCATTTTGGTTGATCCTCCACATCACACCAAATTCAAGGAATGGTTAGTTGTTTCTTGAAAGGATATGGAGAGTGACATCATGGAAAAGAGTCAAGAAAATGAGAATTTAAAGCAAGAGATTATGAGACTAAGGCAACAAATGATGACAATGTATCGAGCTTGGGCTAGTGGGATGCCTCCTCCTCCATTTCTCATTATTGACCCCAAAAATATCTTGCGTTTTCCATCACAATTGCAAAGTCAATTTCCCACTGTTGTTGATGTACCACAATATGCCCCAGAATTCACACCAAGTCAAAAACATCCCAATGCTTCCATCACTTAATCTCTAGCTCTTCAGTGGAAATCTACCATGTTGATAGCACCACCTATCATCTCTACTTTTGTTGCTCAACCCTTCTCTGAGGCTCCCACCTTGGCTTTTTGCCTAGTAGTTGTACTTTCAGAATCTGCTAATGAGTCTATGTTCAATATTCTTGATGATCATTGTTGTATTCCTGATCCTACATTTAAGTTAACTGGATCACCAAAATTTCTTACTAATAAGCCTAGCATGCAGAAAAACCATAGAAAATGGTTGGAAAAAATGAAGAGTGCAGAAAATGCTATGAAAAGATTCTTAGGACTTTCGAATTGTGAAGATATTGCATATAAAGACTGGGGCATGTCTTCAAGTGTTAACCTCCTCCTAAATTTGAGGTATCCAAATTTAAGGAGCATGATAGGTATAAGGATTTTATAAAACACTTGGGAAGATATTGCAATCAATTGAGGGGGATTGAATGAGAGAAGAAAGAGAATATAGCTATTGTTGTGTCGGGTCCACAACGGATCTTGAGAGGGTCAAATCAACAATACTCTCATCCTCAACCCTGAACCTATAACTAGATCCACATGCTCACCTGAAATAAGGTTTCTCTTTGCAAAATCCAAGATATTCCATTCCACTTCCTCAGTATCCTTTGAATAATGCGTAATGGTATACTCATCCATTTTCTTATCCATAATGGCGTGCACCAATTCATCAACACCATAATTAACCTCCACATATTTACCAAGGAAATTCTAAGTCCTAGTTTTAACCGAGGCCAAAGTTTGTATAAAAGAGAAAGTCAAAGGATAATTTTACACGAATTGGAAAATGTGTCTGATAGTGGTGAAAGATCTAGACATGATGATGTGCAAATCAGTGGCTAAGATGTCAAGCTCAGCAATTGGAAAGTCACTTCTCTCCTTACTTAGAAGGATTATTGGTAGTTTATTTTTTTTCTTTTTTTTTCAAATTATTTCAGGGTTGTAGTTCAAAATCTATCTTGTTTTGTATTTTCTGTCATCTTTATTTAAACCCTTCTATTTTTCTTTTCAATGAGATGCGGTGTCCCTTGTTGTTTTGTCTTATTTTAAGTTGTTTTTTTGTCTTCTTTATACAATTCATTTTATGTTGGTTCTAGTATTATGACATGCTTGCAGAATTTTCTTCCAAATCTTACAATTGAGTGTAATCATGAAGCATTGAATCAGAAGGCTAAAGTTAGAAAAAAAGGCATCTGAGAAATTAATAGAGTGTTGAGACATTTGGTGACAAGTTGAAGCCTTCTTTGAAAATTAAGGAAATTATTTTGAGAAATCACAAGAATAACTTGGTCATCAATTGGAAGATATGTCTCAATTAGGTCAAACAGTGGATGCATGATCCTATATCAAGAGGAATAGATAGAAAATCAACTCCACAAAAGCATGAGTCATTCAATGTAAGGGATGTACAATAAAGGTGGAGTTGCATGCTGGAGAAGTGCAGAAGAAATAGTGACACATAGGATCAGTTAAAGTTAGTGCTATAAAAAATATCACAAATGATCTTCATCTTTCACTGCCACAGTGCATGATATTTACTTTCATTTTCAAGGATTGCTATGATGAAGATATTTCATTCTTCTATCCAAACATTGTGTCATCCTTTATTTATCCCGTTTGAGCTTTAGTTCTATTTATTTTCATACCCCTATTTTAGAATCAAGATAGAGTCAGCAAAGTTTAAGAAAAATGGTCAAGTAAAAATAAAGTCAGAAAAAAAGAAAATATTATGTCAAAAATAAAGAAAAGAGATAAGTTTAAAGAAAAAAGAGTCAGAAAAAGTTCCAAACAGAAAATAGTCAATAAAAAAAAGAAAACAAGAAAAAAAAGAGAAGTCAAAGTCAAGAAAAGGAACAAGTGGTCAGAACTACGTGTGTCCCGATTCTCCTTTCTTGGAGGTGAGATATGTAGACTGCCCTACTATGGGATCGGTCCAACCAAATAAATAATTTAAAATTACCCAGTCAAAATAAAATGGGGCATGGGTTAATTTCCATCGTTTGAGTCCATTTCAAAAGTTGTAAGTCCCACCCCATTTAAAGTGTCGTTTGAGCCTCATGCTATCCTTTCTTCAAACATTGTTCAAAAATCAAGTTACAACAAAAGAAAGACCTTCAGATTGATCTATGAGAATGATAAGGCTAAGCATGTAATGCATATGATAACGCATTTTGGGAACTACTTATCTTTCTTAGCATAAGGAATCAGGAGAGAATGTACTTTCTAGTTGAGTTATTCCCCATGAATCCTAGAAAATATACTTTCTAGTTGAGTCATTCCCATCGACTCATAGAAAATTGTAATACCCCGTATTCTTTCTAGTTCAATTTAGTTCAAAATAGGCACATCAGAGACTCAGGACCTGAAATTTCAGCTAAGTGTTGGAGACTTAGTCTCATATTTGGCCTCTAAATTTTGATGACTTTATTCTCAACCTTTACGATCTTGGAATGTAAATTTATAAGTTGTTTCATGATTAAGGTAGTCCATTGTACCTCCGAGGTGAGTTTCAGAATTTTCAAATAAGGATTGGGGCATGTTCGGTTGGTCAAAACAAAATGTCAATGCGATATCACTGCACCGCATTGATGGCCACGTCGAGTAGCCAACACATCACTAATTGTGTTGGTTTCCAATTTGTGTTGTTAAATGGAAGGTTTATGGGGGCATTTGAGTCATTTACCCTCACCTAAATCTGCCCAAATTATACAATTTTAGCCCCAAATAGCATAGATGGTTCATTCTTCATCCTTTTTTTCTCCAAGAACAAAACCCTAGCTCCAAGAATCAAGAATAATTCCATAACTCCTACTCCAAGAAAGCTAATAGTCCAAAGTTTTGGGTTCAAGAACTTCAAGAAGAATCTTCAAGAACTCCATTAGAGATTCAAAAGTTCAAACTTTTACATTCAATTCATCAAGCAAGGTATGTGGGGTTATGAACAAGGATCCTCTTTTATCTTTTTGCCTAAAACTAGTTTTCAAAGTTGAATTTTATATGATTTACAATTTAGGATTCATACCCAATTATCATTATTTGAAGATGTTGATGTTTCAAGTGATTAAATGTTGAATTGCCTATCTACTTTTGCATGTTTATGCGCGTGAAGTGATTTTAATACATAATGAGAGTTGAATTTCACTATCTTGACTAGAATTATGCAAGAATTTCAAGATTTTGATTATTGAGCATCACTTTATTATAGTTTGACATGAGTTTAAAACATGGGTTTTAAGCCCTAAGTATAAGTATTGATATTTTAAGAAGATGATATTTTTAAGCATCCCATAACTAGTTTATATTCAAATTTTTAGAAAAGATTTGATCTTTTGAACCTTAGTTAAGTTATGGAATCCACTTTATAGTGTTATTACAGTTTACAGAAAATAGATTAGTTTTGATTATAGTTTAAATTAGACAGATGTATAATTGATTTTTCTTATAAACCTTTATGCGAGTTTTTAAATTGGATTTCCTACAGAATGAGCATACAGATTAAAGGGAGTAGTATTTAGCACCAAGCGAAAAATGTCGGTTTAGCGCACCCTAATTCCCCTGAACTACGATACAACATAGGTTTAGATTATCATATTATTCCCATTTCTATATGGATGACAGATACAGATTGTGATCACATAGATTAGGTTATACTCCATGGCAAGTGTATGACACCTCTCACAAATGTGGGGTTTTCCCATAAGGGAACTAGACGTTGGGTACTATGATAGCTCACATAGTGTATGTCAATTAGAAGAACCTCCCTTGCAGAATAGTTTTTAAAAGAATTTCCCTACAGGCTATAAAATAGAAAAGAATAATAGAAATGCTTTTAGCAACTAAGTGGAAAGGCTCACGATTTTACCCAGATATTTTTTTACACAATTCATTAGTCGAAAAGTCGTTTCATGGCAGTTCCGTCTATCGCTTGATTTTAGATTTAGTTTACAAATGATAAAGGTGTGTCCTTTTACACTTAGCCTGCATGATTTGAAAATAAACTTGACTTCAACGCTACTTATTCTACTACCAGAAAGAGTAAAAGTATAGCTTTTAGAACTAAGTGTTATGGATCGCAGGATCTATACAATATGATTTATTACTCATGATTTATGATTTTTAGCTTTTAGTTAGTCAAGCTAATGTCAGCCATTTACATTTAGCATGCATTCTTCTATGAGTGAATATGAATATTGAGATATTGTTTTACTTATGCATTCACCCCCACATGCTCAGTACATTCCAAAAGTACTGATCTACATATATGTCTATGTAAGACCCCGCAAAATCTTAAGCTTAACTTATTTCTTTAGAGCATGAAAAGAGGTCCCAAACATAGAAATTTTAGCTAAGTATTTATACTTAGAATTATTTTTGCCTGTATAACTTGGCGATCTTATTTTACAACCTTTATGACCTTATCTTTGGAATGAATCATGATCAGGTGTGTCAATATCTCACTTCGGGTGTATTTTAGATTTTTTGAACCTCGTTTGAATCATATTTAGGTGATCAAAATAGTGGGTTAGTGCGATCTGGATGCGTTGCGTTGCCCATCACATCGACGAATATTTTTCCCAACTTTCCATACAAATTCTAGTGAACCAACGTGAACTCGATACAGCGTATTGGTCATCGCATCGATGCCTTTGATGAGGCATGTCGGTTTGCGCATCACTTGACACAACTTTTGCTCTTTTAATTTCGTATCCAGAGGGGTATTAAGGTCAATTTCTCCACTTTTATTCAGCCCCAAAACACTAGATTAAGCCTTTCTAAAGGCCAAATCCACTCATTATTCACAAATTCTCTCAAGAATAAACCCTAAGCCATCAAATTAAAGATCCAAGTCCCAAGAAATTCACCACAACTTTTAGAGATTGAATAATCAAGGTATGCCAGATGTTCATCCAAGGGTTTCCTTTCATCCTTAGAGCTTAAGAACCTCTTTTAAAACTACAAATTGAGTGCTTTCATGAATTTATGTTGAATTTGATTGTATTCATGATTATGATGTTATTTGGGTTTTAATCCATAATTTATTTCGAGATTCATGTGAAGTAATTAACATATATGTAGGGTTATGTGAACTTTCTGTTGAGTTGGGATTGTGATCATGATGTTTACATGTTGACTAGCATTATGTGCCTAACTATGGCGCCCAAGTATTTGATAAAATGTTCATCTGAGTTGAGTAGTACAATCATATCATGTTAGCATGTATACAAGTTTATACCATGCAAGTGCTTGATAAAATGTATCAAAGAATAAATTGTGATAAAGTGACTAGTTATCATGCTTTCAAGACTGTGCTATGTTTTTATTATCTATGCTATAGAGTCCTAGGAGTATCTAATAACCGATAATCTAGTTGTTTACCTAGATTTACAGTAGTTTCAAAATAGTCTCAATGATATCATGTACAATAGTACTTAGCCAGTTACAAAACTCAGTGTATTCAGTCAGTTAACAAAACTTAGTGAACTTTGTCCACTTTAATTAGATAGCACGATCAGTAACAGTTCAGCAAAGCAAAGTACAGTCTAGAAATTAGTTCAGTGTCTATTTAGTTAGGAGTTGGAATCAACACTGACTAAACCCAGGGATGGGGGCATTTCTGTCAGTAACGGGTTTGACCCTTAGTAGCAATTCTTGTGTTATGAAACTACATAACCAGCGTAGGTTGAGATATCTTCCTTCCAGATAAGGGTTGATACATCTCGTACAAGTTTTTCTGGCAGCAAGGATTGACAAAATAAGTTCCTACTGGAGAGGGTTATCTCCTAGCCATTGTTAGTATCCCTTGGTAAGGTGCTAGTACCCTTCCAACTGGGGTCACAGGTTAGACCCTAACTCAGTTCATAATTGGGGTATTTCGGTTAGATGAACACTCCCACAATTTCAATTTCAGTTTCAGACTCCGTAGAAAAGCCTCAGATTAGTTTTAGAATCAAGACTGGTAGACACAGTCACCCAATTCAGTACGAAAATTAGTTTAGTTCCAAAAAATCATAACTGTCAGAAATAGTCTCTTAGTTAATAATAATACAATATCAGTAAACTCAGATATCAATCATTCAGTTTTCAAAAATCTTTATCCAGTGTTAATGTGATGTCAGTTATAGTATACGTAGCTATATACATAGTATTTCATAATCAGTATTTACAGCAGTTTTAGATAGACATGTACTCTCATTCAGTTATATTTATATTATTCAGTCAGTTATTGTTCATGCATATGAACCCATGCATTCAACATTACCTCACCTAGCATATCAGTACATTCAAAGTACTGATGCATACCTTTCTTTTGCGTTATGATGTCTTATATCATAGGTTTAGATGCACGAGCTCCTGACCGTACTTAGCAGCCCAGAATACCAGCAACATATTTAGTGGCGATTCCTCATAGTTTATGGACAGAGTTATTATTTTAGTATTTTAGTATTCAGTATATTCAGTAGTCAGAGTTAGTTAGGGACTTGTCCCATCAACTCCACCTTCAGACAGTTAGAGGCTTTTAGACTAGATTATCTCAGAAAGATGTTCAGTTATGAACCTTATGGTAAATTCAGCCTAATTTCTATATTATTACAGTATTATAATTTAGTGATTTGAGAAGTTACCAGTCATGGGTTAGCTTGTGGTCCTTCGAGATAATGAGAACCATGTGACGTCTGGGGTGCAGACTTGGGGCATTACAGTATATGTGCTACATTGTCTCATAATGTAGGTTCCGGTGCTCAGTTCTAGTAGTGTCATCAACCGTGAATATCTTTATCTATATCCCGACAGATGGTGAGTCCTCATAGTTTGGGGACCCAGTTATTCAGATTTCCTATTTTCTAGCTTATTTTATTTAGTTATGTTAGATAGTTTGAGCCAGCTGGGGTCTGTCCCAGTGACTCTCTAGTAATAACATTAGAGGCTTGTCCGACTATTAGATACATTTCAGTTTTTCAGTGTTGGTTCTTTAAATTTTATTAGTCGAGTACTTTCAAACATTATATGTAGTTAAACTAAGTTCATTTCAGACAGTATTATAGTATTTTAGCATACCACATGCTTATATTATCTTTACTTGGGTAATCAGAATGAGTAGCAGGCTTTTAGGGTTAGTTCGGGACTACTTGTAGTTCGAAACACCGTGTGGCATCTTGGAACCCATTTTTGGGATGTTACAAACTTGGTATAGTATCCTAATGTTATAATAGTCCTAGGAAGTCAGAAAATCCATGTTATGTAGAGTCTTAACCATGAGTGTGAAGCACTCCACATTTATGAGCAGGAGGCTACGGGACGTTTTAGGAAACCATCCTTTTCTTTCCTGATCTATCATTCTTACGATGTCTCTATCTGCTTTTAACTAGTGATCTTACATGATAGTTGAA
The DNA here is from genome assembly GCA_030864225.1 of Capsicum baccatum var. pendulum. Lineage (NCBI taxonomy): Eukaryota > Viridiplantae > Streptophyta > Magnoliopsida > Solanales > Solanaceae > Capsicum > Capsicum baccatum. Next base: position 235,371,232 of record CM061556.1, on the reverse strand, counting down.
TATGACTTCTCTCCAAGCTAATGCATGCAGGAATGATAACCAGCCACCCCAGCCTGCAGACCCTCTGAATGAGAATGCATCCTATGCTGAATTTTAGGCTGCATTTTAGGGGTTGGCCTAAGCTGTGACTACCAATGTTTAGGGAAACCATCAGGCTGCCATCCCACTTCAGCAGAATGGGGATTTAGCAACAGCCAGAATTTATGACTTCATAAGAATGAATCCGCCTGAGTTCTTCGAGTCAAAGGCAGGTAAGGACCCATAATTTTAATTAGATGAGATGAAAAATATCATCTAGATTATGCACATTACTGATGAGGAGAGTGTAGAGTTGGTATCCTATAGGTTGAAGGATGTAGCGTATAATTGGGTGGTTATATGGAAGAATAGTAGAGATGAGAATGCAACTCCTATGAGTTAGCAGGTATTTTAGGATGTATTTTTAGAAAGTTTTTTTTTCTTGAAATGAGAGAAGCTGAGGTAGAGGAGTTTGTGAACCTAAGGTAGGGATCGATGATAGTGAAGGAGTGCTGCCTTAAGTTTAATTAATTGTCTAAGTATGCCTCTGACACGATGGCTGACCCTAGATCGGGTATAAGTAAATTTGTTACTGGATTATCTAGTTTGGTAGTCAAGGAATATAGGACTACCATGCTTATTAGGGATATGAATCTCTCTAGACTGATTATTCTTGCTTAGTAGATTGAGGTAGAGAAGTTGAAGGGGAGAGAGGGGTAATAAGAAGGCTAGGACCGGGTAGTTTGATTATGGTAAGACAAATTTTGGAGGGGGAAATCATTTGCAGTTTCAAAATCATTTATCTATGCCAGCACCATCTTTAGCCAGTGCTCCCAGCCCCAGGGAGAGGCAGGAGTAGTAGGGTAAGACTTTTATGTATAGATCTCATAATAGTGTAAGTGGAAAACCCAGTTATCCTGTATGTGCTAAGTGTGGTAAGAATTATCTTGATGAGTAGTTGCTAGGAAAAAAAGGCTGTTATGGTTTTGGTAAGTTGGGTCATGGAATCAAAGTGTTCGTATGCTAGGCATGGAAATAAGGATGCTCTTCCCCAGACTCAGGCTGCTATTGCAACAACTCCTTTAGGCCACCCAGTCTCTCATCGGGGTACATTATCCAACACTGGTAGCGGTAGTGCTAGAGTTAGTTTTTTTGCTTTACCATCTAGTCAGGAGCAGCAGAGTTCACCAGATGTTGTTACTGGTATACTTCGTGTCTTTCATCTTGATATTTATGTGTTATTCGATCCCGGGTCAAATCTCTCTTATGTGACCCTACTAGTTGCAGTAAATTTTAAAATAGGTACTAAAAAATTTCCTAAGCCATTCTTAGTTTCTAACCCAGTGGGTGAGTCAGTTGTTTCCAAAAAGTTCTATAGAAAGTGTCCTATGACTGATCAAATCAGCAGAATTAATAAAGTTAGACATGGTCAATTTTGACCTTATTCTTGGCATGGATTGGCTCCATTCCTGTGATGCATCCATAGATTGTCGAACTTGAGTGGTGAAGTTTCAGTTTCTAAATGAGCCAGTCTTTGAGTGGGAAGGTAATTCGGTGTCTCCTAAAAGTCTTTTTATATCCTATCTTAAAGACAAAATTAATCTCAAAAGGGTGTATCTATTATCTAGTTCGAGTCAAAGACACTATGTCTGAGGCTCCAAAGTTCAGTCAGTCTGTGTAGTCAATGACTTTCCTAAAGTTTTTCCTTAAGATTTTCCATGGGTACCTCCCAATAGGGAAATAGAATTTTGTGTTGATCTTCTTCCAGATACTCAACCCATCTTCATTCCTTCATATCATATGGTTCTAGTTGAGCTTAAAAAGTTAAAAGAGTAGCTTAAAGACCTCTTATATAAGGGTTTCATAAGGCCCAATATCTCTACATGGGGCACTCCCATCTTATTTATGCAAAAGAAAGATGGTTCTTTGTGAATGTACATTGACTATTGTCATCTGAATAAATTCATAATAAAAAACAAATATCCTCTCCCTAGGATCAATGACCTATTCGATCAACTCCAAAGTACAAGTTACTTCTCCAAGATAGACCTTAGATCGGATATCATCATCTTAGAGTAAGGGAATGTGATATTCTAAAGACAACTTTCACAACCTGTTATGGTCATTTTGAATTCCTAGTCATGTCCTTCAGACTAACAAATGCCCCAACAGCCTTCATGGACTTGATGAACCGAGTGTTCAACAGTACCTAGACACATTTTTCATAGTCTTTATTGATGATATTCTTGTCTATTCTAGTAGTGAGGATGATCACACAGGCCATCTTAGAATTGTGTTGCAAACTCTTAGATATCACCAATTATTTGCCAAATTCTGCAAATGTGAATTTTTGCTATGGTCAGCAACTTTCCTCAGGCATGTTATTTCCAGTGATGGCATTAGTATTGATCCCCAAAAGATAGAAGCAATAAGAAACTGGCATAGACCTATCTGTCCATTAGACATCAAAAGTTTCTTGGGTTTAGCTGGATATTACAGATGGTTTGTTGAAGGGTTTTTGTCCATTACATCTCCTATGTCTAGATTGACTTAGAAGAAAGTTAAGTTTTAGTGGTTAGATTCCTGTGAGAAGAGTTTTTAGGAGTTGAAGAATCGACTCACTCTGCCCTAGTCTTAGCATTACCTGATGGTACAGATAGATTAATTGTTTATTGTGATGCTTTTAGAGTTAGTCTGGGTTATGTTTTGATGTAGAGAGGTAGAGTTATAGCCTATGCCTCTAGATAGCTTAAGACCCACAGAAAGAATTATCCAACCCATAATCTTGAATTAGCTGTTGTTGTGTTTAGTTTGAAAATCTGGAGGCATTATATTTATGGTACATGTTGATGTTTTTACGGACCATAAACGTTTACAATATGTGTTTATTAATAGGGAGTTAAATCTTCATCAAAGAAGGTGGTTAGAATGGTTGAAAGATTATGATATGAGTGTTTTGTACCATTCAGGAAAGACCAATGTCATGGCAGATGCCCTTAAGATGGTCGATGGCTAGTGTTGCTCATGTGGAGAATGATAAGAGAGAATTAGTTTGAGAAGTTCACAAGTTGGCTAGATTGGGGGTGAGGTTGGTTAACTCAACTTAAGGGAATATTTGGGTTCAGAGTAGTTCAAAATCTTCTCTAGTCTCTGAAGTGAAAGAGAAGCATGATAAGGATTCTAATTTAGTCAAACTGAAAGGGTCGGTTAAAAACCAAAGATAAAGGTTTTCTCCCAAGGGGGCAATGACATATTGAGATACCAGGGTAGATTGTGTATGCTATGTGTTGAAGATTTAAGGCAGAGAATTATGGCAAAAGTGCATGGTGCGCGTTACTCCATTCATCCAGGAGCCACTAAGATGTACCGCGATTTGCGGGAAGTTTAATGGTGAAAGGGTATAAAAAAGATATCGCAGAATTTGTGGCCAAGTGTGCAACTTGTGAATAGGTTAAGATAGAGCACCAAAGACCAGGTGGCTCATTGTTGGAGTTTGGTATTCCCACTTAGAATTGGAAAGAGGTGAACATGGACTTTGTGATACGGCTACCCCATTCGCGTTGTCAGCATGATTCGATTTGGGTTATTGTAGATAGATTGACCAAATCAGCCCACTTTTTTCCAGTGGACATGTCCTACACTGTTGAGGATTAAGCTAAGCTGTATATCAGAGAGTTGGTTAGATTGCACGAAGTTTGCTTTTCCATTATCTCAGATAATGGTACTCAGTTTACCTATCTGTTTTTGAAATCCTTTCAGAAGGGTCTTGGTACCTAAGTTCATCTTAGTTTAACTTTGCATCCGCAGATAGATGGTCAGGCAAAAAGGACTATTCAGACCTTAAAGGACATGTTGAGAGTATGTGTTCTTGACTCCAAAGTCAGTTGGGATGACCACTTTCCGTTGAGAATTTTCCTATAATAAGAGTTACCATTATAGTATTCAGATGGCCCCGTTTGAGGCTCTTTATGAGAGAAGATGTAGGTCACCCATTTGTTTGTTCGAAGTGGGTGAGGCCGATTTGATAGGGCTAGATGTGGTGTTTGAAGCGATGTAGAATGTCCAGATTATTCAAGAGAGATTAAAAATAGCTGAGAGTCATCAGAAATCTTATACAGACATAAGAAAGAGAGATATTAATTTTGAGGTTGATGACCTTTTTTATTTGAAGGTTTCACTTATGAAGGGGGTAAAGAGATTTGGTAAAAAAGGGAAACTTAGTCCCTGATATGTAGGTCCCTACAGGATTTTGAATCGTATGAGAAAGGTAGCATATGAGTTTGAGCTACCTACAGACTTGTCATCAGTTCCCCTAGTGTTCCATGTATCCTTATTCAAAAAGTGCATGGGTGATACAACTGATATAGTTTCTCTAGAAAGCACAGATATTCAGAATAGCCTTTCATACAAAGAACTTCCAGTAGAGATTCTTGATCATCAGATCTGTAGACTAAGAAACAAAGAAGTTCCCTTGGTCAAAGTTTTATGGAGAAATTAGTCTATTGAGGTTGCCACTTGGGAAACAGAAGCAGACATACGAATCAAGTACCCTCACCTCTTCTCCACAAACTCAGATTCAACTGAAGGTAATAGTTTTTCTTAACTCAGTTCTTTTCCAATCTCAATTTCAGCTATATGGCTATATTTATTTCAATTAATGCACTCACAGATTAGTTTAGTAGCTCGTGATGTTTTAGATTCAGTCAGGCAGTTTGTTTTAGTTGTGCATAGCAGTAATAGTGTTAGTTCCTCAGTATCTTTAGTTTAAATAGTATCATTTGAGGAAAAATGATCTCAAGGGGGAGATATTATAATACCCATATTCTTTCCAGTTCAATTCAGCTCAAAAGAGGCATATCAGAGACTTAGGACCTGAAATTTCAGCCAAGTGTTAGAGACTTAGTCTCATTTTTGGCCTCTAATCCGCCTAAAACATACAATTTTAGCCCAAAATAGCATAGATGCTTCATTATTAATCATTTTGTTCTTGAAGAATAAAACCCTAGCTCCAAGAATCAAGAATAATTCCATAAGTCCTACTATAAGAAAGCTTTTAATCCAAAGTTTCGGGTTCAAGAACTTCAAGAAGAAGCTTCAAGAATGCCATTAGAGATTCAAAAGTTCAAGCTTTTAAATTTAATTCATCAAGCAAGGTATGTGGGGTTATGAACAAGGATCGTCTTTCATCCTTGTGCCCAAAACTAGTTTTTAAAGATGAATTTACATGAATTTATATGATTTATAGTTTAGGGTTCATACTCAATTATCATAATTCGAAGATGTTATGTTTCAAGTGATTAAATGTTGAATTGCCTCTCTACTTTTGCATGTTTATGCGTCTGAAGTGATTTTATTTACATTGAGAGTTGAATTTCACTATCTTGACTAGAATTATGCAAGAATTTCAAGATTTTGATTACTGAGCATGACTTTATTATGGTTTGACATGAGTTTGAAACATGGGTTTTAAGCCTCAAGTATAAGTATTGATATTTCAAGATGATGATGTTTTTAAGCATCCATGACTAGCTTAAATTCAGATTTTTTAGAAAATGTTTGATCTTTTGAACCTCAATTAAGTTATAAAATCCACTTTACAATTTTATTACAATTTACAGAAAATAGATTAGTTTTGATTATAGTTTTAAAACATACAGATGCATAATTGGTTTTCCTTATAAACCCTTATGCTAGCTTTTAAAGTGAATTTCCTATAGAATGAGCATACAGATTAAAGGGAGTAGTATTTAGAATCAAGCGAGAAGTGTGGATTTAACACATCCTACTTCCCCAAAACTAGAGCCAACGAAGGTTCAGATTATTAGATTATTCCCATTTATATAGGATGATGGATACAGTTTGTGATCACTTAGATTAGGTTATACTCCTTGGCAAGAATAAGACACCTCTCCCCAACATGAGGTTTTACCATAAGGGAACTAGATGTTGGACACACTGATAGCTCACATAGTATATGTCGATTAGAAGAACCTTTCTTGCAGAATAGTTTTTAAAAAAATTTCCCTACATCCTACAGAACAGATGAGTATAACAGAAAAAATTTTAGAAACTAAATGAAAAGGCTCACGATTTTACCCAAATAATTTTTTATACATGTAACACCCCGTGTCTGTATCCTGGATGTCACACGGTGCTCATAATCTCAAAGGACCACAAGTTAACCTATGAATGGTACCTACGATAATCATTGAATAATAATACTATAAAAAGGAGGAAATTTTTCTAAAACTTCCATAAGGTTCAAAACTGAATCAAATACTGAATACTAAAAATCAATACTGTAACCTGAATATCTGTCTGAAATACTCTAGCTTAAAAAGCCTCTAACTGAACTATCTAAAAGTGGAGTTGTTGGGATAAGCCCCCAACTAACTCCTGCTACTAAAAATATATTAAAACTGAAATAACAACTTTATCCTCGAACTATGAGGACTCACCACTAACTCTGTTGTAGATAATATGGGCTGCTAATTATGGTCAGGAGCCCGTGCATCTGAACCTACGATATAACACATCATAAGACAAAAGGAAGGTATGTGTCAGTACTTTGAATGCATTGGTATGCTAGATAAGGTAAGGCTAAATACATGGGTTCATAGGCATGAAAAATCACTGATTAAATGGCATGAATATAATTGAATAAGAGTACATGTATATCTGAAACTACTGTAGATACAGATTATGCAATGCTATGCACATAACTATGTACACTGTAACTAAAATTTCGGTAACACTGGATAATAAGCTCTAAAAAATGTATGACTGATATTTGAGTTTACTGATACTATATTACTGTTAACTGAGTGACTATTTCTGAAAGTCCCAATTTTATAGAACTGACCTGAGTTCTGTAATGATCTGGGTGACTGTATCTGATAGTCCTGATTCTGAAATGGAATTGAGGTTTTACATTGAGTTTGAAACTGAAACTGTGGGAGTGTTCACCCAACCGATATACCCTGATTATGAACTGAGTTGGGGTCTAACCTGTGATCTATTTTGAAGGGTATTAGCACCTTGCCAAGGGATACTAATAATGGCTATGAGTTAACCTTCTTTGATAGGAAGCCCTTTCATCAATCTTCGCTAGCAGGAAAACTCATACGAGATGTATCAACCCTAGAATGGAAGGAAGACATCTCAACCTATGCTGGCTACGTAGTTCTGTAATGCAGGGATTGCTACTAAGGGTAAAACCCTCTACTGACAGGAATGAACCCATCCCTAGGTTCACTCGGTGCTAATTTATACTCCCAACTAAATAGATATTGAACTGATTTCTAGACTTACTAGTCTTGACTAAACTATTACTAATTGTGCTGTCTATCTGAACTGGACTGAGTTCACTGAGTTCTAATAACTGACTAAATACTCTGAGTTCTATTAACTAGCTGAATGTACTGAGTTCTACTATCTGTCTAAGAACTACTAGATGTGACATTACTGAGACTATTCTGAAACTACTATAAATCTATGTAAACAACTAGATTGTCGGATATTATATACCCCAAAGACTCGATTGCATAAATTGTAAAACATAGAATAATCTTGAAACATGGTAGCTAGACACTTTGTCACAATTCATTCATTGATGTATTTTAGCAAACACTTGCATGGCATAAACTTGTATACATGCTAACATGATATGATTTCATTACTCAACTCGCATGAACAATTCAACAAATTCTTGGGCAACATAATTTAGAAACATGACAATACAATAACATGCAAGCATCATGATCAAAATCTCAAACTCACAAATTCAAGGGCTTTTAACATGAAACCATAAAACAACGCACACATGCTATTTGTTTCTCAAGAAACTTGCAATTAATCATGGATTATAAAACCAACTACATTATAATCATGAATACAATCAAATTTAACATGAAATTCATGAAAAGAAATCAACTTGTAATTTGAAAAGGGTTCTTGAACTCCAACGGTGGAAAGAAACCCTTAGATGAACACCTAACATAACTTGCTACTTGAATTCGTGAAGATTGATGGTGAATTTTTTGAATCTTGATCTTGACTTAATGGACTAGGGTTTGTTCTTGAGAGAATTTTATTGAATAATGAGAGTATTTTGCCTATTGAGGGATTTAATATCATGTTTTAGGGCTGAATAGAAGTAGGGAAAATGTCCCAAATACCCCTCTGGATGCTAATTTAATTACAGAAAAATGTGTGCAACAATGCGCATAGCGATGTGCCGCATTGATGGTATCAATGCAATGACCAACGCATCGCATCGAGTTTGCATTGATTCACTAGAATTGCACTGAAAGATGGGGAAACATTATCTGTCAATGCGATGGGCGATGCGACATATCGAGATTGCGTCGACCCACTCTTTTGGTCACCTGAATATGACTCAAAAGAGGTTCAAAATTTTTGAAACTCACCCGGAGTGACCTATTGGCATACCTGATCATGATTCAATCCAAGGGTCGATGTTTTAAGGTCATAAGGGTCATAAAATAGGATTGCCAACTTATGAAGGTTAAAATAAATTCTAAGTATAAACACTTGGCTCAAATTTCTAAGTCTAGGACCTTTTTTCAAGCTTTAACGGACTGAGTTACGCTTAGGATTTTGCAGGATCTTACAATATATCTCCTTTAGGAACATTAGTCCTGTAATGAGACTGACTAAGCTAAGATTACCAATAGATTAAATTTATATTTATTGAACATGCATAGCTAAAGCATGATTACATGACTGAAAGTACAAATATACTTAGTTATCATACTGACATGCATAACTGAAGGATGATTGTGCTCTGAAGACATGCCACATGACTGGGTTGTTTCATGAAGGTATACATGATATGAGAATGCTATGCAACTAAACCGATACAGGGTTGTGAAGGAAATCTGAATATGAAGCTGAGTAAATTCAAGGAAAACCTTTACCTTGAGCTAAGTTTGAGTTTGGGAGAAGAGGTGAGAATACTTAGTCCACATATCTACTTTCTCTTCCCAAGTAGCTCCCTCAACGGACTGATTCCGCTAAAGAACTTTGACTAGAGGAACCTTTTTTCCCTTAGTCTGCCACCCTAAAAATTGAGAATTTTGACTGGGATTTCCTCATAAAAGAGGCTATTTTGGACATCAATGACCTCTATCGGGACTACAACTGTTGGGTCACCTATGCACTTCTTTAGAAAAGCAACATGAAACACTAGGTGCATTAAATCTAAGTCTGAAGGCAACTCAAGCTCGTAAGCTACCTTTCCAAAATGGCTGAGAATTTGATACAAAATGACATATCAGGGACTGAGTTTTCCCTTATTTCCAAACTTCTTCACTCCCTTCATAGGAGAGATTTTCAAATACACAAAGTCACCAATCTCAAACTCGAGATCCTTTCTTCACATATCTGTATACGATTTCTATCGGCTCTGAGCTGTCTTAAGCCTTTCCCTGATCAACTGAACATTTTTAAGGCATCAAATACCAAGTTTGGCCCTACCACTATGGCCTCACCCACTTCAAACCAACCAATGAGAGATCTATATCTCCTTCTATAGACTGCCTCAAACGGAGCCATCTCAATGATGGAATGATAACTGTTATAATATGCAAACTCAATCAAGGTAAAGTGGACATCCTAACTACCCTTAAAGTAAATGGCACACACCCTTAACATATCTTCCAAAGTCTGAATGGTCCTTTCTTCTTGACCATCTGTCTAAGGGTGAAAGGCTGTACTGAGGTGAACTTATGTACCAAGACCCTTTTGGAAGGCTTTCCAAAAATAAGAGGTAAAATGGGTACCTCTATCTGAAATAATGGATACTGGGACTTTGTGCAACCTGACCAACTCTTTGACAAAGAGTTTGGCGTATTCCTCGGCTAAATGAGAAGTATGAACTAGTAAGAAGTGATCTAATTTGGTCATCCTGTCTACAATGACCCAAATCGAATCATGCTGGCAACAAGTATGAGGTAAACCCGTCATAAAATCCATGTTCACTTCCTCCCACTTCCATGTGGGAATACTAAACTCCTACATAGATCCACTAGGCTTCTAATGCTCAATCTTAACCTACTAACACGTAGAGCACTTAGCTGCAAACTATGCAATCTCCCTCTTTATCCCACTCCACCAATAGATCTCTCACAAATCACGATACATCTTAGTGGACCCTAGATGAATAGAGTAATGTGCACTATACACTTTTGCAAGAATTTATTGCTTCAATTCATCTACACCTGGAATGTATAGCCCACCCTGGCAATGCAATACACCATCTCCCCCTTGGAATAAAAGCTCTACTTTCTAATCTCTGACTTACTCTTTCAACTTGACTAAACTGGGATCTCTTTCCTATTTTTCCCTTACTTTAGAAACCAGAGATGATTCTGAACTATTCTGTACCCACACACTACCTTCGGCTGAATCAACTAAGCAGACACCTAGTCGAGCAAGCTGATGAACTCCCTGAACTAACTTCTGCTTACCATCCTCCATGTGAGCAACACTACCCATAGACATCCTACTGAGAGCATCAACCACTATATTGTCCTTTCTCGAATGATACAAAACACTCATGTTGCAGTATTTCAACAACTCTAACTATCTTCTCTTATGTAGGTTTAGATCTTTCTAAGAAAATACATACTGCAGGCTCTTGTGGTCTATGAACACATCTACGTGTACCCCATACAAATAATGCCTCCAAATCTGTAAGGAAAATACAACAACTACTAACTCAAGATCATGAGTTGGATAATTCTTTTCATGGGGCTTAAGCTATCTAAAGGCATATGCTATGACCTACCTCTCAGCATCAAAACCCACTCTAAACCCACTCTAGAAGTATCACAATATACCACAAACACGTCTGAGCCATATGGTAAAGTCAAAATTGGGGCTGTAGTGAGTCGAGTTTTTAAGTCTTAAAAACTCTTCTCACAAGAATCTAACCACTGGAACTTGACTTTCTTCTAAGTCAGACTGGATATGAGGGATGCAATGGATGAAAATCCTTCAATAAATCGTCGGTAATAGCTAGCCAAACCCAAAAATCTCTTGATATTTAATGGAGAGAAGTGTCTAGGCCAGTTTCTCACTGCTTTAGTCTTTTAAGGATCAGGTCTAATGCCTTCACTGGAAACTATATGACCAAGGAAAGCTACTGACCTTAAGACAAAATTCCCACTTACTAAATTTGGTAAACAACTGATGGATTCTGAGAGTTTGTAATACTATTCTGAGATGGTCTGCATGATCATGTTCACAACAGAAGTAGACAAGAATGTCATCAATGAAGACTATGATGAACATGTCCAAGTACTGCTTGAACACACGGTTCATCTAGTCTATGAAGGATGCTGATAACGCTCAATCTACAGCTCTTGTAAGAGTATAAAGCGGTCATTGTCAAATATATAACCCAACTGGGTTGGGTATCGATCCCACAGGGAATAGCCAGTCAATAAGTAAGCAAAGATTATTAGACTTTTGGTGAAAGTCTCGTAAAAGGAGGGATTGTAACGTGTAACCAAAATAATAGAGTAAAACCGGAAATTAGTAAAGTAAGAAGAAAAAATGTTTGATACGATGTTAACCAATGAGAATTGAGATTTGGGGTTATGTCCACCTTATGATTTATATGTCTCTATTGGCTATGAGTTATGCGGAATTCAGACATGCATGTGCTTATAGAGAATTGTATTCTATGGTAAATCCAAGCGTCTTTCGACCTAACACAGACTATTTCACTTTAACTCTTTCGAGCTTAAAGCGTATCTAACGGTACAAATTCTCCAAGAGGTTAATCCAGTTACGACACTAACTTTTTAACAGGGGTCGGTGCCCTATTACCTTGACATTATCTCTTTTCCAGACATATAACTTTTCTTTCGAACAAGTTAATGCTATACTGGCGTATTCTATGCGTTTGCAACCACAAGAATTTGCATTGAGATGAAGAGAATAATGATATAAGCAGCATACCATAACCCCAACAGAGAAGTTTAGCTACTCATGAGTGCGATGGAACTCACAATAGACATTATTATTATACCATAATAAAGATATCACGTGTAGTATGGTGTGGTATGGCTTTAGGCGTGAACTCCCTTTCAAAGTAACATTTCTCTTGTTGTGGAATTTAAGAATTGAATAGATGAATAGAAGAAGAATAAAAAGTAGAATTAATGGAAGAATTAGAAGTAGAATGTCTAATTGAAGAATAATGACGTGTGTTAGAATGCATAAAAGCTTCAGCAAAATAGGGTATTTATAATACCTATATCCTATTCCTACTAGGCTACTGCGTACTTATCCTAATCCTAATAAATTACTGCATCATTATCCTAATCCTAATAAGTTACTGCTGATCCACAAAGTCTTGGAAAATGCTGTTTTTGCCCAGGACAGGTTTCCCATGCGTCACTTTTGGTCCTAGGCGTCCAAGCTCTCCTTCCCTTCTTTTGTGAAGCTTCCTTTGGCGTCAAGTTATCCATAAAATGCTGAAATCTGCATCATTTATACCTGAAAACTTGCTAATCACTTTTGTTAGCTCACTTATAGGAAAAAGGACTAAAAGTGCATGAATTATATAATTTGTCCTCAAAACTCAGCTAAAATATGGGTATATTATGGTACTTTAGGCGTGTAAATTCGCCTAACATCAACACCCCACACTTAAAGCTTTGTTCGTCCTCGAACAAAATATCATGTCCATCTAAACATCTACTTAGGGTTTCACAGTAACAACACAAAATAGTCATCAAGACAGGCATAGCAATCATTAACAAAGAGTAGTTTTCTGATCATTACTAGAAACAATTCAACCTCTAATATAGACTCGTGATGATGGTTAATTCGTATTCAAAAGTTAAGGCACAGAGAATCGTACACAACCACCCAAAACTCATCAACCATGTGTGTCTCACAAAAGATATTTCCCATACTCACTCACAAGTACTGCATTTTTCAAAACATGGGTATAAGATTTTCCTTGCTCTCACTCTCACAAAGAGTTCATATGTTGCAACTGATGACCATAGGATTTCCCTTAGTGTAATGCTCCACTAAATATCAGAATGCTAAGCTTAGGATCAAATAGGTCTTTTACAGGTTGTAATGTAGGCTAAGGGACAGGTAGGACTATTTTGGCCAGAAATAGTGACTATGTTCCTAAGCGCTTTAATACATCACATTATGCCATTAACACTTTCTTTCAAACAACCTTTCTACTTTCTTTTAATCTACCACCCCTTCTCACCTCTTTTGTTCTTCAATTTTAAATATAACTAACTTTTTAGTTTTCATCATTTTCCTTTTCATAACACACCTCTATGATAGCAATTCTTTTTTCATAACGAATTCAAGCACCAATACATTCTAAGGCATCACACTCATCCAATTTCCTCTTATTTTGTCACATGACTTTACAATTTAAAGCACTTAGCAATTTGGATCAAATTATGGTCTTGAAAAAATGGATTAGGCTTACATATGAGGTTGTCAAAGAAAAGGCAAAAGGCTCAAAAGGGGTTATCTAGGATGATGTCCATGGGTAGATAAAATGAAGGTAAACAATTATAGGTTGCCCAAGAAATGCCTAAATCATCTCCTAAACTCACACTCTTTATTTCGCTTTACATACATACCAGGCAAGTTCTAGCATCAACCACCAACATAGAATATACTATCATCTCATACACACAAGGCACATGGTTGACTTTATTGACAGCAGTATAGACTCTTGACCCAACGTATGAAGGAATTAAACCACACAATTATCACAGTGAGTCACACTTAGAGCCTAAACATCTCAATAGTAATGATTTTATCACAGACTCTTGTCATAATACCATGCTGCCCATCAGAACAATTTTATGCAAAGTTTGTAAAAAAAAAATTTCCTACAAAAATTAAAACAAACAAACATAAATAAGCAAAACACACATAAATAAGCAAATGCAGATAAGGAAGTATAGCATGCTAATACCAGCACCCCACACTTAGACGGAACACACTGCCCTCAGTGGAAAATAAATACGAAGAACCTGGTTAGTCGGACTCCTCCTCTATGTCTGGGGTCATGCCCCCTTCGTCTGAATCATCATTGGAGTCGTCATCATCAGAATTCTCCTCCACGTCGGTGTCTAGAATTCGTCGATCATCATCGGTTGGCACATCGTCATTAAGAGGTTCCTCAAAGTACACACCTACTCCACACATTTGCCTTGCATGCTCATTCATTGGGTAGTCATAATCCAGCTGTTGGAGCTCTGCAGCAGTTAGAACACGACCTCCGCTCATCATGGTAAATCGAGTCATCCCATAAAGATGGCGAAAGAAACTCTCACCCCGAGCATGTCTCTCAGCAGTAGTAAGGTTGACGCCATGTGTAGATGCAATATCTTTAACCTTTGTGAGGTCAACCTTCTTCGGGTTGTGTGGAAGCTTATGATCAGCCGATTCCTCTTCGATGTCCTCCTTCCTCAATATTGCAGTCAAAAGGTTGCCAAAACTGAAGTGGGACCTCTTGTGTAAACTAGCTTTCCGCATTGTAGATCGAATAATTTCCCCAATGTTGATAAGGACCTTCGTCATCAATGTGTATACCAAGCACACTCTATCTCATGTTATCTTGGTGTACTGTGTCCCTGGAATTAGGCAAGAGTTGACTATGCATAACCATATCCTTGCTTCCCTATTTAAAGGAGCATATGGGAAGGTGTTGTGCCGACCGGTGTCCTTGTGTCTACTCCATCGTGCCATGGATCGTGTTGCACAAAGTGTGTGTCGAATGGCCCTGTATGGAGGTCTATTGTACAGCTCCTTGAGTGGTGATGGATCAACTGAAGGCAAACCTAGAAAGGAGTTGAAGAAATCCGCATTTAGTTGTAAAACTTGGCCCCGAATCTTGACTTCATTCCCTGTGGTTTTCGGTGACCAGTTGGCATAGAATTCTCATGTTAAATCGAGATTGCATTCTCCCATATCTTGGAAGATGAAATCAAGATGTAACGCCATTATCTTGGCCAACATGCGCGGTTCTTTCTTTGCTAGGCTTTCTTTGTGTATCAGGTCCACATGAACATATTTTCTCTCTTTATTGTTCCTATACCACTCCTTTGCTTCCTCCTCGAGGACCCATTTAATTCCGAACATGCGGCGTGGTACTTGCATAGAGGATGATTCTCCTTGCTCTTTTCGTCCTCTTTTCTTGACTTTTTGTGAAGTGGTTTCTTTATCTTTGCCTTGTCTTGCTTTGGGTGCCATTGTACCTGAGATTATAACGATAGTCAAGTTAGTATCATCTCGGTGGATACAATCAATAAACAGGCAGTAGTGGCACCACCCCACACTTAGTTTGTTGGCATCAACTAGTGAAGTGAAAGTGTGTCGATTACTCAGATTTCATCGATATACATTTTAGGTGCTATATTCCAACAATATAATCAGTGCAGTCATACTTCTTGAAATCGTGGCAATACTTTCATGGTTGATATATCTTTTGAGCAAGACTACTCCATAAAGATTGAATCAAGTTTTAGGAATAATCACGATTTCGTATGTTTGTAGTCAACCATGGTTGTCACCTTTATACATAAGTTATTCCAACATGTAAGAGTTATATTGACAAGATTATGCAATGTTCTTGACCATGTCAATTCCGTAAAAGTATGACAGTGCATTAAAATTAAATACAAGTTGGAAACAAGTCAAGATCATTCTTACGTATTCTTTCCCTCACTTAGTTGTATCACAACAAATTAATCACATTCAACTCACCAATACTACTTCAAGATTTAACAATTCATAATAGGCGTAGTAGTGTAGTACTTATGGGATATAAATGAAGAACAAAGAAGTACTTACTTGGTTGATGACCTTGGATGATGTTCTTGCAAAGTAAAAGAGCAAACGGAAAATTTTTGAGAGGATTTGGAGAGGTAGGCGGCGCTTATGCTAGGTTTGCAATGTATTTTTGGTCTAAGACTAAGTCTCTTATTTATAGGGCAAGCTTGGGTCGGGTTTTGACCCATTTAAAATCAGATTTGGAGACAAGAAGTGACCATAGGCGGCGCCTAAGCATAGGCGGCGCCTTTTGCAAAGCATTGTTGAGCATAGGCGGCGCCTATGCCCTGGCATTGTTAGGCATAGGCAGCACCTTTTGCATAGCATATGAGATTCAGAGACAAAAGGCATTGGCATAGGCGGCGCCTATGCTATGGCATACTTGGGCATGGGCGGCGCCTATGCTATGGCACACTAGATTCCGAGAGCTTAGGCCATAGCATAGGCCTTGCCTTGTTCGTGGCCTAGTTTTACATAGGCCTAGCCTTTTTTGTTGCCTATATTTTCATAAGCAATGCCTAATTCATAGCCTTTTGCTTCTTCATTACTAACTTACCACCTTCAACATGCAATACGACCAAATCAAAATTTGGAACCAATCTCCTTGTTTACGCCTCTTGTACCTACACTTGCTCAAAGACAACAAACACGATTAGAATGATGGGTTGCCTCCCATCAAGCGCCTTAGTTTTGGTCGTGGCACGACTCTTCTTTTTTGGATTTTTATTTATCAAAGGCAAACACAAAATAGAACGAAAGAAAGGAAAACATGTAAAACGATGGGTTACCTCTCATCTAGCGCTTGATTTATTATCGCGGCACAACATAGTTACCTCGAGTACTTAGACTTCATCGAGATAAGTGATGGCCATATAATTTATTGAGTCGAGAGGACTGATATAAGGTTTTACTCATTGGCCATTCACCTTGAATACAACACCATTATTGTCTTTCAACTCAACTACTCCAGACGAGTAGACTTGGTTAACTTTGTACGGACCAGACCACTTGGACTTCAACTTACCTGGGAATAGCTTCAATCTGGAATTGAAGAGTAGTACCATATCATCCTTTTGAAAGTTTCGTTGAACAATCCACTGATCATGATACTTTTTCATCCGCTCCTTGTATAGGTCTGATCTTTCATAAGCATGTAGTCGGAATTCATCCATCTTGTTCAGCTGCTCCAATCTCAGAATCATTGCATCATCCCAATTAAAATTCAATCGCTTCAACGCCCATAATGCTTTATGCTCGAGCTCAATGGGTAAGTGACAAGCCTTCCCATAAACTAGTTGGTACGGGGACATGCCAATTGGCATTTTGAATGCAGTCCTATAAGCCCATAGTGCATCGTCCAGCTTCCGAGACCAATCTTTCCTATTAGCATTTACCGTCTTTGCAAGGATTTGCTTGATCTATCGATTGGAAACCTCTACCTGCCCACTAGTTTGTGGGTGATAAGGTGTGGCTACCTTATGTTGCTTGACACCATATTTTGCCAACACGGATTTGAATAGCTTGTTGCAAAAGTGAGATCCTCCGTCGCTTATGATAGTACGTGGTACTCCAAAGCGGGAGAAGATATTCTTCTTCAAGAATGCTATAACACGCTTTCCCTCATTGTCGGCCAACGCTACTGCTTCAACCCATTTTGAAACATAATCTACAGCAACTAGGATGTATTTCATTCCGAATGAATTTACGAATGGACCCATGAAATCAATACCCCATACATCAAAGAGCTTGACTTCAAGAATTTTTGACATGGGCATCTCATGGTGTTTTGAAATCGGACCTTGTCTCTGACATTGGTCGCATCTTCTCACAACTTTGTAGGCATCTCTAAATATCGACGGCCAATAATATCCACTTTGCAATACCTTTCTTGCTGTCCGATTACCTGCGTGATGTCCTCCAACTTGGGAAGTATGACATGCTGCCAATATATTAGGCACCTCTACATGGGATATGCATCGCCGGATAACACCATCCGCGCATCGTCGAAACAAATATGGCTCATGCCAAAAGTAGTGTTTTACATCATGCATAAACTTCCTCTTTTGATGGAAAGATAAATTTGCAGGTATGACATTACTTACCACAAAATTTGCAAAGTCGGCATACCATGGTAACTTTTCCATTATCGTGGCTAAGATCTCCTCCTCAGGGAATGCATCATCAATCTCAATTTCAGGCTGCGCCATATGCTCGTTGTCAGCCACTTGGTTCTCGCAACCCCTTCTATCTTTTACCTCGAAATCAAATTCTTGCAGCAATAATACCCATCGAATTAGCCTCGGCTTTGCGTCCTTCTTCGTCATTAGGTATTTCAGAGCTGCATGGTCTGTATGAACGATCACTTTAGTTCCCAACAAGTAAGCACGAAACTTCTCAAAAGCATACACAACCGCTAGGAGCTCTTGTTCTGTGACAGTATAGTTCTTTTGGGCTTCGTTCAGGACCTTGCTCGCATAATATATAGGATGGAATAACTTTTCCCTTCTCTGGCCAAGTACAGCGCCCAAAGCTACCCCACTGGCGTCACACATGACTTCAAACGGTAGGGACCAATCTGGAGCTACCATGATAGGAGCTTCAATTAGCTTCCCTTTGAGGCATTTGAATGCCTTCAAATAATCTCCATTGAAGTCAAACTTTGCATCTTTCTCCAAAAGTTTGCATAATGGACTAGCCACTTTGGAGAAGTCTTTGATGAACCGCCGATAGAAACCTACGTGCCCGAGGAAACTACGAACTCCCTTTACGGAAATTAGAGGTGGTAGCTTCTCGATGACTTCAATTTTAGCTTGATCAACCTCAATTCCTTTTTTGGTGATTTTGTGCCCAAGAACAATGCCTTCCTTAACCATAAAGTGGCACTTCTCCCAATTCAGCACTAGGTTGAATTCTACACATCTTTGCAACGCCATACTCAGGTTTACCGAACACGATTCAAACGACTCGCCCACAACTGAAAAATCGTCCATGAATACCTCTAAAGTATCTTCAACCATATCAGAAAAGATGGACATCATACAACGCTGAAAGGTGGCTGGTGCGTTACATAGCCCGAATGGCATACGTTTAAAGGAAAACGTACCATATGGGCATGTGAACGTTGTCTTCTCTTGGTCTTCGGGGGCAATACAAATCTGATTATAGCCAGAATAATCGTCTAAGAAATAAAACCAGCCTTTTCCCGCTAATCGATCGAGCATTTGGTCCATGAATGGCATTGGGAAGTGATCTTTGAGCGTCCATGAATTCAGCTTTCGGTAGTCCATGCATACTCTCCATCCGGTGACCTGTCTGAGTGGAATAAGCTCATTCTTCTCATTCGCTACTACCGTCATGCCTCCTTTCTTGGGAACACAATGTACCGGGCTTACCCATGTACTGTCAGAGATTGGATACACTACCCCCGCATATAACCATTTAATAATTTCTTTCTTCACCACTTCTTGCATAGGTGGATTTAGACGCCTTTGATGCTCAATAGTGGGTGTGTAATTTTCTTCAAGCTGAATCTTGTGTGCACAAATCCCAGGGGGAATACCAATAATATCAGCGATGGTCCAACCAATGGCTCATATATACTTCCGTAGAATAGCAATGAGAGATGCAACTTGCTGCTCACCCAAATCTTCCGCCACAATGACTGGAAGTGTGTTTCCGTTTCCTAAGAATGCATACTTTAAATGGCTAGGCAGATCTTTCAATTCTAACGTGGGTGGCTCTTCAATAGATGGTTTAGCTGGTGGTGTGGGTCGATTTTTGAGATGAAGGTCCAGCTTTTTGAGAGCAGGAGGATATGACACAAATCCTGTTAGAGCATCGATAGTCTCTTCATAATTTTCAGCATCCTTATGCTCAGCAGTCATGAGCACAACCGCCAATGGGTCATCAATAATTTGCTCCTCTTCAAGTAATTCTTTCTCATCATCAAAGTAAACATCAGCCACCGAGAATACGTTCAGCTCTTTGGGTTGCTTCATTGATTTACACACATCAAAGCGAACTACTTCATCATTTATCCGGAATAAAAGCTCATTAGCTCTTAAATCGATAAGCACACTTCCTGTTGCAAGGAAAGGGAGCCCCAAGATTATGGGAACTTCTGAATCTGTCTCACAATCCAAAATAACGAAGTCTGCCGGAAAGATGAATGAAGAAACCTTTACCAATACATCACATAGAATACCAACAGGTCGTTTTACCGACATATCCGCCATTACGAGCTTCATATTGGTTGGAGTAGGATCATCCAACCTCAACTTTTTGTAAATAGATAATGGCATAAAATTGATGCTGGCTCCTAAATCACATAATGCCTTGGCAAAATTTAAAGAACCAACTGTGCGTGGAACAGTGAAAGCACCGGGGTCGGCCTTCTTCTGAACTAGTGATCGGGTAGCAATGCACTGCAATGATGCACAGTATCTTCCAACTCATAGCTTGCTGCCCGCTTCTTTGTCAAAAGATCTTTCATAAATTTCACATACCCAGGCATTTGTTCTAGTGCCTCCACCAGCGGAACATTAATGGTCAGCTGCTTTAACATCGTCATGAATTTGATGAACCTTGTATCATCCGCAATCTTCTTCAATCTTTAGGGAAAAGGTGGTGGTGGAAGTGGGATTGTTTTCTCCAAGACTTTCTTCTCCTCTTGCTTCCGTATTTCAGTCTTTTCAGGCTGTAATATACTCGGTGTGACGTCATGGACGTCGTGGTTGGCTTCTATTGCGCTTTCTCCATTAGCCTTATCATCGTTGTCCGCTACATTGTCGATCACTTGCTTGCCTTTGGATGAAGTTTTCAGCACCTTACCACTTCGAGTAGTAATAGCCATGCATGATCCATCATTCCTTGGATTTTGCACAGTGTCGCTAGGTAAAGTGCCAGCCTTTCTTCGATTGAGTGCTGCAGAAAGTTGGCTCAATTGCTACTCTATTTGCTTTATTGAAGTGGAATGTGAGTCAAACAATTGCTTCATTGAGGACAAATCATTTATTACCTCCGTTACTCCTGCGCTGGTTGCTTCCACTCCTTTCAAAAGTTTAGCCATCATATCTTCCATATTTCCAGAACCAGATGTAGTGGCGTCACGTCTTCCTGGGGGGACATACAAACCACTCTTGTCATTCTTGTTCTTCCAACTATCTTGGTCCTTATTTCCAGATTTATCATAATAGTTCCGACCTTGGTTTCCTTGGGTATTACCTCGGAAACCCCCCTGATTGTTTAAGTAGTTGGCCTCTTCTTCCGAATCAGATGCGTCTCTTCCTTTTGACGCAACAACTTTGACTTTTTCGGTCTTCCCTGATAATAGATGTTTTGTAAAAAGATCCACTTGTGTTTTCAGGTGCGCCATGCATATGGAAGGTCAGACCTATACAAGGAGCGGATAAAAAGGTATCATGATCAGCGGATTGTTCGACGAAACTTCCAAAAGGATGATATGGTACTTCTCTTCAACTCCAGATTGAAGATATTCCAAGGTAAGTTAAAGTCCAAGTGGTCTGGTCCATACAAAGTTATCCAAGTCTACTCGTCTGGAGTAGTTGACTTGGAAGACACCAATGGCGTTATCTTCAAAGTGAATGGCCAACGAGTTAAACCCTATATCGGTCCTCTTGATTCGATAAATTATATGGCCATCACTTATCTCGATGAAGTCTAAGTACTCGAGGTAACTAAGTTGAGCCACGACAATAAATAAGGCGCTAGATGGGAGGCAACCCATCATTTATCGTTTATTGTTCTGTCTTTCTTTCGTTCTAGTACTTGTTTTGCTTTTGATAAATGAAAATCCAAAAATAAGAGTCATGCCATGACTAAAACTAAGGCGCTAGATGGGAGGCAACCCATCGTACTAATCTTTTTCATTGGTTTTGAGCAAATGTAGGTGCAAGAGGTATTCAACGAGGAGATTGGTTTCAAATGACGACTTGGACGATTGCATGGTAAAGGTGGTAAGTTTGGAATTAAGATGCATAAGGCTATGGATTGAGCATTGCTCATGACAAAATAGGCATCGAGCAAGGCTAGGCCTAGGCAAAACTAGGCCACGAACAGGGCAACGCCTATACTATAGCCTAAGGTCTCGGAATCTAGTGTGCAAAGGCATAGGCGCCGCCCATGCTCAGGTATGCTATAGCATAGGCGCCGCCTATGCTAAAGCATTTGGTCTCAGAATCTCATATGCCATGCTAAAGGCGCCGCCTATGGTCACTAAAAGCATTTCACTAGGCGCCGCCTATGCTAGCAAATGCTTTGCATTAGGCGCCGCCTATACCATGCATAGGCAAAGCTAAAGGCGCCGCCTATGGTAACTTTTTATCTCCAAAACCAATTTTAAATGGGTCGAAACCCGACCCATTCTTTTCCTATATAAAGGGGACTTAGTCTTGAAACATAAACACCTTGGAAACTTGACCTAGGCGCCGCACATACTCTCCAAAACATCTCAAAATTTTTCTTTTTGCTCTCCCACTTCACAAGAACATCTCCAAAGGCTTCAATCACGTAAGTACTCTTTTATTCTTCATCTATTTTTTGTAAGTACTACGTTGCTATGTCTATTATGAATTGCTACATCTTGAAGAAATATTGGTGATGTTAATGTGTTTGAATTGTTGATACAAAACCATGTGAGCGAACATATACGTTAGGATGATCTTAAACTATTTCCGACTTGAATTTGATTTTGATGCATTGTTATACTAATTTCGGACTCGCTATAGTCATGAACATTGCATAACCTTATCACTTGAATACCTACATGTTAGAAGATCCCATTCATCGGGATAAGACTTATAGTTGCCTACCAACATAGGAGGTTGTGATTATTGATAGAAACTATACCAGGATGTAATCCCTATGTAGTAGTCTTGTTATACCCAACATGAAAGTATTGCTAAGGTTGCAAGAAGTGATACATCTCTGATTTTCTCGTCGGAATATAACGCCTAAAATGCATGTCGATGAAGTCTAAGTAATCGACTACTTTCACTTCACTAATTTGTATCAACAACCTAAGTGTGGGGTGGTACCCCTACTGCTTATGTATAGATTGTATATATCGAGCTGATGCTAATAGAAATATTGTTTAAATCTCAGGTACAATGGCACCCAAAGCAAGACAAGATAAGGCTACCACTTCCCAAAAGGGCAAGAAAAGAGGTCGCAAGGACCAAGGAGAATCATCCTCAATGCAATCACCACGCCGCATGTTTGGAATAAAATGGGTTCTTGAGGAGGAAGCCAAGGAATGGTATAGGAACAACAAGGAAGGAAAATACATTCATGTCGACTTGATCAACAAGGACAGCCTAGCGAAGAAGGAGCCGCGCATGTTGGCGAAAATCATGGCACTAAATCTGGATTTCATCTTCCGCGACATGGGAGAATGCAATCTTGATTTGACACGAGAATTTTATGCCAACTGGTCGCAGAAAATCACAGGCAGCGAAGTCAAGATTCGGGGCCAAGTTCTACAACTCAATGCGGATTTGATCAACTCCTTTGTTGGCTTACCTTCAGTCGATCCAGCACCATTCAAAGAGCTGTACAGCAGACCTCCTTATAGAGCAATGCGACACACACTTTGTGGAAGTAGATCCATGGCAAGGTGGAGCAGACATAAAGACACCGGACGACACAACACCTTCCCCTATGCTCCTTTGAATAGGGAAGCAAGAATATGGTTGCGTATTGTAAACTCTGGCCTTATTCATGGGACCCAGTACACTAAAATAACAAGAGATAGAGTATGTTTGGTCTATGCATTGATAACGAATGTCCCTATGAACATTGGGGCAATCATTCATTCTACAATACGGAAGGCCAGACTACACAAGCGATCCCACTTCACCTTTGGGAACCTGTTGACAGCAATCTTGCGGAAGGAGGACATCGAAGAGGAACCAGCTGATCACAAACTCCCACATAACCCGAAGAAGGTTGACCTCACAAAGGTCAAAGATGCTGAAACAACACATGACGTCAACCTTAATACTGCGGAGAGACATGCTCGAGATGAGAGATTCTTCCGTCATCTTTATGGCGAGACACGGTTTACCATGAAGAGCGGAGGTCGTGTTCCAACTGCTGCAGAGCTCCAACAGCTGGACCATGACTATCCAATGAATATGCATGCGAGGGAGATGTGTGGAGTAGGTACATACTTTGAGGAACCTCTTGATGATGATGTGCCGACCGATGATGATCGACGCATGCCAGACTCCGTCATGGAGGAGAATTCTGATGACGACGACTCCTATGATGATTCCGACTAAGGGGGTATGACCCCCGACATAGAGAAGGAGTCCGACTGACCAGGTTCTTCGTATTTATTTTCCACTGAGGGCAGTGTCCCGTTTAAGTGTGGGGTGGTGGTATTTGCATGCTTTACTTCTCTATCCGCATTTGCATTTATTTATGTTTGTTTGCTTAGTTTGTTGTTTTTTTTTCGAAATTGTTTTTTTTTTTCAATTTTTTTAGTAGTAAAATTTTTCTTACTTAGCTTCACATAAAATCATTCTAATAGGCAGCATGAGATTATTTTAAGAGTTTGTGCTAACATCATGACTATTGAGACGTTTAGGCTCTAATTGTGACTCACTATGTGATATTGTGTGGTTCAATTCCTTCATCTGTTGGGGCAAGAGTCTATACTACTCCCAATAAAGTCAACCATGTGCCTTGTGTGTGTGAGATAATAGTATATTCTATGCTTGTGGCTGATGCTAGAACTTTCCTGGTATGTGTGCAAAGCGAAAATAAAGAATGCAAGTTTAGGAGATGATTTAGGCA
Source organism: Capsicum baccatum var. pendulum (assembly GCA_030864225.1). Lineage (NCBI taxonomy): Eukaryota > Viridiplantae > Streptophyta > Magnoliopsida > Solanales > Solanaceae > Capsicum > Capsicum baccatum. Next base: position 235,346,545 of record CM061556.1, on the reverse strand, counting down.
TTTCTTTGGCAACCTATGATTATTTACCTTCATTTATACCTACCCATGGACATCATCCTAGTTAAACCCTTTTGAGCCTTTAAAGCCTATTTTCTTTGACAAACCTCATATGAAAAGCCTAATCCATTTTTTTCAAGACCATAATTTGATCCAAATTCCTAAAGTGCTTTAAAGTGTAAAAGTCATGTGACAAAATAAGAGGAAATTGGGTGAGTATGATGCTTTAAGAATGTATTGGTGTTTGAATGTGTTATGAAAAAGAAAGTTCTATCATAAGAGGTATGTTATGAAAAGAAAAAGGAAAGGAAAACTAAAAAGTTGCTTAAAATTGAAAAACAAAAGAGGAGAAAAAGGTTGGTAGAATAAAAGAAAGTAGAAAGTTTGTTTGAAAGAAAAGTGTTAATGATACAATGTGATGTATTAAAGCGCTTAGGAACATAGTCACTATTTCTGGCCAAAATAGTCCTACCCGTCCCTTAGCCTACATTAAAACCATCAAAAGACCTACTTGATCCTAAGCCTAGCATTCTGACATTTAGTGGAGCATTACACTAAGGGCAAGCCTATGGTCATCAGTTGCTGCATATGAATTCTTTGAGAGAGCGAGAGCAAGGATATTTCTATACCCATGTTTGAAAAATATGCTATACTTGTGAGTGATTATGGGTAATATATTGTGAGACACACATGGTTGATGAGTCTTGGATAGTTGTGTATGATTTTTTGTGCCTTAACTTTTGAGTATGAGTTGACCACCATCACGAGTTTATGTTGGAGGTTGAATTGTTTCTACTAATGATTGGAAAACTACTCTTTGTTGGTAATTGTTGTGCTTGTCTTGACGAATATTTTGAGTTATCGCTGTGAAACCTTAAGTTAATGTTTAGAGGGACATGATATTTTGTTCGAGGACGAACAAAGCTTTAAGTGTGGGGTGTTGATGATAGGCGAATTTACACGCCTATAGTGCTATATTTTACCCATATTTTAGCCTAGTTTTGAGAACAAATTATATATTTCATGCACTTTTAGTCCTTTTTCCTGTAAGTGAGCTAACGAACATGATTAGCAAAGTTTCAGGTATAAATAATGCAGAATTCAGCATTTTATGGATTACTTGACGCCAAAGAAAGCTTCACGAAAGGAGAAAAGGAAGCTTGGACGCCTAAGGACCAAAAGTGACGCCCGAAAAATATGTCCTGGGCAAAAACAACAATTCTGAAGACTTTGGGGACTAGCAGTAACTTAGTAGGATTAGGATAATGATACATTAACCAAGTACAATTGGGTTAAGTATTTCATTAGCTTAGTAGGATTAGGATAATGATACATTAACCTAGTACAATTGGGTTAAGTATTTCATTAGCTTAGTAGGAATAGGATATGGGTATTATAAATACCCTATTTTGCTAGAGATTTTTATCGATTCTTCTACTATTCCTCAACAATTCTTATTCTAGTTTTAATTCATCTTTCTACTTCTTCTTCTATTCATCTATTCTTAATTTCCGCAACAAGAGAAACGTTACTTGCAAGAAATCACACCTAACGCCTACCATACTTGTGCTACACGAAATTCTTATTGTGGTATAATAACAATGTCAATTGTGATTTCCTTCGCACTCATTGGTAACTAAACTTCTCTGTTGGGGTTATGGAAGCCGAATGAGATACTATCTATTACTATGAGTTTGTGAGTTCGTGACACGTATGCTGCTTATATCATTATTCTCTTCGTCTTAACCTAAATTCTTCGTGGTTGTAAACGCAAGAATACTCCAGTATAACATTTAACTTGTTCGAAAGAAAGGTTATCTGTCTGGAAAAGAGATAATGTCAAGGTAGTAGGGTCCCATCCCCTATTAAAAAGTTAGTGCCGTAACTGGATTAACCTCTTGGAGAATTCGTACCGTTAGACACGCTTTAAGCTCGAAAGAGTTAAAGTGAAATAATCATTGAATAGGTCGAAAGACGCCTGGATTTACCATCGAATACAATTCTCTATAAGCACATGCATGTCGGAATTCAACACACTCATAGCCAATAGAGACGTATAACTCAGAAGGTGGACATAACCCCAACTCCTCAATTCTCATTGTTTACAACTTAATAACTATTATTTCTTTTTACTTTGCTATTTTTAGTTTTTATTTTATATTTTGTTTACATTACTTGCACGACAAGATTCCCCCCTTTTACGAGACTTGAACCAAAAGTCTAGTACTTTTTGCGTACTTGTTGACCAAGCTATTCCCTGAGGGATCGATACCCAACCCAGTTGGGTTCTATATTTGCTAACGACCGCTTTACACTCCTTCGAGAGCTGTAGATTGAGTGTTATCAAATAGCCGGTCAATAAGTAAGCAAAGATTATTAGACTTTTGGTGAAAGTCTCGTAAAAGGGGGGATTGTAACGTGTAACCAAAATAATAGAGTAAAACCGGAAATTAGCAAAGTAAGAAGAAAGAATGTTTGATACGATGTTAACCAATGAGAATTGAGAGTTGGGGTTATGTCCACCTTATGAGTTATACGTCTCTATTGGCTATGAGTTATGCGGAATTCAGACATGCATGTGCTTATAGAGAATTGTATTCTATGGTAAATCCAAGCGTCTTTCGACCTAACACAGACTATTTCACTTTAACTCTTTTGAGCTTACAGCGTATCTAACGGTACAAATTCTCCAAGAGGTTAATCCAGTTATGGCACTAACTTTTTAACAGGGGTTGGTGCCCTATTACCTTGACATTATCTCTTTTCCAGACATATAACTTTTCTTTCGAACAAGTTAATGCTATACTGCGTATTCTATGCATTTGCAACCACACGAATTTGCATTAAGATGAAGAGAATAATGATATAAGCAACATACATGTCGCGAATTCACAAACTCATAGCAATAGATAGTATCTCATACGGCTTCCATAACCCCAACAGAGAAGTTTAGCTACTCATGAGTGCGATGGAACTCACAATAGACATTATTATTATACCACAATAAATATATCACGTGTAGTATGGTGTGGTATGGCTTTAGGCGTGAACTCCCTTTCAAAGTAGCATTTCTCTTGTTGTGGAATTTAAGAATTGAATAGATGAAGAATAAAAAGTAGAATTAATGGAAGAATTAGAAGTAGAATGTCTAATTGAAGAATAATGACGTGTGTCAGAATGCATAAAAGCTTCAGCAAAATAGGGTTTTTATAATACCCATATCCTATTCCTACTAGGCTACTGCGTACTTATCCTAATCCTAATAAATTACTGCATCATTATCCTAATCCTAATAAGTTACTGCTGATCCACAAAGTCTTGGAAAATGCTGTTTTTGCCCGGGACAGGTTTCCCATGCGTCACTTTTGGTCCTAGGCATCCAAGCTCTCCTTCCCTTATTTTGTGAAGCTTCTTTTGGCGTCAAGTTATCCATAAAATGCTGAAATCTGCATCATTTATACCTGAAAACTTGCTAATCACATTTGTTAGCTCACTTACAGGAAAAAGGACTAAAAGTGCATGAATTATATAATTTGTCCTGAAAACTTAGCTAAAATATGGGTATATTATGGTACTTTAGGCGTGTAAATTTGCCTAACATCAGATGTTGGAGCATTGGTAAGACCAAATAACATGACTAAGAATTTGAAGTGACCATACCAAGTTCTGAAAGTTGTCTTCAGAATGTAACATTCTCTAACTCTAAGCTGATGATAGCCTAATCTATGGTCTATCTTTGAAAAACCTGGCACCCTAAAGTTGGTCAAATAAGTCGTTGATTCCGGAAAGTGGATACTTTTTCTTAACCGTGACTTTATTTAGATGATGGTAGTCTATACACATTCTAAGAGAACCATCTTTCTTAGCACGAATATAACTGGTGCACCCCAAGGGGATACACTGGGTCTGATGAATCCCTTATCTAGGAGATCCTTCAACTATTCTTTTAACTCTTCATTCTTTATGGTAGGATAGAGATAGGCTGAGTATCTATAAGAAGGTCTATTTTGAAGTTAATTTCCTGCTCGGGAGGGACTCCAAGAAGATCTTTGAGAAACACATCTGGGAATTCACATGCTATTGGAACTGACTCAAAATTAGGGGTCTCTGAACTAAAGTGTTTAAATTGAACGAGATGATAAGCACACCCCTTGGATATCATTTCCTTGCCTTAAGGTAGGAAACAAGTTGACCACTAAGTGCTGAAGTACTACCCCTTCACTTAAGGATAGGTTCATTTGAAAACTGAAAATTAACAATTCTATTTCGGTAGTCAACTGAAGCATAACATGAATAAAGAAAATCCATGTCAAGAATGAAATCAAAATTGTTCATCTCTAATCCTTCTAAGTCTGCTGAAGTGACTTTTTAAGATACCATAACCAAACAGTTCCTGTATACCCACCGGTCTATGATAGATTTACCTACTGGGGTAAAGATTGAGAAGGGCTCTGCTAGGATTTCAGGACTGAAACCAAAGTCAACAACTATATAAGGAGTTACAAAGAACAAAAAAGCTCCTAGATCTAGAGAAGCATAAATATACAAATGATAAACTTGTAATGTACTAGTGACCATATCAGGAGAACGTTCCCGATCCTGTTGGGACTGAAGTACATAAAGCCTGTTTGGACGTTGCCCACTGGTGGCACTGAAAGAGAAACCTTGCTGATTCGGGTGACCAGATTAAGCTGAAGGATAATTATGTTGACTCTACAAACCCATTCGAGGATACTCTATGACCCTGTGGCCTGGCTTTCCACATTTGAAACATACATCACTACCAGCCCTGTAGATACCCTGGTGGTTTCTGCCACACTTCTAGAAAAGGGGATTTGTTCAGGAACTGCTAACACTGCCTTGAGGTTTAGGGCCTGGTGCCCTATAGTTATTGCTGTTTCTAACTTTCAGCACTAGAGCACTGGCTGAGGATGGAGCTGGAACAAAAGATTTTGGGTGAAATTGAGAACGATTTTCACCCTCTACTTAGGCTGAGTGAAGTTGAAGCTACCTGTTCTAGCTCTCTTATTTTCTCTCCCTTTCTCCTTATTCTTAGCCTCCTTAATCTATTCAGCATGGAGCATGAGCCTGGATATGTCCATCTCCTTAATCCACATTACGGTCCTACACTCTTTGACGATACTGTTAGACGTGCAAGAAATAAAATTACATATCTTAGATCTGCTATCTACTACCACATGAGAGGTGTATCTGGATAACTGAGTAAACTTGAGAGAATACTCTTTCACTGTCATATTGCCTGCTTCAGATTAATGAAATCCAAAACTTTCACTTCCCTCAAATCTAGTAGGAAGAACCTATCCAGAAAAGTAGTGGAAAACTCCTTCTATTTTATGGGCCCTGCATCTGTGGTCCTCTCTGCCTTCTCTTTCTTGAACCATGAGTGAGAAATATCCCACAACTGATATGCGGCTAACCCCGTGCTCTTACTCGTAGTCACCCCCATAAAATTTGTGACTTTCTGCACCTGATCAAGGAATTTCTGTGGGTCCTCATTTGACTAAGACCCAGTAAAGGCTGGAGGGTTCATTTGGGTGAAGTTCTAAATTCTAGATGCAACAGTATTGACCATTAGGTTGGCCGGAACAGCAGCTGAGCATTCATTTTGGGCTACCATAAAATGAGCTAGAGTGGTGAAAGCTGCTTTGAATTCTACATGGGAAACATGCTCGTCCAGAGGATCTGGCTGGACGGGCAGAGGTGGTGGCTGATTTCCTGTTCTTCTTCCATTGTTCTTTTTGGGAGGTATGTTCTGTAAATAGAAGGGAAAAATAATTATACTGAGAGTTCAATTGGATTTCATGCTCACTCTCATGATATAAATACTGAAAGAAGGGAAACTTTTCCTAAAATGCCTCATAGACTCTTGTCCATAAGTATGACACGCTACACACCCATGCACAAGACTCTACTAGATGCAACTTTCAGACTTCCTAGGACTCTGTTGAAACCTGGCTATGATACTAAGTTTGTAATACCTGGATTCTGTACCCCGAACGTCACACAGTGCTCATAATCTTGAAGGACCTTAAGCTAACCCATGACTGGTACTTGCTGCAATCACTGAATAGTAATATTATAAAAATACAAAAATTTGGATAAAAATACCATAGGGTTCAAAACTAAATCAACTACTAAAAACTCAAAATCAATACTGTAAACTGAATATCTGTTTGAAATACTCTAGCCTGAAAAGCATCTAACTGAACTATCTAAAATTGGAGTTGATGGAACAAGCCCCCAACTAACTCAGACTACTAAAAATATACTGAAATTGAAATAAAGACTCTATCCTCAAACTATGAAGACTTACCACTAACTCTACTGCTGATAATCTAGGCTGCTAAGACAGTCGGGAGCCCGTGCGTCTGAAGCTATGATATAAGAAATCATAGCACAAAAAAAGGTATGCATCAGTACTTTAAATGTTCTGGTATGCTAGGTGAGGTAAGGCTGAATACATGGGTTCATATGCATGAACAATCACCGACTGAATGGCATGTATATAAATGAATGAGAGTACATGTATATTTAAAACTGCTGTAGATACTGATTATGCAAAATGACTGATATCTGAGTTTACTGATACTGTATTACTGTTAACTGAGTGACTTTTTCTAACAGTCCTAATTCTGTAGAACTGAATTGAGTTCTATACTGAGCTAGGTGACTGTATTTGATAGTCCTAATTCTAAAATTGAATTAAGGTTTTATACTGAGTCTAAAACTAAAACTGTAAGAGTGTCCATCTAATCGTATACCCCAATTATGAACTGAGTTAGGGTCCAACCTGTGACTCAGTTGAAAGGGTGTTAGCATCTTGCCAAGGGATACAAACAATAGCTATTATTTAACCCTCTCTGATAGAAAGCCTTTTCATCAACCCTCACTAGAAGGAAAACTCGTACGAGATGTATCAACCCTAGACTGGCAGGAAGACATCTCAACCTATGCTGGCTACATAGTTGTATAACGCAGGGATTGCTACTAAGGGTCAAACCCCTACTGAAAGGAATGCTCCCATCCCTGGGTTCCCTCGGTGTTGATTCCTACTCCTAACTGAATAGACATTAAATTGATTTCTAGACTATACTAAGCTTGACTAAACTGTTATTGATCATGCTGTCTATCTAAACTGGACTGAGTTCACTGGGTTTTTACAACTTACTGAATACTCTGAGTTATGTTAATTGGCTGAATCTACTGAGTTGTATTATCTGTCTGAGTACTACTGGATGTGACATCACTGAGACTATTCTAAAACTACTGAAAATCTAGGTAAACAGCTATATTGTCGGGTATTATATACCCCCAAGACTTGATTGCATAAATTTTATAACATAGAACAATCTTGAAAGCATGATAGCTAGACACTTTGTCACAATTCATTCATTGAGGCATTTTAGCAAACACTTGCATGGCATAAACTTGTATACATGCTAACATGATATGATTTCATTACTCAACTCGCATGAACAATTCATCAAATACTTGGGCAACATAATTTCTACACAGGACAATATTAGAACATGCAAGCATCATGATCAAAATCCTAAACTCAGAAACTCAAGGGCTTTTAACATGAAACCATATAACAACACACACATGCTATTTGTTTCTCAAAAAACTTACAATTAATAATGGATTATAAACCCAACTACATCATAATCACGAATACAATGAAATTCAACATAAAATTTATGAAAAAAATAAACTTGTAATTTGAAAAGGGTTCTTGATCTTCAAGGGTGGAAGTAAACCCTTGGATGAACACCTAACATACCTTGCTACTTGAATTCATGAAGATTAATGGTGAATTTATTGAATCTTTATCTTGACTTAATGGACTAGGGTTTGTTCTTGAAAGGATTTTAGTGAATAATAAGAGTATTTTGCCTATTGAGGGGTTTAATCTCGTGTTTTAGGATTGAATAGAAGTGGGGAAAATGTCCCAAATACTTCTCTGGAGGCTGATTTAATTATCAAAAAGCATGCCCAGTGATGCGCATACCGACACAATGCGATGACTAACGCGCCGCATCGAGTTTGTGTTGGTTCACTGGAATCACACCGAAAGCTAGGAAAAAATTATCTGTCGATGCGATGGGTGATGCAATGCAATGAGATCGCGTCGACCCATAATTTTGGTCACCTGAATATGATTCAATCGAGGTCTAAAAAATCTGAAACTCACCCGGAGTGACCTATTGGCACACCTGTTCATGATTCAATCCAAGGATCTACATTCTAAGGTCATAAGGGTCATAAAATAGGATCACCAACTTGTAAAGGCTAAAATAAATTCTAAGTGTAAACACTTAGCTGAAATTTGTAAGTATGGGACCTCTTTTCAAGCTTTAACGGACTGAGTTAAGTTTAGGATTTTGTGCGGTATTATAACACAAGTCATTAGTCATGTGATTTCATCTTTAGTTTACAGATGATAAAGGTGATTCCTTTTACACTTAGCCTGTATGATTTGAAAATAAACTTGACTTCAGCCCTACTTATTCTACTAGAAGAAAGAGTAAAAGTACAACTTTTAGAATAGTGTTATGGATCGAAAGATCTATACAGTATGTTTTATTACTAATGGTTTATGATTTTCAGCTTTAAGCTATTCAAGCTAATGTGATCCATTTATATTTAACATGCATTCTTTTATGAGTTTATATGAATATTGAGATATTATTTTACTTGTGCATTCACACCCCACATGATTAGTACATTCCAAAAGTACTGATCCATATACATGTCTATGTGCTACATTATCTCATAATGTAGGTTTAGGTGCTCAGTTCCAGCAGCGTGATTGACCGTGAGCATCTCTATCTACATCCCAACAGTTGGTGAGTCCTCATAGTTCGGGGACCCAGTTATTCAGATTTCCAATTTTTCAAATTAGTTTATTCAGTTATGTCAGACAGTTCAAGTCACCTGGAGTCCTGTCCCAGCGACTTTCTAGTAGTAGCATTAGAGGCTTGTCCGACTATTAGATACTTCTTAAATTTTCAGTGTTGGTTCTTCAGATTTTCTTAGTAGAGTAATTTTAGACTTTATATGTATTTAAACTCAGTTCAGTTCAGATAGTATTATAGTAATTTTGCATACCACATGATTATGTTATCTTTACTTAGGTCATCAGAATGAGTAGCAGGCTTTCAGGGTTAGCTTGGGACTACTTGTAGCTCAGAGCATCATGTGGCATCCCAGAACCCATTTTTGGGGTCTTACAAAAATATACCTTCTAGTCGAGTCATTCCCCTCGACTCCTAGAAGATGAATCTTCTAGGCAATTCATTCCCCTTGACTCCTAGAAGATGTACCTTCTAGTCGAGTCATTTCACTTGACTCCTAGAAGATATACTTTCTAGTCGAGTCACTCCCTTTGACTCCTAGAAAATGCACTTTCTAGTCGAATCATTCCCTTGACTCCTATAAAATGTACTTTCTAGATGAGCCATTCCCCGTGACTCCTATAAGCTGTACTTTCTAGTCGAGTCATTACCCTTGAATCCTAGAAGATGAGCTTTCTAGTCAAGTCATTCCCCTTGACTCCTAAAAGATGTACTTTCTAGTTGATTCATTCCCCTTGACTCCTGTAAAATGTACTTTATAATCGAGTCATTCCCGTTGACTCTTAGAAAATGTACTTTCTACTCGAGTCATTCCTCTTGACTCCTAGAAAATGTACTTACTACTTGAGTCATTTCCCTTGACTCCTAGAAAATATACTTTCTAATCGAGTCATTCCCCTCGACTCCTAGAAGATGTACTTTCTAGTCGAGTTATTCCCCTTAACTCCTAGAAGATGTACTTTCTATTCGAGTCATTCCCCTTGACTCCTAGAAAATATACTTTCTAGTCGAGTCATTACCTTCGTCTTTTAAAAGATGTACCTTCTAGTCAAGTCATTCCCCTTGACTCCTAGAAGATGTACCTTCTAGTCGAGTCATTCCCCTTGACTCCTAGAAGATTTACTTTCTAGTCGAGTCATTCCCTTTGACTCCTAGATAATGAACTTCTAGTCGAATCATTCCCCTTGACTCCTAGAAGATGTACTTTCTAGTCGAGTCATTCTCGTTGACTCCTAGAAAATGCACTTTCTAGTCTAATCATTCCAATTAACCCATAGAAGATGTATTTCCTTGTTTAGGTTTTTCAAGTAGTTATTATGTGACTTTCACAAAAGTCCTCTAATGATAAACTGGATAAAATTTAATTCCTGTTGTTCAGAACTTTACTTTTCTGAAAAGTAGAATCTTTCTTTATCATAATAATTTTTTGTGATAACACTTGTTCTAGTTTTGACATTAAGGTAGGAGTCCACCCAAGAAACAAGGTGAAGAAATTGAAAGTCAAGAAACAAAGTGAAAAAATTGAAAGTCAAACAACAAGGTGAGGAAATTGTAAGTCAAGCAACAAGGTGAAGAAGTTGAAAGTCAGGCAACAAGGTAAAGAAATTAAAAGTCAATAGATTGAAGAAATAGCAAGTCAGGAACCTGCCTGAAGAATAGGGTGAAGAAATTGAAAGGCAAGTAACAAGGAGATAAAATTGCAAGTCAGGAGATCGCCCGGAGAACGAAGTAAGAAAATCGCAAGCCAGGAGCTCGCTTGGAGAATAGGGTGACAAAATAGAAAATCAACATTCAAGAGAAGTTGCGTAGGTAAGACTTTTGTAATTTCATTTTTGTTTTTAACTAGCAATTTTTATCTTTGATGTAATAACAGAGCTGTGGGCCAAAGCCTCGATAGGGCCTTACTTGACTCTCCAACTCGATATAGTCCCTCTCCTTTTCAATCCTTAAACCACATGTGACTTGATCCCAACATAACTTGAGATAGGTACAATGTCCAAAATCAAGAATCAATTGTATTCCTTCTTCTGTTTCCTCCATTTGAATAATGGTCAGGTCAAAATTCGATCTTGTTGTCTACTTTTTTGTCTAAAAACACTTTATATTTACATCCAAAGAGGTGCATGATGTAGACACGTATTTTTGTCCCTCCAAAAATTAATTTTGAAAACACCTTACCATGTATCCTACCCCCATATGATGATCTCTTCTTAAAAAGACAAAAATAATAAAATTTCTAACAAATTAACAACCCACCCTAACTAATTTTGATACCTTACCCCACATATACTCCCCTAGTCTCCCTCACACATTTTACTCATTTTTTACATAACAGCAATACAAAGCAACAATATAAAGAGAGAGAGACACTCCTCTGTTTTCCATACACAATAGGGGATAGACACTCACCTCACAAAAACCTCACATACATACTTGGAGAGGAATACACACACTCACTCACCCCCACAATACACATACACCTCCATACGACTTCCTCACTATAGAGATTACCCCATATACACACCTATACAGACAATACACGTACACATACTTAGGTCTGACGTTTTCTTCAACGAAAGACACTCCACACACATAGATAGCAAAGAGGGGCAAGGAGAAAGTGAAAATTAGAGAGAAATGGGGAGTCAAGCAGCAAAATAGTAAGTGAAATAGAGTGAAAAAAATAAAGGGGGAGAGAGAGGAAAGTCGAGGGTTGAACGAAAAAGGGAGAAATTCGTAGTTGTTGAATTTTCGGCGAGTTCCTCGCTGAAAATCACCAAGAATAAAAGTCAATTAGATACCGCTGCCCCATTCACGATCAAACCATCCTTGGAAACCCACCAAACAACAGTGACTCTAGTTCCAGTTGACCTCACTATAATCTGAGCAACCGCACTCCCAAAATCCCCAAACTCCCAAAATCCCCAAATTCTCTTCTGTTTTGGTTCGCTGGTGAAATCTTACCAGGAAATATTGTTTTGCTGACTGCCACGATCCATCAAAGCTTTGGCGAGTTCGAACCTTACCAAAAATTATAAACCCGACATCCAAATCAGTAAACCCAACATCCAAATCAACAAACCCGACCCATTTCAGTCAATTCTGACGTAACCCAGTCAGAACATGACTAAAAATAGAAAAAATGGGTCAGTCCGGTCGATTGAAAGTTGGTTCAATTATGGTTTTGTCTAATTTTTGAGTTATTAAGGCTTGATTCGAGGTTTCGGGTGCGGTCTCATCTTTCGATCACATACTTTGACACAATAAAAACTTCAATTGAGGTCCAACTCTTCTCTTTCCCTCTTTTTATTTCATTATTTATTATATTCGATGCATTGAATTGAACATGGTGTGCATTGTTATTTATTTTTATTCTGTGATTAATTTTCGTGATTATAGATTATGTGGTGAAATGACACTTTATTTGTGTTTAGAATGGAATTGGGGCAGAAATTAAAAATTGATAAAAAGCAGACATTAGTTGTTTTGTTTCATTGATGCTATTGAATGTGATAATTCCATGATAGGTCGAGCTGGGTAAGCAAACGGTAGGCTCGGGTAGGAAAATTTAGAACTTGTGGATTGTGGAATGCTTGAAATATTTGTTTAGTGGTTTTGTTTACCACATTTGGATTTATTGTACTCATTTGGACGGGGATTGCCTTGAGACACATTGTACTTATTCACCGGGGAATGCCCCGAAGTATCATGGACGCAAAAGAGGCTCGTGATCATGGCCCGAGGCATCGAATAAAGCAAATCTAGGATAGTTTAGGTTTTAATTTCAGCATTTTATTTCGGGTTGTAATAAATTGGACTGGACACTCTTTTGGAGTTTTAATTGTTTGTTTTTGTGGGCTGTGTGTTTTGTTTGATTTATGCATTTTATAGTGTTGTACTAGCCGATATGCTCCACGAAGCGACCGTGGTCGAACTACGGAATAGAGGGGTACCCAACACCTTCCCCTCGATCAACAGAATTTCTTAACCGGAATCTCTGTTCGTGGACCAGTTTTGAAAGAGTCAAAAATTATCATGAACAAGGATTTTCAAAGGTGACTTGACTCACCAGATTATGCCAAGTGGCGACTCTAAATTTTGATTGTTAAAAGTCTTTTTCGGAATAAATTAGTTTCTTTTGTCACTTAATAATAAAACCCATTTCAAACTTGAAATTCATCTTTTTGATTAAAAAAAAAATGTGACACACACTCCAATAGGAAAGCTTAAGTTCCACAGGAATCCTCCATTATTTTTCTACAATAAAAACTGCATCAGCTAGTCTTTCATCACTTGACTTTGAGAAAGATTGACCCTGATATTATTTGAAGTCTTGGTCTTGATTTTTATTTATAAATAAATAAACTTATTGAGAACAAACTTTAACATTTTTCTAAAAGGAACAAATTTCCAATGTTACATTTCACTTTTGCATTTTGTACTATTATTGCACAGCTCCAATAAAATAAAGATAAAAATATCTCACCTTTATATTTTTATTAGGGACCACTTGTGTCAATTCTACTACAGTGTTCATTCCCACAACGCTAAGGCCTAATGCCATATTAAATAGACTAGTTTGCAATATTGAATAATCATGAAGACTACAAGCAATTACAGAATAATGAAAAATTCCATGGAGGGCCACCTATTTTGCTGCCATGGGCCATTCATGACTAGACTTTGCATGAAACGTTCATTTAACCCAAGCAAATGTTTGTTTCTTATATTTTTACCCACTAAATCTCAATTATTGGTCATTTTATATAGGCATAATATATAATTGTACCCTTTAATTTGGCATGAGCTGATATTTACATCCTTGAATTTTGAATCTGCATAAATAAACACTTAAACTTGTATAAAATTAAACAAGTAGACACAGATGTCTTAGGTGGCATCTACATGGCAATTCTCATGAGATTGCCATGTAATACGCAGGCATCTAGTTGTTCAACTTTATACTAGTTCAAGTATCTACTTATACATACTCAAAGTTGGAAGGCATAGATGCCAACCGAGCCAAGTTAAAGGACATGCTTATATATTATGCCTTTTACATAAGATTATGAAAAGGGACTCACATTAAGAGATCTTACGGAGGTAGCTTATCCTACGCAAAAACTTAGTGGCTCAAATTTATAACCTCACAGTGAGCAATTTTGATTTAGCAACAATAATATATTTAATATAATTCCATAAGTAAAATTTGTGACGGATAAAATGTATACAAACTTTACCTCCGTTCGGTAGAAAGATTATTTTCTATATAACCGCACCTCAAAAGAAACACAGAATGTGGCAAATAGAAAGGAAATGCAAATAAGACAAATCTTAAACATATGGAGAGATTTCTAGTTGTCTCAACACTAATTAAAGAAAATAATTTCCTATGACTCCTTAAATTGTGAATAAGAAATGATCCTACAAAAATCTCTCGTGTTTTATTTACTTACTCATCTCTTTTGAAAAAAAAGGTCGTATAACTAAAATAGCAATTAGCATTGATAATAACCACAACCAAAATGGAATCTCCTACCCTCTAGTTATCATTTTTGATAAATTAAAGGAGAAAAGGGACCTTGCACATTTTTGTAGTGATTTGGTTTTAAATCCTTTCACATATATAGGCACGTCCCAAGTTTGAAGAAGCAAAACCTTTCTTTTTCTTCTGAATTATTTTAGACTTGTAATCACTAGTTTAAGGTAAATATCCCTTTATCCGTTCTTATACTATACTTCATTGTTTTAATGTTGCTGTTTAACGTGCCATATTTTTCTTCAATTTTAGTAGCACCAGTCATTTCCTTTACGTCAATTTTCGTGTTACTGGTTATCACTACTTGTTCTTTTCTTATTTGTTCTCAATATGACTTATTCGCTACTGTATTTGATTTACATACTTGATTTTAGATATGCTTACTCAAGCCGAGAGTCAGTCGGAAACAGTCACTCTCTACGTACCTTCACAAGGTAGGGATAAACCTACCCACACATCCCTCCGCAGATCCTACTTGTAAAATTATACTGGATATGTTGTTGCTATTGTTAAACATGTCTTACTTCGTACTCTAATGTAATTAAATCATAGTAACTGTTAAAAAAAGTTATGATACGATATTTATATATGCCAATAGTAGATGTAAAACATGTTCTAGTTTTTCTTTTTTCTTTTAATTGTCATATACTTAGTTCCTCTAAAGGGTTATATATTCATCTACTTAGTTTTTCATGTTATTAGGCGTTTAAGAGCTTTATAGGGGGAGAGACTGCTGGATTTCTAAGTCCTTTGATCAAAATTGTTATCAGAATATCAACTAAGAGTGAGGTAAGAAATCTCGACTCATCTTGAAAAGTTACAATATACTCCGTCCACTTTAATTAGTTTGTCTAATTAAAGACTTTAAACAAAGGTTCTTTAGAAATGGATTGGAAATGAAAGTTGGATTGGAAATGAAAGTAAGACAAACAAATTGAAAGGATGGAGTTTATTTCTTGATGAAGAAATTTCATTTCCCCTGATGTTCGAAAAAAAATCAAGGGCTTTGATCTGGTTCCCCTGAAAAGAAATTTCTTTTCTTTTTCGAAAAAGTTCTTATCAAGGAGTTTATTTCTAAGAAATTTCGCATGTTATATTATCTCACTAGCAGACCTTTTCTATGTTTTCTTCAAGTTACATCAATAGAGAATCTTTGTCATAATTTGATTTAGTTTCCTCGACATTCCCTTGCTATCGAAACGTGTTCAGTTCTGTTACAATGTAACCAGCATGCAGAGTTGATTTCTCAAATGGTCACTCAAGTAATAGTTATTATAATAAAAAGTCACTTTCTACTAAAAGGAAATTAAAATAAAGATGAAATGTGATTTTTGAGATGATAACTATTAACTGAGTTACCGTATAAGAAATCAACACCCAGCATGCATAATTCCAGTATCAGTCTTGCTAAAACTTTGATGCAGAAACCTTCTAATATTTCACCCATGTGTCTAACATTTTTGTTACTTTTATTCTGGACTACTTTCGTTGAGCTGAGGGTCTATCGGGAACGACCTCTCTACCTCTAAGGTAGAGATAAGGTTTGCATACAATCTACCCTTCCTAAACCCCACTTTGTGAGATTATACTAGGTATGTTGTTATTGTTGCTGTTGTGTTGTCTATCAGAAAAAGTGAAATCTGGAATCTGCTAAAAACATCTATTAACATATGCAATTGTCTCAAGTGACATATCATGCATCATTTTATTGATAACTATAACCATATCATTCAGTTCATATAACTTACTAAAAGCTTCAGAGTAGCTTCTTTAGATTTTCAAATTTTATACAACTCTTACATCAAGAATTGACCTTAGACTTGGACATTTCCAGTAATTAAACACTTTGCAACACTTGGAGGGCATATACAATAGTTTGACAGAATACGGAAGAATTTAATCAAGCTAGTGAATGAATCTAGAGAAAATTTTGAGTCGTGGCTAAAGGACCATTTACATGAAAGACCATTACTATACAACTATAAACTCTCTTCTAACATTATCTAATATGGCAGCAAATAATTATCTGTAGATGAAGTAATTACCAATCAGATGACTAATACCAAAAAGAGAAAAACATTTAATTACCTTTGAGCAGGACTCTTATTTTCAGCTTCCTTTAGTGTCTACGAGGACTCATTACATTTTCAATTTTGATAAATTTGCAGCTGAGATATGGGGGAGACAGAATCACAAATACTGTAGCTAACTGTTTCCAACATAATTTAATTCATGGAAAGTAAACTTCAATCACAAATAAAAATATGAAAAAACAACAGTTTTATTGATAAACGATGGGGGTACAAATCTGTTCCTCCCTTATTTTCTCTCTTGATTTTCTCCGTAATTCGAGGACCGTCAGTAGCATATTTCTCGAATGTATGAAGATTTGAATATGAATTTCTCTGTAATTTGAGGGTCGTTAGTGGAATATTTCTCGAATGTAGGAACATTTGGATTTGATCTCCATGAAAGGAGGATTTGTCTTCTTGATGTATTTGATTATCAAGAAGAGAGGGTTTTGATCTTTATGAATATCCCATGAATTTATTGGGACTTTTCAGATCGTTGATCTCTTTGTGGATAACCCGTGAATTTGTGGGATACTGAAGATGCCTCTTTAAAGGGATATTTGCCACTTTATATCGGAGTAATTTAGGGTTTAGGCTGAATAGCCATTAGGCTAGCTTTAGGGTAAAGTAGCCCCAAGAACTCTAACCAAAATTAAATTCTTTTTGTAGAGCCAACAAAATTTCAATGCCTACAAATGTCCCCTACGCCGGAGTGTAGACTTGATGAAACTCAAAGACGAGTCTTGAAGTACCGCTTCCATCTTTACGATCTTGTGGCTACAGATTTGAATATTTGATTTGTGAGAGAAGAGATGAAGGGTAGATTTGGTCCACTGGGCATGCCAATTTGTTTCCAACATAATTTAATTCATGAAAAATAAACTTCAATCACAAATAAAAATATAAAGAAACAACAATTTTATTGATAAACGATGGGGGTACAAATCTGTTCCTCCTTGATTCTACTCTCTTGATTTTCTTCGTAATTCAAGGTCCATCAGTAGCATATTTCTCGAATGTATGAAGATTTGGATATGAATTTCTCCGTAATTCGAGGGCCATTAGTGGCGTGTTTCTCGAATGTAGGAACATTTGGATTTGATCTCCAGGTAGGGAGGTTTTTTCTTCTTAATGTATTTGATTATCAAGAAGGAAGGGTTTTGATCTATAAATATTCCATGAGTTTATTGGGACTTTGAAGATTATTCACATGAATTTGTTGGATACTGGAGATGCCTATTTAAAGGAATATTTGCCCCCTTTGTATAGACGTAATTTAGGGTTTAGGTTGAGTAGCCATTAAGCTAGATTTAGGGTAAAGTAGCCACAAGAACTCTAACCAAAATTGAACTCTTTTTGTAGAGTGCACAAAATTTCAATGTCTACACTAACCTCATCGTAGACTTATCCAAATAAGTGAATATGCATGCTAAATATGCTATTCAATTTGAAAGTAGACTTGTCCAAACAAGTGAATATGCATGCTAAATATGCTATTCAATTTGAAAGTCAGTTTATGGAGATGAAGAGAGAGCTGAGTCTCATGTGTTTGTATATCACAAAGCAAACAGCATGAAAGAAAACAACGAGTCTGTCAAGTCAATCCTATCTGCACTTAATGAACTAATTTATGAAACAGATAATGTGATCACGGATTGCCAAATTTGTGAAGACTATCTGAGGATGAAAGGGAATCCTTCTTTTATATTTCCGTCTCCAAGGGAGATTTCTTACAGATACAACACTGGAAGGAAACTGACAGAACTTAACAAGAAGATGGTGAAAATGCATCAGATGCTGAGGACCTTTGTTGGCCCAATAACTGAACAATCAAGAAGTGACCATAGCAGCAATGGACCGACTAGATGGTCCTCAGACATTATTGATGAATCTAAAATTTTGGGGTTATATAAAGATAAAAGAAAAATCAAAGAATGGATCCTATCTCACAGCAAGTCACTACATCGCGTTGGCATTGTAGGGATGGGTGGTTTGGGTAACACCACAATCGTGCAAAAGATCTACAATGACGTACAAGTGAAAATGAGTTTTGAAAAGAAACTTTGGGTTTCAATATCTCAAACTTATGATGAGATTGACATCATGAAGAGAATTTTGAGACAGCTGAGAGCAGATGATTGTGGAACTGACAAAGGGGACTTGCTAAACAGAATTCATGAAGCGCTTTCACATAAGTCATACCTGGTTGTCATGGATGATGTATGAAGTATTGCTGATGGATGGTGGGATAGGATCTCAAATTGATTACCTAAGTTTATAGAGAACACAATTTGTATTATAATCACATCAAGAAATGAGGATGTCGTCACGAGGATGGGAGCCAGAAAATCAAGAATTCATCGACCGGGATTGCTTGATGATGAAGAGAGTTGGTTGTTGTTTTGCAAATTTGCATTTATTACAACTAGAGGGAAGTGCAATGCTCAACTGGAAAAAGTTGGAAAGGAGATCGTGCGCAAATGTCATGGTCTTCCTCTAGCCATCAAGACTACAGGTGGGATGTTATCATCAAAGTCACATTCACTCGTGGAGTGGATAAGGATATGTGAAATTTTTTAAGAGAAATTGATATAGGATTGTGAAAGCAATATCTCTGTATTGAGGCTTCTTTGCAGCTAAGTTATGATGAGCTTCCTTCTCATCTAAAACAGTGTATATTGTTCTTCTCAATCTATCCAGGCAACCATGAAATTGAGGCGGAACAATTGGTTCGTTGGTGGGTAGGGGAAGGATTAGCTTATGGCGATGGCAAAGAAACTGCAACAAATGTAGCTTATAATTATTTGTCTGAACTGGTAAGTAGGTGCTTGGTTAAAGCTATCCAAAGAAGAAACTTTGATAGCAGAGTTTACAGTTGCAAGATGTATGACATGGTTAGGGACATGAAAATTCTAGTCACAGAAGACGAGAAGTTTTGTAGCTTCAAAAGAGGCAGGCCCATAGCCACCAATAACTCTAGGCAGTTGGGGGCCTCTAAGGACTCAGCTTTCCAGCCCTTGGCTAGGAATTCAAAGCTAAGAGTACTTTTTCTCACTACAACAAAGTCCATTGGCTTTAATAGGAAAATTGCTCTAGCTGAAATCAAGACTCTTAGGGTTTTGGACTTGTCATGTGTCAAGCTAGACAACATCTGTTTACATAATTTATGGTTATGGATCACATCACTAAAGCGACTAGCGTATTTAAACCTTAGAGATGTTGCAAACCTGGAAGAAATTCCAAACTCTGTGAGGAATTTATGGGGCCTCAAAATACTAGTCCTTAGAGAATGCAAGGAACTGAAAAGGCTACCAACATCAATCATAAACACTTGCAAGATTGGAAATTCTTGATGTTAGAGGTTGTCCATCTTTTTCATGCTTACCACAAGGTCTCTCTAGGCTTTCCAATCTTGAAGAGCTATATGGATTCGAGATACCGAGTCCAGCAACAATGGAAGCTTGTCGCCTTAATGAGGTCATGGCACTGACTCAACTTCGAGTACTGCAATTAGACATAATGGATGAAAGCATAATAGAGCAGAAGGACTTGGCTACAATGAAACAACTTCAACTACTAAGGGTCCTATCAATCAACGTAGGGGACAGTAAAAACAAGGACATCATAAGGAAGCTGGATAACTTGTAACCACCAACGCGCATTGAAGAATTATATCTAAAGCACTTCCTTGGAGAAACCACACCAGCATGGATAAACCCCATTTCACTTCCCCAACTACAGTACCTTTGCATTAAAGACTCAAGAGTGCTTAGTCACATGAGCGAAAATTTGTGGGGAGACAACGAGGATAGCTGGAATGTCCAAGGACTATGCTTGAAATTCCTGCCAAGGCTCGCTGAAACATGGGAAACATTCCAAACTGCAATTCCAACCTTCAAATACTTAGAAGTCAGCCACTGCAATTCGCTGATAAATTTCCCATATAATGTTGAGTGTTTAGGATATTGGAGAACGACAGAGGAAGAGCAGGAAAAAAAGGAAGAACAAGACGTGATTTCATGTAACAGAGGCAATGAAGGAGAATTTGGTGTCATCTACTGAAACTATAGGATTCCCAATCTTCAGTGTCAGTACACAATTTTGTATTTCTTTTTCTTGTCTTTTTTTTAGGGGGGGGGGGAGGGGTTTGAATATCAGTTCCCTGTTTGTTGAGTCTTTATTCGAATATAATTTTTATGCAATGGACAGGTAATAATTTGTATTGCTTGCTGATTTGTATGAATGTGAATTATGAAGCTTATGTTTCTGCTCCCGTCCCTACCTTGGTGAATTAACCTAAACAACCATCCACCCAACTATTTAAATTAAAAAAGGCCGGCGCATGTATAGTAATGGGTATGATCTCAACAACCCTATGTTTTTCATCAACTTTCGTTATGACAATCTTTTTTCACAACAAAATGGTTGTTACACAACTACCACAGGACATTTTCATCAGTTCTTGAAAAGCAATTTTCGTAGGGGAAGTACAGTACAACAAGAGCTGCTTCATTGCCCAAGAAGGGACATAGAGGTTAGAAATAATGGAATCTTGGATGGAGAAAATGGTGTAACGAGGAGTGGAAAGGAAAATCTTTAGAGAGATTTGGAGAAGAGTAGCTAAGATATTGAATCCGTGATTTCTAAGAGCTTTAGAAGCGTTGATGGTGAGTTTGTGTTTGTTGAAATGATGAGATGACTTTGAGTGATTGTTGTTGGTTCATTTAGAGTGCATTGTAGAGGTTATTGCTGTGTATGCGAGGAGTATAGAGAGGAGTAAGAAAATAGCACATGGCAACAAGAATTAGCCATTATTAGTTCTGTGTGTAATGTGATTTTGTGTTTTATGAAGATGAAGAGAAGTTGGTTAAAGGAGAGAAGGAATATTTTGTGCGTTTGGTTATGTAATTTGAAAAAGAGAGGATTTTTCCCTCCTAATTACAAATTGTTAGGAAATTAAGATTTATTTAGAAACTCCTAGTTAGAAGATATTTTTTGTAGTAGAAACTCCTAGATATTAGATATTTTTTGTGGAATAGGTTCTTCTAGAATATCCTAGTGTAGTATCTTGAATAAATATCTTGTAGATTTATCAAGATATTCTAGAGTGGTGGAAGAAAAGGACCACTAGATTTTTCTTATAGATGAATCTGGAAGGATATCTAGAATGATCCATACACTAGTATAAATAGGAGGAACATTGTGCATTTGTAATCATCCAAAAAAATTGAAAACACTAAATAAAAGTTTCAGCTTCTCTTTTTTTCACTGTAGTTTTTTTTGTAGCAATTTACAGCTGCATCATTTTCACTGTTTCAAATTGTTTTTCAATCCTTCTTTGCCTTATTCTGACATGGTATCAGAGCTCATTTCTTATAGGATTTGAATTTATTTTTTGTTGATTGGATCATCTTAGTTTTAGCTCCCTTTTCTTGGATCTCTTTGCTAAAAAACATGGAACCAGACAATCAACCACCAACGGATCCTCCGATTTTCTCGGAGGAGAATTATCATATTTGGGCCATTAAATTGAAGGCTTATTTGAAGGCTCTCAACTTGTGGGATGTTTTTGATAGAGAAGAACCTGCTGTCCAACCATTAAGAGACAACCCAACTTTCAATGATATCAAAAAGCATGATGAGTTGGTGACTAGATCTCCAAGAGCTCTCACTTGCATACATTCAAACTATAAATGGAAGTGATGTTTACAAGGATTATGGCATGTGAGACAGCCAAAGAAGCCTGGGATAAGCTAAAGGAAGAGTTTGAAGGCAACAACAGAGTTAAGTCCGTTAAGGTCTTAGATTTGAAGAGGGAGTTTGAGCTCTTGAAGATGAAGGATTCGGATAGTGTGAAAGAATACTTTTCCAAGCAGATCGATATTGTGAACCAAATAAGGATACTTAGTGGAAAGTTTCCAGATCAGAAGATTGTTGAGAAGATCATAGTTAGCCTTCTGGACTACTCTTTCAATAGCTGAGCTGATCTATAAATTGCAAATTCAAGAGCAATGGGAAACTTTGAGTAGTGAAGGGACAATCGAAGATGCCTTTCAAGTAAGTCATAAATTTAAGCAACAAAAGGAAGGCAGAAAAGTCTCTTTAAACCACTCTAGAGAGGTGAAATCTGGTGGATATCAAGGTGAATCTTTGAGGAGAGAAAAATTTCCACCTTGTGGTATTAGTAAGAAGACAAACCACTCGGATAAGAATTGTTGGCAGAAGTCCAAGAAGTCTTTTATTCAATGTAGATACTGCAAAAAGTATGGGTACATTGAGAAGTATTGCCGGCAAAATCAAACTTACAGTGGTCAATCTTCCCAATATGTAAATTTTGTGGAGATCACCAAGTTGAACAAAATAAAGGAGGAGGTATTCATGGCTTCGCACATATCACATATTGATCGATATAATTGGTATATCGATAGTGCGTACACAAGGCATATAGTGATTGATGAAAATCTGTTTGTTAGCCTAGACAGGTCTGATAGGACCAAAGTGAAGGTTGGAGATGGTGCACTAGTGCAAGCTCAAGGAAGAGGATCAGTGAAATTCCCTATGGACGAAGGTATGAAAATCATAAATAATGTTCTTTATGTGCCAAGCCTAACTCAAAACTTGTTAAGTATTGCTCAGTTGCTTCACAATAATTATTCACTTACTTTTAAGGATAAAAAATGTGTCATTCATGATCCTAAAGGTTGTGAAGTAGCTAAAATTAGCATGATTGGTAATTTCTTTCCAATTTAATGCTATTCTACTGAAAGTTGCTCTTTCAATGTTGAAATGAGTGATACTTGGCTTTGGCACAAAAGATTTGGTCATTATAACCTTTGTTCATTGGTGTATATGAGATCCAAGGGTATGGTGCTTGATGTACCCAAAATTGACATGTGCCGAGATGTTTGTGATTCATGTCAATTTGGTAAATTACATAGATGATCCTTTCCTAAAGGATTTCTTTGGAGGGCGAAGAAAAAGCTAGAGTTGGTTAATACAGATATATGTGGACCAATGAGGATGATTTATTTGAGTGGAAATAAATATTTTATTCTCTTTTTAGATGATCTAACTCAAATAACATGGGCCTATTTTCTAAGTAGCAAAGTTCAGGTGTTCTTTGTTTTCAAAGAATTCAAGACTATGGTAGAAAGGGAGAGTTGCTGCCGGTTAAAGTATATCAGGTCAGATAATGGAGCTGAATATACTTCACATCAGTTCGGCAAGTATTGTAAAGATATGGGTATTCAACAAAAATTCACTATTAGCTACACTCACGGGGTTTCTGAGAGGAAGAACAGAACAGTGATGGAGATGGAGAGATGCATGTTGCCAGAAAAAAAGATGCCTAAATATTTTTGGGCTGAGGCAGTCAATATTGCCGTCTATTTGCTGAATTGATTACCAACTAGATCACTCCAAGACACAACGCCATTTGAAGCATAGAAAGGTATAAAGACATCTGCGAGACACTCAAAAGTCTTTGGTTCAGTCTGCTATGCACATGTTCCAGATACTAAAAGAGGCAAATTGGATAATAAGGTAGAACTGTATTTTGTTGGGCTATAGCACAGCTGCAAAAGGGTACAAAGTATATAATGTTCGTACAAAGAAGGTGCTTATCAGTAGAGATCTTACGGTGGATGAGTCTAGCCATTATGATTGGGATCAAGATATTGTTGAAAAGAACTAAGATGGGAGTACTTCAGTTACAACCAAAATCCATAGACAAGTGATATTTCTTACAGTTCTATTGCTGGAGCATAACACCTTTCAAATGTTGAATTGACAACTGATTCTCCAGTTTTGAAGACCAGATCACTAGCTGAAGTTTATGAGAAATGCAATTTTGCTCTTATCAAACCATCTTCCTTTGAAGAAGCATCGGGTCATAAAACTTGGATTTTTACAATGGAGGAGGAGCTTGCCATGATTAATAAAAATAATACTTAGGAGCTGGTTGATAGACCTGACCAAAAGAACATCATTAGTGTTAAATAGGTCTATAGAATGAAGTTCAATCTAGATGGCCCCATCTTCAAACATAAAGCTAGACTCGTAGTTAAATGTTATTCCCAGCAGCCTGGAGTGGGCTTTGGAGATACATTTGCTTCTGTTGCGAGGCATGAAATAGTAAGATTTCTAGTCACTCTTGTAGTACAATACAAGTGAAAAATTTACCATTGAGATGTCAAATCAACATTTCTAAATGGATTTCTTGAAGAAGATATTTATGTTGAACAACCTGAAGGTTTTATAGTTGTAGGCGAAGAAGGCAAGGTGTATAAGCTTAAAAAGGCTCTCTATGGCCTTAAACAAGCTCTGAGAGCTTGGTATAGTAGTTTGGATACTCATTTGCTATCTTAAGGCTTCAACCGGAGCCTAAATAAGCCTACTTTATACTTCAAAAGGTAAGATAATAGAAAGTTAATTGTGATATCTGTTTATGTTGATGATTTGATGATTATATATGAAGATTCTCTTGCTGTTCAAGAAGTAAAAAATGTGATGCTAAAAGTTTTTGAAATGTCTGATCTGGGGGAGATGAAGTTCTTCCTGGGAATGGAAATTTCTCAATCTTCTGAAGGAATTTTCTTTTCCCAAAAGAGGTATGCCCTGAATCTCTTAAAATGGTTCAAGCTTGATAAGTGCAAACCTGTTGCAACTATACTTATTGTGAATAAAAGTTAATGAAGGATGATGGAGAAGAGCGGGCAGATTCAAAACTTTATAAGAGCTTTATTGGAAGCTTGTTGTATCTGACTTCTACTAGGCCAGATGTGATATTTGCAGCTAGTCTACTATCCCGATATATGCAATGTCCTAGCACCAAGCATCTTGGAGCTGCTAAAAGGGTCTTGAGGTATATTAAAGGGATAACTAATTATGTTATTTAGTACCGAAGTGTGGAGAATGGAGTTCTTTTTAGCTATTCAGATAGTGATTGGGGTGGATATTTGGACGATTATAAAAGCACATCTGGTTAATCTTTTTTATTTGGTTTAGGCATTTTTTCTTGGAGCACAACGAAGCAGGATATCGTAGCTCAATCTTCAGCTGAAGCCGAGTATGTGGCTGCTGTATTTGCTATAAATCAAGGAATTTGGCTGAGGAAAATCTTGTTTGAATTGGATCTTTTGCAACAAGAACCAACAGTTCTGTTGGTCTTAGTAAAAATGGTGTATCGATAAATGATGATTTGTTATTGTTTCTATTGAATAAATCTTGCTACTGATATATTTTTTTCAACAGATGAACAATTTGTTGCAGCAGATGAACCATATGTTGTAAAAACAAATCAATTACTCCAACAAATGAGTCATATGTTGCAACAGAAGGGGCATCTATTGCAACAAATGGACTATATGCTGTAACAGATAGATCATCTATTGGAAGAACTCAAGGGTCATGACTTTTCGACCATTTAATTAAAAAAAATATTCATAAATAAATAATATGAAAAAATATGATAAACACAATTTTGTAGCTATTAAATTTAAATAACTAAAATACTAAAAAGGTGAAAAGTTATGACTTTTCACCCTTTTTTTTAATTTAAATCTATTTTTTAATTTAAATAATCGAAAAGTCACAAAGTTTGATTTAATTAAGAGATATAATTATTAAAAAAGAGGTGAACGGTCGTGAATTTTTGGCCAACACACTACACTACTCACTCATTCAATATTGTATAAATATGTCTCCTCAGCTCTATCTCTTGCATCCTGTCTTGCATTAAAATTTCATTCCATCTTCAACCAATTCTCTTTCAAAAATAAATTTCTTGTTCGTCCATTGAGGTATGTTTTATTTTCTTGTTCAAACATGAAATTATTAACATGCATCTATTTTCTAGTTAAGTTTCACTTTTTTTTTTGTTAAACTACTAGTTGGTAGTAGACGTGGTTTAGTATTTTACGTTATTTGTTCATGCATGTTCTAGATATGGCTGATCCGATTTGGTATATGGAAATTCTGCTTGACACCGTGCAAAAACTTGAAAGGCTGTTTCATGAAGTCCAGTGAGAGTTAGGTGACATGAGAGCAAGGGTGCTCTGTGGGATTCGAAGGATGAGGGATCTGCTGCCCAATGGATTTCCGATTGA
This sequence comes from Capsicum baccatum var. pendulum, assembly GCA_030864225.1. Taxonomy (NCBI): domain Eukaryota; kingdom Viridiplantae; phylum Streptophyta; class Magnoliopsida; order Solanales; family Solanaceae; genus Capsicum; species Capsicum baccatum. The sequence goes on along the minus strand of CM061556.1, from coordinate 235,319,952 downwards.
CAATAATAATAATGAGGTTATGTATTTTTTTTATCATATACAATTTATTTTATTGGATCTACCTAATGTTGTAAATATTTTGTGTGTAATGAATGAGAAAAACTATATTTGATCGACTAAGTTTATTCTTATTTTTTTTCCATTCTACCTATTTCTTTTCTTAAGATGTTGAGAGGTGTAGGTTTTTGAGCATTCGGGAGTGGAAAGAATCAATTACAAGAAAGAAAGTGTTTGGTTGAGAGAAAAGTCATAAACTAAAATCAAATAACAACACAAGATTATTTACTATTACAACAAAGTTATTGATATATTGATAATAGATGGCCCATCTGTTGCAACAGATGAGTAATTTATTGGAAATGACCAAGTATATAAAGACATCTATTGTAACAGATTGATCATCTGTCACAACAAATTAGTAATATATTAAAAATGACCAAATGGATAAAGACATCTTTTACAAATGATTGGTCATCTATTGCAACAAATTAGTAATTGTTGAAAATGACCAAACAAATAAAGTCAGATGTTGCAACAGATTGGTCATCTGTTGAAAATGACCAAACAGATAAAGACATTTGTTACAATAGATGACCAATCTATTGCAACATATGTGTATATTTTTTTGATAATTTTCAACAGATGACTCGTCTATTGCAACAGGTTAAATCTGTTGCAATAAATTATACACTTAAATAATCATGTAATTACTATGTGATTAGTTGAAATTGTAATTATTAAATACATTTAGCTATTACTAATAATGACTTAATTTGAATTATTTCAAAAAAATTGGTCAATTAATCACTCTACTCATGACAAACACACTAAGATGATCATGTAATTAATATGATAATAATTGAAACTGTAATTGAATTTATCAATTCATCTTTAATTTTAGTTAAATCAATCTAGTTATTACTGTCTTAATTTGAATCATTTCAAATAAAATTGGTAAATTAACACTCTACTAAAGACGAATACACTTAGATGATCAGGTAATTACTATGATATTAATTAAAATTGTAATTAAACTTATCAATTCATCTTTAATTATATTTAAATTAATTTAGTTATTACTAATAATTTCTTAGTTTTAATTATTTCAAATAAAATTGGTCAATTGATCATTCTACTCAGGACGAATACACTTAGTTGATCATGTAATTATTATAAAATTAATTAAAATTGTGAGTGAACTTATCAATTCATCTTTAATTTAGTTAAAATTAATTTAGTTATTACTAATAATGACTTAATTTGAATCATTTGAATAAAATTAGTCAATTGATCACTCTTCTCGAGACGGATACACTTAGTTGATCATGTAATTATTATGATATTAATTGAAATTGTAAGTGAACTTATCAATTCATATTTAATTTTAGTTATATCAATTTAGTTATTATGAATAATGGCTTAATTTTATCCATTTCAAATAAAATTGGTCAGTTGATCACTCTATTCATGACGAATACATTTAGTTGATCATTTATCTTAGTTGATCATTTAATTACTATGAGATTAATTGAAATTGTAAGTTCATATTTAATTTTAGTTACATCAATTTAGTTATTACTAATAATTACTTTATTTTTTCGTAGAAACTAATATTATGGGACAAATACAATATAAATGTTAAAAATCATAGTATAACAATCTAGATAAATAAAACTAATTTTTAATCTTCTTTTTTAATTCATAATTAATTTCTTTTCCTGATAAAAAACTTTGTTATTTTCACTTATGTTTACAAATTCAAGTTTGGTTTAGGTTTAGGGTTAACCACCATACATGCAGAGATATGCAATCCAAACTCTAAAATACTTGAGTGTCATCTTCCACATCTTCTAGCAATGGGAGAATGAATACCCCGTGTCTCTGTAACACTCCGAGTCTGCACCTCGAATTTCACACAGTGCTCACAAACTCAAAGGACCACAAGCTAACCCATGACTAATATCTGCTGTGAGCACTGAGTAACAATACTGCAATAAGTGCAAAAAAATAGGCTGAAATACCATAAGGTTCAATACCTGAAATACTGATAAAGAATACCAAATGTAATAATAATTTGTACAACTTAATATTGTCTGAAAGTCTAGTATGATAGCCTATATCTATCTGAATAGGGAGTTGATGGGAAAAGTCCCCAACTAACTCCGACTATTGAAATAAACTGCATACTGAAAGAATGAAATGCTATGATAACTTTTTCCTCAAACTATGAGGACTCACCACTAGGATGCTGATAATCTGGGTTGCTAAGTTTGGTCAGGAGCCCATGCGTCTGAACCTATGATATAAAAATATCATAGCACAAAAGAAAAGGTATGCGTTAGTACTTTGAATGTACTGGTATGCTAAGTGAGGTAGGATGATATGCAAGGGTTCATATGCATGAACAATAACTGAATGAATGACATGAATACAACTGAATGAGAGTACATGTACTACTGAAATTGGTGAAACATTATTTATGCAATACTGTTCACATATCTACATAGCTGTGTCTGAGATCATAGTAACACTAGATACTAAGTTCTAATAACTCAATGACTGATATTTGAGTTTACTGATAATTGTATCACTGATAGCTGAGTGACTATTTCTGATAGTCCTAATTCTATAGATATGAAATGACTTCTATACTGAGCTGGATGACTGTGTCTGGCAGTCCTGATTCTGTAGAACTGAATTGAGTTCTATACTAAAACTAAAATTAAACTGTGAGAGGTAATCATCTAACTAACATGCCCCTCTCTAAAATGATTAGGGTCCAACCTGTAACCCTAGCTGGAATGGTGTCAGTACCGTGCCACTGGTAAAGACAAGGGCTGAGTCACCCTCATCTGGAAGGTGCTTTGAACGACAATGGTGGTACCCTCAACTGGCAGGTAGAATACCTCATCAACCCTCAATCAGGTTGATGTCACAACCTATGATGGATACATAGTTCTGGAATGCCAGGACTGCTTCTAAGGATCACACCCTCTACTGGAAGGCGAGTCCGTATCCCTGGGTTCACTCGGTGCTAAATCCTACTCCAAACTGAATAGACATTGAACTAATTTCTAAACTGTTCTAGGCTAGACTGAACTATTACTGATAGTGTTAATTAACTGAACTATACTGAGTTCACTGAGTACTGTAACTGATTGAGTGTTTTGAGTTCTAATTGTTGACTGGATATACTGAGTTCTGTACCGACTGAATGCTACTGTACGTGATATTACTAAAACTATTCTGAACTACTGTGATTCTAGGTAAACATCTAGATTGTTGGGTATTAGATACCCCCAGGACTCAATAACATGCAAAGTAAAGCATAACATGATCTTGAAAAGCATTACAACGTTCATAATTCATTCATAAAGACATTTTATCAAACACTTGTAAGATATAAGCTTGTACTTATGCTAACATGTCATGATTTCCTCATTTAATTCACATGAGAAATTTATCAAACACTTGGGGAACATAATCTGTGCACATAATGCTAATCAACATGTAGGCATCATTATTTTCAATCCCAACTTACAAATTCAAGGGCTTTAACATGAATTCACATAATACTACACACATGTTCAATAAATTTACATGAATCTTGTAATAAATCATGAATTAGAAATCCAATTAACATCATAATCACGAATACATTAATCCCAATATGGAATTCATGAATTCAATAAACTTGATGTTTTACAGGAGTTCCTTGAACTCCAAGGGTGGAAGGAAACTCTTGGATGAACACCTAACATACCTTGGTTGTTAATTCTCTGAAAGTTGTGAAGAATTTCTTGAATCTTGAATTAGAAGCCCTAGAGTTTTGTTTCTTGAGTAGTTTTGAGAATAATGAGTGTTTTATCCCTAAAAATGACTTAATCTCGTATTTTTGGGGCTGAATATGAGTGGAAAATAACCCAAATACCCCTCTACATGCGGGCTTTTGATGACTGAAAGCGTACCCAGTAATGCGCAGATTGACGCATTGTGTTGATGTCATCAACACAATGACCAACGTACCATGTCGAGTTCACCTTGGTTCACTATAATTGCACTAAAAACTGGGGGAAAATTATTTGTCAACGCGATGGGTGACGTGATGCGTTGATATCGCGTCGACCTACTATTTTGGTCACCATAACATGGTTCAATAGAGACTCACTCGAACTGACCTACTGACATTCCTGATCATGAATAAACCTAAAATTTGATAATTTAAGATTATAATGGTCATGAAATAGGATTGCCAATTTAAGAAGGCTAAAATACTTCTAAGTATAAACACTTAGCTGAAATTTCTAAGTCTGGGACCTGTTTTCAAGCTTTAACGGACTGAGTTAATCTTTGAATTTTGCGGGGTCTTACAATATCCCCCCTTGAGAGCATTCATCCTCGAATGAGACTGACTAAGCTAAGAAATACCGATAGACTGAGCTTACACATTGAACATGCATATTTGATGCATGAGTACATGGTTGAAATGATTCATGAATGCATGATTATCATGAAGATGATATGCAATGGTAATGAATACCAAATTGTAACAGTAACTAAACATGGAACTAAGCAAATCTAAGGAAGACAACACTTGAGCTGAGTCTGAGTATGCAGAGAAGAGGTGAGGATACTTGGTCCGCATATTTGATTCTTCTTCCCAAGTAGCTTCCTTAATAGACTAATTCCGCCAAAGAATTTTGACTAGCAGAAGTTCTTTGTTCGTTAGTCTGCAAACCTGATGATCGAGAATTTTGAATGGGATCTCTTCATAAGAGAGGCTATTCTGAACATCTATACCCTCTATAGGGACTACAACTGCTGGGTTACCTATGCACTTCTTTAGCTAGGAGACATGAAACACTGGGTGTATTGAAGCTAAATCCAAAGGCAACTCAAGCTCGTAAGCTACCTTTTTAAAATGGCTGAGAATTCGGTAAGGGACAATATATCGGGGATTGAGTTTCCCCTTCTTTCCAAACCTCTTTACTACCTTCATAGGAGAGATTTTTAAATACACATAATCACCAATCTCAAACTCAAAATCCTTTCTTAACACATCTGCATAAGACTTCTGTTGGCTCTGAGCTGTCCTAAGCCTTTCCCTGATCAACTAAACCTTTTCTAAGGCATCAAATACCATGTTAGGACCTATCACTGCAGCTTCACCCACTTCAAACCAACCAATAGAAGATCTACATCTCCTCTTATAAAGCGCTTCGAACAGAGACATCTGAATGCTGGAATATTAACTGTTGTTATAAGCTAACTCAATCAAAGGAAAGTGGTTATCCCAACTCCCCTTAAAGTCAATGGCACACGCTCATAACATATCTTCCAAAGTCTGAATGGTCCTCTCTGCTTGACAATCTGTCTGAGGATGAAAGGTTATACTTAGGTGAACTTGGTTACCAAGACCCTTTTGGAAGGCTTTCCTAAAGTGAGAGGTGAACTACATACCTCTATCTAAGATGATAGACAATGAAACTCCATGCAATATAACCAACTCTCTAACATAGATCTTGGCATAATCCTCTACTGAATAAGAGGTATAGCTGGTAAGAAATAAGCTGATTTAGTTATCCTATCTACAATGACTCAAATTAAATCATGCTGATAACGAGTATGGGGCAAACCCATCACAAAGTCCATGTTTACTTCCTCCCACTTCCACGTAGGAATAATGAACTCTTACATGGAACCATTAGGTTTCTGGTGCTCAATCTTAACCTGCTAACATGTAGAGCACTTAGCCATAAACTCGGCAATGTCTCTCTTCGTCCCACTGATTAATAGAACTCCCATAAATTGTGGTACATCTTAGTGACCCCTCGATAAATAGAGTAATATGCACTATATGTGTAACACCCCAAATCTGGTACCCAAAATGCTACACGCTACTCATGACCCCGAAGGACCACAAACTAATCCATGTTTTGTATCTGTACTTGTATACTGCATAATATACCATAAAATGCAGAAACATGAATTGAACGTCCATGAGGTTCAAAACTGAATGAACATCTGATAAATAATGTCTGAAAATGGTATAACAATACCAAAGTAAATATGAAATAACTGTCTAACATGCTATAGTCTGAAAGCCTCTAAACTGTCTGAATAAGGAGTTGATGGGACATGTCCCCAACTAACTCCAACTACTAAAATAAACTGAAAACTAAATTAGTAATGAAATCATCATGTCCTCGAAGGATGAGGACTTACTGCTAACTCTAATTGCTGAACTGGGATACTACTAGTTCTCTATAGCTTGTGCTTCTAAACTTATGGTATAAGACACCATAGCACAAATGCGTCAGTACTTTGAATGTACTGGTATGCAAGTGAGGTAGGCTGAATGCAATAGGTTCATATGCATGAACAATACTAACTGACTGACTAACATAAACGTGAGAATACATGCATGCATACGTAAAAGTAACTAAGATCATGCTAGGACTGAATACTGAGTTTTGACTACTGAGTTTTACTAATAACATGGAATTACTAATATATGAAGGACTAATACTATGTTACTGATACATGAATAATTGTGTCTGACAGTTCTGATTATAAAGAACTGGTCTGGTTAACTGTATCTGATAGTCCAGAAAATGAGTACTAATGACATTAGTTTTGATAACTGATATAACTGATAACATGAATGACTGTATCTGACAGTCCTAAATCTGATGGAACTATCTGAGTTTTGTTCTATCTCTAAGTTGACTATATCTAATAGTAGTAAAATCTGAAGAACTATCTGAGTTCTTTTACTGAGGATGAGATAGACTGAAACTATAACTATGGGAAGTGATCATCTAACCGACATACCCCAGAACTAAACTGGTGGGGTCCAACCTGTAACCTCTGCTGGAAGGGTGTCGGTACTGCACTACTAGTAAAGACCTACTGTGAGTATACCTTCTCTAATAGGGAGCTATTCCATCAACGCCTCCTGGTAGGTAACCCAAATGAGATGTATATATGTCCCTAAATGCGTAGGGTGCATCTCAACCTATGCTGGCTATGTAATTCTAGAACTTAGGGATTGCTTCTATGGATCTCAGTCCTATATAACGGGTGAGTCCCCATCCCTAGGCTCGCTCGATGCTGAATCCTACACCCATCTGAAAGACACTGAACTGATTAATTGAGCTAAACTGATACTAGTGGTATTGTTTAGCGGAGCTAAACTAAATTGAATTTACTGAGTTCCATTGACTGGAAAAATATACTGAGTTCTGAGGACTGACTGATAATACTGAAGTTACTGAGACTGACTGGGAATACTGAGGTTATTGATATTTCTGAGTACTGAGATCACTGAGATTACTGAACTACTGAGATTACTGAGATTTATGAGTTTTCCTAAGTAATATGACTGACTGAGTTCTATGGATCATAGCTTGACTGAGAGCATCATGAAAACATGACATGGATCTAGCACACAACTAAATTGTCGGGTTCAAGTACCCCAGGACTCGATGGAAAGAAACTGACATAGCATGACTTAAATGAACACATGACCAATAACACAATTCATATATTAAAGTGCTTCATCAAACATGTGATATACATAAACTTATACAAACATGAGAATTTCATAATATCATGCTAGTTAGGCACTTTTCCTTCATATCGGTATTTAACCAAACACATAATAGGCAAAATATATGTAGACACCATTATACAACAATTACACATCATGATTCAACATCTAATTTCATCATCCTAGGGTTTAAACATAGGTTTACAAGAATATACATTTGTACAAATCAATTCCACGAAACATTAATCCCCCAACATAGATTTGAATTCAATGATCATTCTCAACATAAACAAAATAAACCCAACATGAAGTTCATAAAGAAAATCTAAAATCTTGACTCTAGAAAAGAGATTCTTAGGCTTCATGGATGAAAAGAGTCCATGAATGAACACTATGAATACCTTAATTCATGATTTTGTGAAGATTGACGATGAGACCTTCTTGAATTTGAATCCTTAATAGAAGCCCTAGCTTGTTTTTGAGAGAAACTAGTATATTTCAGGTGAAAAATGACTAAATCACGTGTTTTTGGGTATATATAGGGGTAGGAAATTGACCCTTTTAACCCTGAATGCGTCTTTAATTTCTGAGAAAATTTCTCGATTTTCATCCTTGGCGCGATGCACCACTATCGCGCCAAGTCACTGGAATGTGACAAATAGAAAATTGCATGGTGGCGCGATGTGGAGCTATTACGTTGGCACCTTGTCTGCGACATGGAATTTTGGAGCGATGCGGCACTATCACGGGGAAACACTGGAAATTGACAATTGCCATTTGCGCTATCTCCGCGACGCGCTGAAGGCTCAAGTGATACACTGTCTCACTTAAAGGGCTCTAATTCTTCACCCGGGTGTCAGATTTGGGCAAATTTGGTATCGATGGAAAGCTTATATTATTCGCCACATGACAAAAAGTAAAAATATTGAAAATACCACGTGTAAAAAAAGTGGATTCATCTTTCAAATAAAGATTGTAATATTCTTGGAAAACTTTTCAAGCTAGGAAAAGTATGGGGTATTACAATATATTCTCCTGGAGAAAATTCATCCTCGAATGAGACTGAGTGAGAGGGAAAAAAAATACAAACTAACATAAATACTAAACATGACCGACTAAAACATGATTTCATGACTGATGGATGAATAGAACATACTGAACATGCATATCTGATGCATGACTAGTAAGCTGAATTCATGCATATCTAATGTATGACTAATAATTGACTTATGAATACATGACTGAATATTCTAATGAACTGAATTTTTCACTGTGAGAATGCATGTCTAATGCATAATTACATGCCTAAACTGATATATGAATACATGTCTGAAAATGCAAGGGTACTTAGTAACAAGTTTGTGATGAACACTAAACATAAAACTGAGTAAGACTAAGAAAAAAATGTTATATTAACCAGAAATGCTAATGAACCTAAGATAGTCTTACTAAACATACATAAGCGAAAGCATAAGAACCTAACCGAGTCTGGTCTGATACGTGACATAAGAACTGAACATCATGAACTGAACTAAACCTCTGAATACCTGGCCCACAATTGAGGTTGGGACTTTGAGGGTCAACTTATAAGTACCCTCTAGTCTAAACTGGATTCTTTATGCGAAGAGAACTTAGTTTAAGGCATGAGAGCGTTTAGAAATTATAGGGTATCTCCCCCTTAGGACACTAGGTCCCCAAAAAATATTGGCTTTGTAAAGATATTAAAGACTAAAGCGATGCATAAGGAACCTAGAAACTGAGTCGTGACTGATTAGTTGAGATCTAAAATTAAGGCATGATACATGAACCGAGCTGAGATTGCATCTACATGATTGATTCATCTTAGAATGATTTCATTCATGAAATTTTGGATAATGCGAATAGATGGAAAGATGGAAAACTAAACCGTACAAACTTGTCTGAATGATTGTTAGACTGAAATACTGGCTATTTAAACTAATTCCCTACTGACTTGCTCATTTGATTTAATGACTTATTAATGGTTAGGTACTGGGCAGTAATATTGAATGGTAGTATGAATAACTAGGATAAGAATATGGAGTTTTCATGAATGCGAGAAAGGGACTAATGAGTAACGTGAGATAACTAAGCATGAATTCGTGAAATACTAAATTATCCGAGAACACAAGGCCACACGGATAACATAGTTTAGAAATATTTTGTAGACTAAAGTACTAAAATACTACTAACTAAGTGACTGGTAGCTGTAGATTTGGTCAAGCAAGTCTAGGACTAAACTGAGTTTTTGATCTGATTACTAAACTGAATTTGGTATTATAACTAAAACTTTTACTGAGATTCTAACTGGAACTGAATACTGGGTTCTGATAATTGAGGTTTAGACTGATATTGAAGAACTGAGACTGGATACTGATAACTACTTGGGGAAAGATTGGCATAGGCAAGGATCTAATGCTCAAATAAATACTATATCAACCTCAACAATCGACTAAGGCCTGAGAATGGAATACCAACATTATGGATTTATCAAGAGATTTAAAATGGAGGTATAAATAACATAATCTGAACTTGACTGATCACTAGGAGTAGAGCATGAGTCATGTGGACTGAACATATGGTAAAATATGATATGATTGCTCGAGTCATGAGATGCATGACCTGAGTCTAAAATTTCTGTGTTTATGGAACATGATTCGTAATACCGAACAAACTGAAACTCCTGAATCTAAATAAACATGAACATACAAATAAGAGAAATTATAACTTACCAATGACTACATCAGGAGGACTTTCCTAATCCTATCAAGACTAAAGTGAATTGAGGCTGTTTGGGCATTGCCCAATGATAGTGCAAAAATTGGTACCCTGCTAATTTGAGTGACCAAACTGAGCTAAGGAGCGGCGATGAATCTGATAACCTGAGTAGGGGCAATCTTTGACCTTTTGACCTAACTCACCACATCAAAAATACACACCACTGCTGGCTCTACACATACCTTTATGATGCTTACCACACTCTTCACAAAGCGGATGAGTAAGAATCCTTCTCTCACTACTCTGGGCCTTGGAGCCTGATGCCCCATTCTTACAGTCATTTTTGAACTTTAATAATGAGGCACTAGATAAAGAGTTAACTGGGGCTGAACATTTCTGACATAATTGAGAATGGTTACCATCCTGTGACCCGTGATGAGAAAAACTATAACTAGCTATTCTGACTCTTTTGCTTTCGCTCTCCTTCTTCTTAAGCTTCTACTCTTCAATCTATTGAGTATAGACCATAATCCTAGATATGTCCATGTCACCAATCAACATTGCAATCCTACACTCCTTAACCACTCTATCTGATACCCCTGACATAAACTTACTCATTCTAGATCTATTGTATGCTACTATATGGGGTATACCTGGCTAACCGAATAAACTTAAGGGAGTATTCTTTTATGCTTATTGTACCTTGTCTAATATTGATGAACTCTAACAATTTATCATCCTTTTGCTTTATGGGAAATAATCTATCTAAGAAAGCTGTAACAAACTCTTCCCATTCTAGGGGCTCTGTATCTGTACCCTTGTCTACCTTCCACAGTTTATACCACGTAGAGACTACATCTTGGAATTGATAGGTTCCTAACTCTATGCTCTCACTGGAAGTTACTCTCATGATGTTTGTGACTTTCTGAACTTGATCGAGGAACTTCTAAGGATCCTCTTCAGAGTTGGAACCGGTGAATAAAGGAGGATTCATTCGGGTGAAGTCCCGAATCTTGGCTGCAACAATATTGGACACTGGGTTGGCTGTAATAGCATCTAGCTGTTCATTCTGAGCTGCGACTAAACTGGCTAGAGTAGTAAATATAGTCCTAAATTCTATATGGGAGAGATACTCATCTAGGGGATATGCCTGGACTGGATGAGGTGTTGAGTGACTTGGGTTTCCCCCTTCGTTAGCCGTTTTGGAAGGCATGATCTATAAATTAAGGGAAGAAGCGTATTATATTGAGAGTTTAACTGGAGCTCATGCTTACTGTCATAACATGAATACTGAAAGAAGGGAAACTGTTCCTAAACATCTCATAGCCTCTTGCACATAAGTGTGGTGCACAACACTAAAATATACAAGAATCTACTAGATGCAGCTTTTTAGACTTCCTAGGATACTGTTGAACCTTAGGCTCTAATACTAAGTTTGTAATGCCTCAAATCTAGTATCGAAATGCGACACGGTGCCCATGACCCCAAAGGACCACAAAATAACCCATGACTGATATCTGTACCTGTATACCACATAATATACTATAAAATATGGGAACATAAATTGAATATCCATAAGGTTCAAAATTGAATGATCATCTGATAAACAATGTATGAAAATAGTATAACAATACCAAAGTAAATCTGAAATAATTGTCTAACATGCTATAGTCTGAAAGCCTCTAAACTGTCTGAATAAGGAGTTGATTGGACATGTTCCTAACTATATCTAATTACTGAATTAAACTAAAAACTAAATTAGTAATGAAATCATCATGTCCTCTAAGGATGAGGACTCACTGCTAACTCTGATTACTGAAATGGGATACTACTGGTTCTCTGGAGCTCGTGCTTCTAAACCTATGATATAAGACACCATAGCGCAAATACGTTAGTACTTTGAATGTACTGGTATGCAAGTAAGGTAGGTTGAATGCAATAGGTTCATATGTATGAACAATAATAACTGACTGACTAACATAAACGTTAGAATACTAGCATGCATCGTAACTGTAACTGAGATCATGCTAGGAATGAATACTGAGTTCTGACTACTGATTTTTACTAATAACATGGAATTAATTATATTTGAGGGATTGATACTATGTTACTGATACATGAATAACTATGTATGACAGTTCTAATTATGAAGAACTGGTCTGGTTGACTGTATCTGATAGTCCTAAAGATGAATACTGATGATATGAGTTTTGATAAATGATATAACTGATAACCTAAATGACTGTATCTGACTGTCCTGAATCTGATGGAACTATTCGAGTTCTATTTTATATCTGAGTTGACTATATCTAACAGTCCTGAAGTCTGAAGAACTATCTGAGTTCTTTTACTAAGGCTGAGACTGAGACTGAAACTATAACTGTGGGAAGTGATCATCTAACTGATATCCCCCAAAACTGAACTGTTGGGGGCCAACTTGTAACCCCAGCTAGAAGGGTGTCACGACCCAAACTAGGGCCTGCCATGATGGACATCTCAAACCATGAAGGCCTGAACATCCTATTCTATATGATCTGGTAATCATGCACAATATTTATATCATAAAAGAAAATGCGGAAATATAATATGATATGGAAACATGGTCATTAACTCTGGGTTTCAAGACATAAGAAAGAAAGCTGCAATTCAAAACATTTGAATAAGATCTGACTCAGTCTGTGAAATCTCTACTACATCTCAAAAATATTCTGAAAACTGAGACAAGAACCTTAGTAGACCAAAATCATAACTGATAATAAATGTCTAAAAATAACTTGGCCTTCTGAAATATAGAAGGCTCACCGACTAGATCCTGCACTTCTGTCTGAAGAAATCTACTGCTTATTAGGACCCCTAGACTGTGCCTCAGAACCTGGAAGGTATGGTGGGGTCAATACAGATGTAATGGTATACAGAGCAATCCAAAATAAACCTTTTAATATAAATAAAATAGTTGAGAGCTTGTCATAAAACATCACATTCAATATAAATTCTAAAACACATGGGCATCTTTGATAATCATAAAACTTTTCTGTCAATGCAACCTCTGATCTTTGTATTACTTCTGAGTTAGGTGGCACTCCCCTACAAGTTTGATAATCCACGGGATATATGGTGGTCATGTTCTTTTGAAAAAACCATTCACTATTTCATTATATGTATATTCAACATTTATCTACATGCACAACCCTCTCTTTTGATTCTACAATCATGTTCAAATCATAGTATAAATCAAGACCTTTCATATCATGTTTTTCAAAATAATCCATATCATATGAATAATGGGAAAAATCATACCAAGAGAGGGATTCATTATAATTAATGCTTTCAATTGAATATTCATCCTTAAACACATGCATACATATATATAGAATTTCAAATCAATTTGGGGAAAGGCCTAAAGACCAAAACAATGTCATTAAGACTTCTAAAACATGATTATAAATCATAAATCTAAACCCTTTTCTAAAAATCATGATTTCTATGCCCATGAGATTTTTAGGGAAACCCCATATACCTCTATATTGGAAATAATGAATGATTCTTGAAGCCTACAGTTTAAGGATTCCGAATCTTCAATCAATCTAGAAAAGCCACGGTTAAATCTTCCTAATGTACCCTTAATGAGACAGAATAAAAATATAACTGGTAGCCCGATTTTATGGGTCACCACGATGCGCCACAATCGCGGTGGCTCATAGAAAATTGACGAATGGGATTCTTGGGGTCACCGCGACGCTGAGCCATCATGTTGTGCCACTGGTTAGGACATAGAGCTTCAGCGTGAAATGCCACAATTGTGCTAGGCTACTGAAATTTGACAATTGTTAGATACACCCCTCTGTGATGCGCCAAGCACTAAAATGGTGATGTTTTAAGACTAGGACTTAAATTAGCCATAATTTCTTGCCCGGGTATCGGATTTGGGCGAATCTTAAAGCAACAGAAAGATCATTCAATTTCCCACATGATAAAAATTTAAAATTAGGGAAATTTTTATGTGGTTTAAACTTTACTTACTTTGGAATTAAAAAATGAGACTAAGTCTCTTAAACACCATTCTAGTCATTCAACTCTAAGTGCATATTACCATGAGATAACTCATTGATGATGCGGCGCATAACATTATCCCTCCTTGGGATCATTCATCCCTGAATGATGACATGAAACACAAACAATAATGATTTAAGGTATACTAAGATCATAAAAGAATAAGGTAAGGATTGTACCTTCTATTTTGTCATTAACCGGATCAAACAGGTTTGGGTATCTTGATATCATGTCATCTTTTGATTCTGATGTTGCTTCTGCAACTTTTTGATTTCTCCACAACACCTTAACCGACACTATCTCTTTGTTCCTCAACTTTTGAACTTAGCGATCTAAGATTGCAATAGGTTCCTCTTCATATGTTAATGAGTCTGTCACCTTGATCTCCTTTATATGTAACACTAGGGAATGGTCTCCAATACATTTCTTCAGCATGGATATGTGAAATACTAGATGAACAGAACCAAGATCTACAGGAAACTATAACTCATACGCAACTGCACCTATCCTTCTAAAAAACTGGTATGGTCCTATATAGCGAGGACTCAGCTTATCTTTCTTCCCAAATCGCATAACTCCCTTCATAGGGGAGACTTTTAGAAATATCCAATCACCAACTTCAAATTTTAGCTCCCTTCTTCAGACATCGGCATAGGATTTCTATCTACTTTAGGCTGTCTTAAGTCGTTCTCTAATAATCTTCACGTCCTCCATTGCCTGATGAACAAAATTAGGCCTAAACAACTATGTATCTCCTACTTGGTACCACCCTATTAGCGACCTACATCTTCTCCTATACAGTGCCTCAAAAGGAGCCATCTTAATACTGGTATGATAACTGTTATTATATGTGAACACTATCAATGGCAAGTGATCTACCCAAGTACCTTTTTGTCAATCATGCAGGCCCTTAACATATCCTTAAGGGTCTGAATGGTGCGCTTAGCTTGCCCATCAGTCTGAGGGTGGAATTCAGTACTCAGATTCACTTAGGTACCTAAACCCTCTAAAAATATATCCAGAACTAAGAAGACAATTGTGTACCTCGGTCAGATATGATGGATACAGGTGCTCCATATAAGCGGACTATCTTCTTGATGTATATCTTGACATAGTCATCTTCAGAATAGTTAGTTCTGATGGGCAGAAAGTAGGCTTTCTTGGTCAGTCGATTAACAATCACCAAAATTGAATCATACTAGCTTCGGGACCTCGAAAGTCCCATGATGAAATCCATATTGATCATTTCCCATTTCCACAAAGGAAAGGATATCTCTTGGGATGTACCACTTGGCCTCATATGTTTACTTTAACTTGTTAGTAGTTCAAACACTTGGAAACATAATTATCCACATCACACTTTCTATTATTCCACCAATATAAGGTCTTTAGATCATGGTACATCTTAGTAGATCTTGGGTGAACATCATACCTCGAAGTGTGAGCTTCATCAAGGATTTTTTTTGTAACCCATCTACATTTAACACACATAGTAGACCCTAATATCTCAAAATACCATCACCACCTATTTCAAAAGACATCACCTTCTACTGACCCATATCTTTCTTGATCTGCATTAAGATGGGATCGTCAACCTGCTTCTCTTTATCTTCTGCACAAAGGGAAGATTTAGCTACCTTATGAACAACCACTCCCTATCTTCGGAATCCAAGAGTCGTACTCCTAGATTTTCAAGTCAGTGAATATCCTTCACCATCTCTCTCTTTTCCCTTTCAACATGAGAAAGACTGCCCATAGACAACCTGCTGAGGGCGTCGACTACCATATTTGCCTTGCCAGGATGGTAGTGCAGGCTTATGTCATAATTGTTTAAAAGCTCCAACCAATGCCTTTTCCTGAGGTTTAATTATTTCTGCGAGAAAACATATTGTAAACTCTTATGGTCAGTAAATATATCAATATGTACCCCATAGAGATAATGCTGACAGATTTTAAGTACAAACACCACAGCCGTAAACTCCAAGTCATGGGTGGGGTAATTTCACTTATACATCTTCAAATGACTAGATGCATAGGCCACCACCTTACTGTGCTGCATAAGTACACACCCAAGTCCCACACGGGATGCCTCATAGTACACCACAAACCACTCTGTACCTTTCGAAAGAATCAAAACAGAAGTAGTTGTCAACTTATCGTTTAACTTTCCAAAGCTATTCTCTTAGGAGTCAGGTCACACGAACTTCACCTTTTTCTGAGTCAACTTAGTAAGTGGTGCTGCTATGGAAGAAAAAATCTCTATAAATATTCAGTAATACCCTACCAAACCCAAGAAACTCTAAATATTGGTTGGAGTCATGGGTCTGTTTCATTTTCTCACTGCCTCAATCTTTTGGGGATTAACCTTGATCCCGTCCCTAGACACGATATACCCCAAGAAAGAAATAGATTTAAGCCAGAATTCCTACTTGAAAACTTTTGCATACAACCTATGATCTTTGAGAGTCTAAAGGGTGATTTGGAGGTGATTGGCATGGTCCTTCTCACTCTTGGAATAAATCAGAATATCATCAATGAAAACTATAAAAAATAGATCTAGAAACTGATGGAACACCCTGTTCATAAGATCCATGAAGGCTCCAGGGGCATTATTCAACCCAAAGGCTATGACTAGGAATTCGTAATGACTGTATCTAGTTCAGAAAGGATATGACTAGGAATTCGTAATGACCATATCTGGTTCAGAAAGTTGTTTTGGGAATGTCTGACTCTCTAACTTTCAACTGATGGGATCTCAAATGAAGGTCTATCTTTGAAAAATATTTAGCACCCTAAATTTGGTCGAAGTGATCATCAATCCGAGGAAGAGGATATTTATTTTTAACAGTGACCTTATTTAGCTGGCGATAATCTATGCACAGACGCAGGGAACTATCTTTCTTTCGCACGAAGAGTACAGGTGCACCCCAGGGAGAAACATTGGGACATATAAATACTTATCTAGAAGTTCTGCTAGCTGTTATTACAACTCTTTCAGTTCTGCAGGAGCCATTCTATACGGCGGAATAGAAATAGGACTTGTGTCTGGAAACAAATCAATACCAAAATCTATCTCCCTATCAGGTGGTATTCTCCGAAGATTATCTGGAAACTCATTTACTAAAGGGACTAACTGGAGAGAAAGACTTTCGGTATTAGAATCATTAACCCTAATAAGATGATACAAACAACCTTTGAAGATAAGTTTACGGGCTCTGAGATAAGATATAAAGTTCCTTCTAGGAGCTAAAGAATGACCCTCCCATTTTATTACTGGTTCATTCAGAAAAGAAAACATGACTCTTCGGGTTCTACAATTTAATGTGGCATAGTACGAATGAAGCCAGTCCATCCCTAGGATAGCATCAAAATCAATAATATCTAGGTCTATGAGGTCTACCATGGTATCCTGACCATAAATAGTCACCACACAATTTCTATACACTATCTTAGCCACAATAGAATCACCCACTGGAGTGGAAACAGAGAATGGTTCTAAAATTTCATCGGGCTCAAACGTAAAACTGACTGCCACATAAGGGGTCACATAGGATAAGGTAGACCTGGGATCAAGTAATACATAAGAATCATAGGAAAAAAATTGTAATGTATTGGTGACTACGTCTGGCAAAACTTCCTCCTTCTGGCAGAGTTGGACAATGCATACAGCTGGTTGCGATCACTCCCGAAAGCTGAGATGGTGCCCTTTTAGGGTGGTGGTGGTATGGAATTATTTGTCTTAGATTTAGCACCACCAACACTCCTTCTAGCCGAAGGATAATATCTTTGAAAATGACCCAACTGACCACATAAATAGTATACCAGCAAACCTAACTGACACATCCTTGGATAATGCCTACCGTAGGTCAAACACCGCGGAAACGTATGATGCTGCAGAGCTATGCTACCCTATGATTGGGTATCCTGAGATCTGGATCTATGATTAGTTTGGAAACTCTGAAGTCGTCGGTCTACTAGAGGTCTGGGCACTGGGTCACTGGCTATGGACTGAGCATTTCTCCAATTCTTTTTCTACTGCCATTTCTTTCCCCAATTACCACTCTGTGGTTGACTGTGGTTCTGATCCGCTGTTCTGGCTATCTTTTCCTGTCTATCCTTCTCCCTAGATTCAACTATTCTATTATTACACTCCTTTACCTACTGCATATACACTGACAGCCTAGAGAAGTCTATGCCCCTATTCAGCATATCCCCCTTACATTTAAGCACTAAGTCATCCGAAAGGCCGAACGCAAATTTTCTCATTCAGGCTCTTATATTACCAGCCATCTTCGGAGCATAACACAGTTGGTTAAACTTCATATTGTACTCCTTGACACTCATTTTTCATTTCTTAAGGTTAATAAACTCCTTAGCTTTGACCTCTCTCAACTCAAGTGGAAAAAATCGACTAAGGAAGACTTTCACGAACTCGTCCCACACTGTGGGCTCAACACTTTCACCCTTAGAATCCTTCCACTCATTATACCACTAGTTAACAACTTCTTTAAGCTGGTAAGCTGCCAATTCCTCCCCGTCCACCTCATCTACATGCATCACCTTAATGATCTTCTCCATCTCATCCATAAACTCCTGGGATCCTCTTCTATCTTGGTACCCCAAAATTTAGGCGGGTTCATTCTCATAAACTGACCCACCCTAGTAGCCTCAGATGTGACTGATGTAGACCCAATATCTTCCGACCATTGAGTTTGTATGGCTACCAACCGAGCATGTACATGAACGGACTATCTAAATTTTGCATTCGACACCTCTCTTTCACGAGGATGAGTGAGGTTAGTCCCTATTCGGGGAGCTCTAGGTGCCCTAGGTGGGCTGGTCTGAGTAAGTGGGACTCCTGGAGTGCCATCAATCTCTGAGGTCTGAGCTCTATTTTGGGTCCTCATACCATGAGTGCGACGAACCTTATCTTTCTGTGCATTTTGATCAGTATTACGATGGGGAAGCATGGTTGCTTTTCTAAAATGCAAAAGATCACAGATTAAAGAACAGATTAGAATCCAAAGCACAAAATAAATTACAACAAGGGAAAACATTCCTAAATACCTAGTAGCCTCCTGCTTATAAATGTGGTGCGCTACACTCCTATAAATAAGACTCAATTCGATGCAATTTTGCTGTCACCCTAGGACCATGAACCGTGCTCTGATACCATGTTTATCACAACCCAAACTAAGGCCTGGCCATGACGGACATCCCGAACTATGATGGCCCAGGCGTCCTACTCTATCTTATCTAGTAATCATGCACAACATTCAAATCATAAAAGAAAATGTGGAAATATAATCTAATACAGAAACATGGTCTAGGTTTCAAGAGATAAGAAACAAAATTGTAATTCAAAACATCTGAATAAGCTCTTACTCAGTCTGCAAAATCTCTACTACATCTCAAAACTGTTTTGAAAACTGGGATAAGGCCCCCAGTAAACCAAAACCATAACAGATAATAAATGTCTTAAAATAACTTGTCCTTCTGAAATATAGATGGCTTACCGACTAGACCCTGCACTTCTATCTGAAAAAATCTACTACTTATCAGGACCCCTAGACTGTGCCTCAGAACCTAGAAGGTAAGGGAGGGGGGTCAATACAGATGTACTGGTACACAGAGCAATCCAAAATAAAGATTTTAATATAAATAAAATAGTTGAGAGATAGTCATAAAACATCATATTTGATATAAATTTAAAAACACATGGGCATCTTTGATAATCATAAAACTTTTCGGTCAATGCAACCTCTGATCTTTGTATTACTACTGAGTTAGGTGGCACTCCCTTACAAGTATGATATTCCACGAGTTATATGAAATCCGCCATTGACTCAGCAGGGAAGCCCCCAACCCAAGTGTGCCACAAAGGTTGGAATGTCTTAGTTTGATACGCCATAGGGCACTAGGCTAGCGTATAATAATATACCCGAATTGGCAATTCATGTTTTTCGGAATGAGTTGTCTGAACTCATTCCTTATTAGGGTAACCACCTAAGCACTCTTTATGCCCAGTTTTATTCTGTTTTGAAATATGCATCATTCTAGATTCAAAAATCTAAAAATCTAATTTCAAACTTGCATTCTATTCTGTTCTAAATTAATATGGCATTATCTGAGTTGGTGTCGTCACACCAAGACTTGCAAGTCCTTCTTCTGAGACATAATGCATCATTCATGATTCCTTCATTAAAACTCAATTCATACCACCCAAACATACAAATAGTATAAGAGATTTCTTGTTCCGAAACATAAGTCAAAACTATGCAAGAATTCTTCAAACATATGGTGGTCATGTGCTTTTAGAAAAACCATGCACTCTTTCATTATATGTATATTCAAAATTTATATACATGAACAACCCTCTCTTTTGGTTCCACAATCATGTTCAAATCATAGTATAGATCAAGACCTTTCATATCATGCTTTTCAAAACAATCCATATCATATGAATAATGGAAAAAATTATATCAAGAGAGGGATTCATTATAATTCATGCTCTTAATTGAATATTCATCCTTAAACACATGCATACATATATATAGAATTTCAAATCAATTAGGGGAAAGGCCTAAAGGCCAAAACAATGTCATTGAGACTTCTAAACCATGATTATAAATTATAAATCTTAAACCCTTTTCTTTAAATAATGATTTCTACGTCCAAGAGATTTTTTTGGAAAGCCCCACGTACCTCAATACCAGAAATAATGGATGATTCTTGATGCCTATGATTTTGGGATTTCGAATCTTCAATCAATCTTGAAAAGCCACAGTTAAATCTTGAGTTATTTGGGTTTTTAGTTTGAAACCCTAGAGAGTGTCTTTGAGTAATTTAGATGATTGTGAATGTATTCTGGTGTCTTTAGGATTAATTCCCATGTTTAAGCTGATAAGAGGGTATAAAATACCTAATATATTCTTAATGAGATGGAATAAAAATATAAATGGGAGCCGAATTTTATGGGCCACTGTGATGTGCCACAATCGTGGTGGCTCACTAGAAATTGATGAATGGAATTCTTGGGGTTACCGCGACGTAGAGCCATCGCATTGTCCCACTATTTGGGACTTGGAACTTCAGAGAGATTCTCCACAATCACCCTAGATTACTTGAATTTGACAATTGTTAGATATACTATCTATGTGATGTGCCAAGCACTAAAATGACGGTGTTTTACGACTAGGACTTAAATTAATCATAACTTCTTGCCCGGGTATTGGATTTAGGTGAATCTTATAGTGATGGAAAGCTCATTCAACTTCCCATATGATAAAAATTTAAAATTAGGGAAACTATATGGTTTTTAAACTTTACTCAATTTGGAAGTCAAAAATGAGACTAAGTTTCTTTGACACCATTCTAGTCATATAACTCTAAGAAAATATTACGACGAGCTAATGCATTGATGATGCAGGGCATTACATTATCACCCCTTGGTATCATTCATCCCCAAATAATGATGTGAAAAATAGGCAAGCACGATTTAAGGTATACTATGACCGCAAAAGAATAACGCAAGGATTGTACCTTCTATTTCGTCATTCACCGAATCAAACAGGTTTGGGTATCTTTCTCTCATGTCATCTTACGATTCCCAAGTTGCTTCTTCCACTTTTTGATTTCTCCACAGCATCATAACCGACACTATCTCTTTGCTCCTCAACTTCCAAACTTGGCGATCAAAGATTGTAATAGGTTTCTCTTCATATGCTAATGAGTCTTTCACCTTTATCTCATCTATAGGAAACACTAGGGAATGGTCTCCAATATATTTCTTCAGCATGGATATGTGAAATACCAGATAAACAGAACCAAGATCTACAGGTAACTCTAACTCATACGCAACTGCAACTATCCTCCTCAAAATCAGGTATGGTCCTATATAGCAAGGACTCAACTTAAATTTCTTCCCGAATCACATAAATCCCTTCATAGTGGATACTTTTAAAAATACCCAATCACTAACTTCAAATTCTAGCTTCCTTCTTTTAATATCGGAATAGGATTTCTGTCTACTCTAGCCTTTCTTAAGTCGTTCTCTAATAATCTTCACGTCCTCCATTGCCTGATAAACAAGATCAGTCCCAAACAACTATGTCTCACCCATTTCATACCTCCCTATTGGCGACCTACATCTTCTCCTATATAGTGCCTCAAAAAGAGCCATCTTAAACTAACATAATAACTATTATTATATTCAAACTCTATAAATGGCAAGTGATCTACCCAAGTACCTTTGAAGTCAATCTCGCAATCCCTTAACATATCCTCAAGGGTATGAATGGTGCACTCAGCTTGCCCATAATTCTGAGGGTGGAATATAGTACTTAGATTCACTTGGGTACCTAAACCCCTCTGAAAAGATCTCAAAAACTGAGAAGAAAATTACGTACCTCGGTTAGATATGATGGATAAAGGTGATCCATATAAGTGGACTATTTCCTCAATGTATAACTTGTCATAGTCATCTCCCAAATAGTTAGTTCTGATGTGAAGAAAGTGGGCTAACTTGGTTTGTCGATCTACAATCACCCAAATTGAATCATACTGGCTTCAGGACTTTGAAAGTCCCATGATGAAGTCCATATTGATCATCTCCCATTTCCACAAAGGCAAGTCTATCACTTGAGACGTATCACCTGGATTCATATGTTCTACTTTAACTTGTTGGCAGTTCAAACCCTTGGAAACATAATTACCCACACCACACTTCATATTATTTCACCAATATAAGGTCTTTAGATCATGGTACATCTTAGTAGATCTTGGGTGAACAACATACCTCGAAGTGTGAGCTTCATGAAAGATTCTCTTTCATAACCCATCTTTAACTGGCACGCATAGTCAACCCTGATATCTCAAAATACCATCACCACCTATTTCAAAAGACATCATCCTCTACTGACCCATATCTTTCTTGATCTTTATTAAGATGGTATCTTCAACCTATTTCTATTTAATGTCTGCACAAAGGGTAATTGAAATTACAAAGGTCCTATCTATGCAGCTTCTTTTGGACTTTTGACTTGAGTTTCTGATTCTTTCAAAATTGACAAAAAATCTAATTTATTTTGGATTGAACTTGCGAATAGATTCTTTCTCCCTACAAAATTTGTTGTTGGAGATGAACTCACATATTGACCATGTTTCGTCGGATGAACTCATATATTGACCATGTTCCATCGGTGGTACTTCTGAACCTTGATCTTGAATTTGAAAATCTTTACCCTATTCTTTAGTCGGGCTCCTGACTTACAATTTCTTCACCTTGTTTCTTGTCTTTTAATTTCATCACCCTGTTCTCCAGGTGGGCTCCTGACTTTTTATTTTTAATCTTTTGATTTTGAATTTCCCCGCCCTGTTCTTTGGGCAGGCTCCCGACTTGTAATTTCCTCACTTTATTGACTTTCAATTATTTCACCTTTTGCTTGACTTTCAATCTCATAACCTTGCTGTTTGACTTTCAATGTCATCACCGTATTTTTCAAGCGAGCTCCAGACTTGCTATTTCATCACCCCGTTCTTCAGGCAGGCTCTTGACTTTTAATTTCATTGCCCTGTTCTTCAGGCGGGCTCCCGACTTGTAATTTCATCACCCTGTTCTTCAGGTGGGCTCCTAACTTGTCATTTCTTCACCTATTTCTTCAGGCAGGCTCCTGACTTACAATTTTATTACCCTATTTTTCAGGCGGGCTCCTGAATTGCCATTTCATCTCCTTATTATTCAGGCGGGCTCCTAACTTGCAATTTTATTACCTAGTTCTTCAGGCGGGCTCCTAAATTCCAATTTCATCACCCTGTTCTTCAAGCAGGCTCATGACTTGCCATTTCATCACCCTATTCTTCTGAAGGGCTCCTGAATTGTAATTTTATCACCCTGTTCTTCAAGGGGCTCCTGACATGCCATTTCATTACCCTATTCTTCCGGAGGGTTCTTGACTTGCCATTTCATCACCCTATTTTTTATACGGGCTTCTGACTTTCAATTTCATCACCCTGTTCTTCAAACGGGCTCCTAACTTGCTATTTTATTACCCTGTTCTTCAGGTGGACTCCTGACTTGCAATCTTATCACCCTATTCCTTCGGCGGGCTCCTAACTTATCATTTTGTCACCCTATTCTTCATGCGAGCTCCTGACTTTCCATTTCATCACCCTATTCTACAGGTGGGATCCTGACTTGCCATTTCATTACCTTGTTCTTCAGCTAGACTCATGACTTGAAATTTTATCACCCTATTCTTCATGCGGGCTCCTGACTTGCCATTTTATCACACTATTCTCCATACGGGCTCCTGACCTTTAATTTCATTATCCGGTTTTTCAAGCATGCTCCTGACTTTCCATTTCATCACCCTGTTCTTCAGGCGGGTGATAACACTCAACTTACATGTCAATTTAGTGCAAGGTGGTCATCGTTAATATATTTACCCAACTTTGGAATCGAGGTCGAATTTACAAGGAACAATGTGACTAATTTGAAACTATAGCTACAAGTTGAATTTAAACAAATGTTGTGAAAAGATAAAATGGGGGTTTTTATCAATTAAACAATAATTAAAGTTTTGACTTGCTTCAAAACTCAAAGCTAAAATTTCAATAGTTCAAATCAATGATAAAGAGAAACTAGGGTTGGGATCACTATGATTATTAGTCCCCATTAAATAATAACTGTAGTATTAGGTTCTCGTGACTTATGGGAAACACCAAATTAACAGTTTTGATAATCCATCTAAGTGTTTCTCAACGTACTTAGATGTTGAACTCTCTAATTCTCTTGAACTTAGGAAATCATTCTATTCATACTGATTTTATCTCAAGTTGATCAATCTTGTTACATGATGTTGGGCGTATTTACACGCCTATGAACCATAATTTACCCATATTTTAGCTAAGTTTTGACGACAAAATATATAATTCCTGCACGTTTAGTCCATTTTCCTTTAAGTGAGCTGACCTACGTGATTAGCATATTTTTCAGGTATTAATGATGAAGATTTCAGCACTTTATGGACTTATGAGCAACAAAGGAAAACTTCACATTAGAGGGAAGGCAGCTTTTGGACTGAAAGTGATGCATGAGAACTTTTTCCCGGGCAAACTCAGTATTTTTAAAGACTTAAGGATGCAATAGCAACTTAGTTAGACAAGGATACTATAAGAACCCTTATTGCTGAATTTTTCAGCAGCATTGAGCATTGAACATTCTATTATTATTCGATTATTCATCATTCAACTTTAGACAGATAAACACGGCTCAGAGAGCAACGGACAGAGGAAAAAAACGTCAATCCCTTTTGACGCCAAAAATCATCCACATCGCCAAGATTATTCTAGTTGTGGTATGATGATTATGTCTATTGTGATTTCCGTTGTAATCATGAGTAGCTAAACTTCTCTGTTAGGGTTATGGAAACCTTGTAAGATACTATCTATTACTATGAGTTTGTGAATTCTTGATGTGTATGCTACTTATATCATTACTCTCTTCGTTTTAATTAAATTCTCATGGTTGCAAACATAGAAAATACGCCATTATAGCATTAACTTGTTTGAGAGAAAAGTTATATGTTTGTAAAAGAGAGTGTGACAAGGAAATAGGGCTTCCAACCTCTATTTACACGTTAATGCCTTAACCGGATTAACCTTCTTGGAGAGTTTGTACCATTAGTTAAACACTTTAGGCTCGGGAGAGATAAAGTGAAATAATCCTTGATGGTTGGGAAACACTTGGATTTACAATTAGAATACGAATCTCTATAAGTGCATGCATGTCTAAATTCCACATTACTCATAGTTAATAGATACGTAGAACTTACAAGGTGGACATAACCCTAACTTATCATTCTCTGTGATTAAATCTTACTAAATACATCGTCTCATTCGTTATTTTGTTAACATTATTTCACACATAAATCAATCCCCCCTTTTTTCGTATAATTTTCGACCAACAGTCTACTAATAATTGCAACACTTAGTGACCAAGTATTCTCTGTGGGATTCGACACCCAACCCAGTTGGGTTCTATATTTGACAGCGACCGCTTACACTTTCTAACGAGAGCTGTAGTTTGGGCGTTATCATTACAACATTAATCATTAGATGGGAGCTTAACCTTCCCAAATTCTTGTTGATAATTCGCTACCTTTAGTTTATTTCTCAGTTCAAAAAAATCAACATTAGGTGGGATTTATTATTTGCAACCAATAAATAACAATCATAACAAAGGAATTATCAAGATGTCTCCACAATCACTCAAACCCTATCCAACTATTAAATCCATGGAGGAATAATCATAGATCCTACAACCCTAGTTGTGGGTTTTATTTCCACATGAGAAAGAAAAAGATAACAACAATTATATTCATCATTCAAAGTAATTAAACTTACAAAAGATGAATTCCGAAGTTGATTCTCTTCCAAGTTCAAGAGAAAAATCTTGATACCCAATCAAAGAATTGAATATTGAATTCTAAGTTAAGAGCCCCCAAAGAGAGGTAAACTCCTTTGGAATAAGTTCCATCCATTTTCAAGATGTTCTCATGAAAACCTTAGAACTTTTCCTTAAATACTTCATCCTAATTATGGAAAAAAAATCACAAATCACAACTTTTTTTCTCAGATAGATGACGTCGTGGGTGATGGCTTATGAGGAATCTGACGACTTATCAGGAATATCGTCAGCTTCTTTTCACTTTTGACAATCTCTGCCTTAGGTTGACGATGAGGCGTAATGGCTTATCAGACCTTTGATGACTTATCACAGACATCATCGATTATTCACTTTAATCCCATTCACTGGCTAAGCCTAGCGACGATCTTGATGGCTTATCACACTTCTAATGGCCTATCAAAGATGTCATCACATATTATAGCTAAATTCCATTCTCTATCTAAGATTGACGGTACTTCTGATAACTTATCATAAGGTTGATGACTTATCAGATAAGTTGTCTGCTATACTTTTCTCTCTACTTGCTCAAAAATCAACTCTTTTACTTCCATTATTGCTGGTTCTCTTGCATCTTGACTTTTACTGCAATATCAAAGAGAAAACAATAAAAAAGACAAAAGTTTCTTAAGACTTTGCAATTATTCTCAGTTAAAAGCCTCAATTGTGTTAGCATCTGCTCACCCATCAACTCCCCCAACTTAAAACAATTTCTTGTCCTCAAGCAACTAAAACATAACTAAGAGGATACAAAGAACATTCGACAGTCAATCATCCATTTTAGCTCAAAACATATTCACCATCTCCAAGGTTAATTAATTTTAAAAAATAACTATGCATATTATTGAAGAAAAACAATGCAACACACAGGAATCAAGATATGACATCAATTCAGCAACACCAACCATGCATGTACCAAGACTACACTATCCAAACAAGTAAGCAATTAGAAACGTAACCAGTGTGCCCTTACAACAAAGGGTTCCCTCCTCACTCATATGTTAACTCAAGAATGTCAATGCGGGGACGGTCAAGAGACACTCACTCTCAGAAAGAACTTCTAGTCAATGTATGCCAAATACCATAAGCTTTCCCTTATTTTCATCAACTTCAGACTTCATCTTTTGTAAGTTTAATTACTTTGAATGATGAATATAAATGTTGCTATCTCTTTGTTTCTCATGTGGAACTAAAACCCACAACTAGGGTTGTAGGATCGATGATTATTTCTCCATGGATTTAATAGTTGGCTAGGATTTGAGTGATTGTGGAGACATCTTGATATTTCCTTTGTTATGATTGTTATTTATTGGTTGCAAACAACAAATCCCTCCTTATGTTGATTTTCTCAAACCCAATAACAACTACTTGCAACAATGAATAATCCAAAGATGAGTCAATGATTCTGATTAATAAATTAACCTTTTGAGGGTAAAATTGAATGGCTGAGACCAACAAGTCCCTCTCTTAAGAGTGAAAGTGAGAGATTCTTATGAAAAGTGCATTTTTTAGGATTAGATGCTCAAATTAAGAGGTGCACCTCATAGCCATGAGACATAAAAGACCCAAATTAGAGAATCTATCTCTTAGTGGTACAAGATGATGAGTTTTACCATAATTGTGATTACCAAACCTGTACAGCGACACTTCTCTTGCATTTGCAGAAATGAGGAATCGCACCTCTGGATATTTGAGCTTTGAAGACTTTGATTTGAAGGTAGCAACTTTTCCCGTTTCATACAAAGAAAACTGGTGAGTTTAAAACAAGGTGGTTGGTTTGCTGCTTTAGCCTTGGAGGTAATTTCTCTTGCCCTTGTCTTTCTACACCATTGACCTAAACTTAGATCTTTAAATGTGAATCTGAAGAAAGCATAATATCTCCATTTTGCTATGTCTCTTAGATAAATCCTTCGGCCCTCGGTATTTCCTCGATTTCCCAAACTTATTTACTGATAAAATTTTTTTCTTGTCTTGTTTTGACTTACAATCATATTTCTTTCATATACTGGCCTTTTATTTTGCTTTGTGCAATTGATGAAGTTGGTAGCAAGTTTTGAAATCCTTTCTCATTTGTTTTGACATGGACTTGATTCAAAGACATGAGAAAATTTATTTTTTGTTCGAATGACAGACTCAAAAGGACAAAAATAAAAATAAAAATATAAAAGAAAGAGCAAACAATGAATGTCCCCACTGAAATAGAGAAAAGAAAAATTTATCTAAAAGTGATGGTTAACTCTAATGATTATGACATGCATTTTGGATTAAGCTGCCAGGTTTTTCCATCCAAACTTTCACCCATTGTTGTTGATTTAATGACCCTGAAACTGAGTTGTTTTCTTAGGTCAATTACACTTATAAACCTCATTCGGCTAGTGACACCTTGAAGGATTTTTGTCAACAAGCCTCTCTCATTTTTCTTTCTCTTGTATCACCATTTTCCTATGGTGTTCGTGAGGGTTTTCACCAATGAGACTCTCTTATTTTCATTTCTCTTAACTCACCATCGTCTTCCGGTATTCATGTGAATTTTCTCCAATAAGACTTTATGAAACGTTTTATTTTAATATTTCTCAACTCACAATCGTCTTATGGTGCCCATGAGGGTTTTCACCAATAAGACTCTCATTTTTATTTCTCTTGACTTACCATCACCTTACGGTGCCTGTGATGATTTTCACCAATAATACTTTCTCATTCTTATTTATCACCTGATTCATTATGCTGAGGAAGACAAGTAGTACCAAAAATGCGTCATCATATCATTGCATACTTAGCCTTAACATTCTTAAATATTAATTTGATGGTCTTTCTTTGGTTGTAACTTGACTTTTGGATAATTTTAGAAAGAAAGGACGACATGAGGCCCAAATGACATTTGAAGTGGGGTAGGACTTACAACTTTTGGAATCTACTTAAACAACAAAAATTAACTCATGCTCCAGTTTCTTTTGATGGGTAATTCTAAATTATTTATTTGGTTGGACCGAACCCAGAGTAGGGCAACCTACGTATCTCACCCCCAAGGGAGGAGAATCAAGTCGCGCGTAGTTCCGCCAACTCACTCTTTTGCTTGATTTTGATTTCTTATTTTTTGACTCTTTTTTTTCTGACTCTATTTTTTTCTCTTTGAACCTTTTTTTGACTTTATTTTTCTTGACACTCTTCTTTTTCTTTCTTTTTTGATACATTTTTTTGACTCTATTCTTTTGCTCGACACTCTTCCTTAAAACTTTACTGACTTTTATCTTGATTCCAAAAGAGGGGTATGAAAGAAAATAGAACTAAAGCTCAAATAGGGTTCATAAAGGATGGCACAATGTTTGGATAATAGAATGAAAGGCCTTCATCATATCAATCCTTGAAAATACCAGTACATATCATGCAATGTGAAAGTGAAAGATGGAGATCATTCATGAAATTTCTACAACACTAACTTCAATTGAATTTGTGCATCACTACTCTTGCACTTTGTTCAACATACCACTCCAACTTTGTTGTGCATTCCTCATGCTGAAGGACTCATGACTTCGTGGAGCTGATTTTCTTTTTGTTCCTTTTGACATAGGATTGCACATTTACTATTTGGCCTAATTGAGATATGTCTTTCAATTGATGAACAAGTTATTCTTATGATTCTCAAAATAATTGCCTTGATGTTTTAAAGAAGGCTTCAACTTGCAAATGCCTCGACACTTTATCTATTTTCTCATATGCTCTCCTTTTCTAACTATAATCCTTTGACTCAATGATTCATGATTAAATTAGATTTTAAGATTTGGCTAAAAATTTTGCTAGTATGTCGTATCACTAGAATCAACATAAAATGTACCGTATGAAAAAAAAATAAACAAACAACACATATTTAAAACACAAAGGGAAAAGGACACTTCATTTAGTTGAAATAAAAGATAGAAGGGTTTAAACATAAATGACAAAGAAACAAAATAAGATAGATTCCAAACTACAACCCTGAGATAATTTGGAAAATAGAAAGGAAAACAAAACAAACTACCAATAATCCTTCTCGGTAAAGAGAGGAGTCACTTTGCAATTGCTGAGCTTGACATCTTAGCCACTAAGTTACATATCATCATGACTAGTGCTTTCAGCCTTGTCAATGTTCTTTACCACAATCAATTTATCTTAAACCATTTTTTCTATTTCTCTTTTCAAAGTCTGACAATCTTTAATACTGTGACCTTGAACATCAGAATGATATGCACATCGTAATGAGGATCAAAATTTCTTGAATGTGGGTCAGAAGTATACCCAAAGAGAGGAGTGATTGTGCCCCATTGTAGTAATATCCAAATAGACTAGGATATGATTCTACAATTGACATAAAACTATACCTAGGCTTCTGCCTCTTCTCATTATATGACTTGGATCGAGCATCGGGCCTAGAAGGGTTTTGATATATTTATAGAGTTGGAGGGTGACTTTGAGGCATTGGTGAGAACCATTGTGACTAAGAAGGAAGTTAAACATATAGTTGTACGCAGTATACAAATATGGAGGTGGGGAAATAAAGTATAATGGACTTTAGGCGTGATTATAGAGAGCTTGGGTGGTCTTCTTGGATGTGCTCGTTGTCCAACTACAATAGTAGTTGCATCTTTCTCATTCTCCCCCCTCCAGTTTTCCTTAATTGATAGCAATATTATCCCAAATGTTTCATGGAGTCCTCATGTCCTTCTTGCTCATCAAATTTCGTTATCTTAAGGATTGTTGGAGGGTTAACACTTGAAGGCATGCCCCAGTCTTTGTATGAAACATCTTCTTTACCTGTAGGTCCTAGAGAACTTTTCATAGCCTTTTCTGCACACTTCATTTTTCCAACCATTTTCTCTGGCTCTTCTAGCATGCTAGACTTCTTTTTATGAATTTTTGGTGGTCCAATTAACATTGATGTGGGCTTCGAAGTATAACAATGACCACTAAGAGTATTGAACATGGGTTCACTAGAAGAATGGGGTAACACAACCATTAGGCAAACCAATATGGAAGCCTCAATAGAGGATTGAGCAACAACATCACAGATGGCATGCGATGTTGTTAATGTAACAGGCTTATACTGAGGATCTAGAGAAAGAGTGGTAAAAGTATTCGGATGCCTTTGGGTTGGAATAAATTCTGAGTATGTTGCAATGCATCAACATCAGTAGGAAATTGGATTTGAAATTTTGGTGGAAAACTCGAGGTATTTGTAGGATCAATAGCAGGAAATGGTGGAGGATACAACCCACTGGCCCAAGCTCAGTGCATTTCCATAATTTGTTGCCTTAGCCTCCTAATCTCTTGCTTTAAACTCTTATTTTTTTGACTTTTTATTTGATTCATGATGTCACTCTCTATATCTTTGTTGGACACAACTAACCCTTGGATTTGGTATGGTATGGAGGACTAGTCAGAAAGCCGTAAATCAACCACCTTAAACTAACTGAACAAGAGATAACAAATGTGTTAGAGTTCAACACTTTTTCCCAAAATCTTTTTCTATTTTTTTTTTTGAAAAGATCACCAAACCCAAGAAAGGAGCCTATGTATCTCACTCTCGAGAGAGGAGAATTAGGTGTGCGTAGTTTGTGAAGTTTTGGCACAACATGGCCGAACAAACTCTCTTTCTTTTTCTTTTTCTTTTGAAGCTTTAAGAAGAAAAGAAAATAACGAATTGTCAAAAGAATAGATAAAAATCTCTTTGAATTTTTCAGCTTTATAATCCCTATACAAAATGAAACCTATGATTATCAAAGAAAAATCTTTTTGGGTTTTCGATTTTTAATTTCTTACAAAAATAAAACTTGAAACTATTAAAGAAAAATATTTTGTAGTTTTTTTTTAAGGATGTATATGAAACATCTACTCTATATGAAGAGTGAAGAAAAGATTTCTTGAATTTTTTAAATAAAGTCTCCGAAGCCACAATAGGCTGCCTACGTATCTCACTCCCGAGAGAGAAAAATCAGGGGTGCGTAGTTCGTCTAGATTGGACAATTAAAGATTAAACAAATGACTGAACTCTGACTTGAGAGACACGACCAAAGACACATGGTGAAAATGTGAATAAAATCTTTTTTTGGGTCTTTTTTCAATTTGGCACTTCACATAAAACTGACACCAACAATTATGAAAGAAAAATCTTTTTAGTATTTTTGCTATATGAAATGTAAAAAACTTCTACCATCTTTTAAAATCTTTCTTTTATAAAAAGCTCCTATTTAGAAAAATCTTTTTGAAATTTTTGAATTATGGATGCTTGGTAAAGAAACAAAAGAAAAATCTTTTTGACGTTTTTGTTTTTGAAAAATGAGTGCAAAAGGTAAAATTCTTTTTGAATTTTTTGGATTGTGAAAAATAAAAGCCATAAAGAACTCTAAATACTACGAAGGTCCTTTTTTGACTCAGTTTTCTTCGTTTTTCTTTTTTTTTCCTCATTTTTTTCTCGCCTACACACTTTACTTCTAACACATATTTTTCCCAAATTAGTACGTTAAATGACCTCGTCACCCTAAAGAAGGCAACATTTAGCACGTAGGGATGCTTTTAAGGTAAGTCTCCTATAAAGGACCAAGTGGGTCCCTCTAGGTATTAGTATGATGCAGATAAGCATGACCTAAAGGCTGACCTATGTTGGGGTATACTAACAAGGCTGTTCAGGAGAGCGTATGGTCGATAGTAGCTGCGATAGCTTTCCACCCACTCCATACGTCTGACAGCTCCCACTCTTAAAATAAGGGTGACACAACTAGAGTTCATGTACACGACGTGCACTCCAAAACTTATTGCAAAAGAAATAACTCGGGTTATGCAAATGATGAAAGATGTAAAGTGGTACCACATAAAAAAATAGTAAACATGTAGCATGTATGCATCTAACAATGACAAAACAATAACACAAAACAACAAAAACAAAATGTTTATACACCAATAGTGTTAAACTAATCCGATACAACTCCAAAAATAAACTTGAATTCTGAAAAATCTCCAGCAGAGTCGCCAGAGCTGTCACACCTTTTTTTTTACCAAAAAAGATTCATTTTAAGTTCGAAAAGGGTTTTTATTATTATGTGATAAAAAATAAAAATTTATTTCAAAAAGGATTCTTTATATTCAAAACTCAAAGTTGCCACTTGGCATAAATCGGGTGTGCCAAGTCACCATTGGATATCCTTTTTTAAAATGGTTTTGCCTCTTTAAAACTGATTCATGAACAGAGATTTCATCAAGGAATTCTGTTGATCGATGGGAAGGTGTTAGGCACCTCTCGGTCTCATGGTTCTACCACAGTCGCTTCGTAGAGTATATATCAGCTAGTAGACACTATGAATATACAAACAACATAAAACACACAACAATCAATCAAACAAATAAAACAAAACAAAACAAGTCCTAAAACATAGTGTCCAGTCCAATTTATTACAGACGAAAAATAATAAAAAAATACTAAAATATAAACCTACTCTAATTTACACTAGTCCTAAACTATGCTTCACCCGATGCCACGATCCTTGATCACGATCCTCTTTCGAAGACATAATACGTTGGGGAATTCCCTGGTGAATGAATACATCTGTCCTTGGGGCATTCCCCGTCTAAATGAGTACAATTTCAATTCTTGTGTGATAAGGTAGAAAATACCATTCACACTCACTTTCAAACATTCAACAAAACCACGATTCCTAAAATTTGCCTACACAACCTACATTTGCCTAATAGTTTTGATCTAAAACATGATATTATCAAATTTAGCAAATCCGCTGTCTATTTTGCATCAAACAAACACTAATTAATCAATACAAACTAATCACATTCATTTTTATCCATTTTCAATTCTCACCCCCTAAATCCATTATCAACATGATTAAACTAATTCAATACGCAATTCGCTAAGCAAGTAAATCAACAATGCATTTACACAAGAAATTATCCATCACCAACGGAGATCAACCAACACACAAATATTCAATTTCATCCACTAAATATCATGGACAATAAAATAAAAGAGGGAATCTCAATTTGAAGATTTATTTTTAATTAAACTGAGAAGCTTCATTTGACTTGAACCGTGTCCAAAATCTCAAACCGAACCTCAACGATGAACAAAACAACTCGAATATCTTTCTAATTGTGGTTTTCACCAGAACAGCCACATCAGGGAACTATTTTGGGGTATTTTTGGGATATTTTTTGGTGAGTTCCAACTAGAACAGAGATGAGCACTGGCTGGCTTGTATATTCGGTAACGAATCTGGCAAGTTTCTAGTGAGAAACTCATCGAAAATAGTCAGGAAACATCGGTTTCTCCCTCTTTCCCTCGATTTCATGATAGCTCTATGATCTCTTACTCTCTTATACATTCTTTCTTCTTTCTCAATTTTATTCTCTATTTTTAGTGTGTATTTTCTCCCTCTGTATCACTTCCCCTATTTCTCTCCATTTGTCATTCCAGTGGGTCTATCAATGGGTGTGTGTATCATTGTATGTTTGTATCGGGTCTCTAGAGCGTATCGTCTTGCTATGAGATTTGTATTAATATGTGTATATCGATGGGTGTGTGAGTGATGTGTATGTTTTTTAGTGAGAACCAGTCTGAATTCCCCTGGAGAAGATCAATTATTATGGGGTGACTGAGTATAAATGGAATTATGAGTATGTGGGTATGGTTGCTGTGTGAGAAAAAAATTAGAAAATAGAGTGGTGCGCAGTGTGTATTCCCATGGGTCCCCCTCTTTTTTATTTGTATTGGTGTGTATCTATTCCAAAAAAGAATGGAAAATATGACAAAGGGGTGGTGAAGTGGGGGTAGGGGTAGGGGTAAGGGTGCGTGAGGAATACAATGAGTTTATTAAATTTGTTAGGGTGAGGTGTCAAAAAATGGTTGAGAGTTTGTTGGATTTGTTATCGAGTGGAAATTATCACATGGGTGAAGTAGTCCAAAGTGGATATTTTGACAATTCAATATGATAACTTCACCATGAAGGTAGATGAATCCATTCAAGAGATGCACACAAGGTTCATTGCAATAACCAATGAGCTATATTATTTGGGTAAGGTTATCCTAACCCATAAGTAGGTGAGAAAATTCTTGAGCATACTGCCCAAGAGATGGAAGAGTAAAGTTAATGCAATTAGCAGGGATCTGAATAAAA
Source organism: Capsicum baccatum var. pendulum (assembly GCA_030864225.1). NCBI lineage: Eukaryota > Viridiplantae > Streptophyta > Magnoliopsida > Solanales > Solanaceae > Capsicum > Capsicum baccatum. Next base: position 235,283,996 of record CM061556.1, on the reverse strand, counting down.
TGGCCATGGATGAGCTTATTGGTAATCTTAAAACAAATGAGATGTTTAGAAACTTAGGAATCTTAAAGATGAGCCCAAGGCTGAGAAGAATCTGGTTCTAAAGGTTGCCAAAGAAACTTTAAGTGCTGAGGATAAAGAGACTGCTTACATTGCTAAGCGAGTTATCAAGGTTTCGAAGAAATCTATAGTCTTCCCCAAGAAAGAAGAATCTAGCATATACATCATAGATTAAAAAGAAAATTATACATGCCACAAGTGTGAGAAGATGGATACTACATTAGGGACTATTCTATACATAGGATAGAATACAAAGAATATGCCAAGCTAAACAGTGAAAAGAAAGGAGTCAGGAAACAGGTTCAATAAAGGTATAGAAGAAAAGTTAAAGCTAATAGAATGGCTATGTAAGTCTCTATATTAGTGATGGAGGATGAGGTACAAGTGTATGACTCTCTGTTTGCCTTGATGGAAAACTCAGATGAAGATGAAGATGATAAGGAAAAATTTCTAGACATAAAAAAAATCACAAAAATTATTCTCTTACTGAGTTGAAATCCTTTGTTGTTGTATTGATTGACATTGTAAAGGATCTAACTAAAGACAAGAAGTTTTTCTAAGATAAATCTTGAAATATATGAAGAAGTTATTGAGTTGAATGTACTAGTAAATGAACTTCAGGCCACTAGTCAATCACTGTCTATTGAAAATGAGCCCTTTAATGAAAACCTGAATGAAGTTTATAGAGTCAAGTCAAAAGGAAAAAGTGAAAATTCACAAATTTTACCTGATCTAGAAGAAAAACGAAGGCTAATAATACAATGATGGCCTCAATGGAATGGAGTGTTGAACTGGAAAGGGACCTGGCAATAGTAAAGGCTGAGCTTGATAAAGCTATGAAGTGGACCACTTCATCTATTACCCTATCAAGTCTTGTTAATCAAGGTTCAAATATAAAAAGAGGGATTGGTTCCTGTAATACCCCATGTTTTGGTGTAAAATTCAAACCGTTGTTTCTACATGTATATACTTGAATCCAATTATTTTCTATGTCACTCCCTTTTTAAAACCAATAAGATTGGATTTTAAAGTTTGAAAGGGTTTTATTATAAAGTGACAAAAGGTGAAAATTTGTTTTGAAGAGGTCTTTTTATATTCAAAACTCAAGTCGCCACTCGACATAAATTGGGTGTGCCAAGTCACCCTTAGATATTCTTTTTTCAAAATGGTTTTGACTCTTTATACTGGATTGCTAACAGAGATTCCAGTTAAGGAATTCTACTGACCGAGGGGAAGATGTTAGGTACCTCTCAGTCCCGTGGTATTACCACGGTTGCTTGATGTAGCATATCGGCTATTTTCTGGCACTACGAATGTATAAACCACACAGAAACACATCAAACAATCAATCAAGCAAAATATACAAAACAAATTCAAAAATAAAGTGTCAAATCCAATTATACAGTTTAAAATGAAAAATGGAAAAATATAAATCCTATTCTAACCTATGCTAATCCTAAACTATGCTTCAACGCTTTACCCGATGCCACGGTCCTTCATTACAGATGTCCTCCAAGTACAAAAAACTTTGGGGAAATCCCCGGTGAATAAGTACAATATAACCTCAGGGTATTCCCTGGTGAATGAATACATCTTCAAATATTGTGCGATAAAGTGAAAGAGCTATTCTCATGCACATTCAAACATTCAACAATAATATTCATGCTTCTATTGCATTCCAATAATATTCATGCTTATTCCAAATTAAACATAAACAACAATAAACCAAAATTGATCTATATTTACCCAATTTTATCAATTTCTCTATTCCACCCCATCTAGGTTTATTTTTATCATTCATACCATAAAAAATTACTCGAGTTTATTCCAGATATCAGCGAAATCATATTGTTAAGCATATAATCATTACATCAACAAAAATCCAAAAAATGTAATCACCCCACACATAATCACAACCAATTTAATAAATCAAGATAAATAAAAAAGAATGGGTTAAGGAAATGGACCTCAATGGAACTTGTTTTTATCGATAATAAAGAAATCTAAAACTAAAATCCTCAAACGGGAACCCCAACAATGAGTAGAGCTCTAACACATGAATATTAAACCCACTAGATTTCAAGACACCCCCTAAAGCACGATATCAAATAGACAATCAAGAAAGACGAACTAGACGCTCTCTAAATTTGGTAAAAACTGAAAACCTATAGGAATTGAGCTCTGGTGAGCTGACAGTGACCAAAACCAATGGGAAGGGTCAGATTCTGGTGACCCTAATATTTTTCAGGCCAGATTCAACTAGAAACTGATGATAGGCGATATTCCGCGCCTATATCAATATATTTTGCCTATATTTGTGCCATGTTTCGAGAACAAATTATATATTTCATGCACTTTTAGTCCTTTTTTCCTGTAAGTGAGCTAATGAACATGATTAGCAAATATTCACGTGTAAATAATGCAGAATTCAGCCTTTTATGGATTACTTGACGCCAAAGAAAGCTTCACAGAAGGAGAAAAGGAAACTTGGACGCCTAAGGACCAAAAGTGATGTATGGAAAATCTGTCCCGGGCTAAAACAACATTTCTGATGACTTTGGGGACTTGCAGTAACTTATTTGGATTAGGATAATAATACATTAACCTAGTACAATTGGGTTAAGTATTTCATTAGTCTATTTAGATTTGGATAATGTTACATTAACCTAGTACAATTGGGTTAAGTATTTCATTAGCTTAGTAGGATTTGGTTAAGTATTTCATTAGCTTAGTAGGATTTGGTTAAGTATTTCATTAGCTTAGTAGGATTAGGATATGGGTATTATAAATACCCTATCATGCTAGAGATTTTTATTGATCGATATACATTCTTCAACTATTAATCTTTTCTACTCTTCCAACAATTCTAATCTTTCCATTAATTCTATCTTTCTTCTTCTATTCATCTATTCTTAATTTCCGCAACAAGAGAATCGTTACTTTGCCCAGGAATTCACGCCTAAACGCCTACCACCTATGCTACACAAAATTAATCAGTATTGTGGTATAATAACAATGTCAACCGTGAGCTCTTTCCCATTCATGGGTAACTAAACTTCTCTGTTGGGGTTATGGAAACCGAATGAGATACTATCTATCGCTGTGAGTTTGTGAATTCGTGACATGTATGCTGCTTATATCATTATTCTCTTCATCTTAATCTAAATTCTTTGTGGTTGCAAACGCAAGAATACGCCAGTATAACATTTAACTTGTTCGAAAGAAAGGTTATCTGTCTGGAAAAGAGATAATGTCAAGGTAGTAGGGTCCTATCCCCTATTAAAAAGTTAGTGTCGTAACTGGATTAACCTCTTGGAGAATTCGTACCATTAAACACGCTTTAAGCTCGAAAGAGTTAAAGTGAAATAATCCTCGAATAGGTCGAAAGACGCCTGGATTTACCATCGAATACAATTCTCTATAAGCACATACATGTCTGAATTCTACACACTCATAGCCAATAGAGACGTATAACTCAGAAGGTGGACATAACCCCAACGCCTCAATTCTCATTGTTTTACAACATACTAAACATTCTTTCTTTTTATTTTACTATTTTCAGTTTTTACTTTAATAATTTGGTTACACTTTACAATTCCCCCCTTTTACGAGACTTGCACTAAAAGTCTAGTAATAGTCGCTTACTTGTTGGCCAAGCTATTCCCTGTGGGATCGATACCCAACCCAGGTTGGGTTCTATATTTGCTAACGACCGTTTTACACTCCCACGAGAGCTGTAGATTGAGCGTTATCAAAAATTGGCGTCGTTGCCGGGGAATACAAGTGTCAATTAAGTTTGTGATAATTACTAGACCCTTTGGTCAGAGATTCTCGTAGTTTTACTTTTAGTTTTTGTTTTTTGTTTACTGCAGGTTTTTATTTAGTGCATGCCCCATACTCGAAGTTCTGGTCAACCGTTATTACCTATCAATCCTGAACCACAATGTATTGGCAGAATGGAGGCACAAACGAAAATCAAAAGAATGGCTGCTCAACAGGAGCAAGCGAGATTAGCTGCTCTTGCTGCCGCCCAAGTACACCAACAAAATATTGATAACCCTGCGCGAGCAACAAATCCTGACGATGAGGATTTAGGTGATGACGAGTTACTAAACCCACGGCATGATGCTGAAATCACAACACCTGCCAACCAAAGAGGTCAACAAGCTCGGTTTAGGTATGATCGCCAACCCATGCAACCAGCTTTCGACGATGATGATGATGATCTTGATGGTGCCGGAGCCACTGGAGCCATAATTCCTCCACCATTAGCGCCCGGAGCCAAGTTCAACATCACAAACACCATGATTCAGTTATTGCAACTCAAGGGATTATTTGGTGGACTAGCAGGCGATGATCCGAATATGCATCTCATCAACTTTATTTCTACATGCAAGTCGTTTGACAATCCTGGTGTTGGTCAGAATGCAATTTGATTACGTCTATTCCCATTGTCTCTGTCTGGGGAGGCAACTCTATGGTTAAATGGGTTGACTCCTGATTCTATTACAAATTGGAGGCAATTGAGAGACGCTTTCCTAGAAAGATTCTTTCCGCCATCCAAAAGAGCACAATTGCGAGATGAAATCAGCAACTTTCATCAGTTTCCCACTTAAGCTCTTCATGAAACATAGGAGAGGTTCAAGACAAAGCTAGCGAGATGCCCAAACCATCATATGACTAATGTTCACCTAATGGAGATATTATATAGAGCCTTGAATTCAATAACTAAACCAATGGTGGATAATGCAGCTGGAGAATCTTTTATGGACCTCACCTTTGGTCAAGCAAACAATATGCTAGATCGTATGACGAAGCAAAGTAGAGCTTGGCATACCAGGGATTCTGAGGTAGAAAGCTTTACTATATCTATTGGCATGACTGCAGAACAAAGGCGTAGACAAGAGGAACGTGATCAAGATATGGCGCATATGAAAACACAAATGGATCTTCTTACAAAGCATTTATTATCAGGGAAGACCGAAAAAGTGAAAGCTATTGCGTTAAAAGGAAGAGACGAATCTGATTCAGAAGAGGAGGCCAACTACTTGAACAATCAGGGGGGTTTCTGTGGGAATACCCAAGGAAACCAAGGTCGAAACTATTATGATAAATCTTGAAACAAGGACCAAGGTAGTTGGAAGAACAAGAATGAAAATAGTGGTTTGTACGTTCCCCCTGGTAGATGTGACACCACCACATCTAATTCTGAAAGTATGGAAGACATGATGGTTAAATTATTGAAAGGAGTGGAAGCAACGAGCGCGGGAGTAACGGAGGTAATTAATGTTTTGTCCTCCATGAAACAATTAGTTGATTCACATTCCACTTCAATCAAGCAAATAGAGCAGCAATTGAGCCAACTTTCAGCAGCACTCAATCAAAGAAAGGCCGGCACTCTACCTAGCGATACTGTGCAAAACCCAAGGAATGATGGGTCATGCATGGCCATCACTACCAGAAGTGGTAAGGTGCTGGAAACATCAGCAAAAGGCAAGCAAGTGGTTGACGAAGCTGCGGACTTGGATGACAACGCAATAGGAGAGGAGTTGACAACGCTCAATCTACAGCTCTCGTGGGAGTATAAAGAGGTCATTAGCAAATATAGAACCAAACCTGGGTTGGGTGTCGATCCCACAGGGAATAGCTTGGCCAACAAGTAAGTAAAATTACTAGACTTTTAGTGCAAGTCTCGTAAAAAGGGGGGATTGTAATGTGTAACCAAAACAATAAAGTAAAAGCTGGAAATAGCAAAGTAAAAAGAGAAAGATTGTTACGTAAGTTATAAACAATGAGAATTGAAGCGTTGGGGTTATGTCCACCTTCTGAGGTATACGTCTCTATTGGCTATGAGTGTGTAGAATTCTGACATGCAATTGCTTATAGAGAATTGTATTCGATGGTAAATCCAAGCGTCTCTCGACCTAAACAAGGACTATTTCACTTTAACTCTCTCGAGCTTAAAGCGTGTCTAACGGTACGAATTCTCCAAGAGGTTAGTCCAGTTACGGCACTAGCTTTTTAATAGGAAAGGGTGTCCTACTACCTTGACATTATCTCTTTTCCAGACAAATAACCTTTCTCTCGAACAAGTTAAATGTTAGACTGGCGTTATTCTATGCATCTGCAGCCACAAGAATTTGCATTAAGATGAAGAGAATAATGATATAAGCAATATACGTGTCTCGAACTCACAAACTCACAGCAATAGATAGTATCTCATACGGCTTCCATAACCCCAACAGAGAAGTTTAGTTACCCATGAGTGCGAAGGAGATCACGATTTGCATTGTTATTGTTGAGTAATGGCGTGTGGATTAGGTGATAGGCGTGTGACGTGATTCCTTAGCAAGTAACGATTCTCTTGTTGTGGAATTTAAGAATAGAATTAATGGAAAGATTAGAAGAGTTGTAATTGAGAAGTAGAATGTGTCTCTCCACTAAGGGAGGACTTGCCTCTCCACTAAGGGAGGACTTAATTAAAAATCTCTAGCATGATAGGGTATTTATAATACTCCTATCCTACTCCTACTATGCTAATGAAATAAATAACCAAATCCTACTAAACTAAGGAAATACTTAACCCATTTGTACTAGGTTAATGTAACATTCTCCTAATCCAAATAAACTAATGAAATACATAACCCAATTGTACTAGGTTAATGTATCATTGTCAAAATCCAGATTTGTATCTGTATGTCCCCAAAGTCTTCAGAAATGCTGTTTTAGCCCGGGACAGATTTTCCATGCAGCAGTTTTGGTCCTTAGGCGTGTAGACTTCCTTCCCTTCCTTTGTGAGCTTTCTTTTGCATCAAGTAAGCCATAAAATGCTGTATTTTGCATCATTTATACCTGAAACTTTCCTAATCATGTTCGTTAGCTCATTTACAGGAAAAAGGACTAAAAGTGCATGAAATATATAATTTGTTCTCAAAACTAGGCTAAAATATGGGCAAAATATATTGATATAGGCGTGTAAATTCGCCTATCATCAACACCCCACACTTGCAGCTTTGTTCGTCCTCGAACAAAATATCATGTCCTTCTAAGCATCAACTTAGGGTTTTTACAGCAAAAACACAAAACATTCTTCAAGACAAGCACAAAAATTATCAACAAAGAGTAGCTTCCCGATTATAAGTAGAAACAGTTTAACCTCTAGCGTAGACTAGTGATGGTGATCAACTCGCATGCAAACGTTAAGGTACATAGAATCATATACAACTATCCAAAGCTCATCAACCATGTGTGTCTCACAATATAGTACCCATAATTACTCACAAATATAGAATATTTTTCAAACATGGGTATCAAAATGTCCTTGCTCTCACTCTCACATAGAATTCATATGTAGCAACTGATGACCATAGGCTTGCCCTTAATGTAGTACTCTACTAAATGTCAGAATGCTAAGCTTAGGATCAAGTAGGTCTTTTGATGGTTGTAATGTAGGCTAAGGGATGGGTAGGATCAGCTATTTTGGCCAGAAATAGTGACTAAGTTCCTAAGCACTTTAATACATCACATTGTATCATTGACACTTTTTTCTTTCAACCTTTCTTTATTTTATTCTTCCACCCTTGTTCTCATCTTTTGTTTTTCAATTTTAAGCACAACTCACTTTTCAGCTTTCTTTTCCTTTTTCTTTTCACAACATACCTCTTATGATAGCACTTTCTTTTTCATAACACATTCAAGCACCATTACAATTTAAAGCATCATACTCACCCAATTTCCTCTTATGTTGTCACATGACTTTTTCACTTTAAAGCACTTAGGAATTTGGATCAAATTACGGTCTTGAAAAAAAATGGATTAGGCTTACATACAAGGTTGTCAAAGAAATAGGCTAAAGGCTCAAAAGGGTTTAACTAGGATGATGTCCATGGGTAGGTAAAACAAAGGTAAACATGTATAGGTTGCTAAAGAAATGCCTAAATCATCTCCTAAACTTACACTCCTTATTTTCGCTTTGCATACATACCAGGCAAGTTCGAGCATCAGCCACAAACATAGAATATACTGTTACCTCACACACACAAGGCACATGGTTGACTTGATTGGAAGTAATATAGACTCTCAACCCAACAAGTGAAAGAATTGAACCACTCAATATCACATAATGAGTCACAACTAGAGCCTAAACGTCTCAATAGTCATAATTGTAGAACATACTCTTGTTATAATCTCATGCTGCCTATTAGAATTATTTCATGCGAAGCTAAAAAAAATTTACTACTAAAAAAACTAAGCAAACAAACATGAATAAATGCAAATGCGGATCGAGAAGTATAGCATGCAAATACCATCACCCCACACTTAGACGGGGCACACTGTCCTCAGTGGAAAATAAATAAGAAGAACTTGGTTAGTCGGACTCATTCTCTATGTCTGGGGTCATACCCCTTGCATCGGAATCATCATCAGAGTCATCATCCTTAGAAGTTCCTCATAAGTATCCCACTTAATTCCAAGAGTGAGTTGAGGTGTTTGCATCAAGGAGGGTTCTCCTTGCTCTCTTTGGCCTCTTTTCTTGCCTTTTTGTGAAGTGGTAGCCTTTTCTTTGCCTTGTCTTGCTTTGGGTGCCATTGTACCTGAGACTAGAAATAGTGTTAATGGTAGCACAATCTCAATGGTTACAATCTATACACAAGCAATAGGGGTACCACCCCACACTTAGTTTTGTTGATACAAATCAGTGAAGTGAAAGTGGTCGATTACTTAGACTTCATCGACATACGTTTTAGGATTATATTCTGACAAGAAACTCAGCAATGCATCACTTACTTGCAGCCATTGGACTACTTTCATGGTAGATATAACAACACTACTACATAGGGGTAACCACATGGTATAGTTTCTATCAATAAACTCAACCTCCTATGTCGGTAGGTAGTTATAAGTCTTATTCCGATGAACGGGATATTCTAACATGTAAGTATTCAAGTGACAAGATTATGCAATGTTCATTACTATAGCAATTCCGCAAGAAGTATAACAATGCATCAAAATCAAATTCAAGTCGGAAATAAGTCATGATTTTCCTACGTACATGTTCACTCACATGATTTTGTATCAACAATCCAAACACATGAACATCACCAACAATCTTATACGATTTAGCAATTCATAATAGACATAGCAACGTAGTACTTACGAGAAATAAATGAAGAATAAGAGAGTACTTACTTGCTTGAAGCTTGTGGAGATGGTTTTGTGAATTGGAAGAGCAAAAGAAGAAGATTTTGAGAGGATTTGGATGTATATGCGGCGCCCTTAGGTCAATTTTTAGTGTGGTTGTGTTGTAAAACTAAGTCCCCTTTATATAGGAAGAGAATGGGTCGGGTTTTGACCCATTTACAATCGGTTTTGGAGACAAAAATACCACATATGCGGCGCATAATGCTCGGCATATCAATGACATATGCGGCGCATTGTCTATAGCATAATGGGACATATGCGCCGCATAGTCTATGGCATTTGTAGACATATGCGCCGCATAGTCTATGGCATATGAGATACTGAGACCAAATGCCATAGCATAGGCGGCGCATAGTCAAAAGCATACCTAGGAATAGGCGGCGCATAGTGTATAGCACACTAGATTCCGAGACCTTAGGCTATAGGATAGGTTGTGCATCGTTCGTGGCCTAGTTTTACCAAGGCCTAGCCTTCCTCGAAGCCTATTTTGGTGTGAGAAATGCTCAATCCATAGCCTTGTGCATCACCATTCCTAACTTACCAACTTTACCATACAATGCATCCAAATCGTCAATTGAAATCAATCTCCTCGTTGAATACTTCTTGCACCTATATTTGCTCAAAACAATAAAAACGATTAGTACGATGGGTTGCCTCCCACCAAGCGCCTTAGTTTTGGTCGTGGCACGACTCTTATTTTTGGATTTTCATTAATTAAAAACAAGACAAGTACTAGAATGAAAGAAAATGATAAACGATAAATGAAAAACGATAAACAATGGGTTGCCTCCCATCTAGCGCCTTATTTATTGGCGTGGCGCGACATGGTTACCTCGAGTACTCAGACTTCGTCGAGGTAAATGGTGGATCATTTTCTAAAAGGATTTAGACGGCAATGAGTCTTACCTGTGGGCATGCGATCTTCTTCGAGATGGCTCCTACGTTTCTCTGGAGAGTCACCAATTATATCATCAATAGTCCAACCCATAGCTCTCTTGTACCTCATCAGAGCAGAGATGAGAGCCTCCACGTGCTGTTCACTTAAATCATCCACCACACTTATCGGAAGTATACTTCCACTTTCCAAGAACACATACCTTAGATAATCGGGAAGCTCTTGCGATTCTAGCATTGGTGGCTCGTCAATGGGAGTCTTCGCTGTTGGTTGATTCTTGAGATCACAATCTGGTTGCTTAGGAGTATAAGGCTCTATTTCTGTTAGAGCACTCATAAGTTCTTCATAACCTTCATTATCTTCATGCTCAACTTTCAGTGGCACAGCAGACAATGGCTCAACAGTAGGCTGTTTCTCTATAGATAATTCTTTCGTATCCTCATGATGAACATATAACTCATTTATATCGCTGGGCTGCTTCATTGTTTTGCATATATCAAACCGTACCACTTCATCATTAATTCGAAACAAAAGCTCATTATCTTTCATGTCAATAAGCACACTTCCAGTTGCAAGGAAGGGACGTCCCAAGATGATGGGAACTTCAGAATCCTTCTTACAATCCAGAATAACGAAGTCTGCAGGAAAGATGAATGAAGAAACCTTCACCAACACATCATTCAAGATACCCACAGGTCGTTTTACCGACCTATCAGCCATCACGAGCCTCATATTGGCTGGTGTAGGGTCTCCCAGCCCCAACATTCTGTAGATAGATAGTAGCATCAAATTGATGTTGGCTCCCAAATCGCACAATGCCTTAGCAAAATCCAACGATCCAATTGTGCAAGGAATAGTGAAAGCTCCAGGATCTGCTTTCTTTTGAACTAGCGATCTTGTAGCGATTGCACTACAATGATGAACATTATCCGCCAAGTCATAACTTGCTGCCCTCTTCTTTGTCAAGAGATCCTTCATAAATTTTGCATACCCAGGCATTTGTTCAAGTGCCTCCACCAATGGAACATTAATGGTGAGCTGCTTTAACATATTCATGAATTTGCTGAACTTTGTGTCATCCGCCACATTCTTCAATCTTTGGAGAAAAGGTGGTGGTGGGTATGGAAGTGTTCTCTCCACGTTTTTTTTCTCCTCTTGCTTCTGCTTTTCCACTTTTTCAGTCTGCACGTCACTAGGTGAAACGTCCTTGACGTTGGGAGTAGTTGTTGCGGCTTCTTCTCCTTTTGTAACGTCACTAGGTGTAATGTCCATGTCCGCAACTTCGTCAACCACTTGCTTGCCTTTTGCTGAAGTTTCCAGCACCTTACCACTTCTGGTAGTGATGGCCATGCATGACCCATCATTCTTTGGGTTTTGCACAGTATCGCTTGGTAAGGTGCCAGCCTTTCTTTGATTGAATGCTTCTGAAAGTTGGCTCAATTGCTGCTCTATTTGCCTGATAGAAGTGGAATGAGAATCAACTAGTTGCTTCATGGAGGACAAATCATCAATCTCCTCCTTAACTCCTGCGCTCGTTGCTTCCACTCCTTTCAATAACTTAGCCATCATGTCTTCCATACTCCCAGAATTAGATGTGTTGGTATCACGTCTACCAGGGGGAACGTACAAACCACTCTTTTCATTATTTTTCTTCCAACTACCTTGGTCTTTGCTTCCAGATTTGTCATAATAGTTCCGACCTTGGTTTCCTTGGGAATTACCTCAGAAACCCCCCTGATTGTTCAAGTAGTTGGCTTCTTCTTCTGAATCAGATTCGTCTCTTTCTTTTAACGCAACAGCTTTGACTTTTTCAGTCTTCCCTGATAATAGATGCTTTGTAAGAAGATCCACTTGTGTTTTCATGTGCGCCATATCTTGATCACGTTCTTCTTCTCTTCTCTTTTGGTCTGCAGTCATGCCAATAGATAATGTGGGGCTTGCTACCTCAGAATCCCTGGTATGCCAAGCTCTACTTTGATTTGTCATCCGATCTAGCATATTGCTTTCTTGACCAAAGGTGAGGTCCATAAATGATCCTCCAGCCGCATTATCTACCACTGGTTTAGTTATTGAATTCAAGGCTCCGTATAGTATCTCCATTAGGTGGACATTGGTCATGTGATGGTTTGGGCACCTCATAAGCTTCGTCTTGAACCTCTCCCATGTTTCATGAAGAGCTTCGGTTGGAAGCTGCCAAAAGTTGCTGATTTCATCTCTTAATTGTGCTCTTTTGGATGGCGGAAAGAATCTTTCTAGGAAAGCTTCTTTCAATTCCCTCCAATTAGTAATAGAATCAGGAGTCAGCCCATTCAACCATAGAGTTGCCTCCCCAGACAGAGACAATGGAAATAAGCGCAGTCGAATTGCATTCTGTCCAACGCCAGGATTGTCGAATGACTTGCATGTAGAAATAAAGTTGATCAGATGCATATTCGGATCATCGCCTACTAGTCCACCAAATAATCCCTTGAGTTGCAATAGCTGAATCATGGTGCTAGTAATATTGAACTTTGCTCCGAGTCCCAAGGGTGGCAGAATAATGGCTCCTGTGGCACCAGCTTCATCTAAATCGTCATCATCGTCATCGAAAGGAATCTGCACAGCTCGGCGATCAGGCCTCAATCGCGCTTGAAGATCTCTCCTTTGCATGGGTGCCGCCATCTCAGTAGTATGCCGTGGGTTTAGTAGCTCTTCATCGCCCAGATCCTCATCGTCAGGATTTGTTGCTCGCCTACGGTTATCAATATTCTGTTGATGTACTTGAGCAGCCATCCTTTCAATTTCACGTTGTGCCTTCATTGATGCACTGAATAAACCTAAATAAAACAAAAACAACAACTAAAAGTAAAAGTACGAGAATCTTTGACCAAAGGGTCTAGCAACTATGACAAAATTAATTGACACTCGTATTCCTCGGCAACGGTGCCAATTTTTGATAACGCTCAATCTACAGCTCTCATGGGAGTATAAAGCGGTCGTTAGCAAATATAGAACCCAACCTGGGTTGGGTGTCGATCCCACAGGGAATAGCTTGGCCAACAAGTAAGTAAAATTACTAGACTTTTAGTGCAAGTCTCGTAAAAAGGGGGATTGTAATGTGTAACCAAAACAATAAAGTAAAAGCTGAAAATAGCAAAGTAAAAATAGAAAGATTGTTACGTAAGTTATAAACAATGAGAATTGAAGCGTTGGGGTTATGTCCACCTTCTGAGGTATACGTCTCTATTGGCTATGAGTGTGTAGAATTCTGACATGCAATTGCTTATAGAGAATTGTATTCGATGGTAAATCCAAGCGTCTCTCGACCTAAACAAGGACTATTTCACTTTAACTCTCTCGAGCTTAAAGCGTGTCTAACGGTACGAATTCTCCAAGAGGTTAGTCCAGTTACGGCACTAGCTTTTTAATAGGAAAGGGTGTCCTACTACCTTGACATTATCTCTTTTCTAGACAAATAACCTTTCTCTCGAACAAGTTAAATGTTAGACTAGCGTTATTCTATGCGTCTGCAGCCACAAGAATTTGCATTAAGATGAAGAGAATAATGATATTAGCAATATACGTGTCTCGAACTCACAAACTCACAGCAATAGATAGTATCTCATTCGGCTTTCATAACCCCAACAGAGAAGTTTAGTTACCTATGAGTGCGAAGGCGATCACGATTTGCATTGTTATTGTTGAGTAATGGCATGTGGATTAGGTGATAGGCGTGTGGCGTGATTCCTTAGCAAGTAACGATTCTCTTGTTGTGGAATTTAAGAATAGAATTAATGGAAAGATTAGAAGAGTTATAATTGAGAAGTAGAATGTGTCTCTCCACTAAGGGAGGACTTGCCTCTCCACTAAGGGAGGACTTAATTAAAAATCTCTAGCATGATAGGGTATTTATAATACTCCTATCCTACTCCTACTATGCTAATGAAATAAATAACCAAATCCTACTAAACTAAGGAAATACTTAACCCATTTGTACTAGGTTAATGTAACATTCTCCTAATCCAAATAAACTAATGAAATACATAACCCAATTGTACTAGGTTAATGTATCATTGTCAAATTCCAGCTTTGTATCTGTAAGTCCCCAAAGTCTTCAGAAATGTTGTTTTAGCCCGGGACAGATTTTCCATGCAGCAGTTTTGGTCCTTAGGCGTGTAGACTTCCTTCCCTTCCTTTGTGAGCTTTCTTTTGCGTCAAGTAAGCCATAAAATTCTGTATTTTGCACCATTTATACCTGAAACTTTCCTAATCATGTTCGTTAGCTCATTTACAGGAAAAAGGACTAAAAGTGCATGAAATATATAATTTGTTCTCAAAACTAGGCTAAAATATGGGCAAAATATATTGATATAGGCGTGTAAATTCGCCTATCATCAGGAGTCTGCGAAAAACGTCAAGGACGTCACACCCAGCGATGTGCAGCCTGAAGAAGTGGAAAAACGGAAGCAAGAGGAGAAGAAATCCGTGGAGAGAACAATTCCATACCCACCACCACCTTTTCCCCAAAGATTGAAGAAGGTGGCGGATGACACAAAGTTCAGCAAATTCATGACTATGTTAAAGCAGCTGACCATTAATGTTCCATTGGTGGAGGCACTTGAACAAATGCCTGGGTATGCGAAATTTATGAAGGATCTTTTGACAAAGAAGCGGGAAGCAAGCTATGAGTTGAAAGAAGATGTGCATCATTGTAGTGCAATCGCTACCCGATCAATAGTTCAGAAGAAAGCCGACCCCGGAGCTTTCACTATTCCTTGCACCGTTGGATCTTTGAATTTTGCCAAAGCATTATGTGACTTAGGATCCAGCATCAATTTGATTCCATTATCAATCTACAAGAAGTTGGGGTTGGGTGATCCTACTCCAACCAATATGAGGCTTGTCATGGCGGATAGGTCGGTAAAACGACCTGTTGGTATTCTATGTGATGTATTGGTAAAGGTTTCTTCATTCATCTTTCCGGCAGACTTCGTTATTTTGGATTGTGAGGCAGACTCTGAAGTTCCCATAATCTTGGGGCGCCCTTTCGTTGCTATAGGAAGTGTGCTCATTGATTTGAGAGCTAATGAGCTTTCATTCCGAATAAATAACGAAGTAGTTCGCTTTGATGTTTGCAAATCAATGAAGCAACCCAAAGAGCTGAATGTATTCTCAGTGGCTGATGTTTACTCTGATGATGAGAAAGAATTACTTAAAGAGGAGCAGCTGATTGATGACCCATTGGAGACTTTGCTTATGAATGGTGAGAGTAAGGACGCTGAAAATTGTGAAGAAGCTATTTGTGCTCTATCAGGATTAGGGACATATCGCTATGCTCCTAAGAAGCTGGACCTTGATCTCAAGAATCGACCCACAGCACCAGCTAAGCCATCTATTGAAGAGCTACCCACATTAGAATTGAAGGAGCTGCCAAGACATTTAAAGTACGCATTCTTAGGAAGCGGAAACACACTTCCAGTCATTGTTGTTGCAGATTTGGATGGACCATTGCGGATATTATTGGTATTCCACCTGGGATTTGTACACATAAAATTCATCCTGAAGAGAAGTGCACACCCACCATTGAGCATCAAAGACGTCTAAACCCACCTATGCAAGAAGTGGTGAAGAAAGAAATTATCAAATGGTTAGACGCGGGGGTTGTGTATCCAATCTCTGATAGTACATGGGTAAGCCCGGTACAATGTGTTCCCAAGAAAGGAGGCATGACGATGGTCGCGAATGCGAAGAATGAGCTTATTCCACTCAGACCCGTCACTGGATGGAGAGTATGCATGGACTACCGAAAGTTGAATTCTTGGACACTCAAAGATCACTTTCCAATGCCATTTATGGACCAAATGCTAGATCGATTAGCGGGGAAAGGATGGTTTTCAGGCTACAATCAGATTTGTATTTCCCCCGAAGACCAAGATAAGACAACGTTTACATGCTCATATGGTACGTTTGCCTTCAAACGTATGTCATTCGGGTTATGTAACGCACCAGCCACCTTTCAACGCTGTATGATGTCTATTTTTTTTTATATGGTTGAAGACACTTTGGAGGTATTCATGGACGATTTTTCAGTTGTTGGTGAGCCTTTTGAAGCGTGCTTGGCAAACCTAAGCATGGCATTGCAAAGATGTGTAGAATTCAACCTAGTGCTGAATTGGGAGAAGTGCCACTTCATGGTAAAAGAAGGAATCATTCTTGGGCACAAAATCTCCAAAAGATGAATTGAAGTTGATCGAGAAAAAATAGAGGTTATTGAGAAGCTACCGCCTCCAATTTTGGTAAAGAGAGTTCGTAGTTTTCTCGGCCATGCAGGTTTCTATTGTCGGTTCATCAAAGACTTCTCCAAAATTGCTAGTCCATTGTGCAAACTCTTGGAGAAAGATACGAAGTTTGACTTTAATGAAGATTGCTTAAAGGCATTCGAATGCCTCAAAGGAAAACTCATTGAAGCCCCTATCATGGTAGCACTAGATTGGTCTCTCCCGTTCGAAGTCATGTGTGATGCTAGTGGTGTAGCCGTTGGAGCTGTGCTTGGTCAGAGAAAGGAGAAATTATTTCATCCTATCTACTATGCAAGTAAGGTCCTAAATGAAGCCCAAAGGAACTACACGGTGATAGAACAAGAGCTCCTAGCAGTTGTGTATGCGTTTGAGATGTTTTGTGCCTATCTATTGGGTACTAAGGTGATCGTTCATACAGACCATGCAGCTCTTAGGTATCTAATGACAAAGAAGGATGCAAAACCAAGATTAATTCGATAGGTATTGCTGCTCCAAGAGTTCGATTTCGAGTTCAAAGATAGAAGAGGTTGCGAGAACCAAGTGGCCGACCACCTATCTAGACTCGAGAATGAGCATGTGGCACAACCTGAAATTTAGATTGATGATGCATTCCCTGACGAGGAGATATTAGCGACAACAATGGAAAAATTACCATGGTATGCCGACTTTGCAAATTTCGTGGTGAGTAATGTGATACCTGCCAATTTATCTTACCACCAAAGGAGGAAGTTTATGCATGACGTACAACACTACTATTGGGATGAGCCATATTTGTTTCGACGATGTGCGGATGGTATTATTCGACGATGTATATCCCATGTAGAGGTGCCTAATATTTTGGAAGTATGCCACACTTCCCAAGTTGGAGGACATCATGCAGGCAATCGGACGACAAGGAAAGTATTGCAAAGTGGTTACTATTGGTCTTCGATATTTAGAGATGCCTATGACTATGTTAGAAGGTGCGACCAATGCCAGCGTCAAAGTGCTATTTCGAAACACCATGAGATGCCCATGACCAAAATTCTTGAGGTAGAACTCTTTGATGTATGGGGTATTGATTTCATGGGTCCATTCGTGAATTCGTTTGGAATGAAGTACATCTTAGTTGCTGTAGATTACGTCTCGAAATGGGTTGAAGGTGTAGTGTTGGCTGACAACGAAGGAAAGCGTGTTGTAGCATTCTTAATGAGGAATATCTTCTCTCGCTTTGGAGTACCACGTACTATCATAAGTGATGGAGGATCTCACTTTTGCAATAAGCTATTCAAATCCGTGTTGGCCAAGTATGGTGTCAAGCAACATAAGGTAGCCACGCCTTATCACCCACAAACTAGTGGACAAGTAGAGGTTTCCAATCGGGAGATCAAGCAAATCCTTGCGAAGACGGTCAATGCTAATAGGAAGGATTGGTCTCGGAAGCTAGATGATGCACTATGGGCGTATAGGACTGCATTCAAAACACCCATTGGCATGTCTCCTTATCAAATAGTTTATGGGAAGGCTTGTCACTTACCCATCGAGCTCGAGCATAAGGCATTGTTGGCATTGAAACAATTGAACTTGAATTGGGATGATGCGATGAATCGAAGGTTGGAGCAGCTGACCGAATTAGATGAGTTCCGTCTCCATGCATATGAAAGGTCAGACCTATACAAGGAGCGGATAAAAAGGTATCATGATTAGCGGATTGTTCGACGAAATTTCCAAAAGGATGATATGGTACTTCTCTTCAACTCTAGATTGAAGCTGTTCCCAGGTAAGTTAAAGTCTAAGTGGCCTGGTCCATACAAAGTTATCCAAGTCTACTCGTCTGGAGTAGTTGAATTGGAAGACAATAATGGTGTTGTCTTCAAGGTGAATGGTCAACGTGTTAAACCTTATAGCGGTCCTCTTGACTCGATGAATTATCTGGCCATCACTTATCTCGACGAAGTCTAAGTACTCGAGGTAACTATGTCGAGCCACGAAAATAAATAAGGTGCTAGATGGGAGGCAACCCATCGTTTATAGTTAGTCGTTTATCATTTTTGTCTTTCTTTCATTCTAAGTACTTGTTTTGCTTTTGATAAAAGAAAATCCAAAAATAAGAGTCGTGCCACGACCAAAACCAAGGTGCTTGGTGGGAGGCAACCCATCGTACTAATCGCTTTCATTGGTTTTGAGCAAATATAGGTGCAAGAGGTATTCTACGAGGAGATTGGTTTCAAATAACGATTTGGACGTATTGCATGGTAAAGGTGGTAAGTTAGGAATAAAGATGCATAAGGCTATGGATTGAGCATTGCTCATGACAAAATAGGCATTGAGCAAGGCTAGGCCTAGGTAAAACTAGGCCACGAACAATGCAAAACCTATACTATAGCCTAAGGTCTCGGAATCTAGTGTGCAAGGACATAGGCGCCGCCCATGCTCAGGTATGCTATAGCATAGGCGCCGCCTATTCTAAAGCATTTGGTCTCAGTATCTCATATGTCATGCACTAGGCGCCGCCTATGGTCCCTTTTTTGTCTCCATAACCGATTTTAAATGGGTCAAAACCCGACCCATTCTTTTCCTATATAAAGGGGACTTAGTCTTGAAACATAAACACATTGAAACTTGACCTAAAGGCGCTGCACATCCACTCCAAATCATCTCAAAATTTTTCTTTTTGCTCTTTCAATTCACAAGAAACATCTCCAAAGGCTTCAATCACATAAGTACTCTTTTATTCTTCATCTATTTCTCATAAGTACTACGTTGCTATGTCTATCATGAATTGCTACATCTTGAAGAAATATTGGTGATGTTAAAGTGTTTGAATTGTTGATGCAAGACCATGTGAGTGAACATGTACGTTAGGATAATCTTAACTTGTTTCCGACTTGAATTTGGTTTTAATTGCATTGTCATACTCTTTGTGGAATTGCTATGGTTATAAACATTGCATAGTCTTGTCACTTGTATACCTACATGTTAGGCTATCCCGTTCATCGGGATAAGACTTATAGTTGCCTACCGACATAGGAGGTTGTAATTGTTGATAGAAACTATACCATGATAAAACCCCTATGTAGTACTCTTCTTTTACCTAACATGAACGTATTGCAAAGGTTGCAATAAGTGATACATCACTGATTTTCTTGTCGGAATATAGCTCCTTAAATGTATGTCGACGAAGTCTAAGTAATCGACCAATTTCACTTCATTGATTTGTATCAACGAACCTAAGTGTGGGGTGGTACCCCGATGGCTTGTTTATAGATTGTTTCCATTGAGTTGATGCTAACATGAAATATCGTTTAAATCTCAGAAACAATGGCACCTAAAGCGAGACAAGATAAGGCTACCACATCCCAAAAGGGCAAGAAGAGAGGTCGCAAGGACCAAGGAGAATCATCCTCAATGCAATCACCCCGCCGAATGTTTGGAATAAAATGGGTTCTTGAGGAGGAAGCCAAAGAATGCTATAGGAACAACAAGGAAAGCAAATATGTTCATCTCGACTTGATCAACAAGGACAGCCTAGCGAAGAAGGAACCGCGTATGTTGGCAAAAATCATGGCATTGAATCTGGATTTCATCTTCTGCGACATGGGAGAATGTAATCTTGATTTTACAAGAGAATTTTATGCCAACTGGTCGCCGAAAACCATGGGCAGCGAAGTCAAGATTCGGGGCCAAGTTTTATAGCTCAACGCAAATTTGATCAACTCCTTTCTTGGCTTACCTTCGGTCGATCCAGCACCATTCAAAGAGTTGTACAACAGACCTCCTTATAGAGCAATTTGACACACACTTTGTGGAAGTAGATCCATGGCGAGGTGGAGTAGACACCAAGACACCGGACGACACAACACCTTCCCCTATGCTCCTTTGAATAGGGAAACAAGAATCTGGTTGTGCATCATCAACTCATGCCTTATTCCTAGGACTCAATACACCAAAATAATAAGAGATAGAGTGTGTTTGGTCTATGCATTGATGACGAATGTCCCTATCAACATTGGGGCAATCATTCGCTCTACAATGCGGAAGGCCAGACTACACAAGAGGTCCCACTTCACTTTTGGTAATCTGTTGACAGCAATCTTGCGGAAGGAGGATATCAAAGAGGAACCAGCTGATCACAAACTCCCACATAACCCGAAGAAGGTTGACCTCACAAAGGTCAAAGATGTTGAAACAACACATGGTGTCAACCTTACTACTGCGAAGAGACATGCTCGAGATGAGAGTTTCTTCCGTCATCTTTATGGCATGACACGGTTCACAATGATGAGTGGAGGTCATGTTCCAACTGCTGCAGAGCTCCAACAGCTGTACCATGACTATCCAATGAATATGCATGCACGGGAGATGTCTGGAGTAGGCACATACTTTGAGGAACCTCTAGACGATGATGTGCCGACCGATGATGATCGACGCTTGCCAGATTCCGACGTGGAGGAGAACTCTAATAACGACTCTTATGATGATTCCGACGAAGGGGGTATGACCCCCGACATTGACGAAGAGTCCGACTGACCAGGTTCTTCGTATTTACTTTCCACTGAGGGCAGTGTCCCATTTAAGTGTGGGGTGGCGGTATTGTATGCTATACCTCTCTACCGCATCTATGTTTGTTCACTTTGTTTACTTTGTTTTATTTGTTTCATTTTTTTTGTGTGTGTTTCATTTTTTTAGTTTAAGTTTTTTAGTAGTAATATTTTTTACTTAGCTTCGCACAAAATTATTCTAATAGGCAGCATGAGATCATAACAAGAGTAGGTGCTAAAATCATGACTATTGAGACGTTTAGGCTCTAATTGTGACTCATTATGTGATATTGTGTGGTTCAATTCCTTAACTTGTTGGGTCGAGAGTCTATACTACTTCCAATAAAGTCGACCATGTGCCTTGTGTGTGTGAGATTAATAGTATATTCTATGTTTGTAGCTAATGCTAGAACTTGCCTGGTATGTATGCAAAGCGAAAATAAGGAGTGTAAGTTTAGGAGATGATTTAGGCATTTCTTTGGCAACCTACACATGTTTACCTTCATTTTACCTACCCATGGACATCATCCTAGTTAAACCCTTTTGAGCCTTTAGCCTACTTCTTTGACAACCTCATATGTAAGCCTAATCTATTTTTTTCAAGACCGTAATTTGATCCAAATTCCTAAGTGCTTTAACGTATAAAGTCATGTGACGAAATAAGAGGAAATTTGGTGAGTATGATGCTTTAAATTGCAGTGATGCTTGAATGCGTTATGAAAAAGAAAGTGCTATCATAAGAGGTATGTTATGAAAAGAAAAAAGAAAAAGAAAGCTGAAAAGTGAGTTATGCTTAAAATTGAAAAACAAAAGAGAAGAACAAGGGTGGTAGAATAAAAGAAAGAAGAAAGGTTGAAAGAAAAATGTTGATGATACAATGTGATATATTAAAGTGCTTAGGAACTTAGTCACTATTTCTGGCCAAAATAGTCCTACCCGTCCCTTAGCCTACATTACAACCTGTAAAAGACCTATTTGATCCTAAGCTTAGTATTCTGACATTTAGTGGAGCATTACACTAAGGTCAAGCTTATGGTCATCAGTTGCTGCATATGAATTCTTTGTGAGAGCGAGAGCAAGGATATTTTGATACCCATGTTTGAAAAAATATGCTATACTTGTGAGTGATTATGGGTAATATATTGTGAGACACACATGGTTAATGAGTTTTGGGTAGTTGTATGTTATTCCTTGTGCCTTAACTTTTAAATATGAGTTGACCACCATCACGAATCTATACTAGAGGTTAAACTGTTTCTACTAATGATCGGAAAACTATTCTTTGTTGATAATTGTTGTGCCTGTCTTGACGAATATTTTGTGTTGTTGCTGTAAAACCCTAAGTTGATGTTTAGAAGGACATGATATTTTGTTCGAGGACTAACAAAGTTTCAAGTGTGGGGTGTTGATGATAGGCGATATTACGCGCCTATATTAATATATTTTGCCCATATTTGTGCCATGTTTCGAGAACAAATTATATATTTCATGCACTTTTAGTCCTTTTTTCCTGTAAGTGAGCTAACGAACATGATTAGCAAATTTTCAGGTGTAAATAATGCAGAATTCAGCATTTTATGGATTACTTGACGCCAAAGAAAGCTTCACGGAAGGAGAAAAGGAAGCTTGGACGCCTAAGGACCAAAAGTGATGCATGGAAAATCTGTCCCAGGCTAAAACAGCATTTCTGAAGACTTTGGGGACTTGAAGTAACTTATTTGGATTAGGATAATAATACATTAACCTAGTACAATTGGGTTAAGTATTTCATTAGTCTATTTGGATTTGGATAATGTTACATTAACCTAGTACAATTGGGTTAGGTATTTCATTAGCTTAGTAGGATTTGGTTAAGTATTTCATTAGCTTAGTAGGATTTGGTTAAGTATATCATTAGCTTAGTAGGATTAGGATATGGGTATTATAAATACCCTATCATGCTAGAGATTTTTATTGATCGATATACATTCTTCAACTATTAATCTTTTCTACTCTTCCAACAATTCTAATCTTTCCATTAATTCTATCTTTCTTCTTCTATTCATCTATTCTTAATTTCCGCAACAAGAGAATCGTTACTTTGCCCAGGAATTCACGCCTAAACGCCTACCACCTGTGCTACACAAAATTAATCAGTATTGTCGTATAATAACAATGTCAACCGTGAGCTCCTTCGTATTCATGGGTAACTAAACTTCTCTGTTGGGGTTATGGAAACCGAATGAGATACTATCTATCGCTGTGAGTTTGTGAATTCGTGACACGTATTCTGCTTATATCATTATTCTCTTCATTTTAATCTAAATTCTTTGTGGTTGCAAATGCAAGAATACGCCAGTATAACATTTAACTTGTTCGAAAGAAAGGTTATCTGTCTGGAAAAGAGATAATGTCAAGGTAGTAGGGTCCCATCCCCTATTAAAAAGTTAGTGTCGTAACTGGATTAACCTCTTGGAGAATTCGTACAGTTAGACACGCTTTAAGCTCGAAAGAGTTAAAGTGAAATAATCCTCGAATAGGTCGAAAGACGCCTGGATTTACCATCGAATACAATTCTCTATAAGCACATACATGTCTGAATTCTACACACTCATAGCCAATAGAGACGTATAACTCAGAAGGTGGACATAACCCCAACGCCTCAATTCTCATTATTTTACAACATACTAAACATTCTTTCTTTTTATTTTACTATTTTCAGTTTTTACTTTAATAATTTGGTTACACTTTACAATTCCCCCTTTTTATGAGACTTGCACTAAAAGTCTAGTAATAGTCGCTTACTTGTTGGCCAAGCTATTCCCTGTGGGATCGATACCCAACCCAGGTTGGGTTCTATATTTGCTAACGACCTCTTTACACTCCCACGAGAGCTATAGATTGAGCGTTATCAGAAACCAACAAGAAAACAGAGAAAATTTTGGTGATTTTGAACTAAACTAGTGGAATAGACGAGCTGGACACTGGTAACGCCGTTTCTAGTGAGATTTCATTGGAAATATGAAGAGAAATTATCAAATCTCTCAATTTCTTTTTATTTTTTAATTTTTTGCTCACTCTGTGTGTGTGCAGTTTTTCGTGAATGGAGAAACCAATCTTTTGGTGTATGCTCTGCGTTGGAAGTAAGAAAAAAAAAAGAATCCCATCTTAAAATCATTTCTGTCTTGCTTTTTTCCCATCAAATCCCATCCCCTTTGAAGTGTTATGTGCATGTATCCCCCTTTTCTATGTGTAGTGTGTGCCTTTGTGTAGTAGAGAAGATGGACTTTTGCGTGTGTGCTCCCAAAATTTGTGTGTGCCTGTGTATTTACCCCCTCCCCAAAATTGGTGTGTGTTTTTCTTTTCTTTTATCTGATGTGTATTACTTTATCAATTGGAAAAGAGAATCCAATATCCATATGGGACCCCTTAAAATAATGGAACCCCTTTTTTCATTCCCTGTGCATATACGTGTCCCCCCTTTTATTCTTTTCAGATTTGTGTCATTCTAAAATAATGGGGAACATGTATTGGTATGTGGGGAAATGTGTATGGCATGTAGGTCCCATATGACTGAGGTTGTGAGATGAGTGAGGCGTGTGTTTCTTATGTATATTTAATAAAAAATGGGGAGTGATGTGATGAGGTGGCATGGTGAGGTGTCAAAAGTTTTATGCATTTGGTTATTTTTTTCCCTTTTTTGGAAAAAAAATATGGAATGGGGAAGGTTGTGTGATGAAATGGTCTAAGATGACAAAAAATAATTTTTTTATAGGACAAAATTACATGTCTACATCATGCCCCTATTGGATGTAAACACAAAGTGTTTTCATTCGAAGTATTATACAACGAGAGAGAATTATATCCTGATCATTATTTAAAAGAACGACACAAAAGGAAGGAGGGAGACCAAGTATTGATTTTAGACATCATACTCATCCCAAGTTATGTGAGAGTTAAGTCACCAGTATCTCAAAGGGTTGGAAGGAGAATGACCATACCGAGGTGGAGAGTCGAGAGAGGTTCCATCGAGGTTCCGATCCGCGGCTCTGTTATTACATCCAAAATGAAATTACAAGTTAAAAATATAAACGAAATTACAAAAATCCTTACTATGCAACTTCTTTTGAACTCTTGACTTGAGTTTTTTCACTCTATTCTTCAGGCGGGCTCCTGACTTGCAATTTCTTCAACTTGTTGCTTGGCTTTCAATATCTTCATCTCGTTTCTTGACTTTCAATTTGATCACCTAATTCTTCAAGCGGGATCTTGACTTTCAATTTCATCACTTTGCTCTTCAGGCGGGTACCTGGCTTGCAATTTTCCCGCTCTGCTCTTTGAGTAAGATCCCGATTTTCAATTTCATCACCTTGATCTTCAGGCGGGCTCTTGACTTGCAATTTCCTCACTCTATTCTTCGGGCGACTTTCAATTTCATCACCCTATTTTTTAGAGGGGTTCTTGACTTTCAATTTCCTTGCACTGTTCTTCGGGCAAGCTCTCGACTTTTAATTCTATCACCCCTATTCATCGGGCAAGCCCTCCGACTAGCAATTTCCTCGCACTGTTCTCCGGGCGAGCTCTTGACTTTCAATTTTATCACCCTATTCTTTGGGCGGGCCCCCGACTTGTAATTTTCTCACTCTATTCTCTAGGAGAGCTCCCGATTTTTAATTTTATCACCCCTATTCTTTGAGCGGGCCCCTAGCTTGAAATTTTCTCACTCTGTTCTTTGAGAAAGATCCCGACTTTCAATTTTATCACCCCTATTCTTTAGGCGGGCCCCCTGTCTTTTAATTTTCTCACTTTTCTCTCTAGGAGAGCTCTCGACTTTTAATTTTATTACCCCTATTATTTGGGTGGGCCCCCGACTTGTAATTTCCTTGCTCTGTTCTCCCTCCAAGCTCTCGACTTTTAATTTTAGCACCCCTACTCTTCAGGCGGGCCCCCGACTTATAATTTCTTATTCTGTTATCCAAGCGAGATCCCGACTTTTAATTCCATCATCCTGTTCTCCAGGAGGGCTCCTAACTTGCAATTTCATCACCCTGTTCTTCAGGTAGGCTCCTGAAATCAAAATCAAAACTAAAACAAAAATTATCCTAAACAAAGATTATGTTAAAGAAAGATTTCATTTTTCTAACAGTAATGTCCCATTTCCAGGAGGGTCCTGGATTAAAAGTAAATTCCCATTTTTCAGGCGGGTCTTGAACATGAAGTGAATTCTCAGATATGCTTTCCCAATGTTAGCATAATTTAATGAATAGAACTTTGCCCCTATTTTATCAAAGAAAAATTTGTCAGTCAAAAACTTACTAGTGGCTTGCAGGACGTGGCTTTCCAAACATTTGCTGTAATGTTCATTTTCTTCATCTCTGCTTCAGATTACCGACATTTTCCCCTATCTTGTCACATCATTGACCCAAACCCAGATTAAGAGAAGTGCTTTTGATTCAGACACCAAATATCTATTTTAACCGGCCAATGAGATGCACCTTTTAAAACCTGAATATTTCCACGCATCCAAGAACCTATCGGTTGATGAACTTTATTTTCTTTGTTTTGAATTATGATCATGTTTCTTTCATGTGTTGTCCATGGCTTTTCCTCATGCAATTGGGAAGAATGGTAGCAAGTTTTGAAATCTTTTCTCACTTGTTTTGACACAGACTCGACTCAAAATGTAATGAAATGATGGTAACTTTTATTCTGATAAATGACATAAAAAATATGAATATGTAAACGAAAGAAAAGGGAAATGTCCATCTTTCAAAAGAAAATTTATCTGAACACGGCAACAACCTCCAATGATTATGACCGCATTTTGGATTAAGCGGCCTGATCTTTCCACCCAATTGAGTTTGTGCCTTTGTCGCAGAGTCGCTTCTTAAAATCCATTGGACCCATACACCTTTTTCAATTAATGACATCTGGAAAGATTTTTTCCAACAAGCCTCTTTTCTTTTCCTTTTTCTCAAACTTACCATCGTCTTACAGTGACCGTGAGGGTTTTCACCAATAAGATCTCTCATTTTTATTTCTCTCGACTCACAATTGCCTTACGGTGATCATGAGGTTTTTCCCCAATAAAATCTCTCATTTTTATTTCTCTTATCTCACCATCACCTCATGAGGGTTCTCACCAACAAGACTCTCTCATTTTTATTTCTTTATGTTTTCCCATGAAGATGCAGAAAATGTAATGCAGAAACCTTTTCATATATCCATCGCATGTTCATCCTTACAACTTTCAAAGATTGATCTGAAGGTCTTTCTTTTGTTGTAATTGACTTTTGGATAAGTTTAAAAGAAAAGGATGGCAGGAGGCTCAAATGACACTTAAAGTAGGGTGGGACTTACAACTTTTAGAATTGACTCAAACAACAAAATAACTTATGCCCTAGTTTTTGTTGACTGAATGACTCTAATTATTTATTTGGTTAGACCAAGCCCCGAGTAAGGCAGCCTATGTATCTCATTCCCGAGATAGGATAATCAGGTCACACGTAGTTCCAACAGCTTGTTCTTTGTTTTGATTTAATTTTTTTTCCTTTTATTCTCTGTTTTTTGTACTATCTTTTATTCTTTTTTTTGTTGATGCTTTATCTTTTGAATCTATTTTGATTCCAAAAGAGTGATATGAAAGAAAATAAGACTAAGGATCAAACGAGGTGAACAAAGGATGACACAATGTTTGGATAGCAAAATGATATGCTCTCATCATATCAATCTTCAAAATGTAAGTACTAAACATGCGATAGAACTAACAAAGGATAAAATATCATACATAATATCTTTTGACTGCATCAGTATTGATGGCCATTTCTGTCATTTGCCCTTCTACATCTTTCAAATATAAAGCTCCATTGGGCAACACTTTCTTCACAATGGAGGGACCTTGCAATTTGGGGAGAACTTACCTTTAGCTTCAACCTGATGAGGGAGGATACACTTTAATACCAACTGAACAACTTCAAAATGCCTGGGACGTACCTTTTTATTATATGCTTAAGCCAATCTCATATGATACAATTGTCCATGACATACCGACGTCAGCTTTTTTTTATTAATCAAACTCAACCGTTCCAATCGGTTTTTAACCCAATGATCATTATCAATCTCTGCTTTCATAGTGACTCAAAAAGAGGGAATTTCAAATTCTACTTGAATGACTGCTTATGTCCTGTATACCAATAAATATAGAGTTACCCCTGTTGAAGTATGAGCAGTAGTACAATAACTTAGCAAAGAAAATAGAAACTTTTCATGCCATTAGCTAGACCCTTGAATCATTTTCCACAGTATCTTCTTGATATTTTTATTTGCAGCTTCTATGGCGCCATTTGCCTCTGGACAATATGGAGTGGAATTTCGATGTGTGATCTTAAACTGTTGGCACACTTCTTGCATCAAATGACTATGAAGATTGGCAGCATTATCTGTAATGATCATCTTGGGAATTTTGAATCTACAAATAATATTGGTATGAACAAAATCTATCACCACCTTCTTTGTTACTGACTTGAAAATTATTGCTTCTACCTACTTTGTAAAGTAATCAATGGCCACAAAAATGAATCTATGTCTATTTGACGCTTTTGGCTCAATCGACCTGATCACGCCCATCCCCCAAGCTATGAAAGGCCATGGAGCAGCCATTGTGTGTAACTCAGCAGGAGGAGAATGTATCAGATCACCGTGTACCTAAAATTGATAACATTTTCAAAAGAAACAAATAAAATCCCTCTCCAGAATAAGCCAATAATAACCTACTTAAAGTATCTTCTTTGTCAAGACTTAACCGTTCATATAAGGCCCGCATACTCCGAAATGTACTTAAACCATGATTTTCAAAGCTTCTTTTGTGTATACATATCTCAAGAGTCCTAGATCAGGGGTTTTCTTGTACAAGATTCCCTCACTTAAGAAAAATCCACTAGCCAAATGCCGAATAGTCTTTTTTTGATCACTAGTGGCATGTGTCATTATTCTCCTGACTAAATGTATCATTTGATATCAAAGAACCAAGGTTCACCATCGAGCTCTTCTTCAATTCATTACAGTAAGCATATTGATCATAACTTTGTATATGCATTGTATTGATATAGGCCTTATCAGGATGTTGGAGAATTGAAGACAAAGTGGCTAAAGCATTGCAATTTAATTGCGAATTCTTAGAATATGCTTAAACTTTACTGACACAAACTGTTGACATAGATCTTACAAGCATTGTCTATACGGTATGAGCTTTAGATCTCATGTCTCCCAATCACCTTGAACTTGATGGACGAACAAATCTGAGTCTCCCAACATTAATAGTTCCTGGACGCCCATGTCAATAGCTAGCCTTGTCCCCAGAATGCAAGCTTCATACTCTGCCATGTTGTTAGTACAATAAAATTGAAGTTGAGATATTAATGAGAAATGTTGCCCTAATTCAGAGATAAGAACTGCACCTATTCCAACTCCTTTCATATTAACGGCTTCATAAAAAAACAACTTCTAACCTGAATCAGCATTAATAATGACTTTACCGACACACAACACCTCTTCATCGAGAAAATATGTCTTTAATGGTTCATATTCTTCATCAATGGGGTTCTCATCAAGATGATCTGCCAAGTCTTGATATTTCATGGAGGTTGAAGTCATATATATAATATCGAACTCGATAAGCAATATTTGCTATTTCGCCAGTCAACCTGTTGGCATAGGCTTCTGAAAGATATCTTCAAAGGATCCATGCAGTAGATGAGATAAGTAGTGTAGGATGAAAGATAATGCTTTAACGTTTGTGCTACCCAAGTTAGGGCACAACACGTCCTTTCAAGGAGAGTGTACTTGGCTCCGTACGTTGTGAACTTTTTGCTAAGATAATAAGTAGCCTGCTTTTTTTTCCTGTGATATCATGTTGATCCAATAAAAAACTGAATGAATTACCCATAACCAACAAATACAAAATTAGAGGCCTACCGGGCTCGGGTGGCACCAGTGTCGGTGGATTTGACAGATATCTCTTGATTCTATCGAATGCTTCCTGACACTCCTCAGTCCACTCAACCTCAACACTCTTCTTCAGTAACTTGAAAATAGGCTCACATGTGGTTGTGATTTGAGAAATAAACCTACTAATTCTTAACATGGTCAGCCTGATTCTTTGACTTAATAATCATATTATCTATAAAGAATTCAATCTCCTTGTGCATCATATCATGAAACATAGTAGTCCTTGCTATCATGTATGTTGCTCCAACATTCTTCAAACTGAATGGCATCACTGGATAATAGTAAGTACCCCATGGTGTGATAAAAGACGTCTTTTCCACATCTTCATCATCCATAATGATTTAGTGATATCCGACATAGCAATCCACAAAAGAGGCAACCTCGTGTTTAGCATGTGGATGTTAGGTAGAGGAAAATCATCATTTGGACTTGCTCTGTTCAAATCATGATAATCAACACATACTCGAATCTTTCCATCTTTCTTTGGGATAAAAACAACATTGGACAACAAACAAGGATAACGAACCATTCGAATGACTTTGGCTTCAAGTTGTTTCATGATTTTCTATTTGATTTTTGTACTTAAATCAGTTTTAAACTTCCTCAACTTCTATTTGATAGGAGGGAATGCAGGATTGGTTGGCAATTTATGAGCCACTAATTTAGTGCTTAAACTGGGCATATTATCATAAGACCATGTAAAAACTTCTTTATAATCAATTAATGCTTGAATCATTTATTTCTTTAATTGTGGCAAAGCATGTACACTTATTTTAGTTTCCTTAGTATCTCCTTGGTCTCCCAGATTAATTGGCTCAATTTTCTTCAAATTAGGGTTTGGCTTATCTTCAAACTATTTCAATTCGTTTCTTACTTCCTCAAATACCTCTTCTTCATTATATTATGCCTCTTGCTTCATTATATCTTAATTAGATTGGATTTTAAGATCAGGCTAAAAATTCTACATACATGTTATATTACTAGAATCAGCATAAAGAGAACTGTATAAAGAAAAGGCAAAAACAAAATATAGTAGACACAAAACAAAAGGGACATAGTATTTCAGTAAAAGAGAAAGATAGGGGGGTTTAAATATAAATGAAAATAGAACATAAACAAGCTAAATTCTAAATTACAACCCCGAAATAACTTGGATAAATAAAAATAAAAACAAAATAAACTACCAAAAATCCCTCCTGGCAAGGAGAGGAGTGACTTCCCAGTCGTTGAGCTGGACATCAGGACCTATTAACTGCACATCTGCCTTACTGGTACCTTCTCCCGCTTCAACCATGTCAACTTCAACCAACATGTTTTTGAATTCATCAACTAATTCAGCCTCAAACTCTATAGGCTTCATGACACTGCTCTTGACAAATGACTTACTGAGTAGCTGCAATAGGCGAAGAGTGACCATGTTTCCTTCTTCCTTTTCTTGGCCTTTTTCTAATCTTCAGTTATAGGTTTGAATCCTAGACAAAAAGTGACCATGCTTACACTCAGGCATATTGGATGAACTATACCATGCAGAGACACTCCCAAACTCTTTCCTGGCTCAAATCCATATTTTAACATCTCATTCACCATCATGACAGAAGTTTAAGATAGTTGTGGCCTTAGCATAACCTGCCCTTCGAAGATACGATCCACTATCACTGTATCAAAAGATTGATAGACAAATGTCTCCTCTACCTTTTTTCCTTCAATTAAAGGCATGGGAGATTTTTTGTAAATGGACGAATCCCCTTAACCATGGATAACCACCTCTTGCTTTTCGTGCTCAAACTTGATCATCTAGTGCAATGTATATGCAACCACCCCAGCCTTATGAAACCATGGTCTTTCCAACAACAAATTGTAAGAGGTGTCGATATTTAAAACTTGAAAATCTATGGAGAATTCAACAGGTCCTATAGTCAACATTAGCTCTATCTATCCAAGGGATTTTATTTTTGCCCTATCAAAAGCTCGGACACATACATTTTTGGGTTTATCCTCTTTACACTGATATTCAACTTTAGTAAGGTGGACATAGGACAAATATTTTCTCTAGAACCTCCATCAATCATGACATAAGTGATGTAGAAATTTTCATACTTCACAGTGATATAAAGACCCCGATTATGCCCTGTACCTTCTATAGGCAATTCGTCATCGAAAAAGCTAATTCGATTCACCTTAAAGATTTTTCTAACAATTTTCTCAAGCTAGTTTACCGTAATCTCCCCAGGAACATAAGCTTCATTTAATACCTTCAATATAACATCACGATGTTCCTTAGAATGTAATAACAAAGAAAAATGAGATATTTGAGTTGGAGTCCTCTTCAAGTGATCTATGATTGAATATTTATGTAATTTTATCTTCCTCGAGAATTCTTCCGCATGTTCTTCAGTGATAGGCTTTTTGAAAGATGAAGGCCCATTCATTACTAATTTAGGCTTCCTCAAACCTTCAGGCACAAAATATCTTCCTGAATGAGTCAACCCTCCAACCTTATCTACTTTTTCCACGATTTCCTTTCCCTGATAAGTCATCACAGTTTGATTATACATCTAGGGGACCCTTTCACATCAACTAACTGAAGTTGGTTCACTGGTTTGATGATAATAGGTTCTGTAAGTACTCCTCTTACTGTCAAAATAGGCTCACTCGGAGCTCCTACTACTGTAAACTTAGGTTTTTCCTAACTTAAAACACTAGGTTTTCCAACTCCTTTTATAATGATCACAGGTTTTCTCATATTTTCTTGGGATTTATCTTCCTCCATTTCTTCTTGGCTTAATGACATCGCCTTCATAAAATCTGCCACATTCACCGATTTATCCTCATTATCTTGTGTTCTAACATAGGCTTATAACACATCAATGATTCTTTATCACCATATATAAGTTCTAATATGTTGGTTTCAGTATGGTCTGGCAATAGATTTTGGTTAATGTTTGGAATCTCTGAGGCCTATATTAAAATCTAATTTTCGTCAATTAGATCCTGGACGAGTCTTTTCAAATACTAGCATTTCTCAATATCATTTTCTAGCATATCATAACAATATGCACACCTTAAATAATAATTCATATTTCTCGGAGGTGGATTTGAAAGCCTTCTTTGAATTGGACTCAAGACCTTCATCTTTCTCAACCTATCGAACAAACTAGTATACGACTCCCCGAGAGGTGTGAACTCATTCTTGACTAACTTTTCTTTCTTAAACTTAGGCCTAGGTTGAAAATAGGTTTGGAAGGGTTTTGGTAATTTTTTGGAGTTGAAGGACGATTTTGAAGAGCTTGTGCACACTATTATGGGTAAGAAGGGGTTTGGGCATTTAGCTGTTCGCTATATACTGGGTATGGGGGCAGTGGAATAGAATATAGTGGGTTTTCCAGAGGGTAGTAGTGATAGGGGGAATATATGAAGCTTGGGCATAGACTTGGGCTTGGGACTGGAGATAGAGGTAGGGTGGTCTTTTCAGATAGGCATGGGGTCCATCTACAATAGTCACCAAATCTTCCTTCTTTTTCTCTCCAAAAGTTCTAGAACCACTTTGAATTGCTTGTGTGGTGGCATTTAATGTGGCAAAACTCATAATTCATCCGTCTTGATACCCTTTTCAATTATCTCACCCATTTTGAGGACTTCAATAAATGGCTTACCCATTGCTGGAAGAAAATGTTGAAAATATGTCTCATCTTGTGCCTGAATGAAGACCTCTACCAATTTTCTCTCTTTTATTGGAGGTTTTACCCTAGCGGCCTATTCACACCACCTTATTGCGTACTCCCTGAAGCTTTTAGTGCTCTTTTTTTTATGTTAACCAGGGATTTCTCATTAGGAACTAGATCGACATTATATATTGCACAAACTTATTAGCCAGGTCATCCCAACTGTTCTACATGTCAATATCATGATCAACAAACCACTTCAAAGCCAGATCGGAAATACTTTTTCCAAAGTAAGCCATGAGTAACTCTTCTTTTCCTCCTGAACCCCTCAACTGGTTACAATAATGTCTCAAATATGCTATGGGATCACCATGTCCATCATACTTCTCAAACTTTGGCATTTTAAAACTAAGAAGAAGGTTGACGCCTGGAACATACATAGATCTTTATAGGAAACACTCTTATAACATCCAAGCCCCTATAGGTTTCTCAAGGCCTGTTCCAAACTCTTTAATTTCTGTGATATACCTTTTGTTCCTCCATTGTGATGAGCTATTTTGCAACGAAGTGAAATACAGGAGACTGATTGTAACAATAAGGATCATTCAACCTCAAGGTCGGCTCTAGAGCATATTGTTGATCCTCAGGCATTTTAAGCATGAGTTCACTGGTAGACAGGGGAAGTATAATTGTTGGATGCACAACATAAATAGAAGCTTCAGATGGTGGTGAAGCCACAAATACAGGCACTATCGGTGGCGCTGGATGAGTAGTGAACCTTGGTTGGGGAACTGCCAGGGGCACACTAGAATTATCAGAATAATATTGATGTAGAGTGAATCCTAAAACGTGCTCGGGTGACTCAATTGCAGCAGAAAATTATGCCTGAGAGAGTGGTGGGCAATTGGAGATGTTCCCAAGATCTTTAGGGAATGGAGGAGGAGGCATACCACTAGCCCATGCTAGGTGCAGATCTATCAATTGTTATTTGTGTCTCAATACCTCATCATTGC
Organism: Capsicum baccatum var. pendulum; assembly: GCA_030864225.1. NCBI lineage: Eukaryota > Viridiplantae > Streptophyta > Magnoliopsida > Solanales > Solanaceae > Capsicum > Capsicum baccatum. The sequence continues at coordinate 235,249,385 of CM061556.1, read as the reverse complement.
ATTTTGAACCCTCTTCTATAGGATCCTGATCTATGTCAACGAGCAAATTTTTTATCTCCTTGTTAGCCATGGCAAGCTTTGCTTTTGATCTAGTAAAGTAAGGGTTGTTTTGCGGAAATTTCGACTTTTGAGAGAGTCGCCACTTAATTTTGAAAAGGAATTAAGAAACCTTTATAAAAGTTGCTTCAAACTTTTCAAAATAGGAAATCATTTTAAGTTAGAGATTCTAGATAAGCAGTTCTTATTAACGTTTAGGAAGGTGTTAGGCACCTAAAACATCTACTAAATTGCGGTTATCCATACTATTTGAAAACGTCTTTTGACTAACTTTAGAAAATATATTGGTTTTTGAAAAGAAAGCGATTTTAGAAATATTTTGGTGTTTATGCAAAACCAGTTTTTAGCGACTTAGTTAGGGATTTTAACTAGGTTCACAAGAAAATACATAAAGCAAATTAGCAAAAGTAAAATGGAAAGGGTAGAAGCATAAGGACTTGAGCTATTAGCCCCAAATCGACAACCTTGTCCTAATCTAGATATTGGGCTTTTAGCCAGTCTTCCACCTATCCTAATTCTATGTTTTCGAGCCTTTAGCTCGAGCTTGCTCCACCTGTATTAAGTACAACCTTGGCTTCGAGGCCCAAATGAATATATAAGAAAATAAATAAATAAATAAATAAATACATAAATAAAGACGACAATGAAGAAATGGACGAAACAACAAGCGAGATACTGAATCTCTTAGCTGCTTCAAAATGGGTTATCAGCCCGTGCTTCTCTTTTCATCTCATCGCATCCAATAGGCCATAAGATCGATGTTTGGGCTCCTCTAGGGCAGCAAAATGAGGACCCGAGCTATCAGTCAAATTTTCTAACACCGGGAAATAGCCCTTCGGGAAACTTCGACTCAAATTGATAGCTTCAAAATTTTTCTAGCTAAATCTACAGTTCCACAATTGCCATATTTACTCAACTAAGAAAAAACATGTACTAATTTTTGCTCTAAAATGGATTTTTCCACTTCAAAATCTTAATGGCAACTGGTGAAATTTTTGTTCTTTAAGACTCCCCTCAAAATTTCAAAAAAAAACACCCAAAACGAAAGAAAATGAAAAGAAAAATCTCCTGGAAAGAAACGAAGAAACCCAACCCCTTTTTCTCGACCCAAAACTTCAAAACTTATAGAATATGGTGACCTCTCATTCCTCTAATCCCCAATTTCTGAACCTCCTAAAATACAACCCTTAGATAGTGACTCCTATTGCCTCTTATATAGAGGATAGAACTAGGGTATTTTTAGGATCTCCAAAAAAGGAACCCTAGGGTTTAAGATATAAAAATCCTTTCCCTCCCGCCGTCTCATTTTTGAACCTGCACCATACCAAAACTTTGGATTATTCCCATAAAATGGAATAGGTGGACCAATTGAAAAAGGGTAAAATAAATTCCATTCCAAACCAATCAAAAATGACCAGATGTGCACGAATTCGTACCATGGTACCCGAGATTCGCAGAATATAGATGTTGGATAAGACATCTAGGCTTGCTTCTAGAAGATTCAAGGGTTTTCCTGTACTATGAATGCGTGAAATGTGCGGGTACAGCTGGGTCGGGTTATTTTGCAGATATTTAGGTCATGTGGAATTTGATTTGTGTTGAAAACGAGTTAGTTCGACCATGGGTTGCCATATTCGGGTGGAGAAGGGGTCGAGGTCGGGTTGACGGCGGTTAAAGTTTTGGCTTTGGTTGAGGGTTTCTCATGTTTGAAGAAGAAAAGGGGTCTTTAAAGAGCTGGGCCGGGTTGGTTTAGTATGGATTGGGCTCCTTTTAAAATGGCTGGTGGGTAGGTAATTATTGTTGTTGGGCTGATGGAATTATTTAAGACATAGCCTCAATTAGGATTAGGTTTAAACTATTTAATAAATAACTATTGATAAAGACTTTAGTCAATTGTATTTAAACTTTGACTTAATTAAAGATTAACTGGCCAATTGTAGCCAAATCAACTTCAATTAAATCTAGTTTAATACATTGACCAAATTGAGTCAAGATTGAAAATGAATTTAGCAACTAGCTTAATCCCGACCTTCTTTGATTTGATAAACTTAAGTAAGCATTTCTCCGAATAAGCCATTTTTGAAATAGATCATTTTCAAATCAAGATTTTAATTAGTGTGCTTAGTTTCAAAATAATTTTTAACTAAAATCCGATATTCAATAGAGTAAACATTTAAGTAATCCAATTGTATAATATCGCATAATTGAGCATGATAATATATAATTGCTACCTAAGGTGACAAAATCACGTACAAATATACCTTTCAAAACTCTTATTCAGAGGAAATAAATATCTCGATTTTATTAAAAATTGAAGAAACTCAAGATTAAGTTTTGTCGCGGAGGGCAAAAATTAGGTGTCAACAACTGCCCCCTCCCTTTGGGTAGGGTGGATGCAAGTAATCCTAGGCAAAGGGAGGTTGACATTCCTAATTTTTGTCCAACCACAAATTTGTGTCTAAGAGAGGTTGGTTTTTCGCACGAGTTTCATGGAGTTATGGCCGAACCTCGGTATCAGGTTTCCTACATATGTCAGATTTTATGAGAATTCAGGCCACTTGTAGTTCATAAAGCTTGATTTTAAGCGTGATTTTCAAAAAATTCACAAGTTATCTTGATTTTAGAGTTTTTGATAAAATCGAGAAATTGGGAAATAGAGGGATTAGGGGGAGGTTGGAATGCAGTCGAGTTTTCTACATAGATCCTAGCCTACATATCCTCGAGACTCGGGCAATCAGACTACTTGTAGTTTGACTCAATCGGTAGAAAAGATAGTCTTTTATTTCAGATGATCTTTGGCTTAAGATGGGTGACAAGTCGATCGAGTTGAAGAAAAGAGGCTTGTAAAATTTTAACCATGAACGTGGAGCTCTTCACATCCATAGGTAAGAACTTGCCCGAACATAATTTCCAAAACTCTAAGTGTGTTGCCACCCAAATTTGAAAGAAAAATAAAAAGAAATTTCCCCTCAGTATGAGTTAACAAACATCCCAGAGGTAAAGGTGAGACCAGAATATCCCAAAATATCCACATGCCTTCTAATAGAGGAGTGGTTAGATGGTGGTGGTGATCATCATTTAGCTCGCATTTGGAGAGTTTGACATCTCTCTCCATACTATGTCCCGTTTTGCTTCTGAGAAACAGTTCCACGTCGTGTTGCATCCTTTTAGAGTCTTCCACACCTGTGGTTTTGATTTTATATTTTCATCCTTTCGGATGCTCTCGACAATTTCTCAAGCAAAAAGTGTTAGTAGTAACATAATTCACAAAAGATATAGGTAGTCTTTTACTATATCTCCGTATGAGTTGTGGCCTGAAAAGTGGAGTCATCTCTTTATGTACCTGTTTGGAATGCAATAACTAGAAACAACAAACACAACAACCCTCTTGGTTGTTGTATAATTATGACATTTGTTGGTTGAATCTGTCTTCAAAGTGTGGTGGCCTTTTTGGACACCGTCGATACTTTATGCAGAATGGTCTCTACAACCTTGTAATCTTGTGCTGGAGTGGCAACCCTTTTGGTTACCTATATCACTTGTTGTATGTGGAATGATAACCTCTCCGATTATAGCCGATGATCGATTTATAAATTTTCCTTAAATTATCAATCTTTGGATAATCTTGTGTATTATTTGATATTGGATGCGAGGCGACTTACAAATATCCTTTAAATTTCTAACTTTTAGGTAATCCTGCACATTATCCGACTTTGGATAAGAGATGGCTTACAGATATCCCTCTAATCGCTAGCTTTCAAGTACTATATACTTTAGTGTCTCAGTACATTATGTAGGGACTTGGTACCTATTTGGGTTTGTATCATACTCTATTCTAGACAAGAGGCCATAATTCTTCTATACCAGCAACAGTGCCATCTACTTGTCACTCTTTATAGAGTCATTTCCCATGACTCCATTGTTACTGTGCATTTACTATCAAAAAAATATATATCCATGTATGTATCACAAAGGGTGGGGGTTGATCCTTTTTACATGGAGTCCTTTTTTTCTCTCCTAGGCACTATTGTTTTCTCTTATTTTGGGCCTCTATCTTTATAGTGTATGATGCTACCTCCTGGTCCCTGCATGAGCTATCTTGGTGTTATTTGTTATTTTTCTTATCTACTCTTTCTTGCTTATGTAAGTGTAGCTTGCATTGCTCTTGCTAGGTGGTGATGTGAGGGTAGTGTTGATTAAGAATGGAGATAGTTGATCAAGAGTGGAGATAGGATTTATCTCACTCGGGGGGAATTCGATGCTCATTAATAGGGGGAATAAGGTGTAGGATGCCTATCTACTTATAGGTATCAGTGATAGGGGAATTAATTTGGAAAATTGGTTTGGTATGGACTTGTGGTGTTTTGTTGAGGTGTAGACTGTGGTGTGTATGGATGTTTTGAAAATGTTGAATACTTTCATAGGTTTGTCATCATCAAAAGGGAAAAATTGTTAAGTCCTTAGTTTTGATGATTGACAAACTATATGTTTCTGTATATTGGGACCTTTTTTCTAGAGTTTTTGTGATCACAAAGCTACTATGAATTAGGGAACAAGTTGGGCTCATCTATCACTATTATGGTCAACAGTCACAACTGACGCAAAGTAAAAAAGTTAGTGGAAAAAGTTGCTACCACTTTTTTCCCTCAACTTATAGGATCTCTCCTAGGTTTTCTTGTGTCATACGATATATTGCTTATCTTTCTCAACAAGAAAATCAATGCTTCTATATTTTCATAACTAAATATCTTGTGAAGCTGAAATCAGAGACTGCACACTGTAGCAGGAAACTCATTGTTCATTGAGTTTTATTTTTACTTCCTTGTAGTAGTTGAGTCTTTGTGTATTATTCTTGAACTTTTGCCTACGCTTTCTTATGATTACACTAGGTGTTGTGGTGTATCTCCTTTCATTTTACTCATCTAGAATTAGGTGATTGTTCAAGCTAGAGTTAGATTATGGAGTCCAGTTAGAGTTAGCTAGAGGTTGAAGCAGTAGAGGTACTGCTTGCGTTTTCTTATAATAGAGTTGTTGCTAGGAAACAAAGGATTAGGAGGTTAATCCTTGGAGTCTGTATTCAAGAGTTTGCTTGAGTATAGTGGAGGTTAGAAATGTAGGTCCTGGTTTTTCTCCTTTGCGCAAGGAGTTTCCATGTAAAAATCTTGTGTCCACTATTTACTTTATTCTTACACTTCTTAGTTCATACATCTCCTAGTTCTTGTTGTGTGCGTCCGGCTGGGAATAGGTTCCTGAGTAAAGGAGCAATCCACTGCATCCTTTCAATAACCCTTTAATAACATTTCACCTCTCTCAATTCACAAAAGAGGGGAAATTAAATAGGGTTCAAAGCTTTAAGGATGTAAGGGTAGAGTGTTGTACAAATTCTCGTCATTAAAAAATATGGATTCAATATCTTAACTACTCTCCTCCAATCTCTTTGGAGATTTTCTTTTTCACTCCTCATTCCACCATTTTCGCCATCCAAGATTCTGCTATTTCTAACCTCTCTGTCCCTTCTTGGTCAATGAAGTAGCTCTTGTTGTACCTTACTTCCCCTACAAAAATTGCATTTTAAGAACTGATGAAAATGTCATATGGTAGTTGTGTAACGACTCTTTTTTGGCAAAAAGAAGATTGTCATTACAAAAGTTGATGAAAAACATAGGGTTGTTGAGACCACACACATATTATACATGTGCTAGCTATGTTTAATTTAAATAGTTGAGTGGACGGTTGTTTAGGTAAATTCACCAAGGTAGGGACAGGAGTGGAAACATAAGATTCATCATTCGCATTCATATAAATCAGCAAACAATACAAATTTTTACCTGTCTATTACATGAAAACTATATTTGAATAACGACTCATCAAATAGGGGCAGATATCTTGTGGAACAAACATACATAATAGCAAATAAGTCATCACTGTGCTAACACATAATGTGGTATAAGTTTTCCAGACCCCTCCCCTCACCACCACCACCACCACCACCACCACCACCACCACCACCACAGAAAAAAAAAAAGAAATGCATAATTATGTACTGAAATTGAAGATTGGGAATCCTATAATTTTAGTGGATGTCATCAAATTCTCCGTGACACAAAATCACGTCTTGTTCTTCCTTGTTTTCCTGCTCTTCCTCTGTTGTTCTCTAATATCCTATACCCTTACCATTACATGGGAAATTTTTCAGCGAACTGCAGTGGCTGACATCTAAGTATTTGAGGGCTGGCATTGCAGTTTGGAATGTTTCCCATGTTTCACCGAGCCTAGGCAGGAATTTCAAGCAGAGTGTTTCAACGTTCCAGTTACCCTCATTGTCTCCCCAGAAAATTTCACTATGTGACTAAGCACTCTTGAATCTTCGATGCAAAGGTACTGCAGTTGGGGAAGTGAAATGGGGTTTATCCATGGTGGTGTGGTTTCTCTAAGGAAGTGCTTTAGATATAATTCTTCAATGCACGTTGGTGGTGATAAGTTATCCATTTTCCTTATGGCGCTATTGTTTTCACTGTCCCCTATGTTGATTGGTATCACCCTCAGTAGTTGAAGTTGTTTCAATGCAGCCAATTCTCTCTCATCTACCATGCTTTCCTTCGTTATCTCTAATTGCAGTATTCGAAGTTGATTCAGTGCCAGAACCTCACTAAGGCAACTTCCTCACGGTGTCTGAAATTTCTACTAGGTTCGCAACATCTCTTAGGTTTAAATATGCTAATTGCATCAGTGATGTGATCCATTGCCATAGATCAAGTAAACATATATTGTCTAGCTTGACAGATGACAAGCCCAAGACCCTAAGAGTCTTGATTTCAGCAAGAGCAATTTTTCAGTTGAAGCCAATAGAATTTTTTGTAGTGAGAAAAAATGCTCATAGCTTTGAGTTCCCATCCAAGGACTGGAAAATTGTTTCCTTGTTGACCCCCAAGTGCCTAGAGTTAATGGTGGCTATGTGCCTGCCTCTATTAAAGTTACAAAACTTCTCATCTTCTGCAACTAGAATTGTCATGTCCCTCACCATGTCATGCATCTTGCAACTGTAAACTCTGCCATCGAAGTTTCTTCTTTGGACAGCTTCAACCAGGAACCTACTTACCAGTTCAGACAAATAATTAGAAGAAACATCTGTTGCAGTTTCTATGTTATCACGACGAACAATCCTTCCCCTACCCACCAACGAACCAAGTGTTCCACCTCAATTCTCACATTGTGAGGTCTGGGGAGGGTAGAGTGTACGCAGTCCATACCACAACCTCTAAAGAGGTAGAGAGGCTTTTTCCGATAGACCCCCGGCACAAGATAAAGGATAGTATATAAAAAATCAAAATCCTGAAACATGATAAAAATAACATAGGTACGATATCCACACAAAACTGTACATTGCTAAAAAAAAGGACACTGAGGCCCTCCTACCTACTGACTACGACTCATCCACCCACTTTAGTCCTCTACCCTAATGCTTTTCCTCCATACCTTCCTATCCACGGTCATGTTATCAGTCAGTTGTAGTCGTTCCAAGGCACGTTTAATCACTTTCCTCCAGTATCTTTTTGGTCTACCCCTACCCCACTTGAAACCATCCAAGGCTTCCGTTTCCCTCCTCATCACATGACCAAACCATCTTAACCTCACTTCCCGCATTTTATCCTCCACCGATACCACTCCCACCTTCTCCTGAATAATCTCATTACTAATCCCGTCAGCCCTAGTAAATCCGCACATCCGACGCAACATTCTCATTTTCTCCACCTTCAACTTTTTGATATGAGAATTCTTAACTGCCCAACAGTCCGCTCCATAAAGCATAGCTGGCCGGACTGCAACTCTAATAGAATTTTCCTTTCAGCTTATGGGGCACCTTTTTATCACATAATATTCCCAAAGTGAGCCTCCATTTCATCCAAACTACCCCAATACGATGAGATACATCTGCATCTATCACTCTGTTCCCCTGAATCGTAGACCCAAGGTACTTAAAACTATCCCTCTTGCAAACTGCCTCGGAATCCAACTTCACTACCACCTCTTCCTCTTGCCTCGAGTCACTAAACGTGTACTCCAAGTACTCCATCTTGGTCATACTCAACCAACACCCTTTAGACTCCAGAGTTTATCTCCAAACATCCATCTTATCATTAACACCTTGACGCGACTCATCAATACATACTACATCATTCGCATAAGCATACACCACCTGGATAGATTGAGAAGCATAATATTCACTGTTTTAGATAAGAAGGAAGCTCATCATAACTTACTTGCAAAGAAGCCTCAATTACAGAGATATTGCTTACACAATCCGATACCAATTTGTCTCAAAAATTTTCACATCTCCTTGTCCACTATGAATGTGGCATTAATGATAACATCCTACTTGTGGTCTTGATGGTTAGAGGAAGACCACGATATTTGTGCACAATATCTCTTCCAACTTTCTCTAATTGAGCATTGCACTTCCTTTTAGATGGCAAAAATGCAGCTTTGCAAAACAACCGCCAACTCTATTCATCATTGAAAAATCTTGGTTGATGAATTCTTGATTTAGCCGCTCCCATCCTCTTGACTATATCCTCATTTCTTGATGTGATTATAATACAACTTGTGTGCTCTAAGAACTTGGATAATCCCCTTGAGATCCTATCCCACCATTCATCATCAATACTCCATACATCATCCATGAAAATTAGGTATGACTTATGTGAAAGAGCTTTAAGAATTCTGTTCACCAAGTCTTCTTTATCAGTTCTACTGTCATCTACATTCAGCTGTCTTAAAATTCCCTTCCTGATGTCAAACTCATCGTAAGTTTGAGATATTGAAACCCAAACATTCTTTTGAAAACTCACATTCACTTGTCTGTCAGTGTAGATCTTTTGCGCAATTGTGGTTATACATAAACCATCCATCCCTACAATGCCAATGCGATGTAGTAACTTGCTATGAGGTAGGATCCATTCTTTGATTTTTCTTGTATCTTCTGATAACCCCACAATTGAGATTCTTCAAAAATGTGTGAGGTCCATCTAGTCTGTCTGCTGTTGCTATGGTCACTTATTAATTGTTCAATTATTAGACCTGATATAATTTAATAATAATTGATCTTGTTGATATTGAAGGGGTTACAGCTGTATATATAGAGAACTGAAGAATAACTAATTACAGAATAACCCAGATGTATTTAATAATTATATAAGTAGTCTATTATCCCCCCGCAAGCTGATCAGCGGTAACGAGGGGCAGCTTGGAGCAGAGATACTGAAAAGGCTAAAGCGGAAGAGGCTTGGTGAGAATATCAGCAAGCTGGTCAGTAGATGGGGCATAGTGCGTGGCCATCGTTCCTGCAAGTACCTCATCGCGAACAAAGTGACAGTCGGACCCAACATGCTTCATACGATCATGAAGGACTGGATTTTTGGTAACACAAATAGTGGACTTATTGTCACAATAAATCTGTGGTTTCGTCGGGGGAATGCCAAGTGCATCTGTAAGGTATCGTAACCACATGGCTTCAGCAACACCCGCAGCCATGGCACGATATTCTGCTTCTGTGGAGGAACGGGACACTCGCGTTTGCTTCTTGGTGCACCAAGAAATCAGATTCGGTCCCATCATAACAATATATCCAGTAGTGGACTTACGATCATCTTTGTCGTTAGCCCAATCCGAATCAGAAAAAATAGATATATCAAACGAGCCCTTTTGAAATAAAATTCCACATTGAAGAGTACCTTTAAGATAGCGCAGAATGCGTTTCAAGGCCTGAAAGTGTTGTTCTGTGGGAGCATGCATTGATTGGGAGACTCGATTGACTGCATATTGGATGTCCGGACGAGTAACAGCAAGATAATGAAGTCCACCGACGAGGCTCCGATATAGTGTAGGATCGGCAAAGGGAGTATTCGGCCCTGGGGATTGGCGGACTGCCATGGGAGTGACCGCGGGTTTGCAGTCTGTCATTCCAACTCGATTTAGAAGTTAAAGGGTATATTTTGTCTGATGCATCAATATGGTTCCCGATTTGCGGATGAGTTCGAGGCCAAGAAAGAACTCCAGAGGACCGAGGTCCTTAAGTTTGAAGTCACGATGCATAGCTTCAGTAATTTCAGTGATGAGTGATGACGAGCTGCCTGTAATAACAATATCATCCACATAGATAAGAATGATGACTGTCCCTCGAGAACAGTGAAGGGTGAAGAGGCTGTTGTCATGATGGTAGGTGCGAAAACCAAGACCCTACAGAAAAGTAGAGAGGCGTGTGTACCAGGCACGTGGGGCCTGTTTCAGGCCATACAGTGATTTGCGAAGCTTGCAAACATAGTAAGGACGGTTGGGATTAACATATCTCGGTGGCTGAACCATATAGATGTCTTCCTCAAGATGACCATGAAGAAAGGCATTGCTGACGTCTAACTGATGAAGCGGCCAATCATAGTGAAGGGCAAGAGACAAGACCAGACGAATAGTCTGTTGCTTAACAACAGGGCTGAAGGTCTCCTTATAATCCACACCATACTCCTGATGATACCCTTTTGCAACCAGACGTGCTTTATAGCGAGAAAGAGATCCATCTGAATTTCGCTTGATGCGAAACACCCATTTGCACCCAATAGACTTTCGGTTACTAGGCAGAGGTACCAAATCCCATGTACGTTGTTCATTCAGAGCCTGAAATTCCTCATCCATAGCTTGGCACCAGAAACTATTTTTGGAGGCTTGGTTGTAGGTAGTAGGCTCAGTTATGGGATGTGCATCAAAGGGTATTTGAGTGTGGTAGACTTTGGGTTTGAAGGTACCGGCCTTGGATCTGGTTGTCATAGGGTGAGTGTTGAGTGGAGGGTGATTAGGAAGGGGTGGTGGAGTTGTATGATGTGTGGACGGGGGTTGGGTGGGGCTGCCGTGGGAGCTGGGATGTGCAGTGGTGGATGGGGTGGCTGTATGTGTGTTAGGAGTATGATGTAGGGAAGTGGTGGGTTGTGTGGCAGTCGGCTGGGTGTTCGGGTGTGGGGGTGGTTGGTTCGAGTAGCTAGGTGGTTGGTACGGGTGGGTAGTGGTGTAGTGGGGTACCGGGTTAGGTGCCGAGTGAGCCGGATCATGAGCGTGTGAAAAGGACGGAAATAATGGCACAATGCCAAGTGGATTGGGGGAGTATGGAGTAGAGGAAAGACTTGTGTAAGGAAATTGTTCCTCCACAAAACGAACATGACGGGAAACATATGTTTTCTGAGATACAGGATCGAAACATTTGTAACCTTTGATAGTGGGATGATATCCTAGAAAGACACAAGGGGTGGACCGAGGTTGAAGTTTATGTTGAGTGTGTGGACGCAACCAGGGATAAACCAGACACCCAAACGGGCGGAGATGGATGTAGTCGGGTGGATGATTGTAGAGACGGGCATATGGAGTGGAGTTGGAGAGAGTGTGAGTGGGCATGCGATTTATGAGGTAGTTGGCAGTAGCAAGGGCATCAACCCAAAAGGAAACAGGTAAGGTGGAATCATGGAGGAGCGCAACAACTGTTTTTATTAGGTGACGGTGTTTGCGCTCAGCAACGCCATTTTGTTCAGGGGTATATGGACATGAAGTGTGATGAAGAGCCCCTAGACTTTGAAGAAAAACACCAAATGCATTGTTGACAAATTCTTTGCCATTGTCACTTCGAAAAATTTTGATTTTGGCATTAAATTGATTTTGAACCATTCGGTCAAAGTTGACAAAAACAGTATAAGCTTCGGATTTAAATTTCAGAGGATAAAGCCAAGTGAATTTACTGTAATCATCAACAAAACAGATATAATAACGAAAACCTTGAACAGAAGGAACTGAGGTTGGACCCCAAACATCAGAATGAATTAATTGAAATGGCGCAGTGGCCTTGTGTTCAGACAGTGAAAAAGGTAAACGACAAGATTTAGACACTGAACAGGACTCGCAATGTAATTTCTCTGAAAAATTAAAACCTAAGGAAGATAAAATGGATTTGGTGATGGCGGATGATGGGTGCCCAAGCCGGCGATGCCAGGTGGACGAGAGAATGGCTTGACTCACAACAGACGGAGACCTGGATGGAAGAGTGTATAGCCCATGCTCACAGCGGCCCGTGTACCGCACCCGGTTCGTGGTATTGTCCACTATCTGGAAATTGGTGTCATTAAAAATGAGGGTGCAGTTATTTTCTTTAGTAAAGCGATAAACAGATAAAAGATTGGATGTGAGGGAAGGGACGTGGTGAAGGGTTGAGAGATGAAATTTACCATTTGGGGTATAGACATACCCAGAGCCGGTGTTTGTGATGGGAAGGGATTGACCATTGCCTACTGTAATAGTTTCTGAGCCATGATACGGATGAGGAGCTTGAAGTTGTGAATAATCCGACGTCACATGGGTGTTAGCACCTGTGTCTAGATACCAATCGCCAGATTGAGCGTTTGTGGACGCATGCATCGCCCTTGATCCGCCGGACTGGCGATTTACATTCTGCGAGTCATCATAATGATACCAACAATTAGCCGCAGAATGGCCCCGTTTAGCACAAATTTGGCACGTCGGAAGATCTCGTGTGGGCCCCCGCTGGTTTCCTCGTCTCTGTCCGCGGCCTGACTGGAAGCCGTCCCTCGGTGGAGGCCCGCCTCTGCCTTGCTGCCCGGCATTCCGACGGTCACCGTCGCCGCTGCCTCGCCCTTGGTTACGGCGATCGTCACCGCGACCCCTGGCCGAGCCCCCGCTGCCAGCCGAGTAAAGAGTCGTGACGCCAGGGGTGGAACTGGCTTCTCCGAGCAGTAATTTGTGTTCCATGTCTAGATTCAATTCTTCTGCATTAAGCCATCCAGACAGTTGATTCAGAGTGATTTCGACAGGTGAGAGGCGAATATGCTGTTTGAGAGAGGAATAGCCAGACGGAAGACCACGTATCACGGCATTCACCACGTCTCGTTCAGGAATAATCTCGTTCACAGCATCTAGGTTAGACAGAATAGAGGCCACATCATCAAGGTATTGAATCATCGTCTTCGTTCCCTTCCGAAGAGTATGCAATCTGTCACGCAACTGAAAAATATGAGCCGTGGACACAGAGTTGTACCTTGTGGCTAGTGCGTCCCAAAGTGAAGCCGATGTGAGAAAACCCCGGGCGTGTTTGTGCACAGAGGGGCTAATAACGGCGAGAAGACAGGCTCGGATCTGAGTATCTACGATCATCCACGGAAGGTAGTCGGGATTTGGGAGCATGACGCCGTCCTCCTCGGCTGTCTCGGGCGGCAGCTTCTCCGCACCGTCAATCCAGCCGAGCAGCAAGTTAGCTGCGAGGGCGGTGCGGACGTTAAGTGCCCAGGCTGGGTAGTTGTTGTCAGATAATTTTTCGGGGATGAGATTGTGGAGATTCCTGAGCAGTAATTTTACTCCAGACGGTAAATTTGACAGAGGATCAACAACCTTGTCCATGGCGCCGACCTACGGCGGAGGTGTAGACGGTGGCGGCGGCGCACACACGTCGGAAAAGAGGAGAGATTAGGGTTTGGGCGAAAGAAGAAACCCTAGATTTGATACCATGATATAATTTAATAATAATTGATCTTGTTGATATTGAAGGGGTTACAGCTGTATATATAGAGAACTGAAGAATAACTAATTACAGAATAACCCAGATGTATTTAATAATTATATATGTAGTCTATTAGGACCAACAAAGACCCTCAGTTTCTGATGCATTTTTCACTATCTCCTTATTGAGTTCTGTCAGTTTCCTTCCAGTGTTGTTTCTGAAAATCTCCCTTGGAGATGGAAATAAGCAAGAAGGATTTCCTTTCATCTTCAGATAGTCTTCACGTATTTGGCAATCCGTGATCACATTATCTACTTCATAAATTAGTTCATCAATTTCAGATAAGATTGACTTGACAGACTTGTTGTTTCCTTTCATCCTGTTTGCTTCAGTGAGATACGAAAGCATGAGATTCAGCTCTCTCTTCATATCCAGAAATCAGAGAAAAAAAAATTGAGCATGCATATTCATTTGTTTTGACAAGTCTACGATGAGGTTAGCTACAACACTTTTGATTGTGTTCCCATTCTCAGCTGTAAATTTATCAAAATTGAAAATATAATGTCATCGTAGACACTAAAGGAAATAGAAAATAAGAGTACTTCTCAAAGGTAATAAATTTTTTTTCTCTTTTTGGTATTAGTCATCTGATACAGATCCTATATCAGTATTACTTCATCTACAGATAATTATTTGTTGCCATATTACATAATGTTAGAAGAGAGTTTATAGTTGTGTAGTTATGGTCTTACATGTAAATGGTCCTGCAGCCACGACTCAAATTTTTCTCTAGATTCATTTACTAGCCTGATTAAATTCTTCCAGATTTTGTCAAACTATCTGTATATCCCCTCTGAGTGTTACAAAGTGTTGGATTATTGGAAATGTCCAAGCCTAAGGTCAATTCTTAATAAATGAGTTGTATAAAAATTGAAAAAATTTGAAGAAGCTATTCTGAAGCTTTTAGTAAGTTATATGAAATGATATAGTTATAGTTATCAATAAATTGATGCATGATATGTCACTTATACAATTGCATATATTAACAAATGTTTTAAGCAGATTCTAGATTTCACTTTTTGTGATAGACAACAAAAGCATACCTAGTATAATTTCACAAAGAGGGTTCTGGGGAGGGTAGATTATATGTAAACCTTATCTCTACCTCAGAGGTAAAGAGATTATTTTCGGTTGACCCTCAGCTCAACAAAAAGTAGTCCAGAGAAAAAGTAACAAAAGTATTACACTTGGGTTAAATATTAGAAGGTTGCATCAAAGTTTTAGCAAGACTGACGCTGTAATTATGCATGCTGGGTGTTGATTTCTCATAAGGTAACTCAGTTAATAGTTATTATCTCGTAAAGTCATATTTCTTCTTTATTTCAATTTCCTTTTAATAGAACGTGACTTTTTGAGATAGTTACAATTACTTGAGTGACCACTAGAGAAATTAACTCTGCATTTTGGTTACACTGTTACAGAACTGAACGGGTTTTGGAAGCAAGGGAAAATAAAATTATCACAAAGATGCTCTATTGATGTAATTTGAAAACAACATAGAAAAGGTCTGCTACTAAGATAATATAACATGGGAAATAAGCACTACAACAACAATAACATACCCAGTATATTCCCACCAAGTGGGGTCTGGGGAGGGTAATGTACGCAATCCATACCACTACATCAAATGTGAGATAGAGAGGTTGTTTCCGATTGACCCCCGACTCAAAATAAAACAATCTATGATAAGGAACAATAATACTAAGAATATTAAAAGAACAAGATGTAATAGAGATTAGCAAACTCAATAATACCATAAACAAGGCACTCCAAGTAACACAACAAAAGATACCATACCCTAAACTCAGACTAACCTTCTACCCTAATCTGCCTCCCTCACAACTTCCTATCCAGGGTCATGTCCTTGGTAAGCTGGAGATGATCCATGTCATGTCTAATCATCTCCCTTCAATATTTCTTCGGTCTACCTTTACCATGCTTGAAACTATCCCTAGACAACCTCTCACACCTCCACACTGGGGCATCCGTACTCCTGCTCATCACATGACCGAACCATCTCAACCTCGTTTTCCTCATCTTGGCTTCCATCGAAGTCACACCTACCTTATCTCAAATAACTTCATTTCTGATCCTATCTTTCCTAGTACACCCACACATCCACCTAAGCATTCTTATTTTTGCCACCTTTATTTTGTATATATGGGCCTTCTTAATAGGCTAACACTCCGCCCCATACAACAACTCCAGTACCACCACTCTGTAGAACTTGCCTTTAAGTTTGGGAGGTACCTTTTTGTCACACAAAAAGGAAAATAAGCACTACAATGAATGAAAACAAAAAAAAAATGAATCAGATCAAAGCCCTTGATTCTTTTTCAGGAATCAGGGGAAATAGAATTTCTTTGTCAAGAAATAAATTACATTCTTTCAATTTGTTTTCCTTACTTTCATTTTTAGACCATTTCAAAAGACATTTTTTTGAAGTATTTAATTTCAAATTTCACACATGACATGTTTAAGACCACAATATTAAAGAACAAGTTGGTACATTCTACGTATCTTGAATTTAAGATGACAAAACTCAAAATTCATTCGTAAATTTTGTTATCTTTTATGTATTCGGGTACAAGAATCTGTAAATAAGAAACATAAACTTCAACGCTAGTTCAAGTCCAAGACAAGAACACTTATGAAGTTCTGTAACACCTTCAAGACTAGATTATGAATAATCTATCTAAAAAGTGTATTAAGATTAAGAAAAGAGATGAAATAGAATTTAAGACCAAGTCCTTCAAATTCACGGAGTGTCCTTAAGGAATAATTCCCCTCATTGTACCCGAGGTTTTGGAATCTTTCTCCTAGGATAAAATGGACTTCAATTCAAACAATAGCGGTACCTCAAATTTTTGGATTCAGCGAACCCACTTAACGGTTTGATTGATCACACGGAAATTTTTTCAAGACAAGAAGAGAGTTTGTATTTCAGAAAAAAATCATACCTAAACCCGTGGATGAAAGCAGTTTTATATAGCAAACATGTGCCTCTTCTGAAAAGTGGCAATGGTTTACTTAAAAGGTGTGAACTTTCTGAAAAAGCCATGTTTGTTCGTCCAAAGAATATGTCTTTTTCGAATAGGCATACTATTTCATGAATTAGTGTGTCATTTCATTGAAGGGTTGCATTCCTTCGTTTCAGCACTAAACTATTATGAAACACTATTTCAGAATCTGCATGCATGCATATAAATGGAGTATCAGAACACAAAAAAAAATTGTTTTTTTCCTTTGGTATTTTTGAACTAAATTCTGAATTTCTGTCAAATAAAGTTTATCCAAAAAGATAGATCTCACCGATCGATCATTTTCTAAATCCAAATTCAAATCGAAAGCCGAGCCGAGTGAGCGGCGACGACGATGGCATGAGGCATCTCTTATTTCTTGCCTTACTTACCATATGGTGTAAGTGTTCCTTATTTTAAATACTCACAAGTTCTCTTTTTCCACCAATGTAGGAGAAAGAGTGAACTTTTCAATTTGGGAGTACACTTTCTAAATTAGTGTTTCCTTCTCTCCACCATTTTTCCACCATTTTTCATTCACACTTTTTCATATACTTTGAACCCAGCAATCCCCCACATGAATGGGAAATGGCTATTTTTTTTCGTAAAATTTTTACGGACAAGTATGTGATCATCAAGCAAAAACTGATTGCATATGCTTAAGTGGGTTTTCCTTTGAACTTTCCATAGTGAACATGCATCGGATGCACTCAGTAAATCGGTAGATTTGATATCTTTGAATCGTCGATATTTAGTGTACACCTAGACAACACATGTCATACAATCGGCCTTTTACCATTTATGGTTCTCACGGTTTTGTTCTTTTCAGCCATGAACACATCCTGGTTTTATGAAAGCTTAAAGAATAGGCCTTTACTAACATTCTCCTTGTAGCGGCTTCCACTTCTCCCTCACATATGTGATTTCTCTATGTTCAATCCTATAGATTAAACTACTTGGTCAAATATACAAAATTTAGATAATCATTAAAGGACTTTTCACCTTAAGTCTTATCCTTGTTTACTAAATATTATCTACATCATGAGAATGGGTTGGGTAATTGACAATGTTGAACCTGTCAGACAC
This sequence comes from Capsicum baccatum var. pendulum, assembly GCA_030864225.1. Taxonomy (NCBI): domain Eukaryota; kingdom Viridiplantae; phylum Streptophyta; class Magnoliopsida; order Solanales; family Solanaceae; genus Capsicum; species Capsicum baccatum. The sequence goes on along the minus strand of CM061556.1, from coordinate 235,231,619 downwards.
AACTTTGTTTGATCTCCTTGAACCTAGCTCTTAGGATCTCCAGTCTGCTAGGTAGATTTACCGCCATGCTGACTTGTCCTAGACGTTAAACCCATTCCCTTGGACGTGCTTTGCACTCCTTCTCTAGATAGGACTTTTGTAAGTGGACCCAACACATTACCCTTTGACTTAACATAGTCAACAGTGATAATTTCACTAGAGACAAGTTACCTAATGGTATTATGTCTCCGTCTTATATGACGAGATTTACCATTGTACTTCTTGCTTCCTGTCCTACCTATTACCGCTTGGCTATCATAGTGTATACATCCTGGTGCCACTAGTCTGGGCCAATAAGGATTATCTTTCAAGAAATTCTGGAGCTATTTTACTTCTTCACCAGCTTTATCTAATGTGATAAATTCATATTCCATTGTAGTGCGAGCAATACATGCCTGTTTGAATGATTTCCAAAAGACTGCACCTCCACCGATAATAAGTACATACCCTTTCATGGATTTTACTTCATTTGATCCAGTGATCCAATTTGCTTCACTATATCCTTCAAGTACCGTGGGATATTTATTATAATGCAAAGCATGGTCTTGAGTGTATTTAAGATACCCCAAAACTCTTTTCATTTTCATCCAATGAGTTTTGTTGGGATTACTCGTGTACCGACTCAATTTACTAATAGCGCATGCTATATCTAGTCGTGTACAATTTATTACATACATTAAACATCCCAATACTCTTGCGTACTCCAATTGTGAGTCACTTTCACCTTTATTCTTTTGAAGTGCAAAGCTCACATCCAATGAAGTCTTGGCAATACCGAATTTCATATACTTGAATTTGTCAAGTACCTTTTTGATATAATGAGACTGTGATAATGTCAACCCTTGTGGAGTTCTATGGATTCTTATACCTAAGATCACATCCGCAAATCCAAGGTCTTCCATATTGAACTTGCTCTCAAGCATTCGTTTCGTCGCATTTATGTCAGAAATATCTCTACTGATGATCAACATATTATCTACATATAAACACACAATGACTTGGTGATTTGGAGTGTCTTTCATATAAACACATTTATCACACTCATTTATTTTGAACACGTTTGCCAATATGGTTTGGTCAAACTTTGCATGCCATTGTTTAGGTGCTTGCTTTAGTCCATACAATGACTTAGTAATTTTATTCACCTTATTCTTCTTTCCTGAAACCATAAAACCCTCAGGTCGTTCCATGTAAATTTCTTCCTCCAATTCTCTATTTAAGAATGAAGTTTTCACATCCATTTGATGGATTTCAAGACCATATACCGTAGCCAAGGCAATTAACATTCAAATCAATGTTATCCTTGTTACTGAAGAGTATGTATCAAAGTAATCAAGGCCTTCATTTTGCTTAAAGCATTTTACTACAAGTTTTGCCTTGTATTTGTCAATAGTACCATCTACTTTCATTTTCCTTTTGAAGATACATTTAGAACCTAAAGGTTTATTTCCTGGAGGAAGATTAATCAATTTCCACATATGGTTGCTTAAGATTGAATCAATCTCACTATTGACTGCCTCTTTCCAAAAGGATGAGTCCGAAAACGACATCGCTTCTTTAAATGTTCGAGGCCCATTTTCTAATAGAAATGTTACAAAATTTGATACACATGTAGTAGAAGCTCTTTGATGTGTACTACGTCTTGGATTATCTTCATTATGTACATTCTCACTTGGTTCATCTCGAGGTCGTTTAGACCCTCCACTAGACTGTTCATGTTTAGTTTTATAAGGGTAAATGTTTTCAAAGAATTCAGCATTATCTAATTCAATTACTGTTTTTTCATTTATATCTGGATGTTTGGATTTATGAACCAAAAACTGACATGCTTTACTGCTTTTAGCATATCCTATGAACACGCAGTCCATAGTCTTTGGTCCTATCTCAACCCTTTTAGGCATAGGAACTTGAACCGTTGCTAGACACCTCCACACTTTAAAATATTTCAAGTTGGGTTTCCTTCATTTCTATTTTTCATAAGGAATTGATTGTGTCTTACTATGGGGAACTCTATTGAGTATACGATTAGCTGTAAGGATAGCCTCCCCCCACAAGTTTTACGATAAACCATAACTTATAAGCAATACATTCATCATTTCCTTCAAAGTTTGGTTTTTTCTTTTCACAATTCTGCTAGATTGAGGTGAATACGGGGCCGTAGTTTGATGAACAATTTCATTCTCTACACATATTTCGGTGAAGGAAGATTCATATTCTTCGCCCCTATCACTTTTTATCACTTTTTTCTTTTTCTCTAACTGATTTTCTACTTTAGTTTTGTATTGTCTAAATGCATCTATTGCTTTATCCTTACTATTTATCAAATAGACATAACAATATCTAGTGCAATCGTCAATAAAAGTTATGAAATACTTTTTTCCACCACGTGATGGTGTTGACTTCATATCACAAATGTCAGTATGTACTAAGTCTAAAGGATTGGAATTCCTTTCAACGGACTTATAAGGATGCTTTGCATACTTTGATTCCACACACGTTTGACACATTGATTTATTGCACTCAAAGTTTGGCAAAACTTCTAAGTTAATCAATTTTCGTAACGTTTTGTAATTAACATGGCCTAAACGTTCTTCCCATAATTATAAGACTCAAGCAAGTAAGAAGAATTTAAACTTTTATTTATTTCAACATTTGTTACATTCATATTATAAAGGCCCTCGGTGAGATAGCCTTTCCCTACATACACTTCTCCTTTGCTAATTACAATTATTTCAGAAACGGTTACACATTTGAATTCGTTCTTGTCTAGAAGTGAAATAGAAATTAAGTTCCTATGTAATTCCAAAACATACAAGACATTTTTAAGTGTTAAGACCTTTCCTGAAGTCATTTTCAAGGCCACTTTTCCTGTTCCTTCTACCTTAGCCGTAGCGGAGTTATCCATGTAGATCATTCCTTTTACTTGAGCTAGAGCAAATAACGAAAAAAACTCTTTGTTGGCACAAATATGGAGGGTGACACCAGAATTCATCCATCACTCGCAAGGATTCCCTACCAAGTTGCATTCTAAAAACATAGCACACAGATCATCACATTCTTTGTTGGACTCAATCATATTTTCTTGGTCCTTTTTCTATCCTTTCTTAGGGGTACGACAATCCATGGACTTATGGCCAATCTTGCCACAGTTGAAGCACTTTCCCTTGAATTTCTTCTTGGGTTGATGGCTTCCTTGTTCTACTTTCTTCCTTTTCTTATAATTTTTTTGGTCATCTTCTACAATATGTTCTTCATTAATTGTAGAATTCCCTTTTGACCTTCTCTCGACAGCCTCATTATCCTCTTTAATACATAGTCGGATAATAAGATCTTCGACAGCCATCTCCTTGCATTTGTGCTTCAAGTAGTTTTTGAAGTCTTTCCACATAGGTGGTAGCTTCTCAATGATCGCTGCTACTTGAAATGAATCATTCACAATCAAACCTACAAAACAGTTTATATGAGTACGAAGAACATTTTCAATTTGTTCAACTAAGGTATTTTTCAAAGATATACCTTCTTCTAGGAGATCGTGAATAATTACTTGCAATTCCTGCACTTGAGAGACAACCGATTTGCTATCTATCAACAAAGAATTTCTTAATTCCCGTATCCTCTGTCTAGTATTTTCATTCTAGTGCCCCCCCCAAATCCTTCGATGTCTTAGTTCCACTGTAAATATTATAGAGGTCGTGTTGGAGACCACTCTATATATCATTTAGACAAAGGAAGTCCGAGTGTTTCCAAGCTTCTACAATTATGAAATGCTCTTTGTTCGAGTTTCCCTCGGGCACCTCAGGAGCATCCTCAGTAGTGGACCTTTAAAGACATAGAGTGGTGAGGTAAAATAACATCTTTTGCTGACATCGCTTAAAGTCACTGCCCGCAAATTTTTTGGGCTTCTCCGCAGGTGTCATTCATTGCGGAGCATTTGCTCAACTTGTTGAGGCAATACTAGTTGCCCCTATAGTCGTAGCGGCATCTTGCATTTGACTTTCGTTAGTCATTTTTTCTATCACCACAAGACAATAAAATTTAATATATTCATAATACTACTTATAAAGTTAAGCAACCTTAAACTGTTCTTCTTGTTTCTAGTTAACGATGAAGTTTTTATGACTTTCAATCGTCAACCGAATGATCTTTAACATGTGATGAAGACTTTATGTCTTTAAATCACTAGTTAAGTTCAAATAGAGCAAAAAAACTTAAAGCTTTAATCTCCAAAAATAAGCAATACAGATTCTGCAAAAAAAAAATTATTCCTTAAGATTATTATCTTTTATGTATTTGGGTACAAGAATCTGTAAATAAGAAACACAAACTTCAACACTAGTTCAAGTCCAAGACAAGGACACTTATGAAGTTCTGTAACACCTTCAACACTAGATTAAGAATAATCTATCTAAGAAGTGTGTTAAGATTTAGAAAAAAGATGAAATAGAATTTATGACCAAGTCCTCTGAATTTACGGAGTGTCCTTAAGGAATAATTTCCCTCACTGTACCCGAGGTTTTGAAATCTTCCTTCCAAGATAAAATAGCCTTCAATCCATACAATAGCGGTACGTCAAATTGTTGGATTCAGCGCACTCACTCAACGGTTTGATAGATCACACAGAAAGTTTTTTAAGACAAGAAGAGTATTTGTATTTCAAAAAAAAATCGTACCTAAACCTGTGGATGAAAGCAGATTTATATAGCCAACATGTTCCTCTTCTGAAAAGTGGCAATGCTTTACTTAAAAGGTGTGACCTTTCTGGAAAAACCATGTCTGTTCGTCCAAAGAATGTGTTTTTTCTGAACAGGCATACCATTTCATGAATCAGCGTGTCATTTCGTTGAGGGGTTGCATCCCTTCGTTTCAGCACTGCACTGTTTCAAAACACTGTTTCGAAATCTGCATTCATGCATATAAATGGGGTATCAAAACACAGAAAAAAATTGCATTTTTTTCTTTGGTATTTTTGAACTGAATTTCTGAATTTCTGTCAAATAAACTTTGTCCAAAAAGATAGATCTCATCTATCGATCCAAATCCAAATCCAAAGCCGAGCCGAGCCGAGCGAGCGACAACGCGAGGCATCTTTTATTTCTTTCCTCACTTACCATGTGGATTAAGTCTTCCTTATTTTAAACACTCACAAGCCGAAGCCTCCAAATCTAAATCCAAAGATGGAGGCTCAGCCAAGGCCGAGCGAGCGACGACGATGACGGCGCGAGGCATCTCTTATTTCTTGTCTCACTTACCATGTGGAGTAAGTGTTCCTTATTTTAAACACTCACAAGTTCTCTTCTTCCACCAATGTTGGAGAAAGAGTGAACTTTTCAATTTGAGAGTACACTTTCTAAATTAGTGTCTCCCTTCTCTCCACTATTTTTCCTCCATTTTTCATTCGCACTTTTTCATATACTTTGAACCCAAAAAATTTCACATCAAATCAAAATCAGATAAACTAATTGAAATGGACGGAGTATATTGTAACTTTTCAAGATGAGTCTCGAGATTTCTTACCTCACTGTTTGTTGATATTCTGATAACAATTTTGATCAGAACTCAGAAATTTAGCAGTTTCTAGGCAAAGCTCTTCAACACCAAATAACAAGTCATGAATTTAAATAAAATTAAAATAGAAAATTGAACAAATAAGTAGAGAACAAGTAGTGATAACCAGTAACACGAAAATTGAAGTAAAGGAAATGACAGGTGCTACTAAAATTGAAGAAAAATATTACATGTTAAACAGCAACACTAAAACAATGAAGCATAGTATAGGAAGGGATAAAGGGATATTTACCTTAAACTAGTGATTACAAGTCTATAATAATTCAGAAGAAAAAGAAAGGTTTTGCTTCTTCAAACTTCGGACGTGCCTATATATGAGAAAGGATTTAAAGCCAAATTACTGCAAAAATGAGCAAGGTCCCTTTTCTCCTTTAATTTATCAAAAATGATAACTAGAAGGTAGGAGATTCCATTTTGGTTGTGGTTATTATAAAAGCTATTTTAATTATACGACCTTTTTTTCAAAAGTGATGAGTAAGTAAATAAAACACGAGAGATTTTTGTAGGATCATTTCTTATTCACATTTTAAGTAGTCATAGGAAATTATTTTCTTTAGTTAGTGTTGAGACAATTAGGAATTTCTCCATATGTTTAAGATTTGTCTTATTTGCATTTCCTTTCTATTTGCCACATTCTGCGTTCCTTTTGAGGTGAGGTTATATAGAAAATAACCTCTCCACCTGATAGAGGTAAAGTTTGTTTACCTTTTATCCTTCGTAGATTCTACTTATGAAATTATACTAAATATATTATTGTTGCTAAATCAAAATTTCTCATTGTGAGGTTATGAATTTGAGCCACTAAGTTTTTGCGGAGGATAAGCCACCTCCGTAAGATCTCTTAATGTGAGTCCCTTTTCATAATCTTATGTAAAAGGCATAATATATAAGCATGTCTTTAACTTGGCTCGATTGACATCTATGTCCTCCAACTTTGAGTATGTATAAGTAGATACTTGAACTTGTATAAAGTTGAACAAGTAGATGCCTACATATTACATGGCAATCTCATGAGAATTACCATGTAGATGCCACCTAAGACATTTGTGTCTACTTATTCAGTTTTATACTAGTTTAAGTGTCTACTTGTGCAGATTCAAAATTGGAGGATGTAAATATCAGCTCATGTCAAATTAAACGTACAATTATGTATTATGCTTAAACCTGTCAACTAGGTCGGCCTGGCCCATTTCGGCCCGGTAAACTCGGCCCATTAAGAGTTCCCAACCCGATTTGACCCGGCCCGATGGGCCCCTGGTCTACACGACTGCCGGTCCTAGGCTGGGCTGTCTTTGTTGACAGGCCCGATGGACCGACCCATTTAGAGGCTCAGACCAAGCCCACCGGTTGCCTGGCTCGGCCTGGCCCGGTAACAATAATTCTTTTATATATATATAATTGGCATTTAGCCATTTGGATTGGACCCCAACTGCCAAATTGGACTGTTGGGCCAATGGCATTATAACCATTTGGAGCCCCAACGGCTAATTGGCCTATTTAATTAAAAAAAAATTAATTCAAAATTTTTTCTATAAATACTCCCAATTCAAAATTCATTTTTCACATAAATCTCATTCTCTCAATTTTCAATCTCTCTCAGATATTCTAATTATCTCCTAAAGTGCCTAATTTTATTTTTTAATTTTGCGATTACAAATACAAGTGGAAGTTTTCTAAAGTCGCAACTTTTGGATACTTTAAAATTTGGTATTGTCATTCCATCTCTTACTTTTAGTTTTTAATTAGTGTATTAATTGTTGAATATTTATTTTTATTATTTTTATGTATTTTGAATATTTTTTAGTTTGATTTATAATATAGATAAATTAAGAAATCTCGATAAAAATGTCAAAAAAATTTATCCCAAAAGTAGTAGTGGTAGTAAAAAATAAATTGGTGGTGTTTCTGGTAGATGTAGTTGAAGCACTAGATATACCTGTATGCCTCCGGTACCGATTAGTCAACCTTTTGAGGAAAAAAGGGATGTAGGTGTTTACGATATGAATTATGCAGAAGCTTAGGAAAATTATGATATAGAAGAAGAAAATGTAGATGCAATTAATTTAGATGAAGATGATGAAAATATTGGTGAGACACCCGCAGTAGGAAATGCTAATGTTAGATCTGAATCGGTTAATCTTTCTCCCCGTACCCCAAGAGCTCGTAGAAGAAATGGTATTGCATGAGAATTTCTTACAAAAATAGAAGGACAATCTAAGGTGTAATGCAATATTTTTGAAATTATATATGAGCATAAAAGAGGAGGCAATAAAGAGGGTACGGGTTCGTTGATGAGACATTTAAGAGAAAATCACGCTAGAAAGTTACTTATTGCACAAGTTGGTGAGGCTGTTGGCGGGCCAACACGATTGAATCCAACAACCGTTCAATTAATTAAGAATTATAATAAAATGAAGGACCAAAAAGAAATAGCAAAAATGATAGTTGTAGGTTGTTTGCCTTTTACTTTTGCTTCTTCAGATGGTTTTATTCATTATATTCAAGCAATTTATAATCCTTTGTTTAGTGGTATTCCTAGAAGTACTTGTTCGGCCGATATTTTTAAACTCCATGCACAATATGTTTGTTATTTATCTACATTATTAAAAAATATTCAATGTAGAATTCACTTCTTACTTTGTAATTTTTTTCATTTAAATTGAATTTCTGGTTTGAACTAAATACTTTTAATATATTACTATCAAACTTTACACTAAGTAATAAACATAACAAACATATATACACATATATTCTAAATATATACACAAGTGTATTTAAAGTAGTATATATATAGTGTATATATGTTATATGTGTATATATTTTTCATAGACTCTAAAGTAGTATATATTTAACGTATACATGTCCATATATTTTCTAAAATAGTATGTATGTATGTTTGTATGTATATATATATATATATATATATATATATATATATATATATATATATATATATATATATATATATATATATATATATATATATCTTTTTCATAGATTCTAAAGTAGTATATATTTAACCTGTATATGTCTATATATTTTCTAAAGTAGTATATATACAGGAAGAATACATGTATATGCCCCTCAACTATTTGACTTTTTTCGTATAGGCGCCTCAATTAGGCCATGTACCTATTGAACCCTTTACTCCTTCACAAAATATTTCAATTAAGCACAATCTGCTGATGTGGCAAAAATTGTAAAATACATATAATACACACTCTAATGATGTGGCAAAGTGATAAATTAAATATCAACACGTGGCCTTTTAACTTAAAATAATCATAAAAATAATTTTGTAATATAATTAAATCTAATTTTTTTAATAAAAAGTTCTATCTACAGTACGTCTCTCTGTTCTTTTTGTTCTGTAAATGAAGCATTCCCATGGCAGCTACTCCTAATTTTCTCGTCTATCTCCACCTTACTGTCATATTCATTATCATCATCATCAACAACAACAACAATCACTGTTATCTCCTGTATTACTTTTCTTCTTCACTTTCTCTTTTTGTTCTCTCACCATTCTTATTTTTTCCCTTTACTCTGAACTCACTAAGAACAAAAAATTAACAACAAAAACACCCGTCAACATTTAATTAAAATTAAAGAGAATAAGGAGCAATTGGAGAAGACATCTGACCCGACCCGTTTAACCCATTTGACTCAGTTAACCCATTTTGTTCTTTTTGAAATCTTACCTTCTAATTCATTGAAATGGGCAAAATTGTTTGCTAATGAATTGGATGATGACCCAGGTAAGATTGAATCGGATTGTGATGCGGGTGACAAGGATAAGGAGAAGACGGAGAAGACGAAGAAGAAGAAACGGGGTCAAGAAGGAACGACCTAATTTGAATAGTGAAGAGGAAGGGAAGAAGGATACTAGGGTTGTGAAGGAGAAGGAGCAATTGGAGCAGAAATCGGTGGATGAACATCGGCAACGTAAGGAGAAAGAAATTAAAATTTTTGGTTGGTTGAAATTCAATTGATGTTAAATGTTTTTTTAAAATTCATTCTTCACCAATTCAATGATTTTTCCAGCCGTCAATGTTAACCCCTTTTTTACTGTTCATGTTGGTTTTCTTTGATTTGTGTGTGTGATATCGTTCACTATCAATCCATGAAAATTGGGGGAGTATGTGTAATTGTATGTGTGGCATCTGTGTATGTATTTTTTGTATGTAAAAAAAATAGAAAATGGTGAGTTATGGAGAAAAAGATGATGACTATTTTTTTCTTTTTATTTCTTTAATATATTTTTTTTATTGGTTGAGTTTTTATTTTTATTTTTTTGATTAATTATGGTTTCTCACTCTCCTAATGGAGAATATATTACTCATGTCACGCCACGTCAGCAATTATGCTTAATTGAAATATTTTGTGAAGGAGTAAAGGGTTCAATAGGTACATGGCCTAATTGAGGTATCTATACGAAAAAAGTCAAATAGTTAAGGGGCTTGTATATATATATAGTGTATATATGTTGTATGTGTTATAAAATAAGAAAGAATAAAGAAGAAGAGTAGGGAGAATAGAGAGAGTAATTGTTATTTCTTCTCTTGAGGGATGTGAGATCAGCAGATTGTAAATACAATGAACAAAGCCCCTCTATTTAATGGAAAAATTTACTCCTAGTCTGAGTTAAAGACAGATGCTTCAAATCCTAATAGATATCAAAGTAGATCTTGATAGATCTTGATAGACATTCACTATAATGTAAATACATTTATAACACTCCCCCTTGAATGTCTAATTGGTATATAATGTGCCTTGTTAAAACCTTACTAGAAAAAATTCAGTAGGAAAAAAAATCTAGTAAAGAAAAAAAGTACACATCTCTAATAATACGCATTTCAGCTGCCTCATTAAAAACCATACAAGGAAAACCAGTGAGACAAAACCTCCTAATGGAAAAAGAGTACAGCGCGTATTAACTCCCCCTAATGAGAACATTCTTGACCTTTGCATCTCGATCTTGTGCATCATCATCTTGAAAGTTGCAATTGGAGAAGATTTGGTAAATAAATCAGTCACAATGTCAGTTGAACGAATCTGTTGCACGTTAATATCATCATTCTTTTGTAGCTCATGTATGGAGTAAAGCTTTGGCAAAATGTGCTTCATTCTATCTCCATTTATGAATCCTCTCTTAAGATGTGCTATGTATGCTAAATTATCTCTGTATAAAATTGTTGGTAGATTGTCATATTTCACACCACATTTTTCTCAAATGAGATGTATTATGGACCTCAACCATACACATTCTCGACTTGTTTCGTGAATAGATATTATCTCAGCATGATTCGATGAAGTGGCTATGATAGACTGGTTTGTATATCTCCAAGATATGGCAGTACCACCACATATGAACACATAGCCTATTTGAGACCGGGCTTTATGCCGGTTAGATAAGTACCCAACATCAGCATAACCAATAAGATCGGGACTGCAATCTTTAGAATAAAACAAGCCAAATGTTTTATCCCATTTTGATGTTTCATAGTAGGAGCAAAAATATACGTTGCTAACAAATTGACTGAAAAGGCTATAGGCCTTGTAGTATTTGCAAGGTACATGAGTGCATCAATTGCACTAAAATATGATACTTCATAATCAATCCAATTTAATATATTTTGAATTTCAGCAAATAATATATTGCTTTGAAAACTCTCCAAGAGTTCCAATGATGTTCAAGCAATAAGCTTATACAATATAAGGATTATAAATAAGTTTTCCATAAACTTTTATATGCTTCAAGAAGTTTGAATCCTTAAAAGTTTTCACATAAGTTTTTTCAAGTGACAATATTCAATATTTTATGTGTGACATCTTCAAGTGTCTGGACTGTAAATCAAATAAGTTTTCACTTACCAAGATGCACCCTTTCATATCACTTGATAAATATTTCTACGTCAGCATGCTTAAATAAATGTAGAATTCAGATCCTCGTAATCTTTCACAATATTGCGCCAATATTGTATCAAAGATATTGATGATATATCATTTCGTATCGGTTCACAATGCGACATAATATTTTGAGATCTCATCACTTCATTATTTTCAGGTACATAAACCTCTCATAAGGTTTCATGAAGTGTTATGTCATAGACTCTTCAAGAGCATATTACCTTCTTATTATAATTATTTTCTCCTTATTTTATACAAGTACTAGTTCATTTGGAACCGATTGGTCTATCACACTTCACATATGCATAGACTTTGTCCTTTAGAGACATAAAATAGGAGCACTTGCAGCTTAAATATGAGATGCGTTTGGCATTTGACTTGAATTATCTTTTGAATGAGGATCTGATAATAACTCCTAACAGACTTCATAGCTTCTTATAATCTCCCCCTTATGTTAGGAAAGCTAATATACATCCTCATCTTCTTTGATGGATCCATCTTTGTGCATCATGGTACATTCATTAATCATATACTGCACATCAAAACTATTAGATGGAATAGTTGGTTCATGACCTTGAACCAATTGAGGGGAAGAAATAATCATAATTTATTGGTTTAATGCATACAAGTGTTATTGTATGCAACATATCATATTTCAGATCAACACATGAAGTTTTGTTCTCATTAGCGATGGTTTAGCTATTTATTGAAGGCATTCAATGCCTAACCATCATCATCAAGATAACTTTCTTGATTGCACAATCTAAAAATTATGTTCTTAACTCAATTTTGTTGAGCAAGCAACTTTATGAATATCAAACTGCAGGTTGACAATGAATGTACATATGATCATCTTATTGATGCATCTTTTCAACATATCACTTGATAGGTGAACGGGCTCCTATTCACCTTTTATTCTTTTCAGATTTTGAGGGACCCAATCCCAAAATTAGTTGGTCAAACCAACGTATCATGAGAACAAGCAACATTAAAGTTCATGAAGAATTTTCAAATTCTTCAATATATGTTTAATACTTAATATGCACATCTTTAAGATGTCGCAGTTGTTCATGTCAACTTATGAACTTTTATGCTAGTAAACTCTAAGTTTACCATTATATGTGTTTTTGCTTTAGTAAATTTCAGATTTACTATTATACAAATAAAATTCAGGTTTACTACTTCAGAAGTAGATTTCAAAATAACTTTTCTCAATTATTCAACTTCTTTCGGAGGTGAGTTGTGATACCATCACAATCAATTGCATGTTTGCATTAATAAGCATCTCATTCTCCAGGAATGGAATATAATCATGCCTTAAGCATATCAAATTATGATAGCTTAGAACCTCTTTCAAAATATTGCTCCTTCAGGAGCAACTCGAGGCATACATATGATCTAGAGAATTTTTCTCTAACATATCTTATGATCATTATACGCATGCAAAAATATCATTATCATATTGTCCTTCCACGCGTATATTCGTGCATTCAATTACTTATCTTCTTTCAGACATATTATGCACTGCTACCACACACACCTCAAGAATGAAGTAGGTTGTCATATTTCAGACTTATAATATATTGCTACCACATTCACTTCATGAAATGGAGCATATTCAATAGGTCAAATTTTATGACTTTTCATCAAACACCCGTTATTTTTCCTTAGCCATCACAATATCATCAATACATGTATTGAGATCTAATCTCAATGTATTATCCATATAAAGACATCTTAGGCATAAATTGATGGGACTTGAACCCAACATATTATCATCCATTTTGATAATATTGTTCTTGAGGAATAAATCTAAAATATAAATGGTTCCAAACCAATTATTTTCCCCCAAATCCAATAATAATTATATTAGTAGTAACAAAAGAAAGATAATATAAAGAATTACTAACCTTGAAATCCTTCATATTTATAATCTCACCTTGTTTGGCAGAGTGTCATGATGATAACGTGTTATAAAACAAGAAAGAATAAAGAAGAAGAGTAGAGAGAATAGAGAGAGTAATTGTTATTTCTTCTCTTGAGGGATGAGAGATTATCAGATTGTAAATACAATGAAAAAAACTCCTCTATTTATAGGGAGAATTTACTCCTAGTCTGAGTAAAAGACAGATGCTTCAAATCCTAATAGATATCAAAGTAGATCATCATAGATCTTGATAGACATTCACTATAATGTAAATACATTTATAACAGTATGCATATTGTTTCAACTGGTATTTTAAGTAGTATATATTTTACATGTATGTCTATATATTTTCTATAGACTAAAATAGTATATATTTAATGTATATAAGTTTCTAAAGTAGTATAATATGTAATGTATATATGTTATATGTGTATATCTTTTACATAGACTCTAAAGTAGTATATATTTAACGTATACATGTCTATATGTTTTCTAAAGCAGTATATATGTGTGTGTGTGTGTGTATATATATATATATATATATATATATTGTGTATATACGTTGTATGTATATTATTTCAAGTGGTATTTTAAGTAGTATATATTCTACATGTATGTCTATATATTTTCTGTAGACTAAAATAGTATATATTTAATGTGTATATGTTTCTGAAGTAGTATAATATGTAATGTATATATGTTATATGTGTATATATTTTCCATAGACTCTAAAGTAGTATATATATAACGTATACTTGTCTATATGTTTTCTAAAGTAGTATAATTATATATAGTGTATATATGTTTTATGTATATTTTTTCAAGTGATATTTTAAGTAGTATATATTCTACATGTATATCTATATATTTTCTATAGACTAAAATAGTATATATTTCTAAAGTAGTATAATATGTAATGTATATATGTTATATATGTATATATTTTTCATAAACTCTAAAGTAGTATATATTTAACTTATACCTATCTATATGTTTTCTAAAGTAGTGTATATATATATAGTGTATATATGTTGTATGTATTTTGTTTCAAGTGGTATTTTAAGTATTACATATTCTACATGTATGTCTATATATTTTATATAGACTAAAATAGCATACATTTAATGTGTATATGTTTCTAAAGTAGTATAATATGTAATTTATATATGATATATGTGTATATATTTTCTATAGATTCTAAAGTAATATGTATTTAACATACACATGTCTATATGTTTTCTAAAGTAGTATATTTATATAGTGTATATATGTTATATGTATATTGTTTCAAGTGGTATTTTAAGTAGTACATATATATGTGTAATTATTTTCTATAGACTCAAAACAAGTATATATTTAAAGTATACATGTGTATATATTTTCTAAAGTAGTATTTAGTGTATAAATATTGTATTTATATTGCTTAACGTATTTAAAATGTATGTACGTGTGTATATAGTGTATATTGAAAAAAAATTTAATTTTTAGTTTAATTTTTTTAACGTTTTGACCAATTTTGACCGGTCAAAATCGGACCAAGGCAAAATGGGCCGATCCTGGTTTATTTCACACAATTTTATTATTTGGGTCCAACCCGGCCCATTAAAACTGACTTGGTACCGAACTGGTCCAGAACCCGATAACTGGACATGGGCCAATTTCGGGTTGAACCGGCCCAGCTCGTTTATCAGGTTTAATTATGCCTATATAAAATGACCAATGATTGAGATTTAGTGGGTAAAAATAAAAGAAACAAACATTTTCTTGGGTTAAATGAACGTTTCATGCAAAGTCTAGTCATGTATGGCCCATGACATCAAAATAGGAGGCCCTCCATGGAATTTTTCATTATTGTGTAATTGCTTGTATTCTTCAATCAATATTGCAAGAAAAAAAAAAACCTTCGGTAAAAGTTTTGTTTTTGACAAAATGAAAGTGAGGGGCATCTGATCAATTCTTATCTAATATCACTTACTTTAATGCATTTTTGATCTATTTAGTAACACCAAGCTCACTACTTCATAATTATTCAGTATTGCAAACAAGTTTGTTAGAATATGGCATTAGGCCTTAGCGTTATGGAAATGAGCATTGTAGTAGAATTGACACGAGTGGTCCTTAATAAAAGTATAAAGGTGAAATATTTTTATCTTTATTTTATTGAAGCTGTGCAATAATTGTACAAAATACAAAAGTGAAATGTAACGTTGAAAAGTTGTTCCTTTTAGAAAAATGTTAAAGTTTGTTCTCAATGAATTTATTTATTTATAAATAAAGATTAAGACCAAGACTACAAATGATATCAGGGTCATCTTTCTCAAAGTCAAATGATGAAAGACTAGTTAATGCAGTTTTCATTGTAGAAGAATAATGGAGCATTCCTGTGGAACTGAAACTTTCCTATTGGAATGTGCACATTGCTTTCCTACGAAAAGTTGATTGAGCCAACATAAATTAAAGTAGGTCCATGCAGAAAATTACATTCCAATCAAGGCGAAACTAATTAGACAAAAATGCTTGACTTTCTCATTGCATAAATTACTTCCTAATATTATTTTCTAACTTATTTTTTTATAAAATATTTCAACCAAATCATGTCTTAGTACCTAAATTACGTCTAGTGTCCTTTAAAGTGGTCGATTTTTTTATTTTTGTCCCTTAAACATCACGTCATAAGTAGGTGTGTGATCATGAATTTTCTTTCTGGTTAAATAAATTCTAACATTTCCCTGCAGAGCCGGATCTAGTATCTGGACTCTCTAGGTGCCAAGTAAATTTATCGATAGGGGCGGAGTTATCTTCGATGAAGGGTGGTCAGATGCACACCCTTCATCGAAAAATTATTTGGTGAATAGTGATTAAATGTTAATCATAATAAGTGTATATTTAATTTTTCACTCTCTTAACATAAATGAAAATAAAATTTGCACATTCTTCGTTGAATTTCTAGCTCCACCACTGTTTATCGATTAAATTAATTAAATTATTTATTTTTTGATATATAGGACAATTAACTAACTAATTAATTAAAAAAATAATAATAAAATGGCAAAACTTGATCTTTCAATAATATTACTAATATCATAATATAATATTCATGGTTCATTTAAATGGTAGAATGTACAACAATGACTAAAAATAAATGCTGCAAATCGAGATCGAACACACGACCTATGGGAAACAAAAGTGCCACTTTGCCACTTGCACTAGGTAGTGCTTTGATATTATAGGTGACAAATTTAATATTTGACTATATCAGTATAAAAAAAATAAATGCTGCAAATTAGGATCGAACACACGACCTGTGGGCAACAAAAATGATGCTTTGCCACTTGCACTAGATAATGCAACAAAAGTGATGCTTTGCCACTTGCACTATTTTTGTTATTCTAATTTCAAAATAAGTGCTTGTAAATATTTTTTTTTTTAATCTTATCCTAAGTACAAAATAAAAATATTTAAAATATAATTAGCTTTAAAACGCCTAAAGTAGAATCTGGCTCTTATAAATCAACATGATTAGATGGCCTGTGTCTTTGCAGAGCCAAATTATTTTACAATTTTGAAAAAGCTAGTACCATATTATATGAAATAAAGTTTATACTATTACATTGTTAAAATTTGTTAGCAATACAAAAGTTGTAAAATTGTTCATGTTGATGTAACTAATACAAGAAGGTAAAATGTGAACTCAAAAAGCTATAAATGGCAACACAATTTACGTCTGTATATTAATTAGACAAGAAACGTTTTATGGTAATGGAGGCTTTGAAACACTTGAACTTCATATGTAAGAATTATATACTGAGTGGTCTTCAAGATGATCTGTACAATGTGTATAGCGGTATGAAAACTTTGAAAGAATTGTGGGATGCTTTGGGGAAGAAATATAAAATCGAGGATGTTGAAACTAAAAAGTTAATTATTACAAAATTTTTTGAATTTAAGATGATAGATAGTAAGACTGTCGTCTCTAAGTGCAAGAACGACAAGTGATCATCCATGATCTCCAAGGTATAAACATAGTGAATACCTTACTTGAATATATTAAAGTTGTTCTTAATAATCACATAACCTTCGTTGTATGTTTGATTGTGAATGAGGATTTTCATGTAGCGGCTATAATAGAGAAGTTTCCACCCTTATGGAAGGACTTCAAAAACAACTTGAAACATAAAAGGAAGGAGATGTTAGTTGAAGACCTCATTATGAGGTTATGTATTGAAGGAGATAACAAAGCAATCGAGAAGAGGCAAAAAGGGAACTCCACAATTAGTGGAACAAATATTGTGGAGGATGACCTTAATAACTCAAAGAAATGAAATAAAGCATCTGGACAACAAAACAATCCTCCAAAAAAAAGATTAAAAAAAATTGCTTTAATTGTGGCAACGCTGGCCATAAGTCCATAGATTGTCGGGTCCCTAAGAAAGGTAAGAAGAATGATCAAGCCAACATGGTTAAATCCAAAAATGATGTGGATGATCTATGTGTCATGATTTCTTAATGCAACTTTGTGGGTAATCCTAGAGATTAGTGTATTGATTCCAGTGCCTCCCGCCATGTATGTGCCAACAAGGAATTGTTTACATTATATGCTTCGACTCAAAATGAGGAGAAGATTTATATAGCTAACTCCGCAATAGCAAAAGTAGAAGGAATGGGAAAATTTTTCTTGAAGATAACATCAGGCAAGGTCTTGATACTCAACAACGTCCTTCATATTCTGGAGTTGAGAAAGAACTTAATTTTATATAACTTCTGATAAAAAATGGATTCAAATATGTATTTGTTTCTAATAAGATTGTAATTAGCAAAGGAGAAGTGTATGTAGGTAAACGTTACCTTAACGAGTGCCTTTTTAAGATTAATGTAATGACTACTGAGATCAATAAAAGTTCTATTTATTCTTACTTGCTTAAGTCAAATGAATTATGGCATGAACGTTTTAGACATATCAATTATAAAACTTTGCGATAACTGATTAACTTAGAGGTTTTGCCTAACTTTGAGTGCAATAAACTAAAGTGTCAATGTGTGTGAAATTGAAGTATGTTAAGCATTCGTATAAGTATGTTGAAAGAAATTTCAATCTCGTAGACTTAATCTACACAGACATTTATGATATGAAATCAACACTATCTCATGGTGAAAAAAGTATTTTATAATTTTTATTGATGATTGCACTCGATACTGTTATGTTTATTTGCTAAATGATAAGGATAAAATAATAGACACGCTTAAGCAATATAAAACAGAAATTGAAAATTAGTTAGATAAAAATATCAAAATGATATGAAGTGATAGAGGTGGAGAATATGAATCTCCTTTTGCGGGGATATGTGTAGAAAAAGAAATTGTTCATCAAACTATTGACCCATACTCACCTCAATTAAATGTGATTGCGAAAAAAAAAAATCAAACATTAAAGAAAATGATGAATGCCTTACTTATAAGTTTGGGTTTACTGTAAAACTTATGGGGGGAAGTTATCCTTACAACTAACCTAATACTCAATAGAGTGCCTCATAGTAAGACATATTCAATTCCATATTAAAAAATAACTTAAAATATTTCAAAGTGTGGGGGTGTCCAGATAAAGTCCAAGTTCTTATGCCTACAAGGGTAAAAATAGGACATAAGACTGAGGACTACTTATTCATTAGATGTGCTAAAAGAAGTAATACACATCGATTTTAATTCATAAGTCCAAACATCTGAATATTAATAAAAATATGGTAATTGAATTAGATAATGCTGAGTTCTTTGAACATATTTATCTGTCTAAAATTGTACATGAGCAGTCCAGTGGAGAATTTAAACGACCTCGAGATGAACCAAACGAGAATATACTTAATGATGAGAATTCAAGGCACAGTACACGTCAAAGAACATCAACGTACTTTGAATTATATTTTATAACATTTCTTCTTCAAAATGAGCCTTAAATATGTAAAAAAACAATGTCGTCTTCTGACATTTTCTTTTGGAAAGAGGCAGTCATTAGCGAGATTGAATCAATCTTGAGCAACCATATTTGAGAGTTAGTTGATCTTTCTACGAAAAATAAATTTTTAGGTTTTAAATGAATCTTTAAAAGAAAAATAAAAGATGATGGTACTATTGAAAAATACAAGACAAGACTTGTTTCGAAAGGCTTAGGCAAAAAAAAGGCCTTGATTATTTTGATACTTACTTGCTTGAAACAAGGATAATGTCCATTTGAATGTTGGTGCCATAGTGGTGTATATTGTCTTGAAATTCATCAAATGGATGTTAAAACAATATTCCTAAATGGAGAAATTGAGGAAGAAATGAAAAAACCTGAGGATTTTGTGGTTCCTGGTAAAGAAAAGAAACTGTGCAAACTTGTTAAGTTATTTTATGAACTAAAACAAGCACCCAAATAGTGGCATGACAAGTTTGACCAAGCCATGTTGGCAAACGACTTTAAGATAAATGAATCTTATAAATGTGTATACATTAAAGACACTCTAAATCACAAGGTTATTATTTGTTTGTATGTGGATGATATGTTGATCATCGGTAGAGATATTTCCAACATAAATGCTACAAAATTAATGCTTGAGAGAAAATTTTATATGAAAGACCTTGGAGTTGTGGATGTGATCTTAGGGATAAGAATCCATAAAACTCCACAAGAGTTGGCATCGTCACAGTCTCATTACATTGAAAAAGTACTTGACAAATTCAAGTATTTGGATTTTGATATTTCCAAGACTCTATTAGACATAAGCTTTGCACTTCAAGAGAATGAAGATGAAAGTGACTCACAGTTGGACTACGCAAGAGCATTAAAAAGTTTGATGTCTATCATGAATTGTACGCGATCAAATAGAGCATGTGCTATTAGTAAATTAAGTCTGTACACAAGTAATCCCAATCAAACTTATTGGATAGAAATGAGCAGAGTTTAGGGTATTTAATACATACTCAAGACTAGGCTTTGTATTATAACAAATATTCAACATTAATTGAAGGATATAGTAACGTAAATTAGATCACTGGATTGAATGAAGTAAAATCTATAAGTCTCTTGGAAATCGTCCAAACAGACATGTATTGTCCGTTCTACAATGGAATCTGAATTTATCGCACTAGATAAACGGTGAAGAAGCGAAATAGATTAAAAATTTCTTGAAAGATATTCTTTATTGGCCCAAATATTTGGCACCGATATGTATATATTGTGATAGTCAAGGAATGATAGATAGGGCTGGGAGCATGATGCAATGGTAAATGTCGTCATATAATATAAAAACATAATACCGTTAGAGAACTACTCTCTAGTGAAATTATCACTGTTGACTTTGTGAAGTCAAAGGTTAATGTGTTGGATCTATTTACAAAAATTCTATCTAGAGAGATAGAGAGAGTTGATAGATCATTGAAAGGAATGTATTTAAGGTCTAGGACAAGTCAGAATGACGGTAACTCTACCTAACAGACTGAAGATCCCAAGAGATAGGCTCAAGGAGATCAAACAAAGTTGTTACTGACGGTTTAACATTTTAAATATACTCAACCCACTCTCATGATGAAGACAATGTTTAGGAAATAAGAATAAGGCTTATGGTTTAAAGCTTTTTAATGATTTCTAAGTTGGTAGATTTGACCAAATAGTTTGATCTATAAGATTAAATATTTACGAATCATCAAGGGTGAAGTGGAAGCTACTTTAAGGAGAATGTTAGTAAAGGCCTATTCTCTAAGATTTCATGAAATCAGGACGTGTTCATGACTAAAACAAACAAAATTATGAGAGCCATAAATGGCAAAAGGCTGATTGTGTGACTTGTGTTATCTAAATGTACATTAAAATTTGATGGTTTTAAGATATCACATCTATCGATTGACTGATTACATCTGATAATGTTCACCACGAAAAAAATTCAAAGGAAAATCTACTTATCCAGATACAATTAGTCTTTGTTTGTTGATCACACACTTGTCTATTTTTTTGGATAAAATAATCATTTCTCTTTCATGTGGGAGATTGTTAGGTTCTAAGCTAATGTGCGAATGAAAAACCGGGGGAGGGGGGGAGGGGACAAATTGGAGGAAAAGTGAAGTGAAGTGAACTTTTACTTAAGAAAGTAAAATTTCTCCCACATTGGTGAGAGAAAGAAACGTTCTTGTATTTATATTGAGTAACACTCCTTCATGTGGATAGTGAGGCAAGAACAAGAGATGCCTCGCATCATCTTCATCGCTCTCTTGGTTCGACTTTGACTTCAACTTTGAATTTGAATTTGACAATGATTAATCGAGAGATTAATTTTTGGACAAAACTAATTCAAAACCTAGAAACAACTGAAATTTTTAATCCAAAATTCTAATAGAAGTGTTTTTTCTCCATTTGTGGACACATTTCAAACGTAGTACAAATGTTATTTCGGGAAAAATCACGACCTCCGCATACAGTTCGGGCGCAGACCTAGCACAGGTTGGCTCAATCTGGCGCAGGTTCAGCGTAGAATCCTCTGGAATGGTCCCAAAGTCACCTGCAGCTATAGGTTTGGCAGAATTCCAATGTAGATCAGGGCAGGTGACTGATGTTTTCGAAAAGTTGTCTCTTTTCATGAACCATTGCTTCTTTTTTGAAGGGACACTTAATGACTATAAATATGTGAACTTTTTCTTAGGTAAAGGTATGATTTTGAGTTGAAAAACAATCTTTTTTTTCTTCTAAAAACTCTTGTGTGATCATAAAGTCATTGAGTGAGTTCAAAGTTTCAGAAAATTTGAGGTATCACTATTTTCTAAAAGTGAATCATTCTATCTTAGAAAGCAACAAAAGTAGTTAGCATCTTATTTTTCCTAAACTGAATTAACAGAATGAACAATAGAGTTCATGATTGAGTAAGTAAATCATTGGAAAAATGATCAAATCTAGCCAACAATTAAGTCTAATAGAAGAGCAATAACTAAGGGAGAAACGAAATCAAATCATTAACATTTTCAGCAGACATAGCCAAAAACTATTGAAGGCTAATTATAAGATATTTCAGGCTTCAAAATCTTTGCCTAGACTCAATGTAAAAGGTTCACCCAAAATGTATCTCTGAATTACCTTCAATTTCTTGCATGAAGAACAAAACTCAATTTCTTGATTACTGCAGACCGAACCTTCAATCAACCACCATGATCAGCTAAAAAGATTATAGGTTGATCTTTTATACCCAAAAAAGTAGATCAGATGATGTGTTAAAAAATAAATTGTATATATTATCATCTGCTCAATCACACAGGCAGTTCATTCATTAATTTCTACTACTCATATTGAAATAGCGAAGCCATACATATAAGAAAGTACATTTTTTAAAAATGACCATCCACATATTTCGGTTGAATGTTAAATACCACATAAAGTGTACATTAATGACCTGTACACACGACTTACTTGTTTGACAGTAGAAACCCAAGTTATTTCAATTCTATGGTTAACTTCTAAAATTTTTTAAATTCAGCCCGCATAACATGACATAAAATATAAAGTTGCAGGATAAAATAGATGACATGTGAATCAAAGTAAAATGAGGTATAAACATTCAATACCTCGATTTGTGAACATTCAATATCTTATTTGGGGGATGAAATACTGCCTCGTCTCATTTGACTAAACACTAAATATCATAATCAAAATTAACCTTAGTTTGGCATGCCATTCAGTAAAGTGATATGAATTATTTCTATCTTACGTAGAAAGGAATAGTGGCTAAATGATAAAGTTGTTTATTCAACCTAAGATTCACCTCGTTTAGAAAATATCACACCATATAAAAGAGACAATAAGCTCACTTTGAACTGCATTTCTGATTTATACAGGCGGTATTGACTGCCACGATAATTATGCGAGTACATAAATATTACAGACCATTAAAAAGTATCATTTAAATTCTCAGGAAAAACCTATAATTGTAATGGAAAATGTAACATAACTAAGAATTATCTTCTTTCTTTCAATTGTTTATTCACTTCTCAACCTTAGCCTAGTGGTATTCTGCAATTGTTAAAAATTAGAACGATAAGTACACAAGCAACACAAGTAATGTGGTTGAATTAGTACCTTCTATATAGCACACCAAAGGTTTGTGTTTTACTTTAAATAATTATAGAAAATGTCATTATTTCCTTCATTCAATTTCCAATGTTACCGCAAAAATCTATATTTTCAGCTAAGAAACAAAAGTGCATGTGCAACGACCTAAAAATTTAATAAAATATGTGAAATTTATGATTTTATGTAATTTAACTATTTTATCCCTCCCCGTTGTTGCATTATGGTATTTCTGAGGTGTGGGGGTGATTGACATGGTTTTCGATGCATTTTGATACCATTTATGCGATATTGTGATTTTTGATGGCTTCGAGAGTCTTATTTTAAACTTATTGAGATATCTTTTAATCCGTATAACATATGGCTGAACGAACTACACCAGAAGCTCCGGAATATCAATTTTAGGCGGAGTAGACCTTTGGTTCGGTTCCTGGTGTATCCGAGCTCATTTCGACCTTCGACCAAAAAGTTGAAAAATTGTAAATATGGGTATTGGACCCACATTTGATTGAAACGACCTCGGATGAAAAATATGACTTATCCAGCAGATCCAAAATGTCAATTTTAGGGTGGTAATATGTTTGGTGTGATTTTACGGCTTTTAGATCTCATTTCGATCCTCGGTTTGAAAAATTGTGATTTTGGATTTTGGGGGTCAACTTCATGAAAATGATGTTTTCTCGAAAATCTAACTCCCCCAACACGTCCATAACATCGAATTTAATGTGGTTACATAATTCGTTTGTGTATAGCGGATTCCGAATGAATCTCGGGCACAGTGTCGAAATTTGGGGTGAATTTGAGGGCAAAAATCTGGTGCAAAAAATCAGAAAATCTGTAACATAAAACCTTTTTTTCTTTTACCTATTTTGCTCATTTTTTTCCATCTTGCCTTTTGAGAGTTAAACCCTAAAATAGCGCAGGAGTTTAAAAGTGAAGCTTGTGGGAGCTTGAGAAGCTAGATTGACACCTATTTCTTAATTTTATTACGTATTTAAGGTAAAAATTTACCATTTTCATAATAATTTCTTGATAAATTTCTCAAAACCTCAAAAATCTTAGGGCTTGATTTTAAACTCCATTTTCACTCCTTTGAAATTGAATAATGTTTTTATCTTATAATTACTAGTTTTTAATCAATTTAACCTTTAAAACAACTCTGATTCTTGATTTTAACCCGAATTTTAAAGATTTTACCAGGTAAAGCTCAAAAATGGTTTTTCTTCAATTTGAACCTCGTTTTGGTTCGATTTAACTTGGGGTTTCAGCTGTAGATTCCTAAAAATATGAAAAACAAGTTTTTAAAGTAAAGTTTTGGTTTTACTCTTTTTTTTGGAAGCCTTTTCCGGGGGTCCGTTTTGACTCCAAAATTAAAATAGTCAATATGACTGTCGTTGGTTTTGTTTTGATGCGTAGATTTCATATTTGATGTTTTTAGTGGAGTTTGGGATCTTTCATGAAAAGTAAAATTGTGGGTTCAAAGTGTAGCGGATCGATTTTGGCATTCGAGGTAGGTTATGACTTAATTCTTTCAGACTGGGCTGAGTAGTAAATGATGGTACAAACTGCATGTTAAGGGTGGGAACTAATTATGAAAAATGGCTATCTATGTTTTGTGCCTGTGTGGGGACCTATATGTGATGTAATTGTTGAAATTGAGATATGATGTGATATGTGTGACCGCGTGGGGTCCTATGTGGTGTTGATAGCCTTGAATGCATGTAAATAATTATATTGTATTGTTGAAATACCTAATGTGGTTTTGTTGGTATATTGCAATATATCCATACTTATTGGTAAATAAGACATGTGGATGTTCATGGATGAAACGAAAGTAACGAGTGGATATTGACTCACGTGGTTTTGGAATTATAACATTGTGGTTGGTTGTGGAAATACATCATGTGGATTGGGAGTGAAAATACCTCATGTGGATTGGTTGTGAAAATACTCATTTTGAATGATTGTGAACATTGAATCATCATTCTCATGTGATCATATGCATCATTTCACTTATTCGTTTTACTGCTTTATATATACTTGTTGTTATGTGTGTGTACTTGATTTATGTCTTATGTTATGTACGTGCTTTGAAAATACAGGAGACACTGGAATACTGGATATTGATATCGGACATTGGAATTTATGGACCATCTCTAAAGGATCATGCCAAAGAAGAGTTGCGGATATTGGTGATTTTGAGGCTGTGTGACAAACTTGAGGTTGTGTGCCAAACTTAAGGTTGTGTGTCAAACTTGAGGCTATGTGATAATACCATGCATTATCATCATCATCATTATCGTCATCATCATTATCAGCATCATATACATTGCACCCGCTTAATTATGTTTATGTTGTGTTTGATTTGCCATATTGACTTGTTAGCATCTAATTGTTCTCTCTTTCTTTAATTGTACTTGATGATCTTGATTATACATGTCCCTCTTTTGTTCTACCTGTATGTGATATTATGTATATTTGTATCCCTATCTTGTGTGTTGTTCTATTATATATGGATATTATAGAACTATTAGTGCAAGCGATGTGGGATACCATTTTGGGATATTTTCTGATTGCAGGTGATGTGCCCTTAGTGTATATTTTGTATGCTTTATTTACTACTTTGCTTGGTCGGCCTATGATACCTACTGAGTATAAGTGGACTATACTCATGCCTACTGCACCCTTTCGGTGTAGGTCCTAGCTCGAGTATGCCTCAGCTTGCTTGACTCGGGTGATTATTGGAGCTTCCAAGATAGTGATTGGACATTTATGCGTCCGGAGTTCACCTCTATATTTCTATAGTAGTTATGTCTTTATTAGTATTTTGAGGCAAATATTATTCCATTGTGGTTATTTTTCTGATGTATTTGGCTCCTTAATTGTATTAGTAGTTCTTACACTATTGACACCTGTTTTGGAGCGTGATTGGTATTTTGGATAAGTTCTTTCTGCAATGTTATGATTACTTATATGGTTCGGCTTCGTTCTAGAAGTCTTACCTTAGGATATTTTTGTCTTTTTCTCTTTTTGTATCAGTTTGGGCAATAGGCTTACTTTAAATGGTACACCGCGATAAGTGCCATCATTACCCTCATTTTTTTATCATGACAAATTGGTATCAGAGAAGCCGAGTTTTATTGGTCTCAATGGTGTAAGGATAAGATGTCTAATAGAGTCTCGCAAATGGATACATAGACGTTTGTATCTATCTTCGAAAGGATATATGACGTCTTTAGGAAGCCTTTCTTATTTTATTTTTTACTGTACAAAATTCTTTCATAACTAGTGTTCTGAGTTGTGTTTCACTTTTGCATAGATGGTGTGGCTTATACTACAATCAGTTGAGAGATGCTGTGAGAGATTGGTGGAGATTGTTTATCGATTGTAAGCCTGTTGATGCTCCCGAGTTACCATGGAATCAGTTTTCTGATGCCTTTCTAGAGAGATTCATGCATTATAGTTTAAGGGATTGGATACAGGACGAGTTTGATCATTATGAGAAGGGCTCCATGACAGTTGTTGAGTATGAGGCACACTTCCACTGTTCAGATATTTCTATGATAGTATTTCCACTAAGTTTTATAAAGATTTCAAAGTTTGTGAAGGGTTTGGATATTTTTCTTTAGTTGGATATATCTCAGATGGTTTTGTTTGGGGTTTCTTTCTAGAGTATAGTGGATCATGATAAGATGACAGAGGTTATTCTAAGTGCATCTCAGGAAGGCGCGATGTTTTGATTAGCTTAGGAGTCAGACCTCTTGAGGTAGAGAATTTAGAGGTTTTTATGGATACCATGGTAAGCCAATGGCAGCTTTACAGAGTTCAAGTGGTGGATCTTCTAGTTCAACAGTTTAGGGTGGCTGTTCAGGCCCAGTTGTACCTTCTTCTATTGAGGCTGGTCATAAAAGTTACTATATGTGTGATGAGATTGGCCATGTGGCCAAAGATTGCCCCCATTGGGTGATTTAGGTTGCTCCTATTTCAGTTGTGAAAGGTAGAGATTCTACCAAAGGTAAAGATAGTGGAGTCTGTAGTGGTGGTCGTAGGGCCACCCAGGAAGTTGGTGGTCCTGGTTAGTGTTATGCTATACCAGCCAGATCTGAGGCAGAGACTTTAAATATTGTGATCTCAGGTATCGTCCCCTCTATTTCAAAGCTGCATCTATGTTATTTGATCCCTAATTGACTTTTTTCTATATGTCTATGTATTTTGCTTTGGGTTTTGATTCTGTTAGTGAGCCTCTTTCCATGCCTATTCATGTATCTACCCCGGTAGGTGATTCTTTAGTGATGGATCGAGTGTACTAATCTCGTATTGTGACTTTTGTTGGGCATGAAACTTTGGTAGACTTGCTTGTGTTAAATATGGTCGATTTTGATGTTATTTTGGGTATGGATTGGTTGGCTCCTTATTATATTATTTTCAATTATTTTGATAAGATTGTGACCTTAGCTTTGCCGGGTGTGTCAAGGATAACTTCGAAAGGTACACTTCATTCGTGTCCTAAAAGGATTATATCTCATGTCCAGGCTTGTAAATTGGTTGAGAGGGAATGTTTATCATGGCTCATATTTGTGACACCAGTGTTGTTTTACCTCCTTCTTTGGATTTTTTCCGTGTTATCCATGAGTTTATGGATGCATTTCTGATGGACTTGCCATGTATGCCTCCAGATCAAGATATTAATTTGGCTATTGATGTTGATCCGGGCACTAAGTTCATTTATATTCCTTCTTATAGGATGCCCCCAGTAGAGTTAAAGGAACTGAAGGATTAGTTGCAGGAGTTGTTGGATAAGCAATTTATCCAACCTAGTGTTTCATGTTGGGGTGCTCCTATTTTGTTTGTGAAGAAAAAGAATAGGTTTATGCGGATGTGTATTGATTATTGACAGTTGAATAAGGTGACAGTTAAGAATAAGTATCCTCTTTCTCGCATCGATGATTTATTTGATCAGCTTCAAGGTGTTGTGGTGTTTTTAAAGATTAATTTGAGGTTCGGTTATCACCAGTTGAGGATTAGAGCTTTGGATATTCTAAAGATAATTTTTCAGAGTTGATATGGTTATTATGAGTTCTTGGTCATGTCTTTTGGGTTGAACAATGCCCCTACCGTGTTCGTGGAGTTGATGAACTGCATGTTTCGACCTTATCTCAATTTCTTTTTTCTTATATTTATAGATGATATCTTGGTTTATTCCAAGAGTGAGGTTGAGCATAAGGAGAATTTGTGGACTGTGCTTTAAACATTGAGGGATAAGAAGTTATATGTAAAGTTCTCTAAGTACGAGTTTTTGTTAAAGTGTATTCCTTTCTTGGGTCATGTAGTGACTATGGAGGGTATTATGGTTGATCCAGCCTAGATTGTTGCGGTTCGTGATTGGGATAAACCTACTTCGCCCATCGAGATTTGGAGTTTTGTTGGCTTTGCAGGCTATGATTGACATTTTGTTAAGGGTTTTTCATCCATTGCAACTCCGTTGACACAGAAGAAAATTTCTTTTCAGTAGTCTGATGGAGTTTGTTGTGAGATTTTCACAGATCATCATAACTTTCAGTACTTCTTCACTCAACAAGATCTTAGTATGAGGCAGTGTCTTTGGCTTAAGTTGCTTAAGGATTATGACTTGACTATTCTCTACCATTCGGGAAAGACTAATGTAGTTGCAGATGCCTTGAGTTGGAAGTTGACTAGCATGGGTAGATTGGTGCATCTTTTCACCCAAGAGAGGCCTTTGGCCCTAGAGGTTTAGTCTTTAGCTAACCAAATGGTTAAAATTGATATTTTGACACCTGAGCGTGTTTTGATATTTATGAAGGCTAGATCTTCTTTGATGGGGCAGATTTGAGCTTATTAGTTTGACAATGTTGGATTAAGATTTATTTGAGATAAGGTGTTGAGTAGGGAGGCCAAGGAAGACTCAATTGATTCAGAAAGAGTTGTAAGGATTAGGGGCCGAGTTTGTGTATTGAGAGTGGGTGATTGTATCAGATTGCTCTAGGAGGAAGCCCATTATTCTAGATATTCTATCCATCCAGGTGTGACTAAGATGTATCTTAATTTGAGGCAGTATTACTGGTGAGGTAGTATGAGGTGAGATATGGCGAATTCTGTGGTTCGTTTCCTATGTTGTCAACAAGTGAAGTCCACACATATGAGGCCTGATAGGTTGCTTCAGAGGTTACCCATTCTCGAGTGGAAGTGATAAGGGATTACCATGAACTTTGTAACTTGTTTGCCTTGTATATCTCATGGTTCGGACTATGTTTGGGTCATCGTGGATCGGTTGACCAAGTCAACTCATTTTACTTCAGTTTGGGTCTCGTTCAGTGCTGAGAGGTTGGCTTGTATCTGTATTCATGAGATTGTTCATCTTCATGGTGTGCCGGTGTCCATTACTTCAGATCGAGGTTCTGTTTTTGCATCTTACTTTTGGAAGACTTTTTAGGATGAGTTAGGTACTCGGGTTGATCTTAGCACAATATTTCACCCCTAACTAATGTCCAGTCAGAGCGGACTATATAGCTTTTGAAGGATATGCTCTGCGCATGCGTGATGGATTTTGGTGGCCAGTAGGAGCAATATTTGGCTTTAGCAGAGTTTGCATATAATAATAGTTACCATTACAGTATTGATATAGTTCCTTTTGAGGCGTTGTATGGTAGGCATGTCGCTCCCCATTTAGTTAGTTTGATATTTCAGAGGTGAGAGCTCGAGGTACGGACTTGCTTTGTCAGTTTTTGGATACTGTCCGGGTCATTTAGGATAGACTTAGAGCGACTCAGAGTTGGTAGAAGTGCTATTCTAATCATAGACTTCGTGCCTTGAGATTTGGTGTTGGTGACCATGTCTTCCTTCGAGTTTCACCTATGAAGAGTGTGGTGAGGTTTGGAAAGAGGGTCAAGCTTAGCCCCATGTATATTAATCCATTTGAGATTCTTCGGACTGTTGGTGATGTGTCCTATGAGATGGCTTTTCCATTGATCTATCAGCTCTTCATCTAGCTATTCATGTTTCTATGCTTCGCCACTATAGTCATGATAAGTCCATGTCAATAGTTAGGAGTCATTTCAGTTAGTTGAGCGGTTGTCATTTGTTAAGGAGTTGGTCTCCATTTTGGCTAAGGATGTTAGGCGATTACGCTCTAGAGTGATTCCTGTGGTTAAGGTCCAATGACGACATCGACCTGTGGATGAGGCTACTTAGGAGGTCGATTCTGATATGTGTAGTTCTTATCCTCAGTTCTTCATTGATTCAGGTATTTCTTTGTCTTAGTTCGAGGACGAACTAGATTTTTAGTGGTGGATGATGTAACGACCTACAAATTTGATAAAATGTGTGAAATTTGTGATTTTATGTGATTTAACTGATTTAACCCTCCTCGTAGTTGCATTATGGTATTTCTGGGGTGTGGGGGTGATTGACATGGTTTTCGATATATTTTGGTACCATTTATGTGATATTGTGGTTTTTGATAGGTTCGAGAGTCTTATTTTGGACTTATGGGGATATCTTTTAATCCATGTGATGGATGGCTGAACGGACTATGCCAGCAACTCAAAAATATCGATTTTAGGCCAGGTAGACCTTTGGTTCGGGTCCTGATGCACCCAAGCTCATTTCGACCTTTGATCAAAAAGTTAGAAAATTGAAAATACGGGTGTAGGACTCACATTTGTTTGAAACGACCTCGGATAGAAAATCCAACTTCACCAGCAGATCTGAAATGTCAATTTTAGTGTGGTAACATGTTTGGTGTGATTTTACGGATTTTAAATTTCATTTCGACCCTCGGTTTTGGAAAATTGTATTTCAAGTTTTGGGGGTCAACTTCATGAAAATAATGTTTTTTTGAAAATCTAACTTTTCCAACGTATCCAAGCTATCGAATTTAGTGTGGTTGCATAATTTGCTTGTGTATATTGAACTTCGAACGATTATCCAAAACCCCATTGAAATCCGGGGTGGATTTGAGGGAAAAAATCTGGTGCAAAAAACCAAAAAATCTGCAATATAAAACCCTTTTTTCGGGCCTATTTTGCTCATTTTTTTTATCTTGCCTCTTGAGGGTTAAACTCTAAAATAGTGTGGGAGTTTAAAAGTGAAGTTTGTGGGAGCTTGGGAAGCTAGATTAACTCCAGTTTCTTGATTTTATCACATATTTAAGGTAAGAATTTACTATTTTCTTAATAATTTCTTGATAAATTTCTCAAAACACCAAAAATCTTAGGGCTTGATTTTAAACTCCAATTTCACTTCTTTGAAATTGAATAATGTTTTAATCTTATAATTACTAGTTTTTTTTAATTATTAATTTAACCTTTAAAACAACTCTGATTCTTGATTTTAATTTGGATTTCAAAGATTTTACCCAGTAAAGCTCAAGAATGACTTTTCTTCAATTTGAACCTCATTTTTGACTCGTTTTAACTTGAGCTTTTTGCTGTAGATTTCTAAGAATATGAAAAACATATTTATGAAATAAAGCTTCGATTTTGCCCTTCTTTTTTGAAAACTCGTTCTGGGGGTTCATTTTGACCCCGAACCAAAAGAAGTCAATGGGGGTGTAGTTGGTTTTGTTTTGATGCGTAGATTTCAAATTTAGTGTTTTTTGCGGAGTTTGAGATTGTTCATGAAAAGTAAGATCGTGGGTTTAAAGTGTAGCGAATCAGTTTCGGCATTTGAGGTAGGTTATGGCTAAACTCTTTCAGATTGAGCTGGGTAGTAAATGATGGTACAAAATACATGTTAAGGGTGTGAACTAATTATGAAAAATTACTATCTATATTTTGTGCCTATGTGGGGGCCTATATGTGATGTAATTATTGAAATTGAGATATGATGTAATATTTGTAAACATGTGGGGTCCTATATGGTGTTGATAGGCTTGAATGCATGTGAATAATTGTATTATGTTGTTGAAATACCTAATGTGGTTTCATTGGTATACTGTGATATATCCATACTTATTGGTATATGAGACATGTGGAAATTCATGGATGAAACAAAAGTAACAAGTGGATATTGGCTCACGTGGTTGTGGAATTGTAATATTGTGGTTGGTTGTGAAAATACATCATGTGGATTGAGTGTGAAAATACATCACTTGGGTTGGTTGTGGAAATACTCATTTTGAATGGTTGTGAAAATTGCATCATCATTCTCATGTCTTCATACGCATCATTTCACTTGTTCGTTTTACTGCTTTATATATACTTATTGTCATGTATGTGTACTTGATGTATGTCTTATGTTATGTATGTTCTTTGAAAATACTGGAAACACTATAATACTAAATATTGGTATCAAATATTGGATTTTATGGACTATCTCCGAAGGATCATGCCGGAGAAGAGCTGCAGATATTAGTGATTTTGAGGCTGTGTGCCAAAGTTGAGACTGTGCGCCAAACTTAAGGCTGTGTGCCAAATTTGAGGCTGAGTGCCAAACTTAAGGTTGTGTGCCAATACCATGAATCATCATCATCATCATCATCATCATCATATACATTACACCCGCTTTACTGTGTTTATGTTGTGTTTGAATTGCCATATTGACTTGTTAACGTCTAATTTTTCTATCTTCCTTGAATTTTAATTGATGATCTTAATTATACATGTCCCCCTTCTGTTCTATCCGTATGTGATATTATGTATATTTTTATTCCTATCTTGTGTGTTGTTGTATTATATATGGATATTATAGAACTGTTAGTACAAGCGATGTGGGCTACCGTTGTGCGACATTTTCTGATTGCAGGTGAGGTGCCCTTAGTGTATATTTTGTATGCTTTATTGACTACTTTTCTTGGTCGTCCTATGATACCTACTGAGTACAAGTGGACCGTACTCATACCTACTGCACCCTTTTAGTACAGGTCCTAGCTCGAGTACACCTCAGCTTTCTTGACTCGGGCGGTTATTGAAGCTTCCAAGGTAGCAGTTGGACATTTATGTGTCGGGAATTTACCTCTATCTTTCTATAGTAGCTATGTCTTTATTAGCATTCGGAGACAAATATTATTCCCTTGTGGTTATTTTTTTTATGTATTTGACTCCTGAATTGTATTAGTAGTTCTTACACTATTGACACCTGGTTTCGGGCATGATTAGTATTTTAGATAAGTTTTTTCTGCATTGTTATGATTACTTATATGATTTGGATTCGTTCTAGAAGTTTTACCTTGGGATATTTCTATGTTTTTCTCTTGTTGTATCAGTTTGGGTGATAGGATTACTTGTCAAGGTACGTTGCGACAAGTGCCATCACGACCCTCGTTTTTGGATCATGACAACATGCAATATGTTTTTTATAAGGACAACTTGAAATCTATATTTAAAAGAGTGTAGACTATATCAAAATATCTGAGATATTAATTGATATATGATTGCAAAAGGAAGATTTCTTTTTAAATCTAGTCTTTAAACAACATATGTATTTACATATGTAATGCACCTAACTGATATACTCTACATCAAAAGTTATAAAAAGAAAATATATTCAAAATTACTTTTTTAATTAAATTTTGGAAATTTTATTAACAAAGCAACAAAAACAAACAAAGTCTTTACATAGATGGGCCAACCCATTCGAAAATAAAATTAAACTTATTTCTACTCCTAACACTCCCACCCGACCTGACCCAACTGTAAAATTTATTACATATAAAAGTTGAGCAGGAATTTCAAATTTGTAGTCCTCCAACCCTCTTTTTAGCTTCTGCCCTACGACACTAGAAGTGTGCCTCTTTTTGTCAATTATCGCTTCATACTTATTTTTCTTTGGCTGATAAACTCTGTACCATGATTAACTCTGGAACGAGCATTTCTCAGCATGCAGAAGTGAGTAAATCTTATTTTCTCTCTATTTTGTTTGCTTCTTTTTATGCTCTAATTTGTTGTCTCTATATGATTCTTCAGTTGTGATCTCTAATGTATGGGATTATGTTCTTAATTTTGTGTTGCTTTGAGGGATCCAGTCGACCGCTAACTATTACCTTCTCCGAGTATGCTTATAATGGACTATCTTCTTCTCTTGCTATTTTGTTTTTGTATTGTGTTTAATCTAACAACCCCTAATCTGCAGTTATGACTGGTATGGAGATAATAGGATGCTCTAAATCACAAATATTCAG
Organism: Capsicum baccatum var. pendulum; assembly: GCA_030864225.1. Lineage (NCBI taxonomy): Eukaryota > Viridiplantae > Streptophyta > Magnoliopsida > Solanales > Solanaceae > Capsicum > Capsicum baccatum. The sequence continues at coordinate 235,196,960 of CM061556.1, read as the reverse complement.
AGAGTAGCATGTGTTCCAAGTTTATCAACTCCCATCTGACCAAGTGACCCTCCCATTTTGCTGCGAGTCATTTCTGTTGGTTGTTGTAGTCTAGGATAAATAGTGTTTCATTTCTTTTGTTACTTTCTTATCTGGTAAATGTAATACATATGATGTACTAAGTTGTAGCCTTCCTAGCCTCCTCACCATTTTGATGGTGAAATTCTTACATATAGATATTGTAACTTATCATTGTTGATTATATGCTTGCCTTTCAATTCTAGCTGTTGAAATCCTGTAAATGTGAAATCCCCTTTTTCTAAAGCTAGATTAGCTAAGTAATCAGCTACCTGATTTCCGTCCATGAGTATATGTTGATACTGCACTTGCTTTCTTGAAATCAATTGCCATATCAATTGTACTACATCTAATACATTCTATGGACTTTCCCATTCTATGATTAAAATTTTCTACATTGTTAAACTCCGTTTGAATAATCACCTTTTATGATATGTCTAACTACAATGTATGTTTGCCCGTAGGATCTGTTACTTCTGCATCCACATTGTTAGTATCTTTAATACTATCTTCTTTTGCATACATTAGGTCCCCCTTTTCATCTCTAAGACAGGATGCATATAAACCAGCTCCTGAAATCCTCCTAGATGCTCTATCAGTATTATATTTAACCCATCCTTCTTGTGGAAACTCCCATATAGCTTTAGTGACTCTAATTCTTATATTTAGCTATTCGAATTCCTTAAGTATCCTGGACATTCAAAGGAAAATTCCAGATTTGGTTTTCTTACTTTCAACAATATTCTCAGATTTCTTGTAATGTTGTATATCATCCTCTACCCTATGATATTTTTCCCTTCATTCTTGATGTTATTTCCTCTCCTCTATATTTCTCAAATGACAATATTAGGAAGAGCCTAAAAAATGCTTTTTCCAGTTTCCTGATATCTGCATTCCACCATCTGAGTATGGTTTCTCGTAAACTTAATCGTTGTATATTCATACTTGCAAAAGAGAAAAAGTACGACTAGGTCCTGTTAGTAATATTTGATCTCAAGAACATATAAGACATGGTCTCTTGTGCTTGATTTGCACAACACCAACATTTAGATAGTCTCTGAACACCCTATCTCCTTATATTATCATCTACTAGAACTTTTCCTTTCCACACCCCATATGAAAAAGGCAGAGAGGTATTCTTCTTATCTAAATATCTTTGTAAGTCTTATTAATCTGCTCCTTCTATCTAAAATATTACCAAGATGGCTTTACTGTGAAATTGCCTCTTGACTTAAAACTCAATCCAGGTTCATCTTTCTCCTCTGTCTGAATTGATGGCCTTAGTTTATACAATATTTAAGAAACAACTTTATCTTGAAATACATCTTTAATCAATTTTTTATTCCATGTTCCATTTAACACCAGGTCTCTCACATGCTGCTATCTCTCATCCCATTCCTAGTTGTTCTGCATAATAGTGTACAAGTCTCTCATAGATGTACAATTGATATCAAACCATAGATGGCATTCCCACTCTTAGTTTTTCATATTATTAGATGCTCTATCAAATTCCTGGCTTGTAACATTTTCTTCCACACCTGTGAGCCTCCTGTTTTAGTTCTCCACATTACCAGTTTGGGGCACTCTTTTTTTTTTTTAATATTTGAGTGCATGTAAGTACTCTATATAGACTTTTTGATCCTGAAGTTCCACCATAACTTGCAAAAAAGAGCAATAGACATATTCAGTAACATTCTAAAACCCAATCCCCCTTCCTTCTCTGTTATATATAAGTTTTTCCACTTAGTATAATACCTTCTTCTTCCCCCTATATAACTGCTCCAGAAGAACTAAGCAAGTATTCTCTGAATTATGCTCATAACATTCATATGGGGATTAATCACTAAAAGACAATTGATTGAAATGTTATGTTAGACATGCTTAATGAGAATAACTCTCCCCTAAAAAATCAGACAACTAAGGTAACTAATCCTTGAAAATACTTTATACATAAAATTACTAAGGGATATGGGCCTCATGTTTGAAAAAGTATTCACCACTAACTTTTTTGGTAAAAGAACCAAATTAGTACGAGTGATGAATCTTGGAAGCTCAAAAGAATGCTACTATCATTTTGTATATGTCATCCCCTATGAGATCCCAAGAATCATGGTAGAAGAAACCTATTATTCCATCTAGAACCCCAACACTAGTTCTGTGCAATCCTATGACTGTAGCTTTAACCTCTTCTAGACTTGGGACTCTTTTCAATTCCTTATTTTGATATGCAGATACTATTGTAATCTATTCATCCAACATTGAAAATTCTTTTTCATCATGTTGTTTTCTTAACTGTTTCTGAAAGAAATCTACAATAGCATCTATAATCTTTATTTGTTCTTCTAGCCACAAACCTTCTTTATTTTGAATTCTCTTTAGTTTAAGTATGCTTTATCTTCTTCCTCTTATAATTGTGTGAAAGAATTTGATATTTCTTTCACCCTCCTTAAATCATTTTAAACCTATTTTCCGTCACTAAAAATCTTCTTCCCTCCTATGTTGTAAGCTTAATTCTGCATGGGATTTGATCAAGATTTCCCTATTAGATCCTGATGGATATTCTTCAAATTGCTTCTCTCTAACTTATATGATTTTCTCTAAAGTTGCAATCTCTTGTAAGATATTAATAAATTTTTCCTTCCTTCATAGAGTTAAGGCTAATTTGGTCCTTTTTAACTTTTGATGAAACATGATAAAAAGGTTGTTTGCTAGATTAGTTTTCCGATTCTGCCTTATCACTTCTATGCAAGAATCTTCCTTTAACCAAAAGTTTAAAAATCTAAAGGATTTCACAATTTGCTCATTGACATTGCTGAAGTATAGTTGTAATGGAGAATGGTCTGATCCACTTCTAACTAAATGTTCTAGCTCTATCATTAGGAAAATTCCATGCATTCTATCATTGCACAATACTTTGTCCAATCTTTTAAATGTGCATTCCTCACCAGTTCTTCTATTTTACCATGTTAATTTGCTTTCCCAAAACCCATAATCTTCTAAATTGCACATACTTATTCAATGATTGAAATTATCCGTGTCAACTATGGTTACAATTAGACCTTTCTCTTCATCATTCCTTATAATATTGAAATCCCTACCTACCATCCATGGGTACTGAATAGAAAGAGACATATCTCCCGAAGATTTCCACAGTGGTTCCACTCATTTGAGTACACTTTGCACATACTAATATAAAAATGACTGACACTCCAGCTTCCTGATTCTCTAGTTTTAGTGTCAGCTATTGCTCCACATCTCTAATTATATTATATTCTACCATAGAATCCATAAATGCCCATATCTTACCAGATGTATTAGTTTTTGCTATTGCATCCCCAGTCTTATTCTGTAATCTTCAAAGTTATGACTCTTCTAAAAAGGTTCCATCAGTCCAATGAAATAAAAGTGATGTCTTCTTTGTAAAGTTATTAGCCTGATGAATGCTTTATGAGTGTTCACTGACCTTATATTGCATATCAAAGAATTCATCTTAATTTAATTTTTATACTATGGCTCCTTGTATGTATTGTTGAATTAGAATTTTTGCCCTTCTTCTGCTATTTACCTTGAGTTTCTGTAATTATGTCTATTTGTTTGGGAGACAGATTTGCTTCAATAGTTGCCTCCTCTATATTATCATCCAGATATTCCTTATCTAGATCTCCTTTCCTTTTATTGCTAATTTTTATCTAATTTTAACTTGTATTACTAAAGGTTCAATTTTTTTAGCATCATTACCTCTTCGACAAAATTCTCTTGATCAAGTACTATCAACTTTCTTGATTTCGCTATCTGATCTGTTGGATATTGTTGTGCATTATCTACCTGATACTAATCTATTATATGCTGATGTGATTGGGTTACATAATCTTTATTGGTTGTTGATACTTCTTTTTCCTCACTGATTTCTTCTTTGTCTTTTGATTCTATCTTTTCAACTGTTCCCTTTATTGGTTATGTGGCCTCTACTGTATTGCCAAAACTTTTACTAACCCATTCCTTAGTACTTTTCTTTCTTTTCTCTAACTTTTTCTCAATGACTTTCTCTGCTTATTCTTCTTGTATACTGGGTTTGTTGTTGTTGTTGTAACTATTATTGTTTGTTTGTGTTTTCTCCTTTTTCTTTATTTACATATGACTCTTTTTTTTGCTTAACATTCTTTTCCACTTATGGTTTGTTCGTTGCCTCTTCCCTTTCCTTTAGTTTCTTCTCATGCAGTTTTGGGTGGATATTCCAACAACATTCTTTATCATGACCTTGCAAGCAACATTCTTACATTATTTAGGCATACAATCGTATTGAATTTGAATTCACTTATATTTGACTTCTGTAGTAATATCATTCTCATTAATTCTCAACCATTGGGGTAGTTTAGCAATTAGATCCACTTCTACTTTCACCCTTGTACAACTAGGTCTTGTTTGGTTTCTACTGGACATGTCAGCATTAGGGTTTCTCAACTACTGCTGAAGCAATTGAAAAAATTTCTTTCTTACCAAAAATATTAGGAGGAAGATTTGCCATTACTATCCATGCAAATCCTATTGTACTCTCCACATCAGGCTTAAACTATGGATCCCACTTCAGTGTCCTTATCTGCCAATAAATCTCCTTATTATTTACGTAATAAGTTATTTTTGAAAGCACTTGTACATAATCCTTTAAAAATTCCAACCTAAAAACCATATGCCTTGCATGTAATACTCCTATTGTGAATTCAGTTTTTATGCATTAACTTTTGATTCCACATTGTCCAGGGATTGCCTTTCTCAACCCTTTAATGTCTGGTTTACCATAAGAAAATTTACCAATGATAGAATATTGTAAATTTTCATGAATGATTAAGTTTTTCACCTCTGAAGATTTCCATGTGATACTAGGTTCTCCATGCAGCATGACAACAGGTTTTGGAGAAACCATAGTAATATTGTTAATGACAGGTTTAGGTTTCAAAATCTCTGCGTACTTTGGTGTATTAACTACTGATTGTGTTACAATGTTCTTCTCCTCAGTACTCTTCTACATTGGTTATTCCAGTGGGATACTCCTTATAACACCCCAGGAGTACACCCTGGCCACCACATGGTGCTTAGTCACAAGTGACCACAAGCTAACCCATGAGATGGTACCTGCTATGAGCACTGAATAATATACTGGTAATGAACTTATGCGAAAACAACTGATTATGCCATAAGGTTTTAAATATAAAAATATCTCTAAAATTATAAGCCTGGAAACAATTGCCTGAAAACTAGTAAAATCATGACAAAACTAACTAAACTATTTGAATGTATCTGAAATCCTCTAAACTGACCGAATAAGAGTTGAAGGGACATGCCCCAAATAACTCCAATGTTCTAACTAAAGTAAAATACTAAAATAAACATAATCGGTCCTTGAAATATGAGGAATCACCACTGTTGCTGCTACTGATGCATTGGAATGTCTAAGTACGATCGGGAACCTGAGCATCTGAACCTATGATAAGAAACTTCATAGAGAAAGAAATGAGTATGCAGTTAGTACTTTGAATGTAACGGTATACTAAATGAGGTTAGGCTGATATGCATGGGTTCATGCCCATGAATAATAATTGACTGAATAAATAGCATGAGATAACTGATGCATAGTATTCGTGAAGGCTATAAAATCTGAGAATGCATGAGCAAGCATATAACATAATACTGGAATAGTCTGTAAATGGAAATACTAAAATCTGAGTACTGATTTAACTGGTAAATTGTATACTATTGTCAAGCAAAACTAAACCAACTTTTGAACTGAGATTGTGGGAGTTATCATCTAATCGACATACCCCAATATGAGCTAATTTGGGTCTAACCTGTGACCCTAGTTGGAATGGTGTCAATTCTGTGCCATGGGTACTAACACTAGCTATGTGGATCTGCTAAAGTAAAGTCCCAAAGGACTAAAGAGTCACCCTCTACTAGCAGGTGCTTTAGTAAGATATATGTCAACCCTTAACCGGTAGGTTAACATCTCAACCTACGCTGGCTATATAGTTCTAGAACGCAGGGACTGCTACTAAATATCATACCCTTAACTGGCAGGTGAGCCCCCATCCATGGGTTTTCTTAGTGCTAAAACTGTGAATGATTTCTGCCTCCAGACCTATTCTGACCATAATCAAACTTCCCTGTTCTAGCCCTCTTATTTACTCTCTCTCTTTCCTTCATCTTCTCTACCTTAATCTGCTGAGCATGCATCATTAATCTAGGAATGTACATATCTCCAATGAGCATAGTAGTCTTACACTCCTTAACTACCAACCAAGATACACCAGTCACAAACTTTCTCATGCCTAAACTAGGGTCATCCATCTGTTTAGGGCATACTTAGACAACTGGTTGAACTTGAGGCAATACTTCATCACTGTCATTGAGCCTTTCCTCAGGTTCATGAACTCTTCTATCTTATCTTCCCTCATCTCACATGGGAAGAACTTGTCTAAGAACACATCCTAAAATATTTCCAAGTCATGGGAGTTGTATTATCCCCTCTACTTTTCTTTCACATCACTACCCAATCATAAGCAAGGTCCTTCAACCTATAAGATGCCAATTCTATACTCTCCTCGTCAGAAATATGTATAATTTGGGTCATCTTCTTCACCTCATCTAGATACAATTGTGTGTCCTTACCTGCCTTCGAACCAAAGAATTTTGGTGGGTTCATTATCATAAAATCTTAAATTCTGGCTACTACTAAGTCACCATATTGATAAAGTGGGGCTACATCCTGACAGTTGCCCTAAACATTAGTTGTCACAGCTTGGGCGTGCCTGAAAGGTAGCCTGAAACTCTATATGTGACACATTCTCGTTCAAAGAATCTACGGGCTGAGGTGGCTGATTATCGTTTATGCGGGCATTAGCTCGCCAAGGAGGCATTTTTAACTATCACGTAAAATCACGAGTTAGAGGCAGATAGAGACACTGAATGCACGATAGATCATGAAAGAAAAGATGATTTCCTAAAATGATCCATAGCCTCTTGCTCATAAATGTGGTGCACTTCACACCTATGATTAAGACTCTACGTAATACGACTTTTCTAACTCAGTAAGACTCTATAAACCGAAGGCTCTGATACCAAGCTTGTAACACCTCAAAATCTGAGCTCCCAGGATACCACACGGTGCTCCGAACTATAAGTAGTCCTGAGCTAACCCTGACTACCATTTACTAAATTTGGATCTCAAATAGGAGATATGAATGTAAAATCATAATATATATGGAATCTTATCTGAAACATACTAAAAGTTTTGGTAAAACAATAGTGAAGGATTCTGAATACTGAATCAAATGTCTAAAATTGAATCTAGTAGTTCGATAAGCCTCTACTAACTGAATCTAGAGAGTCACTAGGACACGCCCCAGCAAACTTAAAGTGTATGAAATAAATACGGAAACATCTATTAATAAACTAAAAATATGAATAGCTAAGTCCCCAAACTATGAGGACTTACCAACGGAAGAGATGTAGATGAGATGCTCAGAAATCACTTGCACTGTTGTCGCTAAGCACCTAAACCTACATTATGAGAAAATGTAGAACATAGTCATATATGTGGATCAGTACTTTGATGATATACTGAGTATATGGGGATGAATGCAATAAGTGAGCAATATCACCATAAGTTATAAAATCATGCATGCTAAATGTAAATAACTCACATAGCCTTGAGTAAATCTGAAATCTGAAGATTATAAATCATCAATAATAAAGCATATACTATAAATTTTGTGAGCCATAACATTTATTTCTAAAATATGCATCCTGTTCTTAATCTCAAATTATATAGTTTAAGTGAAATTTGAAAACTTATTCTGAAAATCTTTACTGTTAGGGAAATACTTTTTCAAAATCTTATCTGTAAGGGAGGTTCTCTTAACCGACATAAACCATATGATCTACGTGGAGTCCAACGTCTTGACCTCCTAAGAAAGAAACCTCATGTTTGGGAGAGGTGTCATACTCTTGTTAGGGAGTATAACCTAATCCATGTGATCTATCACAAGCTAAATCTGTCATCTATATAGAAATGGAAATAATCTGATAATCTGTACCTATGTTGGCTCCGTAGTTCTATGGAAGATAGGGAACGCTAATCCCACACTTCTCGCTCAGTGCTAAATACTACTCCCTCTTGAATCTGTATGCTCAAACCATTGAAAATCCATTTTTAAAATTAGCATAAGGGTTCATATGGAAAACCAATTATGCATTTATATAAGTAAATCTGTAAATAAAGCTAATATGAGTTCTGTAAAATGTTATAATCTGTAAAGTGGATTCCAAAGCTAAACCAGTGATCGAAAGATCAAAGTTTTACTGAAAAATAATAAATAATCTGCTCATAAGATGCTTAAAGCATCATCTTTCTTGAAGTAATAATACTAAATCTTGGGATAAATAACTAATGTGTCAATCTCTTGTTAAATCTGTTATAATAATCATACTTGATAATGTAAATATGGATAAGACAACTCAAAATCTGAAAATTTCAGCAATATGCATGAAAATGTAGACATAATCATGGAATTCAACTTTTAAATCATTGGAAATATCATAAACTTGAAAATAACAATAATGGGTGTAAACCCTAACTTGAATTTCATGGGAAATCATATAAAATTCAGTAAGTTTGAATCTAAAATAAATTTTGGGCACAAGGACGAAAGGATTGTCCTTGTTCATAACCCCACATACCTTAATTGATGATATTTGATGAAAAGCTTGAATCTTGGATTCCTATAAATGCTTCAAAGATAAATTCTTAGAGTTCTTGTGTTGGGGATCTTCAATCTTGAATTTCTTTGGAGAATTAATGGAGGAATTTGAATTTCTTGGGGAGAAAGTTTGTTGAGCTAGGGTTTTGCTTGAAAGAGATTTGATGAAAAGTGGATGTAAAGTGCTTTGAAGGGGTTTAATTCATTGTTTAAGACGGATTGGGGCTGAGTAAGTTACCAAAATATCCCTTTTATCTTTTAGATGGAACTGGAAAAATAAATTGTTTTTTGCGAACTGGGTGGCCACAGCGATGTGCCTCTATCGCGATGGCTTACTGGAAAGTGGATGAATGAGAACTGGGCTTTCACCGTGATGCACCACCATCGCAGAGCCCTTTAGTTTGCCATTTTGACCACAGGTGCGACGCGCTAGTATCGCAAAGTCCCACTGAAAATTAACAATCAGAAAATTGGCCTTCTCCGCAACGCGCCAATATCGTGGAGGTTCACTGAAATTTGACAATCATCATTTAAACCTTCTCTGCGATGTGCTAATGACCGAAATGACAGTGTTTTACGACTGAAACTTAAAATAGACATAACTTTTTACTCGGTTATCGAATTTTGGTGAATCTTATATCGATGGAAAGCTTATTCAATTTTTCATACAATGGGAAGTCTAAATTGGAAAATTCCAAATGAAATAAATATTCTTCATTTTGGAAGCTATCCCTTAACATTCTAAGAATAAATCTAAGCTAGGAAATCACGGGGTCTTACAACATGCTACGTACACCCCTGAATATAAATTAACTTGGAAACCATCATATCGGGGTCGGGATGGTCACTTTAAAAATGATCGAAGTTAAGAGGCCAAAAATAAAGCTAAGTCTTCAACACTTACCTAAATTTTCAGATTCTAAGCCTCTTGTACAAGCACTATGGGATGAACTGAGCTAAGACTAACACGGGGTATTACACTCCCACCAGAGGTAGTGGCCGTGTTGGCCGGCGACCAGTTGAATTGTAAGTTTTAGGGTTTAGGGTTAGAATTTTGAGAGAGTTTTTGAGAAGATTTAAATGTGAGGTTGAAGTTCCTAAAAAGGTTTAAAATATTATATTTAAAACTACAAAAATGAGCATATGATTCTCTTGATGCAAAAAAGGTAATAAACACAAAATAAAAAGTTAAACATAGTTGAATAAGAAAAAGCTTTTTGTAACAAACCGAAATGAGAGAAAATCTACTACAACCCAAACATGTAACGAAAAAAACTTGTAAGCTAATATACTATTACCAATATTATTTTTTTAAAAGAATAATTACCCAACATTTCCCCACAAAAAATGTACCATAAAATTGACACTCAATCCCAAATCAAATAATTAAAACAAGCATAAATAAAGAAAAACTTAAAAAATTTACAATGCTGGCAAGGGTCTTAAAAGTGGAAGAGGAAATTTACTTATTTTAAAAAAAAGAACTCAAATGGACTTCTTTGAATGGAAAGAAATTTTCATTATTATTTGTGTCATATTGATGAAAAATGGAACATTGTAGTTTGTACATTGAGGTGGAAATCAGTTCTCTCATGTACCCTGTACTTGAAGCACGTGTCATTGAAATTTAAATTGACTATCAACTTACCCTAAGAAACAATTGAAATACTATTAAAAATGTCCTTCATCGTACACCAATGTTTCACTTATTAAATAGTAGAAAAAACTTATCACCAACAGTAGTACAGTTATTTAGCACTAAAACTAGTGTAGAAATGTCAATCTTTCTTATTCTTTTACTTTCTCCGTTCGGATTTACATATTAATATTTTTTAAATTTTATTTTTATTATAGTTTTTTGATAAATAAAAAATAATTTTTTTTAAATTTTTTATTCTTAACATTAATTAATTATTCTCTAAATCATTTTCTAATACTTCTTAGTTTCAAAATAGTTGGCCCTTTTTCTAAAAAATATTTATTCTAATTTAATAGTAGCATTAATTAATTATTCTCTAAATCATTTTCTAATACTTCTTAGTTTCAAAATAGTTGGCCCTTTTTCTAAAAAATATTTATTCTAATTTAATAGTAGATGTCCATTTTTTGAAATCGAGAGAATTTTATTATTTTTTTTAATACTATTTTTTTCATTATATGACCCAAACAAAGTGTACACTCTTAAATTTATATTTTCAAAGCATAATTAATAAAATTAATTTGATAAAATATACTCCTAATAAATATTCCCTTCCTTTCTTTTTATTTGCTCCATTTGGGTCGGAAACACCCCTTAATAAATTTCTTATTCCAATAAAATTAAAAGTAATTTTATCAATATAGCTTTAATTAAATTTTATACCTTTTTCAAATAAATAATGATTACATTTATTGAACAAGGGAATACTAGAAAAAATTTGTTCAAACTATTCTTGAAAGAATAAAGTAATAATTATTTAAATATATAATCACAACCCAAATGAAGCAAATAAAAAGGAATGTAGAGAGTATTATCTTAAAGGGAGTGTCAAGTCACAGGATTAATTATTTTGAAATGGAGGAAATATTTATTACTAAACATCAATTAATATGAATAATATGATAAAATCAGCATACCAGTTATTTTGTTAATAGATGTGTCAAGTCAAAATACGATAAATTAGTTTTCCAAACTCCAATTTTGTTGACTTCATTTGAATAGCTCAGCTGCATCCTAACACTGATCTGTTTTTTATAGCAAAAAAAAATATCATGATACATTTAAATTATTCATTTAAAAAAGTATTACTGTTTTATTAAATTTTATCCAATCAAATATTGTCACATAACTTGTAAGAATTATTGAGTTGATTGAGTGAGTGGTATCTTAAAATAATTTTAAATTTGAAAATCCTTGTATGTTTTTTTTTGGTTGAGCTCGATGTATAAAGCTTGTCTAGTTTAATTTATCTTCCTTGTATGAATTATAAATTATTACACTATAACAGAATTTATCCTTACTGCACTCGAAGAATAGCTATTATGATTTCCTATTTAAAAACGAACATTATCGCATAAAATAAAATGGAGGAAGAATTCAAAAATAAATTGATTCTCAATTTCTTTACTATGTATGTGTGAAGCCACTTAGAACCCGCTGGGTAGGTTGCATTAATTACTAATCCTTGAATTAAAATTTAGTATGTTCAATACATTGTTTGATTACTATTTTTAGTTTAATACATGAATTACTTATACATCATATGAGGTCTTATTCTATCCCTGATAAATGGAGGGATAACTTTCCAAGTTTTAATAATTCATGAATAAGACCCTTAAATGACTAAACTATCCTTCAATTTATTTTTCTAAAATTTCATTTGTAATTTGATGTCCTCTTTAATCATGTTGGGTTGGTTATGAATGTTCTTTTTAATTCTCCAAATTTGTTTTATTGTAATTTCATGATTTCAACAATTAATATTTCTTTTTTCTCTATATTTGATTTGCTTTGCTGGGTTGAATCTTTTTTGTTTTAGTGTGCTGGAGGGGAAAGGGCGGGGCTGCATCTGTTTTCAATAAATAAAAGTTTAGTTCATGTTTTGATCACTTGAATATTTATTTTCTTTTTTTTTTAATAAACTTCAAGTATATCACTACAATAAATGTGATATTTAGATACGAAATTATTAGATAAAATATAAATATGTCATTAATTATTTATTTTTTATGACAAAAATTATATTTCGTATTTAAATGCATCAGTTTCATTACGGGAATAAACAAGGATATCATCTATGAAGACTATGACAAATATGTCAAAGTACTACTTGAATACTTTGTTCATCAAGTCCGTAAAAGCTGCTGGGGTATTTGTTAGACCAAAGAACATGACTAGGAATTCAAAGTGACCACACCAAATTTTGAAAGTTGTTTTTGAAATGTTACGTTCTCTGACTCTGAGCTGATGATAGACGGATCTAAGGTCTATCTTAGAGAAATAACTGGCACCCTGAAGTTGATCGAATAAGTCATCAATTCTGGGAAGTGGATACTTATTCTTGATAGTGACTTTGTTCAACTGACAGTAAATGATGCACATTCTAAGAGAACTGTCTTTCTTACGCACAAAAAGAACTGGAGTACCCCGTGGTGAAACACTAGTCTTGATGAATTCCTTATCTAAGAGATCATTCAACTTTTCTTTTAAATCACTAAGCTTCGCGGAAGCCATTCTGTAGGGTGGAATAGAGATAGGCTAGTTATCTGAAAAAAGTCTATTCTCAAGTCGATTTCCCTTTCGAGAGGAACTCCGTGAAGATCTTCGAAAAACACATCTGGAAATTCCCTCACTACTGAAACTGACTCAAGATTGAGAATCTCTAAACTAGAGTCTTTCACTCAAATAAGATGGTAGACACACCCCTTGGATATCATTTTTCTCGCTCTAAGGTACGAAACAAGTTGACCCCTAAGTGCTGAAGTACTATCCCTCTATTCAAGGACTGGTTTATTCGGAAATTAAAAATGAACAAATCTATTTCTAGAATCAACTGAAGCATAACATGAGTGGAGATAATCCATGCCAAGAATGACATTAAAATCAGTCACCTCAAACTCAATAAGATAAATTGAAGTGACTTTCTAGGATATTGTTATCGGATAGTTCCTGTATACCTGCTTGACTACAATAGAGACGCCTACAGGGGTGGACACTAAGAAGGTTTCTGCCAAAGTCTCAAGACTGACACCAAAATTAACAACTATGTAGAGAGTTACAAAATAAAGAGAAACTTTGGGATCTAATAAAGAATAAACATATAAATGAAAGACCTGTAACGTACTAGTAACCACACCAGGAGAACTATCCTGATCCTATCAGGATTGAAGTGCATACAATGCATTTGTAATGCCCCAAAATCTAATCCTATGACCTAACATGGTGCTCAAGTCTATGAGTAGCCCCAAGCTAAGCCTTGGAGCCTACTACTAGGTCGGAACCTTACTTAAGATAAACTAGTCAAGAAATAATATTTTATCATACCAAAACTGAATTGAATAAACTGAAGATACTTTCTGACTAGCAAATACTGAAATTCTAAAAATAAACTTGTAGTCCGACAAAACTCTGCTACTAAAGAACTAGAGATCCATTGGAATAGACCCCCAACTGACTTGGGCTTAACTGAAAATGACAACCCAATTACTATAAAAGCTGGAAATCTAAAGAAGTAGGCCCTCAAATCATGAGGACTCACAACCTAAGAGAGCGTAGATAGAGATGCTCGAACTACTCATGTTGTTGCTACTGAGCACCTGAACCTACATTATAAGACAATGTAGCACATATACATATATGTGGATCAACACTTTGAGGATGTATTGAGTATATGGTGGTGTAATGCATAAGTAAGACATAATCATAATTAGGAAGTAAATGCATGATGGATATATATAACTCACATAAGCTTGATTATCTAAAATATCGAAATATAAAATCATGTATAACAAATCATACTTTTAAATTTAGTGAGTTATAACACTTAGTCTTATAAAAGTTTTTCTATCATTCTTTTGTTTTGAAACTTAGGAGCTTTGGAAATCTTGGAACTTTGTGACTTAGGGAGTTTCTTCTAACCGACATAAATCATGTGAGCTGATATAGAGTCCAACGTCTTTCCCACGTTGAGGAGAACTTTTCTACCCTTGCCATTGGAATAGAACCTTAACTTAAGTGATCACTATCTTAGCCCACTATGGGTGTTTAAAACCTACGGTGGCTCATAGTTCTGGGGCATGAGACCTTGGAATCATAACGAACTCGGTGCTAAATACTACTACCATACTTATTACTCAGAACTGAAGGAAATCCACCTTAAAATAGCACAAGAGTTCATAATTAAAATCAATTATTCTTCTTCTTGTTTTAAATTATAAACCGTAAGAATAATATGGATTTGTATTTTTGCTTAGGATCAAAATATCAATCTTTGCTTTTGAAAGAACTCATCAAAACTTGTCAATAGGACTTGAGATCATAATCTCCTTATAAAATAATCAATAGTACTTAGAACTCAAAGTATAAAGCTTTAATGCATCACTAATTACATCAATAATCAGATTTAAACTTCATGCTCAATAATCATCTTAAAAGTTTTCAACAATCTCAGTCAAGCTAATGGTATATAACTCATAATACGAATCTTATAATTTCAAATATGAACATATGTAAATTTCTTGTAATAGGAGCCTTAAATATCATAATAATTTCATAAACTAAAATAATGATGATTTAGGTATCAACCCTAACTTAGATTTCATAGGAAATCATAGAATATCCAGTAAAATTGAAACCGTAATTTAAGTTTTGGGAATAAGGATGAAAGGTTTATCCTTGTACAAAACTCCACATACCATGGATGATGAACTAGATGAACAACCTTTCTTTTGAGACTCTATTTGTGCTCTTGAATAATGGTTCTTGAAATTCTTGTATTGGGAATCTTGAATCTTGAATTAATTTGAAAAAAGGGTAGTGGAATCTTTGGATTCTTGAGGTTGATTTTTGAAGCTTAGGGTTTTTGGTTGAGACAAATCTTGAGAAAAATCTCATAAGATGCTTGTAATAGCCTTAAATCTTGTGTTTGGACGGAATTGGAGGCTGTGAAAACTCTAAAATACCCCCTTTAACTTCTAAGAGAAATTTAAAAAAATTGAACAGTGGTCCCAATTTAATTGGCCACCCCGATGTGCCACTATTGCGGTGGCTCACTGGAAACTGACAAATGAGAAATTGGGGTCCTTCGCGAAGTGGATCTATCGTGTTATCCCACTGGATTTTGACACTTGAGACCTGAAACTTTAACGCAATGTGCCACCATCACGGTGCCTATAGAAAAGCCAATTTGGCCTTAGGCACAATGAGCCACTATGTCATTGGGCTATTGGAATTCGACAATTGGGAAAATAGACCTCTCCGCGATGCGCCAATATCGCGGAGGTCCACTGGAAATTGACAAATGGAAATTTAGACCTTGCTGCGATGCGCCAACATCGTGGTGGTCCACTGGAAAGTGAAAATTATGAAAGTGTCCTTCACCACGACATGGCGACTACCTAGTTGGCACACTGTCAACTTAAAATTGCTTTAACTCCTTCACCGAGTATCGGATTTGGGAAAATTTGGATTTGGACTAAATTGGTATCGATGAAATTTAGAAAATTCTATGCGAAACAAATATTAATCATTTTGGAAGACACCCCTTAATATTCTAGGAATAAATTTAAGCTAGAAAAAGTTTGGGGTATTACAATATTTCCCCCTTGGGAACTTAGTCAATCCGTTGGGATAAACAACTTAGCATAATCCTCAGCTGTATAGGACATATGAACTGGTGAGAAATGTGCTGTCTTAGTCAATCTGTCCATAATAACCTAAATTGAATCATGATGACGACGCAAATGGGGTAATCCTTTCACAAAATCTATATTCACCTCTTCCCACTTCCAAGTGGAGATACCAAAATCTTGTAATGTACCACCAGGTCTTTGGTGCTCTACCTTAACCTGTTGACAAGTTTCATACTTGGCAATAAACTCTACTATATCTCTCTTCACACCGCTCCACTAATAAATTTCTAACAAATCTCAGTACATTTTAGTAGCACCAGGATGAATGGAGTAATACATACCATGCGCCTCAGCCATAATCTGCTATCTAAACTTATCTATAGATGGTACACACAGTCTACTCTAGTATCTCAGCATACTATCTCCCCCTTGTGAGAAAACCTCTACCTTTTGGTCTTTAACCGACTCCTTCAACTTAACCAAGATCGGATCCTGATATTATTTCTCCTTCACCTCAGAAACAAAGGAAGATTCTACACTACTCTGCACCTAAATGCTACCCAAACTAGACAATAGTGCACTTCCCGAGATAAATTTTTCTTACCATTATCCAAATGAGCAACACTGCCCATATACATCAATTAAGGGTGTCTTTCACTACATTAGCCTTGCCCGGATGATACAGCACACTCATGTCATAATTTTTCAGTAGTTCTAACCACCTTCTCTGATGGAAATTTAATTCCCTCTAGGTAATACATATTGCAAGATTTTGTGGTCTGTGATCACATAACATGCACACTATACAGGTAGTGTCTCCAGATTTTTCAAAGCAAACACCACAATAGCTAATTTAAGATCATGGGTTAGGTAATTCTTTTCATGAGGCTTAAGCTGCCTAGAGGTATAGGCTATGACCTTACCTCTCTGCATCAAAACATAACCCAAACCGATTCTAGAGGCATCACAATACACAACAAAATCATCCATTCTATCAGGTAATGCTAAGATTATGGCTGAAGTGAGTCGAGTCTTAAACTCCTGAAAACTCTTCTCGCAGGAATCTAACCACTGAAACTTAACCTTCTTCTAAGTCAATCGGGTCATAGGAGACGCAATGGATGAACACCCCTCAAAAAAATATCTATAATAGACAGCTAAACCCAAGAAACTCCTAATATCTGATGAAGAGATGGTCTAGGCCAATTTTTTATGGCTTCTGTCTTTTGGGAATCAACTCTAATAACCTCACTGGAAATAATATTATTGAGGAAAGAAATTGATCTTAGCCAAAATTCACATTTGCTAAATTTGCTGAACAACTGGTAATCTCGAAGGGTTTGCAACACAATTCAGAGGTGGTTTGCATGATCATCCTCACTATGAAAGTAGACAAGAATATCTCTAATAAAGACTATGACAAACATATCCAGATACTATTTGAACACTCAGTTCATCAAGTCCATGAAAGCTGCTGGGGCATTGGTTAGCCCGAAGGACATGACTAGAAACTCAAAATGACCATAGCGGGTCCTGAAGGCTATCTTTGAAATATCGCATTCCCTTACTTTGAGTTGATAATAGCCGGATCTAAGGTCTATCTTTAAGAAATAACTTGCACCTTGTAGTTGGTCAAACATGTCATAAATTATAGGAAAAGGATATTTGTTCTTGACTGTGAATTTATTCAACTGATGATAGTCAATGCACATACGTAAAGAACTATCTTTCTTTTGGACGAATAGAATGGGAGCACTCCAAGAAGAAACACTAGGTCTTATGAAGCCTTTGTCTAGAAGATTTTTAAGTTCCTCTTTCAATTCCTTAAGTTTGGCAGGAACCAAATGATATGGAGGAATGATAAGAGGCTGAGTATCAGGAAGAAGATCAATTTTGAATTCTATTTCCCTATCGGGAGGTACCCATAGAAAATCTTTAGGAAACTCATTAACTATACTGACTGACTGAACTATTGGATTCTCAGACTTAATGTCTTTGAATCGAACTAGATGATAGATGTACCCTTTAGAGATCAGCTTTCTGGTTTTATGATAGGAAATGAAATGACTCTTGGAAGACAATGAATTACCCAACCACTCAAAGGCTGGCTCATTGAGAAACAGAAATTCTACCACTCGGGTGCGATAATCTATGGATGCATAATAAGAATGGAGTCAATCCATACCAAGAATAAGGTTGAATTCAACCATGTCTAATTCTATCAAATCTGCTAACATAATCTTATGAAGAACAGTAATGGGACATTTTCTATAACTCTTTTTGGCAATAAATGATTTCCCTATTGGTGTAGAAATCAAGAACGGCTCAAGGATATTTTTAGAACTTATCTCAAAATTCACAGCAACCAACACAGCCATATAAGAGAAATTCGACCCAGGGTCTAATAACACATAAACGTTAAAATAGAAGACACGAAGCATACTAGTAACAACATCTGGGGAGATCTGCTACTGGTAGGATGGTAAAGTATAGAAATAATTCTAGCACTGACCGTCACCGGTACTGGATGGAAGCGCCTAGAGGAGGGGCTAGGCGAGCTGCAGGAGCTGGTGCATTGGTAGCCCCTGTTTGAGGAAGAACATCTCTGTTTCCCTTCTTAGCATATGGGCACTATCTAATTCCATGACCAAACTTTCTACAACCAAAACAGTCCATCCAAGTACTCACCAGGATGAGTTCTACCATACTTAGTATATGGAGAATAATTGGGCTTACCACTCACACTATTATGGGACCAGGACATAGAAGAGTTACCCTACTACTCTTGTCTACCTCTGGGAGTGGGAGCACTAGCTAAATATGGAGTTGGTAATGGAAAAAGACTTTGAAACTGCAAGCAATTTCCCCCTACAGACCTTGACTGACAATACTTAAACTATCCTATTCTATCCTTCTTCTTTCCTCTCTCTCTTCCCTTCAACTTTTTCTCGATCTATTGGGCTTGAGTTATCAATTTAGCAAGATCTATATCTCTGATAAGCATGGAAGTTCTACATTCCTTGACTACTAGTCCTGACACTCCAGTAACGAACTTACTTATACTAGATTTGGTGTCAACTATCAACTTGGGAGAATACTTAGATAGCTGGTTGAACTTAAGGAAGTACTCCTTCATAGTCATTGAGCCCTGCCGTAGGTTCATGGCCTCCTCAACCTTGGATTCCCGTAGCTTACGCGTAAAGAACCTATCTAGAAAAGTATCTTGGAATACCTGCCAACTCATGGGAGCTGCATTCTTACCCCTACTTTTCTTTCACATGATAACCTAATCATAAGAAACATCTTTCAATGTATACGAATCCAATTCTACACTCTCCTCTTTAGTGACATACATGACCTAGGTGATTTTTTTCACCTCATCAAGATACACTTGGGGGTCCTCACTTACTTTTATCCCAAAGAATTTAGGCAGATTCATTCTCATATAGTCACGAAGCTTGGCTGCGACTAAATCATCTCCTTGTTGATACAGAACTGTAGCCTAATTATTAGCTTGACCATTAGTGGTCACAGCTTGGTCTAACACCTAAAAGGTAGCCCAAAATTTGGCATGGGACACATTCTTATTCAGGGGATCAACGGGCTGGGGTGGCTAGTTATCATTCCTATGGAAATTTGCTTTGAGAGGAGGCATATTCTATCATAAAAGAGCATGAGATAATAGCATATTGAGATAGCTATAATCATGATGGATTATGAAAGAAAGAGAGGATTTTCCTAAAATTCTCCATAGCCTCTTGCTCATAGATGTGGCACGCTTCACATCCATGATCAAGACTCTACATAACGTGGCTTGTCTGACTCCCTAGGACTCTTTAAACCTTAGTCTTTGATACAAAGTTTGTAATGCCCTAAAATCTGATCCCAAGATATCACATGAAGCTTAAGGCTACGAGTAGCCCCAAGCTAACCCTTTGATCCTGCTACTAGGTCGGAACCTTACTTTAAGATAAACTAGTTAAGAAATAATATTATTTCATACCAAAACTGAACTGAATAAACTAAAGATACTGTCTGAATAGAAAATACTGAAAGTCTACAAATAAACTCATAGTCTGACAAGCCTCTACTACTAAAGAATAAGAGAGCCATTAGGACATACTCCCAACTGACTCGAGCTAAGCAAAAAATAATAACTCAATTATTATGAAAGATGAAAATCTGAAAAGGTAGGCCTTTAATCATGAGGACTTACCAACGGTGGGAGCACAGATAGAGATGCTCAAACTACTCACACTGCTGATGCTAAGCACCTGAACCTACATTATAAGACAATGTAGCTCATAGACATATATTTGGATCAGCACTTTGAGGATGTACTAAGTATATGGAAGTGTAATGCATAAGTAAGACATCATCATAATTAGAAAGTAAATGGATGTTGGATGTATATGATTCACATAATCTTGATTATCTAAAATATCGAAATATAAAATCATGAATAACAGATCATACTTGTAAATCTAGTGAGTCATAATACTTAGTTTTATAAAAGCTTGTCTATCATTCTTTTGTTTTGAAAATTAGGAGCTTTGGAGATCATGGAACTTTGGGACTTAGGGAGTTTCATCTAACCGACATAAACCATGTGGGCTAAAATGGAGTCCAACGTCTTGCCCATACTGGAGAGAGCTATTTTACCCTTGACATAGGAATAGAACCTTAACTTAAGTGATCACTATATTAGCCCACAATAGGCATTTAAAACCTACGGTGGCTCGTAGTTCTGGGGAGTGAGACCTTAGAATCATACCCAACTCGGTGCTAAATATTACTCCTATACTAATTGCTCAGAACTTTTAGGAAATTCACCTTAAAATAGCACAAGGGTTCGTAATTAAAATCAATTATGCTTCTCTTTATTTTAAATCATAAACCGTATGAATAATGTGGATTCCTATCTTATCTTAGGATCAAAATATCAATCTTTTCTTTTGAAAGCACTAATCAAAACTTGTCAATAAGACTTAAGATCATAATCTCCTTATAAAATCAACAATAGTACTTAAAACTCAAAGTATAAAGCTTTAATGCATCAATAGTGATATACAACTCATAATACTAATCATATAATTTCAAACATGAACATATGTAAATTTCTTGCAATAGGAGCCTTAAATATCATAATAATTTCATAAACTAAAATAATGAGGATTTAGGTCTCAACCCTAACTTAGATTTCATTGGAAATCATAGAATATCTAGTGAAATTGAAACCATAATTTAAGTTTTGGGCACAAGGATGAAAAGTTTATCCTTTTTTAAAATCGTACATACCTTTGATGATGAACTAGATGAACAACCTTGATTTTGGGACTCTATTTGTGCTCTTGAATGATGGTTCTTGGAATTCTTATGTTGGCAATCTTGAATCTTGAATTAATTTGAAAAACTGATGGTGGAATCTTGGGATTTTGAGGTTGATTATTGAAGCTTAGGGTTTTGGGTTGAGAGAAATCCAGAGAAAAATCTCATAAGATGCTTGTAATAGCCTTAAATCTTGTGTTTGGACGAAATTAGGGGTTGGGAAAAGTCCAAAATACCCCCTTTAACTTGTAAAAGAAATTGAAAAAAATTGAACTGGGTCCTAATTTAATGGGGCACCACGACGTGCCACTATCGCGGTGGCTCACTGGAAAGTGATGAATGGGAAATTGGGGTCCTCCGCGACGCGGAGCTATCGTGTTGTCCCAATGAGTTTTGAAACTTGGGACCTATAACTTTAAATCAACGTGCCACCATCACGGTGCCATATAGAGATGCCAATTTAGCCTTCGGCGCAATGCGCCACTATCGCGTTGGGCTCCTAAAATTCGATAATTGGGAAAATAGACCTCTCCGTGATGCGCCAATATCATGGAGGTCCACTGAAAATTGACAAATGGGAATTTGGACCTTGCCGCGATGCGCCAACATCGCGGTGGTCCACTAAAAAGTGACAATCATGAAATTGTCCTTCACCGCGATGCGAAGACTGCTCCATTGGCATATTATCAACTTAAAAATGCTCTAACTTCTTTACCGAGTGTCGTATTTTGGAAAATTTGGTATAGATGGAAAGCCTATTTTAATTTTCCACAAAATGAAAAGTTAAAATCTAGAAAATTCTATGTTAAACAAATATTAATAATTTTGGAAGACATCCCTTAACATTCTAGGAATGAATTTAATCAAGAAAAGTTTGGGGTATTACAGTATTTGGGCGCTGACCACTGGATGCGCTGGAAGCAGCACCTTGTTGAGTTGGACTATCGGATAGAACTGGGGGATGACTGGACTAACCTTGCTGGCCACTATTTGGGCAATCCCCAACTCTGTGTCCTGTATTGCCACACACAAAACATATATCATTTCCATCTCTACGCACACCCTGATGTTCTCTACCGCATTTATGGTAAAGAGGATTTGTATTACCATTGTTCACACTACCTTGGGACTTATAGTCTGGCACCCTATCGCGATTATTATTTTTAAACTTCGGCACTGGCACACTAGCTGAAGATGGAGCAGGGGCTGAAGATTTTTGACCAAATTAAGGATGGTTGCCACCCTCTGACCTCGGCTTAGCAAAACTAAAGCTACCTGTTCTGGCTCTTTTATTCTCCCTCTCTTTTTTCTTAAATTTCTGCTCCTCAATCTGTTGAGCATGGACCATCAACCTAGACAAGTCTATCTCCTTAATCAACATCATGGTCCTACACTCCTTAACCACGCTATTAGCTACCCTAGAAATAACTTTCTCATCCTAGTCTTATCATCATACACCATATTAGGAGCATACCTGGCTAGCTAAGTAAACTTAAGAGAATAATCTTTCACACTTATGTTCCCCTACTTCAAATTGATAAACTCCTGCACCTTAACTTCCCTCAACTCCAAGGAAAAGAACCTATCTAAAAAGGCTGTAGCAAACTCCTCCCATTCAACAAGCCCTGTATCTATGCCTCTATCTTCCTGCCACTTCTTACACCAGGTGTGAGTAATATCCTGCAACTTGTAAGCACCCAAATATGCACTCTCACTAGAAGTCACACCCATAATGTCAGTTGCCTTTGGAACTATGTCAAGGAACTTATGTGGATCCTCATCAGACTTGGATCCCAAAAATAGAGGAGGGTTCACTCGGGTGAAGTCCTGAATCGTAGTCGCGACAGTATTAGCCACTGGAAAGGCTGGGACAATACCTTGATAATGATTGTGAGTTGCTACTGAGTGATCTAATATAGTGAATGAAGCTCTGAATTCGGCATTAAAGACATGCTCATTCAGGGGATCTTCCTTAACAGGTAGAGGTGTGGGATGATTCTTGTTTCTTCTTTAATTAGTCTTTCTAGAAGGCATGTTCTGTAAATAGAAAGAAGATTGAATTATAAAAGGAGTTTATATTGAGCTTATTCACACGACATGAATATTAAAATAAGGGAAACTTTTCCTAAAATGTCTTCTAGCCTCTTTTCCATAAATGTAGCGCACTTCACACCCATGCATAAGACTCTACCCAATGTGGCTTTCAGATTTCCTAGGAAACTTTAAAATCTTAGGCTCTGATACCAAGTTTGTAACTCCCCAAGAGTACACCCCGGGCGCCACATGGTGCATATGGGAACAAGTGACCACAAGTTAACCCATGAGCGAGTACCTGCTGTGAGCACTGAATAATATACTGGTAATGGAATTATGCAGAAATAACTGAATGTGCTAAAAGGTTTTAAGTATAAAACTATCTCTAAAATTATAACCCTGGAAACAAGTGTCTGAAAACTAGTAAAATCATGGCAAAACTGACTAAACTATCTGAATATATCTGAAATCCTCTAAACTGAATGAATAAGAGTTGAAGGGACAGACCTCAACTAACTCCAAGTCTCCAACTATCTAACTGAAGTAAAATACTAAGATAATTATAATCGGTCCTCAAAATATGAGGACTCACCACTGCTACTGCTGCTGATGTGTTGGAATGTCTAAGTGCGGTCGAAAACCTGAGCAGTCAAACCTATGATATGAGACATCATAGTGCAAGAAATGAGTATGCGGTCATTACTTTGAATGTACTGGCATGCTAAATAAGGTTAGGCTGGTATGCATGAATAATAACTCATTGAATAAACAACCTAAGATAAATAATTTATAGTATGCGTGAAGGCTGTAAAATCTGAGAATGCATGAACAAGCATATAACATGATACTAGAATAGTCTTAAACTAAAATACTAAAATCTGAGTACTAATTTAACTGATAAACTGTATGCTATGACCAAGCAAACCTAAATTTACTTTTGAACTGAGAAAATGGAAGCTATCATCTAACTGACATGCCCTAATATAAGCTAATTGGGGCCCAACCTGTGACCCCAATTGGATGGGTGTCAGCACCGTGCCATGGGTACTAATACTAGCTGTGTGGATCCACTAAAGTGAAGTCCCGAAGGACTAAAGAGTCACCCTCTACTGGCAGGTACTCTAGTAAGATATATGTCAAACCTAACTAGCAGGGTAACATCTCAACCTACGCTGGCAATATAGTTCTGGAATATAGAGACTGCCATTAAAGGTCACACCTTCAACTAGCAGGTGAGCCGACATACCTGGGTTCGCTCGTTACTAAATACTATTCCTAACCAAACTGACTCTGATTACTATACTGAACTAAGTATACTGATATGATAACTGACTGAACTGATAATACTCTAATATATCTGAAACCATTTTGAAAATACCGAGACTAACTAAACAGCTAAGTTTTTGGGTATTCATAGCCCATAAAACTCAATAACATTAATAGTACAAACATACTAAAGCTTCAAAGCATAATAAGTAGTCATTGTTCAAAATCCAACTATTTAGGTATTTCATCAAACACTTAAAATTTATGAACATAGGCATGAGGATGATTGAAACATGTGGGAATAACATAATCACAATACTAAAATCATACATTGGAGATTTAACATGGAATTTCATGCTTCAAACGTGTAAGGGCTACTCTCCAGCTAAAATCACTTGCAAACATCATGTATAATCGAAATTCATAAAAGCTTCATGAAAATAACTCATTGTAAACTTGTAAATTCATGATTTAAAATATAAAAATAGGTTCTTGGACCCCATGGATGAAAAGGGCTCCTGGATGAACATCAAACATACCTTAAAGCTTTAATATTGCAAGAGAATTAACTTTCTTGATAGTCCTTGGGTGGTGAAGCTTGAATTCTTGAGTTTTCTTGAAGGAATAGTGATTGAAATTGATGAATTTGGGGAAGGGTTAGGATTTATTTGAGAATAAAATTGAGGAAAGTGAGCATATAATGCCCTATCAGTGGTTTAATATCGTGTTTTTATGAATTAGGATGCTGGAAAAGACAAAATTGCACCTCTAAAATTTATATTTCTAACTAGAACGCCAATTAGGCCATCACTGCGACGCGTCAAGGATGCCATAACTAACTCCCCCGCAGCACTTCACAATCGCGGTGCGATTCTGGAATTGAAATTCAAATGTGCCTCAATCCTCATCCGAAAAATCTTAAACTTCCCCGAGGTAGATACTTACACCCATGAACATGAATTAACTTAGAAACCATTATCTCGGGGTCGGGAAGGTAACTTTAAAAATCATGTAAGTTAAAAGGCTAAAAATAAGACTAAGTCTTCAATACTTAGCTAAATTTTCAGGTTCTAAGCCTCTTGTACATGCACTTTAGGCTAAACTGAGCTAAGAATAATACGGGTATTACACTCCCACCGAAGGTAGTGGCCATGTTGGCCGGCGATCAGTACACTCGTAGGTTTTAGGGTTTAGGGTTAGAATTTTGAGAGAGTTTTTTAGAAAATTTGAATGTGAGGTTGAAACTCCTAAAAAGGTTTAAAATATTATATTTAAAACAATAAAAATAAGCATATGATTCTCTTGATGCAAGAAAGGTAATAAACACAAAAGAAAAAAATTAAACATAGTTGAATACGAAAAAACTTTTCGCAACAAACCGAAATGAGAGAAAATCTACTACAATCCAAACATGCAACGAAAAAAAATGTGTAAGCTAATATGCTATTACCATCATTATTTTTTCAAAAGAGAAATTACCTAACATTTACCCCAAAATGGTGTATCATAAAATTGACACTCAATCCCAAATCAAACAATTAAAAAAAGCATAAATGGAGAAAAACTTACAGAATTTACAAAGCATAAATGGAGAAAAACTTACAGAATTTACAATGCTGGCAAGAGTATTAGAAGTGGAAGAGGAAATTTAATTTTCTAAAAAAACAAAGAACTCAAATGAACTTCTATGAATGGAAAGAAATTTTCATTATTTTTTGTGTCAAATTGATGAAAAATGGAACATTGTACTTATTTGCTCCCTTTATTTCTTTTTATTTGCTCCATTTGGATCGGAAACACCCCTTAATAAATCTCTTATTCCAATAAAATTAAAAGTAATTTTATCAATATAGCTTTAATTAAATTTTATACCTTTTTCAAATAAATAATGATTACATTTATTGAAAAAAGGAATACTAGAAAGAATTTGTTCAAACTATTCTTGAAAGAATAAAGAAACAATTATTTAAGAATATAATCACAACCCAAATGAAGCAAATAAAAAGGAATAGAGAGACTATTATCTTAAAAGGAGTGTCAAGTCAAAGGGTCAAGTACTTTGAATTGGAGGAAATATTTATTACTAAACATCAATTAAAATGGATGATATAATAAAATCAGTATACCAATTATTTTGTTAATAGATATATCAAGTCAAAATGTGATAAATAAACTTTTCCAAACTCCAATTTTGTTGACTTCATTTGACTAGCTCAGCTGCATGCTGATATTGATCCGTTTTTTATAGCAAGTAACAATATCATGATATATTTAAATTATTTATTTCAAAAAGTATTATTTTTTTCTAAAATTTTATCCAATCAAGCACTGCCACATAACTTGTAAGGATTATTGAGTTGGTTGAGTAAGTGGTATCTCAAAATAATTTGAGATTTGAAAATCCTTGTATATTTTTTTGATTGAGTTCGGCGTATGAAGCTTGTTTAGTGTAATTTATCTCTCCTGTATAAATTATGAATTATTACACTATAATAAAATTTATCCTTAGCGCATTCGAAGAATAGCTATTACGATTTCCTATTTGAAATATGAACATTGTCACATAAAATAAAATGGAGGAAGAATCCAAAAGTAAATTGATTCTCAATTTCTTTACTATATATGTGTGAAGCCACTTAGAACCCGCTAGGTAGATTGCATTAATTAATAATCCTTCAATTAAAATTTAGTCTCGTTTAATACATTGTTTGATTTCTTTTTTTTTTTCTAGTTTAATACATGAATTATCTATACATCATATGAGGTCTTATTCTATTCCTGATAAATGGAGGAATAACTTATCCAAGATTTAATAATTCATGGATAAGACCCCTAAATGACTAAACTATCCTACAATTTCTTTTGCTAATCATCTGTTTGGATGGTGATTTCCCATGGTATGCTAAGGTATGGTATAGTTTTTAAGAGAACCATATTTGTTTTAATTGTTTCTTAAAATGTATGATATGATATGATTTAATTTCATGGTTTGATAACCATGAAAACTCTCATTTTATGTAACCACCGATTTGATGGTATCCCATGATTTTCTTTATTTTTTTCCAATTATATCCTTAATTATATCCTTACTTAATATTTTATAATATTATTTTATCCTTCACCTTATGTTAATTAACTCCACCTTCTTCTCCGACTCCCAACCCCACCAACCTCCCCCTCCTCCCCCCCACCACCAAACCCCCACCCAATTTCTTTTAATTTATTTTATAAAATATTTCAAAAACATAATCGTACCCAACCCTCATCCCCAAACCATCCACCACCACCTACTAGCCCTTCCCCCCACTAATTTATTTTTTAAAAATTTTAAGAAAAGTTTCTTACACCATCCCCACCCCTCTCCCTACTCCCTCCCCTCCACACACACAAATATTTCTTACCCTCACCCTTACCCCTACTCCACTACCCCCACCCCTACCCCTACTTCACTACCCCCACCCCAAATATTTCTTTAAAAAAAATAGTTTTTTAATTGCACCACCATTTATCTTATACGTTTTTGTTATTTTGTGTTAAATATATACAAATGCTTTTAGAATTTTTTTTCTACTTGTGTTATGAACACAAGAAAATAAGTAAGAAATAATTTATTTTCTTAAAAAAAAAAATTTGGGATCCCATACTGAACACACCCGTAGCATACACAAAAAAAATATTCAAACTTTTTACTTGTCGCCGGTGTCACGTCTCAAAACATAAAAAAAATAAAAGTCGTTACTATAAAAAAAATAAATATGATTATATCTATTTGATCTACTATTTTATTGATTTTGTTAGAATTTACATGAATTTAACAACATAATATATCTACATGGCATAATTATGATAAATTAGTAGGAAGAAACTTATTTTATTAACAATTATTGATAAATTTAACATTTATAATAATTAAGAGCATTCTAGTAACCTTACCAATAACAATACAATACCACACTATCAAACTAAATAATAAAATTGTCATTAAACAGCAGTGGACGATACAGTCTATCAAAATATTGTATTGTATTATACTATACTGTACTATACCATATCATACAATACCATACATTATGAAACCATGACAAACCAACATACAAACATTGTGTAAATTTCATTTGTAATTTGATGTCCTCTTTAATTATATTGGGCTGGTTATAAATGTTCTTTTTAATAATCTATTTGTTAAATTCCAACTGATTCCCCATCTGTTTCAACATGTTTAACATTTATTGTTATACAATTGCATGATATAAACTAGTGTTTGGTATAAACTAAGGTTTGCTAGATACAGGAACGAGTACATAGGGTCAACTACAACTTCCATTGAGTCTTTTACAATTGTATGGTCTTGGTGTTGTGTTCCTCCCAACTCAAATCGCCGATCGATCACTCTGACATGAAACGATTCTTATTAACTTATTATGATAAGATAATACCTAAATTGATTTAGCTAGATCTAGGAACAAGTACATAGGGTCAACTACAACTTCAATTGAGTCTTTGGCAATTGCATAGTATTGGTGTTGGTGTTGCGTTCCTCTCGACTCGAGTCATCGATCGATCACTCTGAGGTAAAATGATTCTCATTAACTTATTATTATAAGCTAATACCTAAATTGATTTAGCTAGATCTAGGGACAAGTACATAGGGTCAACTACAACTTCAACTGAGTCTTTTGCAAGTGCATGGTGTTAGTGTTTGTGTTGCATTCCTTTTGACCTGAGTCATCGATCAATCACTCTAAAATAAAATGAATCGCATTAACTTATTATAATAATCTAATACCTAAATTTATTTAGCTAGATCTAGGGATGAGTACATAGGGTCAACTACAACTTCAATTGAGTCTTTTGCAATTGTATGGTATTGGTGTTGGTGTTGCGTTCCTCCCAACCCTAGTCATCGATCGATCACTCTGAGATGAAACAATTCTCATTAATATATTATTATAAGCTAATACCTAAATTTATTTAGCTTGATCTAGGGACAAGTACATAGGGTCAACTATAAATTCAGTTGAGTCTTTTGCAATTGCATGGTATTGGTGTTGGTGTTGCGTTCCTCCCGACCCGAGTAATCGATCAATCACTCTAAGATGAAATGATTCTCCTTAACTTATTATTATAATATAATACCTAAATTGATTCAGCTAGATCTAGGGACGAGTACATAGGGCCAACTACAACTTCAATTGAGTCTTTTGCAATTGAATGGTATTAGTGTTGGTGTTGCGTTTCTCCTAACCCGAGTCGTCAATCGATCAATCTGAGATGAAATATTATCATTAACTTATTATTATATTCTAATTCCTATATTTATTTAGCTAAAAATACTTAAGATCAATTCGGACCAAATTAAAATTTTTAAAATTTGTCATTCTTTTCCAAAATACAAATCAACCCATACAGATCATCTATTTGAGGGAAAAAGTTTAATCATTTCAAATCTTGAGTTCTCACTCTTTTTTTTTACTCTCAATAATACAGACAACACCTACTCAACATATTACTTAACCCTTCACAACAGATTGATTTTCTTCCCATTTTTGACCACATAGTGTTATTTTCAACTTTATTCTTGCTTGTATCCATCATTTTTCTCTGTATTTATAGGTAACAGTGTTCAAGAAGATTTATCTATTTGTTATTTTTTTTAAAATTAGGTTTTATTATTTAATGATAAAAAAGAAGACTTTTAGTTATATATCTTCGAAAATAGGTTAATAATTTTGAGTCTTGATGGTAAAATCATAGGAAGAATTTGATAAAACCCTAATTTTTATCACAGTGTTCTGTTGACTGTGGTGGCATTGGTTGGTGGTGTTCGTGGTGGCTATTGGTGGTGTTGGTATTGGTGGTGTTTATAGTGGTTGTTGGTAGTGTCTCTATTTGTGGTGTTTGTGGCATTGGTTGGTGGTGTTTGTGGTGGCCATTGGTTTGTCAGTATTGGTGGTTTTTGTAATGTATTTTTTAAAATTTATGCATACATCAATTGTATTATAATTTTTGTTTTTCTGTTGTTTGTAGGTAAAACATGTCTCCCAAAAGAAAAGAAAGTAAAAGTGGATCAACTTCTGACCACCCAACAAAAAGGCTACAGTACAAGGGGATTCAGAGGAGCTTCCTTAACAATCTCTATCAGGGAAAAGTAGGGTTGAGAAGAGATGTGAAAACAACATTGAAGGAGGTGGAAAAGGGTGTAACACACCTGAAATCTAGTTTTTGGAATCCCACACGATGTTCTAAACTACAAGTAGTTCTAAGTTAACCCTGGCTGCCTTTTCTACATCTGAACCTCAAAATAGGGGAAAATATAAATGAAAAATCATAATATATGCAAAAGGATGTTTGAATCATCAAGGTATATCTGAATCATACTAATCTTAAAAGTCTGATAAAGCAAATGCTGAAACTCTGTGTACTAAAATAGAAATCTAAATGCTAAATCTGGTAGTCTGACAACCCTCTACTATCTGAATCTAGAGAGCCACTGGAACATGCCTTAGCTGACTCAACTATCTTAAATGAATGATTGAACATATACTAATAAACTGAAAATGTGAACATCTAAGTCCCCAAACTATGAGGACTCACCAACTGTAGGAATGTAGAAAATATGCTCAAACTCACTAACTGCAGGAATGTAGAAGATATGCTCGAATATCACTCACACTGCTGAGACTGAACACCTGAACCTACATTATGAGACAATGTAGCATATAAACATATATGTGGATCAGTACTTTGAGGATGTACTGAGTATATGGGGGTGTAATGCATAAGTAAAAATCATCATAATTAGAAAGTAAATGCATATGGATGTAAATGACTCACATAAGCTTGAATATCTAAAATATCAAAATACAAAATAATGTATAACAAATCACACTTGTAAATCTAGTGAGCCATAACACTTAGTCTTATAAAAGATTTTCTATCATTCTTTTCTTTTGAAACTTAAAAGTTTTGGGAGCTTTGGAAATCTTAGAACTTTGGGACATAGGGACTTTGGGACATAGGGACTTTTTTTTAACCAACATAAACCATGTGAGCTAACATAGAGTCCAATGTCTTGCCCACATTGGGGAGAGTTGTTCTACCCTTGCCATTGGAATAGAACCTTACCTTAAGTGATCACTATCTTAGCCACCATGGGAAAATCAGAAACCTATGGTGGCACATAGTTTTGGGGCATGAGACCTTGGTATCATACCCAACTCGGTGCTAAATACTACACCCATACTAATTGCTCTAAGCTTTTAGAAAATCCACCTTAAAATGGCACAAGGATTTATAATGAAAATCAATTATACTTCTCTTTGTTTTAAATCATAAACTCTATGAATAATGTAGATTCCTATCTTTACTTAGATCAATAGATCAACTTTCTTTATCAAAATCTGAAAATAGCTATCATGGAATGCTTAAAACATAGTCATTCTTGAAATTTCAACATACAAACTAGGGATAAATGACCCATGCTTCAATTTCATGTCAAATACAATAAAGTTCATGCTTGATAATACAAATATTCAAATTTAGATCAGGAAAATATGATCATACGCATTAAGTTTTTGAAAGTAGACATGTAATTCAATAACCAAATCACTTACAATCTCAAAATCATGAAATTAGATACATTGGGTATAAACCTTAACTTAAATTTCATGGGAAATCATACAAAACTCAGTAATTTGTAATTTAAAGTAAGTTTTTGGGCACAAGGATGAAAGATTTGTCCTTGTTCAAAACCCTACATACATTGTTGGATGATCTAGATGCTAGAACTTGAATCTTGGATCTTTATTGATGTTTTGGAGATAATTTCTTAAAGTTCTTGAAGTGGGAATTTGCAATCTTGAATTGTCTTGGAGGATTAATGGAGAAATTTTGAATTTCTTTGGGAGGAAGTTTGATGAACTAAGGTTTATTTTCAGAGAAAAGTAATGAAATAAGCATAAAGTGCCTTAGTATATGATTAATGAGGTGTTTTGGATGGATTGGGGCCTTGGGGATTGACCAAAATACTCCCTTTAAACTTTTATACGAAATTGGAAAATGTACATTTTCCCAATCTGGGTAGCCACCGCGACGCGCCACTATCGCGGTGGCTCACTGGAAATTGACGAATGGAAAATGGGAGGACTCCATGACGCGGAGACATCACGGTGCCCCTTTGGAATACCATTATCACACATGAAGTGATGCTCTATTATCGCTTGGACCTCTGGATATTGACAAATGGGAAATTGACCCTCTCCGCAACGTGCCATTATCGCGGAGGGCCACTGGAATAGGACAATTGAAAATTTGGCTCTCTCTGCGATGCGCCAATTTTACAGAGGGCCACTAAAAATTGAAAATAGTCATTTAAACCTGCTACGCGACACGACATTGATCGAAATGATGGTATTTTACGACTGGGACTTAAAATAGCTATAACTTCTTACCTGGTTATCGGATTTATGCGAATCTTATATCATTGGAAAGCTAATTAAGTTTCTTACACAATGGAAAGTCAAAATCTAATGAATCCACCTAAAATAAATAGTATTTGTTTTGGAAGGCTATCCCTTAACATTCTAGGGGTGAATTTAAGATGCTAAAATTGTGGGGTATTACAGTTTTGATTATTCATCGCCGGAAAAACGTCATGGATACTTCAAATTTGGTCTAATTTTTCCTTTTCTACTCCTTCTGAGCTCGTTGGAGTTCTATCAACTCTGTTCCATTTCAGGGAATGCTGAAACAATGATAACCACCTCGATTTTGGAGAGATTCATACAAGGTTAGTAAAAAATTGGTGATTTAGGGCTCAAAGTGAGATTTTTTGGTTGTGTTTGATTTTTATGCATGTCTAGGGTTCGTTCATTTTAAGGATTTCCATCATTTTCAAATCTGCCCAGTGAAGTTTGATACCGAGTTTGGAGTTTTGTTTGCTGTCGAGGTTTAAATCAGGTTTTCGGGCGCGGTTCTATCTCCGATATATTAAAATCTACACTTGAGGTCCAATTCTTTGACTCCCACGTTTTGTTTTGTTTCGATTTGGTGTATTGATGTTTTGATTGTGTGTTGTTGGGTTGTGATTGGATGATCTTGTTGATGTTCGATATTGTTTATCCATGAATAATTAATCATGGTATGAATTTGATGTGAGCATGGGTTTGGATAATCGCTTTGTGTGAAAAGTGATGTATAAAAGGAAATTTAGGGTGAAATTGAGAAATTGATAAAAAGGGTGAATTTAGATTAATTTTGGTTTATTGTTGTGTTGTTCAATTTGGAATAAATATCAAGTTTGTGAATTTTATAGGATCATATTCCTGGCCAAAATCTTAGTAGGCAAAGTTTAGTTTCGGGTAGGCAAATTTAGGACTCGTGGAATACGGAATGCTTGAAATATGTGTTGAATGACTTGATTTTTATTGCTTTTTGGATCAAATGTATTATTTGGCTGGGGAATTCCCTGAGGTATTTATGTTTATTCGTCGTAGAATTCCCAAAGTATTTTGTACCCAAAGGACGTTCGTGAACAAGGCCCAAGGCGTCGGGTAGAGCAATTAGCTTAGAATAGAATTTATATTCTTACATTTTCTATTTTGGACTGTATAATCGGATTGGACACTATATTTTGGATTATTTTTTATTTGATTGATTGATTATTTTATGTGTGTTTTTTGTGTGGTTTATATATTTGTCGTGTCAAATTAGCCGATATGCTCCACCAAGCAACCGTGGTCAAACCATGGGACTGAGGGGTACCTAACACCTTTCCCTCTGTCAACAGAATTTATTAGCCGAAATCTCTGCTCGCAGATCAGTTTAGAGTTAAACCGGTTTTGAAAAAGGATTTTAAAATGTGACTTGGCACACCCGATTTCTGTCAAGTGGCGACTCTGAGTTAAATGAAAAAGAATCCTTTTCGAAACAAATTTTTATTTTTGTCACTTAATAACAAAACCCTTTTCAAACTTAAATTCATAATCTCTCTAATTAAAAAAGGGGCGTGATAGTAGTCCCTCTAGAAAGCATAGATATTTTGAATAGCCTTTCATATGAAGAACTTCCTGTAGAGATTCTTGATCATCAGATCCGTAGACTAAGGAATAAAGAAGTTCTGTTGGTCAAAGTTCTATGGAAAAATCAGTCCATTGAGGGTGCTACTTAGGAAGCAAAAGCAGATATGCAAATCAAGTATCCTCATCTCTTCTCCACAAACTCAGATTCAGCCTAAGGTAACAATGTTCCTTAATTCAGTTCTTTTCCAGTCTCAGATTCAGCCATATAGTTATCTTCATATAAATTCAGGCATTCGTAGATTTGTTCAGTCACTTAGTATGAGTTAGATTAGATTCAGTCACACAGTTTATTTCAGTTGTGCATGGTAGCATATAGACTCAGTCCCTTAATATCTTCAGTTTAACTAGTCTTCTTCAAGGACGAATATTCCCAAGGGGGAGATACTGTAATACCCCTATTTTTTCTAGCTCAGTTTATCTCCTAGAACGTTAAGGGTCAACTTTAAAATTTTACAACTCTTGATACGTGTAAAATTTTTCAGCTATAGACCCACCAAATTGTAGATAATTTAACCAACTCTTCAACGATACCAATTTTACCTTAATTCGATACTCGATTGAGAAGTTATGGCAATTTTAGTGAAAAATAGTAGAGCACCGTGATAGCACCACGTTGTGGTAAGGTGCAGAATTGCAATTGTCCGATTTCAAGTAAGGCACCAGGATTAGTCCGCACGTGGTAAAGTCTAAATTTCCATTTGTCCCTTTCCAGTAGCTCACTGCGATTAGCCAGCATCATGTCAAAGTTCTAGATGGGATAGACACCGCGTCGCGGTGGAGTGAAAAATGGCACTCGTCCTTTTCCAGTGATGCAATGTGATTGTGCCATGTTGATCTAGTGCCAAAAATGGCAATTGTCCTTTTTCCAGTAAGCCACCGCGATTGCGGCACATCGCGTTGAGGCCGACCCAAAGTCAGAATTTTAGTTCCAAGTTAATTTTTTCAAAGGGCAACCTAGTCATTTCCCAAGCCCCCAAATCGTGTAAAACACAAGATTTAACCTATTCTAAGCATTACATGCTCACTTTTCATCAAATTACTCTCTAAGAAACCCTAGAACCTCAAATCTTAAACCTCAAGAAATTCAAATTCCACCATTCTTTTTCCAAGATAACCCAAATTCAAGATTTCCAATTCAAGATATTCAAGAAACAATCTTCAAGAGCACAAATAGGAACTCAAAGTTCAAGCTTCTTCAACTTTTCATCTATTAAGGTATGTGGGGTTTCAACAAGGATAATTCTTTCATCCTTGTGCCCAAAGTTAGTTTTAAAGTTGAATTTTATATGAAATTATATGAATTTTAGTTTAGGATTTATATCCACTTATTAATATTTGAAGATTATGAGAGATTTTATGTTGAATTGCATGTCTACTTTCGTATTTTTATGCGTATTGCAGTAATTTCCAGATTTAGAATTGAATTATCAACATTTTCATTATCAAGTGTGAACTTTATGATGATATGACATGAATTTGATGCATGGATTGTTAATACCTAGTTGAAAATTGATATTTCAAGAATGAAAATGCTTTAAGCATCCTATAATTAGTTAATTTTAGATTTTTATAAGTATTTGATCTTTCGATCCTCAGTTAAGATTTGGAATCCACTTTATAATTTTATTATAGTTTATAGAAAAAAGATTTAGCTTTGCTTAATACAGTTTGAATCGGATAGATGCATAAATGGGTTTTCATTATGAACCTTTATGCTAGTTTTAAAAGTGGATTTCCTATAAAATGAGTATATAGATTAAAGGGAGTTGTATTTATCACCGATTGGATATGTTCTCATGCCCCAGAACTATGGCCCAACATAGATTCTATATGGATAACAGATACAAATGTGATCACTTAGATTAGTTTATACTCCTTGACAAGAGTATGACACCTCTCCCCAATGTAAGGTTTTCCCATAAGGGAATTAGACATTGGTGTAACACTCCGCATTTGGGCTAGAACATAAATCGTTATTTTCTTCGCGTAAAGGTTCTAAAATCCATAAATCTGATGCAAATATAGTGTGTTGATCTATCATGTTGTGTAGAAATCTAGTTGAGCATGAATTGAGATCATATAAGTCCCTTAACCCAAGGACGAGTTGGAACTTTCCTATCGTTTTAGTTTTAGTGAGCGCCGACACTTGGGTCAACTTCAATCGACCATAACTTTTTGTATATAACTAATTAGAGGGCCTACTATATATCAAATGAATGTTCTTCTAAGTATATTTTCAACGATGCCAATTTTGCCTAAATCTGATACCTGAGCAAAAAGTTATGACTTTGCAAAGTTGAGTGCGTCGCCTAGCAAATCGCCTAAGGCTACTGGAATTGTTGTGCCATGGGCAATGCATCGCTCAACCCATTTTGGGCGATGGGCAATGTGACGCCCAACCTATTTTGGGTGATAAACAATGTGTGGCATTGCCTAGATTTGGTCATAGGCAATGTGTCGCATGCCCTATGGCCCAAGGGCAAAAAAATATTGTTTTAAAGTTATTTTAAGGGTAACCAAGTAATTTTACACTCTAAAAAACTCCCTAATCATCCTTTAATGAAATTAAGGTCATTAGAAATGTTGTAACTCCTCAAAAATCACTAAAATTCATCTTTCAAGAACACAAGGGGAGAAAACAACTAGGGTTTGGACAATCAAGCCTAAAGGTCCAATTTATTTGAAATATCTTCGCGAATTCTTTGCAACTAAGGTACATGGGGTTTCCTAAAACTACATGGGTATAGTAAATTTTTCTTAATCATGTTAAAGGTTTAGAAATCATGAAATTCCAAAGAGGATTTGAGATTTATAATTAGATTCATATTTTAAAACTTTTTAGAATATTGATTTGGTCTTGAGGCCTTTCCCCCAAATTAATTTGTAATCGTATATATGCATGTAAGTGTTTGAAGTTGATAATTTAATTGAGAGCATGACTATTTATGCTCTCTCTCATGTAGCAATACCTTTTGATTTTAGAATGTTATTCAAAAGCATGATATCAATGTTCTTGACTATTGTTGAATGATTTAAGATTAATATTTAAATTGATGAGAGAGGTTTTTCATGTTGATAAATGTTGAATATATATAATTAAATAATTGCAAGGTTTTCCAATAATACATGACCACCACATGTTTTTTGAAAGGATTGAAAGAAATGACCTTTTCATGATTTGGTAAATGTATTTGAAGAATGAATCTTCTTGAATTGTTTGAAGTATGGTGGTGTAAACTTTATGTTTTGAAAGAGAAAACTGTGATATGATTTTTATGGCTCATAAATATGACTTGCAACTCTTGGTATGATAATACCAATTTAGATAATGCTATAGTAGCACAGAATATAACAGAATGTGGATTTTTTTTCAAATTTTTAGATTTTGAACTTAGAATAATACGTGTTTAGAAAAGGCTAAAAATGGGCATAAAGAGATGTGAGGTGGTTATCCAAAGAAGGCACGAGTCCAGAAACTCATTTACTGAAATAGTGTTTTACCGATAGAGGATTATTATGTCCCTTAGAGGGATTATACGCTGGCCTAGTTCCCTATGGCGTATCAGAATCAGAAACTCCAACTGTTGCAGCAAACTTGGGTTGGGGGCTTGGCCGACGAGTTAAGGGCGCACTTCATATAGCTCGTGGGGTTTTAGAATTGTAGGGTGGACCACCTAATTCAAAAGTAATACAAAGATTAGAACTGCATTGACAAGAATATTTTATGATTATCAAGGATTTTCCCATGTATTTTAAACTATATCATGCATTATGTTACATGAACTGCTCTCACCTATTATATATATATAAATTCATTATGTCGGATTTCTCTACGTACCAGTACAATTGTATTGACCCCCTATCTTTCAAGGTATGAGGCTCAGTCTAGAGGTCCTGCTAAACCATAGAGTTGATAGTCAGAAGTGTGCAGTTGGTGAGCCACCCTTACTTCAAAAAACCATTCTTAGAGTATTGTTATTTCTTTAAGGTATTGGTCCACTAAGGGCCTTGTCCCAGATTTCAGACAGTTGTATTAGTTTTCGTATATACTAGAGATTTTGCAGCCTGAAATAGACATTGTTTAGATGTTGATGGGTTTCTTTCCAATATTGTTAAATTGAATTCAGAGTATGACTATAATTCCGTTTATTTTATTTTCACATTCTTTTCTTTATTATTGAGTATTGTGCATGATTACCAAAAATAAAAGGGCGCCCGGGTCTCCATGGTTCAAGATGCTCGTTACGGCTAGGGTCCTGGCTCGAGTAGTGACAAAATTGGTATCAGAGCATGATTCATGGTCCTAGGGTGTCTGCAAAATTGCATTGGGTAGATTCCTATTTATTGTTGTGTAGCGCGCCACACTTATAAGCAGGAGGCTACAAGGCATTTAGAAATGTTTCTCTTTTTTCAGGTTCTAGTCTATGTTATAGAGTCAGAATGTTCCCTTTTCATACTCTAGTTTATTCTATTGTGTCTTCCATAAGAAATTAAAGTTATCCTAATTCTTTATTTACTTTGATGTTCTTAGATATGTCTCATTATTGAGGTAATTTAAGTACAGAAGCTTAGAATATAAATGATGTTGACTTTTTCTGATTTAGTCATAAATGATTATGAAATTTCACAAGGATGAAAGGGGATTCCATGAGTGCTATAAATTTTATTGATTAAGGCTTATACCTTTATCTATATCAATCGTGCGTTTGAGCCTGAGGTGTGAGGTGTATTCAATCTCTTTCAAGATTTTTATTGCAGATGTCATTGATGTGTGAGCAGATGCTAACACATTTGAGGCTTTTAAATGAGAATAATTTAAAAGTCTTAAGAAAATTTTGTCTTTTTTAATTGTTTTCTCTTTAATATTACAGTAACAGTCAAGATGCAAAAGAACCAGCAACAACGAAGGTAAAAGAGTTGATTTTCGAGTAAGTAGAGATGGAAGTATGGCTGACGATTTATCTGGTAAGCCATCAGCCTTGTTATAACTTATCAGAAATACCATTAGCCTTAGACAGAGAACCAACTTCAGCTAGAATACGTGATGACATCTATGATAGGCCGTCAGAGTTATGATAAGACGTCAGGCTCATTGTCAGGCTTGGGCAGTGCATGAGAAATTAAAGTAAAGATGTGACGACATCCGTGATAAGTCATCAAAGGTGAGATAATTCATCATGCCTCATCGTCAACCTCAAACAGAGATTTTCAACAGTGAAGAGGAGCTGACGATATTACTGATAAGTCATCAGACTCTTGATAAGCCGTCACCCACTATGTTATCTGTCCGAGAAAAAAGCTGTCATCTATGATTTTGTTTCCATAATTAGGATGAATTATTTAAGGACAAGTTCTAGGGTTTTCATTCATCATCTTGATCATCTTAAAATGGATGGAACTCACTCCAAAGACCAGTTTACCTCTCTTTGGGGCCTTTAACTTAGAATTCAATTTTCAACTCTTTGATTTGGTTGTGGGAATTTTCTCTTAAACTTACAAGAGAATCAACTTCAGACTTCATCTTTTGTAAGTTTAATTTCTTTGAATGATGATTATAATTGTTGCTATCTCTTTCTTTATCATGTGGAACTAAAACCCACAACTAGGGTTGTGGTATCTATGATTATTCCCCCATGGATTTAATAGTTTGTTAGGGTTTGAGTGATTGTGGGGATATTTTGATAATTCCTTTGTTATGATTGTTATTTATTGGTTGCAAATAATAAATCCCGCCTTATATTGATTTGCTCGAACTAAGAAATAAACTAAAGGTAGCAAATTATCAATAAGGATTTAGAAAGGTTAAGCTCGTATCTAATGATTAATGTTAAAACAAAATTGATCAACTTGAGATAAAAGCAGTATGAATGGAATGAATTCTTAAGTTTTAGAGAATTAGGGAGTTCAACATCTAAGTAGGTTGAGAAATAATTAGATGGACTATCAAAACTTATAATTTGATGTTTCCCACAAGTCATAAGAACCCAATACTAACATTATTATTTAATGGGGATTAATAATCATTGTGACCATAACCCTAGTTTCTCTTTATCATTGATTTAAACTATTGAAATGTAAGCTTTGAGCTCTGAAGAAAGTTAAAACTTTAACATTTGTTTGATCATAAAAAAACCCCATTTTATCTTTTTGTATCATTTGTTTGAATTCAACTTATAGTTATAGTTTCAAATTAGTTTAATTGCCACTCACATTTTTCGTCGTGGATTCGACCCTGACTCCAAAGTTGGGTAAATATATTGACGATGGCCTTCTTGCACTAAATTGACATGTAAGTTGAGCGTTATCAGTCATGCATAATGGGAAAGATGTATAGTTGAATGTTGGAACTGTATTTCTATCCGAGTAGTAGTGTATGTTAAAGTGTCATGACTTATTGGTAGTGAGATGATCCAAAAATTGGTGATACAAAGACACAAGATTAAGAGTCCAAAATGAGGGGGACTTTTGCATACAAAAGTTAGTTTAGTTGCATAACTGTGTATTGAGGGGGACTTTTATAGCGATAGACTAATGTGGTAGTAATAATTGTAGATTGTATGGTAGTCCATAGGGGGGGAGTGTTTGTCTTTGATTATTATTTATTCAAAAAAAAAACAGCAAAGGATCCTAGAGTGGATAGTTATGGTGGTTATAGAAATCCCTAGTAGGTTGTGAACAAAATGTTTTAGATTTTCCAAAAGTATAAATATAGACTCATTGTTGTTTGTGGAATATGAAGATAGTCTAAATGTATGCTTGGGAAAGTATGTATGATGTGAGAAAGTAGAATATGTAGATAAGATCATATTGGACTATACTATAAGATTAAGGTTGACCATGTATATTATGTGACTTTACCCTCTTGACCTTCTTTTCTTTAGTGGTTGTAAACTAGTACTACTTGTGAGAAGGTATGTAATAGATTTTGAGGTGTAGTAGTAATGTCATGGAGATGATTTGGTTGTAGGTAGTATCTAAGTGAAATGAGGATTTGGGTTGAATTTCTCAATTTGATGGACTAGTATCATATGTTGCATGATTCATTGGTGGTACGTGATTGTTGCTAGACTATAGGCTTGAACTTTAGATATAGAATATGGCGGTAAGTGAAGTATCTTAAGATTGATGATATATGTTTAATGAGAATGAATTAGTA
Source organism: Capsicum baccatum var. pendulum (assembly GCA_030864225.1). Taxonomy (NCBI): domain Eukaryota; kingdom Viridiplantae; phylum Streptophyta; class Magnoliopsida; order Solanales; family Solanaceae; genus Capsicum; species Capsicum baccatum. Next base: position 235,154,958 of record CM061556.1, on the reverse strand, counting down.
GGCTTGATGTGATTTGTAGAAGAGCTTAGGTTGATAATTTATGAAAAGTAATGTGGTAATTGTGAGGTATATGTGTATAGGAGGACTAGTGTTAAAATGATGAATTATGGGTGATTCATTAAGTGGATAAGGGCGTAAGTATATAAGAATAAGTTGCACCCCTTGGTAGTATGACGTTAGGTGAGATTTTATTATATGAGTTATGTAATTAACGGCCTAATGTTAGAAGTTTAAGTAGTGGAGAGAGTGGATTTTATGTGATAAAGAGTGAGGTTGTGTATGCTCATGATACTGCAAGTTGTAAGGTGATGATGATAGAGGATAGCAAAAATTAAGAGTAGAGTTCTTGGAAAGCGATGCCTTTAGAGTATACTTAAAAAGGGAAAGTTTAGCATTTATGTGTATAAGTGTTTTGTGTACCTAGCTTGTGTTCTTAAAATTGTGGTATGGAGAAGTTTGGGGAGTTGTTGTATAGTGTTATTTATAGTTGAATTGAGAAAATATGAATGAGCAATATGCGCCTTTAGTATAGTTTTACGAATTTTGTTTAAGTTGCAAGTTATGTGATTAGAGGTGTAATACGAGTACTCTAAGGAGTTGAAGATGAAGTGTTGTGTGCCTACAAGTGTGGTTGTCTATGCCTATGATAACGTTAGCCATAAATAGATAAATTTGTGGTTTGGAGGATGTTAGGATTAGTGTACCTAAAGGGGATGTTCTAGAATGAATTTAGTGTCCTTGGGAAAAAAATAAAAATCTATGGAGGAGAGTTTTTGTTCATGTGTATATTTGTACCCCTTTGTAATTAGAAGTGTGGATATCGGGAGGCTCAGTACTTCAACTAGTCTCCATGTTCCTCGAATGGTTGGCGCATCTTGTTTACGTGAGTATGGGTTGTAGGGTGATGGATGTAGAGGCTAGCAAAATTAAGAGTAATATTTCTGGAAAACAAGACCTACAGAGTATAGTTTATCCGAGAGAGATTAGCGGTAATGAGTATGGTGGTATATATCTTGTGTCGAGAGTTGTGGATATATATTTGATGAGAGGTTATGTCTACAAGTCTAGGATTATGACTTTGATCTAAGGGGGAGATGATGAGTTAAAATAGTTCTCAAATTTTCTTATGGTGTTAAGTTTAAAGTAAGATTCATGATAAATATATTACAATTCAAGCAAACTCGTCCAACTCAGTCTACGAGGTCACTCTGATAATGTCCTATATAATGTGTCCAAGTCCTACCTATGTCTAAGGTTTGAGCACTCTATGTAACTCATGACATGTCCCGACTTCCAAACTAGAAGAAATAATGTCCCTCGATGATCTAGTATTCTAAGTATCTAAACTCTAGGTTATGTTGCTCATGAACAAAAATCTATGTCCCAAACCATGATAGGCTCTAAGGAACTACGTTTTCGTATGTTAACGATTTATTTTATGTTGGGATTAGCCAAAATGATAAAGTTGTGTGAAATCATGACTATTTTAGTTCTTAAAATGAGAAGCGATGGCTTCAAGTAGAAGTCCTTGCCTAAATCTCGACTTCATGAATTCCACACTCATGTTATAAGACTCATGATGTAAGATCCCATGTTTCTCACTGTGGTTGTCCTAAAAACTCGTGCTATGTTGAGTTTATTCCAGAACGACTCTCTATTTGTGATCCAAGCACTTGATATATGAAGCACTCTGTGATTGTACCGTATCTTCAACTCATGTCCCACCTTGAGTATGGCAATAAGTATATGTTATAACAGAATAGTGTTACTCTGTTTCATGATGCTCTTGTTCAGGTCCTTTTATGACCCTCTGTATGCTAGTATGACAGTGGTTGTAGAAGCGTAGAAGTGTGTTAGGTGGGGGAGTAGATGTCGTTGTAGGTGAAAATTTCGATGTGATTTCTTTAGCTAAGGTTAGAAGAGCAGGGGAATGAAGAAGATAAATATTCTTTACATGAAATAGTTAGGAGGGAAGTATATGGCAATAATCTTGGCGAATATGATTGAATTTCCAGGTCTTAGTGGAGATGTCCATAAAGTAGGGTGTGGCAGCGGTAGGCTGAAATATTGTGATTGCTGAAAATATAACCTAATGTGCCATGTGGTTAGTATTCTTTGAATTAAGACTTGAGCTTGTTGGATTATAGTGATGAGGTGAGATGATTTCTTAATGTGATGTAGAGTAAACGGTCCTGTAGTTTAAATTAGCACCTCGTTCCTCCGAGTTAGGCTTCAACCTAGAAGTATTATAGGACAGGACACAAATTCTATGGTTAGATGTGCTATGGGATAATTGTGAGTTGGAAATAATGAAGTGTGTTGATTGATGTTGGGGTATATACAAGTAGTGTCTCTAAGTTTAAGTCTTTTCGTTGTATCTTGTAAGATAAAGAATGCTAATATTCATATGTTTCGCGAGAAGCTTATCTCATCTCTTGTACCAATCTTAATCAGGCCGAGGACTCTTAGGAAAAGTTATGTCTTACAATGTTTTGATCATGTTCTAAAAAAAACATGCCAAGATTCATAAATATCGTGTGATTTTTTTGCATATTTTTTTGTTGAGGAAAAATGTTTGAATCAATATTATATTCTTTATTCTATACTTTTAGAGCTTCAAGAAGTCCCGACCCATAATTCGGGGACAAATGATCCCAAGGGGGAGATAATGTAACACCCCGCATTTTGGGCTAGAACATAAACCATCATTTTCTTCGCATAAAGGTTCCAAGAGAAATAAATCCAATGAAAATATAGTGTGTTGATCAATCATGTAGTGCGGGAATCTATTTGAGCATGAATTGAGATCATAGAGGTCCCTTAACCCAAGGACGAGTTGGAAGCATTCCTATCGTTTTAGTTTTAGTGAGCGACAAAACTTGGGTAAACTTCAATTAACCATAACTTTTTGTATATAACAAATTAGAGGGCCTACTATATATCAACTGAAAATTCTTCGAACCAGTTTTCCTACGATACCAATTTCTCCTAAATCCAATACCGAAAAAAAAGTTATGACTTTGCAAAGTTATGTGCGTCGCCTAGAAAATCGCCTAAGGCTACTGGAATTGTTGTGCCATGGGCAAGTGTCGCCCAACCCATTTTGGGCAATGGGAAATGCAAAGACCAGCCTCTTTTGGGTGATAAACAATGTGTGGCATTGCCTAGATTAGGTTATAGGCAATGTGTCGCATGCCCTATGGCCCAAGGGCATAAAAATGTTGTTTTTAAGTCATTGTAAGGGCAACCAAGGATTTTTACACCCCAAAACCATCCCTAATCATCCTTTAACAAAATTAAGGTCATTAGTAACGTTGTAACTCCTCAAAAATACCTAAAATTCTTCTTTCAATAATACAAGGGGAGAAAACAACTAGGGTTTGGACAATCAAGCCTAAAGGTCCAATCATTTTGAAAGCTCTTCACTAATTCTTCATAAATAAGGTACGTGGGGTTTCCTAAAACTACATGGTCATAGTAAATTCTTCTTAATCATGTTAATAGTAAAGAAATCATGAAATTTCAAAGAGGATTTGAGATTTATAATTAGACTCATGTTTTGAAACTTTTGAGGCTATTTATTTGGTCTTGAGGCCTTTCCCCCAAATTAATTTGTAATCGTATATATGCATGTAAGTGTTTGAAGTTGATAATTTAATTGAGAGCATGACTATTTACACTCCCTCTCATGTTGTAACACCTTTTGATTTTAGAATGCTATTCAGAAGAATGATATCAATGTTCTTGAGTATTGTTGAATAATTTAAGATTGATCTTTAAATAGATGAGAGGGGTTTTGCTTATTGATAAATGTTGAATATATATAATTAAAGAATTGCATGGTTTTCCAATAATACATGACAACCACATGTTTTTTGAAATGATTAAAAGGAATGACCTTTGCATAATTTGATAAATGTATTTGAAAAATGAATCTTCTTGAATTGTTTGAAGTATGGTGGTCTAAACTTTAAAATCTGAAAGAGAAAACTGTGATATGATTTTTATGGCTCAGGAACATGACTTGCAAGTCTTGGAATGACGATACCAATTCAAATAATGCCATAGTAGCACAGAACAGAACAAAATGTGGATTTTCTTTCACATTTTTAGCTTTTGAACTTAGAATGATACATGTTCATAAAATGCTAAAAATAGGCATAAAGAGATGTTAGGTGGTTACCCGAAGAAGGTACGAGTCCAGAAACTCATTGCCTAAAACCATATTTTGTCGTTACGGGATTATTATGTCCTCTAGAGGGATTATACGCTGGCCTAGTGCCCTGTGGCGTATTAAAATCAAAAACTCCAACTCTTGCGGCAAACTTGGGTTGGAGGATTAGCCGCTGAGTTAAAGGCGAACTCCATATAGCCCGTGGGGTTTAGAATTTGTAGTGTGGACCACCTAACCCAGAACTAATACAAAGATTAGAACTGCATTGACAAGAATATTTTATGATTATCAAATATTTTCCATGAATTTTAAACTATATCATGCATGATGTTACATGAACTGATCTCACCTTTTATATACATAAATTCATTATTTTGGATTTCTCTGCATACCAGTATAATTGTATTAAACCCCTATATTTCAGGGTCTAGAGGCCCTACTAAACCGTAGAGTTGACAGTCAGAAATATGCAGCTGGTGAGCCTCCCTTACTTCAAAAGGCCATTCTTAGAGTATTGTTATTTCATTATGGTATTGGTCCACTGGGGCCTTGTCCCAGATTTCAGACAGTTGTATTGGTTTTTGTATGTACTAAAGATTTAGCAGACTGAAATAGATGTTGTTTAGATGTTGATGGATTTCTTTCCAATATTTTTAAATTGAATTCAGAGTATGCCCATGATTCCGTTTATTTCATTTTCGCATTTTTTTTATTATTGAGTATTATGCATGATTACCAAAAATAGAAGGGCGCTCGGGCCTCCATGGTTCAGGATGCTCGTCATAGCTAGGGCCTTAACTTGAGTTTTGACAGTTGGACACTATGATAGCTCACATTGTGTATGTCGATTAGAAGAACCTCCCTAATAGAAAAGACTACAGAAAAGAATAATCGAACAACTTTTAGATTCTAAGTGTAAAGGGTCACAGTTTAAATCAGATATTGCTTTATATAAGACATTGGCTATAAGACTTCAGTTTTCAGTTTACAGATATAAAAGTGAGTCTTTTCTACACTTAGACAGTATGATTTTAATATAGAATACAATAACATCTTTAAGAACTAAGTGTTGTGACTCATTATATTTATACAACATGTTTTATTATTCATAATCATGATTCTCAGTTTTCAGTTATTCAAGATATTGTGAGTCATCTACACTTAGCATGCATTCTTTTGCAAATCTACACTAATGTTGAGATATTGTTTTACTTATGCATTCACCCCCATATACTCAGTGCATTTCAGAAGTACTGATCTGCATATATGTCTATGTGCTACATTGTCTCATAATGTAGGTTCAGGTGCTCAATTTTAGCAGCGTGAGTGATTTCGAGCTTCTCCATCTACATCCCGATAGTTGCTGAGTCCTCATAGATCGGGGATCTAGTTATTTAGTTTTTTAGCTTATTATAATAGTTGATTTAGTGTTTTCAGTCAGTTCAAGTTAGATGGGGACTTGTCCCAGTTGCTCTATAGTTATTAGTGGTAGAGGCTTGTCAAACTGCTAGTATCACAACCTGAGCCGAGGCCCTGGCCGCAACAGGCATCTCAAACCATCAAGGCTCGAGAGACCCTTATAACTCCTTAACCCACTAGTGATATTGTCCGCTCTGGGCCCAGGCCCGCACAACTTTAAAATGCATCACTAGGGATTAAGTCTTTCTTACATATATACCCAACATCCCTCATGTGTTTTTTTGTTGATGTGGGACTCCTTCCTAAGTTGGGGTGTTACATACACCCGCTTATGGACTCAGCATCCTCGTTGAGGTTTGACCCATTGAATGGGATTTGCCTACACTCAGGACTGAGGTTTACCCCACCTTACCAGAATTTACTTACACTCAGTTAGAACTCTGGCCCACATCAATAGGGACGACACAAGAGCGACTCTGATACCATTCTGTCATGACTCGAGCCGAGGACCTGGCCGCGATGGGCATCCCGAACCATCAAGGCTTGAGAGACCTCTATAACTCCCCAACCCACTAGTGATATTGTCCGCTCTGGGACCAGGCCCACACAGCTTTAAAATGCGTTACTAGGGAGTAAGGTTTTCTTACTTATATACCCAATATCCCTCCTGTGTTTTGCCGATATGGGACTCCTTCCTAAGTTGGGGTGTTACAGCTAGTTATGATTCAGATTTCCAGCGTTGAATGTCCAGACTTCTACATCTAGTATTTTCAGATATCATGTTCAGATAATTTTAGCTTAGCTAAGATAGAATTCTGTATTTTAACTTTGATTATATATCTATATTTCTTTATTATAAGCTTCAAAAATAATAAAAGGCTTACAGGGTTAGCTTGAGGCTACTCGTAGTCTTGAGCACCGTGTGACGTCTCAGGACCTATTTTTGGAGTGTTACAGATCTGTTAGGCGAGCCCCTTTGGTCGTTAGGCGTACTTAGGGCGTAGAGTCGGGAGCTTAAGACGCAATCCTCATAAGACTAAAGCCTCACTCCTATGTGTCGAGGCATTTTGCCAGTTCTTTTCCCCTGGGCAAGCCATGAGGCGAGCCCTAAAATTGTCTTTTAAAACTACGATGAAATTAAAGCAAATTGCTAGCAATATCACGTACTCAATAATGTGACTTAAGTAACTCAATCACTTTAAACAATATTATTGGAATATATAAAATAATGAAACAATTAAACCAAAAATTTATTTGATATACTAGAAGAATTATTGTTGTGTAAACATTTTTATGATGTATAAAGTTTTATCTTCAATATATGTATACAGAACAACACAAAATAATAAATTCAAAAATTATTTTTAATTGAGTGAGAAAAAGTGATACTAACTTAGTAGATTGTAAACAACTGCAAACTATAATAGTTATCAATGTAGAAATTCATATACTACTAAAGAAACATCTTTTTCTTCTTAGACTTATATCCAATCATCTTGATCTCAGCAAATAAGTCACCATACGATCATCTATATTAATCAGTCATATAAATATATATTTATCCATTCATGCATAATTATTTACTCAATACTCTATTTTAGTAATATTTTTATACAATCTTATATTACATGATTTGACTCACACGTGCGACTCATACATGGCGATAAACTAATATAACTAAAATGACTAGGTTCAGATGAACCTTATTAACTGATGATAGAACATTATATGATCACACAAAGGACACACACCAACACCATTTAAATGATAAAACAAACATGACAATGGCCTGATAACATGACATATAACTAAAATTATTGGGTTTGAATCAACCATAACTAACGACAAACATTTTAGAATGACTCAAAGGACACACTTAGAATAACTCAAAGGACACAATGAACCTAGATGCACACTTATTCATCATGCATTTAATATTTATATAGATTGTTTTCATATAGTTCCATAATGCGTGCACTAGTAAAGATTGAACTTGTAGGGAACTGCAGAAGAAGTAGATGCACTAAGCCCTATTAGCAAAGGGTGCACCAATATTGAGTCCATGTGAAGAACTTGCCATAGCACCATTAGTATTAGGAGACAAGGCACTTCCAAATGTGAGAAATGGGAGTCCAACATTAGTCACCATTTGTTGTTCTTGTTTTAGAAATCCCATTGCCTCCATCAATTGTTGAAGTTGGGAGAGGTTAAGTGCATTGATGGGAGCTTCTCACCAACCACCATTAACTCTCCTCCTAATTTATAGTATGGACTCTCCGTGGGCTTTCTCCATCTGGAGAATCTCCTCCATGTTCATGACCTCCTTATTGAGCTCACGAAGAACAACATTTCGATGATTCATGAGGAGATGGTTTTGACGGCCATCATTATTTGGTGGAGGGAGGTTCCTCCCGAGGAACCTATCCACCAACAATTCCACTGAAGGGTGGCCAAAGGAGTAAACTTTCTTTTCCGGGAAAAATACCACAATGGCAATTTCAGCACCACACAACGTACAAAGTTCACTAGCCTTTTTGAAGATACCAGCACGACGCTTAGAGAATGTAACTTGTAAGCTACTCTCATTTTTCATTTTCACTATGTAGACCCTTTGTCGACCCTTTCTCCTTCTTGCCATGGCTAAATTAACAGTACTCAATATTTGTGAAACTAAGAAATTGTAATTTTTTGTCTTAACACCAAGAGCTTTTATATTAGAAAAATTCCGATATTTCTTTATCATTATTGTCACATTTTTAGGAAAATAAATTAAAACAACTTGGAGAGCCTATAAATATATGTTCTTTCCTTCATTGTGAAAGTTTTGTACCGAACCAATTTTGCCTCTATTCTTTGTCTCTTTAGGGCAAATCTGTAATGATCATAATTAGACAATACATGTTTTTCTTAATTTGAATTATGTAGTTGGGTCGCAATTGACCACCGCTTTATTTGTGTACACATTGAAGAAAAGTATTAAAAAGAAAATACTAAATGATTAGCACGTATAATATTTTATTTTATCACTTTAGTCTTTATTTGAGTACAAATTGAAGGGAAATAATAAAAAATAAAATATCAAACAATCAGCACAATATTTCTGAATGTTCAGATGTAATATTCAAGCTATCCCGGTAGATCAGACATTCGATGTTGATCGAACGAGCAAAGATACATGACATTTTTTTAATTTTTTTTTTGCATATGCTTTATTCATTTATACACGATTATTAATTGATATAAGCAATCGCTTCAATTTATTAGTTAACCATAAAATTAATATGGTTCGATACAACAAGCACCGATTATCTGAATAAGTTTATCTTGTCCTCTTACGAATTCGCATAAAAATATTATAATAGGGAAAGGGAGTATTTCTCCTCAAACCTAATAAAACTTAATTGTTCATTCTGGCAAACTGTGATTAGAAAAGAACCTTTCTTATAAGTTGGAAAATACTGCCTAATAGAAACAAAAGTTAATAACGTTTGAAATCAAATTGTTTATGGTTTGTTAATATATGAATGCATGTCACAATAAATTTACGATTCTAAAAGAACCGATTATTTTGTTTACGAAAAATGTTGAAGTCAGTGTCTGAAACGCCACAAGCTAAGTTATGTGAATTTCATATTAGTGTTCGTAGAAAAGATATTTTTTGAAAGATTTCCAACACAAAGTTTATCACATCTTTGACAGCTAGCCAAGCTACAACTTGTCGTCTGTTGACTCTCAAGCAACGGTAAATGGCTGGAGATTGTTTGCAACTTGTTCATTAGCAAGTGAACTAAGATGTAGAGTTCTAATTAGTAATTACTGCTCTTGGTCTTTGTAATTTTCTAAAATAATGGAGATAGTTTGTTATTTTGTACCGTTAACTTCCTCAATATGATTTATTTAGTATATGAGTTAAGAATTTAAATTTTGTGCACTACTTTTCTTTTTTCAATAAAAAATTGGGTAACTTGCAATAACAGATCAAGTTTAGCTGATAGTGTAAAATTTGTGGTCAACTTTAATCGTCATAGTAATTGCCTTTAGGGTGTTGTTCAACGGTAATAACAAAACCCGCAAAATATGGTTGGTAGCTTTGCTGCCAATAATTATTTCCACTAAATAAATGTCGTTGAATGTAATTATTTTTAGCACCAAAATATGAATATTTATCGATACTCGATATAAATGTCACTAAAGACTTCAACGACAGTGAATGCAATGACATTAACTCAAATGGCGCTAAATACTTTTTCCAACGCTGCTAGATATTTTGTTATGTAGTGCGTAGTTACCATAGACCTAGCACGATATATCATATACAACAGGCATACTGCAATTGCTTTTGGAGTTTTGTAATATTTAGATATATGTTGTTAAAGAAGAGAGCAACATCATTATTCTAAGGATAAAATAATCAACATGACAATGAACTGATAACATAACATATATAACTAAAATTATTAGGTTCGAACGAACCATGCTCAAAGAACACACACTAACTCCATTCAAATGATTAACTAACATGACAGTGAACCGATAACATGACATAGTCCATAACATGACATATAACTAAAATCAACCATAACTGATGATAAAACATTATAGGATGACTCAAATTAAAAGACTCACATTGAGTATAACTCAAATGACACAGTGAACCTAGATGCTCACTTATACATTAGATTATTTTCATATACTTCCATAATGCGCGCGCACTAGTAACGACAGTTGAAGAAGTATGGAACTGCAGAAGAAGTAGATGCACTAAACCCAATTAGCAAAGGGCGCATCAACATTGAATCCATGTGTAGAACATGCCATAGCACCATTAGTAGGAGACAAGGCAGTTCCAAATGTGAGAAATGGGCGTGCAACATTAGTCACTATTTGTAGTTGTTGTGCCTCTTTTTCAACGTCTAGCTTTAGAAATTTCATTGCCTCCATCAATTGTTGAAGTTGGGAGAGATTAAGTGCATTGATGGGAGCTTCCCACCAACCACCATTAGCTCTCCTCCTAATATCTAGTATGGATTCACCGCGAGCTTTCTCCATCCTGACATCTCCTCCATGTCCATGACCTTCTTATTGAGCTCACGAAGACCAGCATTTTGATGATTCATAAGGAGATGGTTATGGTGACCTTTATTATTTGGTGGAGGGAGGTTCCTCCCGAGGAACCTATCCACTAACAACTCCACTGAAGGGTGGCCAAAGGAGTAGACTTTTTTGCTTGGGGAAAATACCACAATGGCAATTTCAGCACCACAAAGCATACAAAGTTCACTCGCCTTTTTGAAGAGACCAGCACAACGCTTAGAGAAAGTAACTTGTAACTTACTCTCCTTTTGCATTCTGGCTATGTCAATTCTTTGACGACCCTTGCTTCTTCTTTGCATGGCTAAGTTATCACCCAATATTTGAGAAATTGTGATATTTTGGTCTTAACACCAAGAGCTTTTATATTAGAAATTCACATATTTCCTTCTCATTATTGATATTGTTTTAGGAAAATAAATTAAAATAACTTGGGGAGCCTATAAGATTATTTTCTTTCTCTTTGTGCGAAGGATTTGAGCCAAAACAATTTTGCCTCTATTCTTTGTCTCGATAGCGCTAATCTAATCCTTAATGACCATAATTCATAATTAGACAATACATGTTTTTCTCAATTTGAATTTTGTTGTTGGATTGCAACTGACCGCTTTACTTGAGTACACATTGAAGAAAAGTAAGGTCCTGTACAATAAATCATTGTGGTTCGACTCTTTTCGAGCCTTGCGCATAACGGAAACTTTAGTGCACTGAACTCTCATTTATTGAAGAATAGTACTTTAAAAAGAAAATATTAAATGATGAATACAAATTGAAGAGAAAGAAATATTAAAAAGAAAATATTTCAAAAACCTGTTCGTACCCAACCCTCATCCCCAAACCACCCACCACCACCTACTAGCCCTTCCCCTCTCCCCACCAATTTATTTTTTAAAACTTTTAAGAAAAATTTCTTACACCACCCCCACCCCTCTCCCTGCCCCCTCCCCTCCACACACACAAAAAAACAAATATAAATTTTTTTAAAAAAAATTAGAACTTTTTTCTTACCCTCACCCCCTACCCCTTCTCTAATACCCCCACCCCAACTATTTCTTTAAAAAAAATTAATTTTTTAATTGCACCACCGTTTATCATATACGTTTTCATTATTTTGTATTAAATATATACAAATGCTTTTAGAACTTTTTTTCCTACTTGTGTTACGAACACAAGAAAATACGTAAGAAATAATTTATTTTCTTGAAAAATATTTTTTTTGGGATCCCATACCAAAAACACCCGTAGCATACCCAAAAAATGTAGTCAAACTTTCTACTTGTTGTCGATGTCACGTCTCAAAACCTAAAAAAAAATAAAATTCGTTACTATAAAAAATAAATATGATTATATTTATTTGATCTGCTATTTATTGATTTTGTTAGAATTTACATGAATTTAACAACTTAATATATCTACATGGCATAATTATGATAAATTAATAGGAAGAAAATTATTTTATTAACAATTATTGATAAATTTAACATTTATAATAATTAAGAGCATTCTAGTGAACTTACCACTTACATTACAGTACCACACTATCAAACCAAATAATAAAACTGTAACTAAACAACAGTAAACGATAAAGTTTATCCAAACATTGTATTGTACTATATTATACTGTACTATACCATATCATACAATACTGTACACTATGAAACCATGACAAACCATCATCCAAACATGGTGTAAATTTTATTTGTAATTTGATGTCCTCTTTAATTATAGTGGGTTGGTTATAAATGTTCTTTTTAATTCTCCAAATTTATTTTATTGTAATTTGATGATTTCATAAATTAATTTGTTTTTTTTCTCTATATTTGTTTTGCTTTGCTGGATTGAATCTTTTTTGTTTTAGTGTGAGTGGAGGGGAAGGGGCGGGGATGCATTTGTTTTCAATAAATAAAAATTTAGTTCATATTTGATCACTTGGATATTTATTTTAGTTTTTTTAATAAACTCGTGTATATTACTACAATAAATGTGATATTTAGCTACGAAATTATTAGGTACAACAAAAATTTGTCATTAATTATTCACTTTTTTTGACAAAATTTATATTTCGTGCTTAAATGCATCAGTTTCATTATGGGAATAGACAAAGATATCATCTATGAAGACTATGACGAATATGTCTAAGTGCTACTTGAACACTATGTTCATCAAGTCCATGAAAGCTGCTAGGGCATTCGTTAAACCAAAGAATATAACTAGGAATTCAAATTGACCATACCGAGTTCAGAAAGCTGTCTTTGGAATGTCACATTCTCTGACTCTGAGATGATGATAGCAGGATCTGAGGTCTATCTTAGAGAAATAACCGGCACCCTAAAGTTGATCGAACAACTCATCAATTCTGGGGAGTAGATACTTATTATTGATAGTGACTTTATTCAACTAACGGTAATCGATGCACATTCTGTGAGAACCGTCTTTCTTACACAAGAAAAGGACTGGAGCGCCTCATGGAGAAACACTGGGACAGATGAATCTCTTATCTAAGAGATCTTTCAGCTATTCTTTTAACTCCCTAAGCTCTGCGAGAGACATTTTGTACGGCGGAATAGAGACAGGATAGGTATCTGGAAGAAGGTCTTTTTCGAAGTTGATTTTCCTTTCGGAAGAAACTCTAGGAAGATCTTCGGAAAACACATTTGGAAATTCCCTCACTACTAAAACTGACTTGAGATTGGAAATCTCTGAACTAGGTCTTTAACTTGAACAAGATGGTAGACACACCCCTTGGATATTATTTTTCTCGGTCTAAGGTACAAAACAAGCTGACCCCTAAGTACTAAAGTACTACCCCTCCATTCAAGGACTGGTTCATTCAAAAATTGAAAATGAACAACTTTAGTTTTAGAATCAACTAAAGCATAGCATGAGTGGGGTTAATCCATGCCGAGAATGACATCAAAATCAGTCATCTATTACTTCACAAGATTAACTAAGGTGAATTTCTGGGATACTGAGAAGGGTTCTGCAAAATTCTCAGGATTGACACCGAAATTAATAGCTATGTAGGGAGTTACAAAAGAAAAAGAAGCTCCGGGATCTAACAAAGCATAAACATATAAATAAAAGACCTGTAACATACCAGTAACCACATCAGGATAACTTTCCTGATCCTATCGAGATTGAAGTGCATACAATGTGTTTGGATGCTTACCACTGGTTGCACTGGAAGCGGCACCCTACTGAGTCCGATGACCAGATAGAACTGGGGGACGACTGGACTGACACTGCTGACCATTATTTGGGCAATCCCTGACTCTATGGCGTGGCTTACCACACCCAAAGCATATATCACTGCTAGATCTACACACACCGTGATGGTTTTTACCGTATTTCTAGTAAAGAGGATTGGTATGACTACTGTGCACACTGCCCTGAGACTTAGAGCCTGGTGCCCTATCCCGATTATGATTTTTGAACTTCGTAACTGGCACACTAGCTGAAGATGGGGATGGGGCTGAAGATTTTTTATGGAACTGAGGACGGTTGCCACCCTCTGACCTTGACTGAGCAAAACTAAAACTACCAATTCTGGATCTCTTATTGTACCTCTCCCTTTTCTTAAATTTCTGCTCCTCAATCTGTTGAGCATAGACCATCAACCTAGATAAGACTATATTCTTAATCAACATCACGATCCTACACTCCTTGACCACACTATCAACTACCCTAGAAACAAACTTACTCATCCTAGACCTGTCATCAGACACCACATTAAGAGCATACCTGTCTAGCCAAGTAAACTTAAGAGAATAATCTTTCACACTTATGTTCCCCTTCTTCAAATTGATAAACTCTTGAAGCTTAGCTTTCTTTAACTCCAAGGGAAATAACCTATCTAAAAGGTTGTAGCAAACTGATAACGCTCAACTTACACGTCAATTTAGTGCAAGCAGTAATCGTCAATATATTTACCCGAACTTTGGAGTCGGGATCGAATCCACAGGGAATAATGTGAGTGGAAATTAAACTAGTTTGAAACTATAGCTACAAGTTGAATTTAAACGAATGGTGCAAAAAGATAAAGTGAGGGTTTTTAATGATTAGCAAATAATTGTTGGTCACTCTAGTTTTAGTGTTTGTAAATCAAGAGTTTATGAAATAACCATTATTATGTTCACTAGGGTTTTTGGTACATGACAAATGCTAAAAGTGGTTCAAGATTCTCACGGTGGGTAGGATAACAAGCTATCTTTATCGATGTTATGCTTAAATGTATCTCGACCTACTTAAGCGTTTAATTCCCTATTCCTCTCGGAATTAGGGAATTTCTATTTACTACTAAGATTTTAGCTCAGGTTAACCAACCTTGTTACAATGTTGATTATTAAATGAAGTATTTCCTTGTCCCTATTGATAATTTACTTCCTACTATATTTGATTTCTTTCTCAAGAAAATCAAAGAAGGTGTTATATCTATTATTTGCAACCAACAGACGTTAATTAAAACCTCAGAATTATCAAGAAATCCTACAACCTTTTGAATCTTGAACACTTAGCACCTTATCAAGACCTAACCCTAGATCCTATAATTCAGGTTAATGGAGTTTAGCCACTCATGATGTAACGAACGAAACACATATTTGAATTAATGATTTGAAAGATAAACTTACACAGCAATGAAATGCAATAATTGTTTCTTCGATTCAATCACTAGATAACTCCACAAAAAGATATAGTAATCTCTCATAAGTTAATGGTGACAGTTTATCCAAAACTAGAGAGAAATACTAAAGTTCGTGAAGTTCAAGACGTCTAAGATTTCTCCACACTTCTCGAATGAAACCCTAAAAGCTGCTATTTATAGCTGAAACTTAAAGGAAATTCGGAATTAAAATTTCCAAAATTCATCCCTTAGATGACTCAAACTCTTAAGAAAAACCTATACTTGTCCTTAAATACTTAGGCGAATTATTGATACAAAATCACAGGTTACAGTTTTTTCTCAAAATAAACGTCATGCATGACGCCTTATCAAGGTTCTGACGATTTATCAGGAATGTCATCAGATCATCTTCAATTTTGACATTCTCTGCTTTAGGCTGACGACAAAACCTGATGGCTTATCAGAATTTTGATGACTTATCACCAATGTCATCATGGATTCCAGCTGAAGTCCATTCTCTATTTAAGGCTGATGACGCTCTTGATAGCTTATCAAATTTGTGATGACATATCAGGGGATGTCATAAAACTTATGCTCCAACTTCATCACACTGCCTCCAGATGACGATGGACCTGATAACTTATCACCAAGTTGACGACTTATCACAAAAGTTGTCAACTACTCTTCTGCAATTTCTTGGCCATTTGTTCCATATTTACCTCTTTTTATCCTTATTGTCTTAGGTTCTCTTGCATCTTGCCTTTCACTAAAATATCAAAGAAATATCATCAAAAACAACGATAGTTACTTACGAACTTACAATTATTCCGAGTTAAAAGTCTTAACTGTGCTAACAAAATGCTAGCACATCACAAACTCCACCCATTTAACAGGCCCTGCATCTGTGCCTCTATCTCCCTGCCACTTTTTATACCAGGTGTGAGCAATATCCTATAACTGGTAAGCTCCCAAATCTGCACTCTCACTAGAATTCAATCCCATAATGTTAGTTGCTTTTTGAACCATGTCAAGGAACTCATGCGGATCCTCATCAGACTTGGATCCCAAAAACAGAGGAGAGCTCATTCAGGTGAAGTCCCGAATCCTAGTTGCGTAGTGTTTGCCACTGAAACGGCTAGGACAAAAACCTGCTAATTATTCTGAGCTGATACTGAGTGATATAAAGTTGTGAATGCAGCTCTAAATTCGGCATGACAGACATGCTCGTTTAGGGGATCTTCCTGAATAGGCAGAGGTGTTGGTTGATTCCCGTTTCTTCTTTCGTCAGTCTTTCTTGGAGGCATGTTCTATAAACAAAAAGAAGATTGAATTAGAAAGGGATTTTAAATTGAGCTCATGCTCATTCAGATGACATGATTATTGAAAGAAGGAAAACTTTTCCTAAAACGTCTTATGACCTCTTGTCCATAAGTATAGCGAGGTTCACACCCATACACAAGACTCTACTTAATGTGGATTTCAGACTTCCTAGGAAACTTTAAAACCTTAGGCTCTGATACCAAGTTTGTAACACCCCAGGAGTACACACTGGGTGCCATACGGTCCTTACGGTCATAAGCGACCACAACCTAACCCATGAGCTAGTACCTGCTGTGAGCACTGAATATTATACTGGTAATGAATTTATGCCAAAACAACTGAATATGCCATATAGTTTTAAGTACAAAAATATCTCTAAAATTATAAGCTTCGAAACAAGTGTCTAAAAATTGGTAAATACATGACAAAACTAACTAAATTGTCTGAATGTATTTGAAAGCCTCTAAACTGAATCACTAAGAGCTGAAGGGATAGGCTCAACTAACTCAAACTTTTGAACTGAAGTAAAATACTAAAATAAACATAATTGATCCTCAAAATATGAGGACTCACCACTGTTACTGCTGCTGATACGCTGGAATATCTAAGTACAGTTGGGAACCTGAGCGTCCGAACCTATGATATGAGACATAATAGCGCAAGAAATGAGTATGCTGTCAGTTCTTTGAATATACTGGTATACAAAATAATGTTAGGCTAATATGCATGGGCTCATATGCATGAATAATAACTGACTGAATGAATAACATGAGATAATCGATACGTAGTATGCAAAAAGCTATAAAATATGAGAATGCATCACCAAGAATTTAACATGAGACTGGAATAGTCTGTAAACTGAAATACTAAAATCTGAGTACTGATTTAACTGATAAACTGTATGCTAAGTTTTTGGATATTCATAACCCATAAGACTCGATAACATTAAAAGTAGAAACATACTAAAGCTTCAAAGCATAATAAGTAGTCATTGTTCAAATTCCAACAATTTAGGAATTTTATCAAACACTTGAAATTCATGAACTTAGGCATGGGGATGATTGAAACATGTGGGAATAATAAAATCACACCACTAAAATCATACACTAGAGATTTAACATGGAATTTCATGCTTTAAACGTGTAAGGGCTACTCTCCAACTAAAATCACTTGCAAACATCATGTATAATTGAAATTTATAAAAGCTTCATGAAAATAACTCATTGTAAATATGTAAATTCATGAATTAAAACATAAAAATAGGTTCTTGGACTCCTTGGGTGAAAAAGGTCCATGGATGAACATCTAACATACCTTAAAGCCTTAATCTTGCAAGAGAATTAACTTTATTGATAGTCCTTGGGTGATGAAGCTTGAATTCTTGAGTTTTATTGAAGGAATAGTGATTGAACTTAATGAATTTGGGGAAGGTTAGGATTTATTTTAGAATAAAATTGGAGAAAATGAGCATATAATGCCCTATTAGCGGTTTAATCCCATGTTTTTATGAATTGGGATATTGGGAAAAGATAAAACTGTCCCTGTAAAATTTAAATTCATACTGGAATGCCGATTAGTCCATCCCTGTGATGCTCCAATGATGCCACCGTTAAACCCACCGCGACGCACCACAATCGCGGTGCGGTTCTAGAATTGAAATCCAAACATGCCTCAATCCTTATTAAAAAAATCCAAAACTCCTCCAAGACATGATACTTACACCACTGAACATGAATTAACTTAGAAACTATCATCCCGAGGTTGGAAAGGTCACTTTAAAAATCATCAAAGTTAAGAGGTAAGAAATAAAACTATGTCTTTAACACTTAGCTAATTTTTTCAAGTTCTAAGCCACTTGTACATGCACTATGGCCTGAACTGAGCTTAGACTAACGTGGGGTATTACACTCCCACCGGAGGTGCATTGGTCCGCGACCAATAGACTCGTTGGTTTTATGGTTTAGGGTTAGAATTTTGAGAGAGTTTATGAGAAGATTTGAATGTGAGGTTGAAGCTCCTAAAAAGGTTTAAATTATTATATTTAAAACTACAAAAGTGAGCATATGATTCTCTTGATGCAAGAAAGGTAATAAACACAAAAGAAAAAATTAAACGTAGTTGAATACGAAAAAGCTTTTCGCAATAAACCGAACTGAGAGAAAATCTACTACAATCCAAACATGCAACAAAAAACAACTTGTAAGCTAATATACTATTACCAACATTATGTTTTAAAAAGAAAAATTACCCAACATTTCCCCAAAAAATATGTACCATAAAATTGACACTCAATCCCAAATTAAACAATTAAAAAAAGCATAAATGGAGGAAAATTTACAAAATTTACAATGCTGGCAAGAGTATTAGAAGTGGAAGAGGAAATTTACTTTTTTTTAGAAAAAAAAAAGAACTCAAATGGACTTCTATGAATGGAAAGAGATTTTCATATTTTTTTGTGTGTCAAATTGATGAAAAATGGAACATTGTAGTTCGTACATTGAGATGGAAATCAGTTGTCTCATGTGCCCTGTACTTGAAGCACGTGTCATTGAAATTGAAATTGGCTATCAAATTACCCGTAAGAAACAATTGAAATACTATTAAAAATGTTCTTCATCGTACACCAATGTTTTACTTATTAAATAGTAGAAAAAACTGATCACCAACAGTAGTACAGTTATATAGCACTAACACTAGTGAGGAAATGTCAAACCGAGGGCTTTGAGCTTAGGTGACTAAAAAGTTTGAAAATGAGGTGTAGGTGACACAATCTTAATACTTGAGTGGCTGTGACAATTACTTTATTATGGATTACGAAAGTTGGATAAGTTTGAGAATAGCCCACAAGTTTGTAAATTTATACTTTGGTTCAAATATTTACCTAATATAACGGGAAACAAAGAAAAAAAGGCATGTTTCTCTCTCTTGTCATTTTGTTGTTTTCTCTCTCTTAGCGATTTTTGTTGTTCATTATTGTTGCTGCTTTATTCATCATCTTCTGATTCATTATCATCATCTTCTACTTCATTATAATCTTTATCTTTTCTCGTTGACCATTATTGTTATTGTTGTTACCGCTATTGCTGCTATTTGACCAATTTCTTATGTCAAATTTTATTTCGTACATCACTTTTCACTTTGACATTACTTCATAGGATACTTTGGTAAGTCAAATTATGAATTTTAGTTGAATTTTTCATCTGGGTAACTGCTATTGTGTTGTTTTTCAATAATAGATAGCACCCAAACATGAATGCAACATAAGAGCCATCTGTTTAAACAGATCAATCATCTATTACGACAGATGAGACATCTGTTTCAATGGAAGACTCATATGTTGGATTCATGTTTATGGGTCTATCGTGCCATAACATAAATCAAATAGATGGGTAATCTGTTGCAACATAGGACCTATCTGTTGAAACAGATTAGTTATATAGTGCAACATAATAAATATCTTTTGCAATAGGTTAGTGACCTATTGCAACAGGATAAATATATGTTGCAACAGGGTAAATATCTATTGCAATATATTAGTAACTTATTGTAATAAAACTTGAACTCGATTCCAATAGATGAGTCTTCTGGTACAACAGGTAAGCCATTTATCATAATAGGTTAATTATCTGTTGCTACATGTCACTCATCTGTTGGAAGCGGATTCAAAGGTACCTTAATACTGTAACATCTATCCCAATAGGTGTTTCATCTTTTGCAATAGATACATAGTCAGTTACAACATATGATTCACCTGTTGTAAGAGATGACTCATCTGTTGAAATCAGCTTTAGAAGCGAAACATGAATCCCAACAGGTAAGTAATCTATTACGATTGATCACTTACCTGTTATAACTTTTTTTACCTGTTGTAACAGATTACACATTTATTGGGATTCATGTACAATACTATTAAATCATTATTAACATTTTTAACAAATTACTTTATTTAGGCACCACTAATGGAGGGATCAATAACAATACGGGTGGATTGTCATGGTCAATGGATCGAGAAGAACAATCGATATGTATGGCATTGGAAGGAGGGTGAAATACTAGAGATGATAGCTATGATAGTCTAAAGTGATGTTTTATATGATGATTTTGTGAACTTAATTATCAGCTATTGTGGACTGAATTATCAACCGAAAAAAATCGTCATCAGCTACATGCACAACTCCTTTGAAAATAAGAGGGTACTACCTTTTAGGATAACCGATCAGGATCGATTGCGTTCTTATCTTAGTGATTTATCCAGGCTGGTTTTAAGGGTGTACGTGGTTGAAAAGATGAGAGAGAAAGAGAACCAGAATGTTGATAACAAAGAACAACAAGACATCTTTGATGATAGGTTGGATGATCTAGACATTAATATTCTAGAGGATGATCAAACACCTATGCCCGTTGATGCGACCAATATGATGGGCAGTTTTTCTCGATCGACATAGTCTGACAATCTTCAAGACGACGAGATCGGCTTTTTCAATGGAATGTCATTCAAGGACAAGAAATAACTATCTATTACTTTATTTATTTCTTACATGAAAAAAGATTTTAGAATAAAGAAGGTGATTAATTCAAGCAGTGTCTTTTGATACAAATGTGCTAATCCGAACTGCAAGTGGTGGTTCAGAGTGGTGAAGTACATAAGTTCTGACAGATTCACCCTTCATAAACATGAAAATTATCACACATGTTGTTTGGATCACATTTCGGGAAAACATTCTCACGCCACATCAAAGGTCCTCGGTGAATATTTCAAGAATAGTTTCTCCAATGGCAAAGGGCCTTCTACAAGGGTTATGGCCAATCAACTTCTTAAGGAATTGGATGTCCTGGTCAATTAGTGAAAGATATATATGGACATGGGGATTGACAAGGACTTGTTTAGGGGGGAACAACGTCATGGCTATGCAGTCCTGGATGCCTACCGTTACATGATTGTGTCCATAAATCCCGAAAGTAAGACAACATTACATGTTGATGAAAATGGAAGGTTCAAGTACTCTTTTGTATTCTATGGTTCTTGGATTCAGGGTTTTAGACATTTGAGAAAAGGCATAGCCGTCGACGGTACCTTCCTGAGGAGCAAGTATAATGGAGTTCTGCTAGCGGCGGTGGCGCAGGATGCAGTGAATCACATTTTTCTTGTTATTTTTTTGTAGCAGAAAAGGAATGTGATGCGTTTTATGGATTTTTTTGGAACAACTACGAAGCTGCGTCGAAGATACCAAAGAGTTGTGTTTTGTTTTGGATAGACATCCAAGTATTCCAAAGATGGGTTCAATTTTCTTCACTTTAACTTACTTTGGTTGTTGCATCAGGCATCTTGGAGAGAATATTCAGACCAACTATCACAATGAAAGGATCATGACCTTTTTTAATAAAGAAACTAAAGCATATAGTAGAGAGGATTTTTTAGATCATTTCAATAAAATAGCGGATATGCATCCCAAGGTAGAAGAACATCTCGTACGTATCGATTTCGAGAGGTAGAGCTGAGCATTTTGTCTGAAAAATAGGTACATTCATATGAATTTAATGTCTTGTCTGAGTTACAAGTTTTGTATGATGTCGTACTAAGTAATTCTTTTGTATAGGTACAATAGTATGAAATCAAACATAGCTGAATCGGTGTATTCATTATTTGGCGATGAAAGAGAATTTTCTATCAAGGCTCTATTTGAAATAATAAAAAAGATGTATGGATATTTTTTTATTGAAAGACGTGTGTAGTTCGAGGACACAAGAACCCTAATTGTTTTATAGATCAAAAAAATAATATCAACGAACATCAGTATGGGCAATAGGTTATCATCTCATCAAATAGTAAATTACAAATTCAGTATCACCGGTCATGGTGATGTTGCTGCGGTCGATCTTCAATCAAGATCATGTACGTGCAGAGTTTTGACTTGGACAAAATACCTTATCCACATTCTCAGTACAGTGCAAAATATGGACCTATAATTTACAAGCACTCCTCTCCATATTATTCGGTGGAAAAATATAAAATGCCATATAGTGGACATATTACTTCGGTGCCTCCCGAAAAATCTTGGGTTGTTCCTGTAGAGTTTTGGGGGAGATTAATACCTCCTTCATATATTGACCCAAGTACTATCAAACTGGAAAGAAAGCCATATAAGAGGAGGTGCGGAGTTGCAGAATCAATTCCAGCAAAAATAAACAAGTGCTTCGTATGTAAGCACGCTGGCCACAAAAGAACTACATGCCCGGATTGTAATCCACCATGATTGTTGTATTGGAAAAACTTGTGTTGTTTTTTTTTTGTGGACTTTTATGTATTTAAATCATTTTTGTGAACGTAATGTTATTATTTATTATAGATAAAATAGTTTTTTAATAACTATTGCATCAATTAAAAGAGGTAAAACATGAACTAAATACAGTAGACCACAATTATTTTCAATAGATTACCCATCTGTTGCAACAGATGGACATTAGCTGGAAGAACACAACACATTTCTATCAAACTGGAATGTTTTCCTCCAACAGATGACAAATCTGTCGCAATAGATGGATAATCTGCTGACAGAAACCCAATCGATCTGTTCCAACAAATGGTCCATCTGTTGAAAGAACTCAAATACCAAAATTGCTATTGCTATTGGATTCAAAATTGCTTCTTACCTCCAACATTCAATATGTTAACATGTTTAGAAGAAGGAATAGAAAAAATGAAAATTAAATAAGAATTAAAAAGTCAAAGTCGACAAACAATAAATTTTCCATTTAATAAAAAAACATAATACATTAGGTATAGATCCGATATAGAATTAAAAAAAACATATTTTAATTATTATTATTATCAGCAGTAACATTATTATTGCCAGCCGACCAATCATCAACCGACAGCAGCAAGGACCTCCTAAGCTTGCGAATCTCCATGATCTTCCAGGCTCTAATGGTGGAAAACTTCCATCACTGGTCGTGAACCTGAAACTCAAGTTCTTAGACAGTGTCTTGTAGAATTGCAACGCCTAAAATTGTATCATCCATATCTAGAACAAGTATGAATTGACAAAAAAAGTAAAGAAAAGTGTACAAAGTAATACCACGTATACTATGAACTGGTAGATTTACACAAAAAAAAAACTTACCTCAATGAGAAAACAATATTCTCTTTGAATAAAAGTGGTTGAAGATGTAATTCGAAAAGATAAAATGCAAGAAATTAATAAAAGTCGAGAGACCTATTTATAGAGGATTGAATCTAAATGTGTTAGGCAAAAAGGCACAACTGTTCAGGTCCATTGTATTAACTACATTCAAACTGCTGCCTTTTTGTTTTCTGTGAAAAGACACAATGTTTTCTTTTACAGCCAAACTTCTCACCTTTTCAAAATGGTTTAAAACTTAATAACAACTGTTATTATTGATCTGTTCCAATAGATCATTTAGGAAAAAAGGCAAGACTGTTCTGGTCCATTGTATTAATTACATTCAAACTGATAGATTTTTGTTTTTTTATGGAAAGACATGATTTTTTTTACATCCAAAATTCTCACCTTTCCAAAATGGTTTAACACTTAAGACTCAATAACAATCGTTATTATTGAGATGTTGTAACATATCATCCATCTGTCCCAACAGCTAACCCAATATCGCAATAGATTTACCATCAGTTACAACAGATGGTGTGTATATGCAATAGATGATACATTTATTGCAACATGTGGATATCTGTTTTGATAGATGGACCATCTATTGGAGGAGATATTTTGATTTCTTCTAACAGGTGATTCATCAGTTGTAACAAATAGGGAGTTAATCTAAATTAGTGACTGTTTTATTATATAAACAGATTTAAAAACAAAAAAGGTAAAAAGTCACGACTTTTAGCACTTGTTTTTTCTTGATGTGAATGTAGTCCTCTGACATTAAAGATGGTTACCCTTTGAGCCTCCGTAATCTTGTACACTACTTAACGATGTGAAGTGAAGAATAAACACTATCCGGCATTGATGAGGTAGGAAGAATAAAGAGCATGCAGATGAATGGATCCATTTTCAAACGTGAGAGTTATGTATTACTGATTAGGCTATCGTGACAGACACATATAAAGTACAATGATTTTGTGAATGTCATTTATTACCGATTAGACATTGATCCTTCAAATGAGATCCTACCTTTTACAGTTTAGTTTGATAGGTGCAAATTGATAAGGCTGAAGGGTTGTAAGATAGTGAGGTCGATACCCTGATACAATTTAATTATGGTTTTTCTCATGTTTATGTATCAAGTTTGGGGAAGGGTTTATGTTTTTGGTAGAAGTGTAAATATCAAATAGTGATTGGAATGATTTGAAGGGTTCAATGGACTTTTGAAAGGCCTCCAAAGCCTCGTACTTCAGCAAACAATAATGGAAAACTAATAGAAATTCTCCTGGTCCAAATTTATATAGATTGGTTGGTCGAAGATACTATTATTCAGTAGAAAGTGCTTGGAAGCATACCTGTGTGGGAAAAGAGAGGTGGATAATACCATTTACCACCTCAGACATTATTTTAAAGGAAACACAGGGAAGCAAGAAAGGAACTTCTAGCCAATTTGGCCCATGAAATTGACTTGAAAGATAAAAAAACTGAATAATCTTTAAATGTGGATGTGCATCCATATATTAAAATCCATCAGTCGTTCTTGAAAAAGAAAAATGGTAAAGAAGACTTGTAATATCCCAAACTTTTTCCTAGCTTGAAATTTATCCCAAGAATGCTAGATGATTTCTTTGAAAGATGAATCCACTTTTGTATATATGGTATTTTTAAGATTTTTACTTTTATTCATGTGGAAAATTGAATTATCTTTTCAACGATACTCATTTTGTCCAAATCTGGTATCAAAGTAAAGTTATGGATATTTAACTCAGAGCTATCTGAATCGCCCAGGTGCGACGGCCTGGTTGACGGACCGTCGACCTAGTGACAGACCGTCGCCTTGACCGTTGCAGCCAAGGAAGTGAGGCAACCTTCTGGATAAGGTACAACGAAAAAGTTGATGGACCGTCGAACTTGCGATGGACCATCACCCAGGATGTCGCTACATAGGCAGTAAGCCTTTTTCTTGGTCCACGTGTGACAGTCGAAATGATGGACCATCTCACGGGCTGTCGCAGGTCCCAATTCAGCAAATTAAAGACATTTTAAAATGGGATTTTTGGTCTTTTACCACCCGTTTATATACCCAATTATATCCGACCAAAGCTCAAAAATTCATTATTCTACTATAATAATAAAATTAGGGTTTTCTTTCTAATGTTAATCTCTAAGAACAAAATTCAAATCTTCTTCAAGAACTAAGAGATTCAAATTCTTCAAGTTCAGGAACTTCAAGAAACTTAACCCAGGTATGCATAGTATTCATTCATGGACTCTTTTCATCTATGAAGCCCAAGAATCTATTTTCAAAGTTTAATTTTATGGATTTCCTTTATGAATTTCATGATTGGGCTGCTCTTGTTCATGTTGATAATGAGTAATTGAATTATATTCCACGTTGGTGGATAAACTTTATGTTGATTTTATTAGTATAGATGTAGATTCAAGTAAATCTATGATTAAACCATTGAATGATGAAATTAGAATTAAATTATGACGTTTAATTATTGTATAATGTTGTTTATGCATACTATGCCTACCATGTGTTTTATTGAATGTCTAGATGAAAAAAATGCCCAACTAGCATGATATCATGAAATTCCCATGTATGTACAAGTTTATGCAGGTCACATGTTTGATGAAATACTTCAATAAATGTATTATGGATTATGATGTTAGTAATATGTTCAAGTAGGTCATGCTTTGTCGGTTTTTTTCTGTTGAGTCCTGGGGGGTACTTGTACCTAAAATATTAGCTGTGTGCCTAGAGTCATGTCATGTTTCCATGATACCCTAAGTCAAGCTATGATCCTTAGACCTCAAACAGTCTTATGACTCAGTAAATCTCTATGATTTCATGAACTCAATCAATTATCAGATATTAGTTGTATTCCGTAGTCAATGGAAGTCAGTAACTCAGTATATGTTCAGTTCAATAAATCATGTTTAGTGTCTATTCAGATGGGAGTAGAAATTAGCACCGAGTCAATCCGAGGATGGGAACTCACTTGTTATATGAGGGTGTGATTCTAAGAAGCAATTCTTGTGTTCCAGAACTATGTAGCCAGCATAGGTTAAGACATCATAGCCTGCTATATAAGGGCAGATGGGGTGGCTTAACCTGCTATATGAGGGTTCCCACCATTCTCACTAGAGTTACCTGTTATATTAAGGTCACTCACTTGTTGTCCTTACCAGTGGCGTGGAATTGACACCCTTCTAATTAGGGCCCAGATTGGACCCTAATTCAGCTATAATGTATCATTTGGGGCATGTCGGTTAGATGACTACCTCCCACAGTCTTAGTATTAGTCTCAGTAAAAGAACACAGATAGTTCTTCAAAATTTAGGACTGTCAGATATAGTTAACTCAGATACAGTACGAAACTCAACTATTTCTATCAGATTCAGTACTGTCAGATATAATCACTCATGTTATCAGTTATCAGAATTCAATCATTAGTTAAGTTAGTCATCAACATACTCATGTTATCACAATTTCAGATATAGTTACTATGTATACATGCATGTATTCTCATGTTCATATTAGTTAGTTAGCCAGTATTGTTCATGCATATGAATCTCATGCATTTAGCCTACCTCACATGCATACCAGTACATTTAAAGTACTGAACATTTGTGCTATAGTGTCATATACCATAGGCTCAGAGACACAAGCTCCAGAGCATCAATAGATTCCATATATCAGCAGTCAGAGTTAATAGTGAGTTCTCATCCTTCTTGGACATGATTATTTCTCTATTATCTCATTAATTAATTTATTAATTGGAGTTAGTTGGGGATATATCCCATCAACTCCTTACTCAGATAGTTTAGTCAGTTAGAGGCTTTCCAAACTATTATTTTTAGACAGTTATTCTAATTGTTTTGGGTATTTCATACCCTGTTTAGATGTTATGTGTTACTTCAGTTATGTGAACCTTATGGCCTTTCAGTTCATGTTTCTACATTATTCAGTATATTATGCAGTATACAAGTACAAATATCATTCATAGGTTAACTTGTGGTCCTTTGGGGTCATGAGCACCGTGTAACATTCCAAGTACTAGATTTGGGGCGTTACAAACATGGTATCAAAGCCTAATGTTCAATAGAGTCCTAGAAAGTATGAAAGTCACATCTAGTAAAGTCTTGTACATGAGTGTGTTGTATGCCACATTTATGTATGGGAGGATATAATATGTTTTAGGAGCAGTTTTCCTTCTTTCAATATTCATGTCATGCCAGTGAGCATAATCTCAATCTAATCTCTCTGTCTAATCCATTTTTTCTCCTTATTTCAGAACATGTCTCCCAAGATAAGAACCTAGATTATCCAAGAAGATCCCTTGGACGAACATGTTTCTCATGCAGAGTTCAGGGCCGCATTTACTACTCTTTCTCAGTCAGTTGCTGCTCAGAATGAACGACTAGCTATCATTTTGGCCAATCCAATGGCCAATGCAGCTGCAGCCAAGATTCAGGACTTTACCTGAATGAATCCCCCATCCTTTCTTGGGTATAAGACATATGAGGACCCTCAGGAATTACTAAATTAGGTGCAAAAGGTTAGAAACATAATGGGGTTACTCCTAGTGAGAGTACTGAGCCAGCTGCATATCAGTTGCCGGATGTTGCTCACACTTGGTTCAATCAGTGAAAGTCAGAAAGGGCAGATGATACAGGGCCGATTGAGTGGGAGGAGTTTTCTTTTGTTTTCCTTGATAGATTCTTTCCCCTAGAGCTTAGTGAAGTTAAGGTGCTAGAATTCATCAACCTCAGGCAGGGCAATATAATAGTGAAAGATTATTCTCTTAAGTTTACTCAATTAGCCAGATATTTCCCTCATGTGGTTGTAGATAGCAGGGCAAGGATGAGTAAGTTTATTTTAGGGGTGAATGATAGCGTGGTTAATGAGTGTAGATCTGTCATGCTTCATAGTAACATGACTTTAGCCAGGCTTATGAATCATGCTTAGCAGATAGAGGCACAGAAGATTAAAATGAGGGAGAAGCAGAATAAGAGAGCGAAAATAGGTAGTTTTAACTTTTCTTAGCCAAAGTCAGAAGGAGGAAACCATTGTCAATTTCATCCTAGGTCATCAGTTCCAGCTCCTTCTTCAGCCAGTGCTCCATTTCCTAAGATCATATAGGGTAACAAAGATAGAGCGCCAGGCTCTAACTCCCAAGGCAGTTTTAGTAGTACCCATACCTATCCTCTTTTCTAGACTTATGGCAAGCACCATCAGGGTATTTGTAGAGCTGGAAATGGTATTTGTTTTGGATGTGGAAAACCAGGCTACAAAGTTAGAGACTGCCCTTATCCAGGTCCTCAAGGTTAACAAAATCTCTCCTCAGCTTAGTTTAGTCGCCTAAATTAGCAGGGTGCCACCTCCAGTGCTACTAGTGGGCAATGCCCAAATCGTCTCTATGCTCTTCAGTCCCGATAGGATCAAGAAAATTCTCCTGATATGGTTATAGGTATGTTACAGATCTTTCATGAGAACATATATGTTTTGCAAGATCTAGGTACTTTTTTGTCTTTTTTTACTCCCTATATAGCAGGCGATTTTGAAATCGGTCCTAAAATTCTAACAAAGCCCTTTTTAGTCTTTACCCCAGCGGGTAAAACCATCATAGCCCAGCGGGTATACAGGAACTGCCCGATTATGATATCTTAGAAAGTCACTTCAGCAGACTTAGTCAAATTAAAGATGACTAATTTTGATGTCATTCTCGACATGGATTGGCTTTATTCCTACTATGCCACAGTTGACTACAGAAATAAAATAGTTCAGTTTCAATTTTCGAATAAATTCGTCCTAGAGTGGAAGGGTAGTGTATCCATTTTCAGAGGTTAGCATGTTTCCTACCTTTGGGCACAGAAAATAAAATCTTAAGGATGTGTCTATCATCTTGTTTGAGTTAAGGACACTAGTTATGAAACTCTCAGTCTTGAATCAATTCCAATCATGAATGAATATTCAGATGTCTTTACCAACGATCTTCCAGGAATTTCTCCCGAAAAGGAAATAGACTTCGGCATTGATTTTCTTTCAGACACTCCATCTATATCTATTCTGTCATACAGAATGGCACCAGCAGAACTCATAGAACTAAACAAATAGTTGAAAGATCTCTTAGATAAGGGATTCATCAAGCCCAGTGTGTCCCCATGGGGTGCTCTAGTATTATTCCTGCACAAGAAAGATGGTTCTCTCAGAATTTGTATAGACTACTGTCAGGTTATTAAGGTCACAGTCAAGAACAAGTATCCTCTTCCCTGAATCGATGACTTGTTTGACCAACTTTAGGGTGCTAGCTATTTCTCTAATATAGACCTCATATCTGGCTATCATCAGCTCAGATTCAGAGAATGTGACATTTCAAAAATAGTTTTTCATACTCGGTATGGTCACCTCAAATTTTTAGTCATGTCCTTTGGTTTCACCAATACTCCAGCAGCTTTCATAGACTTGATGAACCATGTGTTCAAGCAGTAATTGGACATATTCATCATAGTCTTCATAGATGATATTCTAGTCTATTCCCGCAGTAAGCGAGATCATGCAGACCATCTCAGAATAGTACCTCAGACTCTCAGAGATCATTAGTTATTCACTAAATTCAGTAAGTACAAATTTTGTCTAAGGTCAATAGCATTCCTTGGCCATATCATTTCCAGTTATGGCATTAGATTAGATCCTCAAAAGACCGAAGCAGTAAGACAATGACCTCGCCTTGTCTCTCCATCAGATATCAGGAGTTTCATGGGTTTGGCTGGCTATTATAGATGGTTTGTCGAGGGATTTTCTTCTATTGCATCCCTTATGTTCAGATTGACTCAGAAGAAAGTCAAGTTTCAGTGGTTAGATCCTTGAAAGAAGAGTTTTCAGGAGTTGAAGACTCGGCTCACCTTAGATCCAGGTCTAACTCTTCCGGATGATTTAGATGGGTTCGTAGTGTATTGTGATGCATCCAGAATAGGTTTGGGTTGTGTCCTCATGAAGCATGGTAAGGTCATATCCTACGCCTCCAGACAGCTTAAACCCCAAGAGAAGAATTATCCTACTCATGATCTTGAGTTAGCCGCCGTAGTATTTTCTTTAAAGATTTGGAGGCATTATCTATATGGTGTTCATGTAGATGTGTTCACGAATTATAAGAACCTTCAGTATGTCTTTTTTTAGAAAGATCTCAATCTTCATCAGAGAAGGTGGTTAGATCTCTTGAAAGATTATGACATAAGTGTCCTTTATCATTCGAGCAAGGACAATGTAGTGGCCGACACTCTTAGTAGACTGTCAATGGATAGTGTTTCTCATGTTGAGGACAGTAAGAAGAAGTTAGCCCAGGATGTCCATCAACTTACCAGACTAGGCATTTACTTAGTCGATATAGAGGAGGGTGATATATAGGTTCAGAGTAGTTCAGAATTATCTCTAGTTTCCAAGGTAAAAGAAAAGAAAGATATGGATCCTATACTTGTCAAGTTAAAAGAGTCAGTCAAGGATCAAAAAGTAGAGGTTTAAATAGTCAGTCAAGGGGGAGATGGTGTTCTAAATTGTCAGGGTCATCTGTGTGTTCCAGCTGTAGATGACTTAAGGCAGCGAATTCATGTTGAAGCACGTGGTGCGTGCTACTCTATTCATCCAGGGGCCACAAAGATGTACCACAATTTATGGGAAATCTATTGGTGGAGTGGGATGAAGAGAGAAATTACAGAGTTTGTGGCTAAGTTCTCTACATGTTAGTAGGTTAAGATAAGGCATCAAAAGCCTAGTGGGTCCATGCAGGAGTTTAGTATTCCTACTTGGAAGTGGGAAAAAGTTAACATGGACTTCATTATGATTTGCCTCGAACTCATCGTCAACATGATTCGATTTGTGTCATTGTAGATAGTATAACCAAATCAGATCATTTCCTTTTTGTTCATACCTCTTATTCAGCTGAGGATTATTCCAAACTCTATATCAGGGAGTTGGTCATATTACACAGTATTCCGCTATCTATTATCTTAGACAGAGGTACGTAGTTCACCTCTCATTTGTAGAAAGCATTCCAAA
Source organism: Capsicum baccatum var. pendulum (assembly GCA_030864225.1). Taxonomy (NCBI): domain Eukaryota; kingdom Viridiplantae; phylum Streptophyta; class Magnoliopsida; order Solanales; family Solanaceae; genus Capsicum; species Capsicum baccatum. Next base: position 235,123,150 of record CM061556.1, on the reverse strand, counting down.
AGAGTCTTGGTACCCAAGTTCATCTTAGTACAGCCTTCTATCTTCAGACATATGGTCAAGTAGAAAGGACCATTCAGACTCTAGAAGATATGCTAAGGGCGTGTGCAATTGATTTCAAGGGTAGTTGGGATGACCACTTTCCTTTGATTGAGTTTGCATACAACAATAACTATCATTCCAATATTCACATTGCTCCATTCGAAGCTCTCTATGGTAGGAGATATAGATCTATAATTGGTTGGTTTGAAATTAGTGATTCCTCAATTATAGGGCATGACTTGGTATTCGATACCTTAGAGAAAGTCCAGTTGATTAGAGAAAGACTCTGATCTACTCAGAGTCGACAAAAGTCTTATGTAGATGTTCATAGAAATGATACTCGAGTTCAATATTGGTGATCATGTATATCTAAAGATCTCTTCCATGAAGTGAGTGAAGAGGTTTGGCAAGAAGGGAAAGCTCAGTCCCCGATATGTCTGTCCCTTCAAGATTCTCAGTCGCTTTGGTAAGGTATCTTATGAACTCTAATTGCCTTCAGATCTAGCCTCAATTTATCCAATCTTTCATGTCTCCTTGCTCAATAAGTGCATAGGTGACCCAGCCGTTGTAGTCCCTATTTAGAGCATAGATGTTCAGAACAGCCTCTCTTATGAAGAGATTCCAGTCGAAATCCTAGACTATCAACTAATAAATTGAGGAACAAAGAAGTCCCTCTATTTGAGGTTCTTTGGTGAAATCAACTCATCGAGGGAGATACTTTGGAAGAAGAAGCAGACATACGTACCAAGTATCCCCACCTCTTCTCCTCCTACTTAGATCAAGCTCAAGGTAAAGTTCTCCTTAAGCTTACTCAGTTTCATATTCAGTGTTCATCACAAACTTGGTATTAAATACCATTTCATATTTAGTAATGCATTCATGTATCAGCTCAGTTATATAAGTATGCATTAGACATATATTCTCATTGTGAGAAACTTAGTTCATCAGAACACCCAATCATGTATTCATGAATCAGTTACACATCCATCAGGTATGCATGTTCAGTATGATATGCTCAGTTATCAATCATGTCAGTCATGAGATCATGTTTCAGTATTCATGTTCAGTATGTACATTGTTCATTCTTTTCCCCCCACTCAGCCTCATTTGAGGAAGAATGTTCTCAAGGGGGTGATATTGTAATACCCTATACTTTTTCCTAGCTTGAAATTTGTCTCAAGAATGTTAGAAGATTTATTTGAAAGATGAATCCACTTTTTTAGATGTGGTATTTTAAATATTTTTACTTTTATTCATGTGGGAAATTGAATTAGCTTTCTAATGATACCAATTTCGTCCTAATGCAGTATCGGAGTAAAACGTTATGGATATTTTACTCAGAGCTATCCGAATTGCCCAGGTTCGATGACCAGGTTGATGGACCGTCGACCTAGCGATGGACCATCGCCTTGACCATCGTAGCCAAGGCAGTTGATAGCGCTCAAACTACACCTATCTAATGAGAATGTAATCGATCATTGTCAATATATAACCTAACTAGGTTGTGGTCGAATCCCACAGGGAATATGCTATGAACTTAAGTTGTTTGCGATTTGATCAACTGATAGTTGGATGTTTCTTAAGATGGGTGGTTTTTGAGTTTAACAAATAATTGTTGGTCACTTTAGATTCGGTGTTTGTAATCAAGAGTGTATGGAAAAACCAAAATTATGTTCACTAGGGATTTTGGTACTTTACAGATGCGAATAGTGATTAAAGATTCTCACAGTTAGTAGGACAATAGATTATCTTAATCGAAGTTATGCATAAATGTCTCTCGACCTACTTAAGCATTTAATTACCTAATCCTCTCGAACTTAGGGAATTTATATTCACTGAACAGACTTTACCTCAGGTCAATCAACCTTGTTACAATGTCAATTATTAAATGGAAGTTTTTAGTGCTTCCAAGTCCCTATTGATAGTTCTCTTCCTACTATAATTGATTTCTTTTCTCAAAAAAATCATAGCAGGTGTTATCTATTGTTTGCAACCAATAGAAGATAATTAAAACTCAGAATTATCAAGGAGTCCTATTACCTTTCGAATCTATAACATTTAGCATCTTATCAAGACTTACCCCTAGATCCCATAATTTAGGTTAAAGGGATTTAGCCACTCATAATGCAAAAATCAAAACCACTAGTTGTATTCATGATTTGATAGATAAACTTACCACAAGATGAATAATAACTAGTGAGTCTAATTCGATAATGATGAAAATCTCCAAAATATTGATGAAAATCTCTTCAAAGTCAATTGTTTTTCAAGCCAATAAACTAGAGAGAAAAGTAACAAAATATGTGTCTCCAACTTAGGTTTTTTTTCTTCGGACACCTTTGAAATCCTAAACAAGACTTTAAATAATTTATCCTAAATTAGGAAACAAAATCACAGAGTTTAATAATTCCTCGAATTAGGCGACGACATTCGTGACAACTTATCAAGAGCCTGACGACTTATTACAAATGTCGTCAGCTCCTTCTTCAGTTTTAGCACTTCCTGCTTAAGGATGAAGACAAAATGTGATGACCTATTAGATCTTTGATGACTTATCATAGATTTCAACACTTGTCTACCTCAGCTCCCATGTTCTTCCTTAGGCTGATGGTAACTTTGATGTCCTATCAACTCTTTGACGGCTTATTAGGAAATGTTGTAACAACTTTTAGCTAAGGTCCATTCTCTATCTAAGGCTGACGATGAAGCTAATAACTTATCACAGGGATGACGACTTATCAAGAATTTTGTCAGCCATACTTCTCACCTATTTACTTCTAATTTCAACTCTTTTGCTTCCATCCTTGTTGGTTCTCATGAATCTTGGCTTTTACTGGAAAATCAAAGATAAAACAATCAAAAATGACAAAAGTTTCTTAAGACTTTGCAATTATTCTCAGTTAAAAGCTTCAAATATGTTAGCGTATGCTCACACATCAACACCCTAAACTTAAAATATTTGCTTGTTCTCAAGCAACTCAAATACAACTTAGAGAATACAAAGTACATTTGGCAGTCAATCATCTATATTATATCGAAACATCTTCACCATCTCCAAGGTCAATCAATTCAAGAACTATGTATATCATTAAAGAAGAACAATGCCACACACAGGAATCAATATATGGTACCAACTCAGCAACACAACCATGCATGTATCAAGTTTACACTATCCAAACAAGTCAGTAACTAGCAATGTAACCCGTGTTCCCTCACTACAAAGAAATACCCCTTTTATCATATTAGACATCACATATATAACCATGGGTAAAATCACAAGACACTCACTCTGAGAATGAATTTCCACTTAATGTATGTCGAATACCATAGGCTTGCCCTTATTTTCATTATCCCGATCTTCAAACAGGCCAGCTAGGATCACTATAGGTCTTCTATTTGGCTTGTAATCTAGGATAGGGGATGGTATGATACTCGATGATATTTAAAGTGACTAAGCCTCCTTGACACTACATTAGCTTTTTGGGGTTTCACTCATTAGCCTATTTCTATTCTTCTCTTTTCTTGATAACACTTATTCAGGATGGGTGCGGTCTTTTCTACAATCACTTTTTCTTTTTCATAACTTTTTTTTCTTGCTCTTTTTCCACCAAACCCAAATTTTATTCTTTTCTTTTACTTTACCTTTCTTCCTACTCATTTTACATCACGCACCCTTATGATAGCCACCCTCAACTTAGGCCATTTGCCTAAATTAAGGTGCATAATGTCTAAGGAGGACCAGGGCCAAAATAGGTTCATTGTGATATAAACAGGAAGGTGACAAGTGACATAAAAAAAATAGGCTACTCAGGATCAAAGCAGGGATCAAGGGATATTCTATATACAGGGAAGGTTATTTAGGCTAAAGGTGAGCTAATATCAAAACGGCCTATGATCCTTTCCTAACCCCTATCATTCAACCTAGGTAAAACTAACCGGGCAAGTTCTGGATTCAACATACAATGGGAACTGAGTAAGATATCACACGGACATGGAACATAATTATATCATAAGTTACTACTCGTTCAGTTTATGCAGCTGTTTAGCACTGATTATTTCGTCACCTAACTAATACCATACAAAGTTGCACAGTGGTCACACTTAGATGCAATTCACATAAGTATCTACTCAATCCATTGGAGAGGTGCTCAAGAATTACAAAAGCAAGTAAACTGCCTTAAGTACTAGTATTTCTCCTAGTCGGCTACAAAATTTTACAACAATAATTTACCTTACACCCTCAACTTAAAATCAAAGAAAATCTGAACTAAGGGTTAGGATATACCTGGAGTAGATCACGCATGAGGATCATGGGTTTCCTCCCATGTAGAGCCTTATTTAACGTTGTAGCATGATTCATCTAGATTACTTCAGACTTTATCGAGACAGATAGCAGAACTAATTTTCATCGAGTCTTTTGGACCAATATAAAATTTGATTTGTTCCCCATTTACCTTGAAAGTGCTACCGTTTTCATTTTCAAGTTATACTACTCCAGATGAGTTGACTTGACTAACTCTAAACAGGCCTGACCACTTGGATTTAAGCTTACCTGGGAATAATTTGAGTCTGGAATTGAACAGAAGCACCAAGTTACCTTTTCGGAAGTCTTGTTTCTCTATTCTCCAATCATGATACTTTTTCATCTTTTATTTATACAGGTATTCTCATTCATATGCCCTGAGATGGAATTCATCCATCTTATTCAGTTGTCCCAGTCTCAGCTCTGCTACCTTCTTCCAACTTAAATTCAACCTTTTGAGTGCCTATATGGCCTTGTGCTCCAGCTCTATTGGTAGGTGGCATGCTTTTCCATAGACTTGATGAAATGGTGACATGCCAATGGGTGTCTTGAAAGCAGTCCGGTATGCCCACAAGGCATCATCAAGATTGCTAGATCAATCTTTTTGACTAGAATTCACCATTTTGGCTAGGATGGCTTTAATCTCTTGATTTGACAACTCCACTTGGTCACTAGTCTGTGGGTGATAGGAGTGGCTACTCTATGCTATTTTACCCCATATTTTTCTAATGCCGCTCGAAACACTTTGTTGCAAAAATGAGTTCCTCTATCGCTTATAATAGTACGTGGTACTCCAAAGCGAGAGAAGATGTTCTTATTTTGAAAAGCAACAGCTCTCTTTCCTTCATTATCAGACAAGGTAATAACTTCGACCCATTTTGAGACATACTCAAAAGCAACTAAAATATTCTTCATCCCATACGAGCGTACAAAAGGACCCATGAAATTGATGCCTCAGACATTAAATAATTCCACTTCAAGCATCTTATTCAAGGGCATCTCATGTCTTTTGGAGATTGACCCCTACCTCTGACATTGGTAACATTTTAGCACAAACTCGTGGGCATCCTTGAACAATGTTGGCATATAGTAGCCGCTCTGCAACACCTTCCTAGACGTTCGGTCACCTACGTGGTGACCTCCAACTGGGGAAGCATGAAATGCTTCCAATATACATAATACATCCACTTCTGGAACATATCTCTTTATAATAATATCAGTACATAACCAAAAAAGATATGGCTCATCCCAGAAGTAATGTGTCACATCATACAGAAATTTCTTTCTTTGATGGAAAGAAAGATTTTTTAGAATAACCTCACTCACAACATAATTTGCAAAATCAGCGTACAAAGGCAATTTCTCCATAGTAATAGACAAGATCTACTCATCTGGAAATGCATCATTTATCTCCATTTCATCACTAATTGTCTGCTCAACTTCCATTCTAGATAGATGATCCGCAACCTGGTTTTCACAACCTTTCCTATCTTTGACTTCAAACTCAATTTCTTGTAGCAGCAACACCGATCTAATCATTCTTGGTTTTGCATCCTTCTTACCTATCAAATACCTTAAAGCTACATGATTAGTGTGTACCACCACCTTCGTCCCAAGCAGATAAGCCCTGAATTTCTCAAAAGCATACACTACAGCCAGGAGTTCCTGCTCAACAACAGTGTAGTTCTTTTGCACTCTATTCAGTGCTTTGCTGGCATAGTATATTGGATGAAATAGTTTGTCTCTCTTTTGTCCCAATACAGCTCCAAGGAAAACACCACTTGCATCACACATTATCTCAAACAATTTTGACCAGTCCGGTGCAAGCATGATAGGGGCCTCAACCAACTTTATTTTAAGACATTCAAATGACTTCAAGCACTCATCATCAAAGAAAACTTCACTTCTTTCTCCAAAAGTTTGCTAAGTGGATTTTCAACTTTTGAGAAGTCTCTTATAAACTTCCGGTAAAAGCTAGCATGCCCAAAGAAACTATTCATTCCCTTCACTAAAATGGGAGGTGGTAGTTTCTCAATAACTTCAGCCTTGGTTCAATCAACTTTTATTCCTTTTGCTGAAATTTTGTGTCCGAGAACAATGCCCTCCTTTACTATAAAGTGGCATTTCTCCCAATTAAGCACCAAATTAAATTCAACACATCGTTGCAAGGCCATACTCAGGTTTATGAAACATAACTCAAACGAGTCTCCCACCATAGAGAAATCATCCATTAATACCTCTATGGTGTCCTCCACCATATCAGAGAAGATATACATCATGCACCATTGAAAAGTGGCGGGTGCATTGCACAGCCCAAACAGCATCCTCTTAAATTCAAAGGTGCCATATGGGCATATGAATGTCATCTTATTCTGATCTTCAGGAGCAATACAGATTATATTATATCCAGAATAGCCATCTAAGAAGAAATACCATCCTCTTCCAGCCAATCGATCAAGCATTTGGTCCATAAAGGGCATCGGGAAGTGGTCTTTCAAAGTCCATGAATTTATTTTAAGGTAATCCATGCAAAATATCCACCCAGTCACAGTCCTAAGTGGAATCATCTCATTCCTTTCATTTGCAACCATATTCATTCCCCTTTTTTAGGCACGCATTGAACTGGGCTCACCCATTTGCTGTCTGAAATAGGGTAAACCACTCCTGCATCCAACTACTGAATAATTTTCTTCTTAACCATCTCTTGCATTGATTGCACTGGTGCTCAATAGTTGGAATACAATCTTCACCCAATTGTATTTTATGCATGCAGATTCCAATAATATCTGTGATAGTGCATCCGATTTCTCTCTTGTACATCTAAAGTACTAAAATAAGTTCTTCTACGTTTTGATCACCCAAATCAACTGCAATAATAATGGGTAGCGTGTTTCCATGGCCCAAAAACACGTACCTTAAATGCCCAGACAGCTTTTTCTATTCCAACACCGGTGGCTCTTCTATGGATGGCTTAGCCAGTAGTATTGGTCGATTCGCAAGATCAAGGTCTAGCTTCTTAGGAGCATAAGGGTATGAACCCATTCCTAAAAAAGCACAAAAAATATCTTCGTATTCCTTAATGCCTTCACGATCAAAATTTATCAAAATTGCGGCTAAAGGCTCGATAATAAGTTGCTCCTCTATTGACATCTCCTGTTCATCCTCATAATACACATCAACTACTGAGAACACACTCATTTCTTCATGATGCTTCATTGATTTGCACACATCAAATTGTACTAGCTCATCATTCATCCTGAATAAGAGCTCATTCACGCTCAAATTAATCAATACACTTCCGGTTGTGAGAAAAGGTCAACCCAAGATTATGGGCACCTCAAAGTCTACCTTGTAATCTAGAATCACAAAATTTTCAGGGAATATAAAGCTATCTACCTTTACCAACACATCATACAAAATACCAATAGGTTATTTTACCGATCTATCTGTCATCACGAGTTGTATGTTGGTAGGCGTGGGATTTCTCAGGCTCGGCTTTTTATATACAGCTAGTGGCATCAAATTAATGCTTGCTCCTAGATCATATAATGCCTTAGCAAATTCCATAGACCCAATCGTATAGGGAATAGTGAATGCTCCTGGATCTGGCTTCTTCTGTACTAAGGTCCTCGTAGAGATAGCGCTACAATAGTAGAGATCATCCTCTAGATCATTGCTAACCGCTCTTTTCTTAGTCACAAGGTCCTTCATGAACTTTGCATATCTTGGCATTTTCTTGAGTTCCTCCACCAAAGGTATATTTATTGTCAATTTTTTTAGCATTGCCATGAACTTGCTGAATTTTGCATCATCAATTTTTTCTTCAATCATTGAGAAATGGAAGGTGGTGGTCTTGGGAGAGTTTTCAAATCTAACTCTTTCTCCTTCTGTTTCACTTTTTTTGGAGCATCATCATCACCATTCAACTTCTCAGACTCCACTGGACATTCTTTTTTAGATTCATCATCTGCCTCAGTCATATCTTTAACCAAACTTTTGCCCATAGAAGGGTCAGGTAATATCTTACCACTTCTAGTGGTAATCGCTATACATGAGCCATTATTCCATAGATTCTGGACCGTATCATTTGGTAACATTCTGCTCTTCCTCTGGTTGAATGCTTCAGAGAGTTCTGCTCTAATTATTTAATTGCGGTGGAGTGTGAGTTTACCAAATAACTGATAGATGGCAAATCTATCTTCATGGTAGTCACACCAGAGTTGGTAGACTCTACTCCCTTCAATAACTTAGACATCATGTCCTCCATGGACATCTTTTAGGAACTTGTTGTAGCAGCCTCACGATTTCAAGGAGGGACATAGAGCCCGCTCCTATCATTATTGTTCCTTCAATTTCCCTGCTCCCTATCTTTATAACCATGCTTATCATAATAATTCTGACCCTGATTCTCTTGGCTATTTCCTCGGAAACCCCTTTGATTATTAACATAGTTTGCCTCTTTTTCTGCATCAGCATCAACTCTATCTTGAGACCCTACAACTTTCACCTTTTTAGTCTTGCCTGATAGCAAGTTCTTGGTTAGCAGATCCATCTGCATTTTTAGGTTAGCCATGTCTTGGTCACGATCCTCATCTCTTCTACATTGTTCCATAGTTATACCCACAGCAATAGTGGGGCTGGCTACCATAGAGTCTCTAGTATGCCATGCCCGACTTTATTTAGTCATTCTCTCTAGCATTTTTGAAACCTTTGGGAATATAAGATCAATAAATGAACCACCAACAGCATTATATACAATAGGTTTTTTAACAGAGTTAAGAGCCCTGTACAATGTCTCCATCAAGTGTATGTCTTTCATATTGTGTTTTGAACATTGTGTCAGTTTCTCCTTGAATCTCTCGCAAGTTTCATTCAAGGCTTCAGTTGGGAGCTTCCTAAAGTTACCGATCTCATCCCTCAACTGTACCCTCCTGGATGGAGGAAAGAACCTTTCTAGGAAATCTCCTTCTAACTATCTCCAGTTGGTTATAAAATCGGGTGTTAGCTCATTAAGCCACAATGTTTCCTCCCCAGACAGAAACAACGGAAACAACCTCAATTGAATAGCATTCTGACCCATTCCTGGGTTGTCAAAATATTTACAGATGGTGAAAAAGTTCACAAGATGCAAGTTTGGGTCATCCCCAGGAAATCCACCAAACAACCCCTTCAGATTGAGGAGTTGAATCATAGTATGCGCAATGTTGAATTTTTCCCCAGGTGCCAACGGTGGAGGAATAATTTCACCCATTGCACCTGCTCCATCCATTCTATCATAATAATCATTGAGGTCATTCTGGACTGACTGGTAATCTTTCCTTCCGTAGAATGGATGGTTCCTGTTAGCATTACGCTCTACTGGTGCAGATACTATCTTTGCACGCCCTAGGTTACTGGGATTTAGTAACCTCTCATCTCCCAAATCTTTATCCTCAGAATTTGGATGTCGTGCTTTTTGATCGACATTCTGTACAATCACCTGAGCTCTAGCTAACGCTGCTAATCTGTCAACCTCTTGTGGTATGCCATTCTTCTAATTCATTGCGGTTCCGACTTAAGTGTTAATAATGGTTCTATGAAACTTCTGGTTCTTGGCATACAATACAAAGATCCTGCAATAAATGAAAATAAAAAATAAATGTAAAACTAGGAAACTTGACTAACAGTCAATTAGCGACACAAACTTCAATTTACAACCGTATTCCCCGGCACAGCGCCATTTTTGATAACTCACAAACTACACATATCTATTGAGAATGTAACCGATCGTTGTTAATATATAACCCTACTAGGTTATGGTCGAATCCCATAGAGAATATGGTGTGAACTTAAGTTGTTTGAAATTTAATCAACTGATAGTTGGATGTTTCCTAAGATGCTTTTTTTTAGTTTAACAAATAATCGTTGGTCACTTTATCTTTGGTGATTGTAATCAAGAGTTTATAGAAAAACCAGAAATATGTTCACTAGGAGTTTTGGTACTTGATAGATGCGAATAGTGATTCAAGATTATCACATTAGGTAGGACAACAGATTATCTTTATCAAAGCTATGCCTAAATGTCTCTCGACCTACTTAAGCATTTAATTACCTAATCCTCTCGAACTTAGGGAATTTATATTCACTGAACAGACTTTACCTCAGGTTAATCAACCTTTTTACAACGTCAATTATTAAATGGAAGTTTTTAATGCTTCCAAGTCTCTATTAATAGTTCACTTCCTACTATAATTGATTTCTTTTCTCAAGAAATTCAAAGCAGGTGTTATCTACTATTTATAACCAATAAACGGTAAATAAAACCTCGAAATTATCAAGGAGTCCTATTACCTTCCAAATCTTGAACACTTAGCATCTTATCAAGACTTACCCCTAGATCTCATAATTAGGGTTAAAGGGATTTAGCCACTCATAATGCAAAAATTGAAACAACTAGTTGTATCCATAATTTGATAGATAAACTTAACACAAGATGAATAATAACTAGTGATTCTCCAATTTGATCACAATGAAAATCCCCAAAATATTGATGAAAATCACTTCAAAGTTAATTGTCTTTCAATCCAAGAAACTAGAGAGAAAAGTAACAAAATACGTGTCTCCAACTTAGGTTTTTTTCTTTGGACACCTTCAAAAAACCTAAACAAGACTTTAAATAGTTTAGCCTAAATAAGGATACGAAATCACAAAGTTTAATAATTCCTCGAATTAGGCGACGAAATTCATGACAACTTATCAAGAGCCTGACGACTTATCACAAATATCGTCAGCTCTTTCTTCAGCTTTAGCACTTCCTGCTTAAGGTTGATGACAAAATATGATGACCTATTAGATATTTGATGACTTATCATGGAGTTCATCACTTCTCTACCTCATCTTCCATGTTCTTCCTTAGGGTCAACTTTAACGTCCTATCAACTCTTTGACAGCTTATCAAGAAATGTCATCACAACTTTTCGCTGAAGTCCATTCTCTGTCTAAGGGTGACGATAAAGCTGATAAATTATCACAGGGTAGATGACTTATCAAGAATGTCATCAGACATACTGCTCTTCTATTTTCTTCTGATTTCTACTGCAAAATCAAAGATGAAACAATCAAAAACGACATAAGTTGCCTAAGACTTTGAAATTATTCTCAGTTAAAAGACTCAAATGTCTTAGTGTTTGCACACACATCAGTAGTAAGGCAAACTTCTGGATAAGGTGCGACAGACAAGTTGATAGACCATTGAACTTGCGATGGACCATTGATGTGTGAGCAGATGTTAATATATTTGTGGCTTTTAACTAAGAATAATTGCAAAGTACTAAGCAACTTTTGTCATTTTTTATCGTTTTATCTTTGATTTTGAGGTAGAAGACAAGATGCAAGAGAACCAACAAGAATGGAAGAAAAAGAATTGAAATTTGAAGAAAATAGAAGAGAAGTTTGGCTGACGACATTCTAAATAAGTCATCAAAACTCTGATAAGTTATCAGCTTCATCGCCAGCCTTAGACAGAGATTGGTTTTACACTGGAGTTCGTGATGATATTCTTGATAAGTCACCAGTCCTGTGATAAGTTATCAGAGACACCATCAACCTTAGATAGAGAATGGACCTCAGCTGTAAGTTGTGATGACATTTCTTGATAAGTCATCAAAGATTTCATAAGTCATCATTTTTCATCATCAACCTTAAGCACGAAGTGCTAAAACTGAAGAAGGAGCTGACGACATTTGTGATAAGTTGTCAGACTCCTGATAAGGTGTCACGAATGTCATCACTTTTTGCGAGAAATTGCTAAACTCTATGATTTAATTAGGGTGAACTATTTAAAGCATAGTTTAGGGTTTTCTAAGAGAGTTCTGAACCTATTTTGGAATATGTATATTGTTATTTTTCTCTCTCTAGTTTCTTGGCTTGAAAACCAATTAACTTTACAGAGATTTTAATCAATATTTTGGGATTTCTATTGTGATCTAATCTGAGAATCACTAGTTACTATTCATCTTGTGGTAAGTTTATCTTTCAAATTATGAATACATCTAGTTGTTTTCCTTATTACATTATGAGTGGATAAATCTCTTTAACCCGAATTATGGGATCTATGGGTTAAGTCTTGGTAAGATGCGAAGTGTTTAATATTCTAAAGGTAATAGGACTCCTTGATAATTCTGAGATTTTAATTATTGTCTATTGGTTGCAAACAATAGATAGCACCTGCTTTGATTTGCTTGAGATAAGAAATCAAATATAGTAGGGAGTGAATAATTGATAGGGACTTAGAAACACTAAACTTCCATTTAATAATTAACATTGTAACAGGGTTGATTAACCTGAGTTGAAGTATGTCTAGTAAATATAAATTTCCTTAGTCTGAGAGGATTAGGTAATTAAATGCTTAAGTAGGACGAGAGACATTTAGGCATAACTTCGATAAAGATAATCTGTTGTCCTACCTACTGTGGGAATCTTGAATCACTATTAGCATCTATCAAGTACTAAAACCCATAGTGAACATAATTATGGTTTTCCATAAACTCTTGATTATAGAAAATGAAACTAAAGTGACCGACAATTATTGGCTAATCTCCCAAATCCCTATTTCAGGAAACATCCAACTTTCAGTTGATTAAATTGCAAATAACTTAAGTTCACACCATATTCCCTGTGGTATTCGACCCCAACCTAGTTGGGTTATATATTGACAATTATCTCTTACATTCTTATTAGAGAGGTGTAATTTGAGCATTATCAAAAATGGCACCGTTGTTGGGGACTACAGTTGTAAATTGAAGTTTGTGTGCGCTAATTGACTGTTAGTCAAGTTTCCTAGTTTTATGTTTATTTTTTGTTTTTGTTTATCGTAGGATATTTGTAGTGTATTCCAAGAACCAAAAGTTCTGGAGAACCATTATTACCATTTAATCCAGAACTACAACGAATTAGAAGAATGGCAGACTAGTAGGAGGCTGATAGGTTAGCAGCCTTAGCTAGAGCTCAGGTGATTGTGCAGAATGTCGGTCAACAAGTACGACATCCAAATCCTGAGGATGAAGATTTAGGATACGAAGAGTTGTTAAACGCTGGTAAACCAAGGCTTGTAGAGTAAGTAGTTGCACCAGTACAGCCTAATGCTAACAGGAACAATCCGTTCCAAAGAAGGAAAGATTACCAGTCGGTCTAGTATGACCTCAATGATAATGATGATGGAATGGATGGAGCAGGTGCAATGGGTGCAATTATTCCTCCACCGTTGGCACCTGGGGCAAAATTCAACATTATGAGTACTATGATTCAACTCCTCAATCTGAAGGGGTTGTTTGGTGGCCTTTCTGGGGATGACCCCAACTTGCATCTAGTGAACTTTGTTACCATCTGTAAATCTTTTGATAACCCAGGAGTGGGTCAGAATGCTATCTGATTGAGATTATTTTCGTTGTACCTGTCTGGGGAGGTACCATTATGGCTTAATGAGATGACACCTGATTTTATAACCAACTGTAGGTAGTTGAAAGGAGCTTTCCTAGAATGATTCTTTCTGCCTTCTAGGTGGGTACAGTTGAGGGATGAGATCAGCAACTTTAGGCAGCTCCCAACTGAAGCCTTGTATGAAACCTAGGAGAGATTCACAAAGAAGCTGGCGCAGTGTCCGAACCATAATATGACGGACATACACTTGATGGAGACTTTGTATAGGGCTCTTAACTCTATGACAAAAGCAATTGTAGATAATGTTGCTGGTGGTTCATTTATTGATCTTAAATTTCTAGAGGCTTCAAAAATGCTAGAAAGAATGACCAAAAAGAGTTAGGTATGGCATACCAGAGACTCTGTGGTAGCCAGTCCCACTATTTCTGTGGGTATGACTATGGAACAACGCAGAAGACACAAAAAGTGTGACCAAGACATGGATCACCTAAAAATACAAATGGACTTGCTAACTAAGCACATGCTATCAAGCAAGATTGAGAAGGCAAAAGTTATGGGAACACAAGATAGAGTTGATGATCATTCAAAAGAAAGGAAAACTATTTTAATAATTAGGGAGATTTTCCATGCAATAGCCAAGGGAATTAAGGTTGGAATAATTATGATAATCCTGGTTATAAAGATAGGGAGCAAGGAATTGAAGGAAAAATAATGATAGGAGTATGCTATATGTCCCTTCTAGAAATCGTAAGGCTGCTACAACAAGTTCTGACAAGATATCCATAGAGGACATGATGGATAAGTTGCTGAAGGGAGTGGAAGCTACTAACTCTGGTGTGACCCCCATGAAAACCGATTTGTCATCTATTAATCAGTTGGTAAACTTACACTCTACCACAATCAAATAGTCAGAGCAGTAGATGAGCTAACTCTCCACAGCATTTGACCAGAGGAAGAGTGGAATATTACCAAGTGATATAGTCTAGAATCTATAGAATGATGGCTCATTTATGGAGATTACCACTTGAAGTAGTAAGATATTACCTGGCCCTTCTGTGGGTAAAAGTTTGGTTGAAGATGTGACTGAGGCATAGGACGAACCCAAAGAAGAATGTCCAGTGGAGTCTAAGAAGATGGATGGTTTTGATAATGCTCCAGAAAAAGTGAATGAGAAGGAGAAAGAGGTAGTGTTGAAAAATCTCCTAAGACCTCCACCCCCCTTTCCAACTATTGAATAAAAAAACTAATTATGCAAATTTCAGCAAGTTCATGGCAATGCTTAGACAATTGACAGTGATGTGCCATTGGTTGAGTTAGTGGAGCAAATCCCAGGATATGCCAAATTCATGAAGAATCTATTAACAAAGAAGCGGGTAGCAAGCTATGAACCGGTGGATAATCTCCACTATTGTAGTGTTATTTCTACACAATCCTTAGTGCAGAAGAAAGCCGTCCCTGGAGCATTCACTATTCCATGTGCAATCGGGTCTCTAAATTTTTCTAAGGCCCTATGTGATCTAGGGTCCAGTATAAACCTAATGCCACTCATTGTGTACAAGAAGCTGGGTGTGGGGGATCCTACCCCAACGAACATGTAAATGGTGATAGCGGATAGGTCTGTAAAGCGGACAATGGGCATATTACATAATATATTGGTAAAGGTTGCCGAATTTATACTGCCTGCTGATTTTGTAGTCCTAGATTATAAGGTGGTCTTTGAAGTTCCTAACATCCTGGGTAGACCATTCCTTGTAACAGGGAGAGTAATAGTGGACATGGAGCTGAATGAGCTGAAGTTCAGGCTTAATGACAAAGAAGCAAGATTCATAATACACTCATCCATGACACAGAAAAAAGAGATGAGTATTTTCTCAATCGTGGATGAATTTTATGAAGAAGGTAAGAGGTATCAGTAGGTTGTCTTGGCAAAGTTTGAGTAGCCAAGATAACTAAGTCATGCCGCGAAGTTAAATCAGGTGCTACATGGGAGACAACCCATGACCCCCATTCTTGATCTACTCTAGGTATACCCTAACCCTTAGTTTAGTTTTTCTTTGATTTTAAGTTGAGGGTGTAGGGTAAATTGTTGTTGTAAAATTTTGTAACTGACTAGGAGAAATACAAGTAACTAAGGAATTTAACTTTTTTTTGTGATTTTTGAGCACCTCTCCAATGGTATGAAGGTTTAAATATTTGATTTGCACCTAAGTGTGACCACTGTGCATTGTTGTATAACATTAGTTCTAGTGATACAACGATCATTGCTAAATAGTTGCATGAACTGAATGAGTAGTAACTTGTGATATACTTGTGTGCCATGTGTGTATGAGATCTTACTTAGTCCCCTCTGTATGTTGAATCCAGAACTTCCTGGCTAGTCTTACTTAAGTTGAAAGATAGGGGTTAGGAAAGGATCATAGGTCGTTTCGATATTAGCCCACTTTTAGTCTAAATAACCTTTCCTGTATTTATAATATCCCTTGATACCTACTTTGAGCATGATTAGCCTATTTTTTTATGACACCTGTCTCCTTCCTGTTTATATCACAATGAACCTATTTTAGCCCTGGTCCTCCTTGAACACTGTGCACCTTGACGTAGGCAAATGGCCTAAGTTGTGGGTGGCTATCTTAGGGGTGGGTGATGTCAAATGAGTATGAAGACAGGTAGAGTAAAATAAAATAATAAAAAGCTAGGTGCTGTGGAAAAGAACAAAAAAAGAAAAGTTGTGAAAAAAAGAAGTGATTATAGGAAAGATAGTACCCATACTGAATAAGTGTGTTCAAGAAAAGAGAAAAATACAAAAATATTTATAAGTGAATCCCAGGAGCTAGTGTAGTGTGAAGGAGTCTTATTCACTTTAAATATCATCAAGTATCATACCATCCCCTAGCCTGCATTACAAGCCAAAGAAAAGACCTATAGTGAACTTAGCTGACCTGTCTGAAAACCATAGTAATGAATATAAGGGCAAGCCTATGGTACTTGGCATACATTGATAGAAACTTCATTCTGAGAGTGAGTGTATTTTGATTTTCCCTACGATTGCATATATAATTGCTCATATGAGAAAAAAGGGATTTCTTTGCTGTGAGGGCACACCAGATATGTTGCTAGTTGCTAACTTGTCCATATAGTGTAATACTGGTCTATGCATGGTTGTTACATCTTAATTAATAACGTACCTTGATTCCTATGTGTTACATTATTGTTTTTCAATAATATACACAATTGTTCTTCAATTGACTGACCTTGGAGATGGTGAAGATATTTTGAGATAATATGGATGATTGACTGATGATTGTACTTTGTATCTTCTTGGTTGTGTTTGTATTGCTTGAGGACAAGCAATTATTTTAATTTGAGGGTATTGATGTGTGAGCATTGATGTGTGAGCAGATGCTAATACATTTGAGGCTTTTAACTATGCATAATTGCAAAGTCATAAGCAACTTTTGTCATTTTTGATCGTTTTATCTTTGATTTTGCAGTAGAAGACACGATGCAAGAGAACCAACAAGGACGGGAGTAAAAGAGTTGAAATATGAATCAAATAGAAGAGAAGTATGGCTAACGACATTCCTGATAAGTCATCAGCACTCTGATAATTTATCAGTTTTATCGTCAGCCTTAGATAGAGATTGGTTTTTGGATGGAGTTCATGACGATATTCTTGATTAGTCGTCAGCCCTATGATAAGTTATCAGAGACACTGTCAACCTTATATAGAGACTGGACCTTAGCTAAAATTTGTGATGACATTTTCTGATAACTCGTCAAAGAGTTGATAAGTCGTCAGGTTTCATCGTCACCTTAAGCAAAAAGTGCTAAAATTAAAGAAGGAGCTGATGACATTTGTGATATTTCGTCAGACTCCAGGTAAGGTGCCACGAATGTCATCACTTAATCCGAGAAATTGCTGAACCTGTGATTTTGTTTTCATAATTGGGGTGAACTATTTAAAGCATAGTTTAGGATTTTCTAAGATTTTTCTGAACCTATTTTGGGACATGTATATTGTTGTTTTTCTCTCTCTAGTTTCTTGGCTTGAAAAATAATTAACTTTGTAGAGATTTTCATCAATATTTTGGGATTTCTATTGTGATCTAATATGAGAATGACTAGTTACTATTCATCTTATGGTAAGTTCATCTTTCAAATTATGAAAACATCTAGTTGTTTTGCTTATTACATTATGAGTGGGTAAATCTCTTTAACCCGAATTATGGGATCTACGGGTTTAAGTCTTGGTAAGATGCTAAGTGTTTAAGATTCTAAAGGTAATAGGACTCCTTGTTGATGGCAAGATTTTAAATATTGTCTATTGGTTGCAAACGATAGATAGCACCTGCTTTTATTTGCTTGAGATAAAAAAATCAAATATAGTAGGAAGTAAATTATTGATAGGGACTTGGAAAGACTAAACTTTCATTTAATAATTGATGCTGTGAAAAGGTCGATTAACCTGAGGTGAAGTCTTGTTAGTAAATATAAATTTCCTAAGTCTGAGAGGATTAGGAAATTAAATGTTTAAGTAGGTCGAGAAACATATAGGCATAACTTCGATAAAGATAATCTGTTGTCCTACCTACTGTGGGAATCTTGAATCACTATTAGTATCTGCCAAGTACTAAAACCCATAGTGAACATAATTCTAGTTTTCCATACACTGTTGATTACAAATGCTGAAACTAAAGTGACCAACAATTATTGGCTAATCGCCAAAACCCCATTTCAGGAAACATCCAACTATCAATTGATTAAATCACAAATAACTTAAGTTCATACCATATTCCCTATGGGATTCTACCCCAACCTAGTTAGGTTATATATTGACAACGATGACTTACATTCTCATTAGAGAGGTGTAGTTTGAGCGTTATCAACCATCGCCCAGGCCGTCGCCACTTAGGCAGTAAGCCTTTTTCTTGGTCCACTTACGACGATCGAAATGATGAACCATCGTACGAGCCATCGCAGGTCCTGATTCAGCAAATTAAAGCCATTTTACAAGGAGTTTTTGGGTCTTTTACCACCCTTTTATATACCCAATTATATCCGACCAAAACTCAGAAATTTATTATTTTTTTATAATAACAAAATTAGGGTTTTCTCTCTAACGTTAATCTCCAAAAACAAAATCCAAATCTTCTTCAAGAACTAAGAGATTCAAATTCGTCAAGTTTAGGAACTTCAAGAAACTCAACCCAGGTATGCATAGTGTTCATTCATGGACTCCTTTCATCTATGTATCCCAAGAATCTCTTTTCAAAGTTTAAGTTTGTGGATTTCCTTTCTGAATATCATGATTGGGATGATCTTGTTCATGTTGATAATGAGTAATTGAATTCTATTCCATGTTGGTGGATGAATTTTATGTGGATTTGATTAGTATAGATGTAGATTCATGTAAATCTATGATTAAACCCTTAAATGATGAAATTAGAATTGAATCATGATGTTTAATTGTTGTATACTGTTGTTTACACATACTATGCCTACCATATGTTTGATTAAATGTCTAGATGAAGAAAAATGCCCAACTAGCATGATATCATGAAATCCCCATGTATGTACAAGTTTATGCAGATCACATGTTTGATGAAATGTTTTAATAAATGTATTATGGATTATGATGTTAGTGATGCATTCAAGTAGGTCATGCTTTGTCGGTTTCCTTCTGTCGAGTCCTGGGGATACTTGTACCCAAAATATTAGCTGTGTGACTAGAGTCATGTATTGTTTCCATAATACTGTTAGTCAATCTATGATCCTTAGACTTCAGACAGTCTTATGGCTCAAGAAATCTCCATGATCTCATGAACTCAGTCCGTTGTAAGATATCAGTAGTATTTAGTCAGTCAGCGAAAGTTAGTAAATCAGTCTATGTTCAGTTCAGTAAATCATGTTCATTGTCTATTCAGATTAGAGTATAAATTAGCACCGAGCGAACCCAAGGATGGGAAATCACCTATTATATGAGGCTTTGATTCTTAGAAGCAATCCTTGCATTCCAGAACTATGTAGCCGCATAGGTTGAGACATCATAGCCTACTATATGAGGGTAGCTGAGGTGTCTTAACCTGCTATATAAGGGTTCCCACCATTCTCACTAGAATTACATATTATATTAGGGTCACTCACATGTGTCCTTACCAGTGGTGTGGTATTGACACTCTTCCAATCAGGGTACAGATTGGACCCCAATTCAGCTATAATGTGTCATTTGGGGCATGTCGGTTAGATGACTACCTCCCACAGTCTAAGTATCAATCTCATTAAAAAAACTCAAATAGTTCTTCAGAATTCAGGACTATCAGATATAGTCAACACAGATACAATACGGAACTCAGCATACTCATGTTATCACAATTTCAGATATAGTTACTATGTATGCATGCATTTATTCTCACATTCATATTAGTTAGTTAGCCAGTATTGTTCATGCATATGAATTCTATGCATTCAGCCTACCTCAAATGCATACCAATATATTCAAAGTAGTGATTCATTTGGTCTATGGTGTCTTATACCATAGGTTCATAGTGATAACGCTCAATCTACAGCTCTCATAGGAGTGTAAAGCGGTCGTTGTCAAATATATAACCCAACTGGGTTGGGTATCGATCCCACTGGGAATAGCCGGTCAATAAGTAAACAAAGATTATTAGACTTTTGGTGCAAGTCTCGTGAAAGGGGGGATTTTAATGTGCAAATAATGTAATCAAAATAGTAAAGTAAAAACAGAAAATAGCAAAGTAAAAAGAAAGAATGTTTAGTAAGATGTAAAACAATGAGAATTGAGAGTTAGGGTTATGTCCACCTAATGATTTATACGTCTCTATTGGCTATGAGTTATGCGGAATTCAGACATGCATGTGCTTATAGAGAATTGTATTCTATGGTAAATCCAAGCGTCTTTCGGCCTTAACAAGGACTATTTCACTTTAACTCTTTCGAGCTTACAGCGTGTCTAACGGTACAAATTCTCCAAGAGGTTAATCCAGTTACGGCACTAACTTTTTAACAGGGGTTGGTGCCCTATTACCTTGACATTATCTCTTTTCTAGACATATAACTTTTCTTTCAAACAAGTTAATGCTATACTGGCATATTCTATACGTTTGCAACCACAAGAATTTGCATTAAGATGAAGAGAATAATGATATAAGCAGCATACGTGTCGTGAATTCACAAACTCATAGCAATAGATAGTATCTCATACGGCTTTCATAACCCCAACAGAGAAGTTTAGCTACTCATGAGTGAAAAGGAAATCACAATAGATATTATCATTGTACCACAATAAAGATCTCACGTTAGGTATAGGGGTAAGAATGGCGTGAATCCTTTGTTTGAGTAACGTTTCTCTTGTTGCGGAAATTAAGAATTGAAAGTAGAAGAGAATAAGAATTGAAAGTGTTGAAAAGATTAAAATTGTTCGGATAGTAGAGGAATGAATTAGAAGTAGAATGAATTAAAAATCTCTAGCAAAATAGGGTATTTATAACACCCATATCCTATTCCTACTAAGCTAATGCATTACTTAACCCAATCCTACTAGGTTAATGTATCATTATCCTAATCCTACTAAGTTACTGCTAGTCCCCAAAGTCTTCAGAATTGCTGTTTTTGCCCGGGACAGATTTTCCATGCGCCACTTTTGGTCCTTGGCGTGTAAGATCCCCCTTCCTTCTTTCGTGAAGCTTTCTTTGGCATCAAGTTATCCATAAAATGCTGAAATTTGCATCATTTATACCTGAAAACTTGCTAATCATGTTTGTTAGCTCACTTACAGGAAAAAGGACTAAAAGTGCATGAATTATATAATTTGTCCTCAAAACTTAGCTAAAATATGGGTAAAATATAGTACTTTAGGCGTGTAAAGTCGCCTATCATCAACACCCCACACTTAAAGCTTTGTTCGTCCTCGAACAAACTATCATGTCCATCTAAACATCTACTTGGGATTTCACAGTAACAACACAAAATATTCATCAAGACAAGCACGTCAATCATTAACAAAGAGTAGTTTTCTGATCATTAGTAGAAACAATTCAACCTCCAACATAGAATCGTGATGGTGATTAATTCGTGTCCACAAGTTGAGGTACAAAGAATCATACACAACTACCCAAGACTCATCAACCATGTGTGTCTCACCATATATCACCCATAATCACTCACAAGTATTGTATATATTTCAAACTTGGGTATAAGATTATCCTTGCTCTCACTCTCACAAAGAATTCATATGTTGGAACTGATGACCATAGGCTTGCCCTTAGTGTAATGCTCCACTAAATATCAGAATGCTAAGCTTAGGATCAAATAGGTCTTTTGCTGATTGTAATGTAGGCTAAGGGACGGGTAGGACTATTTTGGCCAGAAATAGTGATTATGTTCCTAAGCGCTTTAATACATCACATTATGCCATTAATACTTTTCTTTCAAACAACCTTTCTACTTTCTTTTATTCTACCACCCCTTTTTTCCACCTTTGTTTTTCAATTTTAAACATAACTAACTTTTCAGTTTTCCTTTCCTTTTTTTTTCTTTTCATAACACCTCTTATGATAGCAATTCTTTTTCATAACAAATTCAAGCACCATTACATTCTAAAGCATCATACTCACCCAATTTCCTCTTATTTTATCACATGACTTTATACTTTAAAGCACTTAGGAATTTGGATCAAATTATGGTCTTGAAAAAATGGATTAGGCTTACATATGAGGTTGTCAAAGAAAATAGGCTAAAGGCTCAAAGGGGTTAACTAGGATAATGTCCATAGGTAGGTAAAAAGAAGTTAAACAAGTCTAGGTTGCCAAAGAAATGCCTAGATCATCTCCTAGACTTGCACTCCTTATTTTCGCTTTACATACATACCAGGCAAGTTCTAGCATTAGCCACAAACACAGAATATACTATATCCTCACACACACAAGGCACATGGTCGACTTTATTGGGAGTAGCATAGACTCTTGACCCAACAGATGAAGGAATTGAACCACACAATATCACATAGTGAGTCACAATTAGAGCCTAAACGTCTCAATAGTCATGATTTTAGCACAAACTCTTGTCATAATCTCATGCTGCCTATTAGAATAATTTCATGCAAAGTTGAGTTAAAAAAATTTAACTAATAAAAAAATTAATTACTAAAAAGAAAAACAAAACAAACATAAATGCAAATGCAGATAAAGAAGGATAGCATGCAAAAACCAGCACCCCACACTTAGACGGGACACAATGCCCTCAGTGGAAAATAAATAAGAAGAACTTGGTTAGTCGGACTCCTCCTCTATGTCTGGGGTCATACCCCCTTCGTCGGAATCATCATTGGAGTCGTCGTCATCAGAATTCTCCTCCACGTCGGAGTTTGGAATTCGTCGATCATCATCGGTCGGCACATCGTCATCAAGAGGTTCCTCAAAATATGTACCCACTCCACACATCGCCTTCACGTGCTCATTCATTGATGTAACGCCATGATCTTGGCCAACATTCGCGGTTTTTTCTTTGCTAGGCTTTCCTTGTTTATCAAGTCCACATGAACATATTTCTTCTCTTTGTTGTTCCTATACCATTCCTTTGCTTCCTCCTCTAAAACCCATTTAATTCCGAACATGCGGCGTGGTACTTGCATCGAGGAGGACTCTCCTTGCTCTTTGCGTCCTCTTTTCTTGCCTTTTTGGGAAGTGGTTGCCTTATCTTTGCCTTGTCTTGCTTTGGGTGCCATTGTACCTGAGACTAAAACAATGTTCATGTTAGCGTTATCTCAATGGATACAATCTATAAACAAGCAGTAGTGGCACCACCCCACACTTAGTTTGTTGGTACAGACTAGTGAAGTGAAAGTGGTCGATTACTCTGACTTCATCGGCATACGTTTTAGGTGCTATATTCCAACAATAAAATCAGTGCAGTCATACTTCTTATATTCTTAGCAATACTTTCATGTTTGATATATCAAGACTACTACATAGGGATTGAATCAAGGTATAGCATCTAGAAATAATCACAACCTCCTATGTTGGTAGTCAACCATAATTCTCATCTTGATGAACAAGTTATTCCAACATGTAAGCTTTCTATTGACAAGATTATGCAATTTTTGTGACCATGTCAATTCCGCACAAGTATGACAGTGCATCAAAGTCAAATTCAAGTTGGAAACATGTTAAGATCATTCTTACGTATTCTTTCACTCACTTAGTTGTATCACAACACATCAACCACATTCAAGTCACTTCTACTATTTCAAGATTTAACAATTCATAATAGGCGTAGTAGTGTAGTACTTACGGAATATAAATGAAGAACAAAGAAGTACTTACTTGATTGATGCATTTGTATGATGTTCTTGTGAAGTGAAAGAGTAAAAGGAAAATTTTGGAGAGGATTTGGAGGCTATAGGCGGCGCTTATGCTAGGTTTCCAATGTGTTTTTGGTCTAAGACTAAGTATCTTATTTATAGGAAAGGCTTGGGTCGATTTTTGACCCATTTAAAATCGGATTTGCAGACAAGAAGTGACCATAGGTGGCGCCTTTTGCTTTGCCTATGCTAGGCATAGGCGGCGCCTTTTGCATAGCATTATTGAGCATAGGTGGCGCCTTTTGCATGGCATATGAGATTCAGAGACAAAAGGCATTGGCATAGGCGGCGCCTATGCTATGGCATACTTGGGCATGGGCGGCGCCTATGCTATGGCACACTAGATTCCGAGAGCTTAGGCCATAGTATATGCCTTGCCTTGTTCGTCGCCTAGTTTTACATAGGCCTAGCCTTGTTTGTTGCCTATAGTTTCATAAGCAATGCCCAATCCATAGCCTTTTGCTTCTTCATTCCTAACTTACCACCTTTAACATGCAATACGTCCAAATCAAAATTTGAAACCGACCTCCTCGTTTTACACCTCTTTGCACCTACATTTACTCAAAAACAACGAAGACGATTAGAACGATGGGTTGCCTCCCATCAAGCGCCTTAGTTTTGGTCGCGGCACGACTCTTCTTTTTGTATTTTTATTTATCAAAAGCAAACACGTAATAGAACGAAAGAAAGACAAAAATGAAAAATGATGGGTTGCCTCCCATCTAGCGCTTGATTTATTGTCGCAGCACGACATAGTTACCTTGAGTACTTAGACTTCATCAAGATAAGTGGTGGCCATATAATTTATCGAGTCAAGAGGACCGATATATGGTTTTACTCGTTGGCCATTCACCTTGAAGACAACACCATTAGTGTCTTTCAACTCAACTACTCCAGACGAGTAGACATGGTTTACTTTGTACGGACCAGACCACTTGGACTTCAACTTTCCTGGGAATAGCTTCAATCTGGAATTGAAGAGAAGTACCATATCATTTTTTTGAAAGTTTCGTTGAACAATCCATTGATCATGATACTTTTTCATCCGCTCCTTTTATAGGTCTGATCTTTCATAAGCATGTAGACGGAATTCATCCATCTCGTTGAGCTGCTCCAATCTCAGATTCATTGTATCATTCCAATTTAAATTAAGTCGCTTCAACGCCCATAATGCTTTATGCTCGATCTCAATGGGTAAGTGACACGCCTTCCCATAAACTAATTGGTACGGGGACATGCCAATTGGCGTTTTGAATGCAGTCCTATAAGCCCATAGTGCATCGTCCAGCTTCCGAGACCAATCTTTCCTATTAGCATTTACCGTTTTAGCAAGGATTTTCTTGATCTCTCGATTGGAAACCTCTACCTGTCCACTAGTTTATGGGTGATAAGGTGTGGCTACCTTATGTTGCTTGACACCATATTTTGCCAACACGGATTTGAATAGCTTGTTGCAAAAGTGAGATCCTCCATCGCTTATGATAGTACGTGGAACTCCAAATCGAGAGAAGATATTCCCCTTCAAGAATGCTACAACACGCTTTCCTTCATTGTCGGCCAACGCTACTGCTTCAACCCATTTTGAAACATTATCTACAGCAACTAGGATATATTTCATTCCAAACGAATTGACGAACGGACCCATGAAATCAATACACCATACATCAAAGAGCTCAACTTCAAGAATTTTTGACATGGGCATCTCATGGTGTTTTGAAATCGCACCTTGTCTCTGACATTGGTCGCATCTTCTCACAAATTCGTAGGCATCTCTAAATATCGAAGGCCAATAATATCCACTTTGCAATACCTTTCTTGTTGTCCGATTACCTGCGTGATGTCCCCCAACTTGGGATGTGTGACATGCTTCCAATACATTAGGCACCTCTACATGGGATATGCATCGCCGGATAACACCATCCACGCATTGTCAAAACAAATGTGGCTCATCCCAAAAGTAGTGTTTCACATCATGCATGAACTTCCTCTTTTGATGGAAAGATAAATTTACAGGTATGACATTACTCACCACAAAATTCGCAAAGTCGGCATACCATGGTAACTCTTCCATTATCGTGGCTAAGATCTCCTCATCAGGGAATGCATCATCAATCTCGATTTCAGGCTGCGCCATATGCTCGTTCTCAACTCTAGATAGATGGTCAGTCACTTGGTTCTCGCAACCCCTTCTATCTTTAACCTCGAAATCAAATTCTTGCAGTAGCAATACCCATCGAATTAGTCTTGGTTTTGCATCCTTCTTTGTCATTAAGTACCTCAGAGCTGCATGGTCTGTATGAACTATTACTTTGGTTCCCAACAAATAAGCACGAAACTTCTCAAACGCATACACAACCGCTAGGAGCTCTTGTTCTGTGACAGTGTAGTTCTTTTGGGCTTCGTTCAGGACCTTGATCGCATAGTAGATAGGATGAAATAACTTCTCCCTTTTCTGGCCAAGTACAGCACCTAACGCTACCCCACTAGCGTCACACATGACTTCAAACGGTAAAGACCAATCTGGTGCTACCATGATAGGAGCTTCAATTAGTTTTCCTTTGAGGCATTCAAATGCCTTCAAACAATCTTCATTGAGGTCAAACTTTGCATTTTTCTCCAGAAGTTTGCATAATGGACTAGCAATTTTTGAGAAATCTTTGATGAACCGCCGATAGAAACCTGCGTGCCCGAGGAAACTACGAACTCCCTTTATGGAAATTGGAGGTGGTAGCTTCTCGATAACTTCAATTTTAGCTCGATCAACCTCAATTCCTCTTTCGGAGATTTTATGTCCAAGAACAATACCTTCTTTAACCATAAAGTGGCACTTCTCCCAATTCAGCACTAGGTTGAATTCTACACATCTTTGCAACGCCATACTTAAATTTGATAAGCACGCTTCAAACGTCTCGCCAACCACTGAAAAATCATCCATGAATACTTCCAAAGTATCTTCGACCATATCAGATAAAATGGACATCATACAACGTTGAAAGGTGGCTGGTGCGTTACATAGCCCGAATGGCATACGTTTAAAGGCAAACATACCATATGGGCATGTAAACGTTGTTTTCTCTTGGTATTCGGGAGCAATACAAATTTGATTATAGCCTGAATAATCGTCTAAGAAACAAAACCATCCTTTCTCCGCTAATCGATCTAGCATTTGGTCCATAAATGGCATTGGAAAGTGATCTTTGAGTGTCCATGAATTCAGCTTGCGGTAGTCCATGCATACTCTTCATCCGGTGACGGGTCTGAGTGGAATAAGTTTATTCTTTTCATTCGCGACTACCTTCATGCCTCCTTTCTTGGGAACACATTGTACCGGGCTTACCCATGCACTGTCAGAGATTGGATACACAACCCCCATATCTAACCACTTGATAATTTCTTTCTTTACCACTTCTTGCATAGGTGGATTTAGACGCCTTTGATGCTCAATGGTGGGTGTGCAATTTTCTTCAAGCTGAATCTTGTGTGTACAAATCCCAGGTGGGATACCAATAATGTCAGCGATGGTCCAACCAATGGCTCTTATATACTTCTGTAGAATAGCAATGAGATCTGCAACTTGTTGCTCACCCAAATCTGCCGCCACAATGACTGGAAGTGTGTTTCAGCTTCCTAAGAATGCATACTTTAAATGACTAGGCAGCTCCTTCAATTCTAACGTGGGTGGATCTTCAATAGATGGCTTAGCTGGTGGTGTGGGTCGATTTTTCAGATCGAGGTCCAGCTTCTTAGGAGCGTGAGGATATGACCCTAATCCTGTCCGAGCACCAATAGTTTCTTCACAATTTTCAGCATCCTTACTCTCACCATTCATGAGCACAACCGCCAATGGGTCATCAATAATTTGCTCTTCTTCAAGTAATTCTTCCTCATCATCAAAGTAAACATCGGCCACCGAAAATACGTTCAGATCTTTGGGTTGCTTCATTGATTTGCACACATCAAAGCGAACTACTTTGTCATTTATTCAGAATGAAAGCTCATTTGCTCTCAAAACAATAAGCACACTTCCTATAGCAAGGAAAGGGCGCCCCAAGATTATGGGAACTTCTGAGTCTGCCTCACAATCCAGAATTATGAAGTCTGCCAGAAAGATAAATGAAGAAACCTTTACCAATACATCACATAGAATACCAACAGGTCATTTCACCGACCTATCCGCCATTATGAGCCTCATATTGGATGGAGTAGTATCACCTAACCCCAACTTTTTATAAATAGATAATGGCATCAAATTGATGCTGGCTCCTAAATCGCATAATGCTTTGGCAAAATTCAAAGATCCAACGGTGCAAGGAATAGTGAAAGCACCGGGGTCAGCCTTCTTCTGAACTAGTGATCGGGTAGCGATTGCGCTGCAGTGATGAACAGTATCCTTCAACTCATAGCTTGCTGCTCGCTTCTTTGTCAAAAGATCCTTCATAAATTTTGCATACTCAGGCATTTGTTCTAGTGCCTCTGCCAACGGAACATTAATGGTCAGCTGCTTTAACATATTCATGAATTTGCTGAACTTTGTATCATCCGCAATCTTCTTCAATCTTTGAGGAAAAGGTGGTGGTGGATAAGGAATTGTTTTCTCCACGGCTTTCTTCTCCTCTTGCTTCCATTTTTCAGCCTTTTCAGGCTGCAACATATGATTACGCTCAATCTACAGCTCTCGTAGGAGTGTAAAGCGGTCGTTAGCAAATATAGAACCCAACCTGGGTTGGGTATCGATCCCACAGGGAATAGCTTGGCCAACAAGTAAGCAAAATTACTAAACTTTTGGTGCAAGTCTCAAAAAAGGGGGGATTGTAATGTGTAACCAAAGTATTAAAGTAAAAAACTAAAAATAGCAAAGTAAACAGAAAGAATGTTTAGTATGTTGTAAAACAATGAGAATTGAAGCGTTGGAGTTATGTCCACCTCCTGAGTTATACGTCTCTATTGACTATGAGTGTGTAGAATTCCGACATGCATGTGCTTATAGAGAATTGTATTCGATGGTAAATTCAGGCGTCTTTCGACCTATTCGAGGATTATTTCACTTTAACTCTTTCGAGCTTAAAGCGTGTCTAACAGTACGAATTCTCCAAGAGGTTAATCCAGTTACGACACTAACTGTTTAATAGGGAATTTAGGATGGGACCCTACTACCTTGACATTATCTCTTTTCCAGACAAATAACCTTTCTTTTGAACAAGTTAAATGTTATACTGGCGTATTCTTGCGTTTGCAACCACAAATAATGTAAATTAAGATGAAGAGAATAATGTAATAAGCAGCATACGTGTCATGAACTCACAAACTCACAGCAATAGATAGTATCTCAGTTGGCTTCCATAACCCCAACAGAGAAGTTTAGTTACCCATGAATGTGATTGATTAATTTCGTGTAGCACAAGTGGTAGGCGTTTAGGCATGAATTCCTAGGCAAAGTAACGATTCTCTTGTTGCGGAAATTAAGAATAAATGAATAGAAGAAGAAAAATAGAATTAATGGAAGAATTCGGAACTGAGAAGTAGAATGTATCTCTCCACTAAGGGAGGAATGTAAGAAGATGTCTAGCATGATAGGGTATTTATAATACCCATATCCTAATCCTACTAAGCTAATGAAATACTTAACCAAATCCTACTAAGCTAATGAAATACTTAACCCAATTGTACTAGGTTAATGTATTATTATCCTAATCCAAATAAACTAATGAAATACTTAACCCAATTGTACTAGGTTAATGTATTATTATCCTAATCCAAATAAGTTAAGTCCCCAAAGTCTTCAGAAATGCTGTTTTAGCCCGGGACAGATTTTCCATGTATCAATTTTGGTCCTTTAGGCGTTCAAGCTCCCTTTCCTTCCTTCGTGAGCTTCCTTTGGCGTCAAGTAAGCCATAAAATGCTGATTTCTGCATCATTTATACCTGACACTTTGCTAATCATGTTCGTTAGCTCACTAACAGGAAAAAGGACTAAAAGTGCATGAAATATATAATTTGTTCTCAAAACATGGCACAAATATGGGCAAAATATATTGATATAGGCGTGTAATATTGCCTATCATCAACACCCCACACTTGAAGCGTTGTTCGTCCTCGAACAAAATATCATGTCCATCTAAACATCAACTTAGGGTTTTACAGCAACAACACAAAATATTCGTCAAGACAAGCACAACAATTACCAACAAAGAGTAGCTTTCCGATTATTAGTAGAAACAGTTTAGCCTCTAGCATAGACTCGTGATGGTGGTCAACTCGCATGCAAAAGTTAAGGTACAATGAATCATATACAACTACCCAAACTCATCAACCATGTGTGTCTCACAATATAGTACCCATAATCACTCGCAAGTATAGCATATTTTTCAAACATGGGTATCAAAACATCCTTGCTCTCGCTCTCACAAAGAATTCATATGTAGCAACTGCTGACCATAGGCTTGCCCTTAGTGTAATACTCCACTAAATGTCAGAATGCTAAGCTTAGGATCAAGTAGGTCTTTTGATGGTTGTAATGTAGGCAAAGGGACGGGTAGGACTATTTTGGCCAGAAATAGTGACTAAGTTCCTAAGCACTTTAATACATCACATTGTATCATTGACATTTTTTTCTTTCAACCTTTCTTTTTTCTTTTATTCTACCACCCTTGTTCTCCTCTTTTGTTTTTCAATTTTAAGCATAACTCACTTTTCAGCTTTCTTTTTCCTTTTTCGTTTCATAACATACCTCTTATGATAGCACTTTCTTTTTTATAACTCATTCAAGCACCACTACAATTTAGAGCATCATACTCACCCAATTTCCTCTTATTTCATCACATGACTTTTTCACTTTAAAGCACTTAGGATTTTGGATCAAATTATGGTCTTGAAAAAATGGATTAGGCTTACATACAAGGTTGTCAAAGAAATAGGCTAAAGGCTCAAAAGGGTTTAACTAGGATGATGTCCAAGGGTAGGTAAAACGAAGGTAAACATATGTAGGTTGCCAAAGAAATGCCTAAATCATCTCCTAAATTTACACTCCTTATTTTCGCTTTGCATACATACCAGGCAAGTTCTAGCATCAGCCACAAACATAGAATATACTATTAATCTCACACACACAAGGCACATGGTCGACTTTATTTGGAAGTAATATAGACTCTTGACCCAACAAGTGAAGGAATTGAACCACACAATATCACATAATGAGTCACAATTAGAGCCTAAACGTCTCAATAGTCATAATTGTAGCACATACTCTTGTTATAATCTCATGTTGCCTATTGGAATTATTTCATGCGAAGCTAAAAAAAAAATTATTCCTAAAAAAACTAAAAAAACGACACAAAAATAAAACAAAGCAAACAGAGTAAACAAACATAGATGTGATAGAGAAGTATAGAGAAGTATAGCATGCGATACCACCACCCCACACTTAAATGGGACACTGCCCTCAGTGGAAAATAAATACGAAGAACCTAGTCACTCGGACTCTTCCTCAATGTCGGGGGTCTTACCCCCTTCGTCGGAATCATCATAAGAGTCGTCGTCAGAGTTCTCCTCCTCGTCGGAGTCTGGCAAGCGTCAATCATCATTGGTCAGCACATCATCGTCTAGAGGTTCCTCAAAGTAAACGCCCACTCCACACATCTCCCGTGCATGCATATTCATTCAATAGTCGTGGTCCAGCTGTTGGAGCTTTTTAGCAGTTGGAACACGTCCACCACTCATCATAGTAAATCGTGTCATGCCATAAAGATGACGGAAGAAACTCTCATCACGAGCATATCTCTCCGTAGTAGTAAGGTTGACACCATGAGTTGTTTCAGCATCTTTGACCTTTGTGAGGTCAACCTTCTTCGAGTTAAGTGGGAGTTTGTGATCAGCTGGTTCCTCTTCGATATCCTCCTTTCGCAAGATTGCTGTCAACAGATTACCAAAAGTGAAGTGAGACCTTTTGTGGAGTCTGGCCTTCCGCATTGTAGAGCGAATAATTGCCCCAAAGCTAATAGGGACATTCGTCATCAAAGCATAGACCAAAAACACTCTATATCTTGATATTTTGGTGTATTGAGTCCCAGGAATCAGGCATGAGTTGACAATACGCAACCAGATTCGTGCTTCCCTATTCAATGGAGCATAGGGGAAGGTGTTGTGACGTTCGGTGTCTCGGTGTCTGCCCCACCTTGCCATGGATCTACTTCCACAAAGTGTGTGTCGTATTGTTCTATAAGGAGTCCTACTGTACAGCTCTTTGAATGGTGCTGGGTCGACCGAAGGTAAGCCAAGAAAGGAGTTGATCAAATCCGCGTTGAGCTGTAACACTTGGCTCCGAATCTTGACTTCGTTGCCTATGGTTTTCGGCGACCAGTTGGCATAGAATTCCCTTGTCAAATCGAGATTACATTCTCCCATGTCGCGGAAGATGAAATCCAGATTCAACGCCATTATTTTTGCCAACATACGCGGCTCCTTCTTCGCTAGGGTGTCCTTATTGATCAAGTCGATGTGAACATATTTTCTTTCCTTGTTGTTCTTGTACCATTCTTTGGCTTCCTCCTCAAGAACCCATTTTATTCCAAACATTCGACGGGGTAGTTACATGGAGGATGATTCTCCGTGGTCCTTGCGACCTCTCTTCTTGCCCTTTTGGGAAGTGGTAGCCTTATCTTGTCGCGCTTTAGGTGCCATTGTTCCTGAGACTTAAACAATATTCATGTTAGCATCAACTCAAAGGAAACAATCTATAAACAAGCCATCGGGGTACCACCCCACACTTAGGCTCGTTAATACAAAACAGTGAAGTGAATGTAGTCGATTACTTGAACTTCGTCGACATACGTTTTAGGAACTATATTCTGACAAGAAAATCAGTGATGCATCACTACTTGCAGCCATTGCACTGCTTTCATGTTAGGTATAACAACACTACTACATAGGGGTTACATCATGGTATAGTCATTTTCAACAATCACAACCTCCTAAGTCGGTAGGCAACTATAAGTCTTATCCCGATGAACGGGATAGTCTAACATGTAAGTATTCAAGTATCAAGCTTAAGCAATTTTCATAACCATAGCAATTCCGCAAATAGTATCAACATGTTTTTGTATCAACAATCTAAACACATTAACATCACCAATAATCCTTCAAGATGTAGCAATTCATAATAGACATAGTAACGTAGTACTTACGAGAAATAGATGAAGAATAAAAGAGTACTTACGTGATTGAAGCCTTTGGAGATGGTCTTGTGAATTGGAAGAGCAAAAAAGAAAAATTTTGAGATGACTTGGGTGGATGTGCGGCGCCTTTAGGTCAATTTCCAATGTGGTTATGTTTCAAGACTAAGTCCCCTTTATATGGGAAAAGAATGGGTCGGGTTTTGACCCGTTTACAAATGGTTTTGGAGACAGAAATGACCTTTATGCGGCGCATAGTGCTTTGCATAATCATAGTATAGGCGGCGCATAGTGTAGTGCATTTAGGGACATATGCGGTGCATAGTGTATAGCATTTAGGGACATATGCGCCGCATAGTGTGTGGCATTTGAGATACTGAGACCTAATGCTATATCATAGGCGGCGCATAGTGTATAGCACACTTAAGCATGGGCGGCGCCTATGTCTTTGCACACTAGATTCCGAGACCTTAGGTTATAGTATAGGTTTTGCATTGTTCGTGGCCTAGTTTTACCTAGGCCTAGCCTTCCTCGATGCCTATTTTGGCATGAGCAATGCTCAATCTATAGCCTTATGCATCCGTATTCCTAACTTACCACCTTTACCATACAATACGTCCAAATCGTCATTTGAAACCAAACTCCTCGTTGAATACTTCTCGCACCTATATTTGCTCAAAACCAATGAAAACGATTAGTACGATGGGTTGCCTCCCACCAAGCGCCTTAGTTTTAGTCGTGGCACGACTCTTATTTTTGGATTTTCTCTTATCAAAAGCAAAACAAGTACTAGAACAAAAGAAAGACAAAACGAGAAACGAAAAACGATAAAACAATAAAATGATGGGTTGCCTCCCATCTAGCGCCTTATTTATTGTCGTGGCTCGACATAGTTTCCTCGAGTACTTAGACTTCGTCAAGGTAAGTGATGGCCATATAATTCATTGAGTCAAGAGGACCGATATAAGGTTTAACACGTTGGCCATTCACTTTGAAGACAACACCATTATTGCCTTCCAATTTGACTACTCCAGACGAGTAGACTTGGATAACCTTGTATGGACCAGACCACTTAGACTTTAACTTACCTGGGAAGAGCTTCAATCTGGAGTTGAAGAGAAGTACCATATCACCCCTTTGGAAGTTTCGTCGAACAATCCGCTGATCATGATACTTTTTCATCCGCTCCTTGTATAGGTCTGATCTTTCATATGCATGGAGACGGAACTCATCTAATTCGTTCAGCTTCTCCAACCTCAGATTCTTAGCATCATCCCAATTCAAATTCAATTGCTTCAATGCCCACAATGCCTTTGCTCGAGCTCGATGGGTAAGTGACAAGCCTTCCCATAAACTAGTTGATAAGGAGACATGCCAATGGGTGTTTTGAATGCAGTCCTGTACGCCCATAGTGCATCAAAAAGCTTCCTAGACCAATCCTTCATATTCGCATTAACCGTCTTCGCAAGGATTTGCTTGATCTCGCGATTGGAAACTTCTACTTGTCCACTAGTTTGGGGATGATAAGGCGTAGCTACCTTATGTTGCTTGACACCATACTTGGCCAAAACTGATTTGAACAGCTTGTTGCAAAAGTGAGATCCTCCATCACTTATGATAGTACGAGGTACTCCAAAACAAGAGAAGATATTCTTCTTTAAGAACGATACAACACGCTTCCCTTCATTGTCGGCCATCGCTACAGCTTCCACCCATTTCGAAACATAATCTACAGCAACCAAGATGTACTTCATTCCAAATTCACGAATGGACCCATGAAATCAATACCCCACACATCAAAAAGTTCTACCTCAAGAATTTTGTACATGGGCATCTCATGGTGTTTCGATATAGCACCTTGGCGCTGGCATTGGTCGCACCTTCTAACATAGTTGTAGGCATCTCTAAATATCGAAGGCCAATAATAACCACTTTGCAACACCTTTCTTGCTGTCCGATTACCTGCATGATGTCCTCCAACTTGGGGAGTGTGGCATGCTTCCAAAATATTAGGCACCTTTACATGGGATATACATCGTCGAATAATACCATCCGCGCATTGTCAAAACAAATATGGCTCATCCCAATAGTAGTGTTGTACGTCATGCATAAACTTCCTCCTTTGGTGGTAAGATAAATTGGCAGGTATCACATTACTCACCACGAAATTTGCAAAATCGGCATACCATGGTAATTTTTCCATTGTCGGCGCTAATATCTCCTCGTCAGGAAATGCATCATCAATCTGAATTTCAGGTTGCGCCTCATGCTCATTCTCGAGTCTTGATAGGTGATCAGCCACTTGGTTCTCGTAACCTCTTCTATCTTTGACCTCGAAATCGAACTCTTGCAGCAGCAACACCCATCGAATCAACCTTGGTTTCGCATCCTTCTTTGTCATGGGATACCTAAGAGCTGCATGGTCTATATGAATGATAACCTTAGTTCCCAATAGATAGGCACGAAACTTCTCAAACATATACACAATCGCTAGTAGCTCTTGTTCTGTCATAGTGTAGTTCCGTTGGGCTTCATTAAGGACCTTACTTGCATAGTAGATAGGATGAAATAATTTCTCCTTTCTCTGTCCAAGAACAGCACCAACGGCTATACCACTAGCATCACACATGACTTCGAACGGGAGAGACCAATCTGGTGCTACCATGATAGGGGCTTCAATGAGTTTTGCTTTGACGCATTCGAATGCCTTTAAGCAATCTTCATTAAAGTCAAACTTTGCATCTTTCTCCAATAGTTTGCACAATGGACTAGCAATTTTGGAGAAGTCTTTAATGAACCGACGATAGAAACCTTCATGGCCGAGAAAACTACGAACTCCTTTCACCAAAATTGGAGGCGGTAGCTTCTCAATAACCTCTATTTTTGCTCGATCAACCTCTATTCCTCTTTCGGAGATTTTTTGCCCAAGAACGATTTCTTCTTTTACCATGAAGTGGCACTTCTCCCAATTTAGCATAAGGTTGAATTCTACACATCTTTGCAACGCCATGCTTAGGTTTGCCAAGCACGCCTCAAAAGACTCACCAACAACTGAAAAATCATCCATGTATACCTCCAAAGTGTCTTCAACCATCTCAGAAAAAATAGACATCATACAGCGTTGAAAGGTGGCTGGTGCGTTACATAACCCGAATGGCATACGTTTGAAGGAAAACGTACCATATGGGCATGTAAACGTTGTCTTCTCTTGGTCTTCGGGGGCAATACAAATCTGATTGTATCCTGAATAATCATCCAAGAAACATAACCACCCTTTCCCCGCTAATCAATCTAGCATTTGGTCCATGAATGGCATTGGGAAGTGATCTTTGAGTGTCCAAGAATTCAGCTTTCGGTAGTCCATGTATACTCTCCATCCAGTGACGGGTCTGAGTGGAATAAGCTCATTCTTAGCATTCGTGACCACAGTCATGCCTCCTTTCTTGGGAACACATTGTACCGGGCTTACCAATGTACTATCAGAGATTGGATAGACAACTCCTGCGTCTAACCACTTGATAATTTCTTTCTTCACCACTTCTTGCATAGGTGGGTTTAGACGTCTTTGATGCTCAATGGTGGGTGTGCAATTTTCTTGAAGCTGAATTTTATGTGTACAAATCCCTGGTGGAATACCAATAATATCCGCAATGGTCCATCCAATGGCTCGTATATACTTGCGTAGAATAACAATAAGAGCTGCAACTTGTTGCTCACCCAAATCGGCTGCCACAATGACTGGAAGTGTGTTTCTGCTTCCTAAGAATGCGTACTTTAAATGACTTGGCAGCTCCTTCAATTCTAACGTGGGTGGCTCTTCAATAGATGGCTTAGCTGGTGCTGTGGGTCGATTCTTGAGATCAAGGTCCAGCTTCTTGGGAGCATAGTGATATGTCCCTAATCCCGATAGAGCACAAATAGCTTCTTCACAATTTTCAGCATCCTTATTCTCTCCATTCATAAGCACAACCTCCAAAGGGTCATCAATAATTTATTCTTCTTCAAGTAATTCTTTCTCATCATCAAAGAAAACATCAGCCACCAAAAATACACTTAGATCTTTGGGTTGCTTCATTGATTTGCACACATCAAAGCGAACCACTTCATCATTTATTCGGAATGAAAGCTCATTAGCTCTCAAATCAATAAGCACACTTCCTGTAGCAAGGAAAGGGCACCCCAAGATTATGGTAACTTCTGAGTCTGCTTCACAATCCAAAATAACAAAGTCTTCCGGAAAGATAAATGAAGAAACCTTCACCAATACGTCAAATAGAATACCAACAGGTCATTTTACCGACCTATCCGCCATGACGAGCCTCGTATTGGTTGGAGTAGGATCACCCAACCCCAACTTCTTGTAGATTGATAATGGCATCAAATTAATGCTGGCTCCTAAGTCATATAATGCTTTGGCAATATTCAAAGATCCAACAGTGCAAGGAATAGTGAAAGCTCCGGGGTCGGCCTTCTTCTGAACTATCGATCGGGTAGCAATTGCACTACAATGATGCACATCTTCTTTCAACTCATAACTTGCTGCCAACTTCTTAGTCAAAAGATCCTTCATAAATTTCGCATACCCAGGCATTTGTTCAAGTGCCTCTACCAATGAAACATTAATGGTCAGCTGCTTTAACATAGCCATGAATTTGCTGAACTTTGTGTCATCCGCCACCTTCTTCAATCTTTGGGGAAAAGCTGGTGGTGGGTATGGAAGTGTTCTCTCCACGGTGTTCTTCTCCTCTTGCTTCCATTTTTCAGATTTTTCAGGTTGCACAGCACTGGGTGAGGCGTCCTTGTCATCAGGAGTAGGTGCTGCGGCATCTTCTCCTTTTGCGTTGTCATCCATGCCCGCAACTTCGTCAACCACTTGCTTGCCTTTTGCTGAAGTTTCCAGCACCTTACCACTTCTGGTAGTGATGGCCATGGATGACCCATCATTCCTTTGGTTTTGCACAGTATCGATAGGTAAGGTGCCAGCCTTTCTTTGATTGAGTGCTGCTGAAAGTTGGCTCAATTGCTGCTCTATTTGCTTGATTGAAGTGGAATGAGAATCAACAAATTGTTTCATGGAGTACAAATCATTAATTACCTCTATAACTCCCGCGCTCGTTGCTTCCACTCCTTTCAATAATTTAGCCATCATGTCTTCCATACTTCCAGAATTAGATGTGGTGGTGTCACGTCTACCAGGGGGAACGTACAAACCACTCTTTTCATTCTTGTTCTTCCAACTACCTTGGTCCTTGGATTTATCATAATAGTTCCGACCTTGGTTTCCTTGGGTATTCCCGCGGAAACCCCCCTGATTGTTCAAGTAGTTGGCCTCCTCTTTCGAATCAGATTCGTCTTTTCCTTTTGACGCAATAGCTTTCACTTTTTCGGTCTTCCCTAATAATAGATGCTTTGTAAGAAGATCCATTTGAGTTTTCATGTGCTCCATATCCTGATCACGTTCTTCTTCTCTTCTTCTTTGGTCTGCAGTCATGCCAATAGACAAAGTGGGGATTGCTACCTCAGAATCCCTGGTATGCCAAGCTCTACTTTGTTTCGTCATACGATCCAGCATATTGCTTGCTTGACCAAAGGTGAGGTCCATAAAAGATCCTCCAGTTGCGTTATCCACCACTGGTTTAGTTATTGAATTCAAGGCTCTATATAATATCTCCATTAGGTGAACATTGGTCATATGATGGTTTGGGCATCTCGCTAGCTTTGTCTTGAACCTCTCCCATGTTTCATGAAAAGCTTCAGTGGGAAGCTGACAGAAGTTGCTGATTTCATCTCTCAATTGTGCTCTTTTGGATGGTGGAAAGAATCTTTCTAGGAAAGCGTCTCTCAATTGCCTCCAATTTGTAATAGAATCAGGAGTCAGCCCATTCAACCATAGAGTTGTCTCCCCAGACAGAGACAATGGAAATAAGCGCAGCCGAATTGCATTTTGTCCAACGCCTGGATTGTCGAATGACTTGCATATAGAAATAAAGTTGATGAGATGCATATTCGAATCATCGCCTGCTAGTCCACCAAATAATCCCTTGAGTTGCAATAACTGAATCATGATGCTTGTGATGTTGAACTTGGCTCCGGGCGCTAATGGTGGTGGAATTATGGCTCCAGTGGCTCCGGCACCATCAAGATCATCATCATCGTCGTCGAAAGCTGGCTGCATAGGTTGGCGATCATACCTAAACCGTGCTTGTCGACCTCTTCTGTTGACAGGTGTTATAATTTTAGCATCACGCCTAGGGTTTAGTAACTCGTCATCACCTAAATCCTCATCGTCGGGATTTGTTGCTCGTGCAGGGTTATCAATGTTCTGCTGTTGAACCTGGGCTGCGGCAAGGGCAGCCAGTCTTGCTTGTTCCTGTTGAGCATCCATCCTTTCGATTTCTGCTTGTGCTTCCATTCTTCCTATGCGTTGTGGTTCAGGATTGATAGGTAATAACGGTTGACCAGAACTTCTAGTATGGGGCATGCACTAAATAAAAACCTGCAGTAAACAAAGACAAAAACTGAAAGTAAAAGTACGAGAATCATTGACCAAAGGGTCTAGTAATTATCACAAACTTAATTGACACTCGTATTCCCCGGCAACGGCGCCAATTTTTGATAACGCTCAATATACAGCTCTCGTAGGAGTGTAAAGCGGTCGTTAGCAAATATAGAACCCAACCTGGGTTGGGTATCGATCCCACAGGGAATAGCTTGGCCAACAAGTAAGCAAAATTACTAAACTTTTGGTGCAAGTCTCAAAAAAGGGGGGATTGTAATGTGTAACCAAAGTATTAAAGTAAAAAACTAAAAATAGCAAAGTAAACAGAAAGAATGTTTAGTATGTTGTAAAACAATGAGAATTGAAGCATTGGGGTTATGTCCACCTCCTGAGTTATACGTCTCTATTGACTATGAGTGTGTAGAATTCCGACATGCATGTGCTTATAGAGAATTGTATTCGATAGTAAATCCAGGCGTCTTTCGACCTATTCAAGGATTATTTCACTTTAACTCTTTCGAGCTTAAAGCGTGTCTAACGGTACGAATTCTCCAAGATGTTAATCCAGTTACGGCACTAACTATTTAATAGGGAATTTAGGATGGGACCCTACTACCTTGACATTATCTCTTTTCCAGACAAATAACCTTTCTTTCGAACAAGTTAAATGTTATACTGGCGTATTCTTGCGTTTGCAACCACAAAGAATGTAAATTAAGATGAAGAGAATAATGATATAAGCAGCATACGTGTCATGAACTCACAAACTCACAGCAATAGATAGTATCTCAGTTGGCTTCCATAACCCCAACAGAGAAGTTTAGTTACCCATGAATGCGAAGGAGATCACGATTGACATTGTTGTTATACCACAAGATTGATTAATTTCGTGTAGCACAAGTGGTAGGCGTTTAAACATGAATTCCTAGGCAAAGTAACGATTCTCTTGTTGCGGAAATTAAGAATAAATGAATAGAAGAAGAAAAATAGAATTAATGGAAGAATTCGGAATTGAGAAGTAGAATGTATCTCTCCACTAAGGGAGGAATGTAAGAAGATGTCTAGCATGATAGGGTATTTATAATACTCATATCCTAATCCTACTAAGCTAATGAAATACTTAACCAAATCCTACTAAGCTAATGAAATACTTAACCCAATGGTACTAGGTTAATGTATTATTATCCTAATCCAAATAAACTAATGAAATACTTAACCCAATTGTACTAGGTTAATGTATTATTATCCTAATCCAAATAAGTTAAGTCCCCAAAGTCTTCAGAAATGCTGTTTTAGCCCGGGACAGATTTTCCATGTATCAATTTTGGTCCTTTAGGCGTTCAAGCTCCCTTTCCTTCCTTCGTGAGCTTCCTTTGGCGTCAAGTAAGCCATAAAATGCTGATTTCTGCATCATTTATGCCTGAAACTTTGCTAATCATGTTCGTTAGCTCACTAACAGGAAAAAGGACTAAAAGTGCATGAAATATATAATTTGTTCTCAAAACATGGCACAAATATGGGCAAAATATATTGATATAGGCGCGTAATATCGCCTATCATCAACATACTCTGTGTGACGTCATGGACGTCGTGGGTGGTTTCTATAGCAGCTTCTCCTTTTGC
Organism: Capsicum baccatum var. pendulum; assembly: GCA_030864225.1. Classification (NCBI taxonomy): domain Eukaryota; kingdom Viridiplantae; phylum Streptophyta; class Magnoliopsida; order Solanales; family Solanaceae; genus Capsicum; species Capsicum baccatum. The sequence continues at coordinate 235,081,722 of CM061556.1, read as the reverse complement.
CTTATCATCGATGTCTGCTGCCTCGTCAACCACTTGGTTGCCTTTGGATGAAGTTTCCAGCACCTTACCACTTCGGGTAGTAATAGCCATGCATGATCCGTCATTCCTTGGATTTTGCACAGTGTCGCTAGGTAAGGTGTCAGCCTTTCTTTGATTGAGTGCTGCTGAAAGTTGGCTCAATTGCTGCTCTATTTGCTTGATTGAAGTGGAATGTGAGTCAACCAGTTGGTTTATTGAGGACAAATCATTTATTACCTCCGTTACTCCCGCGCTGGTTGCTTCCACTCCTTTCTACAGTTTAGCCATCATATCTTCCATGCTTCCGGAACCAGATGTGGTGGTGTCACATCTTCCTGGGGGAACGTATAAACCACTCTTGTCATTCTTGTTCTTCCAATTACCTTGGTCCTTGTTTCTAGATTTATCATAATAGTTCCGACCTTGATTTCCTTGGGTATTACCTCGAAAACCCCCTGATTGTTTAAGTAGTTGGCCTCTTCTTCCGAATAAGATTCGTCTCTTCCTTTTGACGCAACAGCTTTGACTTTTTCGGTCTTCCCTGATAATAGATGTTTTTTAAGAAGATCCATTTGTGTTTTCAGGTGCGCCTTATCTTGATCACGTTCTTCTTCTCTTCTCCTTTGGTCTACAGTCATGCCAATAGATATAGTAGGGCTTGCTACCTCAGAATCCCTGATATGCCAAGCTCTACTTTGCTTCGTCATCCGATCTAGCATATTGCTTGCCTGTCCAAAGGTGAGGTCCATAAATGATCCTCCAGCCGCATTATCCACCACTGGTTTAGTTATTGAGTTCAAGGTTCTGTATAGTATCTCCATTAGGTGGACATTGGTCATGTGATGGTTTGGGCACCTCATAATCTTTGTCTTGAACCTCTCCCATGTTTCATGAAGAGCTTCGGTTGGAAGCTGCCGAAAGTTGTTGATTTCATCTCTTAATTGTGCTCTTTTGGATGGCAGAAGGAATCTTTCTAGGAAAGCGTCTCTCAATTGCCTCCAATTTGTAATAGAATCAGGAGTCAGCCCATTCAACCATAGAGTTGCCTCCCCAGACAGAGACAATGGAAATAGGCATAATCGAATTGCATTCTGACCAACGCCAGGATTCTCAAACGACTTGCATGTAGAAATAAAGTTGATGAGATGCATATTCGGATCATCGCCTGCTAGTCCACCAAATAATCCCTTGAGTTTCAATAACTGAATCATGGTTCTTGTGATGTTGAACTTGGCTCCGGGTGCCAATGGTGGACGAATAATGGCTCCTGTGGCTCCGGATCCATCAAGATCATCATCATCATCGTCGAAAGCTGGTTGTACAGGTCGGCGTTCATGCCTAAACCTTGCTTGACAATCTCTTCTGTTGGCAGGTGTTACGATCTCAGCAGCATGCCTAGGGTTTAGTAACTCGCCATCACCTAGGTCCTCGTCGTCAAGATTTATTGCTCGCCCAGGGTTATCAATATTCTGTTGATACACTTGAGCGGTGGCTAGAGCAGCTAGTCTGGCCTGTTCCTGTTGAGCAGCCATCCTTTCAATTTCGTGTTGTGCCTCCATTCTGCCAATACGTTGTGGTTCAGGATTGATAGGTAATAACGGTTGACCGAAACTTCAAGTATGGGGCATGCACTGAATAAAAACCTGTAGAGAACAAAAACAAAAACTAAAAGTAAAAGTACGAGAATCTTTGACCAAAGGGTCTAGTAATTATCACAAACTTAATTGACACTCGTATTCCCCAGAAACGGCGCCAATTTTTGGTTAACGTTTCTCTTGTTGCGGAAATTAAGAATTGAAAGTAGAAGAAAATAAGAATTGAAAGTGTTGAAAAGATTAAAATTTTTCGGATAGTAGAGGAATGAATTAGAAGTAGAATGAATTAAAAATCTCTAGCAAAATAGGGTATTTATAACACCCATATCCTATTCCTACTAAGCTAATGCATTACTTAACCCAATCCTACTAGGTTAATGTATCATTATCCTAATCCTACTAAGCTACTGCTAGTCCCCAAAGTCTTCAGAATTGTTGTTTTTGCCCGGGACAGATTTTCCATGCGCCACTTTTGGTCCTTGGCGTGTAAGATCCCCCTTCCTTCTTTCGTGAAGCTTTCTTTGGCGTCAAGTTATCCATAAAATGCTGAAATTTGCATCATTTATACCTGAAAAGTTGCTAATCACGTTTGTTAGCTCACTTACAGGAAAAAGGACTAAAAGTGCATGAATTATATAATTTGTCCTCAAAACTTAGCTAAAATATGGGTAAAATATAGTACTTTAGGCGTGTAAAGTCGCCTATCATCACATAGACACGAGCTTTAGAGCATCAGTGGATTCCAGATATCAGCAGTCAGAGTTAGCAGTAAGTTCTCATCCTTTGAGGAAATGATTAGTTCTCTATTATATCATTAATTATTTTATTAGTTGGAGTTAGTTGGGGACATGTCCCATCAACTCCTTACTCAGACAGTTCAGTCAATTAGAGGCTTTCCAGACTATTATGTTCAGATAGTTATTCCAGTTATTTTGGGTATTTCATACCCCATTTAGATGTTACTTTTTACTTCAATTATGTGAACCTTATGGACTTTCAGTTCCTGTTTCTGTATTATTCTGTATAATATGCAGTATCCAGGTACAGATATCAGTCATGGGTTAGCTTGTGGTCCTTCGGGGTCATGAGCACTGTGTAGAATTTGGGGTACCAGATTTGTGGCATTATAGGACTAGAGCTAGACACTTTTCTAGACACTGCAACTAGAAAGCATGGCCTAAATGAAGATCCACAAAGATACAGGACGAGAACTCTAAGGAACCAGCTGGGTGAGCATTGATGTGGTAAGATAGTCGTTCAAGCTTAAAACCTGAACCAATAGCTCCAAAAGTAAAAATAAGGGAAGACAAGGCATCAATTTCTGAAGTCTAACTTCCATCCATGCCTTCTACTTATGGTTCTGATTAGGTCATTGGAACTAGAAACAAAAAGATCTAAAGTTGGGTGGAAATCCCATGCCTTCTTGTTTCCACTGCTTTTGTCCAGACTAGAGACATAAAAGGAGGCATGGGATGCAAGTTTAACTTAAGAAACTGCCACTTTGTCTTGATCCCTTATCTATGCATCTGGAGTTATTGGTTCAGGTTTCGTTCCTACCTGACAATCTTACCACTATCGGTGCTCGTAAAGTTACAACCTTTGAGTTCTGGTCTTACATTTTTTGGGGCCACGCTAGCTAGTTACTGACCCCTAACAAAGTGTATAGCTAGTTAAGAGGTGGACTTCCAGGTGCCCAAAATCTTTGGTCGACCTTTCCTTATAACAAAAAGTATGCTGATTAATTTGAGAACGAATGAGCTCTTATTCAGGATGAACGATGAAGTGGTATAATTTGATATGGTCAAATCAATGAAGCGTCATGAAGAGATGAGTGTTTTCTCAGTATTTGATATGTATTATGAGGACGAATAGGAGGTACCCATAGATGAGCAACTTGTTATCGAACCTTTAGCCCCGGTCATGATGAATTATGATAGTGAAGTCAATATGGAGTATGAAGAGACCGTTTGTTCCTTGACAAGCATGGGTTCATATCCTTATGCTCCTAAAACTCTAGACCTTAACCTGGCTAATGGACCAACGCCACCAGCCAAGCCATCTATTGAGAAGCCTTCGATGTTGGAATAAAAGGAATTGTATGGGCACCTACCGTACGTGTTTTTAGGTAATGGGAACACGCTACTTATTAATATTGCAGCTGATTTGAGGGAACAACAGGTTAATGCACTTATCTCAGTACTTAAGAGACACAAGAGAGCTATAGGGTAGACCATTGCAGATATTATTGGCATTCCCCCAGAAAGTTGCACGGATAAAATTCAGCTTGAGGAGTATTGTATTCCAACCATAGAGCATAATATCCATCTTAATCCACCAATGTAAGAGATTAAGAAGTATATTATTAAGTGGTTGGATGCAGGAGTGGTTTACCCTATTTCTGACAACAAGTGGGTGAGCCCAGTTCAATGCATACCCAAAAAAAAGGGGTATGATGGTGGTTTCTAATAAAAATAATGGGTTGATTCTGCTCAGGCCTGTAACTGGGTGGAGAGTTTCCATGGACTACCGCAAGTTAAATTCTGGACTCAGAAAGACCACTTTCCGATGCCCTTTAGGGACCAAATGCTTGATCGATTAACTGGCAGGGATGGTATTACTTTTTGGATGGTTATTCTGGATACAACAAAATATGTATTGCTCCTGCAGATCGGGAGAAAATGACGTTCACATGCCTATATGGCACCTTTGTATTTAAAAGGATGCCATTTGGGCTATGTAATGCACCCAACACTTTTCAACGGTGTATGAAGTCTATCTTCTCTGACATGGTGGAGGACACCATAGAGGTATTCATGGATGATTTCTCTATGGTGGGTGATTCATTTGAGATGTGTTTCACAAATTTGAATGTAGCCTTGTAAAGATGTGTTGAATTTAATTTGGTGCTTAACTAGGAAAAATGCCATTTCATAGTCAAGGAGGGCATCGTTCTCGGCCATAAAATTTCCAAAAAGGGGATAGAAGTTGATCGACAAAAGGTGAAAGTTATTGAGAAACTACCACCTCCGATTTCAGTAAAAAGAGTGTGAAGTTTTCTTAGACATGCTGGCTTTTATCGAAGATTTATAAAAGACTTCTAAAAAATTACAAATCCACTTTGCAAGCTTTTGGAGAAGGAGGTGTAATTTTCCTTCGATAATGAGTGCTTAAAGGCATTTGCATGCCTTAAAAAGAAGTTGATTGAGGACCCTATTGTTATTTTACCTGACTAGACAAAACCATTTAAGATAATGTATGATGCAAGTGGTGTGGCCTTTGGAGCTGTATTGGAGCAAAAGAGGGACAAACTATTCTATCTGATATATTACACCAACAAAGCACTAAATGGAGTGCAAAAGAATTAAACTATCACTGAACAGGAACTTTTTGCTGTAGTGTATGCTTTCAAGAAGTTCAGAACTTATCTGCTTGGGACCAAAATAGTGGTCCACACCGACCATGCTGCCGTAAGATAGTTGATGGCTAAGAAGGATGCGAAACTAAGGTTGATCATATGGGTATTGCTGCTACAAGAATTTGACTTTGAGGTCAAGGATAGAAAAGATTGTGAAAACCAGGTTGCAGATCATCTGTCTAGAATAGAAGGTGAATAGGAAAGTAGTGATAAAATAAAGATAAATGATGTATTCCCTGATGAGGAGATTCTGGTTGTTGCTATGGAAAAATTGCCTTGGTATGCAGATTATGCAAATTATGCTGTGAGTGAGGTCATCCCAGAAAACCTTTCTTTCCATCAAAGGAAGAAGTTCCGGCATGATTGACGCATTACTTTTGGGATGACCCATATCTTTTTCAAAGATGTGTAGACAATATTATAAGTAGATGCGTACCAAAAGTGGATGTATTATGCATATTGGAAGCATGTCATGCTTCCACGGTCGGGGTTCACCGCTCAGGTGACCGAATAGCTAGGAAGGTATTTCAGAGTGGCTATTATTAGCCAACATTGTTCAAGGATGACCACAAGTTTGTGCTAAAATGTGACCGATGCCAGAGGCAGGGGTCAATCTCTAAAAGACATGAGATGCCCTTGACTAAGATGCTTTAAGTAGAATTATTTGATGTATGGGGTATTGATTTCATGGGTCCTTTTGTGAGCTCATACGGGATAAAGTATATTTTAGTTGTTGTTGACTACGTCTCGAAATAGGTCAAAGCTGTAGAATTGTCTGATAATGAAGGGAAGAGGGTTTTTACTTTTCTCAAAAAGAATACCTTCTCTCGCTTTGGAGTAACACATACTATCATAAGCGATGGAAGATCTTATTTTTGTAACAAAATGTTTTGAGCAACTTTGGCAAAATATAGGGTGAAACAGCACAGAGTGGCTACTCCATACCATGCACAAACCAGTAGGCAGGTAGAGGTATCAAATCATAAGATTAAAGCCATCCTAGCCAAAACGGTGAATGCTAGACGAAAAGATTGGTCTCGAAAGCTCGATGATGCCTTGTGGGCACATCGGACTACTTTCAAGACACCCATTGGTATGTCACCATTTCAGCTGGTCTATGGAAAAGCTTTCCACCTACCAATAGAGATGGATCACAAGGCCTTATGGGCACTCAAAAGGTTAAATCTGACTTGGAAGGAAGCAACAGACCTGCGACTGGGGCAATTGAATGAGATGGATGTATTCCATCTCAGGGCCTATGAACGAACAGATCCGTATAAAGAAAAGATAAAAAAGAACCATGATTGGAGAATAGAGAAATGAGAATTCCAAAAAGGTGACTTGGTGTTTCTGTTCAATTCCAGACTCAAATTGTTCCTAAGTAAGCTGAAATGTTAGTGGTCAGGCCCTTTCAAAGTTAGTCAAGTCAACTCATCTAGAGTAGTGGAACTCAAAAATGAAGACGGCAGTACCTTCAAGGTAAATGGGCAACGTGTCAAGCTTTACATTGAACCAAAAGAATCAGTAAAAAGTATTACCATGATCTGTCTCAATGAAGTCTGAAGTAATCGAGATACCTGAGTCATGCCGCAACGTTAAATTAGGCGTTGCATGGGAGGCAACCCATGACACTCAAGATTGATCCATTCCAGGTATACTCTAACCCTTCATTTAATTTTACTTTGATTTTGAGTTAAGGGTGTAGGGTAGTCTGTTATTGTAACATATTTTGTGGTAACTAGGAGAAATATAAGTACAGGAAGCAGTTGACATGTTTTTGATTAATTTTTAAACACCTCTCTAATATTTTGTTTGCAAAGACTGTGTGAATTATATTTACTTTTGACCATTGTGAATCTTGTTGTGGCATTAGTTCTAGCTGCTTGATGATCATTGTTGAACAATTGCATGAACTAGCGTGCCATGTGTGTGTGAGAAACTACTTAATTCCCTCTGTATGTTAAAGCCATAACTTGCCTGGTTAGTCTTACCATGGTTAAATGATAGGGGTTAGGAAAAGATCATAGGTCGTTTTGTTGTTTAACCTATTTTTATCCTAAATAGCCTACCCTATGTACATTATATCCCTTGATCCCTATTTTGAGCCTAATTAGCCTATTTCTTCCTTATGACTCTTTCACTTTCCTATTTATACCATAATAAACCTGTTTGGCCCTGGTCCTCCTTAGACACTGTGTACCTTGACCTAGGCAAACAGCCTAACTTGAGGGTGGCTATCATAGAGGTGCATAGTATAAGATGAGTATGAAGAAGGGTAGAATAAAGAAAAAAAAGAATAATCGTTGGGTGCTATTCTAAAAAAAAGGCACCCAACTTGAACATGTGCGATCAATGGAAAAGAAAACAAAAAAGAGATGAATAAGTGAGCCCCAAGAGAGTAGTGTCGAAGAGGCATAGTCATTTTAAATGACCTCGAATATCATACTAGCCCCAGCCTATATTATAAGCCTAAAAGAAGTCCTATAGTGATCCTAGTTGGCCTATCTGAAGGTCTTGATAATGAAAATAAGGAAAGCCTATGGTACTTGTCATACACTGCTTGGAACTTCATTTTGAGAGTGAGAGTCTTTTAATGATCACCACGTTTACATTTTTGGTTTATTATATGCGAGGAGGGGGATTTCTTTGTTGTGAGTGCACAATGGTATTGTTGCTAGCTACTTCCTTGTTTAGATAGTGCAACAATGGTATATGAATGGTTTTTGTGGCTAAGATTGATGTCATCACTTGATTCCTTTGTATTATATTATTGTTCTTCAATGATATACACAGTTGATTTTAATTGGATTGACCTTGGAGGTGGTAACTATGTTTTGAGCTTACAAAAGAAAATTGGTTGCTGAATATGCTATGTATTCTCTTTGTTGTGTTGAGATTCTTGAAGACAAGTAATTGTTTTAAGTTGAGGGTGCTGATGTGTGAGAAATTGCCAACATATTTTAGACGTTTAACCATGAATAATTCCTAAGTCTTAATCAAATTTATCGTTTTTGATTTGTTTATGTCTAATTTTATTGTTTAAGCTAATGGGATAGAGAACCAACAAGAATGGAAGCAAAGAAGTTAAAATCTAGAGGAATCTAAAAAGAAGTGTGGCTGACGATCTATGATAAGTCATCAACCCTGTGATAGCTGTCACAGTTATTGTCAGACTTAACCAGAGATTCGGCATGAGTTAAAGTTGTGATGACACTTTGTGATAAGGCGTCGGAATGGTGATAAGGTGCCAGGAGCGTCGTCGGCCTTAAACAGAAGATGGAAGTTGAAGACAATTTTATGACGACATCCATAACACATCATCAAGCTGGTGATAAGGCGTCAGGAGCATCGTTATCCTTAAACAGAAGATGGAAGTTGAAGATAGTTTTGTGAAGACATCCATGACACATCGTCAGGCTAGTGATAAGGCATCATCGTAGTCATCAGCCTTAGGCAGCAAAATCCAAAAGTGCAGAGGAGCTGACGACATCCAAGATAAGTCGTCATACTCGTGATAATCCATCACAAACGTCGTCTTCTATTCCAAGGAAAAGCTGTAACTTTGATTTTATTTCCTTAATTAGGTTAAACTATTTAAAGCCTTGTTTTAGGGTTTTCAACAATAATTATTATTTTTGGACTCATCTTTATTCGAAAAACATATGATATTTCTCTCTCACTAGTTAAAATATTTTGGGAGTTTTGTACCGTAGTTCAATTAAAGTTATACTTCTTGATTTTCATCATCACTGTAAGTTAATCTTCTCACTTATGAATTCAATTCGTGTACTTTTTCCTTGCATCATGAGTAACTAAACTCCATTAACCTGAATTATGGGATCTAGGGTTAGGTATGACATGTGCTAAACACTCAAGATCTAATAGGTGTTAGGATTTCTTGATAATTCTGAGGTTTTAATTAACGGTTGTTGGTTGCAAATAGTAGACACACCTAGTTTTATTTGCTTGATAAAGAAATCATATACAGTTGGAAGTGAATTCTCAACAGGGACTCAGAAATACTTCATTTAATAATCAGAGCTGTAACAAGGTTGGTTAACCTGACCTGAGCTAAAATCTGGACAGTGAACCAAAATTCCCTAAGTCCGAGAGGAATAGGAAATTAGACGCTTAAATAGGTCGAGAGACATTTGATCATATCATCGATAAAGATAGATTGTTATCCTAACCACCATGAGAATCCTGAGTCACCTCTAGTATCTGTTATGTAACGTAAGCCTTAGTGAACATAATTCTAGTTATTTCTTTAAATCTTGGTTACAAACATCAAAATTAAAGAGATAAACAATCATTTGTGAAACTTAAACCCCCATTTCAGGAAACGTTAAACTATCAGTGAATTAAATCGCAAACGACTTGAGTTCACACCATATTCACTGTGGGATTCAACCCCAACCTAGTTGGGTTTTATATTGACAACAATCACTTACAGCCATTCAAGAGTGTAGTTTGAGCGTTATCTATATTCATTCTATTAATTCAGTTATTGTTCATGTATATGAACCCTTGCATATTAGCCTACCTCACTTAGCATACCAGTACATTCAAAGTACTGACATATACCTTTTCTTTTGTGCTATGATGTTTTATATCATAGGTTCAGACGCGGTTCCGACGCACAAGCTCCTAACCGAACTTATTAGCCCAAACTATCAGCAGCAGACCTAGTTGTGAGTCCTCATAGTTCGAGGACAAAGTTATCATATCATTTCATTTTTTTAGTATTTAGTTTATTTCAGTAGTCGAAATTAGTTGGGGACTTTTCCCATCAACTCCATATTTAGACAGATAAAGACTTTCAGACTAGACTTTTAGACAGTATTCAATTGTACAAATTATTATTATTGTTGTTATTCTTTATCAGTTTTTTTGGTTTTGAACCTTATGGAATTTTAGCCTATTTTGTTGCATTTATTACAATATTGTTACTAAGTGCTCACAGCAGATATCAGTCATGGGTTAGCTTGTGGTCCTTCGGGGTCATAAGCACCGTATGGAATCCAGGGTGCAGACTCGGGGCATTAATAACTTGGTATAAGAACCTAAGGTTCAACAAAGTCCTAGGAAGTCTGAAATCCACGTCTAGAAGAGTCTTTTGCTTGGGTGTGTAGTGTGCCACACTTATGGACAAGAGAATATGAGGCATTTTTAGGAAAAGTTTTCCTTCTTTCAGTATTCATATCATGCAAGTGATCATGAACTCAAGTTATAATCTCACTCTAATCCTTTTCTTACTTTGTTTATAGAATATACCTTCCAAAAAGAATAATAGAAGGAGAATAGGAAATCAGCGGCACCTTCGCCCATTCAGGCAAATTCCCTGGATAAGTATGTCTCCTATATGGAATTCAAAGCATATTTCACCACTATAGTTCATTTTGTGGTAGCCCAAAATGAATGCCCAGATACCATTTTTGCCAACCCAGTGGCCAAAAATACTGCAGCTAGAATTCGGGACTTTACCCGAATGAACCCTCCAGCCTTTATTGGGTCTAATTCAGATAAGGACCCATGGGAATTCCTTGATCAGGTGCAGAAATTTATAGATATTATGGGGGTGATAGATAGTGAGAGTGCTGAGTTGGCCTCATATTAGTTGTAGGATGTGGCTCACTCATGGTTCAAGTAGTGGAATGCAGAGAGGGCCGAGATATAGGGCCCATAGAATAGGAAGAGTTTGCCACTATTTTTCTGTATAAGTTCTTCCCACTGGAGTTGAGAAAAGTGAAAGTTTTGGGGTTTATTAATCTAAAATAGGGTAATATGACAGTGAAAGAGTATTCTTTCAAGTTTACTCAGCTAGATAATTATGCTCTTTATGTGGTAGTAGATAGTAAAACTAAGATGAATAAGTTTGTGTTTGGCATGTCTAACAGTGTGGTCAAGAAGTGTAGGACCATAATGTTGATTAAGAAGATGGACATATCCAGGCTCATGGTTGATGATAGGCGGATTTACACACCTAAACACCATAATTTACCCATATTTTAGGCTAAGTTCTGAGGATAAAATATATAATTCCTGCACTTTTAGTCCTTTTTCCTATAAGTGAGCTAACCAACGTGATTATCAAGTTTTCAGGTATAAATGATGAAGGTTTCAGCACTTTGTGGACCTTTGGGCAGCAAAGGAAACTTCACGTAAGAAGGAAGACAGCTTTTGGAAACTTGAGGACTAAATGTGATGCATGGAAAATCTGTCCCGGGCAAAATCTGTATTTCTTAATACTTAGGGGTGCAGCAATAACCCAGTAGGACTAGAACAAGGATAAAAAACCCTATTTCAGTAGGACTAGGACAAGGATGTTATAAAAACCCTATTTGCTGAATTTTTCAGCATTCATTCTATTTTTCTATTCATCCTATTTTCTATTCAATTCTATTTTTTCTTTTATTCAACATTTAGTACTATTCATGGTACTTTCTGACAGAGAAAGCACGGCTCTTGTGACCAACGTGAGATCATTCAATCTTTGGTACGATGATGATGTTTATTGTGATCTCCGTTGCACTCATGAGTAGCTAAACTTCTCTGTTAGGGTTATGGAAGCCTTTTGATAATACTATCTATTACTATGAGTTTGTGAATTCTTGATACGTATGCTACTTATATCATTACTCTCTTCATCTTAATTAAATTCTTGTGGTTGCAAACATAAAGAATACGCCAATACAGCATTAACTTGTTCGAGAGAAAAGTTATATATTTGGAAAAGAGACTGTGACAAAGAAATAGGGCTACCAACCCTTGTTTACAAGTTAGTGCCGTAACTGGATTAACTTCTTGGAGAGTTTGTACCATTAGTCATACGCTTTAAGATCGAGAGAGTTAAAGTGAAATAATCCTTGATGGTCGAGAGACGCTAGGATTTACCATTAGAATACAAACCTCTATAAGTGCATGCATATCTGAATTCCGCATAACTCATAGTTAATATATACGTAGAACCCATAAGGTGGACATAACCCTAACTTATTCTTTTCTGTGATTAACTCCTACTACATTAATCGTTTCAATCTTTACTTTGTTTACCTTATTGCACGCTACAATTCAAATCCCCCCTTTTCATAGAATTTTTGACCAACAGTCTACTAATAGTTGCATACTTAGTGACCGAGTATTCCCTATGGGATTCGACACCCAACCCAGTTGGGTTCTATATTTGACAAATGACCGCTTAAACTCTTACGAGAGCTATAATTTGAGCGTTATCAAATTTTGGCGCCGTTGCCGGGAATATGGTTGTCAACTAAGTTTGTGATAGTTAATAGACCCATGGTCAAAGATTCTTAGATTTTACTTTTAGTTGTTGTTTTTGTTTTATTCAGGTTCTGTTCAGTGCATGCCACATAATCGAAGTTCTGGTCAGCCATTATTACCCATAAATCCTGAACCACAACTTATTAGCAGAATGGATGCACAACGTGACATTGAAAGAAGGGTTGCTCAACAGAAGCAGGATAGATTAGCTGCATTGGCAGCTGATCAAGTGCATCAACAAAATATTAATAACCCAGGGCGAGCAACAAATCCTAATGATGAGGACCTGGGTGATGATGAGTTACTGAATCCTAGGCGTACTGATGAGGTGGCGGCACCTATGCATAGGAGAGATCGTCAAGTAAGAATGAGACCTGACCGCCGAGCTTTGCAGGGTCCTTTTGATGATGATGATGACGATCTGGATGGAGCTGGTGCCATAGGGGCTATTATTCCTTTGCCCTTGGCTCCCGAAGCTAAGTTCAATATCACTAGCACCATGATTCAGCTATTGCAACTCAAAGGGTTGTTTGGTGGACTTGCAGGAGACGATCCGAATATGCATCTGATTAATTTTATCTCAACATGCAAGGCTTTTGACAATCCAGGGGTTGGACAGAATGTGATCCGGCTGCGCTTATTTCCATTGTCTCTATCTGGAGAGGCAACTCTATGGTTGAACGGGCTAACTCCTGACTCTATTACTAATTGTAGACAACTGAAAGATGCTTTCCTAGAAAGATTCTATCCGCCTTCCAAGATAGCACAATTAAGAGATGAGATAAGCAATTTTCAACAGCTTCCAACTGAAGCTCTCCATGAAACATGGGAGAGGTTCAAAAAAAAGCTTATGAGGTGCCCAAATCATCAGATGACCAATGTCTACTTGATGGAAATATTATACAGGGCTTTGAATTCGGTGACTAAGCCAGTGGTTGATAATGTTGCGGGTGGGTCATTCATGGACCTTACTTTTAATGAGGCAAGTGGTATGCTAGATCGTATAACAAAGAAGAGTAGAGCTTGGCCTACCAGGGATTCTGAGGTAACAAGCTCTACTATATCTATAGGCATGGCAGTAGAACATAGGCAAAGACAAGAGGAACGTGACCAAGATATGGCGCACATGAAGACGCAGATGGATCTTCTTACCAAGCATGTATTATCAGGGAAGACTGAAAAAGTCAAAGCTATGGTATCACAGGTAAGAGATGAAACCGATTCTGAGGAAAAAGCTAACTACTTGAATAATTAGGGGGGTTTCCAAGGCAATGCTCAAGCAAACAAAGGTCGAAACTATTATGATAAATCTGGAAACAAGGATCATGATCAAGTTAGTTGGAAGAATAATACTGACAGGATTGGTTTGTATGTTCCTCCTGGAAGTCGTGACGCCGCTGCATCTGGTTCTGGAAAGATGTCCATGAAGGACATGATGGCTAAGCTGTTGAAAGGAGTGGAAGTAACCAACATGGGCGTAACAGAGGTGAAGCATGATTTGTTTTCAATAAATCAATTGGTTGACTCGCATTCTATTGCAATAAAATAGCTAGAGCACCAATTGACTCAACTTTCAGCGGCATTTAATCAAAGAATAGCCGGCACCCTACCTAGCGACACTGTGCAAAATCCAAGGAATGATGGATCATGTATGGCTATCACTACCAGGAGTGGTAAAGTGTTAGATAATCCATCTAAAGGCAAGCAGGTGGTTGATGATATAGCGGATAATGTTCTTGATACAGAGTTTGAAGATGCCGTAGAAGCTGAAGTGAGTGCTCATGATGTTACACCTAGACGTCACCAGCCTAAAAAGAGTGATAATCGAAAGCAAGATAAAAAGGAAGTGGTGGAGAAAACGATTCCTCTTCCACCACCACCTTTTCCTCAGAGACTGAAGAAGAAGGCTGATGACACTTCTGAAAAGGTTGATAATCGGAAGCAAGATAAAGAGAAAGTGGTGGAGAAAACCATTCCCCTTTCACCACCACCTTTTCCGCAGAGACTGAAGAAGAAGGCTGATGACACCAGGTTTAGTAAATTCATGACTATGTTGAAGCAGCTGACTATTAATTTTCCTTTGGTGGAGGCGCTGGAGCAGATGCCAGGGTATGCTAAATTCATGAAGGACCTTTTGACAAAGAAGTGGGCAGCAAGCTATGAGCTGGCAGATACTGTTCACCATTGCAGTGCAATTGCAACGAGATCTTTAGTACAGAAGAAGGCAGATCCTGGTGCTTTCACTATTCCTTGCACGATTGGATCATTGAATTTTGCTAAGGAGTTATGCGATTTGGGAGCTAGCATCAATTTGATGCCGCTATCCATGTACAGAAAGTTGGGGTTGGGTGACCCTACACCAACTAATATGCGGCTCGTGATGGCAGATAGGTCGGTAAAACGACCTATGGGTATCTTGAATGATGTGTTGGTGAAGTTTTCCACCTTCATCTTTCCTGCAGACTTCGTTATTTTGGATTGTGAGATAGATTCTGAAGTTCCCATAATCTTGGGGCATCCTTTCCTTGCAACTGGAAGTGTGCTTATTAATTTAAAAGCTAATGAGCTTTTATTTTGGTTGAATGACGAAGTGGTCTGATTTGATGTATGCAAATCAATGAAGCAGCCAAAATATATAGATGTGTTCTCCGTAGCTGATGTTAATTATGAGGATGACAAAGAATTATCTGTAGAGAAGTAGCTTACTGTTGAGCCATTATCTGTTGTGCTGTTGAATTTCGAACGTGAGGAGGTTGAAGAATATGAAGAAACCGTTTGTGCCCTGACAGGAATAAGGTCCTATTCTCATGCTCCTAAGAAGTTGGACCCTGATCTTAAGAATCGACCATCACCAATAGCAAAGACTTTCATTAAAGAGCCACCAGTTCCAGAATCGAAAGAGCTCCCTAGTCACCTAAGGTATGCGTTCTTGGGAAGTGGAAATACACTTTCGGTGAGTTTTGCGGTTAATTTAGGTGAACAGCACGTAGAGGCTCTCATCTCTGCTCTGAAGAGGTACAAGAGAGCTATGGGTTGGACTATTGATGATATAATTGGTATCCCTCCTGGGAAATGTATGCACAAGAGTCATCTCGAAGAAGATTGCATGCCTATAAGTAAGCATCAGCGTCGTCTGAATCCATTTAGAAAACGATGCACCATATATCTCGATGAAGTCTAAGTAATCGAGATAACTATGCCGTGCCACGATAATAAATCAAGCGCTATATGGGAGGCAACCCATTGTTTTTAATTGTTTTGTTTTCCTAGGATTTTGTCGAGCCACGACCAAAACTAAGGCGCTTGGTGGGAGGCAACCCATCTTTCTAATTGTTTTTGTTGTTTTTGAGTAAGTGTAGGTGCAAGACGTATAAAGGAGGAGATCTAGACCAAGTTTTGATTTTGAAGTGGTTCATGTTGAAGGTGAATGGCCTCAAAAGGATGATAAGGAAAACAAAAAGTGCCCACCTCACAGAAAGGTAAGAAAAGAGGAAGAAAAGAGCAAGCTGAATCCCCCTTGCTGCAAAGACCTCGACGCACTCTTGGAATCAAGTGGGGTACATTTTGAGGAACTTCTAAGGATGACGACTCTGATGATGATTTCGACACAGGGGGTATGACCCCAGACATAGAGGAGGAATCCAACTAATCAGGTTTTCCTTATTTATTTCCACTGAGGACAGTGTGTTCCATCTAAGTTTGGGGTGAGGGTATTTGTATGTTGTATTGTACTTCTTTGCTAGCATCTATTCTCGTTTGTAGTTAAATTTTTAGATTTTTAGATTTTTTTTAGATTTTGTATGGAATTATTCTGATAGGCGGCATGGTAATATGGCAAGAGTTTGTGCTAAAATCATTACTATTGAGACGTTTAAGCTCCAAGTGTGACTCACTGTGTGATAATTGTGCGGTTTAATTCATTCAT
This sequence comes from Capsicum baccatum var. pendulum, assembly GCA_030864225.1. Classification (NCBI taxonomy): domain Eukaryota; kingdom Viridiplantae; phylum Streptophyta; class Magnoliopsida; order Solanales; family Solanaceae; genus Capsicum; species Capsicum baccatum. The sequence continues at coordinate 235,065,488 of CM061556.1, read as the reverse complement.
CTGTTGGGTCCAGAGTCTATACTGCTCCCAATAAAGTTGACCATGTGCCTTGTGTGTGTGAGATTATAGTATATTCTGTGCTGTGACTGATGCTAGAACTTGCCTGGTGTGTGTGTAAAGCGAAATAAAGAGTGTGAGTTTAGGAGATGATTTAGGCATTTCTTTGGCAGCCTGTGATTGTTTACCTTCTTTTTACCTACCCGTGTACGTTATCCTAGTTAACCCCCTTTGAGCCTTTAGCTATCTTCTTTGTCAACCTCATATGTAGCCTAATCCATTTTTTTTCAAGACCATAATTTGATCCAAATTCCTAAGCGCTTTAAATTGTAAAGTCATGTGACAAAATAAGAGGAAATTTTGTGAGAGTGATGCCTTAGAGTGTATTGGTACTTGAAATTGTTATGAAAAAAAGTGGCTATTATAGAGGTGTGTTATAAAAAAAAAGAAAAAAATGAAAAGAAAAATAAAAAGTTAATTCTGTTTAAAATTGAATAACAAAATAGGTGAAAAGGGGTGGTAGATAAAAGGAAAGTAGAGAGGTTGTTTAACAGAGAGTGTTAATGACATAATGTGATGTATTAAAGCACTTAGGGAACATAGTCACTATTTCTGGCCAAAATAGTCCTACCTGTCCCTTAGCCTACATTACAACCTGTAAAAGACCTATTTGATCCTAAGCTTAGCATTCCGATATTAGTAGAGCATTACACTAAGGGCAAGCCTATGGTCATCAGTTGCAACATATGAATTCTTTGTGAGAGTGAGAGCAAGGAGAATATTGTACCCATGTTTTGAATAATGCAAAACTTGTGAGTGATTATGGGTAATATCTTGTGTGAGACACACATGGTTGATGAGTTTGGGTAGTTGTGTATGATTCTTTATGCTTTAACTTGTGGATACGAATTAACCATCATCACGAGTCTATGTTGGAGGTTGAATTGTTTCTAGCAGTGATCAATAAAACTACTCTTTGTTAATAATTTCTGTGCCTGTCTTGATGAATATTTTGTGCTGTTACTGTGAAATCCTAAGTAGATGTTTGCATGGACGTAATATTTTGTTCGAGGAAGAACAAAGCTTTAAGTGTGGGGTGTTGATGATAGACGGATTTACACGCCTAAACACCATAATTTACCCATATTTTAGGCTAAGTTCTGAGGATAAAATATATAATTCTTGCACTTTTAGTCCTTTTTCCGGTAAGTGAGCTAACAAATGTGATTAGCAAGTTTTCAAGTATAAATGATAAAGGTTTCAGCACTTTGTGGACCTTTGGGCAGCAAAGGAAACTTCACGTAAGAAGGAAGACAGCTTTTGGAAACTTGAGGACTAAATGTGATGCATGGAAAATCTGTCTAGGGCAAAATCAGTATTTCTTAATACTTAGGGGTGCAGCAATAACCCAGTAGGACTAGGACAAGGATAAAAAACCCTATTTCAGTAGGACAAGGATAAAAACCCTATTTCAGTAGGACTAGGACAAGGATGTTATAAAAACCCTATTTGCTGAATTTTTCAGCATTCATTCTATTTTTCTATTCATCCTATTTTCTATTCAATTCTATTTTTTCTTTTCTTCAACATTTAGTACTATTCACGGTACTTTCTGACAGAGAAAGCACGGCTCTTATGACCGACGTGTGATCATTCAAGATTTGGTACGATGATGATGTTTATTGTGATCTCCGTTGCACTCATGAGTAGCTAAACTTCTCTGTTAGGGTTATGGAAGCCTTTTGATAATACTATCTATTACTATGAGTTTGTGAATTCTTGATACGTATGCTACTTATATCATTACTCTCTTCATCTTAATTAAATTCTTGTGGTTGCAAACATAAAGAATACGCCAATACAGCATTAACTTGTTCGAGAAAAAAGTTATATGTTTGGAAAAGAGACTGTGACAAAGAAATAGGGCTACCAACCCCTGTTTACAAGTTAGTGCCGTAACTGGATTAACCTCTTGGAGAGTTTGTACCATTAGTCATACGCTTTAAGCTCGAGAGAGTTAAAGTGAAATAATCCTTGATGGTCGAGAGACGCTAGGATTTACCATTAGAATACAAACCTCTATAAGTGCATGCATATCTGAATTCCTCATAACTCATAGTTAATATATATGTAGAACCCATAAGGTGGACATAACCCTAACTTATTCTTTTCTGTGATTAACTCCTACTACATTAATCGTTTTAATCTTTACTTTGTTTACCTTATTGCACGCTACAATTCAAATCCCACCTTTTCAGAGAATTTTTGACCAACAGTCTACTAATAGTTGCATACTTAGTGACCGAGTATTCCCTGTGGGATTCGACACCCAACCCAGTTGGGTTCTATATTTGACAAACGACCACTTACACTCTTACGAGAGCTGTAATTTGAGCGTTATCAATGGTCCATGCTCAGTAGATAGAGGAGGCTAAGTATAGGGAGAAGGAGAGGGAGAATAAGAAAGCTAGAATAGGTAGCTTAAACTATGCTCAGCCTAAGTCAAAAAGTGGAAATCATTCCCAGTTCTGCCTCAGTTTCAGCTCCGTCCTCAGCCAGTTCTCCAGTTCCAAAATTTAGAGATGACAATAGAGATAAGGAACCAGTCCCCAAGCCTCAGGGTAGTATTAGCAGTGCCCGAACAAACACTCTTTGCAAGAAATATGGCAAAAACCACAAGGGTGTCTGTAGGGTTGGCAGTGATGTATGTTTAGGATGTGGCAAGCCAGGCCATAGGGTCATAGATTGTATTCAGTCAGGTTCTCAGGGTTAGTATAATCATTCTTCAGCTTAGTTCGGTCACCCAAATTAGCAGGGTGCCACTTCCAGTGCCACCAGTGGGTAGCACCCAAATAGACTCTATGCACTTCAGTACTAATAGGATTATAAAAGTTCTCTTGATGTGGTCACTATTATGTTACAAGTTTTCATTTACACGTTTATGCTTTGCTAGATCTAGGAGCTTCTTTGTTCTTCATAACTCCTTATTTAGCTGTTGACTTCAGAGTCAGTTCTGAAATCCCAGTAGAGACCTTATCAGTCTTTACCCCAGTGGGTAAATCTATCATAGCCCAATGGATATACAGGAACTATTTAGTTATGGTATCTCAGAAAGTCACTTTAGAAGACTTAGTAGAATTAGAGATGATAGATTTTGATGTCATTCTTGACATGGATTGGATTCATTCATGCGATGCTTCAGTTGACTGCAGAAACCAAATTGTCCATTTTTAGTTTCCGAATGAACCTATCCTTGAATAGAGGGGCAGTACTTCAGCACTTAGGGGTAAGTTTGTTTCTTACCTTAGGACGAGAAGAATGATATCTATGGGATGTGTGTATCATCTCATTCACGTTCAAAACTCTATTTCAGAGACCCCTAATCTTAAGTTAGTATCAGTAGCATTTGAATTTCCTAATATATTTCCCAAATATCTTCCCGAGCTCCCTCCCAAAAGGGAAATTGACTTCGAAATAGACCTTCTTCTAGATACTCAGCCTATCTCTATTCAGCCATACAGAATTGCTCCAGTAGAACTCACAGAATTAAAATAAAAGTTAAAGGATCTCCTAAATAAGGGATTCATCAAACCCAATGTATCCTCTGGGGTGCATCAGTTTTATTCGTGCGTAAGAAATACGATTCTCTCAGGATGTGTGTAGATTATCGTTAGCTAAATAAAGTCACGATAAGAACAAATATCCACTTCCCAGAATAGATGACTTATTTGACCAACTTCAGGGTGCCAGTTACTTCTCTAAGATAGACCTTAGATCAGGCTATCATCAGTTTAGGGTCAGAGAATATGACATTCCAAAAATAGCATTCAGAACTCGTTATGGCCACTTTGAATTCTTAGTCATGTCATTTGGTCTTACCAATGCTCCAGCAGCCTTTATAGACTTGATGAACCGCATGTTCAAGCAGTATGTAATGTCTCAAAACCTGGTTCCAAGATGTCACATGATGATTAAGACTACGAGTAGCCTTAAGCTAACCATATCTCCCTATTACTAAGTCTGAATCTCATAATACGGAAATATTAACATAAGTGCCATGCTAAATGCAGAAAACTGTCTGAATATAATATCCAAAATAATGTCTAAAATCTCAATACTGAATAAGCTGAATCAAAACTAGTAGTCGGACAAGCCTCTACTACTAATACTTGAGAGTCACTGGGACAGACCCCCAACTAACTCGAACTATCTAAAAAGAATACTGAATCATATAAAACTACTAAGATATAGAATTTGAATGAGTAATTCCCCAAATTATAAGGACTCACCAACTGTCGGATGTAGATGAAGATGCTCAAACTACTTACACTGCTGATACTAAGCACCTGAACTTACATTGTGAGACAATATAGCACATAGACATATATGTGGATCGGTACTTTGAGTATGTGCAGAGTATATGGGGCTTAATTGCATAAGTAAAACATCATCTCATCATCATAATTTATAAAACAATACATGTTAAATGTAAATGACTCACACAAGCTGGAATATCTAAAATACTAAAATAATAAAAAAACAATTCATACTTTATAAATCTAATGAGTCATAACATTTAGTTCAAAAAGTTGTACTTGTATTATCTCTTTAAATTATACTGTCTAAGTGTAGAAAGGACTCACTCTTAAATCTGAAATCTGAAAGCTAAAATCTGTAGCTATTATCTTTTTGTAAAGCATAATCTAAATAAAGTTGTGTTCCTTTACACTTAGTTTTTTAAAAAGCTTCCTATCATTCTTTTCTAATGAAACTATTCTAAAAATCTTTACCATTAAGCTGTAAGGAAAACAATTTATCTTAAGGCTTTAGGAAGGTTCTTCTAATAGACATAAACTATGCGAGCTACATGGAGTCCAACGTATCATCCTCCTAAGAAAGAAACCTCACGCTGGGGATAGGTGTCATACTCTGGCCAAGGAGTATAACCTCAGCTTAAGTGATCACTATCTCAACCCACTATAGGCACTTTAATCTCAATTCTATGGTGGAACGTAGTTCTGGGGTATGATACCTTGGAATCATACCTAACTCGGTGCTAAATACTACTCCCTTTAGTTTGCTACACTCATCTTGTGGGAAATCCACTTTAAAACTAGCATAAGGGTTTATTATGAAATCAATTTTGCACTTGTCTGAATCAATCTTTAATGAAGCTATTTTACTTTCTGTAATATGTAATAAATATGTAAAGTGGATTACAAAACTTATCTGAGGATCAAAAGATCAAAACTTTATTGTAAATCTGAAATAATCAAATCATAGGATGCTTAAAACATCATCTTTCTTGAAATATCAACATATAAACTTTGGGATTAGTAACCCATGTATCAAACTAATGTCAAAACATCATAATAATCATTCTTGATAGTGAAATCAATGATAATTAAACTCAAAATTTGGAAATTACTACCATAAGCATGAAAACAAGAAAATAGACATCTTATTTATCTTCAAATTCTCTCGAAAACTCATAATCTTGCAAATAGCAATAAAAGGTATGAACCCCAATTCAAATCTCATGTATAATTATTCAAAATCATTTGAATTTTAAATAAAAACTAGGTTTTGGGCACAAGGATGGAAGAGGATCCTTGTTAATAAACCCCGCATACCTTGGTAGATGATTAGATGGAGAAACTTGAATTATTGATTCCTATTTAAGTTCTTGATTATGACTTCTTGATTATCTTGTCTTGGAAATCCTCAATTTAGAGCTTTGTTGAAGAAACTATGGAGGATTTTAAATTCTTAGAGAAGAAGCTTTGGATCTCTGGGGTTTTGCTTTGAGAGAGAATGAATGAAATTGAGCATAAAGTGCCTTGAATATAATTAATTCATTATTTTGGACGAATCGGGGCCTTGGGGATTGACCAAAACACCCCTATTAAACTCTAAGTTGGAATTGAAAAATGCAATATTTTCCGAACTAGAAAGACACTGCGATGCACCACTATCGTAATGGCTCACTGGAATTTGGACAATTGGAAACTGGGCTGACTTTGCGATGTGGAGCCATCACAGTGCCCCTTTGAAATGCCATTTTGGCCACCAATGCGATGCGGTAAGATCACGTTGGGCTAAAAGACTTTGACAAATGGAAAAATAGACCACTCTATGATGCATCAATATCACGGAGATCCACTGGAATTGACGATTGCCATTTTTGGTTCCTTCTCCGCAACGCGCTGAGTGCCCAGGTGGCACACTGTCAACTTAAAAATGCCATAACTTTTCAACCACATATCAGATTTAGGTGAATTTGGTATTGATGGAAATCTTATTCAATATCCCACACAATGGAAAGTCTAAAACTAGAAAATTTCACATGGAATAAATATTATTCACTTCGGAAGCTATCTCTTAACATTTTCTAGGAACAAGTTTAAGCTAGGAAAAATATGGGGTATTACACAGTACTTGGACATGTTCGTCATAGTCTTTATTGATGACATTCTTGTCTACTCCTATAATGAACATGAATATGCAGACCATCTCAAAATAGTGTAACGAACCCGTAGAGCCCATTAATTATTCACCAAATTTAGTAAGTGCGAATTTTGGCTAAGGTCAGTCACTTTCCTTGGCCATATAGTTTTTGGTGATGGCATTAGAGTGGATCCTCAAAATACCAAAGCAGTGAGAAACTATCCCAAACCCATCTCTCTATTGGATATCAAGAGTTTCTTGAGCTTGGCTAGCTATTATAGATGGTTTGTCAAGGGATTCTCGTCTATGCATCCCCTATGTCCAGATTGACTCAAAAAGAAGTCAAATTCCAGTGGTCTGATTCTTGTGAGTATATTTTTCAAGATTTAAAGACTCAACTCACTTCAACCCGAGTTTTGACTCTAAAAGATGGTTCAGACGGGTTTGTGGTATATTGTGATGCCTCTAGAGTAGCTTTGGATTATTTCTTCATGTAGAGAGATAAGGTCATAGCCTATGCCTCTAGACAGCTTAAGCCCCATGATAAAAATTACCCCACTCATGATCTTAAGTTAGCAGCTATAGTGTTTGCCTTAAAGATTTGGAGACAATATTTGTATGAGGTACATGTAGATGTGTTCACATATCACAAAAGCTTGTAGTATGTATTTTATTATAAAGACTTGAATTTACATCAGAGGAGATAGTTAGAATTGCTGAAATATTATGACATGAGTATTCTATATCATTCGGGCAAGGCCAATGTAGTGGTAGATACTCTCAGTAAGTTGTCTATGGGTAGTATGGCTCATGTTGAGAATGATAAGATGAAGTAAGTTCAGGAAGTTCATCAACTTGCTTGACTAGGTGTCCGCTTAGTCGATTCAGCAGAGAAAAGTATGTGGGTGCAGAATAGTTCAAAATCATCTCTGGTTTCCAAAGTGAACGAAAAGCAGGACAGAAATCAGAGTTTAGTCAAGATGAAAGAGTCAGTCAGAGATTAGAAAGTAAAGATTTTCACCCAAGAGGGAGATGGTGTGTTACATTGATAGGGTTGGTTATGTGTGCCAGGTACAGATGACGTGACGCATCAAATTCCTACAGAAGCACATTGTATACCCTGTACATTTCCTAGCTTGAAAAGCTTCCCAAGAATGTTAGAAACTTTCATTGAAAAATGAATCCACTTTTTTTACACGTGGTATTTTCAAAATTTTCACTTTTTATCATGTGGGGAATTGAATAATCTCTCCATCGATACCAAATTTTCCCAAATCTGACACTATGGTGAAGAGTTAGAGCCCTTTTAGTGAGACAATGTATCACATGAGCCTTCAGCGCGGCGTAGAGATAGCTCAAATCGTAATTGTCAATTTATCGTGTTGCTCCACAATAGTGTCGCATTGCGCCAAACTTCCAGGTCGCAGACAAGGTGTCAACATGATTGCTCTGTGTCGCGCTACCATGCAATTTTCCATTTTTTATATTCCAGTGACTTGCGCGATAGTGGCGCGTCGCGCCAAGGATGAAAATCGGGAAATTTTCTCAGAAATTAAAGACACGTCCAGGGTTAAAAGGGTCAATTTCCCACCGCTATATATATACCCAATAACACATGATTTAGTCATTCTTCACCCAAAATTTACTAGTTTCTCTCAAGAACAAGCTAGGATTTCTGTTGGGGATTCAAATTTAAGAAGGTTTCACTGTCAATCTTCACAAAATCACAAACTAAGGTATGCATATTGTTCATTCATGGACTCCTTTCGTCCATGAAACCCAAGAATCTCTTTTCTATAGTCAAGATTTTAGATTTTATTTATGAACTTCATGTTGGGTTTATTTTGTTTATGTTGAGAATGATCAATTGAATTCAAATCCATGTTGGGTGATTAATGTTATGTGGAATTGATTTGTACAAATGTATTTTCATGTGAACCTATGTTTAAACCCTAGGATGATGAAATTAGATGTTGAATCATGATGTGTAATTGTTGTATAATGGTGTCTACATATATTTTGCCTATCATGTGTTTGATTAAATGCCGATATGAAGGAAAAGTGCCCAGCTAGCATGATATTATGAAATCCCTATGTTTGTACAAGTTTATGTATATCACATGTTTGATGAAGTGCTTCAATATATGAAATGAATTGTGTTGTTGGTCATGTGTTCACGTAAGTCATGCTATGTCAGTTTCTGTCCATCGAGTCCTGAGGGTACTTATACCTAATAATTTACCTGTGTGCCTAGAGCCATGTCATGATTTCATTATCTCTCAGTCAAGCCATGATCCATAGAACTCATTCAGTCATCTGACTCAGAAAAACTCAGAAATCTCAGTAATCTCAGTAGTTCAGTAATCTCAGAGATCTCAGTACTCAGAAATCTCAATAACCTCAGTATTCCCAATCAATCTCAGTAACCTCATTATTATCGGTCAGTCCTCAGAACTCAGTACATTCTGTCAGTCAACGAAACTCAGTAAATTCAGTTTAGTTTAGCTCTGCTAAATAATACCACTAGTATCATTTCAGCTCAGTTAATCAGTTCAGTGTCTTTCAGATGGGAGTAGGATTCAGCACTGAGCGAGCCTAGGGATGGGGACTCACCCGCTAGATAGGACTGACATCCCTAGAAGCAATCCTTAATTTCCAGAACTACATAGCCAGCATAGGTTGAGATGTACCCTATGCTTTTAGGGACAAATATACATCTCATTCGGGTTACCTACCAGGAGGGGTTGATGGAAGAGCTCCCTATCAGAGAGGGTATACTCATAGCAGGTATTTACCAGCGGTGTGGTATTGACACCCTTTTTAATACCCCACATCGTCAATGTGTTAGCTCGTGGTAATATGAACTTAGAGTTAAATGACTAGAATAGTGTCAAAGAGACATAGTCTTATTTTTTACTTCTAAAGTGAGTAAAGTTTAAACCACATATAATTTCCCTAATTTTGAATTTTTACCATTTGGAAAATTTAATGAACTTTCCTTCGCTATAGGATTCACTCAAATCTGATACCCGGGCAAGAAGTTATGGCTAATTTAAGTCCTAGTCATAAAACACCATCATTTTGGTGCTTGGCACGTCGCAGAAGGGGTCTATTTAACAATTTTCAAATTTCAGTAGCCTAGCACAATTGTAGTGCGTCGCGCTGTAGTTATAGGTCCCAACCATTGGGACAACGTGATGGCTCAGCATCGCGGTAACCCCAAGAATCCCATTCATCAATTTCCAGTGAGTCACCGCGATTGTGGCGACGCGTTGTGGCCCATAAAATTGGTCCCCTAATTATATTTTTATTCTATCTCATTAAGGGTACATTAGGTATTTTCCACCGCCTTATCATCTTAAACACGAGATTTAATTCCAAAGTCACCAGAATACATTGACAATCATCGAAATTACTCAAGAACACTCGCTAGGGCTTCAAACTAAAAATCCAAATAACTCAAGATTTAGCCGTGGCTTTTCAAGATTTATTGAAGATTCAGAATCCCCAAACTATAGGCTTCAAGAATCATCCATTATTTCAAGTATTGAGATATGTGGGGTTTTCCTAAAAATCTCATGGGCATAGAAATTGTGATTTTAAGAAAAAGATTTTAGATTTATGATTTATAATCATGTTTTAGAAGTCTCAAAGACATTGTTTTGGCCTTTAGGTCTTTCCATAAATTGATTTAAAATTCTATATATATGTATTCATGTGTTTAGGGATGAATATTCAATTGAGAGCATGAATAATAATGAATCCCTCTTTTGATATAACTTTTCCCATTATTCGTATGATATGGATTGTTTTGAAAAGCATGATGTAAAAGGTCTTGATCTATACTATGATTTGAACATGATTATGGAATCAAAATATAGGGTTGTGCATGTAGATAAATGTTGAATATACATATAATGAAAGAGTGCATGGTTCCAAAAGCACATGACCACCATATGTTTGAAGAATTCTTGGGTAGTTTTGACTTATGTTTTGGAACATGAAATCTCTTATACTATTTGCATGTTTGGGTGGTATGAATTAAGTTTTGATAAAATAATCATGCATGATGAATTATGGCTCAGATAAAGGACTTGCAAGTCTTGGTGTGACAACGCCAACTCAGATAATGCCATGTTAACTCAAAATAGAATAGAATGCATGTTTGAAATAAAATTTTCAGATTTTTGAAACTAGAATGATGCATATTTCAAAAACAGACTAAAATTGGGCATAAAGAGAGCTTAGGTGGTTACCCGGATAAAGAACGAGTTTAGACAACTCATTGCCCAAAACTGTGATTTGCCGATCCGGGTATATTATTATTCACTGGCCTAGTACCCTATGGAGTATCAGACTCAGACACTCCAACCCTTGAGGCACACTTGGGTTGGGAGCTTCCCCACTGAGTCTATGGTGGATTCCATATAGCTCATAGAATATCATACTTGTAGAAGAGTACCACCTAGCTCAGAAGTAATACAAAGATCTGAGGCTGCATTGACAGAAAAGTATTATGATTATCAAAGATGCCCATGTGTTTTGGAATTTATATCGAATGTGATGTTTTATGACTAGCTCTCAACTATTTTATTTTTATTAAAAGCTTAATTTTGGATTGGTTTGCATACTAGTACATCTATATTGACCCCCTTCCTTACCTTCCAGGCTCTGAGGCACAGTCTAGGGGTCCTAATAAGTAGTAGATTTCTTCAGACATAAGTGCAGGGTCTAGTTAGTGAGCCTTCTATATTTCATAAGTCCTAGTTATTTTTAGACATTTATTATCAGTTATGGTTTTGGTCTACTGGTGGCCTTGTCCCAGTTTTCAGAACAGTTTTGAGATATAGTAGAGATTTCGCATACTGAGTCAAATCTTTTTTAGTGGTTTTGAATTGTAGTTTTCTTTCTTATCTCTTGAAACCTAGAGTTAATGACCATGTTTCCCTATCAGATTATATTTCCATATTTTCTAATAGTATGACTATTGTGCATAGTTACCAGATAAGATAGAGTAAGACATCCGGGCCATCATGGTTCGGGATGTCCGTCACGGCCAGGCCCTAGTTCGGGTCCTGACAAACTTGGTATCAGAGCGTGGTTTATGGTCCCAGGGTGTCTGAAAAATTGCATCGGGTAGAGTCTTGTTTATAGGTGGGTAGTGCGCCACACTTATAAGCAAGAGGCTACTAGGTATTTAGGAATATTTCCCCTCTTTGTAATTTAGTTTGTGCTTTGGAGTCTAATCTGTCCTCTAATTTGTGATCTCTTGCATTTTAGAAAAAAATCATGCCTCCCCGTCGTACTATCGATTAGAATGCACAGATAGATGAGGTTCTTCTGACTCGTAGGATGAGGACCCAAAACAGATCTCAGACTTTGGAGATTGATACTACTCTGGGAGTCCCACTTCCTTAGACCAGCCCGCCTAGGGCACCCATAGCTCCCCAGATGTGGACTAACCACACTCAACCTCACAAAAGAGAGGTATCAAATGCACAATTTAGACAGTCCATTCACATGCTTGCTCAGTTGGTAGCCACACATACTCAATGATCGGAATATGTTGGGTCTAGATCAGTCATATCTGAGGCTACTAGGGTAAGTCATTTCATGAGAATAAACCCGCCTAAGTTTTTGGGCACCAAGGTAGAAGAGGATCCACAGGAGTCTATGGATGAGATGGAGAAGATCTTCAAGGTGATGCATATAGATGAGGTGATAGGTGTGGAATTAGTAGCTTACTAGCTTAAAGAAGTTGCGAACCAGTGGTATAATAAGTGGGAGGTTTATAAGGGTGAGAATGTTGAGCCCACGACGTGGGGCGAGTTCGTCAAAGCCTTCCATGATCGGTTCTTTCCCCTTGACTAGAGAGAGGCCAAATTTGAAGAGTTTATAAACCTTAAAGAACGAAAAATGAGTGTCAAGGAGTACACTCTGAAGTTTAACCAACTGTCTTATTATGGTCCGGAGATGAGTGGTAATATGAGAGCTCGAATGAGAAAATTGGCAACAGGCCTTTCAGATTACTTAGTGCTTAAATGTAAAGGTTCTATGCTGAACAAGGACATGGACTTCTCTAGGCTGTCAGTGCATATGCAGCAGGTAGAGGAACATAAGAAGAGAATCACTGAATCTAGGGGGAAGGACAGATAAGAAAAGAGAGCCAAAATATCAGATCAGAACCACAGTCAGCCATAGTGTGGTAATTTTGGAAATAAATGGCAGAAAAAGAATTGGGGTAATGCTCGATCCGTATCCAGCGCCGCAGCGCCCAGACCTCCAGTAGATTGACTACCTTAGAGTTTTCAAACTAATCATAGATCCAAAGCTCAGGATACCCAGTCATAGGGAAGCATAGCTCAGCAGCATCATATATTTCTGTGGTGTGTGACCTTCGGTAGGAATCATCCAGGGAGGTGTCAGCTTTATTCCATGGCATGCTATATATGTGGATAGACGGTTCATTTTCAGAGAGATTTTTCTTTGGCTAGAAAGAGTGTTGGTGGTGCTAAATATTAGGAAAATTCTTCCACACCACTACCGCCCTAAAAGGTCACCACCTCAGCTGCCGAGAGTGGTCACAACCGGTTGTATGTGTTGTCCAACTGCCAGGAAGCAAAAGCCTGGCCAGACGTAGTCATAGGTACGTTACAAATCTTTTCCCGTGATGCTTATGTATTACTTGATCCCGGGTCTACCTTAACTTATGTGACCCCTTATGTGGCTGTCAGTTTTGATTTTAAGCCCGATGAAATTTTAGAACCTTTATCTGTTTCAACTCCATTTGGTGATTCTGTTGTGGCTAGGAGAGTGTATAGAAATTATGTGGTGACTGTTTATGGCTAGGATATGGTGGCAAACCTCATAGACCTAGATATGATTGATTTTGATTCTATCCTAGGGATGGACTAGCTTCATTCATGCTATGCCATATTAAATTATAGAACCCAAAGAATCACTTTTTCTTTTTTGAATGAACCAGTGATAGAATGGGAGGGGCATACTTTAGCGCCTAGAGGGAACTTTATATCTAATATCAGAGCCCATAAACTTATCTCCAAAGGTTATTTGTTTTATCATATTTGGGTTAAAGATTTTAATGCTGAAAGTTTTCCTCTCCAGTTAGTCCCTATGGTAAATGAATTTCCAAAAGTCTTTCCAGATAATCTCCCAGGAATACCATCTGATAGGGAGATAGATTTTGGTATTGATTTGTTGCTAGACACCCATCCCATTTCTATTCCGCCATATAGAATGGCTCCTGCAGAATTGAAAGAGTTGAAAGAATAGCTAGCAGACTTTCTAGACAAAGATTTTATACGTCCCAGTGTTTCTCCCTGAGGTGCACCTGTACTCTTTGTGCGAAAGAAACATGATTCCTTGTGCATGTGCATAGATTACCGCCAGCTAAATAAGGTCACTGTTAAAAATAAATATCCTCTTCTAATATTGATGAACTTTTTGACCAACTTTAAGGTGTTAAGTGAAAACCTTCAATTGGGATACCATCAGTTGAAATTTAGAGAGTGAGACATTCCCAAAATAGCTTTCCGAACCAGATACTGTCATTACGAATTCCTAGTCATGTCCTTTGGGTTGACTAACGCCCCTACAGCCTTCATGGATCTTATGAATAGGGTGTTCCATCAGTTTCTAGATCTATTTGTTATAGTTTTCATTGATGATATTCTGATTTATTCCAAGAGTGAGGAGGACCATACCAATCACCTTTTTAATCATCCTTCATACTCTCAAAGATCATAGTTTATATGCAAAATTTTCCAAGTGAGAATTCTTTCTTAATGCTATAGCTTTCTTAGGGCATATCATGTTTAGTTACGGGATTAAGGTTGATCCCTAAAAGATTGAGGCAGTGAGAAAATGGCCCAGACCCACGACTTCAATCGATATTCGGAGCTTTTTGGGTTTGGCAGGGTATTACAGAAGATTTTTAGAGAGTTTTTCTTCCATAGATGCACCACTTACTAAGTTGACTCAGAAAAAGGTAAACTACGTGTGGTCTGACTCCTGTGAGTATAGCTTTGAGAAGTTAAAAGATAAGTTGACAACTGCTCCTATTTTGACTCTTTCTAAAGGTTCGAAGGGGCTTGTGGTGTACTGTGATGCATCCCGTGTGGGACTTGGGTGTGTACTTATGCAGCACGGTAAGATGGTGGCCTATGCATCTAGGTAGTTAAAGATGCATAAGTGAAATTAGCCCACCCATGACTTGGAGTTAGCGACTATGGACTTGGAGTTAGCGACTATAGTGTTTGTGCTTAAAATCTGGCGGCACTATCTCTATGGGGTACATATTGATATATTTACTAACCACAAGAGTTTATAGTATGTTTTCTCATAGAAAGAATTAAACCTCAGTCAATGGCGTAGGTAGGAGCTTTTAAAGGATTATGACATGAGCCTCCACTACCATCCGGGCAAGGTAAATGTGGTAGTCGACGCCCTCAATAGTTTGTCTATGCTTAGTCTTTCTTAGGTTGTAAAGGGAAAGAGGGAGATAGTGAAGGATATTCACCGACTTTCAAATCTAGGAGTATGACTCTTGGATTCCAAATAAGGAGGAGTGGTTGTTCATGAGGTAGCTAAATCTTCCCTTTGTGCAGAAGTTAAAGATAAGCAGGTTGAATATCCCATCTTAATGCAAATCAAGAAAGATGTGGGTCAGCAAAAAGTGATGTCTTTTAAAATAGGTGGTGATGGTATTTTGAGATATTAGGGTTGACTATGTGTGAAAGCTATAGATAGGTTACGAAAGAGAATCCTTAACAAAGCTCACACTTCGAGGTATGTTGTTCACCCAGGCTCTACTAAGATGTACCATGATCTAAAGACCTTATATTGGTGGAATAATATGAAGCATTATGTGGCTAATTATGTTTCCAAGTGTTTGAACTGCCAACAAGTTAAAGTAGAACATATGAGGCCAGGTGGTACATCCCAAGAGATAGCCTTACCTTTGTGGAAATGGTAGATGATCAATATGAACTTCATCACAGGACTTTCAAAGTCTCAAAGCCTGTATAATTCAATTTGGGTGATTGTTGATCGACTGACCAAGTCAGCCTACTTTCTTCCTGTCAAAACTAACTATTTGGGAGATGACTATGCCTAGTTGCACATTGAGGAGATAGTCTGCTTACATGGAGCACCTGTATCCAACATATCTGATCGAGGTACGCAATTGTCTTCTCAATTTTAGAGATCTTTTTAGAGGGATTTAGGTATGCAAGTGAATCTGAGTACAGCATTCCATCCTCAGACTGATGGGCAAGCTGAGCACACCATTTAGACCCTTAAGGATATGTTGAGGGCCTGTGTGGTTGACTTCAAAGGTACTCGGGTAGATCACTTGCCATTGATAAAGTTTGCATATAATAAAAGTTATCATGCCACTATTAAGATGGATCCTTTTCAGGCACAGTATGAGAGAAGATGTAGGTCGCCAATAGGGTGGTATGAAGTGGGTGAGACACAATTATTTGGGGATGATCTTGTTCATCAGGAAATGGAGGATGTGAAGATTATTAGAGAATGACTTAAGACAACCCATATTAGATATAAATCCTCTGTCGATGTCAAAAGAAGGGAGCTAGAATTTGAAGTTGGTGATTGGGTAATTCTAAAAGTCTCCCCTATGAAGGGAGTTATGCAATTCGGTAAGAAAGGTATGCTGAGTCCATACTATATAGGACCATACCTGATTTGAGGAGGATAGGTGCAGTTGCGTATGAGTTAGAGTTTCCTATAGATCTGGGTTCTGTTCATCCGGTATTTCATATATCAATGCTAAATAAATATATTGGAGACCATTCCCTAGTGTTTTCTGTAGAGGAGATAAAGATAACAGACTCATTAACATATGAAGAGGAACCTATTGCAATCTTAGATCGCCAAGTTCGGAAGTTGAGGAACAAATAGATAGTGTCGGTTAAGGTGTTGAGGAGAAATCAAAAAGTTGAAGAAGCAACTTGGGAATCGAAAGATGATATGAGAACTAGATACCAAAACCTGTTTGATCCTATGAATGACAAAATGGAAGGTACAATCCTTGCTTTATCTTTTCCAGTCTTAGTATAACTTAAATCATGCTTATCTATGATTTGCATCATTATTCGGTGACAAAAGATCCCAAGGGGGTGGGGTAATGTAACTCCCTGCATCGTCAATGCGTTAGCCCGTGGTAATATGCTCTTAGAGTTAAATTACTAGAATGGTGTCAAAAAGACTTAGTATTATTTTTTAATTCCAAAGTGAGTAAAGTTTAAAACACATATAATTTCCCTAATTTTGACTTTTTATCATGTGGTAAATTTAATGAGCTTTCCTTTGCTATAAGATTCACACAAATCTGATACCCAGGCAAGAAGTTATGGCTAATTTAAGTCCTAGTCATAAAACACCATCATTTTGATGCTTGGCGCATCGCAGAGGAGTCTATCTAACAATTGTCAAATTCCAGTAGCCTAGCGCAATTTTGGTGCGTCTCGCTGAAGCTCCAGTTCTCAACAAGTGGGACAACGCGATGGCTCCGCGTCGTGGTGACCCCAAGAATCTCATTCATCAATTTCCAGTGAGCCACCATGATTGTGGCGCATCACGGTGGCCCATAAAATTGGCCTCCCAGTTATTTTTTTATTCTGTCTCACTAAGGGTACATTAGGTATTTTTCACCCCCTTATCAGCTTAAACACGGAATTTAATCCCAAAGACACCAGAATATATTCATAATCATCTAAATTACTCAAGAACACTCTTTAGGGTTTCAAACTAAAAACCCAAATAACTCTAGATTTCACCATGGAATTTCAAGATTAATTGAAGATTCAGAATCCCCAAACCGTAGGCTTCAAGAATCATCCATTATTTACGGTATTGAGATATGTGGGGTTTTCCTAAAAATCTCATGGGCATAGAAATCATGATTTTAAGAAAAGAGTTTTAGATTTATGATTTATAATCATGTTTTAGAAGTCTCAAAGAAATTGTTTTGGCCTTTAGGCCTTTCACCAAATTGATTTAAAATTCTATATATATGTATGCATGTGTTTAAGGAAGAATATTCAATTGAGAGGATGAATTATAATGAATACCTCTCTTGATATGATTTTTCCCAATATTCTTATGATATGGATTGTTTTGAAAAGCATGATATGATAGGTCTTGATCTATACTATGATTTGAACATGATTGTGGAACCAAAAGAGAGGGTTGTGCATGTAGATAAATGTTGAATATACATATAATGAAAGAGTGCATGGTTTTGCCAAAAGTACATAACCACCATATGTTTGAAGAATTCTTGCATAGTTTTGACTTATGTTTTGGAACATGAAATCTCTTATACTATTTGAATATCTGGGTGGTCTGGATTGAGTTTTGATGAAGGAATCATGAATGATGCATTATGGACTGGAAGAAGAACTTTCAAGTCTTGGTGTGACGACACCAACTCAGATAATGCCATGTTAATTTAGAACAGAATAGAATGCATGTTTGAAATAAGATTTTCATATTTTTGAAACTAGAATAATGCATGTTTCAAAACAGACTAAAATTGGGAATAAAGAGAGCTTAGGTGGTTCCCCAAAAAAGGCACGAGTTCAGACAAGTCATTGCCCAAAATCATGATTTGCTGATCCAGGTATATTATTATACGCTGGCCTAGTGCCCTGTGGCGTATCAGACTCAGACACTCCAACACTTGCGGCATACTTGGGTTGGGGGTTTCCCCTCCGAGTTAATGGCAGATTCCATATAGCCTATGGAATATCAAACTTGTAGGGGAGTGTCACCTAACTCAGAAGTAATACATCAATTAGAGGCTGCATTGACAGAAAAGTTTTATGATTATCAAAGATGCCCATGTGTTTTGAAATTTATATCGAATGTGATGTTTTATGACTATATCTTAACTATTTTATTTATATTAAAAGCTTTGTATTGGATTGCTCTGCGTACCAGTACATCTGTATTAACCTTCCCCTCCTAACCTTCCATCTTTTGAGGCACAGTCTAGGGGTCCTGATAAGCAGTAGATTTTTTCAGATAGATGTGCAGGATTTGGTCGATAAGCCTTCTATATTTCAGAAGACCTAGTTATTTTCAGACATTTATTATCATTTATAGTTTTGGTCTACTGGGGGCCTTGTCCTAGTTTTTAGAATAGTTTTGAGATGTAGTAGAGATTTCGCAGACTGAGTCAGATCTTATTCAAATGCTTTGAATTGTAGTTTTCTTTCTTATCTCTTAAAACCTAGAGTTAATGACCATGTTTCTGTATCAGATTATATTTTTGCATTTTCTTTTATAATATTAATGTTGTGCATGATTATTAGATAAGATAGAGTAGGACGTTCGGGCCATCATGATTCGGGATGTCCGTCATGGACAGGTCCTAGTTTGGGTCATAACAAACTTGATATAAGAGCACGGTTCATGGTCCCAGGGTGTCTGCAAAATCGCATTGGGTTGAATCTTATTTATGGGTGTGTAGCGCGCCATACTTATAAGTAGAAGGCTACTAGGTATTTAGAAATATTTCCCCTCTTTATAATTTAGTTCGTGCTTTGGAGTCTAATCTATCCTCTAATCCGTGATATCTTGCAATTTAGAAAAACAATCATGCCTCCCCATTGTACAATCGATCAGAATGCACAGACAGATGAGGTTCGTCCCACTTATGGGATGAGGACACGAAATAGAGCTCAGACTCCGGAGATTGATGCTACTCCGAGAGTCTCACATACTCAGACCATCCCACCTAGGGTACCCAAAGCACCCCGGACAGGGACTAACCATACTCAGCCTTGCGAAAGAGAGGTATCAAATGCAGAATTCAGACAATCCATTTACATCCATGCTCAGTTGGTAGCCATACAGACTCAACGATCAAAAGATGTTGGGTTTGCATTGTTCATATATGAGGATACTAAGGTGGGTCAGTTCATGATAATAAACCTGCCCAAGTTTTTGGGCACCAAGGTAGAAGAGGATCCACGGGAATTTGTGGATGAGATGGAGAAAATCTTTAAGGTGATACATATAGACGAAATGGAAGGGGTGGAATTGGCAGCTTACCTTCTTAAAGAAGTTGCGAACCAGTGGTATATGAGTGGAAGGATTCTAAGGGTGAGAGTGTTGATCCCACGGTGTGGGGCGAGTTCGTGGAAGCCTTCTTTGATCGGTTCTTTCCCCTTTAGTTGAGAGAGGCCAAAGCTGAAGAGTTTATGAACCTTAACCAAGGAAAAATAACTGTCAAGGAGTACACTCTGAAGTTCAACCAACTGGCTCATTATGCTCCTGAGATGGATGGTAATATGAGAGCCCGAATGAGAAAATTTGCAATCGGCCTTTCGGAAAACTTAGCGCTTGAATGTAAGGGGGTTATACTGAACAGGGACATGGACTTCTCTAGGTTATTAATGCATATGCAGCAGGTAGAAGAGAAGAAGAAAAAGAAGAAGAGAATCACTGAATCTAAGGAGAAGGACAGACAGTCAAAGAAATCCAGAACAGCGAATCAGAACCACAGTCAGCCACAGAGTGGTAATTTTTGAAATAAATGGAAGAAAAATAAGAATTGGGGTAATGCTCAGTCCGCAGCCAGCGCCCCAACGCCCAGAACTCCAGTATACCGATGACCTCAGAGTTTCTAAACTAATCATGAATCTAAAGCTCAGGATACCCAGTCACAGGGCAGCATAGCTCAGCAGCATCGTATGTTTCCACAGTGTGAGACCTACGGTAGGCATCATCCAGGGAGATGTCAGCTGGGTTTTCTTATATACTATTCATGTGGTCAATCGAGTCATTTTAAGAGAGATTATCCTTTGGATATAAGGATTGTTGATAGTTTTAAATCTCAGGAAAATTCTTCTGCACCACCACCACCCCAAAAGGGCACTACCTCAGCTGCCAAGAGTGGTCACAACCAGCTGTATGTGTTTTCCAACTGCCAGGTGGTAGAAGCCTCGCCAGACGTAGTCACCGGTACGTTATAAATATTTTTCCATGATGTTTATGTATTAATTCATCCCGGGTCTACCTTATCCTATCTGACCCCTTATGTGGCCATCCGTTTTGGGTTTAAGCCCGATGAAGTTTCAAAACCTTTCTCTATTTCCACTCCAGTGGGTGATTTTGTTGTGTCTAGAAGAGTGCATAGAAATTGTGTGGTGACTGTTTATGGCCGGGATACCATGGTAGACCTCATAGACCTAGATATGATTGATTTTGATGGTAGCCTAGGATGGACTATCTTCATTCGTGCTATGGCACATTAAATTGTAGAACCCGGAGAGTCACCGTTTTTTTCAAATGAACCAGTGATAAAATGGGAGGGCATTCTTTAGTGCCTGGAGAGAACTTTATATCTTATCTCAGAGCCTGTAAACTTATCTCTTAAGGTTCTTCGTATCATCTTATTTGGGTTAAAGATTCTAATGCCAAAAGTCTTCCTATCCAGTCAGTACCTGTGGTAAATGAGTTTCCAAAAGTCTTTCCAGATAATCTCCTAATAATACCACCTGATAGGGAGATGTATTTTGGTATTGATTTCCTGTTAGACACCCGTCCCATTTCTATTCCTCCTTATGAATGGCTCCTGTAGAACTGAAAGAGTTGAAAGAACAGCTGGCAGACCTTCTATACAAAGGTTTTATACATCCCAGTGTTTCTCCCTGGGTTTCACCTGTACTCTTCGTGTGAAAGAAAACTGGTTCCCTGCGTATGTGCAGAGATTACCACTAGCTAAATAAGGTCACTGTTAAAAATAAATATCCTCTTCCTAGGATTATGAACTCTTTGACCAACTTCAGAGTGTTAAATGTTTTTCAAAGATAGACCTTCTTTCGGGTACCATCAATTGAAATTTAGAGAGTGAGACATTCCTAAAATAGCTTTCTGAACCAGATATAGTCATTACGAATTCCTAGTCATGTCCTTTGGGTAGACTAACGCCCCTGCAGCCTTCATGGGTCTTATGAACAGGGTGTTCCATTAGTTTCTAGATCTATTTGTTATAGTTTTCATTGATGATATTCTGATTTATTCCAAGAGTGAGGTGGACCATGCTAATCACCTTTGAATCATCCTTCAGACTCTCAAGATCATAGGTTGTATGAAAAATTTTCCAAGTGCGAATTCTGGCATAATGCTATTGCTTTTTTGGGGCATATCGTGTCTAGTGATGGGATTAAGGTTGATCGCCAAAATATTGAGGAAGTGAAAAAAGGTCCCAGAATCAAAACTCCAATCACTATTCGGAGCTTCTGGGTTTGGCAGGGTATTATAGAAGATTTGTAGAGAGTTATTCTTCCATAGCTGCACCACTTACTAAGTTGACTCAGAAAAAGGTGAAGGTCATGTGGTCTGACTCCTGTGAGAATTGCTTTGAGAAGTTAAAATATAAGTTGACAAATACTCCTGTTTTAACTCTTTCAGAAGGTACAGAGGGGTTTGTGGTGTACTGTGATGCATCCTGTGAGGGACTTGGGTGTGTATTTATGCAGCACGGTAAGGTGGTGGCCTATTCATCTAGGAAGTTGAAGGTGAATGAGTGAAACTGCCCCACCCATGACTTGGAGTTAGCGGTTGTGGTGTTTGCACTTAAAATCTGGCATTATCTCTATGGGGTATATATTGATATATTTACTAACCACAAGAGTTTACAGTATGTCTTTTCGCAGAAAGAATTAAACCTCAGGCAAAGGTGCTGGTTGGATATTTTAAAGGATTATGACATGAGCCTGCACTATTATCCGGGCAAGACAAATGTGGCAGCCGACGCCCTCAGCAGGTTGTCTATGGGCAGTCTTTCTCATGTTGAAAAAGAAAAGAGGCAGATGATGAAGGATATTCACTTACTTGAAAATCTAGGAGTACGACTCTTGGATTACGAAGATGGGGGAGTGGTTGTTCATGAGGTAGCTAAATCTTATCTTTCTTACTTGTAATTTTTATTTTTGATGTAATAACAGAGCCGTGGATCGGAACCTCGACAGAGCCTCACTCGACTCTCCAACTCGGTATAGTCTCTTTTTCTTGTCAGCCCTGAAGCTACATGCAACTTGAATCCCACACAACTTGGGATACGTAGGATGCTCAAAATCGAAACTTGGTTTCCCTCCTTCCTTCTATTTATTTCTTTTGAATAATAGTCGGGACAAAACTTTGTCTTGTTATCTACCTTTTTGTCTGAAAACACTTTCTGATTACACCCAAAAAGGGGCATGGAGATGTAATTTTGTCCCTTCCTAAATTATTTTCCACCTATTTACCTTATCCTACCGTAGACCTTCACTCATGTGATAATTTCCACTCAATAAAAAATCAACAAACTCTCAACCATTTTTTGACACCTAACCCTAACAAATTTAATAAACTCATCCTACCCCTCACATACCCCTACCCCCACCTCACCAACCGTTTGTCACATTTCCATTCTTTTTTAGAATAGATACACACCAATACAACAAAAAGGAGGGAGGCCTATGGGGAATGCACATTGCATACCACTCCATTTTCTAATTTTTCCTCTCACAGCAAACACACCCACATACTTACAATTCTATTCATACTCACTCACCCTATAATAATTGATCTTCTCCAGGGGAATTTAGACTGGTTCACACTTGAAAACACACACATCACTCACACACCCATCAAGATACACATACACCCACAAACCTCACGGAAAAACTATACACACAAGAGATCTGATAAAGACATACAGCAATACACACACTTGTCGATAGACCTACTGGAATGACAAATGGGGAGCAACAAGAAAAGTGATATAGAGGAAGAAAATACACACTAAAAATAGAGAAGTAAATTGAGAAAGAAAAAAAATATGTATGAGAGAGATCGGAGAGAGATCGTGAAATTGATGGAAAGAGGGAGAAACCTACGTTTACTGACTGTTTTCAACGAGTTTCTCGCCAAAACCTCACCGGATTTGCCACCGAAGATACACCATCAGGCATCGTTCATCTCTGTTCTGATTGAAACTCACCAGAAAACATCCCAAAACCTCCCCAAAATAGTTCCATGATGCGGCTATTCCGGTGAAAACCACAATCAGAAAATTATTCGAGTTGGTTTGTTCGTCGTTGAGGTTAGGTTTGAGATTTTGGCCACAGTTTGAGTTGAACGAAGCTTCTACATTTAATTAAAAGTAAATCTTCAAATTGAGGTCAAATTCTACCCTTTTCCTCTTTTATTTTACTGTCCATGATATTTAGTAGGTGAAATTGAACATTTGTGTGTTGGTTGATCTCCGTTGGTGATGGATAATTGCTTGTGTAGATGCGTTATTGATTTACTTGATTGGCGGATTGTGTATTGAATTATTTTAATCATGTTGCGAATGGATTTGAGGGGTGAGACATGAAAACGGATAAAAATGAAAGTGATTAATTTGTATTGATTAATTGGTGTTTGTTTGATGCAAATAGATGTCGCATTTGCTAAATTTGATAATATCATGTTTTAGATCGAAACTAGTAGGCAAATGTAGGTTGGATAGGCAAAGTTTAGGACTCGTGTTTTTGTTGAATGTCTGAATGTGAGTGTGAATGGTTTTTTCTACTTTATCGCACAAGAATTGAAATTATACTCATTTAGCAGGGGAATTCCCCGAGGAAAGATTTATTCATCCACCGGGGAATGCCCCGACGTATTATGTCTTCAAAAGAGGATCATGATCAAGGCCCGAGGCATTGGGTGAGGCATAGTTAGGACTAGTGTAGATTAGCGTAGGTTTATGTTTCAGTTATTTGTTTATTATTTTGGGTCTGTAATAAATTGAACTGGACACTATATTCTGGGACTTGTTTTGTTTGTTTGATTGATTGTTGTGTGTTTTATGTGATTTGTACATTCATAGCGTCTACTAGCTAATATATACTATATGAAGCGCCTGTGGTACCACGAGACTGAGGGGTGCCTAACATCTTTCCCTCGGTCAACAGAATTCCTAAATGGGAATCTTTATTCGTGGATCAGTTTTAAAGTTCGAAAAAGGATATCCTAGCGTGACTTGACACACTCGATTTATGCCAAGTAGCGACTTTGAGTTTTAAATATAACAATTCTTTTCGAAACAAATTTTTATTTTTTTTCACATAATAATAAAACCCTTTTCGAACCTAAAATGAACCTTTTTTGGTTAAAAAAGGGGTATGACAATGAAGCCATGCATTCTAGTTTTCCACTACCCATAATATTTACCATTGAATCTTGGTGGTCTTGTAGTTGACTGTCCTTCTTCTAGATTTGAAGGAGCCGCCATGTTTCAAAATCCTTCTAAGGTATTAGCTTTTATAGAAAGACCTTCTATGATACCAAATGAAGGGATGCAGTGGATTGCTCCTCGGCTCAATAAATTATTCCCAGATAGACGGACACAATAAGGACTAGGAGATGTATGAACGAAGAAGTGCAAGAATAAATTAAATAGTGGACATGAGGTTTTTACGTGGAAACTCCTTGCTCAAGGAAGAAAAAATACGACCTACCTCCAGGATTTCTAAGCTCCACTATACTCAAGAAAACTCTTGAATACAGACTCTAAGTATTAACCTCCTAATCTGTTGTTTCCTAGCAACAACTCTATTACAAGTAAATGCAAGCAGTACCTCTACTACTTAAACCTCCAGCTAATTCTAACTGGACTCTACCAGCTAACTCTTGCTTGAACAATCACCTAAATCTAGATGATTAAAATAAAAGGAGTTACACCACAGCACCTACAGTAATAATAAGCAAGTGTAGGCAAAATTTTAAGAACAATACACAAAGACTCAATGATGTTGGGCGTATTTACACGCCTAAACACCATGATTTACCCATATTTTAGTTTAGTTTGGAGGATAAAATATATAATTCCTGCACTTTTAGTCCATTTTCCTTTAAGTGAGCTAAGCTACGTGATTAGTATGTTTTTCAAGTATTAATGATGAAGATTTCAGAACTTTATGGACCTTTGGGCAGCAAAGGAAAACTTCACATAAGAGGGAAGGCAGCTTTGGGAAGCTTGTGGACTGAATGTGACGCATGGAGAATTTGTCCCGGGCAAAAGCAGTATTTTTAAATACTTAGGGGTGCAGCAGTAACTTAGTAGGACAAGGATGTTATAAAAACCTTATTTGCTGAATTTTTCAGCATTCATTCGATCAATGTTGTTTTCATTATTCAGTTTTCAAATTCTGTAAGTTTTGGACAGAGAAAAATGGCTCAGAGAGCAATGGACACAAGGGAAAAACGTCAATCCCTTATTGACGCTAAACCATCTCAATCGTGAAGTTTATTCTAGTTGTGGTATGATGATTATGTCTATTGTGATTTCCATTGTAATCATGAGTAGCTAAACTTCTCTGTTAGGGTTATGAAAACCTTCTGAGATACTATATATTACTATGAGTTTGTGAATTCTTGATGTGTATGCTACTTATATCATTACTCTCTTCGTTTTAATTTAATTCTCATGGTTGCAAACATAGAGAACATGCCATTATAGCATTAACTTGTTTGAGAGAAAAGTTACATGTTTGGAAAAGAGAGTGTGACAAGGAAATAGGGCTACCAACCCCTATTTACACGTTAATGCCTTAACCGGATTAACCTCTTAGAGAGTTTGTACCGTTAGTTATACACTTTAAGCTCGAGAGAGTTAAAGTGAAATAATCCTTGATGGTTGAGAAACAGTAGGATTTACCATTAGAATACGAATCTCTATAAGTGCATGCATGTCTAAATTCTGCATTCCTCATAGTTAATAGATACGTAGAACTCATACGGTGGACATAACCCTAACTTACAAATCTCTATGATTAAACCTTACTAAATACATCGTCTCATTCATTACTTTGATATTAGTAGTTCAAGCATAATCAAATCCCTCCTGTTTTCCGTAGAATTTTCGACCAACAGTCTACTAATAGTTGCAACACTTAGTGACTGAGTATTCCCTGTGGGATTCGACACCCAACCCAATTGGGTTCTATATTTGACAGTGACCACTTACACTTTCTCACGAGAGCTGTAGTTTGGGATTTATCAAATTTTGGCACAGTTGCCGGGGAATACGGTTGTCTACTAAGTTTGTGATAGTTAATAGACCCTTTGGTCAAAAATTCTCAAATTTTACTTTTACTTGTTGTTTTTTTTTGTTCAGGTTTGTTAGAGTGCATGCCAAATACACGCAGATCTGGTCAGCCATTATTACCCATAAATCCTGAACCACAACTTATTGGCAGAATGGATGCACAACGAGACATTGAAAGAAGGGCAGCTCAACAGGAGCAGGCTAGATTAGCTGCGTTGCCAGCTGCTCAAGTGCATCAACAGAATATTGATAACCCAGGTCGGGAAACAAATCTGGATGATGAGGACTTGGGTGATGATGAGTTACTAAATCCAAGGCATGCAGATGAGGTGGCAGTGCCTGTGAATAGGAGAGATCGTCAAGCTAGAATGAGACCTGAACGCCGAGATGTGCAGGTTCCTTTTGATGATGATGATGACAATTTGGATGGAGCTGGTGCCACAAGGGCTATTATTCCTCCACCCTTGGCATCTGGATCCAAGTTCAATATCACTAGCACCATGATTCAGCTATTGCAGCTCAAGGGGTTATTTGGTAGACTTGTAGGCGATGATTCGAACATGCATCTGGTCAATTTTATCTCAACATGCAAGTTGTTTGACAATCCAGGAGTTGGACAGAATGCAATCCGGCTGCACTTATTTCCATTGTCTTTATCTGGAGAGGCAACTCTATGGTTGAACGGGCTAACTCCTGACTCTATTACTAATTGGAGGCAATTTAAAGACGCTTTCCTACAAATATTCTTTTCGCCATCCAAAAGAGCACAATTAAGAGATGAGATTAGCAATTTTTGACAGCTTCAAACTGAAGCACTCTACGAAACATGGGAGAGGTTCAAGAAAAAGCTTATGTGGTGCCCAAACCATCAGATGACAAATATCCACTTGATGGAAATATTATATAGGACTTTGAACTCGGTGACAAAGCCAGTGGTTGATAATGCTGCAGGTGGGTCATTCATGAACCTTACTTTTATTTAGGTAAGTGATATGCTGAATCGTATGACAAAGCAGAGTAGAGCTTGGCATACCAGGGATTCTGAGGTAGCGAGCTCTACTGTATCTATTGGCATGACTGCAGAACAGAGATGAAGACAAGAGGAACGTGAACAGAATATGGCTCACATGAAAACGCAGATGGATCTTCTAACCAAGCATTTATTATCAGGGAAGACCGAAAAGGTCAAGGCTGTTGTGTCGCAGGGAAGAGATGATTCCGATTCTAAAGAAGAAGCAAATTACTTGAATAATCAGGAGGGTTTCCGAGGTAATGCCCGAGGAAACTAAGGCCGGAACTATTATGATAAATCAGGATACAAGGATCGTGATCAAGGGAGTTGGAAGAATTAGACTCATAAGAGTGGTTTGTATGTTCCTCCTGGAAATCGTGAGGCTGTGGCAACTGGCTCTGGAAAGATGTCCATGGAAGATATGATGGCTAAGCTGTTGAAAGGAGTGGAGGCAACCAACACGGGAGTAACTGAGGTAAAGAATGATTTGTCCTCAATAAATTAATTGGTTGATTCGCATTCCATTGCAATAAAACAGCTGGAACAGCAAATGAGTCAACTATCGGCGGCATTCAATCAACGAAAAGCTGGCACTTTACCTAGCAACACCGTGCAAAAACGAAGGAATGATGGATCATGTATGGCTATTACTACCAGGAGTGGTAAAGTGTTAGAAAGTCCGTCCAAAGGCAAGCAGGTAGTTGATAATACAAAGGAGAATGTTATTGATGCAGATTGTGATGATTCTGTAGAAGCTGAAAATCAGAATGAGAGCGTTCATGAGAAAACTATTCCCCTTCCACCACCACTTTTTCCTCAGAGACTGAAGAAGAAGGCTGATGACACTCCTGAAAAGGTTGATAATCGGAAGCAAGATAAAAAGGAAGTGGTGGAGAAAACTATTCCCCTTCTACCACCACCTTTTCCTCAGAGACTGAAGAAGAAAGATGATGACACCAGGTTCAGTAAATTCATGACCATGTTGAAGCAGCTGACTATTAATGTTCCTTTGGTGGAAGCGCTGGAACAGATGCCTGGGTACGCTAAATTCATAAAGGACCTTTTGACAAAGAAGCGGGCAGCAAGCTATGAGGTGGCGGATGATGTTCATCATTGCAGTGCAATTGCCACGAGGTCTTTAGTACAAAAGAAGGCAGATCCTGGTGCTTTCATTATTCCTTGCACGGTGGGATCTATGGATTTTGCTAAGGCATTGTGCGATTTGGGAGCTAGCATCAATTTGATGCCGCTATCCATTTATAGAAAGTTGGGGTTGGGCGATCCTACACCAACCAATATGCGGCTCGTGATGGCAGATAGGTTGGTAAAATGACCTGTTGGTATCTTATATGATGTTTTGGTGAAGGTTTCTACCTTTATTTTTCCTGCAGACTTTGTGATTTTGGACTGCGAGGTGGATTATGAAGTTTCCATAATCTTGGGTCGTCCTTTCCTCGCAACAGGAAGTGTGCTTATTGATTTACGAGTCAATGAGCTTTTATTTTGATTGAATAATGAAGTGGTCTATTTTGATGTATGCAAATCGATGAAGCAGCCTAGAGATATGAATGTGTTATCTGTAGCTGATGTTTATCATAAGGATGAGAAAGAATTATCTGTAGAGAAGCAGCTTACTGTTGAGCCATTGTCTACTGTGCTTTTGAATTTGGAGCGTAAGGATGTTGAAGGTTATAAAGAAACTATTTGTGCTCTAACAGGAATAGGGTCCTATTCTCATGCTCCTAAGAAGCTGGACTTTGATCTTAAGAATCGACCGTCACCAACAGCGAAGACTTCCATTGAAGAGCCACCAGTGCTAGAATCGAAAGAGCTCCCCAGTCACCTAAAGTATGCGTTCTTGGGAAGTGGAAATACACTTTCGGTGATTGTTGCGGCTGATTTAGGTAAACAACAAGTAGAGGCTCTCATCTCTGTTCTGAAGAGGTACAAGAGAGCTATTGGTTGGATTATTGATGATGTAATTGGTATGCACAAGATTCAGCTCAAGGAAGATTGTGTACCCACTATTAAGCATCAGCGTCGTCTGAATCCATTCAGAAAACGAGAGCCACCATCTATCTCGATGAAGTCTGAGTAATCGAGGTAACTATGTCGTGCCGCGACAATAAATCAAGCGCTACATGGGAGGCAACCCATCGTTTTTAGTCATTTTATTTTACTAGGAGTTTGTTTTTGTTAAATAAAAATTCGAAAAGAAGAGTCGAGCCACGACCAAAACTAAGGCGCTTGGTGGGAGGCAACCCATCCCTCTAATCGTTTTTGTTGTTTTTGATTAAGTGTAGGTGCAAGACGTACAAAGGAGGGGAATTAGTCCTAAATTTTGATTTGAAAGTGAGCCATGCTAAAGGTGGTAAGTTAGGAATGATGGAGCAAAGGCTATAGGCTAGGCATTGCCTATGAAAATCTAGGCAACGGACAAGGCAAGGCCTATGCCATTGCCTATGTTAACTACCTCACATAGGCAATGGACAAGGCAATGCCTATGCTAATCTAGGCAATGGACAAGGCAAGGCCTATGCTAATCTAGGCAATGGACAAGGCAAGGCCTATGCCATTGCCTATGCTCTCTGTTTCAACTAGGCAATAGCATAGGTGCCGCCTATGTCTAACTAGGCGATAGCATAGGCGCCGCCTATGCCCAACTAGGCAATAGCATAGGCGCCGCCTATGCTAAGCATAGGCAAAGCATTCGGCGCCACCTACTTATGCTTTTTGTCTCCTAACCCAATTTTCCATGGATAAAACCCGACCCATGGCTTAGTCTATACATAGATCTTCAACCTTAGAACAAAATACACTTGTTTTTTCAACCTAGGCGTCGCCTAAGCATCCCAAATCTCTCAAAGTTTTTCTTTTTGCTCATTTAATCTTGCAAGATCATCTTCCCGAACTATCACCAAGTAAGTTATTCTTTTATATTCCGTAGTTGTTGCAATACTATGCTTATAATGGTATTTTAGATTTTGAAGTGGTGTTTGGTGATAAGAATATGATTGGTTTGTCATGATACATCTAGTTGAGTGAAATGCTTCGTATGGGTGCTCTTGACTTTATTCCGACTTATATTTGATTGTTATACACTGTCATATTTTAATGAAGTCGAAATTGTGAAATTAATGCGTAATCTTCAAAGTTGAAAGCTTGAATGTTTGAATGACTCGTTCATCGAGATATCGATCACGATTGACCACAAGCATAAGATGGTGTGATTATTTCTATGTAATAACTTAATACGATCTCTATGTGGTAGTCTTGTTCAAAAAAATGCATTAATCCAATGAAACAAAGTTGAAAAGGATAGTCAAGATTACATGAAAGTATGACTATGCTAAACATGATGTTGAAACATATCGCCTAAATGGATGTCGATGAAGTCTGAGTAATTGACATCACTCACTTAATTAGTCTGTGCCAACAAATTAAGTGTGGGGTGGTGCCACTACTGTTTGTTTTTTAATTGAATCTTCCGAGATGAAGCTAACATGACTCCATTTTAATCTCAGGTAGAATGGCCCCAAAAGGACGACAAGGAAAAGAAAAAGCGTCCACCTCACAGAAAGGACAGAAAAGGTTAAGAAAGGAGCAAACTGAGTCCTCCTCTCTACAAATACCACGACGCACTTTTGGGATCAAGTGGGGTACATTTTGAGGAAACTCTGAGGATGACGACTTTGATGATGATTCCGACGCAGGGGGTATGACCCCAGACATAGAAGAGGAGTCCAACTAATCAGGTTTTCCTTATTTATTTCCACTGAGGGTACTGTGTACCATCTAAGTATGGGGTGCTGGTATTTGTATGTTGTATTGTACTTCTTTGCCTGCATTTATTCTTGTTTGTAGTTAAATTTTTAGATTTTTTAGATTTTGCATGAAATTGTACTGATAGGCGACATGGTATTATGACAAGAGTTTGTGCTACAATCACTACTATTGAGACATTTAGGCTCCAAGTGTGACTCACTGTGTGATAATTATGTGGTTTAATTCATTCACCTGTTGGGTCAAGAGTCTATACTGATCCCAATAAAGTTGACCATGTGCCTGTGTGTGTGAGGTTGTAGTATATTCTGTGTTGTGACTGATGCTAGAACTTGCCTGGTGTGTATGTAAAGCGAAATAAAGAGTGTGAGTTTAGGAGATGATTTAGGCATTTCTTTGGCAGCCTGTAATTGTTTACCTTCTTTTTACCTACCTTTGTACATCATCCTAGTGAACCCCCTTTGAGCCTTTAGCTATTTTCTTTGACAGCCTCATATGTAGCCTAATCCATTTTTTTTCAAGACCATAATTTGATCCAAATTCCTAAGCGTTTTAAATTGTAGAGTCATGTGACAAAATAAGAGGAAATTGGGTGAGAGTGATGCCTCAGAGTGTTTTGGTACTTGAAATTGTTGTGAAAAAAAATGGCTATCACAGAGGTGTTTTATAAAAAAAAAATAATAATAAATAAATCAAAAAAAATAGAAATAGAAAAATAAAAAGATAGTTGTGTTTATAATTGAATAACAAAATAGGTGAAAAGGGGTGTTAGATGAAAGGAAAGTAGAGAGGTTGTTTAAAAGAGAGTGTTAATGGCATAATGTGATGTATTAAAGCGCTTAGGAGAACATAGTCACTATTTCTGGCCAAAATAGTTCTACCTGTCCCTTAGCCTACATTACAACCTGTAAAGTCCTATTTGATCCTAAGCTTAGCACTCTGATATTAGTAGAGCATTACACTAAGGGCAAGCCTATGGTCATCAGTTGCAGCATAAGAATTCTTTGTGAGAGTGAGAGCAAGGAGAATCTTATACCCATGTTTCAAAAAATGCAAAACTGTGAGTGATTATGGGTGATATCTTGTGTGAGACACACATGGTTGATGATTGTTGGGTAGTTTTGTATGATTCTTTGTGCCTTAACTTGTGGATACGAATTAACCATCATCACGAGTCTATGTTGGAGGTTGAATTGGTTCTAGTAGTGATCAAGAAAACTACTCTTTGTTAGTAATTACCGTGCATGTCTTGTTGAACATTTTATGTTGCTACTGTGAAATTCTAGTTAGATGTTTGCATGGACGTAATATTTTGTTCGAGGAAGAACAAAGCTTTAAGTGTGGGGTGTTGATGTTGGGCGTATTTACACACCTAAACACCATGATTTACCCATATTTTAGTTTAGTTTGGAGGATAAAATATATAATTCCTGCACTTTTAGTCCATTTTCCTTTAAGTGAGCTAACCTACGTAATTAGCATATTTTTCAGGTATTAATGATGAAGATTTCAGCACTTTGTGGACCTTTGGGCAGCAAAGGAAAACTTCACATAAGAGGGAAGGCAGCTTTTGGAAGCTTGTGGACTGAATGTGACGTATGGAGAATTTGTCCCGGGCAAAAGCAGTATTTTTAAATACTTAGGGATGCAGCAGTAACTTAGTAGGACAAGGATGTTATAAAAACCTTATTTGCTGAATTTTTCAGCATTCATTCGATCGATGTTGTTTTCATTATTCAGTTTTCAAATTCTGTAAGTTTTGGACAGAGAAAAACGGCTCAGAGAGCAATGGACACAAGGTAAAAACGTCAATCCCTTATTGACGCTAAACCATCTCAATCGTGAAGTATATTCTAGTTGTGGTATGATGATTATGTCTATTGTGATTTCCGTTATAATCATGAGTAGCTAAACTTCTCTGTTAGGGTTATGAAAACCTTATGAGATACTATCTATTACTATGAGTTTGTGAATTCTTGATGTGTATGCTACTTATATCATTACTCTCTTCGTTTTAATTTAATTCTCATGGTTGCAAACATAGAGAACATGCCATTATAGCATTAACTTGTTCGAGAGAAAAGTTACATGTTTGGAAAAGAGAGTGTGACAAGGAAATAGGGCTACCAACCCCTATTTACACGTTAATGCCTTAACCGGATTAACCTCTTAGAGAGTTTGTACCGTTAGTTATACACTTTAAGCTCGAGAGAGTTAAAGTGAAATAATCCTTGATGGTTGAGAAACAGTAGGATTTACCATTAGAATACGAATCTCTATAAGTGCATGCATGTCTAAATTCTGCATTCCTCATAGTTAATAGATACGTAGAACTCATAAGGTGGACATAACCCTAACTTACAAATCTCTGTGATTAAACCTTACTAAATACATCGTCTCATTCATTACTTTGATATTAGTAGTTCAAGCATAATCAAATCCCCCCTTTTTTCCGTAGAATTTTTGACCAACAGTCTACTAATAGTTGCAACACTTAGTGACTGAGTATTCCCTGTGGGATTCGACACCCAACCCAGTTGGGTTCTATATTTGACAGCGACCTATTACACTTTCTCACGAGAGCTGTAGTTTGGGCGTTATCACTCAACAACAACAGGGAAGTAAGAATATAACTCGGTGAACAATCAGTTTCCTACTACAGTGTGTAGTCTTTGATATCAACTTCAAAAGATATTTAGTTGTGAGAATATGGAAGCATTGATTTTCTTGTTGAGGAAGATAAACAATATATAGTATGACATAAGAAAACCTAGGAGAGATCCCATTGGTTGAGGCAAGCATGTGGCAGCAGCTTCTTCCACCAACTTTTATACTTTGTGTCAACTGTGATTGTTGACCGTGATAGTGACAGGTGAGCCTAACCTGTTTCCTAATTCGTAGTAGCATTTCCATCACAAAAACTCCAGTAAACAGGTCCCAACATAAAATTTACATATAGTTTGTCTATCATCAAAACTAGTACTTAACAATAATAAACAGTACTTGATGACCTATGGACGTTTTGAGTAAGTGGGGGATGTTTTTAGGTGTAAAAGGACCAAAATACCCCATGGGTACTTAGCAATTTTTAGGGAAACCGTCGTCGAACAGGAAGGGAGTGCGGCACGACCCCCATCGTGAGATAAAGGCCTCACGCTGTACCGCAGCCCCCATCACATAACAAAGGCCTTATGGCGTGACCCCTATCACCGGTTGGCCCCCGTCGAGGCGTGGGGTCCTTCGCTTGTGTGAGGCAATAGCCTCCCGCGGCGACTTTCATGGCACGGGGCTATCACATAGGGTCCCTCTTATGATGCGCGGTCTAATTTCTCATCTAAAAATGTCCCTAATCTATCCAAACCCATCATAAAGTGGTTTACGCTCAATTTAGGGGTCTAGTGGAGTTGTTTTTAGCTCAAAACGCATATCAAAACACTCGGGTGTTACATATACATACATATACACACACTTATATTCTTATATTAATTTAGTATATTCTTATTGGGTTGTCGGTTCACCCAAAACCCATAAGAAAACCCAAACCAAACCAATAACCCAATAAAAAATTCATAAAAGCACTAAAAAACTGTTAACCTAATAACCCAATAACAAGAAATTAAAAGCATTTTTATAGGTTTGATTTTTGCACACCCTAACAGAAATGTCATAACATATTTAAAAAATCGTAAGTTTTAAATTTTTGTAACTGTAGACATCGAAACTTTGTGGACTCTAAAGAATTTAATTTTTGTTAGAGTTCTTGAAGGCTACTTTATCCTAAATCTAGCTTGGAGGGTACTCTACCTAAACCCTAAATTACACCTATATAAACGGGCAAATATCTCTTGAAGAGGCATCTCCAAGATCCCATAATTTTTATGGGATATTCATAAAGAGATCAACAATCTCTACTATGCCACAAATTCATGAGATATTCATAAATCTCAAATATCTCTAAATAATTTCATAAATTCATGGAATATCACAATGGGATCAAAATCCTCTCTTTTTTATAATCAAATACATCAAGAAGATCCACAAATCCTATTTTCATGGAGATCAAACCCAAATATTCCTATGTTTGAGAAATACTCTACTGAAGGCCCTCAAATTATGGAGAAAATCAAGAGAGAAGAATCAAGGAAAGAATAGATTTGTACCCACATCGTTTATCAATAAGTAAAAATTCATGTTTCTTCATATTTTTATTTGTGATTGCAATTTATTTCTGTCACTGTAAAAATTTGTTGGAAACAAACTGGCATGCCCAACTGGGACCAAATGTGCATTTCATCTCTTCTCTCATAAAACAGATATGCATATCTGTAGTCGCGAGATCGTTAAGATGGAAGCTTCAAGGGTACTTCAAGACTCGTCTTTGAGTTTCATCAAGTCTATACTTCGACAAGTCTTGAAGTATGGGGCATTTGTGGACTTTAAAGAATCAAATTTCTGTTAGAGTTCTTGGAGGCTACTTTACCCTAAATCTAGCTTGGAGGGTATTCTACCTAAACTCTAAATTACGCTTATATAAACGGGCAAATATCTCTTGAAGAGGCATCTCCAAGATCCCATAATTTTTATGGGATATTCATAAAGAGATCAACCATCTGAGATATTCATAAATCTCGAATATCTTTAGATAATTTCATAAATTCATGGAATATCACAAAGGATCAAAACCCTCTCTTTTTGATAATCAAATATATCAAGAAGATCCACAAATCCTACTTTTATGGAGATCAAACCCAAATATTCCTATATTCGAGAAATACGCTACTGATTAACGAACGGCCCTCAAATTACGGAGAAAATTAAGAGAGAAGAATTAAGGGAAGAGCAGATTTGTACCCGCATCGTTTATTAATAAATAAAAATTCATATTTCCTCATATTTTTATTTGTGATTGCAATTTATTTGTGTGACTGTAAAAATTTATTGAAAACAGTAACATCTTCATTCTATGTTACACATATGCTTGTTGGACCTCACTTTGCTTTAAAAATTTGATTTTTCATTAGTCATAGGGAGAAGTTATGACAACTGACATGTGAAACTCTTTATCATCTCTGATTTAATTGTGAATAGCAAGGGTAGTTTGTTTTACTCAGCCTTCGTTGACTTATTTGGAGTTAAATTTGCTTGTAACAGAAAAGAATTGCATGTTCGCATGGATAAATAACAAAACTGCCCATTATCAAGTGATAAAAGAAATGGACATTGGGTCATCAAGTGATATAAGGAGATCAATAACCTTTTAATTCACCGATGTAAAATTCTAATATCTAGTCTGTGAAAACATTTGGAGCAGTGTTCACTTGGCAGGGAAGACAATCATTTTGTTCTAGTTCTAGCAGAACTGATAATTACTATTTCCTCCCTCCTTAATTGTTAGCACCAGCACCACCAATATCATATTCAACGCATTCCCACAATTGAGATTTAGGCAGGATATTGTGTGCAGACCTTATCCAACTTTGAAAGGTAAATTGTTAGCACCGATCTTTAATTTTTGTCTGTCTTTAATTTAATTGACTTTGTCAAGACTGACATATTCCACATGTACAGGCATGTTTAGCTAATGGCAGTACATAGATTTAGCAGCATTCTAACA
Source organism: Capsicum baccatum var. pendulum (assembly GCA_030864225.1). Classification (NCBI taxonomy): domain Eukaryota; kingdom Viridiplantae; phylum Streptophyta; class Magnoliopsida; order Solanales; family Solanaceae; genus Capsicum; species Capsicum baccatum. The sequence goes on along the minus strand of CM061556.1, from coordinate 235,028,504 downwards.
ATTTAGATTTAGCAGCATCCTAACACAATAAATAAGTATAAATTAAACAAAAAAATAGAAGAAACTGAGAAATTAAGAAACAAGGTCTCAACCTTAAGTAATACAAACAAACCACTTTCAAATGTTATTGCAACACTGAATATTCGAAACATACATGACTATATGCTAAATACCACAACAGAAACCTTCTAGCGGAAACTACTTACAATATTGTTATATAATAAAAGTCAAATGAGAAATGCATCAAAATAAATACTGCATAATACAACAGTTATAACAACATAAATGACAGCAAACAATTGCACAAACATAATACCGATAGACTTGGAATGATAATTCTAGTGAATTGACTAGTTCATTTCGTCTTTGTGATGGCTTTGATGGTGTTCTTCCAGGAGCGAAACAGCATCTGACTCATTCATTTTCTTCCTCTGGTTTTCGCCAAAATCCTATATTCTTAACTGCACAAGTGAATGACTTCAGCGAGTTGCAGTGGCTTACTTCGACATACTTTAGCCCAGGTATTGCACTTCTGATTTCGTCCCATGTCACTGTTAGCCCATATGTTATTGGGCCTTTAGTTTATGGACCTTTAGGTTATTGGCTATGTATATATAGCCTCCTTTTGGTTTAGTCAGTTTTTATGCTTTTCAGATTATATTGTAAACCTTAGCCTTTCTTTCTTTCAATAAAGTTCTATTAATATGGTATCAAAGCTAGTTCGATCCCTGTCCTTTGATTTGTTGGTTGAAGATTTTGTAGCAGGCACCTACTGCGCGGATCGAACTCCGCGGTGAGTTCGCTGGGGGGTCCGGGGGGCAGCGCGCCCCCGTCCGGGGTTCGGGGCGGAGCCCCGAATTTTATTTTTTGAGGTGCTGCTGTATTCGTTTGCTGTTTTCGTTGGGTTTTTTTTTTTTGGTTGGATTGATTCGTTGCTGTCTTCGTTTGCTGTCTGGTATTGTTCGTCTTTCGTTCTTTTGCTTGCTGCCATTGTTGTTCGTTCGGAATTGTTCAACCTAGGGTTTTGCATCTTTTTATTTTTTGAATTATTTGTGTGTTGCTGTGTTTACAATGACTGGAAAGGATGATTCTCTCCAGTCCATTAGTACTCAATTAGATGGTAAGAACTATGCCTATTGGAGTTATGTCATGAAGAATTTTCTTCGTGGGAAGAATATGTGGGGTTATATCACTGGAGTAAAACCAAGACCTATCGATGATACAACTGAAAATTTTGATTTGTTGGTGGACTTATGGGAAACTAATAACTCCAAGATTATCACTTGGATCAACAATTCTGTAACTCAGTCAATTGGTATGCAATTGGCTAAGTATGACACAGCAAAGGAGGTCTGGGATCATTTGGGAAGACTGTACACTCAGTCTAATTTTGCTAAACAGTACCAGTTGGAGTATGATATCCGTGCTCTTCAACAGCATGACCTCAGTATTCAAGATTTTTATGCTGCCATGTCGGATTTGTGGGATCAATTGGCACTTACTGAATCTGCAGAGTTAAAAGGTTTTGGGCCGTACATTGCTAGACGGGAAGAGCAACGCTTGGTTCAGTTTTTGATGGCACTACGTTCTGACTTTGAGGGCCTACGTGGAACAATCCTTCATCGATCTCCCCTCCCTACTGTTGATTCTGTGGTTCATGAACTGATTGTAGAGGAGACTCGTATCAAGTCTCAAGTGGTTCAAGGGTCTAAAGTAACTACTACTCCTGTCGTGTTTGCTGCTTCAACTGATCAGTCTAGGCCACCACGTACTCAGACTCGACAATCTCCTAAAGTTGCATTTGATGAGTGTGCATTCTGCAAACAGAAAAATCATTGGAAGGCTCAGTGTCCGTTGTTACTTAACAAGGTTAAACAGCCTCAATCTGGGCAACAACAGAAATATGGGCAGCAAAAGTCTCCGTCACGCTCCTCTGGTGCTCCTCCATGGTCATCTCGTCCTCCACAGTTCGCTGCTGCTGCACCATCTGTAGATGTTGAGTCTGTTAGCACTATGCCACCTTCTGCGTTGGATCCCCAGGTTTTCGAACAGTTCAGACAGTTCTTCGTTTCTAATCCTACGGCCATGTCAGCATCTATGTCTCATTCGGGTTCAGTTTCTTCTAGTACCTCAGGTATTCCTTCCTCCTTGTGGATATTGGATTCTGGTGCGTCTCATCACATGTCCCCTCATTTGTCATCGTTTGGTTCTTTGTCACCCATTTCACCAATTTCTGTTATGTCCGCGAGTGCTGTACCTATGTCAGTCGAGGGGGTTGGTTCTGTTACTACCCCTCACATTGTCCTCTCTGATGTTTATTACATTCCCAAACTTGCTTTAAATCTTGTTTCGGTCAGTCAGTTGTGTAAGGCTGGTAATTGGGTGTTTTTTTCTGAATCTGTTTGTGTTATACAGGACCAACACACTCAGAGGGTGATTGGGACCGGCCGTAGGTTGGGGGAACTCTATGTCTTGGAGAATCTCAAAGTGTCTGCAGTTGCTGCCTCTAGCATAGATTTATCTTCTTTTCGTTTGAGTCCTTTGTCTTCTCCGTTTTATCTTTGGCATTCCAGATTAGGACATGTGTCAGTTTCACGTTTACGTTTTTTGGTCTCTAGTGGTGCTTTGGGTCATGTGAACACTAGTGATATTTCAGATTGTAGTGGTTGTAAACTGGCAAAATTTTCTGCCTTACCGATTAATAAAAGTGTGTCTTATTCTGTTGCTCCTTTTGATATTATTCATTCTGATGTATGGGGACCAGCTCCAGTTTCCACTAAGGGTGGATCGACCTATTATGTTTCGTTTATAGATGACTATACTCGTTATACCTGGGTGTATCTTATGAAACGCAGATCTGATTTCTTTGGCATTTACAACAACTTTAGAGCCCTTGTTAAAACACAACATTCGGCTGTGATAAAGTGTTTCAGGTGTGACTTAGGGGGTGAATATACCTCTAATGACTTCACTCAGTTACTTGCCTCTGATGGTACCATACACCAGTCATCTTGTACCGACACTCCTGAGCAGAACGGTCTAGCAGAAAGAAAACATCGTCATATTGTTGAGACAGCACGCTCTTTACTTTTGTCTGCAGAGGTTCCTAGTATTTTTTGGGGAGAAGCAGTCCTAACTGCTGTATATGTGATTAATCGTATTCCTACTGCATTGACTTCAGGGATGTCTCCGTTTGAGAAACTATATGGTCACCCGCCGAATTATTCTGCATTACGAGTTTTTGGATGTACTTGCTTTGTTCTTCGTCCTCATGTTGAACGAAATAAGTTAGGGTCAAAATCAGCTATATGTGTGTTTTTGGGGTATGGTATTGGACAAAAAGGATATCGTTGCTATGATCCTGTAAGTCAGAAATTATATGTTTCACGACATGTCACTTTTTTGGAACATATTCCTTTTTATTCCATTCCAGCTAAAACCCATGATGTGACAAAGTCAGATATTCGGCTTATTGATCCCTTTGGGATTGACATAGAGGTTCCAGTTCCGGATTCATCCATGCCATCTGGTGTGCCACCTGATAGTGCTTCAGCCTCGCCTGTGCCTGAGTCTGCTCCTTCGACTGTTGAGACTGGAGACCCACCACCTCTGAGGAGGTCTACTCGACCTTGTAAGTCCACCAAACTGCCAGATTTTTCCTATTCTACATATTCAGCCTCATTTGCTTCCTTTATTGCAAACATACATCATTTGTCTGAACCTGAGTCGTATAGAGAGGCTGTGTCTGATCCTCTTTGGCAGAATGCTATGGCTGAGGAACTTGCTGCTCTTCATCATACACATACATGGGATTTGGTTACTCTCCCACCTGGTAAGCATGCGGTTGGTTGTCGATGGGTGTATAAGATAAAAACAAAATCTGATGGGTCTGTTGAGCGATACAAGGCGAGACTTGTGGCAAAAGGGTACTCACAACAATATGGTATGGATTATGAGGAGACTTTTTCCCCCGTAGCAAAGATGACGACTGTTCGCACTATGATTGCTGTTGCATCCGTTCGACAGTGGAAGATATTTCAGATGGATGTCAAGAATGCTTTTCTGCACGGTGATCTCCACGAGGAAGTTTATATGACTCCTCCCCCAGGTATTGACCACCAGCCAGGTGAAGTTTGTCGGCTTCGAAAAGCTTTATATGGTCTCAAACAAGCCCCTCGTGCTTGGTTTGAGAAATTCTCCACTGTTATTACTTCCCTTGGATTTGTCCCGAGTAACCATGATTCAGCATTGTTTGTTAGATATACAAGTGCAGGGCGAATTCTATTGTCCTTATATGTAGATGATATGATTATTACTGGTGATGATCATAGTGGTATTGAGTTATTGAAGCATGATTTGGCTCATCGATTTGCAATGAAGGACTTGGGCTTGCTGCGTTATTTTCTGGGTATTGAGGTGGCTCAGTCTAAGAAAGGGTATCTTCTTTCTCAGACTAAGTATATATCTGACTTGTTTACACGGGCGCGTCTTTCTGACAACAGGACTGTAGATACTCCCCTTGAAACCAATGCACGTTACTCTCCTAGTGATGGTGTTCCATTATCAGATCCGAGTCTTTATCGGACTATTGTGGGTAGTTTGGTTTATCTTACGGTTACTCGTCCAGATATAGCACATGCAGTTCATGTTGTTAGCCAGTTTGTTACTGCTCCTACTTCTGTGCACTGGGGAGCTGTACTTCGTATTCTAAGGTATCTTCGTGGCACTCAGTTTCAGAATCTCTTGTTTCCCTCGACGTCATCTCTCGAGTTGCGAGCCTATAGTGATGCTGATTGGGATGGAGATCGCAATGATCGTAAATCCACCACTGGTTTTTGTGTGTTTCTTGGAGACTCTTTAATCTCGTGGAAGAGCAAGAAACAAGATGTTGTCTCTAGATCTTCCACGGAGGCTGAGTATCGTGCCATGGCTGTGACTACATGTGAGATTATTTGGTTACGTTGGCTTCTTGCAGATATGGGGGTTCACATTTCTATGCCTACTCCCCTGCATTGTGATAACAAAAGTGCGGTACAAATTGCAAAGAATTCTGTCTTCCATGAGCGTACGAAGCACATTGAGATTGATTGTCACTTCACCCGTCATCATTTGCAGCTCGGGACCATATCGCTTCCTTTTGTTCCATCGTCTTTGCAGATTGCTGACCTTTTTACGAAGGCTCAGTCGGCGTCTCGATTTCGTTTTTTGTGTGACAAACTCTCAATGCTTATTGCTGTTGCATTGTGAGTTTGAGGGGGGATGTTAGCCCATATGTTATTGGGCCTTTAGTTTATGGACCTTTAGGTTATTGGCTATGTATATATAGCCTCCTTTTGGTTTAGTCAGTTTTTATGCTTTTCAGATTATATTGTAAACCTTAGCCTTTCTTTCTTTCAATAAAGTTCTATTAATAGTCACCTCTAGATTTGGCAAGTATTTCAAGCACAGACCTTCTATTTTCCATTTATTTTCGTCACTACCCCTGAAGCGGTCGCTCATATATTGTAGCTCATTGGAGTCTTCGATACAAAGATATTGCAGTCGATCTAGCATTTCAGGGGCTATCCATGATGGGGTAGTATGTCCACAGAAGTGCATTAGGTACAATTCTTCGAGAGATTCAGGTGGTGACAACTTCTCCAGGCTCTCTAAGAAAACTTTATCATTACGGTTACCAGCATTAACCGTTAACATCCTTAGCTGTTGAAATTGTTTGAGTACTGTTAGTTCGTCTTCCTCTATCATGCTTCCCTCCATGACATCCAATTGTAATACTCGAAGTTCTCTCAGATCCTTTAGGTCACGCAAGTGACATGCATTTGGTGTTGTTGCATCAGGTATCTTGAAGCCATACAACTCTTGAAGATGGGAGAGTTTGGAGAGACCTCGTGGTAGATAAGAAAGAGAGGTACAATTCCCCACATCCAAGACTATCAATTTCGGAAGAGCAGTGATTGTTCTAGGGAGCTGTTTTAGGTCTTTGCATTCACCAAGCACCAAAACTCGGAGGCCCCATAACTTTTTGATGGATCGTGGCAGTTTGGTCAAGTTCTCCACATCTCGAAGACCCAGATAAGCTAGGCGTCTCAAAGATGTGATCCACCGCCATATATCCTCTTCACAAAATTGGGAACTCTCCTCAAACTTGATGTGTGAGAGGTCTAAAACCCGGAGAGACTTGACTTCAGCCAATGCAACCTGCCTAGTGAAGCCAATAATCCAATTAGCTTTGGTGACAAGAAGTGCCCTTAACTTTGAGTTTCCATGTAAGGGTTGCAACAATGTTTCATTGGTCACGCCCAAACGACGAGAGTGGATTGAGGCTTTGTTTGCATTTTGATCATCTAAACTGCAAAAGCTCTCTTTTTGCAACTCTGATTATCATTTCTCGAATCATGTCATGCATCTTGCAACTATAAACTCTCCCGTCATAGTTTCTTTTCCTCACCGCTTCAACCAGGCATCGACTTATCAATTCTGATAAGCATTCAAGAGCCATTTTTCTTGCAATTTTTCTCCCTTTCTTGTAAATGAAACCTTCTCCTATCCACCAATTTGCTAGTTGATCAACCTCTATCTCAGAATCCTCTGGATAAATTGCAAAACATAGAATGCACTGTTTTAGCTTGACCGGAAGTTCATCATAACTCCGTTGCAGTGTAGCCAGGAAAGAATCATAGCTCTTGCTTTCATCTACCAATACCTGAGGCAAATCTTCACCTATATCCTGCCACACAGAACGCAACTGAGATTTCGATGACAACAGACCTCCAATTGTCTTGATTGCTAGGGGAAGACCACCACATTTCTTCAGAATGCCTTTTCCAACACGTTCTAGTTCAGGATCCGTACATTTTCCCTTGGATGACGCGAATGCGACCTTGCTAAACAACAACCACCCCTCTTCATCAGAAAGCAACTTGGGCCGGTGAATTTGTTCTTCCTCGACTCCCATTCTCTTAACAACTTCTTCGTTTCTAGATGTAACAATGATGCAGCTGCTCTGATTCTCTGTTTTCGGCAATCCTTCAAAGATATGTTTCCACCAGCCGTCCTCAATGCTCCACACATCATCCATGACAATTAAGTATTTTTTGTTCAAAAGTGCTTCATGAATTCCCTTCAACAACACACTTCTATCAGACCCGTGATCGTCCTTTTTGAGTTGCTGCAGAATACTCTTCATGATCTCAAGCTCACCAAAATTTGATTTACAAACCCAAATTTTCAAGTTAAAGCGTGAACACACTTCTCTATCTTTGTAAATCTTTTGGGCAAGTGTGGTTTTGCCCAACCCTCCCATCCCTACAATGCCAATTAGTTGTAAAGATCCATTGCAAGGTAGGATCCACTTTTTCAATGTCCTAGTATCTTCATCCAAGCCAACGGTCTGAGATTCATCGATGATGTCTGATGTCCATCGAACCTTTCCACTACCACTGCTACCAAGTTCTTCACTTTTATATAGGTCAATCACAGAGGGAATAATGTTCAAAGTTTGATGCATATTTTCTATTTCCTTATTGATCTCCACCAACTTCTTTCCAACTTGATTACGGAAATACAGTCCACGTAGAGAAATAGAGGATAACCAACTGTCTTTCATCTTCTCGTAATCTACTCGGTTTTGGCAGTCAATGACCAAATCATCTATTTTATAAATCAGTTCCCGTAGTGTAGAAGAGGCAGCTTCAAGAGTGTTGTACCTTTCTTTGTGCCTATCAACGTCAGCGAGGTATGATTGCAAACTTACAAGCTTTGACTTCATCTCCTCAAACTCATGTTCAAATCCAAGGACATAGTGAACTTGAGCATCAACTTTTTCAACCAAGCCCTTCATTAGGATCTCAACAGCCGTATCAACTAATGCACTTTCAATCATTTTGTCTGCAAAATTCCTTTTCAGAAATCTCATCAGTCAAATAACTCGCACATAGAGACTTTAGACAGTTCAAAAGATAAAAACTACTATACTTTAGACAGTACGAAAGATGAAAATTACTATGACAATATGGTGTAAAAGAGTAATTACATATAACTGATATATCAAATTACTATATCTACGACTCCAATACCCCTAGAATAACAATGTATGTGCTCATAAGATGCGCAAAATGATCAGTTCCAATAGAGACAGGAATTCATAGACTTCAACCATCATATTGTGATAAGGGTAGAAGAAAAAGGTAATTAGATACTATATAGTTCATCCATTAAATAGAAATTACTTGCTTACATATGCTGCATACAAAAAAGCAGTAAATGTACGACTTATATCATTTTTTTTTTAATAAAATGCAACATATTTTATCTATATGTATATCTTTTACTGATGAAGAATATAAGAATCTTTCAATGCTTGTCTATGTATCTTGATGAACATTTGACTCGACCAACAGTTTGTCGAGTGGTTTACCTCTATTTGTCTAGGACTCTAGGTCGCTGCCAAATTTCTGCCTCGAAGCATTCGTATAGCTTTACTACGTTTGATGGATTTTTTTAATTCTAGTAAGTTATTTTAACTACAATCTTATACCTGGTACCTATTGTAATCTTCTACCTTGGGGATTCTGTTGTATAACTGAGGTGTATGATTAGTTAATGTAAACAATGAGAGGTTTGGTAACTATAAAGAAGCAACTTACCTATGTATTAATTTCTATATAAGTTGTACAACATTTATAGCTAGTTAAAAAATAATTTATTCACGTGTAAAATTAGTACAATGTTTGGTTTGCAATTTCGAAACCACATCGCTAACATGTACAAGTTACGAGAGAATTGATGTATTATCTTATGCAGAGTAGAAGATGGAATAGCTAATATATACATAACTAATGTTTGCATTACTAACACCTCTGTAATTCTAACCAACTACTAAACGACTCCTGATCACATAACTAGCTGCACTTTTACGCAAATTCTAACATTTTACTCCCATCTCAACACAAAACGAATAGTCCTCTTAATCTGGTTTGGGCAGTGGAACACATGAGAAATAACTGTCAATCACATATACTAAATATTTCACTAAGCTAGTGGAACACATGAGCTACTTGCTATCAGAGGCGGAGCCAAGATTCGGATTCCAATTAAGGAGGTTCAAAGTTTGAAGAAAATCTAGCCGAAGGGTTCAACATCTAATATATATACATAAAAAAATAATTTTAGTCTACATAAATTATGGTAGTTTCATAAAAATGACAACTTTACAATATCGAACTGTCACATAAAATAAAAATAAAAAACAGTGAAGGATTCTGTTTTCTGTTGGAAAATAGATCATTTCAAATTTCAATATGCAATTCAAAATTCAAATATAGTTCGAAACAAAGAGAAGAACACTGATTGTAGCTCGATCACTCTCAAATTTGACCATCTTGAACAAAAAATATGCAAATAATAGAAGTACCTAAAAAAAGAAAGGCAAAATACATGGACATTGTTGTTTTGGGTACACAATCTGTATGTTTGCACAAACACTTCAACGTTTGTTCAAGACAATTTCAAGAACACCTATGAAGTTTTTAACGCCTTCAACACAAGTTCATCAAGAACCATTAAAGAAGTGTGTTATTTAAAGAAACAAGGTGAAGTAGAAAATAGAACCAAATCCTCTGATTTCACGGAGTGTCCTTAAGGAATTAATTCCACTCAAGTACCCGAAGTTGTGGAATTTTTCCTCCCAGGATAAAATGGCTCACAATCAGAATGTAGCGGTACCTCAAACTTTCTGATTCTTCGAACACACTCAACGGTAGAGGATCACACAGAGTGTTTTAGAAGTAGAAGAGTGTTTTTCAATGCAGAAATTTCTATACTACCTGAGAAAAAAAGTTCAGGTATTTATAGCCATCAAATGCCCCTTCAAAAAGGAAGCAATGGTTCATGAAAGGGTGTATCACTTCGGAACAGTCATGTCTGTCCATTCCGAAATAGTATGTCTTTTCTGAATAGTCACATCCGACCAAACAGTCACACCTTTTTCAAAACAGTGTTTATTTTCCTCGAAGGGTTGTGTCCTTTTAGAGGTGCATTTCTACATGCTTCTACATGGCCATTTCTATGGAGAAAAATATTTTCCTTTTCCTTGGACTTTTTGGGTAACTTGTTTATTCAAGTTTCAAATAAACTTTGTCTAAAAAATTAATCTCATCGATCATTTGCTAAATTCTTGCCTCACTATCCACTTGAAGGAGTGTTACTCGATAAAAACACATTAAAGTTGTTTTCTCCCTCGAATGTAGGAGAAGTATACTTTCCTTAATTGAGTACATTTTTCCTCCAAGACTTTCCCTCCATTTTCTATTCACGCCAATTAAATCCAACAATCTCCCATATAAATGGGGAATGACTATTCTTTATAAAACTTTACGGACAAGTATGTGATCAGCAAGTAAAGACTGGTTGCATCTGGATAAGTGGATTTTCCTTTGAACTTTCCGTAGTGAACATGCATCGGATGCACTTGGTCAATCGGTAGATTCAATATCTTTGAAGCTTCAAGCATTAATGTACACCTAGATAACATATGTCACACAACCAGTCTTTACCGTTTATGATTTTCACGATTTTGTTCATTTTAGCCATGAACATGTCCTAGTTTCATGAGAGCTTAGAGAATAGGCATTTACTAACATTCTCCTTGAAGTGGCTTCCACTTCACCCTCACATAGATGATTTCTAAACGTTCAATCCTATAGATTAAACTATTTGACCAAATCTACCAAATTTAGATAATCATTAAAAGGCTTCACACTACAAGCCCTCTCCTTATTTACTAAACATTGTCTACATCATGATAATGGGTTGGGTATCTTGACAATGTTGAACCTATCAGTCACAACTTTATTTGATATCCTTAAACCTAGCTCTTGGAATCTTCAGTCTGCTAGGTAGAGTTACCGCTATGCTGACTTGTCCTAGGCTGTAAACCTAATTTCTTGGATGTTCTCTCAACTCCCTCTCTATATAGGCCTTTTGTGAGTAGATCCGACACATTATCCTTTGACTTCACATAGTCAACAGTGATAATTCAACTAGCGAGTATTTCTCTAGCGGTATTATATCTCCATCTTATATGACGAGATTTATCGTTATACATCATATTCCCTGTCCTACCTATCGCCACTTATCTATCGCAGTGTATACATACTGATGCAAATGGTTTGGGTCAATAAGGAATATCTTTCAAGAAATTTTGGAGCAATTAAACTTTTTCACCAGCTTTATTTAATGCTATAATTCAGATTCCATTGTAGAGCGAGCAATACATGTCTGTTTGGATGATTTTCAAAGGACTGCTCCTCCACCTAAAGTAAATACATTATGCTCGTAGATTTTACTTCATTCGAACCAGAGATCCAATTTGTATCATTATATCCTTCAATTACCGCTGAATATTTATTATAATGTAAAGCATAGCCTTGAGTGTATTTAAGATACCCCAAAACTCTTTTCATTACCATCCAATGAGTTTCATTGGGATTACTCATGTACCGACTCAACTTACTAATAGTACATGCTATGTCTAACCATGTACAGCTCATGATATACATTAAGCATCCCAGCACTCTTGCGTAGTGGAATTGTGAGTCACTTTCACCTTCATTCTTTTAAAGTGCAAAGCTCACGTCCAATGGAGTCTTGGCAATACCGAATTCTAAATACTTGAATTTGTCAAGTACCTTTTTAATGTAATGAGACTGTGACAATGCCAACCCGTATGGAGTCTTATAGATTCTTATTCCTAAGATCACATCCACAACCCCAATGTCTTTCATGTCAAACTTGCTCTCAAGTATTCATTTCGTAGCATTTATGTTAGAAATGTCTCTATTGACGATCAACATATCATCCACATACAAACAAATAATGACCTTATGATTTGGAGTGTCTTTAATGTAAACACATTTATCATATTCATTTATCTTAAATCTGTTTGCCAACATGGTTTGGTCAAAGTTTACATGCCACTGTTTAGGTGTTTGTTTTAGTCCATAGAGAAACTTAACAAATTTGTACACCTTTGTTTCTTTACCAAAAATCACAAAATTCTCGGGTTGTTCCATGTAAAATTCTTCCTCCAATCCTCCATTTAGGAATGCTATTTTCACATCTATTTGATGGATTTCAAGATCATATATATTGCTGCTGAGGCAATTAAAATCCATATTGACGTTATCCTTGTTATAGACGAGTATGTATCAAAGTAATCAAGGTCTTCCTTCTGGTTGAAACCTTTCACTACAAGTCTTGCCTTGTATTTGTCAATAGTACCATCCATTTTTATTTTTCTTTTGAAGATCCATTTAGAACCTAAAGGTTTATTTTCTTAAGAAAGATCAACCAAACTCCCAAGTATGATTGTTCAAGATTGATTCAATCTTACTATTGACTGCCCCATTCCAAGAGGATGAGTCTGAAACATCTTTAAATGTTTGAGACTCATTTCTTAAGAGAAATGTTACAAAATCCGATCCAAATGAAGTTGACGTTCTTTGACATGTACTACATCTTGGATTCTCATCATTATGTGCATCCTCACTTGGTTCATCTCGAGGTCGTTTAAACCTTCCACTAGATTGTTCATGTCTAGTGTTATACGGATAAATATATTTAAAGAACTCAGCATTATCTGATTCAATTACCGTATTTTCATTGATATCTGAATGTTCAAATTTATGAATCAAAAACTGACATGCTTTACTACTTTTAGCATATTCTGTGAACACGAAGTCCACTGTCTTAGATCCTATCTTCACCCTTTTAGGCATAAGAACTTGGACTTTCGCTAGACACCCCCACACTTTGAAATATTTCAAGTTGGGTTTCCTTCCTTTTCATTTTTCATATGAAATTGATAGTGCCTTATTGTGGGGCACTTGAGTATTCGTTTAGCTATAAGGATAGATTTTTCCCACAACTTTTGCGATAAACCTGAACTTATAAGTAAGGCATTCATCATTCCCTTTAAGGTTCAATTTTTCATTCCCGCAATTCCATTATTGAGGTGAATACGGAGCCAGAGTTTGATGGACAATTCTATTCCCTACACATATTTCTGCAAATGGAGATTCATATTCTCCACTCCTATCACTTCTTATTATTTTGATCCTTTTCTCTAACTGATTTTCAACTTCTGTTTTATATTGTCTAAACACATCTATTACTTCATCCTTACTATTTAACAAATAGACATAACAATACCTCGTGCAATTGTCAATAAAAGTTATAAAATACTTTTTCCCACCATGAGATGATGTTGACTTCATATCACAAATGTCAGTATGGATTAAGTCTAAGGGATTGGAATTCCTTTCAATGGACTTATATGGATGCTTAGCATACTTTGATTCCACACACATTTGATATTTTGATTTATTGCACTTAAAGTTTGACAAAAATTTTAAGTTAATCAGTTTTCGCAAAGTTTGTAATAGACATATCGTAATCGGTCATGCCACAATTCATTAGATGCAAGCAAGTAAGAAGAAATAGAACTTTATTGATTTCAACTATCATTATATTAATCTTAAATAGGCCCTCAGTGAGACAGCTTTTTCCTACGTACACTTCCCCTTTGCTAAGTACAATCTTGCCTGAAACAAATACACATTTGAATCTATTTTTGTCAAGAATTGATACGAAAATCAAGCTCTTTCTTAACTTCAGTACATAAAGGACATTGTTGAGAGTCAACACTTTTCCTGACGTTATTTTCAAGTAGACTTTTCTCGTCCCCTCAACTTTTGCAGTTGCGGAGTTTGCCATATAGATCTTCTCTTCGCCTTGAGCCGGAGAAAATGCAGCAAACAACTCTTTATTGGCATAAATATCGCGGGTGGCACCGGAATTCACCCACCATTCTTTTGGATTTTCCACCAAGTTACATTCAAAAAGCATGACATATATATCATCAATTTCATTCTTAGATTCAGCCATATTGGCTTAATCCTTCTTTTTGCCTTTCTTTAGGGAACGATAATCTGTTGACTTGTGGTTAATCCTACCACAGTTAAAGCATTTACCCTTTAATTTCTTCTTTAATTGATTTCTTACTTTTTCAACTTTCTTCCGTTTCTTTGAGTTGTTGGAGTCATCTTCTACAATGTTAGCTCCACCCATGAAGAATTTTCTTTCAACCTTCTCTCTGCAGCTTTGTAATCTTTCTAAATGCACAATCTCACAATGAGGTCTTCGATTGTTATCTTCTTTTGTTTGTGTTTCAAGTAATTTTTGAAGTCTTTCCACAAAGGTGACAAGTTCTCTATTACTGCAGCAGCTTGAAATACCTCGTTCACAACCAAAACTACAATAAAGTTCATGTGATTATTAAGAACATTTTTAACATGTTAAAATAAGGTAATCACTAAATTCATACCTTCAGAAAGGAGATCGTGGATGATGACTTGCAATTTCTGTACTTGAGATACGACAATCTTACTTTCAATCATTTTGTACTCAAGGAATCTTGCAACAAAGAACTTCTTAGTTCTAGCATCCTCAGTTTTATATTTCTTTTCCAACGCATTCCACAACTCTTTTGATGTCTTCATTCTGCTATAATGTTGTATAAATCATCTTGGAGGCCGCTTAAGAATAGTTCCTACATAGAAAATCAGAATGTTTTCATGCCTCTATTACAACAAACTGCTCCTTGTCTGAAGTTTTTTCGGGAACTTCTGGAGCATCTTCAGATATGAATCTTTGATGACACAAATTTGTTAGATAGAAGAACATCTTCTGTTGCCACCACATAAAATCTATTCCAAAAAAAATTTCAGGCTTTTCCGCTAGTGCCAATAGCGAGTGGCGCAGTTGTGCGACTGGTTATAGCAACATTTGTTGTTGTCATACTTGTCACACCATCAATTACATGACTATCAGTAGTCATATTTCCTATCACAAAATGACAATCAACTTTAGTAGATCAAAATACTAATTACAAGTTTATAGCAACTTTAAATACTACTTGTTTCTAGTTTAACAATGAAGTTTTTATGTCTTCAAATCGTTAACCAAATGACCTTTAACTTGTGATGAAGTTTTTATTTCTTCAAATCACTTGTTAAGTTGAAAAGGAATAGAAAGCATAAAGCTTTAATCTCCAGAAAACAAACAATACAAATTTGTATGTTTGCACAAACACTTCAATGTTTGTTCAAGACAGTTCCAAGAATACCTATGAAGTTTTTAACACCTTCAACACAAGTTCATCAAGAACTATCAAAGAATTATGTTATTTAAAGAAACAAGATGAAGTAGAAAATAGAACCAAGTCCTCCAATTTCACGGAGTGTTCTTGAGGAATTAATTCCCCTCAAGTATCCGAAGTTGTGAAATTTTTCCTCCCAAGATAAAATGGCTTACAATTAGAATATAGCGGTACCTCAAACATTCTGATTCTTCAAACACACTCAATAGTAGATGATCACACAGAGTTTTTTAGAAGTAGAAGAGTGTTTTTCAATGCAGAAATTTTTGTACTGCCTGAGGAAAAAAGTTAAGGTATTTATAGTCATCAAATGCCCCTTCAGAAAGGAAGAAATGGTTCATGGAAGGGTGTATCACTTCGTAGCACTCATGTTTGTCTATTCCAAAACAATATTTATTTTCTGAACAGTCACCCTTTTTTCAAAATAGTGTGTCTTTTTCTCGAAGGGTTATGTCCCTTTCGAGGTGCGTTTTTGCATGCTTCTGCCTGGCGTTTCTATGGAGAAAAAATATTTTCATTTGTTCTTGGAATTTTCGGATAACTTGTTTATCCAAGTTTCAAATAAACTTTGTCTAAAAAATTAATCTCATCGATTATTTATCAAATCCGAAGTCAATGCTGAAGTTGAGGCCGAGCCGAGCGAGCAATGACGACGGTGCGAGACACCTCTTGGTTCTTGTCTCACTATCTACTTGAAGGAGCGTTACTCAATAACAACACATTTCTCCCTCCAATATGAGAGAAGTATACTTTCCTTAAATGAGTACATTTTTCCTTCATTTTTTATTCACACTAACTGAACCCAACAGACATGTCATTTAACTTGATTACATCCATAGCCTCCATTTTTTATGTGCATAAATAGACACGTAAACTATCATATAGTCAGTGATGCCCAGTATTTAAGGATTGTGGATGCTCAAAAGGTTCAAACACACGTATTATCATCCAAAGTTTTAAGCTTCCACCGGGAAATCAAGCACCCAACTATCTTCTTGGTTTCATGAGTGTTTTTTCATCTTATACTAATTTTAATACATTTGTATATAATTATACCTATTCTACATCGTGTTTAACGGGTGTCAAGGCATAACATTGTTGACTCTAGGTCCGCCCCTGTATATAGTTGAATAAGACATATGCGTCCTAAACATGTCTTTTAAATTTGACCTCATATCACATCTATGATCTCCAACTTTCGTTTGCACAAGTAGATACTTAAACGTGTATAAAGTTGAACAAGTAGACACATATGTCATACGTGACGTCCTATGTAACCAATTTTTATCCTACATGGCGTCCTACGGGTATTATGCTACATAGGACGTGTGTCTACTTGTTCAACTTTATACAAATTTAAGTGCCTACTTGCACACTCCCAAAGTTGAAGGTCATAGATGTAATTTGAGAGCAAGTTAAAAGACATATGTATGTATTATGTCATCATAAAAACACGCAACTTTACATTCCAGTTTTTCATTAACTATAAATTAAGAGGCCTAGGCTCTTTTAGACACTTTTTTTTTGTTTCCATCCGGTGTTCAGTACTCGCATTAGATCCCCGACTAATTTATATCGCGCATTGCAGGGTCTATTAAGGTGGCAGTGCTCCCAATAGAGTTTTCTTCATACCTAGGGTCGAACCTTCGACTTCTGATTAAGGATGAAATAACTTCATCCACTGCACCACAACTCATATTGGTGACTCTTTCAGACACTAATCACATAGAAATCAAAATTCTTTCTCCCCTCTAAACTGTTCTCTACATTTGTTTTAAAAAACAAAAATTGCACTAGAGTCGTGTCATTTGCACCACTATTTGAGTTACAGCGCTCAGAATTTAGGGGTCGTGGGTGATTAAAAAATTTAAATATATATAGCGATATTCAAAGTTTTAAAGTTCTTCCTGAAAACCAAAACACCCAACTATCTTCTTATATAATTATACTTTAACTTTTATATATTTCTTATATAATTATATCTAATTTGTGTCGCATTTAACGAATGTCATAGCGTCATAAACTAATACCTAGGTCCGCCCGATGAGTTAGCCAAATTTTCGTAAATTGAAGTGTCATCTTTTACAGAATAGTTTTTCCATCCCATCATGTGAGGAATTAATCTGTATATATTTGATAGTAACGTGAGAATTACAAAGGAAAATTTAAAAAATAACAATAGTTGACACAAAATTGAGAATTACAAAGGAAAATTTAAAAAATAACAATAGTTCACACAAAATTAACCTTCTATAGTTACACTTTACAATATTACCATTTATAGTCGATGCATTCAATTTATATTCGCTCTTCACTTTTACTCAATAGTCTGTATTCATATAAAACATAAATACATTAATCATATTTTATATTTTATATTTTTTTTATTGTCAAAAAATATAATTAATACAAGTCATGGATGACGACGAATATATCATAACCGCGCATTGTATTTGCATTTACCATTATTTTTTTATTTTATTCTTTTTTTTTACTTTTTGATTTTTTTTCCTATTATCGTTTTATTTTTATTTTTCGATTCTTTCTTTCATTTTTTGTATTTTTTTTCGTGTTTTTTAATTTTTTTCTTCTTTTCTTTTATATTTTTTTTTTCATTTTTTTCGTTCTTTTTCTTTTTTTTCTATCTCTATCTTCTATTTACTTTCTTTATTTTTGTTCTTTTCGTCCTTTTTTCTTTTTTGTATCTTTTTTTTTTTTCTATCTTATATTTTTCGTATTTTTGAAAAATATGGCTACTCAAGTACAGATCATGAATAATAGCAAAAATATCACAATTGCTTATTGTATTTGTATTCACATCATCATTTATATTTTTGTATTCGTTGATACAATTATATTTGTATTTACATTTTATAGTTCGCATTTCTATTTGTACTTTATAGTTCACACTTGTATTTGCATATTATAGGTCGCATTTGTATTTGTATTTTATAGTTCGCACTTGTATTTGTTTGTTGGTCGCATTTATATTTATATTCTATAGTTCACACTTGTATTTGTGTTTGCTAGTTCGCACCATCATTTATATTTTATACAATTCACACTTGTATTTTAAAGAATTATTTTGTATTTGTATTTTATAATTGACTGGACATTGTACTTATATTTTGTGATTTCATTTTATTTGTATTTGTGTATTATTTTTATCGATGCACTTGTATTTTTCAAAAACTATTTTGTATTTATATTTGTAAGTTGACCGCATATTATATTTTTATTTATAATTTAATTTGTTTCATTTGTTTGTAGTTGGTAAGATATTAGTATTTTTAAACAATTGTAAAAGAATTTTTATTTTTCTTTCTACGAATACTTGTATTTATAAAATAATAAATTCTACAAATACAAATGTTATATTGCATCAAATGATACATGTTTATACAACTTGTACCATACACATACAAAATGATACTTGCTTATATATAAATACAAATAATAAATATGAAATGTAAATACTAACGATACATTTGCATTAATTTGAATAAACATTGTATAGTTATATATTTAATACTCAAATAAATACAATTAATACATATATTTTTTTATACAAATACAAATAATATACGTATTCACTGTTAAATTATTCAACTTCAAATAATAAATTTATTTAAAATATATAGCATGATATAAAAAAATATAAAATATAAAATCTAACAACAACAACAAAAAAAATGAGAGAAAAAATACAAGAAAAGGAAAAAAGGAAGGAGAAAAAATGTAAAGGAAAAGAAAAAAAGAAAAAGAAAAAGAAAAGAAAGAAAAAATGAAAATAAAAAAAGTGAAAAAAGTAAAAAGAAAGAGAAAGAAAAGAAAAAGAAAAAATGGAGAAAAAAACTGCAAAAGGAAAAAAAAAGAGTAATAAAAAATAGAGAAAGAGAAAAACTAAATGAAAGAGACTATAAATTGTAATTAGAGATAATAAATAAGCAAGATAGAACTATAAATTGTAATTAATTGAAATTTACGGTAATTAAGAATCTTTAAGGACACACAAAAATAACTTTTTATGTTTATGTTTTTTTACTATTAAACTAATTACTTTTCATGAACACAGATACGACCAGTAATTACACAATATTGACTTATAAAGCTAAATTAAATAACTTTGATATATGTATCAGGTTGGAGTAAATTTATTTTCAAACGAAAAAACACATAGCTAGTTGAAATTGTCAAAGTCATCAAATATGAAATATCTGTACCTGAGAAATATGAAGACAAGCAAAAGTTCGACTCCGAAGAAGATCAATCGGATTGGGATATTTATATGATAAGTTGCGCGGCACCTGAACCTAAATACTTATCAAAGTATTCACTTGACAAATGGAAGAAGTTAAGGTAGTGGAGGAACCATTATTTCTACGTACATTTTTTAAATTTGAATGTACATAAGTATGTACTTAAAGTTGAATAAATAAATATACGCGTTCTATGTGATATCCTACATGACGATTTAATTGAGACTCCACGTAAGATACTGTGTCAACTTTTATACAAATTTAAATGTCCATTTATACACACTCATCACATTAAGTGATATTTTGTAACACATATACAAAATCTTGACCAAAGTCACTGGATTTCTTACCGGACATGTAACTAGAATTCTAGCTCATGTCCCGTAATAGAGCTAAACAAGAAACTTGAAAAAAGAAAGGGGGAGATGCAGGAAAAACAAATACAGATTAAAGATTTTTGATGTGTGATTTTGTTCTACCAAGCTGAAGAATGAGAGATGTGAACTTAATTACCTGAATTCTTCAGAGTAAATTAAGTAGCTGATGGTGCACTCTTTCCAAAGCAGAACAAAACTAAGCTAGTGATCTTTGTTGTTTCATCAAGAAAAAAGAACAAGTGAAGTGGGTAAGAGTATGTTATGTAAGAATCTCAAAATAGCAGAATTAGTAAGACCATTGAGGGAATACTTTCTATTAAGTGACTTCACATGCAGTAAAGAAACTGAGAATAAATGGAAGAGGTAAATCACACTAGACCAGCCTCGTGTGAGGAGTTGTGGCGAAGCCATATGTAATTGAGGGACGTCAACCGACATCTTTTATCGATTAATTACATTATATAGCTCGGTAAAAACATAGATTTTTATGTATATATATTACATATTGATATTCTTTGTTTTTTTTTGAAAATTTACCTTTTTTTTTTTTTTGAAATTTACCTTTTTTATATTCTTGCATCATTAGTGAAAATTTTGGTCTCGCCACTAGCAAGGAGCTCGACCAAAAAAGCATGCACGGAGTTTCGAACCCCTCTTTTGGAAAATTACTTGCTTAACCAACTCAATATTCACCCTTACAGATTATGTGACAATGCTTGATTGGATAAATTTTTAAAAAAAGTAATTAAAAAAATTTCAATTAATAATCTAATATATTATATATTTTTCTGATTATAAAAACGTTTCAATATGCAGCTGGGCTAGTGAAATGAAATCAACAAAATTGGATTTTAGAAAATTTGAAAGAATAAGGAAGATTGGCATTTCTTCACTGGCGTTAGTGCCTTTATAGGCTGTGTTTCTGGTGGTGATATCTTTTGTTGATATATAAGAGCCAGATGTATTGAATGAGAACGTTTTATGCATGGTTAGTATATTAAAAAAAATTTACACCATCAGATAATTTTATTTACTCTTGCATATTATTAATTCTCCTTTTAATTATTTTTTATTTTTTAACCATTTTTTCTTTTTAAAAAAATTTATTATAAAGGAAAAACACTACTGCATCGACTCTCTCTTTAAATCTTCTAACTCAAATGCCTCCTTTCATGTTTATTTACTTGGCTTTCTTTCCAATCTCAGATGTTTCTCATCACTTTAATGTATCTGAAGCACTTAATATAATTAACTTAAAATTTTAATGCAAATTTTTATATAATATTTGTGATTTTAGATGCTTTCCAAATTAAGAAAAAAAGAAAAAAACTGAAATTTGTTTTTATAGTAGTTTGTAAAAGTGAAACTTGCCTAGTTGTGCTAGTCATTGTCTTCTCGCTAGGTTCAAAATATTTGATAGAAATAGATTAATTAACTGGTAGTATCTTATCTTGTTTGAGACAGAATTATGAAAACATCAGAATTTCATTCAACACAAAAAAAGGAAATAAATTTGATTCAGGCCAAAAAAGAAATAACAAATTTGATTAGAGTACAATTTGGAATCTACTGATTTTTGATATCTTTCATTTCTAAATTTAATACTTAAGTTACTGGCAGAATTCTTTAATTTACGTATAGTGTAAATTTTTTATGTACGCTTTTGGTGCACAAAACTTAAACTCATATTGAATTGATTTATTTAGGGTTTTAAAGCTAAAATAACTTCTAAATATTTATATAGTATTTGGATAAAATAAAAGAAATATTTTAAAAGGCTTCTATTAAAATTAAAGTAACAAAAATAAATTAAGACCACTCATAAGTCCATCCAATCAGAAATGACCCTAATATGCATTGATCTTAATATTTTGCTAGTCTTATAAAGATGGCCTTCATAAAGGATATTCTTTATTTTTTGATGCCACTTTATAAATATTATCAATAAAGCAAATGTTTTAACTTTTGATTATAAGATGGAAGTTTATTACATTCAAGACAATAAATTTGCATAATTAACTAGGTGTTTTGCTTTATAGACAAACATTAAAACTTATTTAGCGGAGTCAAAAATTGATAACTACATATTTTAAAGGATAGAAATTTAAAATCAGACATTTGAAAGGAAAAAATTTCAAGATCCGCACATTGGAGAATATTAAAAGTAATTTAGGTACATGGACATGATTTAGCTGAAATATTTCTTAAAAAATTAAGTTGAGAATAATATTGGAAAGTACTTTATGTAATGGCAAAATCTAAGATTTTTATGACGGGATTGAGAAAAATTAATCTTGCATATATGTTGTACTACTAAAATTTTAGCAAACATCTCCAGTTCTCCACCAGAGAGTCTATGGGCCCAATGATCAACGTGTTTCACGTTTCTCTTCAGCTTTATCTAATTAATTCACCTTTTATTGGAAAATAATTTTCTCCATGGAGCAACTTTAATTTAATTATGCTGGCTCAATCAGCTTTTTTAGCAAAGCATTTGTGCACACTTCTACTTTTTCTCTCCAATAATTGTTGGCTCAATCAGTTGTTTAAGAAAGCATTTGTGCACAGTTATATTCCCTTTATTTTCCTTTACTTGACCTTGCTTCGGAGATTAAAAATAACTATTTCAATGTACATGTCTAACTTATGAAATTAAGAGAGTTTTATTATTATTTTTTTAATATTAAATAAACATAAAATAATAGTAGTCAAATTTAGAATTTTAAATTCAAAAAATTATTAATAATTAATTTAATAAAATATATTTTTAATTAAATTTGGAAATATATCAAGTCAATAAAAATCAGGCAAAATAAAACGGATGGAGTAATTTTTCCTCTCGAATAATGTGTGTTGGCTCAAACATCCTTTGTTGGAAAGCATTTGTGCACACTCCAATAGGAAAGCATATGTTCCCCAGGAATCCTCCATTATTTTTCCATAATGAAGACTACATTATCTAGTCTACCATCACTTGACTTTTAGATAGATGGACCCTAATATTATATGTAGTCTTGGTCTTGGTCTTTTTTTACAAATAAATTTACTGAGAACAAATTTTAATATTTTTTTAAAAGAATACTACTTTCCAGCGTTACATTTCACTTTTGCATTTTGTACTATTTGAAATCATTCTGTAGAGTATATTAGAATAATGTAAAATATGATGTATTAGTAATACTTGTATTAACAATGTTTGTGTTGGTTATGCTTGCATTAGTTATGCTTGTATTTTTTTTATGCAGTGTTTGGTTCGATGTATTAAAAATAACATAAATTTCATAAATTTTAATTTTTCTTTACATAATACCCTCAATATATATATTGAAACGGATTCAGAATTTTTTTTTGAGGAATAATTGTATCTTTAACAATGTTAATACATGCATTAGATCTATTACATTACTAATTCCATGAATTTTGAGGTATTAGAAATATACACCTCAATACATAATAAAATATTAAAAAAATATATCAAACAAAATACTACTAATACATATTAAACTAATACATACATTAACTTTCTAATACACTACGACCCCATATTACACAGCTCCAAGAAAATAAAGACAAAAATATGTCACCTTTTATACTTTTATTAAGAACCACTCATGTCAATTGTACTACAGTTCTCATTTCCATAATGCTAAGGCCTAATGTCATATTCAACGGACTTGTTTGCAGTACTGAATAAATTATGAAGTAGTCAACTTAGTGTTTCTAAATAGATCAAAAACGCTTTTAAAGTATGTGAAATTAGACAAAAATTTATCTAGCTAAATTTGTCAGTATCGTCAATTGTTTGGTTCAAAAATTTGTTTATTGTTACTTAGTAGGTCAAAATATATGTCCTTAATGGGCTAAAAATGCCCTTATTTTTGGATCAAACTATCACCACAGAGATATTTTTAGACTAACTATTAACGGAGTGTTATAAATATAATTATATCATTGAAAATGTCTATCAAGATTTAATAAGATCTATCAAAATTTAGTTGATATCTATCAGTATTTGAAGTATCTGTCTTTTAGTCAGAAGCTAGGAGTATTTTTCTCTATAAATAGTAGGTGTTTTGTTCATTGTATTATCAATCTTATGATCTCTCATCCCTTAAGGAAAAATAGCAATTACTCTCTATATTCTTCTTATTTATTCTTTATTATTTCATAATACGTTATCAACAGGAGACTCTTTTCATATGACTAATAATCTTACAAAACTTGAGTTTGTTTCCTCGAGTAAGAACTACCTCTCATGGGTGTTGGATGTCAAAATCCACTTAGATGCTATGGGTTTTGAAAACGCTATAAAGAAAGAAAACATAGAATCTAATTAAAATCGTGCTAAGGCTATGATTTTCTCGCATAATCATCTTGACGAAATTATGAAAATTGGATACCTTACTGCTAAGGATCCACTTGTTTTGTGAAAAAACCTAAAATAAAGATTTGACCACTTGAAGATGGTCATCCTCCCAAAAGCACGATATGAATGCATACACTATGAAAATAAGATGTTAGGTTCAAACCCCATCGATTTGTTGCCTAAGACGCCTTTATATGGATAAGACATAGAATTTGAATCTCAACGCACCATATTATTGATATAATGATGGCTAAGGCGAAATAATGTGTTTTTGTGAAAAGTCATGAAAGAATCATGTCTTATTGAATATGATTCATTCCCTGAGGTGAATGTGGTAGCAATATTTAATATGTCTGAAAGAAAATAAGTGATTCAGCGTAGAAATATAAGCGTGGATGGACAATATGATAATAATTATCAAAAGTATTAATATTTTTACACGCTTATTATGATTATAATATATGTTAGAGAAAATTTATCTACAACCATATGTATGTCTTGATTTGTTCCTAAATTAGCAATATCTTAAAACAGGCTATAAGCTATCATAATTTGATAGGCTTAAGGCACAATTATATTCCATTTCTGGTGAATGAGAAGCTTATTAATGCAAACATGCACTTGATTGTGATGGTATCACAACACACCTCCGAAAGACGCAAAATAATTTAGAAGGGTTATTTTAAAATCTAATTATAAAGTAGTAAATTTGAAATTTATTCATGTAATAGCAAATTTAAAATTTACTAAAGTAAAAGGTACATGTCATGGTAAACTTGGAGTTTGCTAGAATAAAAGTTCATAAATTAACATGAACGATTGAGATATTCCAAAGATGTGTATACTGAGTATTGAACATATATTGACCAACAAATATTAGAATTGAATCCCTTACAATCTGAAAGAATTTGAAAATTCTTCAAGAATTGCTTATGTCGCTTGTTCTCATGATAAGTTGGTTTGATCAACAAATATTGGGATTGGATTCCTTAAAATCTAGAACGTATAAAAGGTAAATATGGGTCCGTTCTCCTATCATGTGATCTATTAAGATGCATCGATAAAAGATGATCATATGTACGTTTATTGTCAACCTGCAGTTTGACATTCATAAAGTTGCTTGCTCAATGAAATTGAGTTAAGAATATAACTTTCAAATTGTATAATCAAGACAATTTATCTTGATGATGATGGTTTTGGCATTGAATACCTTCGATAAATAGCTAAACCATTGTTAATGAGAACAGAATATCATGTGTTAGTCTGAAATATGATATGTTGCATACAATAACACTTGTATGCATTAGACCAATAAATTATAATTATTTCTTTCCTCTCAATTGGTTCAAGGTCAGGAACCAACTATTCCATCTAATAATTTTGATGTGCGGTACACGATTAATGAATATATCATGATGTACAAAGATGAATTCCTCAAAGAAGATGGAGGATGTACGTTAGTTTTCCTAACATAAGGGGGAGATTATAAGTAGCTATGAAATATGTTCGGAATTATCATCAAATTCTCATTCAAAAGATAATTCAAGTCAAATGTCGAATACATATCATATTAAACTGCAAATGCTCATATTTTGTGTCCCTAAAGAATAAAGTTTATGCATGCGTGGAGCATGGTAGACCAATCGATTTTAAATGAAATAATTCTTGAAAAAGATAAGGAGCAAATAATCATAATAAGAAGACAATATGCTCTTAAAGAGTCTATGGCATAACACTTCATGAAACCTTATAAGAGGTTCAAGTACCTGAAAATAATAAAGTGATGAGATCTCAAAATGTTATGTTGCATTATGAATCAATACGAAATTATATATCATCGATATCTTTAATACAATATTGATGCAATATTGTGAAAGATTGCGAGGATCTAAATTCTACGTTTATTTAAGCATGCTGACGTAGAAACATTTATCAAGTGACATGAAAGGATGCATCTTGGTAAGTGTAAAACTTATTTAATTTGCAGTCCAAACACTTGAAGATGTCACACATATTGATATTGTCACTTGACAAAAATCCATATGAAAATCCCTAAAGGATTCAAAATGCCTGAAGCATATAAATTAAAGTTTCTGAGAAACTTGTTTATTATCCTTATAAGGAATAAATTGATGGTCTGGATATTATTGAAAATCTTGGAGAGTTTTTAAAAGTAATAAGACTAGTTGATGAAATGAGAAATATGAAGTACCATATCTTAATGCAATTGGTTCACAACACTAATATATCTTGCAAATATCACAAGGCCTGATACAGCCTTTTCAGTCAATATGTTAAGCAAGACATATTTCTGTTCCTACTAGAAGACATCAAAATAAGATAAAATACATGAGTTTATTTTATTCTAAAACTTGCAGTCCCGATCTTGTTGATTGTGCTGATTTTGAGTATTTATTTAACTCACATAAATCTCGGTCTTAAACATGCAATGTGTTCACATATGGGGATACTGCCACATCTTGAAAATATACAAAACAGTCTATCTAGCCACTTTATTGAACCATACTGAGATAATAGATATTCATGAAGCAAACTGAGAATATGTATGGTTGAGGTCATGATACATCTCATTCGAGAAAAATGAAGTTTAAAATGCGACAATGTACCCACAATTTATACAGAGATAATGCAGCATGCATAACACATCTTAATGGAGGATCCATAAAAGGAGATAAAATGAAGACCACTTCATCAAAGTTTTTCTACATACATGAGCTACAAAAGAATGGTGATATTAACGTGCAACAGATTTTTTCAAGTGACAATGTGACTGATTTAATCACCAAATTTTCTCCAATTGCAACTTTCAAAAAGATGTTGCACAAGATCGGCATGCAAAGGTTCAAGGAGGTTCTCATTAGGGGGAGTTAATACGCGTTGTACTCTTTTTTCCTTATGAGGTTTTGTCCCACTGGATTTTTCTTGTAAGGTTTTTAATGAGGCAACCTATATGCGTATTGTTAGAGATGTGTACTCTTTTTCCTTCACTAGATTTTTTTCTCATTGGATTTTTTCTTGTAAGGTTTTAACAAGGCACATTATCTATCTAGACATTTAAAGGGGAGTATTATAAATATATTTACATTATAATGAATGTCTATCAAGATTTAATAAGATCTATCAAGATTTAGTTGATATCTATCATGATTTGAAGTATTTATCTTTTAGTCAGAAATTAGGAGTATTTTTCTCTATAAATAAAGGGATTTTGTTCATTGTATTATCAATCTTATAATCTCTCATCCTCAAGAGAAATAACAATTACTCTCTCTATTCTTCTTCTTTATTCTTTATTATTTTATAACACGGAAGATATTATTGTTCAATATTTCACATAATTTAAGGGAGTTTTTGACCCCTTTCTGTATTATATACTGTGTTGCATTATTGTTTGATGAATATAGGCTTAAATGTGTCGTATATATTGTTTCATGTCGTTTAAGGTATGAGATAGAGTTACTGTCCAGAAAATAGAGTAACAGGCAAAACAATATATCAGGTCAAAAAGAAAGTGCATATGAGGGGGGAAATAAATTAAAGATGCAATCATATCAAATCAGTAATTATATAGGATGATACATTTTATAATTACATAACTATAGAATTATGAAACGATCCATTTAATCATACTAAATTATTCGTGATAAATTCATAAAAATTCTTAATTTTCATACTTCAATATTAACTTGTGCCCAAAATAGTCAATATTTTATTTATTAGGTCACCTCAAACTTTCCGATGAAGATTTTAGCCTTTAGATGTGTCTAGATAGACTCAAGCCCGATGAATTTAATTATTCATGAGTGATAATATCAATACTTTAGTTTGAAAGTTCTTTAGACATGAATTAAGGTCGTGCAATGTTCCTAACACAAAGTTAAGTATAAAACTTTCTTTCCGATACAATTTTGATATGGGTTTCTATTAGGACCAACTTCAAACGATCATATCTCATTCAATATAAGGAGTTAGGGGTCCCAATACTTACCAAATCAAAGATCTCTGAGCCCTCTTTCCAATGCAATAAACCGTTCGTCAATCCAAATTCGGAATAAAAAGTTATGACTGTTTTACTGAGCACTATTCGGATTGAAACGAGATTTCGCTATAGCAAAAATTCTAATAATATTTAAATCAACTTCAGCCATATTTTAGATTTAAAAACCCCAAATTTCATTCACTAATTCTAGAGAGGTGATTTTCCAAAGCTTAGATTGGTGAATTTATAAAGCTCCACCAAATTGGCCCGTTATGTGTTTACCCCATTATTTTGTACCCATTTACCAGCCAGAATTAATTTGGCTACACTAATATTATGAAGGAATTAAATTGGAATGAGAACACATTGATGGGACCTTGAGATTTGAAAGTGGAGAATAATCGAGTGGTCATTTTATAGCAGAAATTATGCTGCATAACCATTGATGAGGATCAGATGCCCCGCACCTTCATTTTGCCAAAAACAACACTTACTAAAGTTGCTTTTTTACAATAAAAAGGAAAAATTCCATGGAGGGCCTCTATTTTGCTGTCATGGGCCATTCATGACTAGACTTTGCATGAAACGTCCATCGTAACCCAAGCAAATGATTTTTTAATGTATTAGTCATTTTAGGAAAAGGACACTGTGTAGTAATTTTTAAAATAAATAATGCAAGCTTGAGATTTTGCCAAAAAATAATCAGTGTATAAAGTATTTTTACTTTATAGTCATTTTCTACTTTGAGTCACTTTGACCCATTAGTATTTTTTAAAATAAATAGTGCAAGTTTGAGATTTTGCCAAAAAATAATCAATCGGATAAAGTATTTTCACTTTATAGTCATTTCTATTTTAGGCCACTTTGACCCATGTAGTTCAGATATAATTCATATATTATATTGATACAATCCATATACAATACTGATACAGTTTCAACTTGGATCATTCGGCCCTTTTAAAGATATTTCAGTTTTTTTTTTTTGCTATAAATTTTTTAACTGAACAATATTCTGCTTTTTTTTATTATTTAGAAATAATAATTAAATATAATTATATAAAAATGCTATAATTATTATATAAAATATGTATCTATATATGATATATATATAAAAATTATATAATTCTAGCATATATATATATATATATATATATATATATATATATAATGTACAATTATTGTATAAATTGTGTATCAAAACTGTGTAATTTTCGTATAGAATATTTATATGTATAATATATGTATAGAAGTTGTATAGAAGGTGTGTAGAAATGGCATGGTACAAGCCAACAAATTGAAATGGCTAGAAGTGAAATTTAAATTCCATGACTATTTTCGTAAAAATAATTTAATTTAAAGTGTTGTTTCTGTCATTTCCCCGTCATTTTATGTGGTGATACTATATGAATGTGTCTTTTAACTTAAGCTCAAGGGTATTTATGTCTTTCAACTTTAATTGGATTTGTATAAGCAGATGATACTTAAACTTGTATAAAGTTGAATAGTTAGACACACACATCTTACGTGACAATTAATGTGAGCTGGCCATGTAAGATGCATGTGTATATTTGTTCAATTTTATTCAAGTTTAAGTAT
The DNA here is from genome assembly GCA_030864225.1 of Capsicum baccatum var. pendulum. NCBI lineage: Eukaryota > Viridiplantae > Streptophyta > Magnoliopsida > Solanales > Solanaceae > Capsicum > Capsicum baccatum. The sequence goes on along the minus strand of CM061556.1, from coordinate 234,998,689 downwards.
CTACTTGTACACATCCAAAGTTGAAGGATATAGATTCGCTGAGCCAAGTTAAATGATATGCTTATGTATTATGCCGTTTATATAAGACTAGTTTAATTGTAGGTGCCTCGCATGTGTAATATTTGATTATTTAAAATTAAATGATTCTGTCTATTGCAGAGATTTTTAATGAAGTGCAAAAAATTCAAATCACTTTTCAAAGATCCTTCACATTCTAATATAATAATGTAAATATAAACATATATTTTAGAATAAACACACATATATTTTACCACAAGAAGTTCCAAATGGTTAATGGATATCACTTTTGCGTTTGTCATGCAATATCTCTTTCCCTTGCTGCTAGAGGATGAGAGAGACACATCAATTTGAACCAGATTTGTAGTACAATTTTTTTTCTATATTAAAAATATTTTCTTGTTTTTAAAGTCAAATCTTTACAAAATAATTAATTATATTCTTATTACATACTTAAAACGTTTAAAGATTTGTACTTCTTAAATTTTTCTAATTCTAATACTTTTATATTTATTTGTAGATTTTTCAAATATTCTTAAAATCAAATTTAAATTAATTTAGAATTATTAAACTAATGAAAAATGTATTTAGTTGTCATTAATTCTGTTGACTTCTAATACGTAAATGTTTTATCATAAATATATTTAATTAATTTTTTACTCTTAAATATTAGGAAAATAGAGAAAAGACGATTTTATCTAAAATAAAGACTTTTAGTGAAGGACAAACAATTCAAACGACATATCTAAGACCCTTCATACTTTTAATATAATATATAAATATATATATATATAAATATAGATATAAATATAGATATAGATAAGATATCTTATTCTACGTGAAAAATTAGTGGCACAAACTGATAACCTCACAATGAGCAATTTTGACTTAGATCAACAATAATATATTCAGTATAATTTAACAAGTAAAATCTGTATAAGATAAAATATACACAAATTTTATCTTTATCATTATAAACTAAAAAGATTATTTCGATACACCTAGTGAAAAAAAAAAACACAGAATGTGGCTCCTAAAAAGGAAATGCAAATAAAACAAATCTTAAACTGTTTAACATATGGAGAAATTTCTAGTTGCCTCAACAGTAATTAAAGAAAATAATTTCCTAAAAAGAAAATGAGCCTATAAAAATCTCTTGTTCTTTTTACTTACCCATCTCTTAAAATAGCATTGATAATAACTACAAACAAAATGGAATCTCCTACCTTCTAGTTATCATTTTTGATACATTAAAGGAGAAGAGGGACCTAGCTCATTTTTGTATTTTTTTCTAAATTCATTCATATATAGGCACTTCCCAAGTTTGAAGAAGCAAAATCTTTCTTTTTCTTCTGATTTGTAGACTTGTAATCACTACTTTAAGGTAAATATCCCTTTCTTCCATTCTTATACTATGCTTCATTGTTTTAATGTTGCTGTTTAAGATGTCATATTTTTCTTCCTTTACTTCAGTTTTCGTGTTACTTGTTATCGCTACTTGTTCTCGTCTTAATTGTTCTCAATATGACTTATACGCTAGTGTATTTATTTTACATATTGATTTTGATATGCTTACACGAGTTGAATCTATCAAAAACAGTCTCTATATACCCTCGCAAGCTAGGGTAAGGCTGCATATGCTTTACCTCCACAGATCCTACTTGTGAAATTGTACTAAATATGTTATGGTTGTTATTTAACATGTAGTTTATACTCTATTATACTTAAATCATACTAACTTTTAAAAAATTTATGATACGATACTTAGTTATGCCAATAGGTGATGTAAAACATGTTATACTATTTTACTTTTAATTGTCATATACTTAGTTCCTCTAAAGGGTTATACATTCTTTATGTATCTCTGTTATGTTCCATTTTCTGTTTTAATTTTATTTGAATTCATCACTTGTTATTAGGCGTTGAAGAGCTTTATTGGGGGAGAGACTGCTGGATTTCTAAGTCCTGTGATCAAAATTGTTATCAGAATATCAACTAACAGTGAGGTAAGAAATCTCAAGATTCATCTTGAAAAGTTACAATATACTTCGTTCATTCCGATTAGTCTGTGATTTTAACTTGACCCTGAAATTTAAGAATGACTTTTGAATTTTGTCATCTTAAATTCAAGATACGCTAAATGTACCAAATTATTCTTTAATCTTATTGTCTTAAACATATCATGTGTAAACTTAAAATTAAAGACTTAACTTAATAAAAAGGTTCTTTTTCATTTTTTTTTTAGTGCTTATTTCCCATTTTATATCATCTCATCAGCAGACCGTTTCAATGTTTTCTGCAGATTACATCAATAGAGCATCTTTGTGATAGTTTGATTTACTTTCCTCGACCAATTATTTTCCCTTGCTTCCCAAACATGTTCAGTTCCGTAACACTGTTGTCAGCATGCAGAGTTGATTTCTCTGGTCACTCAAGTAATAGTTACTATCTCAAAAAGTCACTTTCTATTAAAAGGACATTGAAATAAAGAAGAAATGTGACTTTATGAGATGACAACTATTAACTGAGTTACCGGATGAAAAATCAACACCCAACATGTCTTGCTAAAACACTGATGCAGAAACCTTCTAATATTTCACCCAAGTGTCTTAAACTTTTGTTACTTTTTTTCTGGACTATTTTTTGTTGAGCTGAGGTCTATCGGAAACAATCTTTCTACCATAGAGGTAGAGATAAAGGTTTGCATACAATCTACCGGAAGCCCCACTTTGTGAGATTATACTAGGTATGTTGTTGTTGTGTTGTCTATCATAAAAAGAGAAACTGAAATCTGCTAAAAACTGTCAAAAGAAAGGGAAGAGGGATTGGAAAACAAGAAGTTGAAAACAATGAAAATGATGCTGTAAATTGCTACAAAAAAGACTTTAGTGAAGAAGGGGAAGCTGAAAATTTTATTGAGTGTTTTCTATTTTTCTAGATGGTTAGAAATGCCTAATGTCATCCCATTTATATTTATGTAGAGATGATTTTAGATACTATAAATCTAGAGTGTTCTTGATATAATTTAATAATAATTGATCTTATTGATATTGAAGGGGTTACAGCTGTATATATAGAGAACTGAAGAATAACTAATTACAGAATAACCCAGATGTATTTAATAATTATATATGTAGTCTATTATCCCCCGCAAGCTGATCAGCGGTAACGAGGGGCAGCTTGGAGCAGAGATACTGAAAAGGCTGTAACGGAAGAGGCTTGGTGAGAATATCAGCAAGCTGGTCAGTAGATGGGACATAGTGCGTGGCCATCGTTCCTGCAAATACCTCATCAGGAACAAAGTGACAGTCGGACCCAACATGCTTCATACGATCATGAAGGACTGGATTTTTGGTAACACAAATAGTGGACTGATTGTCACAATAAATCTGTGGTTTCGTCGGGGGAATGCCAAGTGCATCCGTAAGGTATCGTAACCACATGGCTTCAGCAACACCCTCAGCCATGGCACGATATTCTGCTTCTGTGGAGGAACGGGACACTCGCGTTTGCTTCTTGGTGCACCAGGAAATCAGATTCGGTCCCATCATAACAATATATCCAGTAGTGGACTTCCGATCATCTTTGTCGTTAGCCCAATCCGAATCAGAAAAAACAGATATATCAAACGAGCCCTTTTGAAATAAAATGCCACAGTGAAGAGTACCTTTAAGATAGCGCAGAATGCGTTTCAAGGCCTGAAAGTGTTGTTCTGTGGGAGCATGCATTGATTGGGAGACTCGATTGACTGCATATTGGATGTCCGGACGAGTAACAGCAAGATAATGAAGTCCACCGACGAGGCTCCGATATAGTGTAGGATCGGCAAAGGGAGTATTCGGCCCTGGGGATTGGCGGACTGCCATGGGAGTGACCGCGGGTTTGCAGTCTGTCATTCCAGCTCGATTTAGAAGTTCAAGGGTATATTGTGTCTGATGCATCAATATGGTTCCCGATTTGCGGATGAGTTCGAGGCCAAGAAAGAACTCCAGAGGACCGAGGTCCTTAAGTTTGAAGTCACGATGCATAGCCTCAGTAATTTCAGTGATGAGTGATGACGAGCTGCCTGTAATAACAATATCATCCACATAGATAAGAATGATGACTGTCCCTCGAGAACTGTGAAGGGTGAAGAGGCTGTTGTCATGATGGTAGGTGCGAAAACCAAGACCCTGCAGAAAAGTAGAGAGACGTGTGTACCAGGCACGTGGGGCCTGTTTTAGGCCATACAGTGATTTGCGAAGCTTGCAAACATAGTGAGGACGGTTGGGATTAACATATCCCGGTGGCTGAACCATATAGATTTCTTCCTCAAGATGACCATGAAGAAAGGCATTGCTGACGTCTAACTGATGAAGCGGCCAATCATAGTGAAGAGCAAGAGACAAGACCAGACGAATAGTCTGTTGCTTAACAACAGGGCTGAAGGTCTCCTTATAATCCACACCATACTCCTGATGATACCTTTTTGCAACCAGACGTGCTTTATAGCGAGAAGGAGATCCATCTGAATTTCGTTTGATACGAAACACCCATTTGCACCCAATAGACTTTCGGTTACTAGGCAGAGGTACCAAATCCCATGTACGTTGTTCATTCAGAGCCTGAAATTCCTCATTCATAGCTTGGCACCAGAAACTATTTTTGGAGGCTTGGTTGTAGGTAGTAGGCTCAGTTATGGGATGTGCATCAAAGGGTATTTGAGTGTGGTAGGCTTTGGGTTTGAAGATACCGGCCTTGGCTCGGGTTGTCATAGGGTGAGTGTTGAGTGGAGGGTGATTAGGAAGGGGTGGTGGAGTTGTATGATGTGTGGACGGGGGTTGGGTGGGGCTGCCGTGGGAGCTGGGATGTGCAGCGGTGGATGGGGTAGCTGTATGTGTGTTAGGAGTATGATGTAGGGAAGTGGTGGGTTGTGTGGCAGTCGGCTGGGTGTTCGGGTGGGAGGTTTGGGGGTTCGGGTGGGTGGTTGGTTCGGGTGGCTAGGTGGTTGGTACGGGTGGGTAGTGGTGTAGTGGGGTACCGGGTTAGGTGCCGAGTGAGCCGGAGCATGAGCGTGTGAAAAGGACGGAAATAATGGCACAATGCCAAGTGGATTGGGGGTGTATGGAGTAGAGGAAAGACTTGTGTAAGGAAATTGTTCCTCCACAAAACGAACATGACGGGAAACATAAGTTTTCTGAGATACAGGATCAAAACATTTGTAACCTTTGATAGTGGGATGATAGCCTAGAAAGACACAAGGGGTGGACCGAGGTTGAAGTTTATGTTGAGTGTGTGGACGCAACCAGGGATAAACTAGACACCCAAACGGGCGGAGATGGATGTAGTCGGGTGGATGATTGTAGAGACGGGCATATGGAGTGGAGTTGGAGAGAGTGTGAGTGGGCATGCGATTTATGAGGTAGTTGGCAGTAGCAAGGGCATCAACCCAAAAGGAAACAGGTAAGGTGGAATCATGGAGGAGCGCAACAACTGTTTCTATTAGGTGACGGTGTTTGCGCTCAGCAACGCCATTTTGTTCAGGGGTATATGGACATGAAGTGTGATGAAGAGCCCCTAGATTTTGATGAAAAACACCAAATGAATTGTTGACAAATTCTTTGCCATTGTCACTTCGAAAAATTTTGATTTTGGCATTAAATTGATTTTGAACCATTCGGTCAAAGTTGACAAAAACAGTATAAGCTTCGGATTTAAATTTCAGAGGATAAAGCCAAGTGAATTTACTGTAATCATCAACAAAACAGATATAATAACGAAAACCTTGAACAGAAGGAACTGAGGTTGGACCCCAAACATCAGAATGAATTAATTGAAATGGCGCAGTGGCCTTGTGTTCAGACAGTGAAAAAGGTAAACGACAAGATTTAGACACTGAACAGGACTCGCAATGTAATTTTTCTGAAAAATTAAAACCTAAGGAAGATAAAATGGATTTGGTGATGGCGGATGATGGGTGCCCAAGCCGGCGATGCCAGGTTGATGAGAGAATGGCTTGACTCACAACAGACGGAGACCTGGATGGAAGCGTGTATAACCCATGCTCACAGCGGCCCGTGTACCGCACCCGGTTCGTGGTATTGTCCACTATCTGGAAATTGGTGTCATTAAAAATGAGGGTGCAGTTATTTTCTTTAGTAAAGCGATAACCAGATAAAAGATTGGATGTGAGGGAAGGGACGTGGTGAAGGGTTGAGAGATGAAATTTACCATTTGGGGTATAGACATACCCAGAGCCGGTGTTTGTGATAGGAAGGGATTGACCATTGCCTACTGTAATAGTTTCTGAGCCATGATACGGATGAGGGGCTTGAAGTTGTGAATAATCCGACGTCACATGGGTGTTAGCACCTGTGTCTAGATACCAATCGCCAGAATGAGCGTTTGTGGACGCATGCATCGCCCTTGATCCTCCGGACTGGCTATTTACATTCTGCGAGTCATCATAACGATACCAGCAATTAGCCGCAGAATGGCCCCGTTTAGCACAAATTTGGCACGTCGGAAGATCTCGTGTGGGCCCCCGCTGGTTTCCTCGTCCCTGTCCGCGGCTTGACTGGAAGCCGTCCCTCGGTGGAGGCCCGCCTCTGCCTTGCTGCCCGGCGTTCCGACGGTCACCGCCGCCGCTGCCTCGTCCTTGGTTACGGCGATCGTCACTGCGACCCCTGGCCGAGCCCCCGCTGCCAGCCGAGTAAAGAGCCGTGACGCCAGGGGTGGAACTGGCTTCTTCGAGCAGTAATTTGTGTTCCATGTCTAGATTCAATTCTTCTGCATGAAGCCATCCAGACAGTTGATTCAGAGTGATTTCGACAGGCGAGAGGCGAATATGCTGTTTGAGAGAGGAATAGCCAGCCGGAAGGCCACGTATTACGGCATTCACCATGTCTCGTTCAGGAATAATCTCGTTCACAGCATCTAGGTCAGACAGAATAGAGGCCACATCATCAAGGTATTGAGTCATCGTCTTCGTTCCCTTCCGAAGAGTATGCAATCTGTCACGCAACTGAAAAATATGAGCCGTGGACACAGAGTTGTACCTTGTGGCTAGTGCGTCCCAAAGCGAAGCCGATGTAAGAAAACCCCGGGCGTGTTTGTGCACAGAGGGGCTAATAACTGCGAGAAGACAGGCTCGGATCTGAGTGTCTACGATCATCCACGGAAGGTAGTCGGGATTTGGGAGCATAACGCCGTCCTCCTCGGCTGTCTCGGGCGGCGGCTTCTCCGCACCGTCAATCCATCCGAGCAGCAAGTTGGCTGCGAGGGCGGTGCGGACGTTAAGTGCCCAGGCCGGGTAATTGTTGTCAGATAATTTTTCGGGGATGAGATTGTGGAGATTCCTGAGCAGTAATTTTACTCCAGACGGTAAATTTGACAGAGGATCAACAACCTTGTCCATGGCGCCGACCTATGGCGGAGGAGGGAGGCCGTGCGGCGTGGTGTAGACGGTGGCGGCGGCGCACACACGTCGGAAAAGATTAGGGTTTGGGCGATTAGGGTTTGGGCGGAAGAAGAAACCCTAGCTTTGATACCATGATATAATTTAATAATAATTGATCTTATTGATATTGAAGGGGTTACAGCTGTATATATAGAGAACTGAAGAATAACTAATTACAGAATAACCCAGATGTATTTAATAATTATATATGTAGTCTATTAGTTCTTATACAAATATCTCCCTAAAATATCTAGCACCCTCTAGATCTTTTCCTTTCTAGACTACACCATTCGACATAGCTTGATATTTCTTTCTACACCATTCCTTTCTAGATTCTTCTAACTAGAATTACATAAATATCTAGATATTTCTTCAACATGATTATCCTAAAAATTTACTAGACTATTCTAGAGACTTAACTAGAAATTTATGATTCCAAAAAATCTACTTTAATATTTTAACAAAAACATCAGTTAAATGGATGCAATTGTCTAAGAGATATCATGCATCCTTTTACTCCTTTTACTGATAACTATAACCATATCATTTCATATAACTTACTAAAAGCTTCAGAATAGCTTCTTTAGATTCAAATTTTATACAACTCATATATCAAGAATTGACCTTAGACTTGGACATTTCCAATAATCCAACACTTCGTGACACTTAGAGAAAATTTGGAATTTAATAATCCTTTCCAATAATACAGATAGTTTGACAAAATCTGGAAGAATTTAATAAGGCTACTATATGAATCTAGAGAAAATTTTGAGTGCTACAGGACCGTTTACATGAAAGACCGTAACTATACAACACTAAACTCTCTTCTAACATTTATCTGATACGACAGCAAATAATTGTCTGTAGATGAAGTAATAACTGATATAGGATCTGTATCAGATGACTAATACCAAAAAGAGAGAAACATTTAATTACCATTGAGCAGGACTCTTGTTTTCTGCTTCCTTTAGTGTCTACGAGGACTCATTACATTTTCAATTTTGATAAATTTGCAGCGGGGATATGGGAGACCCAATCACAAGTGCTGTAGCTAGCCTTATCGTAACAGACTTGTCAAAACAAGTGAATATGCATGCTCAATATGCTATCCAATTTGAAAGTCAGTTTGCGGAGATGGAGAGAGAGCTGAATCACATGCGTGCGTATCTCACTGAAGCAAACAAGATGAAAGGAAAAAACAAGTCTGTCAAGTCAACCTTATCTGACCTTGATGAACTAATTTATGAAGCTGATAATGTGATCACGGATTGCCAAATTCGTGAAGTCTATCTGAGGATGAAAGGGAATCCTTCTTGCTTGTTTCCGTCTCTGAGGGAGATTTCTTTCAGATACAACACTGGAAGAAAGCTGACAGAACTCAACAAGGAGATAGCGAAAATGCATCAGAAACTGAGGACCTTTGTTGGTCCAATAGCTGAACAATCAAGAAGTGATGGAAGAAGAAGTAGACCGACGAGATGGACCTCACACATTTTTGACCAATCTGAAATTGTGGGGTTATCAGAAGATACAAGAAAAATCAAAGACTGGATCCTGTGTCACAGCGAGTCATTACATCGCGTTGGCATTGTAGGTATGGGTGGTTTGGGTAAAACCACAATCGCGCAAAAGATCTACCATGACAGACAAGTGAATGTGAGATTTCAAAAGAAGGTTTGGGTTTCAATATCTCAAACTTATGATGAGCTTTCCATCATGAAGGGAATTTTGAAACAGCTGAGTGCAGATGATAGTGGAACTGACAAAGGAGACCTGCTAAACAGAATTCGTGAAGCTCTTTCACATAAGTCGTACCTGATTGTCATGGATGATGTATGGAGTATTGATGATGGATGGTGGGATAGGATCTCAAGGGGATTACCCAAGTTTATAGAGCACAATAGTTGTATTATAATTACATCAAGAAATGAGGATGTAGTCAAGAGGATGGGAGCCACAGAATCAAGAATTCATCGACCAAGATTGCTTGATGATGAAGAGAGTTGGTCGTTATTTTGCAAAGTTGCACTTTTGTCAACTAAAGGGAAGCGCAATACTCAATTGGAAGAAGTTGGAAGAGAGATCGTGCGCAAATGTCATGGTCTTCCTCTAGCCATCAAGACTACAGGTGGGATGTTATCATCAAAGTCTCATTCCCTCGGGGAGTGGACGAGGATATGTGAAAATTTTCGAGAGAAATTGGTATCGGATTGTGAAAGCAATATCTCTGTAATGGCTTCTTTGCAGCTAAGTTATGATGAGCTTCCTTCTCATCTAAAACAGTGCATATTGTGCTTCTCAATCTATCCAGATGACCATGAAATTGAGGCAGAACAATTGGTTCGTTGGTGGGTAGGGGAAGGATTTGTTCGTGCCGATGGCACAGAAACTGCTACAGACGTAGCTTTTAATCATTTGTCTGAACTGGTAAGTAGGTGCTTGGTTGAAGCTGTCCAAAGAAGAAACTTTGATGGCAGAGTTTACAGTTGCAAGATGCATGACATGGTTAGGGACATGACAATTCTAGTCGCAGAAGACGAGAAATTTTGTTGCTTTAATAGAGGCCGGCATATAGCCACAGTTTACTCTAGGCACTTGGGGGTCACCAAGGAAACAACTTTCCAGTCCTTGGCTGGGAATTCAAAACTAAGAGCACTTCTTCTCACTACTACAAATTTCATTGGCTTCAACAGGAAAATTGCTCTAGCTGAAATCAAGACTTTAAGGGTCTTGGACTTGTCATTTGTCAAGCTTGACAATATCTGTTTACTTGATTTATGGCAGTGGATCACATCACTGAAGCGACTAGCGTATTTAAACCTTAGAGATGTTGCGAACCTGGAAGAAATTCCCGACTCCGTGAGGAAGTTATGGGGCCTCCAAATACTGGTCCTTAGAGAATGCAAGGAACTGAAAAGCCTACCAACATCAATCACAACACTTCCAAGATTGGCAATTCTTGATGTAGGAGGTTGTCCATCTTTTTCATGCTTACCACAAGGTCTCTCTGGGCTTTCCAATCTTGAAGAGCTGTATGGATTCAAGATACCAAGTCCAGCAACAACAGAAGCCTGTCGCCTTAGTGAGGTCGTGGAACTGAATCAACTTAGAGTACTGCAATTAGACATAACGGAGGAAAGCAAGATAGAGGAGAAGGAATTGGCTGCATTGAAACAACTTCGACTACTAAGGGTGTTATCAATCAATGCATGGGACTGTGAAAACAAGCACATCATAAGGAAGCTGGATAACTTATCACCACCAACGCGTGTTGAAGAATTATATCTAAGGCACTTCCTTGGAGAAACCACACCAGCATGGATAAACCCCATTTCACTTCCCCAACTGCAGTACCTTTGCATCGAAGATTCAAGAGTGCTTAGTCACATGAATGAAAATTTCTGGGGAGATAATGAGGGTAGATGGAACGTCGAAGGACTGTGCTTGAAATTCCTGCCAAGACTGGGGGAAACATGGGAAACATTCGAAACTGCAATGCCAGCCCTCAAATACTTAGAAATCAGCCACTGCAATTCCCTGAAAAACTTCCCATGTAACATTGAGGGTTTAGGATATTGGACAAAGCCAGAGGAAGAGCAGGAAAACAAGGATGATCAAGACGTGATTTCATGTGACGGAAGCAATGAAGGTGAAGTCGATGAAGTGCACTGAAATTATAGGATCCCAATCTTCAGTTTCAGTACACAGTTGTGCATTTCTTTTTTTTCTTTTTTCTTTTTGGTTTGGGAAACTGGTATGATATGATGTATTGGCACAGTGGAGACTTATTTGCTAGTTTGTGTGCTTGTTTTACAAAATATCAGTCACATGTTTGTTGAGTCTTTATTCGGATATAGTTTTTATGTAACGGACAGATAATAATTCTGTATAGTTTTCTGATTTATATGATTGTGGCTTCAGATTTTGTTGCAGAAAGTATTGTGGCCTTAATATCTATTTGAAGTTTTAAGAGGAAAAATCAATATGGACATTGATAGCAAGTATGATAGAAATTAGAAATGTGTAACATAGTGTTTCACTATTCTGGTTGCATATTTGCATCCAGCAACAATTTTGGAGCTGCAAGATTAGCCATAAGAAGCACTATTTCAACATGCATCCAACAGAAATGCTAATGCTTTACTGGCAAAGACTAAGAAAGCTTATATTTTCCAACTCAAAATGCCGAGACATTCCATGAATGTCGAACGTCTTGGACACGAAAATATCCGGTGCTGTCATCTCCACGCCATCAATGACCAAAACAGGCGAAAAATTACTCTTAGAAATAGTAACATTCAAACCAGGAGCCAGTGTCTTGAGTAATGATACATCAGGCAAGAAAGCCAATTCCATTAAAGTATACCTCTTCGGCATTATATGAAACCTTACAATTCTTTCAAGCAATGGTGGAGGAGACGATACAAATCCAAAATTCAAATTAGCAGAATCTTGAATAATCCCATCAAGAACAGAATGCGACTTATTAGCTATCAATTTAATGATTCTTGGCCAGTCAACCAAATTCTTCGTATCGTTAGCACTTCCATTAGACATTTCTTCACAAATTGGTGATCGAATAACGTCCATATGTTCGTCCATTCTACGAAAATCCACGCAGAAAATGTTAGGGGAATATACTAGGATTGGGCTCCTCTCCATTTCCATTCTCTTCATTTTACCTAAGTTCTTACTTGGATGAGTTGAAGTTAATGGTTAAGATTTAATTAATTAAAGTAGGATTCTAACCATGATTTAAATAATAAATTTTTCATATATTTGCTTTCAAATTTTTTAGCAATCCACAATTATAGCTACAAAGTTATTTTATTTGACACAATCCCTAAATATTTTTAAAAATTCTCTTTAATTTTTTCTCACTTTTTTTTATTTTCTTACGTTGTTCACTGTCTAGTGTCTATATCTTCCAATTCTCCTTGAATCTTTTGATATCATTTTACTTATTTTACACTTTTTCTTTGAAACTAGCTGTAAGTAGGAATGAAGTTCAGCATTTTTAATAATCAAGTTTCTTTCAATTATACTAATTAGTTATTTATATGTAGTATTTGATGATGTTTAATTGTGTTCTTATAATACTTTGCTAGATTCATAGATTCAAATTGACAAAAAAAAGATTTTTCTATCATCATAATTTTGGTATTGTCAATTTTTTTTATAACAAATATTATTTTGGACGAAGAGGAGAAAAGAGAGTTGAGAAATTTGGAAAAAGGAGAATTAGTAAAGTTTTAAAACTAATAAACGTTAATACAGTGAATACGTAAGAAAATAAAAAAAGGCGAAAATAAATTAAAGAGAACTTTTAAAAATATTTACGAATTGTGCCAAATAAAATAACTTTGTAGCTATAATTGTGGATTGATAAAAAAATTGAAAGCAAATACATGAAAAATTTATTATTTAAATCATGGTTAGAATCCAACTTTAATCAATTAAATTTTAAACATTAATTTCAACTCATGCCATGTGTCTCTCATCCAAGTAAGAATTTGGGGAAAATGGAGAGGAGCCCAATCCAATATACTACTAACCATGTGTTTTGTATATAATATTTATTATTAAATAGTTATTTATTTAATTTTAATAAAGAATTATATTAAATAGATCGATTATTCGATTATGTGTATGTTTATTTATATAGTAGATGATTTTGTGTATGTAGTTTAGTTTATACACGAAAGATTAAATCGTCATTCTTAGAGAAAATACATAAAGTCACCATTGAAGTTGTCTCGAATTTGTTAAAAGACACTTTAACTACGGACGACCTATTATCCTTCAAAGGTTGTATAGACCATTGTAAATTGACTATCTTAACCGCTTTTGTCATCAATTTTAGTCTAAAAATAGGCGTATGTTCCTCACTTTTTCTTTTAATTAAATAATTAAATTAAATCATGGATCAAGGACGAGTTTAACCTGACCAGACCTTTCACCTACCACTTAATCAAACATTTTCCTCTTTTTCTTTTTTTCTTTTCTATTTCTCTCATCTAACTCTCTTAATTCTCTCTCTTTTCTTTATTGACTGATGATTAACAATATTGTAGGTGATTTAGAAACTTTGTTGGTCAATTTTTTAAGGAAAATAACTGATTAAACGAAGAACGATTACCATATTAGAATTTTTGTATTTCAATTTTTTGTTAAAAATTGTTCTTTTTGTTTATGTATGTGTGAATGTGTAACACCCTAAATGTTCGAGCTAAAGATAAAACAAATTGAACGTCTCTTCAAATGTACTTAGACGTGAATCTAGAAATTTTATTGTATCTAGGTGTAAAGGTCATGTCTTATGTGACGTAGGGGTATTGGGTATGAATTAAGGGCATAAGAAAGCTCTAAATCAAATTTGAGTTGAAAGGTCCTTTAATGATTAAGTTTTCGTATAGGTACATACAAGGATCAAATTTAAACAAGGATTTCTCCTAGAATATTTAGAGTTACATGACCTATAACCTATCAACAACAACAACAAACCCAGTGTATTCCCACATAGTGGGGTCTGGGGGGGGGGGGGGGGGTAAGATGTACGCAGTCCATACCCCTACCTCTAAAGAAGTAGAAAGGTTATTTTTCGATAGACCCCCGGCTCGAGACACGAGAACCTATAACCTATCAAATTGAAACTTTTTGAGTCTTCTTTCCAACGCCACCAACATCTCTTCAATCCGATTCCCGAGTAAAAAGTTACGTGTGTTTAACAAAGAATAGTCAGAATAACCCTATACGTGACGAATTTTTTTTGTTTTTTTCCTTTTATTTTCATATTCTTGGGGGTGATTTCGTCTTTTTATTTTTACCTTATCCTAATCAATTAAGCCCTTATTCTTTAGTTTCTAAACGTTATTTGTTTTATGGCAGAAGTTTTATTTTCAGTAGAGGCGTTAGTTTCTTTTCCAGCTAATAAAATCCCCTCTATTCACATCAGTTTCGTGCGTTAAAATAAAGAAGAGTCCTTCTCTTTTTCTCAAGATTCACTTGATAAAAGCTTTACTTTTCAATCAGTTTTCATATGTTTTCCATTAGAAAATATCCAGATTCATCCTATCAATTACAACTCCAAGAAACACAATGGACTTGATAAAAAATCAAGTACAAATTTCTTCTTCCGATTTCAAGTTCTTTCAAACATATTCCTTACTCTCATTTCTGGACGTTTTACTGTTATCCAATTCAAATTATTTCTACAATCTTATCAATGAAATTGAATGGTTTAATAGTTGTTGGGTGTGTACAGATAACTCTCTGTTTCATGTTTTCCTTTCTGAATTTTGTGAGTTCCAGCAACCCTTGTGATTTGATGTATGAATCATAGATGTTTTTGGCAATAACTGTAAAATATTTATAATTTGTAAAGTTAAGCGATTACACCTAGAGAGCACCTCACTGTTTAAAAGAAGTAAGAGAGAACTAATTACATAATTTGTTGATCAAAGGTGACCTCTCCTAGTTATTTTTTTGAATTTCTAAATGTATCTACTCTTTCTTTGACTTCATTATGAGATTGTATATCCGTCTATAACATGGTTTTTGTACACGGTCCACTTTCGGGCAGTCCTTATCTGATACACCAGTGCCGTAGCCTTGTAGCTGCAATATGCTTCTTTACTTTCTTTTTCAATTGCATAATCACAAAACATGAACCAGCGCAGACTACTTGTTCTCTCGCAGCAACGTTCAGAAAACAAAAAAAACATACTGTTACATTGCTAATTCAAAAATATCCTACTCTATTATTAAGTAAATATATTGCACAGTATGTAAGAGCAACATCCTCATGCATGACACCCCAAATGCTCAATAACTATAATAATTCATGAGACATGATACCAAAGAGGTTGATTTTCCAAGCATGAGTCCTAAAGGACAAATTCATGATCATTAGCCTAAAACGGAAAATATATGTACGAGAGCCTAAAATGGCTAAACCATGAGCATGATCCTGCCAAGGCTAACATTTTGATCAAGAGATAATCAAATAAATAAGATAACATCATGAAAATAAGGGAGTTAGTTAGCTGACCGTGAAGGCATAGGTTGAAATGACAAATGCCTAAAACTATATTTGCGGACTTAGGATAGAGATTATTCTGCAAGTCGGATGACTCTTTTTTTTATGTGTCCCGAAAAGAGACTAACCATGGATACTTGCTAGTAAATTATGTCATGTCACGTCCTATGCCCGGAAAGGTATAGGATGGCTTAGCTGATCGGTCCGAGATTAGACTCCATGCGCTCACATGGTGGTTTATGACGGTTCACTACTTTCTCCCACAAATAATCAAAGAAATTAAATCTACTTTACACGGTCAATTATAAATTTACTTTACACTCTTGTTCCTTTTCAGTTGCCTTCACTTATATTTAAATTTCATTGTTACTTCTAATCTCTTTTTGTACTACCCTCCTGAAATTGTTTTGCATACCAATATATTCCACGTATTGATCGTCTTTGGTGCTACATCGTTTCATGATGTAGGTTTTAGATCTGAATTCTGTGGTCAAGTACATCATTAGGATTATCATCTTCTGCTATTGGTGAGCCTCCTTTCTACCTGGGGCAAATTTAGATATGACAATTTTACTATATTCCTTTCAGTGTCAGGATATGCCAGGGCCTTTTCCCAAAAGTTATAGTCAGTTATTAGAGGCTTCACAGACTGATTTAGTTGTCAGACATATCTTGTAATTTTTAATCTTATTTTTCGTGACTATTGTATCTTCAGATGTTAAGTGATATTAATGAACATTGTTGAAAGACTTTATCCTCTAAGAAATCTTATCCTATTCTATTTCCTCTCTATTCGTTATGTTGGTTGTATGCTCATGTGATATGACAGAACGTTCGCTCATACTAGCAATAGTATCGGGTGCGAGTTACATCTAGGGCCTCGGCTTGGGGCGTGATAGAATGTTTGGGAAAATTTGCTGATGTTGTGCATGTTTTAGTGAAAAACGTGTTAGTATCTATTTATTTAGTTAAGTTGTACTATTTATTTAGTACTTGCTACTATTAGGATTTTGTAGTGTTATATTGTGCTATCTACATGCATGCTTGTATACTTGTTACAACTAGGGTTTTATATAAACTCATTTCATTTGTAGGAAATGTTTGTGGAAATTATTTGATTATATTTGACTGTTATGATTTTGTTCGTATTATGTTAGGACTGTTGACATTTATAATTTTGTTTACTCATTTTGTGAATATTAAAATGTGTTTACTGATTTTGTGTCCTTTTTATATGATTATATAGGACTGTTAGACTTTTAGTCCTATATCTTTGGACTATTGAGATTTAGGATTTTGTTTGGTAATTTTTCGTTGTTGAAATATATTTGTTACATACTTTTTCAGGAATTTTTCTCTGTCTTTTGGTTGTGATAACCTTAAGGTAGTATCATCGGGGCCAAATTGTAGTTGGTCCCCCTCCATGTTGGTGGGAGTGTGACTGAGTTCTTAGATAGAAATGTTGATATGATATCCTATTTTGAGTTGAGAGACTATGTAGAGTATTTAGGATATATAATAGATTATGACTTTTTTGTTAAGTGGGATAAGGTTTTGGTAGAATTAGATATGACAAAGTTATTTGTGACTTTGTCAGCAAGTTAAAAAATAGGAATGAACTTGATGTGTATATTTCTCACGAGGCCATTGAACCTTGTCAGGCCTCACTTGAATTATAGTTTGTCCCCCCTGTGAGGGACGGTGAGGTAGGTGAGGAATATTTGGAGTCACTTAATGAGGCTAATGTTTCTAACCCTAATATTTAGCCTCCTTCTTCAACTTTTTCTTCCAATCATTTTGCTGAAACTTCCAACCCTGTTGATCAACCTTCTTCTTTGCTATACCTTCCAACCCCTTGATCTTACAATAGATAAAGATCCAAGTGATGATGATTTGGAAGATAATTCAAAATATTAAATACCTACTAGTGAAGAAAGTGGGATCGACAGTGATGTCCATCAAAAGTATATCGATATAAAGGCAAGCAATAGACATTTCAATAAGTCACAAATGAGAAGTAGAGTTTCCGAACATAAGGTATGATGAGATAAATATTGGTATTATGAATAGCTTAATTGGTAATGTAGAAGGTGATGAACCTTATAATCTAAGTGATAAAGTTTCTAGCTTTGAAATAGATGATGAAACAGGTTGGGGATATCGCGAAGAGGTTGATCAAGTAGTGAATAAACCTTGATAGAGTTAGAGTGAGGTATGGCAAAAAGACTTGTCCTTGGTTGTTGTGTGTAAGTAAGGACAAAACTAGTGAAGATTTTATTGCTAAAAGATATATTCCTATCCATGTGTAATGGCCTAATTTTTGAAAACTTAATTTTTATGTGTTTTGACTATTTTGCTCTTCTCTGAAGCCGTGACATATTGATTTTGGGGTATGAGGATGGTGGACATAATTTCTAATGCAATAAAAAATAATTTGGGCAGGTTTGTAGGTTAAAGAGGCTTTCAATGTCATATAGTTGACTTCAGACAATATTTGTGTTAGCCTCCTATATTTATGTTTTATGGTTTAATAATGACAAACTAATAAGTGAACTTTGCAGGATATTGAAGATCCATAATGATGGAAGGAGATCTCACACAAAGGACATTGAAGATCTCAAATCATGGGAGGATATCTCGCACAAGGCAAGAAATATTCTCTGAAAGAATATCATGCTAAATATGGAGCCACATCAAAGATACTGAAGATCCCTAATGATGGAAGGAGATCTCACACAAAGGACATTAAAGATCTCAAATCATGGGAGAATATCTGACACAATAAAAGGAATATTCTCTCAAAGAATATCGTCCTAAATATGGAGCCACATCAAAAGTAGAATATTACTTGACAAGGCAACAAAAATAATATCAACTAAAGATCCCAATAGACAAGGAAATCGGACGCACCTCACGACAAGATCAAAGGTGAAAGAAGATCTCACTACTTACATGGACATATCTAATATGGACATGTATAGATGTGAGAAAGGAAAATTGCACCAAGTATGGACATACCATAAGGTGAAAACTCCCTCAATCAAGGAATCAACTCAAATCATTGATTGAGATGAAATCTCTTAGGTTTCCTTATGAAGAAAAGAAGCATATACAAGAGAAGACTATAAAGGCCAAAACAGAAGAAATAAGATACTGCGCAGCTTTAAGAATAAAAACTCAAAGTGTCTCAATCTTAATCTCATATGGCTTTGTAATCTTTAGCTTACAATTGTTATGCAAAGAATAAGATTGAGTCAACTTTGTGATATAAACTAAAGTCGTGTCACAAGATTTGAAGAGCAAAATAAGTCTTTGAAACTTGTTTCTCATCATTGTACTCGAAGACAAGCTGTGTCACGAGATCCGAAAAGAAAAATAAGTCTTCAAAACTTTGTTTCTCATCATTGTACTCAAAGCCAATATTGAAAGATCTAAGGAAATATTAAAACCTAAGGGAACTGGAAGTAAGCACCACATTGGTGTTCCGAACCAAGATAAATTCTCATGTTCTTTACTTTTGAATTCAGTTATTTATCTACGTGTTTATTTTAAATCTAATCTATTTTGTGAAGCACACTAATTTGCAGGCAAGTCGACTGTGAGAAGTGAGTAGTCGACTCACTGAAAATTTCAATTCACCACCACTTGAATTTCAATTGGTATAAGAGCAGGTCTCACCAACATTGTTGCTTAATAAAAAATGAGCAAAGATCAAATGACAAATTATCAAATTCCCGATGCTCTTCTCAAGGATGGTCACTCCTCCACAAGACCATCATAGTTTAATGAACAACACTACTCTTACTGAAAGAATTGGCTCAAAATCTTTGTCAAATCAAATGACTTCCAAGCCTGGATTGTCATCAAAAAAGGTCCAAAGTCGATTCTAGGAATCAAAGAGAAGCCAAAGAACAAAAATAATGAATCTAGGAGTACTGACATAGAAGACCTTGAAAATTTTGAGGTCACCAAAGAAAAACAGGAGGTAATCCAAACTAATGCACGTTCTATAAGCTTACTTCTTTGTGCAGTTAGTGGTGAAGAATACAACAAGATATCAACTTGCGAGACTGCAAAACAAATGTGGGACAAATTGGAGGTAACCTATAAAGAAACCACCAAAGTAAAAAAGTCAAAGACTGCTACCCTGGTCAATGAATATAGGCTGTTCAAAATGGAAGAGAATGAGAACATTAAAAAAATGTTTCCATATTTAGTAAAATTGTATGCAAATTGTAATAATTGAGGATAATCTATCCACATAGTCTACAAGTTCAGAAGCTGGTATGAAGTCTTTCAAAAATTTGGGCAACCAAGGCTGCCATTCTGGAAGATGAAGATCTACACAACATTACATATGATGAACTATGAGGTAACCTCATTACATATGAAAGAAATTATATAAACAAGTATCACAAGGAGGAAAGGTAGAAACCAATAGCCTTCAATGCTTCTCCAACTGAAGAAGAGGACATTTTGGAAGATGCCAATAGTGAAGGAATGACCCTCATCAACTATGGAGTAAGGCAGATCATGAGACAGAGACAACAAAGATTCCAAGGAGTCAAAAATAATAATTTCACAAGAAATGATGATCACTGTTATCACTGTGGAAGGCCTGGACACTTCAAACACAATTGTCCATAGTTAAGAAGAAGAGCATCTAGAAAGAATCAAAACTTTACAACCTGTAGTGATAAAAATGAAACTGAATAAGAAGTAGAGGCTGCCAAATATGCTTCATGTCAACAAGTGAATCTAGCTAGGTAATACCACACGACTGTCATAACTGTAATATTCTTGAATCTGATTTAGATAGGATAACCGATGAGCTTAAAGAATTTATATATGAATATAATAAACTCTCTCAAGAGAAGAAGAGTTGCGAAGCATGATTTAAATGAAAACTCAAAGAGGAACGAAGAAACTATCAAATAGAAATTGAAGCATGTCAAATTGAAATTGACTTACTTCATTAAGAGCTTGATGATGTAAAAATTAAGTTGAATAGATTTAGGAAATCTCCAAGTTACAGTTTTGTTAGATCAAACTCTTTTAAAAATAACTCAAGTTTCTCATCAGTATTGTTTAAATCAGCCAAGCCTTTTTCTCCTCTTGAGGACCTATTTATTTTATATGTAGATAGAGAGGGAACAAATACTATAGTTGTAGGAACAATTCTAAAATTGTGTGGGGTTGAAAGCCCAAAGGAAGCACATCTAACCCGCAAGGACCCAAGACCACTTGGGTACCTAGATAAAATTAATTTTCTTATTTTGCAGGAATAGGTCCGCAAGAGATATGAAAAGGGAATGTGGGTCATTGATAGCGTATGTTCTAGACATATGATCAAAAAGAAAGAAAACTTTTCTACTCTATAAAAATAGATGAGGGATTAGTCAGATTCGATGACAATGCTAGAGGCAACATCATTGGAGTCAGCTCAGTAAAACTCAACTCATCATGTGAATTAACTGAAGTATATCTAGTAGATGGCCTAAAAAATAATCTGCTTAGCATCAATAAACTATGTGACATCAATTTTGGAGTCTTCTTCAAAGCCAAAAATTATTCGATCAAACACGACAAAAGAGACATCTCTCTTCTTTGTGAATGCGTTGATAATATTTATCTTTTAAATAGTACTAACTTTTCTACTTTAACCTACCTAAGTGTGCAAAGCAGTGATAATTCGTTGTGGCACAGAAATCTTGGGCATACGAGTATGCATATCATTGAGAAATTGTCCAAACTGGAATTGGTGAAAGGTCTACCAAAACTCAAGTTTGAAAAGGATCATATATGTGTTGCCTGCCAATTGGGTAAACATATCTAGACATCATTCAAAGTCAAGGACATTGTATCTACTACCGAACCTTTTCAAACAATCCATATAGATCTGTTTGGCCACACCAAGATCGCAAGTATTGGTGGAAAAAGGTATGTTTTTGTTATATTTGATGATTACTCACATTTTACTTGGGTGATGTTTCTTGCTCATAAACACGAGTCTTTCACAAACCTTGAGATTTTTTGTAGAAAAGTACAAAGAGAAGCTAGACACTTCATCACCAATGTTCACAGTGATTATGGAGGAGAATTTAAAAATAACATATTTGACGAATACTGTGCTCAGAATGGATACTCTCAGAACTTCTCATCACCTCGATCTCCTTAGTAAAATATTGTGGTGGAGCAAAAGAATCGATCTCTCCAAGAAACTTCCAGGACCATCTTGTTAGAACATAATCTCCCAGATTAGTTTTGGGTAGAAGCAGTAAGTACAACATGTCATATCATCAACTGATACCTGATCAAACCTATTCTACTAAAAACTCTTTATGAACTATGGAGAGAAAAGAAGTCTAACATAAGCTACTTTCATCTTTTTGAATTCAAATATTTTATCCACAACAATGGTAAGAATAACTTGGGAAAATTTAATCCATGAAGTGACGAAGGTATTTTCCTTGAGTATTCCCTCACTTGTAGCTCATACATGGCTTACAATGAAAGAACCTTATGTGTTGAAGAATATATGCATATTGTATTTGATGAATCTAATCACCCTTCTATGAATTTAAATATTGATGACGAATATATGAGTGATCTATAATCTGGAGCCAGTGCTAGCATAACCTCTGAGCCATCACAAGAAGAGCCGACTAACTCTCTCAGAAGTCAACTCCCACAACAGTAATAGTCAAACCAACTATTCTAAGAAAATGCAAACATGATGCTAACTATCTAAATGAATTTATCATCAGAAATCCGGATGATAGGGTGCAAATAAGAGTATCATTGAGAAAGCAAGTGTCTGTTCCCCTTGTATCTCAAATTGAACCAAAGAAGACCGATCAAGCCCTCAAATATAAATCATGGACCAAAGCAATGAAGGAAGAATTGGACCAGTTTGAACGAAATTAAGTTTGGACTTTGATTAAAAGACCCAATGTAACACCTCAATTTTTCTGAACCAAAATGCTACATGGTGCTCATGGCCCCGAAGGACCACAAGCTAACCCATGACTGATATTTGTACCTTTATACTACATAATATATCATAAAATGTAGAAATATGAATATGAAAGTCCATAAGGTTCGAACTAAATAAACGTCTGATAACAAAATATCTGAAAAAGGTATAACAATACCAAAATAAGTCATAAATACTGAAAATCATGAGATCTAAATATCTAATTTGACATCTAGTCTAAAATCCTCTAACTGAACTGGATAAGGAGTTCAAGGAACATGTCTCCAACTAATTCCATCTAGCAACTGAATAGTAAATACAACAATAATCATATCGTCCTCGAATGAGAAGGACTCACTGCAAACTCTGAACACTGGAATGCTACTACTGATCTGGAGCTCGTGCCTCTGAACCTATGGCGTAACATAAGAGAAAGCACCACAGCACAAATGCGTTTGTATGTCTAAATGTACTGAGTATACGAAAGAGGTAGGCTAAATGCAAAGGGTTATATGCATGAATAATGCTGACTGATATGAACATGAGAATACATACATGCATACATAACTATAATTGAACTCGTGGAGATACTGACTACTGAGTCTGAATACTAATAACATGAGTGTACTGATACTGAGATATTGAATAGATGAACGACTATTTCTGATAGTTTGAATTATGAAAAACTAGTCTGGTTGACTGTGTCTGACAGTCCTGAAGCTAAATACTGATATCATGAATTCTGATAACTAATATGACTGATACATAAGTTCAAAAAACTGATATAACTGTGATGATCGGCCTAACTGATGTAACTGATACTGAGTGACTGTATTTATTAGTCTAAGTTCTGATAGAACTATCTGAGTTATGTTTTACATGGAGTAACTAAATTTGAGATCAGTCCTATTTAGTGGGTGATCTTTAAATCTGATGATTCTGATACTGTTTAACTGTAGTTAAGATTAGTCCTGTCTAATGGGTGATCTTGAAGTCTATTTATAATAATAAGGATTGATTGTCTCTAATAGTACTGAATTTGTACTACTGAACTGAGTTGACTGTATCTGACAGTCCTGAATCTGTAAATGAAACTGTGGGATATATTTATCTAATCGACATTCCCCAAGCTAAGATGACTGGGGTCCAATCTCTACCCTGGCTAGAAGGGTGTCAGTACTGCACCACCAGTAAAGACATCTGTTGTGGAGTCAGTCCTAGTCTAGCGAGTGGCTCCTGGGATCAGTCCTATACGAATAAATGTGCTAACGGGTGACCCCTGAGTATGTCAGTCCTATCTAACGGGTGATATCTCGTACCTACGCTGGCTACGTAGTTTTGAAACTTAGGGATTGCTTCTAAGGATCTCAGTTCTAATCTAGCAAGTAAGCCCCCATTCCTAGGTTCGCTCAGTGCTGAATCCTACTCCCATCCGAAAGACACTGAACTGAATAACTGGGCTAAACTAAATAACTTAACTGAATTGATTTGATGAAATGATACTAATTAACTGAACTGATACTAGTGGTATTGTTTAACAGAGCTAAAATTGAGTGTACTAAATTCTAATGACGGATGAAATATAATGAGTTCTGAGGACTGATTAAGAGTACTAAAGTTACTGAGATATACTTTGATTACTGAGGTTACTGAGCACTGAGATTACTGAGAATACTGAACTACTAAGATTACTGAGTTTTCCTGAGTTACATGACTGACTGATTCCTATAGATCATGGCTTGACTGAGAGTATCATGAAAACATGACATGGCTCTAGGCACACAACTATATTTTTTGTGTACAAGTACCCCTAGGACTCTATGGAAGGAAACTGACACACATGACTGACTTGATCATAAGAGTAGAGTCCATAATCCACAATATCATAAATAAGGAATTTCATACTAAGCATGGTTCTCAACAATCTATTTCATGGAAGGGAATTTCATACAACATGTATATACTTGCATAGATTTCACTATCATGCTCATCACATATTACAACCACAATCCATAATATCATAATTTGGGGAATTTCATGAAGTACATGGGTATTCTACATCTTGTACATGAGTGGGTTTTGCAAGTAAGCATAGCATAATTCCATAAGACTAGTTCATGAGTAATCCAATAGTGTTCACAAGACACATTATCAACATGGATGACATTGAATCATAGAGGCCTATCATGAATCCTTCACTTAGTCACAATTTAGCTATAATGCATGATTTCTAGTCTTTTAGGTATTTTATCATACACCTTACATGCACAACTTAGGAATAGGTGTAAATCATACAATTACTCATCATAAATAATCAAACTTACATGTTTTCAACTCATATGATGTCATAGATACATAATAACACATACAGATTCTATCTTGGCATCATTCAACACATAAATATGAGCAACAATCCATTCATAATATGAAAACCATAATATATAGTTTTAGAAAAAAAAAAGATTCTTGAACTTCATGGATGAAAGGAGTCCATGAATAAACACACACATACCTTAGAAAGGAAACCTTGATGATTTGCTGGAGAGTTCTTGGATTGGAAAACTTAATTCTTGATTATCTTGGAAAAAGGCTTGAATCTTGCTTTTGAGATATAAGTTTGATAGAAACCCTAATCTTGTGGCTGAGAGTGTAAGACAGGGTTTTTGAGGTGCTTAACTGAATAAAAATGGGAAAAATTATGACTCTTTTGGGTTATAAGTCGTGGAAGGTGAAGGAAATGACCAAAATACCCTTGCAAAAATGCCCTTGAATTGCTGAAAAAATATACTTGACACCATCCGTGACAGGTCGTCAGGTCCGTGATAGGCCGTCACAAATGGTCATCATAAAAGGGGTCTAAATTCTTGATTTTCTGCTCAAGACTGACGACATCATCAGAAATGTCATCAGAATGTGAAGACGTCGTCAAAAAAGTCATCAGAAATGTAATAGCCCATCAGAAATGTCGTCACCATTTTCCAGCTTGACATGCTGGAATAAAATGGGGATAACTCTTTGCTCTGATATTGGATTTAGGCAAAATTGGTATCGTTCGAATGCTAATTCAATTATATATCTGTTGATAGGTCATGAGATTAAAAATTCTAAGTATAATGAGAGATATTCTCGTTTAAAGTTGACTATACCAATATCCTTCTCAAGAATTTAATCGGTAAGGAATGTTTTGATTCGTCTGATAGCTGGGAGTTATTTGAAGACTTAATATATATCTAACTTACTCATAAAACTATAAAAGAACCATGATATACTATGCATGAACTTGGTACATGGCTCTAATATTGGTTTGGATTTTTTGGGGTATTACACCCAAGAACTTCTCAATAATTAAAACTAAATGGGTCTACAAAAATAAATTAAATAAAGAAGGTAAAGTTATCAAAAGAAAAGATAGACTTGTAGATCAAGGCTACTCCCACAAGAAGTCCTAACATCTCTCTGTGTGAGAATTTTGCTAATTTGATGAACGGAGAATCTGAAATGAGTCTTATGGGAGAGCTCACATTCATCTTGGGATTACAGGTAAAAAAAACTCCAAAGGTACCTTCATTAGTAAATCTAAGAACACAAAGGAAGTCATCAAAAATTTAGTATGAAAAAAGTAAAGGCCTATGGAATTTCAACGAGTCCATCCACAAGTCTTGATTTAGACTCGTCTGGGAAGGATGTTGATAAAAGAATGTATAGGGGAGTGATTGTAACACTACTCTATTTGAACTCAAGTTAACCAGACATCATGTTTAGTGTATGTAAGAATGTCATGTTCCAGTTGACTCCCAAAGAGTCTCATCTGATTGTTGTTAAAGGGATCATCCGATACCTCATAGGAACTCAAGACATTGGACTATGATACCTTTGTTTTTTTCCATTTTGATTTAATTGAATATTCAGACGCTGGCTTTGTAGGTGATAAAGTGATAGAAAAAGCACTAGTAAAATGTGTCAAATTCTTGGTGATGCCCGATCTCATGGCATAATAAGAAGAAAAATTCAGTTGCTCTTTCAATAATTGAAGCCGAATACATAGCTATTGGAAGTTGTGGTACTCAAAATTTTATGGATTATGCATCAACTACTTGATTTTAATTTGTCCTTTGAATCTGTTCCCATATCTTGTGATAACACCAGTGCTATTAGTTTATCTAAATATACAATGCATCATTCTAGGGCCAAACACATTGATATGAAGCATCATTTTATTTGGGATCATGTAGAAAATGGTGATCTTTCGTTAACATTTGTTGAATCCAAAAATCAACTGATAGATATTTTTACAAAACCCATATTAGCAGAAAGTTATTGTTACCTTAAAAAAGACTTGGTATTATTAGAATTAATGAATCATGAGTCTTATTTTTGGACAAAAATCTCATTTACTTGTTCCAATTTTCTTATCAGTTTTTAACCAAAAAATTAGTTTCAAAAGAGGGTCCTGTCCCTTGTTTTTTCGCTGGGTTGTAACCTGATTTTTAATACACTATCTGCCACATTGTTTGTTTTGCCTAGTACTTGTTAGTTAATAGATTAAATCTCTGCTATTTGTCTACTACTTTTTTTTGCTAATCTATGATTCTTTTTGACTATGCCAAAAAGGGGAGAAAGAAAGGAAGATCAGAAGTGCCTACAAGTCAGGGGAGCAAGCCGACTACAGTGATAGACAGGAAAGTCAATTGATATTTATGCTTGTTTGTCATTAACAAAAAGGGGGATATTGTTAGCCTTATATATTTATTTTTTAAGTTTTAATAATGACAAACTAATAAGTGAACTTTGCAGGATATGAAAGATCCTTAATGATGGAAGGAGATCTCACACAAAGGACATCAAAGATCTCAAATCACGGGAGGATATCTCGCACAAGGTAAGGAATATTTTCTCAAACAATATTGTACTAAATATGGATCCACATCAAAGATATTGAAGATCCCTAGTGATGGAAGGAGATCTGACACAAAGGACATTGATAATCTTAAATCATGGGAGGATATCTTGCAAAATAAAAGGAATATTCTCTCAAAGAATATCGTCCTAAATATGGAGCTACATCAAAAGAAGGATATCGCTTGACAAGGCAATAAAAATAATATCAACTAAAGATACCAATAGACAAGGTAATTGGACGTACCTCATGACAAGATCAAAGGAGAAAGAAGACCTCACTACTTACATGGACATATCTGATATAGATATGTATAGATGTGAGAAAGGAAAATCACACCAAGTATGGGCTTATCTGATATGCACATACCATAAGGTGCAAACTCCCTCAATCAAGGAATCAACTCAAATACTTGATTGAAAAGTAATATCTTAGGTTTTATTATGAAGAAAAGAAGCATATACAACAGAAGACTCTAAAGGCTAAAACGGAAGAAAAAAGACACTGCACAACTTCAAGAAAATAATTCAAAGTGTCTTAATTTTAGAATAGTATCGATTCAACTTTGTGATTAAACTGAAGCTGTGTCACAAGATCCGAAGAGAAAAATAAGTCTTCAAAACTTATTTATCATAGTTGTACTCAAAGCCAAGCTATGTCACACGATCTGAAGAGCAAAATAAGTCTTCAAAACTTGTTTCTCATCATTGTACTCGAAGCCAATATTAAAAGATCTAAGGAAATATTGAAACCCAAGAAGACTGGAAGTAGGTACCACATTCATGTTTTGAACCAGGATAAATTATCGTGTACTTTACTTTTGAATTTAGTTATTTATTTATGTGTTTATTTTAAATCTAATTTATTTTGTGAAGCATACTAATTGCAGAAAGGTCAACTGTGAAAACTGAGTAGTCGACTCCCAGAAAATTTCATCAGAATGTCAAATTTCAGTTAGTAGCTTGATTGATTTGGATTGGAACATTTATTTTGTATTTCGACCCTTAATTTGGAGAATAGTGAAAAAGGGGTCCCGGGGGTTTAATAGTTTTTTTTTCAAAAGTAAACATCATCATTAAGTTCGGAACATTGAAAATAGTCTAGTAGCATACATTATTTATCTATAAGAGGTCCTGATCAAATCTTGAGGCTCCGTTCAAAGCTTGGTAGGCTTGCACCATAATCAACATTTGCTGATATTTGGTGCGGTTGCTTAAGTGGTCATGGTTGTCTTAAGAGGAAGAATCTTTAGCGGCCTAAGACTGCTTAAGTGGTGTCAGCTTTATTATCCAGGCATCTCTTAAATGGTAGCCGCTTAAGCGACAATTGTTGTATATAATCCCCCTCTCTTTTCGTGATTTTGACCATTTTTGGACCTCCAAGCTTCGAGAAGAGGCAATTTCTTAGGAGTTTCTCACCATTCTTGCTTGGATAAATTCCTAAATCATAATTTCATTATTTCCTATTGATTACATCTTCTAATAAACAACTTTTAATCATGATTTTAAAATGAAAGTCGAGAATTGTACCGGTAAAGCCTAAAAATATTTTTTCTTCAATTTGGACCTTGTTTTAAACTCATTTTCATGTGGATTTTCTACTATAGACTCCTATAAACCTGGAAAATATATTTCTAATAAAAAATTCTAATTTTACCCCTTTGTTTTTGAACTCAACTTTTGAATCCGTTTTGTACCCGAAGGATATCAATAGATTTTTTAATGAGTAGATGCTATCTTTTGAATGTTGTAGTTGATTTTGAGTCCGTTTATAAGGGAAGGCTTCTTATTGAAATACTTTTGGCTTGGATTTTGTCATTTTGGGGTAAATTATCACTTAACTTCTTACAGATTGAGCTGAGTAGTTAATAAATAAGTAAGCATGCTATGAGTTAGAAAAATTACTCTGGGATTTATATTTTGAGTATTACATTAATGTTGTGTGCCCATGTAGGGGCTTAAATTATGTTGTCAATGACTTGTGATATCTAGTATTGTGTGTTGCTTGTGTGAGGAATTTATTTGACATCATTGGACCAGTTATGTGCATTTAAATGCCTTTATTCAAGATATAGTGCCCGTGCGGGGGCTTAAATTATTATTTTAGGCCTTATTGAGCTTTGGTTTGTCTTATCATGATAGAAATACCTGAGTTGGGGGTTGATATATTATAAATTATGTCTTACATGCATATTTTTTTTCGATGGTGCCTAGTTGGAGTTAATAATCTTGAATTGTGGATATATTGAATTGATTTCTAGGCTCAATTTTATATGTGTTGGATGGATTGGATATCATCATAATGAGTTAATTGTGAGCTAAAGTTAGATTGAATTGTTTTATTTTTAAGGTTTTTAAAGCTAAATTAACTTTTGAAAAAATTATAGTGTTTGAATAAAATAAAAAGATATTTTAAAACACTAATTTTTCAAATTACAAAGAACAAAAATAATTCAAATTATAACTTAAGATTTTTAATTTACAACCTATACTTATAAGTCATAAATTACAAGTTTGTTTGGATCTATAAGGAGATAATATCTCGAAAGGTTTAGTGTATATGTTTGTTTATTATATATATATATATATATATTTTTTTTTTTTTAACAATGAGGAAATTGGATAGGGTAAAAACTTACATGCATTTGGTGTATACACTAAACTAATATTATTTACCTTGTTTAAGTGATTAAATTAAGTAAATTATTTGTTAATTAATCATGGTTAAGTAATATAAACTCTAAATTCAAACACATGTCATGTATATATTGGCTTGGTGTATACACCGAATACATGTAAGTTTTAACCGATAGAATATTGCACAAAAATAGTGCACTATATCCTTTTAACCTAACCCTAAATATCATATCTGCATCTTCCCACCATGCGCCCCCCCCCCCCTCCTCCCCTTCATTTTCTCTCGAAAAATTTCAAATCCGATGGCCCCCTATCCCCAATAATCATATGTTTATTTCTAGAAAAACACGTATTGGAGGTGTATTCATGCTGTAATACCCCATTGTTTTATGTTAGAGTTTGAACCGTCCTTCCTATGTGCATAGATCTGAACCCAACAATTTCTGTTTAGATATAAGTGTGAATATCAATCCGTTGTCAATTCTTTAGGATGGGAACCTCTTTGTAGATTAATTGAGGTTAATTCTTTAGGATGGGAAATCTTCTATCTTAATGTTGAGTTGAGAACTTTCCTACTGATTGAGTTTTAGTAGATGTTCTTACTCGGATTAATTTTTAACGACCATTACTCCTAGAATATAATGAGTTTGGTGGCCTACTATGTACCAAATTAAAGATATTTGAGTCTTCTTTTCAAGGCAACTTACCATTCTTCAATTCGAGTTCGGAGCAAGAAGTTATTGATGTTTCAGTGAAACCACTGTCTAAGGTGTGTAATGGACCACACGAGGCACAGCCGCTGTCGCATGATTGGGCTTGTGGTGCAACCCCCCCCCCCCCCCCCCGCTTACCCAGTATAAAAATACGTTTTATCTTGATAAAACAAGGGGCAAACTGATTGTTTTATCTTATGTCGACCCCCCTCCCCTCAATCCGTTTTATAACCCTAAAGTCGTCCTAAATTAGTAGAAATTTTCTAAATTCCTCATTCTCTTCCTCCCAATAACATCAAGAAGAATTTCTCAAAAGGTTCTTCTTCAATTTTGCCTCCATCAAAAGATATGTAGAACAATCCTAGTACTCATGGGCATAACAATGATGTTCTATAAGCTTTAAAATTGTATTTGTATGTATATGATGTGGGGTTTGTAATTATTTGAACGGCTTAAATTATGGACCCCTTTTTATAGTGAAAATTATGCATTTATCTAGTGTTGAGAATAGTGATTCCTTTCCTCATAATGAAAAGGTTGAGTTTTAAATGTTTGTTTTAGCAAATTATATAGCATTTATTTATATGAATTCAAAGGGTGTTTCTTGTATTTTAAATGCTCTTATTTCTTACGGAGATTGTGTGAAATTATGAAAGGATGACCACCTTTACGATATTATAGAGATGTATTTACAGAATGTAGTTTTACCTAAACTTGCTCATGAATTTCGAAAGAAAAATCTTATGTGATATTTAAATCATTTCGGTGGTCAATAATATGTTTTTGAATAAAGGGCTATGAAAATGATATGATATGATTTATACGGTTTGTAAGTTTTGGTATGACAATACCAATGTAGACATCGTACTTTTGACTCAGAATAAGTTTTGAAAAGAAATGTATATTTTAAAGAACAAAAAATGGGCTCTAAGAAAGTTAGATGGTTATCCGAAGAAGGCATGAATTGAAAGCTTATAAACCGAAATTGTGTTTTACCGACGGGAAGTGATTCTATCCTGAAATATGATTTATCATTGTACACTTGCTTGGTGCACTGTTATTCTAGACATAGACACTTCAATCCTTGCGACAAACTCAAATTGGCGGCTTGGACAATGAGTTAATGGCAGATCCATGTAGCACGTGGTGTAATAGACTTGTAGGGCATACCATCTAGCTCGAAATTAAAGAAAAGAGTTGGGTCTATATTTTTTTTAGATTGATTGAAGCTTTTAATTATGCTCATGTGTTTTGATTTCTATTTTGTTAAATTATTTTTATAATGCTCTTGTTTATTTTGTATAAAGTATATGTTGTTTTCAGGTTGTTCTACAATATGCCAATGCATTATAAGTATTGACCGTCCTCAGGCAGTGCACTGTCTCATAATGTAGGTTTTGAGGTTCAATCCTGTGGTCCTCCATCACAGCAATATAACCTTCGAAAACATCGGAGTTGGTGAGTCATCCATCTTCCGGAAGGCATTTTATTTATATGTTTAATTTTTTCAGTTTATGATCTGGCCGGAGGCCTTGTCCCAACCTAAACAGGTATTCTTCAGTAGAGGCTTCGTAGATAAATTTTGTTATCATTTTGTTACAACTTCATTGACAGAGTTTGCTTATTAGATTTCTGGAACTTCATTACATCTTTCGCATTTCGTATAAATTATGCTTATGATAGTATGTTAAGGGATTTCTTGAACCTTAGTGGTTCGAGATGTCGTCCATCACGGTCAAGACCTCGACCCGAATCATGACATTAGCTAACGATTGCATAGTTTAATTTCAATTAAAAAAAATCATCAATTTAAATACGTACAAATTGATGGGACAAAATTCCTCTAAATGCTTAATGATGTGATTTCATTTTATCGTTCATGAAAACTGTCATGGTATCTTCATCCCTCATTTTTGTTTTGTATTTATAAAATTGATAAGCACTAAAATAGTACACTATATAAAATAAATTAAATAGTGCACAAAAATAGTGTACTATATGAAAAAATAAATAATACTCTACAAAAATAGTGCACTATTTATTTTTGATATCGTTAATCTTATTTCATTAAAAAAATGTATATAATACATAAAAAGATACATTAAATCTATTTTGATTACCTTTTATATTAAAGGTGTCAAACGGGCCGGGCCGGGCCAACCTAGAACCGGCCCTTTCATTTTAATCGGGTTGAGGGCCGGTTTTGACGTTAGCCGGACCGGGCCGGGCCAAACAGTAAAAAAATTAAAATTCATCCTAACCCGGCCCACTTAACCCAACCCGGTCAAACCCGGTTAAAAACCGGTCAAACCCGTTTAAAAAATAAATAAATAATCCAATATACACTATATACACTCCAATATACACTATATACACTCCAATATACAATATATATTTTTAAAAAAATATATAAACAATTACACATATATACGTACCATTCAATATATAATTATATATGACTATACGTACTACTTTAAATAAAACATATGATATAATAGTATAATATATATATACACACTACAATATATATATATATATATATATATACACACACTATAATATATATATATATATATATACACTAGTTTATAAAATATATACTACTTTAGAAGATATATACACATATATATGCACCATTCAATATATATGTACTACTTTAAATAAAATATATACTACAATATACATATATATATATATATACAACAATATGTATATATATATAGTTACATACTAATTTATAAAACATATACACTTGTATACTTTAAAGATATACGTCTATAGAAGATATATACACATATATACGCATCATTCAATATATGTGTACTACTTTAAAAAAAGTATATACTACAATATATATACTAATTTATAAAACATAAAGTAATGTATACGTTAAATATACACGTCTATAGAAGATCTATTCACATATATACACTCTATTCTATGTATATGTAATACTTTAAATCAAATATACTATAATATATATACATTACAATATATATTTGTATAGTTATATACTAATTTATGAAACATATACACATGTACACATTAAATATACACGTCTATAGAAGATCTATTCACATATATACACTCTATTCTATGTATATGTAATACTTCAAATGAGATATACTACAATATATATACATTACAATATATATTTGTATAGCTATATACTAATTTATAAAATATATACACATGTATACGTTAAATATACATGTCTATAGAAGATCCATTCACATATATACACTCTATTCTATGTATATGTAATACTTTAAATGAAATATAATATAATATATATACATTACAATATATATTTGTATAGTTATATACTAATTTATAAAACATATACACATGTATATGTTAAATATACACGTCTATAGAAGATCTATTCACATATATACACTCTATTCTATGTATACGCACCATTCAATGTATATATACTACTACTTATAAAATATACTACATTATATATACATTACAATATATATAGATATACTTATATACTAATTTATAAAACATATACACATGTATACGTTAAATATACACTTCTATAGAAGATATATACACGTGTATACGCACCATTCAATGTATATATACTACTATTTATAAAATATACTACATTATATATACATTACAATATATATAGATATACTTATATACTAATTTATAAAATATATACACATGTATACGTTAAATATACACTTCTATAGAAGATATATGCACAAATATACAAAACATATGCTACTTAATATAATAAATTAATAATATTTAGTAGTAAATTAATAATATATTAGAAGTAAGTTTTTAATTTAAAGTAGAAAACTAGAAATTCAATTTTAAATTTTAAATCGTTAAATGAAAAAAAAATAAAAAACAAGGACTAAGGAGTGAATGAATTTGGGGAATTTTATTGATTGCAAAATGATCCAAAATTTGTAATTTACATGAATGAAAAATCTATAAATTATGCATAATTTTTTCCAACTCATTCATGTTAATATTAATGGGAACTTGCATAGGATAGTCGAAGTCAACGGGGGCAAAACTATGCATTGGACTTGATTCTGCTGAGTGCTCCCGTGAAGTCATAATTTCTTCAAGTTTCAGCTCGTCGCTCGGCTCGGGTTCCATTCTTTGATTTCTTCTTTCCGCTCTAATCCAATCTCTGAGGCAAACTAGAACATTCATTGCATTGCTTCTCAATGAGTGTCGGTTGTCTCCAAGCTGCTGTCGTCCCTGACTAAAGGCGCTCTCTGATGCAACGGTTGACATTGGAACATTCAAGATATCTCTAGCTAATCTTGAAAGCACAGGATATTGTGTTTCATTACTCCTCCACAAATCTAACGCGTTGATCCGTCGTCTGCGATCCTCTGGTGCCGTCCGAAGATAATATTTCAGCTCTTCCCAATAAGTTGATGTGTAAGTTCTCTCATCAACACTTTTCCAACAATTTAAATCATAAAACGAATCAGAAAAACCACTATGTGCCGGTCTTTTAGAAGATGATGGCTCCTCGGGAGGATGAGGAGCGACAGTTGGAGTGATATTTGTAGGTACGGCTAAATCAAATAAATCAACATAGTGATTATATAATTTTTCTATGTAATCCTTTGCATCAGCCGTAGCCGTCCACAAATTAGGTTGTACTTGCTCAGAATCATGGTTAGCATTTATTTCTAAGTTAGTATAAATAAGAGTACTAAAGTGACACATATTATTATATTTCATGCATGGATTTAGCATAGCACCAACCAAGTAAATAGGGGGAATTGAAAAAAAATATTTTTTAAATTTCATAAACATGACGCCAACAACTTCTTTATAACCTTCTTTATTTTTATATTCTTTGAGCAAACCAGAAATATTACAAACAATAGGATAATAAGCACCGAAAAATTCAACCGTAACTACATAAAAGTTTTCTAAAAAATTAACAAGATCATTAATTACAACCCAATCAGAATTATGTAGCATGCAATCAGCAGAATCAACAAATGAATCGCAATGTTGGTTAAAAGCCAGCGTAATAGAAATTTTATATTTATAACAAGTTTTTAAAAATTCATACGTAGAATTCCATCTAGTATC
This sequence comes from Capsicum baccatum var. pendulum, assembly GCA_030864225.1. Classification (NCBI taxonomy): domain Eukaryota; kingdom Viridiplantae; phylum Streptophyta; class Magnoliopsida; order Solanales; family Solanaceae; genus Capsicum; species Capsicum baccatum. The sequence goes on along the minus strand of CM061556.1, from coordinate 234,962,885 downwards.
AATTTCCTCAGGCATCAAAATCGGTGTAAGTTCATTTTCTTGACATTTAACTTTAAACTCTTTAATTCTCGATCTACAATTAATTCCTTGAATAAAACCAATGGCAAGACGAATTTTTTCAATATAAAGCTCAAAAAACTCATGACCATCTTTTACAATTAAATTATATATATGACATGCACACTTAATATGAAAAATTTCAGGCAAGGACGGAGATAGCGTAGATTTTAATTTTTTTATAGCAGTCTTGTTGTTAGAAACATTATCAAAAGCAATACATAAAATTTTATTTTCGATACCATAATATCTGGCAATTTTAACAATAGAATCAACAATAAATTGTCCAGTATGTTTACGATCTTCATCATATAAAAAAGCAAGAATACGTTTTTGCATCACGAAATTACTATCCATCCAATGACAGGTAACGGTTAAATAATCATTTTTATTTACAGCACGACCAAGATCAGAAGTTAGGGACAATCTACATTGAATATTTTTTAACAATGTTGATAAATAAAAACAATATTATGAATGGAGTCTAAAAATATCAGACCGACAAGTAGTTCTAGGAATACTATTAAACATAGGATTATAAATTGCTTGTATATAACGAATAAAGGCATCAGAAGAAGGAAAACTAAAAGGCAAACAACCCACAGCTACCATTTTAGCTATTTCTTCCTTGTCCCTTAATTTATTATACTTCTTCGCTACGTGGCCGGTTGCTGGGTCCATTCTAGTTTGCGTTGACCCACCAACATCCCCACCACCTTTTGCAATATTTAACTCTCTTTTGTGATCTTCAGCTACATATCTCATTAACGTACCCGTACCCCCTTGCTTACCTCCACTTCTATGCTTATATATTTGTTGACAAATATTGCATTGCACCTCAATATCTGATATACGTTCAAAAAATTGTCATGCAATACTAGTTCTTTTACGAGGTTTTGGGGCACTGGGAGGACGGAAAGGGAGATTAACTGATTCAGATCTAACGTTAGCATCTCCTACTGTGGGTGTCTCAGCAATATTTTCATTATCTTCGTCTAAATTAACCGTATCTACTTCATTTTCTTCTTCTATACCGTAATTTTCCTGAACTTCTACATAATTCATATCGTGAGCACCTACACCTATTTTTTCCTCAAAAGGTGTACCAAGCGGTACCGGAGACGAAGGCACACGGGTATATCTACTACTTGAACTACCTCTACCGCTAGTAATTCGCTTTTTACTACCACTACCTCTTCCGGGACAAAAAATTTTAACACATTTAGTAGCGAGGTTTCTTAATTTATCCATAATATAAATTAAATTAAACTAAAAATATTCAAAATACACAAATATAATAAAATTAAATATTAAACAATTAATACAATAAATAAAAATTAAACGTAAGAGATGGAACGACAATACCAAATTTTGAAAGTATCCGAAGATTGCGACTTTAGAAACTTTCGCTCGTACTTTGTAAACGAAAAATTACAAAATTAAAGTGAACATTTTAAGAAATTAAATATATTGAATATTTGAGAATTGAGAATTGAGATTTGAGAGAGTGAAAAATTGTGTGAAAAATGATTTGAAGTTGTAGGGTATTTATAGATTTTTTTTGGGATTAAAAAATATTTTTTAAAGTTTTTTTTAATAAATGGGCCCAAACTAGCCGTTTGGACCCAAAAACGGCTATATAGCCGTTGGGCCAATGACTAGATTGGCCCAAAATCCAAAATATTTTTTTTTCAGGCTGGGCCGGGCCGGTTAACCGGCGAATCTGGACCGGGCTTGGTCCGAGCTGAATTAGCCAGATCCATTTTAACAAAATAACCGATCCAAAATTCAAAACCCTAGGGCTTATCGAACCGGATCAAACCGGGCCAGTTTACGTACCCGACCCAGCCCACTTGACACCCCTATTTTATATCTGTGACATAATTATTTCACTTGTTTGAAGTGTAGATATATTTTGGTCGCTCACTCCATTTATGCACTCTTTTAGAGGACTTTTCTCTCTCCAATAATTTCGTTGGCTTAATCAGTTGATTTGAAAGCATTTGTGCACACTTTTATTATTGCCATCTTCTTTTACTTGGATCTGCTTTATATATTAAAAATAATTATTTTAATATGTATACTTATCTAACTTATAAAATTAAAAGAGTTTTATTATATTTTTTTCCTTCTTAACATTAGTATTAAATAAATATAAAGTAATAATAGTTAAATTTAAATTTTTAAAATCAAAATATTATTAATAAGATTAGTTTAATAAAATATATTTTTTTATTAAGTTAAAGAGTACATCAAGTCAATAAAAGCCAAGCAAAATAATATGAAGGGAGTAATTTTTCCTCTCGAATAATCATCCATTTGTAGGAAAGCATGTGTTCACGTAATCTAATACTATATCTAGTCTTGGTCTTGGTCTTTTTTTATAAATAAAAATAATGTGGGTTGGCTCAATCATCCTTTTGTAGGAAAGCATGTGTTCATGTGACCTAATATTATATGTAGTCTTGATGCTGGCCTTTCTTTATAAATAAATAAATTCATTGAGAACAAACTTTAACATTTTTCTAAAAGAAATATCTTTCCAGCGTTACATTTCACTTTTGTATTTTCGCTCCAATAAAATAAAGATAAGAATATCTCACCTTTATACATTTATTAGTTTAAGTGTACGCGTCGCGCGTGTACCTCACTTTAATAAGTTTAAATGTTATCCTAATTATGATATTTATTTAAATAATAAAAATGAATATAACATTTTTTGAATATATAAAGATGAAGAATTTATTTGATTAGTTATATAGTATTTGTAATATTTAAAATACAAATAATAAAGTGAAAATGTAAAATACATTAACATCCACTTATATGTGCCAACAAATTTTATTTTTAAAATAATTTTGTATTTAGTTTCATGTGTATATTAAATTTTTAAGTTAATCATATAGTTTAGATTTGTAGTTTTATTGAAAAATTAAAAATTTATCATGTTTTATTTTGATTTCAACAAGTAAATGTGTAATACTTGAAGATAAAAAATATTTTAGCACGCAACACAAGTAGTGTTTAGATTTTGCACAAGAATTTAGTCAAAAATTGTGCTCATCTGCTCTATTGTGCCTCGATGTCTTCTCAAAGACGATCGATTAGTGATGGATAATCCATAAAATTGTGCAATCTAACTTGATTTCATCCTAAAAGTGACATTTAACCTTTTGATTCCATGCAAACAATGCAGAAATTTTTTATGTGAAGTGAGAAACAATTAAAATTAGTGTAGAGTTTATTAAATTGATATTTTTTTTATGTATAAATAATATAAATACCAACTCTTTTGGAAGTAATTACACTTTTTCCCACTTTTTTAATTACTTTACTCTCTCTCCCTATTAATATACATAATATAGCCGACATATACATATCATTCTGTGTATATATTGAGATTTTTGTAATATGTTTAGGGAGTTGAGATTTTTTATAATATTGGAAACATAAGTTGTGTATTTGTGTAATTTTTAGTTTTTTTTTTTAAATGGCAAAATCCATCGCCAAACCTCTTAAGTATGCACCATCTTTCACTTAGGCACCTCAAGTGAACGCTGCTCACTTTTGGCACCTCAAGTAGCCATAAAGTGTGTCATTTTAGCATATTTTGCTGAATCAGCAAAATAATAGTGCGTGCGTGTATTACACGCGCCAATGAGTTGGAAAATGACGAATAAAATGTGGACATTTGTCATTTTTGTTCAAAATTAAATTTTAAATAACTAATTTTAACTAAATAAAAAAATGCCAATTAAATATTGACACTTAGCATTTTTAATACAAATATTATTTTAAAAAAAAGAAGTATAATTAATCCACCCCTACGAAATGTGTCTTCAGCCCACCTACCAGATTCCACCCCCACCCGCACCAGCTCCCCCACCCCTCAGTCATCTTCTTCAATGTCCACCACTCACCTCCTCTCCCCACCCACGCCCCACCACTCACCTCCTCTCCCTACCCACGCCCCACCAATCCCCACAACCAAAATCTTCTCTTTATCAATTACCTTCAAATACACCATAGATTTTTTTCTTTTCAAAAAGCAACAAAAAGATTGTTAAGAATTCATTTTTAACATAATCTGTTAAAACAATATTAAGATTTCACGATTTGAGAAAATTTTCATAATCGAATGTCAACAATTGGAGGAAATCTATTAAGAATAATCAAGATTTCAAACATTCTTTATTAAAATTTTGTTGAGATTTCACAATGGAAGAAAATATCCACTGATATAATTTAATAATAATTGATCTTATTAATATTGAAGGGGTTACAACTGTATATATAGAGAACTGAAGAATAACTAATTACTAAATAACCCAGATGTATTTAATAATTATATATGTAGTCTATTATCCCCCCGCAAGCTGATCAGCGGTAACGAGGGGCAGCTTGGAGCAGAGATACTGAAAAGGCTGTAACGGAAGAGGCTTGGTGAGAATATCAGCAAGCTGGTCAGTAGATGGGACATAGTGCGTGGCCATCGTTCCTGCAAGTACCTCATCGCGAACAAAGTGACAGTCGGACCCAACATGCTTCATACGATCATGAAGGACTGGATTTTTGGTAACACAAATAGTGGACTGATTGTCACAATAAATCTGTGGTTTCGTCGGGGAAATGCCAAGTGCATCTGTAAGGTATCGTAACCACATGGCTTCAGCAACACCCGCAGCCATGGCACGATATTCTGCTTCTGTGGAGGAACGGGACACTCGCGTTTGCTTCTTGGTGCACCAGGAAATCAGATTCGGTCCCATCATAACAATATATCCAGTAGTGGACTTCCGATCATCTTTGTCGTTAGCCCAATCCGAATCAGAAAAAACAGATATATCAAACGAACCCTTTTGAAATAAAATTCCACATTGAAGAGTGCCTTTAAGATAGCGCAGAATGCGTTTCAAGGCCTGAAAGTGTTGTTCTGTGGGAGCATGCATTGATTGGGAGACTCGATTGACTGCATATTGGATGTTCGGACGAGTAACAGCAAGATAATGAAGTCCACCGACGAGGCTCCGATATAGTGTAGGATCGGCAAAGGGAGTATTCGGCCCTAGGGATTGGCGGACTGCCATGGGAGTGACCGCGGGTTTGCAGTCTGTCATTCCAGCTCGATTTAGAAGTTCAAGGGTATATTTTGTCTGATGCATCAATATGGTTCCCGATTTGCAGATGAGTTCGAGGCCAAGAAAGAACTCCAGAGGACCGAGGTCCTTAAGTTTGAAGTCACGACGCATAGCCTCAGTAATTTCAGTGATGAGTGATGACGAGCTGCCTGTAATAACAATATCATCCACATAGATAAGAATGATGACTGTCCCTCGAGAACAGTGAAGGGTGAAGAGGCTGTTGTCATGATGGTAGGTGCGAAAACCAAGACCCTGCAGAAAAGTAGAGAGGCGTGTGTACCAGGCACGTAGGGCCTGTTTCAGGCCATACAGTGATTTGCGAAGCTTGCAAACATAGTGAGGACGGTTGGGATTAACATATCCCGGTGGCTGAACCATATAGATGTCTTCCTCAAGATGACCATGAAGAAAGGCATTGCTGAAGTCTAACTGATGAAGCGGCCAATCATAGTGAAGAGCAAGAGACAAGACCAGACGAATAGTCTGTTGCTTAACAACAGGGCTGAAGGTCTCCTTATAATCCACACCATACTCCTGATGATACCCTTTTGCAACCAGACGTGCTTTATAGCGAGAAAGAGATCAATCTGAATTTCGTTTGATGCGAAACACCCATTTGCACCCAATAGACTTTCTGTTACTAGGCAGAGGTACCAAATCCCATGTACATTGTTCATTCAGAGCCTGAAATTCCTCATCCATAGCTTGGCACCAGAAACTATTTTTGGAGGCTTGGTTGTAGGTAGTAGGCTCAGTTATGGGATGTGCATCAAAGGGTATTTGAGTGTGGTAGACTTTGGGTTTGAAGGTACCGACCTTGGCTCGGGTTATCATAGGGTGAGTGTTGAGTGGAGGGTGATTAGGAAGGGGTGGTGGAGTTGTATGATGTGTGGACGGGGTTTGGGTGGGGCTGCCGTGGGAGCTGGGATGTGCAGCGGTGGATGGGGTGGCTGTATGTGTGTTAGGAGTATGATGTAGGGAAGTGGTGGGTTGTGTGGCAGTCGCCTGGGTGTTCGGGTGGGGGGTTTGGGGGTTCGAGTGGGTGGGTGGTTGGTTCGAGTGGGTAGTGGCGTAGTGGGGTACTGGGTTAGGTGCCGAGTGAGCCGGAGCATGAGCGTATGAAAAGGACAGAAATAATGGCACAATGCCAAGTGGATTGGGGGAGTATGGAGTAGAGGAAAGACTTGTGTAAGGAAATTGTTCCTCCACAAAACGAACATAACGGGAAACATATGTTTTCTGAGATACAGGATCGAAACATTTGTAACCTTTGATAGTGGGATGATAGCCTAGAAAGACACAAGGGGTGGACCGAGGTTGAAGTTTATGTTGAGTGTGTGCACGCAACCAGGGATAAACCAGACACCCAAACGGGTGGAGATGGATGTAGTCGGGTGGATGATTGTAGAGACGGGCATATGGAGTGGAGTTGGAGAGAGTGTGAGTGGGCATGCGATTTATGAGGTAGTTGGCAGTAGCAAGGGCATCAACCCAAAAGGAAACAGGTAAGGTGGAATCATGGAGGAGCGCAACAACTGTTTCTATTAGGTGACGGTGTTTGCGCTCAGCAACGCCATTTTGTTCAGGGGTATATGGACATGAAGTGTGATGAAGAGCCCCTAGACTTTGAAGAAAAACACCAAATGTAGTGTTGACAAATTCTTTGCCATTGTCACTTCGAAAAATTTTGATTTTGGCATTAAATTGATTTTGAACCATTCGGTCAAAGTTGACAAAAACAGTATAAGCTTCGGATTTAAATTTCAGAGGATAAAGCCAAGTGAATTTACTGTAATCATCAACAAAACAGATATAATAACGAAAACCTTGAACAAAAGGAACTGAGGTTGGACCCGAAACATCAGAATGAATTAATTGAAATGGCGCAGTGGCCTTGTGTTCAGACAGTGAAAAAGGTAAACGACAAGATTTAGACACTGAACAGGACTCGCAATGTAATTTCCCTGAAAAATTAAAACCTAAGGAAGATAAAATGGATTTGGTGATGGCGGATGATGGGTGCCCAAGCCGGCGATGCCAGGTGGACGAGAGAATGGCTTGACTCACAACAGACGGAGACCTGGATGGAAGAGTGTATAGCCCATGCTCACAGCGGCCCGTGTACCGCACCCGGTTCGTGGTATTGTCCACTATCTGGAAATTGGTGTCATTAAAAATGAGGGTGCAGTTATTTTCTTTAGTAAAGCGATAAACAGATAAAAGATTGGATGTGAGGGAAGGGACGTGGTGAAGGGTTGAGAGATGAAATTTACCATTTGGGGTAAAGACATACCCAGAGCCGGTGTTTGTGATGGGAAGGGATTGACCATTGCCTACTGTAATAGTTTCTGAGCCATGATACGGATGAGGAGCTCGAAGTTGTGAATAATCCGACGTCACATGGGTGTTAGCACCTGTGTCTAGATACCAATCGCCAGATTGAGCGTTTGTGGACGCATGCATCGCTCTTGATCCGCCGGACTGGTGATTTACATTCTGTGAGTCATCATAACGATACCAGTAATTAGCCGCAGAATGGCCCCGTTTAGCACAAATTTGGCACGTCGGAAGATCTCGTGTGGGCCCCCGCTGGTTTCCTCGTCCCTGTCCGCGGCCTGACTGGAAGCCGTCCCTCGGTGGAGGCCCGCCTCTGCCTTGCTGCCCGGCGTTCCGACGGTCACCGCCGCCGCTGCCTCGCCCTTGGTTACGGCGATCGTCACCGCGACCCCTGGCCGAGCCCCCGCTGCCAGCCGAGTAAAGAGCCGTGACGCCAGGGGTGGAACTGGCTTCTCTGAGCAGTAATTTGTGTTCCATGTCTAGATTCAATTCTTCTGCATTAAGCCATCCAGACAGTTGATTCAGAGTGATTTCGACAGGTGAGAGGCGAATATGCTGTTTGAGAGAGGAATAGCCAGGCGGAAGACCACGTATCACGGCATTCACCACGTCTCGTTCAGGAATAATCTCGTTCACAACATCTAGGTCAGACAGAATAGAGGCCACATCATCAAGGTATTGAGTCATCGTCTTCGTTCCCTTCCGAAGAGTATGCAATCTGTCACGCAACTGAAAAATATGAGCCGTGGACACAGAGTTGTACCTTGTGGCTAGTGCGTCCCAAAGTGAAGCCGATGTGAGAAAACCCCGGGCGTGTTTGTGCACAGAGGGGCTAATAACGGCGAGAAGACAGGCTCGGATCTGAGTGTCTACGATCATCCACGGAAGGTAGTCGGGATTTGGGAGCATGACGCCGTCCTCCTCGGCTGTCTCGGGCGGCGGCTTCTCCGCACCGTCAATCCATCCGAGCAGCAAGTTGGCTGCGAGGGCGGTGCGGACGTTAAGTGCCCAGGCCGGGTAGTTGTTGTCAGATAATTTTTCGGGGATGAGATTGTGGAGATTCCTGAGCAGTAATTTTACTCCAGACGGTAAATTTGACAGAGGATCAACAACCTTGTCCATGGCGCCGACCTACGGCTGAGGAGGGAGGCCGTGCGGCGTGGTGTAGACGGTGGCGGCGGCGCACACACGTCGGAAAAGAGGAGAGATTAGGGTTTGGGCGGAAGAAGAAACCCTAGCTTTGATACCATGATATAATTTAATAATAATTGATCTTATTAATATTGAAGGGGTTACAGCTGTATATATAGAGAACTGAAGAATAACTAATTACAGAATAACCCAAATGTATTTAATAATTATATATGTAGTCTATTATCCACAATCAAATTGTCAATAATTGAAGGAAATTGAGGCAAAAATTTTGTTGAGATTGCCTTCATGGGTTATTTTGGATGCAAAAACATGATGTACTATATAGTAAAATCGAGGCAAAAATTGAACTAAAATGAGCGATTGAAAATTATGGATTTATAGAAATTAAAAGAAGAAGGCGATGGTAGATTATTTCTCCATCATTTTTGGCTATTGTTAAGGAAGAAGCCATAGTTTTATGAGTGATTAATGGATAAAAATGGAGGAAAGTATTGAAGAAGATCTAAAGGAAGAAAAAAAAAAGATAAGAAATTAGTAAAATTTACACGCTTAAAGTGTGTGCAACACTCACAATGTGTCAAATCAGCAAAACGTGCAAAAGTGACACTCTTTAAGACTACTTAGGTATTTAAAATGTAACCCTCACTTGAGGTACCTAAATGAAAGATAGTGTGTACTTAAAAGTCTGCCGATAAATTTTGCCTTTTTTATTCGTTCAATATCAAGAAAATTAAACTTAAAACTTCTTCAGAAAGTTATCAAGCAAAATCACATAAGATACAATTAGTGAATGTATAAAGCTCCACCAAATTGGCCCGTTATGTATTCACCCCAGTATTTGGTACCCATTTACCAGCCAAAATTAATTTGGCTACACCAATATTATGAAAGAATTAAATTGGAATGAGAACACATTGATGGGACCTTGAGATCTGAAAGTGGAGAATAATCGAGTGGTCATTTTATAGCAGAAATTATGCTCCATAACGATTGATGAGGATCAGATGCCCCTATTTTGCTGTTACTTTTTTGTCATAAACACTTTACTGAAGTGGAGAATAATGACCATTTTGTCAAAAACAACACTTTACTGAAGTTGCTTTTTTGCAATTAAGCAAAAATGAAAAATTCCATGGAGGGCCTCTATTTTGCTGTCATCGGCCACAATGACTAGACTTTCCATGAAACATTCATAGTAACCTAAGCAAATGTTTCTTTCTTTTATTTTACCTAGTAAATCTCAATGATTAGCCATTTTACGCAGTCATACTACATAAATATGCCCATTTAACTTAATTTCAACGGATATTTATATTCTTCAATTTTAATTTAAGTGTGCACAAGTAAACGTATTTAAATTTGTATAAAGTTAAACAACTAGGTACACACATCTTATGTAGCAATTCACGTGAGATTGCCATGTAGGATGCACATGTATACTTGTTCAACTTTATACAAGTTTCAATATTACTTGTACACATCCAAAATTGAAGAGCACATATGTTAGTTGACCAAGTCAAATGGCAAGCTAATGTATTATATATGACACTTATATAATAAGATTATGAGAAGGGATTCACCTTAAGAGATCTTAGATAGATAACTTATTCTACTCAAAAAGTTAGTGGCTTAAACTCATAACCTCACAATGAGTAATTTTGATTTAAATCAACAATAATATATTTAATATAATTTTATAAGTGAAAGCTACGAGAATAAAACGTAAATAAACTTTACTCTAATCTTTATAAAATAGAAAAGTTATTTTTGTTGTTCCTTCATGTCAAAAGAAACACAGAATCTGACTACTAAAAAAGAAATGCAAATAAAACAAATCTTAAACATATGGAGAAATTTCTAGTTGTGTCTACACTAATTAAAGAAAATAATTTCCTATAACTACTTAAAATGTGAATAAGAAAATGAGCCTATAAAAATCTCATGTGTTCTTTTTTACTTACCCATCTCTTTTGGAAAAAGGTCGCATGACTAAAATAGCGTTGATACTAACCACAAGCAAAATGGAATCTCCTACCTTCTAGTTCTACTTATCATTTTTGATGCATTAAATTAAAGGAGAAAAGGGACCTTGCTCATTTTTGTATTTCTTTTTAAAATTCCTTTCTCATATATAGGCACTTACCAAGTTTGAAGAAGCAAAACCTTTCTTTTTCTTCTGAACTATAGACTTGTAATCACTAGTTTAAGGTAAATATCCCTTTATCCATTCTTATACTATGCTTCATTGTTTTAATGTTGCTGTTAAACATGCCATATTTTTCTTCAAGTAGTACCTGCCATTTCCTTTACCTCAGTTTTCGTGTTGCCTGATATCGATACTTGTTCTCTTCTTAGTTGTTCTCAATATGACTTATTCACTACTGTATTTGTTTTACATACTTGATTTTTGATATGCTTACTCGAGCCGAACGTCTATCGAAAACAGTTTCTCGGCATATTCACAAGGTAGAGGTAAGGCTGCATACGCATTACCGTCCGTAGATCCTACTTGTGAAATTATACTGGTTATGTTATTGTTATTGTTGTTTAACATTTCATACTTTATACTCTGTTATACTTAAATCATACCAACTATTTAAAAAAAATTATGCTACGATACTTAGATATGCCAATAGTTGATGTAAAACATGTACGTTATAGTACTATATTTTTTTTTTAATTGTCATATACTTAGTTCCTCTAAGTGTTATTAAATCTTTATGTATGTCTGTTACGTTCCATTTTCTGTTTTAATTTTCTTTGAATTCAGGACTTGTTATTACGCGTTGAAGAGCTTCATTGGAAGAGACTTATTATCAGAATATCAACTAACAGTGAGGTAAGAAGTCTCGAGACTCATCTTGAAAAGTTACAATATACTTCATTCATTTCAATTAGTTTGTTTGAAAGTACCAAATTATTCTTTAATCATGTGGTCTTAAATATGTCATGGGAAAATTAAAATTAAAGAATTAAAAAAAAGGTCCTTTTGAAAAAAATCAAGGGCTTTGATGTGGTTCTTTTTCTTTTTTTCGTTTTTGGTAGTACTTATTTCTGATTTTAATTAGTTTTTCAATGTTTTCTTCAAATTACATGAATAGAGCATCTTTGTGATAATTTGATATAGTTTCCTTTGTAACCATAAAATGGATTATATAAACTTAAACAATCTTATACATAAATAATCCTATTCATAATCCTTTGTATTATTCAGGAACGTTGAACTTAATGATTTTCACATACACATAATAACAGTAATTCAATAAAGAATTACTTACCAGAATTCTCCATGGTTTTAGCGGAAGCAAAATCGTAATAGCAGCAGCACTAAATTGTTTCTCTCTTTACCTTACTTTCAGAATAATTGTGATAGAGCTTATTCTTCTTTTGGCAGAATGAGTATAGTCAGTTATGTTTTCACGTTCCATCAACGTGATTGGTGGATACAATCATTATCCTACTAGGAGTCAGTAATTGTGGATTCAATCCTACTAGGAGTCAATAATTATCCTACTAGGTAACTTTCCATATAGATTAAGGATTTAACTTATTCAATTATTATTAAACCAATAAATAAATTAATTATGTGGGCCATAGAAATTTACATTCTCCCACTTGGCACACATAATGTTAATTTAATGGTTTAATAGGTACGTCAATCATGTGCACTATTAATGTTAAATCCAACATCATTTGTCATCGTTAAATAAATCAACTAAAATGAGTCATGGCAGTTGTACGTCCCGTTACTTGACATAGTTCCTTCCATGTACTACAATATTAGTCTATTACCTAACATAACCTTTCAAATACATAATGGGTCCAACGATAATACTTAGAATCCTTTATCTAAGTCAGAACCTGTCATCATTATTCACAGTATTATATATAAAAGAGAAAACAGGTAACAACAGAAACATATATAATTTGAGCTCAAAGTGTCAATTTCCTAAACATAATAAAGTCTTTACATAAAATCATTCATTGCTATCAATAAGACCCATCCTTTCAACATGTTCAATAAATATTTTGGGCGGTAATCCTTTCGTCAAAGGATCAACAATCATAAGCTTAGTGCTAATATGTTCAATTGACACTTTATGTTTCTGGACTTCTTCTTTAACCGAAAAGTATTTCAATTCCATATGCTTAGCACCTTTTGAATACTTATCGTTCTTAGAGAAGAAAACTGTGGCGGTATTATCACAATAAATTTTCAGTGGCCTGGCTATATTGTCAACTAGTCCAAGTCCTAAAATAAAATTCCGCAGCCAATTAGCCTGGACTGTGGCCTCAAAGCATACCACAAACTCAGTTTCCATAGTGGATGCAGCTATAACAGACTGCTTCGCACTCTTCCATGATATTGCTCCTCCAGCTAATAGAAACAAATATCCAAATGTAGATTTTCTTGTATCCGCACAACCAGCATAATCTGAATCTGAATATCCAACCACATCTAGATTATCAGATCTTCTATAAGTGAGCATATGATCTTTCGTTCCTTGTAAGTATCATAATACTTTCTTTGCAGCATTCTAGTGATCCATTCCAGGATTACTTTGATATCGACCCAGCATTCCAACAGAAAAACTGATGTCTAGTCTTGTACATGTTTGGGCATACATACGACTCCCAACTATTGATGTATAAGGAATATCTTTCATTTGCTTTCGTTCCAAGTCATTCTTTGAACATTGATTGAGATTAAACTTATCTCCTTTCTGAATTGGAACGGGACTTGATGAGCATTTTTCCATTCTAAATCTCTCTAATACTTTATTTATATAGGTTTTCTGAGACAATTCCAACAATCCTTCTGATCTATCTTGAAATATTTCTATTCCAATCACATAGGATGCCTCACCCATATCGTTCATTTCAAAGTTGTTAGAGAGATATTTCTTGGTATCATGCAACAAACCAAGATCATTAGTAGCAAGCAAGATGTCATCAACCTACAAGACTAACATAATAAACTTACTCCCACTGACCTTCAAATATACACTACAAAAAAAAATAGCATTTAGCGATACCCCATATTCGTCTCTATCATATGAAAATCTGTCGCTAAATAGAAATAGCGACGGAATAGCAATGAAATTTGTTCTGTTGCTATATTGCTCGTTGCTAACCTCATAGTGACAAAAAATTAAATTCTGTCGCAAAATTTGTGGTCAATTAGCGACGAAATAGTTTGGTTATTGATATTACGGACGTACATTTTCGTTGCTATAGCGTTGCTATTCCCAAATTTATTTTGGTCATGGCTTAATTTACGACAGAATATTTTGTCGTTGATCCGTTGCAATATAATTTGGTCTACTTATTTAGCAACCAAATTTATCCATCGCTAAAGTTTTTCAGTAGATACGACTGGTGTTAGTCACTAATTTTTTGTCGCTAATTACAACCGTCTTTAGCAACTAAATTAATCCGTCCCTAAAGTTTTTCAGTAGCAACGACAGAAGTTAGTCACTAATTTTTTGTTGCTAATAATTTTATAAGAAAATAGTTGAAACACGTAAATTATAAAATGATTAAATATTCAACATTCAAATAGATAGCAAAATTCATAACAATTGTGTCCAACACCCATAATTTCAAATATTTTATCAAACATAAACTAATGTCAAAATAGTCTATCAAAAATTAGTGCAACGATCATGGACTACGAATAATATGAGGCTACGAATCAATGTCGTCATCATCATTATGAGTAGGAGGAGGATGAAGCACAGCCCCATCTTGTACCCTAGTACCACCAACACGTTCAATAACTATATGAAGAAAATGAGTAGTAAGGGCCGAAATCAATTGCTTCACCAACTCCTTCATATTTGTTGTCGGTAAAGAAATTGAAGGTAGTACTGATGATGTGGAAACATTGCAGGCACACAATTTTTTCCCAAAGTAACTTGTAGCTTCAGATCCAAGATCAAACAATCTTTTCTTCTTTGCTCCTCCCGCAGCTTCATAATGTCTTCAATTGATCTATTTCAGATTCACATTGTACTTTTCCCCGTATAATTTTTTCATACCTTTCCTGTAACAAGTGAAGTTATTAAAATAGACTCAAGTTCATGTCAACACAAAAGAAAAATAAGAGATGAGTATCATATCGTTAGATGTAAGTTATGGACTTACATGTAGAAGTCGGAAATGCTCACCAACAAAAGATTTTCCATCATGATTATGTGTATGGACATGCAAATATAACTCACTTGGAGTTGGATCTCGACCTATTTTAAGAGCCTATACAGAATTTTCAGGTATTTAGAATGAGACCAACATACATTAGCAGTTTACCAAAAGAGAATCATGACACACCACCAAGTTTCTTTGTCCTATTCTAAGCAAAAAATGTCACCAAACATGTAAGTATAGAAGCAAAATAAAGAGGAAAAAGAAGAGAGTAGCAGGAAAGAATTGTTGCAAAACAAAGAGGAAAAACAAGAGAAACTGCAGCAACTGCTTGCTGAAAAAATAGCATAAAACCAGCAGTACCTGTAATAATAGAAAACAGCAGCAGTAACAATTTCCAGCAACTATTAGTGTAACAAATAAGAATGCACATGTAGAAAACAACTGTTGCAGTTCTAGAAAATAGCAACTATTGGTTTCTTGGGCAGTATGTTGCAGTTCTGGAAAACAGCTACTTGCTGGAAAAATAGCATAAAACCAGCAGCAACTGCAATAATAGAAAACGACAGATATGTTCCACAGAGAAAGTACTTTTTGTATTGCAAGATAGATAGAGGTAAGATTGCAAATACACTACCGTCACGCACATGGTGAGATTACACTAGCTACGTTGTTGGTTGGAACCATGAAGTACAGTTAGGAACAAAATGAGGATATGTTTCATTGAAAAGATCTGCCAATAGAATTAATAAAAAAAAAGTTGATAATTGAAGAAACATCATTAATATAAATAGTAGATACCATTTAAATAGAAGTAAAGGATATTAAGGCAGATATTTTAGGGTTAAAATATCTGCCTTAATATCCTTGTTTTGCAGCCCAAACAAGGTAGCACCACTACCAGCTGCTTGCTATGTACTTTAGACAAAACCATAGCTACTAAAACAACGAAGTAACGACTTAAAACTAATCATCTATTTCAAGGTATGTAGCAGTAGACCAGAACATCACATATAACGCCAAAATAAAGTGGAAAAACTAGCATGTCAACAGCTAAAAAAACATAGCAGCAGCCCAAACAAAATAACTTTTCGGGTTGATGAACAATTTTCATGAAATATATACTTCCAAGTTTTTTCTGGTGCTCTCCAACTGTGATAGATCCACCAGTGTGTGTCCCAGCAGCTACTTCATGTCCACCACAATGATTCTTTAAATTTATCTCGGACTTCTTAACACAGTCATCACTTTGCCAAAGTTTCATCCACTTTTCTCACACAGTCATTTACAAATTTCGGTTGAATTGTAGCTCTATGCTTCTTTATATTGAAAATGAAATTCTTGTAGCATAATGCAGCCTTCTTCATCCATTGTTGCTTCACCAGAACTTCACTAACCGAAGTATCCCAATAGAAATTCTTCTAAAATTCAGTTTAAAGTAATATAATTAAGTGTTAGCTGCAAACTCAAACAACTTCTATTGATTATGATCTTAAAAAACATACCTTGAATTCTCCAAAATAACCATCTTTGACATCTTGTGAAACACCTTTCCAGTTGATCCCATTGGGATCAACTTCACTTTTGAAAGACAATGTAATGGAACTGGAGCATTTGGAAGATAGTTCCAACCTGTACAACATCAAATTCAAAATCAATAACACTACACAACATCTATGTACAAAAATAGTAAACATATAAGTAGTAGGTACTAACCCTGAAGAAGTCAGAAAAATAAGGGTCCGGCTATTGTTACAATTGTAATCTCCTGAAGCAGATACATTTCTCTGACTAGATGTTGCCTCAGCTGCTGTGTTGCTTTGAGCATTCATAATCTGTCCTGTTGGGCTGCTTTGGTTAGGTGAAATAGGAGATGTCTCAGGAATGATCGGTGTTTGATTGGGTGGCATAGTCGGAATGGAACTTGTATCATCCTGTTCGATTACTGGAGCTAGAATAGAAGGAATTTTTGCATGATTAGCAGCCTTACTCCTGTCTGTGGACTTGCCGGCATGATATCCACCTTGAGTCATATCTGAAAAAATAACGGTGTCATTAGATTATTACTATTAAAATTCAAATTAAAATGATGCAATATGAAAAATTAGCAGATTATTAAAAGGAAACCAAAAACTTATAAAATGATGATATATTAGAGAAAAATTAGTAAAAACAACACACAACAAAGCTAAAGTAACACATTTTTTTGAAGCACTTGGCACAGTCTATGTTTTGAACTAAAAACAAACTACAACAAAGCTAAAATAACAGATTCCGTAGTTTCTTACTAAAAATAAAATACAACAAAGCTAAAGTAGAAGATATTTATCAAGTTCTATTCACTATCTATGTCTTCTTCAAACTCTTCCTCTTCATCCTCCTCCTCAGTTTTCTAGGTTTCATATTCTTCTTCTGTACATCCATCTTGAATTTCATGATTCTCTTCAAATAAACCATCATTAAGAGGTTCATTCATTTAAATTACTCCCCCATTTAGATCATGCAATAGAATATCTTTATCTACAGAAACAGACATATCTATCTCATGGACTTCAACTTCTTCAACTTGAAAAGGGACATTCAGTTCTGAAGTTATCACCACTTCCTCAATTGGTAATTCAATAACATTTTGAGGTTTGACCTTCAATACAGCTAGCCAATCTTTTTTGTCCTTTTTTTTGCTTGGATAAGGTACATAACATACTTCCGTTGCTTGCATTGCAAGAATAAAAGGCTCATACTTTTTGTATCGACGACTATGGTTAATATCAGCCAATTTGTACCGATCATGCTTCTTAACACCTACATCTACTATTGGATTAAACCATTCACATTTGAATAACACAGTTTGCTTTAAAGGTGCTTCGTGGTATTCCACTTGTATGATCTCTTTTATTCGCCCATAATAATCTCCAAAATTTGGATCCGAGATACAAACTCCACTATTTATTGTTGATCTCATGCTACCATGACATTCTGTGTGAAATTTATATCCATTAACAAAATAAACTGAATGAGATGTAGCTCCTATTAATGGTCCACGAGCAAGACTACGTAAGTAATCATTTTCAATGGGATTACACCGAGCCTATTTAAAAAAAACAAAGATCTAGTTAAACATGAGAAGCCAATTTAAGTACATGCATCATTATATGAAAGTTAATATTTATTTAAATCTTACATGTCCCTTGAACCATATAGTGAAATTTTCTTCAAGGCTCTCGTCTATTTCGCTTTGAGAGAGATTCGAAAATTCTTCTTTCAAATATTGCAGGTACATACTTCATTGCAACAAATAAATTTATATATGAGAAGTCATGTTATAAGAATAGATTTTATTATTATTAATTAAGAGAATTTGGTTACCTCACAAATGGCTCAACCTCCTCACAATTTAGTAAAATATAAGTTTGAGCCGCCTTGATTTCATTTAAGATTAAATCTCTTTTCTTTGCTTCTCCCCAAAGTCGACCTGGACGGGAGAATATTGAAAGATTTCCTTTAAGATCTTCCACAACACCACCATCGTCATTACGATCCACATTATAATTTCGTGACATGACATGAGGTTTAAAATAATGAGAAAATAGTTGTGTTGACTCCATCATCAAGTACGCTTCACAAATGGAACCCTCAACACTAGCTTTATTTATAATCTTCTTTTTAAGAGTTCCCAAATACCTATATACAGAAAAAGATGTAACATTATGTTTTGGAAGGTTATGTATTAATTAACCATCACAAGTTTGATATAGAGCTACATATTTACCTTTCAAAAGGATACATCCATTGATATTGCATAGGTCCAGCAGCCCTTGCTTCATATGGAAGTGTACAGGAAGATGTTTCATTGAGTCAAAGAACCCAGGAGTAAATATACGTTCCAACTTGCACAAAATTTGTGGAATATCTCTCTCTAATCGCACCATATCATCCATTCGTAGAGTGGTCGAAGTAAGATCCATAAAAAATAAGCTTAATTCTGTAAGTTCCTGCCACACATTACTAAGAAGTAGTTCACGAAAAGCAATAGGCATTAGTCGTTGCATGAACACATGACAATCGTGACTCTTCATTCCAAATAACCTTTTCGCATTTGTGTCTGGCAACCTACCCAAATTTGAAACATACCCATCTGGAAACTTTAAGCATTTCACCTAATTAAACAAGATCGCTCTTGCTTCCTTGTATAATGTATAGACAACTTTTGGATATTGGCCATTACTATCCTTTCCCTATTGAGGTCGATCACAATATTTTGCCGTATCTAACCGTGACTGCGGATTATCTTTAGTTTTGTCATCAAAATTAAGAACATTGTTAAATACATTATCAAAGAAGTTTTTCTTAATATGCATAACATCAAGATTATGTCGAATCGTGTTAGAACTCCAGTATGACAAATCCCAAAAGATGCTTCGCTTTTTCCACCCACATATCTTACATATTATTTTATTAACTTGTTCTGCATCTAACTCTGTTACATTTAATCTCTAAATTAAAAATTTGGTCCAAAATTTCCTCTCCTGTTCTATTTGTTGGGGGAGGTCTTCTGACAGTCTGGCTTTTAAGAAAGTTCTTTTGATCTCTCCTAAATGGGTGGTGCTGATCAAGGACCATTCAGTGGCAATCAAACCAGGTTTGTTTTCTTCCATGCTGCAATCTAAAAGATTGTGTTTCCTCTATACAATAAGGACATGCTAATTTACCTGCAGTACTCTATCCCAATAACATAGAATATGCAGGAAAGTCACTAATTTTCCACATCAAAGTTGCCCTTAATTGAAAGTTTTGCCTTTTTGAGATGTCAAATGCTTCCACACCTGTCTCCCACAACAAGGTCAACTCCTTAATTACGGGTCACAAATAATCATCAATTTTATGTTTGGGATTGCTGGGACCTGGAACAATGATAGTTAAGAACGTATAAGCCTCTTTCATGCAGATTCTTGGAGGTAAATTGTATGGAGTAACAATCACTGGCCACGAAGAATATTTTCTTCCAGACTGAATGAATGGTTGAAAACCATCTGTACATAACCCCAACCTGACATTTCTTGGTTCAGCGGCAAAAAAAGGATGACTTTCATTGAGTGCTTCCAAGCCTCAGAATCTGATGGATGGCGCATCACGCCATCCTTTTTTTTATGCTCATGATGCCATCTCATGTTAGCAGCTGTAGCATAAGATGCATATAATCTTTGTAATCTCGAAATCAAAGGAAAATAATACATTCTCTTGTAAGGGACTAATTTCCTCTTACGAGAGCCAACACAACGCTTATACCTTGGCTTGCTAAAAAATTTACAAGATGTAAGGTGTCCATCATCATCACCCCAATACAATATACATCCTGATTCATAACAATCAATCTTTTTAACTGGCAAACCCAAGCTACGCACTAACTTCTTCGTCTGATAATAGTTATCAAGCACGATGTTATCTTCAGGTAAAAACTCCTTAAGCAATTGCATTATTTGGTTATAGCCTCTCTTTGACATATTGTTCTCCATTTTAATATTCAACATTCGAGAGACAACTGCAAGTTGAGAGAGGGATGAACCGGGATATAATTCTGTATCAGCAGCATCTAACAAATCATAAAATTTTTTGAAAACGGGATTAGGATCTTCCTCCATTGAATGTTGAAAAGGATGAGATGACTCGGGTTCACTATTGCTATAAGATTGCCAGCTTGAACCATGAGAAAAGTTGGGACCAGCTGCATCCAAAATCATTTGTCGGTATGGATTCTCTTTGAATATTGGTTGACCACCACCATGCAATGCATTACCATAAGAAGTCTCACTTATATCATCTCTTTTCCCTTGATGCTTCTAAATAAAATTGTTCTCAATAAATTCAGATTGATAAAGGTGATATTTAACAGTTTCAACATCCATGAATTTATAGTTCTGACATTTGGCACATGGACATTTAACTTTGTCACCACTCATACGATTTGGTTGAAAACATGCAAATTGAATAAATTCATCCACCCCGGTTACAAATCTAGAGTATAAACCCCCTTGGCCATCTAACCTCTCATACATCCAACTACGCTCTAGATTATTCATGTTCCTATTAAGGTTGAAATAAAAAAAAGAATAATCAGTGCTAATTAACCAGCTTAATAAGAAACACGACAATTAGTCTTAATTAATAATTAACCTTGTTGGAAATGTTTATTAACAAATACGATAATGTATGATCATGCTCTATATAAAGACCTACTTAGCAAAGAAAGCATAATTAAGTTGATCAATTGACAGTTAAATAGTTTAACTAAATTATTCAAACTTATGCTCTTAAAGTAAAAAACAAAACTAGTTTACCTTTAAAATAAGAAAAAAGTGATACATACTTCTATTTTACGTTACAAACATAATCAAGAAGATAACAAGCTTACCAAGAAAAATTAAAAAGTCGAAAGAAAGTTTTAAAACACACTTGATTGAATACAATACTCCACTTATTTTACCACCAATCTACAAGTGCACTACACCAATTCCAGTAAAAAGACACCTGAAAGGTAAGTGTATCAAATAAGTATTTGAATATATGACACACCCCATTAACATTTTTGCAGAATCCAAGCAACATTGATGTACATACAAAACATTTGTAAAGAATCGATTATAAGTTTATTGGTTAAAACTATTTCCCTTGTATATTTTAGAGCTTCCGTGGAATATAGAAGTTTTATGGACTAACTTTTTTTTCTTCAGTACAGTTGGATAAATAACATATGATGTACATATGATGCCTAAATAACATGGAATAACTTTTTATCGTCAGTACAGTTGGATAATTTTATTATGTGTTTTGTGAAGTACCTCTAAATTTTCATACAATTGCAAGACTAACTTAAGGATTCAAAAAGCTCCTCTTATAATTAGAGAAGAAGTTAATGCATCATTTTGGAGGCATTGGTTGCTAGAGACTACCCTAAGAAGAAAATCACTTGTTTAACTTTAATTACGAAATTGATACATATGATTCAAACCATACACATTGATAGACAAGGGTATATTTCAAATCAATTCAATTTCAACTTCTAACTTCGTCATTCAACTAATAAACCGACCATATAAGACTTTACATTGCTTCACTATCCATAGTCCAAAGGAATTATTATGATGCTTTTGTATCAGTATCCAAACAATCCTCCAGCATGTTTTTAGACTTACAATGTGAAGAAGATAATCTTTCCCTCCCTGGATGAATAAATACTCAAAAGTACTAAAGCATATTCCAACTACCAAAGATGGATTTCTACCGTAGGACTAGGCAAAGTTAAATACCTCAGAGGATGGCTCTACATCACAGAACATACACATAGACAAGATTTTGTTGAAGTAAGGTTAAAATAACACAACCCATTATAGAAATATTTCAACATGTAGCGGGGGATTAAAAACCAACAGGATGACTCAATAAACCAAAGTTGTTGATTCTTTACGAGAAGTCAAACTTTCTACATTATTGGTTGATGCCCTTCTTCCTAAACCATCTCACTAGACGGATTAAATGGAAAATAAAGGACAAGACAGGGTAGTAGTGTCATACATCATAACAACACTTACAAAGAACAGAAAGCAAAAAATACCTCAAATAGTTGGTTCCATCAAAGCCAAAAGAAAGTAGTCGGGAATCAAGAATCTTTCCTTGCAGATCAATTCAGAAATTACATGCAAATGGAATTAATCAGTTGAATAGAGGTCAAATTGGAAGCACGTATCCAAGAACTTGAAGATCGAAAGCTGATTCAGTAAAAAGGAAGATAAGTGAAGCAAGAGTAGTGAAGAATTTTGATTTATATCTCATTTTAGAGAGGAAGAGATGGGGGGGAGGGGTGAAAATGAATAAAACCCTAGAGGCCCCCCTTTTCTATAGTAAAAATAATTAATTAGAAAACTATAATTAATATTTTACGACGGCATAGTTGGTCGCTAAACAAAAAACTTTTTTTTTTAAAAAAAATGAAGGGCACCGACGAAAGTTTGTTGCTAAATTCATTTCTATGAAATAATTACCATAGCGACCAAAAAATTTGTTGGTAATCCATCACTAAATTTGGGTGCTAATTTTTCCCACTATTATTTAGTGACGAAAAT
The DNA here is from genome assembly GCA_030864225.1 of Capsicum baccatum var. pendulum. Taxonomy (NCBI): domain Eukaryota; kingdom Viridiplantae; phylum Streptophyta; class Magnoliopsida; order Solanales; family Solanaceae; genus Capsicum; species Capsicum baccatum. The sequence goes on along the minus strand of CM061556.1, from coordinate 234,939,934 downwards.
TAAATTCCATCACTAATTCGTTGCTAAGAACATATCAAAAAATTGGACTGCAATGTCTGCGACCAAATTGAATGTTCCGTTGCTAATCCATCGCTGCATAGTGAAGAAATTTGGTCTGTCAGTAAATTTCGTTGCTAAACACAGTTTTTTTTGTAGTGATATACACCGATCAACAGTGTTTTCTTTAAATCCAAAGGTGACAATCATTTCGTTAAACTTAAGATACCATTGTCGGGAAGCTTGCTTAAGTCCATATATTGACTTCTTAAGTTTACACACCATGTGTTCCTTTCCTTTAATAGAAAACCCCTCAGGTTGATTCATATAAACTTTTTCCTCTAAATTTTCATTTAGAAATGCTGTTTTCACATCCATTTATGTAGCTCTAAGTCATAATGAGCTACCGAGGCCATTATAATTCTGAGTGAATCTTTTCTATTGATAGGTGAAAACGTCTCTTTATAGTCAATGCCATCTTTTTGAGTGAAACATTTGGCAACAAGTTTGGCCTTGTGATGTTCGATATTGCCAGTTGAGTCGCGTTTGGTCTTAAAGACCCATTTACACCCAACTCTTTTGCAACCTTCGGGTAATTCAACAAGGACGCAAACTTCATTATGTTCCATAGATTTTAACTCATCTTTCATAACATTTATCCATTTATCAGAATTATTTCTTTCAATGGCTTGTGAAAATAAAACTGGATCATCATCAATTCCCAAGTCAGTTTCTGACTCATATAGATATACCAAATAATCATCAAAAATAGCAGATCTCCTCTGTCTTTGAGATCTTCTTGATGCTACTTCTTGTGATTCATCTACAACAGGTTCATCAATCATGGCTTCATTAATAGGAATATTAATTTATTGTTCTTGTTGATTACTTTGTTGTACAACATCCTCAGGAAAAACAAATTTAAAAGAAGTACAGGGTAGAGGAATTCGTACTCTAACTTCTTTAATTTCCACATTACGTGATTCTTCACTCCCACTAACTTCGCCATTCTCAATGAATCTAGGGTTTCCAATTTCAACTATTCTCGTACTATGATTAGGACGGTAAAATCTATACCCCTTTGATTTTTCTGGATAACCAATTAAGAAACCACTGATTGTTCTTGAATCCAGTTTTTTTTCTTGTGGATTATAAACTCTAACTTCTGCCGGAAAACCCCAAACATGCAGGTGCCTCAAACTAGGTTTCTTACCAGTCCACAGTTCAAAAGGTGTCTTTGGGACTGCTTTACTGGGAACCCTATTTAGCAAGTAAACGACAGTCCTTAAAGCATACATCCATAAAGAAGGAGGTAAAGATGAATTACTTAACATACTCCTAACCATATCCATTAATGTACGATTACGCCTTTCTGCCATACCATTTTGTTGTGGTGTGCCATGCATTGTGTATTAAGAACATATGCCACACTTTTTGAGGAATTTAGCAAATGGACCTGGGTGTTGTCCACTTTTATCACATCTTCAATAATATTCACCACCTTTATCAGACCTGACTATTTTCTCCTTTCTATTTAGTTGTCTGTTAACCTCAGTAATAAATACCTCTAAGGCATTAATCGCTTGAAATTTTTCATGCAATAAATAGATATATCCATAATGTGAAAAGTCATCAATAAAAGTGATAAAATATTTTTCTTTATTGAAAGATGTGATATCAAAAGGACTACATATATCAGTGTGTATAATTTCAAGAAGTTGTGTGCTTTTTGTGGCTCCTTTCTTTGTGTGTTTTGTTTGTTTTCCTTTAATACAATCTACACAAATATTAAGATTAGTAAAATCTAAATCTGGAAGAATTTCATTCTTAACTAATCTTTCCAGCCTTTTTTTAGATATGTGACCTAAACTTTTATGCCACAAGTAAGCAGATTGTTCATTCACCAAACTTCGTTTGGTACCAACATTATGATGCATAGTTAAGAGTGTTTCGGCAAAAAGATTATCAAGATTCAGTTTGTATAAATTATCACAAAGAATACCAGTACCAATGAGATAATTATTCTTAAACAAACTAAAACATCCATTACCAAAATTAAAAGAATATCCAGTCTTATCCAACTTAGACAAAGAAACCAAATTTCTCGAAAGAGAAGGAACATAATAAGTTTCAACTAAATCTAAGTGACGCCCAGTATCGAGAATCAGAAAATAAGTCCCGACAGCTTCAACTGGAGCCTTCACTCTATTCTCCATGTAAACAAATCTTTCATTCTTGTTTATGGTTTGGATTGTAAGGAATCCCTGCATAGTATTAGAAACATAAACAGTACAACCAGAGTCAATCCACTAAGTATTATAAGGAACTTCAGTTAAATTTGATTCGAGATTTGTAAAAGCACAAGGTTTACCTTTCTTCTCAAACCATGCCTTACGTTTCAGACAATCTTTCTGAAAGTGTCCAGAGAAATGACATTTTCCATTCTTGTTCCCTTTCTTATGTACTTGAGATGAGGACTGATTAACATTAAGTTGCTTCTGTTGTCCCTTACCATGCTTCTTTCCTTTCTTTTCAGCTCCTTGATGATTTACATAATTAATGGAGTGGGTTCCTTAATTCTTTAGCCTCGTTTTCTCTTGAACCAACATACCATGAAATTCATGCACATTTTATTTGTCTTTCATGGTGTTGTATTTCATTTGGAAAGGACCATACTCAGACGATAATGAGTTGATAGTGAACTGCACAAGGAAATTCTGTTCCACTTCCATTCTCAATGACTTAAGTCTTGCTGCTATATTTGTCATTTCAATGACATGCTCATGCATAGTACGTGGACCATCAAACTTTATGTCAAAGTACCCATTAGTAGCCCAGCAAGAGGCTTATTAGTAGTTTGGGAAGACTCTTCCACAAGTTTCAGAGGTTCTTTCGCACTTTCAGTTTTGGAAAGAGTAGTTTTAATGTTGCCCGCCATATTCATTCGCGTAAACATTAGGCCTAATCTATTAGACCGATCCCAGTGCTTATAATAGGACTTTTCTTCATCATTGCTAGCTTCAGTAATAGCAGTTGGTTTTTCAGAGTAAAGTGCAACATCAAGATCTAAAACCCTAAGATGAAATTTTATCTGTTCGCACCAATTTGAAAAGTTAAGTCCATTAAAAGTCATAACAGAGGCAGAGTGCGAATGAAGGGCAAGTGCTGAAATAGAACATGCTCATTTGTTAATACTTTGAGTTATGAGTTTAAACACATTATCAAATTCAGAAATAACTTACTTAAATGTATATTGATTTTCTCCTTTAGGCGAAACATCAAAATACAACTTTAAACATAATGATGCTTAAAATATATGTAACACAAAACGATAATATTTAATGCATCAATTAATAATATTTATCATTTTTGGGTAAATAAATATATAAAACTAACGTTACATCAAAATTATCTCTTTAATATTTATTGGTCATACAAACAATCAATCTTTGGGTGATCCACAAATGTCTTATGACCAAAATTTTAATGTACCCATAATTATTAGATCAATTATAAGCATCAAGATAAATGGGTAATTAATTTAAACTTTTAACCTTTATTTTGGAATTAATTTCATAAAGATTCGACCACTTTGGCGATTAACGAATCTTACATATATGATTCCAAGTTATATTAAGAAACAATAAATTTTATTATTGCATACTACAACATTCTAACAACAAAGAGTTGTTTCTTTAATATTTAAAATAACAAAGATTAAACTCATGTTATTTTAAATAGAATCAATTATAATAATATCAATATTTCAAATTTCGTTATTCAATAATTGTGAAATTTCTAACAAACATAATTAAAATTCACAAGATCTGGAGAAACATTAATTTTAATGGAAAATCACTTGTTCCAAAAATCAGGCTTTGATACCACATGTAAGCATAAAACGGATTATATAAACTTAAACAATCTTATACATAAACAATCCTATCCATAATCCTCTGTATTATTCAGGAACGTTGAACTTAATAATTTTCACATACACATAATAACATTAATTCAATAAAGAATTACTTACTTGAATTCTCCATGGTTTTAGCGGAAGCAAAAGCGTAATAGCAGAGCAGAAACACTGAATTGTTTTTCTTAACTCATCTTATTTTAAATAGAATCAATTATAATAATATCAATATTTCAAATTTCGTTATTCAATAATTGTGAAATTTCTAACAAACATAATTAAAATTCACAAGATCTGGAGAAACATTAATTTTAATGGAAAATCACTTGTTCCAAAAATCAGGCTTTGATACCACATGTAAGCATAAAACGGATTATATAAACTTAAACAATCTTATACATAAACAATCCTATCCATAATCCTCTGTATTATTCAGGAACGTTGAACTTAATAATTTTCACATACACATAATAACATTAATTCAATAAAGAATTACTTACTTGAATTCTCCATGGTTTTAGCGGAAGTAAAAGCGTAATAGCAGAAACACTGGAGCTTATTCTTCTTTTGACAGAGAACGGACGCCTTTTATAATGGGAATAATCAGTTATGTTTTCATGTTCCATCAACGTGATTGGTGTATACAATCATTATGAGTCAGTAATTGTGAATACAATCCTACTAGGAGTCAGTAATCATCCTACTAGGTAACTTTCTATATAGATTAAGGATTTAACTTATTCAATTATTATTAAACCAATAAATAAATTAATTATGTGGGCTATAGAAATTTACATCCTCGACCAATTATTTTCCCTTACTTCCGAAACATGTTCAGTTAAGTAACACTGTTCCAAGCATGCAGAGTAGATTTTTCATATGATCATTCAATTAATAGTTAGTATCTCAAAAACTCTTCAAAAAACCCTATGTGTTTTGCCGATATGGGACTCCTTCCTAAGTTGGGGTGTTACATAACTATACAACTATAAACTCTCTTCTAACATTATCTGATATGGCAGCAAATAATTGTCTGTCAATGAAGTAATTACTGATATAGGATCTGAATCAGATGACTAATACCAAAAAGAGAAACATTTAATTACCTTTGAGCAAGACTCTTATTTTCTGCTTCCTTTAGTGTCTACGAGGACTCATTACATTTTCAATTTTGATAAATTTGCAGCTGAGATATGGGAGACCCAATCACAAGTGCTGTAGCTAACCTCATCGTAACAGACTTGTCAAAACAAGTGAATATGCATGCTCAATATGCTATCCAATTTGAAAGTCAGTTTGCGGAGATGAAGAGAGAGCTGGATCGCATGCGTTCGTATCTCACTGAAGCAAACAGGATGAAAAGAAACAATGAGTCTGTCAAGTCAACCTTATCTGAACTTAATGAACTAATTTATGAAGCAGATGATGTGATCACGGATTGCCAAATTCGTGAAGAGTATCTGAGGATGAAAGGGAATCCTTCTTGCTTATTTCCGTCTCTGGGGGAAATTTCTTTCAGATACAACACCGGAAGGAAACTGACAGAACTAAACAAGGAGATGGTGAAAATGCATGAGAAACTGAGGACTTTTGTTGGTCCAATAACTGAACAATCCAGAAGTGACGGAAGCAGCAGCAGACGGACTAGATGGACCTCACACATATTTGATAAAGATGATATTGTGGGGTTATCAGAAGATACAACAAAAATAAAAAAATGGATCCTATCTCACAGCGAGTCATTACATCGTGTTGGCATTGTAGGGATGGGTGGTTTGGGTAAAACCACAGTCGCACAAAAGATCTACCATGACATACAAGTGAATGCGAGATTTCAAAAGAAAGTTTGGGTTTCAATATCTCAAACTTATGATGAGCTTTCCATCATGAAGGGAATTTTGAAACAGCTGAGTGCAGATGATAGTGGAACTGACAAAGGAGACTTGCTAAACAGAATTCGTGAAGCGCTTTCACATAAGTCGTTCCTGATTGTCATGGATGATGTATGGGATATTGTTGATGGATGGTGGGATAGGATCTCAAAGGGATTGCCCAAGTTTACAGAGCACAATTGTTGTATTATAATCACATCTAGAAATGAGGATGTAGTCAAGAGGATGGGAGCCACAGATTCAAGAATTCATCGACCAAGATTGCTTGATGAAGAAGAGAGTTGGTCGTTGTTTTGCAAAGTTGCATTTTTATCAACTAATGGAAAGTGCAATTCTCAATTGGAAGATGTTGGAAGAGAGATCGTGCGCAAATGTCATGGTCTTCCTTTAGCCATCAAAACCACAGGTGGGATGTTATCATCAAAGCCACATTCACTCGGGGAGTGGATGAGGATATGTGAAAATTTTCGAGAGAAATTGGTATCAGATAGTGTAAGCAATATCTCTGTAATGGCTTCGTTGCAGCTAAGTTATGATGAGCTTCCTTCTCGTCTAAAACAATGCATATTGTGCTTCTCAATCTATCCAGATGACCATGAAATTGAGGCGGAACAATTGGTTCGTTGGTGGGTAGGGGAAGGATTGGTTCGTGGCGATGGCACAGAAACTGCAACAGATGTAGCTTTTAATCATTTGTCTGAACTGGTAAGTAGGTGCTTGGTTGAAGCTGTCCAAAGAAGAAACTTTGATGGCAGAGTTTACAGTTGCAAGATGCATGACATGGTTAGGGACATGATAATTCTAATGGCAGAAGATGAGAAGTTTTGTAGCTTTAATAGAGGTAGGCACATAGCTACTGTTGACTCTAGGCACTTGGGGGTCATGAAGGAAACAACTTTCCAGTCCTTGGCTGGGAACTCAAAGCTAAGAGCACTTCTTCTCACTACTACAAATTTCATTGGCTTCAACAGGAAAATTGCTCTAGCTGAAATCAAGACTCTAAGGGTCTTGGACTTGTCATGTGTCAAGCTAGACAAGATCTGTTTACCTGATCTATGGCAATGGATCACAGCACTTAAGCGACTAGTGTATTTAAACCTTAGAGATGTTGCAAACCTGGAAGAAATTCCAGACTCTGTGAGGAAGTTATGGGGCCTCCAAATACTGGTAATCCGAGAATGCAAGGAACTGAAAAGGCTACCAACATCAATCACAACACTTCCAAGATTGGCAATTCTTGATGTTGGAGGTTGCCCATCTTTTTCATGCTTACCACAAGGTCTCTCTGGGCTTTCAAATCTTGAAGAGCTGTATGGATTCAAGATACCGAGTCTAGCAACAACAGAAGCCTGTCGCCTTAGTGAGGTCGTGACACTGACTCAACTTCGAGTACTGCAATTAGACATAACGGAGGAAAGCACGATAGAGGAGAACGATTTGGCTGCACTGAAACAACTTCAACTACTAAGGGTGTTATCAATCAATGCAGGGGACTGTGAAAACAAGGACATCATAAGGAAACTGGATAACCTATCACCACCAACGCATGTTGAAGAATTATATCTAAGGCACTTCCTTGGAGAAACCACACCAGCATGGCTCAACCCCATTTCACTTCCCCAACTGCAGTACCTTTGCATCGAAGATTCAAGAGTGCTTAGTCACATGACTGAAAATTTCTGGGGAGATAATAAGGGTAGCTGGAACGTCGAAGGACTGTGCTTGAAATTCCTGCCAAGGCTGAAGGAAACATGGGAAACATTCCAAAGTGCAATGCTTGCCCTCAAATACTTAGAAATCAGCCACTGCAACTCCCTGGAAAACTTCCCATGTAACGTTGAGGGTTTAGGATATTGGACAAAGCCAGAGGAAGAAGTGGAAAACAAGGAAGAACAAGACGTGATTTCGTGTCACGGAGGCAATGAAGGTGAAGTCGAGGAAGTACACTGAAATTATAGGATTTTCAATCTTCAGTTTCAGTACACATTTGTGCATTTCTTTTTTTTTTTTTTTGGTTTGGGAAACTGGTATGATATTATGTGTTGGCACAGTGGAGACTTATTTGCTAGTTTGTATGCTTGTTTTACAAAATATCAGTCACATGTTTGTTGAGGCTTTATTCGAATATAGTTTTTATGTAATGGACAGTTATTCTGTATAGTTTGCTGATTTATATGATTGTGGCTTCAGATTTTGTTGCAGAAAGTATTGTGGCTTTAATATCTATTTGAAGTTCCTTAAGAGGAAAAATCAATATGGACATTGATAGAGTATGATAGAAATTAGAAATGTGTAACATAGTGTTTCGCTATTCTGCTTGCATATTTGCATCCAGCAACAATTTTGGAGCTATAAGAAGCACTCTTTCAACATACATCTAACAAAAATGCTAATGCTTTACTGGCAAAAACTAAGAAAGCTTATTATCTTCCAACTTAAAAGTTCGAGACATTCCATGAATGTCGAATGTCTTGGACACGAAAATATCAGGTGCTGTCATCTCCACGGCATCAGAGACCAAAATCGGCGAAAAATTACTCTTAGAAATAGTAACATTCAAACCAGGAGCCAGTGTCTTGAGTGATGATACATCAGGCAAGAAAGCCAATTCCATAAAAGTATACCTCTTCGGCATTGTATGAAGCCTTACAATTCTTTCAAGCAATGGTGAAGGAGACAATAAAAATCCCAAACTCGGAGGAGCAAAGATTGTTACAGAACTCAAATTAGCAGAATCATGAATAATCCATCAAGAACAGAATGCTACTCATTAGCAATCGAACACGTACTCATTCGAGCTCAGATATTTAATGATTCTTGACCAGTCAACCATGTTCTTCGTATCGTTAGCGCTTTCGTTAAACATTTCTTCACAAAGAGGCGATCGAATAACGTCCATATGTTCGTCTATTGGATGAACACTAATTTATTACTACTTCGGTTTAAAAAAAAAAAAAAAATCTATTTTGACTTACACAAAATTTAACAAAATAAAGAACATTTTTCAATTTTGTGCCTTAAATTAAAGTTGTGTTAAATGTACTAAAATGTTCTTTAATCTTGTGGTGTTAAACATGTCATCTGGAAAATTGAAATTAAAGTATTGCCAAAAAGAGAAAGAGGTCATTCTTTTTTAAACGAACTAAAAAAGAAAGTAGGTCATTCTTTTTTAAACGGAGAGAATATAAAACAATTAGTTATTTAATTTTAATAAAGAATATATTAAATAGATCAATTATTCGGCTATGTGTTCACTTACTTATATAATTAGTGAACTCAATCATGCATTATTTGATCATAAATTCAATCTTTTTATGATGTTTTTTACATCGGTGAAACTATTCTCTTCATTTAACTGCGTAGGAATATGAACAAAATACGTGCATCCAAACACTCGCAAATGCCTATTATAGTACTGCCTCAATATGAAGTTCGTGGTACCTCACAATTCAAAAGTCTCTCTACGATTGAAGAATGAGCATGTTCTTGGGTCATCACAGAAACAAGAATGTAAAGTTTGGTTTTAATATATATATATATATATATATATATATATATATATATATGTGTGTGTGTGTGTGTGTGTGTGTGTGTGTGTGTGTGTATATATATATGTGTATATATATATGTGATTTTTTTTAGATATCTAATTGTGTCATGTAATTTAATGTAGAGTATTAATATTTAAACCTATTTTAGATATAACGTAAGGAGAAAAATTTTGTATTAGCCTCTGATACTATATAAAAGTTTTTAATAATTTTCTATATCTCCGATTCTACTAAAATACCTATATTGTGATTTTATCATTTCTTGGTCTTATAATTGATTTTTCTATTTTTCTAACTCGATTAAATTTATAGTATAAATTTACTAACACTTTTTACAATTGTGCAACGTCCAACAAAAGAGTGATACATCACCTACTTAATGCCTAACATTACGTAGATAGATATAATGTTAAATATAGTAAATAAAATATAAATAATTTTGATTATTAAATACATTGTAAAAAAAGGAAATTATTGATTCTTTTCTTTCATTTACTTTAGATTTCATGGAATTCTCCTATTTTGACTCAATCAGATTTATAAACATGAGTTATAAATAAAATTATAATAAATAATTTGTATCTAAACAAAAATACAAACTTGCTATAATAAAAATTCAAACTAAATAAGTTACATAAAGAAAACACACAATACACACATTTTTTTTAACATTCTTATCATAAAAAAATAAATGAGAAAAGAAATACAAAATAAGTGCACAAGATATACATATTATTCAATTCATTTGATTTTTTTCTTCTAAAGTAAAAATGAATAACAAAAATAGATGAAAAAAGAAATAGCATAATTGTTGGAATCTTGTCTAACACGTCGATAAATCAATCAACATTTAAGAGTCTTTTTCATCGAGTCAAACTAAAGCATGAATTTGATACTACAACAGTTATATAAGAAAAACACTAATTCAAAAATAGAATAAAAAGGATAACCTTGAGTTGGGGCAGCATGAAATAAAAAAGAATAATCTTGAGTGGAGATTTCATGAACCACAAGTTATGAATTTATATAGATGAAAATTAAGGAATATAAAAAAATATCATAAATTTTATTATTAAATAGATGGGGGTTATGAATATGAAAACTAAAAATCATGGAGTTAATGATGTTATTGAGAGTTGAAGTTTATTATGTATGAGTTATGGAGGTGTTCTTGAGAGTAGAAGTTTATTTGGTATGAATTATGGAGGTGAAATATGAAAACAAATAAAGGAGAAAATAAATAAATAAAGATAATCTATTTTTTAATTAAGGATCAACCTAGTATAATATTATTCTTGATAGTGAAATTATCAATCTATATTTATGTTATAAAATTTACAGTTAAACATAAATAATCAATTGCACTAAAATTTACGTTTCTAAAGGTTTGAACCAATACACAATTAAATTTAAAATGTTATTTGGCTAGAAAAATTATCATTAAATTGTGTTTAAAGACTTTTGAATGAAAATCTGGGTGGAGTATTAATTAATAAAATACATTAAAAAATAAGAAAAAATAGAGGAGTAGTAATTGACATATATTCTTACATAATATTAAGTAAAGAATTATAGGAAAAATTATCAAAAATATGAGAAAAAAATATAAATAAATTTTTTGGTCATAGAAAGGTACCACATCACCTTATCTATATTTGTTTTATTATTATAGATATATTACATGTCTTTTAAACTTAGAAAAAAAGTCAAAAGAATCACAAAAAAAAATAATGAATTTAATTAAATTACGAAGGTACTGTTACACAAGAACCAATAAACAAACTAATTATTTCCTTTCTACATTCTAATTATCTTTTGGAAATGTTTTTCAACTCTACTTAATTTTCGGAAATGAAAGAAACACAACGAAGATTAAATATACTACTTCCAGTTATTTGACATACTAGTTTAATCGCAGGTGTAATTACTTTTGATTAATTACATATTTCTTACGTACTTAAAACTTATAAAATTTTCATACTTCTTAAATTTTTCTTATTAACGTTTTTATATTTATTCTAGATTTTTTTAGAACTTCTTAAAATCAATTTTTGTTGATTTTGTTATAAAATAAGAAAGAACAAAGAAGAAGAGTAGAGAGAGAAGAGAGAGTAATTCTTGTTACTTCTTGAGGGATGAGAGATAATAAGATTGTAAATACAATGAACAAAATCCCTCTATTTATAGGGAAAATTTACTCCTAGTTTGAGTAAAAGACAGATGCGTCAAATCCTAATAGATATCAAAGTAGATCTTGATAGATCTTGATAGACATTCACTATAATGTAAATACATTTATAACACTCCCCCTTCAATGTGTAATTACTAGAAAAAAATCCAGTAGAAAAAAATCTAGCGAAGGAAAAAGAGTACACATCTCTAATAATATGCATTTTGGCTGCCTCATTAAAAACCTTACAAGAAAATCCCAGTGGGACAAAACCTTGTAAGGGAAAAAGAGTACAACGCGTATTAACTCCCCCTAATGAGAACATCCTTGAACATTTGCGTCCCGATCTTGTGCACTATCTTCTAAAAAGTTGTAATTGGAGAAGACTTGGTGAATAAATCAGTCACATTGTCAGTTGAACGAATCCGTTGCACGTAATATCATCATTCTTTTGTAGCTCATGTATGTAGAAAAGCTTTGGCAAAATGTGCTTCGTTCTATCTCCATTTATGAATCCTCCCTTAAGATGTGCTATGTATGCTGAATTATCTCTGTATAAAATTGTGGGTAGATTGTCATATTTCACACCACATTTTTCTCGAATGAGATGTATCATGAACCTCAATCATACACATTCTCGGCTTGCTTCATGAATAGCTATTATCTCAGTATGATTTGATGAAGTGTCTACGATAGACTGCTTTATATATCTCCAAGATATGACAGTATCCCTACATGTGAACACATTGTATGTTTGAGACCGAGATTTATGTGGGTTAGATGAGTACCCAACATTAGCATAACCAGTAAGATCGAGACTGCAATCTTTAGAATAAAATAAACTCATGTATCTTATCCCATTGCGATGTCTCATAGTAGAAGTAGAAATATACCTTGCTAAAAAATTGAGCGAAAGGCTATATTAGGTCTTGTAGTTTTTTACAAGATACATGAGTGCACCAATTGTACTAAGATATGGTACTTCATAACCAATCCAAATTGGTATATTTCTCATTTCAGCAAATAATCTTATTGCTTTTGAAAACTCTCCAAGAGTTTCAATAATTTTCAAGCTATAAGCTTATACAATATAAGGATTATCAATAAGTTTCCTAGAAACTTCTATATTTTGAATCCTTAAAGAAGTTTTCATACAAATTTTGTCAAGTGAAAATATTCCACATTTTATGTGTGACATCTTCAAGTGTCTAGACTGCAAATCAAATAAGTTTTCACTTACCAAGATGCATCCTTTCATACCACTTGATAAATGTTTCTACGTCAGCATGCTTAAATAAACGTAGAATTTAGATCCTCGTAATCTTTCACAATATTTCGCTAATATTGTGTCAAAGATATTAATGATATATCATTTCATATCGGTTCACAATGCGACATAACATTTTGAGATCTCATCACTTCATTATTTTCAGGTACATAAACCTCTCATAAGATTTCATGAAGTGTTATGTCATCGACTCTTCAAGTGCATATTACTTTCTTATCATGATTATTTGCTCCTTATTCTATACAAGTACTATTTCATTTGAAACCGATTGATCTATCACGCTTCACGCATGCATAGACTTTGTCCTTTAGAGACATAAAATAGGAGCACTTGTAACTTAAATATGAGATGCGTTCGGCATTTGACTTGAATTATATTTTGAATGAGGATATGATGATAATTTCTAACATACTTCATAGCTGCTTATAATCTCCCCCTTATGTTAGGAAAGCTAACATACATCCTCCACCTTCTTTGATGGATCCATCTTTGTGCATCATGGTACATTCATTAATTGTATACCGCACATCAAAAATATTAGATGGAATAGTAGGTTCATGACCTTGAACCAATTGAGGGGAAGAAATAATCATAATTTATTGGTCTAATGCATGCAAGTGTTATTGTATGCAACATATCATATTTCAGATCAACACATGAAGCTTTGTTCTCATTAGCGATGTTTTAGCTATTTATCGAAGGTATTCAATGCTAAACCATCATCATCAAGATAACTTTATTGATTGCACAATCTGAAAATTATGTTCTTAACTCAATTTTGTTGAGCAAACAACTTTATGAATGTCAAACTACAGGTTGACAATAAATGTACATGTGATTATTTTATTGATGCATCTCTTCAACATATCACATGATAGGTGAACGTGCCCTTATTCACCTTTTATAATTTTTAGATTTGAAAGGATCCAATCCCAATATTAGTTGGTCCAACCAACTTATCATGAGAACAAACGACATAAACAATTCTTGAAAATTCTTCTAGTTCTTCAATACATGCACATCTTTGAGATGTCACAATCGTTCATATCAATTTATGAAATTTTATTCTAGAAAACTCCAAGTTTACCATGATATGTATTTTTGCTTTAGTAAATTTCAGATTTACTATTTTAGGAATAAATTTCAGGTTTACTACTTCAGAAGTAGATTTCAAAGTAACTTTTCTCAATTATTCAACCTCTTTCGGAGGTGAGTTGTGATACCATCACAATCAAGTGCACGTTAGCATTAATAAACTTCTCATTCCTCAGGAATGGAATATAATCATGCCTTAAGCGTATCAAATTATGATAGCTTAGAACCTCTTTCAAAATATTTCTACTTCAGGAGCAACTCGAGGCATACATATGATCTAGAGAATTTTTCTCTAACATATCTTATGATCATAATACATGTGCAAAATATCATCATTTTTTATAATCATTATCACATTGTCCGTCCACGCGTATATTCGTGCATTCAATCACTTGTCTTATTTCAGACGTATTATGCACTGCTACCAGATACACCTCAAGAATGAAGTAGGTTGTCATATTTCAGACTTATAATATATTGCTGCCATATTCGGTTCATGGAATGGAGCATATTCAATGGGTCGAATTTCATAACTTTTCATCAAACACCCATTATTTTGCCTTAGCCATCACAATATCATCAATACATGCATTTTGATCCAATCTTAACGTATTATGGCGTCTTAGGCATAAATTGATGGGATTTGAACCCAACATATTATCATCCCTTTGATAATATTGTTCTTGAGGAATAAATCTAAAATACAAATGGTTCTAAATCAATTATTTTTTCTCAAATCCAATAATAATTATATTAGTAGTAGCAAAAGAAAGATAATATAAAGAATTACTAACCTTGAAATCCTTCAGATTTATAATCTCACCTTGTTTGGCAGAGTCTCATGCTGATAACGTGTTATAAAATAAGAAAGAACAAAGAAAAAGAGTAAAGAGAGAAGAGAGAGTAATTCTTATTACTTCTTGAGGGATGAGAGATCATAAGATTGTAAATACAATAAACAAAACCCCTCTATTTATAGGAAAAATTTACTCCTAGTCTGAGTAAAAGACGGATGCTTCAAATCCTAATAGATATCAAAGTAGATCTTGATAAATCTTGATAGACATTCTCTATAATGTAAATACATTTATTGCAGATTTAGAATTATTAAACTAATGAAAAAAAGTATTTAGTTGTCATGAATTCTTATGTGATAAGGAATGATTGTACCATAAATATATTTAATTAATTTTTAACACTTAGATATTGAGAAAATAGTAAAAAATAATTTTGTCAATTTAATGACTTTTTTTTAATAAGGTGCAGAACTGCCAAAGGTGCATACATCTAGGTTCAAAGTATTGAATTACCATCAACCAACAAAGATAAAATATATCCTAGTGAGTGATCGTCGACCTTTAACTATAACAAAAGTAATCTAACGTTCTCAACTTGGCCAGCCTTATAACATAGAAATATTCTTCTTAGACATCTCTTTCAGCAAGTATTTGGATTCTGCCGCATAGTCAACTGAAGCAACAACACTAATTGTTATACTTTTCCTTTTCTTATTGTTGTACTCTTATGGAGAAACACTGGCCCGAAAAAAAATGAGTAACCCATGTAGCTTCTTTCAATTTGATGGCTCAAGATCACTATGACATCAGATTTAAACTTTGTGCCATTAATTTTCATAGCTAAAATCTGTGGCATCTTAAATAAGATGTCGGTGCTTCTAAGTATAAGTAACAACCTCAAATTAAGATATAATAATAATTGACTTCACAATTACAATTTAGGTTCACCCCCAAAAGACCTAATTCTTGATTATAATATAAGTTACTATCATGTTTTTACATGGGTCATCAATTTTTTACACCTTGACAACTTTAGTTTTGCACAACTGGTCTCGAGTCTCTTTTGTTAGAGAGTAGTTACCCCCTAATACGGGACTTTCGAATTTGGATTCAATCGAGGTTCAATGCGGATATCGAAATACATCTATTGAGAAGCCAAAAAAAATAGCATTACACAATGTATTTCTAATGTGAGAAATTTGAATGATAGAATTTGGAATGAATATTCTAAAAGAAACTAAATAAAAAACACAAGAAATTCAGGTTTTGATTACCTCTGCTATAATATCTGTAACCGCATGTAACATAAATAATCATGATTATCTACCAAAATCATAAGATTAATCTTAATATCTTGGGGCTTTGAGCTAAAAGTGACAAAAAAGTTTGAAAATGAGGTGTAGGCGACTCAAATCTTAATAATTGAGTGGAGGTGACAATTACTTTACTATGGATTAATAAAGTTGAGAAATTTGACAATAACCCACAAGTATTTAAATTTGTACTTTGATCCAAATGTTAGTTAATATAACGGGAAACGGAAGAGAAAAAGATGTGTTTCTTTCTCTTCTCATTTGTTGTAGTTTTCTCTCTCTCTTTGTGATTTTTATTGTTCATTGTTGCTACAGCTTTATTCACCATTTTCTGCTTCATTATCATCATCTTCTACTTCATTATGATCTTCATCTTCTTCTTATCGACCATTGTTGTTGTTTTTACCGCTACTGTTGCTACTTGACCAATTTTTTAGGTGAAATTTTATTTCGTACATCACTTTCCACTCTGTCAGTACTTAATAGGTGACTTTGGGAAGTAAAATTATGATTTTTAGTTGAATTTGTCATCTGGGTACACTGCTACTGCAATTTTTTCAACAATGAATAGAACCCGTTCAAGAATACAACATAAAAGTCCACAATTTAAACAGATTACTTTGTTTGTTGCAATAGATAAATATTTCGTTGCAACAAAAGACTTATATATTGAATTCATGTTTATAGTCCTATAGTGACCGTAACATGAATTGAACAGATGTGTAATCTGTTGCAACAGACGAGTTATCTATTGCAACAAACTAGTTATATGTTGTAATATATTACTCATCTATTGCAACAGATGACTAATCTATTGCAACAGACTATTTATCTATTGCAACAGACGAGTAATCTGTTGCAACAGACTATTTATCTATTGCAACAGACGAGTAATTAGTCTGTTTGGAACAACACAATATAACTCCTGCCACAAATTCAACAGATAACTAATATATTTCAACTCTTGTTACTGCTACTAATTATTCCTTAATTGTTAACATGTTTGTTGAGAAGAAGAAAAACATAATGAAAATTAAATAAGAATTAAACCATCAAAGTAGATCGAACATAAATTTTTTTATTAAACAAAAATAAATAAAAATACATAGGCTAAAAGAAAAAAAAATCTAATTATTATTATTATTGTTATTATTGTTATTATTATTATTATTATTATTATTATTATTATTATTATTATTATTATTATTATTATTATTATTATTATTATTATTATTATTATTGCCAGCCAGCTAATTTTCAACCGACAGCAGCAGGACTCTCCTCAGCTTGCGGATCTCCCGAAGCATCCTTGCTCTCACGGCGCCCAATTCCCACTACAGGTCATGAACCTTCCCCCGAAGTTCCCGCACGACGTCTTGCAGAAAAGCAACGTCCCACACTGGATCAGCCATATCTAGAACACATATGAATTGACAAAAAACGTAAAAATAAAAGTAAAGAAAAGAATGAAAATGTAATACAACGTATACTATCAATTGGGTATATTTACACAAAAAGCAAGAAAAAAAATTACCTGAGTCAAGAAAGAGAAAGTGGTTGAAGGTGTAATATGAAAGATAAGATGCAAGAATAAATAGAGTGTAGCAGAATGAGCGAGTAAGGTGTGACCTATTTATAGATAATTGAATTTGAATGAGTTTGGCAAAAAGGAGTAGCTGTTCACCTCCATTTATTAATTACATACAAACTAGTGATTTTTTTTTATCACTGCAAAAAGTTATGACTTTTTGATTATTGTGATAATTCATGACTTTTTAGTTTGTTATTATTAATTAGTTCTTTTCAATAACCATTTTTATTGAGCTGTGGCAACAAATTCTATATCTGTTGCATTAGATAATTGATAATGGATATATCATCTGTTGCAATAGATCGATAACCTGTTGCATCAGATAATCTATCCGTTGCAACATATAATCTATCTTTTTTAATAATCATCATATCATAATCCAAATTTAGTGACTTTTTTATTATATAAATTAAAAAATAGGTTTAAAAATAAAAATGGTGAAAAATCACCACTTGTGGCCTATTTAATATTAACATCAATTATTTAAATTAAATAACTATTTTTTTACAATTATAAATTGTGTTTATCATTTATTTCCTTATTATTTTTTGTGAAAATAAATGACTTAATTAAATTAAGCTGGTGAATTTTTTTATTATTGTGACAAGTCATGACTTTTCAGCTTATTATTATTAATTAGTTCTTAAATTTAAATAGCCTCTTTCTCAATTGAAAAATTGAAGACTTCTCACCTTTTCAATAACCATTTCTTTAATAAAATAATAACCATTTTTATTGAGTTGTGACAACAGATTGTATATTTGTTGCATCAGATAACCCATCTGTTGCAACAAATCGACCATCTGTTTTAGGAGCTTTTTTGATATCTTCTAACAACTGATTTATCAGTCGCAACAAATGGGGAATTTGATGCATCGACTGTTTTGAATATATTAGACAAAAAGTCATGGATGTTCACCTTTTTTTTAACAATCATCATATACCTTAATTAATCCAATGTTGTGACCTTTTTATTATAAAATAAATAAAGAATTAAAAACATATTTAAAACAAAAATGGTGAAAAGTCACGATCAGTTATTTAAATTAAATAACCACTCTTTTATAGTTATAAATTGTGTTTATCATTTATTTTTTTATTATTTATTTACGAACCATTTTTCATATTATGTAATCGAAAAGTCATGACTTTTCACCCTCTCAATAACAATGACCCCCTTTTTTATTAATTACCGCCTGTTGCAATATATGATCGATCTGTCACAACAGATTAACTATCTGTTGCAACATATGGTTAATCCGTTGCCATAAACGCTCAATCCTTACCTTCAAGTGTCGACATATTGAGAATAAGAAATAAACAGAATGAAAATTAAATATTAAATAAGAATTAAAAATTCAAAGTCGACCAAACATAGATTTTTGAATCCATTATAAACAAATATATACAATAAGAAAAAACATATGCTTAGGTAGATCCGATAGAAAAAAAAGAAAATACATACGCTAAAAGAGAAAACACAACCTAGTTATTACTACTACTACTACTATTATTATTAGTATTATTATTATTTTCAACCAGCCAATCGTCATCCGACAACAACAATGCCCTCCTCAGCCTAGCTCTGAAGTCACCCAACTCCCTCCGGAGTTCATGAATTTGCCTTTTAAGTTCCCACAAGGACTCGAGATGAATCACCTTTTACAAATCTGGATCATTCATATCTAGAAGTGTAGTAGAATGAACGAGTAAGGAGGGACCCATTTATGAAGGATTGAATTCGAATGGGTTAGTCAAAAAGCACGACTGTTCACCTCTTTTTTAATAATTACATCCCTTAATTAAATAAAACTGGTGACTTTTCGAATATGTAAATTAAAAAAATAAATCTAAATACAACTTTTTATCTTTATTGTATTTCAAAAAGAAAAAAATTTCTTTAAAATAAATCTAACAGATGAATAATCTGCTGCAAAATATATTCTACCTGTTTGATAATTCACAACATATTGACAATCTGTTGCAATAGATGGATATATCCGTCTGATTATTTCCAACAGATAAGTCATATGTTGCAATAGATTGATCATCTATTGTAATAGATGTCTATAATTATTTGATAATTTTAACAGATGTACCATCTGTTGCAACAGGTTAGTCATCTGTTTATTCAAATTAAGCCATAGATGGGCTAGGAAGAATAAGATGCATGTAGATGGATGGATCTACTTTCATGTGTGGGAGTTATGTATTACTGATAAGGTCATCGGGACAACACACATAAAGTACAATAATTTTGTGAATATAGTTTTTAACCGATTAGGCATTGATCATTCAAACAAGATCCTGCATTGTATAGTTAAGTTTGATAGGTTCAAATTGATAAGGCCGAGGGTCCCAAGAAGATGGTTCGATACCCTATTACGAATTAATGACAGTTGTGTCTCATGTTTATTCGTGTTAAGTTTTGAAAAGGGATCAATAGTTGGTGTTATTTGTAACGACCTAAAAATTTGATGAAATATGTGAAATTTGTGATTTTATGTGATTTGAATGTTTTACCACTCTCCGTAGTTATATTATGTTATTTTTTGGTTGTGGAAGTGATTGACATGATTTCCAATGCATTTTGGTATCATTTATGCGATATTGTGATTTTTGATGGATTCAAGAGTCTTATTTTAGACTTATGGGGATATGTTTAGATCCGTGCAAAGGATGTCCAAACGGACTGCTTCAGAAGCTCCGTAATATCAATTTTAGGATATGTAGACCTTTGGTTTGGGTCCCGATGCAACCGAACACATTTCGACCTATTGATCAAAAAGTTAAAAAAATTGAAAATATGGGTGTGAGGCTCACATTTGATCAAAACAATCTGGGATGAAAAATATGACTTTGCCAGAATATTTGAAATATCAAATTTAGGGTGTTAGCATGTTTTGTATGATTTTACGACTTTTAAATCTCATTTCGATCCTTGGTTTGAAAAATTATAATTTTGGGTTTCAGGGGTCAACTTTATGAAAATGATGTTTTTTTTGAAAATCTGACTCCGCCAACGCGTATGGAATGTTGAATTTAGTATGGTTGCATAGTTCGTTTGCATATATCAGACTTCGAACAAAATTCGAACACCCCATCGAAGTCTGATTTGGATTTAAAATAAAGAAAAAAACTGCAGCTTTTTCTTTATATTGCTGGTGTAGATAATTGTTGCACCATTAAATCAGTTTTGGACCCATTTTCCTCTTTTTTCATCTTACCTCTTGAGAATTAAATCCTAAAATAGTGTGGGAGCTTAAAAGTGAAGCTCGTGGGATCTTGAGAAGCTAGATTACTATCTATTTCTTAGTTTTATTACAGATTTAAGATAAGAATTCACCATTTTATTAGTAATTTGTTAATTAATTTTCCAAAACCTCAAAAATCTTAGGGCTTGATTTTAAACCTCATTTTCGCTCATTTTCACTTAAATCATGTTTTTATCTTATAATTACTAGTTTTTCATCAATTTAACCTTCAAAACAACTCCGATTCTTGATTTTAATTCGAATTTTAAAGATTTTACTCGCTAAAGCTCAAAATATTTTTTTATTTGAACGTCATTTTTTACCCGATTTGACTTGGATTTTCAGGTGTAGGTTCCTAAAAATATGGAAAACACATTTTTGAAGTAAAGTTCCAATTTTACCCTTCTTTTTCAGAAACCCATCACGAGGGACCGTTTTGACCCCGAATCAAAAGTAGTCAATGTGGGTGTCGTTGGTTTTGTTTTGATTCATAGATTTCATATTTGATATTTTTAGTGGAGTTTGAGATTGTTAGTGAAAAGTAAGATCATTGTTTCGAAGTGTAGCAGATCGATTTTGGCTTTTGAGGTAGGTTATGGCTTAACTCTTTCAAGCTGGGATGGATGGTAAATGATGATACAAAATGCATGTTAAAGGTGGTAACTAATCATGAAAAATGTCTATCTATGTGTTGTGCCCGTGTGGGGGCATATATGTGATGTAATTGTTGAAATTAAAATATTATGTGATATGTATGACCGTGTGGGGTTGTATGTGACATTGATAGCCTTGAATACATGTGAATAATTGTATTGTATTGTTGAAATGTGTAATGTAGTTTCATTGGTATATTGTGACATATCCATACTTATTGGTATATGAGACATGTGGAAATTCATGGATGAAATAGAAGTAATGAATGGATATTGGCTCATGTGGTTGTCGAATTGTAACATTATGGTTGGTGGTGGAAATACATCATGTGGATTGGGTGTGAAAATACATCATATAGATTGGTTGTGGAAATACTCATTTTGAATGATTGTGAACATTGCATCATCATTCTCATGTCATCATATGCATAATTTCACTTGTTTGTTTTACTGCTTTATATATACTCGTTCTCATGTATGTATACTTGATTTATGTCTTATGTTATGTATATGCTTTGAAAATAATGTAAATACTAGAATACTAGATATTGGTATCAGATATTAGATTTTATGGACCATCTCTAAAGGATCATGCTAGAGAAGAGTTGCGGATATTGGTGATCTTAAGGTAGTGTGCCAAACTTGAGGTTGTGTGCCAAATTTAAGTTTGTGTACCAAACTTGAGGTTGTGTGCCAATACTATGTATCATCATCATCATTATTATATACATTGCGCCCGCTTATTATGTTTATGTTGAGTTTGATCTGCCATATTGACTTGTCATCTACCTAGTTGTTCTATATCTTGCCTTGTTAACGTCTAATTGTTCTATCTTTCTTTAATTGTACTTTAAGATCTTGATTATGCATGTCCCTCTTTTGTTCTACCTGTATGTGATATTGTGTATATTTGTATCCCTATCTTGTGTGTTGTTGTATTATATATAGATATTATAGAACTATTAGTGCAAGCGGTATATGCTACCATTGTGGGACATTTTCTGATTGTAGGTGACGTGCCCTTAGTATATATTTTGTATGCTTTATTTACTACTTTCCTTGGTTGGCCTATGATACCTATTGAGTACAAGAGGACCGTACTCATGTCTACTGCACCCTTTCGGTGTAGGTCCTAGCTCAAGTACGCCTCAATTTACTAGACTTAGGCAATTATTGAAGCTTCTAAGGCAGTGTTTGGACATTTATGCATCCGGAGTTCATCTCTATCTTTCTATAGTAGTTATGTCTTTATTATTATTCGGAGAAGGATATTATTCCCTTTCAGTTAGTTTTTTAATGTATTTGACTCCTGGAGCGTATTAGTAGTTCTTACACTATTGACACCTGGTTTTGGGAATGATTGGTATTTTGGCTAAGTTCTTTTCGCATTGTTATGATTACTTATATGGTTTGACTTCATTCTAGAAGCCTTACCTTGGGATATTTCTGTCTTTTTCTTTTTTTTTTTGTATCAATTTGAGTGATAGGCTTACTTGTGAAGGTACGTCGTGATAAGTGCCATCATGACCTTTATTTTTGGGTTGTGACAAATTGGTATCAAACCAACTAGGTTTCATAGGTATCAATGGTGTAAGAACAAAATATCTACTAGAGTCTCACTGATCAGTACTTAGACGTCCATATCTATCTTTGAGA
Source organism: Capsicum baccatum var. pendulum (assembly GCA_030864225.1). Taxonomy (NCBI): domain Eukaryota; kingdom Viridiplantae; phylum Streptophyta; class Magnoliopsida; order Solanales; family Solanaceae; genus Capsicum; species Capsicum baccatum. The sequence goes on along the minus strand of CM061556.1, from coordinate 234,916,761 downwards.
AGGTATAAGACATCTTTATAAAAATTTTCTTATTTCATTCTTTATTGTGCAAAGTTCTTTCATACCTTGTGTTCTGAGTTATGTTTCACTCTTTTTGCACGGATGGTGTGGTTCATACTACTATCAGTTGAGATATGCTGTGAGAGATTGGTGGAGATTGTTTGTCGATTTTAGTCCTGTTGATGCTCTTAAGTTGTCATGGGATCAGTTTGTTAATGCCTTTCTAGAGAGATTCGTGCCTTATAGTTTGAGGGATCGGATGCGGGACGAGTTTTATCATTTGGAGTAGGGCTTCATGACAGTTGTTGAGTATGAGGTACACTTCCATACCCAATTTATATATTCCTATGATAGCATTTCCACTAAGTCTATGAAAATTTATAAGTTCGTGAAGGGTTTGGATGTTTCTCTTTAGTTGGCTACATCTTAGATGGTTGTGTTTGGGTTTTTTTCCAGAGTATAGTGGATCGTGCTAAGATGACAGAGGGTATTCTTAGTGCATATCATGGAGGCACTAGGAAGGCTTGATGTTTTGGTAAGCTCAGAAGTTAGATCTCTCAAGGAAGAGATTTTAGAGGTTCTCGTAAACACCATGGTAGGCTAGTGGCGGCTTTATAGAGTTCAGGTGGTGGATCTTTTAATTCAGTAGTTCAGGGTGGCCGTTTGGGCTCAGTTTTACCTTTGTCTATTGATACTGGTCGTAGAGATTGCTATGTGAGGGTGAGATTGGCGATGTGGCCAAGGAATATCCCTGTCAGGTGGTTCAGGCTACTTTTATTCTAGCTGTGAGGGGTAGGGTGCTACTAGAGGTGTGAGGGGCAGAGATAGTGAAACTTGAGGGGGTGGTCGTAGGTCCACCCAGGCAGTTAGTGGATGTGGTCAGTGTTATGCTATACCAGCTAGACCTGAGGCTTAGGCTTCTGATGTTGTAAGCACAGGTACCATCCCCATTTATTTCAGACCTAAATCTGTATCATTTGATCCCAGATAGATTTTCTCCTATGTGTCTGTATATTTTTATTTGGGTTTTGATTTTGTTCGTGAGCCTCTTGCCATGCCTATCCGTGTATTTACCCAATAGGTGATTCTTTAGTGGTGGATCGGGTATACTGATATTGTAATGTGACTTTTGCTGGGTATGAGACTTTAGTAGACTTGCTTGTGTTAGATATGGTTGATTTTGATGATTATTTTGGGTATGTATTGGTTAGCACCTTATCATGATGTCTTGGATTGTTTTGCTAAGACCGTGACTTTAGCTTCGCCGGATGTGCCAAGGATAGATTGGAAGGATGTACTTCATTCGGATCCTAAGAGGGTCTTATCTTATGTTCAGGCTTATAAATTTGTTGAGAGGAGATGTTTATCTTACTTGGCCCATATTCGTGACACTAGTGTTATTTCGCCTCCTTCCTTAGATTCTGTCCGTATTGTCCGTGAGTTTATGGATGTGTTCCCTACGGACTTGCCTAATATACCTTCGGATTGAGATGTTTAGTTGGGCACCAAGCCCATTTCCGTTCCTGCTTATAGGATGGCCTCATTAAAGTTGAAGAAACTGAAGGATCAATTGCAGGGTTGTTGGATAAGGTATTTATCCGACCTAGTGCTTTACCTTGGGGTGCGCTTATTTTGTTTGTGAAGAAAAAAAGATGGATCTATATGGATGTGCATTAATTATCGACAGTTAAATAAGGTGACGGTTAAGAATAAGTATCGTCAGATCGATGTTTTGTTTGATCAGTCTTAGGGTGCTGCAGTGTTTTCGAAGATTGATTTATGATCCAATTATCACCAGTTGAGGATTAGAGCTTTGGATATTTCAAAGAAAATTTTTTGGACTCGATATGGTCATTATGAGTTCTTGGTCATGTCCTTTTGGTTGACCAATGTACTTGTCGTATTCATAGAGTTTATGAACATGGTGTTTCAACCATATCTTTAATCCTTTGTTATCGTATTTATAGATGATATCTTGTCGTATTCCAAGAGTGAGGTTGAGCATGAGGAGAATTTGCGGATTGTGCTGCAGAGATTGAGGGATAAGAAGTTGTATGCAAAGTTCTCTCAGTGCGAGTTTGGTTGGAGTCTTTTTCTTTCTTAGATTAGTAGTGACTAAAGAAGGTATTATGGTTGATCCAACCAAGGTTGTAGTGGTTCGTGATTGGGATAGACCTACTTCGCCCACTGAGATTTGGTGTTTTGTTAAGGGTTTTTCATCCATTATAGCTTCATTGACTATGTTGACTCAGAAGAAGATTTCTTTTTAGTGGTCTGATGCTTATGAGGCGAGCTTCCAAAATCTCAAGGATTTATTGACTTTATCTCCTATATTAGCTTTGCCCAAGGAGGGCGTGAGACTTATCATCTTTTGTAATTCTTTAGGTGTTGGGTAAGGTGATGTGTTGATGCAGAAGTGAAAGGTAATTGCGAATGTATCTCGTCAGTTGAAGCCTTATAAGAGGAATTATCCTACCCATAATTTGGAGTTGTTCGCAGTTGTGTTTACCTTGAAGTTATGAAAGAACTATTTGTATGGAGTCTGTTGTGAGACCTTCTTAGATCACCGTAGCCTTTAGTACTTTTTCACCCAGCGAGATCTTAATATGAGGCAGCGTCGTTGGCTTGTTTTGCTTAAGGATTATGATTTAACTAGTCTCTACCATCCGGGAAAGGATAATGTGGTTGTGGATAACTTGAGCCAAAAGTCGACTAGCATGGGTAGGTTGGCATGTCTTTTGACCTAGGAGAGGCCATTGGCCTTAAAGGTTCTGTCTTTGACTAGATGGTTACGCTTGATATTTTAACATCGGGGCGTGTTTTGGCATTTGTGGTGGCTAGATCTTCTTTGATAGAGCAGATTTGAGCTCTTCAGTTTGACGATGTTGGATTGAGGTTGATTCGAGATAAGATGTTGAGTGAGAAGACTAAGAAAGGCTCACTTGATTTAGATAGAGTTTTGAGGATTAGGGTCTAAGTTTGTGTGCCAAGAGTGGTGATTGGATTAGGTTGATCTTGGAGGAGGCCCATTGTTTCATATATTCTATCCATCCAAGTGTGACTAAGATGTATCGTGATTTGAGAAAACACTACTGGTGGGGTGGTATGAGGTGAGATATTGTGAATTTTATGGCTCATTGCCTATGTTGTCAAGAGGTGAAGGCTGAGCATATAAGACCTAGTGGATTGCTTTAGAGGTTACCTATTCCCGAGTGGAAGTGGGAATGGATCACCATGGACTTTGTTACTGGTTTGCCTCGTACATCTCATAGTTCTGATAGTGCTTGGGTCATCGTGGATCGATTGACCAAGTCAACTTATTTATTCTGATTCGAGTCTCATTCGAGGTTAACTCCTATCTTTATTTGTGAGATTGTGAATCTACATGGTGCGTTGGTGTCTATTATTTCAGAGAGAGGTTCTGTGTTTGCATCTCACTTTTGGAAGACATTTCAAGACGAGTTAGGTACTCGAGTTGATCTTAGCATAATATTTCATCCCAGATTTATGGCCAGACAGAGTGGACTATCCAGATTTTTGAGTATGTTCCACTCGTGTGTGATAGAATTTGGTGGCCTGTAGGAGTAGCATTTGGCTTTATCAGAGTTTACATATAATAATAGCAACTATTTCAGTTTTGATATAGTTCCTTTTGAGGCATCGTATGGTAGACGTTGTCGCTCCCCAGTGGATTGTTTTGATGTTGCAGAGATGAGACCACAGAGTTCGGATCATTCAGGATAGACTTAGTACGACTCAGATTAGGCAGAAGTGCTACGCTGATTGTAGAGTTCGTGCCTTGAGATTTGGTATTGCTGATCTTGTTTTCCTTCGAGTTTCACCCATGAAGGGTGTGATGAGGTTTGGGAAGAATAGCATGCTTAGACCCAAGTATATTGGTCCATTTGTGATTCTTCAGACTGTTGGTGATGTGACTATGAGTTGGCGTTACCCCTGATCTATCAGCTGTTCATCTAGTTTTTTATGTTTCTATGCTTCGTCGCTATATTTCGGATGAGTCTCATATTATTCATTAGGAGTAAGTTCAGCTAGAGGAGCAATTGTCGTTTGTTGAGAAGCGGATTTCCATTTTGGCTAGAGATGTTAGGCGGTTGCACTCGAGAGTGATCCCGGTAGTTAAGGTCCAGTGGCAATATCGACCTATAGATGAATCTACTTAGGAATTCGAGTCTGATATGTGTAGTTCTTATCCTCAGCTCTTCATTGATTCAGGTATTTCTTTGCCTTAGTTTGAAGGCGAATTAGATTTTTAGTGGTGGATGATGTAATGACCTAAAAATTAGATGAAATATGTGAAATTTATTATTTTATATGATTTGACTATTTGACCACTCCCCATAGTTTCATTATGGTATTCCTGAGGCGGGGGAATGATTGACATGATTTTGATGCATTTTGGTATCATTTAAGCGATATTGTGGTTTTTGATGGCTTTGAGAACCTTGTTTTCGACTTATGGAGATATCTTTTGATCCATGCGGTGGATGGCCGAACGAACTACGTCAGCAGCTCTGAAATATCAATTTTTCTCTAGGTAGACCTTTGGTTTGGGTCTCGATGCACCCGAACACATTTCAACCTATGGGCATGGGACCCAGATTTGATCGTAAAGACCTCAGATGGAAAATCCGACTGCTCCATCAGATTCAAAATATCGAGTGTAGGGTGTTAGCATGTTTGGTATAATTTAATGGCTTTTAAATCTCATGCGACCCTCGGTTTGGAAAATTATGATTTCGGAATTTCGGGGGTCAACTTTATGAAAATGATATTTTTTGGAAAATTTGACTTCACCAACACGTTCGAAACGTTGACTTTAGTATGGTCGAGTAGTTCGTTTGCATATATTAGACTCCAAATGAATCCCGGACACCCCATCGAAGTCTGAATTGGACTTAAATAAATAAAAAACTGCAGTTTTTTCTTTATATTGCTGGTGCAGATTTTTGCTACACCATTAAATCAGTTTTGGACCCATTTTTTCTCATTTTTCATCTTGCCTCTTGAAATTAGATCCTAAAATAATGTGAGAGCTTAAAAGTGAAGCTTGAAAAGCTAGATTAACATCTATTTCTTGATTTTATTACGGATTTAAGATAAGAATTCACATATTTCTTAGTAATTTCTTAATTAATTTTTCAAAACCAAATTTTTAGGGCTTGATTTTAACCCCCATTTTCACTTGAATAATATTTTTATCTTATAATTACTAGTTTTTCATCAATTTAACCTTCAAAACAACTCAGATTCTTGATTTTAACCCGGATTTTAAAAATTTTACCCAGTAAAGCTCAAAATGATTTTTCTTCGATTTGAACCTCATTTGTGACTCGATTTGACTTGGAATTTTAGCTGTAGATTCCTAAAAATATGAAAAACACGTTTTTGAAGTAAAGTTCTGATTTTGCCCTTCTTTTTTTGGAAACTTATTTCGGGGGTCCGTATTGACCCCAAATCAAAAGTAGTCACTATGAGTGTCGTTGGTTTTGTTTTGACGCATAGATTTCATAATTGATATTTTTAGTTGAGTTTGAGATTTTTCGTGAAAATTAAGATTGTGGGTTCGAAGTGTAGCGAACTTGTTTCGACTTTTGAGGTAGGTTATGGCTTAACTCTTTCAAACTTGACTGGGTAGTAAATAACAATACAAAATACATGTTAAGGGTGAGAACTAATCATGAAAAATGTCTATCTATTTGTTGTGCCCGTGTGGTGGCCTATATGTAATGTAATTGTCGAAATTGAGATATTATGTGATATGTGTGACCATGTGGGGTCCTATGTGACATTGATAGTCTTGAATGCATGTGAATAATTGTATTATGTTGTTGAAATGCCTAATGTGGTTTCATTGATATATTGTGATATATCCATACTTATTGGTACATAAGACTTGTGGATTTTCATGGATAAAACGGAAGTAATGAGTGGATATTGGTTCATGTGGTTGTAGAATTATAACATTATGGTTGGTTATGGAAATACATCATGTGGATTGGGGGTGAAAATACATCACGTGGATCGGTTGTGGAAATACTCATTTTGAATGGTTGTGAACATTGCATCATCATTCTTATGTCATCATACACATTATTTCACTTTTTCATTTTACTATTTATATATATACTTGTTGTCATGTATGTGTACTTTATTTATGTCTTATTTTATGTATGTGCTTTGAAAATATTAAAAACACTGGAATACTGGATATTGGTATCGGATATTGGATTTTATGGATCATCTCCGAAGAATTATGTTGGAGAAGAGTTGAGGTATTGGTGATCTTGGGGCTGTGTGCCAAACTTGAGGCTGTGTGCCAAATTTAAGGTTGTGTGCCAAACTTGAGGTTGTGTGCCAATACCATGCATCATCATCATATACATTGCACCCACTTATTGTGTTTATGTTGTGTTTGAATTGCCATATTGACTTGTCATCTACCTATTTGTTCTATATCTTGACTTATTAACGTCTAATTGTTCTATCTTCCTTTAACTGTATTTGATGATCTTTTTTATACATGTCCCTCTTTTGTTCTACATGTATGTGATATTGTGTATATTTGTATCCATATCTTGTGTGTTTTTGTACTATATATGGATACTATGGAACTGTTAGTGCAAGCGGTGTGGGCTACCGTTGTGGGACATTTTCTGATTGCAATTGACGTGCCCTTAGTGTATATTTTATATGATTTATTTACTACTTTTCTTGGTCAGCCTATGATACCTACTAAGTACAAGTAGACCGTACTCATGCCTACTATGCCCTTTCAGTACAGGTCCTAGCTCGAGTGTGCCTTTGCTCGCTTGACTCAGGCGATTATTGGAGCTTCCAAGGCAACGGTTGGAAATTTATGCATCCAAAGTTAACCTCTATCTTTCTATAGTAGTTATGTCTTTATTAGTATTCGGAGACAGATATTATTCCCTTACGGTTATTTTTCTGATGTAATTGAATCATGGAGTGTATTAGTAGAGTGTATTAGTAGTTCTTACACAATTGACACCTGGTTTTGGGCATGATTGGTATTTTGGATAAGTTCTTTTCGCATTGTTATGATTACTTATATGGTTCAACTTCATTCTAGAAGCCTTACCTTGGGATATTTCTGTTTTTTTCTCTTTTTTTATCGGTTTGGTGATAGGCTTACTTGTTAAGGTATGTCGCGATAAGTGCCACCATGACCTTTACTTTTGGGTCGTGCCATTATTGCACAGATCCAATAGCGATTCTACTTAACTTTAACTGTGCATTGAACTTAGAGAAGGCGTTCGAAGCCTCGCACTGCATCAAACAAGAATGGAAAACCAATAGAAATCCCCCTGGCCTAAATTTATATGGAAGGGTTGTTTAAGAAGATGATTATACACCAGAAAGATCCATAGGAGAATACTTGTGAGGGAAAAGAGGAGTTGATAAAAGACTATATCATATGAGAGTTAATTGAATAGAAAACATTGGGTAGCAAGGAACTTCTAGCGAACCTGGCCGATGAAATTGAATTAAACACGAGAAATCTGAATCAAGTGCAAATATGAAAGTGCATCGAGCAATGAAAATTCGTCTGTTGTCTCTCTCAATAAAAAGTAGTGAAGATGGACACTTTGCTAGGGAGCTGCGACTAGGTAGTATGGTTGGAATGATCACCTACATAGAAAATAATAGAACACTAAGAATGTAACTTTGCAGATGCTGAGGGTTGAAATGATGTACAATAAGTCTAGAAAAATTACGCCAAGTACAACTGCAATTAAAATAAGGAATCTAAGCGAAGGCGGTAATTTCTGAATTTTAAATTGCATCCCACGCCTTCTTTTTTATGGTTCTGATTAGGTTCACTGTTATTGACCTGATCGAAACCACAAACAAGATTGAAAGGTACATTGATTATTATTACTTCCTTATCAATATGGATATAATTGATTGTGTTTTCTTGCCTTAGCATGCTTTCAATATATCTTGGAGAATATCATATGCTTCTTGTAGTATGTGAATCCCCAATAATTTTCAAGCTTGCCTCCAGCTTGCTGATTCAGTATTCAAGTTTGTCGTTGCCGTCTTTGAGGTTATTATTGCGTTCTTGGTATTTTGTGAGCTTGACAATAAGGAACACTTCCTTTGAAGTTGTAACATTGTAAAAGGTCTTCAGAAGGCTTTCGAAACACTTTCTTAAGAAGGCTTAAATAGTACATGGTGGGTCGCGATATTTGTTTTAGGTTAACGTGTTGATGCACACTCAAGCAATGGTCCCAACGATTAAACAACTCACTTTCTCGAGCGTCATTCAATGCATCTTGTTGAACTAACCTTTAAAGGATTTGATAGGTTAATGAGCCTGGAATTACGTTACATTTTATCTAAACTGATTCCAATAATCCAAATAAATTGTTTCCTAGCATTTAGGTTATAGGATTAGTGGAATAAGTTTTGATCAAATGTTACGTAATTTCAGGCTCATTATCCTATCAAATCATTTAAATGTTAGTTGAACAAGCTGCGTTGAATAACGTTCGAGAAAGTGAGCTGTTCAACTATTGGAACTACTGCTTGAGTGTGCGTCAACACGTTGACCTAATACAAATATAGCGACCCTCCATGTATCATTTAACCCATCTGAAGAAAGTGTTTTGGAAGCTTTCTGAAGGCCTTTTACAATGCCATAACTTTAAAGGAAGTGTTACTCATAGACGAGCTCACAAAATACCAAGAACTCTATACTAATCTTAAAGACGACAATGACAAACTTAAATACTGAATCAGCAAGCTGGAGGCAAGCTTGAAAATTATCGGGATTCACATACTACAAGAAGCATCTAATCTTCAACAAGATAAGTTGAAAGCATTCTAAGTCAAGAAAACACAATCAATTATATCCATATTGCTAAGGAAGTAATGATACTTAATCTACCTTTCAATCTTGTTTGTGGTTCCAATCAGGTCAATAATAGTGGACCTAATTGGAACCATAAAAATGAAGGCATGGGATGCAATTTAAAATTCATAAATTGCCGTCTTTGGTTAGATTCCTTATTTTAACTGCAGCTGTTCTTGGCATAAGTTTTCTTGACTTACTGTACATCATTTCAACCCTCGGTGTCCGCAAAGCAATTTTTTTCGTGTTTTGTTATTTTCTATGTAGTTAATCATCCCGACCATGCTACCTAGTTGAAGATCCCTAAAAAAGTGCCCAGCTACACTATTTTTCTTTGAGATAGACAACAGATGGATTTTTATTTATGGAAAAACTTTCATATTTGTACTTGATTCATATTTCTCGTGTTCTAAGTCAATTCCATCGGCCAGATTCTCTAGAAGTTCCTTTCCACCCTATGTTTTCTCTTCAATTAGCTCTCAGATGATATATTCATTCATCAACACCTCTTTTCCCTTGCAGGTATTCTTCTACCGTACCTTCTAGCGTGTAATCATTACCCTGAGAAACCCAACCAAATATTTGGGCTAAGGCAACAACTATATTGATTTCCGTTCTTGGTTGAAGTACTGGGAGGCTTCGAAGGCCCTCTCAGAGTCCAATGCACCTTAAAAGTTAATCTAATCGCTATTAAATCGTTTTACAATGCCACCAAAACTTGATCCTTTCACAATGCTTGGCACATAAACATGACCAAAACTCGTCATTAAATATTAATAGGGTGTCAGAACCATATTCATGGTCCCTCAACTTTATCAGTTTGGACCTATCAAATTTAATTGTAAAATTGTAGATATCTTGTTTGAATGATCAGTGCCTACTCGGTAAAAAACAAAATTCACAAATCAGTTATATGTATTTCACGATAACATACCTCCCATATATAAAGTGGTTCCATCTGCAAGCAGCTTATTCCTCCGAACCCATATTTACTGTAGCCTCTTTTATTGGTCAGGAAAAATTTGATCAAATTTTATTTCCTTATATCTACAAACAAGAGAAAAACAATTGATATCAAACAAGAGAGGAACAAAAAGAATATTATCCATCTATTGTAACAAATTACACATCTATTACAACATGCTCCACATCTGTTGTAACAGCTTCCCATCTGTTAAACAAATTATCAATCTATTGTAACAGATGTGGAGTCTGTTACAACAGATGTGTAATCTGTTGGAATACATCAAAACAGCCTTACTAGTGGTTTGATTTGTTCCAACTGTTTCTCCTTCTGTTGCAACATCAACAGTAATATCAGCAACAAAGAAACAACATCAACAACAAAGAAACAATATTATTTGTTCCAACACCATCAACAATACCACACCACAAGTTCCAACAACACCAAATCCACCAAAAACATCATTAACAGCATCAACGACAAAATACCAAGATAAATACATACAAAAAAAATGATACTGCCAACAAGGCTTTTAAACTTCTCCCAACAAATGACTTTATTTTTTACATATTTTATTAAAAACAACAGTTCGTTCATTCAAGACTTAAAAGCAACCATTCCTTCAAATTTTTTAAATAAATATGATATAGGTAAAGGGTAATTAAATAAAAAATAAAAATAATTAATTTAAATAACTTGCAAAGGAGAAGACGAAAATGAAAGAGAAATAGTGAATCATACCTGCAATGTCAAATGCAAGGGGATCAAATTACAATTTCAGTCGAGGAAAGATATAGATTGGTTTAGATTCGATAGGATTCTTATGAGAAGGAGGAGATAAAAAAGAGAAAAAAGGAGACAACTGTGATAATCCTAAAAAGGAAGAAAGAAAAAGAAGAAAGATGAGTAAATTTAGGCTGAATGAGAGATAATTCTAGACATGAGTTTAAATATTCATTAATAACTTAAGGGGCATGAGGAAGGCGGGCGACATTGAAAAAAATAATATAAGACTACTCAATGAGGAGATTTTTGAGTTATCCAAGGAATATGTTTTACCGCCTTAGTAGTACTTTATCTTTCTTCTTCTGGATAGAAGATTGCTTTCAAATTAAAAAAAAATTCAAATAGATATGTCATCTGTTGCAACAAATATCAATATCTGCTTGAAAATTTCCAACAGCTTAGTTATCTGTCACAACAGATGCAAATATCTATTTGATAATTAAATCAAATAGGTAATCTGTTGCAACAGATCTCAATATCTATATAAAAATTTCCAACAGCTCAATCGTCTCTTGCAACAAATTTCTTTGCAATTGATTTAGCTAGAACTCGGGATGAATATATAGTGCCAACTATAACTTCAATTGAGTCTTTGTAATTGCATGATGTTGGTATTGCGTTTCTCCAAATCCGAGTTGTTAATAAATCACTCTAAGTTGAAATGATTCATATTAACTTAATATTAAGATAATACCTAACTTGATTTATCTAGAATTAGGGAAGAGTACATAGGGCCAACTACAACTTCAATTGAGCCTTTGCAATCGCATGATATTAGTATTGCGTTACTCCCGACCTGAGTCATCGATTGATCAATCTGAGTTGAAATGATTTATATTAACTTATTCTTAAGTTAATACCTAAATTGATTTATCTAGAACTACGGATGAGTACATAGGGTCAACTACAACATTAATTGAGTCTTTGCAATTACATGATGTTGGTTTTGCATTCCTCCCGACTCGAGTCATCGATTGATCACTCTTAGTAAAAATGATTCATATTAACTTAATGTTAAGTTAATACCTAAATTAATATATCTAAAATTAGGGATGAGTACATAGGGTCAACGACAACTTCAATTAAGTCTTTCCAATTGCATACAACAACCATATACCCAGTGTATTCCTACATAGTGGGGTCTGGGGAGGGTAGAGTGTAAGCAAACCATAGCACTACCTCCGAAGAAGTAAAGAGGTTATTTACGATAGACGCCGGCTTAGGAACGATAATAGTACAGTAATGTAATATAACTGTAACGCCCCAAAATCGGGTCCCAAGATGTCACACCGTGCTTAGGGTCACAAGAGACCCCAAGCTAACCCTTCTACTGGCATAACTCATATGAAACTGAACAAAATGTATAAATCTATACAAATCTGCGGAAAATAACTCTTTTCTGAATCTGATCGATACAAAACCGAATTTACAAGATTACAATTCTGCCATTGCAACCAAAACTGAAACGGAATACATCAACTTCTACTGACTGTCTATGAAGCCTCTACTAGTATTGACTGTAGGTAGCCAGGTCATGACTCCTGACTATCCCAACTCAATACGACCGAATAAAGAAAATACAACACTATTAGTTTTGCATAACTGACCCAAACCCTTCAATCAAAATGACTCATCACTTGCTGACTGGATACCATCAACTGACTGGATATGAAGGTGCATACTATACCTTGTACCTACATTCCGAGAAAACGTATCCCAGATACGAATATGTGGGTCAGTACCATGTAAATGTATCGAGCATATGGGGGTGCAATGCATATATAAAATAATATCTTAATATCATCACAGTTTATAAAATTATGCATGCTGATTTAAATAACTCACTTAGCTTGAATTAAATCATCAAAATTATGGATGAATAATACATGTAAAATAAATCACGTGAGTCATTACAAAGTTCCAAATTCACTTTCTGCTCGGTTTCAACTTGTAAAGTAATCAAGTTTTAAAACAACTCTCTTTAGAACATAATATTTCAATCTTTCGGAAACAAGGAACTTTCTCACAAATCATAGTTTTCAAACCATACACACTTATGTTAGATAGAGCAAAGACACACACACACACCATGGGATTTTATTATAACCGACATAAACCATGTGAGTTTATCATGGAGTCCAACATTTTGTCCTCCTAAGGAAGAAACCCCACGTTCGGAAGGAGCATCATACTTTTGCCAGGGAGTATAACCTCAACTCAGTTATCACAAACTCGGCCTTAGGACCACAAATCTCAATCCTACGGTGGCACGTAGTTCTAGAAAAGTAGGGTATGATCACCCACACTCCCGCTCGGTGCTAAATACCACTCCCGTACTTAAGCTCAGTCTCATTTAGTAAATCCACCTCAAAATAATCTCAACGGCCTATAATGAAGGTCAAATCATATTTCTCATAATTGAATCATAATAAATTGTGGATTCCTACTTTCAACTCAAAAATCATGATATAAATTTCAATTCAAATCTCGGTAAATAATTTTATAAAGCAAAACTCCAAATCGTAATATCGTAAAAATCCAATTTCAACCTTGACATAAATATAACGATTCCATCTTCCAAATTATCATCTCAAATTCCATACTTGTTCAATATCAACACAACAATCTTTGCTTTTGGGAAATACTTATAAAATCATGTACACAACTCGAGATCAAAATCTCCTTATAATTTCATCACATATAATTAAAACCCAAATTATAAAGATTTAATACATCAAAATCATATCTAAATTTCATACTCAACAATTATCTCGAAAATCTTCACTTATCTCAATTAAAATATTGGGAATAAATTCATGACATAAATATTATAATTTCAACAACTCAAAATTCATATCAAAAATTCCGTAAATTCATTCTCAATACTCATTTCAAATAAATTCAACAACATCAATTCTTAATAGAAAAATATAAATCAAAATATGTATATCTCAACTCAAATCATATCAAGATAAAATATAATGCCTTCAAATATTTAATTCATGGATAATTACATAAACTCAAAATAAGATAAATCGGTATAAACTTCAACATAAAAATTTACGTAATCTTTATAAAAATCAAGTTTTGGGCACAAGACCGGAAGGATTATTCTTGTTCAAATCCCACATACTTCAAATTTTTGACTTTGGATGAACTAGCGATTCCGGAACTCTACTCGTAAAATAATAGGTGCTTTTTGAAGATCTCAACTTGGGAATTTTGATTCCTAAATTATTTTTGAATTCCTGCTGTTGAATTTTTAGAGATCTTGAATTCTTGGTTGAAGCTCATGTGTTTGGTTCTTGATAATTTTTAGATAAATGACCAAATTTTGGTCCAATATAAGTTGAATCCCATTTTAAATCATGATTGGGGGATGGTAAATGACCAAAATCCCCCTAAGGAAACAAATAAAGTCACATTTGTTCCTCAGTCATTGGTTTGATATGCTGAAGTAAATTGATCGTAACTTTTTACTCCGATGATGAAATTGGATGAAACTAATTTCATTGGAAATAAGACTCAAAGATCTTTCATTTTATATATAGTAGCTCACCCAGTTCGTTAAATACAGGAAGTTATGATCATTGGAAGTTGACCCTGAAATGCTAAAAACTGGACAAAAGTAGCATTTTTGCTACTGGTTTGAAATCCAAACGCGGCCTTACGTGTTCAGAGAAATTCTGAAACTTATCCAATATGTACTATGAGCTTGCTCTATTGTAACACAACTTGAAAATTGAAAAACGAATGTCGGGAAGGTCATGAATTAATTCCACGATTTATATTTTCTCCATGGCTTTCTTCTCCTCTTGCTTCCGTATTTTAGTCTTTTTAGGCTGCAACATACTAGGTGTGACGTCATGGATGTCGTGGTCGGCTTCTCTGGCATTTTCTCCATTGGCCTTATCATCGTTGTCCGCTACATCATCGACCACTTGCTTGCCTTTGGATGATGTTTCCAGCACCTTACCACTTCGGGTAGTAATAGCCATGCATGATTCGTCATTCCTTGGATTTTGCACAGTGTCGCTAGGTAAAGTGCCAGCCTTTCTTTGATTGAGTGCTGCTGAAAGTTGGCTCAATTGCTGCTCTATTTGCTTTATTGAAGTGGAATATGAGTCAACTAATTGCTTCATTGAGGATAAATTATTTATTACCTCCGTTACTCCAGCGCTGGTTGCTTCCACTCCTTTCAATAGTTTAGCCATTATTTCTTCCATACTTCCAGAACCAGATGCAGTGGCGTCACGTCTTCCTGGGGGAACATACAAACCACTCTTGTCATTCTTGTTCTTTCAACTACCTTGGTCCTTGTTTCCAGATTTATCATAATAGTTCCAACCTTGGTTTCCTTGGGTATTACCTCGGAAAACCCCCTGATTGTTTAAGTAGTTGGCCTCTTCTTCCGAATCAGATTCGTCTCTTCCTTTTGACGTAACAGCTTTGTCTTTTTTGGTCTTCCCTGATAATAGATGCTTTGTAAGAAGATCCACTTGTGTTTTTATATGCGCCATATCTTGATTACGTTCTTCTTCTCTTCTTCTTTAGTCTGCAGTCCTGACAATATATAAAGTGGGGCTTGCTACCTCAGAATCCCTGGTATGCCAAGCTCTACTTTGCTTCGTCATCCGGTCTAGCATATTGCTTGCCTGACCAAAGGTGAGGTCCATGAATGATCCTCCAGCCGCATTATCCACTACTGGTTTAGTTATTGAATTCAAGGATCTGTATAGTATCTCCATTAGGTGGACATTAGTCATATGATGGTTTGGGCACCTCATTAGCTTCGTCTTGAATCTCTCTCATGTTTCATGAAGGGCTTTATTTGGAAGCTGACGGAAGTTGCTGATTTCATCTCTCAATTGTGCTCTTTTGGATGGCGGAAAGAATCTTTCTAGAAAAGCGTCTTTCAATTGCCTCCAATTTGTAATAGAATCAGGAGTCAGCCCATTCAACCATAAAGTTGTCTCCCCAGACAGAGACAATGGAAATAAGTGTAATCGAATTGCATTCTGACCAACGCCAGGATTGTCAAACGACTTGCATGTAGAAATAAAGTTGATCAGATGCATATTCGGATCATCGCCTGCTAGTTCACCAAATAATCCCTTGAGTTGCAATAACTGAATCATGGTGCTAGTGATGTTGAACTTGGCTTCGGGTGCCAATGGTGGAGGAATAATGGCTCCTGTGGCTCCGGCTCCATCAAGATCATCATCATCATCGTCGAAATCTGGTTGCATAGCTCGACGTTCAGGCCTAAACCTATCTTGACGATCTCTTCTGTTGGCAGGTGTTACTATCTCAGCATCACGCCTAGGGTTTAGTAATTCGTCATCACCTAGATCCTCATGATCAGGATTTATTGCTCGCTCAGGGTTATCAATATTTTGTTGATGCACTTGAGCGGCGGCTAGAGCAGCTAGTCTCGCCTGTTCCTGTTGGGCAGCCATTCTTTCGATTTCCTGTTGTACCTCCATTCTGCCAATATGTTATGGTTCAGGATTGATAGGTAATAACGGTTGACTAGAACTTCGAGTATGGGGCATGCATTGAATAAAAACCTGCAGAAAACAAAAACAAAAACTAAAAGTAAAAGTACGAGAATCTTTGACCAAAGGGTCTAGTAATTATCACAAACTTAGTAGACAACCGTATTCCCCGGCAACGACGCCAATTTTTGATAACGCTCAAACTACAGCTCTCGTGAGAGTGTAAGCGGTCGTTGTCAAATATATAACCCAACTGGGTTGGGTATCGATCCCACAGAGAATAGTCGGTCACTAAGTAAGCAAAGATTATTAGACTTTTGGTGAAAGTCTCGTAAAAAAGGGGGATTGTAACGTGCAAATAATGTAAACAAAATATTAAAGTATAAACGGAAAATAGCAAAGTAAAAAGAAAAAATGTTTGGTAAGATGTTAACCAATGAGAATTGAGAGTTGGGGTTCTGTCCACCTTATGAGTTGTACGTCTCTATTGGCTATGAGTTATGCAGAATTCAGACATGCATATGCTTATAGAGAATTGTATTCTATGGTAAATCCAGGCGTCTTTCGACCTAACAAGGACTGGTTCACTTTAACTCTTTCGAGCTTAAAGAGTATCTAACGGTACAAATTCTCCAAAAGGTTAATCCAGTTATGGCACTAACTTTTTAATAGGGGTTGGTGCCCTATTACCTTGACATTATCTCTTTTCCAGACATATAACTTTTCTTTCGAACAAGTTAATGCTATATTGGTGTATTCTATGCATTTGCAACCACAAGAATTTGCATTAAGATGAAGAGCGTAATGATATAAGCAACATACGTGTCACGAATTCACAAACTCATAGCAATAGATAGTATCTCATATGGCTTCCATAACCCCAACAGAGAAGTTTAGCTACTCATGAGTGCGAAGGAAATCACAATAGACATTATCATTGTACCACAATAAAGATCTCACGTGTAGTATGGTGTGGTATGGATTTAGGCGTGACTTTCCTTGTAGAATAGCTTTTCTCTTGTTATGGAAATTAAGAATTGAATAGATGAATAGAAGAATAATAAAAAGTAGAATTAAAATTCGAATTGTAGGTTGTGGAATAATATGAGAATGGAATTAATGAGGAATGAATAAAAATCTCTAGCAAAATAGGGTATTTATAATACCCATATCCTATTCCTACTACGCTAATGCATTACTTAACCCAATCCTACTAGGTTACTGCATCATTATCCTAATCCTAATAAGTTACTGCTAGTCCCCAAAGTCTTTAGAAATGCTGTTTTTGCTCGGGACAGATTTTCCATGCGCCACTTTTGGTCCTTGGCGTCCAAGCTTTGCTTTCCTCCTTCCGTGAAGCTTTCTTTGGCGTCAAGTTATCCATAAAATGCTGAATTCTGTATCATTTATACCTGAAAACTTTCTAATCATGTTTGTTAGCTCACTTACAGGAAAAAGGACTAAAAGTGCATGAATTATACATTTTGTCCTCAAAACTTAGCTAAAATATGGGTAAATTATAGTACTTTAGGCATGAAAATACGCCTGTCATCAACTGACAAGAGAATGGGTTGGGAATCCTCTCCCCTTACATCATTCCTACACATACTGGAACTACTACAAAAATCTGAGATCCCGACTTGGTTACTTGTTCTATCATCTCCCCCTTAGCTTTAAGCAATCATCATTAAGTCCATGAACCACTTAATAAACTCTAAAATGAACTTCAATCACTTTAGGGTATTGGATATAATAATACACATGACCACTGAACTCCCATAGAATATACTAAACTTTCTTTCGCTTCTACAATTATCATCACACAAAATCCCGAAACAACAAACTTAAATTCTTGTATACACTGGTCAAGCCTACTAGTTCACCTTTTGTACAACTAATATTGGCAACAAATCAATCATTATACTCACCTTGATCACCATCTACTATTTAAACTTAGTATCTTGTTCTAGCTATGATTAACCACAATCTTCACAATTATTCTTACATGCCAATCATTCGAAAAGCACTAGTCTGCTAAGACCTCATCACAATAATAATCAGTTGTAATCGTATGGTCTATCATATTTACAATCCATCAACACATCCTCCTTTTACACATTATTACTATTCACTCATCTATACACCTAACTTGTTTCCTATCACTAGAAGTTTTAACTAACTCCCTTTTTTGCAATCTCAGGGATGCCTAAATTAACAACACTCATCCACCAAGTACCTCCATCAATAACCTATACTCTTCTTGCACAACAACCCTGTCAACAACTCTCTTCATACTTTAAGCATTCAATAATTCACCTTAAATAATAACTCCTTCTCTACCTTATACTAAACTAACACACCAGGACATATCACTGCATTACTGACTCATGCTCATGCCAAAAGATTCAGCTATACTTATATTCAATAAATCGCCCTTACCATTTTTTTGTCACTACACCTCTAAACCCATACTTTCAACCAACACAAGAATAACAAGATGAATAACAAGTTGCTAGTGAATCAAAATAGGCCTCACACGGCTTCACTAGACTTTGATTTTGAGTTTTGAAAAAAAAAAGAAAATATGATGAATCATGAAGCAACTATGCTAGTGAATCGAAATAGGCCTCACACGGCTTTACTAGACTTTGATTTTCAGCAAAACAATAATAACAAGGTTACAAGATATAGAAACTTAACACACAATATTCAATGATCTAAGGATACATGTCTTATTCTTTCTTAAATGAGAAACTCATAAAAATGAGGGTATAGCTTTAAATTTGAGGGACTTATAACACACTAGAAGGATTCTCTCAAGCCGCTTTATGAAACTTTTGAAACTTCTCGCTAGCAAATCTGAAAGCGTTATCAAGAGAGGAACTGGAACTTGTTGATCATGCTATCTCAAGAATAAAACATAGATAGGGAAGTATAGATTATCATTATGGACTATAAGGAGGAATATGAAAGAACATCTGACTTGGTCTTAGTACGCAAATTTTATTAATCAAGAATAAAGAACTTCAATCTTTGAAACTCAAAGGCACTGAGGGGTACTTTCTAGCTCGCTTATAATCCTATGACTATCTGTGGAGTGTATCCGAGAAAGAATTATCAATAAAGATTCAAGCTTGACTATTTTTGATATCTTGAAAATAAGGTGGAGATGGCTTGAATAGAGTAAGATGAGAATCTGTATAAGTTTCTTAGAGAACTTTTATTTTGTAGCATGATCTGAGACTTCAAACTATGGTAACATTTCCTAAATGCCTCATAGCCTTTCGAAGAAAAGTACAGACGTATCCGTACCATTCCACAAGACTCTACTAGACACGGCTTCACAGACACTCAAGGACACTTGAACTCTACGCTTTGATACCAAGTTTGTAACGCCCCAAAATCAGGTCCCAAGACGTCACACGGTGCTTAGAGTCACAAGTGACCCCAAGCTAACACTTCTACTAGAATAAATCATAAGCAACTGAACAAAAGTATAAATCTATACAAATATATGGAAAATAACTCTTTTCTGAATCTAATCGATACAAAACTAAATTTACAAGATTACAATTCTGCCTTTACAACCAAAACTAAAATGAAATACATCAACTTCTACTGACTGTTTATGAAGCCTCTACTAGTATTAACTGTAGGTAGTCAAGGCATGACTCCCGACTATCCCAACTCAATACGACCAAATAAGGAAAATACAACATTATTAGTTATGCATAATTGACCCAAGCCCTTGAATCAAAAGAACTCATCACCTGCTGACTGGATACCACGAACTGACTGGATCTGAAGGTACATACTATACCTTGTACCTACATTCTGAGAAAATATAGCCCACATACAAATATGTGGGTCAGTACCATAGAAATGTACCGAGCATATGGGGGTACAATGCATATATAAAATAATATCTTAATATCATCACGGTTTATAAAATTATGCATGCTGATATAAATAACTCACTTAGCTCGAATTAAATCATCAAAATCATGGATGAATAATACATGTAAAATAAATCACGTAAGTCATTACAATAAGTTCCAAATTCACTTTCTACTTGGTTTCAACTTGTAAAGTAATCAAGTCTTAAAACAACTCTCTTTAGAACATAACATTTCAATCTTTCGGAAACAAGGAACTTTCTCACAAATCATAGTTTTCAAACCATACACACTTATCTTAGATAGAGCAGAGACACACACACACCATGAGAGTTTCTTATAACCGAAATAAACCATGTGAGCTTATCATGGACTCCAACATTTTATCCTACTAAGGAAGAAAGCCCACATTGGGAAGGAGCATCATACTCTTGCCGAGAAGTATAACCTCAACGCAGTGATCACAAACTCGACCTTAGGCCAACAAATCTCAATCCTACGGTGGCATGTAGTTCTAGAAAAGTAGGGTACGTGCACCCACACCTCCCACTCGGTGCTAAATACTACTCCCGTACTCAAGCTCAGTCTTATTTAGGAAATCCACCTCAAAATAATCTCAACGGCCTATAATGAAGGCCAAATCATAGTTCTCATAATTGAATCATAATAAATTGTGGATTCCTACTTTCAACTCAAAAATCAAGATATAAATTTCAATTCAAATCTCGGTAAATAATTTGATAAAGGGAAACTCCAAATCGTAATATCATAAAAATCTAATTTCAACCTTGACATAAATATAGCGATTCCATCTTCCAAATAATCATCTCAAATTCCATACTTGTTCAATTTCAACACAACAATCTTTGATTTTGGGAAATACTTATAAAATCATGTCCGCGACTCGAGATCAAAATCTCCTTATAATTTTATCACATATATTTAAAACCCATGTAAAGATTTAATACATCAAAATCATATCTAAATTTCATACTCAATAATCATCTTGAAAATCTTCACTCATCTCAATTAAAATATTGGAAATAAATTCATGACATAAATATCACAATTTCAACAACTTAAAATTCATATCACAAATTCTGTAAATTCATTCTCAATACTCATTTCAAATAATTCAACAACATCAATTCTTAATAGAAAAATATAAATCAAAATATGTATATCTCAACTCAAATCATATCAAGATTAAATATAATGCCTTCAGATACTCAATTCATGGATAATTACATAAACTCAAAATAAGATAAATTGATATAAACTTCAACATAAAAATTTACGTAATCTTTATAAAATTCAAGTTTTGGGCACAAGACCGGAAGGATTATTCTTGTTCAAACCCCACATACCTCAAATTTGTAACTTTAGATGAACTTGAGATTCCGGAACTCTACTCGTAAAATAATAGGTACTTCTTGAAGATCTCAATTTGGGAATTATGATTCCTAAATTATTTTTGAATTCCTACGGTTGAATTTTTTGAGTTCTTGAATTCTTGGTTGAAGCTCATGTGTTTGGTTCTTGATAATTTTCAGATAAATGACCAAATTTTGGTCCAATGTAAGCTGAATCCCGTTTTAAAGCATGATTGGGGGATGGTAAATGACCAAAAGCCCCCTAAGGAAACAAATAAATTCACATTGGTCCCTCAGTCACTGGTTTGATATGCTAAAGTAAATTGATCATAACTTTTTACTTCGATGATGAAATTGGATGAAACCAATTTCATTGGAAAGAAGGATCAAAGATATTTCATTTGATATACAGTAGCTCAACCAGTTCGTTAAATACAGGAATTTATGACCGTTGAAAGTTGACCCCAAAATGCTGAAAACTGGGCAAAAGTAGCATTTTTGCTACTGGTTTGAAATCCAAACACGGCCTTATGCGGTCAGAAAAATTCCGAAACTCATCCGAGATGTACTATGAGATTGCTCTATTGTAACACAACTTGAAAATTAAAAAACGGATGTCGGAAAGGTCATGAATTAATTCCCCAAAGTTTGAAGGTTCAAAGTAAACTAAGTGTTGAACACTTGGCTAAAGTTCTAAGTGTTAGGCTCCATGTGACTCATTTTGAAAGCTCTAACATCGAGGGAAATTTTTGGGGTCTTACAATAACAACCACCAGATGCTACTAAAAAATTATCTAACCGAAAACATAGACATCACGCAATACCCATAAACAAGAAACTTCAAACACAAATAAAGAAATGGTCCCACCCCTAAACCTCTACCCTAATCTGTATCCTCCACACTTTTCTATCAAAGGTCATGTCCTCTATCAACTGTAATTGCTCTATGCCATGCCTAATCACCTCCCTTTAATATTTATTTAGCCTACCTCTACCTCACCTAAAACCATCCATAGATAGTGACTCACACTTCCACACTGGAGCATCAGAACCCCTCCTTATCATGTGCCCGAACCACGTAACTGTACTTCTCACATCTTTTTCTCCACTGAAGCCACCCTCACCTACTCCTGAATAATACAATTCCTCACCCTATTTTTCCTGGTATGTCCACACATCTATGACAACATCCTCATATCTGCCACCTTCAACTTCTGGATATGGGAGTTCTTAACTGGCTAATACTTCACTCCATACAACATAGTCTATCGGTATACCACTCTGTAGAACTTACCTTTAAGCTTTGGGGGCATCTTCTTACCTCAAAAAGCTCCCAAAGAGTGCCTTCAGTTCAATCACGCTTCCCTAATACGATGCGTGACATCCTCTTCAATCTCACAATTGCCCTGAATCATAGAACTAAATACTTGAAAATCTCCCTCCTCTGAATGGACTAAGAGTCCATCTTTACAACTATGTCAGCCTCCTACAACATATCACTAAACTTACACTCGAAGTACTCTATCTTGGTTCTGCTCAACCAAAATTCTTTAGACTCAAGGGTCAGTTTTCAAATCTCCAACTTATCATTAACTCCTCCCTGAGTCTCATCGATTAATACCACATATCAACAAATAACATACACCAAGGCACCTCTTCTTGAATTTGCCATGTCAACACATACATTATTAAGGCAAATAAAAAAGGGCTAAGAGTCGATCCCTGGTGCAAACCTATCAAAACTAGAAAGTCCTCTGAATCACCTTCTATCATCCTCACATGAGTCTTTGAAACATCATACAAATCCTAAATTGCCCAAGTGTACGCCATGGGCACCCCTATAACCTCTAAGCACCTTCATAAAATCACTCTGGGAACTCTGTCATATGCCTTCTCAAGATCAATAATGTAACAGCCCAATTCACTGAACCCGAATGCTACAAGGTACTCATGACCCTGAAGGACCACAATCTAACCCATGACTGATATCTGTAACTGTAAGTTGCATAATATCTCATAAAATATGCAAAAATATGAACTGTAACGCCATAAGGTTCAATACTAATACATATTTAAAAAATATGGTATAACAATACTAAAAAGGAACATAAATACTAAAGTCTGAACATCTAATCTGACATCTAGTCTGAAAGCCTCTAACTGAACTGAATAAGGAGTTGATGGGACATGTCCCCAACTAACTCCAACTACTAAAATAAAGTGAAAACTAAAATAGAAATGAAATCATCATGTCCTCAAAGAATGAGGACTCACATCTAACTCTGACTGCTGATGTTAGAATCTACTGCTGATTTAGAGCTATGCCTCTGAATCTATGGTGTAATATAAGAGAAAGCACCATAGCGCAAATACGTCAGTACGTCTGAATGTATTGAGTATATGAGTGAGGTAGGCTAAATGCAAAGGGTTATATGGATGGACAATATTGACAGGTATGAATGTGAGAGTAAATACATGCATACATAACTGTAACTGAAATCATGGAGATACGGACTACGGAGTCTGAATACTGACAACATAAGTGTACTGATAATGAGATTCTAAAAAACTGAGTTTACTGATATTGATATGTAATTCACTAATAAATGATGGATCTGATACTGTATTACTGATATACTAAGAGACTAATATTGCATTACTGATAAATAAATAATTGTTTCAGATAATTTGAATTATGAAGAACTGGTCTGATTGACTGTATCTGACAATCCTGAAGTTGAGTACTGATAGCATGAGTTTTGATAACTATTGTGATTGATAGCATAAGTGACTATATCTCACAGTCCATAAATCTGAAGAAAACTATCTAAGTTCCATTCTATTTCTGAGTTGACTATATCTGACAACCCTGATATACTAAAATCTGAAGAGCTATCTGAGTTCTTTACTGAGACTGGGTAGCTATAGCTGATAGTACTGAAATCTATAACTAAAACTGTGGGAAGTAGTTATCTAACTGACATGCCCCAAATACGCTATAATAGCTAAGCTGGGGTCCAATCTCTGCCCCGATTGGAGAGGTGTCAATACCGCACCCCTGGTAAGGACAACTGTGAGAACCCTATACTGGCAGGTACTCAATGAGAATGGTGGGAACCCTAAACTGACAGGTTAAGCCACCTCATTAACCCTAATCTAACGGGTTAAGATGCCTCAACCTACGCTGGCTACGTAGTTCCGAAACACAAGGATGGCTACTAATAATCACACCCTGAATTGGCGGGTGAGTTCCCATCCTTGGGTTCACTCGATGCTAAATTCTACTCTCGTCTGAAGGACACTGAACTGAATAACTAAGCTGAACTGAATAACTAAACTGAACTGATTAGCTGAACTGATACTGATTAACTGGACTAATACTAGTGGTATTGTTTAGCATAGCTAAACTAAGTTTACTGGATTCCAATGACTAACAAAATTTACCAAGTTCTGAGGGCTGGTTGAGAGTACTGAAGTTACTGAGATTGAATGTGAATACTGAGGTTGCTGAGGTTATTGAGCACTGAGATTACTAAGATTTCTGAGTTTTCTTGAGTCAGATGACTGACTGAATTCTATAGATCATGGCTTAACTGAGAGTATTGTGAAAACATGACATGACTCTAGGCACACAACTATATTTTGTGGGTACAAGTACCCCCAGGACTTGATGGAAGAAAACTGACACAACTTGAATTTCTTGAGTACACGACCATCAATAAAAATCCATAATACATGAGTGGGGGATTTCATGAAGTACATGGTCATCATAATATCTATCATGAATAGGAATGCTTATAATCAAGTCATAAATCTCATATTATAATATCATGGGCATTCTGACAATATATACTATTCATAGCAATAGCACGGAAACCATTCAAGCGTAAAGGAACGACAACATATAACGTTTAGTTCATATTGTAATGATTTGGGGATATTATACTTCATGTATTTATTCAACATCTCAAACATGGTAGGGAAAGCATAGATATATTTTGTGTACATAATTTATATCTCCATTATCATACATGCTTTATATCACAACAATAACAACACATAATTTGCATGGAAATTCATATTGGAGTGTATGACTAACATGAACTTGTTATTTAGATATCATGAAATCATGTAAATATGAAGTTCTAACATACTAGGCATTTTATCAAACACCATGCATGCATTCTTTAAGGCATAGGTGGATTTCATACTTGCATTCTATCAATCCATCTAAAGATCATGTTTTTCAACTAACAACATAAATTTCATGAGATATACAGTCACAATACTATTATATAGCAAAACAAACAAGCATCAACATGGGTATGATCATGTCACCACAATCAACCAAGCTTTTGTGTTTTAAATATTATTTCTTGAACTCCACGGATGAAAGGAATCCGTGGATGAACACAATGCATACCTTGGGAGGGAGGTTCTTGATGATTGATGGAGGAATTTCCTTGAAATTGGATCTTCAAGCTTAATTATGCAACCCTAGTAGTTTTTCTCTTTTAGTGCTCTTGGATGATAAGCTTCGAGATGTTAATAGGGTTGTAATGTGTTTAGAAGTTATATATTTTGTTGGGTTAAGTTTAGGGACGTGTAAGGAGTGTTAAAAGACTTAATTACCCTTAAAATAACTCAAAACGAATTATTTTTGGCACCTAGAACTGACTTAGGCGGTGCCCAAGTGATTTCCTAAGCTAGGTTGGGCGGCGCCTAACCAATCGCCTATGTTTGGGTTGGGTGGCGCCTAACCAATCACCTATCGTTACTGTCTCTCACAAAAAAGGGCATAACTTTTTGCTCAGGTATTGTATTAAGGCGAAATTAGTATCGTTGGAAAGCTAATTTGATTTTCTACAATTTGGTGGGTCTAAATCAGCCAAAATACCACATTAACATCAAGTTATATGCATTAAAATATTACCCTTGCAAAATCAAACACTAAAACTCTTAGCTTATATTACCTTAAGTGACTCATATGAAAATGCTTAATGTATCATAAGCTATCTTATCGCTAGGATACTCATTGTAAGTCATGCACTAAATGATACTAACAGGATAGGAGGTTTCATACGTAGGAAAAATGGTTTGTCTCCTAGATTAGAAACATACGGGGTATTACAAATAAACACCATGAGAATATAATTCTTCCTCTCTCAAAACTACTTTAATAATCTCCTCACAAGGTGAATGGCCTCCGTAGTCGAGCAACCTAACATCAAACCAAACTAATTCTCAGAGATAGTCACGATCCTTATCATCCTCAACTCTACCACCCTTTTCCAAACCTTCATAGTATGACTCAACAACTTAAAACCTCTATAATTATTGCAATTGTATGTTGTTGGTATTGCGTTCCTCCTGACCCGAGTCATCGATCGATCACCCTGAGCTGAAATGATTGATATTAAATTAATATTAAACTAATACTTAGATTTATTTAGATAGAACTAGGGATGAGTACATATGGTAAACTACAACTTCAGTTGAGTCTTTGCAATTGCATGATGTTGGCATTGCATTCCTTCAGACCCGAGTCATCGATAGATCATTCTGAGTTAAAATAATTCATATTAACTTATTTTAAGCTAATACCTAAATTTATTTATCTATAACTAGGGATGATTACATAGGGTCAACTACAACTTCAATTGAGTCATTACAATTGCATGATGATTTTGGTATTGCGTTCCTCCAGTCATCGATCGATCACTATGAATTGAAATGATTCATATTAACTTAATGTTAATCTAATATCTAAATTATTTTAGCTATAATTAGAGATGATTACATAGGGTCAACTACAACTTAAATTGAGTCTTTGTAATTACATGATATTGGTATTACGTTCCTCTCGATATGAGTCGTCGATCAATTACTCTGAGTTGAAATAATTCATATTTAATTAATTTTAAAATAATACCTAAATTGATTTAGCTAGAACTAGGTATGAGTACATAGGATCAACTATAACTTCAATTGAGTCTTTGTAATTGCATGATATTGGTATTGCATTCCTCCTAACCCGAGTCGTCGATCGATCACTCTGAGTTGAAATGATTCATATTAACTTATTATTAGGATAATAACTAAATTGTTTTATCTAGAACTAGGGATGATTACATAGTGTCAACTAAAACTTTAATTGAGTCTTTGCAATTGCATGATGTTGGTATTGCGTTTCGCCCATCCCGAACCATCGATTGATCACTATAAGTTGAAATGATTCATATTAAATTAATGTTAAGATAGTATCTAAATTAATTTATCTATAATTAGGGATGATTACATAGTGTCAACTACAACTTAAATTGAGTCTTTGCAATTGCATGATATTGGTATTGCGTTCCTCCCGATCTGAGTCGTCGATCAATCACTCTGAGTTGAAACAATTCATATTAACTTAATGTTAAGAAAATACCTAAATTGATTTATCTATAACTAGGGATGATTACGTAGGGTCAACTATAAATTCAATTAAATCTTTTCAATTGCATGATGTTGGTATTGCTTCCTCCTGACCCAAGTCGTTGATCGATCACTTTGAGTTAAAATGATTCATATAAACTTATTATGAAGATAATACCTAAATTGATTTATCTATAACTAGGGATGAGTGCATAGGGTCAACTATAACTTAAGTTGATTCTTTGCAATTGCATGATGTTAGTATTGCGTTCATCCCGACTCGAGTTGTTGATCGATCACTCTGAGTTGGAACAATTCATATCTATTAAAATTTTAAAAAATAATTAATATCAATTTGGATCAAATTAACAATTTTAAAAGTTATCGGTCTTTTTCAAAAATACAAATCAAGCTATACAAATCATCTATTTGTGGGAAAAATATTTCATCATTTCAAATCTCGAGTTCTCTCTCAACAATACAGATAACAACTTCTCAATATTATTCTCAACCCTTCAAAATAGATCAATATTCTTTCTATTTCTAACCACATAGTTGTTATTTTTGACTTTATTGTTTTCTTTGTCTTCACAGGTAACAAAGTTCGAGAAGAGTTATACATTTATTATTTATTATAAAAAATAGGATTTTTTAGTTAATGATGACAAAAAAGACTTTTAGTTGTATTATCTTTGTGAATGGGTTAACAATTTTAAGTTTTCATGCTAAGAACGTAGGAAGAACCTGACAAAATCCTAGTTTTTATCGCAGTGTTTCATTAACTTTCATGGTATTATTGGTGGTGGTTATTGGTGGTGGTGTTGATATTGGTGGAATTGGTGTTGGTGTTGGCGGTCTTGGTGGACTTAGTTTAGGTATTGGTGGTATTGGTGTTGGTGTTGGTGGTCTTAGTGGTCTTGGTGGAATTGGTGGGGTGGTGGTCTTACTGGTCCATCTATTTCAAAAGGTGGAGCATCTATTGGGAGATATTAAATAGGTCTTCAAATAGATTCCCCATCTGTTCCTACTGATGGGTTATCCATTGGAGTATTCTTTTGTAATGTGGCATATAATAATTTATTGAAACTTGTCTTATCTTTTTTTTTTTTTTAAAATTATGCAGACATCAAATGCAATGTATCTTTTATTTTTCTATTGTTTTTAGTTAAAAGATGTCTCCTAAAATAAAAGAAACTGAAAGTGGATCAATTTCTTACTACCCAACAAAAAAGGCTAGAGTACAGATGGATTCGAAGGAACTTCCGAACAATCTCAGTCAGGAAATATTGAAGCTGAGAAAAGTTATGAAAATAAAGGTGGAGAAGGGTATATAGAGGCTGGTGAGGAAAATAAAAGTGAGGAGGAAGAAGAAGATTAATAAGAAAAGAAAGAACTAGAAAGTGAGAAAGAGGATATTGATCAACATGATGATAAACAAGAAGTAGAAGAAGTAGAACGTGAGAAAGAGGATGATGATCAACATGATGATAATGCATCACCAATGAGGCGTGAATTAAGATCGAGATCTAGATGAGTCTATCAAAACTATTAGTATTGATAGGTTTCAAGTTGTGATACTGATTGATGACCCTGCAGAACTAACCGGTGATCTTGTACTTAAATGTCGTTGGGGAAACCTTTTGATGACTTTAGAAATATTATGAAGAATGGAAACATAGATGAACTTTTTAAGAAGAGCTACTTTGGATGCTTTCTTGAGTTGCCTGAGGACCACACTGCCTATTTCCAAATAAGCATGGTATATGATATTCTCAAGCGCAGGATCAAGTACGTGGGGGGATGATAAATATTCAAAAGAGAGGGGAAAAGATGGATGAAAAATGGATCAACTACTATGGTATGCCAATTTGTTTTGCCTTGAAACAGTTTGCCATAGTGAAAGGCTTGAGATGTAATCGTCTAGAAGAACCTCTCATCAAGGAAACACCCTGCAAAAGGTCGAAGGCAAGCATGATATTCAAACTACCACCATCAAATAGAGGGAAGGCATTGTCAAAGCAACCACCCACCAAAACCAACAAACGCAAGGAAAAAATAGATGGGTTGCTGGATATTATTGGACGTAGCTAAAAAGCAGTAGATTTGATAGAACATCTCAAGGATAAAATCATACCAAAGCGGTACAGGGAACAATTATGCTTAGTTTGGGTTTCCCATTCTGTTATATTGGCAAGAGACGTCAAGAAAGTCATAGAAGATGATTTATTGGCGCTTGCTGAGGATTTTGAGAAATTCAATGATTATCCTTGGGGATATGACAACTATAACTTGATTGTCGAATATTTACTGACAAAGCTATCCCCAAAGATAATCATATTACACAAATTTCCTTGGGCTTTCATGGTAAATTTAATCACTATTTGTTTACTTATCCATTATTTTATATTGAATAATTATTATGACTTTTTCTTGCTTTATGTTTACATATTTTAGGATTGGGCATTTGAAGTCATTCCTCCCTCCGAAAGAAGGTCAACGATTACCCGGGTGAGGTTTCTCATCCAACGATCCTTAGGTGGTTGGCTGCAAAGAGCAGCATAAGAATTAAGGACGCTGATCTCTTTAACTCACTAGATGATGTAGTACATCTTCTTTCAAGTAAAATAATTTGACTCTAAGAAAGATATTGAAAAATATGTTCCATCTATTGTGACAGTTGTGACAGATGGGCCATCTGTTACAACAGATTAACTATCTACTATAACTGTTGCAATAGATGGTAATGTATTACGCAGGATGATCCATATTTGCAATAGATTAACCATCTGTTGCTCTGGTTCTCTGAACCCCACTCAACAGATTACCCATCTACTGTAAATTATACAACAGATGGGTAATTTGATATACTGTATTGCTAAGCTGTTGTGACATACAGATCAACTATTGCGACAGATAGATCATCTGTTGCATAAGTTGACTGTGTTAACATGTAAC
Source organism: Capsicum baccatum var. pendulum (assembly GCA_030864225.1). Lineage (NCBI taxonomy): Eukaryota > Viridiplantae > Streptophyta > Magnoliopsida > Solanales > Solanaceae > Capsicum > Capsicum baccatum. The sequence goes on along the minus strand of CM061556.1, from coordinate 234,885,976 downwards.
CCAATTGACTGTAAATTATTATTATATGATTTAAATATATCTATTTTTTTTATAGGTTGTGCATCCTTGGATCATGTTGACTGAGTAGGAGTTGGGGATGACTTCTTTTATTACTCTAGATCTTGATAATACAATAGCAGACCGAACGGTGGAGTTAATAAAGAATTAATTGGCTGGAGCGACAACCATAAGAAGAGTAGTTAGTCAAGGTCAGCCTAATGTTGAAGCTCTTCATGACCAACCTACTGCAGCAGATTCGAATACTTGTGTAAGACCCCGCAAAAACGTTGCTTTCATATTCAGCTCATTTATCTCTTTGAAGCTTAATGTAAGGTCGAACACTTAGAAAATTTCTGCCAAGTGTTCAACACTTAGTCTCATTTTAGACCTCTAAACTTCGGAGATTTATTTCATGATCTTCCCGACCTTATTTTTTAAATTTTCAAGTTGCATTGCGATGGGGGAAGGTTGTAGTACATTTTGGGTGAGTGTCAAAATTTTTGGAGTAGCGTAAGGGTATGTTTGGGTTTCCAAACCAGTAGCTCAGGGCGATATGACCATGCCGCCATGGATAGAACACCACTTTAAGCAAGGCGTCGCCCTAGATAGAGTGGGGGACTAGCTAGGCATCGCTCTGCAACTCCGATGGGTGCCAAGTTTTTCAGCATTCCACCTCCGTGTTTTAGAGGGCATTTTGGTACTTTCCCACACATATATAAACCCCCAAACACATTATGAAGGCTTCAAAACACCAAAATATACTTGCTTTCATCAATTTCTCTCAAGAACAAGAGCAAGGGTTTCAATTTGAAGACCCAAATCTAAGTGCTTTCACCATTAACTTTCATGGATATTTTAATTAAGGTATGTGTAGTGTTCATCCACGGATTTCTTTCATCCGTGGAGTTCAAGAACCAAGTTTTAAATAACAAATTATGAGTTTTATGTGTTGAATTATTATATTCATGTTGATGGCTGTTATTGGTGATTCAAGATAGTATCTTGATGTGTTTTCTATGAACTACGTGAACATGTTAGTTGAAACCTCTGAATTTGGGGTGGTTTAAGATGATTAAATTGATGATTTCACCTATGCCATCAAGTGTGCATGTAAGGTGTTTGATAAAATGCCTAGAATGATAAAATCATGCTCCTTATGACTCAATAGTACTTAAATAACAAGTCCATTTTACCCCTTATGATTCAACTCAATTTTCATGCTATTGATGTATATTGGTTGATGTGTTATGCAATATTCATGATATTGAAACCATGTAAGTATTTATATGTTATATGCATTCCCTTCCATGATCCAGAATATGATAATCATATAAAGTATAAAATCCCCTATTTATGGCCTTATTAGTTGTGAACTCTTTTCCTATGATCAAGAAGTGGTATGGTTGTTAGTTTCCTTCCATCGGTCCTGGGTGTACTTGTACCCAAAAAATATAGCTGTGTTCCTAGAGACAAGTCATGTTTTCACGTTATCCTTAGTTAAGCCATGTTCCATAGAATTCAGTCAGTCACGTGACTCAGGAAATCTCAAAAATTTCATGATCTCAGTTAATTATTAGATAGCAGTAATATTCCGTCAGTTAATGGAAGTCAGTAATTCAGTCCATGTACAGTCAGTTAATCATATTCAGTATCTTAAGATGGGAGTAGAAATTAGCACCGAGTGAACCAAAGGATGGGAACACGCACTGTCAGATGAGGGTGTGATTCTTAGTAGTCATCCTTGTATTCCAGAACTATGTAGCCAACATAGGTTGAGATATCAAAACTATTATATGAGGGTTGGTGAGGTGGATAAGCACTGTCATATTAGGGCTACACCGTTCTCTTTTGGGGACAGTGTCATATGAGGGTTACCCACAGCTTGTCCTTACCAGTGGTGTGGTATTAACACCCTTCCAATTAGGGCATAAATTGGACCCTAGCTTAGCTATTATAGTGAAATTGGGCCATGTCGGTTAGATGAATATTTTCCATAGTTTCAGTCTTAGTCTTAGTAAAGAAACTTAGACAGGTCTTTAGATTTCAGATTATTAGGACTGTCAGATACAGTCAACTCAGTTACTATATGGAACTCAGATAGTTTCATCAGATTTAGGACTATCAAACACAGTCACTCATGTTATCAATTATCAGAACTCATTTTCATCCATGTTAGATATCAGTAATTTCATGCAACCAGTATATAGACTCAGTTATCACATTTTCATGATCTTAGTTACTATGTATTCATGTATTCACTCTCACGTTCATATTAGCCAGTTAGTTAGTATTGATCATGCATGTGAACCCTTGCATATAGACTACCTCACACGTATACTCTGTACATTCCTTTATACTAACGTATTTGCTCTATGGTGCTTTCTTTTTATGTTACACTATAGGTTCAGAGACATGACTTTCAGATTAGCAACAGCAGCAGCAGTAGCATTCCAGTGCTCAGTTTTTAGTAGTGAGTCCTCATTCTCTGAGGCGTGATCTTATTTTATCATATCAGTTTAGTTTTTAGTTGACGGAGTTGGTTGGAGACATGTCCTATCAACTCCTTATCTAGAGTATTCAGACAGTTAGAGGCTTTCAAATGATTATAGTATTATCAGATTTAGACTTCAGTTTTGTTTTGGTAATGTGATACCGCTTTAGTCAGACATTATCATTTTTCATTTATGTTCAATATTGAACCTTATATCTTTTTAGTGTATGTTTCTACATTTATATTCATATATTATGCATGTAAAGGTACAAATATCATTCATGGGTTTATTTGTGGTCCTTTGGGATCATGAGCACCATGTAGCATTTCTATTCAGATAATCGGGGGATTACAACTTCTTTTGGGGGTGTTGTTGGTGGAGTTTGTGATATTGGTGGTAGCCATCCTAATTTTGATGCTGATTTTAGTCGTTATGATGAGCAAATTGATGCTCAAGACAAAATAAATATGTTTGAATTCACCCTTACACAGGTCCTTCTCACCCTTACACCGGTAAATTTCAATCTTACAGTGGTGCCTCTCACCCATCTTCACCCTCATGTTCTCATTACAAATGTAAAGTGTGCAAGGACAGACATGATAAACTTTTGAAAAACTAGAGGTTGTCGCTGAAGCTGCCAAGGAATTAAAATCCAAAGGGGGTTTTATACCATCCAAAAAGGTAAGGGAGCCATACACTCATACATGGAGGTTAGGAGGAAGAAAAGGAAAATTAGTCAAATACTCTCCAATCTGAAAACAAACTTACAAATCCTCTCTCTCTAAAATTTTTTAAAGTTCCAGGGACACTGAATAAGGTGGACATATATATGACACTTGGAGATGAAGAGAGGAAGGAACGACGAAAAACCATGTATACCAAGAAGAAGAAACCTGCACAAGAATACATCATGCATATGTTTGATGCCCAAGACTTCAAGAGTATAACAAATATGCGTATGTGCTATGTGGACAAGGTAAGTTTACTTTTCCTAACCTAGGCTTCTAATCTACTTTATGAAGAGAAGCCATACAACAGATGTGTAATCTGTAGCAACAACTGAGCATTCTAGTGCAACTGTTAGTGGTTCTGTTACAACAAATTAAATATTTGTTGCATAAGTTGCATTAGCTGGGTAATTTGTGAATAGGTTCAGAGAATCATCTATAACAGATGGACCATCCGTTGCATCTTTCCATTATATTTTTCTTCATTACAATTACTAACCTATTTAAATATTATCTTCATATATAATAGTATGTTGATAAAATTCTCTACCTTATTAGAGGCAGACAATTAGCGTACACGGATGCTTATGATGTTGCCGATAGGATAATGGACCTCAACTTCTACAATAATTTCAAGAATAGGTACAATAAACTCAGTAATCTAGCATCAACTCACGGTGCACCAAATTTTGATTTGTTAGTTTCTAGGTTCCAATGGGATGAAGATATGATTAACTATGTTAGAGTGAAGAAGCCATATCCATACGGCAAGAGATGTACAAAGACAAAGAAAGTTCTTGTAGTCATGAACGTGGAAGTCAAATATTTTCTCGCTATTGAGATACTTCTTGAGAAGGAAACGATTAAGGTTTATTACTGCAACTTACCTATCTTCGACGATTGTAATTTTTTTACCCATATGCAGTCACTGTTGGAGTTGCTTCGTAGCTTGGTGAGGTAGAGTAAACTGATGGATTATTTGCCAGCAGAAGTGTTGATGAAGAAAGCATGGGATTTTGAAGGTTGAAATAAAATCGATGCTGTGTGCGGGCTGTACATGCTTGCATACATTGAATGTTCGTTGACCAACACAGAAATAGCCAGTCTATGTGATGCTGTTGTGGAAAATATATAAGAGGTATGGGATTATTGGATACCAACTAGATTCTTGGAGCCTGTGTATAAAGAAGAAAATGTACAAAGACAAACACCATAACAATTTTTTATTTCAAGCCACTTCACTTTACATGTAGTGGCAATTTTGTATGTTTGACGAAAGTTGAATTTTTTATAATGCAACAGATTATCTATCTGTTGTAATAGATAGTATAACTGTTGTGATAGATTGATTATCTTTGCAATGGGTTGGTCATCTGTTGCATTAGGCAGATGTTTCTCAGTCTATCTGTCACAACAAATATAAAATCTATTGCAAAATATAGTATATCTGTTGCAACTGATAAGTAATCTATTGGAACAAATCAAAATAGTAGGAAGACCTATTTATAATTTCCAACAAATGACCTACATGTTGCAACATATGTCTAAATATATTTGATAATTTACAACATATATGTCATTTGTTGCAATAGATGTATTATCTGTTGTGATATTTGAATCTAGTATTTCATTTCAATTAATAAGTTCAAAATTAAGGATTAAATTATATCATAGACAACATAAAATAAATTTAAGCCTTAAAAAATTACATGAAATAATTCAACAAATAAATGAAATGTCAAAAAATTATTTGTAACGCCCCAATTTTTGTAAACCGGAATGCTACACAGTGCTAATAACCCCGAAGGACCACAAACTAACCCGTGACTGACATTTGTGCTTGTACACTGCATAATATATGAATATAAATGCAGAAACATGACCTGAAAGGCCATAAGGTTCAATACTAAACATAATTAGAATAATAATAATGTCTGAATAAAGTGGTATCGCAATACCAAAACAAAAATAAAATACTGAAGTTTGAATCTAGTCTGTAATCTAGTTTGAAACCCTCTAACTGTCTGAAGTAGAGAATGGAAGGAACATGTCTCCAACTAAATCCCAACTACTGAAAGACAAACTGAAATACTGAAGTAATAAATTAGTAATCATGTCATCAGAGAATGAGGACTCACTGCTAACTCTGACTGCTAAAATCTGCAATGCTAATGCTTCTCTGGAACTCATGCCTCTGAACCTATGGAGTAAAATAAAAAACCATAGAACGAATACATCAGTACGACTGAATGTACTGAGTATACAAGTGAGGTAGGCTAAATACAAAGGGTTTATATGTATGAACAATGCTGACTGATATAAACATGAGAATAAATAAATACATGCATAAGTAACTATAACTAAACTTGTGGTGATACTGACTACTGAGTCTGAATGCTGACAACATGAGTGTACTGATACTGAGATACTGAATAACTGAGTTCAATGATATTAATATGTAAGTCACTACTAAGTGAGGAACTGATACTGTATTACTGAACAGATAAATAACTATTTCTGACAGTTTGAGTTATGAAGAACTGGTCTGATTGACTATGTTTAATAGTTCTGAAACTGATTACTGATAACGTGAGTTATGATGACTGTTATAACTGATATAACTGTGATGATCGTATAAATGATATAACTAATACTGAGTGACTGTATCTGGCAGTCTAAGTTCTGATGGAACTATCTGAGTTCCATTCTGTATGGGAGTAACTGAATCTGAGATCAGTCCGATCGAGCAGGTGATCTCTGAGTATAATGATAATAAAGATCATTTGACTTAGTTTGAGATCAGTCCTACCTAGTGGGTGATCTCTAAATCTAATGATATTGATACTGATTGACAATAGTTGAGATCAGTCTTATCTAGTGGGTGATCCCAAAGTCTATTGTTAATGATAGGGATTGACTATATTTGATAGTCCTAAACCTGTAACTAAAAATGTAGGATGTATTCATCTAACTGACATGCCCCTTTCTAGCTAGTATGTGGTCCAACCTGTAACCCCAGTTGGAAGGGCGTCAGTACCGCACCACTGGTAAAGACAACTGCTGTAGAGTCAGTCCTAATCTAGCGGGTGACCCCTGGGATCAGTCCTATACATTTAAATATGCTAACGGGTGATCCCTGAGTATGTCAGTCCTATCTAACAGGTGAAATCTCATACCTACGCTGGCTATGTAGTTCTGGAACTTAGGGATTACTTCTATAGATCTCCGTCCTATCTAGCGAGTGAGTCCCCATCCTTAGGCTCACTCAGTGCTGAATCCTACTCCCATCTGAAAGATAGTAAACTGATTAATTGAGTTGAACTGATTAACTGAACTAAAATGATTAGCTGAACTGAACTGATTAGCTAAACTGATACTACTGGTATTATTTAGAGGAACTAAATTGAGTTTACTGAGTTTCGCTGACTGACGGAATATACTGATGTCAGAGGACTGACTGAGAGTACTGTAGTTACTGAGATTTTACTTGGAATATAGAAATCATTGAGATTAATAAACTACTGAGATTTTTCAGATTTCCTGAGTCACATGGTTAACTAAGTTCTATGAATCATAGATTGACTGAGACTATTGTGAAACATGACATGGCTCTAGGCACACAGTTAAATATTCGGGTACAAGTACCCTCAGGACTCGATGGAAGGAAACTGATAAAACATGACTTTGCTCTTCTTGAACACATAACCAATATTCATAATTCAAAATATCATAAGTTGGGGATTTCATACTATATATAGTTCTCAAAGTCTTATACATGGAAGGGAATGGACATAACAATATGCCATAATTCCATCAATCTAGTTTCATGAACATTCCATCAACAATCATGATCCATAACAATATCATAGAAGTCATTATTTTCATAAGGGTGTAGCATGCATTTGTCATTTAGGTCACAATTCAACTATAATATATGACTTCTAGTCTTTTAGGCATTTTATCAAACACCTTACATTCACATTTTGTGGCATAGGTGTATTCATCAATTTAACAATCTTAAGCCACCCAAACTCATGGATTTCAACTAACATGCTCACATATTTCTTGAAAATACATCAAGATACCATATTGAAACTCCAATAACAACCTTCAACATGAACATGATCACACCATAACAAGAAAATCATAATTTATTATTTAAAACTTGATTCTTGGACTCCATGGATGAAAGGAATCCATGGATGAACATTACGCATACCTTAGGGATTGAATCTTGAAAGAAAATTGACCTTTCTTGAATGTTCTTGGATTGGGAATCTTAATTATTGAATATCTGGTGGAGAGTGTGATAAGATCTTGAAGTTAATTAAGAAGAAACCCTAAGTTTGTTCTTGGGAACAAAGAGGGTTAGGAGCTTTTGAAAATAAATACCAATAGCTATATACGAGTTTTTGGTGTTTTATGTCATGGGGTAAGGTTTAGGGTGAGGTAAAAAGACCAAAATACCCCTATGAACTTACTTACTAGTTGCTAAAATTATTAACTAACGACATGGGATGATAAGCCGTCAGGTCTATGATATCCCGTCAGCCCAGGTCGATACCTAGGACCTAAAATTGATGGGATTCTACCTAAGGCTGACGACATTAACTGATAAGTCATTAGAAATATGATAAGCCAATAGAAAGGTCGTCAAAAATATGATAAGCCATCAGACAGGTCATCATAAATGTGATAAGCCGTCAGACAGGTCATCACTTAGTTTCCAGGCTGACAGGTTGGAATAAAATGGGTATTACTTTTTGCTCCGATATCGAATTTGAGTGAAATTGATATCGTTTGAAAGCTAATTCAATTAAATATATTTTGGCGGGTCATGATCTAAAAAATTCATAGTACAAAGAGAGATACGCTCATTTGAATTTGACTATAGTAATATCTTTCCGAAGAATTCAATCAGCAAGGAATGTTTTGATTCATCTGATAGATGGGAGTTATTTGAAGCCTTACTATAAATCTGTATTACTCATAAAAATATAAAATGACCATGATGTACTATGCATGAGATTTAAATATGGTGCTAATAGTGGTTTGGATTTTTTGGGGTATTACATTATTATGGGTAGAAATGATCTACTCTGCAAATAAATCAACAATTTAACCTTTGGTGCCAACAATTCCCAAGGAGAGGTTATTACTTTGATAGAATCAATCTATAAAGATCTACTCAATATGGACAAGTTGTGCTTCATCTGGTGCTATGGAATTTGGCTTTGGTTTTCATGGATCTTTAATGTCTCTTGCGTATGGTTTCTGCGCTTTCGCTTCTCCGTATTTCCATAAAAGAGTAGCATATATTTTGCGGAGTAATCAAGAATCAATTCCATCATTTGGTACTTGTAATCCATTGCTCAAATACTCGGCATAAGCGACGACAAAAATACTGCAATCCCTGCATTTTAAAAAAATGGATAATCTATATCTTGCAATTTATGTAAGAATTGTGAAATTTATTAAATGAAAATAAATCATGATATTTACAGGTTACCAATGGGTTGTTGAGCAATTCCTTCAACATATTCTATATCAAATGGATTATCCATTTTATCCTGATATGCTTCAATTGTCGACCAATCAATATGAACCTTTTGGTCCAAAAATCCACTCATATCAAGGTAAGTGGGCAATATTTTGGCCAAATTTGTATCTTAGACGATGACCTGGAACATCTCCTTTGTGACTTCGAATCATAAAATCGGATGCACCTCTCTTTTAGAATGACAATAGCCAACACCCAATGGAAGTCATTACCATAATTGATTGGGATGTATACTTCATCGACCAAATGCCAATGTAAGCCTTCAGGGGGTTGAAGAGATAGATTTTTTTTGTATTTTTATCAGTTTTGGCCGAATACCATCTCAGAATTCTTGGATAGGAAACTTCTTCCATGTAATCACTTGTTGTCTAAAACAAGGAATGACTTGAAATGCTTAAGCCTATAAAATAACGCCAATAAATTAAAAGCATTATTGAATAAAAAAAATGAATTATGTCATAATTTAAGACATATTGTCCATGAAAGCCCTTGAAAAGACATATAAGTTGATTTTCTTTGGTGTTAACGGAGTAAACAAAAATTTGACAGACATTTTGAAGCTTTCATAACCCCAAGGATAGCTGTTAAATGCCTTAAGATCCTCGAAGATTTTTTATCAAACCAAGTGGTATGTTTTTGTTAATCTCTCTCGCCCAAAGAATATTATATACAAACCAAACCAAGCACAATGATTGCTTGTGCTTCTTTGAAAGTCTTTTACCTTTCAACTCTTCTATAAAATTTATGTTTTTGAAGCTTGGACCAATAAGGAAAACCAAGTCATCACGATCACTCAACTTGCCTTTGCATTTTTGGGTGTGCATGGTACTTTTTTTGTATGAATAGGTATAACTTGAGAAGGAGAAGGAGGATAGTATTTTAATCCAGTAACTTTGGCAAATTCCCTCCAACCAAAACAAACAGACATGCCATAGTAATTTATCCATATCTCATCCATCTAATCTTTATTTTCATACACAAACCATTGCTTGAGAAGATCGTATGCCATTTTCAATTGGAAACGAGCATTTTTGTCCTCCGACAAATCAAGAATGTAATGCCCCGAGTCTGTACCCTGAATGCTACACGATGCTTATGACCCTGAATGACCACAAGCTAACCCATGACTGATACTGCTATGAACACTGAATAAGTATACTGTAATAAATACAGAAAATAGTCTGAAATGCCATAAGGTTCAAAATATCTGAAATACGCATAAATATAACATCTATTAAAGACATCTAAAACTAAATAATGTCTGAACCGGTCTAGTCTCAAAGCCTCTAGTTGAATTGTCTGAAAGTGGCGTTGATGGGACAAGCCCCAAACTAACTCCAAATTATTGAACTACTGATTAACTAAAATATAGAAAAAAAAGTATATCCTCGATAGATGAGGACTCGCTACTAAATCTGCAACTGATGACTAGATCTTTCTAAGAAAAGTCTAGAACCTAAGCGTTCGAACCTATGATATGATACATTATAGCGCAACGAAGGACTATGCAATCAGTACGTGAAATGTACTGGTATGCTAGATGAGGTAAGGCTAAATGCAAGGGTTTATATGCATGAACAGTAAATGGCTGAATGATATAAAGTAATTGAATATAAGAGTACATGGATAACTGATACTATGGAAATCACTGAGTATACAATGTTGTACATATACGTATAGACTATAACTAATTTTTTTTTGAAGCTGAGCGATGAGTTCTGATAGCTGAGTAACTGATATTTGAAGATACTGATAATTGATTGACTGTATCTGACAGTCCTGATTCTGAAAAACTGAATTGAGTTCTAAACTAAGACTGAAACTAAAACTGTGAGAGGTAATCATCTAACCTACATACCCCAAATAAGATAAGATAACTGATTTGGGGTCCAATCTATAACCACAACTAGAAGGGTGTCAGTACCGTGCCATGGGTACTAACAATGGCAGTGAATTGACCCTAACTGCAAGGAAGATACTTTTTCAACCCTTAACTGGCAGGAAAACTCATATGAGATATGTCAACCCTTATCTGGTAGAACGTCATCCCAACCTATACTGGCTATGTAGTTCTTTAACTCAGGAATTGCTACTAAGGTTCAACCCTATACTAACAGAAATGCCCCCATCCCTGGGTTCTCTTGGTGATGAATCCTACTCCCAACTGAAAGACACTGAACTGAGTATACTAAACTGGGCTAGACTGATACTGAGTTTACTGAGTTTTCTTGAGTTTTGTAACTGACTGGATTCTACTGATTAGGACATGACTGATACTACTCTATAACTAACATTGTCTCGAGGTACACAGCTAAAATTGTCGGGTATTAAATACCCCTAGGACTTGATAGCATGAAAAGTAAATCATCACATAATTTTGTAAAGCATAACAATGTACACATGTTCATTTTTCTTCTATAGATACATTTTATCAAACACTTGTAGGGCATAAGCTTATACATATACTAACATGTCATGATTTCATCACTTTATTACATGGACATTCTATCAAACACTTTGGGGGGAGGGGGGCACAATTTCATGCACATAATCATAGTTAACATATAAACATGGCAACTACAATGTCGAAACTTACAATTTCATGAGTTTATCATGCAATTCATATAATTCCCCATAAATACTAATCTAATTTCATGAATCTTATAATAGTCATGGATTAAAAACCCAATTAACATCATAGACACATTAATGGTTTATTGATGTTCGGCGTATTTACACGCCTAAAGCACCTTAATTTACCCATATTTTAGCTAAAGTTTTAAGGACAAATATATAATTCCTGCACTTTTAGTTATTTTTCCTGTAAGTGAGCTAACCAACGTGATTAGCAAGTTTTCAGGTATAAATGATGAAGGTTTCAGCACTTCGTGGACCTTTGGGCAGCAAAGGAAACTTCACGTAAGAAGGAAGGCAGCAAAGGAAACTTCAGTGATGCATGGAAAACCTATCCCGAGCAAAAACAGTATTTCTAAAGACTTGGGGATCAACAGTAACTTAGTAGGACTAGAAAAAGGATGCAGTAACTTAGTAGGAATAGGATATGGATGCTATAAAAACCCTATTCTGCTGAATTTTTCAGCATGCTATTCGATTCTTTCCCTTCTTCATCAATTCATTTTCAGACATTATTACTCTTTCATTCGGCTTTTAGTATTATTCAGTTACAGATTTTGTAAGCTGAGACAGAGAAACACGCTACTACATACTTGGGAATGGCTACAGAGGGGCAAATCATCAATCTCCTTGAACGCCAATCTCATTCCCAACGTGAGGTCATTCTAGTTTTGATATGATGATGATGTTTATTGTGATGTCCGTTGAACTCATGAGTAGCTAAACTTCTCTGTTAGGGTTATGAAAGCCTTTTGATAATACTATCTATTTCTATGAGTTTGTGAATTCTTGATACGTATGCTACTTATATCATTACTCTCTTCATCTTAATTAAATTCTTGTGGTTGCAAACATAAAGAATACGCCAATATAACATTAACTTGTTCGAAAGAAAAGTTATATGTTTGGAAAAGAGAGTGTGACAAGGAAATAGGGCTACCAACCCCTGTTTATAAGTTAGTGTCGTAAATGGATTAACCTCTTGGAGAGTTTGTACCGTTGGTCATACGCTTTAAGCTCGAGAGAATTAAAGTGAAATAATCCTTGATGGTCGAGAGACACTAAGATTTACCATTAGAATACAAACCTCTATAAATGCATGCATATCTGGATTTCGCATGACTCATAGTTAATAGATACGTAGAACTCATAAGGTGGACATAACCCTAACTTATTCTTTTCTGTGATTACATCCTACTACATTAATCGTTTCATTCGTTACTTTGTTTACATTAATTCACGCCATATTTCAAATCCCCCCATTCTGTAGAATTTTCGACCAAAAGTCTATTAATAGTTGCAACACTTAGTGATCGAGTATTCCCTGTAGGATTCGACACCCAACCCAGTTGGGTTCTATATTTGGCAGAATGGAGGCGCAACGTGACATTGAAAGAAGGGCTGCTCAACAGGAGCAGGATAGACTACCTGCGTTGGCTGCCGCCCAAGTGCATCAACAGAATATTGATAACCCTGGGCGAGCAACAAATCCTGATGATGAGGATCAGGGTGATGATGAGTTACTAAGCCCTAGGCGTGATACGGAGGTGGCGACACCGGCGAACAGAAGAGATCGCCAAGCAAGATTTAGGCCTGAACGCCGAGCTATGCAGATCCCTTTTGATGATGATAATGATGACGATCTGGATGGAGCTGGTGCCACAGAGGCTATTATTCCTCCACCCTTGGCACCTGGAGCAAAGTTCAATATAACTAGCACCATGATTCAACTATTGCAGCTCAAGGGATTATTTGGTGGACTTGCAGGTGATGATTCGAATATGCATCTGATCAACTTTATCTCCACATACAAGTCATTCGACAATCCAGGCGTTGGACAGAATGTAATTCGGCTGCACTTATTTCCATTGTCTCTATCTGGGGAGGCAACTCTATGGTTAAACGGGCTAACTCCTGATTCTATTACTAATTGGAGGCAATTGAAAGATGCTTTCCTAGAAAGATTCTTTCTGCCATCCAAGAGAGCACAGTTAAGAGATAAGATCACCAATTTTTGACAGCTTCCAACTGAAGCTCTCCACGAAACATGGTAGAGGTTTAAGAAGAAGCTTATGCGGTTCCCAAATCACCATATCACTAATGTCCACCTGATGGAGATATTATACAGGTCCTTGAATTCGGTGACTAAGCCAGTGGTTGATAATGTTGCAGGAGGGTCATTCATGGACCTCACTTTTGTTCAGGCAAGTGCTATGCTAGATCGTATGACAAATCAAAGTAGAGCTTGGCATACCAGGGATTCTGAGGTAGCAAGCCCTACTATATCTATTGGCATGACTGCAGAACAAAGGTGAAGAGAAGAGGAACGTGACCAGGATATGGCGCACATGAAAACACAGATGGATCTTTTTACCAAGCATTTATTATCAGGGAAGACCGAAAAAGTCAAGGCTGTTGTATCACAGGGATGAGATGAATCCGATTCTAAGGGGGAGGCCAACTACTTGAATAATCAGGGGGTTTCCGAGGCAATGCCCAAGGAAACTAAGGTCGGAACTATTATGATAAATCTGGATACAAGGATCGCGATCAAGGTAGTTGGAAGAATAAGACTAACATGAGTGGTTTGTATGTTCCTCCTAGAAATCGTGAGGCCGCGACATCTGGCTTGGGGAAGATGTCCATGGAAGATATGATGGCTAAGATGGTGAAAAGAGTGGAGGAAACCAACATGGGAGTAACTGAGGTAATAAATGATTTATCCTAAATGAAGCAATTGGTTGACTCGCATTCCACTGCAATAAAACAGATGGAATAACAAGTGAGTCAACTATCGACGGTATTCAATCAATGAAAAGCTGGCACTTTGCCTAGTGACACTGTCCAAAATCCAAGGAATGATGGATCATGCATGGCTATTACTATTAGGAGCGGTAAGGTGTTAGACAATCCGTCTAAAGGCAAGCAGGTGGTTGATGATATAGAGGAGAATGTTATTGATGCAGATTGTGATGATTCTGTAGAAGCTGAAAATCAGAATGAGAGCGTTCATGAGAAAATCATTCCTCTTCCACCACCACCTTTTCCTCAGAGATTGAAGAAAAAGGTTGATGACACTCTTGGAAAGGCTGATAATTGGAAGCAAGATAAAGAGGAAGTGGTGGAGAAAACGATTCCCCTTCCACCACCACCTTTTCCACAGAGACTGAAGAAGAAAGCGGATGATACAAGGTTCAGTAAATTCATGACTATGTTGAAGCAGCTGACTATTAATATTTCTTTGGTGGAGGCGCTAGAACAGATGCCTGGGTAGGCTAAATTCATGAAAGATCTTTTGACGAAGAACCGGGCAGTAAGCTATGAGCTGGCAGATAATGTTCATCATTGCAGTGCAATTGGAACGAGATCTTTAGTACAGAAGAAGGTAGATCCTGGTGCTTTTAATATTCCTTGCATGATTGGATCGTTGGATTTTTCTAAGGCGTTGTGCGATTTGGGAGCTAGCATCAATTTGATGCCTCTATCCATTTACAGAAAGTTGGGGTTGGGTGACCCTACACCAACCAAAATGCAGCTCGTGATGGTTGATAGGTCGGTAAAATGACCTGTGGGTATCTTGAATGATGTGTTGGTGAAGGTTTCCACCTTCATCTTCCCTGCAGACTTTGTTATTTTGGATTGCGAGGTGGATTCTGAAGTTTCCATTATATTGGGATGCCCCTTCCTTGCAACAGGAAGTGTGCTTATTGATTTACGAGCCAATGAGATTTTATTTCAGTTGAATGATGAAGTGGTCCATTTTGATGTATGCAAAGCAATGAAGCAGCCCAGCGATATGAATGTGTTCTCTGTAGATGATGTTTATTATAAGGATGAGAACGAATCATCCTTAGAGAAGCAGCTTACTGTTGAGCCACTATCTGATGTGCTGTTGAATTTTGAGCGTGAAGAGGCTGAAGAACATGCAGAAACCATTTGTGCTCTAACAGGAATAAGGTCGTATTCTCATGCTCCTAAGAAGCTGGACCTTGATCTTAAGAATCGACCTTCACCAACAGCGAAGACTTCCATTGCAGAGTCACCAGTGCTAGAATCGAAAGAATTCCCCAGTCACCTACGGTATGCATTTTTGGGAAGTAGAAATACACTTTCGGTGAGTGTTGAGGCTGATTTAGGTGAACAGCACGTAGAATCTCTCATCTCTGCTCTGAAGAGGTACAAGAGAGCTATGGGTTGGACTATTGATGATATAATTGGTATCCCTCCTGGGATATGTATGCACAAGAGTCATCTCAAAGAAGATTGCATGCCTACAAGTAAGCATCAGCGTCGTCTGAATCCATTCAAAAAATGATCCACCGTCTATCTCGATAAAGTCTAAGTAATCGAGATAGCTATGTCGTGCCGCGACAATAAATCCAGTGCTACATGGGAGGAAAACCATCATTTTTTTTAATTGTTTTGTTTTTCTAGAATTTTGTCGAGCCACGACCAAAACTAAGGCGCTTGTTGGGATGCAACCCATCATTCTAATCGTTTTTCTTGTTTTTGAGTAAGTGTAGGTGCAAGACGTATAAAGGAGGAGATTGGTCTCAAATTTTGATTTGAAAGTGAGCTATGTCAAAGGTGGTAAGTGAGTAATGAAGGAGCAAAAGCTTTTGGTTAGGCATTGCCTATACAAATCTAGGCAATGGACAAGGCAAGGCCTATACAAATCTAGGCAATGGACAAGGCAAGGCCTATGCTATGACCTTTGTTCTCTGAATCTACAATGCCATAGCATAGGCTCCGCCTATTCCCAACAATGCCATAGCATAGGCGCCGCCTATGGTCAACTAGGCAAAGTATTAGGCGCCACTTATACCAAGCATAGGCAAAGCTAAAGGCACTGCCTATGCCATTGCCTTTGCTCTCTGAATCTACAATGCCATAGCATAGGCGCCACCTTTGCCTCCCAAATCTCTCAAAACTTTTATTTTTGCTCATCTAACCTTGCAAGATCATCTTCCGAGTTCAACACCAAGTAAGTTCTTCGTTTATATTCCGAAATTGTTACAATCTTACACTTATAATGGTATTTTAGATCTTAAATAGTGTTGGCGATTAGAATGTTTTGATTTGTATGATACATCTAGTTGAGTGAAAGAATACGGATCGGTGTTATTGACTTAGTTCCGACTTGTATTTGATTGTTATACACTTTCATCTTTTTGTGAAATCAAAATGGTGAAGTTAATTACATACTCTTCAAAGTTGAATGCTTGAATGTTTGAATGACTTATTCATCGAGATAAAGATCAAGATTGAATACAAGTATGAGATGTTGTGATTATTTCTATGCCATAACTTGATACGATCTCTATGAAGTAGTCTTGATCAAAAGGTGCATTAATCCAAACATGAAAGTATAGTTAAGATTACATGAAATAGAGTCAGAAAGGATAGTTAAGATGACATGAAAGTATGACTGTGCTGAACATAGTGTTGGAACATATCACCTAAATGTATGCCGATGAAGTCTGAGTAATCGACATCATTCACTTAATTAGTTTGTGTCAACAAATTAAGTGTGGGGTGGTGCCACTATTGTCTGTTTGTCGATTAAATCTTCTGAGATGAGCTATAATGAATCTATTTTAATCTCAGGTAGAATGGCACAAAAAGGACGACAAGGAGAAGAAAAAGCGTCCACCTCACAAAAAGGTCAGAAAAGGGCGAGAAAAGAGAAAGTTGAGTCCTCCTCTCTGCAAATACCTCGAATGACGATGTGAAGGACAACTCTGGTAATGACGACTCCAATGATGAATCTGATGCAGGGGGTATGACCCCATACATAGAGGAGGAGTCCGACTAATCCAGGTTCTTCTTATTTATTTTACACTGAGGATAGTGTGTCCCGTCTAAGTGTGGGGTGCTGGTATTTGTATGCTATATTTGTTTGCCTACCTACATTTATTTATGTTCATTTTTTTGATTTTTAGTATTAGTTAAATTTTTGAAAAAAATATTTCTTTAAGTTTTTTTAGATTTTGCATGAAGTGCATGAAATTGTTCTGATAGGCGGCATGGTATTATGACAAAGGTTGTGCTAAAATCATTACTATTGAGAGGTTTAGGCTCCAAGTGTGACTCACTGTGTGATATTTGGGTGGTTTAATTCATTCATCTGTTGGTTCAAGAGTCTATACTGCTCCCAATAAAGTTAACCATGTGCCTTGTGTGTGTGAGGTAATAGTATACTCTGTGTTTGTGGCTGATGCTAGAACTTGCCTGGTGTGTATGTAAAGCGAAATAAAGAGTGTGAGTTTAGGAGATGATTTAGGCATTTCTTTGCCAACCTATAATTATTTACCTTCTTTTTACCTACCCAGGTACATCATCCTAGTTAACCCCCTTTGAGCCTTTAGCTATTTTCTTTGATAGCCTCATATGTAAGCCTAATCCAATTTTTTTCAAGACCATAATTTGATCCAAATCCCTAAGTGCTTTAAATTGTAAGTCATGTGACAAAATAAGAGGAAATTGGGTGAGAGTGATGCCTTAGAGTGTATTGGTACTTGAATTTGTTATGAAAAAGAGTGGCTATCATAGAGGTGTGTTATAAAAAAAAGAGAGAAGAAAAGAAAAAGAAATAGAAAAACAAAAAGATAAATTGTGATTATGATTAAATAAAAAGATAGTTATGTTTTAAAGGCAAAATAGGTGAAAAGAGGTGATAGATGAAAGAAAGGTAGCAGGGTTGATTAAAAGAGAGTGTTAATGGCATAATGTGATGTATTAAAGCGCTTAGGAACATAGTCACTATTTCTGGCCAAAATAGTCCTACCCGTCCCTTAGCCTACATTACAACCTGTAAAAGACCCATTTGATCCTAAGCTTAGTATTCTGGTATTAGTAGAGCATTACACTAAGGGCAAGCCTATGGTCATCAGTTGCAACATATGAATTCTTTGTGAGAGTGAGAGAAAGGAGAATCTTATACCCATGTTTCGAAAAATGCAATACTTGTGAGTGATTATGGGTAATATCTTATGTGAGACACATATGGTTGATGAGTTTTGGGTAGTTTTGTATGATTCTTTGTGCCTTAACTTGTGGATACGAATTAACCATCATTACGAGTCTATGTTAGAGGTTGAATTGTTTCTAGAAGTGATCAGAAAACTACTCTTTGTTAATAATTGCCTTGCCTGTCTTGTTGAACATTTGTGCTGTTACTGTGAAACCCTAAGTAGATGTTTATATGGACATGATATTTTGTTTGAGGACGAACAAAGCTTTAAGTGTGGGGTGTTGATGTTAGGCGTATTTACACGCCTAAAGCACCTTAATTTACCCATATTTTAGCTAAAGTTTTAAGGACAAAATATATAATTCCTGCCCTTTGTCCTTTTTCCTGTAAGTGAGCTAACCAACGTGATTAGCAAGTTTTCAGGTATAAATGATGAAGGTTTCAGCACTTTGTGGACCTTTTGGCAGCAAAGGAAACTTCACGTAAGAAGGAAGGCAACTTATGGAAGCTTATGGACTAAAAGTGATGCATGGAAAACCTGTCCCGAGCAAAAACAGTATTTCTAAAGACTTGGTGATCAGCAGTAACTTAGTAGGACTAGGACAAGGATGCAGTAACTTAGTAGGAATAGGATATGGATGCTATAAAAACCCTATTCTGCTGAATTTTTCAGCATGCTATTCGATTCTTTTCCTTTTTCATCAATTCATTTTCAGACATTATTACTCTTTCATTCGAATTTTAGTATTATTCAGTTATAGATTCTGTAAGATGAGACAGAGAAACACGCTACTACATACTTGGGAACGGCTACAGAGGGGAAAATCGTCAATTTCCTTGAACGCCAATCTCATTCCCAACGTGAGGTCATTCTAGTTTTGATATGATGATGATGTTTATTGTGATCTCCGTTGAACTCATGAGTAGCTAAACTTCTCTGTTAAGGTTATGGAAGCCTTTTGATAATACTATCTATTTCTATGAGTTTGTGAATTCTTGATACGTATGCTACTTATATCATTACTCTCTTCATCTTAATTAAATTCTTGTGGTTGCAAACATAAAGAATACGCCAATATAACATTAACTTGTTCGAAAGAAAAGTTATATGTTTGTAAAAGAGAGTGTGATAAGGAAATAGGGCTACGAACCCCTGTTTACAAGTTAGTGTCGTAACTGGATTAACCTCTTGGAGAGTTTGTACCGTTAGTCATACGCTTTAAGCTCGAGAGAGTTAAATTGAAATAATCCTTGATGGTCGAGAGACGCTAGGATTTACCATAAGAATACAAACCTCTATAAGTGCATGCATATCTGGATTCCGTATAACTCATAGTTAATAGATACGTAGAACTCATAAGGTGGACATAACCCTAACTTATTCTTTTCTGTGATTACATCCTACTACATTAATCGTTTCATTCGTTACTTTGTTTACATTAATTCACGCCATAATTCAAATCCCTCCCTTCCGTAGAATTTTTGACCAAAAGTCTACTAATAGTTGCAACACTTAGTGACCGAGTATTCCCTGTGGGATTCGACACCCAACCCAGTTGGGTTCTATATTTGACAGCGACCGCTTACACTCTTATAAGAGCTGTAGTTTAGGTGTTATCATTTATCAACATAATCACATATTCTTCACACATGCTATTCAATTTTATGAAACTTTCTCTTAAATCATGGATTCAAACCCAACTAATATCAAGAACATGAATTCAATCTAATTCAAACAAGGAAATCATAAATATGAGATCTTGTATGTTTAAAAGGGGATTCTTGGACTCTATGGGTGAAAGGAACCCATAGATGAACACCTAACATACCTAAGAGGATTAATCCTTGAAGGTTCTTAGTGTGATTCTTGAGATTGCTCTTGGTCTCTTGAAGTTAAGATTTTGTATTGTAGAGAGAAAGCTCTTGATTTTGGGGAAAAATTGAATAATGAATGACTTAAAACATTTTTAAGGCTTTAATCCCCACTATCACTCCAAGCCACTGGAAAATGATAACTGGGAATGTGGCTGGTGGCGCGACGTAGTGGAATCGAGTTGCAATACTTGATGGGACCTGAAAGCCCGGTGACACACTACTTGCCTGAATGATGGTGTTTAATAACTGGAAATTGACAATTATGAAAATAAGCTATGGTGCGACGCACCGGTATCGCATTACCTCACTGGAAACTGAAAATTGTCATTTTGACATACTCTGCGACACACTACTTGCCTGAATGATGGTGTTTAATGACTAAAACTTAAAATATCCCTAAATTCTTACCCAGTTATTGGATTTAGGCACATTTCATATCATTGGAAAGATAATTCAATTTCCTACGCAATGGCAGGATCTAAACTGAAAGATACTAAGTATTTCAAAAATTTTATATGGGATTACTCATGTACTAAGACTTAAATTAAGCTAGAGAAATATGGTGTGTTACAATATCTCCCTCTTGGGAGCATTCATCCACGAATGAGACTAATTAAGCTGAGAAACAATGATAGAATGAGTTTACACATTGAACATGCACGGCTGAAGCATGACTACATGATTGAAAATACTAACAAGCTGAGTTCTCATACTGGACATACATATCTGATTCATGAAATACATGACTGAAGTTATTATTGAATGCATGATTAAAAATGAAATGGTAACGAATACCAAGATTATAACTGTAACTGAACATGAGAGTTAGTAAATCTAAGAAAGGGTGCTATATTAGGCTGGGAATACTGATGAATCTAAGATCATTTACTGGACATGTATGAACGGGAACATGAGAACATCACTGAGTCTGAAACATGATATATAAACTGAATACCATGAACTAAACTAATTTCTTAAATACATGTCATGGTGTGGGAATGATCATACAACTGAGATTTGGAATGAGAGAGTTAACTTATGAGTACTCGTTACTTCAAACTAGATCTTGTTACATGAAGAGAAAATGGAATATTTAGGACATAAAAGCTTGGGGGTTATCGTACATCTCCCTCTTAGGACATAATGTCCCCCGAAGATTGCCGACTTGGCTGAGATGCTAATGAAAAACTGGGATGATGCACGAGGCACCTACAAACTAAATCGTGACTGAATATCTGAGATCTAAAACTGAGGCATGATATATGAACTGAGCTAAATTTACAACTACCAGGATATTCCATTTCGGGATAGGACGACTATAAAAAGAGATGGTAAACCATCAGAATTTATCCGTCTGACTGCTAAACTGGATTGTTGGCTTTACAAACTAACTCATACTGAAAATGTATACTTAACTGGAGCATTTCTTTGACACTCTTCCTATAAGGTTCTAATGACTTTAGGGGGTAAGGAATCTTGGCATGGTCTAAATAAGAAATCTGAATAAGAAACTACAACATGGCTAAACAAATTTTGTAATATGGGCACTGATAACCCTACCTACTGTGGTCTGAGAAATAGAATATTTACATCACAGATTTATCAAGAGGTCTAAAGTGAAGATATACATGACATAGTCCGAATTTAACTGAATATTAGGAGCATAGCATGAGTTATGAGAATTGAGAATACTGTGAGGTATTACCTGAGTCATGATATGAATGACCTGAGTTGGAGTTTCTGTATGCATGGAATATGATTCATAACAGTGAGTAAGCTGAAACTCTTTATACTAGGAACTAGAAGAGTACATGATTGTCGCTAACATTCATGAATATGAGCTATGATCATAGAGCTGACATGTAAGGCATGAGTACTGACATTACTGACATTACTACTAAAATCTAAAAGCCTGACTTGGTTACTTGTTCCACCATCTCCCCTTAGCTTAAAGCCATTATTATAAAGTTGTGAACAACTTAATCAATAACTCTAAACTAAACTGTCACCACTTTACTCTAGAGTATGGGACAGACACTGAGAAGGGCTCTGCTAATATTTTAGGTCTAACACCAAAGTTGATGGTTATATGGGGGTTATAAAGGAAGGAAAGCCTCGAGATCTAACAATGCATAAACATAAGGATAAAAAACTTACAACGTAACTGTAACTATATTAGGAGAACTTCCCTGATCATGGCAAGACTGTAGTGCATAAAACCTATTCTGGCATTGATCACCAGTGGTACTGAAAGTGGCGCCCTACTGAGTCGGGTGACCGAATAGAACTGGAGGATGACTGTGCTGACTTCATGGACCAGCCTTAGGATATTCTCAAAATTTGTGACCTAACTTGCCACATCTAAAATACACATCACTACTGGCTTTATATACACCTAGGTTATTTTTACCATATTCTACACAAAGTGGATGGGTACGACCATTGCTCACACTACCCTGGGTTTTGGAGTCTAGCACCCCATCCCAATGGTCATTCCTGAACTTTGGTACTGACACACAAACTGAAGATGGAGCTGGAACTAAAGACTTTGGATGAAATTGGGAACGGTTACTACCTTCTGACTTAGGCTGAGCAAAAATAAAGCTACCCATTCTGGCTCTCTTATTCTTTCGCTCCTTCTTCTTAATGTTCTTCTCCTCAATCTATTGAGCATGGACCATAAGCCTAGATATGTCCATCTTCTTAATTAACATCGCAATCCTAAACTTCTTGACCACGCTATCAGATACCCCGGATACAAACTTTCTCATTATGGACCTATTATCTGCTACTACATGGGGATCATACCTAGCTAACTGAGTAAACTTGAGGGAATACTCTTTTACACTCATACTGCCTTGATTGAGATTTATGAACTCTAGAACATTGGCTTCTCTAAGCTCTAAGGGAAATAATCTATCTAGAAAAGCAGTAGCAAACTCTTTCCACTCTATGGGCTCTGCATTTGTACCTCTGTCTACCTTTTACTACTTAAACCATGTATGAGCTATATCTTGTAGCTGATAGGTAGCTACCTCAGCAATTTCACAGAAAGTCACTCCCATGATATCTGTGACTTTATAAACTTGATCAAGAAATTCCTGTGGATCCTCTTCTAACTTAGATCCTGAGAATTGGGGAGGATTTATTCGGGTAAAGCTTGAATTATAGCTGCAACAATATTAGCCACTAAGTTGTCTTGAACATCAGCTAGCCATTTGTTTTGAGCTGCTATAGAATTGGCTAGAATAGTGAATGTAGCTCTGAACTCTACATAAGAGACATGTTCTTCTAGGGGACCTTCCTGAACGGGCTGAGGTGCTGACTGATTCCCGGTCCTTCTTTCGTTTGTCTTTTTGAGAGGCATGTTATGTAAACAAAAGGAAGAAATAAATTAGGCTAAGAGTTTAACTGGAGCTCATGCTCAATTGCATGACATGAATACTGAAAAAAGGGAAACTTTTCCTAAAACATCTCATAGCCTCCTGTCCATAAATGTGGAGCGCTACACACCCATGCACAAGAGTCTACTTGATGCGTCTTTAAGACTTCCTAGGACACTGTTGAACCTTAGGCTCTGATACCAAGTTTATAATACCCCAAGTCTGTACTCTGGATTCTACATGGTGCTTACGACCTCGAAGGATCACAAGCTAACCTATGACTGATATTTGCTGTGAGCGCTGAATAAATATACTATAATAAATGCTGAAAATGGGATGAAATGCCATAAGGTTCAAAAAATCTAAAATACAAATAAATATAACATCTGTTAAAAATATCTGAAACTAAATAATATCTGAACTGGTCTAGTCTGAAATCCTTTAGCTGAACTGTCTGAAAGTCAAGTTGATGGGATAATCCCCAACTAACTCCAAACTACTGAGCTACTGATAAAATAAAATACTAAAATAAAAGTATATCCTCGATAGACGAGGACTCACTACTAAATCTACGGCTGCTAACTCGATCAGCCTAAGCACAGTTGGGAACCTGCGCATCTGAACCTATTATAAGAGACATCATAGTACAAAAAAAGAGTATGCAATCAGCACATAGAATATAATGGTATGCTAGATGAGGTAAGGTTGAATGCAAGGGTTTATATGTATGAACAGTAACTGACTGAATGATATAGACTAACTGAATATAAGAGTACGTGGATAACTGATACTAAAAAAATCACTGAGTATACAATGTTGTACATATATGTATAGACTATAACTAAGATTTTTTGAAGCTAAGTGCTGAGTTCTGATAACTGAGTAACTGATATCTGAAGTAACTAATAACAAATTTACTGGTACTAATTGACTGCATCTGACAGTCCTGATTTTGTAAAACTGAAAATTAAAACTAAAATTATGGGAGGTAATCATCTAATCGACATACCCATGAGAAGATAAGATAACTGAGTTGGGGTCCAATTTGTAAGCCCAATTGTAAGGGTGTCAGTACCGTGCCACGGGTACAAACAATGGTTGTAACTTAACCCTAACTGGTAGAAAGACATTTTTGTCAACCCTTAACTGGCAGGAAAATTCATAAGAGATGTGTCAACCCTTATCTGGCAGAAAGTCATCCCAACCAATGCTTGCTACGTGGTTCTGTAACTCAGGGTTTGTTACTAAGGGTCAAACCCTATACTAACAGGAATGCCCCCATCCTTGGGTACGCTCGGTACTGAATCCTATTCCCAACTGAAAGACACTGAACTGAGTATACTGAATTGGACTAGATTGATACTAAGTTTACTAAGTTTTCCTAAGTTATGTAACTGACTGGATTCTGCTAATTGGGACATGACTGATATTACTCTGTAACTGGCACTGGCTCTAGCTACATAGCTAAATTATTGGGTATTAGATACCCCCAGGACTCGATAGCTTGAGGGGCACAACTTCATGTATAAAATCATGGTTAACATATAATCATAGCAACTGCAATGCCAAAACATACAATTTTATGGGTTTACCATGCAATTCATATAATTCCCCATAAAATACTAATCTAATTTCATGAATCTTATAATAATCATGGATTAAAAATCCAATTAACATCATAGACATATTAATCACTTTGTAAATTCAAGGGTTTATCAAGATAATCACATATTCATAATACATGCTATTCAATTTCATGAAACTTGCTCTTAAATCACGGATTAAAATCCAACTAATATCATGAACATGTATTCAATCTGATTCAAACATGGAAATCATAAATCTGAGATCTTGTGTGTTTAAAAAGAGATTCTTGGACTCCATGGATGAAAGGAACTCATAGATGAACACCTAATATACCTGTGAGGATTAATCCTTGAAGGTTCTTGGTGAGATTATTGAGATTGCTCTTGGTTTCTTAAAGTTAGGATTTTATATTATAGAGAGAAAGCTCTTGATTTTGGGGAAAATTGAATAATGAATGACAAAACGTTTTTAGGCCTTTTATCCCATATATGGACGTAATAAAATTATGGAAAAATACTAATTTAACCCTGGACAAAATTTTAGATTTTTGTCAAAATTTTCTACAATTACCCCCTGGCGCGACGCACCACTATCGTGCCAAGCTACTAATAAATGGCAACTGGAAATGTGGCTGGTGGCGCAACATGGTGGAATCGCGTTGCAATACTGGATGGGACCTAAAAGCTTGGCGCAATGCGGTACAATCGTATTTCCTTACAGGAAATTGACAATTGTGAAAATAAGTTGTGGCGCGATGCACCGGTATTGCGGTACCTTACTGAAAACTGACAATTTCCATTTTGACATACTCCGCGACACGTTACTGGCCTAAATGATGATGTTTAATGACTGAAACTTAAATAGCCATAACTTCTTCCTCAGTTATATGATTTAGGCAAATTTCATATCGTTGGAAAGCTAATTCAATTTCCTACGCAATGGCAGACTCTAAACTGAAAGATAATGAGTATTTCAAAAATTTTATATAGGATCACTCATGTACTAACACTTCAATTAAGCTAGGAAAATATGGGGTATTACAAAGATATTTTCCAAAGCAACTGTCCCTAAAATAAGCTTCCAAATTCTGTTCTCGAAGTATTTTTCTGAAGGAATCAAAAGATTTTCCCATGGATGTCTTAACCACAAAATCGCCAGTTAAATCTGTGGAACCATCACACTGCAATTTCACAGGATAACTATCAATGCTAAAGGTTTTGACCAACCCTTCGGTGGAAGGGCTATTAGAATTTGGATCATTTTTTTTAAAACATTCCTTCTCCCTATGTTCATTATCTTCTGCTTTTGATTGAGATAATGCTTGTAAAGCAAGCTCATAGAGTAATGGATGTAGCCTAGCTTCTTTACTTGTTCCTTTACTTGGACTTGATTCAGTTTCTTTTCTTTCAGGAGCTATATAATCTAAAAATAATAGGAACATAAAATATATTCTACTTGATTAATTCATCGTTAAAAAAGCATAACAGTATACCTGACATATACAATAGTAAAATAAAAGTTCCAACAGATCACACATCTATTGCACCAGGTAGGTAATCTGTTGCAACATATAATTATTCTGTTGCAATAGATGAGTTATTTATTGTAATAATAATAACAAATTACTCATCTATTGAAAGAAATGACTGGTCTGTTGCACCAGGTATATTACCTGTTGCAACATATAAGCAACCTATTGCAATAAATGAGTAATCCGTTAGAAATAATAAAAAAGATCACTCATATATTAAAATAGATCACTCTTTTGTTACACCAGGTAGGTTATCTGTTGCAACATATAACCAACCTATTACAACGGATAAGAAATCCGTTGGAAATAATAAAAATAGATCACTCATATGTTGAAATAGATCACTCATCTGTTGCCAAATAAATTATTTGTTGGAATGTTATCAACTGTCAATATTGTTTAGGTTTCTTCTAAACAGAAGAGTCGTCTGTTGCAACAGTTGAATGATCTGTTAGATTGTTAATCTGTTGAATCAAATTTTCATTGTTGCATCAGATTTTCATCTGTTATATTATATTTTCATATGTTGCATCAGATGGTTCATCTATTGCAGAAAAAAATAGTACCAGAATTTTATTTAATAAAATAATAGCACAATCACCATTTAATATCAAATACACTATTTTTACCAAGAAAAATAACAAATCAACCCAGCAACACCAACACAACACCACACACTAAGAACATCAACGGTGACAAAAAATCACCAACATTATTATTTTGCGTTTGTACAAACACAAATAGCTAAAATTAAACTTCAAAAAACTCAACAGATAGTAACAAATTGAATCAATAGTTCGACAACAAGAACTACAATAACAATAAAAAATTATATTTCACACCGAAAAGAGTAGAGAAGAAATGCCAGAAATTAGGGTTCAGTCCACATTTCAAATTTAAGCAAGAAATATTAAAATTGTTATCCAATACTAGAAGAGAAGTTTGCTCAAGTTCCTCTTTTTATTCATAACTAAATAAATATAATTTTTTACTTGTGAAAGAAGAAATGGGACGACGAAGAACTCAAAGTTGTTGTCACCGGAGAAGACTACTGTCACGTTGATTGACGGTTGAAAGTTGAAAAGAAACTTGCCCAACTATTTTTTGCCGGAGGTTGAAGTCACCGTGGATTGAATGGAGAAATTTTGCAAAACTATTGGTTGGGAGAGAGATAGGAGAGAGACAGTTCATTTGGAGAGGAGAGGGGTGTGAGTTGATTTATATTTTTTGAAAAGATTAGAAAATTTTAAAACTATTTATCAAGTTCACAATTAACTTAATCAAGTTTCCCAATTATGTTTGACTCTTTAAGTTGGTCAATATCACCAATCCTTCATTCAAAACTTAAATGACACCTTTCCTTCAACTTTCTCTAATATCTTCACCATACAAAAAATAAATTATATAACTTTTATCATTTTAAGATATTAGTTGGTGGATGGCATACTCTCACATATGGATCTTTATAATATTAAACTATATTACTTTTCAACATCATAATAAATAACAAAATATCTACTTCCAGCTACTATAGCCAAACATAATGCATAAATTATATGTACAACTCTTATACTTATTGGCTTTTCACGAGATGACCATATGCCACATAATAACATTCATCTAACACAAAATAAAGAAAAATCTAGAGTAAGTTCTTCAAGATCAAGACGTATTGAAATTTAAATCGTGTCTTAAGGCACACAACATAAAAAGAATTACCTCTAAAAAATTAAAATTTCATGTGTGTTGCAAAGAGCGCTAAATTTGATTATCAAAGAATCCAATGAAGCAACAAAACTCCTTCATATAGTTATAAGATGTGTGGTTCAATGTCCTTATGAATTTGTAGTTTGTTTGAGTTGGGACTTCAAAATCATGTGAAGTTGATCCAAGAAAGAAAAATCACCGTAAAATTTAATAATGTGTTTATTTTCATATATTTTAGAACTCTTAACTTCTTGCTATTTATTTTAGAAAATTATAATACAAAATATTTTTGACCATTTTCTATTTGTGGACGTTTGCCTAGGAGGGTTTTTGCATATTTTTTGGGCCAAATTTGATTCTAAAAAATATTTGTTGCCTATTTTATAGGAGCTTTAATTTATTTCAATTTGTTTTAGGAACCATATATTTTAGGAGTCTTAGTATATTTTTACTTTTAACATAATATTTTCTTACCATTTTTTTGACGTTTTTTTCCCCCTATTTTTGGGGTCAAATTTAATTGGGAAAAGGTTTGTTACCGATTTTTTTGGACATAATTTAGGGATTTAAGGAAAACCTTCTCCATTTAAATTTTAATTTTTCTATTTATTTTAGTCAAGATAAATATTTATCGTCATAGAAATAATTATAAAAAGGTAAAAAGATGATTCTGTCTAAAGTAGAGACTTTTAATGATGGATAAAAATACAATATTTTTTGACCAATTTTTATTTGTGGACGTTTGGCTAGAAGGATTTTTGCCTATTTTATTGGGCTAGATTTAGTTGTTAATATATTTGTTGCCTATTTTTTAGCAGTTTAAATTTCTTCCTATTTGTTTTAGGAATCATATATTTTCGAAGTCTTAATATATTTTCAATTTTAAAATAATATTTTCTTACCTTTTTTTTGACATTTTTTGGGCCTATTTTTTTGGGTCAAATTCAGTTGGGAAAAGGTTTGTTACCTATTTTTTGGGCCAAATTTAATTGTTAAAATATTGAAATAGAAATTAAAGATCCTATTTTTTAGGATCTTTAATTTCTTCCTATTTGTTTTAGGAATTATATATTTTAGAAGTCTTAATATATTTTCTCTTTTAAAATAATATTTTCTTACCTTTTTTTGACATTTTTTTGGACATAATTTAGGGATTTAAGGAAAATCTTCTCCATTTAAATTTTAATTTGTCTATTTATTTTAGTCAAGATAAATATTTAATATCATAAAAATAATTATAAAAATATAAAAAGACAATTTTATTTAAAGTAGAGACTTTTGGTGAAGGGCAAAAAGTTCAAACAATATTTCTAAGGTCCTTCAAACTTTTAATATATTATAGATATAGATTATAGATTATAGATTATAGATATAGATACTTTTAAAACAATGAAATAAAAAAATTACAACAAAAAATATATTCTTAAACAAACGTAGAAGGAATTATTTTTGAATGTACAAAAATTTGCACAAGTAAGAAAGAAAGGTGCGGAACTAAAACTTGGTCAAGTTCATATAACACTTTAACTCAATTCAAATAAGAAATGTCGAATTGTTGAATTCATCAATAATATATAAAGGTATAGTGTTAGCCGAACCTTCAATAGACACAAAAGAAGACTACCCCCAACATTCCTCCTTTATGATCCACAAGTTATCTGTCTAATCATCCCATCAATTTGTTGAATTTGTTAAGAATATGCACTAACATATAGTCAATTTTGTTTGCCATTATTGTTGTGTAGGGATCCAATAACTTGCAATATTTTTCAAGTAAAATTATACTACCATGCTAATTTCTAAAATTCTAATACGCATAAAATACATTGAACTGTTGTAAAAAAAAAAAAAATCGATAGACATAATGGTAATAGACTAATTTGAACGAATGCTTGGTATAAAAATCTGATTCTACCTATAGTATATGAATAAAAAATAAAGTAAAAATAGACTCTCTTCGTCCAATTTATGGGGTACATTTTAAATTTTTAAATTCAAACGATCAAACTTTATGTTTGCATAAAAATTTTGTCAAAGTCAATCAAATATTCTATGTACCACTTGTATTAAACAGAAAACACTAGATAGTGACATAACAGAAATTATAATATGATCGCGCTATCAGAAAATATGATTAAACATAATATTTACAACACAATCAAATTATAAAATTGTATTCAAAATACATACATTAGGAACCAAAAATAAATATAAACAAAACCTAGGCAATGTAAGGGACATATATAAATTGTATCATAGAATCCATCACAAATTTGAATATCAGAATTGAGAGTCGGTTGCAACAATAAAGAATCGTAATCATATTAAATAGGAAAGAAAAAGTAAAATAAGTAAAATACCTTAATTGTTTTTTTTAAAAAAATAAAATATAACTAACTAATTCTAGAATACGAAAGAAATTAATAAAGTAAAGACCCCAACCAAAAAAAACTAACTACAATGCTAAAAGAATTTAAGTTTTGTGCACTGACAGTGCACAGAACTTAAACTCATGCTAAAATACGTAAGAAAATAATAAAATAAGTAAAAGACCCCCAACCCCCTAAAAAAAATCTAACTAACTAATGCCTTGTTAAAACAAGTAAGGAAAATTAATTTATCTAAATTGAAGTAAATTACATGAATTTTATACCTAAATTAATTTTATTCCTAATATATCCTATATTTAAAAGGACTCATAAATTAAATTAGTTAACCTAATAAAATTAAATAATAATTTAAAAAAATAGTTAAAAAATAATTTTGTCTATTAAGGAGATTTTTAATGAAGGGTAAAAAGTTCAAATCACTTTTCTACGGGTCTTCACACTTTTAATATATGACAGATATAAATTATTGATATAGATATAGATAGATTATAAATATAGATATAGATTATAGATTAGTTAAATCACAAATTTCATTTTTAATCATTTTTTTAGATTGAAGCTACAAAAGATTAATTTTAAGAAGAGACAATGTTCCTTTATTATAGTTGATTCAGACTTCGTTTTTCTTAAGATTAAATTATATAAATAAATAAAATTGAATTATCACAAAATGTATTTTTTTTTATCAAACACGATATTATTATATAAACAAACCAAGTTTACAGAGAGGTAGTTTGTGGCAGTGCCACTATACAAGCGCCGGCAAATGTAGTAGCATTCCTAAACTTAATATTATACAAAGACCCTCTGTTTATTATATTCCTACTCCTTCTAGTAATTGGCCCCCCAGTTATATCAGCTTGCAAAATATCCTTTATGGATGCTGGGGAATCCCAAAGCAGCAAAGGTCCAGCAGTAGTAGTAGTATGTACATTCATTCTTACCAATGCGTCCGCCAATGTATTTCCTTTTCTGTAAACATGCTTCACCTATGGTTTACCCAGAGCCAGAAGTAGGGACCTATAATCAGATATTAAATATGAGTTAACATTTGATGTTTCTTACAGGAGATTAACTAATTGCAGACAATCCAGATTTATTTCTATCACACCAAAACGGTGCTCCAAAGCTACCATTAGGCCTAAAAGGAGAGCATGAAGTTCAGCCTCCAAAGGGTCTAACGTAGGGACCTGATTAATAAAACCTAGAAGACAAGCTCCATTACAGTTCCTAAAGACTCCAGCTATATGTAACGCCACGAGTCTGCACCCCGGACGTCACACAGTGCTCATAATCCTAAAGGATCACAAGCTAACCCCTGACTAGTACCTACTACAATCACTGAATATTAATAACTCTGTAATAATATAAAAATTAGGCTAATTCTGCCATAAGGTTCGTAACTAAAATCAAACACTGAATACTGATAAATAAATACTGAAAACTATATAACTATCTGAAATAATCTAGTCCGAAGAGCCTCTAACTGAGCTGTCTCAATATAGAGTTAATGGGACAGGCCCCCAACTAACTCCAACTACTGAAGTGCTGATAACTGAAATAATACTCTGTCCTCAAACTATGAGGACTCACCACTAAATATGATGTTGATAATCTAGGATCTAGGTACGGTCAGGAGCCCGTGCGTCTGAACCTATAATATAAGACATCATAGCGTAAAAGAAAGGTAGGCATCAGTACTTTGAATGTACTGGTATGCTAGGTGAGGTAAGGATGAATGCAGGGGTTCATATACATGAATAGTAACTGGCTAAGAATCATGTATATAACTGAGTGCGAGTATATATATATATATCTAAAATTCCTGTAAAATGCTGATTATGCAATGTTATGCACATAACTACATATACTATAACTGAGATCACATTTAATACTAGATAATAAGTTTTGAAAACTGAATGACTGATATCTGAGTTTACTGATACTGTATTACTGTTAACCGAGTGACTGTTTCTAATAGTTCTGATTTTGTAGAACTGAACTGAGTTCTAAACTGAGTTGGGTAACTGTATCTGACAGTCCTGATTTTGATAATGAACTGAGGTTTTATTCTAGGTCTGAAACTGCAACCGTGGGAGTATTCTCTAACCGACATACCCCAATTATGAATTGAGTTGGGGCTCAACCTGTGACCCCAACTGGAAGGGTATTAGCACCTTGCCAAGAGATACTAATCACTACTAAAAAAGATGTAAAAAGAGACTTAAAAAAGAGATCTCACGAGGTCTCTTTCCCTCAAAAAGAGACTTCAAAAGCAACCTCAATTGACGGTCTCTAAAACATAGGTTGCTTTTTTCTAAGAGACCTCATGAGGTCGCTTAAAAGCAACCTCACAAGGTCACTAGGCTATTTCTTGATTTTTACAAAAAGAGACCTCGCGAGATCTCTAAATTATTTTTTATAATTATTATTATTTTATTAAAAAGAGACCTCATGAGGTCTCTATTTGATTTTTTTTATTTTTACTTTTTTAATTAAAAGACACCTCATGGGGTGACTATTATTTCCTATTTTTTTATTCTAAATAATTTATTTAAAACGTAAGCGACCTCTTGCAGTCTCTTATTTGAGCATGTAGAAAATGAAATCATTAAAAAAAGACTTCATTAAGTCTCTTTTGTGCATTTGTGAAAAAAAAAAGTGAAATAGCAACCTCATGAGGTCTCTTTTTGCAAAAAAAAAAATTAGCTTTTACAAATACCTACCATTTTAATTCAATAATATAATATAATCAATTAAATCAAGCTCCAAGAACTCCCACCAATCAATCAAACTACAACAAACATAAGTAAATATAATCTAATAACCACAAAATAAAAATAAAATATAAATTCCTTGAAATTGAAAGAACAAAACATAAAAGTCATAAGTTAACAATACTAGTGTTCATACTTCTACTTTAAAGTTTTAATGCATTCAAAATCACCTAAGAATTCAAATAAACCACCATAAAATATATAGTTAGATTATCTATACAACATTCAACTTTAACAACGCAGTGGTGCATTGTCCACATAGTAATCATCTTCATCACTGCTGGGCTCCTCAGTCACATCTCTGTATTGACCATATACTCCATGTGAAATAGGTAGAGACTATGGGGGTCGAGGAGGGCACACTACATCACCGGGACAAGGGGGAATCCCACCCGAAGCAAGTAATGCATCAAATTAGGCCTTCATTCCTGCATACTGTATATCTCTTTGCCTTTCCCTAGCCTGCGAGGCCTTAGCTTTGCTAGATAGCTCAGCTATTTGCTCTTCAAATCTAAAATCGTCTCCCTTGAATCATCATCCTGGAAACTACCATGGCCTTCTAGTTCCGAATAAAATTCATAAAATGTTTGTTGGGGAAATCCATAAGCATATCCTTACCTACTCGGGCCACTAACCGCATTTAACCATATTCTCTCATTCTGCTCTTGGCTAAGTGGTAGGTCTCTTATCTTCTAGTAGAGTTGGGCGAAAATCCTCTATGTATTGTAGATATCAATTCTGAATTTAATGATAATTATATTAGAATATAAATTTAGAAAATAAAGTAATAATTACTAGAAATAGAGGCTTACATAGGTCAGTTGAGCTTGTGGCTCAACCCATACATCAGGATCTTCAGGAGTTTTCTTCTTCTTTGTGTGCGTAGCCTTGAATGCCTCAGCCTGAGTTATTGGCCTCCCAAATTCCTTTTCCTGCAAATAAAATTAATTTAATGATAAAGACATAAGTACTCAAATTTTGGTACATATTGCATGTTCAGAAGCAAGGTTTAGCATTTTGAAGAAAGTTCCAATGGGTAAAGAATTTGTGTGGCTGTATCAATCACAGAACTTCCCACATCAGATATGAGCTCTAGCATAGCCAGCAGTGATTTCTCAGACTACTTTTGGCATATTGCCGCAATAAAGATGTTACGAGATCAGGCAGCACAACACTTTTACCAAAATAATTGTAAATACAAGATAGAAAATGCATACCCCCTTCATAAGAAACAATTAAATGCAGGATCGAAAAATGCTTAACCTCTTTCCAATTTTCATTGTGATAGAAAGCATTTCAGATTGCTAGATTGGATACATAAGCCCATGAATCAGAGTACAAACATAGGCTAAGATAAAGTCAAAATAAATATCATTTGTTTAGTTAAGTATCGATATTTTATAAGGTTTATCTATTATGTTATTTAGTTTGTCCTACAATAGTACATCAGACAATAACATGAACAAAAACAAACAGAAGAAGGCCAATAAGGAGCAGTAGGTAAGTTTAATGGAAAAAAGGACCTAATAGACCAAACCTAGCACATTAGACCAGACATTGGAAGTAGAAAGAAAAACCAATTCTATTATAGAAATGAAAAATATAAGTTACTCCATATTGGAAACTGGATAGCGATAACAATTCCACTGGTACGCTGATGTTGTGTCATGTTAATAACATTCAACAACATGGGAGATTTTACATAACATTGATCTTATGCCTAAAATCCTAAAATTAAGGCATTGACACAATAGAAGGTTTGAGATAACTGCCTATTAGATACATAGAAGGATGTCCAGTCCACACCGCAAGGCGAATAAGCAATGGAAAGAGTTCCTCATCGAAATATTATATGAAGAATTGGTGATTCATAAGAAAGGGTTGAACCAACTAGACTAGGAAGGAATTGTTCACAAATTATATTAGAATTAATTTTAAGATTTAACTTATTCTATGTTTGATTGAGATAAAATTCATGGAATAATTTATCCCGAAATTGTAGTGCTATTTTTATCCTTTCTTAAGGATGGAATAACTAATTCTGAAATAAATTATTTTCCGACCAAACAACCCCTTAAAAGTATATAGATAGATAACTTCCCTTAATTCAGAACGTGTCCATAACTTACATTGCAAGGCCTATTGCTGTGTTTTTCTGTACTGTAACCTATCACTGCCTATGGTCGACTCAGTCCTTCCAATTCAATGCTTCCAGCAAATATTCCAGTACTCCTCCTCCTCTTCAGACATCACCGGTCTAAGTCCCAGTCTCACGAGAAGAAGCTGTACATTTCCACATAACACATTCGAATACAATCACCAAATCATACACTAAAATTTCAGTGTCTTACTGACGAAAGTACTGTAGCAATGGCCTATGCATTTCCATTTTTAATTTTTGCCTCAAGCTCATACTAATATAACTCGGACAAAAATAGAAATGAAACACTCAGAAGAGTACAATTGCATTGCACAAACACAAATTAAAAATATTATAGGTGTAAGCCGTTACCTACATTGCATCAGTATAGAACGAAAGATGTAAAGATGGAGTGAATCAATATCAAACTCAAAGAAGAAGATGAGCTCTTATTAAGACAATTGGTTTCTCCAAAGCATTCTTCGCGAATAACTTATATATGCAACTAAATTAAATTAACACAGAGAGACCTCGTCTTTGTTGGCTGTACATATCCTAACTCCGGCCCTCAAGGAAACCAAGATCATAAAGCCACAAGTAAGAAAACGAAAAAGAGAGAACTACTTAATTAATAAGCCATAACAGTTAAATATACTTGAAAATACTACTAGTGCTGAAGTTTGGCACATAAAAACTCCTCCAAGTTCAGCAACTTAAGAAGAGTTTGGAGCTGGTTATTTGGTTAAGAGAATGAAAAGTAAGAGAATTGAAGAATCTAATTTTCACTCACATTTCATTTTACTATGAAATTTGTCTATTTACAATTTAAAGGAATTATGTAGATGCTACTAATATAATCTATCATGATGGAAAGTAGAATTCCTGCTATATTAGGAACGTTTACTCACTTTTATGGTAACCATTGAAGAACTTCAACTACTTTAGAACTCACGGTTAAAGCCAGGAAATAGATGTGCTCTAATGATACAACATTCTAACTCTATTCAACTATCTAACAGAAAGTTCTCCTAAAAAAGCAATTCAAAACCTATTAACCAAAAGAACTAACTGATATCATTTCTTGTCATTAACCTCATATGTGTTTTCTCCGCAAGCTTAATCAGGATAATATACATGTACCAATAGACCATAGAATATTCACCAAGACTCTGAGCTTAATCAGGATAATAATCGGTTGTCCAAGGATAAGGTATCACTAATTAGTCACAATTCAATAAAAAATGCCAAATCACATTAATGACCTACCAGTTTTCTCCTTACATTTCCCTGACTCTGAGCTCCACTCGTATGTAAACAACCACCCTTAAGAGATGCTCTAGCTTTTTTGCCAATCTCGCGCATCTGCTTAACCTCGAATCTATCTCCCAATGGACAACTAACTTTTGCCAATTTTCAGGTAGAATCCACCTGGGCCTCTTCTTTTTTTTCATGATCTTTTGATAGCAAACTATTAAGTATGCGCCCAACTTTTAACTTAAAGTTTGCTTTAATCTGGGCTTCATGTTCTGGACGCCAATAACACTTTCTCTGCAATGACAAGATAAACTAAGATAAATTAATTTACTAATGAAATACTTTCTCTGTAATAACAAAATAAACTGAAATAAATTACCCCTACCTCAGTGACATAGAGATATTGTTCCCAATAGACCCTCAGATTAAATAAAGCAAGTATAAATTGATTCAAACTTATGAAAAACAAAACATATGAGATTTAAGTTATCAGACTTAACAAAGCTAACAAATAATCCCAAACCGACATGAATCAGAAGTTCAATTGCATTAGCATTTGCAATTACACACTTGTTATTGTCATTAATGGACAAGTAGAGAAGTGCAGTAATAGCATCCTTCCTATATTTTCACATCTTTTGAATAAAGTAGGTTAACCAACAAGCTAATAGCACCACATTTTGCAGTCACCATACAGTTATCCATATTATTCTTGGAAAGTAACAAGAGTTCAGCTGTAGTAGTTCTCTGTATATCAATGAAAGTGTGTTTCAAGTCCTTAACCAACCTTTTAACTTGATCCTTAAGTTCTTAGAGATCAACCTTTTTTTTAACCGTATGGGAAGAAATTATTCTTGGAAACCTATCAGATGGTCTACACCAAATCGATTGATTACGAGGTCTTATCTTTAGTGTTAATGGAAATTCTGACTCCCTTCTAAGGATAGATGCGGCAGGCTTGGAATCCCCTACAACATCCCCTGAAGCAACAACCGCAGATTCTGACTGTGAGGATAACTTATTTCCATCAACAGGAATTACAGGGGAAAGGTTTGAATTAGCAAGGGTTCTTGAATTAACTGTCACATAATCAGATTTCTAGTGGTCAAATTGCCAAGAACATTGGACGGAAAGGAGTAATATCATGGCATCAATAGGCCTCTATATTTTTTTATCATCTTCCCTATAGAGAACCAATGGATACTCAAGCTTTTTCATCCTTGATCTATGTACATGATGATCCCAACTTCGTAAATATTGTGCAAAACACAATGCGTCCAGTTAATACCATTACTTTTTGGGAGGGAAAAAACTGTTACACATTAATAATTAAGCGCTTTAAGAACTCAAGCCACATCACATTTATTCATCCATATAGGAAGGAATAAAACCATAATCCACAACCTTCAATATGTATATTGATTTATAGTTTCTTAATATATTACCACTAAAAAGGTAAGCTGCTTCTTATTTAAGAAACCCACCAGGTCTGAGTTGAACCACTTGATTAGAACAGTAGCAGAACACTTAGGTCCGAGTTGGTAGTCTTGAGTTCAAAATTACTCCAAGTTTATTAGGAACTTATCTTTGACGTGGTGAAACATATAATCTCTGTTTTGAACCATTTGCATGGAGTACTCCCAACTAAAACCAAACTGTCTAAACAATTGACGGAGACAAAAAAAATTACTGAAGCAAGCAAAAGGGGTATTATTGCAAGAAGGAAAAGGGGTATAAAAGATACAAAAAGTCTTTAAGGGAATTAAATGCCAGAATATGTTAACAAAAGAATCAATGTATCCTTTAAGTGTAACCCAAAATTCAATACTATTTCGGATCAAGAAGTGAAGAATACTAGAAAGATTAGACAAGTCAAAAAGGTCTTTATTGTCCCTAATATTCAGAACCTGATCAACTCTTGATCCAACTAATGTGGAACTCATATTGCCTTCTGGTTTGGGCAATGATAAAGGATGTAGATGTATATCCACCAGTGTGTTCCAAGTATTATCTAAGCAAAACTTTCCTAGCATATTCTTTGTTATATCTCATCTTAACAGAAATACCTTCAGTATAAGAACTTAAAGAACCACTTTTGTTAGTTTGTTAGTTTATAATCAATACTTTGATCTTTTACCTTTGGAAAATTTTTTGGCTACTATTAAACTCCTACCCTATCTACTTTTTGACAAGAATGGGGATTTTTAAGAACATCAATTGAACTGCACTCAAAACAATTTGGAAAAAACACCCAACAAACAGCAACATATTGATTACTATTGCCTAATGGGGATAAAACCTGAGCTTGTAATTGTTGAGGGAAGGTGATATCGATCATAGATCATTATAACTGATACATTGTTAGATGATTAAATCTGGAAATTTAGTACCACATTGTTGAAGATGGGAAACAATGATTCAAGAAGAAATTTTCTCTTATATTTCTGCTTAAAATAAAGAGCAGTGATTATTTTGATAGAGAAATGGTCTAGCAATAAGTATGTGCTGGTAAAACTTGTATTCACTTAGTTTCTCTGATTGTCTTTTATTATATTTTGATTCACCTCATCATGCAACTACTATATCACATGAACTTTTTTGATAAATCAGTAAGGAAAAGAAGAGCATGGAACTGAATATACCCTAAATTCCAATAGAATCTGGTTCCTGAGATTGTCTGACATCTTTCCCCAACTCATGACAGCACCTCTATAAAGATCTTGAATGATTTGAGAAAGGATCCTTACGGCAGCATCTAGATTAAAACTGTATTCCAAAATTTAAATATTTATAGGTTAAAGCTAAAACAATTATGAGATATTCATAAACTAAATACATTTTGTATAAACCATACCCATAGCCATCAGGCTCTATGATGAGTCTGTTATGCATGTCCCTCATGCCATCTTATGGATGAACCTGACATGCGTAATAGACTGGTTTATGGTAGGATTTTCAGGTTCAGAGATATTGCCTCGGAGTGGAAGACTTGATATCCCAATCTGATGAAGGTTGTAAGTTACTGGGGTTAAGAGTAACTGTATGCGAGGAACTAGATGTTTGTTGATACATCATGCGAGGCAATTGACTGTATGCATGTGACGTAACATGACCTGAAGTGGGCCTCATCATATGCATATGTGGGGGTTGTTGAGTATATGCTAGTGGTGCACCTCGTGATGGATGAGATAGTGTGGTGTCTGATCTTATATGTATACTTGTCGATCGCCTATTAATCATACTAGCCTTCTTTAATTTCTTTTTGGGAGCATTAGTAGTACCCTTATCCGTATTTCCGCCTGCCATCTACATAAATTTTCATATAATATCTTAAAGTATAGTTTAGAGACACCATAAATGTACATATTTTGATCATATAACTGTATACGAGGAAAACAAAACCTATGACATACGTATGGTTAAACACAGGTAACATCAATGAAAGAAATTAACAAACCTGAACAACTACCAATGCGCTGTCAGACGTAGAGACACCAATATATTTTGAGAAACATACCAATCAGAGATTAAAGCAGCAAGCACTTCAAGACACCAAACAAAACGTTTAAATAAGAATAACATTAAATCAAACCAACAATTCTCAGATAAAAATAGAAATAAAGTTAACAAAAACTATATTGATCAAATTAGGGAAAAAAGAATAAACTAAACCAAACAAACAAAAAATGCAGATGTGTTATTTCAAATTATTATTCCTCCTCATCGTCATCCTCCTCTTCTGACCCTCCTTCTTCTTCTGACCATTCTTTCTCTTCTGACCATTCTTCCTCTTCTGACCCTCTTTTCTTTTCTAACCAATTTTCGTCATCTACTATTACATTTTCATCATTTGATTCATCCACCTCTTTATTTTCTTCCAATTCTACTTCATTATATCAACCTCTTCCAATATGTGTTCAGGATGCTCTAAATTATCTTCTAAGTCAACATCAATAGGTTGGTGAACACATGATATGTCATCATCCTGGTATGCAACATCTAATACATTTTCAACTTTCACTCGACCCACAGGCTTGGTTTTGATTACCGCCCACCAATTCGATTTATCTGGACGCAGAGGATAAGTAGTATAATACACTTGCTTAGCATTATAAGCAATGATGAAAGGATTGTACGCCCTATACTCCCTTGTGTGCCTTACTTCGATGATATTATATTGTTTGATTTCCCTCGTTCCTCTATTTAGGGTATGGTCGAGCCATTTGCATCTGAACAATAAAATTCTATTTTTTGGACAACCAGAATACTCCATTTCTAAAATCTCCTTAAGTAACCCATAATAATCAACACTATTTTGATCTTCATCATCACCTTTTACCCAAACTCTTCTATTATTAGTTTCTTTATATTTGGAGCATTCTTCGGTGTTGAATTTAAAACCATTCACTGTATACTTTTCCATAGAATAGGTCTTAATAGGTCCCCAAGTAAATCCTTCAAAAATTGGTCAAATTGACCATTTCTTGTATCATAAACCTAAAAATAGTTGATAGTAGAAAATTAGCATTAATCAAACGTGGACTTTCTAATAATTATATCATTATGAAAAAATTGCAACACTCACATAATCTTTAAACCATGTTGTAAAATAGTCAAACACTTTATCATTGCCATACAACTGCACAAAGTAGCTGTCAAAGAGGATGAAAATTAAGTCCGTTGCTTTGTCTTGTAATTGCATATGTAATGCAAAATAATAACAACTTACTTAAGAAATGGTTTAACTTGAGGGAACTTCAACAAGACATGTATTGATGCAGACTTAAACTCTAATGAACTAAGATGCCTCTTTGTATGCTTTTTTGAACCTTCGCCAGGTTGATTGAAGATTGATAACGGCTCTCTAGCAACCTCACCACCATCGTCATGATGATTAGGCCTATTTCGTGAACATGGAACATCACTTCCAAAGTAATACGAATAGAAATCGATCGTTTCCTTAGCAAGATAGGCTTTACACATTGAGCCTTCAATTCTATGTTGTTGCTTGATACTCCAATTATTCTTGACAATAGTTCTATATAATATTATATTATGAAATTTAAAAAAAAACATCAATGGAGAGGAATATAATAAGATTTACAATAGTTACCTCTCAAATGGATATATCTATCGATATTAAACCGGACCTCCAAGACGAGCTTCATGAATAAGATGCACAGGAAGATGTTCTATTACATCCCAAAATCCAGGTGGAAGAATCTTCTCTAGCTTATTCATAATTCTAAGAATATTTCGTTCCATCCAAAC
Source organism: Capsicum baccatum var. pendulum (assembly GCA_030864225.1). NCBI lineage: Eukaryota > Viridiplantae > Streptophyta > Magnoliopsida > Solanales > Solanaceae > Capsicum > Capsicum baccatum. The sequence goes on along the minus strand of CM061556.1, from coordinate 234,843,674 downwards.
TAAGTTCTCTTCCATCAATGTGCTGGAACACGTCTTTGAAAAACAAACTAATTTCAATCATGGGTTTCCAGATTATTTCAGGCAAGCTACTAAATGCTATGGGGAGTAATGTTTCCATGAAAACATGACAATCATGACTTTTCATGCCAAATAACTGTCCGTGCTCCATATCAACACACTTCCCCAAATTTGAAGCATGACCAGCAGGCATTTTCAACTGCTCAACCCATTCACATATCTTACGTTTTTGCTCCATTGTGAATGAATAGCTAGCCTTAGGTTGAAGACCTTTTTATTTGATTTCTCCTACAACTATAACTCTTTTTGCCTACAATATTCTGGTAAGTCCATTCTAGCTTTAACATTGTCTTTTGTCTTGCCATTGACATTCATTACTGTGTTAATAAATTATCAAAGTAATTTTTTTTAGTATGCATGGGATCAAGATTCTGTCGAAGAAGATGATCCTTCCAATATAATAATTCCCAAAATATTCTCTGTTTTGTCCAATTATGTGCAACACGATACCTATCAAATTTGAATGGTTGTTCTTTTGTAACCTTTGGATCGTGTTGAACCCTCTTCCAAACTTGTTCTCCCGTATAGATTGGAGGTGGACAGTCTCGATCAACCGTATTCTTTCTAAATGCATTTTTCATATTCCTAAACTCATGATCCATGGGTAAAAATCGACGGTGACAATCAAACCAACAATTTTTTCGGCCATATTTAAAAGTGAATGATTTAGTATTTTCCATACAGTAAGGACAGGCTAGCATGCCAGCTGTCATCCACCCGAACAACATTCCATAAGCAGGAAAATCACTAATAGTCCACATTAAGACAGCCCACAAATTAAAATTTTGCTTAAGCGACAAATCAAATATTTCAACCCTTTCAATCCACAATTGATTTAACTCATCAATCAAAGGTTGCAGGTATACATCGATCATGATTTGTGGATTACGTGGTCCAGGAATAATACAATTGTGAAATATATAAGGACTGGTCATGCATACCTCAGATGGAAGATTATATGGTGTCAAATATACAGGTTAACAAGAATATGGTGCAACAGAAACAGAGTATGGAGTGAATCCATCTGAAAATAAACCCAACCTAATGTTCTGTGGTTCGGCTGAAAACTCTGGATATTTTCTATCAAAATGCTTCCAGTCCTCTCCATCAGATGGATGACACATAACACCAGACGGTCTTATATTTTCACGATGCCATCTCATGTGAGGATCTGACCTATTTGATGCATATAACGTTTTTAGCCTTGGTATAAGAGGTAAGTAATGCATTGCATTCACAACAACTTTCTTCATGCTGGGAGCTTGTTTAAAACGAGCTCTTTGGCAAATCTTACAAGATTCTAGATCAATGTCATCCTTGTAGTATAACATGCAGCCGTTTTCACAACAATCGATTCTCATCGACGACAATCCTAACTTTGACACCAACCTCTTTACCTTGTAGAAATTATCAGGTACCTCTGGATTCGGGTCAACTAATTCATGCATAAGGTTAATCACAGCGTCCATCGCCCTCTGAGGAACATTCCAATCTGATTTGATACTTAATAGCCTAACAACAATAGACAATTGAGAGTATGGACTCCCCTCGTAAAAAGGCCGACTAAAAGCTTCCAACTGTTCAAATAAATGTTTAGATTCATCATTGGGAGCTTCTTCAACATGATCACCAGATTCAAAATTATAATGCATCCCATACGCATCTCGAATCATGTCGTGCACTCTATAATTTTGGACATTAGGTTCCACTGCCCCACAACTTCCACCAGCAACATAGTTTTGAGATCTGACAAAACTATTATCAACTTTTCCATGACTAGTCCACACTGTATAATCTTCTTTAAACCCATTTCAATAAAGATGAAGCTTAACAATATCAGTTTTTTCATAATTCCTGCATTTACATTTACTACAAGGACACTTAACCAAGCCATCGAGTTGAAAAGGTTCCAGTGGCATTGCATACTCCATAAAACCACCGAACTGGCTAGAAATTCAGGCATCAACCCCATACGACCAACATTAGTCATATTATACATCCAACTACGATCCATCTACGCAAAATCACATAATTAAAATTGTTAAACTCTAAATTAAGAAAGAAAACTTTATAACAAATCAAGAATTTGTATAAGTAAATGTAACGAGATCATTAAAAGCAAAAACTTATTGTATTTTGCAATGTAAGATTTATAAGGAAAAAAAACACAAGACTAAATAAACACAAAAAACAAATACCACAAATAAATGTTATTGATAGATAATATCATAATACATATAACTATATATAGTTATTAAAATAAGACAATGAATAAAGTAATAAAACTACTTCTCTTATTTATGATCAAACATAACACCAAATTCAACTTACTCTCCGATCAAACATAACACCAAATTCAACTTAATTACTCTCCGATCGTAATTCTAACTTTCAAAAGTTATTATATTTTCATAGCCAAACAAAATTTGGTACTATGGGGAGATGTGTCTGGTGACAGGGGGAAAGAAGCTCTAGGAGGTTTAATTTCAGAACAGGGGGCAATGTTGCAAGGATCACAGTGAGCCTAGGTCAGCCCATATATTGAACCCTCAAAATCTCCAATCATAGTTTTTCTTTCAGTATAGGTTAAATAAAAAATGTACTAAACCTACAGATATCTAATTCAGTAAGCAGCATTGAGAATTATATCTCCATGCTTCAAATTCAAATCATTATAGCAGTAATTAGTTGTTACCGAGAAAAGCACAACAATGGCATTTATAAATGCAGCATGAAGAAAAGGTAAGATTTACGTTGCTCTTTCCTTTATTCCTATTAAAGGATGGACAGGCCAGAACTTTGTCACCCCCTCTTACATATATAGGGGGTTGGGCTGGTCCAGGCCCACCCACTAGGCTTTTGTAGTGGGTTGACCGACCCATTTAACATGTATGTTTAAGAGAAAGAGGAAGAGGAAGAGGAATACTGAGAAATTAAGTTTGTGAGAGGAATTGGAGAAGCAGGTAACGGGTCAGGGGCATGGCAATAGTGACAATACATAAATAAATCATATAGTAGTATGTAGTATACAAAAATCGTATATTAGCACCAACTATTTGTACTTACGAAGTTAGAAATCAAGTGTACACCTTACTTTGATTCGTGCACAATCAAATAGAGCAATAGAATCCCAGTTCCCACCTTCCAAAAAGTAAAAGAAAAGAGCAAAACTGTAAACTAGTGTGCTCTTCCCCAAAAATTAAAGGAAAAATATAGCCTACCTACTAGCTATACATAAGAAATTAAATATAGTAAGTAATGATATCTCCATAGTCATAAGCTATCCTTGTCTATAGGAATTTCAAGTATTATTATCATCAGCACAGATAGTTGAAGGGAATTAAGGGAAATCTAATTTAGTACTAGTACTAGTACTAGTAAAATTATGGAGTTACACAAGTAGTAATAAAAATAATAAAGGAAAAGGTAGGGAAGAGATGATAATAGGAAGCACGAAATCTTCAAAAATGTTGTCGGATCCTTCAAAAGTAGTGCAATTTTATAGGCTCCAACACAGGTGCCGCAACATTTTAAAGAGTCCGAGCAACTTAGATTACAGCAACCAAATTACTACTACAATAACATATCCAGTGAGATCCCTTAAGTGGGTTCTGGGGAGGATGGAGTATGCACAGACCATACCTCTATCTTGTGTGAGGTAGAGAGATTGGCTTCGATAGATCTTCGGGTCAAGAAACTGTTATCATAAGCAGGTTTTTAACAAATAAAAGAGTAAAAGCTATAGTAGAAATACTGCATAAAGAATACTGACAACAAAATTAGTAAAGATATCCCAAGTATACGAAACAATAGTAATAATAAGGTCATGTCATAGGTGAGCTCAAGATGTGTCATGCCATGTCTAATCACCTCTCCCTAATTCTTCCTCGGTCTACTTCTACCTCACCTAATACCAATCATTGCCAACCTTTCACACCTCATCACTAGGGCATATGTGCTTCTCCTCTTTATATGCCCAAACCATCTTAGTCTCACTTCCCGTATCTTGTCCACCACTAGGTCACTCCTACCTTGCCTTGTAACTTCGCTCTTTATCCAATCCCTCCTAGTATGCCCGCATATCCATCTAAGCATCCTCATCTTAGCAACCAAATTACACAGTTTTCTGAATTTTAAAACATGTCCTCAACCGAGGTTCCTTGCCTATTATCCATTCATAATATTAACCTATTATACTAAACTAAATGTAGTTTATCAACTTTAGCAGAACTTTATCTTTGAAAATTTTATTTAAATTCATTTATCTTTGATATGATATTGTTCACTATTTATCATCTTGAGCTGAGTTCTATCCGAAACAGCCTCTCTACTTCTTCGAAGGTGCGTTATGGACTGCGTACATTCTACCCTCCCCAAACCTCTTAGTGGAAATACACTGGGATTGTTGTTTTTGTTGAACTTGCATAAACCCTCAACTATTCGATCAAAAAGCATAAATCTGAAGCAGAGTTCTAAAATAAAATCAAGAAAGACGGAAAACATAGAAACACAGTTCAAGACAACAAAATCCCCAATTATTCATAACAATCTCCACATTTTGGGTAAATTAAAAGAGACCCATATATTTTCATTTTGCGAGAGATTCTCTCCATACATAAAAAAATAAGTACAGGGAGAGAGGATCTCCTTGGAGGATGCCTCTAATAGGCATGATATAAAATATTGTTGAGCCATTGATAAGGAGTGAAACAGAGGTAGTGGAAATGCAGGACATGATAAGTTTTACAAGGTTTTGAAAGAATCTGAAGTAAAGGAGGGTGTTATGAATAAAAGACCATTTTAATTGGTCCAAAGATTTTTTAAGGTTAATTTTTTCCAACATGTATTCTTTCATATATTTGGTATTCTAGTGATGGTGCAGGATATCTTGCACAAGCCCCCAATGTTTTTAGAAAAAGAAAGGATGGAAGCCATATGGACCTAGGGACTTGTAGGGCTTAAAAGAGAAGACCGAGTCAACAATTTGCTTATAGGATATAGGAATTTCTAGATGATCCACATCCTCCACAGAGATAAAGTGGTTGGAAGCTTGATAAAAGTTCTTATTAGAGCAACTAAGGTCTGTAAGTACAAATTTGAGAAGAAAAAGGTGATATGATTCTCCACGTCATGCCTATCCACAATCTTATTTCCTACTATGTCTCGAAGGGCGAAGATTTTATTCTTGCGCCTTCTATGAACCATGGACATATGATAGAATTTAGTATTTGCGTCACCCTTACTGAGCCAGTGGATGCGGGATTTTAGTTTCCAAAATTCATGTTCTGCATAAAGTAACCCAGTTAGTTCTTGATTGAGAGAAATTTCTAGTTTTTGAAGGAAACTACTAGTTGGGTAATGAGGGGGATTTTTGGATTCCGCCTAATCGCGTGAGGATACATCTTTTTTATCGAATATATTTCCAAAAGCCTCTTTGTTCCAAATGGTTACTTGACTCTGAAAATAGGCTATGGACGGTAGTAGAACATTATTCATTCTCAGCCAAGAATTTTTAATAACCGAAGGAAATTGAGGAAGGGTTGTCCGGATGGTTTCTATTCTGAAAGGCTTATGTGATAGAACAACAGGAGTAGTTAGTTGTAGAAGTAAGAGACAATGATTAGAATGAGTGCGAGGAAAGTGCCTAACAAGTGATTTAGGGAATAGATGGAGCCAATCAGTATTGGCTATACATCTATCAAGGCATTCCAAAATAAGAGTATTATTTTTATGAAAATATGACCAAGTGTATTTACTGTCAGAAAATCCTAAGTCAATCATATGACAGTAATCTAAGTACTGAGAAAATTCTTCAACTCTTGAACTTCTTATCGGTAATCCCCTAAATTTTTCGATGGAATTTCATATTTCATTAAAATATCCACCCATTAGCCAAGGACCCTTAAAGGAGTCGGAAACCCACTTAAGATTCTCCCAAAGACTCATTCTGTCATCTAAATTATTATAAGCATAAATATCAGAAGAAATCATTTATTTGGGGAGGGGAGTACCTGAACAATACAGTGAATTTCTTGATGAATCATAGCGATATTCGTAACATTCAAAAGGTTCGCTTTCCAAAGGATAGCTATTCCCCCTGCTTGTCCTGAAGTCGGGCATCAGCAATATTTGAGAAGTAAAACTCATTGGGCATAGACTGATGGTTCATCCTATGGGTTTCTAAGAGGACTACAAGCGAAGGCTTGTGCAAGTCAAGAAGCTCCTTGAAGTGAAGTTTAGGGAAGAAGATCCCCTACAGTTCCAAATCGAAAAATTCATCGGCCGACTAAAATTTAGAGGCCTTCGGGGGAAGAAGTCTAGAAAGTCATTGTTCCTCAGAAAGAGACTCATAATTAGGGAATTCTTCCCCACAACGGGGTTGAGGGTTGGACTCACATGAATGGAACACTTGAACATATTTTGAGGCTAGTTTACGTTTATTTCTTTTTCAGATAGTTCTTTGAGGAGGAATACCTGTACTTGACCCAAGAAGGTAGATGTTTCCCCCACCCCTTCTTCTGTATTTGATGTTGTCGGAGGTGGAAGAGAGCTCAGTAGAATAGGATGAACTTGTGACTTAGACTTCATTGCTACTACCATCACATGGGGTTGAATCCATGGGGTTGATTCCTCCCCTTGTGGTGGCGGGTAAAATGAAATTGTCGAGAGGGATTGGCTTGTCTCCAGTGGATTAAATTGAAAACCTCCATTCCTCTCATCATTCCTTCCGTTACAATTTGCGCTAGGTCCCGAGGGTTTTGAATCAGTATAAGACATTATTGATCATTCACTGTCATGGTGAAGGTGAGTGCATATCCCGTGAGTGCCACTCCAGCCATGACTAGGATTCATTGATGTGTAAATTTGGTAAGGAAAATAATTGTTCTCTTGTGCCATCGGAATATATTTCTGGTGTAGTTGATGAACTGGGTATGGTAGGCTGTGATGGATATGTAGACCCTTGAATAGACAAGTTAGAGAATGATCCATGATTTATAACAGAGAAAGGAGTATGTTAAAAAAAATGGCTTTTGGCAAAGTGAATAAGAGAAGGTGGGTTTTGAGAATTTAACAGATCATTGTCACTACGTGGTGTGTAATCATTATAAGGGTGAACATCAAAATTGTTAATCGCTGAGTTTACGTGCAGTGAATTTTTGTGCTCATGCAATCAGCCTTAAGTTGAGAATCAGGTGGGGCCATGGTATTAGTTAAGAAAAGAGGTGATTCATGCATTTTTAAATCCTTTAAATGGGACAGATTTGGAATAGATGAATTGAGCTCCATGGACCCCACTTTAGAAAGACCATCATTTAAAGAAATTGTGTTGGAATCATTAGTGGAGAATTTGGGGGCATAAGGGTCGTTACAAGGGATTTCTAAATCAATGGGAAAAGAGGACTTACCTGGGCCCATAGGAAGGGAAAGATTGAGCCCCTTTACCTAGGAAACACTTTTTATTGACAACCCACTGACCCGCAATGGCCCACTAGGTCTTTTAGCAGAACGTTTAAAGTCAACTCTTCCGTTCTCTGCTGGACGATGAGGTTGCTTCCTAGGGAAACAAACCAGCTGCCAACCTTCATCATCTTCTTCATTTTTATGTTGCTCATTCCCCGTTACAGTGGAATTTGGTGCTTCATCAACATCTTTTTCGTTGGGGATTTCATTCACCGTTTTATATGGGCAATGGGTGATATGCCCAAGTCTCCCACAAACAGTGCACAGTAAGAGGCAACTTAGTACCGAATCACTTGTTTATGAGTTCCTATGTACAAGTGATGAAGAAGGGGTCGTTCTAAAGGTACCTGAATGCACAAACGAGCATATCTTCCCCTAGAAGTCGTGGAGGTATAAGTGTCTATCTTTAAAAGTATTCCAATTTTAGCACCAACCTTGTGAAGAATTTTCATGTCGTAAAATTTTGTAGGTAATTCTGGCAGACGAACCCAAATAGCGGTGTGAGCAAGCTGAGCTTTGAATGCCACAAATTTGGGTTCCCATTTTTAAACGGGGAGAAAACTGTTGTAGATGAACCATGGTCCATCATGTAGAGCGTGGAGCATATTTTACTCTTTGTTAAATTTCATCAAAAAGAAATCGCAGCCCAAGTCTATCAGATTTAATTCCTCAGAAGGTTTCCATAAGTCCTGAAGTTTCTTCCTGAGGACTTGGTAGCCTGATTTTTTGCCCACTAACTTACCAATTAAAGAGGTCTGCCAGGGCAAATATAGCCTCGCTTTGTCTGCTGCTGCTGATAAAGGGAAGAAGTTTTCCTTAGAAATTGCAGGGGTAACTTCGACTTGATGTTCTGTGTTTGCCATCGGAGCATCAACCATATTTGGGAAAAGGTCATCGATCTTGGAGTAACTTTTGAGCAAAGGTAGGAATAGAAGAGTAATTTACAGGGGTATTTACATCCAAATTTACAGGGTTTTGGGGTGAAATTTCAGGGATGATTGATCTATATCCATTGAGTACTATTGCAGTTTCCTATAATTGGTTATATCATTGTGGTTCCCAATTAGCACAACATGTCGACACTACAAATATTGATTAAAAAGAAGAGAAAAATATATTATTTAGGGTTGAACGTTACCCATGTCAAGAGGAAGATAGGGCGTATTCAATCCAATTCTTATATCACATTATTTTTAACGGATCATGTTACATATAATATCTAACTAAAAAGGTTATTTCAGTGAGATCAAAGTCTTGCATAAGAAAATAATTATATTTCAATTCCTCATTCTAATCAACTTTCGAAACTGCATAAAAGAAAACTAATTATATTTCAATTCCTCATTCTAATCAATTACTTTCAAAAATGCATGAAAGAAACAAAACATAAGGAGATTACTTCTGTTCTTTGGCATATATAGATAACTTATAAAACTTACATAAACTGTATCAAAATTGAGATTTTAACATCGAGATCTGCTTAGTATGTTTGATACAAACTTACTAATCAATGGCACAGAAATAAAATAAAAATTCACAATAGTTATAAAGAAAAAAACTTAAGTTATAACGATACATGCAAAAAGTAACTTAGTTAGGGTCTATTTGTTTGCAGTTAATGGAGGTATAAATCTGAATAGGTTCAGCCCATTAAGTGCATTTGTTTTTTTTAAAAGAGCCTCTTAATGTACCTGAAAACATTTGAATGGAATAACATTCAGACTCTTTTTAAAACATAATCCCTAACTCTCTCACTTCATTATTTCCTCTCTCTTTTCAGATTATCTCTCTCCCTCTCTTTTCACGTTATCTCTCCCTGCCTTCACATTTCTCTCTCTCTTCCTCTTCACTTGTTTTCGTTCTCTTTTAGGTATGATTCACCAAAATGTTTTATAAATATTTTAGTTATCAATTTGTGTATTCATTATTTGCTAAACTCTAAATTTCTGCTTGCAATTTTTTATTTTGATTATAAAATTTGTAGTTCTTTGAAAAATAGAATCTTATGTGTGCCTGTTCATAACGTAACATTGAATTTACTAATGATATTTTCACTCTGATTTCATGGTTAACAAATAAACATGTGTCCGTTCTTGCATTAATTAGTTATTCAAATACTTTAATATTTATGCATCTAAGTCAAAATTATATTTGATTAATTATTTTAGTTTGTTGGATCAGTTTAATTGACAGATTACTTTATGTTAAATTTAATTTTTTATAATTATATCATATCAAAATAATTTTTAATCGATATATATTTTTTTAATAATTTAAATAATTTAATAATTATATTTAACATAATATATTTATCTTTAAATATTTTAATTATCACTCAAATAATAATCAAATAATAATTTTGCTGCTTAAGTTAATACTTTAACTTTATGTAATTTTTTTCATATAATATAATATTTTATTACTTTTTAAATTTGAATTGCATATTTATTACAAATAAATAAATTACGTACATTCAAATGTTAAAAAATAAATAGTCTTAATCATTCAGTATTCAAACTAGATACAACATCTTAATCATTCAGATATTCATTCAGATTCAGATTCAAACATCTTAATCTTTAAAAACACAAATGCACCCTTACTCTCTAGCGGCTCCTATTGCACGTTTTACTACAGAAAAGGTGTAATTAAGATTATCTGTATACCATCAACAAAACAGAAAGGAAAATCATTCTTTGTCAAACAGAGAACATATATTCCAATGCAATATAGTAAATGAAAACACAAATTAATTCCATATGCGATGAAGCAAACATATTTTATCAATAACAAAAGAAAAAAATTAATTGCTAAAAAAGAAGATTCTTTTTAAAGCCTGATAGGTCAAAGATGGAGAAAGTCCTTACGGAAAATTATAAGAACCAATAGCAAACAAATTTTCTCTAATAGAAAAAAGAAAAAACCAATACCTGATATAGCTCAAGAAAAGAAGAAACTTCATCGGCTTTAAGATTAAAAATTACTGAAAAGTGAAATGACTACAGAAGTTAAGTATATAATATATTGGATTAGTATGTCAAAGGTTTGAAAGTTAAATCTTAGTAAGTTGGAAGGGCAAAAACCTGAGAGTTAAAAATGTGAAGAGCCAATATTGAACATGAAAGGAATTCAATATTACTATCTTTAATGTTATGTATATAATATTAAGGTGAATTTTTGATATTTTAAAATTATAAAAAGGTCAAAAAAATTATAAAAAAAATAAATAGTTTTGGAGGCCTCTGAGACATGTCACATAGGATTGTCTAAGAGTCTCCTTTATATATATATTAGTTTAGGATACGCGCTTTGCGCGTGTACCCCGCTTCAGTGAATTCAGTTTTATAAAATCACTTTAATACTATAAAAAAATAAATCGCTGCAATTGTTTTAGACAATATAGTAGATTTTTATCTTTAAGTTTTATATTTATTTAAATGATGTAGCTTGTACCTAAAAAAGAATATTAAAAATAATGACGATATGCGTTTACTGACAATTGAAACAATTGCATATTATTAAATTTTAAAAAAGAATTCATATAGAATTAGAATGACTAACCAATTTATTGTTTTGGAATTTAACATCCAAGAAATCTGGTCAAAATTTTAAATAACTCAATATGACCAAAAATCACAAGAAAATTCTCAATCAACAATTATCTATCGAGAATACATGATAATTTTTTATTTTAAACTTCAAAAACATACTAAAATTACTAAAGAAAATTTCTCAATTAGCAAATGTCAATTAAAATACATGATAATTTATTTTTATAAAAATAAAAGAAATACTAAAATCTCATAAAACTTACCTCAAATCACAAGTTAATTTATCTCTTCAATCATGATTATTCTCAATATTAAAATAAAAAACTTGTTAATTAACAATTATCCATCACAAATATATGATAGTCTATTATTGTAAACTTCAAGAACATATTAAAATTTTAAAATTTATATCAAATCATAAAAAAAAATTTCTCTTTAATCATGGATACATCAAGATTGTAAAAACATTAAGACCATACTAAAAACTTTAGAACACTTGCCTCAAATCACAAGCAAATTTTTCTCTACAATCATAAAATATCTCAAATTTCACATACACACAAAAAAACAGCTTCTTAATTAGCAATTGTTATCAAGAATACATGATAATTTGTTCATTGTAAACTTCAAGAACATACTAATACTAAAATATTTTAAAAAGCTTACCTTAAATAGTAAGTAAATTTATCTTTTTAATTATAGATACTATCAAGATTATAATTAGTAACAAAATTTTATAAAATAATATAAACAAAAAGAGACAACTATCATTAATTAATTAATTAAAGAAATCCTTACTTAAAAATGATTGAAAACTAAACAATCTAAAACTTAATAGCTACTTAGGTTTTATAAAAAGCATGACTTTTTGATTTATAAGGAAACTTTTTCTTTAAAAAAGAAAAAACATTTTTTTAAAAATAACAAAACGTGTTAATTTTGATTTGTTTCCACTCAAAATTTTACAAAACGTGTCTTCAATTTTTTTTAAAAAATTTAAATAAGGTGGTTTTTTTTTTTTTTTTAACTTTATGGTAGTTAGTTTGTTTTTGTGTTTTTTAAGGAAAAGTTTTCAAAAGATATTTTCCTTTTATATATAGGTCTCTTTAATTTTAAATATTATAAGATAATAATTGAAGAAAAATTGTAAAATGACGATTTTGTCAAAAACATAAATTTTTCATCAAGGGTAAAAAGTTCAAATCACTTTTCTAAAGGTCTTTACACTTTTAATATATTATAGATATAGATATATTGATAGATGATTTTGTGTATAGAGTTTAGTTTATACATGAAAGATTAAATTATCAGTTCTTAAAGAAAAGACATATAGTCACCACTGAAGTTGTCTCCAATTTGCTAAAAGACATTTTAACTTTACGGAGGACCTATTACCCACAAAAATTGTATTGACCATTGTAAATAGACCATTTTGACCAATTTTGTCATCAATCTCGTTCTAAAGATATTCCTCACTTTTTCTTTTAATTAAATAATTAGATAAAAATCATGGATCAAGGGCAGGTTTATCCTGACCCAAACTTTCACCTACTACTTAATCTGATATTTTCCTCTTTTTCTTTTCTTTCTTTTCAATTTCTCTCACTTTACTCTCTTAGTTTTCTCTCTTTTTTCTTTCTCGACTGATGATTAAGAGTGTAGTGTAGGTAATTTAGGAACTTTGTTGCTCGATTTTTTGAAGGAAATAGCTGATTAAACAAAGAACCATCACTAGGTTAAATGTTATTTGAGTTGAGAAATAGCTTCATGATCATCACCTGTGATAACAATATCATTAACAAAAACAATTAAAAAGATACGTTTGCTATAAGTTGGATGCCAATAAACAATATAGTGATTAGCTTATGTTCGAATCATTCCAAACTTTTGGACAACAACTTCAAAATGACCAAACCATGTTCTAGGAGATTGCTTAAGACTATAAAGATATTGGTGTAGTCTACATACTAGTCCAGATTCCCCCTGAGCAACAAACCCTGGTGGTTGCTCCATATAAACCTCTTCAGCAAGTTCTTCATAAAGGAATGTGTGTTTTTATGTTTATCTGGAAAAGGGGTCAATGTTTTATTGCTCCCATAGATATGAGAAGATGAACTGAAGCCATCTTGGCAATCGGTGAGAAATTATCTCCATGGTTAATGTCATAAATCTGAGTGTATCCCTTAGGAACCAGTCTCACTTTTGAAACGATCGATAACTCTATCCGATCCTACTTTAACTATGAATACACAACGACAACCAACCATGCTTTTGCTTTTTAGTAAAGGATAAAGCTCTCAAGTTCCATTATCATGCAAAGCAGTCATTTCTTCAATCATAGCTTGACACCAACTTGGATGAACCAATGTTTCTACCACAGTTTTAGGAACTTTGACAGTGAATAATCTAGTCATAACGGCATAATATGAAGGTGACAAATGATGATAGCTTAAATAAGTATAAATAAGAGATTGATTGGCAGTAGTTCTAGTACCTTTGCAAAGAGCAATGAGAAGATCATCAGATGAGTGCTCATAAGACATTGTTTGAGAAGGTAATGAGTCACCAAGAATATTTTGTGTACCCGTATCAGAGTTGAAAGTACTAACTGGAATAACGAGTTCGGGAGGAGGCTGGGTCGTCGAAAATAAACCTTAAGAGAAGGAGGTGAAGATGGGGGTGGAATAGTTGGAATTAGAAGAATGGTTGATGCAATTTTTGATTTTCCATATCAGGAAAAATATAGAGAAGACTCAAAAAAGGTAGCATATGATGAAATCAAATACTTATTAATAGAGGGGTCAAAGCATTTGTAACCTTTTTGTAGATGAGAATATCTGAGAAAGATGCATTTAAAATCCTTGTGTTAAAGTTTGTCTTTTCAAGGAGAAAGGTTATGAACAAAACAAGTGCAATTAAACACACATGAAGGAAGGGGAAACAAATTAAGGTATGGATAAAGTATCGATTATGGACTCTTGTAATGTAAAATAGAGGAAGGCATACGATTGATTAAATAATAAGCAGTAATAACGGCATGACCCCAAAAATGTAAAGGGACATAATTATGAATAAGCAATGTCCTAGTTGTTACAATTAGATGTATGTTCTTACGCTCAACAATTCCATTTTTTGTAGGATTATACGAACAAGAAGACAAGTAAAATATGCCATGAGATGACATAAAATAAGAGAAAGGGGCAGAGAATTATTCTCAGGCATTCTCACTGTTTAACTTCTTAATGGTAGTACCAAATTGATTGTGAATTTCATCACAAAAATTATGAATGATGGGGAATAACTCATATCTAATTTTTCATTAAGAATAACCACGTGAAACAAGAATAGTAATCAAAGTCACAAACTAATGAAAACCTAATTGTGGGGATTTGAGAATATTCCCACATCTACATGATTTAAATATAGAGATATTCTACCTAAATTATCTAGTAATTATATCATATTTAACAATATGTAATGACCTGATTTATGAAAACTTACTTTTTTTTTATTTTGATCATGTTTTCCTTTACTGTAATTGTTGCATATTAATTTTGGGGTGTGGGTAAGGTTGGGATAATACCCAATGCAATCGAGAATGATTTGGGCAAGTTTGTGGTCTTTAGAGGCTTTGAAATACATATAGTTGACTTTGGATAACATTTATTATTCTGAGTATCAGTTGAAAATTTGAACAATTCCACTAGGTTTGGAATGTCAAAGTTGGCCTAGTAACGCGATTGGTTTGTGAAGATTAATAGAGTAATGAAACTTGAACAAATAATAACAAGCAATATGAGTAGTGATCAAGAAGTTGAGAAGTAGAGGGGGGAAAAGAGTGAAGAACCATTTTTGGTTAGAGTTGTATTCAATCTTATTGGTCTTAATTTCGTATTTACATGATAGATATATAGGTATATACATCATGATTAGATGATGAGTATATATGAGGAGCCTAGATTATTAACTACTTACAACCATATAACTAACTTCTTGAAAGTGATGATGTAACTAACTTCTAAAAGCTACTAAATAACTTTCCCCCATTTTCTTCTTTACTTTTTACTCATTCCTCAACAGTCTCCCTCAAACCTGGAACTGTAAAGAGATTAACAGAGCCAAGTTTGGACATAATATTTTTATTTTGGACCTTAGTCATTCCTTTAGTAAATGCATTTGCAGATTGATCATGAGTGGATATATATTCAATCTTAATCAATCCTTGCTAGATTTTTTCCCTGACAAAGTAACAATCTATTTCGATATGTTTAGTCCTCTCATGGTAGATATAATTTGCAGTTATCTATAAGCTTTACTATCACTGAAAATAGTCACTGGCAGTTGTAGTTGAACTCCTAGATCCTTGATCAATCCAATTAGCCATGTAAGTTTTGCAACTGTTGAAGACACACTTCTATATTCTGATTCTACTGAGCTCCTAGAAACTATTCTTTGCTTCTTTGATTTACTAGAAACTAGTGACTCACCTAGTTTTATAGTGAAGCCAGTAATGGATACCTGGGAAAGACACATACAGCCCAATCTACATCACAGTGAGCTGTGAGAACATCTCTTTTTGAGCTAGATATTAGAAGTCTGTGTCATGGTTTTTCTCTTATTTATTTGATAATTATGAGTATTGCATTCATATAGGACTATTTTGGACTTTTCAAGAACTAACTCAAAGTTTGTACACAGTATGCTATGTCAGGTCTTGTTACTGTGAGGTATAACAGTTTCCTTATTATCCTTTGATACCTTCCTTGATCAGCTAGTGCTTCATCTTCTGAGATTATACCTCCTAATATATGTTGATCATCCTCTGTAGTTATCATTTTTCCTATGATATCAAATGGTATTGGAGCTGGTTTTGCAGCACTAAAACCTGTTTTTGAAGTTAATTCAAGTGCGTACTTCCTTTGGTGCTTCACAATTCCTTCTTTAGACCTTGAAAACTCAATTCTTAGGAAATATTTTAATTCTCCTAGGTCTTTCATCTTAAATTCTTTGTGAAGATCTTCTTTTGTTTCAACTATTTGATCCAGCCTATTTCCAGTTAGTAGTATGCCATTAACATTTACTAGTACAACCACCATTCCATCACTAGTTTGCTTAATATATATTGAGTAATCATATAGACTTTATCTGAACTTGAATTCATATAAGGCTTGCGATAATTTTTCATTCCACTACCTTGGTGATTGTTTCATCCCATACAAGGATTTAGTAAGTCTGCATACCAGTCTATTTTCCCTATGACTTTTGAATCCTTATGGGATTTACATGTAGATCTCATCCTCCAAATATCCTTGTAAGAAAGCATTGAACACATCCATTTGATGTATGTGCCAGGGTATATAGTAGCCATTGCCAAAACTATTCTTAGTATGACTATTTAACTGCTGGACTGAAGGTTTTATGGTAGTCTATTCCTTCTTTTTGACTGAAACCTTTCGCAACCAACCTTGCCTTGAACCTTTATACCTCCCTTGAAGCTTTACAATTAAAATTGTAAATCCACTTGCATCCTATAGGTTGCTTGTCTACTGGAAGATCAACCACCTTCCAAGTATTGTTGCTTTCAAGTGCAGCCACCTCAGCTTGCATTCACCCACCTAGGATCTTTCACAGGTTCTGCGTAGGAAATAGGTTCCACAAAATTAGAGAAATGACATAAGTAACATTGATACCTAGAAGATATATTCTCATAAGATACATAGTAGATAGAGGGTATGAAATATTATCATTGATAGTTAATGAGACAAAGTCTTTCATCCATCTATGTGGATTTGAACCCCTGGTAGACTTTTTTTGTTCCTTTTGAGTAGTTGTTTGTATTCTAGTAGCCATCCTTATTGTAACAGGTTGTTCTAAAGTCTATTATCTTGTTATTGATCTGGTTATTCTTCTTGTTGTAGTAGTAAGAACTGGTATTTGTTGTACATGTTCTTCCTGAGTAGTTTGCTATATAGGTTGATTATGTGAAATACTTAATTGATCTTCAGTGGTGTTGCTTATTGATTCAAGTTGAAGATCATGACAAGGTTGTATGCTAGTCACACCAATTTTCCATTGGCTCAACTACAAGATCATATGGAGGAAACAAATGTTGTGTAGGTTTTCCTATATCAGCCATGAATGGAAATGTGTCTTCCCTAAACACAACATCCCTCTTGACGAAGAAAATTTTGTTAGTAAGATCATAGAGTATGTAACTCTTTTTTGTGTCTGAATATCCCATATGCACAACCTTTCTAGATCTAGGCATTAGTTTATCTAATTCATTGACAACTTTAGCATAACAGAGGTACCCTAATACCTTCAGATGGTCCAAAGAGGGTTTTTTATTATATAATTCTCATAAGGTGTCATGGAAACTAACATAGAAGATGGAAGCCTATTAATCAGGTATGATGTTGCTTGTTCACAATGACCCCATAATTTCAAAGGTATATTAGCTTGAAAGCTTAGAGCTCTTGTCACTTCCAATAGGTGTCTGTGTTTTCTTTCAGCCATACCATTTGTTTGGGTGTATAAGAGTAGGAGGTTTGATGTTTTATACCTAAACTTGCAAATAATTCACCACATAGGTTGTTAACAAATTCAGTTCCATTATCTGTTATGATGAGTTTTACACATGTGTCAAATTAATTATGCACATTGCTAGGAAATGCTTCAGAGTAACCACAACATCAGATTTCAGTTTAAACAGAAATATCCATGTCATTCTAGTAAAGTCATCTACAACAGTTAAGAATGATTTCTGACCATTATAAGTAGGAACTTTGTATGGACCCCAAAGATCTATATGTAGTAAATCAAAAGGTCTAAGACGGGAGGTAACACTAGTAGGGAATGGAAATTTGACTTGCTTAGCTAATGGACACACACTACATTTATTTATAATACCATCTAGAGAACCCTTTCTAGTAGGAAAAAATTTACATAGTATCCTATATGGAACATGTCCAAGTCTATTGTGTCATAGTGTAAGGTCTATTTTATTTGTTATCTCTACATTGAGTACACAGTCAACTACTTTGCTATGTCCTGGTAGTCTTTTCCTCAGTAAAAAATATAGTCCATTCTTTTGTCTACCAAACTCCTTCACCTCCCCACTCCAAAGATCCTGAAATACACAAAAGTTAGGAAAGAAAGTAGCAAAGCAGTTAAGTTGTTTAGTGGCCTATGAAACTAATAGTAAGTTATATTTAATTGAGATAAATGGGAAATATTTCATATAGTGCTCAGAGATACTGCCAGAACTAGTGTGTGTAACAAGTGACATATCACCATTAGGTAATATGACTTTTTAAGGATGCACTGACTCGGATGTTGAACCTTTATCAAGGAGGTCAAGATCTGCAACCATGTGATTTGTAGTACTTGTTTCAATAATCCACTGTTGTGGTTTATTATAGACCAATAGAGAATTACCAATACTTGACATGTTAGCTGAACTTGTAGACGGTATTGTGGCTTGATTTTGTTGCTCCAACAGCTTGCAAATTTGGTCATATTGTACAGGTGTAAACCTTGGTGTGAATATCCCGTCATTGTGCAAAATTTGTGAGGTTTGATATTCATCATTGGATTGAGTCTGTTGAGGCTACATTTGCCAGTCTTCAATAACAACATTATGAGCACTAGAAACAACCTTTATTTGTTTGAATTTGTTATCATAGTTACTTCTGATCTCATTGTGCATTCTTTGATCTCCATGTTTAGGATGACCTAGTGGATATCCAACCAGCTTGTAGCAATCCATTTTAACATGGCCTTTCATCTTAACAACATTAGAATTGTAGTTGGAAACATAATTTATTTTTCCCTTTTGATAACAACCTGGATATCCAGATTTAGAGTACTTAGAGTATATTGCAACTGCTTCAGTTATTTTAGGTGCAGCACCAAGAAATCCTATGGCATGCACAACTTGAACCACATACTTCTAATTCTCATCACTCATAATCATTGAATAAGACATGTTGATAGTTGGTAATGGTATCATCAATAAGATTTGGCTTCTTGCTTGAGAGTATGAGTCATTCAAACCCATTAAGCACTGGTATAGCTTTTGTCTTTAATGGTAAGAAATAAATTCTCTTGATTTTTCACAGTTACAATCAGGTGATGGGACTATAGACTCAAACCCATCCCATAAGTCTTCAACTTAGTGAAATAGACAAAAACAAATTGAACACCTTGAGATATAGTTGCAATTTTTTAATGTAAATTTTAAGTTCTTGATCATCTATTTTATCAAATCTTTCTTTAAGATCTATCAACAAATCATAAGCCTTCGATGCATGCACTACCACTCCAAGAAGGTTACTTGACACTAAATTCATCAGTCATGACAATACTATTGCATTAACTCTCTCCTATTGATTAGATAAATTAGTAAAGAAGATTTCTTTTTTCCAAGAACCATCAACTATTCCAATCTTATTTTGACCTAGCAATGCAATACTAACTTCTTTACTCCACACAACATAATTTTCACTTCAATTTAACTTAAATGAAACAACTAAAGTACCTGAGATATCTGTAGTTGAGAGATACAGGGGGTGATTGATATCTAAAGTAGTTGCTATAAAATTAAAAAAAGAGTTGGAATTTGCATTATTCATTGGAGGTATAGTTGAAGTACCAATTCTATCAACACTAGTCGTCATTGCACTCGATTACAAAAGATTGACAAAAACAAATTATCAAATTTTGTAGTTTTGAAGTTCAAGAACCAATGCAGTTTTTAACTAAGAACTAGGATTGAGTCTTAAGTATCGATTCAATTCAGTATTGGCTCTGATACCATAAAGATTAACAAAGTTATAAAACTTGAATAAAGAAGAACAAGCAATATGAGTAGTGATCAGAGAAGCAGAGAAGTAGAGGAGGAAGAAGGGAGAAGAACTATTGTAAGTTAGAGTTGTATTCAATATTATTGATTTTAATTATGTCTTTACATGATATATATATATATATATATATATATAGTGATTAGATGATGAGTATATATAAGGAGCCCAGTTTATTAACTGCTTACAACCATATAACTAGCTTCTTGAAAGTGATGATGTAACTAACTTCTAAAAGCTACTAACTTTCCCTCCTTTTACTCTTTACTTTATACTCATTCCTCAATAGTTTGGATTTGGGACCTTTATTTATATTTTGATCCTTTGTTTGGAGAGTAGTGAAAAAGCAATCCTGAGGGTTAACTTATTAAAAATAGTCTTTTTTTTTTCAAAAATTTGTTATCGACATTGAGTCCTGAACATCTAAAATATCCTGGTACCAATATGATTTGTCTATGTAGGATCTCAATCAAATCCTGAGGGTCTATTCGAAGCTTGGTAGGCCTATACCAAAATCAATATTTGTTAATATCTGGTGCAGCCGCTTAACCGGTCATGGTTTGCTTAAGTGATAACTTATTTAGTGGCCCAAGATCACTAAAAAAGTAGAGATTTAGCATCAGTCACCGCTTAAATGGCAGCCACTTAAATGACAGCCACTGTATATACCTCATTTTTTTCATGATTTTAACTATTTTTGACCTCTAAGCTTCGGGAAAAGGAGGATTTTCTTATCATTCTTGCTTGGGTAAACTCATAAATCATATTTTCATTATTTTTGTTGTTTACATCTTCAAAAATACACCTTTTATCATTATTTTGCAATAAAATTTTGAGTTTTTTGTCGTTAAAGATGTAAAATAGATTTTCTTCAATTTGGACTTTCTTTTTAACCCATTTTTGCATGTTTTTTCACCTATAGTCCCCTATAACCTTGGATAATATATTTTAAAATAAAATTCTAGTTTAACCCCTTTCATTTTTCAAATATGGGCAATATGGGTATCAGTAGCTTTCTTTTAATATGTAGATGTTATTTTTGAATATATAGTTGATTTTGAGTCCATCATAAGGGGAAGGCTCCATGTTGAAGAGCTTTATACTTGAATTTCATTATTTTGAGTCAAGTTATGGCTTAACTTCTATCTAATTGAGATGGATATTTAATAGCTTTATACTTGAATTTCATTATTTTGAGTCAAGTTATGGCTTAACTTCTATCTAATTGAGATGGATATTTAATAAATAACTAAAGCATGCTATGAGTTGGAGAAATAACTATAGGATTTGTATTTTGAGAATTACCATAACTATTGTGTGTCGTGTCGAGGCTTATATTCTGTTGTTGACTTGTGATATTTAGTATTGTGTGTTTTCCCATATGAAGAGCTTTATTTGGCATTATTTCCTCAATTATGTGCATTTAAATGTCTTTATTCTAGATATAATATTTGTACGGGGATTGTATTATTATTTTAGGTCCTTTTGAGCATTGGTTGCCCTTATCATGATAGAAACACCTGAGTTGGGGGTTGATATGATATAAAAATATCTTATATGCATATTTATTTTGATGGTGCCTAATTAGAGTATATCATGAATTGTGAATATATTGAGTTAATTTCTTGGCTCACTTACATACATGTTGGATGAATTAGATATCTTCATAATGAGTTTATTTTGAGCATTATGTCTTTAATCATTTTTGTATATAGAAAGTCATGCGACGAATTTCACCATTCGTATTATCCACTTTGCATTGCATTGTATTTACATATGCTTCTTTCATGATTTTCTTAGTTTCCTTGTTTTTAATTTAGTATCAGTATATTCTTCATGTATATATATGTTATTTTCATTTTTGGATATATATTAGAATTGTTAATGGAGATGAAGTGAGATTTTATTTAGGACTTTTCTACTTACAGGTTACGTGCTCATATGTTAATTTACTTATTTTACTACTTTGGTCAGTCGACTTATGATGCTTACTGAGTACAGGTGGATCGTATTCACACCTAATTTTTTTCTTTCAGTACAAATTTTAGTTCAAGTACTATGTGTGGTGGTTCAGGTTAAATGTAGATTTTGATCAAATTTGAGGTACAAGATCATCCTAGAGTTTAGGGTGGATTCCAGATCTTGGACTGTCATTTATCTTATCATTATTTTGGTTTTAGAGACAAATATGATATTTTAGTTTTTGGATATTGTACTAGATGCTTGTACACTATGATTCCGATTTTGGGTGGTATTTATATTCAGTGTTAGCCCAAACTTCATTCTAGAAGTCTCACTTTTCTAAATCTATTAAATTGTTAAGTTTTTTTTCCTTTGTTGGTGATTGGATTACTTGTTAAGACTAGGTTGCAACAAGTGCCATCATGACCTTATTTTTGGATCATGACACCATATTTGTTTGACATTAACTTTTAACTATCTTTGCAAATCAATGTTTCTTGTCAGTAAATACAAAGAAAGAATAACTTAATAGCAAAATATTAGGATTATCTAGTTATAGGAGATTATTAGATAGGAGTTGGATATCCATGTTTGTAGGACAATAGTAAGAAGAACTAGGACTAGAGTGCTACAAGAGATTATGGGTGGTCACATTGTGGAGTTTAATAGGATTTTTATTACAAGGATAAGATTTTAGGAGTAATACAAGTAGCACTAGTGTTATTAAGGTTGGAGAAGCTGATAAAACTATACAGTTAATATTTAAAGGTTTTTATATGTGCTTTATTACTTTAAATAAAGCATTCTTTGGAGGTGATAGAGGTTGATTAGTTTAGATAGGTGTGCAAAGGTCAATTGTTGGTGGCTGTTTGCAGAGATAGAAACAACAAAATATTGTCTATTGCTTGGGTAGTTATTGAGGTTGAGAATCAGTTTACTTGGGTATAGTTCCTTGAACTATTAAGGAATGATCTTGAGCTTGGATAATACTATCAACTAAGCATTATTAGTGATTGACAAAAGGTATGACTCTATTCTTAATAAGTGTGCTATATTTTTTTCTTTAGTTTTGTAGTTTAATGTTCTATCTTGCTTTTTAGGGACTAAAAAGTACTGTTAAAGAGATATTGGCACTATATAACATAGAAAATATGCTATACATATTCTTTCCAATTGGTGACCTAGAAAGGGATAGAAAGAAGAAGGTTATTTTAGAGGATTCCAAAATCCACATCTGCAGTAGAATTAAAGGAGCATATAGAAGAAATAGAACAGTTGGAAAAAGATTATTTGGATGATCATATATGGTACAAGTTGGATACATGGTGCAAAAGGTACTTTGAAGAGCATATAAAATGTGATTTTGCGGACAACAATATGGCATAGAGGTTTAATGCATGAATACTTGTAACACCTCACAATTTTTGGGCTAGAACTTGAATAAACCTTCTTAAGTATATAAACCCAAATCCAATGATTTTTAATTATATACTAGTGTAAATAACAATTATTTATCATGGAAACATCTTTGGAGATGAGTATAAGTCATAAAAACCTCCTAGCTCAAAATTAAGTTAAACACTTTCCTACAGGTTGAGCTTTAGTTGATGATTTTTCTTGGGTCAAATTCTAGTGAAAATTACTTCTATAATATGAGTAGTTATGTGGCTCATTATATATCAAAATTAATGCCCATCGATCCTCTTTCCAACACAACTGACCGTTCGTTAATCTGAGTTCTGAATCAAGAGTTTTGAGTGTTTTAATGAGGCACTACCGTAGGTACGTATTGGGACCGCACGTTGGTTCTGCACCACACACCCTGAGGTTTGCGATGGATCTGTACCCCCTTTCATGCATAAAAAAGTGCTCTGTTTTGATTTATTTTAAAGGTATTGAGGTGTTTTAGTATCCCTAAACCATTCCCAACTCCTTATGGACAAATATAGGGTCTTAAAACACATTATTTAACCTTGGTAAATCCATAAACATCATTCTATAAGCAAAAGAGGAGAAGATACCTAGGGTTTGAGGATTTTAATTTCCAAAGGGTCAAATTGCTCCACGTTTTCATCGTTTTCAAGGTATTTGGGACTATCCTTACTTTCAAGGGCATAAGTTTAATGTTTTTATCAAGTTTTAAAAATTTATATATATGTGTATGTAATGGATTTTGAAAACCGTTTGAAGAGCCTGCATCATGAACCCATGTTTGATGAAATTATGAAATTACTAGGTTTTTTTTCATTAACTTGAGTTATAGTCATGTGTAAATATGTTATGAGTTTTGAAAAGTGATTTAAGGATATGATTTATGAAATCCCCCTCGCATGATGAAATTTATGGTCTTAACGTGTTATGAATTATGAAATGGGTTTGAGAGCATGAATTATAAGTCCTCTCTTCAATCATGAGATTATGTATGACTAGTGTTGGGGTTTTTTTATGAATGATGATACTTTAAGAGTTTTAAATGCCTCTTTATCTATTATGGATGGTTGTTTTACACGTTTTTCAAAGGGATGATTATTATTCTAAATGCTCTTTTTTCCAAATGAAGAATTGCATGTGTTTTATGTAAGAATTGACCACCAAAGAGAGTGTTATGCATAAGTTTCATATGCTATTTAAAATGATAACTCTCATGTGATATGTAAATATTTTAGGTGTTCATTAACATGCTTTTGAATAAAAAAAGCTATGGACATAATTTGAAATGATATGGCTTACAAGTCTAGGTATGACGATACCTACCACAAAATTCCCTTAACATGAAAGAAAAGAATATTTTAAGTATAAATCATGGTTTTAAGAGTCCAACAATGAGCTCAAAGAGAGCTAAATGGTTACCCGAAGAAGGCACGGGTTCAGATAACTTATATCTCAAAAAATATTTTGCCGATATAGGTTTTATGGTATGTTATTCGGCAAGTGGAATAACATGGTAAGTCAATAAGTGGGAATACTTTTATGATACTCCAATCCTTGTATAAAACTCAAATTTCGGGCCTAACCGACGAGTTAATAGCGGATCCATATAGCCCATGGGTACTATATTTGTAAGGTGTACCATCTAACTCAGTACTAAAGAAAAGAGTTGAGTCAATGTTTTACAAGCATGAATTAAAACTCTTTAAATTATGCCCATGTGTTTCATATATATTATTATAAATTGTTTTCATAATGCTCTCAATTATTTTACATGAAATATACGTTATTTTTGGAATGTTCCGCATGCTAATACTTTTCAAGTATTGACTCCCCATATTTCAGGTTTTGAGATATAGTCCCATGGTTCATCACATCAGTAGAATATTTAGGATATGACAGATTTGGTGAGCCATCCATCTTTTGGAAGGCAATGTATTCATATGTTGACTCTTTCAATTTATGGTCCAAACGGAGGTCTTTTCTCAGCCTAGACAATTAATTTTCAGTAGAGGCTTAGTAGATGAGATTTAAGTATCGTATTATCAGAAATTGTTGACATGATTTGATTATGAGTTTCCTTTAAATGTTATCCTAGCTTACACACTTTGATTTATGTATAGATTATGCTTATGATAGTATGCTAAGGGGTCTCTCAAGCCTTCGTGGTTTGGGATTCCCATCATGGCCAGGGCCTCAACTTGGGTTGTGACAAGTTTGGTATTAGAGAATAGTTCATGGTCCCAGGGTGTCTACAAAGTCATGTCTTGTAGAGTCTTGCTTATGGGTGTATTATGCACCATACTTATAATCAGGAGGCTATCGGGCATTTAGGAGATGTTTCCTATTCTTTCATACTCTAGTTTATGCCATAGTTTCGTCCATATAAAAGTCATCCAAATTTCTTCCTTGCTCTAATTATTTTAAGCTAAGTCTCATTATTGAGATAATACAAGTGCAAAATCTTAGAGTCTAAGGGATGTGGCCCTTTCTGATTGAGTCATCAAAAAGGTTAAAAAATAGCATAGGGACTTAAGAGGAGTCCATTAGTGCATGTATACCTCTATCCTAATGAAATCATGCTTTTTAGCCTGAGTTATGAAGTATATTCAATTCCTTTCAGAATCTTTATAGTAGATGTCATGCTTAAGGGTAAAGATATATAGAAGAATGTTGAAACCTTATTTCCACCCGAGTAATGGTATAATTTAAGGTATTGTAATCTATGAATAGTAAGATGATCCCAACGTTAGTGATATGAAGCCATAAGTTTGAAATTTAGAGTAAAGGTAACTTTTGAGCAAAGAATGTTATTGTAGTTGTGTAACCTTTGAGTAGAGGGTCGTATGCCCTTTCATTATGATTGGCTAAAGTTGCAGCACGACTAAAAGATTTAGGGTAGCTAGAAGAGAATGTGATTAGTTATTAGAACCTATTGGTAATAGGTGAGGATCTCAAAATGGATGCTTGTTGTTGTAGAAAAATCATTTATAGGTTTTGAATGGACAAGGGTAGATTAGCTAATAAGTTATAAGTTTAGACTAACTTGGGAAAAACTTAGTAAATATTTATGGAATTTTGAAAGTAGTCTAAATGTATACATGGGTAAGTAGATTTAATTTGAGAAAGTAGAATATGCTAATAAGATCGTAATGGGTTATATTATAAGATTAAGATCTACTATACTTATTATATGACTTTACCCCTTTGATTTCTTCTCTAGTAGTTGTAAGCTACTACAATATGTAAGAAGGTACGTAGTAGATTCTTAGGCATTGTCATGGAAGGGATGTGCTTATAGGTCATAGTTAAGTGAAATGAGGAATTTGGGTTGATTTTCTAATTTAATGGGCTAGTATAGTATGTGCCATGCTTCATCGGTGGTACATGGGTGATGCTAGACTATAGATTTAAACTTTAGAAATGGATTGTGATGGTAATAATAGTAGCTTAAGATTAATTATGCATGTTTGGTTGGAATGAATTAGTAGGCTTAATGTAATGTGTGAAAGAGCCTAGATTGATAACTTATGAAAAGATTAAGTGGAAAAAAACTGTGATGTATATCTGTATATGAGGACTAGTGTTGGAGCAATGAGTTTGTAACATCCCGAGTGTTTGTGGAGCCTAAATTGGGCTAAAAATGAGCTTACATCGTCCATAGATTGAGTATAGGTTGTCCCGAGATAGTTTTTAATGCATCGGGGAAAGTTTGGACATGGTAAATAGGTTGTACATCACAAAGAGGTGAGTTTACATTGGCTTCACACCATGAGGGAGCCGCAAAGGCTCACTGCCTTAGATTCGTGATTAGATTTGTGATGGGCTATGTGCCGCAAAGCTGATTCTTTGCATTGAGTATTGTACCGTAGAGCTGGAGGTTTGCCTTAGGCCTTGCTCTATGGACCTTTCTTCTTTCATCAATAGGACTTCATTTTAAGAGTGTTTTAAGGTTATATTGGTATTTTATGTCCTATAGACCATCCAATTTTTTATAACCCATTTTTAAGTCTTAAAACTTTCGTATTATCTCAAGAGGGTCACACTTCATTCACAAACTAAGGTTGAAACGGGGTGAGGTTAGAGTTCAAACTTAGAGGCTAAAGGATGTTAAGAGTAGTGCCCCTTTGGGGGGGATGCCATAGAAATAAGTTATTACTATTTGTAACGACCAGATACTACCCCTTAGTCGTCACACGGTGCTTGGAACCACAGGTGATCCCAAGCTAACCCATGAACTAGCATACTGTTAAGCAACTGAATTATAACATAGTAAATAGTTGTTCTGCTGTGCGGAATCATAATCATACTGAAAGTCTAAAATAGATACAATACTGATAAAGCTTTACAATCTGATAAATCTGAAGAATAAAACTGAAATTACATGACTGACATCTATGAAGCCTCTACTATACTGACTATAGATAGATGGGACATGCCTCCTACTACCACTAATCAATACACATGAAAGTAAATGAACTGTCTGGAGTTTCCAAAGTAGGAGAACTCATCACCTACTAGGTGAAATCTGCAACTGTCTGATTGTGATGTGTGGGATACAATTTATACCTACATTATGAAAAAATGTAGCCACACATACGTATATATGGATCAGTATTTCTAGAATGTGCTGAGTATGCAGAGGTGAATGCAATAAGTAAAATTAATTTCATACGTAATCATAAAACATGCATGCTAAGTGTAAGTAGACTCACCAATAGGCTGGAATAAACTGTAAACTAAAATATCTTAAAACATGGGTAACAAAAATTTTCTGATAATATGGTGAATCTCTACACTTAGTTTCTGTAAACTTACTTTAATGATAAA
The DNA here is from genome assembly GCA_030864225.1 of Capsicum baccatum var. pendulum. NCBI lineage: Eukaryota > Viridiplantae > Streptophyta > Magnoliopsida > Solanales > Solanaceae > Capsicum > Capsicum baccatum. The sequence goes on along the minus strand of CM061556.1, from coordinate 234,815,503 downwards.
AGTATAACTAAAGCTAGAATATGATAAGACATAGATATTATATGAATACTGGGTCTGACACTACATGATGGAGACTGACATAAATTGAGGATCTGAATATACAATCACACTGAGCACGAATGCAGAAATATACTAACTTATTTGATTAACTGAATGTCTAATTGTTGAATACTGGGTATGTAAGACTGAATTATACTTAGTCTGAATAATGGGACTGAAACTGTAGAGTATTATGCATATGAAAATGGGACTGACTAAGTAACATGAGATAATTGCGTATGAATTTATGAAAACTGTATTATCTTAGAATGCAAGACCAAGAGTATAACATAATTCTGAAATAGTCTGTAAACTAAGGTACTAAAATACTGATAACTAAATAACTAATAATTGGATGCTATGATCAAGTAAACTTGAAACTAAACTGAGTTACTAATCTGATTACTGGACTGAGACTGTGACTGAGATTGTAACTAAGATGGTAACTAAGACTATAACTGTGACTATAACTGAGACTGTAATTGAGACTGTAATTGAAGTTGTAACTGAGACTATAATTGAGATTGAATACTGAGTTCTGATAACTGAGTAACTGATAGCTGTGATTATTAATAACTGAGGTACTAATAACTGTGTGACTATTTCTGGCAGTCCTAATTTTGTAGAACTAAATTGAGTTCCATACTAAGCTTGGCAGCTGTATCTGACAGTCCTAATTTTAAAACTTAACTAAGGTTTTACACTATGTTTGAAACTGAAACTATGGGAGCGTTCATTTAAATGACATACCCCAATCAAAACTAAGTTAGGGTCCAACCTGTGACCCCAGTTGGAAGGGTGTTAGCATCTTGCCAAGGGATACTAATAATGGATATGAGTTAACCCTCTCTGAAAGAAAGCCCTTTCACCAACCTTCACTGGTAGGAAAACTCATACGAGATGTATCAACCTTAGACTAGAAGAAAGTCATCTTAACTCATGTTGGCTATGTAGTTTTGTAACATAGGGATTGCTACTAAGGATCAAACCCTTTACTGACGGGAATACCCCCATCCTTGGGTTCACTCGGTGTTGATTCGTACTCCAAACTAAAATAGACACTGAACTAATTTCTATACTGTACTAGGCTTAATTGAACTATTACTGATTGTGTTGTCCAACTAAACTAAACTGAGTTCACTAAGTTCTATTATCTGACTGAGTACGCTGAATTCTATTAACTGACTGTTGTAAATCTAGGTAAACAGCTAGATTATTGGGTATTAGATACCCCAAGACTTGATAGCATTGAAAGTAAAACATGGCATGATAATAATAGCATAACAATAGGAGCTTGTTAACAACTCTTTCATTTATACATTTTGTCAAACACTTGAGAGGCATGAACTTGTACATGAATGGGAACACATGATAATATATCATGATCATGAACTTGAACACAGGAATATCTTAAACATAGGAGCATAGCATGATTACATAACTAAAATCATGAATTGGGGAATTCACATGTAATTCGCTTGAAATAGGACATGAACGTTTCATCAAAATAGGTAAAGTTCATAGCTTGAATGTTAGAATGTCTTAAATATGAGGGAACAATAGGGTTCCATGGCAAAATTCATAACTTGGGAATTCATCTTGAAATTTACTAAACATGATATAAGAATTTCATCAAACATATGGAAGGCATTCATTTAAAACATGGGGATATTACTAAACATCATAAATTTCGGATCTATCATGGAATTTACTTGAATAAAATATGGAAAACTCAAATTCATAGCATGAGGAATTCAAAATCTTGCATGGGATCATACATGGGCTGAATTGAATTAAAAATATCATGAAAACATGAAATTCAATCTTTCCTGAACATACAAAATATCTAGTAATGGAAAATTCATTCTTTAATTAAAAGAAAAGAGTTTTTGGGCTACATGGGTGAAAGAGGACCCATGGATGAACTCCCACATGCCTTAAAGCTTTAATCTTGAAGGAGAAACACAATCTTTAAAGCAATATTGAATTAGAAAACTTGAGTTTTTGCTTTTCTTAAAGAAAAATTAATGAAGTTCTTGGTGTTCTTGAGGAGGCTAGGGTTTTTCTTTGAGAGAAAAAAATGAATAATTGAGTGTATATTGCTTTTGGGGGCTGAAATTAAGTGTTATGAGCGGATTTAGGTGAGGCAAAGTGACCAAAGTGCCCCTAGACCCTTTAAAAACTGAATTAGCATGTGAAATAATTCAGTAATGCGTAGGCCGACGCGTCACATTGCTATCGCATCGGCTTACTGCCTCACACTGAAAATGTCATAACTTTTTGCTCGGGTATCAAATTTTGGCAAAATTAGTATCGTTGGAAATATAATTCAGTTATATACAATTTGGTGGGTCAATATCTGCAAAATTATATTTATATAAAAAGTTATACATGTTTAAAGTAGACCCTTGTAGAATCAAATGCCAAACTTTGGACGAATCAAAGGCTCTAAGCTCAACTTTGTTCTAAGTGATTCTTATGAATATTTTTCACCTCAAAATCAAATAAAAAATGAGGATAAATATAATGAAACTCATATTTGCATGGTAATCATTTATATCATATCTTATACATATAGGAATGATGATTCAGAGACTAGCCCAAAAATATGGGATATTACATTATTCATATAAGCGTGTATTTAGGAGAGCCTAGAATTTATGTGTATAGTTATACCCCCCCTTTGTGGTGAGAGTTGGGGTTATAGATTTGATGAGAGGATATGTTCGTAAGTCTAGGATTGTGGCTTTGATCTAAGGGGAAGATGATGGACTAAAGTAGTTCTTAAATTTCTCATGTTGGCAAGTTGCAGGGAAGAGTTATGATAAATCTATTCCTATTCAAGAAAAATCCTCATACTTCAATCTAAGATGACATCTACTAATGTCTTATATATTCAAGTTATGCCTATGCCTAAGGTCTGAATTATCTATTCAACTTATGTCTAGTTCTAACCTCCAAACTAAAAGCAATGATGTCTCAGTAATCCAACTTTTTAAGTATTCAAGCTCTATGTTATGATGTTCATGATCCATAAATCCATATCTCACATCATGCTTTTAAAAAATTATGTTATCTATATGTTATTGATTCATTCTATGTTAGGTCTGGCCTAGAGAGATAAGGTCTATGAAAACCCATGGTCATTACCATAATGAGAAGTAAAATCTTCAAGAAATAACCATAATTATATTCCTCAAATTTATGAATGTCGACTTTATGTTATACAACTCATGATATACACTCATGTTTTCACACTTTTCCCAGTCCTAAGAACTTGTGTTATGTTATGGTGATTCTCGAACGACCCTCTATTTATAATATAGGTGGTAGTTATATGAACACTTCATGTCTATTGTCTCGTACCTTGCATCTTGGGACCTACCTTGAGTGGAACACTAATATAATTTATAATTAGATAGTGCTACTCTTATTTGTGATGCTTTTTCTCTAGTCCCTCAATGACCTTCCTTATGTTAGGATGATATTGGTTATGGAAGCATAGTAACTCTTTAAATAAGGGAGTAGATATTCTAGATTTTGAAAAATTTTAGTGTGATTACTAAAGCTAAGGTTATAGTTGAAGAGGGATAAAGGAGATGAGCTTTTGTTATGTGAACTAGTTAGGAAGGGTGAATATGTAGCAAGAATATTTGTGAGAGTGAGTGAAGTTGTTGGTTTTAATAGGTAGATCCATAAATTTTGTGTAGTAAAGATAGGCTTGAATATTGTTGTAAGAACCCGTAAGATCCTAGCTTATTTCATCTCACTCTTGCATGCTAAAGGGGTCCAAGACTTAAAAAATTTCACTTAGTGTTAAGACATAGTTATTTCCAAAGCCTCTTAAACTTTGATGATTTTAACTCTAACATTCTCTTCCTTAGAACATTGATTTTTAAGTTGATTAATAATCAGGGTGGTCGACAACATGTATCAAGTAAGTTTTGGATTTTTCGGATGAGGTTTGAGGCTTGTTTGGATGTTCAAACCAGTGAGTCAGCGTGATATGGCCACGGCAACGTGGCGCGTTGCCTAACGTGTCGACTGAGCGACACAATGTGTCGCTTACTGCATCACTAGCCATGTTTAGTTTAATTATTTTTGGGTATGTAGGGGTATTTGAGTCATTTTTTCCTTACTTTACCTCACCCATAACACAAGATTAAGGTCCCCAAAGGGCAAAATCACTCATCTTTTCACAACCTCTCTCAAGAACAAAACCTTAGCTTCTTCAAATCCAAGTTCAAGCTTTAAGAAATCACCAAAAACTCAAAATAAAATCATCATATAAGGTATATTAGATGTTCATTCATTGGTCCTTTTTACCCATAGAGTCCAAGAATCCTTATTAAAGTTTAAAATCGTGACCTTTACATGTTTTGATGAATTTTATTCATGAACTTTCATGAATTTTGATTTTTATATCATGTTTACATATATTTTTGTTGGAATTATCCTTTGACCCATTTGAAGGATGATATTGGCATGTTAAATTCTTAACCCATTATTTTAGAATTAAAATTATGTTACTATGTCATGATTTAACTATTCCCATGCTTTAATTTTATGACCCCCATGTTTTTTATGAAATTCGTAAGAGATTAATTTAGAACAATGACTACTTACCATGCTTTTAAGACTTTAGTATGTTTCTACTGATAATGTTATTGAGTCCTGGGAGTTTTGGATACCCAAAAACTTTGTTGTTTACTTAGTCTCAATATTTTTAGAATGGTTTTGTATATATTAGAGTATCGTCAGTTCAATCAGTTATCATATCAATTAAACTTAGTTCAGTCTCGTAATCAGTTTCCTTTAATTGAGAGTAAAGACTTAGCATCGAGTGAATGTAGGGATGGCGTCTTCCCTGTCAGTAGGCATGGTACAAGTATAATCATGATCATGACACTTTTTGAGTATTTTTGTAGACTAGTCACTAAAGGGCTCTTTTGTCATTTTGTCTATTATTGTAATGTAGTATAAATAGAATATTGTAGGGTTTATTTCTTTAGTTACTTAATGATATTGAGAGAACACTCCTCTTAGAGAGAGAGAGAGATAAAACCGTAACTAGGGCCATATACAAGTGTGGAATCAGTTGTGTGTTGCATTGCTTGATACATTAGTGTTTGGGTGGTGGACGCCTCTCTTATGTCAATTGTAAGATATAGGTGATTGTAGTGTGTAGTGTTAAGGGTCCAAGAGTGTCATATGTTCTTGGGTTCTTAAGATTATACCTCCATTTTTCTATCTTTCTATCTTTATTTTATTGTAACCGTTGGTAGTGTTCTTGTTGTGTAACCTTATAATCATTCTATTGTTGAAATCTTGTTATGTTGTTCATCTTCTTCTTGTTGTTACATTAGTTTGGGTTGGCTGTTTTGGTGTCAAATACACCATTATATCTTGTATTCTTATTGTTGGTAGTGAATCCGAGAGTGGACACCAACAAGGTCCTCGATTCTTTAAACTTCGGGACTATTTTGGTGTATGTTTCATGTCTTATTGGTCACTCCCATATCATTTGGTATCAAAGCAAGGTTTGATTTTGTTCCAACTAAATCAATCTTGGGATTGCTATCTTGAAAATAAAAAAAAAAGTGAAAAAGAAGAAAAAAGTTATTGTTCATGTTTTTAGGGTTTTTCATTTTTTGAGACTTAATTTTTGTGTGTTTTATGTGTTTCTAGTGTTATATCCTTGTTTCCTAACACTATTAGAGTTTAGAAATTGAAAATCCCAACAAAAAAGAAGTGTCAAATCGAAAATCCAAAAAAAAAAATACTAAACCCGTTTTTGACCCTAGGTCAAATTTTGAGTTTTCGATTTTGTGTTTTTCTTGTGTTTTTAGTGTTAGATTTCTATTCTCTAACACTATAGTAGTATAAGGTTCGAATTTGAGCTAAATTGGAGGTGATTTGAACCATCCACCATTGTTGAGCTTGAGTTTGAAGAAACTTGAAGGTGTGATCTCATTGTGGGAGGTTGTTTTGAACTAACGTGTGTTTTGTTTTGTAGAATTTGTGTTGTATTGTTGTGTTTGACATTGTGGACTGATTGGGTGTCTTGTTGGACCGTAACTTGAAGGGTTATTTTCGGTACAACCACAATGGAACCCGAGGCTTCAAATGCTCAAACAATGGACAATAATGCAATCAATCTGATTTTGGCTCGCCTTGAAACTATGTCCCAAGATATGGCTAGGTTGAATGTGGGTCTTGAGAAATTAGATATGGATGTGGCATCAATGAGTGTGAGACTAGAACGTGTGGAAAGCCAAAGTAGTCAACCTTCCACCCTTCAAAACAAATCCCCAACTAGTACTCCTGAGACCTTGCACCAAATGCTATATCCACCAATTGCCACAAATCCAACCAATCTTTATTCCCAAAGCTGAGAACAAGATAGATCAAACCATCTCCACTCCACCAAGTCCAACAAGAAGGGCTTGGAACCCAAATACTACCACAAACCCGAACCCTCTCATCCAAACTCCACTTGACCAAAGACTTTAATATACAAATCCAATCTCGCCACTTCAAGCTCCACATAACCCAAATAGACCCATCCATGGCTATGGTAGGGGAGGAAAACATGATGGTTATGGACCGTATGATGATTTTTGCTTGAGGAAAGAAAGAATGAGGGATATACATGTGGAGTTAGGCCAAAAGGTGAGAGATGGCCACCCAAATCAAGATATATGTCTCAATTCCATCAAAGTAGACTTCCTATTTTCAAAGGTGAGAGTGATCCCCAAGCCTACCTTTCATGTGATTCATCTTGTGATAATATCTTCCAACTTAATGATCTCACCAAATAAAAGAAAATTTGCTAGGCTATAGCTCACTTGGAAGGGTATGCTAATACATGGTGGGAGTATGATAAACGATTTGGGAATGAGATGATTGGGGGACAACCTCCTCCTTGGTTTCGGTTGAAGAACATTATATGGCAAAGGTACTTGCTTGAGACTTATAGGCATGAGCTCCTTGACAAATTGTACAATTTGAGAAAAGGGAGAAAGAGTGTGGCTTACCACGATGAATTTCAACAATTGATGTTGAAACTTGACCACCGAGATGAGCAAGTATGTCATGACTTTGTGCACGTCAAGGTTAGGTTAAACAAGGACATCTCCACTCGCATAACGCTTCAAAAATTCAACACCATAGATGGCATCTTCCATGCGGATTTAGAGGTTGAGAGGGAGCTCAAAGAGAACTTTTTCATGGATGCCCAACCCGGGTCCACCAAGGCTGTCCAAAAACATCCTCCAAGGTATGAAGGTAAATTGAATTCTACTTTTAATCCCAAGGGTTTTCAAAGCTTCAAGTGTCAGGGGTGGGGGTACAATCTAGTGAGTGCCCGAATCGGAGGAATATAATCCAAGGGAGGGTAGATTGTACTATATTGGAGAATAGGTGGGCATTGAATTAGTTAAGAATGATGGCAAACTGCAAGATGGAGAGCAAGAAGAAGTCAAAGTGCAAAATGAAGAATATGGAGAAGATGTGTGGCCGAAAGAAGGAGATTGTGAAGTGCCTTTGTAAAAGAGGTGAGCCTATGAATTTGTGGTCAAATTCCTCTCAAGATGGAGAGGATGATACAAGTATGATCATGATCATGACACTTTTTAAGTATTTTTGTAGACTAGTCACTAAAGGGCCCTTTTGTCATTTTGTCTATTATTGTAATGTAGTAAAAATAGAACATTGTAGGATTTATTTCTTTAGTTGCTTAATGATATTGAGATAACACTCCTCTAAGAGAGAGAGTCCCAAAACTGTAATTAGGGGCATATACAAGTGTGGAATCACTTGTTTGTTGCATTCTCGATACATTTGTGTTTGGGTAGTGGACACCTCTCTTGTGTTAATTATAAGAGATAGGTGATTGTAGTGTGTAGTGTTAAGGGTTCAAGAGCGTCATATGTTCTTGGGTTCTTAAGATTATACCTCCATTTGTCTATCTTTCTATCTTTATTTTATTGTAACCATTGGTAGTGATCTTGTTGTGTAACCTTGTAATCGTTCTATTATTGAAATCTTATTGTGTTGTTCATATTCTTCTTGTTGTTACATTAGTTTGGGTTGGCTGTTTTGGTGTCAAAGACACCATTATATTTTGTATTCTTGTTGTTGGTAGTGAATCCGAGAGTGGTCACCAAAGGGGTCCTCGTTTTTTCAAACTTATGGACTTTTTGGTGTATTTTTTGTGTCTTCTTGGTCACTCCCATGTCAAGGAATAAGACATTAGTAGCATTCTTTATGTTCCAGACCTATGGTGCCACCATAGACTTAGAGGGGTCCTCCGCCAGTTAGGCATAACATCCTCGTTCTTTGAGATATCATATTAGTGGATCCACAAAGCCAGTATTAACACTCTTCCAACTGGGGTTACAGGTTGGACCCTGATAGTACATTAGGGCATATTGGTTATAGCTAGCTCCCACAGTCTTAGTTTAGTATTCAGTACAGAGTTTAGTTTCAGGATTGTTTAACCATATCATACAGTTATCAGTTATTCAGTATCAGTATTTTAGTCCTTTAGTTTACAAGTTATTTCAGTATCATGTTATATGCTTGGTCATGCATCCTCAGATTTTACAGCTTTCATGCATACTATAGCATCAGTTATCGCATGCTATTTATTCAGTCAGTTATTATTCATGCACATGAGCCCATGCATATCAGCCTAACCTTATTTTGCATACCAGTACATTCAAAATACTGATCACATACTCATTGTTTGCTCTATAATGTATCATATCATAGGTCTGGATGCTCAGGTTCCCGATCGCACCTAGACTCCCAGTGCATCAGCAACAATAACAGTGGTGAGTCAACATATTTTGAGGACCAATTATGTTATTTTAGTATTTCAGTTCAGTATCAAGTTGGAAGTTAGTTGGGGTCTGTCCCATAAACTCTCATTCAATCAGTTTAGAAGCTTTCGGACATTTCAGGTGATCAGTTAGTTATCAATTTTTCAGTAAGTTTTCAGCATTTTCATTTCTGTTTTAGACTTGTGGATTTCAGTTGTATTGTTTCTAGTATTGAAACCATATGGCATATTTAGTTATTTCCGCACATATTCGTTATCAGTATATTATTCAGTGCTCATAGCAGGTACTATCCCATGTGTTAGCTTGTAGTCTCTCGAGACTATAAGCACCGTGTGGCATCCAGGGTATACTCTCGGTACATTACAAACATGGTATCAGAGCCTAAGGTTTCAAAGTATCCTATGGAGTCTGAAATCCATGTTAAGTAGAGTCCTATGCATGAGTATGACGCACGCCACACTTTTGGCCAAGAGGCTACGAGACATTTTAGGAAAATTTTCCCTTCTTTTAGTATTTATTCGTGCGAATGAGCATGAGCTCAATTTAAACTCTCTTTATAATTCAATCTTCTTCCCGTCTACAGAACATGCCTCCCAGAAAGAATAACGGAAGGAGAAATAGAAATCACCCTGCGCCTCCGCCTATTTAGGAAGATCCCCTAAACGAGCATGTCTCTCATACCAAATTTAGAGTTGCATTCACTACTTTAGCTCACTCAGTAGTAGCTTAGAATAATCAGCAGGCTTCTATCCCAGCCGTTCCAATGGATAATACAGTCGCAGCTAGGATTCAGGACTTCACCCGAATGAACCCTCTTTTGTTTTTGGGATCCAAGTCTGATGAGGATCTACAGGAGTTTCTTTACATGATTCAGAAGGTAACTGATAAGGATTCAATTTTGACGGGTGTTTACCAATTGCAGGATGTTTCTCACACCTAGTATAAGTAGTGGAAGGGAGATAGAGGTGCAAATACAGGGCCTGTTGAATGGGAGGAGTTTGCTATGACCATTTGAGATAGGTTCTTTCCTTTGGAGCTATAGGAAGATAAGGTGCTGGAGTTTATTAATTTAAAGCAGGGCAATATGAGTGTGAAAGAGTATTAGCTTAAGTTTACTCAACTGGAAAGGTATGCTTCTCATGTGGTGTCTGACAACAAATCTAGGATGAGTAAGTTTGTCTCTAGCGTTGACAATAGCATGGTCAAGAAGTGTAGGATAATGATGTTGATTAAGGAGATAGACTTGTATAAGTTGATGGTCCATGATCAACAGATTGAGGAAGAAGAGGTTAATTAGAAGGAAAGGGAGAGTTAGAGAACGAGGACAAGTAGTTTAATTTTGCTCAATCGAGGTTAGAGGATGGTAACCTCTCTCAATTCCATTAGAAATCTGTAGCCTCAACTCCATCTTCAGTTGGTGCTCCAATGTCAAAGTTTAGAAAGGATATCGAGATATGTCTCTAGGCTCTAAGACTCAAGGTAGTGTGAATAGTAGTCGAACTAATCCCCTTTGTGTGTGGTAGGAATTATCAAGGTGTATGCAGGGCTGGAAGCAATATGTGTTTTGGATGTGACAATCCAGGACACAGGTTGAAGAAATGTCTGATAGGTATGTAAAAAGGTAGGAATAATTGCCAGTAGGGTCAGACTAACTGTTCAGCAGCACCAGTAGGACGTACAACTCAGCATGTTCTAGTGCCACCAGCGGTCAGTTCCAGAATAGATTGTATGCACTTCAGTCTCGAAAGGATCAGGAAAGTTATCCTGATGTGGTTACTGGTATGTTACAGGTTTTTCATCTCCATGTTTATGTGTTGTTGGACCCCGAAGCTTTGCTTTCTTTTGTAACCCCTATATAACTTTGAATTTTGGTGTCATTCCTTATACTTTAGCAGAACCCATCTTAGTGTCCACTCTAGTAGGTGTCTCTATTATAGCCAGGCAAGTATACAGGAACTGTCCCGTCACAATATCTAGAAAGTCACTTCAGCTAATTTTGTAGAGTTAGAGATGACTAATTTTGAAGTCATTCTCGATATAGATTGGCTCTACTCATGCTATGCCTTAGTTGATTGTAGAAACCAAGTTTTTTATTTTCAATTTTTGAATGAACCAATTCTTGAATAGAGGGGTAGTACTTCAGCGCTTAGGGGTCAGCTTGTTTCGTACTTTAGAGCAAGAAAAATGATATACAAGGAGTGTGTTTACCATCTTGTTTGAGTTAAAGACTCTAGTTCGAAGACTCCCAGTCTCGAGCCAATTTCAGTAGTGAGGGAATTTCTAGATGTTTCCCAGAAGATCTTCCTGGAGTTCCTCTCGAAAGGGAAATTGACTACGTAATAGAAATTCTTCTAGATACCCAGCCCATCTCTATTCTGCCCTATAAAATAGCTCCAATTGAGCTTAGATATTTGAAAGATCAGTTGAAAGATCTCTTAGATAAATGATTCATTAGGCCCAGCTTTCCCCATGGGGCGCTCCACTCATTTTCGTGCATAAGAAAAATGGTACTCTTAGAATGTGCATTGATTACCATCAATTGAACAAAGTAATAATGAATAATAAGTATCCACTCCCCAAGATTGATGAATTGTTTGATAAACTTTAGGGTGCCGGTTATTTCTCTAACATATACCTTAGATCCGCCTATCATCAGCTCAGAGACAGAGAATGTGACATTCCAAAAATAACTTTTAAAACTCGATATGGCCACTTTGAATTTCTAGTCATGTCTTTTAGTCTAACAAATGCCCCCAACATCTTTCATGGACTTGATGAACAGAGAGTTCAAGCAATACTTGGACATGTTTATCATAGTTTTCATAGATGACATCCTTTTCTATTCTTGTGATAAAAATTATCATGTCGACCACCTCAAAATAGTATTGGAGACTCTTAAAGCCTATCAGTTGTTCACCAAGTTTAGTAAGTGCAAATTTCATCTAAGGTCAGTAGCTTTTCTTGTCCATATTATTTTTGATGATGGAATTAGAGTTGACCCTCAAAAGACCGAAGCAATGAGAAACTAGACCAGACTCATTTCTCTATCAGATATCAGGAGTTTCTTTGGTTTTGATGGTTATTATCATGGTTTGTTAAAGTTTTATCATCTATGCATCCCCCGTTTCCTGATTGACTCAGAAGAAAGTCAAGTTTTAGTGGTCAAATTTTTGTGAGAAGAGTCTTTAGGAGTTAAAGACTCGACTCACCTCAGCCTCAGTTTTTACCTTACCAGATGGTTCAGATGGGTTTCCTATTTACTTTGATGCTTCTATAGTTGGTTTGAGTTGTGTTTTGATGTAGCGAGGTAAGGTCATAGTCTATGCCTCTAGGTAGCTTAAACCCTATGAGAAGACTTATCCTACCCATAATCTTGAGTTAGCAGTTGTTGTGTTTGCCTTAAAAAATTGGAGGCATTATCTGTATGGGGTGCATGTTGATGTGTTCACGGACCGTAAAAGTTTGTAGTAGGTGTTTTCATAGAGAGAGTTAAATCTCCATTACAGAAGGTGGTTAAAATTATTGAAGGACTATGATATAAGTGTTTTATATCATCTTGGCAAGGCCAATATAGCAGAAAATGCCCTTAGTTGATTGTTTATGGGTAGTGTGGCTCATGTTGAGAATGATAAGAAGAAGCCGGTTCAAGAGGTTCATCAGTAGTCAAGGTTAGGCGTACATTTTGTTGACTCTGTTAAGGGTAGTGTTTGGATTCAAAATAGTTCAGAATCTTCTTTGGTTGCCAAAGTGAAAGAAAATAAAGATAGGGGACCCATTCTAGCAAAGTGGAAGGAGTCAGTAAGAGATCAGAATGTAGAGGTTTTCTCCCAAGGGGGAGATAGTGTGTTTCGTTTCTAGTGTAAACTGTGTATATAATGTGTAGATGGTCTGAGACAGCGAATTCTAGTAAAAGTGCATAGTGCACGTTACTCTATTCACCTAAGAGCCATTAAGATGTACCGTGATTTGTGGGAAATCTATTGGTGGAGTGGTATAAAGAAGGTATTGCAGTGTTTGTAGCTAAGTGTGCTAACTGTCAATAAGTTAAGGTTGAGCACCAAAAACTTAGTGGCACTATGCAGGAGTTCAGCATCCCCACTTATAATTGGGAAGAGGTGAACATGGACTTTGTGACAGGGTTACCTCGTTCATGTCGTCAGCATGATTTGATTTGGGTTATCATAGATAGAATGACCAAATCAGTCCATTTCTTGCCAATCTATACTTCTTCTTTAGACAAGGATTATGCCAAGCTCTATATTAGAGAGTTGGTTAGGTTTCATGTAATCCCGTTGTCCATCATTTTAGATAGGGGTACTCAGTTTACCTTCACTTTTGGAATGCTTTTTAGAAGGGTATTGGTACTCAAGTTCATCTCAGTACAGCCTTTCACCCTCAGATAGATGGTCAGGCAGAAAAGACCATTCAGACCCTAGAGGACATATTGAGAGCTTGTGTTATTGATTTTAAGGGCAGTTGGGATGATCACTTGCCATTGATTAAGTTTTCCTACAATAACAGTTATTATTCCAGTATTCAGATGGCTCTATTTGAGGATCTGTATGGGAGGAGAGGTAGATCTCCTATTGGTTGGTTTGGGGTAGGTGAGACCGTGGTGATAGGACCAGATTTAGTATTTGATGCACTGGAGAAAGTTTAGGTAATTAGAGAAAGTTTTAAGACAGCCCAAAGCCATCAGAAATTCTATCCAGATGTGCGTATAAGGGATCCTGAGTTCGCAGTTGGAGATTTGGTTTATTTGAAAATCTCTACTATGAAGGGAGTGAAGAGGTTTGGCAAGAAGGGAAATCTAAGTCCCCAATATGTTGGCCCTTACAGGATCTTGAGTCGCTTTCGAAAAGTAGCTTAAGAGCTTGAGTTTCCTGCAGATTTGACATCAGTGCACCCAGTGTTTCACGTTTCTCTGTTGAAAAAGTGTATTAGTGATCCAGCTGTCATTCTTCCTTTAGAAAGCTTAGATGTTCAGGATAGCCTTTCTTATGAAGAATTCCTAGTTGAAATCTTAGATTGCCAGATTTGCAGACTAAGGAATAAATAAGTTCCCTTGGTCAAAGTTCTTTGGTGGAATCAGTCCGTTGAGGGAGACACTTGGGAAGCAAAAGAAGATATACGAACCAAGTACCCTCACCTTTTCTCTGCAAACTCAAATTCAGTTCAAGGTAATAGTTTTCCCTTAGATTACCTTTTTTCCATTCTCAGTTCCAGCTATATGATCATATTCATGTCATTGCATGCATTTACAAATCAGTTCAGTTAGTCACCATGTTCAGATTTAGTCATGTAATTATGTTTTAGTTGTGCATATTCAGCATGTAATCTCAGTATCTCAGTAATTCTCAGCTAAAATAGTCTTATTCGAGGATGAATGTTATCAAGGGGAGATATTATAAGACCCCATAAGATACTAGCTCGTTTCAGCTCACACTTGCATGCTAAAGGGGTCCAAGACTTAGAAAATTTCACTAAGTGTTCAAAGACTTAGAAAATTTCACTAAGTGTTAAGACTTAGTTATTTCTAAAGCCTCTTAAACTTTGATGATTTTAATTCTAACATTACCGTCTTTAGAACATCGATTTTTAAGTTGATTCATGATCGAGGTGGTTGACAGCACATCTTGGGTAAGTTTTGAATTTTTTGGATGAGGTTTGAGGCTTGTTTGGATGTTTAAACTAGCGAGTCAGTGTGATATGCCGTGGTGCACCACTTATCGCATTGGTGGGTTGCAACACAGCACGTCGTCTAACAGTCGACGTATTGCTTATCGTGTCACTAGCCACATTCAGTTTAATTATTTTTGGGTATATGGAGGTATTTGAGTCATTTTTTCCTTACTTTGCCTCACCCATAACATGATATTAAGGTCCCAAAAGGGCAAAATCACTCATCTTTTCACAAACTCTCTCAAGAACAAAACCCTAGCTTTTTCAAATCCAAGTTCAAGCTTCAAGAAATCACTAAGAACTCACAAAAATTCATCAGTAAGGTATGTTAGATGTTCATTCATGTGTCCTTTTTACCCATGGAGTCCAGGAAACCATTTTAAAGTTTAAAATCATGACCTTTACATGTTTTCATGAATTTTATACATGAAATTTCATGATTTTTGATTTTTATATCATGTTTACATGTGTTTTTGTTGGAATTAGCCTTTGACCCGTTTGAAGGATGATATTTGCATGTTAAATCCTTAACCCATAATTTTTTTTATTGAAATTATGTTATTATTCCATGATTTAACTATTTCCATTCTTTAACTTTATGACCCCCATGTGTTTGATGAAATGCCTAAGAGATGAATTTTGAACAATGACTACATACCATGCTTTTGAGGCTTTAGTATGTTTCTACTAATATTATTATCGAGTCCTGGGAGTTATTAATACTTGAAAACTTTGTTGTTTACTTAGTCTTAGTATTTTCAAAATGGTTTCGTATATATTAGAGTATCGTTAGTTTAGTCAGTTATCATATGAATCAAACTTAGTTCAGTCCAGTAATCAGTGTCCTTTAGTTGAGAGTAATGACTTAGCACCGAGTGAATGGAGGGATGTCATCTCCCCCATCAGTAGGCATGAGATTTTAGTAGTAGTCCCCATGTTCCAGACCTACGGCACCACCATAGACTTAGAAGGATCCTCTATCAGTTAGGCATGTCGTCCTCGTTCTTCGGGATATCAGATTAGTAGATCCACATAACCATTGTTAGTACCCGTGGAACCTTCTAATTGGGGTTACAGGTTGGACCCTGATAGTACATTAGGGCATATCATTTATAGCTAGTTCCCACAGTCTCAGTTCAGTATTCAGTACAGAGTTTAGTTTCAGGTTTGTTTGACCATAGCATACAGTTATCAGTTATTCAGTATCAGTATTTTGGTACTTCACTTTACAGGATATTTTAGTATCTGTTATATGATTGTTCATGCATCCTATATTTTACAGTTTTCATGCATACTATGCATCAGTTATCTCATGATATTCATTCAGTTAGTTATTATTCATGCACATGAGCCTATGCATATCAGCCTAACCTCATTTAGCATATCAGTACATTCAAAGTAATGACCGCATACTTATTTATTGTGCTATAATGTATCATATCATAGGTTCAGACGCTCAGGTTCCCGACCGCACCTAGACCTCCCAGCACATCAACAGCAGTAGCAGTGGTGAGTTCTCATATTCCGAGGACCGATTATGTTATTTCAGTTCAGTAGTCAGTTGTAGTTAGTTAGGTCCTTTCCTATCAACTCTCATTCAGTTAGTTTTAGATACTTTTAGATATTTCAGAAAATCAGTTAGTTGTCAGTTTTATCTGTCATTTTTCAGTATTTTCTCTTATGTTTCAGACTTGTGGATTTCAGTTACATTGTTTTCAGTATTGAAATCTTATGGCATATTTAGTTGTTTCCACACATATTCATAATTAGTATATTATTCAGTGCTCATAGCATGTACCAGCTTATGGGTTAGCTTGTGGTATGTCGGGACTGTAAGCACTGTGTGGCATTCAGGGTGTACTACCGCGGCGTTACAGTTGTGATTGATGAAAACACAAACCAATGCGCTATGTGGTTAATACTCCTTGACTTAATACCTGAGGTTGTTTGACTATAGTGATAAGGTGAAGTAATATTCTTAAATGGACGTATAGTATAGGGTCTCATAGATTAAGCTAGCACCTTTTTTTAACGTTGGGTTAGGCTTCAACATAGAAGTACTATACAGTGGGACTCGGACTCTTGTAGTTAGGAGTGCAAGGTGGAGGATACCTCTATTCCTATGTCCCGAAAAACCTTAATTCATGTCACGTAGAATTTAAATCAAAACCCATGATCACCAAATAACCTCATGCCTTATGTTGTGATGATTATGATCCATAGAACTCATGCATAAATCCATCTCTATGTCAATTCATTATCTCATGCTTCGTGCTTACATGGTTTACTAAGGGTTATCAAGCAACTCTTTTAATGACTTTGCATGATTTGTTGAGGAAAATTCCTAATGGGACGTTACTTCCTTCATTCCATACTTTTATAGCTTTAACAAGTTTCTACCCATCAATCTAGGATGAATAATTCCAAGGGAGAGATAATGTAACATCCCATAATTATCGGGCTAGAACTTAAATCGTCTTTCCTAAATATATAAACCTGATGATTTTTATTTATATACTATTATGAATAACAATTATTTGTCATTGTAACATCTTTGAAATTAGTATAAGTCATAAAAACCTCCTAGCTCAAAGTTAAGTTGAACGCTTTCCTACCAGTTGAGTTTTAGTTGATGATTTTTATTAGGTCAACTTCCAATGACCATTACCCCTAGAATATGAGGAGTTATTTCACCTATTATATATCAAATTAAAGCCACCACATGCTTTCCTAGTTAAGAATTTCATGTGTTTTATGTAAGAATTGGCCACCATATGTTAATGTATTGAAAAGAGAGTGTTTTGCATAAGTTTCACATGCTATTTGAAATAAGAACTCTCATGTGATATGTATATCTTTTGGGTGGTCATTAACATGCTTTTGAATAAAAAAAGGCTATGGCTTTCAAGTCTAGGTATGACGATACCTACCACGAAATGCCCATAACATGAAAGAAAAGAATGTTTTAAGTATGAAGCATGGCTTTAAGAGGCTGACAATGGGCTCAAAGAGAGATAAATTACCCGAAGAAGACACGAGTTCAGAGAACTAATAGCCTAAAACAATGTTTAATCGATACAGGTTTTATGGTTTGTTATTCCGCAAGTGGGATAACATGGTATGTCAGAAAGTCGACATACTTTTTATTATACGCCAATCCTTACGGAAAACTCGGATTGGGGGTTGGTCCGACGATTTAATGGCGTACCCATATAGCCCATGGGTACTATATTTCCAGGGTATACTATCTAGCTCAAAACTAAAGCAAAGAGTTAAGTCAATGTTTTACAAGCATGAATTGAAGCTCTTTAAATTATGTCCATGTGTTATATAAAATATACGTTATTTTTGGATTGTTCCACATATCAATACTTTCCAAGTATTGACCCCCTCCCCCCCAATATTTCAGGTTCTGCAGTATAGTTCTATGATCCATCATATCAGTATAACATTCGAGATATGATATAGTTGGCGAGCCATCCATCTTTTGGAAGGCAATGTATTCATATGTTGAATCTTTCAGTTTATGGTCCAATCGGGGTCCTTGTCCCGACCAAGACAATTAGTTTTCAGTAGAGGCTTCGTAGACAAGATTTAAATATTGTATTGTCATAACTTCTTGAATGTTATCATATCTTCCTCACTTTAATTTATGTATGGATTATTCTTATGATAGTATGCTAAGGGGTCTCTCGGTCCTTCGTGGTTCAGGATGCCCAACGCGGCCAGGGCCTCAGCTCGGGTCGTAATAATATTGTCTTTAAGGTTCAAAACAATCATTATAATTCTTGAGAAGATTAGAGTGAAGATGATGAAAATAATTGGTGAGTTGAGACAGTTTTCAATCACTTGGATCACTGATATTTCTCTTATGGCTTTTACGATTCTCCAAGAAAATATTGACAAGTCAATGCAGTGCAACTTTTCTTGGAATGGGGAAATGGGTTTCGAGATTGAACATAGAGGTTTAACACATACTATGAACATTATTAGTAGGAGTTGTAGTTGCAGAGCTTGATAGCTTAGGGATATTTCTCGTCCTCATAGTGTTGCTGCCCTTCGTTATAAGGAATATGAGCTCATAAATTTTATGGCTAGTTGTTATCACAAGGATACCTCAACAAATGTGCTCCATTTTATTTTGCCAATGAACAACATGAAAATGTGTCCAACATCAAATAATCTAACTGTGAAGACACCAAAGGTCAAGAAGCTGCCTAAAAGACAAAGTAAAGTTAGAAGGAAGGAGGTTGATAAAAATAGGAAAAGTGATCATTTTGAAAAAAAGCATACTATCAAGGTAATGTCCAGAACAAAAATCATTAAGGCTAGACCATTTTATCAAAGGCTTATAAAGATTTTTGAAAAGGAAATTATTTTAAGAAGAGGGCAATGGATCAGGAAAAATCAACGCAAACACTCAAGTCAAAATTTAAAGTCTACACTTTAACTATAGTCACACCAGAATCTAAGAAAAGACATAACACCTCATTTAGTCAATAAAGAATATAAAATAAAGAAGACATTTACCAAGTAAAAGATGAACAGGCTAAGGAAAGCAAGACCGAAGGAAATAATATTGATGCTTAACCAAGATACTAATTATTCTAGTTTCACAATAAAATAAAAACATTTTATAACTCTTTGAATGTTAGGACGACAAAATAAGGATTTTTAGACAGGAATCAAAGAGGGGATCTATATCGAGTCATTTTCTGCTAAATCTTCCTGTTTAGGAAGAATTAAGGAATAATAGTAATCGCCACTCTCCTTTTGAAACCCCAAATAATAGGAGAAGATGAATCCGAGTTCTTCAGGAGACGTGGCCTTAAATGAATTGATAAACATGTTAGTAAAGGTAGGGAAAGCAAATGAAGTCTATTAGACAGTAAAAGCAAACAAAGTCCTTTCCCTCCTGATTTACATTTAAGTGCAACTACAGAGCTGTTCCAACCCATAATTATTTTTAGGCCTTTCATAGTATTATAGACCATGAAGGCCTCAGAATCTGACCATCACAATTCATTTATCACTTTAAATAGTTTTTTTGATCTTTCATTTTTCCAAGAATAGAAAAAAGAAATAGCTTTAAAAATAAAGAAATAAAGAAAAAGAAGCATGCAAACAGATCGCAACATGCAGCAACTACTTGAAAAGCTTTGAAAGAACAAATTGCAGGTGTGAAATAAAGGCTATTGCCACTCCCTCCCCCCCCCCCCCCCCCCAATCCTATGAAAATGGTTTCGAGAATAAAATGAGAGAGCAAGAAAGTTTCCTAGAGGTACAACTAGGGCAAGCAATTTCAGCCCATATTTGTTAAAAAGTCTATTTAACCCATATTTATTGAATTGGATCACTCATCTTTTAAATGGGTAAATATGGACTTTAACTCATTTTAAAGCTTATGCAAATATGGATAAAATGGTTAAAATATGGGTACCATTTAAACACAGAGATCACCCACCTATGCTTAAGATTTTAATTTTTTTTTATATTTTTCTTTTTTTTTTTGTTTTTTCTTTCTTTTTTCCTTTAATTTTTTTTCTTTTTTTTTTTACTCATTTCTTATAAAAAAAAATATTTCTCATTTTTCATCTATTTTTATATTGTTTTCTTTTTTTTATATTTTTTTCATTTTTTCCTTTCTCATTCTTATTTGATTATTCATATTCGTTTGAGATCTACATGGGTTAATTAATTTAAGCTTCTAATTATTCCATTTAGCTTATACAATTTATAGCATTTCTTATCAATTAAATATAATCCATAGTCTAACTCCTTTATTATTATTTTTTTTATCTTTTATTTCTCTTTCTTTTTTTTTTTACTTTTTCAGTTTATTTTTTGTTTTTTTATTTCTTTTTCTTTTAATTTACTATTTTTTCTTTATTTTTTCCATTATTATTTTTTCTTTTTCATTTTTTTCCACTTATTTTTTACTCGTTTCTTACACTTTTTTCTTTCTTCTATTTCATCAATTTTATTTCTTTTTTCTTCGCATTTTTTTTGTATTTATATTTTTTCCTTTTTCATACTGAGTGGTTATGATATTTCAGTCATCATCCATAATTTATAGTCGACTTAACCATGTTCTTTGAAAATAAAAAAATATAAAACATAAAATACAACCCAAAAAAAATGAGAAAGAAGTAAAAACAAAACAAAATAAAAAATAGAAAAAAACGAGACTAAAAAGGAAAAGAAAAAAAGTAAAAAGAAAGAGAAGCAAATGGTAGAGATAGAAGAGAGAAAAAAAAAGAAATAAAAAAATAAAAAATAAAACTAGAGGCTACATATAGGAGAGAGAGAAAAAAATAAAAAGAAAAAACTAAAAAAATATGATATAGAAGTTTTAAGTTTTTAAATTTAAGAGTTAAAGTGGGTTGGAACCATTTTTATTCAATCCATATTTGATCAAATCTATATTTACCCATATTTATATGGGCAGATTGAAATCCAA
Source organism: Capsicum baccatum var. pendulum (assembly GCA_030864225.1). NCBI lineage: Eukaryota > Viridiplantae > Streptophyta > Magnoliopsida > Solanales > Solanaceae > Capsicum > Capsicum baccatum. Next base: position 234,794,476 of record CM061556.1, on the reverse strand, counting down.
ATCATTTTTGTTCGATTTATATTTAACCCATCCAAATCCAATCTAATCCACCCATTTGTCACACCTAGGTATAACGGTCTAAATAAACTTCAATCAGAGATGCACATATACAAGAAAATTATTTACCATCCACTAATGCAAACACATGGAACAAGAATCATGAATCTTCATAGCAGGAAGTTGGGATAAATATACCAAGCATTTTATTTTACACATGTTCAAAAAACATATGTTATGACTAAGTCGAACGTACCACTGCTCTTAATTTCAAAAATCCTACGGGAAGCAACAGGTTTTCAAATAAGACCAATCCACGTATCACATTTAGAGAGAATAACTACACAAATGTGATTTTTGTTACACAAATCTTTTCATCGAAAGCAAAAAAAACTCCAATGAAATCTCAAAAACATTGCCCAGATTCTTTACTGTATACTCAAGAATAAAACAAAAATTGCAAAAAGGACAAAGCCTTCACCTGTTTTCGTGTAGTATATTTCTTCTAGAATTCTTGGTTATGTGTTATTAGAAGCATGAACCTCCAGAATCTCCAAATTTGTCCCCAAAATCTCTCCTCAACCCTCACTTTCTACTATCTATTTATAGAGGAATTGAGGTGAAAATAGGGAGAAAATAGAGGGTATTTTAGGGATTTGGGTTAGAAATTTTTGAATTTCAAAATTGAAATAAGGTAGCAGCTTTTCATTGAACTTAAACAAGATTAAGGTCAAATTCAGAGGGGATTTTTTGAGGGAAAGGTAATCCTTCATCCACCAATAACAATTGGACGAATATGTACCATGATAGTACAAATTCGAGGAAAATTAGTTGATTTCTATGTTATTTGAATGTTGTAGGAAGAATTGTATTTCTTATAGAAGCTTTGTGAAGTACGTTGATGCTGTTCAAGAATTTAACAAAATTCGGGGATATCACTGATTGCAATTTTGGTTGTTCTTGTCATTTTTGTTGTTGTTCGAGTATTACCATTGAAGTTGTTGTTTATGTCGTCGTTATATCGAGTTAAGTGGAGAAGAATAAATAGGGATTGGCCAGTTCGAGTTACTGGTGTTATTGGGCTAATTCGACTGAAATTGAAAGGGAATGAGTTGGGTCAATAGATTTAATAGGAAATGAGGTTGGGTAGATTTAAGCCATTTATCTTATAACCATATTAGATTTGGACTTAGTCAATCTTATTTAAATTTTAAGAAAATGAAAAATTAATTGTCCAATTGCATTGCAGTTGTGGCCAATTTGATTTTAATTATGGCTAAATCTAATAAATTAACTAAATTGAATCATAATTTGATACGAATTAATACCTAATTTAATCCTGAGTTCCTTGGCTTAATAAAATCAAATAAGTATTTTCCACATAATTTTTTTAAGAACAAATACTTTTAGATTGAGATTTCTCCATTTGAATTAATTTTCAAGATGAGTCTCGATAAAAATTTGATTTTGGTGAGAATAATCATTAACTAACAAAAAGTTATACCATCTCCTTTATATGAACACAAAAATGTACAATTGACACTTTAATGACAAAATTCACTCAAATAAATATTTTAGAAACTCTTATTGGATAAATATAAATACTTTGATTTTATTTAAAACCGAACCAATTAGGACTAAAACTAGTCTTTAAGGGTAAAACTTAGGTGTTAAAAACTGCCCTCTCTTTGGGTAGGATAAATTCAAGTAACCCTGGGCAAAGGGAGTTTGAAATTCCTAAGTTTCTTCAATCAAAAATTCATTTCTCAAAGAGATTGATTTTTGCATGAATTTCAAAGAGGTATGGTCAGACCCAAGTATCGGGTTTCCTACATATCTCAGATTGCATGAGAACTAGTCCATTTTTAGTTCATAAAACTTGAATTTAAGTTTTATTATCAAAGAATTTATAAGTCACATTGATATTGAATTTTGATGAAACTAGAGCGCTTGGGCATAAGAGGATATTGGGGGGAAAGGGCAGTTGATTTTTTAAAATAGAGTCCATTCTACATATCCTCGAAGCTCAGGGTACCATATTGCTTGTAGTTTGACTCGATCAATAGAAGAGATAATTTTTTATTTAAAAACAACCTGTGGCTCGGGATGTACGACAAGTAATATGATATACGAAAAAGATAATTGTAACCACTTAACCATAATATGGATCTCTTCACATCCATAGGTAAGAATTTACCTGGACATAATTTTCAAAGCTCTAGGTACATTGTCACTCGAATTCAAATGGAAAGAAAAGTTGCTTTCATGGATAGTTTAGAAGTACACTCAAGTGAAACTGAAATCAAAAATCCTAAATATTTTAACGACCCGAGACCTACCACCTAGTCGTCATACAGTGCTTGGGACCACTTCCATGAAGTGGCATACTGTTGAGCATCTGATTTATAATATATAAAATAACTAAGTTTACTGTGCAGAAACATAATCATGGCATATTCTGAATAGTTACAATACTGATAAGGTTTACAATCTGATAAGATTGAGAAAGAACTCAAATTACATGACTGACTCTGACTGACATCTATGAAGCCTCTACTATACTAACTATAGGTAGTTGAAATATGCCTTCAGCTACCACTAATCAATACATATGAAAAATAAATGAACTGTACATGAACTAAAACTATCCGGAGTTCCCAAAATAAGAGAACTCATCACCTGTTGATTGGGAACTGCAACTGTCTAATCATGATGTTTGGGCTACAAACGGTACCTACATAATGAAACAATGTAGCCACACAAACGTATATAGGGATCAGTACTTCTAGAATGTACTAAGTAAGCAGGGATGAATACGGTAAGTAAAACTGGTTTCATACGAAATATTAAAACATGCATGACTAGGTGTAAGAAGACTCACTAAGAAACTGAAATAAATTGAAAACTTTAATATCATAAAACATGAGTAACAAATATGATCTAATAAGCTGGTGGATCAGTACACGTAGTTTATTAAAACTTTCCTTTTATAATATAAGTAGAACTGAAGCTGAGATACGACAAAACATGAATATGTAAATATTCGAGAACAAACACATATATACTAACTAATCTGATTAACTGAATCACTGATACTTGGGTAATGGAATGGGTGAAATCAAAGGAAAAAGGAATAACTAGCGTATATATACTGAGTGACTGATATATTAACGCGGATAACTAAAAAATATGAGATAGCTGAGCACCAATGCATGAAAACTTATAAATTCTGAGAATGCATGACCAAGCATATAATATGATTCTGAAATGGTTTGTAAACTAGAATACTAAAATATGATAATAGAATGACTGATAACTGTATGCTATGGTCAAGCAGAACTAAACTGAATACTAAAACTGAAACTATGGGAGGTATCATCTAACCGACATGCCTCAATCTGAGATAATCGGGGTTCAACCTATAATCCCAGTTAGAAGGGTGTTAGTAATGTACCACGTGTACTAACAATGGCCTTGTCAATCCTAATCTTGTAGGAAGACTCATGGGATATATGTGTATGTCAACCCTAATCTGGCAGGAAGACATCTCAAACTACGCTAACTACATAGTTCTATAACTCAGGGATTTCTACTAAGGGTTAAATCCTATACTGGCAGGAATGCCCCCATCCCTGGGTTCGCTCGGTGTTGAATCTTACTCCTAACTGAACTGACCTGGATTACTGAATTAACCTAAGTTTGACTGGTATTATAACTGACTGAACTGATAATGCTCATACATGTCTGAAACCCTTCTAAAAATACAGAGACTAAGTAAACAACTAAATTTCGTGCATTCATAACCCCAAGGACTCAATAGCATGTACAATAGGACACCATACTACAACATTAGAAACATAACAAGTAGGGACTGTTCCAAAACTCATTCATCTAGACATTTTATCAAACATATGAAAAGCTTAAACTTGTACATGTGAATATCTTAAACATGAGAGCATAGCATGATTACATAAAAATCATGAATTAGGGAATTTACATGAAATTTGCTTGAAATAGGACATGGGTGTTTCATCAAAATATGTAAAGATCATCGCTTGACATAAGAATGTCTTAAACATGAGGGAACAATAGAGTTACTTGGAAACATTCATAACTTGGGGATTTCATCTTGAAATTGATTGAACGTGACATGGGATTTCATCAAACATGTGACTACTACAACAAAAAGATTTATTTAAGACCAATATTTAAGGATCAGAATATAATCTCACCTCTAAAAGTGTATTTATTAAGACGAGATTATATTCTGGTCACTAATTATGCAATTTATTGCGAATGTCTAAAATCTGATCCTAAAATAAATTTTAACTAGTCTCTATTAATAATTTAGATTCTTTAGCGGGGAAGAAATACCACCAAAACTCAAGTAAAATTTTTATTAAAAATAAAATTCATTTTGGCTAATAATTAACAAAACATATAATAAGGCGCCATAAAAAATATTTCTTATATAACAATTACAAAAACTCTCCATCTTCTCTTAAGAATATAATCTATATTTATTAAATAGCAAGAAAATCTTTCTTAGATTGTTGCCAAATGAAAGAAAAGAAAATTGATGTGTTATTTTTAGGACAATTTATTTAATTAGGTTAAAATTAGTTAGTAGTTACCTTTTAATTTCTACAACTTTTTTAAAAAATTTAAATATGATAGTTAATCTTTTATTTTTTAAAAAATTTATATTTTTACAATTTAATAATTGTACAGATGGTTATTTATTTCATTCATTTTTATATTGTTTATTTTTAGTTAATATAAACAAGTCATCTAGAAAATAACCAATTTCGTGTTGGAATCATGAACACTGTAATTAATAATTGCCTTTGATTTTGCTGTTATTAAAATATTCAAATTTTATATATACTTTAATTTTTTTTTTTTAATAGTCGTGTTGAGAATAACTTTTTACAATTATTTTTAAGTCATAATTTTTCAAGTGGCAAAAAATTTAAAGATGGAATTAAAAATATTTTTAAGTCATCTTCTCTTCTTTTTACATAAGTGTACGTGTTTTGCACGTGTATATCACGTTAACTATAATCTTTGAATATAAAATGAACAAATTACTATGTTTTTGACATATTATCTTAAAACTACAATAACAAGTGTTCATTAATCGATGGCATGATTATTTCTCTTCTTACAGTATGATGAGTATTGGATAGTATTCAATTGTAAATCTAGTTTTTAACGTTGAATAGAAAAGTCTTGTAAAAAGAATATTATTTGGTTTGAAAATTTTAAAATACACTACTCTCTTACCAAAATATTTTAGGACTCCTTAATTTTAAATATTATAAAAATAAATAATAATTAAAGAAAATAAGTGAAAAGATAACTTTATCTATTGCACAGTCTTTTAATGAAGGACAAAAAAGTTCAAATCACTTTTACAAGGACTTTACACTTTTAATATATTATAAATTATAGATATAGATATAGATAGATTATATATAATGTAAACATAACCTATTTTCTACACCCTACCATCACACATGACACACCCAGCCTTTCCCTTTCTTCAAACTATATAGAGGAATAAAAAGCAAAAACTTGGGGAACGAACAGAAAGCCAAGAAGAATATTAGGAGAAATAATTGTAGCTTAAGGAATACGTGATTTTTCTAATGTCTTAATAGTGACAAAGTTCACCGGCACCCTGTCCGCCAATTCGCTTCTTTGCTATATCCTAGATGCTATAACTTTGTATTGATGAAATTGCAGTAATGTTTAATGGCGTATTTAGAATTTTCACGTTTAAAAAATAAAAAGATAGTGTCTGAGATTGAACTTGAACCTAAAGATGAATATTGAACCCCTTCAATCACTAAGTCAACCTCTAATCTTAGGTTCAAAATCTATTAAGTATATATAAAGATTTTAAAAGTAATTTCTATTGGATACGTATCATGAACCTAGCCAAAGATTTGTTGGAAAACATGGCAACAATTTTAGTTTAAAATACAGAATGTTTTATGCACCAATTAAAAGATTTAAACTGAAACATCTATAAATACTTGTTCAAAATAAGTAAAAATCTTCAGTAAAGGTATATCACTTACAATAGTACTTGGGGGTTACGACCGCATGAAGTGTAGTGCTTTTATTGTTCCTCGTCATAGTAAATTCATCGTTCACATAGTTATCTAGTGGTAAAGTGATACTTGCTTCTCTGATGGACGACTATTATAATTATTCAGTTGATTTTGTATAAACATAATATAATGGAGAAGATATATGAGTAGGGGTAGTATCCAGAGGTATCACGTAATGTAAAGTCCAACTTAAAAGCTTTGTTTTTGTAACTCTTTGCGACCTCTTGCTCAGTAAATATCTTCTTTATGATATCGAAGAGCCAACGTACAAGACACCATTTAGGAACTCCTATTCTAATAGAAACATCAGTTATATCGATTCTTATCAAATATATACAACTATTTTTTTACAAATATATATAAATTTCTTTCCATATCTTTTTGGAGTCCGTAATTATTTTCATATATTGTAAGAGTCTTTAATTTAATTAAATAATAAATTAAGAAAAATAGTAAAAAAAATAATTTTGTCTAAAGCAAGATATTTTAATTAAGGGCAAAAAGTCAAATCACCTTTTAGGGATCTTCACACTTTTAATATATTATAGATATAGATTATAAATTATAGATATAGATTTCTAAGTCAGAATTTTCCAAGTGGCAAAAAATCTAAAGATGGAATTAAAAGATATCTATATTAATACTAAATAGCAAGAAAGACTTGCTTAGATTGTTGCCAAGTGGAAGAATAGAAAATTGACATCTGTTATTTTTAGGATAATTTAGTTAATTAGGTAAAAAATAGTTAGTAGTTACTTTTTAGTTTCTACAACTTTTTCAAAAAATTTAAATTTGATAGTAAATCTTTTATTTCTTAAAAAAATTATATTTTAACAATTTAATGATTATACAGATGGTTACCTATTTCATTCATTTTTATATAGTTTACTTTTAGTTAATGTAAATAAGTCATCTAGAAAATAACCAATTTCGTGTTGGAATCATGAACACTGTAATTAATAATTGCTTTGTAATTTCTTTTTATTTTGATGTTATTAAAATATTCAAATTTTATACTTACTTTAAATTTTTTCTTTTTTTGATAGTTGTGTTGAGAATAACTTTTTACAATTATTTTTAAGTCAGAATTTTCCAAGTGGCAAAAAATTTAAAGATGGAATTAAAAATATTTTCACTTTTAAAATTAAAAGAAATAGAAAGGAATATATGCGTATTATTTTTGAAAAATTCAAATATTGATGGTTACTTTATTTTTTTACTTTTATTTTAAAAAAAATGGTAAACAATTCTTTTTGAAATTTAAAACGTGAATTTCAAAAATAGGTTACCAACAAAATTCTTATATACACATTACATAGGACCGACGTCTTCATATATTTATGGTTTATCTTTTAAAAATAAAAATGTCCACTAATTTTCGAAACTGCCGAATCTAGTCATAGAGATTTTATACTTCTAGAAATTTATTAAGAAAAATGAAAAATATTTTACTACAATTTTGACAGAAAAGGAAAGAAATGTGCGTTGTTAGTTTTTTTTCTTCTCCATCTATTTTTTTTTTAAAAAAAGGAAATACATGTAAATTTCTAATTAAATAAATTTAAATTCACTACAAATAGAACATGCTCAAAACTTGAATTTATATGATTTAAGTTCATGTACATGTAGCAAAAATGTTAAACAAGTACTATATAATATTAGAATATGTAATCAAGTAAATTTAAATTCATATTAGGAAGATATTTGAATTTGACTTTAGAAATTTTTTCAATCTTGTGGTATTAAATTGAAGTTGTGTCAATTCTATCAAAATGTCTTTGAATCTTGTAGTCTTAAACATTTCATTTGAAAAATTAGAATTAAAGTATTTTAAAAAAAGGAAAAAGACATTCTTTTTGAAACGAACTAAAAAATTCACTATTTTTAAAACAAAGAAAATAATGTAAACTTAAAAACCACCAACTATACACCCACTTCCTTATTTCTCAACTGCTTACAACATGTAAAATTTTGCTACATATTTTTCACATTAAACCTTCACCAGCATTGTCTTCATTCTTCATAAACCACTATAAAATGCATGCTCTCTACATGTTTTCTAATGTCCATTTATGTAGAGCAAATTTTAGAGAGTATTACTTTTTTGTTACCTAACATTTTTTGATAGATATCTTTTAATTCTTAACTTTTTTTTTTATAACAAGCTTGCAGATATTAAAAAAAATGTGGCTTCTGTAATATTTCAAAGTTTTTATGCAAATGCACATGTTTCAACATCAGTTCCATGTCAAATAATAAGTACATTTCTATTCTTGCGCACATATACATAAAGAATTAATTAATTTATACTTGATTCATATGAAATGAAATTTGACCGGAGCATGCGTGTTGTCTGTATGTTTCGAAAAAAAAAATTATAGATCAGATCAAAGATATTCTTATTTAGTAGCATTTCTATAATGTAATCTATGATTATAGATCTTTAATAAACCTCGCCAGTAAAGCTATGCTTCTAGAATATATATTGACTAATATAAATGATAAAATAAAAAAATGAATTGAAAGACTATTTTAATTGATTGAAAGATAAAAATACTTGAATTTAATATGAGAATTTATTTTGAATTATGACAAGTCATATTGTAAAAAATATCACATTTGAATTATAACTAGAAAATTCAGAGTTGAATAATGAAAATAAAATATATTGTTTTAGTTACATCATATTGTGATATCGTTGGAACATATATAAACTTTTTAAATAATAGGATCATCACTTATCTAATTGCATGCAGTTCATAATAATAAGCTCACGTCTTGCAACTAATCCTTTATTGTAGCGAAAAAATTGCAAATTGTTTACATTAATTTTTTAAACTAAAAAGGAAAGATTAATTATACTTTCGAATTCAGGGCAGTTAAACTTTTTTAATTGAAAAACAACTCCCCAATGAAGTGTTCTACATATGGGGAGTGGAATGTGGACAGAGTTGGATTGGATATATATTTACGTATATTTAACCATATTGCTCTTCAACATTTATGTTATTTCCAATGCTTTGAAAATTCATCTTTATGATCAGTGTCAAGCCGAACAGTTTTTATATTTTCAGAATATTCAATGGCTATTGAGAGAGGAATTGATGTATTTGATTACGAATAAACTTCTCAGTGGATTCATTTGTCAATATTATCTGCCTATTCGTCTCATAACTTATATAATTTCACGTGTTACTATGTTTATAAGACTTCGACATGGATTATAAATAAACTTTTCTTTCTTAAAAACTTATGGATTTAGAGAGAGAAATGGACGTGGAGGTGAGTATCGATCATAGTAATCTAAGCAAAAATTATAGTTCTTTGAATTGAGCGCGCGCGCGCGCGCACACACACACACACACATATATATATATATATATATATATATATATATATATATATATATATATATATATATATATATATACTAAATAGCAAATGCCCTATTTTAAAAACAAATGCAAATGTTTTTATATAAAGTTTTTAATATGAATTCTTAAATTCAAATTCAAAACTAGAAAGGTAATGTTTATGAAAGAAATTCAAACTATATATCACTTTTTATAACATAAATTAATTTTGAAATGAAAACGTTTAGATGAATTTTTCTGTCCGTTTGAAATTAAACTAAGAGATAAACATTTTTTAAATAAAACTAATAAAATAAAATAAATTGATATTATTTATAAAAATATTGAAATAAGAACTTCTAAAAACTTCAAATACCTACATTTGAAACTCAATCGTGTTTTTTTTCAGAAGAAAAAATAACTAAACTGCCCCATTACTCCACTAACTCCACTTCATGCACCCTGCCACCTCCCCACGTCACGTTATTTGTCAATTTACTTTCACAACAATATTTGCATTAAATTTTTTTAATATAAACTGATAACATAAATTTTGCAAAAAAATTTTCAACACACAAATTATTTTGAAACATAAAATTAAAAAAAAAAATCATTTCAAATTTTAAAATCTGAAAATCATACATAACTATCATCATAATTAAATCTTTTAATTTATCATATTTTTCTTCTTGAACATCAGTCAATCATTCATTCTCAAGAAAGGAATTTCAAGAAAATTGAAGGAAAGGTGTCTTTTAAGTCTTGAGTGAAGGATTGGTGACATTGACCAACTTAAAGGGTCAAACATAATTAAAAAAAATTGATTAGGTTAATTGTGGACTTGATTAATATTTTCCAAACTTTTTAATCTTTTCAAAAATATAAATTAACTCATACCCACAAAACTTCCCTTTCTCTGCAAATCAATCTCTCTTCTCTCTTTCTCTCGATAGTTTCTCTCTCTAACTTCTCCCAGCCAACAACTTTTCAAATTTCTCCCTTCAATCTTGTGCAACTTCAACCTCTGGAAATAAATAGTTTTGAGTTCTTGCCCGTTCTTTTTAGACTTTCAACCTTTAATTGACGTGAAAACATTCTACTGCGACAACAACTTCGAGTTCTTCATTTTCACCGGTAAAAAATTAGGGCTTTTAATTTATGATGAAAAAGACGAACTTGATTTGTTGGTGTTTGTTATTTTTTTTTATATTTTTTATTATTTTTTTAATGCTTGTTATTTTTTAATTGAATTTCTCATCTGGATGTATCTGCTACAACTGTTTTTTAACAATGGATAAAATGTGTAACGTGAATCTAACATATGAGTAATTTGTTGCAATATATATATATGACTAATTTGTTGCACAGATTAGTAATCTGTTGCAACATATATGACTAATCTATTGCGCAGATTAGTAATATGTTGCAATGTATATGACTAATTTGTTGCAACATATATGACTAATTTGTTGCAATATATAAGACTAATTTATCGCAAAAAATAAGTAATCTGTTGCAACATATATGACTAATCTATTGCAACAGATTACTCATCTGTTGGATTCGTTTTATAGTGTTGTAACATGAATCCAACATATGGGTCATCTGTTGCAACAGATTAGTCATATATTGCAACAGATTGCTCACTTGTTGCAATAGATGATTCATATGTTGGATTCATATGTTGGATTCATGTCGCAAGTTCTATTCATTGTAGTAGTAGAAGATACACCAAATAAGAAATTCAACAAAAATCATAATTTTACTTACAAAATAAGCTATGAAGTAATGTTCAAGTGATATACGAATAAAATTTGACCTAAAATTTTTTTCAAAAATTTCAACAAGGGCACAACGAATAAGTAAAATACATGAAAAATTTCATGAAATAGGTAAAGAAGATAAAAATAATGTACCATACATCAAATGCAAAAGGATCAAGGGACAAACGTTTGATTTCTCCTAAAAACGTTCAAGTTCCCTAGTATTTTAATTACTTTCTAATAGTTGACCCATCTGTTACAACAGATTTTATATCTGTTTGATAATTTTCAGCAGATGAATCATCTGATGCAACATGTTAGTCATCTGTTGATTCAAATTAAGCAATTATTAGTAATAACTAAATTGATTTAGCTAAAATTAAAGATGTCTCTATGACAATGGGACAAATATTTGTGTTCTCCTAAAAATATTTGAGTTCCCTAGTATTTTAATTATTTTCCAATAGATTATCTATTTGTTGCAACAAGTTAGTCATCTATTGCAACAGATGTTTATAACAGGTTAGTCATTTGTTTATTCAAATTAAGCAATTATTAATAATAACTAAATTAATTTAATTAAAATTAAAGACAAGACTTTAATACAAGACCTTAGACAAGGGGACAAATGTTTGAGTTCTCCTAAAAATATTTGAGCTTTAGTATTTTAAATTACTTTTCAACATATATCTTGTCTATTTAATAATTTCTAATAGATGAGTCACATGTTGCAACAATTTAGTCATATGTTGCAACAGATGCCTATATTTGTTTGATTATTTTCAATAGATGAGTTAGCTATTGTAACAGGTTAGTCATCTGTTGCAATAGATGTCTACATCTGTTTGATCATTTTCAACAAATATCTTTAACTGTTTGGTCTTTTCCAACAGATTACTCATCTATTGCAACATGTTATTCATCTATAAGCCATTATTAGTAATAACTAATTGATTTAACTAAAATAAAATATGAATTAATAAGTTCAATTACAGTTTTAATTAATCTCATGGTAATTACACGATCAGCTAAGTATGTTCATCCTGAGTAGAGTGATCAATTGACCAATTTTATTTGAAATGATTCAAACTAATTCATCATTAGAAATAACTATATTGATTTAACTAAAATAACAAATGATTCAAACAAGAAAAAAAGTGTTTGATTGAGAGCAAGGTCATAGACTAAAATTAAATAACAACACAAGATTATTTACTATTACAACAAAATTAAAAATAGATTGATAACAGATGGCCCATCTATTGCAACAGATAAGTAATCTATTGAAAATGACCAAGTAGATAAAGACATATATTGCAACAACTTGATCGTCTGTTGCAACAAATTAGTAATATATTGAAAATGACCAGACATATAAAAATATATGTTGCAGCAGATTAGTCATCTATTGCAATTAATTTGTAATCTGTTGGAAATGACAAACAGTTAAAGTCATATATTACAACAGATTGGTCATCTGTTGAAATGACCAATAGATAAAGGCATTTATTACAACAGATGACCAATCTATTGCGACATATGTGTATATTTGTTTGATAATTTTCAACAGATGTCTCATCTTTTGCAACAGGTTAAATCTATTGCAATATGTTATATACTAAAATGATCATGTAATTACTATGAGATTAATTGAAATTGTAATTATTAAATCAATTTACCTATTACTAATAATGACATAATTTGAATCATTTCAAATAAAATTAATCAATTGATCACTCTACTCAAAACGAATACACTAAGATGATCGTGTAATTAATATGAAAATAATGAAATCATAATTGCACTTACCAATGAATCTTTAATTTTAGTTAAATCAATATAGTTATTACTAATAATGTCTTAATTTGAATCATTTCAAATAAAATTGGTCAATTAACACTTTACTCAAAACGAATACACTTAGATGATCATGTAATTACTATAAGATTAATTGAAATAGTAATTAAATTATCAATTCATCTTTAATTTTAGTTAAATCAATTCAGTTATTACTAATAATTGCTTAATTTTAATTATTTCAAATAAAATTGGCCAATTGATCATTCTACTTAAGACGAAACACTTAATTGATCATGTAATTACTATAAAATTAATTAAAATTGTAAGTGAACTTACTAATTCATCTTTAATTTTAGTTAAATCAATATAGTTATTTCTAATTATGGTCTGGTTTGAATTATTTCCAATAAAATTGGTCAATTGATCACTCTACTCAGGATAAACATACTTAGTTGATCGTGTAATTACCATGAGATTAATTGAAACAGTAATTGAACTTATTAATACTAGTTAAATCAATTTAGTTATTACTAATATAATGGCTTAATATGAATCAATAGATGACTAAGATGTTGCAAAATATGAGTAATCTGTTGAAAATGACCAAACAGATAAAGACATCTGTTGCAATAGAGTGGTCAGCTATTTCAATAGACTAGTAATCTGTTGGAAATAACAAACAGATAAAGTCATATGTTGCAACAGATTGGTCATCTGTTGGAAATGACCAACAGATAAAGACATTTGTTACAATAGATGACTAATCTATTGCAACATATGTGTATATCTGTTTGATTATTTTCAACAGATGACTTATCTGTTGCAACAGATTAATTCTGTTGCAATAGGTTATACACTTAAATGATCAAGTAATTACTATGAGATTGATTTAAATTATAATTATTAAATCAATTTAGCTATTACTAATAATGGCTTAATTTGAATCATTTCAAATAAAATTATTCAATTGATCACTCTACTCAGAACGAACACACTAAGATGATCGTGTAATTAATATGATAATAATTGAAATCGTAATTGAACTTATCAATTCATCTTTAATTTTAGTTAAATCATTGTAGTTATTACTAATAATATCTTAATTTGAATCATTTCAAATAAAATTGGTCAATTGACACTTTACTCAAGACGAATACACTTAGATGATCATGTAATTACTATGAGATTAATTGAAATCATAATTAAAATTATCAATTCATATTTAATTTTAGTTAAATTAATTTAATTATTACTAATAATTTCTAGATTTTAATTATTTCAAATAAAATTGGTCAATTGATCATTCTACTTAAGACGAAACACTTAGTTGATCATGTAATTACTATAAAATTAATTGAAATTGTAAGTCAACTTACTAATTCATCTTTAATTTTAGTTAAATCAATATATTTATTTCTAATTATGGTTTGGTTTTAATCATTTCAAATAAAATTGGTCAATTGATCACTCTACTCAAGACGAACACACTTAGTTGATAGTGTAATTACCATGAGATTAATTGAAACTGTAATTGAACTTATTAATTAATGTTTAATTCTAGTTAAATAAATTTAGTTATTACTAATATAGTGACTTAATATGAATCAATAGATGACCAACATGTTGCAAAAGATAAGTAATCTATTGAAAATGACTAAACAGATAAAGCTATCTACTGGAAATGACCAAACAGATAAAGACATCTGTTGGAAATGACCAAAAAAATATAGACATATGTTGCAACAAATGACTAACCTGTTGCAATAAATGACTCATTTAGTAAAAATTATCAAACAAATATAGACATCTGTTGCAAAAGATGACTAAGTTGTTGCAACAGATGACTTATCTATTAAAAATTATCAAACATATAGGATATATGTTGAAAAACAATTTAAAATACTAAAGCTCAAATGTTTTTAAGAGAACTCAAATGTTTGTCTCCTTGTCTAAGGTCTTGTCTTTAATTTTAGTTAAATCAATTTAGTTATTACTAATAATTGCTTAATTTGAATCATTTTAAATAAAATTTATCAATTGATCATTCTATCAAAGACGGATACATTAATTAAAATTCTAAGTGGAATTATCAATCAATCTTTAATTTAGTCAAAATCAATTTGGTTATTACTAATAATGACTTAATTTGAATCATTTCAAATAAAATTAGTTGATTGATCACTCTTCTCGAGACGAATACACATAGTTGATCATGTTATTACTATGAGATTAATTAAAATTGTAAGTGAACTTATCAATTCATCTTTAATTTTAGTTATATCAATTTAGTTCTTACGAATAATGGCTTAATTTGATTCATTTCAAATAAAATTGGTCAATTGATCACTCTACTCATGACGAATACACTTAGTTGATCATTTAATTACTATGAGATTAATTGAAATTGTAGGTTTATCTTTAATTTTAGTTAAATCAATTTAGTTATTACTAATAATGACTTAATTTGAATTATTTCAAATAAAATTGGTCATTTGATCACTCTGCTCTGGACGAATACACTTAGTTAATCATGTAATTACGATGATATTAATTGAAATTGTAAGTGAACTCATTAATTTCATGTTTAATTTTAGTTAAATCAACATAGTTATTACTAATAATGGCTTAATTTGAATCATTTAAAATAAAATTGGTCAATTAATTATTCTACTAAGGATGAAACACTTAATTGATCATGTAATTACTGAGATTAATTGAAATCGTGATTGAACTTACTAATTCATCTTTAATTTTAGTTAAATCAATATAGTTGTTTATAATAATGATTTAATTTGAATTATTTCACATAAAATTGGTCAATTAATCATTCTACCCACTACGAAACACTTAATTGATCATGTAATTACTATGAAATTAATTGAAATCGTAATTGAACTTACTAATTTATCTTTAATTTTAGCTAAATCAATATAGTTATTTCTAATGATGACTTAGTTTGAATCATTTCAAATAAAATAGGTCAATTGATCACTCTACTCAGGACGAACATACTTAGTTGATCATGTAATTACCATGAGATTAATTGAAACTGTAATTGAACTTATTAATTCATTTTTTATTTTAGTAATCAATTTAGTTATTACTAATAATGACTTAATGTGAATCAATAGATGACTAACATGTTACAATAAATGAGTAATACTTTGGAAATGACCAAACAAATAAAAACATCTGTAGAAAATAACCAAATAGATATAGACATCTGTTGCAACAACTAATTTATCTATTGAAAATTATCAAACAGATATAGACATCTATTGCAACAGATGACTAAGTTGTTGTAACATATAACTCATCTGTTTGAAATTACTAAATAGACAAAATATGTGTTGAAAAACAATTTAAAATACTAAAGCTCAAATGTCTTTTAGGAGAACTCAAATGTTTCCCCCCTTGTCTAAGGTCTTATCTTCAATTTTAGTTAAATCAATTTAATTATTATTAATAATTGCTTAATTTGAATCAACAAATGATTAACCTTTTATAAGTATTTATTGCAACAGATGACTAACTTGTTGCAACAAATAGGTGATCTGTTGGAAAATAATTAAAATACTAGGGAACTCAAACATTTTTAGGAGAACTCAAATGTTTGTCCCATTGTCTTAAAGACTTGTCTTTAATTTTAGCTAAATTAATTTAGTTATTACTAATAATTGCTTAATTTAAACCAACAGATGACTAACATGTTGTAACTGATGATTCATCTGTTGGAAATTATCAAATAGATAGAAAGTTTGTTATAATAGATAGGTCATCCATTAGAAAGCAATTAAAATACTAGGGAACTTAAATGTTTTTTGGAGAACTCAAGTGTTTGTCCCCTTGATCCTTTTGCATTTGATGTATGATACACTATTTTTGTCTTCTTTACTTGTTTCATGAAATTTTTCATGTGTTTCACTTATTCTTGTGCCCTTGTTGAAATTTTTGAAATTTTTTAGGTCAAATTTTGTTCGTATATCAATTGGATATTACTTCATAGGTGATTTTGTAAGTATAATTATGATTTTTGTTGAATTTTTTATTTGGTGTATCTGCTACTACTACAATGTATATAACCTGCAACATGAATCCAACATATGAGTCATTTGTTGCAACAAAAGAGTAATCTGTTGCAATATATGATAATCTGTTGCAACAGATGACCCATATGTTGGATTCATATTACAACACTATAATACTAATCCAACAGATTACTCATCTGTTACAACAGATTACTCATCTGTTACAACAGATTAGTCATATACATTGCAAAAGATTACTCATCTGTTTCACTAGATTAGTCAATATATTGCAACAAATTAGTCAATATGTTGCAATGGATTAATCAATATGTTGCAATAAATTACTCATCTCTGCAACAGATTAGTCATATATGTTGTAACAGATTACTCATCTGTACAACAGATTACTCATATGTTGGATTCACGTTACATGTTTTATCTATTATTGAAACAACAGTAGCAGATACACCCAGATGAGAAATTCAACTAAAAATTATAATTTTACTTACTAAAATCACCTATAAGTAATTCCCAAGTGATATACGAATAAAATTTAACCTAGAAGAATTTGATCAAGTTACAATAGCAGTGGTAACAACAATTTTCAACAATAAGAAGATGATGATGATAAATAAGAAGAGATGGTAATGAAGAACAAGATGATGATAATGAATAAGAAGATGATGAATAAAGCAACAACAACAATGAATGACAAAAATCACGAAGAGAAAGAAAACTCCAATAAATGAGAAGACAGAGAAACGTGCCTTTTTCCCCTCCATTTATAGTTATATTAGGTTTTACATTGGATCAAAGTGAATTAAAAACAACTTGTGGGTTATTTTCAATTTTTTCTTACTTTCTTAATCATTAATAAAGTAATTGTCACATCCACTCAATTATTAAGAATTGTATCACCCACACCTCATTTTAAAACTCTTTTGTCACCTAGAGTCCAAAGCCCCAGGAATCTCTTTGCAAACTTCATTTGACAACGTAATTAATTTAAATTTAGAGTTTAAATGTTTCCAACTCTTAAATAAATATGAAATTATTTGATAGCATCTTCTCCTTCAATCAACCCGAAAGGTATTCATTATCTTTTCCTCTCAAAATATTAACTTTTGCACTTATGATTCTCAGATATTCATTCTTTTTATATATCGACTTGAAACTTAATTTGATTATTTAATTAAATATTTTATTTTTTCAAATGTAAAGTTTTATCATCTGGGATACATTGTTTTTAAAAAGTTTTATTTGTTGATTATTTTTATACCGTCACAAATGGGTACATCTCAATAAATATATTGACCTCAGATTTTATTGAAAGCACAAAATTTTACTCAAAGGTGTTAGCCAGAAGTTATCATTACTCATAATTTGTTAACTACATCTTAATTATTTCTCTAAATGTGAGTAATTTAGTGCTTATTTTGTCATTAAAATGATCGAATTTACTGTTGATTCTTATGGTACAAGTTTTGACATATGCTCCTCTAATTTAATTACAACTTTTTGAGGTTAGATGAATTTTATGATTTGGTGTTGTATTGGATTACATCCCTTTAATTAGAGATGAGTTTAATAAGTTAAATTAAAGAGAATAAATTATGAAATCCTAAACTTCGAGTACAAATAAGATTATAGACTTGATATGATTAACCTTTGAATAATTATTTGAGTAGTTTTTACTAAGAATCCGTGGCAAAATACTCTTACGAAGGAATGTTGCTATATTGTTCCTTTTCACATTTTGTTTTTGCAATAGTTGTTGAGCTGCAATTGCTTTCTTGATGAATTATCTACACTTAATCTGTAGTAATTCAGAATATGAATCATAGATTCATACACAACATGTAAGAAAAGAAAGAAGAAGAAGAATTAGAAGAATAAGAGAGGAAGAAGAAGCACTTGAAATGCAACATAATAAAGGAAGTTGTTGATTTTATTCATAAGAAGTGTTTTTGATGTGATACATTAGCTTCTATACATAGATAATAGAATGTGATGCTCTTCCTCATAAGTTAGTTAGTTTTCTAACAAACTCTAATAATGCTAACTTCCTAACTAACTTTAACAGTATTAACTAACTTAGTGAAAATAGATTAACTAACTCTATGAGACTTAGTTTATACTTTAACACTCCCCCTCAAGCTAGGTGGGGTGAAATATGTCTAGTACACCTAGCTTGGACTTCAAGTATTCATGTTGGACCTTTGTAATACCCTTGGTAAAGATACTAGCTGGTTGATCCATAGTGATAATGTAGTGAGTATTGACAAGTCCTTATTGAATTTTCTCCCTTATGAAATAGAAATCAATCTCTATATGTTTGGTCCTTTCATGATAAATAGGGTTTGCTGCTATCTGCAATGCTGACCTGCTATTACTAGCACCTTTACTGGTTGAATAATTTTCTCTCCAATTTTCTTTAATAATCCTAACAACCAAGTTAACTCTGCAATGGTAGAAACCATGCTTCTATATTCTGATTCTGTTGAACTCCTTAACACCACAACCTATTGTTTTGATTTCTAGGACACAAGTGAGTTCCGAAACTTGATCATGATGCCAGTGACTGACCTCCTAGTGTTTGGACATGCTGCCCAGTCTGCATCACAGTATGCAGTAACCTCATTTTTATGACTACTTGATAACAAAAGTCCTTGTCCAGGTTGTTGTTTAATTTACCTTACAATCCTCAAAGAAGCCTTCATGTGTGACACTTTAGGAGCCTGTAGGAACTGGCTTAGTGTTTGTACAATAAAGGAGATATCAGTTCTGTTATTGTCAAGTATAGAAATTTTCCTCCAAGTCTTTGATAGGCATTTTGATCAGCTGGAGGGTCTTCTTTTGTATCATAATTATCTCTTGTACACTCTTCATATTCTCTTGTAGTGAGTTTTCTGTTAGTATCAACTGGTGTGATAATAGGTTTTGCTCCTGCTAGTCCTATTTTAGATATTAACTCTAATGTATATTTCTCTAATGCATAGTAATTCCTGACCTAGATCTTGCAAATTCAATTCCAAGAAAATATTTGAGTTCTCCCAAATCTTTATCTTGAAAGCACACTGTAAATCTTCTTTGGTTTGCTATATTAGTTCCAGACTATCCCCAAGTATAAGCATGTCATCCACCTACACTAAGATTAGGGTGACTCCTTAATCTGAATCTTTGATAAACAAGGAGTGTTCATAATGACTTTGAGCAAAACCAAACCTAGATAGTGCTTTTGTCACCTTGGTGTTCTATTGTCTAGGTGTTGTTTCAATCCATACAAGGATTTGACTAGTCTATATACCATGTTCTCCCCCTGACTAGTGAATTCTTGTGGTAGTTGCATATAGATCTCATTATTGAGATCACCCTAATGAAAGGCATTATATACATCCATTTGATTTATATGCCATTGTTTTGCTGCAGGTAGTGATAAAACTATTCTCGCAGTTACCATTTTAACCACTGGAGAGAAGGTTTCTTTGAAATAAATACCCTCCCTTTAACTATATCCTTTGGCGACAAGTATAGCCTTAAACCTTTCAACCTCACCATGTGCTTTGAGCTTCACTTTGTACACCCATTTTAAACCTATGATAGACTTTTTTAGAGGTAGTTGAATAACTTCCCAAGTGTTGTTGTTTCCCAGTGCTGTGATCTCTTTCCTCATACCTTGTATCCATCTTGGATCTTTGTTAGTTCATTATATGTAGTAGGTTCTGTAACAGATGAGAAAGCAGTAAGATAAGATTGATAGGATATAGATAAGCCAACATAAGATATATATTTGTTAAGTCCATATAAAGGCTCCTGATTGATATTTAGAGACACAAAGTCCTTTAACCAGATAAGAGGTTATTTTTCTCTAGGGGTTTTCTATACATAATAGGTGTTGGTGGTGGAACAACCACTGGTGCTAGAATTACAGGCTCTTGTCCCTGTTGTTGAAGTTGAGATAGAGCTACAGGCTCATGTATAGGCACTTGATGGTGTTGTGGTGGATGCAGAAGTTCATTGTTTAGCACTAAATTATTACACAGTTGACCATTACCTGTTTGATAAAATGGAATAACTGAGCCATCTGACTATTCCTCTAAATAAATAGAGTTTCTTGGAAAAAGAAGATTGTTAGTAGATGATTGAGAAGCAAAGGGAAACATGATTTCTTTAAATATGACATCCCTATTGACAAAGAATTTATTAGTTTGTAAATCATAAAGAATGTAACCTTTTTGAAACTCTAAATATCCTATATGAACAGCAGGTTTAGACCTATATTCTAGTTTATCAGATTGAGTTACATCTTTAGCAAAGCATAAGCATCTTATAATTTTTAGGTGATTAATAGAAGGTTTTCGATTGTAGAATACTTCATAGGAAGAATTATTGGCCAGAGTTGCACTAGGTACTCTGTTGATTAGGTAACCTGCAACTAAAATACAAAGTCCCCAAAACTTTATAAGTATATGAGCTTGCATCCTTATAGCTCTTATTATTTCAAGTATATGTTCTCTCAGCAACTCCATTTTGCTAAGGAGTATAAGCAGACGATCTTTGATGAACATATAATACCCCGCAACATCCTATATTGATAATCAACTCTTTTAGCTCCTAAAAGCTCTTTAGAAGGTCCAACTCTTAGAATATTTTAGCTATGAGTTCCAACCTTAGTTTCATTTTTTTAAGCCTCCAAACATTGAGGATTTATTTGATGACCTTCCTAACCTCCATTTTGTGATTTTAAAGATGTGTTATGATGGGGCAAGGTAATAGTATATCCCAGGTTAGTTTTAAAATTTTTGGAATCTGTTTAGGGCATGTTTGGATTTCGAAACAGTAAGGTCATACGATTAGCATGTGATGCATGCTCCATCTCACAAGTCCTAGCATGCGATAGATCATGCGATGAATGCTCCAGTGCGGAGGACTAGAGCATGCAACGCACACTTCATTGTAAGCTGGCAAAATTTCTAGCTTCCAGCTCATCACTTTGAGGGTAAAATTAACCTTTTTCCCCACACTATATATACTCATAAACTTGAGATTTAACCTATTGTGAACTGAAATACATCCATATTTCTTAAAATCCTCTCAAGAACACCTCAGGGCTTTTATTGGGGATTCAAGTTTAAGAAATTCAACCGTCAAACTTGGTGAAATCACAAACTAAGGTATGAAATTGTTGATTTATGAAATTCTTCCTTCCATGAAGCTCAAAAACCTTATTTTAAATTATGAATTATGTTATCTTTTTGTGGGTTGTTCATGTTCATGTGATTATTGTAGTATGATTCCCCGGTTGGGATCTTTGGGTGAAATTATGAAACTACGTTAGCATGTCAATTGAAATCCCTGAATTCGGTGGGTTATGATTTGTGAAATTTGATAATTCCACCTATGCCTTAAGTTGTTCATGATAGGTGTTTGACAAAATGCCTAAGAACTTAGAAATCATGCACATTAGCTAAATTATGACCTAAGAGATATATGCATGTCATTCTTTTATGTTCACCTAGTTTACATATTATGGTTAGGCAATATATGTTTTGTTGAAATGCCATGATCTTAGAGTATGAAATTATGATATGAATGTTGTGTTCCTACCCATGTACAACATTATTTCCTACCCATGTACAACATTATAATGACCATGTACTCCCTAAAATCCCTAACTTATGGTATTTTGAATTGATGATTGTGGTTATGCACTCAATATATATGTGTGCCTAGAACCAGTGTCATGTTTCCACGATACTCTTAGTCATGCCAGAATCCATAGAACTCAGTCAGTCAAGTGACTCAGGAAAGCTCAGTAATTCAATAATCTCAAGTACTATTCCATTAGTCAGCAGAACCCAGTTAATTCTATTCAATTCAGTCCAGTTTAATCATGTTTAGTGTCTATAAAGATGGGAGTAGGAGTTAACACCAAGTGAACCCTAGGATAGAAACTCACCTGCCAGTTTAGGGTGTGATTCTTAGAAGCAATCCTTGTGTTCCAGAACTATGCAGCCAGCGTAGATAAGGACACCTAACCTGTCAATTTTGGGTTGATGAGGTGGCTTAACCTGTCAGTATAGGGTTCCCACCATTCTCATTTTGAGTACTTGTCAGTATAGGGTTCTCACAATGTCCTTACTAGTGGTGTGGTATTGACACCATTCTAATTGGGGTTACAAATTGGACCCCAATCTAGCATTATTCGCTTAATTGGGGCATGTTGGTTATATGACTACTTCCCACAATTTCAGTATCAATATCAGTAAAATAACTTAGATAGTTCCATCAAAATCAGGGCTGTCAGATACAATCACTCATGTTATCAGTATTCAGATTCAGTAATCATGTTATCACGGTATCAATATCAGTTATTGTGTCTTATACATGTATTCTTATGCTCAAGATAGTCATTCAATTATTATTATTCATGCATAATAACCCCATGCATTCAGCCTACCTCATATGCATACCAGTATATTTAGTCGTATTGATGAATTTGCGCTATGGTGTTTTATACCATAGGTTCAGACATATGAGCTCCAGATCCTCAGTAGCCATCCAGTATTCAGTATTTAGAGTTTTAGTAGTGATTTCTAATTCTCTACGGACAGGATTATTATATTATCATTACAGTATTCAGTTTCTTTTAGTAGTCGGAGTTAGTTGGGGACCTGTCCTATCAACTCCTTATTCAGACAGTTAGAGGCTTTCCATACTACCGTATTATTTAGATTACCATGTTCCAGAAAGTTATTTCAGTTGTTTTGGGTATTTGATACCCCACTCAGATGTTATGATTTATCAGCTCTATTTCAGTTTTGAACCTTATGGCCTATCAACCTTAATTTTTGCATTTATATACACTTTTTATACAGTGTACAGGTATAGATATCAATCATGGGTTAGATTATGGTCCTTCGGGGCCATGAGCACCGTGTAGAGTTCTGGGAACCAGGATTGGGGCATTACAAACTTGATATCAAAGCCTAAGGTTCAATAGTATCCTAGGAAGTTTGAAACCTGCATCTAGTAGAGTCTTGTACATGGGTGTGTTGCGTGCCATATTTATGTATAGGAGGCTATGAGATTTTTAAGAATAGTTTTCCATTCTTTCAGTACTCATGTCGTTCCAGTAAGCATAATATCAAGTTAATCTCTCAGTCTAATCCATTTCTCATCTTGATTTTAGAACATGCCTCCTAAGAGAAGAAATCAGCCAGCCCCTCAGCCCGAAGATCCTTTGGGCGAACATGTTTCTCATGTGGAGTTTAGGGACACATTCACTACTCTTGTTCAGTCAGTCACAACTCAGAATGAATGACCAACAGTCATTTAGGCCAACCCAGTGGCTAATTTAGCTATATCCACGATTCGAGACTTTACCCAAATGAATCATCCATCCTTCTTCGGGTCTAAGTCAGATGAGGACCCTCAAGAATTCATTGATTAGGTTTTAAAAGTTACAGACATCATGGGGGTTACTGCAGTAGAGAGTGCTGAGCTAGTTGCATATCAATTACAGAATATAGCTCATACTTGGTACAAGCAGTGGAAGTCAGAAAGGTCAGATGATGCAGGTCCTATAGAGTGGGAGGCGTTTGTCGCTGCATTCTTAGAAAGGTTCTTTCCCCAAGAGCTGAGAGAGGCTAAGGTGCAAGTAATTCATCAACCTCAGGCAGGGCAACATGAAGGTGAAAGATTATTCTATTAAGTTTACTCAATTAGCCAGATATGCCCCTCATGTGGTTGTGGATAATAGGGCCAAGATGAGTAAATTCGTGTTAAGGGTAAATGATAGTGTGGTAAATGATGTAGGTCTATGATGCTGAATAGTGACATGAATTTAGCCAGACTCATGACTCATGCTCAGCAGATAGAAGAGTAAAATGTTAAAGTGAGGGAGAGGGAAAATAAGAGAGCAAGGTCAGGCAGTTTCAACTTTGCTTAGCCCAAATCAGAAGGAGGAAACCATTCCCAGTTTCGTCCTAAGTCATCAGCTCCATCTTCTTCTTCAGCCAGTGCTCTAGCTCCTAAGTTTAAAGATAGAGCACCAGGATCAAGGTCCCAGGATAGTGCTAGTAGTTCTCGCTCATACCCTCTTTGTCAGACTTGCGGTAAGCATTATCCGAGTGTTTGTAGATCGGGTAGTGATACCTATTTTGGTTGTGGTAAGCCAGGACACAGAATTAGAAATTTCCCTTAGATAGGTTTCCAGGGTCAGTAGTACCATTTTGCAGCTTAGATCAGTCACCCAGTTCAGTAGGGCGCCACCTCTAGTGCTACTAGTGAGCAGCGCCCAAACAAACTTTATGCTCTCTAGTCCCGAAAAGATCAGGAAAATTCTCCTGATGTAGTTACTGGTACATTACAGATATTTTATGTGCATGTTTATGCTTTGCTAGATCCAGGTGCTTCCCTGTCTTTTGTTACTCCTTACATAACAGGTGATTTTGGAGCCAGCCTCGAAACTCTAGTAGAGCCCTTTTTAGTCTCTACCCCAGTGGGTAAAACCATCATAGCCCGGTAGGTATACAAGAACTGTTCGATTATAATATTCCAGAAAGTCACTTCAACAGATTTAGTCAAATTAAAGATGACTGATTTTGATGTCATTCTTAGTATGGATTGTCTTCATTCCTACTATACCACAGTCAACTACAGAAAAAGAATAATCCAGTTTCAATTTCTGAATGAACCCACCTTAGAATGGAGGGGTAGTATTTCAGATTTCAGAGGTCAGCTTATTTCCTACCTACGGGCAAGGAAAATGATATCTAAGGGTGTTTTTATCATCTTATTGATGTTAAGGACTCTCATTCTAAAACTCCCAGTCTTGAATCAATCCCAGTTGTAAATGAATATTCAGATGTCTTTCCCAAAGATCTTTTAGGGATTCCTCCCGAAAGGGAAATAGACTTCGGCATTGATCTTCTTCTAGAAACTTGGCCTATCTCTATTCCTCCATACAGAATGGCACTAGTAGAGCTCAAGGAACTGAAAGAACAATTGAGGGATCTCTTAGATAAGGGATTCATTAGACCTAGTGTTTTCCCATGGGGCGCACAAGTTTTATTCGTGTGAAAGAAAGATGGTTCTCTCAAAAAGTGTATTGATTACCATCAACTCAATAAAGTCATGATCAAGAACAATTATCCACTCCCTAGAATTGATGAATTGTTCGACCAACTTTAGGGTGCCACCTATTTCTCTAAGATAAACCTCAGATCAGTTTATCATCGACTCAGATTCAAAGAATGTGACTCCCAAAGATAGCTTTCCGGACTCAGTATGGTCACTTTGAATTCTTAGTTATGTCCTTTGGTCTTACCAATGCCCTTGCAACTTTTATGGACTTGATAAACTGGGTATTCAAGCAGTACTTAGAAATGTTTATCATAGTCTTCATAGATGACATCCTTGTTTACTCCCACAGTGAGCAAAATTATTTAGACCATCTCAGGATAGTATTGCAGACTCTCAGAAATCATTAGTTATTTACCAAATTTAGTAAGTGCAAATTTTGGATGAGGTAAGTAGCATTCCTTGGTCACATCATTTTCGGTGATGGCATTAGAGTAGATCCTCAGAAGATCGAAGCAGTAAGAAACTGGCCTCGCCCTGTCTCTCTATCGAATATCAGGAGTTTCTTAGGTTTGGCCGGCTTTTAAAAATGGTTTGTTGAGGGATTTTCTTCTATTGAATCCCCTATGTCCAGATTGAATCAGAAGAAGGTCAAGTTTTAGTGGTCAAATCCTTACGAGAAGAGTTTTCAGGAGATGAAGACTTGACTCACCTCAGCTCTAGTTCTAGCATTATCAGATGGTCTAGATGGGTTCATAGTGTATTGTGATGCATCCAGGGTAGGTTTGGGTTGTGTCCTCATGAAGAATGGTTAAGTCATATCCTACGCCCTCAGATAGTTAAAGCCCCATGAGAAGAAGTATCCTACTCATGATCTTGAGTTAGGAGCCGTAGTATTTGCCTTGAAGATTTGGAGTCATTATCTCTACCCAGTTTATGTAGATGTCTTCACTGATCATAAGAGCCTTCAGTATGTCTTTTCTCAGAAAGATCTCAATCTTCGTCAGAGAAGGTGGTTAGAGCTCTTGAAAGATTATGACATGAGTGTTCTCTACCATTCGGGTAAGGCCAATAAAGTATCCGACACTCTCAGTAGACTGTCTATGGGTAGTGTTTCTCATGTGGAGGACAGTAAGAAGAAGTTATCTCAGGGAGTCTATCAGCTTGCCAGACTAAGTATTCGCATAGTCAAAATAGGAGAGGGTGATGTATGGGTTCCGAGTAGTTTAGAATCATCTCTAGTTTTTTAGGTGAAAAAAAATCAAGATAGAGATCCCATCCTAGTCAAGTTGAAAGAGTCATTCAAAGGTCAAAAAGTAGAGGTTTTCTCCTAAGGAGGAGATGGTGTTATGCGTTGTTAGGGTCGTCTGTGTGTTCCAGGTGTAGACGACTTGAGGCAGTAAATTCTTGCAGAAGAGAATGGTGCACGCTATTCTATTCATCCAAGGGCCACTAAGATATACCGTGACTTGTGGGAGATCTATTGGTGGAGTGGAATGAAGAGAGATATTGCAGAGTTTGTGGCTAAGTGCTCTACATATCAGTAGGTTAAGATAGAGCATCAAAAGCCTAGTGGTTCCATTCAGGAGTTCACCATTCCTACTTGGAAGTGGGAAGAAGTGAACATAGACTTTGTAATGGGTTTTCCTCAAACTCGCCACCAATATGATTCAATTTGGGTCATTGTAGATAGAATGACCAAATTATCTCATTTCCTTCCAGTTCATACCTATTATTCAACCAAGGATTATGCCAAACTCTATATCAGGGAGTTGGTCAGATTGCATGGTATTCCATTATCTATTATCTCTGATAGAGGTACCCAGTTCACCTCTCACTTTTGGAAAGCAATCCAAAAGGGTCTTGGTACCCAAGTTTATCTTAGTACAACCTTTCATCCCCAGATATATGGTCAAGTAGAAAGGACCATTCAGACTCTATAAGATATGCTAACGGCGTGTGCAATTAATTTCAAGGGTAGTTGTGACGACCACTTACATTTGATTGAATTTACATACAACAATAGCTATCATTCCAGTATTCAGATGACTCCATTTAAAGCTCTCTATAGTAGGACATGCAGATCTATATTTGGTTGGTTCAAAGTTAGTAAGGCCTCAATTATTCGGCCTAACTTAGTATACGATGCCTTAGACAAAGTCCAGTTGATCAGAGAGAGACTTTAGGCTGCTCAGAGCCGACAAAAGTCTTATGCTGATGTTCGTAGAAAAGATCTCAAGTTTGAGATTGGTGAATTTGTATCCTAAAGATCTCTCCCATGAAAGGAGTGAAGAGATTTGGCAAGAAAGGGAAACTTAGTCCTCGATATGTCGGTCCCTTCAAAATTCTCAGTCGATTTGGCAAGGTAGCTTACGATCTCGAGTTTCCTTCAGATTTAGCCTCAGTTCATCCAGTCTTCCATGTCTCTTTGATCAAGAAGTGCATAGGTGACCCATCAGTCGTATTCCCTATTCAGAGCATTGATGTTCAGAACAACCTCTCCTATAAAGAGATTTCGGTCCAAATTCTTGACTATCAGACTCGTAGACTGAGGAACAAAGAAGTCCCTCTAGTCAAAGTTTTTTGGCAAAATCAGTCCATTGAAAGAGCAACTTAGGAAGTGGAAGCAGATATGCGAACCAAGTACCCTAACCTCTTCTCCACTAACTCAGACCAAGTTTAAAGTAATAGTTCTTCTAAATCTCATTCAATTTCCTGTTCATAATTCCTTATAAACTAGGTACTAAGTTCCATCGTATCTCAGTCACGCATTCATGTATCAATTCAGTTATATAATTATGAATCAGACATGCATCCTCATTATGAGAACCTCAGTTTATCAGAACGCCTAGTCATGCATTCATGAATTAGTTATCCATGCATCAGATATGCACGTACAGTACGGTATATTCAGTTACCAATCATGTCAGTCATGAAATCATGTTCAGTTGTTCATGCTAGGTGTTCACGTCAGTTATCTTTTCTTCCCTCTTAGTTAGTCCCATTCGAGGATGAATGTTTCCAAGGGGGAGATATTGTAAGAACGCAACATCCTACGTTGATAATCAACTCTTTTAGCTCCTAAAAGCTCTTTAGAAGGTCCAACTCTTAGAATATTTTAGCTATGAGTTCCACCCTTAGTTTCATTTTTTAGCCTCCGAACTTTAGGGATTTATTTGATGACCTTCACGACCTCCATTTTGCGATGTTAAAGTTGCATTACGATGGGGCAAGGTAATCATACATCCCGAGTGAGTTTCAGAATTTTTGAAATCCATTTAGGGCATGTTTGGATTTCAAAATAGTAAGGTCATGCGATTAGCATGCGATGCATGCTCCATCTTGCAGGTCCTATCATGCGATAGAGCATGCAACACATGCTTTAGTGTGGAGGACTAGAGCATGTGACGTACACTTCATCGCATGCTGGCGAAATTTCCAGCTTCCAGCTCAGCGCTTTGAGGGTAAAATTAACCTTTTTCCCCACACTATATATACTCATAAATACGGGATTTAACCCATTATGAACCCAAATACATCCATATTTCTCAAAATCCTATCAAGAACACCTTAGGGATTTTATTGGGGATTTAAGTTCAAGAAATTCAACCGTCAAACTTGGTGAAATCAAGAACTAAGGTATGCAATGGGTTGATTTATGGACTTCTTCCATCCATAAAGCTCAAAAACCTTATTTTAAATTATGAATTATGTTATCTTGTTGTGGGTTGTTCAAGTTCATGTGATTATTGTAGTATGATTCCCAGTTGGGATCTTTGGGTGAAATTATGAAACTAGATTAGCATGTTAATTGAAATTCATGAATTCGGTGGGTTATGATTTGTGAAATTTGATAATTCTACCTATGCCTTAAGTTGTGCATGCAAGGTGTTTGAAAAAATGCCTACGAACTTAGAAATCATGCACATTAGCTAGATTATGACCTAAGAGATATATGCATGTCATTCTTTTATGTTCACCAAGTTTCCATGTTATGGTTAGGTAATTTATGTTTAGTTGAAATTCCATGATCTTAGAGTGTGAAATTATGATATGAATGTTGTGTTCCTACCCATGTAAAACATTATGATGACCATGTACTCCCTGAAATCTCCAACTTATGGTATTTTGAATTGATGATTGTGGTCATGCACTCAATAAAGTCTTGCTGTGTCAGTTTCCTTCTATCAATTCTTGGGGGTACTTGTACCAAAAAAATATAGTTGTGTGTCTAAAGCCAGTGTCATGTTTCCATGATACCCTTAGTCATCCCACGATCCATGGAACTCTGTCAGTCAAGTGACTTAGGAAAGTTCAGTAATTTAGTAATCTCAACTATTATTCCACCAATTAGTAGAACCTAATTAATTCAGTTCAATTCAATCCAGTTTAATCATGTTCAGTGTCTATTCAGATGGGAGTAGGAGTTAGCACTGAGAGAACCCAAGGATGGAAACTCACTTGCCAATTTAGGGTGTGATTCTTAGAAGTAATTCTTGTGTTCCAGAACTAAGTAGCTAGCGTAGGTTGAGATATCTAATCTGTCATTTTAGGGTTAATGAGGTGGCTTAACCTATCAGTATAGGGTTCCCACCATTCTCATTTTGAGTACCTGCCAGTATAGGGTTCTCACAATGTCCTTACCAGTGGTGCAGTATTGACACCCTTCCAATTGGGGTTGCAGATTGGACCTCAATCCAGCATTATTTGTTTAATTGGGGCATGTTGGTTAGATAACTACTTCCCACAGTTTCAGTATCAGTATCAGTAAAAGAACTCGAATAGTTCCATCAGAATCAGGACTGTCAGATACAGTCACTCATGTTATCAGTATTCAAATTTAATAATTATGTTATCACGGTATCAATGTCAGTTATTATGTCTCTTACATGTATTCTCACGCTCATGATAGTTAGTCTGTTATTATTATTGTTCATGCATATGAACCCCATGCATTCAGCCTACCTCACATGCATAATAGTACATTCAGTTATACTGATGCATTCTCGCTAAGGTGTTTTATACCATAGGTTCAGACGAATGAGCTCTAGATCCTCAGTAGCCATCTAGTATTCAGAATTTAGAGTTTTAATAGTGAATCCTTATTATTCGAGGATAGGATTATTATATTATCATTACAGTATTCAGTTTCTTTCAGTAGTCGGAGTTAGTTAGGGACCCATCCCATCAACTCCTTATTCAGATAGTTAGAGGCTTTCCAAACTACTGTATTATTTAGAATATCATTTTCCAGACAGTTATTTCAGTTGTTTTGGGTAATTGATACCCTATTAGGATGTTATGATTTATCAGTTTTATTTCTTTTTTGAACCTTATTGCCTATAATCCTTTATTTCTGTATTTATATACATGTATTATGCAGTGTACAGGTACATATATCAATCATGGGTCATCTTGTGGTCCTTTGGGGTCATGAGAACCTTGTAGCATTCCGGGCACCAGGCTCAGGCCGTTACAGAACCATACCTAGTTCAGGAAACAAATTTTGATATAGTTTATTAGTTAATACTGACCCATTATCAGATCTAAAAATCCTTATGGTTTTATCAAACTTTGTTTTGATATGCACACAGAACTGTTTTAATATGAGATATATATCAGTTTTTTGTCTAAGCAAAAATAACCATGTAAATCTTGAGAAATCATCTACTAACGTAATAAAATATTTGTGTCCATCAAGAGTAGGGGTTTTGTAAGGACCCTATATGTCTACATGAATTATATCCAACACAACTTAAGTCTTAATATTACTTGAAGGAAAAATATTTCTAGTTTGTTTAGCACACAAACAGATAGAACAGTTATGAATAGACTCAGTAATGCATTGTAGACTACTTGGAGAAAACAATTCAGGTAAAGCTATAGAGGACTGCCAAAGATAGAAATCCAGCTTGGTAGTGTCATACTTTGGTGTAGCAAGACTAGTGTTGTTGTTGCCTTCTTCCTTTCTATTAGTTGGCTGATTGTTCATTAACACATATAATACATCATCAAGCTTACTAATCTCCTTCACCCTCCCAGTGGAGAGATCCTGAAATATACGAAAGTCAGGAAAAAAGGAAGCAACACATTATAATTCTCTTGTTAGTTTAGCTATTGACAGTAAATTATATTTAATCTGAGGCACAAAGAAGACATTATATATTGTTCTCCTATCTGATATTTACCTATTACCAGTATGTGTGACCAAGGAAATGTCACCATTAGGTAAGTATAACTCTTTTGGTATATCAGACGTCTTGATAGTAGTTTTATCTAATAGATCAAGATCAGAAACCATGTAATTTATGGCTCCTATATCTATGATCCATTCAGGTATAATAGGAGCTAGTAAAGACAAGTATATACTCATACTTGCAGTTCTTGCATTAGCTTTAGCATTATCACCAACTACAGGCACTGAAGATGTAGACTCATTGTGGTTGTGTTGGAGAATTTGCACAACCTCTTCATACTGACTCCTTGTGAAGGGAATAGAATACCCTATAGGCTGACCAAGTTGTCCAGGTAATTCATGAGAGAATAAGTCTTGAGTTTAATGACTCACACTAGTAATGTTTGGATTCAAGTTTTGACTAAGTACTGAAGTGTAACACTCAGGACCAAGATCTGCATTCACATTACATACAGCATGACCATTACTATGAGATGTCAATACCTTTTTCTTGTTTCAGAATTCACTTGGATAACCAACCAATTTGTAACATACTTCCCTAGTGTGTTCATTCCATTTGCAGTAGTCACATATCACATTAGAGTTTCTTTTATACTTCTGATAGCCTGTAGAAAAGGTATTAGTGGAAGTGGCATGTCCAAGATAGTTAGTGTTACGACTGCTTCCTTGATGATAGGAGCCTCCCCCTCTATAAGATTTGGAGTACAAAGTAGTCTCAAAATTAATGGTTCTAGGACTAGGACCTAAGACACCAGCTGTAGCAGCCACTATTTTCTGACATTCATCACCCAGAATTATGGCATATGCCATGTTCACAGAGGGTAATGGACTCATCATCAAAATTTGACTTATTTCCTGTCCATAGTTATCATTTAAGCCCATCAAAAATTGAAAAAGTTTGAGTATTTGCAAATGTAATACAAAATCCTTAGATTTTTCACAATCACACCTAGATGGTGGCACTAGGGACTCAAATTCTTCCCACAGATCCTTTAATCTTGAGAAATAGACAGAAATAAATAGAATTCCTTGCATCAATGTAGAAATTTCCTTATGAACACTATATACTCTGCAACCATCAATCTTGTTAAATATTTCAAATAGATCTTGCCAAATTGCTTGAGCAATAGATGCATACATGATCCCGCCAAGAAGACTACTAGAAATAGAATTCATTATCCAGGAAAAAACTATTGCATTGATTCTTTCCCAGTGGTTCCACATAGTTTTAGGAAACTTTTCTTTTGCAAAAGAACCATCAACTAACCCCATCTTATTTCTACCTAAGAGTGCAATACACATAGACCTATCCCAAATGGTGTAATTTTCAATACCAGTCAATTGAAAAGAAATTATTTGCACTCCGCTCATATCATATGAATGCAAGAATAAAGGATGGTTGTAATCAATACTAGGAACCTGAAATAAAGATGAATTCCTAGTTGTTCCATTTATAGCTGCTCTTGGGACTTGATTTGGTACAGTATCAGTTTGATGCTCCATTATATTTCAATTTCTTTCAAAGAAAGCTCCAGAACTATAACAAAAGCATAACAGGTGATCTCAGGAATTGGATCAATAGCAGTGAAGATGAACCACTTCATAATTTACTATGCAAGATAGATGATTGATTGGCTCTAATACCATGTAGTAATTCAGGATATGAATCATAGATTCATACACAAAACATGAAAGAAAATAAAGAAGAATAAGAAGAAGAAGAAGAAGAAGAACCAGAATAAGAAGAAGAAGAATAAAAGAGGAAGAAGAAGCACTTGAAATGCAACTTAATAATGGAAGTTGTTGATTTTATTCACAAGAAGTGTTTTTGATGTGATACATTAGATTCTATATATAGATAACAGAATGTGATGATCTTCCTCATAAGTTAGTTAGCTTTCTAAAAAACGCTAATAATGCTAACTTCCTAACTAACTTTAACAGTATTAACTAACTTAGTGAAAACAGATTAACTAGCTCTATGAGACTTAGTTTATACTTTAACATAATCCTCAATTTTAATGAATTTAATGTGTGTTAAAGTATTCCATACACGTATCATAGTTTTGAGTTCATTGTTATAAATACTACACAATGTGCTTTTTATAAGTTGCCTTTCATTATTGGAATGAAGATAGTCATGACAAAGAACACGGAAGGCTGCTACAACGACTAAAGGTAAAGCTTCATTAACAATTTGCTATGTGGAAAGAAAAATGCTTTAGTGCAAGTTGACTTATGTTGTTAGATTCTTCTTGAGCATACCTATAACTATGTTGCCTTCTTCATAGTTATGTCCTTATAATTTTCACTCATGGGGGTGGCTTTTTCATTCTACTATTCTCGATAGGGTTACAACTAACTCAGTTATCCCTCATTTTTTTTGGAAAGTTGTTTTATACCTAGTGACTTCTTTCATAAATAGTCCAAATGCTCCCAGGTATGACCTCCTATCCACACAAAAGTATAACTGGGTCAGCAGCTCCGAAGAAGGAAGTATTGAGGATTATTAATTTGTTTTTGCTTAGTAATTGTCCAAACCATAGGCAAATAGGTGAACATAGTGCAATATTTGTTGGAACAGGTGATGATTGAGTTTTGGTGAAGTCTTAACTCATGTTTCTACTATGTTCATAGAAATGTTTTATTCTTTATTCTGAGTGAATGATTTCCTAGTGAATGCATGTAACGCCCCAATTTTCTAAACTGGAATGCTACACGGTGCTTATGACCTCGAGGGACCACAAACTAACCCATAACTAATATCTGTACCTGTATATTAAAATTCATGACATAATAATACAGAAAACATGCACAATAGGCCATAAGGTTCAACTGAAATAATATAACATCCATATGGGCAAAAAATACCCAAAACAAATGAAAATTGAATCTGAAAGCTAAATATGAGCATAAATCCGAAAGCCTGTAAGTACTGTTTGAAATAAGGAGTTGAAGGAACATGTATCCAACTAACTCCGTAAAACTGAACTGAAGAAATAAATAAATAAACTAAATAATGTCGTCCTCGAATGAAGAGGACTCACTGCAACTCTGTATGTTGAATACGACTACTACTGCTGGTCTGGGACTCGTGTCTCTGAACCTATGGTGTAATATGAAAAGAAAGCACCATAGCGCAAGTGCGTCAGTACAACTGGAGTACTAAGTATACGAGTGAGGTAAGCTAATGCAAAGGGTTTACATGCATGAATAATACTACTAATTGACTAATATGAACATAAGAGTATAAACATATATACATAGTAACTAAGATCGTGAGTACTTAATGGCTAAATCTATATGCTAATACATGACTGGAATCATAGTTCTGATAACATGGATGACTGTATCTGACAGCCCTGAATCCGATTGAACACTCTGAGTTTCATGCTATAACTGAATTTGACCGTATCTAATAGTCCTAGTATATTGATATTTGAAAAACTATCTGAGTTCTTTTACTGAGACTATACTGAAACTGTGGGAGGTAGTTGTTTAACCAACATGCCCCATGTATACCATTATGGCTAAGCTGGGGTCCAATCTCTGCCTCAACTGGAGGGTGTAAATACCGCACCACTGGTAAGGATAGTTGTGAGTGACCCTTATCTGGAAGGTACTCAAAGTGAGATGGTGGACCCTAAACTGGCAGGTTAAGCCACCTGGAACACAAGGATAACTGCTAAGAAACACACCCTAAACTGGTACAGGAGTCCCCTTCCTTGGGTTCACTCGGTACTAACTTCTACTCCCATCTGAAGAGACTAAACATGATTTAACTAACTGTACATGGACAGATTAAGTGACTTTCGTTGACTGACGGAGTAGTACTATTATCTGAGAGTTAACTGAGATCATGAGATTTCTGAGGTTTCCTGAGTCATATGACTAACTGAGTTCTATAGATTATATCTTAACTGAGATTATCATGACTACATGACATGGCTCTAGGAACACAACTATGTTTTTCGGGTACGAATACCCCCAGGACTCGATAGAAGGAAACTGACACTAATGACATAACTTGATCACAAGATTTGAGTCCACAATTCATAATATCATAAGTAGGGATATCATATTTCATATAGTTATTCAATATCTTAAACATTGTAGGGAATGCATGGATATATTTCGTGTACATATTGTATATCTCCATTATCTTGCATACTTCATACCACCACAGTAGCAACACATAAAAACATGGAATTTCTATTTAAGTATATAGCTAACATGAAATTTTCATTTAGACATCATAGAACCATACAAACATGAATTTCTAGCATCCTAAGCATTTTATCAAACACCTTGCATGTATTCTTTAAGGCATAGGTGGGTTTCCTACTTGCACCATATTAAACAACCTAAAGTTTATGATTTTCAATTAACAAACATATATATTCCATGAAAACACCTTTAGACATCACATTGAAACTTAAACAACAATCGTCAACATGTGCATACTCATATCACCACAAAAAGTTTACAAAATAATATTTAAAACATGGTTCTTGAGCTCTATGAATGGATTGGATCCATAGATGAACGCTATGCATACCTTAGTGATTGAATCTTGAAAGAGATCTAATGTTTCTGAAGGTTCTTGAAGAATTCCTTAGGCTTTCCCTTGATTTTTCTTGACTAGGGTTTAACCCCTTTAGGAAAGAATGCTCTCGTTCCTGAGGAGATGATCTTGAGAGAAAACCCTAATCTTGTGGTTGAAAGTGTATGAGAGAGCTTTTTGAGATATTTTAACTAAAGAGAATGAAAGATAATACGTTCCTTGAGGGTTATAAGTCATGGGAAGTAAAGTAAAAAGACCAAAATACCCTTATAAAATAAATTCTCAGTTGTTGAAATAATAACTGATGACATTTGTGACAAGGCATCAAAAATATGGTAAGCTATTAAAAATGTCATCACACAGAAGATAGAATTGATGGTTTCTGCCTAAGTCTGATGACCTTCGTGGTAGGGTGTCACAAATATGGTAAGCTACCACGAATGTCGTCACACAGGATTTGAATTCTGCCTAAGGCTGATGACCTTCGTGGTAGGGCATCATAAATGTGGTAAGCCACCATGAATGTCGTCACTTAGGAGCTGGTTTCTGCCTAAGGCTGATGACCTTCGTGGTAAGGCATCAAAAATGTGGTAAGCTACCACGAATTTCATTACTTAGGAGCTGGTTTCTGCCTAAGGCTGACAACCTTCGTGGTAGGGCATCACAAATGTGGTAAGCTACCACGAATGTAGTCACACTGTTTCCAGCCTGACATGCTAGAGTAAAATAAGAATAACTCTTTGCTCTAATATCATATTTAGGTAAAATTGGTATAGTTGGAAATATAATTCAATTATCTATCTATTGATATGTCAAGAGCTCAAACATTCCAAGTATAATAAGAGATATGCTCGTTTGAAGTTAACTATACCAATATCCTTCTCAAGAATTCAATCGGTAAGGAATGTTTTGATTTATCTGATAGCTGGGAGTTATTTGAAGCCTTAATATACATCTAACATACTCATAAAACTATAAAATAACCATGATGTACTATGCATGGGCTTGGTACATGGCTCTAATATTGGTTTGGATTGTTTTTGTGGTATTACAATGCATCTCTTTGCTTTGGTAGTTTTTATTGTTTTTCAATGTTTTCGGATACAAGAATCTATAATTTTACACAATAACTTCAACACTAGTTCAATTTTAAAACAAGAACACTATGAAGTACAACAATACCCTCAACACAAGATCAAAGTGATCTTTTTAAGAAGTGTGTTTTATTTTTTCAGAAATTAAGATGAAACAGAAATGTAAAGACAAGTCTCCCTACTTCACGGAGTGTCCTTAAGGAATAATTCCCCTCACTATACACGAGGTTTTGGAATCTTCCCCGAGGATAAAATGGCTTTTAATTCAACTATAGTGGTACCTCAAATAATTGGATTTGTCGAACTCACTCAACAATTTGATTGATCACAAGGAATGTTTTGAAGATAAGAAGAGTTTGTATTTCAAAAAAAAATTATTTTAAAACCTGTGGATAAATGCAGGTTTATATAGCCATCAAGTGCCCCTTCCAAAAAGTGTCAATGGTTCATCTGAGAAGGTGTATCCTTTAGAAGGGTCGTGTCTATTCATTTAAAACATTGTGTCTTTTTCTAAACAGACATAACTATCTGAATAGTCACTCATTTTCCAAAACAATATGTATTTTCCTCAAAGGTTGTGCCCCTCCATTTTCCATTCACACCTATTGAACCCAACAATCCCCCACATGAATGGGGAATGGCTATTTTTTGTAAAACTTTATGAACAAATATATGATCATCAAGGAAATACTGATTGCATCAGGATAAGTCAGTTTTCCTTTGAACTTTTCATAGTGAACATGCATCGGATGCACTCGATCAATCGGTACCATTGAGCTTTAATGTACACCTAGACAAGACATGTCACACAACCATACTTTTACCATTTATGGTTCTCATGGTTTTGTTCTTTTCATCTATGAACAGTCCCGATTTTATGAGAGCTTAGAGAATAGGCCTTTACTAACATTCTCCTTGAAGCGGCTTCCACTTCTCCCTCACATAGGTGATTTCAAACATTCAATCCTATGGATTAAACTATTTGGTCAAATCTGCTAATTTAGATAATCATTAAAAGAATTTTCACCTCAAGTCTTATCCTTATATACTAAACATTGTCTACATCATGAGAATGAGTTGGTATTTTGACAGTGTTGAACCTGTCAGACACAACTTTGTTTGATATCCTTGAACCTAGCTCTTGGGATCTCTAGTCTTCTAGGTAGAGTTACCTCCATACTAACTTGTCCTAGGCCTTAAACCCATTCTCTTGGATATTTTCTCAAATCTCTCTCTAGATAGGCCTTTTGTAAGTGGATCCGACATATTATCCTTTGACTTCACATAGTCAACAATGATAATTCCACTAAAGAGAAGTTCTCTAACGGTATTATGTCTCTATCTTATATGACGAGATTTACATTGTACATTATGCTCCCTGCCCTGCCTATCGCTGCTTGTTTATCACAGTGTATACATACTGGTGCCACTGGTTTGGGCCAATAAGGTATATCTTCTAAGAAATTTCGGAGCTATCTAGTTATTCACCGACTTTATCCAATGCAATAAATTTAGATTACGTTATAGAGCAAGCAGTACAAGTCTATTTGGATGATTTCCAAGAGATTGCTCCTCCACCGATAGTAAATAGATATCCACTCATGGATTTTACTTCATTTGATCTGGTGATCCAATTTACATCACTATATTCTTCATGTACCGCGGGATATTTATTATAATGCAAAGCGTAGTCTTGAGTGTATTCAATTAGTTCTTGAAGTCCTTCCACATAGGTGGTAGCTTCTCTATTATTGCTGCTACTTGAAATGCTTCATTCATGATCAAACCTACAATAAAGGTTATGTGAATACTAAGAACATTTTCAAACTGTTCAACAAAGGTATTTGTCAAAATCATACCTTCCGCAAGGAGATCATGGATGATCACTTGCAGTTCCTGTACTTGGAAAACAATAGACTTACTGTCTATCATCTTATATTCCAGGAATCTTGCGATGAAGAACTTTTTAGTTCTGACATCCTCTATCTTGTAATTCTATTCTAGCGCTCCCCACAACTCTTTAGCTGTCTTTGTTCCACTATACACATTGTAGAGATCATCTTGGAGACCACTCAAAATGTAGTTCCTGCAAAGAAAATCGAAGTGTTTCCAAGCCTCCACAATCACAAATTGCCCTTGTTTAGAGGTTCCCTTGGGTACCTATGGAGCTTCCTCAAATGTGAACCTTTGAAGACAAAGAGTTGTGAGGTAGAAAAACATTTTTTGCTGCCACATATTGAAGTCAATACCCGCAAACTTTCTGGATTTCTCCGCTGGTGCCATTGCTAGTGGAGCATTAGTACGACTCGATATGGCAGTACTAGTCGCTGCCATAGTCGTTCAAGTACCTTGCACTTGACTATCGTTAGTCAGTTTCCAGTCACAACAAGACAGAACCTATAGTATATCAAAATACTATTAATAAAGTTGCAACATCTTTAAACACCTCTTGTTTCTAGTTTAACGATGAAGTTTCTATGACTTCCAATCATCAACCGAGTGATCTTTAATTTGTGATGAAAATTTTATTTCTTCAAACCATTAGTTAAGTTCAAACAGAGTAGAAGACTTATAGCTTTAATCTCTATAAACCAAGTAATACAGATTCCAAAAAGAAAAATTTAGTGAAAAGAAAATTTCACCAAACAAGCAAAAAATATACTTTTTTTCCAAAAGTTTATTCCTTAAGATTATTATTTTTCAACATTTTCGGGTACAAGAATTTGTAATTTGACACAATAACTTCAACACTAGTTCAAGTTTACAACAAGAACACTATGAAGTACAACAACACCCTAAACACAAGATCAAAGTGATCTTTTTAAGAAGTGTGTTTTATTTTTTCAGAAATTAAGATGAAACAGAAATGTAAAGCCAAGTCTTCCGACTCCATGGAGTGTCCTTAAGGAATAATTTCCCTCACTATACCCGAGGTTTTGAAATCTTCCTTCTAGGATAAAATGGCTTTCAATCCAACTATAGTGGTACCCCAAATAATTGGATTCGTCAAACTCACTCAACGATTTGATTGATCACAAATAATATTTTGAAGATAAGAAGAGTTTGTATTTCAAAAAAAAAAATTCATTTTAAAACCTGTGGATAAATGCAAGTTTATATAGCCATTAAGTACCTTTTTCGAAAGGTGGCAATGGTTCATCCGAAAAGGTGTATCCTTTGGAAGAGTCATGTCTGTTCAATCGAAACATTGTGTCTTTTTATGATTAGACACAACTATCTAAATAGTCACTCTTTTTTCAAAACAATATGTCTTTTCCTCAAAGGTTATGTTCCTCCATTTTCCATTCACACCTATTTAACCCAAAAGTTTTCCTATTGTCGAATGATTCTAGTTTGATATTC
Source organism: Capsicum baccatum var. pendulum (assembly GCA_030864225.1). Lineage (NCBI taxonomy): Eukaryota > Viridiplantae > Streptophyta > Magnoliopsida > Solanales > Solanaceae > Capsicum > Capsicum baccatum. The sequence goes on along the minus strand of CM061556.1, from coordinate 234,753,115 downwards.
ATGTGTTGGCCTCTTGTTCAGATAACTTGGTTGCAAAACTGTACTTTTAATGTTTGAACGTAAAAGACACCCTAAACATGTTCTCAGTTTCTTCAAGCTCTGGATTGTTAAATGGCACCAGGTTATGATATTGTTGAGTGGTGATTGAAGAAATTATATATTACATTTTTACTTGCCTTTTGTTTGTCAACTTTTTGTTCTTTGTGCATTACAGTTAGTTATTTTCTATCAAGTAAAATATCTGCAATTATGGATGGAATTTTAGTACATAGATGGATAATTGTGATTGCTGTGTGAAAATGGAGTGTTTGTTATGCAACTTTTCTGCTTGATCTTATTCTTAGCAGTTAAATTAATGTCATATTTGGATTTATGACCTTTTGCATCTCCTCTGTTGATTGGTTAAGCATAGAATGGTACTGATATTTTGGCATGTAATTCTTTTCCACTAAAATTCGTGGGCTGGGAAAGTAGCTGCCTGTTCACTCTTATTCAGGTTAAGCAAAATGTGGTCATGATTAATGTTTGAGATAATTAATTTTTAGGTTGTAACTTGATCATGAACGACTCTGTTTCCGTTTGCCTTTGTGAGGCTAACTCCCTACTCGTGTTGGAAAAATCATGCTTTGTATCTATAGTTATTTGCTTCCTATGAAAAGCGGAAAACACGATTCTTATTTCCAGTCCTTAGATAGATAATCTTGTTACAGAAAAAGTAGGCTTAGGAAGTTTAGATCTCTCTTAGCTTGGAGGTTTATGGTAGAGGTTTATCATATTTGTATCTTGTTTTTAACCATTATATCACACACACGAGTATAGTGTGATGGTTTATTTAGCCACACATTTTAAGCTTGTCTGCTAACCTTCTGACAAATTGATGATGAAGCTAAAAATGACAGCTCTAATTTTATTCTGTGCATATAAGTCTGCACTTTGCATCAACTTTGTGTTTCTTGTGGATGTAAGGAGGTGGAGTTTAGAAACTCTATGAAATAGAAATAGATCAGAGTGTTGTTTGCAGGGACCACCTATAATGTATATAATAGACCAGAGTGTTGTTTGCAGGGACCACCTATAATGTATATACCATCTTTATTGATGATAGGTAAGTTCTGAAAGATATTTACAAAGAAGCTGTATATTAGTTATGTAGTCAGAAGTAAGCGTTTAGCCATTTACATGTTAAATAAAGAATAAAGTTAGCAGTCAGGTTTAGTTTGTGCCACTTTGCATGAATGTCTCTATTTTCTATAGTACCAGTGCAGTTAGTAATAGAATTGATATACCTCAGTTTTTATATTTTTTTATTATTTTTAACATTATCCACTTCTTTTGCAGTGAGCACTTTAACTAATTCTAGTACAACTAAATAACTGTATTATAATTCTAGCCACTTCGTTTTTGTATCTCTCATGTATTTTTGTCTATGAACTATAGGTGATTACTGATAGAAAGGAAATTGGAAAGCTTTGGTGTACCAGAGGAAGAACAAATGAACCTTCTAAAGAAATTGGAGAAAAAATACAGAGTATATCTGACTAAAGCGTCACAAGATATCTGTTGATTATTTTGAGCTTTTGACAATCATAGGAAGATCTTTTGGAAAGGTTTGAGATCCTGACTCTCTTTATATTGAAAAATATCATTCTCCAGGGATTATGTTTTGTTAGCTGGACCGTTCGACCTTCAGTACTGAATTATATGTTATGAAATAATAAAAACTTACTATAGAATTGGTTTTTACCCCATACGTTTCAATGATCAACTGTTTCATATACTTAACCAGAAGGAGCATGTTCGATGAATTCATTCCATTCTCATGAAAAATTTACAATCATTTTTTACATTCTCAAGATGCAACAGTAACAATATTTAATTATTAGACCATGCATAATTTAATTGGAGTCACTGATGATGCTTTGCTTTTGGTATCTCTCACTATTCTTACGTAGCTTGGTGTTATAATAATTTCTGTTATTGGGGCGCCCAAAGTGTGAAAGTCTTAATTGCTTCCCAAGGCTTCTGTAATATTCAGGTAAATTACTGCTCTTGGAAGATAAATTTCCTTTGGTCCTTCTATTGGACATTAAGGGCAATGTGGTGCATTAAACTCCAGTTATTCATTGGTTCTGGGGAAGGGATGGACCATATTGCATCTATTGTACATAATCTTATCTTATATTTCTGCAAGACGTTATTTCCACATCTTAAATCCGTGACCTCATAGTCACACAGAATGTGTTTTCTGTTTACCAGCCCTGATAATAAGTTGTTGATTCTTATTCAAATCTATTTTGCAGGTCAGGTTGTGCCGAGATAAAGTATCTGGAAATATATATGCAATGAAGAAGTCGGAAATTCTAAGTAGGGGGCAGGTGAGACCATATCCTTCCCAAGGAGACAATTACCACTTTGCTCAACAAGAGTTTATTCCTTGTACTTTTCTCTGCTCCTTATATCAATATTTGCAAGGAAATGCAACATACCTTTCTCCTTCTCTTGTGGAAATCCAGCTAAATATGTGACACGACTGATTTCTCTGAACTCTCCCAATGTTACAGAGCAACTGCTTTTCAGTAGAAGGCTCTTTGCTTTTAATTAAGTATATCCCCTCCAAATTTCAAGTCATTAATGTCAAAATATGAATTTCTGTACTCCCTTATGTAATACATTGAACCTCTTTCTCTATTTAAATAATTTTCAGTTTACATTAAACCTCTTTCTTTATCTAAATAATTTCCAAACTGGAACAATGAGAAGACATGAACCTTATCTTCTATAATCCTTCCTCAGACCTTACCCCACCATAACCAATAAAAGCATTCGAGAACAACTACAGTTGTCTAGATGTGAGTCCGGAACTAAAATATGCCATGAAACTAAAAAAGGTACCAAAATATGCCATGTATTTAAAATGTTACCATAATATGCTTAACTCTCTTAAGAGAGTTATATGTATTATTTTTAACGAAAGTTCAGAAACGGAGTTAAAATTTTAGAAAAGTACATAACTCTTTTTTTAAGGGAGTTATGCATTTTTCTTTACATAACTTACTTAAAAAGAGAGTTATGTAATAGAAGTTACATAACTCTCTTTTTAAGTGAGTTACACATTTTTTTTTCACATAACTCACTTAAAAAGAGAACAAAATGCATAGCTCTCTTTTATATGTCTACAACACATGAAAAAAACTAGACCATACATGAAAAAAACTAGACAGCGATAGTTTAATTATTTCTCATAATTAATATAAGCATATTACTGATCCCACATATAATAACCTTCCCTTCTTTTTCATTATGGTCCGTTTCTTTTTTTTTTCTAGAAATGAATTGGAATAATATAGGGCTGAAACTTGACAAATCATGAGGAAGACATGTTATTCACATTTCATTTTATAGTGAGAGACGAATTGAAAGTTAACCATTGAAAATTCTAAAGATTCTTGGGGGTGGGGGGAGGGAGATAGAAATGTGAAAGTATCGATGCAAATTCATAGAGTCATTTGATTAATCACGTATCATATTTCATCGTATATTTAGTTTGTATATACCTAGTTGAGGTTATAACTTTTTTATCGTCACCCATGGAGAAAAGGCTACTGAATTTTTGCGATTAAAAAAAATTACAAGTTCAAGTTAATACTTCAATCCAAATAACACTATTTTATGATATACAAGTTTATATTTTTTATATACTACTGTGTATCTGACATTTTATTTACATGTGATTTGCATTAGCAAATCTATAAATGACTAAAATTGAAGTAAAATTCTGAAACCATTTGAAATTTATGATTATTTTAGAATTTTATGCTTATTAAATTACGTACTGAGTTACATATTATTTTCACTATAAGCAAAGGCCAACTCACGTTAATAAGTCTACAACACATGAAAAAAACTAGACGACGATAGTTCTATTTATAAGGCCTTTGCTATGCATTAATTTTGTTCTCTTTTTAAGTGAGTGAGGTAAAAAAAATGCATAACTCACTTAAAAAGAGAGTTACGTACTTTTGTGAAATTTTTAAGTCTGTTTCTGAACTTCTGTTAAAAATAATACTATCACGCCCCAAAATCCCATCGGGCCGGACTAGCACCCGAAGTCGAGAAGGCCCGGGAGAACCCGTTCAAATACCTGTACTTTCACTTACATGTCACCAAAAATTTGGACAACACTTCATTGCATATTGAAGGGTCTAATTACCTGTATCAGCACAACACGCACAAATATATATATATATATATATAATACTTGGCCATCGGGGCCACCACATATACAAATATAACATCACTATATAAACTTCCATGACTTTACCCTTCCTTATGTCTACAAACCTCTAGGATATACATGACATAACTAGGGTCGGGACAAACCTCCGCCCACACATGACTCTTGTACAATAACAAAACATAAGGAATTGACTCGGAAAGCTCCGAAGCAAACTGGAGCTCACCAATAATAGCTGTATGACCTGGCTCCTATCTATGCTATGAATGAACTGAAGCACCTATGCCTGCAGCATAAAATGCAGGTCCCCCATGAGGGACGTCAGTACGAAATATGTACTGAGTATGTAAAACTGTAAATAATCATATGTGATATGGGGGATCAAGAAAATGAGACGCAAGTGAATAAATCATAATAGAAGTGAACCACACTTCATAAAACTTTTAGGATCATGTACATTATAATTAATCTGAATTGGGTTCTTGAATTCAAATACATTTGTGGAACGGTATACATTCGTTCATTTCATTCTTTACAATTATCATTCGCCATTACCTCCTCCTCCCGAACCTCCAACCATCTAAAAATAATCAATATTGTACCTTACTGTGACCATTAGGCTGCCCCCAGTACATATCAACTGTAATCATATCAAGTATCGGGATCGGTCCATGCTAGGCTTAAGCCCCTGAGCTACCACCCACACGTATATCAAGTAACACACATAAGAGATCTTTCCAATAACTTAGTTCAAAAGATTTTGAGATTATTACATTAGTTTTCATGCCAATATAGTACCTTTGGAGCAATGATACATCAATAGGAACCACGTAATGGACCTTCTATACAATAACGATGTAATAAAGACTTATTGGTACATCAACAATGTGTTTTAGAATCATCAATATCACAACAATGAAATAGGAGCCTTTTTGTATATCAATGAAACATTTTGACACTTTATAGAATAGAAACAACTTCGTTGGTAATGTAGAACAATACATGTTTTTGGACAACCTCGGAATCTTACTTGATGGAACATTGGTGTTTTCATGCCAAAGAACATCGTTAGAGTATTCTTTACATACCTCGTCGTAGATTCGTATACCAATTCAACACAACTTCCAGCCTTTACAAATCACTTATCTACAATGAAATGTTTGGCATCTAGTATTAGCAACCCAACACCACAATTCTCTTCCATAATTCCATACAACCAATATTTGCAAAACATTCCAAAAACCAACTTGAACAATAGGTTTATGTGTATATATATATATAATCATCATTTCAATACCACATCATCACACCAAATCCCTTCATAATTCAACATAATCCAACCATGCACAAGAATAATCCAACATCATTTCCCAATCATCTTTCAACAACAATAAAATAACATACTTCTTATGCTCACATGCATATATATATACATATCCATATAAATAACACCAACATAATTTATATCCTTACCATAAAATGGCCCTTTTGATTTCAAAGTCTTGTTGGCACAAATAAGGGGTGCTTCTCGAAGCCCTCGAGACGGTGAACACAACTACAGAATCAATTTGGATTTTCTACGGTTGAATCACAAGATAATTGGAGTTGAACTTACGCTAGAGTTTCTTATTCTTCAATAATTTGGATGATAAATTATGGATATGAGGCTAAGTATATGTATATAATGACCAATTTTCGTCCATGAGGTGATGGAAAATGACCATATTGCCCTTAAATTTAAGTAAATCCGAATCTGTCCATGGTGGACTGTTTTGATAGGCTAAAGTAAATCGACCATAACTCTTTGCTTCGATAATGGATTTGGGTGAAACCAATTGCATTAGAAAGAAGAATCTCGGGGATTCTCATCGATATATAGCAGCTCACACAGTTCATTTTGTACAAGAAGTTATGATCGTTTAAAGTCGACCCAAAAATCTATTTGGCTGCAGTACTTTTGTGTGCAAAAAATTTCTGCACATTTACTGTTCATTGCGTCCACCGTTTTCAACTTTCGAACATGCTCGCTTATATCCGATACTCATCTGTTTTCAGAAATCTTTATATCATTGGAAATCTAACTCGATAAACTTCGCATAGAAACTTCGACGAGCAATTTCCATTATAAATAAAGTCGATTCCTATACATATATAATCAAACTATACACTTGAAACCATCTCAAAATAATCAATACTCATACTTAAACTCATATATACCTAACTTATGATCAATACATATACTCCAACACATATAACCATGGCTAATGCACATAAGTACGGGGTGTTACAAATACATACAACTCTCTTAAAAGAGAGTTAAGCATATTATGGTAACATTTTAAATATATGGCATATTTTGGTACTTTTTTTAGTTTCACAACATACTTTGGTCCCGAACTATCTAGACGTCAGTTTTGTGCATGAAATAACAAGCTCTAATCTTTGTTTTAAGAAGTGATCTGATTTCTTACCATCTCTTTTGTTGAAATAGTTATGATAAACTCACATACTCATACAGAGCTACCATTATAGCAGCTACTGAGTTCAGAGAGAAGAGAGAAAGAAGAGAAGAGGAGAGAAAGATTAGCTAAGATGGCAATTGTATATATGAAAAGTTAGTTACAATGTGAGGTGATCTCTTGTATTTATAGAATCACTCACATGCCCAGCACATGAGCATCTAGAATCTTCCTGATAGCTCACTAACAGCTCACTAACTAACTCTACAATCATCTAACAACTTTGACTAATAAACCAACAAATCAATGTAATAATGTCAATGCTAACTAACTGCTTATAATAGAAATATGTGAAAATAACCAACTATTATGAACCTACTAACTTCATAATAAGTTTCAACACTCTCCCTCAAATTGCAGGATGCAAAATATTAAGTACGCCAAGCTTTTTTTTGTAAATGTGAGTGCTGATCATGGCTCTTGGTGAGAATGCTACAATCTGTTGACAACTCTGCACATACATGGGTTGAATCAACCCCTCCTTGATATTGTCTCTAAATCAACCCCTCCTTAATCTTGTCTCTAATAAAGTGATAGTCCACTTCAATATGTTTCGTCATCTCATAAAATATAGGATTTGCAGCCAGTTGGATAGCTGATTTTCTATCACTATAGATGGTAATAGACTTAGCAATAGGGACCCCTAGTTCTGCAAATAGTTCTTCCAACCATGTTACTTCTGCTAAAGCTGAGGCCATGTTTCTATATTTAGCCTCAGCTGAGCTTTTTGAAACAGTATGTTGTTTCTTAGACTTCCAAGATATCAATGATCCACTAAATTGCATTACATAACCTGTTATAGATCTCCTAGTATTTGGATATGCATCCCAATCTGAGTCACACCAGCAAACCAATTCTGCAGTTGATTGTGCCTTGAGCCATATACCTTGTCCTACAGTACCCTTTAGATAACTTATCACCTTGTTTGCATCTTCTTGATGTGACGTTTTAGGATGTTGCATAAACTAACTAAGTGTTTGTACTGCATAACTAATATCAGGTCTTGTTATGGTTGAATACATCATCTTTCGAATCAGTCTTTGGTATGATGTCATAACCCTTAAAACTATATCTCCTTTAATACTTGTAGCCTTATCCACTTCAACAAAAGTTAACTTGATATTAGTCTCTAATGGAGTGAGAGCTGGCTTAGCACCAGCTAGTCCTGTGTCAGATATAAGCTCCAATATATACTTTCCTTGATTCAATATAACTCCACTTGCAAACCTCAACATTTCAATGCCAAAGAATTATTTAAGCTCACAAAGATCCTTTAGTTTGAACTGTTGATGGAGAGTGCCTTTTGCTGCATTTATCATGTCCACATTGTCACCTATTATCAGAAGATCATCCACATAAACCAAAACTTCCACCATTCCTTCTAACTTCTTTAGGGTAAAGAGTGAATAGTCATAACTACTTTGAGTAAATCCTTCCTTGAGCAATGCTTCAATAAGCTTTATATTACACTACCTTGATGCTTGCTTAATTCCATATAGTGACTTAATCAGTCTGTAAACTTTTTGTTTCCTTCCCTCCTTGAAACCATTTGGCATCTCCATATATCCATCCTCTTCTAGATTACCTTGTAAAAATTTATTGTAAACATCCATCTAGTACACTTCTCACTATAACCATTTTGGCCACTAGAGAAAAAGTGTCAGTCCAGTCTCTCTTGTTGGCTATAACCTTTGGCCACTAGCCTTGCCTTAAACCTTTCTATCTCTCCATTGGATTTGTTCTTGATATTGTACACCCATTTTGATCCAATTATATTCTTATCTAGAGAAATATCAAGCACTTCCCAAGTGTGATTGTCTTCAAGGGATCTAACTTCCTGTTTCATAGATTCAATCCATCTCTTATCTTTACTAGCCTCATTGTAAGATTATGGTTCAACTTCTACAGACAAACTAGACATAAAACTCTGGTATTTTGAACTATTATTTGCATAAGAGAGATAGTTTGACATAATATATCTAGTTCCCCTTCTTTTCTCTGGTGATGCATAGTCCAGAAACCAAGCAGGTTGTTTGATGACTCTTGATGATCTTCTTAGAGCAACTGCTGGTGATGAAGATGACTCATCTATACTGGATAAGTTGTATCTTCATCATGATTATCATCATGAGGTTGTGATAGTGTACCTTTCTCTTGTGGTTCATATGATTGATTATGTACATCTGTGTAAGCTTCTATTTCCACCTCAACATGAATGGGAAAATTCATCTTAAGGAAATCTGCAGATGATTTTGAGGTGGGATAGTCTACAAAAGGGAATGAATATTCTTTGAACACCACATCTCTTATGGTGAACAACTTGTTAGTACACCAATCCAACAATATGTAACCCTTTTAAGTAATAGAATAACCCAGTAAGACTGCAACCTTAGCTTTTTCTAAGAGCTTATCAGCTTTTGGTAGTACTGAGGCATAACACTTGCAACCAATAACTCTCAGGAGTGTCAATGATAGGACCTTGCAAAATAATACTTCATAAGGAATTTTACCCTCAATAGCTGAGATGGTAACCTATTAATAAGATACATAGCAGCCTTAACATTTAAACCTCAAAACCTAATAGGCATCTGCGATTGAAACCTGGTGTCTCTTGCAACATTCAATATCTGCATATGTTTTCTCTCAACCACACCATTTTGTTGTGGTTTGTATGGGTAGCTAATTTGATGTATTATACCTAAAGACTGAAACAACTCTTTACACTTAGAATTAATGAACTCTATACCATTATCTGACCTCAGTACTTTCACTTGAGCACCAAATTGATTCTGAATAAATATATAAAAAAAATTATGGCTACAACACATTCAGACTTTAATTGTTGCAAATTCAACCATGTATATCTACTATGATTATCAACAACAGTCAAGAAGTAGTATTTCTTGTCAAAAGTAGGTGTCTTATATGGCCCCTATAGATCCATATGCACAATATCAAAATACTTTACAGCTCTAGATGTACTAACATGAAAGATTTGTCTAGTTTTTTTAGCTAATGGAAAAACATTACACTTATTAAGAATATCTACATCAATATTGTGTCTTAACAAATTAAGTGTTCTTAATGCCTGGGAATAGCGATGTCCCAGCCTCATATGCCTCAAACTGCACTCATGCATCTCTACTTCTGCAACCTGATTTTGATGAACCACATTATTAAGTAGTCCATTCATTCCACTTACACTCTTGAGGATGTACAATCCTCCCTTTTCATTACCAATACCCTTCACCTTGCCACTGTAAAGGTCTTAAAACACATAGAAGTCAGGATAAAATGACACAAAACAAGAGAGTTATTTAGTTATCTTAGATACTGCCAATAAGTTTAGTTTGAAATCAGGAACATACAATACATCCCTTACAACCTCATTCTTTAGCACCTGTGCTTCTCCTACATGTGATATATTTACCTTATCTCCAATAGGCAGGTTTACTTTATCACATACTGTGTTGTTTATTTTGTGATGGTGTGATAGTACATCCTTGTGCGCTGTCACATGGTGTATGGCTCCAGAGTCCACTATCCATTCATATGGAACAACATGACTATAAAGATAAGTAATAGTACCTATCATATTAGTTAGCTCAGAGTCATGTGTATCTTTCTTGATCAATGCTATGATCTGCTTGTATTCATCTTCTGAGAATCCTTGTCCCTTTGCCAGACCGACATTATTATTGTCCTTTCTTCCCTGGTTACTTGAATGATCAGCTAAATATGTTTTCTCTGCTTGAGGTCCAATGAAATTATGAGCTGATAATTGGCTATTGCTTTGACTAGCAGCTGGCTATCTATATCCATATCCACCACCTCTATCTACACTATTGTAGAAAGTTTGGTTTGACACTTCTCTTGGATTATTATAATTGCTCTTCTTCTCTTGTGTGCCCAGTAAAGTTACAATAATCACACCTCTTATCATTATACCTTTGTCCTCCATAGCTGGTTGATGCCTGATTTCTTCTTCCATGCCCAGAGTCTGTATAATTTTTATATACTTGCATAGCAATAGGCTCAGTTCTGTCACTAATATTTCCAGCACAAGCAAGTTGCTGGATCTCATCCTCAATGATCATTGCATATGCTTGGTTAAGTGTAGGTTTTGTTCCCTTCAATAGTATCTGCCTCTTTACTTGATCATAAGTGTCATTTAGTATATTTAGGAATTGTATCAACCTCAACTGATAAAAGTGTTCTGAATAATCCTTAGACTTAGGACAATTACATGAGGGAGCTGGTATCACAATATCATGTTCACTCCACAGGTTCTTCAGCTTAGTGAAGTAGGTTGAAACTAAATGAGTGCCTTGGTGTAAGTTGTTGATTTCCCTGTGTAACTGATATAATCTCATATGATTCACTTTGTCAAATCTCTCCTTAAGATCTTTCCACACCTCACAGGTATTTTTTACATACATAATACCACTAAGTAACTCTGCACTAACTGAGCTCATCAGCCATGATAGAACCACTGCTTCATATGTCTCCCACTGATCATGTAACTCTTCTCTATATATATCCTTACTACAAGTACCAATTACAAAACCATATTTCCTCTTTCCCAAAAGGGCATTTTTCATAGATCTAAACTAAATTCCATAATTATCTGAACCAATCAACTTAATGGGAATCGGTGCAGCTCCTGCTACATCTGATGCTCCCAGAAATAGAGGATCACTAGGATCAATTTTAGGTGTCATGTATAATTTACAGGTTACGACTAAGTATAAATTATAAACGATCACAAAATTCAATGTTTGAAACTTGTAATCAAATATTTGTGACTCACAAATAAAGATCTATCTCTTCTCATCTTATTAGCTCACAAACAGAAATCACAGACAAAAAACTCACTGTATTGATGATGTATTCACACTCGATTGTTGTTTCTCTAGTTCCATGATCTTCATAGCTCTGATACCATATTGAAATATCTATTATAAAGTCACACACTCATACATAGCTACCATTGTAGCAGCTACTGAGTTCAGAGAGAAGAGAGAAAGAAGAGAAGAGGAGAGAAACTAAGATGGGAATTGTATATATGAAAAGTTAGTTACAATGTGAGTTAATCTCTTTTATTTATAGACTCACTTACATCTCAGCATATGAGCATCTAGATGCTTCCTAATAGCTCACTAACATCTCCCTAACTAACTCAACAATCAGCTAACAACTTCTACTAATAAACCAACAAATTAATATAACAGTGTCAATACTAACTAACTGCTTATAACAGAAAATAGTGATAATAACCAACTAATATGAACCTACTAACTTCATAATAAGTTTCAACATCTTTGAATTACAGGTTGAACATGTTAGGGGAGAAAGGAATTTGCTTGCTGAAGTAGCGAGCCAGTTTATTGTAAAACTTTTTTATTCTTTTCAAGATGCTGACTACTTATATCTAGTAATGGAATATCTTCCTGGTGGTGATATTATGATGCTTCTGATGAGGGAGGAGACATTAACTGAGACAGTCGTAAGATTTTACATTGCTCAAAGTGTTTTGGCCATAGAGTCTATTCATAAGCATAACTACATACACAGGTAGTTAATCTGTACTTGGTAAAAAATAATGGTATACACTAGAGACCTCTGCGAAAGATCTGAAATCATCTCAATGGTTTATGTTTTTTACATAATACTTTTTTGCAGGGATATTAAACCTGATAATCTTCTTTTGGACAAACATGGCCACATGAGGCTCTCTAATTTTGGTCTATGCAAGCCCCTTGACTGTTCGAATTTATAGCGTATAAATGAAAATAAAATGATGGATGTTGAGAAAAGGGGATCTGCTAACAAGTGAACTGGTTAGAATAGCTCCCTTGAACAACTGCAGCATTGGCAAATAAATAGGAGAAAATTAGTAATTAATAATAGAAACATAGCTTATCTCATAAATTATGAACTTAAATCCAGAATCCTTATTTTGGTTGATTTCTCAAGGATCATAGATGTGCAGAATAAAAATTAAAAATTGGAAAAAAGTAATATGTAGCACCAGAGCAATTATATGTAGTACTAGAACAATTGGTTCTAGGAGAATAACATACTTCTCTCCATAAGTTTAGGATCAGGACTTGCATATTATAGCTTCACATGAGTAATGGAAATGAACTAGAAAAATCATTTACTATTCCAAGAAATGACCTTTTGTTGCTACCTTAATTCCATAACACATTTGTTAATTAGTTCCAAGAACCTTTAGTAGATCCTTGTGGTCAAACCCTTCCCCCGACCCTGTGCATAGTAGTTGCTTTAGTGCATTGGACTCCCTTTTTTTGCAGAACCTTTAATGTTACCTGTTTCTCTCGCAAGCATTTTCAATAGTGCACACTCCTGACTATATTGCTTTCCAAAGGTTTTGCTGAAGAAAGGTTATGGAGTGGAATGTGATTAGTTAGTTTTCTTATTTGTGATTGATGTGGATTTTGATTGGCTGGTGTTTTAAAACTTTTGATTGCTTTCCTTTTCATATTTTAAACATCATGTACTAGTTACTGAAAATATTACACATGTTTCGCTTTATATTCTTTCTTTTAGGTATAATCACCTTGATTAACCAAAGTAAAGGCCATAGGCTTAATTCATTATCCTCTTTCTTCTTTTTTTTGGCTTCATTCAGGTGGTCACTTAGAGACATCATGTATGAGATGCTCGTTGGTTATCCATCTTTCAACTCAGAAGACCCAATAACATATAGAAAGGTATAGTGTTCCGCAAAAGTGTGTGTCAATTCTTTGATACGGGTATCATAGGCTCGAGACCTATCACTAGGATCCAAGCTCGGTAACTACAAAGGCTTCAAGGAATGTTTATAAAAATGGACATGTTTGAGCATGTTGTGAATCCGCACAAAGGAGTATATGGATTGACATATGAGGGCTTGCCTTAGGTTCTCTAAAATACACCCAAGGCCGCCTAGGTTGCACTCCAAACCCGCCACTCCTCATTAAGGGTAGAGGAGTCTTTTGCATCACTTTTTGTACTAGACTATATAAAGAATTCTCTTAGTATTTTGTTGGCAGTTAGTTCATTTTTAAAGTTGTACTATCCTGAAACATCATCCTCTTAAGAGAGAGTAGAACACCCGAACCTAACATCACAAGTGAAGGTTCCTCTTGTGTTGTGTATTAGCTAGAAATGTGAGTTCTTGAGTGAACCGAGCTCCTCTTGGGTTTACATAAGAACTTGGTGTTAGTTTACATGTTTGTAGGGTTTTTATAGTTTAATATACTCTCTAGTTCTTACCTTACATGTTCTCTATATGTCGAGTTATTTATCCTTTATCTCTTAAGTTAATTGGTGTTTGTTGTTTCCGTTTGGTTTCTTGTACATGTGGACTATTTTTGTGATATTGTGGACTATTTTGAGCTATTTTAGATACTGTTTGGTATCATTTGGTATTAGAGATAAGGCTGGTTGTGTTCCTACACTACCAATATTGGGCTCTCTAAGTCGAAATATAAAAAAAAATAAAAATAAAAACAATTGAAGTGTTCTTGTTCTTGGCCGAGTGTTCTTGGTCTTGTTGTTGTTTGGCCGAGAATAGTTTCTAGATTTAGGTGTGTTTTTGTTTGTCTTAGTGGTTTATTGTGTTATATTATTGTTCACTAACACCCCTTGAGTCTAAGTCCAAGATTTGAGCTCTTGACAAAGTGTTGTTGAAAGGTTGGACGGCTAAAAGTTGTTGTAGTTCATGTTGTTGTTGAAGTGGTGTTAAAAAAAATTGTTTGGTTTTCAAAAGAGAAAAGGAATACAAGACTTTGTTTTTGTCTTGGAAACACTTTCAAGACAACACCAAATTGGTAAAATAAAAAGAGGTGTTCAAAAAGCAAACATACTAAAAGGGAGTAGAACACTTTTGAAGGATAGGCAAAAGAAGAAAGAGACAAAGATACCTCAAAAAGTTGTTTTGCCAAAAAGGTGTAAGTTGGTGAAAAGTTGATAGGAGCCTTTTGACTCTTGAAAAGAGAGTCCAAAGTCTTGTCAACTAACACCAAAATCCGAAAATTCATCATCAAAGGAGTAATATTGAACAACTCACATCTTGAACTAACATACTTTAACTTCAACAGCAATAGTCAACGGCTAAACATTGTAGGCCACATCAACAACAAGACTCAAGTTCTTGGAAAATCCTAGTTTCTTTCCTTGTCTCCAATAGTTTCATTTTTATTGACTCCTATACTAGTTGGATGCTAGTAATAATCTACTAAGTTGTGAACTAGATTTTGAGTACTTCTTTCATGTTAGCTTTACCTGTGGTGCTTTGTTCATTTATAACTCGTAGTTGTTTTTTATTCAAGTACGTACAAAACTTTGTTGAGTCTTCAAACCAAAATTAAATTCCAACCTAAGAGTAGACTCATTCCCAAGTTCTCACAAGTTGATAGCCGATTTATAACACTTGAAGAACCAGGTCTGAGGAAGCAGAGTGTGAAGAGTGTGTGAGAGTGATTTGAACTAACATTTGTTTGTTTTGTAGGTACAAGTGTAAATGGAACCCAAAACTTCCAATGCTCTAACAGTGGACAATAATGTCATAAATATTGTCTTGGATAGTCTTAAAACTTAGTCTTGAGACTTGGATAGGGTGAGTGCAAATGTTGAGAAGTTGAGATCGGATGTGGTCTCCGTAAGTAGGAGGTTAGAGAGGGTGGAAAGCCAAAGGAGTTCTCAACCATCTACCCCTCTAAAATCCTCACCTACAATTACTCCTGAAGCCTTTCACCAAAGGTTGTACCCACTAAATACTACAAACCAAGTTAACCTATACTCCCAAAGCCATGAACAAGATGGACCTAGCCATTTCTCACTCCACCAAGTCCCACAAGAAGGACTTCGAACCCAAATACCACCCTTAAACCCGAATTTTCCCACTCCAAAATCCTCTAATTCAAAGACCTCCTCCACTAAATACAAACCAAATTACCAAATTCTAATTTGCAAAAATCCACCCATTCAAGAAGAGGGGTACGGTAGAGAGAACCACAGGAAAGGGTATGGAGTGTATGATGATCCTTACTTGATAGAAGATGGGATTAGAGGTAGAAGGATGGAGCCTAGGAGAAACCGTGGGATTAAAGGTAGAGTTGGCCAAGGTGATAGAGATAGGGATGTAGGCCTTAACACTATCAAAATGGGACTTCCAATCTTTAGAGAAGAAACTGATCCCCGAAGAGTTTTTTGCATGTGAATTCACATGTGAGAGGGTTTTCCAAGTGAGTGATCTCACAGAGGAGAAGAAGAGTTGTTATGTAATTGCTTATTTTGAGAGATATGATAACACATGGTGGGAGTATGTTAAAAATTTTATAAATGTCTTGATTGAAGGGCAACCCTCTCTTTGGTTTCCGCAAGGTATCTTATGAGGCAAAGATATCTTCCCAAAAGTTACCAACATGAACTCCTTGCTAAATTTACAATTTGAAGCAAGGAAACAAGAGTGTAACGGATAACTATGATGAGTTTTAACAAGTCCTTTTGAAACTTGATCATAGAGGGAAGCAAGTGAGCCATGACATTATTTAGTTCAAGGTCAGCCTAAACGAAGAAATTTCTAAGCACATGACACTTCATAAGTTTGAGACTATTGAAGGGATCTTTCAAGTGGCGTTAGAGATTGAAAGAGAGAATGAATAGAGGTCTACATACAAGACCAAGAGTTACCAAGGTTCCATTGGTTAGACCAATAACAAAGAGGTGATTCCATCAACTACGGGGTGGAACAAGTCCAATTCTCATCCATCAAATGCTCCTCAATCCATGAACAAGGCTTCCCAACATCAACCTCCAAAACATGAAGATAAAATAGGTACTACATCTAATTCTAAGGGATTCTAATGTTTCACAAGGCTAGTGAGTGTCCTAATCGGAGAAATGTGATCCTAAGGAAGGGAAAATTATATTTCTTGGGGGAAGAAGTGGGACTTGAAGTGGTTGAGAATAATGAGCCTCTCAAGAAGATAGAGGGGGAAGGCCGAGAGGCCTAATGACGATGATGAGAAAAAAGTTTGGCCTCAAGAGGGTGAACTTTTAGTACTTAATTATGTTGTATAGAGAGTTATGATTAACAAGGTGTTGGATGATCCAAGCCAACAGGAAAACCTCTTTCATAATAAATGTCATATTAAGGAGAGTGTGTGTTCCTTGATTGTTGATAGTGGAAGTTGATTCAATATGGCTAGTGCCATGCTGGTGGAACAGTTGAAATTGCCAACTACTCCACATGCAAGTCCGTATAAGCTCCAACGATTGAACGAATATGGAGAATTGAAAGTAACCCGTCAAATAGTGATTTGGTTCAAAGTTGGAAACTATGAAGATGAGGTACTTTATGACATCATTCCAATTCAAGCTTGTCACTTCTTGTTGGGTCGGCCATGGCAATATGATAGTTCGACCAAGCATGATAGCTGAACCAATTACTATTCTTTTGAGTTCAAAGGTCGATAGTACAACCTCCGACCACTTTCACCATCGCAAGTGTGTGAGTCTCACCAACAATTAAAGGGCTTAAAAAGAAAGAAAAGAAAGGAGAAGGAACTCAAGGGTAGAGGTGTTGAACCCGAGAGTAGAAGGAGTAAGGAAGAAGAGGGAGTTTCGACGTTAAAAGGTAGGGATTCTATGATAATGTTGGCTCAGAAGGGAGTCCTTTACAAGGAGTATGATAATACCACTCCTATGTTACTTTTGGCTCATGTTTTTGACATTAACTCATCCATTTCCCCTATCCCTTCTTCTATTTCTAGTGTTTTGTAGGAATTTGAAGATGTGTTTCTGAAATGCCCCGAATCTGGTACTCGAAATGCTACCCGGTGATCATAACCCCAAAGGACCACAAGCTAACCCAAGACTAATATTTGTACCTATATACTGCATAATATACTATAAAATGTAGAAACATGAACTGAAAGGCCATAAGGTTAAAACTGAGTCATAATATCTAATAAAAAGTATAACATCTGAATGGGGTATGAAATACCCAAAACAACTGAAACGACAACACGTGAGTGACCCTCAACTAGCAGGTTACTCTAATGAGAACGGTGGGAACCCTCAACTAGTAGGTTAAACCACCCCATCTACCCTCAACTAGTAGGTATGATGTCTCAACCTATGCTAGCTACGTAGTTCTGGAATGCAAGGACTGCTTCTAAGAATCACACCCTCTACTGGCAAGTGAATTCCCATCCTTAAGTCACTCAATGCTAATTTCTAGTCCCATCTGAATAGACACTGAACATGTTAACTGATCTGAACATGGACTGAGTTATTGAATCCCATTGACTGATGGAATACTACTGATACCTAACAACTGACTGAGTTCATGAGCTCATTGAGATTTCTTGAGTCGTAAGATTTTCTGAAGTCTAAGGATCATGGATTGACTGAGAGTATCATGAAAACATGAAATGGATCTAGGCACACAGCTAATAATATGGGTACAAGTAACCCCAGGACTCGATGGGAAAAAATTGACAAAGCATGGCTTTCCTGAATACACGACCAACATCTTAATCCATAATTCATTTATTGAGGAATTTCATCAAACATATGATATGCATAAACTTGTACATAAATGGAGATTTCATAATATCATCCTAGTTGGGAAATTTTCTTTTACATAGGAATTTAATTAGGAATTTAATCAAACACATGGTAGGCATAGTATATGTAGATAACATTATGTAACAAACAAACAGCATGATTCACCTCCAATTTCATCATTCAAAGGTTTGAATCATAGGTTTACATGAAGCTACACCTATACTAATTAATTCCACATGAAATTAATCACCGAACACAGATTAGGATTCAATTAGTCATTATCAGCATGAAGAAAAGAAACCCAACATGAAATTCATAAAGAAAATCGATAAAACTTGAACTTAGAAAAGAGATTTTTGGGCTTCATGGACGAAAGGAGTCTATGAATGAACACTATGAATACTTGGTAATGAGTTTCTTGAAGTTCTTGAACTTGAAGAATTTGAATCTCTTAGTTCTTGGAGAATATTGGGATTTTATTCTTGGAGATTAATGTTATAGAGAAAACCCTAATTTTGTTGTTGTGAAATAATAATGAACAAATAAGCTGAGGTCGAATTTAATTGGGTATATAAATGGGTGGTGAAAGACCAAAATACCCCTTTAAAAATGACTTAAAAATACTGAGTGAGACATAAAACAGTGGGATATGATGGTCCGTCGCTATTCCAATGGTCCGTCGGACTCACTAATGAATTGGGACCAGAACTGGGACCTAATGCCTTGGTGAGATGGTGGGGTGCGACGGTCCGTCACTAGCTCGATGGTCTGTCTAACCTCTTCTTCGTACTCATCCAGAGAGTAAAATCACTAACTCGATGCAATGGTGAGGTGCGACGGCCCATCGCTAGTCTGACGGTCTGGCCGCCTTCACCGTCGCATCTGGGTGGTTTTGACTGCCTGAGTAAAACGTCCATAACTTCCTCGTCCTATGTTGGATTTTGATGATATTTGTATTGATGGAAAGATTATTCAATTTACCACATGACAAAAAGTGAAAATATTAAAAATACCATTTATACAAAAGTAGATTCATACTTCAAAGGAAGTTCTAACATTCTTCAGACGATTTCAAACTAGGAAAAGGTACGGGGTATTACAATATCTCCCCCTTGAGAACATTCATCCTCAATTAAGACTGAGAGTGATGGGAAAAACATAAACTAATGTACATACTGAACATGAATAACTGAAACATGATCTCATGACTGACATGACTGATAAGATGAACATATCATACTAAACATGCATATCTGATGCATGTGTAACTGATTCATGAATGCATGGCTGAGTGTTCTGTGGAGCTAAGTTTCTCTCAATTAGAATGCATGTCTGATGCACAATTATATAACTGAACTATATATGAATGCATGACTAAACTATGCAATGGTATTAAATACCAAGTTTATAACGGGATTTTGAACATGAATTAAATACTAAGCTTTTAACTGAAGTCTCAACATAAAACTAGAAATATTAAGGAGAACTATTACCTTGAACTTGACATGAGTTTATGGAGAAGAGGTGAGGATACTTGGTACGTATGTCTGCTTTTTCTTCCCAAGTATCTCCCTCAACGAACCGATTTTACTAAAGAACTTTGACTAGAGGGACTTCTTTATTCCTTAGGCTACGAGTTTAATAGTCTAGGATTTCTACTGGAATATCTCCATAGGGGATACAATAGACGAAAATCCCTCAACAAACAATCTATAATAGCTATCCAAACCCAAGAAACTCTTGATATCTAATGGAGAGATAGGGCGAGGCAAGTTTCTTACTGCTTTGGTCTTTTGAGGATCTACTCTAATGCCATCACAAAAAATGATATGACCAAGGAAGGATACTGACCTTATCTAGAATTCACATTTACTAAATTTGGTGAACAGATGATGATCTCTGAGAGTCTGAAGTACTATTCTGAGATGGTCTGTATGATCTCGCTCACTGTGGAAATAGACCAGATATCATCTATGAAGACTATGATGAACATGTCCAAGTACTGATTGAACACATGATTCATCAAGTCCATGAAATCAGCTGGAGCATTGTAAGACCAAAGGATATGACTAGAAATTCGAAGTGACCATACTGAGTATGGAAAGCTTTTTTCAGAATGTCATATTCTGTAAATCTGAGCTGATGATAACTTGATCTGAGGTTTATCTTGGAGAAATATCTAGCACCCTAAAGTTGTCCAAAAAAAGTCATCGATTCTGGGAAGAGGATACTTATTTTTTATCGTGACTTTATTGAGCTGACGGTAATCAATGCACATTCTGAGAGAACCATCTTTCTTGCACATGAATAAGACTGGTGTGCCCCACGGGGACACACTGGGCCTGATGAATCCCTTATCTAAGAGATCCTTCAACTGTTCTTTCAATACTCTGAGTTCTTCTAATGCCATCTTGTATGGCGGAATAGATATAGGCTGAGTATCTGGAAGAATATCAATACCAAAGTCTATTTCCCTTTTGGGAAGAATCCCTGGAAGATCTTTGGGAAAGACATTTGAATATTCATTCACGATTGGGACTAAATCAAAATTGGGATTTTTGAAGCTAGATTCCTTAACACGAACAAGATGATAGAAACATTCCTAGATACCATTTTTCTTACCCAAAGGTAGGTAACAAGCTAACCTATGAAAGTGGATACACTACCCTTTCACTCAAGGATGAGTTCATTCAAAAACTAAAACTAGACTATTCTATTTCTGTGGTTGACTGTGGCATAGCAGGAATGAAGCCAATCCATGCCGAGGATGATATCAAAATCATACATCTCTAATTCGACCAAATCTGCTGAAGTGACTTTTTGAAATATCATAACCAGGCAGTTCCTATATATCCGCTGGAATATGATGGTTTTACCCACTGGGGTAAAAAATGGAAAGGGCTCTGCTAGAATTTTAGGAATGGTTCTAAAATCGTCTACTATATAAGGAGTAACAAAAGACAAAGAATCACTTGGATATAGAAAAGCATAAATATGCACATGAAAAATCTGTAATGTACCAGTAACTACATCAGGAGAATTTTCCTGATCTTACCGAGACTGGAGAGCATAGAGTCTGTTTGGACATTGCCCACTAGTAAAACTGGAGGTGCCTCCCTATTGATTTAGGTGATCAGACTAAGCTGAGGAGCAGTTCTGTTGACCCCGTGGACCTGACTGCAGACAATCTCTAAAACTGTGGCCTAGCTTGCTATAACCAAAATAGGTATCACTGTCAGCTCTGCAAGTACCCTGGTGGTTCTTGCCACAAGTTTGACAAAAAGGATAGGTGTGGGCACTGCTAACACTATCCTGAGACTTAGATCTTGGTATTCTATCTTTGAACTTAGGTATAGGAGCACTAGCTGAAGAGGGAACTTGAACTGATGACTTAGGATGAAACTGAGAACGGTTTTCTCCTTCTGACTTGGGTTGAGCAAAGTTGAAACTACTTGTCCTTGCTCTCTTATTCTGCTTCTCCTGGATCTTAATCGTCTTCTCCTCTATCTACTGAGCATGAGTAATAATCCTGGCATCATAGCAGATCTGCACTCATTAACCACGCTATCATTCTTCCTTTAAATGAACTTACTCATCTTAGCCCTGCTATCAACAACCACATGAGGGGTATATCTGGCAAATTGAGTAAACTTAAAAGAATACTCTTTCATCATCATGTTTCCCTATCTGAGGTTGATGAATTCTAGCACCTTAGATTCTCTAAGCTCTAGGGGAAACAATCTATCAAGAAAAGCAGAAGCAAAATCCTCCCACTAGACTGACCCTGCATCATCTGCCCTCTCAAACTTCCACTATTTGAATCAAGTGTGAGAAACATCCTAAAAATGGTATGTAGCTAGCTCAGCACTCTCACTATAAGTAACCCCCATTATGTCTGTAACTTTCTGCACCTGATCTAGGAATTCCTAAGGGTCCTCGTCTGACTTAGACCTGAGAAAGAATGGAGGATTTATTCGGGTGTAGTCCTGAATCCTGGCTACAGCTTAATTGGACACTAGGTTAGCTAGAACGATATCTAGTCGCTCATTCTGAGCAGAAACTAGCTGAGCAAGAGTAGTGAATGTGACCCTGAACTCCGTACGAGAAACATGTTCGCCCAAAGGTTCTTCGGGCTGAGGGGCTGACCGATTTCCATTTCTTATTTTAGGAGGCATTTTCTGTATAAGAAAAGGAGAAATATATTAGACTGAGATATTGACTTGATATTATGCTCACTGGCATGCCATGAGTACTGAAAGAAGGGAAACTATTCCTAAGACATCTTATAGCCTCCTGCACATAAATGTGGCGTGCAATACACCCATGCACAAGACTTTACTAGATGTGGCTTTCATACTTCCTAGGACTTTATTAAACCTTAGGATCTGATACTAAGTTTGTAATGCCCCGAATCTGGTACCCAGAATGCTACACGGTGCTCATGACCCCGAAGGACCACAAGCTAACTCGTGACTGATATTTGTACCTGTATACTGTATAATATACTGTAAAATGTGGAAATATGAACTGAAAGTCCATAAGGTTCAAATTAAGGCATAATATCTGATAAAAAGTATAACATCTGAATGGGGTATGAAAAACCCAAAACAACTAAAATAAACTAACTGAACATAATAGTCTGAAAAGCCTCTAACTTACTGAGTTGTCTGAATAAGGAGTCAATAGGACATATCCCCAACTAACTCCAACTTATAAACAAATTAATGAAATATTAAAGTAATGATTATGTCCTCGAAAGATGAGGACTCACTTCTAACTCTGACTACTGAGGCTGAAATACTACTGGTGCTCTGGAGCTCGTGTCTCCAAACCTATGGTATAAAACACCATAGTGTGAATGTGTCAGTATGACTGAATATTCTAGTATGTATGTGAGGTAGGTTAAATGCATGGGTTTCATATGCATGAACAATAATAATAACAGACTAACTATTATGAGCGTGAGAATACATGCATGACACGTAATAATTGACACTAATACCATGATAACATGATTACTAAATCTGAATACTGATAATATAAGTGACTGTATCTGATAGTCCTAAATCTGATAGAACTATCTGAGTTTCATACTGTATCTGAGTTAACTATATCTAATAGTCCTAAAATCTGAAGAACTATCTGAGTTATTTTACTAAGATTGATACTGAAATTATGGGAAGTAGTTATCTAACCGGCATGCCCCAAATTGCACTATAATAGTTGAGTTGGTGTCTAATCAATGCCCTGATTGGAAGGGTGTGAATACTGTGCCACTGGTAAGGCAATATGTGCGTGACCCTCAACTAGCAGATTACTCCAATGAGAATGTTGGGAACCCTTAACTAACAGGTTAAGTCACCTCATCATCCCTCAACTAGTAGGTATGATGTCTCAACCTACACTGGCTACGTGGTTCTGGAATACAAGGACTACTTCTAAGAATCACACCCTCTACTGGCTGGTGAGTTCCCATCCTTGGGTTCACTCGGTGCTAATTTCTACTCCCATCTAAATAAAAACTAAACATGATTAATTGATCTGAACATGGACTGAGTTACTGAATTTCGTTGACTGACAAAATACTACTGATACCTGACAACAGACTGAATTCATTAGATCACTGAGATTTCCTGAGTTAAGGATGTCTGAAGTCTAAGCATCATGTCTTTACTGAGAGTATCGTGAAAATATGACATGGATCTAGGCACACAACTAATGTTTTGGGTACAAGTAACCCAGGACTCGATGAAAAGAAACTGACAAAGCATGTGTTTCTTAAATACATGACCAACATCACAATCCATAATTCATTTATTGAGGCATTTCATCAAACAAGTGATATGCATAAACTTTTACATAAATGGGTATTTCATAATATCATACTAGTTGGGCACTTTTCTTTTACATAGGCATTTAATAAAACACATGGTAGGCATAGTATATGTAGATAACATTATACAACAAAGAAACATCATGATTTACCTCCAATTTCATCATCCAAATGTTTCAATCATAGGTTTACATGAACCTCCACCTATACTAATTAATTTTGCATAAAATTAATCACCGAACATGGATTAGAATTCAATTAGTCATTATCAACATGAAGAACAGCAACCCAACATGAAATTCACAAAGAAAATCCATAAACTTGAACTTACAAAAGATATTTTTGGCCTTCACGAACGAAAGGAGTCCATGAATAAACACTAAGCATACCTAGTAATGAGTTTCTTAAAGTTCTTGAACTTGAAGAATTTTAATCTCTTAGTTCTTAGAGAAGATTTGGATTTTATTCTTGGGGATTAATCTTAGAGAGAAAATCCTAATTTTATTGTTGTGAAATAATAATGAACAAATAAGCTAAGGTCATATTTAACTGGTATGTAAACGGGTGGTAAAGACCAAAATACCCATTTAAAAATAAATTAAAAATACTGCATGGGACATGCAATGGTCCATCGCTAGTCCAACGGTCCGTCAGACTCATCATCAAACTGGGACCAGAACTAGGACCTAGTGCCTTGTTGCGATGGTGGTGTACGACGGTCCGTCTCTAGCTCAACGGTCCATCAAACATCTTTGTTGTGGTCATCCATAAAGTGGACTCACTGCCTCGATGCAGAGATGGGGTCTGATGGCCCATCACTAGTCCGAAGGTCCATCGGCCTTCACCATCGCACCTGGGTGGTTCTGACTACCTGAGTAAAACATCCATAACTTCCTCGTCTGATATTGGATTTGGACAAAATTAGTATCAATGGAAAGATTATTCAATTTTCCACGTGACACAAAGTGAAAATCTTAAAAATTCTACATGTACAAAAGTGGATTCATACTTCAAAGTAAGTTTTAACATTCTCGATACAATTTTCAGCTAGGAAAAGGTACGAGGTATTACAGTTTCCTAGTGAGTTTCCGCAAGGAATACCTTCACTTCAAGGTATCGGGCACTAAATAGACTTTGTTCTGAGGATTCAATTGCCAAACAAGCCATCTTATAGGATAAACCCTACGGATACAAAAAAACTTCAATATCAAGTTAAGGATCTCATCAACAAAGGGTATATAAAGAAAAGCATGAGTCCATGTGCTATTCCAGTGTTTCTAGTGCCAAAAAAGATATAAAATGACATATGTGTGTGGATTGTTGAGCCATAAATAAGATTATGGTAAAGTATCTTCATCCTATCCCTAGATTAGAAAATATGCTTGATGAATGAAATGGATCTTATGTGTTTTCTAAGGTTGATCTTGGGAGTGGTTATCACCAAATCTGAATGCAATTGGATGATGAATGGAAGACCGCATTAAAGACCAAGTTCGATCTATATGAATGGATGGTCAAGCCATTCGATCTTACCAATGTTTCTAGTACCTTTATGCAGCTAATGAATCATGTGATGAAGCCATTTATTAGAAAGTATTTGGATGTTTACTTCGATGATGTTTTGGTTTATAGTAAGTCCCTTAACAAACATGTACTGCATCTAAAGAGTGTGTTTGAAGTACTTAGGAAAGAGAAGCCTTATGATAACATTTAAAAATGCTCTTTTGGTGTTGATAAAGTTGTGTTTTGGGGATTTTTTATAAGTTCAAATGGGGTAGATATTGATGACTCCAAGATAACTGCCACTAAAAATTGGCCAACCCCTCAAATCGTTAGTAAAGTACGAAGCTTCTATGGGTTGGCAAGTTTGTATAGGAGGTTTGTCAAAGGGTTTAGCACCATTGCCTCCCACTTTACCGAGATTATCTAAAAGGACCAACCCTTCAAATGGGGTGATGAGCAAGCTAAGGCTTTTGAGGCCTTGAAAGCTATGGTTGTCTCGACACCTTGTTGCAATTGCCTAATTTTGATAAGATGTCCGAAGTTGAATGCAATGCTAGTAAAGTAGGCATAGGGGCTGTTTTGATGCTATATTTAAAACTCAATGCTTAGTTTAGTGAAAAGATCAAAGGTGCCACTCTAAACTACATCATGTATGATTTAGAGTCGTATGTCTTGATTAGAGCATTAGGAAATTTTCAACACTACTTGTGCCCCCAAAGAATTTGTAATCCGAACGAACCATGAATACTTGAAGCACCTTAGGGAACAAGATAAAAAAAACAAACGGAATGCCAAATGGATTGAGTTTCTTAAAATCTTCCCTTATGTTATTCAATATAAAAAGGGCAAAGATAGTGTGGTAGCCGATGCTTTTTCTAGAAAACATGTTCTTTTGTCTACTTTATCTTCAAAATTGATGGATTTTGAGAGCTTAAAATTATTGTATCCTGAGGACCCTTACTTCGCTCCTATCTATAGGGAAAGTAAAGCCTTGGATAGAGAGAGGTCGCATTTGGCTAGGGATTCTAATCCCTATGCAAAGTTTGATGGTTACTTGTTTCGGGGGAGATGGTTGTGTGTACCATCTAGCTCGTAGAGAGAGTTATTTGTGATAAAGGCACACGATGGTGGTCTCATGGGCATTTTGGAGTTGACAATACCCTAGGGATATTGGAGGAAATATTCTATTGGCCAAGAATACGCAAGGATATTGTAAAAGTTTATGGCCAATGCATGGATTGTAGGAGTGCTAAGTCTAGGATCCTTCCTCACAGGTTGTACACCCCACTTACCACTCCTTTACGTCCTTTGTTCGATATTTCTATGGATTTTGTGTTGGGGTTGCCAAGGACTAATAGAGGTAAGGATAGTATCTTTGTTTTTATTGACTGTTTCTCCAAAATGGCACACTTCATTCCTTGCTCCAATAGAGAAGATGCAACTAGTGTAGCTTCTTTGTTTATTAAAAATATTGTTAAGTTGCATGGAATCCTAAGAACCATTGTGAGTAATAGGGACTCCAAGTTCCTTAGTCATTTTTGAAAGTCAATGTGGTGTAGGCTTAGTACCAAGTTGTTCTTTTCCACGTCTTGCCACCCAGAAACTGATGGTCAAACGAAAGTAGTGAATTGGACCTTGGGTTCTATGCTACATTCCATGGCTAAAGTTAAGTTGGCATCTTGGGAAGATCACCTACACCCTTTGAATGTGTATACGACTTTAACCCCTTAACCCCCTTGGATCTAACTCATTTTCTAAGTGATGTTTTTGTTATCTTAGATAGAAACAAGATTTCCGAAGCTATGAAAATATTGCATAAGAAGGTGAGGTTGCAACTTGAGAAGAAAAAGCAAGAGGTTTCCAAAAGTGTCAACAAATGGAGGAGAAAGCTTGTGCTTGAGCTGGGAGATTGGGTGTGGGTAAATCTTAGAGAAGATCAATTTATCACCAAAATAAAGGACAATTTAATGCTGATAGGTGATGACCCATTCCAAGTGCTTGAAAGGATCAACAATAATTCTTACAAAATAGACTTACCTCCAGAATACCAAGTGCATAACACGTTCAACGTGTGTGATCTCTCATGGATTGATGCCATTAAAGATTAAGAACCTGTGAGTTTCAAGCTAAACTCCTCTTAAGATGGAGAGGATGATATGGGTATCATAGGCTCGAGACCAATCACTAGGAGTCAAGCTCGGGAACTACAAAGTCTTCAAGGCACGTTTATAAAAATGGAAGTGTTTGAGCATGTTGTGAACCCTCCCAAAGGAGTATATGCATTGACATGTGAGGGATTAAGTTAGTTTCTCTAAAATACACCCAAGGCCGCCCAGGTTGCACTCTAAACCCGCCACTCTTCATTAAGGGTAGAGGAGTCTTTTGCATCACTTTTTGTACTAGACTATATAAAGGATTCTCTTAGTCTTTTGTTGGTAGTTAGTTTATTTTTAAAGTTGTAATATCTTGAAACATCATCCTCTAAAGAGAGAGTTGACCACCCGAACCTAACATCACAAGTGAAAGTTCCTCTTGTGTTGTGTATTGGCTAGAAACGTGAGTTCTTGAGTGAATCGAGTTCCTCTTGCGTTATGTAAGAACTTGGTGTTTGTTTACATTTTTGTGGGGGTTTAGAGTTTAATATACTCTCTAGTTCTTACCTTAAATGTTCTTTATATGCCAAGTTATTTATCCTTTATCTCTTAAGTTAATTTGTGTTTGTTATTTCCATTTGGTGTCTTGTGTGTGTGGACTATTTTTGTGAGATTATGGATTGTTTTGAGCTCTTTTAGATACCGTTTGGTATCATTCTTTAAGCTGAATTGAAACTACAAAATTCACATCCTTGGAAAGGCAATCTACTTCCTCCTATTCAACATTGATATCCACTTATCCATTTTGTTAACAAGTAAACTATATTGTGAATACTTTGAAATGCTTGTGCAACTGTCCCGTTTTATGGTAGTTCAGTCAGGTTTCTTATGTAGCATGATTTAAATGTTATTCCTTTGACATTTGTTCTGGTTATATTGATTATTCATTGGAGAAATCATATAAAGTTTACAGATGAAGAAAGATTAACTCCTAAAGCCAAAGACATGATATGTAGGCTGCTTTGTGATTCTGAAAATCGCCTTGGTTGTCGAGGAGCATAGAAAATAAAGGTTTGTGTTACAGGGATAGTATTATTTTTTTGATCAATTGTAGATTCTTATGTCTTATTCATTAATACAATCAGGTTCACCCCCAGTTCAAAGACATAAAGCGGGATAAACTTTACTACATGGAGGCAGCATATAAGCCAGAAGTAAATGATGATCTTGATACTCAAAATTTTATGATGTTTTATGAGGTGAATTACCATTTATGTCTTGTTCCATTTCTGTTTTCTTTTTCCCAAATTTTAGAGAAAGTTTGTGACAAGTGATATTTCATATTCGTAATTTAATCGTGACAATATGTCCACACAGTTCACTACTACACAAGCTACCTTAGGAGGTATGCTATGATCAAAAGTTAACCTTGATGATCTTATGACCAACCATTGTTATTTTTTTAAACCTTGTTATTTTTCTACATAGTATTTATCTCTACGAGAACACAGTGGCAAACACTGAGTGTAACCTATGAGTTCACCGGAACAATAGATTTTGCCTAGACTTTATATATGTATTTAAAACATACACTAAATAACCAGAAGGCTTAAACTCCATGATCTCAATATTAAAATTTTGTATGGTTATATTCAACCATGACAAAATCAAAATTTTGTTGCCCTGAAGATTATTTTCTAGTTGAGTCCTATTAGTTTACTTTCCACCATTTATAAACCAACTTTATTTATTAAAATCTTAATAGATCCTGCACCTGCATACCTATCAAGGTAAAATACAAAACATACACATATAGAATTCAAGAAATATATCTTGTGTTAGTATGGAGAAGGGATCCCATATAAGTTGCCAGTAGTCTTTTTAGTATGGTCAGAAACTGTAAGTCAGCATAGGGATAAACGTGAGTTTTAAAGTATTCAATACAAGTCTAGTGTTGCAAATTGAAAGGAAGCGAGTACGTAATATTTCATATTCATCTCATAGTTGGACTTAGTTTTCAACTTTGTGTACTGGTTTTATCCATTGGCTAAGTTAGTTATCCATTGCTATACTGTGTTCCAATTCTTTTCTTCTTACATATATTAAATTATATATCAATAGTGATTGTCTTTCCAAAAATTTGTTCTTACAGATTTCTGAAGATTGAAGTTACTAGTGAAGATGCAAGTTTAGAGAATGCACGGGCTCATTATTATTTTGCTAAGAACATTATGTAAACTTGACATCAAATTCTAGCTCGAGATGTTAATTGGTTAAGTTTTTTTTGTTTGTCAAATATTAAAACTATTGACACCATATAGCTCGGGATGTTAATTGGTTAAGTTTTTTCTATTTATCAAATATTAAAACTATATTTACCATCCTTTGACATTTTCAGTATCAATTTTATATTTAGCAATGAAATATATAAATTTTATGATTTTAGTAGCAATCTACGACGAGTTAGATTTTTCATCTCTAAAGGTTAATCGAAGACGAGTTAGTTGTTCGTCTCTATAGGTTAATTTAGGATGAGGCTGTCACTCTTTTCTAAAGATTAATTTAAGACGAGTTAGATGCTAGTCAATATAGACTAATTTAGGACAAGGTAGTTACTCATTGCTAAACACATTTAGCGATTAAAAAATAACTACTTTTTAAAGATGAAAATCATCAATTAGAGACGAGATATAGTCTATAATAGTGTTTTTGAGACCAGATATGTTACCGTATCTAATGACATATAATGACAGCTAGACTACCTCGTCGTAAAAAACCTTTAGTGAAGGAGGCTATAAGGATGAGCCGTAAACAACATTTTCTCATCCTAAAAGATCATTTGCGACTACAATTGGACTTTTAGGGACAGGAATTCCCTTCCCTTGAGGTTATTTTTCTAGTAGTGGACCCAAAACTTATGCATGGGAATGAGCAAGTATGAGAAAATATCATGGCTACATGAATCAATTCACAACTTAGGGATTTGATATGAAGATCATAACATTCTAAATATGTATTGGCTCATTCCACTTGAAAACACATATACTCTTAACTTAAAATCAAACACATGAGGATAATGAGTTAAAACATGAGAGTAATTAAACCATGAAAATCACATAATTTCAACATTAGCAACTTGGATTAAGGATTTAACATGTGAAAACCACCATTCAAACATATCAAGACAATTTCAATGAAAACCTTTTGTAAACATGATACATAATCGAAATTCATGAAATTTCATGGATATAATTCATATTAACATGTAAAGATCATAACTTTGAACTTAAAACTTGTAAAACTCGTAACTTTAAATTCAAAAAGGGTTCTTGGGCTCCAAGGTGAAATGAGATCCATGGATGAACTCCCAAATATCTTAATAGTTTGGATTTGATGTAAAAGATTGAACTTTTGAATGTCTAATGATGTTTTTGAAGCTTCTTCTTGAAGTTCTCAAACTCGGAACTTAGATTTCTTGATTATCTTGGAGAAATGGTAATAGAATTGTTCTTGTGTTCTTAGATCTAGGGTTTTTTTTCCTTGGAGAGGAAGAATATGAATAATGATGTATCTATGTTATTTGGGGCTAAAATTATGTGTTTTGGATGATTTTGGGTAAGGGAAAGTGACCAAAGTGCCCTGAGACCCTTTAGAAACTAAAACAACGGGTGAAATAGCTCTGTCTCATATTGGTCATTGCGTTGGGGACAGAAATACTTCATGTCGCTCATCACATCAAGGACCGGCACGCCGCACCCTAATCTATTCAGCTTAATGCCTCACACAGAAAATGCCATAACTTTTCACTTGGGTATCGAATTAAGGATAAATTGGTATTGTTGGAAAGCTAATTCAATTATCGAAAATTTGGTGGGTCTTGAATTCTACATATATAAAAAGTTATACATGTTCAAAGTAGACCCTTGTAGAATCAAATATCAAACTTTGGATGATTCAAAGGCTCTAAGCTTAACTTTGTTCTAAGTGATTCTTATGAACACCTTGAAAGCATATCAAACATGAGGATAAAGATCATGGAACTTATTTTCACATGGGAATCATTTGGATTATATCTTATACACGTAGGAACGATTGTTCAAAGACTAGCCCAAAATGTAGGGTGTTACATTATCTCTCCCTTGGAAACATTCGTCCTTGAATGAGACTGGTTAGAAGGTAACTGAGATCATATTCTCAACATGTATGACAGAAAACATAACTGCATGACTGATTCAGAAACATGATATATAAACTGAATATCATGAACTGAACTGATTTCTTGGATACATGCAATGATATGAGAATGACTATAAGACTTAGATAGGACGAGAGAGTTAACTTATGAGTAACTATTAGCTCAAGATGGAACTGATTTTGTGAGAAACAGATGAGAGGTTTAGGACTTGAAAACTCAGAGTATTATAACATCCTCTCTTGGGATCGTTCGTTCACCAAATGATGTTGACTTGGCTGAAATACTAAGGAAATACTGGGATGATGCACATGACACTTATAAATAGAATCTTGACTGAATATCTGAATCTGAAACATGATGCATGAATTAAAGTAAATTCGTATCTTGTATGGGAGTAGTTGAATTATCTCATGGAGTAGTCAAACACATGAATCATAGGATATAAGACTAGATGGAAAGATGGAAAACCATAGAAACTTGTCATCCTAACTGCTAGACTAGATTGTTGGCTATACGAACTGAATTATACGAAAAGCCTAAACTCAACTATACATTCCACTTCAAAACTACACGTCACTTGAGGCTACTAAAAATATTCACATGGGCACTGACAATTTTACCTACTAAAGTCTAAGCTGAACTGAATTCTCTCACCATGTTCAAGCCTACTCGAATCTACTAAGCGAACCCATAACACTATAATACTAGACTGAACTATGAATTCAATACACCTTACATTTTCACAACTCCTCATTTCATGAGTAATTCTTATTACCAATTCAACAACTACATTCAACTTCTTACTAGACATTCACCAACGCACAAAACATTCATCCACTTATACACCAACATGACATTCAAGCCTATCTTTATAACCACACATGAACTTATAGGCAAACAACCACAAAATCGTATTTCTCATATCCTATAAACCCCTATCAATAACAATTTACATGCACTATTCTTAGAAAGACGCATAAAAATTCTCAACTAACCAAGACATACACCAAAAGCTTCACCTTAATATTCCTTCAAACTTATAGACTTATATAAAAGAAGCATACAATAATCTTTCATCAACAAGAAAATTTTACTCTCTCTCTCATCTAAACAACTGCTCATCATCACTATCTTAACATAAGGAAAGGTCAATAAAAGGTTAGAACATGAGGACCTGAAATACGACAGGATATTATGCATAACTAGACACTTTACTGAGGCCTGGAACTGAACGTACTGTAAAGCATGAGTACATGAGTCATGAGCTACGTGACCTGGGTTTGGAATTCATGATTTCATGGAACATGACTCGTACTGCTGAGAAAACTAGAACTCCTTATACTAGGGACTAGAAGCGCATATAATTCTATAGAATGTACATGAATATGAGTTATATTCATGAAGCTGACATATAAGGCATAAGTAGATGTCGTGATGACTGAAAAAATATGCACTGAGATAGGAATGGGTTGGGAATCATCCTCCTTTATTGCTTTTCTATATATACTGGCACCATTACTAAGATCTGAGAGCCTGACTTAGTTACTTGTTCTATCATCTCCCCCTTAGCTTTAAGCCATCATTCTAAGTCTGTGAACCACTTTTAATAAATCTAAACTGAACTACAACCACTTTACTCTCGATCCCGAGATATCAACACACATGAATAATTACCTCACCCTAAAAGACTACACCTGAAAGTGTAAAATCTACTGCTAATACTTCCTTCTGAGATAGAACTCTTTACTTTCTATATCCCCTAATAGTCATGATATAATAACTTAAACAATAACTTAGAATCTTCAAGAGCATCACTATACCAACATACCCAATGTCAACAACATATAAATTTAAACCAACATACATAAATTCTTGTATACACTATTTCAAGCCTACTGTTTTACCTCTCATACAACTAGTCCCATGGATACATAATCTAGTTAATCCAGATAACACTATCCCAGCTCCACTACTGCTAAACTTCTGGGTTCATGCTTCTAACTCTAGATCATATGCTATCAAAGAATTTTGAGAAGGTATCTGAAAGCACGTCTGAATTTAGTGCAATGCACGATTTTTCATCAACATGAATGAATATTTTCAAAGTTTAGAACATAAGGGAACTAATGGGATATTTGAGCCTACGTGTTATCCCATAACTTTCTGTGAGGAATGTCTAAGAAACCTCTGTTTGTAGGAGTTTGAACTTGACTATTTCTGTTACCTCAAAAATAAGGCAGAGATGGCATAAATAGAGTGAGGTGAAAATCTGTATAAGTTTCTTAGAGGACACTTCAACTGCATGCTTTGAGACTTGAAAGAAGGAAAACATTTCCTAAATGCCCTATAACCTTTCAAAGAAAAGTACAGACGTCTCCATACCATTTTGCAAAACTCTATGAGACACGACTTCATAGACACGCTAGGACGCTTGAACCTTGTGCTCTACTACTAAGTTTGTAATGAACCAATACCTACCCCCTAGTCATCACATGATGATTTTAACCACAAGTGATCCCAAGCTAACCCATGAACTGGCATACTATTAGCAACTGATTTATAATGTATAAAGTAACTGAGTTTACTATGCAGAAACACAATCTTTGCTTAATCTAAATAGTTACAATAATGATAAGATTTACAATCTGATAAAATTGAGAAAGAACTCAAATTACATGATAGACTTTGACTGACATGTATAAAGCCTCTACTATACTGACTATAGGTAGTTGGGACATGCCTCCAACTACCACTAATCAATACATATGAAAAATAAATGAACTTTAAATGAACTAAAATGATCTGGAGTTCCCAAAATAAGATAACTTATCACCTACTGGCTGGGAACTACAACTGATTGATCATGATGTGTGGGATACAAATGGAACCTATATTATGAAATAATGTATCCATACAGACGTATATATGGATCAGTACTTCTGGAATATACTAAGTAAGCGAGGGTGAATATAGTAAGTAAAACTGGTTTCGTACAAAATCTTAAAACATGCATGACTAGTTGTAAGCAGACTCACCAAGAGACTGAAATAAATTGAAAACTAAAATATCTTAAAACATGAGTAACAAACATGATCTGATAGGTTGGTGAATTACTATACTTAGTTTTTTAAAACTTTTCTTTTATAATATAAGTAGAACTAAAGTCGGGATATGGTAAAACATAAAGACGCAAACGTTCGAGAACAAACACATATATACTAACTGATCTGATTAACAGAATCACTGATACCTGGGTAACGAAATGAGTGAAATATAAGGAAAAAGGAATAACTAGTGTATACATACTGAGCCACTAATATATAAATGCAGACAACTGAACAACATGATATTGTTGCACACAAATGCATGAAAACTTATAAATTCTAAGGATGCACGACCAAGCATATCATATGATTCTGAAATAGTCTGTAAACTAAAATACTGAAATTTGATAACTGAATGACTTAACTATATGTTATGTTCAAGTAGAATTGAACTGAGTTCTTAATTGAATACTGACACTCGAATTGCGGGAGGTATCATCTAACCAACATGTACCAATCTAAGCTAGTTGGGGTCTAACTTGTAACCCTAGTTGGAAGGGTATTAGTACAGTGCCACGGGTACTAACAATGGTTATGTCAACCCTAATCTGGCAAAAAAACCCATGGGATATATGTGCATGTCAACCTTAATCTAGAATAAAGACTCATGGGATATATATGCATGTCAACCCTAATCTGGCAGGAAGACATCTCAACCTATGCTAGCTACATAGTTCTGTAACTCAGAGATTGCTACTAAGGTTCAAACCCTATACTGATAGGAATGCCCCTATCCCTGGGTTCACTCGGTGTTGTATCCTACTCCCAACAGAACTAACCTGGATTACTGAATTAACCTAAGTTTAACTGGTATTATAACTAACTGAACTGATAATGTTCATACGTGTCTGAAACTCTTTCAAAAAGATGGAGAATAAGTAAACAGATAAATTTTGGGTATTCATAACCACCAAAACTCGATAGCATTTACAATAGGATACCATACAACAACATTAGCAACATAATAAGAAGGTACTATTCCAAAACTCATTCATTTGTACATTTTATCAAACACATGGAAAGCATAAACTTGTACATGAGAATATATTAAACATGGGATCCTAGCATGATTACATAACTAAAATAATTAATTAGGGCATTTATAAGAAATTTTCTTGAAATAGGACATGGTATTTCATCAAAATATGTAAATATCATCGCTTGACAAAAGAATGTCTTAAACATGAGGGAATAATAGATTTACTTAGAAACATTCATAACTTGGGGATTTTTATCTTGAAATTGATTGATCATGACATGGTAATTTCATCAAACATGTGGAGACCCTAAACTTATGCATGGGAATGAGAAAGCATGCAAAAATATCATGACTAAATGAATCAATTCGCAACTTAGGGATTTGATACGAAGATCATAACATTCTTAATATGCAGCTCATAAAATTACATAATTTCAATATTAGCAACTTGGATTAAGGATTTAACATGTGAAAATCACCATTCAAACATATCTAGGCAATTTCAATGAAAACCATTTGTAAACATGATACATAATCAAAATTCATGAAATTTCATGGATATAATTCATATTAACATGTAACGATCATAACTTTGAACTTGAAACATGTAAAACTCATAACTTTAAATTCAAAAAGGGTTCTTGGGCTCCATGGGTGAAAGGAGACCCGTGGATGAACTCCCACATACCTTAATAGTTTGGATTTAATGTAAAACCTTGAACTTTTGAATCTCTAATAGTTTTCTTGAAGTTCTTGAACACAGAACTTAGATTTCTTGTATCTTGGAGAAGGGGTAATAGAATTATTCTTGATTTCTTAGATCTAGGGTTTTTTTTCTTGGAGAGTAAAATTATGAATAATAATGTATCTATGCTATTTGGGGCTGGATTATGTGTTTTGGACAGTTTTAGGTGAGGCAAAGTGACCAAAGTGTCCCAGACCCTTTAGGAACTGAAACAGCAGGTGAAATAGCTCTATATCGCATTGGCCATCACATCGAGGACAACAATGCATCACGTCACTCATCACATCAAGGACTGGCCCGCCACGCCTCAATCACGTCGGCTTACTGCCTCACATAAAAATGCCATAACGTTTCACTCTGGTATCGAATTAAGGCAAACTTAGTATCGTTAGAAAGCTAATTCAATTATGTAAAATTTGGTGGGTCTTGAGATATAAAAGTCTACATATATAAAAATTTATACACGTTCAAAGTAGATCCTTGTAGAATCAAATACCAAACCTTGAACGAATCAAAGGCTCTAAGCTTAACTTTGTTCTAACTGGTTCTTATGAACATTTTTAACTTCAAAAGTACATAAAAACAAGGATAAATATCTTGAAACTTATTTTCACATAGGAATAATTTGGATTATAGCTTATACACGTAGGAACGATGATTCAAAGACTAGCTCGAAAATGCGGGGTGTTATTAATACATACATACATACATGTCTTGCCTTCTAATAGGGGTGTGTTTGAGGGTCTTGGAAGTCAACCTTTAGCTCACATCCAAAGATTTTGATATTCCTCTTCGGACTATGTCCCAAGTTTTTGCTAGAAAAAGTTTCATGTTGTATTGAGTCCTTTTGGAGTCGTCCACACCTATGGTTTTGGTTTGAGATTTTTAGCCTCTCGTATGCTCTTGGAAATATCCCAAAACAAAAATTATTAGTGATAAGGAAATATAGCATTTTACCATATCTCTTCATGATTTGTTATCTAAAAAGTGAAGTTGTCCTTTCATGTACCTTTTTGGAGGGCAATAATTTTTGTAATAACAGACATAACATCCTTCTTGATTGTTAGATAAAACAGCTTTTTTTATGATTAAAATTTTCTTCAAAGTGGGTGGCCCTTTTGGACACTGATGACACTTTGTCTAGAACGATCCCTGCAATTGAATAATCTTATGTTGATGTTGTAACCCTTTTGGTCACCTGTAATGCTTCTTGATAACCTCTTTGGCTATCAATCTAGATATTTTGTATGCGATCTTCTGGTAAGTTTTGGTCATCTTCCATATCAGTACCACTTATAGATATCCCTCAAATATTTTAATCTTTGAATAGTATTGCATGTTATCCGATATTGGATATGAGATGACTTACAGACGTCTTTTTAGTTGATCGTCTTATAGGTAATCAAACACATTATATGATCTTGGATAATAGATGGGTTATATATATCCCTCGTATCGACAATTTTCTGAGTAATCTTACATATTTTTTGTCCTTGGGTGCGATGCAACTTATGAATATCCCTCAAATTATCAGTATTTGGATAATATTGCACATAATCATCTTGAATAAGTTGTGGGTTACAGAGAAACCTTGGGTCAGAAATTTTAGTGATCTTGTACATCAACCAATAAGGATTTAGATGTGGCTTACAGATAATATTCGATCTATCAATTTTGGGGTAATCTCACCTAGTATCCAATTAGAATGTTTTCGTGACTTACGAATGATCCATGGACTATTAAATGCAATTAATCTCACACACTATCATATATGGAATATTATAGCTTCTGGATGACCCTCAGATTGTCAAATTTTGGGAAATCTAATATGACGTCTGCCTTTAGATAGTGACTTAAAGACATCCCTTTGGATCATATGCTTTTTCAACTTTATATATTAACGCATTAAAATACTGATACATAAAATGCTAAAATATCCTCAATGGAGGGTTACATTGCCTTTTGCATGGTCAATAAATATAAAATATTGAGATATCCTCGATGCCAAATTATGTTATCTTTGCATGGTCAATTGATATATGTGCTCTAAAGAATCATTCAAAGCTAGGCCCTATCATTTTACATGGTGAGAAGTTATAGAAACTTATTTGACATAAAATGTAATGGCACTATCCGCATAACCCTCTTAATATGGACCTATCAATAATTGAATGAAATAGACCTATTGGCATTAGATGAAATGTCCCTCTTGGTGATGAAACATAGCGTCTCTCTTGACATGAAATAAAATGGACCTCTTGACAATGGTATGAAATGGCCCTCTTGAAGATAGAATGAAATGACCCTCTTAACAATGAAATAGAATGGCCACTTCAGCAATGGTATGAAATGGCCCTCGTGATAATGGAATATAATGATCCTTTCCGCATGATCCTCTCAATAATGGAATGTAATGTCCCTCCCAGCATAGCCCTCTCAACAACAAAATGAAATAGCCTTCTTGTAGGACCATAGGATAAGATAGTCCTA
This sequence comes from Capsicum baccatum var. pendulum, assembly GCA_030864225.1. Classification (NCBI taxonomy): domain Eukaryota; kingdom Viridiplantae; phylum Streptophyta; class Magnoliopsida; order Solanales; family Solanaceae; genus Capsicum; species Capsicum baccatum. The sequence goes on along the minus strand of CM061556.1, from coordinate 234,713,837 downwards.
TTGGCATGGAATGAATAGAACACAATGAAATACAATAATATGTAATGGTGACTAATGAAATTTAATGTGTGTAATGCAATATAATACAATGGGATGTAATGTAATAGAATGTAATGGGATTCAATGGTGTGCAATAAAATACAAATGGATGCAAGGATATGGGATGGAATGTAATGGGATGCAATGCAATTGAATGTAATGGGATAAGTGCAATGGAATATAATGGGATACAGTGGTATGCAATGAAATATAATGGGATACAATGGTATGTGATGGAATTCAATGGGATGAAATGGTATGTAATGGGATAAAATGCCCTCTCGGCAATTTAAAGAGAAGATTTACCTAAGTTTGTTGCCAGTGTGTTGTCTTTTTTCATGTACTTGTACTCAATATAGACGGTTAGAAGACACATTTTTGCTATTGTTGGAGACCACAGTCAAAATTTATGAAAGCTTAAATGACTAAAGTATCATATTTCGAATGACTTAGTCCGCTATTAATCTTCTCTTTTAGAGGGAATATGTAAACAGCAAGTCCACTTGACGTACACAAATGGGTGAAATCCTTTCTTGAGGACCAATTGAATACCATATGTTTCACTTCATGGCAAATCTTAGGAGAACGTTTCTACTTTTCCTTCTACTGAGTGATCCTTTTGACTGTGTCCTTATTGCACCAACTTTTTTTAATGTACCTGTACTAGCAATTATTTTTAGAAAAAATTCTAAATAAAATATTCATAACGAGGATAAGACATTTTTGTTTGTCATCCATATTATTATGAAATGAGATAGACAAGTCAGAAGGTCCTTGATAAATAGGTAACCAAACCAATCTTTGGGGCCACCCTAAAAACTGTTCTTGAGTCCCATATGCTTTCGCACAGTTCCCTATTCGCTTAGGAGATTTTTTAAGAAGACCTCATTTTTGTTAATGGATCCCTGCATCCACAAAAAAAATTGTTAGTTTTGGGTCAAACTACTATTAATTTCAATTATGGTCAAATCTATAAATTGACTAAATTGAATCACAATTTAATATGGATTAATACCTGATTTAATTTTGATTTTCTTGGTTTAATTAAATCAAATAAGTATTTTTTGAATAATTTATTTTTTAAGAACAAATACATTTAAATTGAGATTTACTCATTTGAATCTATTTTCAAGATGAGTCTCAATAAAAATTCAATTTTGGTAAAAGTAATCATTTAAGTAACAAAAAATTATACCATCTCGTATATAGGAACACATAAAATGTATAATAATTACTTAAATGAAAAAATTGACTGAAATAAAATATTTTAGAAATTCTTATCCAAATAAATATAAATATTTAATTTTATTTAAAATTGAAGCAATTAAGGATTAAACCTAGTCAGATAGGGAAAAAATTAGGTGTCAATACTATCTGCACAAATAAGACTTCATGAACGTACTCTAATTCTCTGTTGCAATGCTATCGAAAACCAATTAATTTTGCACATAAGCATTTCTGGTTCCACGTCCTCTCATTAGTTTTTTTAATCATCAAAACCACATATCCCATGTACCAATTCAACACTTCTATGCCAGTTTCTCCTGTCGCTATGATTTTTATCAATACTAGGCCCCTTCATGAGATTTGCCAATCATCAAATCCTCATATACATCAATATTCCTCTTTTTATGATGACAAACACTTTCTAAATTTACCAAGAAAAGTTTCATATCAAGGTATCTCCAATTTCTTCTTGCACTAACAATCAGTTTCCCATATCACCAGTTCTGTTTTCTAGTTTTCTCCATCACCCATTATTCCTCCTTTCACCAAGATCTTTCCTTTTTAGCATCATTAAGAACTTTTATAGTAGATTTTATTATGGTATTAGAGCAGTGATACTAGTTGTATAGAGCAGAATCATAGGCGAGGTTAAAATCCACAAAAGGAGCTTAGATTCTATAGAATTTTTTCTTAGAAAACCTAGAAATGATGATGAATCGTATCAATCCAGGTGATCCTGTATATATAGGTCCATCAAATGTATCATGCTTTTCATTGATTCCCATCAAGTTAACTGGTGCTGAAAACTATGGAGTTTGGAATCGATCGATGAAAATTGCCCTATTGAGAAAGAGATAGTATGATTGTTACTGGAGCTTGTAGCAGAGCTTTTTATAGGGATGAATTGCATGATCATTGGGAGGAGTCTGATGGAATTATGATATCCTAGATTATGAGCACCACCAGTGAAGAACTTTTAAAAAAATCATGTATATTAACAGTGTGTTTGAGATACGGGAAGATCTGAAGGAACAATTTGGTAAGGTGAATCGCATGAGGTTGTATTAATTACATAGAGAAATAAACAATCTTTCACAAGCTACAGATCCAATCTAACTTATTCAAAAGATTGAAGAACCTCTAGGGAGAATATGATGTTGTGGTACCAGCCACAAGCCGTGCTTACCCTAAATCAAAGGATTATGCTAATCATTTGTATTAGCTAAGGCTAATTTAGTTCCTTAGTGGCTTAAATGAATCGTATGATCAATACCAAAGGAAAATATTGCTGAAAAAAGTGACTCCAACTCTTAACCAGACATATGCTATGATCATAAAAGATGAGATATATCAGTTAGCTTGTGTGGTTGCTATAAGTGAGAAATTTGATCTAATGGCCATGTAAGTGAATAGAAGACAGGGATTCAGTCATGAAAGTTAGAATCAAAATTATAAAGGTAAGAAGTATGATTACTGTCAGTTCACTAGTTAAACTAGAGAGAATTGTTACAAGCTGATAGGTTATCCTATGGATTAGAAATAGAAAGAGAAGCCTGACTACACAAATGGAGCATAAAAAGGATCAGGTCAACAATTATATTTTAGAGGCTACAATTATCAAGACCATGGAAGGTTTGGCAACCAGTATGAGAATCGGACTAAGCTTCTAATTCAATACACAATGTCAAAGGAAACTCTCATGGTGATACAAGTAAAGCTGCTTCAACTATTTATGAAGTAAACAATGTTGGTATGACTAAGGGACAAAGATATATTGTTGAAGAAAACAAATAGATAATGTTTTTTATTACAGAAATACGCAAAGGATACAAAGTAGGTTAACATGGTAGGTATACCTACTTTCTCATTATCTCATGTTTTTTTATAAAATTGGATAGAAGATTTTAGTTTTACACATTACATTACAATAATAAAGATGTTTTCACAAGGAAACACATTGTAGTGCAATCATAAAAAAACAAGTACACCCTTCTAATAGATCAAAGACAACCATATCACAGTTTGGAGAGACACTTATTTTCAAGGATGAAGCTACAAATATGTGCTATATGTGCTTGATTTCAAGTTGAAATTATTGTTTGTATCCAAGATTACAAGACATCTATCTTACTTTGTTTCCTTTTATCCTAAATTTTGTGTTTTTAGGACCTATACAATAGAAGGTTGAAGGGGATTGATAGGGAAGAATGTGGTTTATATATTTTTAGGAGTGAATGTGGACTCCAAGGTCAACATCTATAAGATTTCAAAAATCTAACCGCAGGAGTGTTTGTAATGCTCCCAAAGTGTTAGCTCCAAGATTTCTAAGATTTTATTTTTATATCTCCCTCATACTTTATTATGCTTTTTGAGTTGAATAATTATAAGGAATATTAACGGGACCATTAGGAGGTGTTTCTGAATTTTTGAAATGCGTTTTGGGATATTTTGGGACCCTAAAATATTAAGGATTCATGTTTAGGGCGTTCTAAGGAGGTATGGCACACCCTTACATGAAAACTAGTAGCCTGATGTGATAAGGGTGTGCCACGCCCTTGGTGTGGCGTGATAAGGGTGTGCCATTCCCATGTGTGCAGAAACACAAAATATTGGTTTTTTAAAAAATATTTTGCGGGATTTTTGGTCTTTTACCTCTTAAATGATTTCCCGACTATAATAAATTTGATTCCCACCCTCATAATTCATAATACACAATTCATATCCTCTCCAAACTCTCAAGAATAACTAGAAAGGGTTCTTCTTCAAAATTCAAGCTTTCAAGGTTCCAATTCAAGTTTTCGTCATGCAATTCACTAAGTCCAGGTATGTGGGATTTGAACAACAATATGTGGGATTTGAACAACGATATTCTTTCATCCTTGCGAACAAAGGTTAAGTTTTTAGATATATTTGTAAGGATTTCATGATTAGGGGTTATACCCACTTTATGCTTCTGAAATTATAATGTTTCTATGTGATTTGGAAGTTCATTAAAAATAAGATTTTGCATTTATCCATGTTTTATTATATATGATCGATATTATGAGAGAAGTCTTTAGCATTTTGACATGATCTTCTATTAGTGTAAAAGTGCATATATGATTTAGCATGATTTCTCAGTTTACAAGAAGTTCAAGTTTACCAGTTCAACTAATAAAGTATTACAACATGATTAAAGCTTCAATTTTGATCTTATAATCTTAGATAAGATATGAAATTCACAAGTTTTTTATAAGAATGATTTAAGCGAGAGAAGCATGGTTGGTTTTTTTCAGTTTTATAAACCCACATGATACTTTAAGGTGAAATTCATAAGTTTGAGTGTATAAGTATATATTTTGGGAGTAGTATTTACCACCAAGAGGGAAATATGGGTTTAGCGCATCCTATTTTACAAAAATTACTTGCCACTGTAGGTTTAAGAGGCCTTACCAGAGAGTGTCTCCTCACCCAAGGGGCTAAGTTTAGTGATCACTTTAAGTTAGGTTCTATTTCTATAGAAAGGGTAGAACAAATATCCTCAATATGGGTAAGACATTGGACTCCATGATAGCTCACATGATTTATATCAGTTATAAGAATCTCCCATAAGAAAAGTAAAGAAGATTTTAGAAACTAGGTATAGTGACTCACAAACTTATTCAAATGTTGTTTACGATTTATGAGTTATAAAATTTTACCTCTCAATTTACCCATGATCAAGGTGAGCGTATTTACACTTAGCATTCATGTTTTATAAGTATGTGAGCTTCAATTTTTATATATTGAATTCACCCCTACATACTCAGTATATTCTAGAAGTACTAACCACATATATATCTATGTGGATATATTATTTCATAATGTAGGTTTTGGTGTTTATACTCAGTAGTACGATTAGCCACGATCACCATTTTTTATATCCTGTATATTGGTGATCCTCCTTCTTTATGGTCTAAAATTATGTTTACTTTTTATGTTCACTTAATAAGCTGTTGCTTAGATCATATGTTCTCTTTCATGTCAGCTGGGGTCTGTCCTAGTGACTCTCAAGTTTAGTAGAGGCTTGTCTGAACCTGTCAGTTATTTATTTCACTAGGGTATTCATACTTGTAGTTGTGATTGGGTTCATCCTTCTTTTATTGAGACTGATATATTTCAAGTACAATTCAACTTACAAGTTAAGATTTCTGCTTATTTCCATACTAATATTTGACATTCCATGTTGAGGGCGCACTATGGGATAGCTTTGGGGCTATTTGTAACCCTAAGCATCATGTGGTGTCTAGAGGGTAGTCTTGAGTTGATAAAAAAAGTTCATGCATGTTTGTAATGGGTTACTATGTTTTTTAGGGTCATGAGAAGTCCCTAATATATAGTTAAATCAAAAGCTCCTTTTTTAGCTAAGTTCTAGTGTAAGATTATTTTTTTGAGTCAAATTCAAACAATCATAGCACCTTTAATATGAAACTTTTTGTAGAAAAATACTCACTAAATAAAAGATCTTTAAGTCTTCTTTCCAACACATATGATCTTACCTTAATTTTATATCAAAGTAGAAAGTTATGCTCATTTTACCTGAGGGTGTTTGTTTGCCAAAGATTGACGACTTGAGTTGACGAGCCGTCAACTGGTTGATGACTGATCAACTAAAGTCATCAACCTGAACTAGTAAGAACAAAAAATCTCCATAGATAATGACCTGAGTTGATGAGTCATCAACGGGTTGACGGACCATCAACTAAGTCATCATATGAGAAATTTGTCATGACCCGAATCGACGCCCTGGCTGTAACGAGCATCCCGAACCATGAAGGCCTGGATGCCCTTCTACATCTGGTAATCATGCACAATATTCATACAATAAAAGAATAGGCAGAATTGTAAATCATTACGGAAACATGGTCATACTCTGATTTTAATTTTACTATAAGGAAAGAAATCCAACAAAAGCAAGACCACATTCGATTCAGTCTGCGAAATCTCTACTACATCTGAAAACAACAACTGTCTGAAACTGGGACAAGGCCCTCAGTGGACCTAAACCAAAATAAATAACATAATCTGAAAGACATAGGCCTTCTAGAATAAAGAAGTCTCACCAAGTGCACACTTCACTACTGTCTGAAAACTCTACGGCTTAGTAGGACCTCTAAACTAAGCTTTAGACCCTAGGAGGTAGGAGGGTCAATACAAATGTACTGATATGCATAGAAATTCAAAATAAATCTTGTATATAAAAATTGAGAGCTAGTCATAAACATCATGAAAGAAATAACTTCAAAAAAGATGGACATTTTTTATAATCATAAACCTTTCTGTCAATGTAGTTTTCTGATCTTTGTATTACATCTGAGTTAGGTGGAACTACCCTAAAAAGTATGATATTCCATGGGCTATATGGAATCCGCCATTCACTCGGTGGGGAAGTCCTTAACCCAAGTTTTCCGCAAGGGTTGGAGTCTCTGAATCTACTACGCCACAGGGTCATCGCCAGTGTATACCCGTAATGGTAAAACACAATTTCGGGAAATGAGTTGTCTGAAATTATGCCTTATTCGGGGAACCACCTAAACTCTCTTTATGATCAATTTTAGCCTATTCAAAAACATACATCATTCTAGTTTCAAAATCTGAAAATCTGATTTCAAACATGCATTGTATTTTGTTCTGAATTACCATGGTATTATCTGAGTTGGTGTCGTAACACCAAGAATTTCAAGTCCTATTTCTGAGCCATATTATATCAAGCATGATTCTTTCATTAAAACTCAATTTAGACCACCCAAATATGCAAATAATATAAGAGATTTCATGTTCCGAAAGCACAAGTCAAAACTATGCAAGGATTATCATTCTTTCAATAACAATGTGGTGGTCCTAAAATCTTTGTCAAACCATGCAACTCTTTCCATCAGATATTTATATTCAATATTTATCAATACAAATAATCCTCTTTTTTTATTCAAAAATCATATTCATATCATAGTATAAATCAATACATTTCGTATCATGTTTTTCAAGATGCATTTCAAAACAATCCATATCATATGAAAAATGGGATAAATCATATCAAAAGAGGGATTTAATGTGAGTCATGCTCTCAATTCAAACATCTCATTAAAACCATACATACATATACATAGGATTTTAAATCACTTTGGGGGAAGGCCTAAAGACCAAAATAATATCATCAAGGCTTCTAAAAGCTTAATTAAAATCCTAAATCCAAAACCCTTTTCTTAAAAATCATGATTTTTAAACCCTTAAAGAATTAAAAGAAGATTTCTATGCCCATGAAATTTTAGAAAAACCCCGCATACCTTAATTTATGACTCTTGAATGAACTCGTGCTTTATGGATGCTATTCAAAGAATTGAAGGGTGCTTCTTGTAGCCCTCACAATGGGAATTCTGATTCTTGAATAATTAAGAAAAAGCTACGGTTAAATCTAGAGATATGTTGATTTTTGGGTTGAAACCCTAAGGAGTGTTCTTGGTGATTTTGAGAGAAAATAATGTAATTTTTGTGTTTGGGGGATTTAATCCCATGTTATGGACGAATAGGTGGGGGAAAATACCAGTTTTTCCCATAAAAATGCAAAAACATAACCTGGAAATTGGGTGCGTGCGACAGAGCGTGCGCCGTACGCTAATCGCGCCATGCTACTATCTCAGTCACAAAAATGGCCATAACTTTTTGCTCTGGTATCGTATTTTTGAGAAATTAGTATCGTTGTAAAGTTAATTTGAAGATTTTTCATCTGATATATAGTAGAAACTTTAGTTAATTATATAAAAAGAGTTATGGTCGATTAAAGTTGACTCAGGTTTCGACGCTCACTCAAACTCGAACGATAGGAAAGCTTTCAACTCGTCCTTGAGTTTGGGGACCTCTATGATCTCAATTCATGATCAATAAGGTTTCCATACTAAATAATTGATTAACATGCCAAATTTGCATAGGATTCATGTAACACCCCGATTTGCTGAACCGAAATGCTACACGGTGCTTATAACCCTGAAGGACCACAAGCTAACCCATGAATGATATTTGTACCTATATACTGCATAATATATATGTAAAATGCAGTAAACATGGACAATAGGCCATAAGGTTCACCTAAATAAAGTATCTGATAAATCATAACATCCATATGGGGTAACGAATACCCAAACAACTAAAAGCTGAATCTAAAATCTATAAGACTCTAAATACTGTCTGAGTATGGAGTTGAAGGAACATGTCTCCAACTAACTCCATAAATTGAAAGCTAATCAAAATAATAAATAAGGTTAAATTATATCGCCCTTAAATGAAGAGGACTCACTGCAACTCAGTATACTGAAATGCGACTGCTACTGCTGATCTAGGGCTCATGTCTCTGAACCTATAGTGTGACATAAAATAAAGCACCATAGCAAAAATGCATCAGTACAACTGAAAGTACTTAGTATACGAGTGAGGTATGCTAAATTCAAAGGGCGTACATGTATGAGCAATACTAACTGACTGAATAATATGGACGTAAGAGTACAAATATGCATACATAGTAATTGATATCGTGAATACGTGATAGCTGGATTTGTACACAAATACATGGTTTACTAATATCTAAAATAACTCATACTGGAATTCTAATAACATGGGCAACCCTAAACTCCGCATGAGAAATAGGTTCGCCCAAAGGATATTAGGCTGAGGAGCTCGCTAGTTTCATCTCTTTGGAGGCATGTTCTGAAATAAGAGAAGAACAGATTAGACTGAGAGTTTAACTTGAGATTGTTCTCACTAGCAAGACATGAATACTAAAAGAAAGGAAATTATTCCTTAAACATCTCATAGCCTCCTGTACATAAATGTAGAGCACAACACACCCATGTACAACACACCTATGGTTTACTGATATCTAACATGACTGATACTGGAATTCTGATAACATGGGTAACTATGTCTAACAGTCCTAAATCTAATGGAACTATCTTAGTTTCGTACTGTAACTAAATTGATTGTATCTAACAGTCCTGGTGTTTTGAATTCTGAAGAACTATCTAAGTTCTTTTACTGAGACTGAGACTAAAACTGTGGGAGGTGGTTGTTTAACCGACATGCCCCAAATATTCTATAATAGCTGAGATGGGTCCAATTTATGCCCAGATTAGAAAGGTGTCAGTACCGCGCCACTGGTAAGGACAAGCAGTGACTGATCCTCATCTGGTAGGTAGTCTAATGAGAATGGTGGGACCTTATTCTGGCAGGTTAATCCACCTTACCTACCCTCAACTAAAAGGTATTGATATCTCAACCTACTCTCGCTAAGTAGTTCTAGAATGCAAGGATGACTGCTAAGAATCACACCCTCATCTGACAGTGTGTGTGTTCCCATCCTTAGGTTTACTCGGTTCTAACTTCTACTCCCATCTGAAGAGATTGAATATGATTAACTGACTATGCATGGACTGAGTAACTGACTTCCATTGACTGACGAAATAGTACTGCTATCTGAAAATTAACTGAGATCGTGAGATTTCTAAGATTTCCTGAGTCAAATGACTGACTAAGTTCTATAGACCATGGATTGACTGAGAGTATCGTGATAACAGGACATGGATCTAGGCACATAACTTTATTTTTTGGGTACAAGTACCCCCAGGATTTGATGGAAAGAAACTGACACACATGACTGACTTGATCATAAGAATGGAGTCCACAATTCACAATATCATAAGTAGAGGATTTCATACTATGCATGGTACTCGACTTCTTATACATGGAATGGAATGCACACAGCATGTATATACTTGCATAGATCCAATATAATGGTCTTCCCATATTACAATAACAACACATAACAATAACGTGGAATTCATGTGAAATCTTAAGTCATGGAGCATGGACTTGTTAATTAAGCACTATTAAGTCATAAAAACATGAATTCTATCACTGTAGGCATTTTATCAAACACCTTACATGCACCATGTTGGGCATAGGTTTATTCATGAATTCAATAATTCAAATCACCCAAAGTTCATATATTTCATGCAATATGTCATCCTAGTTTCATACAAACACATAAAGATTCTATCTTGGCATCATTCAACACATAGACATGACCAAAAATCAAATCACAATACAAATACCATGATATATGGTTTAAAATCAGGTTCTTGAGCTTCATGAACGAAAGGAGTCCATGAATCAACAGACGCATACCTTAGATTAAAGATCTATTGAAGTTAACGGCGAAATAGGCTTGAATCTTAAAACTTCTAATTTATCCCTTGACTTGTTCTTCGTTGTTCTTGAGAGGATTTCAGCAAAAGGAGTATATTTTGGTATTTTGAAGCCTAAATCCCGTGTTTAACACTATATATAAGGCAAGGAAAATGACCATAATACCCTTAAAAACACAAAGGTGGAATTCTAGAAACTAGGCACCTACCGGAGTTGCAGGGCATCGCTTGGCAAGTCCCCCACTCTAGCCAGTGCGGTGCGGGCCTATCACCCTGAGCTACTAGTTTGGGAACCTAAACGTGACCTTACGCTATTTCAAAAATTCTAAAACTCACCTGGGATGTACTACCACCTAGCCCCATCACAATGCAACTTGAAAATAGAAAATGAAGGTCAGGAATGACCTTAAATAAATCCCCGAAGTTCAGAGGTCTAAAATTAGACTAAGTGTTGAACACTTAGCTATAATTTTATAAGTGTTGGACTTTATATTGAGCTTCAAAGAGCCAAACGAGATGAATATGAACGCAACAATTTGGTAGGGTCTTACAATATCTCCTCCTTGAAAACATTCATCCTCGAATGAGACTGACTGAGAGGGGAAACAACAAGCTGAACATAAACTGGACATGAATGACTGAAACATGATCTCATGACTGACATTAATGACAACCAAATATATCATACTGAACATGCATATCTGATGCTCGTGTAACTAATTCATAGATGCATGACTGAGGTTTCTGATAACTGAAGTTCTCGCAATGAGAATGCATATCTGATGCATGATTATTCACTAAACGGATACATGAATACATGATTAAATATGCAATAGTACTTGATACCAGATTTGTGATGAAACATGAGCATGAACTAACTACCAAGTTGTATAGAATGTTGAACGTAAACTTTATAGCTTAAGGAGAACTATTACCTTGAGCTTGATCTGAATTAGCGGAGAAGAGGTGAGGATACTTAGTACGCATTTATGCTTCTGCTTCCCAAGAAGCTCCCTCAATGAATTGGTTTCACCAAAGAACTTTGACTAGAGGGACTTCTTTGTTCCTCGGTTTACGAGTTTGATAGTCTAGAATTTCAACCAAAATTTCCTCATAGGAGAGACTATTCTGAACGTCAATGCTCTGAATAGGGACTATGACTGATGGTTCACCTATAAACTTCTTCAGCAAAGATACATAAAAGACTGGATGAACTGAAGCTAGGTCTGAAGGCAATTTAAGCTCATAAGGTACCTTGCCTAAACGACTGAGAATCTTGAAGGGACCGATATATCGGGTATTGAGCTTTTCCTTTTTTCCGAACTACTTTACTCCCTTTATGGGAGAGATCTTTAGAAAGACATAGTCACCAATATCAAACTCAAGATCCTTTCTACGTACATCTGCATAGGACTTCTGTCAGCTCTGAGCAGCTCGAAGCCATTCTCTGATCAACTGGACTTTTTCTAAGACATTGCATACTAAGTCAGGACCTATAATTGTGGCCTCACTAATTTTGAACCAACCAATTGGAGATCTGCACCTCCTACTATAGAGAGCTTTGAACGGAGCCATCTGAATACTGGAATGATAGCTATTGTTGTATGCAAACTCAATCAAAGCCAAGTTGTCATCCCAACATCCCTTAAAATCAATTGCACACACCCCTGGCATATCTTCTAGAGTCTGAATGGTCCTTTTGGCCTGACCATCTGTCTGATCATGAAAAGTTATACTGAGATGAACCTGGGTACCAACACCCCTTTGGAATGCTTTCCAAAAGTTAGAGGTGAACTAGGTACCTCTATCTGAGATAATAGATAGTGGAACGCTGTGTAATCTAACCAAATCTCTGATGTAGAGTTTGGCATAATCCTCAGCTAAATAAGAGGTATGAAGTGGAAGGAAATGAGTTGACTTGGTCATTTTGTCTATAATAACCCAAACTGAATCATGCTGATGACGAATTCGAGGCAAACCCATCACAAAATCCATGTTCACTTCTTCCTACTTCAAAGTATGAATGGTGAACTCTTGCATGGAACCACTAGGATTATGATACTCTATCTTAACTTACTGACATATAGAGCACTTAGCCACAAACTTTGTAACATCTCTCTTCATCCCACACCACCAATAGATCTCCCACATGTCGCGATACATCTTAGTGGCCCCAGGATAAATAGAGTATCGCTCACCATGCGCTTTTGCAAGAATTCATTGCCTTAAGTTATCTATACCTGGAACACACAGATGACCCTGACAATGAAGAACACCATCTCCCCCTTGGGAGAAAACCTCTACTTAATGATTCTAAACTAACTCTTTTACCTTGACAAGGCTAGGATCTCTGTCTTGCTTTCCTTTCATCTCAAAAACTAGAGATGATTATGAACTATTCTTAACACATACACCACCCTCAGAATAATCAAAAAAGCAAAAACCTAGTCTGGCAAGCTGATGTATTTCCTAAGCTACCTTCTTTTTGCTATCCTCTACGTGAGAAAAACTACCCATGGAGACCCTACTGAGAGCGTCGGCCACAATGTTGGCCTTGCCCAGATGGTAAAGTACACTCATGTCATAATCTTTCAAAAGCTCTAACCACCTTCTTTGATGAAGATTGAGATCTTTCTGTATGAGGACACAACCTAAACCCACTTTGGATGAATCACAATATACCACAAAACCATCTGAACCATCTGGAAGAGCTAGAATTGGAGCTGAAGTGAGTCGAGTCTTCAACTCCTAAAAACTCTTCTCATAAGAATCTGACCACTGAAACTTGGCCTTCTTCTGAGTCAATCTAGAAAAAGTAGATGCAATATAAGAAAATCCCTTGACAAACCATCTGTAATAGCCAGCCAATCCTAAGAAACTCCTGATATCTGATGGAGAAATAGGGCAAGGCCAGTTTTTTACCGCTTCAGTCTTCTGAGGATCTATGCTAATGCCATCATCGAAAACAATATGGCCAAGGAATGCTACTGGCCTAAGCCAAAACTCTAACTTACTGAATTTGGTGAATAGCTGGTGATCTCTGAAGGTCTGAAGAACAATTCTGAGATGGTCTGAATAACCGCGCTCAGTACAGAAATAGACCAGAATATAATTTATGAAGACTATGACAAACATGTCCAAGTACTTCTTGAACACACGGTTCATCAAGTCCATGAAAGTGGTTGGGGAATTGGTAAAACTAAAGGACATGACTAGAAACTCGAAGTGACCATATCGAGTACGAAAAGTGGTCTTTGGGATGTCACATTCTCTAACTCTGAGCTGATGGTAGCCTGATCTGAGGTCTATCTTGGAGAAATAATTGGCACCCTGAAGTTGGTCAAACAAATCATCTATCCTAAGAAGTGGATACTTGTTCTTGACCATAACTTTATTGAGCTAACGGTAATCAATTCACATCCTGAGAGAACTATTTTTCTTACGCACGAATAAGACTGGTGTGCCCCACGGGGAGATACTGGGTCTAATGAATCCCTTATCTAAGAGATCCTTCAACTGTTCTTTTAATTCTCTAAGTTTTATTGGTGCCATTATATATGGCAAAATAGAAATAGGCTGAGTATCTGGGATTAGGTCAATGCCGAAGTTTATTTCCCTTTTGGGAGGAATGCCTAGAAGATCTTAGGGAAACACATCTGAATACTCATTAACCACCGAGACTAATTCAAAGCTGGGATATTTGGAACTAGAGTCCTTGACATGTACGTGATTATAAACACACTCCTTAGATATCATTCTCCTTTCCCAAAGGTAGGAAATAAGCTGACCCCTGAAAGATGAAGTACTACCCTTCCACTCTAGGATGGGCTCATTCGGGAACTAAAATTGAACTATCCTGTTTCTGCAGTCGATTGTGGTATAGCAGGAATGAAGACAATTCATGCCGAGAATGACATCAAAATTAGTCATCTCTAACTTGACTAAATATGTTGACGTGGTTTTTTGAAATATCATAGCCAGGCAATCCCTATATACCTGTCGAGCAATGATGGTTTTACCCATAGGGGTAGAGACTGAAAAGGGCTCTACTAAAATTTGGTGACTGATTTTGAAATTGCCTGGTATATAAAGAGTAACAAAAGATAATGATGCACCTGGGTCTAGCAAAGCATAAACATAAACATGGAAAATCTGCAACGTACCAATAACGATATCAGGAGAATTTTCTTGATCCTCTTGGGTATGAAGAGCATAGATTCTGTTTGGCATTGCCTACCAGTAGCACTGGAAGTTGTAACCCGCTGATTTGGGCGATTGGACTGAGTTGTGGAATGATTTTGCTGACCCTGATAACTGGACTGGGGACATTCTATGACTCTGTGACCTAGCTTTACACAACCAAAACAAACATTTCTACCATCTCTACAAGTACCCTTGTGGTTCTTACCACAAGTCTAACATAGGGGATTAGTTCGGGCACTGCTGACACTGCCCTAAGACTTAGAGTCTGGTGCTCGATCGCTGTTGCTGTCTCTGAATTTTAGCACTGGGGCACTGGCAGAGGAAGGAGCCGGAACTACTGGCTTAGGATGAAACTTCATATGGTTTTCTCCTTCTAATTTGGGTTAAACAAAATTAAAACTGCCTGACCTTGCTCTCTTGTTCTGCCTCTCCCTAGTCCTAATCTTTTGCTCCTATATTTTTTGAGCATGGGTCATGAGCCTGGCCAAAGTCATATCACTATTCAGCATCGTATACCTACACTGATTTTCCATGCTATCATTCACCCCTGACACTAACTTTCTCATCTTAGCCTTGTTGTCTGCAACCACATAAGGGGCATATCTGGCTAACTGAGTAAATCTGAGAGAGCACTCTTTAACTGTCATATTTCCCTGCCTGAGGTTGATAAACTCTAGAAATTTTGTCTCCCTTAACTATTGGGGAAAGAATCTGTCTAAGAAAGCCATGAAAAATTCTTCCCACTCTATAGGACCTGTATCCTCTAAATCTCAGACTTTCACTGTTTGTACCAAGTGTGAGCAACATCCTGTAACTGGTATGTGGCTAAATTGGCACTCTGACAAGAAGTAACTTTCATGATATCTATCACCTTTTGGACTTGGTCAATGAATTCCTGAGGGTCTACATCAGACTTAGACCCGAAGAAAGATGGAGAGTTCATTCGGGTGAAGTCTCGAATCCTAGCTGCGGCTGATTGGCCATTAGATTGGCCAGAATAACTGGTGCCCATTCATTTTGGCAGCCACAGACTGAGAAAGTGTGGTGAATGTGGCCCTAAACTCCACATGAGAAACTGGTTCGCCCAAAGGATCTTCGGGCTGAGGAGCTAGCTAGTTTCTTCTCTTAGGAGGCATGTTCTGAAATAAGACAAGAACGGATAAGACTAAGATTTTAACTTGAGATTATGATCACTGGCACGACATAAATACTGTAAGAAGGGAAACTATTCCTAAAATATCTCATAGCCTCCTGTACATAAATATGGCGTGCAACACACCCATGTACAAGACTCTACTAGATGCGGCTTTCAGAATACCAAGGACTCTATTAAACCTTAGGGTCTGATACGAAGTTTGTAATGCCTTGATTTGGTGAAACAGAATGCTACACGGTACTTATGACCCAGAAGGACCACAAGCTAACCCATGACTAATATCTGTACCTGTATAGTGCATAATATATATATAAAATGCAAAAAACATGAGCAATAGGCCATAAGGTTCAACTGAATAAAGTATCTAATAAATCATACCATTCATATGGGGTAACGAATACCCAAAACAACTGAAAGCTGAATCTAAAATCTAAAAGCCTTTAAATACTATCTGAGTAGGGAATTGACGGAACATGTCTCCAACTAACTCCGTAAACTGAAAGCTAATCAAATTAATAAATAAGGTCAAATCATATCGTCCTCGAATGAAGAGGTCTCACTGCAACTATGTATACTAAAATATGACTGCTACTGCTGATCTGGGGCTCGTGTCTCTGAACCTATGTGTAACATAAAATAAAGCACCATAGCACAAACGCGTCAGTACAACTAAAAGTACTGAGTATACGAATGAGGTATACTAAATGCAAAGGGTTACATGCATGAGCAATACTAACTGACTGACTAATATGGACGTGAGAATGCAAATATGCATACATAGTAATTAATATCATGAATACGTGATAGATGGATCTATACATAAATACATAGTTTACAGATATCTAACGTGACTGATACTAGAATTTTGATAACATAGGCGACTATATCTGACAGTCCTTAATCTGATGGAACTATTTGAGTTCTGTACTATAATTGAAATAACTGTATCTGACAGTCCTGGTGTTCTAAAGTCTGAAGAACTATCTGAGTTTTTTTACTGAGACTTATACTGCAACTGTGAGAGGTAGTTGTTTAACTGACATGCCCTAAATATGCTATAATAGTTGAGCTGGGGTCTAATCTATGCCCAGATTGGAAGGATGTCAATATTGTACCACTGGTAAGGACAAGCTGTGAGTAATCCTTATCTGGTAAATACTCTAATGAGAATAGTGGGACCCTAATCTGGCAGGTTAAGACACCTCATCTACCCTCACCTAACAGGTATTGATGTCTCAACCTACACTGGCTACGTAGTTCTGGAACGCAAGGATGACTACTAAGAATCACACCCTCATCTGAGAGTGTGTGTTCACATCCTTGGATTCACTCGGTGCTAACTTCTACTCCCATCTGAAGAGACTGAACATGATTAACTGACTGTACATGGACTGAGTAACTGACTTCTGTAAACTGATGAAATAGTACTACTATTTGAGAATTAACTGAGATCATGAGATTTTTGAGATTTCCAGAGTCACATGACTGACTAAGTTCTATAGATCATGTCTTGACTGAGAGTATCATTATAACAGGACATGGCTCTAGGCACACAACTTTATTTTTTGAGTACAAGTACTCCCAGGAATCAAGGGAAAGAAACTGACACACATGACTGACTTGATCATAAGAATGGAGTCCACAATTCACAATATCATAAGTTGGAGATTTCATACTACGCATGGTACTCGACTTCTTATACATGGAATGGAATGCACACAGCTTGTATATACTTGCATAGCTCCAATATCATGGTCATCCCATATTACAACAGCAACACATAACAATAACGTGGAAGTCATGTGAAATCTTAAGGCATGGAGCATGGACTTGTTAATTAAGCACTATTGAGTTATAAAAACATGAATTCTATCATTGTAGGCATTTTAGAAAACACCTTCCATGCACCACGTTGGGCATAGTTTTATTCATGAATTCAATAATTCAAATCACCCAAAGTTCATATATTTTATGCAACATATTATCCTAGTTTCATACAAACAGATAAAGATTCTATCTTGGCATCATTCAACACATAGACATGACAAAAAATCAAATCACAATACAAATACCATGATATATGGTTTAAAATCAGGTTCTTGAGCTTCATGAACGAAAGGGGTCCATAAATCAACACACGTATATATTAGATTGAAGATCCATCAAAGTTAGCGGTGAAATAGGCTTGAATCTTAAAACTTCTAATTAAACCCCTGACTTGTTCTTGGTTGTTCTTAAGATTATTTCAGCAAAAGGAGTATATTTTGGTGTTTTGAAGCCTAAATCTCGTGTTTAAGACTATATATAGGGTAGGGAAAATGACCAAAATACCTTTAAAAATAAGGAGGTGGAATGCAAAAAACTGAGCACCCACCGGAGTTGTAGGGCTTTTCCTGGCAAGTCCCCCACTCTAGCTAGGGCAGCGCCTTGCTTAGAGCGATGCTCAAGCCAGGGCGGCGCAGGCCTACCGCCCTGAGCTACTGGTTTGGGCACCCAAACGTGCCCTTACGCTATTTCAAAATTTTTGAAACTCACTCAATATGTACTACAATCTTTCCCCATCGCAACGCAATTTGAAAATTAGAAAATGAAGGTCGGGAAGACCGTTAAATAAATCGCCGAAGTTCGGAGGTCTAAAATAAGACAAAGTGTTGAACACTTAGCTAACATTTTCTAAGTGTTGGACCTTGTATTGAGCTTCAAAGAGAAAAACGAGATGAATACGAATGCAACAATTTTGCGGGGTCTTACAATTTATGTCTTTTGGATCATCTACGCTGAGAAATGATAGTTTTCATTCTATCCCGAAATGCGGGGTGTTACATTATCCCCCCCTTGCGATCATTCGTCCTCGAATGATGGGTAGAAACATTAAAGGTTAAAGTTATGGAATAATGCGGACATGATGTGTCTTCTAAGAAAGGATAAAACTAATCTGAAATATTTAAACTTCTATCATGAAACTGAAATCTGAGCTGACTAGCCCTTGCTACTGTCTCAGACACAAAAATGGCCATAACTTTTTGCTCGAGTATTAGATTTTGGCAAAATTTGTATCGTTGGAAAGATAATTAGAAGATATTTAATTTGATATATAGTATAACCTCTAATTCATTATATACAAAGATTTATGGTTAATTGAAGTTAACCCAAGTTTTGATGCTCACTCAAACTCAAACTATAGGAAAGCTTTCAACTCGTCCTTGAGTTTGGGGACCTCTATGATCTCAATTCATGATCAAATAGGTTCTCACACTACATAATGTATTAATATGCCAAATAGTCATAGGATTCATGTCTTTTGGATCATCTACACATAGAAATGATAGTTTTTGTTCTAGCCCAAAATGCGTGGTGTTACATTATCTCCTCTTTGGGATCATTCATCCCTGGATAATGGGTAGGAACATTGAAGCTCAAAGGTATAGAATAATGCATACATGAGGTGTTTTCTAAGAAAGGATATAATTGATCCAAAATATTTAAACTTCTATCATGAAACTGAATTCTGAGCTAACTTGCCCTTACTTGTTTTAAGGAGCTAATTCATGTTGAGAGTTTAGGATTCCCCCCAAATTGTTTATGGTCAAATCATACACATTGGATTTGGAAGTGATAACTTATGTCAGTACGAATCATGAGGCTACAAGATTTAGATCGTACAAAGGTAATACACTGTCTGAGATAAAATAGCTAGAAAAATTTAAGATTATGTGTTGAACTCTTATGAACGGAGTCTTGACTAAATAACTGAATCTGAAACATGATGCTTGGACTGAAATAGTTCTCAACTTGCATGGATGGAATAGATTATCTTTTGGGATGGTCATATGTATTGGACTGCGGATAGTTGGACTGGGTGAAAAGGTGGAATATCACTGTAACTTGTCTGCCTGACGTCAAACTGAATTGCTGGATATACAGACAGAATTATACTGGACATTTATACTTAACTGGAGTATCTCTTCAACACTCTTTCTAAAAGAGTTTTAGTAGCATTAAGGAGCAAAGGATCTTAGGCACAATTTACACCAGACATCCAACTACGAAATCACAACATTGACACTACTCTATAGCACAGAATATAGACATGTAACTCATAAACTAGGATAGAATTACCAAACCTTAGGCAATGAAACTTATTACTTTCCCCTTAAGCACTATTCTCATTGATTCCACTTATTTTTCTTGCATGGCCACTAATATTTCCATCTACTAATGTCTGAACTGAACTAAATCCCCTCACCAACTTCAAGCCTAACTCAAAATCACAAGACGCACCACATAATACTGTAGTACTAGTCTGAATTATGAATTCAGTACACCCTGCATTTCACAATTCCTCATCTTATGCATAATTCTTATTGCCACTCCAGCAATCACCTTCAACTTTGCATTAGACATTCACAAACACTCAAAGCATCCATTCGTATGTATACAAACACGACATTCAAGCCTATCTTCATACACACATATGCACTTCTAAACAAACACTCATAAAGCATATTTCTCATATTCTCTAATACTTCTATCCATAACAACTTTCCTGCACTATTCAGATGATACACATAAATATTCTCAACTAACGAAACTTTACCTCAAAATTCTTTCAACTTATGGACTTACATAAAACAAACACACAACAATTTTTCCCAAATATAACACATAAAACTTCAACTAACCTTGACATGTATCAAAGACTTGGCCTCAATCTCACTCCACAATTACTACCTTAACTCAAATAAGCACATAACAATCTTTCATCAACAAGAAATGTTTACACTTTCCCATCTAGATAACCATTCATCATCACTATCTCTAACCTAAGGGAAAAAAGTCACTGAAAAATTAGAATACCAGAATCCAAAACCCTACTGAGGAGTTAGGAATAGAGAACTCACGGTATATACTCATTAAAGAGATCTAATATGAGGACGTACCTGATATAAATCTGAATTTTCACTAATCGTTAAGAGTATCACATGTCTACAAGATTCATGAACTGCATGACCTGAATTTTTTGGAATTCATAACTTACGGAAAGTGATTCTGACTACTGAATAAAAGGGGAACTCATCATACTAGGAACTAGGAGAGTACATGATTCCTTATCATATGAATGAACACAGATTATGATCATGAAGCTGAAACATAAATCATGAGAATATATTGGAATAACTGAAGTAAACTGCTGAAATAAGAATAGATTGAGCATTGTTCTTTCTCACGGCCAATTCCACAACTTACTGGCACATCTATTAGCATCTGAAAACTTGACTTGGTTACTTGTTCTATCATCTCCCCCTTAGATTTAAGACATTACTCTAAGTCTGTAAATAACTATATACACTCTGGTATAAATTGAAATCGCTTTACTCTAAAGTCAGGGATATAACAATACACATAAAACTAAACTTATCCTGTAAGACGGTACCTTCATGTATAGCAACCAATGCTGATACCTCCTTCTAAGATTCAACCCTTAGGTTTCTATAGCTCCAAAGGTCATCATACAACAGCTTAAACATTCACCAACTTAGATTCTCCTAACACTAAACATAGATATTTCCAAACCTTTGATGGACCATACCACTTCTATCATAGTCTACCAGCATCATGCCTGTAAACTTAAATTTCTAAACCATAAGAATCAAGATTATGAAAAAAGGCTCGACATTATTAATCATAACTCCATAACTTAGCTATTAAGAACATCATATATTATCTAACTAGTCTTTCTCCACCTAAAAACTCAACGGTACTACTAACCACACAACATGCAATGATCCTTGAAAATGATGCAGCCCCATAGCACCTTGGGCGTACTTCTACATCATACTTACAACATTAGACTTGATTACGAATCAAATAAACTTAAGCTCTTGTATACACTGTTCAAGCCTACTAGATCACTTTCACACAACTAACACCCACCACATCAATCATTATATCTACCTTGATCGCCATCTACTATTCCAACTTAGTGTCTTGTTCTAGCTATGATGAACTACAACTTCACACAATTTTCTTACATACCAAACATCTGAAAACATTAATCCACCAAAACTTCATAAGAGTAAGGATCAATCACAATCCTATGATCTATCTTATTTAAAATCTATTAACACATTCTCCTTCTATACACCATTACTATCTACCCTTTTATACAACTAAACTTAGTCCATAACTCTATAAGTTTCAATTAAACTCCCTCTTACAATATTAGGGACACCTAAATTAACTACACTCATCCACCAAGTACCTTTATCAATGACCTATACTCTTGTTGCACAACAAACACCGTCAGCAACTCTTTTCATACTTCAAAAAAACAACAATTCACCTTAACAAATAACTCCTTCTCTATCTTATACTAAACTAACACACAAGGACATATCACTTTATTACCAACTCAATCTCATGCAAAAAGATTCGGGTATACATATATTGAATAAATCGCCCTTAACACTTTTCTTGCCATTATGCCACTAAACCGTAGTTCTAACCAACACAAGAAGGACAAGATGAACAACAATTGCTAGTGAATTAAAATAGGCCCCACACGGATTCACTAGACTTTGATTTTTTTTGAATAATAAAATGAGTTGAATGACAAGACAGCTATGCTAGTGAATCAAAAGAGCCCCACACGGCTTTACTAGACTTTCAGTTTTAACAACACAATGATAACAAGATTACAAGAGATAGAAACTTGACACACAATATTCAATGATCTAAGAATACACATCTTACTCTGTATAGTTAAAAAAAATCTGAGTCAAACACTTTCCCCATAGACCACCATACAATCCACACATTCTACTAGCTACCACATTAGTCTATCATTATAAAATGGTAAATCATTCTCAAACATCAGTTATTCAACTAAACACATTTATCTACACAAAAGTCACCCTTACTCTGATTTCTAACCTTGTGACTTCACATCACCAACTTCTTGGTCCAATATCACTACCAATAGGTCATGACACCATCACTTTAACTTATACTACTACTTGGGTGGAAATATAATTCCAACATTTTGCTATACATCATTCCCCCTAAAGCATGATGTCTACGGTATAAATTTTGAAAGAGACTAAATACACTCTCATTGGGGGCGGAAAACGAATCGACATCTCGATGTGATACAGCCCTTTCGATTTTAGTTAGGAAAGAACGGTGAAGTCCATCCGAACCATCCAATGAAGATTAAGAGGAGAGCAAAGCGCCAATGGCGCGCGAAGCGCATGCGGAACGGGCACGGAGAAAAAGAAGTGTGGAGGAGAAGCAGCCGAGCTCATTCCCTTTGCTTCCTAGGCCCAAAGCAGTGCAGTCTTTCCTGGCCAAATCAAGGAGCAGGCTGAAAAGCACGATTTCATAAGAATCAAAGTTCACACTAGAATCAATACACCTTAGAGAACTAACAAACTCTTCTCAAGTCCTTGCATTGGCTTAACTAGAAAGGACCGTACTGTTTTGACTCTAAACTTTTGCACTTGAATCACCCCAATAATGAGACATATCTAAGCACATCAAAGTAAGGAAAGAATTGAAATGATTATACTTTCGTATGGGAAACACCATAGCATAAATTACAGTATGTAAGAGGAAAATTCTGACTCCATAGCATGAACTAGAACATGATGAAAGAGAGACGTTCCTAAATGCCTAGTAGCCTTCTGCTTATAAGTGTGGCACACTACACACCCATAAATAAGACTCTACCCAACAAGATTTTGCATACACCCTAGAACCATGAAGCGTGCTCTAATATCAAGTTTTTCACGATCCGAACTGAGGTCCTAGTCATAACGAGCATCCTGAACCATGAAGGCCTGGATGCCCTTCTACATCTGGTAATCATGCACAATATTCATATAATAAAAGAAGATGTCGAATTGTAAATCATTATGTAAACATGGTCATACTCTTATTTTAATTTAACTATGAGAAAAAAAATCCGACAATATCTAGATCATATTTGATTTAGTCTGCAAAATCTCTACTACATCTGAAAATAACAACTGTCTAAAACTAGGACAAGGCACTCAGTGGACCTAAACCAAAATAAATAACATAATCTAAAGTACATAGGCCTTCTAGAAAAAAGAAGGCTCACCAACTACACACTTCACTGCTGTCTGAAAACTCTACGACTAGGAAGACCTCAAAACTGAGCTTTAGAACCTGGGAGGTAGGGAGTTAATACAAATGTACTGATACACAGAGAAATCCAAAATAAATCTTGTATATAAAAATAAAACAGTTGAGAGCTAGTCATAAACATCATCAAAGATATAATTTCAAAACACATGGACATTTTTTATAATCATAAACCTTTCTGTCAGTGCAGTTTTCTAATCTCTATATTACTTCTGAGTTAGGTGGAACTCCCTTACAAGTATGATATTCCATGGGCTATATGGAATCTGCCATTGACTCGGTGTGGAAGCCCCCAACCCAAGTTTACCGCAAGAGTTGGAGTCTCTGAATCTACTATGCCACATGGTTGTTGCCAGCATACAATAATATACCCATATTGGCAAAATACGGTTTTAGGCAATGAGTTGTCTGAACTAATGCCTTATTCGGGGAACCACCTAAACTCTCTTTATGCCCAATTTTAGCCTGTTCCGAAACATGCATCATTCTAGTTTCAAAATCTAAAAATCTGATTTCAAACATACATTGTATTTTGTTTTGAATTACCATGGCATTATCTGAGTTGGTGTCGTCACACCAAGATTTGCAAGTCCTATTTCTGAGCCATACTGTATCATGCATGATTTTTTCATTAAAACTCAATTCGGACCATCCAAACATGCAAATAATATAAGAGATTTCATATTCTGAAAGCACAAGTCAAAACTATGCAAGGATTATCATTCTTTCAATAACAATGTGGTGGTACTAAAATATTTGTCAAACCATGCAACTCTTTTCATTAGATATTTATATTCAATATTTATCATACAAACAACCCTCTCTTTTGATTCAAAAATCATATTCATATCATAGTTTAAACCAATATATTTTGTATCATGCTTTACAAGATGCATTTTAAAATAATCCATATCATATGAAAATAGGATAAATTATATCAAAAGAGGGATTTCATGTGAGTCATGCTCTCAATTCAAACATCACATTAAAACACATACATACATATACATAGGATTTCAAGTCACTTTGAGGAAAAACCTAAAGACCAAAACAATATCATCAAGGCTTTTAAAAATATGATTAAAATCATAAATTGAAAACTCTTTACTTAAAAATCATGATTTCTAAATGCTTTACATAATTAAAAGAAGATTTATATGCCCATGAAATTTTAGGAGAACCCCACATACCTTAATTTATGACTCTTGAATGAACTCGTACTTTAGGGATGCTATTTAAGGAATTAATGGGTGCTTTTTGTAGCCCGCACAATGGGGATTCCAATTCCTGAAGAATTAAGAAAAAGCTATGATTAATTCCAGAGATATGTTGATTTTGGGGTTGAAACCCTAAGAAGTGTTCTTGGTAATTTTGAGAGAAAATAATGTTATTTTGGTGTTTGGAGGATTTAATACCATGTTATGGATGAATAGAGGGTGGAAAATACCAGTTTTGCCCTTCCAAATGCAAAAATAGAACCAAGAAATTGGGTGCGTGCAACAGAACGTGCGTCGCACGCTCATCATGTTATGTTACTGTCTTAGTCACAAAAATAGCCATAACTTTTTGCTCGGATATTGAATTTTGGTGAAATTTGTATTGTTGGAAAGATAATCAGAAGAAATTTTATTTGATATATAGTATGCCATCTAATTAATTATATACAAAGAGTTATGGTCAATTGAAGTTGACCTAAGTTTTGATGCTCACTCAAACTCGAACGATAGGAAAGCTTTTAATTCGTCCTTGAGTTTGGGGACCTCTATGATCTCAGTTCACGCTCAAATAGGTTTCCACACTAAATAATTGATTAATATGCCAAATTTGCATGGGATTTATGTCTTTTTGATCATCTACATATAGAAATGACAGTTTTCATTCTAGCCCGAAATGTGGGGTGTTACGAAATTCCTACAATAATTTTAGTTTCCTTAGGAATAGTCTGGTCCTTTCCTTACCTCAATTTCCTCCCCCAAGACTTAAATCTCTCAATAAGTATTATTTACTCATCACTAGTAAGTTTTCATCACTCTTTCTTCTCTCCACTCTCAAGAGAAACAAAGTTGGGATTTCTTCCCAAAGTTCAGTGCTCCAAACTCAAGTTTTCCCTTAAGATATCTATTAGCTTAGGTATTTGTAGTTTGAACAAG
Source organism: Capsicum baccatum var. pendulum (assembly GCA_030864225.1). Taxonomy (NCBI): domain Eukaryota; kingdom Viridiplantae; phylum Streptophyta; class Magnoliopsida; order Solanales; family Solanaceae; genus Capsicum; species Capsicum baccatum. The sequence continues at coordinate 234,687,684 of CM061556.1, read as the reverse complement.
AATTTTCTTTCTTTATTTTACCCAAAACACTTAGTATTATATGAAGTTATGAATTTGCTAAATAGTGTTCATACCCATTTTACATGATTTTGAAACTATGATGCTCCTTTATGAATTAAAGTATATTTAACAATGCTAAAATTCATGGTCTGCTTATGTTTTTACTTGTATGGTTGATCTCATGAAGTGAATTTTAGTGTTCTCGACATAAAATGCCATAATATAGTAAAAGTATATGATTTTAGCATAATTTCCTTAGTTTATAGGAAATTTAGACTTATGATTTCAGATTTAGAATAAAATTCACATATGTACTTATAATTATGAAATAGAAATAGAAGCACATTTTGTTTCTTTAGACTTATCATCTCACATTTTATTTTAACGTAAATTTTATATGTATTTATGAGCAATAGTATGATTTATGAGTAGTACCTAGCACTAAGGAGTGAGGGTTTAGAGTACCCTAGTTTTATAATCTACGTGCTATCGTAGGTATTCATTATCCAACATTCCCAAATGGAGATGTACAGTTATGATTTAGCTTGTCCAAATGGACATGTATAGGTGATCACCTTAGTAAGCCCTTATACCCTAGAAAGGTATATCCGGTTCTTTCGATAGGGGCTTTTACATTAGTCTTCATGGTGACCACATAGTTTATATCAGTTAAGAGAATCTCCCATGGAAATATTGATTTCAGAAACTAAGTGTAATGACTCACTGACTTTACTAGATTATGATTTACTACTTATGCTTTATGACTATCAGCTTTTAGTTTTACTCATGAATATGGCGAGTCTGTATACACTTAGTATACACATTTTGAGTTCATGATGCTTATTGGTTTTGTTTATTGCATACACCTCAATATATACTCACTATATTTTAGTAGTACTGACCACATATATGACTATCTGAATACATTATTTAAAAATATAGGTTCTGATGTTTGTCCTTATAAACACAATTAGCCACGATCATCACTTCCTACCTCCTGTCAGTTGGTGAATCCGTATGTTTTGAGGACCTAGATTATGTTTTCGTCCAGCAGTTTAGTTATGTTTATGTTCAGATTTTATGTTTTTCTTTTAGGTCAGTGGGGTCTGTCTTAGTGGATTTTCAGTGTGTTTAGAAGTTTGTCAATACTTGTCAGTTATTTTCAAATATTTGTGAGTTCTAGTTAATGTTTAGTTCACCTTGTTTTGTTAAGACTATTTAACCACTTAAATTTAGACTTTTAAATCAAAGTTTCCACTCATAGTTTAAGTATATTTATCATGGTTCAGCGCTAAGTAGATATCATGGGTTAGGTTTGGGGCTGATCGTAGTCCTAAGCATTGTGTGATATCCAGGGGTAGTATTGGGGTGTTAAAAACTTGCTATCAAGACCAGGTTTTAATAGTCCTGGGGAGTATGAAAAGTTGTACTACGCAGAGACTTGATCATGGGTGTGAAGTGCACCACACTTATAGGCAAAAGGCTATGGGACGTAATAAGAACTATATTTTATTTTATGATCTCTATCGTGCTCTGAAGTTATCTCTATATTTTCTAACTCATTTTTTAATGTCACAGATAATTCCTCCTCGTAGAGCTTACATCCAAAGAAATAAGGACCAACCAACTCTATCAACATCTGCAGATCGTTTGAACAAAAATTTCTCCCATGTTGAATTCTAGGCTGCCTTTCAGGCGTGAGTTCTAACTGTGAATGCTCTAGGTAATCGGCCAACAGCATTCCTAATTTAATAGAATAGTAACTTAATTGTATCCAGAGTTTAAGAGTTCATAAGGACGAATCCACTAGATTACTTTAGTTCAAAGATAATTGAGGACCCACAGTTCTTCATTGAAGAAGTTAGGAAATTATACATGTCACAGAAGTGGAAAGTATAGAATTTATATACTATAAACTAAAAAATGTTCTTATGACTGGGTTACCATATAGAAGGAATGCATCGGTGAAAATACAATTCTAATGAGTTGGAATGTGTTTTAGACAGCTTTTCTAGAAAGTTTCTTTCCTTATAAGATGAGGTATTCTAATGTGGAGGAGTTCATGAACCTCAAGTAGGGTTCTATGTCAGTTAAAGAATGCCTCCTCCAGTTCAAATAACTTTCAAGGTTTGCACCAGAGTTATTGCCAGATTCTAAGCCCGCATGAGTAAGTTTGTAACTGGAGTGTCTGACTTGGTGATTAAGGAGTATAGGACTGTCTGCTAATTAGAGACAAGGATATTTCTCGATTAATGACTCGTACTCAACAGATAGAGGCTGAGAAAGTGAAAAATAAAAGAGGGAGACTAAAAGGGCTTAGATCTGACAGTCTGAGTATGATCAACATAAGTTGAGAAGGAAATTTTTCTCAATTTTAGAGGCATTCATCAGCTCCCTCACCATAGTCAGCTAGTGCTCCCTCCCCAAGACTAAGCTAGAATAGTGGAGTACAACATCGACCACCAAATCTTATGGTAGTGTCGCTGGAAAACCTAGTTATCTAGCCTGCAAGAGGTATGGTAAAAATTATTAGGGTGAGTGTTTAGCTCAAAAGGTAGGATGTTTTGGGGGTAAGAGATATACCATTGGTTAATCTAAGAACCCTAACAAGAAAAAGGACCCTAAGACTAGTAAATATCAATACCAAGTCTTTACTTGGACCAAGAGGAACTCAAAGAACCTCAAGAACCTAGTTTCTAGCCAAGATACAACGCTAGTATCACTCTACTAGTGAGAATTTAGTTTTGGCCTCTCCAAATAATGAGAGAGAGAAGTCGAAAATTTACAAGTCTTTGTTTCCTGAAAAATAGAAATGAACTAAAGCAACACTAGACCTATTACATGGCTTATATCGTCACTTAAAAAGAAGGGAAAATGACTAAATTACCCTTGTCATTTAAGTGGGTGGGTTTGGGGTGTCTTGGTGGGCCTTTTTACATTTTATTAAATATAGGCCCTTAGATGGGCTCACAAGGGCCTCACACATGGCCAAGAATGTGAACAAGGCTTGGAGTCGTTGCAACTCATGTGCTAGACTTCGTGTAAAAGGTCTTGAGCTAGGAATTCCCGTATCAAGTTCATTGTATGTTGTCTAATATTGGGTTAGACAGAAAATTTTAGGCTGAGGCTATGACGTACACTCAAAATCTCGTCAATCATTTGCCATCATCTGCTATAGGTGGCAAAAACTCCATAAAAAGGTATAGTTTGGAAAACCTACAACTGATTTTGATACTTTGTATGTTTTTTATTCTATTACATATCATCATGTGATTGAATCAAAGTTGGATCCACGAGAAAAGAAGGCTCTTTTCATGGGCTTCAATGCTAGAGTGAAAGGATACCATTTGTGGTGTCTTGAGGCAAAGAAGACGATTATCAGCAGTGATGTTACCTTTGATGAAGCTACCATGTTGAACAAGGTAAATCCAGTGAAAGCTGATAGCACTATAAAGCAAGTGGAGTGTAATCCAAAGCAGGTGGAGTCTGAGAAAATAGTGATGACCCCAGCATGAAGTACCACCACTAACTCTACTATGGAAAAAGAAGAGTCAGATGAGGAAGAGGTTCTACCCAAGAACCTCTGTAGCAATCAGAACCAATTGCAGTTAGAAGATAAACATGAGAAATTTAGAAGCCTACTTGTTTCACTGACATGGTAGCTTATGCACTTTTAGTTACTGATGAAGATGCTTCATCTACCTACTCAAAGGCCATTCAAAGCACAAAAAGTGGCAGTTGGGCAGGTGCAATGGAAGAGGAAATGCAATCTCTTAAGAAAAACAAGATGTGGAAGCTGACAAAACTTTTGAAAGCTAGAAAGGCAATTAGGTGCAAATGGGTATTTCCAAAGAAAAAAAGATTTCCTGATAAAGAAGAAATTCGCTACAAGGCAATATTGGAGGCTAAAGGCTATGCTCAGAGGGAGGGAATTGATTATAATAAGGTATTTTCTCTAGTTGTAAAACATTTCTTCATTAGAATTCTGTTGGCCTTGGTAGCGCAGTTGAATTTGGAGCTAGCTCAACTTGATGTGAAGACCGTGTTCTTACCCGATGATTTGAAGAAGAAAATTTATATGACTCAGCCAGAAGGATATAAGGTTGCTGGTAAAGAATATTGGATTCGTAAACTTAGCAAATCATTGTACAGACTAAAATAATCTCTGAGATAGTGGTACAAATTATTTGACATGTTCATGGAGGGTCAGAAGTATAGGAGAAGCAAATATGAGTATTGTGCGTATTTACTCAAACTTAAAGATAGTTCCTACATCTACTTACTCTTATATATTGATGATATGATGATTGCAGCAAAGAGCCAAGTTGAGATGTATAGATTGAAGGCTCAAATAAGTAAAGAGTTCAAGATGACGAATTTAGCGAAAGCCAAGAAGATTCTCGACATAGAGATAAGTAGGGATAGAGAAAGGGGCAAACTTTGGCTGTCACAGAAGCAGTATTTGAAGAAGGTACTATAATATTTTAGTATGAATGATGATACAAAACCTGTAAATACCTCACTTACTCCTCCTTTGAAATAGAGTATCAGATTATCTCCGACAATTGATGAAGAGTGAGAATACATGGCAAAATTCCCGTATGCAAATGCAGTTGGAAGCTTGAAGTATGATATGGTGTGTACGATACCAAATATTTCACAAGTTGTTAGTGTTGTTAGCAGGTATATGCATGATCCGGGAAAGGGTCATTGTCAAGTTATAAAAAGGATTTTGCGGTATCTCCAAAAAAACATATATATTGGATTGATATTCGATCACGATAAATCACTTGGTCAATGCATAGTTGGATATTGTGATTCTGATTATGCAGGTGATTTGGATAAGGGACGATCTACAACTAGCTATTTGTTCACTTTATCAAAATTGCCAGTTAGTTAGAAGTCTACCTTGTAGTCTACAGTGGCTTTGTCTATAATAGAGGCATAGTACATGGCGATTACAGAGGCTGTGAAGGAAGCAATTTGGCTTCATGGGTTGCTTAAAGACTTGGGAGTTGGTCAGAAACAACTTGAGGTGTATTTTGATAGTCAGAGTGTTATTCATTTAGCAAAGAATCAAGTCTTTCATGCACGGATGAAGCATATTGATGTTCACTATTATTTGTTTGAGAAATTCTTAAAGAAGAGGAGTTACTTCTCCAGAAGATTCATACTATGGAGAATCCTGCAGATATGCTAACCAAGGTGATTACAAGGGCCAAATTCGAACACTGTTTAAACTTGGTTAATATCCTGCACATTTGAAGTTGGCGCCTCACAGTACAAAATTGGAAGCACCGTAAAAGACTGTTTTGACTATTTATTTGTTTGAGAAGATTTGTATTTCTGTGGGATTGAAATTGAGCCAAGGTGGAGATTTGATGTTTTTGTATCTTTTTATCACACATCATAGTTTTACTATTTGGGGAGGAGGTGTTAGAGTTATAAAAGAACTCTTCCTCTTCTCATTTCAAATATCCTAAATTGTTCTCTTCTCCCACAATTAATAGAAAAGGTTGCCTTGAGCGGAGCACAGAGATTAAGCCTTTTCGACTGAACTCCATTATCAAATTTTTTTGGTGTCTTTATTTTTAGCATTTAATATTATTTGTGGGGTAATTTTTTTAGTGTTCTGTCTAGTTCAATTGTTCTAAACCATTTTATTTCACTAAGTTGTTCTATTGTAGTGGAAAAATGACCTATTTTTTCCCAAGAAAACTCTGGTAAAGAAATTGGTTTTAAGAAGAAAAAAATAGGGCTCCTTACAACCCTCAAAGTATGTTTTCAATCCTAAAAATTTGCTATGGACCCACTGTGGTCACAAGGATCACTACAAGTACCCTTGTCGTGCGAGAATCTCAGCCACTAGAAAAACCCAAGCATATTTTAAAAGTAGAGGAGATGTTGTAAAGCCTGATAAGTCTGATAGAAAGAGACCTACTCCCTTTGCTAAAAAGTTTGTGATGCATGCATGGACAAGGATAAATTTAATTTATCCTTTCTTCAACTCCAAGGGACCCAAGATAATCTGTATTCTTATATCTAATAAATAATTCTATATGGAGGAAGAAGTAAGAAAAAACAGTAAACAAAAATTAATCAATAAATAATGGCTACTCAAAGAAAAATGAAGAGAAATGACAAGAAATTTCTCTCACTCAAGGGCTTTGAAAGAGGGAGTGTGTCCTTTTAAAAAATTTAAGAAATAATTGGGAAGTCTCTAGCTTATGCTATTGAAAATGTGGAGTGAGTAAATTGGTTAAAGAACAACTTGCTCAGTGTTGCACATATTTTTATCTGGTAAATAGAGCTGAGTAGATTAATACAAATGAAGATCTAGAGATAGTGGTCAACTCAAAATGACTTAATACTTTTTAAGTTCCCTTAGAAATTGAACATCAGGAAGGAAGCCTAGAGTTCAATCTTTAAAATTTAGCACTTAATAAATTGCAAACAAAGGGACCTAGTCCTAGTCAAGATCAATCCATGTATTCTCAATTAAAAGCATATCACGTCGCTGGATTGAGCCCAAGAACATTATTATAACCTTGAAGGATCTCGACCTAGTCTAAACTACGCAAGATGAACTTCAACAGTCTGAGAGGAACAAGGCCTACTATATGCTCCTTAGACAATCTAATAGAACTATCATAGGGACAAGATAGTAGTTCCTAATCAAGTTAGATAACCAAAAATACTACAAGGAATAAGACCAGACTTGGTATTCAAGGATGGCTGCATGAAGTTTATTTCTTAGTAGGTACCTAAAAAAAGAAGTGTATGTCAATATCAAAACCTGATATTGTGGTATTACATATTGATCCTATGTTTTGCCGATGTGGTATTCCTTATCCTAAGTTGGGGTGTTACATGTTGATGTGGTATTCCTTATCCTAAGTTGCCTACACTCAGCTCTGATACCATTCTTGAACGACCCGAGTTGAGGCCCTGGCTGCGATGGGCATCCCGAACTGGTATTCCTTATCCTAAGTTGGGGTGTTACATTGGTATTCATTATCCTAAGTTGCCTACTCTCGTCTTTGATACCATTCTTGCATAACCCGATCTGAGGCCCTGGCTACGACGGGCATCCCAAATCGTCAAGGCACTCAGGGACTCACCTCCTGTGTTTTGGAGATGTGGTATTCCTTATCCAAAGTTGAGGTATTACATGCCGATATGGTATTTCTTATCCTAAGTTGCCTAAACTCGGTTTTGATACCATTTTTGTATGACCTAAGATAAGGCCCTGGCTGCGATGGGTATCTCAAACTGGTATTCCTTATCCTAAGTGGGGTGTTACATGCCGATGTGATATTCCTTATCCTAAGTTGCCTACATTCGGCTCTGATACCTTTCTTGTATGACCCAAGCTGGGGCCTTGGCTGCGATGGGCATCCCGAACCATCAAGGCTCGATAGACCCCTGTAACTCCCAAACCCACTAGTGATATTGTTCGCTCTATGCCCAAGCCTGCGAAAATTTAAAACACTTCACTAGGGAGTAAGGTTTGCTTACTTATATACCCAGCATCCCTACTGTATTTTACCAATATGGGACTCTTTATTCTAAGTTAGGGTGTTACAGTCAAGTAATATTTTGATTTTGAAGATGTCTATCCCCACTATGTGTTCAAACTAGATAAACTTTTATATGTGTTAAAGTAAGTTCCACGAGACCTAGTTTTTAAGTAAATGAAATAACATATCGAGACATCATTAGATCTTTACTCTTCTTGATATCCAGTAGACTCAATACCATTTTTAGTATAGAGACAATTCTGATTTGATTAAATAGACAACTATATAGGGTACTTGGTAGATAGAGAGAGAACATGACCAATGACATATTTCCTTGAATCTTTTGGGATCTTATGGAGGATTGGGTAGAAGGACCATGTATTTGACAGTTTCACATAGGTGCTGGGAAGGGAAAAACTTGAAAAGATTTATTCTAAGCTTTGGTTGATAAATATGAACTAATATCCCTTCATTAAAATCTATCTCTGGTGGTTATGATCATGCTGAAGGTATTTATGTAAAGGTTTATTGACTATGTCTAACTCAACTCTATACTATTATAGGTATGCGTGCATTAAAAAGGGGAGAAAAAAGAATTGAAGATGATCTAAGCAACTCAATGTACATACGCAAGAGTTCAAATGACGATCTAGGTTCCTCTTCATAGGTTAGTACCACTAACTACACTCATAAAAGCTTTGATATTGTCTTGAAACGCCACATAGATTTTTTTCTCACACTTTTATAACATTGTCATGTCATTCGAAACTCAATATTCATCTTCTTTCCTTGACATGAAATGTTTATTCTTCTCTTATCAAAGGTATAATCCTAATTGTTCCTTCATTTTGACGCCTCTTTTAAAGAACTACCAATAATTTCTCAATATTCTTGGTCTGATAGTTCCTTCTAAACTCTCTACTCCTAAACCTTACTCTTCTTACTGAACCACCTTCTACAAACTTTGAACCGGCCTACTTAAACATATTTGATAATATTACTTCAACAAAAGGTCTGATAAAAATCATAAGGTTCAAGACTAGGGTCAAGTTTCTCAACATAGTCCAGTGAAGGTTGGTAAGAATATATAAGAAAGAGAGGAAATAAATGTCGGGTAAGAGACTTCAAACATTTAGGAACCTGGTTTCTCTACTGTATCTAGACAAAAGAAAGGGGTAGAAACTGATATTATGATATTTCAGTATTCTAAGTGTAGTTTTTTAAGGGGGATCTATGAAGGGGGGGATGTCATCAAATATTCTAGCTATGAGAGAGTAGTTGTTAGGAACCTGAAATCTCCTTAACAAGAATCTGTACACTTCCAGAAATAATGTAAAGGTAGAAAAAACAACTTCAACTATTACTAATTGTTACCAACAAGTAGAATAAGTTTTACAAGCGACAACTAGAGAATACTTCAACAACCAAGGTATTTCGAGGAACCTTAACCTCCTAATATGCCAGAAGCATCCTACAGAATGTTCTTCCCTCTTTTATTCTTTTCTTCCTGCTATAATATATCACAAAATACTGCCTAAACTGCTAGGTAACTACCAGCTAACTACTAGAAACTACTAGAAATAAATCCATTGAATAATTAATAAATAAAATACATACATTTATGCTTTTTTCACCCTTTTTCCTGCGCTTAAAGACCTTAGTAACAACAGGTCTAACAATACCCACCCCTATGAGTTTTAACTTTTCCTCAAGGTGAAAATAAGGAAACTGTCTATCAATAACCTCATAGGATTCCCAGGTGTTCTCAAAGTCTGGTAAGTTCTTCCATTTAATCAACACCTCTTGGGAGCCATTCAAGAGTGTACGATAGTCTACTACTCCTTCGGGTTGCACTTGTATTTCATGTTCTTCAGATAAGAAAAGAGGAAGCTGCTGAACTGGAGTAGAATCGTTTATTGCACATTTTAACCAAGAAAAATGAAATACGGGATGCACCCGTGAATGAGGGGGTGAATCAAGGCTATAAGCAACTTCTCCAATTTTGTTCAAAATAGTATATGGCCCATAGTAACGAGGACTTAACTTCTGGTTAACCTTTTCAGCAAGTGAACAAAGTTTGAAAGGTTGCACACGAAGATAAACCAAATCATCAAGCTGAAACACAACTGCACGACGCTTAGCATCAGCATAAACTTTCATTTGAGCTTGAGCATGCGCCAGATTATCTTTTTCATCTAAAATAGTGCTGATTTCCATAAGTTGTTGGTTGACCTCTTCAACAGCAGAAATCTCATCAGTGAACCGCAACAAGGAGGGAGGACTCACCCATATAAAGCTCTAAAAGGGATCATCTTGGTGGAACCATTGTATGTGGTATTGAACCAAAATTCAGCCCAAGGAATCCATCTTGGCCATTTCTTTAGATGTGTCCCTGCAAATAACATAAATAATTCTCAAATGAGTGGTTGACAACTTCAGTTTGACCATCTGTTTGAGGGTGATAACCGGAGCTCAATTTAAGGCTAGTTCCAAACAACTTGAATAATTCTTGCCAAAATTGGCTAACAAAAACTGATCTCGATCAGACACAATTGATGTGGCAAAACCATGCAAACATACAACCTTACAAACAAATAGCTTAGCGACACTTTTTTTTGTATATGGATAAGATAAGATGAGAAAATGACTATATTTAGTGAAACGGCCCGACAAAACAAGTATAGCATCATATCCCATTGCTTTTGGTAACCCGCTGATGAAATCCATAGAAATATCATTCCAAACTTGAGTAGGAATAGGTAGTGACTGCAGCAAGCCAGCGGGACTAAGGGCTTCATACTTGTTCCTCTTGTAAACTTCACAACTAGCCACAAAGTTTTGTACATCCTATTTGATTCCATTCCAATACAACACTTGTGAAATGCATTTGTATGTGCGGAAAAAACCTGAGTGTTCACCTGTAGGTGAAGAGTGAAATTCCCTAAGGAGCATGGGAATGTGTAATGATGAATGGGGAATCACCAACCGACTTTTGAAAAACAAGCAACCATTTCTCTGAACATAATTCGTTAATGAAGCCGGATCGTGAAGCAAATCTTGTGTTAATTAACGGAGTTGATCATCCTATTGAATTTCTATGGAAAGATCATCTAAGGTACTACTATTTGTTGACAACTAATTTTAGCTCTCCACGTCTAAAATTAACGTCTTCAGGCTTTCTGTTCGTTAAAGGGCACGAAGCATAATTTTTACATCTTTTTACAATTGCTTGATAAATTATTGATAATTATACATTCTTTAGGATTTTAATCAATTTTTTATCATATTTTTATTTTTTATAATTTATTAATTATTCTAATTTTAGGGTTTTTATCAATTCATTATCATTCTTAACATTTTACAATCACCCACACACGTGCACGACATGACGTTATATATATATATATATATATATATATATATATATATATATTAAAGTATTTATAAATTAATTATATTTTAATAATTTTAATATTCTTTACATTGTTCATTCAATATCTATATTTTACAGTCTGCAAACATTGAGTTGAATCAATTATTTTTGTTCAGTCTAATAATTCGATGTCTTATCACCTCCGACAACGACTACACAATAATGTCTTGTCACATACAAAAATGACCACTCAGTGTTGTCTTATCACATCTAACAACGACCACTCAATGACACTACCCTTTGGATAATTACTTTGTCCATTGGTCAAAAGGATGAAAATCCTTTGGCCAATAACTTGAGGACCTAAAGGTGTTCTATTATAAAAAGAGAGGACACCCCTTTATACATTGGATAAAAGGGGTGCTCAATTTTTTGTATAAATAGGTGGTGGGAGGACACATTTTTTGTTCATTTTCTCCTCTCTTTCAAAATACACATATTTATTTTTTACAACTTATAAACATTTTTCCTTTGCAAACCCACACACATATTCATAAATACAGAAGTATATTTTGTTTATTCAATTTTTCTATTTTTCTCTTCAAAACACTCCAACGGATATATACACTAACATTATATATCAGGTATTCAGTTCTGATTAAAAAAACGAATAGACATAGGCACAAAAGGACTTTCTCTCTCTATTTTCACTAGCTCTCTCGCAAATTCCAAAAAGAACAAAATCACTTCCTCTTTTCTATACTCTATCTCTTTCTCTCTCTGAATATCACATATCTCTATCTCTATACTTTTACTACCACCTTCTCCGGCGAAACTAGGCCGGAACAGATCCTGCCACTATAAACCACCACCATAAGTCATACTTCTACCCCTCCTTCTAGCACTTTCCACTCTTTTCTTTTCCCCTTACCGGGCCACGCCGGAGTTAATCGCCGGCGGCCGAGTCCCTCCATCAGCCAAACGCGCTGCCCTTTACCCTTTTTTTATATTTATTTTCTTTTCAGTTATTGCTCGCCGGATCCACATCTCTCCAGTGTTGCTCCGATGAAACTCATTGAAACAACACCGGTGACTCGTCCCTTTTTTCTTTATTTTTGTTTATTTATTTTAGATCTGGCCGACGATAAACGTTCTCCGATAAAAGCTCTTTTTTTAGAATAGGATCGACTATCGCTCTCTTCCATGGATTTGGTGACTGCTCTATAGTATTTTTTACTTTTGCAGTACTTGCTTAATGTTAGTTAATATTTGATTTTTATGACTTTGCTCCTTTTTTGACAATTTTTGCCAAGTTTACTACTATGTGATACTACATTTGCTTTATGATTTTTGCTTCTTTTTGGTTATCTTGGTATTGGAGAAATTTTGACTATGTTTGCCAAATGTTTTGCTGTCATACTCCTTTACACCTCATTGTTACTGTGTGGTTGATTTTGGACTGTTTGGACCTTTGTCCTTTAATTTATTACACTAATAATGACCAGATACTATGGCCAATGAAAAATAATTATTAATGGGAAATTTTATTGAAGAGGGAATAAACTCTGGAAAGATTAAGTAGACAAATAACTCGAGCGAGTCTACTCGGCTAGAGTTCATCGAAGACGCCAAGGTGGAGAATGAAGAAGAAGTATCTATTGTGATACCACACCACTCAATACCTGAATCATCCAAATCAAAATCCTGATAACGAACTGATGCAAATATCGAGTCGCAAACTACATCACGCCTACGATATCCAACAAAATTACCTTCAACCCTGAGTTCCCACATACTAAAATCCATCACGACCATGCGTTCCAATCCAAGTGTCAGCTTAACAAAATTAAACACCTTCTACGCTTAGACAAAATCCGAAGGGTAAGCACAGTCGAAGCCGTACTCAATTTGTTGAACCATTGACTTAATGGTTTGATGAAAGAAAGTGATTTGCTTTCCACACTGGAGTTCAGGGGCACGATAATGAATATTCTAATAGGTTAACGCATAGAATTGAGTGCTTGATCAAACCCGGGGCAATTCAATGTCTCAAAGTTCAACCAAATGCAAATAATGATCCGCTGCTAGTCATGAAAATTAAAGAGTGCATATAACGTGAGATAAACCATCCTCTACGTCGAACCAGTAGGGCCTTTATATAAGCTACTCTACAGAGAAACGCTAACTTTAGAGGGAATACGATATAGACGAATCCAAGTTCATCGACTCAAAAACAATAAATAGAGTCCTATATTTGAAGGCATAGGATTTCCTCTAAATTATCATGTAACAAAACTACGTTCCAACCTAATTTCTCATTGTGAGATATGTAGACAACCCTCATCGTATTCGGTCGTACTTAAGTAGAATAAATCCCTCTTGTAATTGGAACTACGTGTGACCTGATTTCCCTCGATGGGATAAGTAGTCAGCCTATTTAAGGCTCGATCCCTTTATAATACAAAAATCTATTTTCCCTAACGACGAGCGAAACTTGAATGCGACGGTATCCAGAAACGCCAAAATGATCCATCAAGACTATCCCAAGATACGCAGTGAAGAATCGTTAAGAAAATCTCTCCAAGAGACTAGGGAAAAATTTTGTAGAATGCTTCAAAAATCAACGAAGGCTAGGACGTTCAACTTGGAAATGTTACGATCAAGGTTGATTTATACCAAACAATGTAAGTCATCACAAAAGTTTCAAGATATCAACAGGGGACAACTTATCTATAATATCGAAATATGCACCAAGGGCCAATACCAAAGACACTTCCACCACTTAACCAAAGATCTTCTCTACAAATATTGTTAAAAGATACTATCAATCCAAATGCTCCAAAATCACATCGACGATCAGCGCAGGATCGAACACTCTTTATGTCAGTCATAAGGAGGTCAACCAAATCTTCAGGTGGCATATGCTTATGAAAGAGCCAAAAGAAAATCCTTATGACGAGGAAAAATAATCTATACCTACAATTCCAAAAAGGATTTCCAAAATATGCTCAAAAACATTCAAGCTTGGATTATGACTAATATATCAATTGAGGATATCAGCATTCAATATCTGTTGACGTGCGAGATAGAATACGCTGGCGTCGAGGATATCACATCATCTTATGAATTAGCATCTGAATTCCTCAAAAGCATATGATTCTAAGGTACGTCTTCAAGTCGTCATCTGAAAGCGAACGACATATGAGATTCCCTAGAAATTGATAATTTAAGGATCATCTATAAGTCATATTATTTAAAATAAGATAGTGCACAAGTTATCTCTAAGTTGATACCCCATAGGTGATCCGTAAGATGCAATAACATCCTAACCGAATAGTATGCAAGGTTACCCAAATCGATAGCCCGAAGGTTATCCATAAGTCGCAATTAAATCTTTACCGGAGAATATGAGAGATTATCAAATTGGTATGTCCAAGGGTTCTCTATAAGCCACGTCATATCCAAGATCAATTATGTGCAGGATTACCAAAGGACTAACAATTTGAGAGATATCTATAAGTCATATTGTGTCCAAGGTTGGATGATGTGCAGGAACACCTGAAAGCTAACAATTGGAGGGATATCTGTAAGTCATCTCTTATCCAAAGTTGGATAATATGCAGGAATACCTAAAGGCTAGCAATTCAAAGGATATCTATAAGTCACCTCGTATCCAACATCAAATAATGCGCAAGATAATCCAAAGATTGATGATTCAAGAGGAGTCTATAAGTCGTATTGCTACAAAAGATGCGTAAGACTATCCGAGATCATATGCGAAGAATTATTAGCAATAACCAGAGAGGTCATCATTCCACAAGCATTATGGGTGACTCAAAAGGGTTACCGCATCAACACAAGATTACATGGTCACGGGGACCCTTCTGCATAAAGAGTCATCATTGTCCAAAAGGGGCATCCCACTTTAAAGACATATTCAGCTGACAAATAATAATGCAACAACCAAAAAGGTTGTTGTGTTTGTTGTTGCAAGTTACTTCTTTTCAAACAGGTACACAAAAGGACGACCATAGTGGACCCAAAAAGAGTTCATATACGAAGACGCCCACAAGATAAGGATACTATCAATGAGGTGCCCAATAAATATTTAGAGTTTACGTAGAGAAGACTCGTGAAAGTACCCAAGCCTCTTGCTTTCATCAAAACGCAATTTAGAGAGACTACATATGAAGATAGCTTATACAATGCGTTCACTACTCTTCTGCTCAAAACCCTGACACAAAAAAAAACTGAGATGCAAATCTCAATGCTTGATTGACTCCAACTTACAAAAAGCATTGCTCAAATTAAGAAATTCATTGATGTGAATCGTTAGCACAACAAAAAGCCATAAGATGTTGAAAACTCATATATAAGAGGCACCGCTTCAGCAAATGACCAAATGAGCTTTCCAAAGCAACCTCATATTATCAACCATACCATTCTCCACATACCTATACTTGTGGACAAATTTTTATTGATTTCCCTCACACGAAACTAAGTTTTGACTTGATATATAGACAGCTTAAGTCAGGCTCGGTCATATCAAAAACATAATCTTTTATATCTTTTCAAATTTCATTTATCATCTCAAGCCACAACAACCGCTTCACTTTGATGAAAGTCAAAAAGCGAAGATCAAGATGAAGAAAGTTCCCACCAGAAGACATATTAGTATAAGCACACTATGTGGAGTTCGGAAGTGTTACTACTCCTAATCCCGAATAGATTACCGATTGTCGAAAGCTTGAAGGATGAAATAGCTGCTAGGATGAGTTCTCGATCAACACAAAATCAACATCCCCTCCCCAAACTAAGAAACTTTTTTTGAGCACAGGTACAACATCGCTACAACAAAGGTTCAAACATCTTGGAAGCCTAAATGTTGTCTCACCATCACAAGCTGAGAATCCAGGTATCGTCAATTTATCCATAATTATTCCAAGAAACTAAAGAATCTTCTCGAATCTTGCAGGTCATAATAATGCTCAAGAAGGCACATATAAAGTATCTTACAATATTCCATCAGAAACTCAACATCACATCTCTATCACAAACCAGGTTTTATCAATTCATTTGTAAAAACTTTCTAACTCTAAAAGAAATTTCTTGATTTTTTGCAGGTCGTATTAAAGGGATATCCCCATTAAGACTCGGTCATCAAGTAATAACATATGTTCATAAAACTCTTATATAACATAAGGAAGTCTGACCCGAGCAACAGGAAGGGCAGTCCACCCCAAACAATAGGACAGGGCAGTCCGCCACGAACAATAGGACAAGGCAGTCTGCCCAGAACAATAGGACAGGGCAAGTCCGCCCCGAACAATAGGACAGGGTATGTCTGCCCCCCAACAATAGGGCATATAATGCAACTTTTACTTTCTCAACAAGCATTTCAGTCGACGAAGACTATTTATATTTCAGTCGACGGAGGCTATTTACATTTCAGCCGACGGAGGCTATTTACATTTCAGCCGATGGAGGCTATTTACATTTCAACCAGTGGAGGCTATTAACATTTCAACCGACGGAGGCTATTTACATTTCATGCAACTGCTTAACCGACGGATGCTATTTACATTTCAATCGATGGAGGCTATTTATATTTCAATTACTGCTCAGTCGACGGAGGCTTTTACTTTCAAACAAATACTCAGTCGATGGAGGCTATTCACATTTCAGTTATCACCCCGCCAGGCGGATTGCCTACAAAAATAGAGACAATACTAGAACGTGCAATACAACGTGGAACTATCATCTTAGCAGCAAACTGGGGCAAGCTAGCGGAATGTCAGGGATCCCTAGTTACGTCAGGAATTTCGGCAAAGAAACTCAACTCAACTCAACCCAAAACTATCATTTTTATAATCCGTATTATTATTATTCAATGTCTTCTTAATCTGATACTAGGGAAATCTTTGAAAATTAGCAATCTCCTTTTCCCTCGAAGTCCCCATCAAATATTGCTATTCGACATCTACTCATTTTCGGCTACCCAAATAGTCAATTTTGAAACAAGCACCCGTATTCATTCCATTCGTATTAAAATCTTTGTTGTCATCCTTAAAGGAACCCAGTGTTACCATAACTCTACACTGGGGCAAATTTTGATATTTATCAAAATATTGCTATGATTTGAATTACAGTGACCTAATTCTCATAACACTCAAGATATTTAGGAAGCTCTGTGCAGAGTTCGATCGTCACAACCGCAATCATTCCTTCTCCCGAGCAAGTACACAATATTGCATCTCGAGCATCTCAGAGGGGCAATTTTGAAAGGGGCATCAAAAATACACGAACACTTTTGTTTTCAATTAGTCCTTCTCCCAATAATAATTTCACACGATCTCTCACCCTCAACAACAGGGCGATTTGCTTAATTTTTTGAACTACATTGACTTGATCCTCATACAACTCGAGGTATGTAGGTAACTTTAAATTGAAGTTCAATCAAATTTTCTTCAAATCATTTTTGTCGAGAAAAAATGGCTACACGTCAACGTTTGTTTTTGAGGACTACTACATCATCCTCAAATGAAAAGGGACAACTGTTGACACCCAATTTTTGCTCTCCGCGCCTAAAATTAACATCTTCAGGCTTTCTGTTCATTAAAGGGCACGAAGCATAATTTTCACATCTTTTTACAATTGTTTGATAAATTATTGATAATTATCCTTTCTTTAGGATTTTAATCAATTTTTTGTCATATTTTTATTTTTTATAATTTATTAATTTTTTTAATTTTAGAATTTTTATCAATTCATTATCATTCTTAATATTTTACAATCACCCACACACGTGCATGACATGACGTTATATTTATATATATATATATATATATATATATATATATATATATATATATATTACAGTATTTTCAAATTAATTATATTTTAATAATTTTAATATTCTTTACATTTTTCATTCAACATCTACATTTTACAGTCTGCAAATGCTGAGTCGGATCAATTATTTTTGTTCAGTCTAATAATTCGATGTCTTATCACATCCGATAATGACTTCACAATAATGTCTTGTCATATCCGAAAATAACCACTCAGTGTTGTCTTGTCACATCTGACAACGACCACTCAATAACACTACCCTTTGGATAATTACTTTGTCCATTGGTCAAAAGAATGAAAATCCCTTGGCCAATAACTTAAGGACCTAAGGGTGTTCTATTATAAAACGAGAGGACACCCCTTTATCCATTGGATAAAAAGGGTGCTCAATTTTTTGTATAAATAGGTGGTGGGAGGACATATTTTTTGTTTATTTTTTCCTCTCTTTCAAAATACACATATATTTATTTTTTACAACTCATAAACATTTTTCCTTTGCAAACCCACACACATATTCATAAATATACAAGCATATTTTATTTATTCCATTTTTCTATTTTTCTCTTCAAAACACTCCAACGGATATATACACTGATATTATATATCAGGGATTCAGTTCTGATAAAAAAAAAATGAATAGACATAGGCACAAAAGGACTTTCTCTCTCTATTTTCATTGGCGCTCTCTCTCAAATTCCAAAAAGAACAAAATCACTTTCTCTTTCTATACTCTATCTCTTTCTCTCTCTGAATATCACACATCTCTATCTCTATACTTTTACTACCATCTTCTTCAGTTAAACTAGGCCGGAATAGATCCTACCACCATAAACCACCACCATACATCATACTTATACCCCTCCTTCTAGCGCTATCCACTCTTCTATTTTCCCTTTGCCGCGTCTCGCCGGAGTTAATTGCCGGCGGGTGAGTCCCTTCATCAGCCACACGCGCTACCCTTTTACAGTTTTTTATATTTATTTTCATTTCAGTTGCTGCTCACCGAATACACACCTCTCCAGTGTTTCTCCGATGAAACTCATTGAAAAAACACCGGTGACTCATCCCTTTTAGCTTTATTTTTGTTTATTTTATTTAGATCTGGCCGAAGATGAACGTTCTCTGATAAAAGCTCCTTTTTTTAGAATAGGCTCGACTATCGCTCTCCTCCATGGCTTTGGTGATTGCTCTATAGTATTTTTTGCTTTTGTAGTACTTGCTTAATGTTAGTTCATATTTGATTTTTATGACTTTGCTCTTTTTTTGACAATTTTTGCCAAGTTTAATACTATGTGATACTCCATTTGCTTTATGATTTTCGCTTCTTTTTGGTTATCTTGGTATTGGAGAAATTTTGACTATGTTTGCCATATGTTTTGTTGTCATACTCCTTTACACCTCATTGTTACTGTGTGGTTGATTTTGGACTGTTTGGACCTTTGTCCTTTAATTTATTACACTAATAATGACCAGATACTATGGCCAATGAAAAATTATTACTAATTTTGAGGCCTTCATAAGCAAAAATGGACTTTACGTATACAAATACATAATTAAAAGATTTGTTGGGCAATGATGAAACTTTATAACAACACAAGATTTTACAACTCATATTCTGGCAAGACGATTTAGGACGGTCAATTAATTGAGCAATCATTTCGTAGAAAAACGATTCAGGATGGCCAATTAATTGAGTAACCATTTCGCAGTCATGACTTTATCTGAGCCCACTTTTTTAACAAAAAAAATATTTTTTTATAATACATAAATATACACATTCTCATTTATTATTATTTATTTGTTACTAACATTTTTTTTACAAGTGTTTATACAGGTTATTTTGGAATACTCGTCGGGAGTTGCAGTCAAAGAGCCCCTTTTAATTATGTATTGTATTTTATATTCTTATGTTTGTACAAATATCATTATAGTGAAAATTACTTTTTGGGTGTCGGACGGGGATATTTTTCATTTACATAATTTTAATCACTTTAGGCAAAACTTAGGTCGTTAATATTTACATAAAATAATTATATTAATTGATTAGTTTACATACTTTGACATCATAAATATTGTGATATTTTCGGTTCAAATAAATCTTTACGTTCTTTGTAATTTTAATCAAATAAAATATTATGTTTAAATACCTTTTCTTCTCATGTCACATCAAAATACACTTTTTTTTACATATCATAAAATATTTTCCTTTCCTCATGTATTTACACATTTTTATACATATCTTTCACATGTTTTTATAACAATATGTGTTATTTATATATTTAATACACATATACCTTTACATAATTTTTATAAAGAATTATTTTATACTTAAATATATTTTTTTACATTATTTTAAATATTTATACCTCCTCCCTCTTTGATATATTTAGTCTAGCCGGGTACCACAGTTGTGGATCTCGAAGGGTTCCTAATCCCTTCCCTTTGGGATAACTTGAACCCTTGCCTAGAATCTCAACTGATTTTTTGCAGACTAAAAAACATTAATTATACATGTTAATAAATAGGTTTCCTATTTTTCCTTAAAAATTAGGTGGCGACTCTGTACAATTTTCATTCTTCTAGAGTCGATAATGTCGCGCTCATTTTGATCTCAGGTAGAAAATCGAGTATGACACTGCGTAGAATAGAAAATGCCATGAAATGAAATTGATGGGACAATGCATCAGCTGCCTTGTTTTCACATCCGGGGCGATATTGAATCTCAAAATCAAATCCCATCAACTTGGTAACCCATTTTTGTTGCTCCTCTGCCATACATGTTGGCCCATAAGAAATTGGAGACTTCGTTGATCGGTTGGTATAACAAAATGCTGAACCATCAGGTAATGACGCCACTTTTGTACAGCAAAAATGATAGCTATTAACTCCCTCTCATATAATGATTTCGATTGAGCTCGAATAGAAAGTCCTTGACTAAGAAAAATGATGGGATGTCCTTCTTGCATTAGGATAGCTGCAATCCCTAGTCCCAAAGCATCGGTATCAACCACAAACACTTTGTTAAAATCTGGTAGTGCCAAAACTGGCAAAGTGACTATATCCTCCTTAAGAGAATCAAAAGCTCGTTGAGCTTCTTTAGTCTAGTGAAAAGTATCTTTCTTGAGCAATTGTTTGAGTGGTCGGGCTGTTTTTCCATAGTCGCGAACGAACTTCCTATAGTAACCAATGAGCCCCAAGAACCCCCGAAAACCTTTAACATCTTTGGGACTTAGCCAGTTAACCATGCTTACTATTTTGACTCGATCCGCTGACACTCCACTTGTTGAAATAATGTGTCCCAGATACTCTCTTGTACAAAATGACATTTCTTTCAATTGACAACCAAGTTATAGAGTTTTAAAATTTGTAGCACCTCCCGCAAATATTCCAAGTGAGTAGGAAAATTGGCACTATAAACTAATATGTCATCAAAAAAACCAATACAAACTTACGTAAGTAAGGTCGGAATATCTAATTCATCAACGCTTGAAAAGTAGATGGAGAATTTGAAAGCCCAAATGGCATAACCAAAAACTCATATTAGCCTTCATGTGTATGAAAAGCCATCTTTGCGACATTCTCCTTGTAAATCCAAATTTGATGACATCTCGATCTCAGATCCAATTTCAAAAATATAGAAGCACCCCCAAGTTCATCCAATAGTTCATCGATTGGTGGAATTAGAAATTTATTGGGAACATTAATCTTATTAAGGGTTCGATAATCCACACAAAATCGCCAGCTACCATTTTTCTTGCAAACTAGCAACACTGGACTAGAGAAACGTCTTGTGCTTGGTTGAATCATACCAGCTACAACCATTTCCTGGACAATTCACTCAATCTCACTTTTTTGGTAATGGGGGTAACGATATGGATGAATATTGGGTAGATTATATCCCCCATTAAGTAAGATAGTGTAATACCCCAGAAAATTTTTCGTTGAAATTTTGTGCATAAACGTGTTGGGTTCTATCTTCTAGAATGAATTATAAATTTTTCCGTGTGGAATGTCTTAGATTATCACCCACCATTCCGTATAGTATCAAATAAGCTTTCCAACGATATGTGGATCATCCAAAACGGACACTCGAGCGACGAGTTATGAATATTTCGATCGAACCGTGAATAGTAGTGAACAGTAAAACGTGAAGGAAAAAGTACTGAGCTCTGGCGTATTTTTGCTCCAAATTTAAATGATCATAAATCCTTGTACATAATGATATGGGTGATCTAATATATATCAACGGAAAGCTCTGGGAGTCCTCTTTCCAATGAAATTGGTTTCATCCAATTTGTCTATCGAAGATAAAAGTTATGGTCGATCTACTTCAGCCTATCAAAAGCAAATTTTTGGATCAAATTCAAATGATCATAACTCCTCGTACACAATGATCTGGGTGAGATACTATATATCAACTGAAATATATGAGATTCCTCTTTCTAATGAAATTTGTTTCATCCAATTTGAATATCGAAGTAAAACGTTATGGTTGATCTACTTTAGACTATCAAAACAGTCCACCAAAGGACAAATTCGAGAATTATTTGATTTTTAGATGCGTTTTGGTCATTCCCCCTCACCCAAAATCCGTTCAAACCCTATATTAAAGCCTATTAGAAGCATTATATGTTATATTTCATCAAATTCCCTCAAAAGAAAACCCTAAGCTCCTACATCCAACTTCAAGAGCCTCCAAAGTTCACCATTAATTCTGCAAATTTATTCAAGATTCCAAGTTCCTAGTTCAAGAACTTCAAGAACCTCCAAAGTTCACCATTAATTCTGCAAATTTATTCAACATTCCAAGTTCCTAGTTCAAGAACTCCAAGAACCATCATTCAAAGGCATGATTAACATCTCAAAAATGAGTATCGATCTAAAGTTCATCATTCAAGGTATGTGGGGGTTTTCAACAAGAACTCTCTTTCGTTCTCGTGCCCAAAAGTAATTTTCTTTACAAAGGCATGATTTTTATTTGACTTTTATGAATTTGAAGTATGAACCCATATCTTATGATGATTATTATGAAATCTTAATATTTATGATTTTGAAATATGAATTTACATGTGTGGAGATATAAAGCATGTATCTTGAACGATATTTATCATTATTTTAATATTTCGATCGTGAATCCCCATTGAAAATTGTGTTTTTTTGAGAAAGTATGTGTTATAAGCACGTTGATGTTGAATATTTGAGATATTTTGAATGATTTAACTTTTTGGTCTTAATGGAGTTGTTTTAAACTCGAGTATGAAAGAAATCGACAACGTGTTTGATTTTGATAGATGGGAAGCATGATGGCTCCCGATGTATATTTATATATTACTGAAATTATTTTGTTATGAATTGTCTTTGAAATGATCTGAGCTAAGTCTGGGAGAAATCTTTAGCATCGAGTGGGAGGTATAAAGTGTCCTTACTTCCCTAGAACTACGTGCCCCCATAGGAGTTAGCCTGAGGCTGATCTATATAGTGATCACTAGTTTGTGTGGATTTGATATCAATAGTCCTACTCCGATGGCAAAGATAGGACGGCTCTCCCCAATGTGGGTTGTACGTTGGACTCCATGTAGCTCACATGGTTTATGTCGGTTATAGGATCTCCCAGTGTGTGTATGTTTCTTTATGTCTATGGTGAATGGTGAAGTGATTTGAAAGTAGAATTGTGAAAGTTATTATTTCGAAAGATTTAAATGATATTTACATTATGAGAATTGATATTCTTGATGAACTGAAAGTGATTGACAAATTATATGATGACTCACATGTGTTATTGTACTTATTTAATCCTCTCATGATTATGATGATTTTCTTTGGGTTATGTGAGTCTTTCATACATCCTGCATATTTCTTATAAATATTTATGATGATGATGTTTATAAAACTGCATATACCCCCATATACTCAGTTTCTTTCCATGGTACTGACCCGCATCTTCAGATATGGGCTGCATTTTCTCGAAATGTAGGTTCAGGTGCTCAGTTCTCGTTCGATAGTGATTCTTCGGGCACGTTGTTCTACATTCTCTGTTGTGGTGAGTCCTTATGTTCCGAGGACGTGATGTCTAATGTTGGTTTCATAGAATTGTTTACATTTGATAACTGAGTATGAGTCAGTTAGGACATGTCTCAATGGCTCGCTGGATTTATTGACTCTCTTTGAGGCTTGTCAGACTAGTATAGATGTTGGGAGTTGACTAATAAGTCATATTTTATTATCTTTCTAAAATTCTTTAATTCTTGGATGATGATTACTCTGTTTATATTTGAGGGTTATTTATGGAAACCCTGTTGATTTGTGTTGAACTGAATGAAATGGCTCAAAGGGTTAGCTTGGGGCTACTCGTAGCCTCAAGAACCGTGTGACACTCCGGGATCCGTTTTTCTGGGCATTACAGATAGCATGATCTTGACTCCTGGTAGGAGGCAGCCCTTTTAGTTCCTCAAATAAAGTTCCAAATTCGTGTAGTAATTTTTCCAAATCCAAATTCTCTTGGACGTCCTTTGTTGTTAACTCATTTAGGTCAACATAATACCCTTCTCCATCTTTTTCCAAGGCTTTAAACAGAGTTTTGAGTGATACCATAGTTCTGGACAGTGAGGGATCTCCTTGAACAACTCATTTTTGGCCCTCTATTTCAAATTTCAATGTCAACGTCTTTAAATTAGCTTGAATATCTCCCAAGGTTTCCAGCCACTCGAGCCCCAACACTATACCGGCACTTCCCGAATCAAAAAGAAAATAATCTTGAGTTATGTTTAGTTTATCAATCCATAATTCCACGTCTTTGCATCTTTCCTTACTCTTTACCTATTGTCTGTTTCCTACTTCCACCACAAATGACTTAGTTTCTATAATCTTTAACTCTAATGCTTCAGCCACCGTGCGAGAGATAAAATTAGTTGATGCTCCGCTATCAATCAATACAATAACCTTCTTCCCCAATATTGTTCCCCATACGTTCAAAGACTTCTTTGTGGTAAATCCTGCAATAGAGTACAAAGACAATTCCATTAACTTTTGATGCCCTGGCTCTTCTTGAATACTTAACTAATCCATCCCTACATTTATTATGTCCTCTGAATGCTCATCTATATCTCCATCTTCGTTATTCTCTGCTGGAACAATAAGCAAATTTAACTATTTTGAATTGCACCGATGATTGGGGCCATATATTTCATCGCAACAAAAACAAAGTCCTCTTATCAATTTATCTTGATACTCTGCATCATATAGCCTTTGTATGATCCTTCATGCTTTACAGAATTTTCAGGTCTTGGCTGCATGGTTTCTCCTCGCTTATGCTTTTAAAAATCTCATGGTACTGTGGTACGGGTAGAATGATAAGATGTTGTGGATACACGCACATGTGGACTTGTAATACTTCCTGTTCAGCTATTGTCGATTCCTTGAAAATGCGTTGAACCCCTAGGAAGTGTCATAGACATATGTCTAGGCAAGTGGGGTTAGCTAAGAGCCTAATTCTTTTCTTCAATATGCTGGCTTTGGTCCATAATTTGGGTTAGAGTTCCTAACTTGCTAAGATGCAATTCTGCCATGATCTCTCCTTTCAATTCATTTATATAAATCCCCATCAAAACCGCATCATCTGCATCTTTCAAGGATACTGAATGTAGTTCAAAATCTTCTCTATATTGAGCCACACTTCCAGTTTGTTACAGTCCTATCAACACCTCATATAAGTTTCCTAACTGTAATGGAGTGAATCATTGGAGTACGTCTTTTCGAAACACATCCCATATGATAATTAGTGTTCTTATTTCCCACCATTGGAACCAATTTAGTGCCCTACCTTCAAAGAAAACTGCAGCAGCCTCCAATTTTTCCTTGTCATCAATGTCGTTGAAGTGAAAATAATGCTCTGCTCTGTTAAGCCACCAATATGGGTTGTCATCAAAGAATACAGGCAGTTTCAGTCTTCTCAGACGTGTTTCTTCACGAAATGGTGGCTGAACTTCCCGGAATTCATCGCTTCTATGATTGTTGCTATTTTCTGCCATCATATTTGTGTCTTTAATTGGATCTGCCTGAACCTTTGATTTTTCTTTCATATGTTGAAGAATTTCAGCGTCATGTTCATCTTTTTTCTGCATCCATAGTCGTAGCTGCTCCATGTCATCATGTACTGAACTAATCTCGTCTACTACTTCGCCCATTGTCTTCTCTAATCCTTCAATCCTCTCATCCATTCTGGTTGAAACCATAAAGGCTCTGATACCAAAATTGTTAGGAACCTGAAATCTCCTTAACAAGAATCTGTACACTTCCAGAAATAATGTAAAAGTAGAAACAACAACTTCAACTATTATTAATTGTTACCAACAAGTAGAATGAGTTTTATAGGCGACAACTAGAGAATACTTCAACAACCAAGGTATTTCGAGGAACCTTAACCTCCTAATTTGCCAAAAGCATCCTACAGAATGTTCTTCCCCCTTTTATTCTTTTCTTCCTGCTACAATATATCACAAAATACCTCCTAAACTGGTAGGTAACTGCTAGAAACTACTAGAAATACATCTATAGAATAATTAATAAATAAAATAGATACATTTATACTTTATTCTCACCCTTTTTCCTGCGCTTATAGACCTTAGTAACAACAAGTCTAACAGTAGTTAATAGCCAATACTTGACATCAATGACTAGAGGTGATACTAAAATAAGCGGAGTTAGTGTTGACGATGAAACTTTCATCCTCACAAAGAACTTGGGTCTCTAATCTAAGTGGCCCACTGTAAAAGAAAAAAAGAAAAAAATGTTAGGTTCCAAAAGAAAGAAGGATGTTGGTAGTTTATGAGGGGCCTGGTGCTTTGACTGAGTTATCAAAGCAGAAAATTCTTGCAAAGGAGTTCACTCATGAAGAAAAGCAAAAAAAATTGAAAAAGCAAAAGGTGCTCTATGGCGGGGTGCTTGATCCTAAAATTACTAAATTGCATGGTATGCATGATTTGGTAGAGATTGAAGCCATTTGTTTGAATTATCATGATTTGAAGCAAGCTTCCTCTAAGTCCAATATAATAGGAACCAGGTGCACTGATGGTTCTTCATTAAGATAATGAACTTCTCAAATCTGAAGTTTCTCAATCTCAATCAAAGTTGGGGACCTGATCCGAAAACTTCTCCAAGCTCATTAAGTCACCAATGCCCTTAAGAACTTGATGCTCAAGATTATGTTTGGCTACTCTTGAATAAACTCTATCTTGTCTTCCTTACTAATGTTTGTTCCTATCCACTATCTTTTCCTAAGCTTTATTTCAGACCCTATGTGGCAAGTTGACAGTTCTCTCATTTTATATATGCTTTAATTGGGTTACTCCACTGGAGAGAAAGGAAGAAGCTTTCTGAAGAAGAGGTAAAATGGAAAATAGCAATTGCATGACAATGTGCAATGTGCAGACGATACTTATAGACCGGTATAAAGCTATAAAATATCCTCCAACTGACTTCAAATTTCCTAATTGGACAACTCACACACAGCTCATCATTTGCTCCACTGACTGATTTAATAACTAACTCAATGCTATAGTATAACTAATCCAATGAAACGGTAAAACAGTAAAAAAAAAAAATCATTGAATGCTACAATATAACTAAACTAATGAAACAGTAAAAACAAATTCATTGATTTACATTTTTAGCAAAGATGTATCAATATCAATATGCAGTTGAGCTAGTCAAATAAAGTCAACCAATTGGAGTTTAGAAAAGTTAAAAGAATAAGGAAGATTCACATTTCTTTACTGGAGTTAGTGTTAAAAATTGTTCTGTTGGCGATCATTTTGTGTAGTCTAGAGGTATAAGAGCCAGATTGAATTGTTTTATTTTTAAGGTTTTTAAAGCTAAAATTACTTTGAAATTTTCTATAGTGTTTAGATAAAATAAAAAATACTTAAAACACTTATTTTTAAATTAAAAAGAACAAAAATAAGTCAAATTATAAATTAAAATTTTTAATTTACAACTTATGCTTATAAGTCATAAATTATAAATTTGCTTGGATCTATAGGGAGTTAATATCTCAAAAGGTAATTAAACTATTGAAAATTAGCTTATAAAGTCACTGCACTTTTCTTTCTATTAAAAATATCACTCAACTTATGATTTTTATTTTTATAAAATCACTCAACCACATTTATCATTTAAAGAAAAATGACATGACAAAATAAATTTTTTAATGCAAAATTTAAAAAAAAAATCTATTCCTTTTAATTTCTATACCCGATCTATTCCTTAAATTAATATCTCAATATGCATATTTGTTATATACTCAAATATTTTTATAATTACATTGCCAAAAGGAGAACCTTGAAAGTAATCATAAACTTATCTCCGATTAATTTATCGGGCATGAGATTGAATCATGAAACTACCTATATCACATCCTTCTTGTATGGACCCTTTTATGAACTAAAGAAAATAATCAATCGATAACACGAAGTTCATCCCAAGATTTATTCTATTTGTTTCATTAGTTGACAGTGTAATCTCATATAATAAATATGAACTACATCGTAAAATATCACAATTTAGGTCGTACCGATTACAGAAGATTGCTCTGATATTTAGTGGAGATTGGGGCGAGATGGATGAAGTGGAAGCTCGCGTCGGGGGTGTTGTGTGATAAGAAGGTGCCGCCCAAGCTTAAAGGCAAATTCTACAGGGTGGTAGTCCGTCCGGCCATGTTGTATGAAGCGGAGTGTTGGCCAGTTAAGAACTCCCACATTCAAAAAATGAAGGTGGCAGAAATGCGGATGTTGCGTTGGATGTGTGGGCTGACTAGAGGGGATAGAGTTCGGAATGAGACTATCAGGGAGAAGGTTGGTGTGACTCAGTGGAGTATAAGATGCGGGAAGTCCGATTGAGATGGTTCAGACACGTGATGAGGAGGGGCATGGATGCCCCGGTTCGTAGGTGTGAGAGGCTAGCTTTGGATGGTTTTAGGCGGGGTAGGGGTAGGACGAAGAAGTACTGGGGTGAGGTGATTAGGCGGGACATGGAGCAGTTACAGCTCACCGAGGACATGACCCTAGATAGGAAGGTCTGGAGGACGCGAATTAGGGCAGAAGGCTAGGGCCAGTTTGGGTCGCTAGTGTAGGGAATTACTTGGTGGAGGTATTATTCTTGTTATGATACCTTGTTACATGTTTTATTACGAATCTATTTACTTTTCTCTGTTATTACTTACGGGTGTCGTATTTATGTTATGACATCTTGTTCTATGTTTTACTATGTATTTGTGTAGTATCTCGTGTCTCGAGCCGGGGGTCTATCGGAAACAGCCTTTCTACTTCTTTAGAGGTAGAGGTATGGACTGCGTACATCTTACCCCCCAGACCCCATTATGTGGGAATACACTGGGTTTGTTGTTGTTGTTGTAATCTATATCTATATCTATAATCTATAATGTATTAATATATTTATATTATATTAATTAATATATTAAAAGTGTGAAGGGCGTTACAAATGTTGTTTGAATTTTTGTCCTTTATTAAAAGATTTTGCAATAGATAAAATTATCTTTTCACTTATTTTCTTTATTATTAATTAATTATTAAAAAGTAAAAGAATCCTAAAATATATAGCAAGAGCGAAATATGTGGTAACTTGGTGTTGATAGATATTTGTTTTTCCTTTATGTACGTGAAAAAAAAGATGAGAGATTAGAAAAAAATATATGGTAAACAAAACAAAAATATTGTGCCATATTTTAATTATCAAACCTTCAATATTCTTATTATTTGTAGCCGTCAGTTTAGACATTCCGTCATTATTTTGGTAATTTACTATTTTAAAAAAAATAATAATGTTGAATTATGTAGGCTAAAAGTCAGCATACGGGAAACAAATCTTTTTACACTGACAAAAGAATATATACACTCCAATCCTATCCTATTAGAAATCAAGTTTTATTATGAGATCGAATTGACATTTAATTATTAGTTAATATTTCAGAATTGAAATTAATTAATAAATTATAATATTTAACAGTTTTAAATCAATTAAAATTTTAATTTATATATAAAAACTTAATACTTTTCCTATATATATATATATATATATATATATATATATATATATATATATATATATGCATCACAGAATCTCAAGTATTCATCGCCATTGGCAATTTTGCGCAACTTCGTCTCAGCTTGACATAATGGATTTTTCATATTTCATCAACTAATATTGATTTTTCAGATTTTTCTTCGTAAGTTGATTAATTTATATCGAAGCTCCTCTTTATAATTAAACCCCAATTTGCCTTTTTCATCAATTGCACTAAGCACCATCAAAGAATGTGGTGCAGTTGATGAGGTTGCTCCTCCCTTAATCAGATATCTCGAGTTTGAACTTTGGGTATGATAGAAATTAATCTGGACACCAAATGAAAAAACAAAAAATAAATCAATTGCACTAAGCAATCTTGGGTATCTCTTTGAAATTCATCTAATGTATGTAGTTTAGTACTCCAAAGAAAATTAAGTATTTTAAGGTTCGAAAGGGTGTTTATTATTAAGTGATAAAAGATGAAAATTTATTTTCGAAAATGATTCATTTTATTCAAAACTCAGAGTCGCCACTTAGCATAGTCCGGTGTGCCAAGTCACCTTTGGAAAACCCTTTTCAAAATGATTTTGACTCTGTAAAACTAATCCGCGAACAGAGATTTCGACTAAGGAATTCTGTTGATCGAGGGAAAGGTTTTAGGCACCCCTCGATCCCGTGGTTTGACCACAGTCGCTTGGTGGAGTGTATCGGCTATTTTGGCATTACGAATGTATAAACCACACAAAAAACATAAAACAATCAATCAAACACACAAACCAAAACAAATCCAAAATATAGTGTCCGGTCCAATTATAAAGTCCAAAAAATAAAAAAATGTGAAAATATAAATCCTATTCTAAGCTAATGCTAGACTAAGCTCCAACCCATTGCTTTCTCCACCCGACGTTTCAGGCCTTGATCGTGAACCTTCTTTGCTTACATGATCCATCGGGGCATTCCCAGATGAATAAATACAATGTGTCTCGGGGCATTCCCCGACTAAATGAATACATTTGAATTAAATACGATAACTAGACATTCAACGAAACACCCAAGTTCTAAATTTGCTTACCCAACCTACGTTTGCCTATCAATTGTCAGCCTAAACATGAAACTATCACAATTAACAATATCGATGAATCAAAACAACAATATTCACTTTATCAACTTTTAATCTCAATCTCACCCCAAATTCATTTACAACCACACGATTAACTGATTTCAATAGAGAACCAATCGATCAAGTCACGACAATTATAGAAACTCAAACACATAATCTAAATCATATCATCAAACTCATACAATTCACGTAATTAACATCAACACACCACATTAAAATAAAAACAAAAGAAGAACAGAGTTGAAGAAATGGACCTCAAATGATGATTTGCAATTATAATAATATCAGCATCAACAATAGACGAAAGGAGCGACTTCGAACACGGAACCTCGAACGAAAACCAAATTCGTGTATAGAAATCCAACCTCAAGAGATTCGGATTCTGATTGAAAATAACGAATGAATGAAACCGAAACCCAAACTCTCGGACGATAAAAACCTCAACAACGTCTCAACCAACTCGAAATTGAACACCCACAACCCGAACGGATCTGAATTTCAAACCAGTAAGAAACAGTAGAATATCCAGAACAAGAATTTCAATGGAAACCTAAAACCGAACGTGAAACTCTAGAAATCCGAACCAAACAAGAAATCGTTGAGAATAGGGAATCAACAAAACCCGAATCAAAATTGATTTGCCCCTTTTTAGGAGTAGCCGAATTCGATTGTGGTTTTCACCAGAATTAATAGAGGAAGTGGTTGTTTTCCAATGGGTCATTTTCAGAGAGAGACGGTGGATTCCGATGAAACGTTCGCCAAAAAAATTGAACCAGTCAGCAGAGGTATCTCCGTTCTGCGTTTTCACGCTTCTCACTCGATTTTAGCTCACTCCCTTTCTTTGTTGCATCTTTCTATTCACTCCTCACTATTTTTTATCTCCGATCACCCTCGATCTCTGTCCCTCACGTCATTCTGCTGCCAGCTATCTCTCTATTTCTCTTCTCTACCTCACGATCTCCCTCTCAATCTCTTTACTGTGTGTATTTTCGATGGTTGTGCGTGAATGCGTGTATTCTAAGAGAAGAGAAAGAAGGGATGAATATGGTCAATCCCCCTTCTTTGATAGGTATATGTGTGTATATATCCCTGAAGAAGAAAAGAAGAGCCCCTCTTTTTGTTTTTAATTCAAGACCCCAAAAAAAATGAAATCCCCCTTTCTTTCTGGATGTAATTGTGTATGTATACGTGAGGTTGAGTGAATTTATTTTGCTGTGGGGCCCATGTATGTGAGGTGTCCTGAGGGAAATTTTCTAGAAAATTCCTTCTTGTTATATCTCTTTGTGGACAAGAAAAGGAGAGGGGGAGGTATTATTTTTTTAATTGGAGGGGTAAGGGTTAGGTGTCTTATTTTAATTGAAAGGGTTTTTAGGATGTTAGAAAGAATAAAAGTTTGTTAGGAATTTTGTTGAGAGTTGTTTTTTTTTTTGTATTTTTTGTGAGATGTAATTACATGGGTGAGGTATACGATAGGATAAGATAAAAAAAGGTAAAAATTCAATTTTGGGAGGATAAAATTAGATGTCTACATATATATTTACTGATAAATGACCTAAAGGAATGATGAAGTTCCTTCGCATGTTAATTTGTAATTTCGTAACTCTGTTGTTCTATTTATTTATCTCATGAATGTTCCTATATATTACAATTTTTTAATCGAATGTGTAGTTTTCAAGTTTTGAACCAAGCATCCATTGAGTACAGACTCTCTACCTTATAAAAATAGTGATAAGGTGTGTATTCTATCTTCTACAGACTCCACATATGAGATTATATTGAGTATGACATGGTCACTCTATTTATAATTTTGAAATGTTCGGAATTAGTTTTGTACATTTGTTGCCTCCCTATTCAAATAATTATCATCTTCCCACTGAAATTATAGTTCGCAACTTTCGTGCTATTTTTATCTTCAAATTCTGTGCTTTGATATGAACATCTAAAATAAATTTGCGTAATTTTTTAACAATGTCTCAACCTTAGATTGGATTGCAGAGTATTGCTAATGTTTTACTTTAAATTGATATTATGTATAGGTTTAACAAATGCTTCCTGCGCGGCTTAAATTTCGTCTCTATGCTTTTCTTTGGTAAGCATCAATATTTCGCTCATTAAATTTTTGTGTTGCTTTGGAATTATGTACTTGGTATATGTATACTTCTATGATAATATATATAGTCTTTTATTCTTTATATCTCCTCCTTTGATATGATATATAAGGTATTTATAATTTTTAAAGGGATTCAATTAACATCAATATGTTTGAAATAATTTATCGCAAAAATATTGAAGATATTGATAAAGTTGTTGAGGAATTGTAAAAGCTCATTAATAATCACAATGTGATGGATATTTTTCAAGTTGAGTTTTATTGGTCGAGCCACTAAAGTTCCTCACATTATATCCTCTCTACAGCAGTACCCCCATACTTAGTTTTGATAGGTGTTGTCTTGATGCTTCTTATACACTTTTAGTACCTCACATTTCAAAAGTCCATATATATATATATATATGGACTTCGTGTCATTTTATTTTATTGCTCTCATAGAGAAATCAGCAATTAGAGGAAAAACATCTTATATGTTTGTCAATTTTAATAATAGCATGATGAAATTTTTTGAAATATATTGAAATACAAAGTTGATAAGTTCCCAACCTTTTAATTTTGGCGTCCCTTTGGTGAGGAGTTGAAAGATCAAAGTATATTAATAAATATTATTGGCAAGTCAAAAGAAATTAACTCCGTGAAAAGATAATATTTAGCAGGTAGGTTGATATTGATTAGTAATTGTTGGATGAAATTTCAGTATTATATGTCTCGCATATCCGTCTTTATCGTTGTTAAAAAATAAAATGCAAGTAGAGAAGTGACTTCATATAGTAATATAGCTTTATGAGAAAAGGAGAATTATTGGACATCAAATTATGTACTTATGCCTAATAAGACAGATTTATGAACGTAAATATGCAACATTTGTGGCAAATTCTAGAAGCTTATAAAATTTAAAATGGAGAATTGAAAGCATATCAAAATTTAGTTAGATCACTCGCTTACGGATACTCCTATTCTCTTCTGTTGAATTTTTAGATTTTTATAATCATGAATTTTGGTATTTGAATCTTTAGATCTTTCTTTATATTCATGTTTGTTTGTCATATTAGGTAAACTTTCTAGCCTATAAATTCTATTTTTGTATTCTTTATAAATAATTATACATTAAGAAATTGCACTTAAAAAATACACCAATAATGTTTTGCATTTAGTTTTTTAATTTGAAGTGATGATGCAATCCACTAACAACTTTCTCCAACTTTAGATGAATACAAGATGTACAATATACATATCTAATATTTCATAGTCATTGTAGCCACCTCGGGAGCTACAAGTGCTTCGTGTTGAAGGGTTCGATGCAAAAGTTAGGTAACCTTAAAGATTTTGGGGGTGGATCATTAATATCTACTACATATGAATTTGCAATGGGGAGGTGAGCATGACATTCAAGTTTTTATTTTTTTATTGTTCTTATAAGTTATAAGTTATGGTAGAGTGTCTCAAATCTAGTGAGATTAAGAAACCTTATTTCTCTTTCATATCAAAGAATGTTAAAAATAAATTTTGATGCAAGACTGTAGCATGTATTGTTCTTAATGGTACAGTTCACATGTCTTAATATATAAGACAATTATTTTAAACGTTGCGAGGTGACATTATCTTTTTAGCTTCATGTTTTTCGAATATCATATCTTACCATGGAGCTTACTATTATAATTGTTTCCTGCTAATATGACCTGAAAAAGAAAGAGAAATTTTGGAGGTTTGTTCACTCCTCTACACTGTTTTTTGACAAAAGATAGTAGTGGAGTACATTATATGTTTATTTTACCTCTTTGTAATTTAGATTTAATTTTTTGACAGCGTATTTAGTATCTATTTATATTTTTACAGAGTTTTTTCATGTTAAGATGATAATTATTTGAAAAGTGATACAGTGATCCACCGAGCACCAACTTTGATTGAGATATAAATAGTCACAGAGGAAAGCAAACAAGTTCATCCTTATATATAAACTCTTAGAGATTTTACCTAAACTAAGTTTCATTATGAAATACCTCGACAAGTTTATTTTTCTCATACAGTTAGTAGAAACTAATTTGAATTCGTAGATTTATTATTTACGATCGATATAGACGTACAACGCACGTACACTAAATTAGTATTTCTAAAGTGACACAACCCTTCAGAAGAGATGTGTCTTTTTTTCTTTGTCGTTATTATTATTATAATGAATATATAATACTTATATATTAATTTAGTTGGATATTAATCTGGGTTTGACCTATATGAGTGATTCAATTTCAGCACGAGAAATTGTTATAACCATATAAATGCTTAAGGCTATGTAGAGACGGATCCAGGATTTAAAGTTTTTGGGTTTTTTATGTTAGATAAAAATAAAATAAAATAGTAACGAAGGAGATTTGAACCCACAATCATGAGATCAATAAAACTTTTATAAGTCTCTCTACTCTACTAAACCAATGATACACTTTGTATATGGGTTCTCAACTTATAATTCTTATATATCTATTAGATTTTTCTATATAAATACTAGATCCGCACTGAGTTTTCGGAACCCCCACCCCAACTCCTAGATCCGCTCATGCGTACCGTTAATTATTATGATCAAATCCTTTCTGAAATATGATCAAATTCTTTCTGAAATTTCGCACATAATGAAATCACTAATATACCAAACGATCCTTTTACAGTCTCTCATAAATTTATCTCAACTATTACCCCCCCACCTTTTTGTTCTTCTCTCAACAGTCCTTTGAGATTATGCTTCGAGCTTCTTTCACTTATACTCAAAAATTCCGATTTCAATTTCTTTTCCACTTATTCTCCTTTTTCTTGACTTTTATATCCTTTTTAATTTGTCATCATCTCAATTCTCTAATTGTCTACAACTTACCAGTTTAATTTAGTGTCGTCAAAATTCCGAATTTTTTTTTTCTTCTCTTTGTTCAGTATACCATTTTTGTATCAATAAGTGACTTGAATTTCCAAGATTTTGTTTACCCATCAACCAAATTCATTATCTTTTTCAATAAAAATCTCTCTTTTAGTGATCTGGATCAGGTGTAGAAATTAAATAAATATATTTTTCTAAAGTGAAGTCCATATTTACATGGCATAAAAAAATAAACTATTGTCATGTCATTTTTCTATTAAATGAAATGTGGTTGAGTGATTTTAAAAAGTAAAATTTAAATTGAGTGATATTTTTAATAAAAAGGAATGTTTAATGATGTTGTAAGATAATTTTGACTACTTTAATGATATTTTGTGATATTGATTCGATCTCTGAGTCACGAACTAGTGACTTCTTATGAAATTGAAATTAATTTGAACATGGTTTTGATTAAAATATTTTTTTTTAAAAAAAAAAGTTTAACTATGGACCCAGTGGTCAACTTGTTTCATGTTTCTCTCAACTTTGTCTAATCAAATTCCACCTTTATTGAAAAGTAATTTTATCCATAGAGCAACTTTAATTTGTGTTGGCTCAATCGCCTTTTTTTTTCTCTCCAATCGTATGTCCCTCATGAATCCTCCATTTTTCCACTATGAAATAATGAAAACAACATATTAGCTAGTCTTCCATCACTTGAACTATGAAAAAGATGTACCCCATCATTATTAGCAATATTACTTTAATATATATAGTATTCATCTTGGTTTTTCTTTATAAACACATCCCCAACAATCTTTTAACATTTTTCTAGAAGAAACAACTTTCAATCGTTACATTTCACCTTTGCATTTTGTAATATGCTTGCGCTGGTCCAATAAAATAAAGATAAAACTATCTCACTTTCATACTTTTATGGTCATTTGATACCATGGATAAGGAAAGATCATCATGGAATAAATTTTTTATATCTCTTTATCTCTTATTTGGTTATAAAGTGTGGGATAACTTATTTGAGAATTAATAATTAGTATTGAGATAAGTTATCCTTATATGTGGGTGGAATAGTAATATCCACTACTAAAAAAAAGGGGGAAAGTCGACCACTGTGGTCGATTTACCCTAATTTTCAACCATAAAACCCATCAAATTATGTAGTCGGTAAAGTAGTGATAGATTTTTAAAAACCAATCACAAGTGATCGTTTTTTTTTTAAAATATATATACTTTTAAAATTCATTATTATTTTATTAAAATTGAAAAAAATAATTTTATGAAAAAAAAAACGACCACATGTGGTCGTTTTTTTATTAAATTAAAGAATTAATTTTAATATTAAATCGACCGCTTACGGTTTTATATTAAAATTAATTAATTATAGTTAATATAAAATCAACCACTTGTGGTCGGTTTTCTGCAAAGAAAATTCAAAAACCGACCACTAGTGGTCGGTTTTTGGGGAATATTTTTAAAAAAATAAAAATCAATAACCAAATATAGCATGCAACAACAACAATGCAATATAACAGTAATCAAATGTAAATATAGCAACAACAACAACAAAAAAATCAA
This sequence comes from Capsicum baccatum var. pendulum, assembly GCA_030864225.1. NCBI lineage: Eukaryota > Viridiplantae > Streptophyta > Magnoliopsida > Solanales > Solanaceae > Capsicum > Capsicum baccatum. The sequence goes on along the minus strand of CM061556.1, from coordinate 234,650,196 downwards.
ATGTAACTACTTTCAAAAGTGTACAACACATAGAAAATGTCCAACAAAATTGAGTAGCAAAAAACTACAACAATAGTTTCAAACAACAAAATATCTAAATTCAAAGTACAACACATACAAAAAAAAAAAAACTAAAAGTCATCATCATCGAATTCGTCCTCATCTTCTATATCCTCATCCGTGCTGAAATTATTCAGGGGGCCTAGACCTTTTGCAGCCCGAACTGCATCACCAGGACACGGAGGAATAACCCCCACAGTGTGAATGAAAGAGCTGAACTACTGCTACAACATCTTGATTTGTGATGTTGTTGCCTCCTCCGTCTTTTTCTACCTCTCTCTCAGTTCAGCAAACCTCTCTCTGTGCAGCAAGCTCTTCAGTGAGTTTAGAAATCATATTTTCTAGTCTTTCAATGGTTTCTCTATCAACTGAATAGGTAGAGTATGCAGCGCCGGGCGAACACCTAATATTATCGCCAAAAAAGCTTTTGTGGTATCCGTAGAAATGACCTCTATTTGCAGGACCCACAACTTTTGCCCATAACTCCTCCTCTATATGTTGGGGTATTGAGTCACCCTGACTTTCAGGAGGCTGACTATTACGATATTCGCCAACAAGACGCGTATATTCGTCCTATATTCAAAGTAAAGTTAATACTAAAAGTCAAAAAATATTAAAGTAGTTATAATTAATTAATATCAACTTTGAGAAAAAGATTCATAAATTCAAAATTTATTTCTTACGTGGACAGCTTTTGTACGAGCTTCAACCCAGACATCTTCATCAGTCGGAGTATTTTTCTTTTTCATATAAGTCTCCTCGAATAGCTCATCAGCTGGTATTTCCCTACCCTTTTCTTTTTCCTGCATATGAAAAAATTACCAATGTTCAAATAATAAAAAAATTTAAATAGAAACAAACAATTTAAACTGTAAAAGGTACATATCATTTTTTATTCAGCACAGCAAGACTACTTCTGGCACCCGCAGTATGTACGGAACCACCCTTGGATGATGCCCGGACTTTCCTTCCTTTTCCCTCAACAATTGATAATCTTCGCTACTCCAATAGCGAAGATATTGTTGCCATGCGGCTTCAGGAATCCACTTAGATTTTACCAGGTTCGAGCATAATCCAAGAAACCGTTAAATCTGGGTCTACATCTTATGAAAAAGTTCCTCTTTATAAGAAATATATTTGCATCATCCCACCAATAAAATTTCTACAACAAAAATATAATATTCAATCTTTTGTTCTAGCAAAGTGTTAATAAGTAGTCGATAAGTTAAATTCTTACCTTAAATTCTTCAAACATTCTTTCCCTGTCAATTTCTGGAACCTTTTGCCAGCTGGTCCAGTAACCGTTGAAGTGCTGAGAAATGCATATTCGCGCCTTTTGTCCAACTCCAGCATCTGGCCTAAACCTACAACACAAGATCAAATAGTAATTTAATAGAGCATAATAACATATAATGAAAAAATGAATATCGTTATTATATTTAGAAATCTTACCCTCTCGCAAATGGAGCAAGATAAATTCTCCCAAAATTATCTTTGTCTCCTGGATGTCTAGTAAGTGATGGTGGATGCACTGGTGTGGGCGAATCAGAAGCACCAGATGGAGTGCCTCCAAGCTGAAGATCTGACAACCCAATAGATCCAGAAAAATCACTGTGCAAAGTTGCGTGACTGTTGTTGGAGGATATCGATGATGGTAAATGTCTGGATGGGCCAGCGGCCGTCCTGTAGTACTGTACTGGCGGTGGCATAGTCATAGGAGCAAAATGAGTCGGTGTAGACCCATGAAGTGGCCCTACATGCGTAGGAGTAGGTATCGAATCCTCGGATGACCTAGAATATGAGGGTCGTGTTGTCGCGTCAGCAAACCGACCCTCATATATATGAATACCTGTCGGTCGTCTATAAGTTTGAGGTTGTCTTTTCTTTTTTGGTTTCGTAGTATTAACTTTTCCCTTACCCTTGTCACCTCTGCTTGACATCTAATTATGTTAAGTTAACAAGTAGTTAGTTCCTACAAAATGAATATATAAGAAAACATTCCAAGTAACTAATTTCAAGTTACTAATTCACATTTCAAATCGCTCCAACAACACGAAATATAGACAAGTATATTTTTATTACTATATAAATCATGAAAAAGTGAAAACAACAATCTTAAACAGTATATTACATATTAATCTAAACAAGAAACATAAAGGTAAATATATAGTACAAAGTATAAAGACATCAATACATAATAAATACAACCTACACAACTAATCCTCCTCTTCTGAAGACTTCCCACTAATTCACCCTCTTCGGAGGTTTCCTCATCTCCTACCCACTGAGTCTCTTCTTCCTCAATATTAACTTCTTCAAATATAATTTCTGGGTGATTCAAACCGTCTACTAATTCAACGTCCACTGGCTGGTGATCAATATACATTTTATTTTGATACGCAGTCTCCAGCACATTCTCAACTTCCACCCGGCCTATAGGCTTTGTTTTGATTACATCCCACCAATCAGACTAGTCATTGCGCAACGGATAAGGAGCATAATACATTTATTTCGCATTTTGTGCTAGAACAAATGGATTATAAATAGGATACGACCTATTGTGCTTCACTTCAATGATGTTATGCTCCTTATGTACTCTTGTGCCTCTTGTGATTGGATCACTTTTTGAGCCGACGAGGTATGGCTTTTTAGCCTTACAACCAGATTGATTGAAAATTGATATTGGTTGCAAATGAGGCTCATTTGGATCGTCCTGATGATGATTCGGTCGGTTTCTTGAACTAGAAACTTCATCACGAAAGTAGTATGAACAAAATTAATAAGTTTCTCTGGCAAAATATGCCTCAACTATAGAGTCTTCCACCTTATGTTTGTTTTGGGACCCCTTTCTAATTTTTCAACTGCCCTGTACAATCTTAAGGCTAGATGTTTACAATATTTAAAAAGGATATGTATCAATTTAAATATATTGCAAATGCTTACCGTTCGAATGGATATATTCACCTAGTTTGAACTGGACCGCCTAACCGAGCTTCGTGCACAAGGTGAATGGGAAGATGTTCCATCACATCGAAAAACATTGGCGGAAAAATCTTCTCCAGTTTGTTGGTGATAACAACAATATTACTTTCCATTCGCGTCAGATTTTCTTCTTTTAATGTGGTGGCACATAAGTCTTTGAAGAACAAACTGATCTCAGCTATTGGTTTTCATATGTTTTCAGGTAAACCAATAAAAGCAATTGAAAGTAATTGTTCCATAAAAACATGACAATCATGGCTTTTCATTCCATACAAAATTCTTTGAGTCATATCAACCATCTTTCCCAATTTTGAGGCATATCCATCAGGCATCTTCAAACTTTGGACCCACTCACATATTTGACGTTTTTCGTCCAACTTGAATGTAAAACTAGCCTTGGACTTAAGAACATTGCCATTGAGCCCCTCCTGTAAGTGTAATTCGTTGCGTTTGTAATATTCTGGTAAGTCAAGTCTGGCCTTAGGATTATCCGTTGTTTTATTGGTGACATCCATAACTGTGTTGAACAAGTTGTCAAAATAGTTCTTCTCAGTATGCATGACATCAACATTATGTGTAAGTAAATTATTTGGCCAATATTATAACTCCAAAAATATACTTTGTTTAGTACAGTTATGTGAAACATCATATCCATCAAGCCTGTACAATCGTTCCTCGCTGGCTTTAGGCAAATCCTGAACTATCTCCCAGAAGCCATGACCAGACAGCCTTGGAGGTGGACCATTATATTCCCTTCTATTCCTTCTGAATACATTCTTGAGTCTCCTAAATTCATGATCAGGTGACAAGAAACAACGATGACAATCAAACCATGAATTTTTCCTGCCATGTCTCAATGTGAAAGATTTTATTTTTTCCATGCAATATGGACAAGCCAGCTTTCCAACTGTCATCCACCTAGACAACATTCTATAAGCAGAAAAATCATTAACACTCTACATTAGATATGCACACAGATTGAAATTCTGTTTAAATGAGATGTCCCGAGTTTTAACCCCCTCATGCCATAAAATTTGAAGTTCATCAATCAAAGATTACAAGTAGACATCTATTCTACTTTATGGATTATGCGGGCCAGGAACAACACAATTCAAAAATATATAGGGACTAGTCATCAGCATTTCAGGAGAAAGATTATAAGGGGTGATAAATACAGGCCAACATAAATATAGCGCAACATCAACTGAAAAAGAAGAGAAGACATCCACACATAATCCCAAATGAATATTTCTTGGCTCAGCTGCAAAATCTGAATAAGTTGCATCAAAATGCTTCCAAGCTTCTCCATCAGATGGATGACACATAACACCAGTGGGCCTTCTATTTTCACTGTGTCATCTCATATGAGGAGCTGGGCTGTTTGAAGTATACAACCTCTGCAACCTTGGTATTATCGGTAAATATTGCATCGCCTTAATAGCAATTTAATTTCCAATATAACCACATTTATATCGAGGGTACTAACAAAACTTACAGGACTCTAGGTTAGCATCTTCCTTAAAGTATAACATACAGCCATTTTCACAACAATCAATTCTAACCAAGGAGAGACCTAACTTTGACACTAATTTTTTTGCCTTATAGAAAGATCAGGAACCTCCAAGCCAGGGTCAACTAACTCTTTAGTTAGGTCTATTATTGAATCCATTCCTCCTTCATCAATATTTCAGTCAGACTTAATACTTAATAATCTAACAACAACAGACAAACGAGAGTGCTAACACCCGTCAAACAAAGGATGACTAGCAGCATGCAATTGTTCATAGAATTTGCCCGATTCGCTATTAGGAACATCTTCGACGACAACAACAACAACAACAAACCCAGTATATTCCCACAAAGTGAGAATTGAGGAGGGTAGAGTGTAAGTAGTCCATGTCACTACCTCTAAAGAGGTAGAGAGGTTATTTTTGATAGACCCCCGGCTCAAGATTAAAGACAGTATACAAAAGCATCAAAAGCATAGAACGTGATAAAATAACATAAGTACGACATCCACAGAAGATTGTACATTGCCAAACAAAGAACATCAAATTCCACCTAATTACTAGCTACGACTCATCCACACCCTTAGCCCTCTATCCTAATGTTTTTCCTCTATACCTTCTTATCTAGGGTCATGTCCTTAGTCAGCTATAACTGCTCTATGTCACGCTTAATCATTTCTCTCCAGCATTTCTTCGGTCTACCCCTACCCTGCTTAAAACCTTCCAAGGCTAACCTTTCACACCTACAAACTGGGGCATCTGTGCCCCTCCTCATTACATAACCAAACCATCTCAACCTCACTTTCCATATTTTTTCCTCCACAGATACCACTCCCACTTTCTCCCAAATAATATCATTCCTAACCCTGTTAGCCCTTTTGAAACCACACATACAACGCAACATCCTTATTTCTGCCACTTTTAACTTCTGGATATGAGAATTCTTAACCAGCCAACACTCCGCTCTATACAACATAGAAGGTCGGATTGCAATTCTATAGAATTTGCCTTTTAGCTTGTGAGGCACCTTCTTATCGCATAAAATACCTAAAGTGAGCCTTCATTTCATCTAACCAACCCTAATACGATGAGAGACATCCTCATCTATCTCTCTATTCCCCTGAATCATAGACCCGAGATACTTAAAACTATCCCTCTTGTAAACCTCCTGATAATCCAACTTTACTACCACCTCTTTCTCGTGCCTCGAGTCACTAAACTTGCATTTCAAGTACTCCGTCTTGCTCCTGCTCAACCAGAAACCTTTAGACTCCAGGGTTTGTCCCCAAATCTTTAGCTTATCATTAACCCCTTATCACGACTCATCAATAAAAACTATATCATCCGCGAAAAGCATACACCAAGGCTCCTCGACTTGTATATTCCGCGTCAACACATCCATCACCAATGCGAATAAAAATGGACTAAGATTTGATCCCTGGTGCAACCCTGTTAAGACCGGAAAATATTCAAAATCTCCTCTTACAGTTCTTACCCGAGTCCTCTTGTAACACCCCGTACTTAATTACGTGCATTAGCCATTGTTATATGTGTTGGAGTATATGTATTGATCCTAAGTTAGGTATATATGAGTTTGAGTATTGATTATTTTGAGATGGTTTCAAGTGTATAGTTTGATTATATGTGTATAGGAATCGACCTTATTTATATCGGAATTTGCCCGTCGATGTTTCCATACTAAGTTTATTGAATAAGCTTTCCGACGATATAAATATTTTCAAAAACGGATAAGTTTCGGATATAAGCGAGCACGTTCGAAACTATAAAACGGTGGCCGGGATGTGAACAGTAAATTTGCAGGAAAACTGCCAGTTTTTGGGTCAACTTTGGACGGTCATAACTCCCTCAATATAATGAACTGGGCGATATACCATATATCAAAAGAAATATCTTTGAGTCTTCTTTCTAATGCAATTGGTTTCATCCAAATCCAACATCTGAGAAAGGAGTTATACTCGTTTTACTTCTGCCTCTCAAAACAGATTTTTGTGAACAGTAAATTAGCAGGAAAATACTGAGGCCTGCCAGTTTTTGGGTCAACTTTGAACGATCATAACTCCCTCAATATAATTAACTGGGAGATCTACCATATATCAAAAGAAAGATCTTTGATTCTTCTTTCTAATGCAATTGGTTTTATCCAAATTCAACATCTGCGTAAGGAGTTATACACGTTTTACTTCAGCCTCTCAAAACAGATTTTTAGGGTCAACTTCAAACGATCATAACTCCTTGTACAGGACGAAATGGGTGGTATACTTTATATGAAATGAAATACCTTTGAATTATTTTTCCAATGATACCAATTTCACCCAAATCCGATATCGGAGCAAAGAGTTGTGGTCTATTTACTTCAGCTTGTCAAAACAGTCCACCGGAGGACATATTTGACATTATTTAAATTTTAAGGGCACTTTGGTCATTTTCTATGGTATTATGGACGGGAATATGTGTATATATACATGTATATGATCTCAAAAATCAGATTCATCATCAATTATAGGAAAGAACAAACCCTAGCCTAATTTTCAACTCTAATTATCTTGTGATTCAACCGTGGAAAGTCCAAATTGATTCCGTAGTTGTGTTCATCGTCTCAAGGGCTTCGAGAAGCACCCCTTATTTGTGCCAACAGGACTTCAAAACCCAAAGGGACATTCTATGGTAAGGATGTAAATTATGTTGGTGTTATTTATATGGATATGTATATATATATATATATATATGCATGTGAGCATAAGAAGTATGTTATTTGATTGTTGTTGAAAGATGATTGGAAATGATATTGGATCATTCTTGTGCATGGTTGGATTATGTTGAATTGTGAAGGGATGATGTGGTATTGAAATGATGATTATATATATATACACATAAACCTATTGTTCAAGTTGGTTTTTGGAATGCTTTGCAAATATTGGTTGTATGGAATTATGGAAGAGAATTGTGGTGTTGGGTTGCTAATACTAGATGCCAACTATTTCATTGTAGATAAGTGATTTGTAAAGGTGGGAAGTTGTGTTGAATTGGTATCCGAATCTACAACGAGGTATGTAAAGCATACTCTAACGATGTTCTTTGGCATGAAAACACCAATGTTCCATCAAGTAAGATTCCGAGGTTATCCAAACACATGTATTGTTCTACATTACCAATGAAGTTGTTTCCATTCTATAAAGTGTCAAAATGTTTCATTGATATACCAAAAGGCTCCTATTTCATTGTTATGATATTGATGATTCTGAAACATATTGTTGATGTACCAATGAGTCCTTATTACATCATTATTGTATAGAAGGTCTATTACTTGATTCCTATTGATGTATCATTGTTCCAAAGGTACTATATTGGCATGAACACTAATGTAATAATCTCAAAAGCTTTTGAACTAAGTTATTGGAAAAATCTCTTATGTGTTACTTGATATACGTGTGGGTGGTATCCCAGGGGCATAATCCTAGCATGGGTCGATCCCTATTTATGTGTTTATGGGTGGTATCCCAGGGGCATAAGCCTAGCATGGGTCGATCTCAATTGATATGTACTGGGGGCAGCCTAATGGTCACAGTACGGTACAGTATTGATTATTGTTAGGTGGTTGGAGGTTCGGGAGGAGGAGGTAATGGCGAATCATAATTGTAAAGAATGAAATGAACGAATGTATATCGTTCCACAAATGTGTTTGAATTTGTTGAAGAATAAGAGAGCACTTACTTGCTTGAAGATTGTGGAGAAGATTGTGTGGATTGGAAGAACAAAGGAAGAAAAATTTGAGAGGATTTGGGATGATATGCGGCGCCTTTAGGGTTACTTCTAATGTGTTTGTGATAAAAAAACAAGTCCCCTTTATATAGGAGGAGTATGGGTCGGGTTATGACCCATTTACAATCGGATTCGGGGACAAAATCACCCTATATGCGGCGCATATCCCTCGGCATATCACATGTATATGCGGCGCATTGTCCATGGCATAATGGGACATATGCGCCGCACATAGTATGGCATATCTAGGCATATGCGGCGCATATGGTATGGCATTTGGTCTCAGTATCTCAAATGCCATAGCATAGGCGGCGCATAGTCAAAAGCACACCTAGGAATAGGCGGCGCATAGTGTATTGCACACTAGATTCCGAGTCCTTAGGCGATAGAATAGGTTGTGCATCGTTCGTGGCCTATTTTTACCAAGGCCTAGCCTTTCTCGAAGCCTATTATGACGTGAGAAAGGCTCAATCCATAGCCTTATGCATCACCATTCCTAACTTACCGACTTTACCATACAATGCGACCAAATCGTCAATTGAAATCAATCTCCTCGTTGCATACTTCTTACACCTATATTTGCTCAAACAAATGAAAACGATTAGTACGATGGGTTGCCTCCCACCAAGCGCCTTAGTTTTGGTCGTGGCACGACTCTTATTTTTGGATTTTCATTTATCAAAAAGAAAAAACACTAAAACGACGAAACGATAAAACGATGAAACGATAAAACGATAAAACAATAAAACGAAGGGTTGCCTCCCATCTAGCGCCTTATTTATTGTCGTGGCTCGACGTAGTAATCTCGAGTACTTAGACTTCGTCGAGATAAGTGATGGCCATGTCATTCATCGAGTCAAGAGGACCGATATATGGCTTAACACGTTGGCCATTCACCTTGAAGATAACACCCTCATTATTTTCCAATTCGACTACTCCAGACGAGTAGACGTGGGTGACTTTAAATGGACCAGACCACTTTGATTTTAACTTACCTGGGAAGAGCTTGAATCTGGAGTTAAAGAGTAGTACCATGTCACCTTTTTGGAAGTGTCGTCGAACAATCCGCTGATCGTGATACTTCTTCATCCGCTCCTTGTATAAATCTGATCTTTCATATGCATGGAGACGGAATTCATCTAGCTCGTTCAGCTGCTCCAACCTCAGGTTCTTCACATCATCCCAATTCAGATTCAAGTGCTTCAATGCCCATAATGCCTTGTATTCAAGCTCGATGGGTAGATGACAAGCCTTCCCATAAACGAGCTGATAAGGTGACATGCCAATGGGTGTCTTGAATGCAGTCCTATACGCCCATAGTGCATCATCTAGCTTCCGAGACCAATCCTTCCGATTCGCATTGACTGTCTTGGCAAGGATTTGCTTGATCTCACGATTGGAAACCTCTACTTGTCCACTGGTTTGGGGATGATAAGGCGTAGCTACCTTGTGTTGCTTGACTCCATACTTGGCCAATACAGATTTGAATAGCTTGTTGCAGAAGTGAGATCCTCCATCACTTATGATAGTACGAGGTACCCCAAAGCGAGAGAAGATATTCTTCTTTAAAAACGCTACAACACGCTTTCCTTCGTTATCGGCCAATGCTATAGCTTCAACCCATTTTGACACATAATCCACAGCAACCAAGATGTACTTCATTCCAAACGAATTCACGAATGGTCCCATGAAATCAATACCCCATACATCAAAGAGTTCTACCTCCAAAATTTTGGACATGGGCATTTCATGGTGTTTTGAAATAGCACCTTGACGTTGGCATTGGTCACACCTTCTCACATAGTCGTGTGCATCTCTGAATATTGTAGGCCAATAATAACCACTTTGCAAGACTTTTCTTGCTGTTCGATTCCCTGCATGATGGCCTCCAACTTGCGAAGTGTGGCATGCTTCTAATATAGTGGGCACTTCTTCATGGGATATACATCGTCGAATGATACCATCCGCGCATCTTCGAAACAAATAAGGCTCATCCCAATAATAGTGCTGAACGTCATGCATAAACTTCCTCCTCTGGTGGTAAGATAAATTGGAAGGTAACACATTACTTACCACGAAATTTGCAAAGTCGGCATACCATGGTAAGTTCTCCATTGTTGTCGCTAGTATCTCCTCGTCAGGGAATGCATCGCCAATCTGATTTTTTGATTGCGCCACATACTCATTCTCAAGTCTAGATAGGTGATCAGCCACTTGGTTCTCGCAGCCTCTTCTATCTTTGACTTCGAAATCAAACTCTTGCAGCAGCAACACCCATCGAATCAGCCTTGGTTTTGCATCCTTCTTTGTCATTAGATACCTAAGAGCTGCATGGTCTGTATGAACGATCACTTTAGTACCTAATAGGTAGGCACGGAACTTCTCAAACGCATACACAACCGCTAATAGCTCTTGTTCAGTGACGGTGTAGTTCCTTTGGGCTTCATTGAGGACCTTACTCGCATAGTAGATAGGATGAAATAATTTCTTCTTTCTTTGTCCAAGAACAGCGCCAACGGCTACACCACTAGCATCACACATGATTTCAAACGGGAGCGTCCAATCTGGTGCTACCATGATAGGGGCTTCAATGAGTTTTTCTTTAAGGCATTCGAATGCCTTCAAGCAATCATCATTAAAGTCAAACTTCGCATCTTTCTCCAATAGCTTGCACAATGGACTTGAAATTTTGGAGAAGTCTTTGATGAATCTACGATAAAACCCAGCATGGCCAAGAAAACTACGAACTCCTTTCACCGAAATTGGAGGTGGTAGCTTCTCAATTACCTCTATTTTGGCGCGATCAACCTCTATTCCTCTTTCGGAGATCTTGTGCCCAAGAACAATTCCTTCTTTTACCATGAAGTGGCACTTCTCCCAATTCAGCACAAGGTTGAACTCTACACATCTTTGTAATGCCATGCTTAAATTCACCAAACATGCTTCGAAAGACTCACCAACAACTGAAAAGTCGTCCATAAATACCTCCAAAGTGTCTTCTACCATATCAGAGAAAATAGACATCATGCATCGCTGAAAGGTGGCTGGTGCGTTACATAACCCGAATGGCATACGTTTGAAAGCAAACGTACCATATGGGCATGTAAACGTTGTCTTCTCTTGGTCTTCTGGTGCAATAAAAATCTGATTATAACCTGAATAACCATCAAGAAAGCAAAACCATCCTTTACCCGCTAATCGATCTAGCATTTGGTCCATAAATGGCATGGGAAAGTGATCCTTGAGAGTCCAAGAATTCAGCTTGCGGTAGTCCATGCATACTCTCCATCCAGTGACGGGCCTGAGTGGAATAAGCTCATTCTTTGCATTCGCAACTACCGTCATACCTCCTTTCTTGGGAACACATTGTACTGGGCTTACCCATGTACTATCAGAAATAGGGTACACAACTCCTGCGTCTAGCCACTTGATAATCTCCTTTTTCACCACCTCTTGCATTGGTGGGTTTAGACGTCTTTGGTGTTCGATGGTGGGTGTGCACTTTTCTTGGAGCTGAATTTTATGAGTGCAAATCCCAGGTGGAATACCAAGGATATCCGCAATGGTCCATCCAATAGCTCTAATATACTTGCGTAAAATTGCAATAAGAGCTGCAACTTGTTGCTCACCTAAATCGGCTGCCACTATGACTGGAAGAGTGTTTTCGCTTCCTAAGAATGCATACTTCAAATGGCTTGGCAGCTCCTTTAATTCTAATGTGGGTGGTTCTTCAATAGATGGCTTAGCTGGTGGTGTGGGTCGATTCTTGAGATCAAGATCCAGCTTCTTAGGAGGATAGCGATATGCTCCTAATCCCGATAGAGCACAAATATCATCTTCAGAAATTTCAGCATCATCATCATCTTCTTCCATGAGCAAAACCTCCAAAGGATCATCAAGAATTTGCTCTTCAGCAAGTAACTCATCCTCGTCATCAACGACAACATCATCCACAGAAAATACACTTAGATCTTTGGGTTGCTTCATTGATTTGCAAACATCAAAGCGCACCACTTCATCATTTATTCGGAATGAAAGCTCATTAGCTCTCAAATCTATGAGCACACTTCCCGTAGCCAGGAAAGGGCGTCCCAAGATTATGGGAACCTCTGAATCTGCTTCGCAATCCAAGATGACAAAGTCTGCTGGAAATATGAATGAAGATACCTTCACCAAGATATCGCATAGAATACCAACCGGTCGTTTTACCGACCTATCCGCCATAACAAGCTTCATATTGGTTGGTGTAGGATCTCCCAACCCCAACTTCTTGTAGATTGATAATGGCATCAAGTTGATGCTGGCTCCTAAGTCACATAATGCTTTAGCAAAGTCCAAAGATCCGACGGTGCAAGGAATAGTGAAAGCTCCGGGGTCGGCCTTCTTCTGAACTATGGATCGGGTAGCTATTGCACTACAATGATGCACATCTTCTTTCAGCTCATAGCTTGCTGCCCTCTTCTTAGTCAAAAGATCTTTCATAAACTTCGCATACCCAGGCATTTGTTCAAGTGCCTCTACCAATGGGACATTAATAGTTAGCTGCTTCAACATGGTCATAAATTTGCTAAACTTAGTGTCATCGGCCGCCTTCTTCAATCTTTGTGGAAAAGGTGGTGGTGGGTATGGAAGTGTTCTTTCCATGGCTTTCTTCTCCTCTTGCTTCCGTTTATTATTTTTTTCAGGCTGCACGTCACTAGGCAACACGTCCTTGACGTTGGAAGTGGATATTGCGGCGTCTTCCCTAGTGGCGTCACTAGGTGTGGCGTCCATGTCTGCTGTTCTGTCAACTACTTGCTTGCTTTCTGCTGAAGTTTCCAGCACCTTACCACTCCTTGTAGTGATGGCCATGCATGACCCATCAGTCCTTGGGTTTTGCACAGTATCGCTAGGCAAGGTGCCGGCTTTTCTTTGGTTGAGTGCTGCTGAAAGTTGACTGAATTGCTGCTCTAGTTGCTTGATAGAAGTGGAATGAGAATCAACTAATTGCTTCATGGAGGCCAAATCGTCAATCACCTCCTTAACTCCCGCGCTCGTCGCTTCCACTCCTTTCAATAACTTAGCCATCATGTCTTCCATAGAATTAGATGTGGTGGTATCACGTCTACCAGGGGGAACGTACAAACCACTGTTTTCATTATTTTTCTTCCAACTACCTTGGTCTTTACCTCCAGATTTGTCATAATAGTTCCGACCTTGGTTTCCTTGGGCATTCCCTCGGAAACCCCCCTGATTGTTCAAGTAGTTGGCCTCCTCTTCCGAATCAGATTCGTCTCTTCCTTTTGACGCAATTGCTTTCACTTTTTCAGTCTTCCCTAATAGATGCTTTGTAAGAAGGTCCATTTGGGTTTTCATGTGCGCCATGTCTTGATCACGTTCTTCTTCTCTTCTTCTTTGATCTGCAGACATGCCAATAGATAAAGTGGGGCTTGCTACCTCAGAATCCCTGGTATGCCAAGCTCTACTTTGTTTCGTCATACGATCTAGCATGTTGCTTGCTTGACCAAAGGTGAGGTCCATAAAAGAACCTCCAGCTGCGTTGTCCACCACTGGTTTAGTTACTGAATTCAATGCTCTATATAAGATCTCCATGAGGTGAACATTAGTCATGTGATGGTTTGGGCATCTCGCTAGCTTTGTCTTGAACCTCTCCCATGTTTCGTGAAGAGCTTCAGAGGGAAGCTGACGAAAGTTGCTGATTTCATCTCTCAATTGAGCCCTCTTGGATGGCGGAAAGAATCTTTCTAGGAAAGCGTCTCTCAATTGCCTCCAATTTGTAATAGAATCAGGAGTCAGCCCATTCAACCATAATGTTGCCTCCCCAGACAGAGACAATGGAAATAGACGTAATCGAATAGCATTCTGACCAACTCCAGGATTGTCAAAAGACTTGCATGTAGAAATAAAGTTGATGAGATGCATATTCGGATCATCGCCTGCTAGTCCACCAAATAATCCCTTGAGTTGCAATAACTGAATCATGGTGCTAGTGATGTTGAACTTGGCTCCGGGTGCTAATGGTGGTGGAATTATAGCTCCAGTGGCTCCGGCACCATCAAGATCATCATCATCATCGTCGAAAGCTGGTTGCAAAGGTTGGCGATCATATCTGTACCGAGCTTGTCGACCTCGTCTGTTGGCAGGTGTTGCCATTTCAGCGCCATGCCTTGGGTTGATCAACTCGTCATCTCCTAAATCTTCATCGTCAGGATTTGTTGCTTGTCCAGGATTATCAATGTTTTGTTGTTGGACTTGAGCAGCGGCAAGAGCAGCTAATCTTGCTTGCTCGTGTTGAGCAGCCATCCTGTCGATTTCAGCTTGTGCTTCCATTCTTCTAATTCGTTGCGGTTCAGGATTAATTGGTAATAACGGTTGTCCAGAACTTCTTGTATGGGGCATGCACTAAAAGAAAAACATGCAATAAACAAAAACAAAAACTAAACGTAAAAGTACGAGAATCTTTGACCAAAGGGTCTAGTAGTTTTCACGAACTTGATTGACACTCGTATTCCCCGGCAACGGCGCCAATTTTTGATAACGCTCAATCTACAGCTCTCGTAGGAGTGTAAAGCGGTCGTTAGCAAATATAGAACCCAACCTGGGTTGGGTATCGATCCCACAGGGAATAGCTTGGCCAACAAGCAAGAGAAATTACTAGACTTTTAGTACAAGTCTCGTAGGAAAGGGGGGTTTGTAGTATGTAACCAAAACAAGAATGTAAGAACTGAAAATAGCAAAATAAAGAGAGAT
Organism: Capsicum baccatum var. pendulum; assembly: GCA_030864225.1. Taxonomy (NCBI): domain Eukaryota; kingdom Viridiplantae; phylum Streptophyta; class Magnoliopsida; order Solanales; family Solanaceae; genus Capsicum; species Capsicum baccatum. The sequence continues at coordinate 234,635,116 of CM061556.1, read as the reverse complement.
TGTCACGTGTGTTGTAAACAATGAGAATTGAAGCGTTGGGGTTATGTCCACCTTCAGAGGTATACGTCTCTATTGGCTATGAGTGTGTAGAGTCTTGACATGCAATTGCTTATAGAGAATTGTAGTCGATGGTAAATCCAAGCGTCTCTCGACCTAAACAAGGACTATTTCACTTTAACTCTCTCGAGCTTAAAGCGTGTCTAACGGTACGAATTCTCCAAGAGGTTAGTCCAGGTACGGCACTAGCTTTTTAATAGGAAAGGGTGTCCTACTACCTTGACATTATCTCTTTTCCAGACAAATAACCTTTCTCTCGAACAAGTTAAATGTTAGACTGGCGTTGGTCTATGCGTCTTCTTTTCTAGACAAATAACCTTTCTCTCGAACAGGTTAGATGTTAGAATGGCGTGTTCTTGTGTTTGAACCGCAAAGGATGTAGATTTAAGATGAAGAGAATAATGATATAAGCAATATACGTGTCTTGAACTCACAAGCTCATAGCAATAGATAGTAACTCATTCGGCTTCCATAACTCCAACTAAGAGGTTTAGTTACCCATGAATGCGAAGGATATCACGTTTTGCATGGTGAATGGCGTGAATAGTGGGTGTTTGGCGTGTGGTTTTAGTGATTCCGTAGCAAGTAACGATTCTCTTGTTGTGGAATTTAAGAGTTGAATGTTTGTGGTGGAAGATGAGAGGGATGGAAGAAAATTAATTGTTGAATTAAGTGAAGAATGTATTGAATGTGGAATGTCTCTAAATCTCTAGCATGATAGGGTATTTATAATACTCCTATCCTACTCCTACTAAACTAATAAAATAAATAACCAAATCCTAATATACTAATGAAATCCTTGACCCAAATGTACTAGGGTAAGGTTACAAAATTATAATCCAAATAGAATAATGAAACACATAACCTAATTGCACTAGGTTAATGTATTATGGCAAAAATCCAGCTTTGTGTCTGTAAGTCCCAAAGTCTTCAGAAATGCTGTTTTAGCCCGGGACAGATTTTCCATGCAGCAGATTTAGTCCTTTAGGCGTCCAGCTCCTTTCCATCTCGTTTGTGAGCTTTCTTTTGCGTCAAGTAAGCCATAAATTGCTGTATTTTGCATCATTTATACCTGAAACTTTCCTAATCACATTTGTTAGCTCATTTACAGGAAAAAGGACTAAAAGTGTATGAAATAGATAATTAGTTCTCAAAACTAGGCTAAAATATGGGCAAAATATATTGATATAGGCGCGTAAATTCGCCTATCATCAACACCCCACACTTGCAGCTTTGTTCGTCCTCGAACAAAATATCATGTCCTTCTAAGCATCGACTTAAGGTTTTTACAGCAACAACACAAAACATTCTTCAAGACAAGCACAACAATTAGCAACAAAGAGTAGCTTTTCGATTATGGGTAGAAACAATTTAACCTCAAGCATAGACTCGTGATGGTGATCAACTCGCATGCAAACATTAAGGTGCATAGAATCATATACAACTATCCAAGACTCATTAACCATGTGTGTCTCACAATATAGTACCCATAATCACTCACAAATATAGCATATTTTTCAAACATGGGTATCAAAGTATCCTTGCACTCACTCTCACAAAGAATTCATATGTAGCAACTAATGACCATAAGCTTGCCTTTAATGTAGTACTCTACTAAATGTCGGAATGTTAAGATTAGGATCAAGTAGGTCTTTAGATGGTTGTAATGTAGGCTAAGGGACGGGTAGGACTATTTTGGCCAGAAATAGTGACTAAGTTCCTAAGCACTTTAATACATCACATTGTATCATTGACACTTTGTTCTTTCAACCTTTCTTCTTTCCTTTTTATTCTACCACCCTTGTTTTCCTCTTTTGTTTTTCATTTTTAAGCACAACTTACTTTTCAGCTTTCTTGTCCTTTTTCTTTTCACAACATACCTCTTATGATAGCCCTTTCTTTTTCATAACATATTCAAGCACCCTTGCAATTTAAAGCATCATACTCACCCAATTTCCTCTTATGTTGTCACATGACTTATTCACTTTAAAGCACTTAGGAATTTGGATCAAATTACGGTCTTGAAAAAAATGGATTAGGCTTACATACAAGGTTGTCAAAGAAATAGGCTAAAGGCTCAAAAGGGTTTAACTAGGATAATGTACATGGGTAGGAAAAACTGAAGGTAAACAAATATAGGTTGCCAAAGAAATGCCTAAATCATATCCTAACTTACACTCCTTATTTTCGCTTTGCATACATACCAGGCAAGTTCTAGCATCAGCCACATACATAGAATATACTATTATCTCACACACACAAGGCACATGGTTGACTTGATTGGAAGTAATATAGACTCTTGTCCCAACAAGTGAAGGAATTGAATCACACACTATCACATAATGAGTCACAACTAGAGCCTAAATGTCTCAATAGTCACAATTGTAACACATACTCTTGTTCTAATCTCATGCTGCCTATCCAAATAATTTCATGCGTAGCTAGAAAAAATTTTTACTCCTAAAAAAAACGTCAAACGAAAAAAATGGACTAAAAAAATGGACTAAAAACGAAGTAAAACAAGCAAACATACAAACATAGCATGCAGATTCTGCAGACACCCCACACTTAGACTAGACACTGCCCTCAGTGGAAAATAAAGTCGAAGAACCTGATTAGTCGGACTCTTCCTCAATGTCGGGGGTCATACCCCCTTCGTCCGAGTCATTGTAAGAGTCATCGTCAGAGTTCTCCTCAGCATCAGAATCAGGCAAGCGTCTATCATCATCAGTTGGCACGTCATCATCAAGAGGTTCCTCGAAATATACTCCCACTCCACACATCTCCCGGGCATGTCTGTTCATTGGGTAGTCGTGGTCCAGCTGTTGGAGCTCTTCAGCAGTTGGAATACGTCCACCACTCATCATAGTGAATCGTGTCATGCCATAGAGATGACGGAAGAAACTCTCGTCACGAGCGTGTCTCTCCGCAGTGGTAAGGTTGACTCCATGCGTTGTTTCAGCATCTTTGACCTTTGTGAGGTCAACCTTCTTTGGGGTATGTGGGAGTGTGTGGTCAGCTGATTCCTCTTCTATATCCTCCTTCCGCAACATTGCTGTCAACAAATTGCCGAATGTGAAATGGGACCTGCTGTGGAGTCTGGCTTTTCTCATGGTAGATCGAATGATTGCCCCAAAGTTGATAGGGACATTCGTCATCAATGCATAAACCAGGCACACTCTATCTCTCGATATCTTTGTGTATTGCGTCCCAGGAATGAGGCATGAGTTGACAATGCGCATCCAGATTCTTGCTTCCCTATTTAGTGGAGCATAGGGGAATGTGTTGTGACGGCCTGTTTCCTTATGTCTGCCCCATCTTGCCATCGATCTGCTTCCACAAAGCGTGTGTCTTATAGCTCTGTAAGGAGGCCTGCTGTACAGCTCTTTGTATGGTGCAGTGTCGACCGAAGGTAGGCCTAGAAACGAGTTGATCCAATCCGCTGTAAGCTGTAACACTTGGCCCCGAATTTTGACTTCGTTGCCTGTTGTGTTTGGCGACCAGTTGGCATAAAACTCTCTTGTCAAGTCAAGATTGCACTCTCCCATGTCACGGAAGATGAAATCCAGTTTCAAAGCCATTATCTTAGCCAACAGTTGCGGCTCCTTCTTTGCTAAGGTCTCCTTGTTGATTAAATCGACGTGCACATATTTCTTTTCTTTGTTGCTGCTGTACCATGCCTTGGCTTCTTCCTCAAGAACCCATTTGATTCCGAACATTCTGCGTGGTAGGTGTGCGGAAGATGATTCGCCTTGGTCTTTTCGGCTTCTCTTTTTGTCCTTGCGGGTCGTGGTAGCCTTCTCCTTGCCTTGCCTTGCTTTCGGTGCCATTGGACCTGAGACTAGAAATAATGTTAGATGCAGCACAATCGCACTTTAGACAATCTAAATGCAAGCATTAGGGGTACCACCCCACACTTAATCTTGTTGGCACAAATCAGTGAAGTGAAAGTGGTCGAGTACTCAGACTTCGTCGACATACGTCCTCGGATTGTATTCCGACAAGAAAATCAGCATTACATCACTTATGAGCAGCCACTTGGACGTCTTTAATGGTGCATATAGCGACACTACAACATAGGAGTTACCGCATGGAATTGCCACTACCTCCTACGTCGATAGTCACTATAACCTTATCCCGATTGCCGGGATGGTTTATCATGCAAGCATCCAACAACACTCTCAAGCAATATTCATGGCCACATATGTTCAGCAAGTATCACAACAATGCCATTGAAACAAAATTCAAGTCGAAAACAAGTCATGAATTCCATACGTATATAATCAATCACACGATTTTGCAACAATTATCCACACACATGAACATCACCACCAATCTCTCATGATTTAGCATTTTATAATAAGCATAGTAAAGTAGTACTTACGATAAATAGATGAAGAATAAGAGAGCACTTACTTGCTTGAAGATTGTGGAGAAGTTGTTGTGGATTGGAAGAACAAAGGAAGAAAAATTTGAGAGGATTTGGGATGATATGCGGCGCCTTTAGGGTTACTTCTAATGTGTTTGTGATAAAAAAACAAGTCCCCTTTATATAGGAGGAGTATGGGTCGGGTTATGACCCATTTACAATCGGATTCGGGGACAAAATCACCCTATATGCGGCGCATATCCCTCGGCATATCACATGTATATGCGGCGCATTGTCCATGGCATAATGGGACATATGCGCCGCACATAGTATGGCATATCTAGGCATATGCGGCGCATATGGTATGGCATTTGGTCTCAGTATCTCAAATGCCATAGCATAGGCGGCGCATAGTCAAAAGCACACCTAGGAATAGGCGGCGCATAGTGTATTGCACACTAGATTCCGAGTCCTTAGGCGATAGAATAGGTTGTGCATCGTTCGTGGCCTATTTTTACCAAGGCCTAGCCTTTCTCGAAGCCTATTATGACGTGAGAAAGGCTCAATCCATAGCCTTATGCATCACCATTCCTAACTTACCGACTTTACCATACAATGCGACCAAATCGTCAATTGAAATCAATCTCCTCGTTGCATACTTCTTACACCTATATTTGCTCAAACAAATGAAAACGATTAGTACGATGGGTTGCCTCCCACCAAGCGCCTTAGTTTTGGTCGTGGCACGACTCTTATTTTTGGATTTTCATTTATCAAAAAGAAAAAACACTAAAACGACGAAACGATAAAACGATGAAACGATAAAACGATAAAACAATAAAACGAAGGGTTGCCTCCCATCTAGCGCCTTATTTATTGTCGTGGCTCGACGTAGTAATCTCGAGTACTTAGACTTCGTCGAGATAAGTGATGGCCATGTCATTCATCGAGTCAAGAGGACCGATATATGGCTTAACACGTTGGCCATTCACCTTGAAGATAACACCCTCATTATTTTCCAATTCGACTACTCCAGACGAGTAGACGTGGGTGACTTTAAATGGACCAGACCACTTTGATTTTAACTTACCTGGGAAGAGCTTGAATCTGGAGTTAAAGAGTAGTACCATGTCACCTTTTTGGAAGTGTCGTCGAACAATCCGCTGATCGTGATACTTCTTCATCCGCTCCTTGTATAAATCTGATCTTTCATATGCATGGAGACGGAATTCATCTAGCTCGTTCAGCTGCTCCAACCTCAGGTTCTTCACATCATCCCAATTCAGATTCAAGTGCTTCAATGCCCATAATGCCTTGTATTCAAGCTCGATGGGTAGATGACAAGCCTTCCCATAAACGAGCTGATAAGGTGACATGCCAATGGGTGTCTTGAATGCAGTCCTATACGCCCATAGTGCATCATCTAGCTTCCGAGACCAATCCTTCCGATTCGCATTGACTGTCTTGGCAAGGATTTGCTTGATCTCACGATTGGAAACCTCTACTTGTCCACTGGTTTGGGGATGATAAGGCGTAGCTACCTTGTGTTGCTTGACTCCATACTTGGCCAATACAGATTTGAATAGCTTGTTGCAGAAGTGAGATCCTCCATCACTTATGATAGTACGAGGTACCCCAAAGCGAGAGAAGATATTCTTCTTTAAAAACGCTACAACACGCTTTCCTTCGTTATCGGCCAATGCTATAGCTTCAACCCATTTTGACACATAATCCACAGCAACCAAGATGTACTTCATTCCAAACGAATTCACGAATGGTCCCATGAAATCAATACCCCATACATCAAAGAGTTCTACCTCCAAAATTTTGGACATGGGCATTTCATGGTGTTTTGAAATAGCACCTTGACGTTGGCATTGGTCACACCTTCTCACATAGTCGTGTGCATCTCTGAATATTGTAGGCCAATAATAACCACTTTGCAAGACTTTTCTTGCTGTTCGATTCCCTGCATGATGGCCTCCAACTTGCGAAGTGTGGCATGCTTCTAATATAGTGGGCACTTCTTCATGGGATATACATCGTCGAATGATACCATCCGCGCATCTTCGAAACAAATAAGGCTCATCCCAATAATAGTGCTGAACGTCATGCATAAACTTCCTCCTCTGGTGGTAAGATAAATTGGAAGGTAACACATTACTTACCACGAAATTTGCAAAGTCGGCATACCATGGTAAGTTCTCCATTGTTGTCGCTAGTATCTCCTCGTCAGGGAATGCATCGCCAATCTGATTTTTTGATTGCGCCACATACTCATTCTCAAGTCTAGATAGGTGATCAGCCACTTGGTTCTCGCAGCCTCTTCTATCTTTGACTTCGAAATCAAACTCTTGCAGCAGCAACACCCATCGAATCAGCCTTGGTTTTGCATCCTTCTTTGTCATTAGATACCTAAGAGCTGCATGGTCTGTATGAACGATCACTTTAGTACCTAATAGGTAGGCACGGAACTTCTCAAACGCATACACAACCGCTAATAGCTCTTGTTCAGTGACGGTGTAGTTCCTTTGGGCTTCATTGAGGACCTTACTCGCATAGTAGATAGGATGAAATAATTTCTTCTTTCTTTGTCCAAGAACAGCGCCAACGGCTACACCACTAGCATCACACATGATTTCAAACGGGAGCGTCCAATCTGGTGCTACCATGATAGGGGCTTCAATGAGTTTTTCTTTAAGGCATTCGAATGCCTTCAAGCAATCATCATTAAAGTCAAACTTCGCATCTTTCTCCAATAGCTTGCACAATGGACTTGAAATTTTGGAGAAGTCTTTGATGAATCTACGATAAAACCCAGCATGGCCAAGAAAACTACGAACTCCTTTCACCGAAATTGGAGGTGGTAGCTTCTCAATTACCTCTATTTTGGCGCGATCAACCTCTATTCCTCTTTCGGAGATCTTGTGCCCAAGAACAATTCCTTCTTTTACCATGAAGTGGCACTTCTCCCAATTCAGCACAAGGTTGAACTCTACACATCTTTGTAATGCCATGCTTAAATTCACCAAACATGCTTCGAAAGACTCACCAACAACTGAAAAGTCGTCCATAAATACCTCCAAAGTGTCTTCTACCATATCAGAGAAAATAGACATCATGCATCGCTGAAAGGTGGCTGGTGCGTTACATAACCCGAATGGCATACGTTTGAAAGCAAACGTACCATATGGGCATGTAAACGTTGTCTTCTCTTGGTCTTCTGGTGCAATAAAAATCTGATTATAACCTGAATAACCATCAAGAAAGCAAAACCATCCTTTACCCGCTAATCGATCTAGCATTTGGTCCATAAATGGCATGGGGAAGTGATCCTTGAGAGTCCAAGAATTCAGCTTGCGGTAGTCCATGCATACTCTCCATCCAGTGACGGGCCTGAGTGGAATAAGCTCATTCTTTGCATTCGCAACTACCGTCATACCTCCTTTCTTGGGAACACATTGTACTGGGCTTACCCATGTACTATCAGAAATAGGGTACACAACTCCTGCGTCTAGCCACTTGATAATCTCCTTTTTCACCACCTCTTGCATTGGTGGGTTTAGACGTCTTTGGTGTTCGATGGTGGGTGTGCACTTTTCTTGGAGCTGAATTTTATGAGTGCAAATCCCAGGTGGAATACCAAGGATATCCGCAATGGTCCATCCAATAGCTCTAATATACTTGCGTAAAATTGCAATAAGAGCTGCAACTTGTTGCTCACCTAAATCGGCTGCCACTATGACTGGAAGAGTGTTTCCGCTTCCTAAGAATGCATACTTCAAATGGCTTGGCAGCTCCTTTAATTCTAATGTGGGTGGTTCTTCAATAGATGGCTTAGCTGGTGGTGTGGGTCGATTCTTGAGATCAAGATCCAGCTTCTTAGGAGGATAGCGATATGCTCCTAATCCCGATAGAGCACAAATATCATCTTCAGAAATTTCAGCATCATCATCATCTTCTTCCATGAGCAAAACCTCCAAAGGATCATCAAGAATTTGCTCTTCAGCAAGTAACTCATCCTCGTCATCAACGACAACATCAGCCACAGAAAATACACTTAGATCTTTGGGTTGCTTCATTGATTTGCAAACATCAAAGCGCACCACTTCATCATTTATTCGGAATGAAAGCTCATTAGCTCTCAAATCTATGAGCACACTTCCCGTAGCCAGGAAAGGGCGTCCCAAGATTATGGGAACCTCTGAATCTGCTTCGCAATCCAAGATGACAAAGTCTGCTGGAAATATGAATGAAGATACCTTCACCAAGACATCGCATAGAATACCAACCGGTCGTTTTACCGACCTATCCGCCATAACAAGCTTCATATTGGTTGGTGTAGGATCTCCCAACCCCAACTTCTTGTAGATTGATAATGGCATCAAGTTGATGCTGGCTCCTAAGTCACATAATGCTTTAGCAAAGTCCAAAGATCCGACGGTGCAAGGAATAGTGAAAGCTCCGGGGTCGGCCTTCTTCTGAACTATGGATCGGGTAGCTATTGCACTACAATGATGCACATCTTCTTTCAGCTCATAGCTTGCTGCCCTCTTCTTAGTCAAAAGATCTTTCATAAACTTCGCATACCCAGGCATTTGTTCAAGTGCCTCTACCAATGGGACATTAATAGTTAGCTGCTTCAACATGGTCATAAATTTGCTAAACTTAGTGTCATCGGCCGCCTTCTTCAATCTTTGTGGAAAAGGTGGTGGTGGGTATGGAAGTGTTCTTTCCATGGCTTTCTTCTCCTCTTGCTTCCGTTTATTATTTTTTTCAGGCTGCACGTCACTAGGCAACACGTCCTTGACGTTGGAAGTGGATATTGCGGCGTCTTCCCTAGTGGCGTCACTAGGTGTGGCGTCCATGTCTGCTGTTCTGTCAACTACTTGCTTGCTTTCTGCTGAAGTTTCCAGCACCTTACCACTCCTTGTAGTGATGGCCATGCATGACCCATCAGTCCTTGGGTTTTGCACAGTATCGCTAGGCAAGGTGCCGGCTTTTCTTTGGTTGAGTGCTGCTGAAAGTTGACTGAATTGCTGCTCTAGTTGCTTGATAGAAGTGGAATGAGAATCAACTAATTGCTTCATGGAGGCCAAATCGTCAATCACCTCCTTAACTCCCGCGCTCGTCGCTTCCACTCCTTTCAATAACTTAGCCATCATGTCTTCCATAGAATTAGATGTGGTGGTATCACGTCTACCAGGGGGAACGTACAAACCACTGTTTTCATTATTTTTCTTCCAACTACCTTGGTCTTTACCTCCAGATTTGTCATAATAGTTCCGACCTTGGTTTCCTTGGGCATTCCCTCGGAAACCCCCCTGATTGTTCAAGTAGTTGGCCTCCTCTTCCGAATCAGATTCGTCTCTTCCTTTTGACGCAATTGCTTTCACTTTTTCAGTCTTCCCTAATAGATGCTTTGTAAGAAGGTCCATTTGGGTTTTCATGTGCGCCATGTCTTGATCACGTTCTTCTTCTCTTCTTCTTTGATCTGCAGACATGCCAATAGATAAAGTGGGGCTTGCTACCTCAGAATCCCTGGTATGCCAAGCTCTACTTTGTTTCGTCATACGATCTAGCATGTTGCTTGCTTGACCAAAGGTGAGGTCCATAAAAGAACCTCCAGCTGCGTTGTCGACCACTGGTTTAGTTACTGAATTCAATGCTCTATATAAGATCTCCATGAGGTGAACATTAGTCATGTGATGGTTTGGGCATCTCGCTAGCTTTGTCTTGAACCTCTCCCATGTTTCGTGAAGAGCTTCAGAGGGAAGCTGACGAAAGTTGCTGATTTCATCTCTCAATTGAGCCCTCTTGGATGGCGGAAAGAATCTTTCTAGGAAAGCGTCTCTCAATTGCCTCCAATTTGTAATAGAATCAGGAGTCAGCCCATTCAACCATAATGTTGCCTCCCCAGACAGAGACAATGGAAATAGACGTAATCGAATAGCATTCTGACCAACTCCAGGATTGTCAAAAGACTTGCATGTAGAAATAAAGTTGATGAGATGCATATTCGGATCATCGCCTGCTAGTCCACCAAATAATCCCTTGAGTTGCAATAACTGAATCATGGTGCTAGTGATGTTGAACTTGGCTCCGGGTGCTAATGGTGGTGGAATTATAGCTCCAGTGGCTCCGGCACCATCAAGATCATCATCATCATCGTCGAAAGCTGGTTGCAAAGGTTGGCGATCATATCTGTACCGAGCTTGTCGACCTCGTCTGTTGGCAGGTGTTGCCATTTCAGCGCCATGCCTTGGGTTGATCAACTCGTCATCTCCTAAATCTTCATCGTCAGGATTTGTTGCTTGTCCAGGATTATCAATGTTTTGTTGTTGGACTTGAGCAGCGGCAAGAGCAGCTAATCTTGCTTGCTCGTGTTGAGCAGCCATCCTGTCGATTTCAGCTTGTGCTTCCATTCTTCTAATTCGTTGCGGTTCAGGATTAATTGGTAATAACGGTTGTCCAGAACTTCTTGTATGGGGCATGCACTAAAAGAAAAACCTGCAATAAACAAAAACAAAAACTAAACGTAAAAGTACGAGAATCTTTGACCAAAGGGTCTAGTAGTTTTCACGAACTTGATTGACACTCGTATTCCCCGGCAACGGCGCCAATTTTTGATAACGCTCAATCTACAGCTCTCGTAGGAGTGTAAAGCGGTCGTTAGCAAATATAGAACCCAACCTGGGTTGGGTATCGATCCCACAGGGAATAGCTTGGCCAACAAGCAAGAGAAATTACTAGACTTTTAGTACAAGTCTCGTAGGAAAGGGGGGTTTGTAGTATGTAACCAAAACAAGAATGTAAGAACTGAAAATAGCAAAATAAAGAGAGATTGTCACGTGTGTTGTAAACAATGAGAATTGAAGCGTTGGGGTTATGTCCACCTTCAGAGGTATACGTCTCTATTGGCTATGAGTGTGTAGAGTCTTGACATGCAATTGCTTATAGAGAATTGTAGTCGATGGTAAATCCAAGCGTCTCTCGACCTAAACAAGGACTATTTCACTTTAACTCTCTCGATCTTAAAGCGTGTCTAACGGTACGAATTCTCCAAGAGGTTAGTCCAGGTACGGCACTAGCTTTTTAATAGGAAAGGGTGTCCTACTACCTTGACATTATCTCTTTTCCAGACAAATAACCTTTCTCTCGAACAAGTTAAATGTTAGACTGGCGTTGGTCTATGCGTCTTCTTTTCTAGACAAATAACCTTTCTCTCGAACAGGTTAGATGTTAGAATGGCGTGTTCTTGTGTTTGAACCGCAAAGGATGTAGATTTAAGATGAAGAGAATAATGATATAAGCAATATACGTGTCTTGAACTCACAAGCTCATAGCAATAGATAGTAACTCATTCGGCTTCCATAACTCCAACTAAGAGGTTTAGTTACCCATGAATGCGAAGGATATCACGTTTTGCATGGTGAATGGCGTGAATAGTGGGTGTTTGGCGTGTGGTTTTAGTGATTCCGTAGCAAGTAACGATTCTCTTGTTGTGGAATTTAAGAGTTGAATGTTTGTGGTGGAAGATGAGAGGGATGGAAGAAAATTAATTGTTGAATTAAGTGAAGAATGTATTGAATGTGGAATGTCTCTAAATCTCTAGCATGATAGGGTATTTATAATACTCCTATCCTACTCCTACTAAACTAATAAAATAAATAACCAAATCCTAATATACTAATGAAATCCTTGACCCAAATGTACTAGGGTAAGGTTACAAAATTATAATCCAAATAGAATAATGAAACACATAACCTAATTGCACTAGGTTAATGTATTATGGCAAAAATCCAGCTTTGTGTCTGTAAGTCCCAAAGTCTTCAGAAATGCTGTTTTAGCCCGGGACAGATTTTCCATGCAGCAGATTTAGTCCTTTAGGCGTCCAGCTCCTTTCCATCTCGTTTGTGAGCTTTCTTTTGCGTCAAGTAAGCCATAAATTGCTGTATTTTGCATCATTTATACCTGAAACTTTCCTAATCACATTTGTTAGCTCATTTACAGGAAAAAGGACTAAAAGTGTATGAAATAGATAATTAGTTCTCAAAACTAGGCTAAAATATGGGCAAAATATATTGATATAGGCGCGTAAATTCGCCTATCATCACCCTCATACATGTCCTTAATCGCTCTAATGTACGCCACTGGAACCCCTCTGGCCTTCAAGTATCTCCAAAGAACATCCCTAGGGACCTTGTCATTAGGGACCTTGTCATACGTCTTCTCCAAGTCAATAAACACCATGTGAAGATCCCTCTTACTCTCTCTATACTGCTCTACCAGTATCTGCACAAGGTGAATTGCCTCAGTCGTGGAGCGACCAGGCATAAAACCAAATTGATTCTCTGAAATAGGCACAATCTTTCTCAACCTCCTCTCCACTACCCTCTCTCAAATCTTCATCGTGTGACTCAATAACTTAATACACCGATATTTGTTGCAACTCTAAATGTCACCCTTGTTCTTATATAAGAGAATCATCGTGCTCTATCTCCACACCTCAGGCATTTTTGCTGACTTGAAAATATTATTAAACAAGTTGGTCGGCCACCCTAACCCTGCCCTGCCAGAGAACTTCCAAAAATCTACTGAAAACTCATCGAGCCACGTCGCCCTGCCCCTTCGCATCTTGTGAATAGCCTCACTGACCTCCTCTACATTAAAATGCTGACAAAATCCAAAGTCATGACACTCCCCGGAAATCTCCAACTCCCCTAACATAACACATCTGTCCCCTTCATCATTCAATAGCCTATGGAAATACGACTGCCATCTTTTCTTAATAAGGGTGTCTTCCACCAAACTCTGTCATCCTTCCCCTTAATGCACTTCAGCTAGTTCAGATCACGACCCTTCCTCTCCTTAATCTTGGCCAGCCTCAACAACCTCTTCTCCCCGTCTTTCTCCTCTAACCCCTTATACAATCTCTCAAAAGTTGATGTCTTAGCAGCCGTAACTGCTAGCTTAGCATCCTTTTTAGCTAACTTGTACTCCTTACTGCTCACCCACCTCTTTTCTTCATCCTTGCTCTCAACCAACTTACCGTAAGCTACCTTCTTCAACTCCACCTTCTTCTTAACATATTCATTCCACCACTAATCCCCCTGAAACCGTCCAGACCAAACCCTCGAAACACCCAACACCTCTCTAACATACTCCCTGGTGCAACCAGCAGCCCTATCCCACATACTATCTACACCCCCCCCTCCCCCGTACTCCCAAACCTCATTCGCCTCCAACTTCGCCCCTATCTCTAAAGGACTATCCGGAGTCAGACAGCCCCACCTAACTCTAGGTCAATCCTTTCCACCCTGCCTCAACTTGCCCTTCTTGATAGATAAGTCCATCACTAGGAGTCTATACTGGGTCGCAAGATTCTTTCTCAGGATTACCTTACAATCTTCGATATTTTTCCTAAAGTCGCCCCTGTGTTGCATCCCAAAAGCATCGTACACCACTTCTGTCATCCTAGGATCTTGATATTCATTATGCACGCAGACCTACTACTTTCTCCAACAACAAAGTTATTTTGCGCAACATCACCATGAATACCATGCAATCTTAAAAAATCCTCGTGAAACCCCTTTCTATAAAGATGTTCCTTTACAAATTCTTCACTTACAATATTTATACCATCACATCTAACACAAGGACAGTGAATAGCCCCAAAACGTGTCCAAACATCAAGTGTCTTAGCATGTTCAACAAATATTTTGGCACCTTCAACAAATTTCTCCTTAATACCCATTCTATTATCATTCTTCCGTTGATATATCCAGTTATAATCAGGTTTCATCTATGCAATCAATCAGATTCAACTAATTAGATCAAGTCACAAAAATTCAATGAAGTCACCTTAACCATTTTCAAGCAACTAATTCACCGACCAAAGCACATTCAAAACAAAAAAAATCCCTTTTAAAGTCCCTACACTTAACCATTTTCAAGTAACTAAGTCACCAACCAAGTCACATTCTAAACAAAAATTTCATCTATAAATTCCCTACACTAAACCAGTTTCAACTAACAAAGTCACCAACCAAGTCACATTCTAAAGAAAAAATTCATCTTTAAATTCCTACACTTAACCATTTTCAACCAACTAAGTCACCAACCAAGTCACATTCCAAACAAAAAAATCATTTTTAAATTCCCTACACTTAATTATTTTCAAGTAACTAAGTCACCAACCAAGACACATTCTAAACAAAAAAATCATCTATAAATTTCCTACACTAAACCATTTTCAACTAACAAAATCAACAACCAAGTCACATTCTAAACAAAAAAATTATCTATAAATTCCCTACACTAAACCATTTTCAACTAACAAAGTCACCAACCAAGTCAAATTCTAAACAAAAATTTCATCTATAAATTCCCTACACTAAACCATTTTCAACTAACAAAGTCACCAACCAAGTCACATTCTAAAGAAAAAATTCATCTTTAAATTCCTACACTAAACCATTTTCAACTAACAAAGTCACCAACCAAGTCACATTCTAAAGAAAAAATTCATCTTTAAATTCCTACACTTAACCATTTTCAACCAACTAAGTCACCAACCAATTCACATTCTAAACAAAAAAAATCATCTTTAAATTCCCTACACTTAATTGTTTTCAAGTAACTAAGTCACCAACCAAGACACATTCTAAATAAAAAAAATCATCTATAAATTCCCTACATTTAACCATTTTCAACCAACTAAGTCACCAACTAAGTCACATTCTAAATAAAAAAAATCATCTTTAAATTTCCTACACTTAATCATTTTTAAGTAACTAAGTCACCAATCAAGTCACATTCTAAACAAAAAAATCATCTATAAATTCCCTACACTTAACCATTTTCAACTAACAAAGTCACCAACCAAGTCACATTCTAAACAAAAAATTCATCTATAAATTTCCTACACTTAACCATTTTCAATCAACTAAGTCACCAACCAAGTCACATTCTAAACAAAAAAATCATCTATAAATTTCCTACACTAAACCATTTTCAACTAACAAAGTCACCAACCAAGTCACATTCTTAACAAAAAAATATCTTTAAATTTCCTACACTTAATTATTTTCAAGTAGCTAAGTCACCAACCAAGTCACATTCTAAACAAAAAATCATCTATAAATTCCCTACACTAAACCATTTTCAACTAACAAAGTCACCAACCAAGTCACATTCTAAACAAAAAAATCATCTTTAAAGTTTCTACACTTAACCATTTTCAACTAACAAAGTCACCAACCAAACCATATTCTAAACAAAAAATCACCTTTAAATTCCCTACACTTAACCATTTTCAACTAACAAAGTCACCAGCCAAGTAACATTCTAAACAAAAAATCAGTTTTTAAGTCCCTACACTTAATCATTTTCAAGAAACTAAGTCACCAAATTTGCATACCAAATGATATGAGAGCAAGTTCACAATACAAGAAATAAGCAACAACAAAACCAACAAGATGTCAAAAACAATGCTAGTGAATCGCACAAAGCCACACACGGCTTCACTAGACTTCAATATGAACAATAACAAGAAGATAACAACAATGCTAGTGAATCGAACATGACCACACACGGCTTCACTAGACTTCAATATGAAAAATAACAAGACTTCATTATAACAAATTAGAGAGAAGTCAACTAACCGTTGCTTGGCCTAAATTAAAGTGAAAGAGAGAAGCGGTCACTGAAAAAATAGCAAAGCAATCCTTTCCTGAATTCGGATTCTGTCAAACAGTAACATCAAATTTCAAGCAACCTATTGGGCAAGTAGAATTAAAAATCTTGACCATTATGCAAAATAACAAATATCTTACCATCCTTATTTTCTCGTATTTTTAGCTTAAAATCACCATAAAGAAACCACCAACATACTAAAACTACAATGGAGTATCAATAAAAGTAAACTCTAATTTACTTGGTAAACACACAAAGAGGGGATCTTGATAAGCTTTACTTGACAAAATACACACATAGAACAAACTAAAATTATGTAATTAAATGGAATCTCGAACTAACTAAATGGAAATTTTCTAAAATTGAACTAACTAAAATTGAATCTTTACTTTGAACTAAATAAAATTGAATCTTGAACTAACTAAATGAAAATTTTCATTACTTTTTTTACTTTGAACCAACTAAATTTATGTAATGAAGCATAATAACTACAACAAATGCTTCAGAACAAATAATTTGTTTACTTTGAGCTAACTAAAATTAGTACCAAAGCATTATATTCTTAAACCTTTAGCTAGTATCTAACAAGAAAAATATAGAGTTGAAGTTTTTGAAACTTACTGGAGCTGGGAGCGGTGGAAAATAGTGGCAGATGGCGGTAGATTTGAGGATTTAGAGTGTGACTTTGATTTGGAGAATTTGTGTGAGTGTGTATTTGTTTTCGAAGTGGGGGGGGGAGGGGGTTCTGATTCGGGGAGTAAAAAAAAGGGTGGGTGGGGTCGGGTTGGGGTTTTAAGAAATTAATTTTTTTTTAATATTTTATGAGTGGTTGGTTTTCCAAAAGACCAACTACTCGTGGTCGATTTTCATAAAATATTTTTAAAAAAATTAATTACTTGAAATATTTTTTTTTATAAATTAGTTAAAAAATATTAATTAATCAATTAATTAATTAATTAGTTAATTAAAATTTTACAAAAATGAACACAAAGTAAAATATAAATGTTCGATTTAGTTTTATAATAGTCATTATCGAAAAACAATCACATGTGCTCAATTTTAATAAAAAGATTAAATCATATAATTAGTTATGTTATAATCATATTAACTCAATGTGTATATGTACAAATCAGATAGTTGGTTATTTTATCAACACATTAGCAGGAGTAGTATATTTTCCTAATAATATAATAATATCAATGAATTTTTTGAATTACGATATTATATATATATACCTCGCTCGTAAAACAACGTGCTAATCAAATAAATTATCGATTATTTGTGTTACATTAATTTACGGTCGTTCAAATTTCTGTCTCCCGCTCCCCTACTTCCTTCCTCCCCCTCTCATATACCTCGTAATACTAGTCTTATGTTATTACAATTTCAAAAACATACGCGTGTCTACATTAACCCAAAATAGTATATCTACTTCCTCAATAGTTTGATATATATCAACGTATTATTTAAACTATTTTGATATATACATTCTGTTATCTAGATTTCGATTACTAGATATGTCACTACACGATATATACGTATATATATACGTATATTCAATTATCTATCAACTTTAAAAATACGTACTATAAACATCACATACACGATTTTACTACCCCATAATAATATAAAACATATTTCACAGATACTCGGATGAATTATAGATTACATTATCTTATGTCATTAATATACATTCACTGTATAATATGTATATACTATATATATCAATATATCTATACATACACGCACATGTATATACTATCGACTATATCAAGTTCTAAATACGTACTATATATATCTCATACATAAGTACACAAGTATATTATTATCCAATAAAATAATGCGATGTATTTCTTATACATACTCAGATGAGTGATCAACTTATTATATTTGATTAGCTTAATAAACTAAGTTTTGACTACACCGTTCATCAATGGATCACTACATCATATATATAAATATCTAAATAAATATATATATATATATATATAAACTCTTCAATTCGTACTATATATATCACATCCACAAGTACAATTACCTTATAATAGAACACGTTCATTATATTATGATGAATTATCGGTTATATATTACATTATAATGACTGCAAATACCTACTATAAACATCACCTTTCAAATACGTACTATAAACATCCGTTTTCAACTTTCAAATACGCATACAACAGTTCTCAATGGTCTATTCCAACGGTATGATATATATATATATATATATATATATATATATATATATATATATATATATATATATATATATATATATATATATATATACACACACATATTCATTATATAAAGATTATGTATGTTTAACGTCATTTAACCTATGTATAAAGGAAAATATTTATTTTATATATTGAAACATAAGTGAAGGACAAAGATTATGTTGTACGTAATTTGGATATTATATTTGATATATTTTTTAGTGAATTTTTTTTCACGTTAGATTGATCGATTTTTATTATTATTATATTGGTTATTGACTACGTGTAATCAGTATAATTTTAAAAAATAATATATTAGATTATCTTTTAATCCAGTAAATATATTATATTATATATTTAATCTAATATATTATTTTTACTAATAACAGTAATTAGATTACATAAGGTTAATATAAGATTATATAATTATTTTTTAAAAATAATTATTTAATTTTTTCCTTTTTTTAATTCCAAAACCGATCACATGTGGTCGATTTTTAAAAATTATTTTATTTTTATTTTAATTTAAAATCGACCACAAGTGGTCAATTTTTAAAAGTTCTTTTTAGTTAATTTTTTTTCACTAAAACCGACCACAAGTGGTCGGTTTTGGTATTTTTTTTTAATTTTAATTTTTAAAATATATACTAAGTAATATAAAAATTATTGAAATATTTATTTTGATATTTAAAAATAAAAAAGTGACCACATATGGTCGCTTTTTTAAATAAAAAATAATCGAGATAACTTATTCTGAAATAAAATATGTAAAACAACAAAATATCCCCCTTAAATCCTCTTTTATAAATCACGTTTCACATTTGTGTATATTCACAAAATTTTTAATGACATTCACAACCTTCACTATTCATTATTTTTATGATAATATATTTTTTCATTAACAAATTACCCAATATAAATATAATTTTTATTTATTAATATATTATATTTTGAATTTATTTAACAAATTCTTAGGTTTATTTTTTTGGTAAATGGGGATATTTCATTAATAATAAAATGTGTCGTTACATGATAGTTAGGCAATAGTGCCTTGGTTAAACCTAGAAGGTACAAAATCAGTAATAGTAGCATAATGGGAGATCAGACGAAATTTCAATTTGTGAATGGAGTGGTGGGTAAGTTTGAGAAAGGTTAATTTAGTACAATATTTCAAATTACGTTTTTTGAGAATTGAAATAAAAGTATTTTCATGCAAAATGTAGTTTGCTTAAGCTTCTGCATTGATGGCTAAATGCTTAAGAAAAATATTTTTAATTAAATAGTTTTTAGTCACTTGAAAATTTATATTTTATATATTAATTAAAATAAAAATAAACATTAATATTTTACAATATAGATTTTACAATATAGGAAATATGTGCTTAAATAAGGTGATATAAACAATAAAATCTTTTTTATTTGACTAAATTTAATAAGGAAGTTTTATTTTTAATCTAAATAATATATATTTTTATTTTTGAAAACACACGGCACAAACATAGGAAAGCACATACAAAAATATTTGAGCTAAATAAGATGAAAATTTTATTTTTATGAATAAATAATAAAAAATTGATAAGAAAATATAAAAAAAGAAAATTAGTGAAGGTGAAGGATATTTTTATAAACAAGCAATGAATTCTTAAAATCATGCAAGACATATTATTCTATTCTGAATATGACAAACCAAATGTCAATAAGAAATAGTTTCATCATAACTAATTCATAATAATTTATCTCATCATAATTAATCTTGGCATAACTTGTATTCAAATCAAACGATTCGTTATTATTAGAAGGACCACTCGTGTCAATTCTAATATGAAAAAGGATCAAAATTATCCCTGAACCATTCGAAATGGAACAAAATTTGTCTTTTGATTAAAAAATAACCCTCAATTTTTTTTAGCTCAAAAATATTCATATATTTATTTTTTTGCTCAAAAATACCCCTCACTATAACAGAGTGTCATCAATTACACTACGCGAAAAATAACTATCACATTTTAGTCCAAATCAACATTTTATTTATGAAAAGGGACAAAAACAATCTCTGAACTATTCAAATTGAAGCAAAATTTTCCCTCTATTTATTTTTTATTTCAAAAATACTCCTCCATTTATTTATTTTCTCACAATTTGAACCGTAATGTATTACCCCATTATTTGGCCACGTGCCACTTTAATAATCAGCCCAAACTAATTTGGCTACACAAATACTATTACGAAGGAATTAGAACACAATCATACACTGATGCCCCTAACCTTCATTTTGTCAAAAACATAACTTTACTCTTACTGAAGCTACTTTTTTTGCAACATTGACTGAAGACTGCGAGCAATTACACAAAAAAAAAAAAAAAAAAATTACATGGAGAGCCTTTATTTTGCTGTCATGGGCCATTCATGACTAGACTTTGCATGAAATGTACATCATATGACCCAAGCAAATGTTTGTTTATTTGATTTACCAAGTAAAATCTCAATCGTTGGCCATTTTAGGTAGGCATAACACATAAGTGTGAGTTTTAATTTAGCCTAAATTGATATTTATGTTCTTTAATTTTTAATATGTAAAAGTAGACACGTAAATTTATATAAAGTAGAACAAGTAGATATAAACACATTTTAGGTGATATCTACGTGGCAATATGCGTGAGATTGACATATAAATGTCATGTAGGATGCATGTATCTATTTATGCAATTCTATACAAATTTAAGTATCTACTTGTACATACCTAAAGTTAAAGGGCATAGATGTCAGTTGAATCAAGTTAAAGAACATGCTTATGTATTATTTCTTTTATGAAATAAGATTATGAGAAGAAATTCACCTTAAGAGTCTCTTAATAAGAGATCTTACATAGGCAGCTTATCCTAAGCAAAAAATTAGTGGCTCGAATCTGTAACCTCACAATGAGCAATTTTGACTTAGAACAACAATAATATATTTTGTGTAATCCTATGAGTGAAGTTCGAAGAGGATAGAATATACGCAAACCTTATTCCTACTTTATGATATAGAAAAATTATCACCGATAATTATGGCTATTAAAAATGAATTGCAAATAAGACAAAATTATCATTTTGATACATTTTGAAGGAGAAAAGGGACCTTAGTCTTGTTTTATAAGTTTTCCTCCCTTTCTCATAAATAGGCACTTCCCAAGTTTTAAAGAGCACAACCTTTCTTTTTATTCTGAATTTTAGATTTGTAATCACTAGTTTAAGGTAAATATTCCTTTATCCATTCGTATACTATGTTTGATTGTTTCAGATTGTTTTAATGTTGCTCTTTAACATGCCATACTTTTCTTTAATTTTAGCAGTATCTTCTGTTTCCGTTGCTTCTTCAGTTTCCTTTGCTTCAGTTATCGTGTTGTTTGTTATTGTTACTTGTTCTCTTAATTGTTGTCGATCAATACAACTTCTTTGCTTCTGAATTTGTTTTACATGCTTGATTTGATATGCTTACTCAAGCTGGTGGTGTATCGAAAATAGCCTCTCCAAATACCTTCATAAGGCAGGGGTAATTGGCCGGTAAAGGTGGGTACGCATCACCCTCCACATACTGGAATTGTACTTGATATTGTTGTTGATTAACATGTCATACTTTATATTCTATTGTAATTAAATCATACTAACTATTTAAAAAAATATATATGATATTAAATCATGTCATAGTAGACGAAAAATGTGTCATATGTGTCACACCCCATTTTTTTTCACCGCATCCGACCCCTGCTAGGCAGTCAGTTTTAGAGAAAATGAGTTTTCCCAATTGAAGTGACGTTTTGAAAAAGGGATTATTTTATTTACAGAGTCGCCACTTGGAATTGAGTTTGGGTGTTCCAAGTCACCTTATTGAATCCCTATTCAAAAGGAAATGACTCTTTAATTTTTTTATTTTTTTTTTATCTGCGAACTAGAAATCCGGATAAGGAATTCTGTTGACCGAGGGGAAGGTGTTAGGCACCCCTCGAGTCCCGTGGTTCTAGCACGGTCACTTTAATGACTTACGTCTGGCTTAAATTAATTTTTTTTGGGTTTTGGATTCACAATATTTGTTAACCTAAAAGTTTTTTGCCTCCCGCTTTTAATTTATTTTGAAATTATTTATTAATAAACACGTCCTAAACACCCAATAGGAAAGTCAATTTATTACAGCTTAAACAAATAGTTGTAAAGATACTGAATATTTAGAACTCATTTTCTTTAACTTTCATTAAAATAACAAGAAAGGTTTTATCACCTTTAGACAAAATTCAAACTTTTCAAATATATATGATTAACTAAAATTAATTAATATAAATACGATTATATAGTCATGAAGATCCGATAACCAAAACTAAAATTTCAGTTATGAACTAAATGTTACTTTGCAAATATGTGATAAATAATATATCATATATAACACCAATTGATTTTTTTTTAATTTCTTGTTTCGCTATTTCACTTTTTTTTTTTTTTTTTTAAGTCTTATGTATGTATTCCCCTTTTCTGTTCCTAAAGCATGCATGGTGTATGTGTGTGCATGTATTTATTTCATTTTTTTTTTTTTTGCATGCATGGATCATATCTTATATCAAATCTCATTCCAAATTTAATCATGACAGAGTTGAATGCTTTAATATCATAATAACAAATGTAAAATAAGAGCATCTCCATATCATAATATTGAAATTGAATTTCACATTATTGCGATATTACATTATTCAAAGAAAGATAGATGGTTACCTCTTGCGGGAATAATTCTTAACAACAACAAGAAGAAGCCTCGAACTTAAACCGTGACCAAAACTCAAAGTCTTTTGATGTGAGGAATTTTTGGTTTTTATTTTTTCTCTATGTGTTCCTTATGTGTGCATGTGTGTGATTTTTTTTCTCAAATTAATCCATATGTCTCCTTTTTTTTTTTTGGTGTTTTATGTGTGTGTTTATATAGGGAGTGTGTGTTCTTGAGTGAGAATGGGAGTTGAGGGAATAATGGGAAAAAGATGTAGTGGAGGTAATGGGAAGTAGGGTAGTTTTTAGTTTTTAATGGGAAAGTTAGGGGAATATTGGAGGTAATGGGAAGTAGGGTAGTTTTTTTTTAGTTTTAATGGGAAAGTTAGGGGAATGTTGGAGGTAATGGGAAGTAGGGTAGTTTTTTTTTTAGTTTTAATGAGAAAGTTAGGGGAATGTTGGAGGTAATGGGAAGTAGGGTAGTTTTTTTTTTTTAGTTTTAATGAGAAAGTTAGGGGAATGTTGGAGGTAATGGGAAGTAGGGTAGTTTTTTTTTTAGTTTTAATGAGAAAGTTAGGGGAATGTTGGAGGTAATGGGAAGTAGGGTAGTTTTTTTTTTAGTTTTTTTTTTTTTTTTTAATTATTATATTTTTTCAATATAATAAAATCTATTTAAAATTAAAAAAAATATAAATAAACTAAATGGCTAGTCTTAGAAATATGATTAAGAAATATTAATATCACTAGATTCTTTATTAAAAGTTAAAAGAGGAAAATAACATAATTTAATTAGTTTTTATTTATTTATTTATTTATTTATTTTAAATAAATAAATAAATAATAATAAAAACTTATCTAAAATGTGATTCTATTTTTGTATTTTTTTTTTCAAAAATATTAAACGAACCTCAAAATAAGATAAATTAAAAATGCCTAAAAATAAAAATAAAATAAAATAAAAATTAATTGAATATTATTTTTTTTTTTGTCAAAAATTAGGTGTTTACAGAATGCCTCTCTTTGCTTGGAAATATGAAGAATTTTCAAGCAAAGAAGTAAACATGACTAATTTTTGGCTCAACCCTTTATTCAATATTAATACGTAAATAAGTGGAAAAGAGGTGTGACCGAGCCCTGGCTTTGGGCATCCTACATATCTCGGGTTATAAGAGAATCAGGTCACATGTAGTTCAAATAGGTGCAGGAACGAGTGGATGAATTGGAGAGTCGATTTGAGGTCCCGTCGAGTTTTCGGTTCGTGGCTCTTTTTATTGCATCAGAAAAAGAAAAATGAAACTAAAAATGAAAGATACAAAATTCTATCTATTCTATTGTCTTGATTCTCTTGCTTCAGATCTTCTTCTTGGATCTTCAGTTATCGCCTCACCTTCTTCTGGTGGGTACCTCGATCTCAAGATTTGATCTTGAAGTTAGGATTTGAGATTTGAACCAGCAACTTGGATTGAGTCATTGACACTCTACCAAAGAACAGTTCATAGAATACTTTGGATGCTTATTCTCCTTATCAAAAGCTAAAAAGATGTCTCTTGAGATGTTGGGCCGCTACGAATACAGAGCTGACTCTAACTATCTTCAATCTGATCATTCTTTTATATTCTGACCGGAGATGTAATTCCATTCTTGGATAAATCTGTGCTTCGCAGAAAACCTGCAAGCCATCAAAGAAGACGAAACAAAACAAACAAAATTTCCTGCCCCAGTTTACACTAGGAAAATTTTGTGAGTTATTAGAAAAACTATAATCTAGTTTAAAAGTAAATAAATAAATGAAATAAGATGTCAACTAGGGGATGGTGCCCTATGAAGACGAGATAATATGTCAACTAGGGGATGGTACCCTATGAAGACGAGATAGGATGTCAACTAGGGGATGGTGCCCTATGAAGACGAAAAAGATGTCAACTAGGGGATGGTGCCCTATGAAGACGAAAAGGATGTCAACTAGGGGATGGCGCCCTATGAAGACGAGATAAGATGTAAACTAGGGGATGGTGCCCTATGAAGACGAAAAAAAAAAAAATGTCAACTAGGGGATGGCGCCCTATGAAGACGAAAAGGATGTCAACTAGGGGATGACGCCCTATGAAGACGAGATAAGATGTCAACTAGGGGATGGTGCCCTATGAAGACGAAAAAGATGTCAACTAGGGGATGGTGCCCTATGAAGACGAGATAAGATGTCAACTAGGGGATGGTGCCCTATGAAGACGAGATAGGATGTCAACTAGGGGATGGTGTCCTATGAAGACGAAAAAAAATGTCAACTAGGGGATGGCGCCCTATGAAGACGAAAAAGATGTCAACTAGGGGATGGCGCCCTATGAAGACGAGATAAGATGTCAACTAAGGGATGGTGCCCTATGAAGACGAGATAAAGATGTCAACTAGGGAATGGCGCCCTATGAAGACTAAATAAAGATGTCAACTAGGGAATGGTACCCTATGAAGACGAGCTAAGATCTAGGATTTTTTTTTTGTTAGAAAAGAAGAAAAAAAATGCCCCAGTCTTGAATATGCGGGGTTTTATTATTATTAATATATTGATATATACCTAGAATTATAGGAGTATAACAAAAAAAAAAAAAAAAAAAGAAAATTCAAGAAAACTTAGCTTGCTATACTTGTTTTTTCCTCACTAAACTTCACAAGCTTGCTTTGCCCCTGTTCAAACAAAGAGAGGAAAAAAAATGTGAGTTTTAAAATTTATGGTTGGTTTGTGGCCTTGAGTTCCTTGGAGGTTTTCCTTATCTCTGCCCCAACTTGATATAGTTGATTCAACTAATTGGTTGGCGAGCTTGATTCTTTGTTTTTCAAATTCTGTTGCATCTCTGTTTGTTTCAGTATGATTCTGCTCTTCACTTTCAAATGCTTCATTTTTAACACTTATCTTAACTGGCTCTCTGTCCTTGTCAAGGTGGTGAGTGCCCAACAATCTCTGCTCAACTTCACTGGGAGCCATGGTCAATTTTGCTCGTTTTTCTTTATTTTGCATTTGGTGTGAGACTTACCCATAAAAAAAACAGAGCGTGTAAAAATGAAATAAGGAAAATAAAAAAAAAGGAATAAAAGCAACATGTTTGAATAGAAGGTATTTCTACCAGCAAAGTAGGAAAGCTTATTTGGAGGTATATATTGACTTCAATAACGCATGCCATGCAACTTGGAGTAAACATTTGATCCTTCAAAACTGTCTAATCTCGAATTAGGCTGCACCTTTCAATCAAATCAAATCATTCTTGATCTTTGTCCTGTCATGAAAACTTTGTTTGACTAAAGTGATTCCTTCTAGGATTTTCTCAATTGACCCCTCTAATTTGGATTGTTTCGTTCATCATTGTCTTATGGCGCCTCTGAGGGTTTTCACCAATAAGATTTTTTTTATTTTTTTTTTATTTTCTTTTTTTTTTTGATTTTTTTTTTTTTTGATATCTTGTGGTGCCTCCATGGGTTTTCACCAATAAGATTTTTTTTTTTTTTGAATCTTGTGGTGCCTTTATAGGTTTTCACCTACAAGCCCTTTTATATATATATATATATAGAACACACAAGGCTTGACATTCTCAAAAATTGATCGGAAGGTCTTTAATGGACAAAGGAAAGGATTTTTTTTTATTTAGGATAAATTACAACTTGGGAGCCATGTAAAAGTGACAATAGGATATATATTTCATTTTTTTTTTAAAATACCAAGATTTTTTTTTATTTTTATTTTGTCGGACCGAACCCCAAGATAGGGCTATCTACGTATCCATTTAGGAATCAGGTCGAACGTAGTTCAATGGCAACTCATAATCTTTTTTTTTTTTTTTTTTTAGGATAAATTACAGCTTGAGAGCCTTGTAAAAGTGACAATAGGATATATATCTCGTTTTTTTTTTAAAATACCAAGATTTTTTTTATTTTTATTTTGTCGGACCGAACCCCAAGATAGGGCTACCTACGTATCCATTTAGGAATCAGGTCGAACGTAGTTCAATGGCAACTCATAATCTTTTTTTTTTTTTAGGATAAATTACAGCTTGAGAGCCATGTAAAAGTGACAATAGGATATATATCTCGTCTTTTTTTAAAAAAAAAAAAATACCATGATTTTTTTTTTTATTTTGTCGGACCGAACCCCAAGATAGGGCTGCCTACGTATCCATTTAGGAATCAGGTCGAACGTAGTTCAATGGCAACTCATAATCTTTTTTTTTTTTTAGGATAAATTACAGCTTGAGAGCCATGTAAAAGTGACAATAGGATATATATCTCGTCTTTTTTAAAAAAAAAAAAAAATACCATGATTTTTTTTTTATTCTTATTTTGTCGGATCGAACCCCAAGATAGGGCTGCCTACGTATCCATTTAGGAATCAGGTCGAACGTAGTTCAAATGGCAACTCATTATCTTTTTTTTTGTTGTTGTTGTTGATTTTTTTTTTTTGGCATTTTTTTTTCGGCTCCAAAGAGGGTAAGCAAGGAAAGGTAAATAAGGCTCGAAGGGCTGACAAGGGATTAATGGCGTTTAGTTAAGTAGAATGATGGCCTTTCGTCATCTCAACTTGAGAATGTTAAGCACAAGTGTGTCAAATATAATATCTTTTGACTGAATCGGCATTGATAGCTTTTTCTGTCATTTTTTCGTCCATATCCGCATGTTGCAAAGCTCCATTTGATAAAACTTGTTTAACTATGTATGGGTCTTGCCAGTTTGGAGCAAACTTTCCTTTAGCCTCTTCTTGGTGTGGAAGGATGCGTTTTAAAACAAGTTGGCCGGCCTCGAATTTTCTAGGACGTACCTTCTTATTGTAAGCTCGCGCCATCCTCTGCTGGTATAATTGACCAAAGCAAACAGGTTCCGGTGGGACAAGCACGGGAGGATTTGCCAAATATTCTTTAATCTTATCAAATGATTCTTGACATTCGTCTGTCCATTGGATAGCAGCATCCTTTTTTAGCAACTTAAATATCGGTTCACATATAGTGCTGAGCTGAGCGATGAATCTGCTTATATAATTCAACCTTCCAAGAAAACTCATGACCTCAGTTTTATTCTTCGGAGACGGCAATTCTCGAATGGATTTTACCTTGGCAGGGTCCAATTCAATGCCTCTTCGGCTAATTATGAAACCCAAAAGTTTTTCGGATGGAACTCCAAATGCACACTTGGATGGATTGAGCTTAAGATTATACTTTCGCAATCTTTTGAAGAATTTCCTCAAGTCATCTACGTGATCAACTTATGTCTTAGACTTGATAATGACATCATCAACATATACTTCTACTTCCTTATGCATCATGTCATGAAAAATAGTAGTCATAGCTCTCATGTACGTAGCTCCCGCATTCTTTAAACCAAATGGCATGACCCTGTAGCAATAAGTACCCCACGGGGTGGTGAAAGCAGACTTATCTGCATCTGTTTCATACATCAAGATCTGGTGATATTCGGCATAGCAATCCACGAAAGATTGGATCTCATGTTTAGCACAATTATCAACAAGGATATGAATGTTGGGCAGCGGAAAGTTATCTTTAGGGCTTGCTTTGTTCAAATCCCTATAATCAACACAGACTCTAATTTTGCTATTTTTCTTCGATACGGGCACCACATTAGCCAACCATGTGGTGTACTGAGCGACCCTGATCACGTTCGCACTCAATTGCTTCATGATTTCCTCTTTGATTTTATCGCTCACGTCAATTTTAAACTTTCTTTGCTTTTGCTGGACCGGTGAAAAATCAGGGTATGTAGGTAGTTTATGGACTACCAAATCCGTGCTTAGACCCGGCATATCATCATAAGACCAAGCAAAGACATCCTTATACTCGATCAAAATCTGAACAATATCATTTCTGATATTCTGATCTGCATGAATACTTATTTTTATTTCTCTAACCTCCTCACTCGTTCCCAAATTTATTATGTCAGTGTCATCTAAATTGGGTTTGGGCTTATCCTCAAATTGATCCAATCCTTTTTTGAATTCTTTATCAGCTTCACCTTCATCGTATTCCTCTACCGTTTGGTTTGCTGATTCGAGATTAGACAACTTTTTAGAATCTAAATGTGAACTCCACGTACATGCCATGTTATCGGAGCCAGTATTAACATAACGAAATAAGAAAAATAAAAATTAAAAGAGGGAAGAAAATATAAATTTACTAGAAAACGTGAATTTAATTTCATTGAATCGGAAAGGATAGGAGGGTTAACATGAAAGTAGAGCAACTAAACTATGTGGACTACAACCCTGAGAATAGTCCCAAATACTAAAGAAAGAAAAACGAAACAACAAAATAAATTACCAAGACTCCTTCCTTGTGGTGAGAGGAGTGGCTTCCCAGTTAATGAGCTTGATATTTGGCTCGACGGACTGCACATCCGCATGGATAGGGTCTTCACCTATCTGAACCATGTTTACTTCATTAAATATTTCCTTGAGGCCTTGACATATTTCATCCACATCCTTGTTAGCATATGGGTATTGATTTTCTTCCTTTTGAGCTTTCGTGAAAGATTAGCTAATGTGTGGAACTGGACTTGTCAATTTCCAAGCCTTCTTCTTCTGCTCTTTTGCCTATTTTCTACCTACTGCGATAGTCTTAAAGCCTAAGCCAAAGGAGTTATGGCTACCACACGGATCTACAGGGTTTATAATTCCTTGTAGCAAAACCCCTAATCCTTTTCCCGGTTCATAACCATTTTGTAGCATTTGGCTAGCCACCATGATTGAAGTAGAAGAGAGATGAAGCCCTGGAATCGGCGTACCTTCCACGACTTGATCAACTATCATGATTTCAAAGGCTTGATAAATGGGAGATTCACAACCCCCTTTTGATTCGATACAGGGTACAGAAGGATCTCGATGTATGGGAAGGTCATCCTCTCCATGTACAATGATTTCCTGATTGTCGTGTTCAAACTTAACTACTTGATGCAAAGTAGAAGGTATGGCTCTGGCCATGTGGATCCATGGTCTTCTTAAAAGTAGGTTGTAGGAAGTATCCATGTCTATTACTTGAAAGGTGATCGTAAACTCTACTAGTCCAATAACCAAAGCAAGATCTACTGCACCAATTGTGTCTCGTTTTGCATCGTCAAAAGCCCGAACACATACATTATTGGACCGAATTCTATCTAGGCTGATTTTTTAACTTTTACAAAGTAGAGAGAGGACAGATATCTACTTCTGAACCTCCATCAATCATTACCCATTTTTTTTTAGATCAATTAATTTACTTAAAAGCCGGTCAACATTTGATATGGCATTTTCTATAATGCAACAAGTAGCACATAAAATGCACATGATGGTCTCAAAAGGCGACACCTGACCTAGACGAACCCGACCCCAGGGTCGAGCCCCACAATTCAAAAAATACACGTGATATAAGTAAAACACAGTCTATTAGGGATAGCCATGTCTAAGCTCCGGTTATGCTAGGTTCAACCTGGTGTAGTTAGGTATCTAGACTGTCAATGAAACGAGCGGACAACTCGAGTCGGCAAGGGACAGCTTTACCGGTAGCAGGGCTTTCCGGCCTCACTGTTGGTCCCTTTCCATCCTAAATCATGGGTGACTACAGAATCCTTCCCAGGAGCGTTGCCGCATCTCTGGTATCTCAAGCTCGGGAGCGTATACCGCATCTCCGAATATATAGTATCCCAGAAGACTCAGATGGGTGCGCGAGAGAAGACAGTTTATATTGCAATTCAAATAATATCAAAGCGATAAACATGTAGGCAAAGAACACATTTAGGCCAACAATATACAATATCAAAATTAAATAAAGCCAAACAAGTCAATATGAAAGCTCGAATTCTAATTGTGATCCCCAGCAGAGTCGCCATCTGTCACACCCCATTTTTTTTTCACCGCATCCGACCCCTGCTAGGCAGTCGGTTTTAGAGAAAATGGGTTTTCCCAATTGAAGTGACGTTTTGAAAAAGGGATTATTTTATTTACAGAGTCGCCACTTGGAATTGAGTTTGGGTGTTCCAAGTCACCTTATTGAATCCCTATTCAAAAGGAAATGACTCTTTAATTTTTTTTATTTTTTTTTTATCTGCGAACTAGAAATCCGGATAAGGAATTCTGTTGACCGAGGGGAAGGTGTTAGGCACCCCTCGAGTCCCGTGGTTCTAGCACGGTCACTTTAATGACTTACGTCTGGCTTAAATTAATTTTTTTTGGGTTTTGGATTCACAATATTTGTTAACCTAAAAGTTTTTTGCTTCCCGCTTTTAATTTATTTTGAAATTATTTATTAATAAACACGTCCTAAACACCCAATAGGAAAGTCAATTTATTACAGCTTAAACAAATAGTTGTAAAGATACTGAATATTTAGAACTCATTTTCTTTAACTTTCATTAAAATAACAAGAAAGGTTTTATCACCTTTAGACAAAATTCAAACTTTTCAAATATATATGATTAACTAAAATTAATTAATATAAATACGATTATATAGTCATGAAGATCCGATAACCAAAACTAAAATTTCAGTTATGAACTAAATGTTACTTTGCAAATATGTGATAAATAATATATCATATATAACACCAATTGATTTTTTTTTAATTTCTTGTTTCGCTATTTCACTTTTTTTTTTTTTTTTTTTAAGTCTTATGTATGTATTCCCCTTTTCTGTTCCTAAAGCATGCATGGTGTATGTGTGTGCATGTATTTATTTCATTTTTTTTTTTTTTGCATGCATGGATCATATCTTATATCAAATCTCATTCCAAATTTAATCATGACAGAGTTGAATGCTTTAATATCATAATAACAAATGTAAAATAAGAGCATCTCCATATCATAATATTGAAATTGAATTTCACATTATTGCGATATTACATTATTCAAAGAAAGATAGATGGTTACCTCTTGCGGGAATAATTCTTAACAACAACAAGAAGAAGCCTCGAACTTAAACCGTGACCAAAACTCAAAGTCTTTTGATGTGAGGAATTTTTGGTTTTTATTTTTTCTCTATGTGTTCCTTATGTGTGCATGTGTGTGATTTTTTTTCTCAAATTAATCCATATGTCTCCTTTTTTTTTTTTGGTGTTTTATGTGTGTGTTTATATAGGGAGTGTGTGTTCTTGAGTGAGAATGGGAGTTGAGGGAATAATGGGAAAAAGATGTAGTGGAGGTAATGGGAAGTAGGGTAGTTTTTAGTTTTTAATGGGAAAGTTAGGGGAATATTGGAGGTAATGGGAAGTAGGGTAGTTTTTTTTTAGTTTTAATGGGAAAGTTAGGGGAATGTTGGAGGTAATGGGAAGTAGGGTAGTTTTTTTTTTAGTTTTAATGAGAAAGTTAGGGGAATGTTGGAGGTAATGGGAAGTAGGGTAGTTTTTTTTTTAGTTTTTTTTTTTTTTTTAATTATTATATTTTTTCAATATAATAAAATCTATTTAAAATTAAAAAAAATATAAATAAACTAAATGGCTAGTCTTAGAAATATGATTAAGAAATATTAATATCACTAGATTCTTTATTAAAAGTTAAAAGAGGAAAATAACATAATTTAATTAGTTTTTATTTATTTATTTATTTATTTATTTTAAATAAATAAATAAATAATAATAAAAACTTATCTAAAATGTGATTCTATTTTTGTATTTTTTTTTCCAAAAATATTAAACGAACCTCAAAATAAGATAAATTAAAAATGCCTAAAAATAAAAATAAAATAAAATAAAAATTAATTGAATATTATTTTTTTTTTTGTCAAAAATTAGGTGTTTACAATATGATTTTTCTTTTAAGGGGTAGCTTGGTTGGGAATGTAGCTATGATGAGATTAGTTATGATAACATAAGTTATGATGGGATAAGTTATATTGGGATTAGTTATGGTAGAATTTTTTTTTATTGAGTGTTTGGTTTGTTATATTCAAAGTAATATGCATGGTATATTTCTAAGAATAAAATAATTGATTACTAAAATACCCTCCATCTTATTTAACTTTTATATATATATATATATATATATATATATATATATATATATATATATATATATATATATATATATATATATATATATATATATATATATATATATATTTCTTTTCAAGCTTTAAATATTTATTCTCAAAAATAAAACTTTTATCTTATTTAGCTTAATTTTTTTGTGTGTGCATTTTCATGATTATATCGTGTGTATTTCAAAAATAAAATTTTTATCTTATTTAGCTTTAATTTTTTTGCGTGTGCCTTCCCATGATTATGCCGTATGTGTTTAAAAAAAATCTTACATCTTATTTAGTTTGAAATAAAAACTCCCAACTTAAGTTTGTTAAAATAAAAAAGGATTTGTTGTTTATGTCACTTTATTTAAACACATATCACTCATATAATATAGAATATTAAAATTTATTTTAATTGATATATACAATATCAATTTTCAGGTGATTAAAAAACTATTAATTTAAAATATGTAATTCAATAATGGGGTCGATATTTTAATTATTTTTTAGATAAATTAAAATATATAAATAAACATAATAATTATTCAAATAAATTTAGCGTATAATATATTCATAAAAAAAATATATGTGTGCGTGTGAAATGAAAATCATAGATTTTGGGATAGTTTTGTCATTTTATAATGTTATCCAAGGATAAATTAGGGTGGGATAACTTATACCACCAAATATGTGGAATAACTTATCCGAGACTAATATCAACCAAACAATGCATTAAAAAGTTCATCCCAAAAGTATTATTTTATCCTGAAATTATTTGCTCTAGTACTCACACCAAAACATCCTAATAGTCATAATACTTAGTTCCCCTAAAGGGGTTACATTCTTTATATCTCTCTGTTCAATTCCATTTAAATTTTATTTGAATTCAGGACTTCTTATTAGGTATGTTGAAGAGCTTTACGGTGACACTGCTGGACTTGTGAGACCTGATCAAAATTGTTATCAGATAATCATCTAACATTGAGGTAAGAAATCTCTCGACTCATCTTGAAAAGTTACAATAATATACTCCCTCCATTTCGATTAGTTTGTCTGATTTTGACTTCTCATGAAATTCAAGAAAGAAAAGAAAGACTATTGAATCTTGTATGTCTTAAACT
Source organism: Capsicum baccatum var. pendulum (assembly GCA_030864225.1). Taxonomy (NCBI): domain Eukaryota; kingdom Viridiplantae; phylum Streptophyta; class Magnoliopsida; order Solanales; family Solanaceae; genus Capsicum; species Capsicum baccatum. Next base: position 234,600,947 of record CM061556.1, on the reverse strand, counting down.
ATAGATATATAGAATATAGCAAATTGTTTTCTAATGTTGTGGTGTTAATTAAACATGTCATGCGGGAAAATTGAAGTTAAAGATCTACAAAAGGAAGGACCTTTTGAAAGGGACTAAAAATGATGCAAGAGTGACACCTTTGGCCAATTTGATTCGATGGAGAGATAAACCAGTGGCCCTTTCCATTTTGTAGGTTATGAATTCACGTATGCGGTTTTCTTGATCGCCTCTATGTCGGGCAATTTGGTTAATTAATGTGTGTATCCGCTATAATCTCATTTCTATCGAGAGAGAGAGGGGAAATAAAGATTTCTATTATGTATGGAAAAAAAACATATGTGCAATGCAAATTCGATCCAACCAAGCTCCCAATCAGGATGAACTTGTCAAATGAACATGTTCGGGTGCATACAAATGACGTGTTTGACCGATGAATTCATTCCCATGTATTTAAAAGCAATAGATAGAAACCTAAGTAAGTAGCAAAGCACAACCCCTTGCAAGAAGGTTCCTGGTTGGCTTTGTATGAAGAATCCTATTTTTCTGGCCCTAAGTGAGCCCTAGATTGTGAGTGAGCTTTCGAGGGGTAGAGATCTAGCGTTGAAATACCAGTGTATCATTTGTCCCAGTCCAGGTATAGATATGATATGAAGTGAAATCCTGAGTCGATGTATCCACACATGTCGAACTTATTATATCTTTAGAATATTGGCAGTAAGACAAGCAAAGTGAATAGAGCATCTTTCTGATAATTTGGTTTAGTTTCCGCAACCAATTATTTTCCCTTGCTTTGGAAACATGTTCAGTCCCATAGCACTGTAACAAACAGAGTTGATTTCTCATATAGTCACTCAAATGACAGTTGTCATCTCAAAAGGACACTTCCTTTTATTGAACGGAATTGAAACAAAGAAAAAAGTTGATTTTGCGAGATAATAACTATTAGTTGAGTTACCGTTTGAAAAATCAACACCCAGCATGCATAGTTAGTTCCAGTGTCAGTCTTGCTTAAACTTTGATCCGGATACCTTTCTAAGTTCTAATAGTGAAATCTGGATTCTGCTAAAAATATTTGTTAATGGATGCAATTGTCTTAGTGGCATATCATGTATATCATTTAATTGATAAGTATAACAATATTATATAACTTACTAAAACTAAAAGCTTCAGAATAGCTTCTTTAGATTTTCAAATTCTATACAACTCAGATATCGAGAAATGACCTTCTTAGACTTGGTCATTTCCAATAATCCAACACTTTGCAACATATGGAGGGAATTATACAGAGAGTTTGACAGAATGTGGATTAATTTAGTCAGGCTACTAAATGAACCTAGAGAAATTGAGTCGTGGGTACAGGACACTTTACATGTAAGACCGTAACTATACAACCATAAGCTCTCTTCTAACATTAACTGATATGGCAGCAAATAATGGTCTGTAGATGAAGTAACTACTGATATAGAATCTGTATCAGATGACTATACCAAAAAGAGGAAAACATTTACTTCCTTTAGTGTCTATGAGGGCTCATCACTTTTTCTATTTGTATAAATTTGCAGCTGAGAGATGGGAGACCCAATCACGAGTGCTGTAGCTGAGCTCATCATAAAAGACTTGTCAAAACAAGTGAATATTCATTCTCAATATGCTATTCTGTTTGAAAGTAAGTTTGAGGAGATGAAGAGAGAGCTGAATCTCATCCGTTCGTATCTCACTGAAGCAACCAGGATGAAACGAAACGACAAGTCTCTCAAGTCAACCTTATATAAACTTGATGAACTAATTTATGAAGCAGATAATGTGATCAAGGATTGCCAAATTCGTGAAGACTATCTGAGGATGAAAGGGAATCCTTCTTGCTTATTTCCGTCTCCGAGGGAGATTTTTTTCAGATACAACACTGGAAAGAAACTGACAGAACTCAACAAGGGGATAGTGACAATGCATCAGATTCTTAGGGCCTTTGTTGGTCCAATAACTGAACAATCAAGAAGTGACCATATCAGCAGCAGATGGACCTCACACGTTTTTGATCAAACTTTAATTGTGGAGTCATCAGAAGATACAAGAAAAATCAAAGAATGGATCCTATCTCACAGCGAGTCATTACATCTCGTTGGCATTGTAGGGATGGGTGGTTTGGGTAAAACCACAATTGCACAAAAGATCTACAATGACAGACTAGTGAATGTGAGATTTCAAAAGAAAGTTTGGGTTTCAGTATCTCCACCTTATGATGATCTTTCCATCATGAAGGGAATTTTGAAACAGCTGAATGCAGATGATAGTGGAACTGATAAAAGAGACTTGCTAAACAGAATTCGTGTAGCGCTTTCACATAAGTCGTACCTGATTGTCATGGATGATGTATGGAGTATTGAGGATGGATGGTGGTATAGGATCTCAAGGGGATTACCCAAGTTTATAGAGCACAATAGTTGTATTATAATCACATCAAGAAATGAGGATGTAGTCAAGAGGATGGGAGCCACAGAATCAAGAATTCATCGACCAAGATTGCTTGATGATGAAGAGAGTTGGTCGTTGTTTTGCAAAGTTGCATTTTTGTCAACTAAAGGGAAGTGCAATACTGAATTGGAAGAAGTTGGAAGAGAGATCGTGCGCAAATGCCATGGTCTTCCTCTAGCCATCAAGACCACAGGTGGAATGTTATCATCAAAGCCACAATCACTCGGGGAGTGGACAAGGATATGCGAAAATTTTCGAGAGAAATTGGTATCGGATTGTGTGAGCAATATCTCTGTAATGGCTTCTTTGCAGCTAAGTTATGATGAGCTTCCTTCTCATCTAAAACAGTGCATATTGTCCTTCTCAATCTATCCAGGTGACCATGAAATTGAGGCGGAACACTTGGTTCGTTGGTGGGTAGGGGAAGGATTGGTTCGTGGCGATGACACAGAAACTGCAACATATGTTGCTTTTAATTATTTATCTGAACTGGTAAGTAGGTGCTTGGTTGAAGCTGTCCAAAGAAGTAACTTTGATGGCAGAGTTTACAGTTGCAAGATGCCTGACATGGTTAGGGACATGACAATTCGGGTCGCAGAAGACGAGATGTTTTGTAACTTTGATAGAGGCAGGCTCATAGCCACCGTTAACTCAAGGCACTTGGGGGTCACCAAGGAAACAACTTTCCAGTCCTTGGCTGGGAACTCAAAGCTAAGAGCACTTCTTCTCACTACGACAAATTCCACTGGCTTCAACAGGAAAATTGCTCTAGCTGAAATCAAAACTCTTAGGGTCTTGGATTTGTCATGTGTCAAGCTAGACAATATCTGGTTACTTGATCTATGGCAATGGATCACATCACTGATGCAACTAGCGTATTTAAACCTAAGAGATGTTGCGAACCTGGAAGAAATTCCAGGCTCCGTGAGGAAGTTACGTGGCCTCCAAATACTGGTCCTTAGAGAATGCAAGGAACTGAAAAGGCTACCAACATCAATCACAACACTTCCAAGATTGTCAATTCTTGATGTTAGAGGTTGTCCATCTTTTTCATGCTTACCACAAGGTCTCTCTGGGCTTTCTAATCTTAAAGAGCTGTGTGGATTCAAGATACCAAGTTCGGCAACAACAGAAGCTTGTCGCCTTAGTGAGGTCGTGGCACTGAATCAACTTCGAGTACTGCAATTAGACATAACGGAGGAAAGCAAGATAGAGGAGAAGGAATTGGCTGTATTGAAACAACTTCAACTACTAAGGGTGCTATCAATCAACGTAGGGGACAGTGAAAACAAGGACATCATAAGGAAGCTGGATAACTTGTCACCACCAAAACACATTGAAGAATTATATCTAAAGCACTTCCTTGGAGAAACCGCACCAGCATGGATAAACCCCATATCAGTTCCCCAACTGCAGTACCTTTGCATCGAAGATTCAAGAGTGCTTAGTCACATGAGTGAAAATTTCTGGGGAGACAATGAGGGTAACTGGAAAGTCGAAGGACTATGCTTGAAATTCCTGCCAAGGCTCAGTGAAACATGGGAAACATTCCAAAGTGCAATGCCAGCCCTCAAATACTTGGAAGTCAGCCACTGCAATTCGCTGAAAAATTTCCCATGTAACGTTGAGTGTTTAGGATATTGGAGAATGACAGAGGAAGAGCAGGAAAACAAGGAAGAACAAGATGTGATTTCGTGCCACGAAGGCAATGAAGGAGAATTTGATTACATCCACTGAAACTATAGGGTTCCCAATCTTCAGTTTCAGTACACAATTATGCATTTTTTGTTTTGTTTTTTGTCCTTTTTTTTTTTTTTTTGGTCTGGGAAACTGGTACCACATTATGTGTTAGCACAGTGATGACTTATTAGCTATTATGTATGCTTGTTCTACAAAATATCAGTCCCCTGTTTGTCGAAATATAATTTTCATTTAATGGACAGGTTTATAATTTGTACGAATGTGAATGATGAAGCTTATGTTTCCGCTCCCGTCCCAACCTTGGTGAATTGACCTAAACAACCGTCCACCCACCAACACATGTATAATATGTGTATGATAGTGTGTAAATGAATGATTGAATGTATAATCTGTCTAAGGTTACAGACTTTGTTACAGAAAGTATTGTGGCCTTAATATATATTAGAAGTTCGTTAAGAGCAAAAACCAAATAGAAGTTGGTTATTGGACATTGATATTGAGTATGATAGAATTAGCAAATATGTAACAATGTGTTTTGCTATTCCGCTTGCATATTTACATCCACCAACAATTTTGGAGCTACAAAATTAGCCATAAGAAGCACTCTTTCAACGCACATCTAACAGAAATGCTAATGCTTTACTAGCAAAAACTAAGAAAGCTTATTATCTGAATTAAATGGATAGTTCCTCCAACTCAAAAGGCCGAGAAATTCCATGAATGATGAACGTCTCGGACACAAAAATATCCGGTGCTGTTATCTCCACTCTATCTATGACCAAAACACGTGAAAAATTACTCTTAGAAATAGTAACATTCAGACCAGGAGCCAGTGTCTCTAGTGATGATACATCAGGTAAGAATGCCAATTCCATAAAAGTATACCTCTTCGGCATTATGTGAAGCCTTACAATTCTTTCAAGCAACGGTGAAGGAGAAGATAAAAATCCCAAATTCGGAGGAGCAAAGATTGTTACAGAACTCAAATTAGCAGAATCTTGAATCACCCCATCAAGAACAGAATGCAACTCAATTGCAAACGAAACGAATCCATTCGAGCTCAGCAATTTAATGATTCTTGGCCAATCAACCAACTTCTTCGTAGTATCATTAGCACTTCCATTCGACATTTCTTCACAAATTGGTGATTGAATAACATCCCGATGTTCATCCATTCTACGAAAATCCAACGCAGAAAAGACCCCGTTAACTCCCTGAATCGAAAGATTTCCTTCAAGAAACACATCAGGATGAGAAACAATCACATTATTAATCTCAACAACCCTCTGTTTTTCATCAACTTTCGTAATGGCAATCTTTTTTCGCGACAAAAGGGTCGTTACACAACTACCATAGGACATTTTCATCAGTTCTTGAAACGCGATTTTCGTAGGGGAAGTATGATACTCCAAGAGCTGCTTCATTGCCCAAGAAGGAACAGAGAGGTTAGAAATAGCAGAATCTTGGATCGCAAAAATGGTGGAATGAGGAATGGAAAGGAAAATCTCCGGAGAGATTTGGAGAAGAGTAGCTAAGATATTGAACCCGTGATTTCGAAGAGCTTTAGAAGCGTTGTTGGTGAGTTCGTGTTTGTTGAAATGGTGAGATGAATCTGAGTGATTGTTGTTCGTTGATTTGGAGTGCATTGTGGAGGTTATTGCTGTGTATGCGAGGAGTATGGAGAGGAGTACGAAGAATACAGCGTCGCAACCAGAATTAGCCATTCGTAATTACAGTTGTGTTTTTGTTTTTTCTGATTTTGTGTTTTGTGAAGATGAAGATGGAGAAGAAAGTTGGTTGAAGCAGAGAAAAAGAGAGTGGAATTTTCCCTCCTAATTACTACAAATAATGAGACTTACGCGTAACTGTTTATGGCAGTAAGAATAAAGAAATTATTTCTGCATTTTTTTTTACTAGAAATATTCTTTGATATTTCAAGTATTAAAGTTTATTATATACAATTATAAATACATAAGATCATATAAGTAGTGATGGAGCCACATGCAACGAACTGGGAAATCGTTAGAAACTTGTAAATATACAGAATAAAATATGTATAAAATTTTATGAGTTCTAAGAGATCTTACGGAAGAGAAAACTTACACACAGTATGTGTTTGAAATGGAGAAATTTTAATTTAATGTTTTATGTTTAATTGGTTAAAATTTTTGATAAAATTTTTTTTTTTTATTTTCTCATATTTGATTGGTTAAATTTTTTGATAAAACATTCTTCCATGACGAGGAAAATAAGTTTCTTGAACTGAGTAGGAGTTCACATAAAATGATTAATCTTCCAGTGACCCTGCATATAGTAAAAGAAAAAAAAAATGATACTGACCAACTTTTGAGGGTCTTTATTGTTCGTTCAATAATATTACTTCCTATACAGACTTATGACTTATCCCAATTAAGTACGACTTCATAATGGCATAACAAAAGTTTTCAATATTTTTTTTAAAGATACATGACAATTGATGTTGCAACGTTCCAAAAAATAAATATTTTGCTGAAATTTTTTGACAAGGTCGGTGAGACCTGTGTTGGGATTGCAATTCTTCATCTGCAACGGTAGCAATAAATAAATTAAAAGGCCTCGACATAAATATTGTAAAAACGCGTACATGTATCCATTTTTCTTTTTCCCTCACTATTCACTAGGCGGGCCCCTATTTGTAATAATTTAATTTTAAAAATTTTGTTTATTCATCAATAATAAGATAATCTATAACCACACAAAATATCTAAAACTTATTTTAATTATAATTTAATAAGTTTTTCTTTCTTTTAAAATTTCATGCTCGCTTGAATAGATAGAAATAGAATTGAGCGAATAATCTTTTAACACTTAACTGAAATTACACTCAACTTCAGTTTACCATTATCTTTTTCATGTAAAAGATAAAACAATTTAATGTACTAAAATTTTTGTTGTGTGCAGAATCCAAAAAAAACTCGATCACAAGAATTCATTGTATATATTCTTACGTTGCATTTGTGTAATCGACTGTTTCCAAGACTTGAACATGTGACTTCTTGATCGCATATCACTTTCTGGAAAATAAGGGAAAGTTCTTTTCTTTTTTCTAGCAACTTATTTTATGAAAATAGATTGTATTGGTTGTCAAATAAGATTTTAGACCAACTGATCCCAACCAGTTTTGGCAACATTGCTTAGGAAAGAGCGATGAGCCTTTCATGTGTTATTTTCTTCTATGTAATGACTGCTTTAATCTCAAAGTAAGAAAACAACAAACAAAAGGCTTCCATTATCTTAAATGTTAGTTCCTGGCATTCTTCGAGAACATAGCTCCAATTGGAAATCAAATTTAAAGAGAAAAAATAAAAGGAGATGGAAGAAAAGAACAATTTTCCTTCAAATAAAAACATTAGACAGTCCATTAACTACTTACACTTAAATTAAGGCGCAGTTCGCGGGAATACATGATTATATTCAGTCCAGTATAGTATTAAGTAATTATATATTCTAACTACTCATTTCTAATTCATACAGAGAAATTGACAAATTACTTATTTCTAATTCATACAGAAATTGACTAATTTAGCTCCAAACATCCTCAACCGTAAGTAATTAATTACCATGTTCAACATCCAAAGTTTCTCACACAAAAAATTCCCTATCTGTTTCCTACATCAAGAAATAATATAATATGATAAGTAACTCCTAAGCTAAACTATTCTAAATTGTGCATACTCTTCACTTTCAATATTGCATTCATGTCGGATTCTCCAAAAGCACACTAACTCTAGAAAATCCGACGTGTAGCAACATAGAAACTATTCACAATTTTTGTACTCAAAACCACAAAGGTGAAGTGCTTTACTAGTGATCTCCATCTCTTTTTCTAGTGACTCGAATATAACAATAAACAGCAGCAAAAATAGCAGTAACAAGTCCACCAATAATAACACCTCCACCAGCAACTGATTTATCAGAATGATGATGCTTTGTTTCCATACTCTCTGGAGCTTCAACAATTGAAGAGGGTCCTTTTTCAATTTCATTTTCACTTTCTATTAAAGACTTTTCAGAAAAATCACCTGGTGGATCTGCTATCAATAAGGCTCTATGTACCATCATCAACTTTCTTGGGTATGTTAGTGAAGTACTTGTAGTTGGAAATTCCTCTGCCACTGCTTTAATTGCCAAGATTCCTAGGAGCACAAAGTAAGAGAACACAAATCTTGATCGACCCATTGTGTGAAAGTGGCCGAAATATTTGCAAAAAGCAAAGAGAATATTTTTATTTAGGACGTCCAGAAGTATCTGTGTGAGTTGTACTGAACTTGGGTTTGAGTGGTGGTGTATAAATAGAGGGAGAAAAGTTGTGTACAAGTGTGTGAAAACTATTGGTATTTTATTTTATTTTTTAAAAGGTAAAGAATAAAAAGTTATTGAAGGTTGAGAGAAGTTTCAGCCTTCCAGGGATGAGAAACACGTTTGGTAGGGGTCAGATTTGTTTTTGTTTGATTCAGTATGCACTTTAAAAGAACCAAAAAAATAGTCAAATTTTATAATCTTAAATTAAAAATATATTTACTTCACTTATCATGTTTAACTTATCATATTTATCATGACGTATTTTTTAAAAAACAATAATAACCAAAAGAATAATTTTAGCGTATTATAATCACTTATGGTAAGTCTTCTAAATATTGAGAAATAAATAGTATAAGTATAAGAATAAATAAATATAAAATAATAAATTATTTCTTGAATTTTAAATTGGACAGATAAAATTAAATGAATGAGTATATAATATACTTTTTTTCTTAAAGACCCGTTTGGCCATAAAAACATAATTTTCTGGAATTGAAATAGAGTTGGAATTGAAGTTGAAGTTGGACTTGTGTTTGATCATTAATATAAATTAAAGTTGTTTTTGAAATTTTGTGAGATAAGTAAAAATTAAAAAAAAATGAGAATAATTTTTTCTTGTTTTTACTTTTCCAAAATATAATTTCAAATTGTATTTGAAATTATCATAGTCAAACACCATAATTTTTTACTTTTTTCACTAAGGTAAAAATAAATTTAAAAAAAAAATAAAAAATACTCCTGACCAAACAACTACTTATTTTATTGTTTGATTTTTATTCAAACAAAATTTAAGATGTAAATATTCATGTGCATGTCATATTGAGATACTGTTGAAAAACAAGTTAACTAATCAATTACCATGACTTCAATAAATTATCCATTGATATTGTATATTTATTTTTAGTAATATAAATAAATATTACTACTTTCGTTTCAATTTTTTTAATTTAATTTCTCATTTTACTTGTCTTTTTTCTCTAATTAAGAAGGGATAAAAAAAAAATCATGTTTTACTCTTTGCATTGATTACTTTTTCTTCAAATTAAAATGTAAGATCATTTAATAGGGATACTAAGATAAACTAGATATGGTATTAATTATTTTTCTTAATCAATGTGTCATCTCAATTTAAAACGGGTAATTTGAGATGGAGGAAATATTAAACAGAGCGAGTAAAATAAAATAGGATAAATAAATTACTTTCTTCGTACAGAAATACTTTTCCATTTTAAACTTGGCGTATTCTTTTAAAAACAATAAATAGAAGGCTGATTTTACTATATCATTCTTTAAATATTTCAAAACAAAAAATAAATAAGTAAAAAATATACGAAAGAGAGTAGGACCCAATAATGCCCAATAAATTAGGAATCCGAAAGTATAGAGAGCTTCGTTGGTAATGTCATTGAAATGGTGGGTTTGTGAAGGTGTAACTACTCACACATAAAATTATGGACGGCGATCTAATGGGCAAGGAGAGTGACATCTGCTTTAATTACTTATCTCCTCCTTGCACTTATATTCATTCGCCATTTTAAAAGTGGATTTTTATTTGGGTATCTGTCAAAAATAGAAGTATTTTGCTATAAAATTTATTTTTTATAGTCATATTTTATATAATTATCATTTATAATCGTTGTATTCGATTTTGCAGATAGTATGTATTCATATAAAAAATGAATACAGTCTCTATTTAATCATACTTATCTCATTGACCTGAATATTTTCTTATCTAACACTAGCATTATCTATTTTTTATATTTTTTTTGTGTGTGTTTTTCCCGTTTTTCCTTCTTCTTTTTTTCCTACTTTTATTTTTTTCTTTTCTTTCTTTTTATTTTTTTCTTTTTTCCTCTCTTTGATCTCTAACTTTTATTTCTCTTTCTTCTTTTACTTTTCTTCTTTGATTTTTTTTATTTTTTTTGTACTTATTTTCTTTATTATTTTTTTGTTCTATTTTATATTTTTTATATTTTCGAATAATATGACTAGTCGAGAAGAAGTCATGGATGATAACGTAAATACCACAACTGTTTATCGTATTTGTAGTCACACAGCCATTTATATTTTTATATTTATTGATACAATTGTATTTGTATTTGTATTTTAAAGTTTGCATTTATATTTATATTTTATAGTTCGCATTTGTATTTGTATTTAATAGTTCGCACTTGTATTTGTATTTGTTAGTTTGCGTCATTATTTATATTTTATATAATTCACACTTGTATTTTAAAGAACTATTTTGTATTTGTATTTTATAATTGATTGCATATTATATTGAATTATATTTATATTATGATTTTCTTGTGTTTGTATATTTAGATTATATTTGGATTATACTTGTATTTGTATTCAATTTTCTTCATTACTTTTTTATTTTTAAGAAATTATTTTGTATTTATATTTGTAAGTTAACAACGGGGTGGTGGCGCAGTTGGCTAGCGCGTAGGTCTCATAACTTAGAACACGGTCTCGGTCCTTTTGTTGAGCCGGAGGTCTATCGAAAACAGTCTCTCTACTTCTTCGGATGTAGTGGTATGGACTGGGTACATTCTACCCTCCTCTGACCCCACTATGTGGGAATATACTGGGTTTGTTGTTGTTGTATTTGTAAGTTGATTGCATATTGTATTTAGTCGGAACTATGTACAATTTATCATTTGTATTTGTATACGAACAAGTAAGTGCATTAATTGTATTTTCTTGATTCTAAAATATATAAATATGTAATGTATCGTTTGATACAAATGTACCATTTTGTATTTATATATCAAAATTATCATTCATATTTGTAAATAAATAAATATCACTTGATACAAATACAATGAAAAATAAATGAAATAAATGATTTTACAAATACAAATATAATATGTATTTGTATGTATTGTATTTGTATAAAAATTTGAGTTGTATTTATTTGTATCAATAAATACAACTCGTATCAATAAATACAAACAAGTATTCATGGAAAGAAAATCAATCGTTCTTTCTCAATAATTAAAAAATTCAAATGATAGTTCATACTTGTATTTATATGTTATATATCATATTTGTATTTGTATTTTATAGTTCACACTTGTATTTATATGTTATAGTTCGCATTTGTATTTGTATTTTATAGTTCGCACTTGTATTTGTATGTTATAGTTCGCATTTGTAATTGTATTTTGTAGTTCGCACTTGTATTTGTGTTTGCTAGTTCGCACAAATGAAAAGAAGGAGAAAAATTAAAAAGAAAAAAAAGGAAGAAAAAGAAGGAGAAAAAATGAGAGTAATAGAAAATACAAAAAAAAAAAAAAATACAATAAAAGAAGAAAAAAAAAAGGGAAAAAATGAAAAGGAAAAAAAGAAAAAGCAAAAAAATGAATAAAAAATAAAAAGAAAAAAATGAAAAAATAAAAAATAAAGAGAAAGCAACAAAAAAAGAAAAGAAAAACTGAAGGAAAAAAACTGAAAAGGTAAAAAAAGAAGAAGAGAATAATAGAAAATAAAAAAAGAGAGAAAATACATGAGAAAGACTATAAATTGTAATTAGGAATAATTAATAGGTAAGAGAAAGATATAAATTGTAATTAATTAAAAATTAGGTTTTAAATGATAATAAAAGCTCAATAGTGGCTAATCCGGATAATTTTTCATTGTTATTTTTATTTTTTACTTTAGGGGTCATTTGATAGAAGAAATGGAACAAGTAAGAATATCCTCTGAGATGGAATATTTTATAAAATTATTTTATTTTTTTTTTAATAGGATAATAATATCACCATTTTAATATAAATAATGGGATAAAATAATCTTGAAATTAAGTAACTTCTTCTATCAAATATGGGATAAAGTTAATTTTAAATTTTATCTCAAGAATATTTTTCTTATCCCTTTTACCAAACGGCGCCTTAACATTGCATAACTTTTTGTCATTTTTTATTTTTACTATTTATTATCTACTTTTTTTTTCATTCATTTTTACCTATCAACTTTTTTTATTCTAAGCTCTCTAATAATATTTATTCAGTTTTTAAAATGCTTTATTTATTTTTATTCATTTTACCATTAGTATTAAGTACAATACATCATTTATTGTATTTTTTAAAAATAAAAAAAATTATTTTATTCAAGTAATAAAATTATTTCTCTATTTATTTTTTTTAAGGTATGTGTCAAGTAGAAAATGAACATATATTTATGAATGAAGAGAGAATTTTTTAAAGCATTTTTCATGATCAAAAACAAAAAAATAATTAATAGATTAGTGTGTCAAAATAATCATGTCAATCATTATTTTTTTAATGAACGTTTTAAATTCAATATGACAAGTAAAAATAAATTGTGAGTACTCCCTCTAATTTAAACTTAGTGAATTTTTGAATTATTTTTCAATGTCCAAAATAAGTGATTTTCATTCTTCAAAAGACATATTGCAAATTTTCTTTGATTTTACCCTTCATTTTACACTTTTTAAGCTATGAGTTTCAAGAATTTTAATTAATTTATTTTAATTTGACTGATATGTTAAGAGTAGTTTGATAATATTTGAAAATAAAAAATAAATTAAAATTTATTTTTTATTATTTTTTTAAATATATATGTATTGAGGTAAAAATTTACTTATTTTGGGAGAGCATCAGATTAAAACGTTACCATTGAAAAAACATCTGGAAGAATAATGGAACCAACGGGAAGTATTTAAGAAAATAAAATGCAGTTAATTTCATGCCGCTAACACTCGTAGATTTTTCTCTTCTTTTAACTTTTATCACCGAATTTGCCGTGACGAAAAATAGCCCCGATTGCATGAGCCTACACTAAGGGTGCATTTGTCTTTTTCAAGATTCAAACATCTAAATCCGAATGCACATTTGAATGATTAAAATATTATCTCTAGATTTGAAAACTGAATGATTAAGACTTTTTGTTTTTCAACATCTGAATTTGTAAAAAATAATTATTTGTATATATAATAAAATAAAAATATAATTCAAATGAAAAATTAATTATGTATTATAAAAGTATGTAATTTAATACAACAAAATATTATTTGATTGAGAAAAAATATTTATGTTTGTTAGTGATAATGGAGATGGTTTATAATGGTGGTTGCGGTGACAATGATTGATGTTGGTGATAAATAATGTTGGTGGTGATAGTTGTGATGGTTGGTATTGTAGTGACTGTTATGATGGTAGCGATTGATGGTGGTGGTGGTGGTGATGTGACGTTGCTTGATGTTAGTAGTTTGAGATGTTAATTGTGTTGGCTGAAACATGAATGCATGATGGTTGATGATGTGTTGGTACTAGTTGGAGATGTTGTTTGTTGGGATGGTGGAGATGGTTGTTAGTAGAGATAAATTGTAGCGATGGTAGTGGTTGAAGTGGTGGTAGAGGTGACGTTACTAGTGACAATGGTGGTGACGGCCGAAGAATATGTGGAGGTTGTGATGTATTAGTGGTAGTTAGTGGTGGTCCTAATTGTGATTGATGAGTTGGTCGGTATTAGGAATTGACCGATAGTGGTTGATGGTGGTGGTGTTATCGACGCCGGTGACGGCGGTATAGAATAATAGAGGTAGTAGGTGCGGTAGCGGTTGACAATAGTAGTTGGTAACGATATTTGTTGTCGATGATGACTGTGATGGTGGAGGTGGTTGGTGGTTGACAATGGTAGCGGTGGCAGAGGTGGTTAGTGGTAGTGACTGCTGATTGTGAATAGAGTGGTGAATATTATCATACACCAGAATATCTATTCAGACCTATTAAGACTTGGTTCTAGATCTGAATGATTAAGACCTATTCAGACATATTAAGAGCTAAAATCTTAATAAAAAACAAATACACTTAATGGTCTGAAGTCTGAACCATTCAGATTCAGACCTCCATTAAGTGCAAACAAATGAGGCTTAAGTAGGGTGATCGTTGCAGCCATTCAAATTGATATTTTAAGAGTTTAAAGTCTTGTGTAGTATCAGCTTAGTAAACTTGATTTGTTATTATAAGCTATTTAATATTTTACATAAAAATAGAAAAAGAAAAAATTGAATAACTTACCATAGCAGATCAGGTTTAACAAAATATTTTGCGCAAAACTTAAATCCTATTTTAATCTCAATTAATTTAGAATCGATTATATGAATTTCTTTATCAAAATCCTTCCATTTTTGAACTCAAGGAATACAAAACAAAAAGTAGTAAGAGTTGAGAGGCTGAGTGAGAGAGTACATTGAAGCTGTTCATGTTCATATAAAACCGTGTTGGAAATCTTAGAAATTAGAGGAGCCCTGTTGTGTCCAGCTTTGGTAAAGAACTTGGGAGTAATTTATTTTGGTCAACTAGTAGGGGAATTAATTTGTGACAAAATATTGGTAGAAAGAGTCCAATAAATTACTCTAGTTTTTAAATTTGACACACTCATTAAAAAAGTCAATAAATAGATATACATTTTACATATTGATCCTTGTATATTTTTTAAAATGTTATAATTACTGCAATGATTAAACATTAAAATTTGATAGGTATTACTCCATTCTATGCATTAAGTCTAGAACATTAAATATTTATAGTTAAAATTAGTAATAATCATTAATGTTGATTTTAAGAATCGAAATTATTTATGCATTATTCAATAATTTTGAAAACTATAAATGTATTTAGTATTCTTATTAAGGATAAAAATAAAAAATATATATATAAAATATTTTTATATTAAAACTTAAACAACAAAAAAAATAAATATTTTTAAAAAGAAAGCAATTACTACCAAACGGAGGGAATGAACTTCAGGGTTAGGTGACTCAAGCAAGTATATGTCATCCATTTACCTTCTACTCCCTGCATTTTATATTGATTAGTCCATCCTTTTAGAAAATTTTAATTAGATGTGTATTAGGGGTATTATGGGAGAGAAGTAATAATTTTTTTTTTTTTATTTGTGAAAGTGAATAAGTAAATTAAAACGTATATTTTTAGTATAAAGGTCAAGTAAAATAAAATGAAGAAGCAATTTATTAGAGCCCGTTAATTTTCAAATGTGCTTTTATCTCACTGATGGTGTTTGTCTAATTTTCGCTTAGGATTGTAGTTTAATTTAGAACTTATTTTATTTTTTCAAAAATATATTTGGTCACTTTAATTGTTTAAAGGCATATTTCAATTATTTCATAAGGTATACACAAACAAATTTAATAATTTAAAGTAAATTTGAATCTTTTGTTTGTTTCCGTCGAATATGTCAATGTCACAGCTAGATACATGTTAGTTGGACAGGCAAACATCTGCCAAAATCGAAGATGCAGGACTTCGTTGAAAATAAACTACTCCATTAAGTAGAAAGAGAATTAACATTTACCTATGAATAAGTACTCCCTTTTTTTATAGAGTATTAATATTTAATCACTTGCCTATTTCGTCTTTTGTACTACATGCCTATGAAAATATATTTACTATTAAAAAGATATTCTGTCCAAATAATTATCCATACTTATTTTTTTTATCTCAATTAATTATAGTACTTTTCCTTTCACCGCGTTAAGTTTCTTTCCTTATTCATTAGAGTAAGAATAAAATAGAGAAAATGTATCTATTATAATGATAAAAATATTTTCGTTAGTTGTTTTTAGTAACAACTATTTATGATCTCAAACCAACGCAAAAATATTCTTACATGGTGTGATATTATCCACTTTGATCAAGTCCTTACGATTTTTCTTAAAAAACCTTACACCATTAAGAAATTTTGGATCTTATAAGTTATATAACCTCAATCCTTTTACGAAGGTAGGAGGAAGTAGGTACGATTGCTGCCATCAAGAAAGCAGCATGGCTGGGCTCAAGGGAACAAGTAGATATTATTAGCAACCAATAATACAACACAAAAATAATTAATGGCATTGGTATTTTGTGCATGTGGTATGGATTATGCCTATGAAATGTGGGAACCCCTTCTGATTTGTCTTGCACCAATCACTTACACATCTAAACTTGATATCTCTATCCTGCAATATTAATATTGGACACAAATTCACATCAAATAAAAAGGTGAACAAGTAACTCTCTCTACCTTTGCATTATTGGACAACAACACTTGATCTACTGAGCTTGTGAATAGATAGATTTAGGATTTGATAATGTGGTTCAACTGAATCTATTATTTTTAATTTAAATTATGTGTGTATAAACAAAAAATATTTGACGTTTATATATATGTACATGTAGTAAGATCAAGTCCGGTGATCGAATATAGCTGCTCAATTATCCAAAATTATATGTAGTAAGAAAACTAGTGTGACATTCATATCACTCCACATCAACTTTTATTCCTAGTTGACATGGATATAAATTTGGGAAATTAAAACACCTGACCTGTAACAATCCAATTTTCTATTTTCAAAATCATTGGCCCCTATTTATTTTATAAATACCTCCTTCATTTTCTCTCCGGAAAAGTCAATTAAGGGCTATAGCTGATTTCTTACTTAAATTCTTTCCTACAAAATTCTCAGTAATTGAGTGAATATTGAACAATCACATTATAAAATTTAATAAACACATCCTCAATATAATCTCATAAGTGGGGTTAGGGGAAGGTGGTGTATACTGTGTAATATGCAACCTTAGTCCTATCTTGTGAAGTGAGATAGACGATTTCCAATGATATCAACTCAAGTAAAACACATTATGGAATACCTTATTCTAAATGTTGACCTAGCTAGAATTTATTTAAGATTCATTTGAGCAAACTGGTAGGAAAATTGAAAATTGTTTAATTAAGAACCAGTTGTTTGAAAATACAATAATCTGTCAATTAGCTGGCACCCCAGCTGGGATACAACGGGTAGACGTTTGTTTCCTTTATTTGGTACTCACTCAACTATTTAATTTGTAGACCTCGTAATAGGCATAGTTATTTTCTGTAGAATATTGGAGTCCATAATGTGTTATGTTTAACTAAAATGGTCCCCTTCTTCGAACCTGAATAACGTATAGTGTTAAGGAAGAATAATGAACAGGGTCGACTCAATAAAATACAGATAGTTATCATGCCTAACTCTAGTTTTAAAAAGGATACCCGATATCTCAAATATAACTTGTTCTATGTCTATGAGACGATTCCACGTAAAATAACTTTCGGATAATAACTATAGAATTAAATACATATATAAATAAAATAATGTAGTAAAATAGGAGATAATATCTCATATTATTACTAGCTCAACTCAAGATGGTTCATTTAGAAAATCTTCCACTCAACTTTGTTTTATAACTCAAAAAGTCTCTCAATTTAGGATAGTTCATCGAGTTCACTCAATTGTATTTTATAACTCGAAAGTCACGTAACTTAGGGTAGTTCACTTAGAGAGTCACTCAAGATTGAGTGATTTTTGGATTATAAAACAAAGTTGAGTGACTTTCTAAGTGAACTATCCTAAGCTGAGTGAATTTCAAATCTAAAACATAGTAGCAAACTTAGTCTTATGATATCTCATCTTATCCTTTCCAACATGGTATTGTTTTATACCACATTCCATATGCTACAAATTAGTTCAGGAATTATAATTTCAAGATAATTTAATCTACATACCAAATGATCCCTTCAGTTATAAAACAAAGTTAAATGATCAATATGAGATATTATTTCGTAAAAATAGGAGAGGTGAAAAATAGAGGATAGACTAAAACTCGAGCTCTTGAATAATTTTCCATTACTAATGACGCGTTGTCAGAGGCGAACCCAGGATTTGAAGATAGAGAGTGCACCATTATCTTTAACATAGCCATATCGATTATCAACTACATAATTTGACATACGAATCTTTTAAACTTAAAAATTAAAAAAAAAAATTATGGGCAAAGTATAAACTTCAAAATGATCAAATGATACTAATTTAGTACTAATACAACAAAAGTAGACCATCCTTTTATACTAGACATCGATGCATTTTCATATTCTGAAAATGATCAATGATTGCATCATTGCTTATATTTACAAGTATATCCTTCTCAATATAGCAAACTAAACAATCACTTAAAAATGCATACTGCTACGCAATTCATTCTTGATATGCTTCATAGATGAAAAAGCTCTCTATAATTGCAGTAGTGACTGATAAAATCAACGTCAACTTCACAAGTAAGTACACAAGAAAATAAGTCTCCACATGATTTGCATTAACCAATGCTTCTGTCAAATCACCAATTCTTTTCAAATTAGAGAATATAGGATCACCACGTCGCATGTGTATAATAAAAGTATCAAGTTGGTAACTAAGCTCTCGAAGCTTTGATTCACCAAACTCATCCGGATAATGCTTGGCCAATATCATTATTTTTTCCTTATCAAAATTAGCAAACACATTAGCTGGATTCAAGCTTGCCATACCAAGGAGCAAGTTACCACTCACAACATCAAAACGATTATCAAGCTATTGAAGTTGCAAGTCAATTATAGCATAAAAGAGCTCAACACGTAAGTGATGTGAGTAAATAACACTAGAAGGACTACTCTTTGACTTTTCAGGAAGATAAAAATCATCCATCTTAGGCATCAAGATTTCATGTTTATCACAAAATACATGAACTTCATTCATTAGGGAATCCCATCCATCATCTCTCAACAATTGTAATCTTTTCAGAGTAATGTCAAGAAATGTCATGGCATTGACAATATCTTGCTCTTTCATTTGTAATGATGTACTTAGATCATTGGACATCACCAATATCTTCAACATGAAGTGAAGTAAGAAAGCAAATTCAAATTCATTGACCATAGTAAAAAAAAAGCCTCGGCTTATGATCTATCATTTGAATTCGAGCCTCCACATTTAATCGCATCAAACACATGAGCAATAGATGAAAATAAAACAAAAAAGTTATCTAATGTTCTAAAATGTGAACCCCAACGAATGTCACCTGACCTTTGAAGTCCTCGTTCTTGATTTAATTCTTTTCCACTTTGAATTTCACCACTTTCTAGGAGTTGCTCCAACATCTCTGCTTGATGGTCTCAAAGTTGATCTCTGCGCTTAAAGGATGCTCCTACCACATTCAACACATTAGTAATAATAGAAAAAAAGTCATCTACGAGCAAATATTTTTTGGCAACGGCTACAAGTGTCAATTGCAATTGGTGAGTAAAACAATGAATGCAATATGCCGATGGAGTTTCATGCAAAATCAAAGCTTTAAGACCATTCATTTCTCCCTGCATGTTATTAGCCCCATCATAGCCTTGTCCTCGTATTTTAGATGTACTTAAAGAGTGTCTCATAAGCAAAGAACATATTATTTCCTTCAACGTTTTTGCTGATGTATCACCAACATGAACAATAGCAATAACTCGCTCATTCACTTTATCTTTTTTGTTAACATAACTCAATGCAACGATCATTTGTTCATGGTATGATATGTCTATGGATTCATCAACTAAAATCCCAAGAAAATCTCCATCCAAGTCATCAATTATAGATTTCGCGGTTTCTTGAGCACAAGCACTCACGATATCCTTTTGAATTTTTGAAGAAGTCATCATCGCATTTTTTGAAGCATGTTTTAAAATAACATTATTCAAATCGAGAAGCATTTTTCCTATCCATTCCAAAAGACCTAGAAAAAGGCCTTTACTTGGGAAAGATTCACTTTCATCGTGACCTCGAAAACACAATTTGAATTCCAAGAGGAACCTTGCAACATTAGTTGAAGCCTCTAAACTAGTACGATGCACACTTCTTATTTTTTCAGATTGCTTGTTCAAAGTAACTTGAATTGATTGAGGTTGATTCTCAAAATCTAGCATCTTACTGAATTTATCTTCTATGGAAGCTATTTACTTCACCAACATAAAATTGAAATCGCTCCAAACTATGATTCGAAGCCTTAAAGCCGATTTTTGTGAAAAAATCACCTGCATTGCCCTTTACAGTCATTTTTGAATAAATAGCAACACAAACAAAACACAACATCTTTCTTCACGCTATAATCCATCCATCTAGAATATGAACCCTCATACCACGTCGAATTAAATTGATGCATTTTTATTTCAATTCTAGTTTGAGAAAATTGAGAAAGAATCGATTGACAAGATCCTTGTTGAATATAGTGCTTTCTCACTTGATCTCGTATTATAAAGTCATATTCATGAATTGATTTTCTTTTTTCAGGATCGAATTTAAGTAAATTCGCATCAAACTTTTCTACAAGACGATGAAAATTATCTTTAAAACTAGAGCTTGATTGAGGAGAATAATATCTATCCGTTTCAATTCACAAGAATCAATAACAAATTCCTACAAAACAAAAAATTCATTGAGAATATAAATAAAATTAATTATTTATTTTTAATCAAAGTTCATGAACTTAAATAGAAGCAAGAAAAAAAAATATAAATAAATTTTACACACTAACTTTCAAGCAACAAATAGATATTAAAAGTATTTATGATTTAACATTACCCAAACTTAAATAAAAAAATAAAAAAACTAAAGGAAGAGATGTATACATGTTAGCATCAAATGGAACAATTGAAATTGCTCCTTGTTACCTTGTTTGGCTTAATTTGGAAAATACCGCATAGAGCTTGAAATTTGGGGAAAATTACGGGGCTTGGGATTGGGGAATATCTATTATCCAAATATATTAATTAAGGGTAGTGTGGGGCCAACTGAGGTGGCTGCATGGCTGGTGGCAATTAAATGTTAAGTAAATGAAAAAAAAGAGCATCCATCCGTAATCGAACCCGCAACGGGACCCGAAGGATGCCAGCATTTGAGTTTCAAACTAGTGCATCCAAACATGTTTGTTATTGAGGGTGCACACTTTAGTAGGATATCTATACATATATATACAGATTTTTTACAAAAATTACCAGATGCACGTGCACTCTTGCAGAACCACGTGGGTTCGCCTCTGCCTGTTGTTCACAAGTTATTTTTTCCATAACAATTACATGTACTCTGAGGAACGTGTGACATTGTTCATAAATTATTTTTTCCATAACAATTACATGTACTCTGGGGAATGTGTGACGTAGTTGATAAATTATTTTTTTCATAACAATTACAATTACTCTGAGGAACGTGGGGTGTAACGATGCTTTATTATATTCCTATTTTTTTTGGAATAGAGAAGTTGTTTCAAAGTAAAACAGTAAGGATATTCGAAGTAAACAGACACCAATATAGTAATAAAATCAACGAAAAGATAATACTAACATAATATCAATAATATTGATAAAGGTGTTGGATTCGAAATGGAGAAGGCGTCATGCGGAAGTTTTTAATCTGCAAATCATAAGACGATAAATCAGACGATAAAGAAAAACATAATACTAAAAGGCATATTATTGATATGGTTTGGATAAACAGCCTACATATTAAAAATAAAATTGAAAAATCTAAAACCTTGAAAGAAATCTATCCCTAAACAAAAATTCTTTAAAGACTATATATTGTGAATGTTATTGTGTTGTTGTATGAGAAGAAAGTCCTCTATTTATAAGTTTCAAAACCTTTCCTCCAAATATGAAAAAGTACTATATTTTCCTTACCGAAAAAGTAAAAGTATTTTTGGTTACTTTTATTTTTCTTATAAGAAAAAGTAAAACTTATTTTTTGCTAAGAAAATCATGACAAATATCCTAACAAAGGGAACAAATAGTTTTTTTTTTTTTTTTTTGCTGAAAAGAGATTCTTTATTTGACCGAAATATAAAGATTATTACGGAGATGAAAATGTTCGGGTAGTACCCATACTTTTGAGTCTTTCAGAAGTTCTTGCAAAATAAAAAGTTAGGAGGGGGATTAAAAGTTATTGATCTATTCTCCATGCACTGCAGATGAAACTTTCCAAATGATGTCAACTTGTTCGCCACAGTATTTGCCTCCCTGTAGATGTAACGTATTTCAGGTTCATTCAACAGCTTAATATGATGGATCTACAATCAGAAATCATATGTGAGAAAACTTTATTTTTGGAGTTTAATATGTGAATAAGTACCTGTGAGTCCGTTTCCATAAAAATAGGGGTCAAATTCTTATCAAGAGCCAAGCGCAACCCATGATACATTGCTAAAACTTCCATGTGTAGAGCTGATTTGTCCATGTGTGAGAAAGCAATTCCAGCTATCCATTCACCATGGTGATTTCTGATAATTCCTCCTCCGCCATAATTTTTTGAATGATCATATGCGCCATCAATATTAAGTTTATAATAGCCTTCCGGGGGAGTGTTTCAGTTAATATTAATAGTGAAAGTGTTAAGATGATTATTTGAAATTCCTTTAGGGTGTCCTAAATGGTAGTATTCAATAACTTGAATTTCTATTTATTCGTCTGTTAATTGATTGGCAGCATTCTTAAAGAGGCAATCATTTTTATTCTTCCAAATGGACCAAAGTATGAAGGGTGTTAAAACAGAGAATGGTATAGAGATATTGCCACGCAGTATGATGATATTGTTTGACAGACAGAAATTTTAGATATCTCTTAATAAGCTATTTTTGAAGGGAGAGAAATTATAATGGGTTCAAATTTTAAAAGCTTTTGGACATGTTAGCAAAGCATGAGTTAGAGATTTCGTTTCAATTGACCAGAATCAATGGCCTTGGCGGCCGCTGGCCAGCCTCCGGTGACGGAGACTGGTCAAGTTGATAAAACAATAACAAAATCCACTTTTGCAAACATTCTACAATTAGATTCCATTCCTAACATGCAGCTTCCACTGAAAGTAATACCTTATTTGCATGGAGAACCACGTATTATTTGGGAAGAAGGGGAGGTCAATCAAATAATTATTAAGGAAGATCTACAATATGCATTAATTGGCAAATTCTCCTATGGCTAGCCTGATATACAAGATCTACGACGCTTAATCCCAAAGCAATGTGAGTTGGAGGAAGAAGTCAATATTGTTCTATTGAGTAATCAACATGTGTTAATAAGAGCAACGAAGATTGAGGATTATGTACACCTCTTATCCAAACCTTAATTCTATATTACAAAGAATTATTGGTCATATCCGATGCGAACCTTGAAATGGGATCCAATGTTCAACCCTGAGGAAGAAACCACTACTGCAGTGGCATGGATATCATTTCCATCTCTACACTGAATTTTTTTGCAAGAAAAACAGTCTTCTCTCTGGCAGCTGCTGTTGAGAAGCCTTTACAGGTAGATCTACACAGAACAAGATTAGACCAAGTTGCACAAGAGTGAAGGTGGAAGTTGATCTGCTAGGAGAATTTCCCAAAAGGATTAATATTGGGATGAAAAAAAAGACATGAGAAGTTGTAGAGAAGTGGATTCATATCAAATATGATTATGTGCCTAAGTAATGTAAGGAATGCAAACTACAAGGACGTAATGAGAACGAATATTTTGTCATTCGTCCTGAATTATATCCAAAGGAGGACAAGGAGGAAGGGGAAGAACAAGATACTATGAAATCACAGAAGGGTTATAGAAGAATAAGAAAAAGGTGGCAGACAACAGTAAAGGCAAAGACACAGAAACACAAGAACTTCATAAACAAAAGAGAAAATAAGTGAAAAGGAGATGGAACAATGGAAGGAGGCAAGAAAGAAGAAAAAACCAGAAAGAAAACACTTAGAAAGAGGTGGATGTTTCAGTAAATAATAAATTTGATGCTTTGAAGGAGAAAGATGTTGATGATGACAAAGAGATATCAACAGACCAGAATGATCAAAAAAATGACAAAGGACTTAACACTCAGGCAGAACAACGCACTACCAATGAGGATGGTGAAAAAGGACAGATACAAGAAGAGTCACAAAGCTCGGTTAGAGATCAGGAAAAAGAAAATGTTAAACAAGGGATAGGTGATTGGGCTAGAATTCAAGATGCAGAAGAGATTGCTGATGTGGATTGTAAAGATCATGATATAGAGGTGGAAGACAATGAATTGCAGATCATAGCAGAGTTTGAAACTGAGGTTCCTAAAATTTATAGTCTAACACAGAAGGAGAACAACAGAAACAAGATCATGAAGAAGATGCAGATATGGATGCTAACATTGACCAAATAGGGAGGGATGAAGATTTATCTCCAAGACAAATTAGTCAGTTGAAAGGGAAGAACAGAAAAGATTACAAGAAAACTGGTAACAAGTCACAAATCAATACAAGGAGTAAGTCGGGTCTCATATATAATAGTGATCAATGATTAATAAGGTGATATTTTGGAATATTATGTCTGTTAAAACTCAAAGTTAATAGATCTTCATAAAAAACACCATTATTCTTACATTGTATTATTTGAACCTTTTCAAAGTCCATCAGAGTTGGATTACAGAATAAGGCTAGAGCTTACACATGCTAAAGTAAATTATTCTGATAAGATTTGGATCTTCTGGGATGATGATTGTGAAGAAAGTGGTACCACAAATTCTACACAACATTTAACAATGGAGTATAAGCTTAGAGGAGCAACTAATTCTTTTAAAGTAATTGCAGTGTATGCGAGATGCAGTCACTTAGAGAGATTAGAGCTGTGGGAAGATTTGGAGCAAGTTGCCTGTAATACTAGTATTTCATGGCTTGTTGGAGGTGATTTTAATGTTATTTTGGATGATTCTGAAAAACTTGGAGGTCTCCCAGTGACGCAGGAGACTCTTGATTTTGCTCAATGTATGAATAATTGTGCATTGAACGAATTAAGATTTACAGGCAGCAGATTCACTTGGTGGAATGAAAGAATTCAAGAGGATTGCATTTTTAAGAGGCTAGACAAGGTGTTTGGTAATTATGAACTTTTCCAGGCTATGCCTAATTGTGAAGTGAATCATCTTATCAGGAAAGGTTCTGATCATGCACCACTTCATGTCATTGAAAATACTGTACAGGTACATGTTAAAAAATCTTAGGTTCTTGAACTTGTGGACCACGCATAAAGATTTTCATGGAATAGTGCAACAAATTGGAGTGAAAATTTTCAAGGGTCACCTTTTCAAATAGTGCATGAGAAATTGAAAAGGATGAAATTAGTACTTGCTGTCTGGAGTAGGGAGACTTTTGGGGATATTTTCCAAAAGGTAGCAACTTTGGAGGATGTAATAAAAGCAAAGGAAACACAGTTTGAGATACAACCAACTGCAGAAAATAGAGAGGAGTTGAGTAAAGCAGAGGCAGATTTAAAAAGATTGAGGAAAATAGAGGAAGAGTTTTGGAAACAAAAGGCAGGGATGAAGTGATTTACTGATGCAGACAGAAATACTAAATTCTTTCATTCTTATGTGAAAGGTAGAAGAAGAAGGCTGCAAGTTACAAAAATCCAAACAAGACAGGGGGATGTTATCACATCACCACAGAACATTGGGGATGAGGCAGTGCAGGTCTACATGGAGCCAAGTGCCTAATAATTATGAGATGCTAGGGTGTATTAACAAAAGTATTACTGAGGAGCAAAACAATAGAATGGAAAGCTTGCCAGACTTAGAGGAAGTCAAGAAGGTTGTTTTTTCTTTAAATGGGGAAAGTGCAGGGGGACCAGATGGTTTTTCAGGTTATTTTTTTTCAGTCTTGCTGGAATATAGTTTGGGGGGGGGGGGGGGGGGGGGGATAAACAAATATGGTTAAGGCATTCTTTTGTAAAAGTGATTTACCAAGGTACATCACTCACACTAATCTTGTTCTGATTCCAAAGAAAAAGTAGTGAGTACTTTTGGTGATCTCAGACCTATCAGTCTTAGCACTTTTGTTAATAAAATCATATCCAAATTGATTTATATGAGATTGTGGAGGTGCTTCCTAATATTATTTCTAGTAATCAGGCTGATTTTGTTAAGGGGAGAAGCATAATGGAAAATGTTTTGCTATCTCAAGAGATTATTAGAGATATAAATAGAAGGAATAAACTACTCAAGTGATTGTAAAGTTGGATATGACAAAGGCTTATGATAGAGTTTCCTGGAAGTGCTTGGTGGAGATATTGAGAAAATTTGGTTTCCTGAAAGGATAACTGACATGGTAGTCAAATTGATTAGTAATAATTGGCATTCAATGCTTTTGAATGGCCACTCTTATGGTTTCTTCAGTCCTCAAGAGGGTTAAAGCAAGGGGATCCTCTATCACCTACCTTGTTTATTATTTCAGCTGAAGTGTTAGCAAGAAGTCTAAATGGCTTGTTTGAGGATCCAGATTTTAGAGGATATGGAATGCCTAAGTGGAGTCCTGATATTAACCATTTATCATATGCAGATGACACTATTCTTTTTTGCTCTGGACATGCAGCATCAATAAAGAAAATGATGATAGTTTCGAGAAGATATGAATTTACCTCGGGTCAAATAATTAATCTTGATAAAAGCTTCTTTTATTTGCATGATAAGACTCCAATAAATGTGGCCAACAATATAAAGAGAATAACTAAGATAAACCAAGGTAAGTTTCCTTTCACTTACTTGGGTTCTCCTATTTTCTATGGTAGAAAGAATAAACCACACTATGAGGAGTTGATGAAGAGGTTAAATTCTTGGCAAAATAGACTTCTGTCTTATGGGGGAAGGTACACTTTTATTGCACATGTGTTGCAGTCTATGCTCATATATATTTTATGAGCTATGAACCCTCCTGTGAGTGTAATTAATCAACTACACAAGATATTTGCCAAGTTTTTTTTTGGGGTAATGCTACTGGATCAAAAAATAAGCATTGGTGTCTTGGGATCTAATGCGTTATCCAAAAAATGAGGGGAGTTTGGGTTTTAGATCTTTACATGATACGTCCAAGGCATTTTTTGCAAAACTGTGGTGGAATTTTATAACTTCCACATCTTCTATGTGGAGTTCATTTATGAGGAATAAATACTGCAAAAAATTTCATCCTTTACTGACTAAAGAAATTGGAGCATTACATGTTTGGAGGAAAATGATTGCTATAAGAGAAGAGGTTGATCATCTCATTTGGTGGCAGGTTACTGTTGGGAACTCAAGTTTTTGGTATGATAATTGGACCAAACAGGGTGCTTTATATTATGTGGAAGGAGAGACTTTTCAAAATGAAAAAATAGAGGTGAAGATCTTTATCGAAAGAGATGGTGGAGCTAATTCTCAGACAGTAAAGCCTAAGGTTGAAGGGCATCATAATGATAGACCATGGTGGATGGAAAATACAAATGGTCAATTTTCGGTGAAATCTTCCTGGGAGGTAATTCAGAAGAAAAAAAAGAAAAGAAGAGATTTTGATTATATTTGGAATAAAGGTCTACCTTTTAAATATAATTTCTTCTTATGGAGAGTGTGGCTCAAAAGGATCCCTACAGATGATAATTTGAGGAGAATGAGGATTCATTTGGTGTCAAGATGCTGGTGTTGTGAGGACAAAAAGGAGGAAACTATGTCAAATGTTTTACTAACAGCTCCCATAACTTTAAAGCTATGGAGGCAGTTTGTTCATTGCAGGGATCAGGATGGACAATGTACAACTTCAACAGATGGTTGTGTCATGGTAGACAAAGGAATCAACACTAAAACTCAACAGCATCTGTAAAGCCATACCAGCCATAATCATGTGGACCTTATGGAAAACGAGAAATTCTTTTAAACATGGAGGGTTCATTTCTTTTAAGGGGATAGTAATACAGATACAAGAAGTGATAAAGAAACTGATCAAGAATCTTTATCCTTAGATAAAACTGCAGAACTGGACATGGCCAGAGGTGGTGGACACTATGAGCACATACAAACCACAACTTCATTATCATCAAGTGGTATGGAAAAAGCCTGAGCATTTATAACTAAAATGCAATACAGATGGAGCATGTAGAGGGAATCCGGGGATGAGCTCATATGATTTTTTCATAAGAGATGAAAGAGGGGATCTGGTATATGCAAGAGCTAAGGGATTAGACTTGGGACAAATACAGAAGCTGAATCCACTGATATTAAGGAAGCCTTAGAATACTGTCATGAGAAACTTTATACAAAGTTCATCATAGAGACAGATTCTCTAAGTCTTGAGAACATGATTCTAAAGCAATGGAAAATTCCTTGGGAACTGGTTGGTGTCATTGAGGAGATTAGGATTCTACTTTAGCAATTACAAGCTACTATTACTCATATATTTAGAGAAGGCAACTCAGTGCCCGACTCTTTGGCAAATGCAGTAATAGAGACACAAGACATGCAAGAATACCACTCATACCAACAGGTAACAGTGAAAACAAGGCGGCTTCTAAACATTGACAAGGATCAAATTCCACATATCAGGATCAGGACAAGGAAAATAGTTCAGTAATAATCAACATAGTAAGTAGTATGCATATGTACAAATCTAACAGAGTGCAACAGGTAGCAGCAGCAACAAAGGAAATTAAAGAGCATAGAAAAGAGGGTTTAACAGTATGCCTGGAAGATCACCAAAAGGGAGGGATAGGGAGACGTTCCATCATCTGGAAAGCTGGTCTTTTGCAGACCCAAGACTACCTGACGAAAAACGGGAGGAAGATTTTACTTTTGAAAACACAAAGAAGATCTTACAAAGGCAACATTTCTCACCTGAGAAGAGTGAAGCTGATATAAAGAATTCAACTAAGATCCACCATGGATTTAGCTTGAACACCACCCAGAGAAGAAGGGAACGGAGCTTCGAGTTCCAATGGCAGCAATCAGGGAGCACTCTTGAAGATGACAATGTCAAGGGAAAGTGGAAAATAAAGTGTATAGTTGTCTTTAAACTTATCTATATCAATCAAAAGGGAGTCTTTTCAGCTCCCTTGTCTTGTGGACCGGGTCTTGGATCCAATGGTGTGTAAGTTTGGGCATTTGGGCCCTTTTTAATAAAAAGGCCTTAACAGGCCACCAATTTTTTTTTAAAAAAAATCAAATTAATTAATCTCTTAATTTAATCTGAAGTACTGATGATAACATAATAGAAAACTTATAGATCTTTTTCCAAAACTGGAAACAACCTATCATTAAGCACAATTCAAATGGTCGGTGTTGACACCGAATTACCGTAGGGAACCAAAATTTAAATAAATATTTCAACATTCTACAAAATTTAAATAAATATTTCAACATTTCAAATGGTCAGTGTCTGGATGGATAAATCCTGATTGATTTATTCGAGGTAAAATAACGAATTCCTGTCTTTTTAAAAAAAAAAATATATATAGTTAGATGTGCAGTATTTGAATTCTGTCTTACGTTAATATAGTAAAATTATTATTTATGTCATTAGTATTATATAAATAGATCTTTTTAAAGAAAGTCATGTCATTGGAAAAAAGCATAAATATCTTCTGAATTTGTCACTATAATTTACTTTAGCACTCTAACTTTATCGATAATTATTTATCTCCCTAAATAACTTTTGTGTGAATTATATACCACTACAAAAATATAATTCCACCCTCACAATGGAGAGTGTAATACACTCGTTCCAAATCAGCACCACGTCGTTATCATGTCGAAGCCACAAAAAGAATTTAAAAAATAATTATATATATACATATATATAGATATACATATATATATATATATATAGAAAGATGGAGAGGCCCGTTCAAGCAGAGTCCAACATAAGCGTGAACTTTATCATTTTTGTCACTGAAAGAAAAACGTTGCATAATAACATGTAATTATTTTATGGAAACATAACTAATTTTCATTTATTAGCTATTTGCATACAAAAACTATTTACATGCAGGTTTGGCACGTTAAACTGTGATTGTTACAACAAAACACAAAAACTTTGTTCATGCAAGCAAAATTCATCTGTACATGCTATACCATGTGATGAAGCTAGTAGAGGCAACCAAAATATAGTTATACATGCGCCACCACCTAAGTGAGTAGTCGCCACCTGTGACAGAAATCTAAGAAACTTACGAAGCTGCAATAAATGGGAGCAAAATCATTGTAACACCTGAATGCGTTGAGTACATAGATGTAATAAAGGGGAGCATGAGCATTATATTTACCTGTTCAGATTGAGACGCTGCGAATGTCGAAAATAAAATGTCATTTTTCTGCAACTATACATATTTCAAAAAAAAATTCACTTGAGCAGAATACTTCAAAGTAGTTGTTGAAATTTCTTATAATCTATATGTTAGAGCTGTTGAGATGTGAAGTGTTGTCGAGACAATCAACTTACATGAATAGGTGTGACGACTACAATATTTAACTGAGTTCAGTTAAAGGGGACGTAGACTACAGTAGCAAATTCAATTTTGAAAGTATGGTTACCTTTAATCTTTTTTCTTGGAGTGGGTGATTCAATTTTCTGCCTTTTACCTGCCTCCTCGGGGGTATGGATAATGGTGATGTTGGAAAAATTGGAGTTTTTGCTTCAGCTTAGGACGGGATAGCTATCCTACCAGGTTTTGATTGGAAAATCTGAAGACTACTTTTGTAGCTGGAGCTTAAATAGTTTATGAGCAAGCTGATGATTTATACAGGTAATAGACAACGGTTGTTGCTAAGTTAAAAAGGAAAAAGAGAGCATATTAAGTAGAAGTCCGACTAATGTAGAATTTTTATTTACTGATAGAACGAAATTCTTAGAAAATGAGTTTTCCCTGCTGTTAGTTGTATGTATTTGTGTACCTGGACAACAACACTTTCATATATTTTCTCGACAGTTAAGGACAACATTCTTTCACCCAGCATTTCTGAGATTATTACCGTAATTGTACCACTGGAATCCATGATGCCAAGCTCGAAGTGGCACCTATGATTAAAAGCATAACTGAAATGCGTAGCAGGTTATAAAACAAGAAGATAAAACGTAGCAGTAGCGAACTTTCAGCTGTGTAGACACAATGACATAGCAAATTTTCTTGACCAAAAGAGAATGTGCACATATCCTACATCCACTTCTGAAAAGTGATTGTTCTTTTTATGCGTGTAAAAACAATATACTGAAATGTAGAAACCTTTTCTCAAATAAGGACTTATTGATATGAAGTTGAATGTGGATTTAGCATTTGAAATCTTTATCAATCACATGTTCTGTACTTCTGTGATACATCTTTTATTTGGCACTCATTGTCTACTTACTTCTCTATCCTATCTCAATCTCAGTCGCGAGTTTCAGCCTTGAAGGACCAATTAGCAACGCAGATTGGTGTACCTGTTGAGCAACAATGACTAATTTTTAGGGGCAAGGTCTTGAAGGATAATCACCTTCTTTCTCAATACCGTATCCTATCAGCGAAATTCAAGTTTCCCCTTTATACATATAAGCACTTTGTCTCTGCAACTCGAGCAGTCTTTGGTGAAATTATTTTCTTCTTTTTAAACTTTTTGGACAGGGTTATCTGTAAGTTATTTGTATATTTGCATTTAGATTCTTACATCTTTCTTGAGGTGATTTCTAGGATTTTACCATTTCACATATGCTTGTCCAACCTGTTCTGTTTCATAACTCATCACTAATTGTTAAATGCTTTAAAATTGTTCAAACTGGGGCATAGTTTGAAACTTACTGGATAATGAACTGTCTCTCTAAATATCAGGCTTATTGTATGTTGTAAAGCTATGAGATGCGGCTAATTTAGGAAGCAAGAGTAGGAATAAATCTGATAGAAAATTACGTCTCTGGTTGGTTGGAATATTAATCTCAAGAGGGTAATTCTAGTTGACATTTGGTACTGCCATAATTCTAAATACCTTGAGATATCTTCACCGATCATTTCCCTTTGTCATCTAGAAGGGTGTCCATGTTGGTAACAAAGCTTTGTGACTTGTTTTCATCTAACAAATTGATTGATCTCTCACCTCTTAAGTCCTATCATGTCTATGATTAATTTAAGAGAGTTATCTTTGACCAGCCTATTAGTTGAAACTCTAATGTTTTGTTTACATAAATTTAACAAATTTACATGATTAGATAATAGTTTTGCCAAAAATAGAGCCTCTTTCATCAACAAGTTTTTGGTTTCTTGCCGAACCTTAACTCTTTCCAAATGTGGAAAATGGGGAGACACTATACTTAGTACTGAGGCAGCCTCAATTGCAACCTTCATCGGGTAGCAACACTGGAGAAGCTAGTACTTACAGTATTAACAAAGGTTACCGGAATTTTGGTCGGCTACCAGTTTTTTTTTTTTTTTTTTTTTTTTTTTTTTTTTTTTAACTTTTAATTGAAATTGTAACTTAATTAAGATTAATTTATAAGTTAAATATATATATTTTTAACTTATATAGTTTATATAATTTATTAACTTTTTATAATAAGTTTAAGTTGTAATTATTGTAAATATATGTTAAGTTATAGTGAAATACTTAATATAATATATTTTTTTTCATAATTGCAACAAACAAATGAGAAAATTTAAAACAAAATTAGGCAAATATTTATTACAAAGATATTAAATGTAAATCTAATCTACGCAGCCACCTTCTAGGAAGGGTTCTGTGTGAATTAGATTTCTATTGTACAATCTTATTAATATCTAAATTGTCTATAATTTTTTTGGCGTAATTTTTCTAATTCTTCGACGGATAAATCCTCCGGAATTGGTCTATTTCCTTGTTGCTCCATTGCTTCCATTCCATCATCACTATTTTCGTCAAAAATTTCATCTATTTCTTCTTCAATATGGGGCGGTAGTTTGGGGAGCCCAAAATTTCTTCGTTCGGCATTGATCCAATCTCTAAATAATACCGAAATCTCCAAACTATCCCTTGCTAACGAATACCGATGATCTCCTATTATAAATCTTCCTGCGCTGAAAGCTTGCTCCGAAGCAACTGAAGAAGCTTGAGCTGATAACAAATCTCGAACCATCCTTGAAAGTTTTGGAAATTGTCTGATACGGGTCTTCCACCACGATAAAAGTTGTTGTTTTCCAGTTTCATCTCTAATATTTTCCCGGTCCTGCGAAAGATACGAATCAAAATCATTACTCCTACAACATTGAAGACCAAGTTCTTCGCCCATCTCGTCATCTAAATCATCATATCTACGTCTAGAACTAGGAGGTTCAATCGGGCCAATATTTTGTTCCATAACTTGATACAAGTTATATAAATTCCTAGCTGTAGGTACTATGCTGGCACAACAAGTTTCAACTGATGGCTTTTCATGAAGTCCAATTTCTAAATTGTTGTATAATTTTCTAACCAACATTACTGTACCATGTTCTTTATAAAATGGGTTTAATAAATTAGTTGTTAAAATAATTTGTGGAATTGGAAAATAATATTTTTAAAATTTTTCAACCATAGCTTCAATTGCCTCTTTGTTAGGACATATTTTTTTATATTCAACAAGTACTTTAGAAATAGCAGTAATAGTTACTAAAACAGAAGAAATAGTTGGAGTATATTGAGCAGATACTGTGTTCGTAGCTTGATAAAAAGTTTTCAAAAATTTACAAAGTTCTTCTACTTCAATCCAATCTTCTTCATCTAGCATTAACTTAACATCCACATTATAAGAATTATAAACTAATTGTATAGGTTTACGATATATAAGAGCAACTTCAAACATTTGAAACAAAGAATTCCATCTAGTAGGAATTTCTTTTGGAATTTTTCTATATGGAAGGCCACATTGTTCACATTTACGTTTAAAATCATCCATTACAGCCTTTTTTTTATTTTTAAACATAGAACTACAAGCAATTCTCACTTTAACACAACCATTTCCAAACAAATGAATACCATCATGTACTATCAAATTTAAAATATGTGCGGAACATCTAACATGAAAATGATCTTCATACATTAAACATAATCTACTTTTTAACTCGTCAATAGCTTTCAAATTATTAGAAGCATTATCTAATGTGCATGCCATAGGTTTACCAATAAATCTAAAATATTTCATGCTCGTCGTTATTGTATTAGCTATAAACATACCGGTTTTAGACTCATCGACATATTTATAAGCAATAATTCTTTTTTGCATGTTCCAATCGTGATCAATCCAATGAGCCGTGAGAGTAAAATAATCATTACCGACAACACTAGTACCCATATCAGAAGTAACAGAGATTCTACCATCAAATTTATCAAATAAGCAACGAATAAAATGACAATGTTCAGCTTGAAATTTAAAAATATCATTTTTAATTGTATTTCGAGAAAAACCTTTAAAAGAGGGATTATATACTCGTTGAATATAATGAATAAAACCTGGATGCGAAGGAAAACTAAAAGGCAAACCCATAACAGCAACCATTTTTGCTAGTTCTTCTCTATCTACATCTTCACTATATGTCGAGGATGAACTTGCTTCAGCCGGGTTAAACATGTCTAACCGTGTTTGAACCATATTACCTCCTACAGATTCATGTACAAATGTTGTACCATCTTTTTTGGCCTTAGCCTCATTTTTTAGACGAATAAATTCTTTATTACATCTCATCAAATGCGAAGTTAGCAATCCTGTCCCGCCATTTTTCCCCCCAGTCAAATGTTTAAAAACATGCTTGCATTTATTGCAAGTAGCAGTATTTTTTACCCTATCATGCTCCATAAATTTCCAAACTAAAGACCTTTTAGTACGTTCGGTACCTTTGGCCCTAGTAAATTTTGGTAAAGGGGACAGTTCTTCACCGTGTTCCGGTAATTCCGTAACCGGACTAGTAGGGGTAGGGCTATCACCTATTTCTTGTTCTTCTATGTCATCTTCCTCTGGTAAGTCTTCCTCAAAATTATTATAACGCCTATTCAGGGTCTCATTATCTAATTCCATACCAATACCAACATCAAAACCATTAGGTTGTGATAATGAAGTTTCATTAAATCTACCCGGTAATGAACTAGTACTAGCCTTACTTTTTTTATTTCTACGAAAGACCTTACCAAAATTTGATTTTTTATCACTACTATTTTTTTCAAAATCCATATTTCAAAATAAAATATTAAAACAAGCAATACAAATACAAATTGATGTTCGTAAATAAAAAAAATATAGATAATTAACGTAAATAAAAAGAGATTAAAGTTGGAACGAATATACCGAACGTCTGCGTAAAAGCAGACGTATAACAAATGTCTGAATTAAATGAATCCTCAACTTCAAGTGTTCAACTTATATAATAAAATTAGAAATATTTAGAGAGAATTTGAGAGAATATTAAGAGGGAGAGAGTATGAAAATTGATAATATTTGTGTAAAAAAATAATTGAAATGAGGTATATTTATAGTAAAAATTTTAAAGGGTAGTGGGGGTAATTAGAAGGGGGGGGGGGGAGCAACAGCTATAAAACGGCTAGTTTTATTTAAAAAAAAAAAAAAAAAAAAAAAAAAAAAAAAAAAAAATCAAAAACTGACCGTTATTCCGGACCGGAATCCGGTTAACCGGTACCGGAACCGGTTAACCGGAACCGGAAGTACCGGAAATTTTTGAAGGTCCGGTCCGGTTACGGTATCCAGAACATTTGGTACCGGTAAACCGGAACCAACCGGAACCGGAACTACCGGAACCGGAACCCAACCGGAACCGGAACTACCGGAACGGAACCGGAAAGTTCCGGTTCCGTTGCCACCCCTAATCACAAGTCCAGCAAGGATTGGACTCCACCCCTGCACCCAACCAAATAGAACTCAATATCCCCAACAGCGAGTGAATTTCGAACATATAATAAGATAGCGTAAGTTAAGCTCAAAGAATTTTAGACATGTCTATAACCGATAATCAGTAATCCAACCAAAGACGACCAACCCACCCAAGTCCACGGTAATCCACAAAGCCTTCTAAAAAAATTAAAATCAATAAATTGTCGGGCATGCCCCCAACGATAGCCAAACACAAATCAAAACAAAGTCTATGACATAAGGGAGCTATAACATAAAATGAAGCCTTCCGAAGTATGGAAGCTTACCACTTCAATCTAACACATGAACTATCCCACGATCAACTGAGCACTGTGCAGAAGTAGTAATATGCCCAAATCTTACATCGCATGGGGATACAACGTACGTGGATAGTTAGCGGGTTGAGCATGTAACTTAGGGATAAGGAAACAAAAATAATGTCATGATTAATAATTCAAAACAAGTCCAAATCTAGTGTACATAATCATATACAATTCCATATATATATATATATATATATATATATATATATATATATATATATATATATATATATATATATATATATGTCGGGGTAGGGAACAAGGCTTAACATGAATTTTAAAATCTTAACCTGGACTGTGTAGCTTAACTGTCATAACATAGTATCCACGGGCTATACGGGCCCCAGCTCTCACCCCCTGTTTGGCCCCGGTGCGTGTAGCTACATGAATCAGAGAATAATCTTATATATATGCACGGGGGACTTGAATCTCCCAATCATTTATTAAGGTGACTTAAGCACCCGATCATATAATGGATATGGGGGAGTCGAACCTCCCAATTATATAATAAGGGGGAGTCAAACCTCCCTAGCATAAGCAAGGGGAATCGATCTCCAGGCCGTTTAGACTCCTGCACCGGCAAACGCGGTTTCCAGTGTTGGTCCCTCAGAACTGTCACTTTCACGGACCAGCTACACAACCCTCTTTTAAGCCTAATTAAAACGTCTAACACACACATTCCCAATTAAGTAAATCAACTATGCATTATGGAATTATGTTGGTATCGTCATATCAACATCACTTGTAAGTTCATTATCATGTTGTGTCAATTACTTAGCCATATGCGACTCTAACCCATCGACCAAAAGGACTTCAAAAAAGTTAGACATTTAGGACTCAAACCCGTTCAATTAATTTGGGACTCAAACCCATTTATGTTTTAATAGGCCTCTTATGTCATGCAACTAGTTTCAAAGATAATTTAATATGCATACTTTTCACATTCAAAACCAATTTCACAATATTGGATTGAGGTTGTTACCAATTCAATTGTCATTATACATAAAATTAGGGAAAATCACAATTCCCTAGTTTATTATCCATACCCATACACCCCAGAAGTTTAAAATCTTTAATAAAGCATAAAAAATGCATAATAATCCATAGGAAAACAATTTAAAAACCAACCATGTCGAAACCCTCAACCCATGTCAAAACTCACATTCAATTTTACATCAATAATCATTTTAATATCATGATTTAAGGAAAATAAGTTTAAGGGTAGGGTCACATGCCTGAAATACCTAAGATTATGGAGAGAATTTTCCCTTGGAAGCTATAGTTGACCCACTTCTTGGAAACCCTAAGTATTGTTGCTTGAGAGAATTTGTTAGAGAGGAGAGTGTTTTCTTTGATGAGTTATGGATGAAAATAAAGTCTCAATAGGGTTTATAGGTCATGGGTTATGCTTAGGGCATGAGTAAAATATCCAAAATACCCTTAGTAAAAAGGCTAAAAACACCGCCTAGTCGCTATAGGTGATGCTACGACTCGTAGGGTCACCTACGATTCGTTGCATTCAGTCGTAGTCTCGACAATTTCCCAAAACACCAATACTGGTATGGTTATGCAAGGACCTTACAACTCATAATGAATCCATACGACTCGTTATGTCCTAGTCGTACTTAGGA
Source organism: Capsicum baccatum var. pendulum (assembly GCA_030864225.1). Taxonomy (NCBI): domain Eukaryota; kingdom Viridiplantae; phylum Streptophyta; class Magnoliopsida; order Solanales; family Solanaceae; genus Capsicum; species Capsicum baccatum. The sequence continues at coordinate 234,562,982 of CM061556.1, read as the reverse complement.
CAAAATGCTTTGGGCATCACATGGGTTTCCTTATGGAAAAGACTATACGAGTTGTTTAGAGTCCTTACGACTCGTATCATGGTAGTTGTAGTCGAGACAGTGACTTATATCAATCTCACAGGGCACGTTACGACTGAGTCCTATGAATTGTAATGACTCCTTAGGACTCGTTAGAAAAGTCGTTGTCAGGGCAGTAAGCTCAAGGGTTAACAAATTTTCAAGGACAACACCTGGGGTGTTTCGTTTGGCTGATTTTGTTAGTTAGAGGGGTAACAATCAATTTTATTGTCTCTGAGTATCACAGGTCAAGAGACTCAACCCTCTGTTGGAGGCTCACAAAATCGTATCAGGCGGATGTTACACTAATTAGCTAATTAGAATTGGAAATTGCCAGGTCAACAATTAGCTAATTAGAATTGGAAATTGCCATGTCTGCAAAATACAGTTAGTTAAACTAGCCATTGTTCATTACTGTTACATTGAGATATTGTTCAAGAAAGGTAGTTGAGCTGATAGTTAGTTGAGAATTAGAGAGAGTGGGTCCATTCTACAATTGTATATAAACTAGTGAAGTGTACAACAGTTTTAGAATAATACAATTCATTACTTTCTTCTCTAAAATCTCTTTTCTCTTCTTTTTCTCTTCTTTTTCTCTTCTTCTCTGTTCTTAACTTGTGGTGCTGTTCTGCAATAGCTTATTCCAAATCCTTGAATCGTCAGTGATTCAAGCTATTTGGGTAACATTGGTATCAAAGCTTTTCGTTCCTTGGAACAATAACGAAAAGTAATAGGGGAATTGATGGAGCAACCAGTAGTGAAATGGGTGAACTAAGGGAGATGATGCAAAAAGTTTTGACAGAGGTAGGAACTCTGGCAGGAAAAGTGTCGACTCTCAAGGGATTAGATCAAGCAGTAATGGAAATTAGGGAGAAATTGGCCTCGACAGGTGAAAATCAAAGCGGTAAATCTCCTACAATTGTTCGAGAAAGAGAAGGCTTAAATGATGCACCTAGGCAGTTTGATAAAAGGTCACAAAGGGAGAAAAGTACAGGCAGTTACAACAATCATCATTTCCAATTATCAAGGTAGTCACGGTTGGATTTCTTGAAGTTTTCAAGAGAGGATTTGAGGTCATGGTTGTTCAAGGTGGAGCAGTTTTTTAATATGAAAAATGTTCCCATGGATGAGAGGGTAAATGTTGCATCCGTGCAATTTGAGGGTGAAGCTGTCCAGTGGCACTTAGCTTTCATGAAGTATAGGTAGTACTTACATCCTCCAACATGGAGTGAGTATGCTATGGCCTTAGTTGAAAGATTTGGGTCAGACTATGATGATCCCATGGAAGAAATAAAGAAGGTAAGGCAAACAGGATCCGTGAAAGATTATCAGGCTATTTTTGAAAGACATCTAACTAGAGTCAACCTGTCAAAGGAAAATGCAATCAACTGTTATCTTGGAAGGTTAAAGAATGAGTTGAATATGGCAGTAAAGATAGCAAATCCAAGGACCTCATCTCAAGTCTACAAATCAGCAAGGATGCAAGAGGCATATTTAGAGGCTATGAAGTAACCTGTTCAGAATTTCAATCACAATAGGAGGTATGATCAAAGGTTTCAAAGTAAACCTCCCTTATTACCTACTCCTACTAGCAATGCAGTTGCACCAATAGCTAAAAGGGTCAGTAGAAGGACTTTGAGTCCTGAAGAAATGAATGAGAAGAGGTCCAAAGGGTTATGTTACTTCTGTAATGAGAAGTATGTATTTGGTCACAAGTGCACAAACTTGAAACAATTGTATTTGATAGAGGTAGTAGAGCATGGAAAAGTAGAAAGTGAACATAAAGAAGAACCAGCAAACGATAATGAAGAACGACTGGAATTGATTAGTCCCTTAGAGCATATGGAAATCTCTGTTCATGCCCTTAATGGATCATTAGGATTCAGGACATTAAGAGTGATTGGTTACCATTCAAAGAAACCTCTCCATATTTTAGTAGACACGGTAGTTCACATAATTTCATTAATCCATAGGTTGTGAAGGAGCTAGGATGCCAAGTGACATCTACTACTCCTCAGACAGTGACTGCAGCTAATGGTAATGACATGCAAGTGATTAAGATGTGCAGACTCTCTTGGCTATTACAAGGGGTAGAGTTTACAGCAGAATTTTTGCTCTTACCATTAGGGTCTTGTGGAGTGGTCTTAGGGGTGCAATGGCTATTAACTCTTGGAGATATCAAGATGAATTTCAGGGATCTGACAATGGAGTTTTGGTACAAAGAGAGAAAGCATATTCTCAAAGGAGTTGGCAGATAAATTAAAACCACAGGAGCTGGAAAGTTAGCTAAGATATCAGGTATTAACTCTCAATTGTGCATGATTCAAGTTGTGCCTTCTATGACTAGTAAAGATCAATGGCATTCAGTTGATGCTAAGGAAAGCCTTAAGGGTGATCCTAGATTGATGAGTCTCTTACACAAGCATAAGACCTTGTTTGAAGAACCCCAACAATTACCTCTATCTAGGGGAATCTTTGATCATAGAATATTGTTGTACAACAATACTGGACCTATAAACAAAAGGCCTTACAGATATCCTTCTATCAAGAAGGACATTATTGAGGGATTAGTTCAGCAGATGTTGGATCAAGGGGTGGTGCAACCTAGTTGTAGTCCATTTGCAGCTCCAGCAGTATTGGTTGGAAAGAAAGATGGTACATGGAGATTGTGTGTTGATTATAGAGACTTGAACAAACAAACTGTCAAGAACAAGTTCCCAATTCCAGTTGTTGAAGACTTATTGGATGAGCTTAGGGATTCTGTAATTTTTTCTAAGATTGACCTTAGATCTGGTTATCACCAGTTAAGGATGGAAATTGATGATATACCTAAAACAGCTTTCAGAACTCATTCTAGGCATTTTGAATATGTGGTTATGCCTTTGGGGCTATCAAATGCACCTGCTTTATTTCAGGGATTGATAAATATTGTATTTAAGGACTTTCTAAGGAAATATGTCCTTGTATTCTTTGATGACATATTAATATGCAACAGAAGTATAGATGAGCATCTAGAACACTTGAGTTCTGTTTTTGAGGTTATGCAACATCACCAGTTGTTTGCTAAGCACTCCAAATGTTTTTTTTGGAGTCAAAAGGATTGAGTATCTATGCCATTTCATCACTCAAGAGGGAGTGTCTACAGATTCCTCTGAAGATTATTGTTGTAAGAGATTGGCCAACTCCAACAACTATTAAACAGTTGAGAGGTTTTCTTGGATTAGCTGGGTATTATAGAAGGTTTATTCAGGGTTTTGGGACTATGTCAAGACCTTTGAATGGTCTCCTGAAGAAGAACAAGTTCCAGTGGAATGATGAAGCTTCTAAGGCACTTAGATAACTTAAGGAGGCATTGACAAAAGAACCTGTTTGTAGTGGAAACTGATGCTAGTGGAGTAGGGATTGGGGTTGTACTAATGTAAGAAGGTCACCCCATTGTATTTATTAGTAAAGGCCTTTCACCTAAACATGCAACCTTATCAGTGTATAACAGAGAACTACTTGCTATTGTACATGTTGTAACCAAGTGGTCACATTATCTCTTAAATCAGAAGTTTGTCATTAGAACAGATCAAAAGGCTTTGAAGTATCTATTGGAGCAGACTACATACTAATTCACAGTTTTTGTGGCTCACAAAACTCATGCTCTTTGACTATGTCATTGAATATAAAAAAGGGGGTAGAAAACAAGGTGGCTGATGCTTTGTCTAGGGTGCAGGGTGCTGAATTAATGACTTTAGTGCTCTCTAATACTAGTTCTGATCTTCCACAAGCTATAGCAGCCAGCTGGGAAGGTGATCCTACTTTGCAGCTTCTCATTACAGAACTCATGGCTAATCCAAATTGCCATAAACAATTTACTTGGCATCATAATCAATTCAGAAGGAAAGGAAAGTTGGTAGTGGGTAATGTACCTCAACTTTAACATGATATTATTTCCTTTTGGTATTCATCTTCTCAAGGGGGACATTCAGGTGTAGAAACCACTCTTAAAAGACTGTTAACTCTTTTCTACTGGAAGGGTATTAGAGATGATGTGAAGTTGTTTGTCCAGCGGTGTGATACTTGTCAGAAGAATAAGGCTGATTTAGCTGCTTACCCTGGCCTACTATAACCATTGCCCATTCCTGAGGTAGTTTGGTCCCAAATCAACTTAGATTTTATTGATGGTCTGCCTAAATCCAAAGAATATGAAGTCATTCTAGTAGTTGTGGATAGGCTTAGTAAATATGCTCATTTTCTACTCTGAAGCATCCTTATACTGCTCAGTCCGTAGCTGAGGTATTCATGGATACGGTGGTTAAGTTACATGGATTACCTAATGCCATAACTAGCGACAGGGATGTTGTTTTCCTCAGTAATTTTTGGCAAGAATTATTCAACCTACAAGGATTTCAATTGCACACTTCCTCAGCTTATCACCCTCAGTCCGATGGTCAAACTGAAGTGCTAAATAGAAGCTTAGAAACTTACTTGAGATATTTTTGTAGTGAGGAGCCTCATACTTGGTTCTCTTTCCTGGATATGGCTGAATACTGGTACAATACTTGTTTCCATAGTGTTATTCAAACGACTCCCTATGAGGCACTTTATGGAAGGCCACCTCCATTACATTTACCTTATTTGTCTAGTGAATCAGCTTCTACATAGGTGAATGCTACCTTGCTTAACAGAGAGATAAAGTTGGACCTATTAAAACATCACTTGAGGAGGGATCAATTGAGAATGAAACAACAGGCAGATTTGCATAGAAGTGACAGAGTTTTTGAGGTTGGTGACTGGGTGTATTTCAAGATCCATCCCTATAAACAAACTATTGTTTCTGGCCATTCCTTCCATAAGTTAGCTGCAATTCTGAAAAAGGTGGGATCAGTGGCTTACACTCTTGTTTTTCCTGATACTATTAAGATTCATCCCACTATCCATGTGTCCTTGTTAAAGAAGTGCTTTGCATTGCCTACTCAAATTTCACTACCCCTTGTCCTTGACATTGCTCACCCTCTTTGTCCCAATCCTGAAAGTATTCTTCAGAGGAGAATGGTCAAGAAAGGTGGAAAAGTTGTGGCACAAGTTCTAGTCAAATGGGAAGGCTTACCTGCTGATGATGCTAGCTGGGAGTTCTATGAGGCCTTGAAAGTCAGATTTCCTCATTTTCATCCTTGAGGACAAGGATCTTTTTTGGGGAGGGAGTAAGCTAATTAGAATTGAAAATCGCCATGTCAACAATTAGCTAATTAGAATTGGAAATTGCCATGTCAGCAAAATCTGTTATAACTGACAGTTAGTTAAACTAGCCACTGTTTATTACTGTTACATTGAGATATTGTTCAAGAAAGGTAGTTGAGCTGATCGTTAGTTGAGAATTAGAGGGAGTGGGTCAATTCTACAATTATATATAAACTAGTGAAGTGTACAAGAGTTTTAGAATAATACAATTCATTGCTTTCTTCTCTAAAATCTCTCTTCTCTTCTTATTCTCTTCTTCTCAGTTCTTAACTTGTGGTGCTGTTCTGCATTAGCTTATTCCAAATCCTTGAATCGTTAGTGATTCAAGCTTCCAAATCCTTGAATCGTCAGTGATTCAAGCTATTTGGGTAATAACAGATTTCACACAGTGTTGTCCTAAGAGCTTTCAATGTTGGAGGAGATCAGGGGGAAGGACTTGTTGGGCCTGATCTTAATCGGGTGGGTTGCGTAAGAGTTGCAAGATTTTTTAATCACTGTAATTTGAGTTGATTTGGGACAGTCTTAGTTCAGCATAAAGGTATAGTGATATATAAATAGTATATCAATAACAAAATATTTGCTTCCTTTAATGACATGTTTGCCTAAATTTTTTCATCTTCCATTTTGGCAGAAAACCTATCTCAAACTCTCAGTTGTTAGTAAGAGTCCTTTTAAGTTTTACCACAGAAGGGAGGAAAAGGAAATAACACAGTAAAGAATGTATATGATGTGGTAGTTCCAGTAGTTACCTGGGAACTAATACCCGTTGTTGCTTACAGATGAAGCATCGGACTAATTTTTTTGTTTTGATGCGTACAAAGTGCATTTTGAGCAGGCGAGCAAGTAAAATGACTGAGGATGGCCAGGAAGTGATATTCTAGCTTCCTGCGGCATTAATGTATAATAACATTAGAAAGTTATAAGAATATATTCGTGATACGACTTTCAACAACAACAACAACAACAAACCCAGTGTATTCCCGCCTGGTGGGGTCTGGGGGGTAAGATGTACGCAGTCCATACCTCTACCTCTAAAGAAGTAGAAAGGTTGTTTCCGATAGACCCCCGGCTCAAGACATAAGATACCACACAAATACAAATACAAATACAAAGTAAACCACCGAACAAGGTTACAAGATTACATAACATAACATGCATAACATAGATACGTCGCCCATAAGTTAAAGAAAAAGAAAAGAAGGAAAACGGAGGAAAACACCCAGATTCGTACTACAACAAGGAACAAGTAAGACGAAATCAAAACCAGGATACTACCCCCAGCAAGAATTCCCTACACTAGCGACCCAAACTGGTCGTAGTCCTCTGCCCTAATTCGCTCCCTCCAGACCTTCCTATATAGGGTCATGTCCTCGGTGAGCTGTAACTGCTCCATGTCCCGCCTGATCACCTCACCCAGTACTTCTTCGGCCTACCCCTACCCCGCCTAAAACCATCCAACGATAGCCTCTCACACCTACGAACCGGGGCATCCATGCCCCCTCTCTTGACATGTCCGAACCAGCTCAATCGGACTTCCCGCATCTTGCTCTCCACTAGGGTAACACCAACCTTCTCCCTGATAATCTCATTCCGAACTCTATCCCCTCTAGTCAGTCCATACATCCAGCGGAACATCCGCATCTCTGCTACCTTCATTTTTTGGATGCGGGAATTCTTAACTGGCCAACATTCCACTCCATACAACATGGTCGGACGGACTACCACCCTGTAGAATTTGCCTTTAAGCTTGGGCAGCACCTTCTTATCATATAACACCCCCGACGCGAGCTTCCACTTCATCTAGCCCGCCCCAATACGGTGCGAGACATCCTCGTCAATCTCACCGTTACCCTGGATCACGGACCCGAGATACTTGAAACTATCCCTCTTACATACCACCTGGGATTCCAGCTTCACTACCACCTCATCCTCCATCCTTACGTCATTAAACTTGCATTCCAAATACTCTGTCTTGCTTCTGCTCAACCTGAACCCTTTAGACTCAATGGTTTGTCTCCACTCCTCTAATTTAGCATTCACACCCCCTCGAGTCTCATCAATCAGAACTATATCATCCACAAAAATCATACACCACGGCACATCCCCTTGAATACGCCGCATCAACACATCCATCACCAAAGCAAACAAAAAGGGACGAAGAGTAGATCCCTAATGCAATCCTGTTAAGACGGTGAAATGCTCCGAGTCTCCTCCCGCCGTTCTCACCTGAGTTTTTGCTCCCTCATACATGTCCTTAATTGCTCTGATATAAGCCTGCGGGACTCCACTCACCTCCAAGCACCTCCCTGGGGACTTTGTCGTATGCCTTCTCCAAGTCGATAAACACCATGTGCAGGTCCTTCTTCCTTTCCCGATATTGTTCCACCAGCCTCCGTACCAGGTGAATTGCCTCCGTCGTCGAGCGGCCAGGCATAAACCCAAACTGTTTTTCCGAAATAGACAATATCCGTCTCAGCCTCGCCTCGACCACTCTCTCCCAAATCTTCATAGAGTGACTCAATAACTTAATCCCCTATAGTTAGTGCAACTCTGGACGTCCCCCTTATTCTTATAGAGAGGGATCATGGTACTCCACCTCCAAGCCTCGGGCATCTTTGCCGTCTTAAAGATTTCGTTGAACAATCCAGTCAACCACCTTACACCAGCCTCTCCAACGAACTTCCAAAACTCCACCGGTATCTCATCCGGCCCCGTCGCCCTACCCTTTCGCATCCTGCGAACAGCCTCTCTAACCTCTTCAACCCTAAAACGTCTACAATAACTAAAATCCCGGCACTCCTCTGAGTGCTCCAGTTCCCCTAACTCAATAGCTCTATCCCCTTCGTCATTCAAGAGCCTAGGAAAGTACGACTGCCATCTATCCTTAATGTGGCCGTCCTCCACCAACACTCTACCGTCCTCCCCCTTAATGCACCTCACCTGGTCGAGGTCATGCCCCTTCCTCTCCCTAGCCTTAGCGAGTCTAAACAACTTTTTCTCCCCTCCTTTCCCCTGTAACCCCGCATACAAGCTCTCAAAAGCGGTCGTCTTAGCTGCCGTGACAACTGACTTAGCCTCCTTCCTAGCTAGCTTGTACTCCTTCCTGTTTACCCGTTTCTCTTCTTCGTCCTTACTCTCAACCAACTTAGCATACGCCCCTTTCTTGGTCCTCACTTTCTTCTCCACCTCTTCATTCCACCACTAATCCCCTCGATGGTGCCCGACGCGGCCCCTAGAAACACCCAACACCTCAGTTGCATTCTCCCTGATGCACTTCGCCGCCCTATCCCACTTACTATCCACGTCCCCCCTACACTCCCACACCCCCAATCCCTCTAACTTCTCCCCTATCTCCCACGCCTTCACTGGCGTCAAGACGCCCCACTTAATTCTAGGTCTACCCTCCTTACTTCTCCCCTTTCTAGTCTTCTTTATACCCAAATCCATAACCAAGAGCCTATGATGGGTCGAAATATTCTCACTCGGGATAACCTTACAGTCCTTACACAGCACCCTATCCCCTTTCCGAAGCAACATAAAGTCAATCTGGGTCTTGGCTATCGCGCTTCGAAAGGTAATCAAGTGATCGTCCTTCTTCGGGAAACCCGAGTTCACCACCACCATCCCAAAGGACCTCGCAAACTCCAATAGAGTAGTCCCCTCTTCATTTCTGTCCCCAAAACCAAAACCACCATGCACATCACCAAAGCCTCCTGGTACTGCCCCGATGTGCCCGTTGAAATCTCCTGCTACAACAATCTTCTCCGAGCTAGGCACGCCTCTCACCACCTCCTCCAAAGCCTCCCAAAACCGCATTTTCTCCTCCCCGTCCGAGCCCACATGGGGCGCATAGGCACTACACACGTTCAGGGTAAACCCCCGGATGACCAACTTAATAGTCATCAACCTATCGTTGATCCTCTTCACCTCTACGACCTGACCTCTAAGCTCTTCATCTACTAAGATGCCAACTCCATTCCTACGCCTCTCGCTCCCAGAGTACCACAACTTGTAACCATCCACATCCCTAGCCTTAGACCCTACCCATTTGGTCTCCTGGACACACGCAATATTGATTCTCCTCTTCCTAAGGATCTTCACAAGTTCTATGGACTTACCCTGAAGGGTCCCTATATTCCAAGACCCAACCCTCAGCCTACCATCACTATCCACACGCCATCCTGTACCACCCCCGCGGCCAAACCTTGGCCTCCCTCCCACTCCCGCCCTTTCCTCATCCACCGCCCCTACAACAAACCCACGCCCCAACCCCCTCGAACATGACCCTATCCTACCATTACCGCCCACAACCACTACTACGAGAAAATATGAGAAAATATAAAAATATAAACGATGGTAGAAACAGAGCAGCAGCAATAAATACAAGCACACAGACCACACGCAAGTCAAGATACAGGGAATACTACTAGCATAATATAAAGAATAAAATAACAAAGGTTAGAAGTCACCGGGTGGCCGATCGGCGGCTGGAGATTGAGCTGCGGTTGCTGGGGACCGGGAGGCGTCTGCTGGATCTGCGGGTGGGGGTCTCGCCGGAGCTGGAGACCGAAGGGGGGACTGCTGGATCTCGCCGGATCTGGCGGGTGGGATACTCGCCGGCGGTGGGAACCGATGGAAAGGAGGGGCTGGGGCCGGCTGGTGGGTGCACCGGAGCCGGAGCTGGGGCCTGCTGGTGGGTGCGCCGGAGCTGGGGCCGGCTGGTGAGTGCGTCGGAGCTGGGGGGGTCTGCCGGAGATCGGCGACGGCGGCGGCGACTGGGGAGTCTGCCGGAGGTCGGCGACGGCGGCGGTGGCGGCGACTGGGGGGGGTCTGCCGGAGGTCAGCGATGGGACTGGAGGGGAGGGGTAGGGAGAGAGGGGGGAGGGAGAGAGCCATTAGAATGCAGAGAGAGAGAGAGAGGAGAGAATACGACTTTGAATTACAATTTTGAATTGTTATGTGTTCATGTTTGGTTTGTGTTTTTTTTTTTGAAAGAGATGGTAACCCCTAAATTTAGTTGGTTGATTGACACTTTTCCTGTTAGTTTTCACGCATACGCTATCGCAGACAAAGCTTTTTACCTGTGATTGTGTTATATAAGTAAATTTGATCATTTTTGTTGGCTACAGAAATAGTTTGTACATGTAGAAGCTATGAAATAGACTAACCATAGATATCAACTATTGAATGGTGGATATAGATAGTACTTGATCTTCAATAGGTGCAAGATTCAGTGAGGAGGGGGACGACGAAGAGCTTTTTAAAGTGTAAGATAGCAACATTTGTTTGTTGTGCTTCACCCTAAAAAAAGTTAGGTTAAATAGTGAAAATATTTTTATACAGTGTTAGTGAGAGGGAGTTAGCTAATGTATACCAATTCATGAGTGAGGGTTTGTTAAGATCATTGACTGATATCTTGTGGCCAGTCCTAGAGTTGCGTATGTGGAAGGTGAAGAGCATTTTTAATTCAATACAAAAAAGGATGAAGTAAAAGAAAGAGTTGTAGAAGTTGGTGTAAACAACGTACCACCGTGAAATTCAGTAACACCTATACGCTTGGCAAGAATGATGGGATACTCATGCAAATGATGTAATAATGTAGCTCCGCTCCTTCATTGTCAGTAAGGTCGTGCCATATAGTAAATCGGAAAGGTTTTTTGCTGATTGATATAACAGATGCAGAAATTATTATAGTGCAAGTGTATTCTAGCAAGTAAACAGAAGGTTTAATGAACCTTATGTAGGGGGCGAGTAACTCACCTCACCTCTGGTCCATCACGATTTCTTCTCGAAAGTACTTACATTGGTTAGTTGTATATTGTATGACTCTGCAGTTAGCTACTACTGCCAATAAGTCTAGTGTAATGACAAATAACATGAATTTGATGAGCAGAGGCTAGTTAGTTGATGGGGAAATGAGGCTAAAATGTAAAATGGGTGCTTACCAAATTCAACACTTGGATGTTGGTGCTCAATAGCTGAGAAAGAGTGCATTCAATTTTCTTGGAGCGGGAAGGGTGCTTCCAATCCATCGTTATTGGCAACGGCCTCAACAATTGTGTATCTGTCGATCACTCATTCATACATTCCGACTTGTATTGAGTAACCACGGAGCTCTCTAACTTTCGCACCAGAAACCAAATATGTCTCAAAAAGGACAAACAACTTATCGTACTTGGGAATGTCATCACCATATAGTACCATAGAAACCTGTTGTTCCTATAGTCAAGAAAAGGAGAACAAGTTTTAGAGATGCAAATGCAATTTATAGTGGAAGTTGTGAGAACTTTCAGTTGTGTCTTAAGCTTACGTTTTAATCCTGCACAAGTATAGTCTAAAAATGTATAGATGAGTCTCTGTTTTTACGAGGTCAGAACTTATCTACTACCTCAGCCTTACAGGTCCAGTCTGCAGTTTCTGTTGTGATTGCGTCAAGGAGAAGCCTCTGATCCATTATCGTTGTTCCGACTTCATTATGGTAGCAGAAGGTGCACATGAAATTAGTAACATATGATAACATTAAATTAGTAATTGAACTTATAATCAAACGCATTTCCAATTAAAACTAAGTAGGGAGAGCCTAAAAAATTCAAAGCCATAAAATTTGAAGAGGATTTGGAGGTTTTAAATTTTATACATGATTTGTTCACTGACAACCTATTATTGGTATGAATCTGTAAGTTAATTACACTTTACAATCTAACATTATATATTAGCCTATTATTAGTACGAACCTTTCAACTACATTATGTTCTTTTTTATAACTATCGTGTTTGAGGAAAGGTTGCACGTATCTTAACTAATGTTACATGGTATATTGACAATTTCTCACCAGTGCGGATATTGCGGATATTGCAGGTAACTTTATCCGTCAAAATGGAACAACTAAAAAAATCATCTACAATATTCATTACGGCCTCTAGGGGTGTACAAACCGAACCGTTAAGTCAAACCGAACCGATGAATCAAATCAAACCGAGGAAAAAAATTGACTTATGGTTTGATTTGATTGGTTTGGTGTTGGCAAAAAAAAAACGATCATTCTTGATTTGATTTGGTATTAGCAAAAATAAAATCAAACCGAACCCAAACCGAACCGACATAATATATATATATATATATATATATATATATATATATATATATATATATAATTTTAATTTTTTATACGTAAAAAAATATTACTTATAATCTACTTTCTAATTATTTTTATTACTTTTTGATATTCAGAAAATAGATATATATTCTTGCTCCTTTAATTATAATATTTGTCCATTAGTAACAAATTAATATAAATCCCAATATTAATATAAAAAGGAAAAATTATATATTATAGACAAAATACTATATAAATTACATGGTATGGTTAATGTTTTAAAAAATTACAATTCATAGTTATTTGGTAGTTTAAATTTTTTTTTTTTTGTTCTATTAGCAAAAAAAAGGGCAACAATGGAAACATCAAAATGCACGATTATTGAAGATATCTTCTTCAACTTTTTTTTCTTATTTTTCTCTCAAAATCACTTTAATATCCTTGATTTTACATTGAAGAAACAACAACATTGGCAACATCATAATAGTGTTCTTCAAGAGACCTTCTTCAACTTTTTTTCTCCTTATTTTTCTCTCAAAATCACTTTAATTTCACAAGATATCATCCTTGATTTTACTTTGGAGAACCTTTTTCGCGGATTTGTCACCACATAAAATCCGTTTAGAATATTTATTGAAGATTTGAAGTAATTTTTAGTGTTTTTGATATTAGATTAAATTTTTTTTTTTTTGATTTTTTATATTTTGCAATCCTTTCTATCATAAATTTTTATTGAGATAACTTAGTCTAATCATTATTTTCTCAATTCAACTAAATTGTTATCAATTATATATTATGTGTCAATCATATATGCGTGTAGGTATAAGCTGTATATTAATTGTGTATATGATGTAATTGTATAAGTAGTATATGTGTAAGTCAATTGTATAAGTCATATATGTCAATTGTATATGTCAATTATATAAGTCATATATTTATAAGTTTTTAATTGTATATGTATATATATGTGCATATGTTTAAATTATATATATGATATAATTGTACAAGTCGTATATGTATAAGTCATATATGTCAATTATATAAGTCATATATGTATAAGTTGTTAATTTGTTAATTGTATATGTACATTTATTTATTTTTTCAATTGTATATTTGAATGTTTGTATATTATTATAGTGTATATTAAATAACTATATATCTGTATATATACAGTTTGCAGAACTTACATTGGGTGTGTACATATACATTTTGCATAGTTTATATACAAATATACAATTCTTGAAATTATAAAAAATAAAAGAATGAGAAAGAAGGAGGGGGGAGGACCAATAGAGGGACAGGAATAGAGGAGGGGAGAGAGAAGGAGGAGAGAGGCAAGAAAGAGTGAGAGAAAGAGAGGAATTTAAGGTATATCTATGTTTTGTAACTATGCGAACATTAACCATGTCTTGTAATTATGGACTAAAAGTTACCTATATCTAAATTTTTGCCATATAAAAACCAAAAACTCTTCATTGCTTCACTTTACATTTTGTTCATTCGTTCGTCAAGTTGTGATTTAGGTTTGTTTCTCCTCTTTCTCTTTTTTTTATGGAATTATGTTATAGTTAATTACTTTATGGAGTTAATTTTTTAATAAGTTATCTCCAATTCTTCATTCTTTTGTATGCTCACATTTTATGTGAAGAGAACTTTTAGACAAGCTACTGTGACTAGTGACTAAGAAATTGAACCCACTGGGTATCCACATAATATTACTTTGAGAGATACTAGTTTAGACGTCTTAGTAATTTGTCAACTTAATTTTAATTGAAACTACTCTATGACCATTTTTTTTTAATCTTTTTTAGTAAAGACATTTAATTTTTTTCTTTAATCACATTATAATTGTAAAAAAACAAGAAAACCGAAAAACCGAGTAAACCGAAAATAATCGACTAAAACCGAAATTAAAAAATCGATTGTGTATTGGTTTGATTTGATTTATAGATTTAGAAAACCGACATTATTGGTTTGGTTATATTTTAATGAAAAACCGAACCAACCCGACCTATGCACACCCCTAGCGGCCTCTATTGAAATTTAAATTTTAAACTTGATTCTACACACTGTATTTAATCATCAGGGGTAGACATACTCAACTAATATTCCATGTAAGGCTCTCCATGTTGCTATAAGCATCACCTAAATAGTGCACTACTAACATGTGAAATAATCTCAAAATTTAGAGGTGAAATAAGTTCTAAATAATGTTTTATTCTCTGCAAATAAAGACCTGTAATATGTATAAATCACGCATATACTCTATTCTATCCAAAATAAAACTTTTGCTAATTGCTCTAAAGTTTCATGTTTTACATAATGTATTTAGGTACTAAAAATTTTGTGACCTAATGATCAATAAAGAAGAATTCCACCGTTAACCACAACTCACTAGTTTGAAAGATATAGAAACTGCAGATAATAGAAACAGAAATGCTAAACGACCATATGGTCAAACAGAAGCAGAATCTCAAATGGGCAAAGTTACACATAAAAATCATTCCTTTTTACTTTCATAGAAATACTGATTTATAATTTAAAGAGGTTTGACTATATCAGGAGCATGAAAAGTTGAGCTATTTCCAAAATCAAATGATATTTAAGAGAATATCGTAATACTCATGTTAAATGTACAAACAGAGAGAGATTCACCTTTAGTAAAAATTTCATTTCAGAAAATTCAAACCAATCGTTTATGAGGGCAAAGCTATTGGCTGCTCATGAAATATCTACTATATATTCAAAATTTTAACCATGCATAAACAATGTAATTTTCAACGAGAGGAAGTTCACCAAATTGCATAACAGCCCCTGGTATCAGCACAAGTTGGAATACAAGTAATAATAAACCATATCAACTAATAACATTACATAGTTAGTGGTTAATATGTCCACACAAAAACCTTTAACTGGAACAATTTCCCTAACCTCACATCCCTTTATCCTAATTAGGAGCTACCACAAGCACCCTCTTAAATGTATCAGGACAATCCCAATTATGGGGATATATCAAATGTACCAGCAACATTTGTGATGATCCCCACTAAGGTGCAAACAACATACAATCAGGTTGTAATACCCCATAATTGCTAGTACATGTGGAACTAAGTTGACATCAATCAAATCACTTGAACTTATAAATTTGAGGACAAGGAAAGTCTATAGCACAAAAACCATTAGTTCACAAGAATGTTATTATACATAAATAAATGAGGCCTAGACAAAGAAGATAATCCACGACCGGATGTGGTAACATACAGTCGATACACTAGTACATGACATAAAATATTGGGTCAAGTGGTGTAGTTTATGACCACGAAATGAAGATGTAGTCCGTTCATCATGTTCACTTAAACCCCTCTCTTAAACAGTAAGTCAATATTTGGGCCAAGCTAATCAACATATATGGCCTATTCCAAGGTCGTAAATGATTCACGGCCGTCAAGGGGGCTATAGAACTGAGGTGGTGCACTTTCTATATATATCCAAAGTTCAATATAATTCACATATCTCACCACCATACTCAAGAAAAGCTCCTAAAAACCTGTCAAGATCTTTTCTTTAGTTTAACACTTCCAAATTAGAAGCTCCTCTACTTTCTTAAATTCCATATCAAGTCAAAATCTGACAAACAAATTGGAGCGGAGGTATTAATCAAGATTCCATCAAACCGACCTAAAAAAACACCGAAAAACTAATTGACCAACAATCAACATAAAGGGCGAATAGGAGAGCAACAGTCAGTACCTCCCTACTGATTTAATTTCCAAATTCTGGAGTCACTCCACCAGATTAAATTACCTGGAATAACAAAAGTTAAAAAGAAACAATCAACAAACAATAATTGATCAACCTAAATATTTTTGAACACGCAGCTAAGGACGTCTTTATCCTATAGTTTGTCTACTCTTTAACTGATTTAGAACATCCATGTACCTAGAAAAAATTCTAATACAGACCCAGATATTTCACAATAGTAATCGTATAAAGAAACAAAGTTCACTTTTGAATCTACGGAAGCCAGAGTACAGACACCATTACACAGAGAAGCAGCGAAATTCAAGCTTGACGATTCAACTTTCTGCTAAATTTCAACTTTTTGAGGAAAATGTCTAATGTAGATGGAAAAAATAGGGCAAACCCACAAATTTCACAATTATAAGAACATAAACGACTAATCTAATGAGAAATTTACTCAGAAGAATCCAGCATGTTGGAGCAGAAAGAAACCAAAAACAACAACATCCAATGTAGATGCAACACCAACAAAACGAAGGAAATTCCAAGGCAAACAATCAAACATAAAAGCAAGAACTCATAGAGACTATGAAATCAACCTACCAAGTAGAAAATTGATGCCCACAGATAGAAATATTCTCCCATCTAGTTGACATGTTGAACTTCGGTGAAATAGCTTATAGACACGTACGTAATTAAAGCCCGTTTGCATACTATTAAAAAAATTATTTTTTAGATTAAGTGATTAAAAATTTAAAATAAGTGCTTTTAAATTAATCAGATAAGTGTTTTAATATAAGTGCTGAAACTAAAAAAAATTGTTGATGTGTTTGGTAAACAAGTGTTGTCAATCACTTTTTTGTTATCAAAATGACTTAAATATCCTTAAAGTTGTTAACACATAATAACGTGAATTATTTATAATTTTTAATTCTAATACTTTAAAAATAATTTCTATTTAAATACACTTTCAACGTAAAGTGATTATGTCAGGTCAATTTATAAATATAAGTTACTTTTTTATTTTTAAATATTAAAAAATAAAAATTTTAAGATATTTTTTATATAAATATAATATTATATTGTAATATTGCAAGCTTGTAAACAACAAAAAAAAATTAGGATTGAAACAAACTATAAAAAAGAAGCAATTTTTAAAATTTAAGTAACATACAGAGATTTTATATGAATGGATAGAGAATAACTTACCACAAGCTCGATTTAACGATAAAATTTTTGAGTGTTTTCTTATATAATGATGAATTCTCTGAAAATAAAGGAGAAAGGTGAAGAGAAAACTGGAGGGAAATAATGAAAAAAAAGCATCAAAAAGAAAAAGAAAGAAAAATCAATAAGGGCCACAAAGTTTAGGCAATTGTTGGAATTAGAAGAAAATATAAGGGATAAAAAGGTAAATATTTTGGTCAAATCTAAAAAAAATTTAATCTTAAAAGTAAAAGTTGGGGGTATCCAGTTTCTCAATTTTCGCTTTTTTTAATCTACTTTTAGCTTTTTTCAAGCTCTTTTTTATTTTATCAATCACCTAAAAAGATTAAAAAAGTGATTAAAATCTAGTTTGACCAGATTTTCATCCTATCCAAACACTCTCTTAGTCAGATATAAATAATTAAAAAGAATAATTTATCCCTCCATTAAAATGATGAAAATATCCCAATGAGTAGGGGTGTTCATGGGTCGATTTGGGTTGGTTATCGGTCAAAATTATAACCAAACCAACTTAGTTGGTTTTTAAATTTCTAAAATCAAATCAAACCAAACAAAAAAATAACTGCCGGTTTAGTTCGATTTGGTTTGATTTTTTCGGTTTATAACTTTAGCTAATAATAAAAGTTGAAAAAAAAACAAAAAACAAATTCAATCTAACATATGAGATGTTAACCGAGTGGTATCTCAACTTTGAAACTAAGATGTCAACTGAGTGTTATACTTCGGCAAAGTTATGAACAACACCATATGAACGTTTCTAAAAAATGTTTTAACACTACATTTAATAGAATGATATGATAAACCCCCCAAAAGATGAACACATAAACTTCTTGCTCAACAAGGTTCAAAAAGAAAGTTAAAATTAGTGATTGTCTATAGTCAATTGAATCTTAACTATAAATTTCAATATACAACAAGATCTTATTTAATAATTAGTACCATTTGTCATTCAAAGTACGAAATTCTTTCAGAATCTCATAAGGTACTATCAACTGAATGAAGACATGACTTAATATGTTACGACTAAAGTTAAATCATGATTAAAAGTATAAAATGTAACAAATATTTATATTGTATTTATGAATAATACATAAATAATTATAATATATATATTGGTTCGGTTTAATTATTTTGTCGGTTATTTTAGAGTAAAACAAAATCAAACCAAATTATTATCTTTTTTTTTTTAATTCAAAACCAAACCAAACCTAATCATATATCATTTTTTTAATCGATTTGGTTAAAAATCAAACCATGAACAGTCCTACCTGTGAGGAAGTTGGCAGGACAACCTTCACCAACTTCTTCTTAGATTTAGTCTCACTACAAATTTTTTAATTTTTTTCATTTGAGTATTTTCAATTTGTTCATCAAAACAAGAATCCATTAAATTTGAAATTAGTTAAGTTGTTGAGAAAAATTGATTGTGATGAAATTAATTGAATTTTTTTAAAGTTTTTTTTATGAAAATCTAAACTTATTACAGAAATTCACATGAAAAATCTTTTTGATGTACATTTTGTTGGAGCTAGTTGATGATGGTGGTGAAGAAAAATAGAGAAAAAAAAAAGAAAGAGGTGGTGGGGTGTGGGGAAGAAGAAAGATTAGTGGCTAAAAATTCAAAGATGGACCCACTTATTTATTTATTTTTTAATTTTTTTAATCAAAACGTGTTTTTCTTTTTTCTTTTGCCACGTCAGCCCTTATGGGGGTAACATAATTCACGCGAAAGTTGTTTAGGGGTAAATAATTGTCCATAAAGTTAAAGTACTAAAGTCATTCACAGCAATAAGTTCAGGGGGTATTTATTCTTTTTTCCTATGTTGTCAAATCATAGGCTACTATTTTCACTTATTGTTGCGATCAGTATTACCTCATTAAGTATATTATCCAGAAAAAAAAACTTAAACCAAATTATAGTAGATTCTCATATGCATGGATTAGCTTTGGTGAATTCAGGTTCCTCTTGTCTCTCAATATTTTGATTATTGACAAACTTAGAAAAAGGATCAACTGCATAAATTGATGTTCTTCATTTCAATTCGTATAAGTGTTGTCGTATATTCTAGCTGTTCTAGTACTGCTCTGACAGTAGCAGCAGAGTAGTGAGACCCGCACTGCTCTGGTCCTCTTCCTCTCCACTAATGAGAAGACTTCTTTCCTTTTACTCACCATGTGTATCCATCATCTTGCGGAGATAAACTTGGATTTTGCAAATTCTCTTAAGTAGAAGTTGCATTATTTTTTAAGAAACTTAGAAACCATCTGCTCAAAGTAATATGTCTTCTTTTTAAGGTTGATCGAGTCTTTATTTTTTAGTTCTTATAATTGTAAACTCACTTCTTCATTAGAGATTGTTGTAGGTATTTTATCTTGGGTTTATAGTTGATTTGTTGTTATAGCTAGAGTTAATAAATGCAGTCTTTCAACTAGAGTTATTGTGAAAAAGGTGTATCAATAGAGTTATTGTTAGTGGGTAAGGATTAAGAGTTTAATTCCTAGATTGCAAAAAGTTGCTATCGAAATCGTTGATTGGTGATCAGTGAAGATTGTTGGTGAAATCCTACTAGTGAAGATCTTAGTTTTACTCCCTTAAACAAGAAGATTTCCATGTAAATATTTGGTGTTTTTAGTTTATTGTTATTTTACCTAGTGTTTTTGTTGTTCTTTGCTTTTCTCATACAAGGACCGGTTACCGAATCAGATTCTTCTTATTATGGTGAATTCGTATAAACCATCAAGTTTGTACCACGATGACCATATGGCAACTAAGTAGTACATGAATTATATTGTTTTGATAGCTAAAATCTAACCAAAGAATAAAAATTTCTAACTCTAACGGAATAGCCAACAACTAATAGGGCCAACACAATAAACAACTATTTTTTATTTTTGGAAACTATATAATTTTCTAAAATAAAAAATATTGAAGGTGAGACAAATTATGTTATGTCTCCTGCATTAGAGTTTTGATCAAAGTTATTGAATTTGATCAAATTCTTATCAAAGTCAGCTCTGCCCTAAAGTCACCCAACATATTATAACTTATCCTTACATACACAAACGTCTAGTGACTTGGTATAACTATACAACAATAATGAACATAAAAGCACACAAATTTTACAACTAGAATGAGTTTTTAGTACTATGTAATCCTTTGTGTGGTTACAAAGTATGGGATAACTTATCTCTAGGGTCGTTTGGTTGGGAAAGAGTTATTCCGAGATAATTAATTTTAAGATTATCTATCTTAGGATAAATAATTTTGAGATTAGCTATCCCGCCATTACATATGTGTAAGACCCAAAAAATTTCAGTGATTTTACTTTGAACCATTCCTCTTATTTAACAGTGATTTTTAACTTAAAACATGATTAGAGGTGTAAATCGGATCCTTAGGGAGAGTTTTAAATTTTCGAAAAGCGTTTGGGGCTATTTCAGGACCCAAACCAGTAAGGGTCCACGATAACGACGTGCCACACTCTTAGGCCTCCGCGATAGAAACGTGGCACATAATTCCACAATATTTTACTATATTATTGTTGTTGGGCATATGTTTTATTACTAGTTTTGGTACATACAAATTTTATCCTTTTCCTTGGGTTGCATGCCAATGTTGGTCGTTTCTGGATGCTACATCGTTTCATGATGTAGGTTCGGAGGGATTTTCTTGTGACACTGTGCAATGTTAGGTGGTTCTGTATTTTCTTTGGACAACCGGTGAATTGGTTTCTATTAGTATCTTTATTACTTTAGTACTTTTGGTTTTATTCTAGCATAGTCGGGGTCATGTCCCGACTTGATTAATATTTCTTGGTTAGAGGCTTTGTGGACAGTGTTGGGTATTACTTTGTGGATTTGGTTTTTGACTCACAAACTTACTCTATTGGTTAGTGAATTTCTCTAATTCTATTGGTTAGCTTTCGCAGTTTAATATTATTATTATCATACTCTTGAGGTAAGACTAAGGGGTAATCTCAGGCCTTGGTTGGTTTGGGATGCCCGTCATGGCCGTGGACTCGGTTCATGACAAGATTGGTATCAAAACACATTTTAGGGTCATCATATGTATACAAAGTTGTGTTGAGTAGTCCCTTTTATGGGTGTGTAGCGCACCACACTTATATAGGGGAGGCATTTAGGAATGTTTCCCATTCTTTGTGTTCTATTTCATGCTAGGGAGTCTAGTTACATTGAATCATCTCTAACTCATGGTTACTCGTATTTTAGATCATGCCTCCACGAAGATTTGATGGTCGTAGGAACTCTGCTAGAACCTTTGTCCCAACTAGGGCAAGTGCAGAGGAAGTTCTCCCTACTCATGGAATGTAGACTCATTATAGAACCCGTACTTCTGACTTCACTGCTCCATCTGGGGTTCCACCAGTCCCTACTAGTTCTCCTCGGGCTTTTCGGGCTGGTGTAACTCATTCTCCTTAGAGAGATATCTCGAATGCTAAGTTTCTTTAGTCCATCCACATGTTTGCTCAAATAGTAAAATTATAGTTATGGCATTATAATTATGCTGGTCTTGCCCCTAGTTCGTCTAAAGTCACTTGGGTTGGCTAATTTATTAGGCTAAATCCCCTAATGTTTATAGGTTCTAAGGTTGATGAGGATCATTAGAGATTTATTGATGATATGGAAAATATCTTCAGAGTCATGTAACTAGTGATTCAAAAGGAGTTGAGTTTGTAACTTATCAATTAAAAAAAATGGCTTATCAGTGGTATGGGGAGTAGGAAGAGTTAAGGGGTAAAGATATTGAACCATTCGTGTGGATAGAATTCTTGAGTGTTTTTTTTATCACTTTTTTCCTCAGGAGTTGAGAGAAGCCAAAGACAAAGAATTTGTGAATCTGAATTAGGGTAAGATGAGTGTTAAGGAGTATGCATTGAAGTTCACCCAACTGTCTTGTTATGCTCCTGAGCTTGTATCTAATATAAGGTCCCGGATAAGAATGTTTGCTTTAGATCTGTCTCATAACTTGGTGTTAGAGTGTAAGGTTGCTATGCTGAATAATAACATCTATATATCGAGGTTGGTAGTTTATGCAGAAGGTGGAAGATGAGAAGAGGATTAGGTAGAAATGAGAGAAAGGCATTGTAAGAAGTTTAAGTAGGCAGAGGGGGAGCGAACCAGAAGAACAATGGAAAAGATGGTAGACAATGGCCGAAGAAGAAGAACTGGGAAAATTCTTATTCATCAGTTAGTGTTCTTACTCCTAAGCCCTCTGGTGATCGACGTTTTCAATTTTGCAATGGTTCTAAGGCACAAGGTCCTATATCTCAGGTTAGTAGAGCCTAGTCGGTTCCACTTTATCCACTTTGTCTTGGTTGCAAGAAGCTTTACCGTGGTTATTGTAAGTGGGGAGAAATTAATACTTTAATTGTGGCCAGCCTGGTCATATACAGTGAGATTTTCCTTCAACTAGGGGTGTATCTAGGGCTAGTAAGGCATAGGTTGCTACTTCTTCAGCTTCTACAGCCAATGATACTACTTCAGGGAGGAAAACTAGTCAAAATCACTTGTATGCACTTTTTACTATTCAGGAATCTGAGGTATCCCAGGTGTTGTCACTGGTATGTTACATCTTTTCTCTTGTGAAATTTATTGCTTGCTTGATCCTAGTTCTACCCTATATTAGGTGACTCCTTATGTGGTTGTAGACTTTGATTTTGGACCTGAAAGTATTTCCAACCCATTTTTCTGTTTCTACCCAGTGGGTGAGTCTATTGTTGCTAGAAAAATCTATAGGGGTTGTGTGATGTCTATATATCATAGGTAAACGTTGGTAGATTTAATAGAGCTTGATATAGTGGATTTTGATGTACTCTTAGGAATGGATTGGATTCATTGGTGCTATGTTTCTCTGGATTATAGGACCGAAAGGTCAGTTTTCCATTACTATCCTTATTATTTCAGTACTTTTGGTTTTCTTCTGGCGTAGTCGGGTACATGTCTCGACTTGTTTAGTATTTCTTGGTTAGAGGCTTTGTGGATAGTGTTGGGGTATTACTTTGTGGATTTGGTTTCTAGCTCACAAACTTACTCTTTTGGTTAGTGTATTTCTCTTATTCTATTGGTTAGCTTCGATAGTTTATTATTATTATCATGCTTTTGAGGTAAGGCTAAGGGGTAATCTCAGGCCTTAATTGGTTTGGGATGCCTGTCACGGCCAGGGCCCTGATTTGGGTCGTAACAATATGGGATAACCTATCCCATCAATACTATGGTATAAATGATGGATAAATAATCCCGGAACTAAGTTATACCTCCAGTTAAATAGGGGATAAGATAATCCCACATTTTATTTTGGTACTATTATATTGTATATCTCACACGAAATGACTCTAAATTAATAATTAGTGTTGGGATAAGTTATCCTTATATGTAGGTGGAATAATAATACTGAGATAACTTATTTCAGAATAAAATGTGTAAAATACCAAAAGTACTCCCCTTAAACCTTCTTTTATAAATTATTTTTCACATGCATGTATATTCACATAAATTTTTCTACCATTTATAATAGAGAAAAGGTCAAATTTACCCCTATGCTATGAAAAATTGGTTGAATAAAATCTTCTTCAAACTTTGATGTCAAATTTACCTTCGTTGTCATACTGTGGAGACAAACATACCCTTCTACTTTGAGAATTGTCTAAATATATCCTTCGACATACTATGTGGTCAGATTTTCCCTCAATGTCATACTTTGAGGCCATATTTACCCTCATTGTTAAGAAATTTTTCATTTATCCCCTTCCTTTAATAGAAAAGGCCAAATCAATGTTAAATTGTGTATTTTTTAAAAATAAACCACACCCTAATCTAATCCCCCCAACTCAACCTACAAAAAATACTAAAATAAATATATCTCCCTTCAGTTCTGTTAGTCAATTTTTTTCAACGAGATTAAGCCACTGAATATTTATTAGTGCATAGCTCATGAAAAGTTGATCTACATCAGTGCAGACACAAAGAGATATCTCTATAACGCCCTGAGAGTACACCCTGGACGCCACATGGTGCTTACGGTCACAAGTGACCACAAGCTAACCCATGATACTGGTACCTGCTGTGAGAATTGGGTAAAACTAATAATAAAAGATCATATGAGGAATTTAACTAAAAAATGCTATAAGATTTTAAATCGTAGTTCTGATAATGTCTGTGAAAAAATACTGGAAATACTGATAAAATGGTTGATAATAACAACTGAAAACTGACTGACTGTCTGTACTAGTCTGAAAGCCTCTAAACTGTCTGACTGTGGAGTTGATGGGGCAAGCTCCCAACTAACTTTGACTGATTAGATAGACGAACTACTGACATAACTGAATATAAGATAACCCATCCTCAAAGGATGAGGACTCACCACGGCTGCTGCTGCTAATGCACTGGAAGGTCTAAGTACGATCGGGAATCCAAGTATCTGAACCTATGATATAATACATCATAGCACAAGAAAAGAGTATGCGATCAGTACTTTGAATGTACTGGTACACTAAATGGGGTTAGGCTGATATACATGGGTTCGCGTGCATGAGTAATAACTGACTGAATGTATAGCATGAGGTATTGGGTAAGAATGCATGAAAACTGTAAAGACTAAGAATGCATGACCAAGCATAAAATAAGTTCTGAAATAGTCTGTAAACTGAAATATTGAAATACAAGTAACTGAATAACTGATGGTGTATGTTGTTGTCAAGCAAACCTGAAACTGAATACTGAACTGGATACTAAACTGAAACTGTGGGAGCTATCTATAACTGGCATGCCCTAATATACTATCACGGTCCAACCTGTAATCCCAGTTGGAAGGGTGTTATTACCGTGCCACAGGTACTAACAATGGTTGCATGTATCCACTAATCTGATATCCTGAAGGACGAGGGTGTCATTCCTATCTAATGGGGGGCCCTTAAATCTACGGTAGCACCATAGGTCTGGAATCTATGGACTGATACTAACGCCTTATGCCTACTAACGGAGGAGACAAGTGTCTCATGCCTATTGATGGGGGAGATTAGATCCTTATGTGCACTCGATGTCAAGTTTTACTCCCAACCAGAAGACATTGATTTCTGGACTAATGTAAGTTTGACTACTTATGACAACTGACTAAACTATTAGTGTTGATGGTTTATCTGAAGCCGTTCTAAAAGTACTGAATATTACATAAAAGGCTAAATTTTGGGTATTCAAATCCCCAGTACTCGATAGCAATAACAATAAAATCATAGCAAAGCTTCGAGGACATGACATGTAAGCACTTATTCAAAACTCATTCCTGTAGGCATTTTATCAAACACTTGCAATTCATGGCTTAAGCTAGGCATTGTAATAGTTTTAAAACTTATAGTAATAGCATGATTTCAATACTAACATCACCAATTAAATCTTAAATCAACGAACAACACTATTCAAACGTGTGAGATTCAATAACAACAACATAACGTGTAATACATGGTATAAATTGAAATTCATGGTTAAAATCATAATAACATGTAAAAATCATAGATTTTAATTTGAAATTGGGTTCCTAGATTCTATGGGTGGAAAAGGCCCATAGATGAACATTTAACATACCTTGCTTTAAGAATTCGTGAAGTTCTTGGTGGGTTTCTTGAGGCTTGGACTTGAACTTGATGAACCTAGGGTTTGTTCTTGAGAGAGAATGGTTTTCAATTGAGAGAATTTAAGTAAAAAATGACCAAATATGCTATTTGGGGCTTTGATCCCGCGTTATGAACCCATTGGGTGAGGGGGGAAAAGACCTCTTTGCCCTTTAAAACGTGGAATAAAGCTACAAAAAATACATGGTCCAGACTGGGCAGTGCACCGCGGGCTCTGGAGCGCCACTCTGAGCAGGGCACCGTGGGTTCCATCGCGGGCTCCCCCAGCACTCACCCAAGACATACTATTGACTTTCCTGATCATGAATTAACTTAAAAACTAACTTTCTGATGTCGGGTAGACCAAAAATAAATTCATCAAAGTTAAAAGCTTTAGAAATGACTAAGTATTAATACTTAATAAAATATTCTAAGTCTTGGACCCCCTTCTTACATGCAGGAGTGAGCTAAACTAAGCTAGGATTACGGGGTCTTTGATAACGCTCAATCTATAGCTCTCGTGGGAGTGTAAAGCGGTCGTTAGCAAATATAGAACCCAACCTGGGTTGGGTGTCGATCCCACGGGGAATAGCTTGGCCAACAAGTAAGCAAAATTACTAAACTTTTGGTGCAAGTCTCGTAAGAAGGGGGGATTGTAATATGTAACCAAAACAATAAAGTAAAAGCTGAAAATAGCAAAGTAAAAAGAGGAAGGTTGTCACGTTGGTTGTAGACAATGAGAATTGAAGCGTTGGGGGTTATGTCCACCTTCTGAGGTATACGTCTCTATTGGCTATGAGTGTGTAGAGTCTTGACATGCAATTGCTTATAGAGAATTGTAGTCGATGGTAAATCCAAGCGTCTCTCGACCTAAACAAGGACTATTTAACTTTAACTCTCTCGAGCTTAAAGCGTGTCTAACGGTACGAATTCTCCAAGAGGTTAGTCCAGTTACGGCACTAGCTTTTTAATAGGAAAGGGTGTCCTACTACCTTGACATTATCTCTTTTCCAGACAAATAACCTTTCTCTCGAACAAGTTAAATGTTAGACTGGCGTTATTCTATGCGTCTGCAGCCACAAGAATTTGCATTAAGATGAAGAGAATAATGATATAAGCAATATACGTGTCTCGAACTTACAAACTCATAGCTATAGATAGTAACTCATTCAGCTTCCATAACCCCAACTAAGAGGTTTAGTTACCCATGAAGGCGAAGGATATCACGATTTGCATGGTTGATGGCGTGAGAAGTAGGTGATAGGCGTGTGGTTTTGGTGATTCCCTAGCAAGTAACGATTCTCTTGTTGTGGAATAGATGAATAGAAGAATAGATTAGAAGTGTTTGTGGTGGAAGATGAGAAGAATGGAGGAAAATTAATAGTTGAATGTATCTCTCCACTAAGGGAGGAGTTGCCTCTCCACTAAGGGAGGACTTAATTAAAAATCTCTAGCATGATAGGGTATTTATAATACTCCTATCCTACTCCTACTATGCTAATGAAATAAATAACCAAATCCTACTAAACTAAGGAAATACTTAACCCATTTGTACTAGGTTAATGTAACATTCTCCTAATCCAAATAAACTAATGAAATACATAACCCAATTGTACTAGGTTAATGTATCATTGTCAAAATCCAGCTTTGTGTCTGTAAGTCCCCAAAGTCTTCAGAATTGCTGTTTTAGCCCGGGACAGATTTTCCATGCAGCAGTTTTGGTCCAGGTCCCCAGAGTCTTCAGAAATGCTGTTTTAGCCCGGGATAGATTTTCCATGCAGCAGTTTTGGTCCTTAGGCGTCCAACTTCCTTCCCTTCCTTTGTGAGCTTTCTTTTGCGTCAAGTAAGCCATAAAATGTTGTATTTTGCATCATTTATACCTGAAACTTTACTAATCATGTTCGTTAGCTCATTTATAGGAAAAAGGACTAAAAGTGTATGAAATATATAGTTTGTTCTCAAAACTAGGCTAAAATATGGGCAAAATATATTGATATAGGCGTGTAAATTCGCCTATCATCAACACCCCACACTTAAAGCTTTGTTCGTCCTCGAACAACATATCATGTCCTTCTAAGCATCGACTTAAGGTTTTTACAGCAACAACACAAAACATTTATCAAGACAAGCACAACAATTATCAACAAAGAGTAGCTTTCTGATTATAAGTAGAAACAATTTAACCTCTAGCATAGACTCGTGATGGTGATCAATTCGCATGCAAACGTTAAGGTACATAGAATCATATACAACTATCCAAAGCTCATCAACCATGTGTGTCTCACAATATAGTACCCATAATTACTCACAAATATAGCATATTTTTCAAACATGGGTATCAACATATCCTTGCTCTCACTCTCGCAAAGAATTCATATGTAGCAACTGATGACCATAGGCTTGCCCTTAGTGTAGTACTCCACTAAATGTCAGAATGTTAATATTAGGATCAAGTAGGTCTTTTGATGGTTGTAATGTAGGCTAAGGGACGGGTAGGACTATTTTGGCCAAGAATAGTGACTAGGTTCCTAAGCGCTTTAATACATCACTTTGTATCATTGACACTTTTTTCTTTCAACCTTTATTCTTTCTTTTGTTCTACCACCCTTGTTCTCCTCTTTTGTTTTTCAGTTTTAAGAACAACTCACTTTTCAGCTTTCTTTTCCTTTTTCTTTTCACAACATACCTCTTATGATAGCACTTTCTTTTCCATAACACATTCAAGCACCATTTACAATTTAAAGCATCATACTTACCCAATTTCCTCTTATGTTGTCACATTACTTTTTTAATTTAAAGCACTTAGGAATTTGGATCAAATTACGGTCTTGAAAAAAATGGATTAGGCTTACATACGAGGTTGTCAAAGAAATAGGCCAAAGGCTCAAAAGGGTTTGACTAGGATGATGTCCATGGGTAGGTAAAACTAAAGGTAAACAAATATAGGTTGCCAAAGAAATACCTAAATCATATCCTAACTTACACTCCTTATTTTTGCTTTGCATACATACCAGGCAAGTTCTAGCATCAGCCACATACATAGAAGATACTATTAATCTCACACACACAAGGCACATGGTCGACTTGATTCGAAGTAATATAGACTCTCTACCCAACAAGTAAAGGAATTGAACCACAAAATATCACATAATGAGTCACAACTAGAGCCTAAACGTCTCAATAGTCACAATTGTAACACATACTCTTGTTATAATCTCATGCTGCCTATCAAAATAATTTCATGCGAAGCTAGAAAAAATTTTAACTACTAAAAAAAATGAAACAAAAATGAAACAAACGCAAACAAACATAGATGCGAATAGAGAAGTATAGCATGCAATACCACCACCCCACACTTAGTCGGGACACTGTTCTCAGTGGAAAATAAATACGAGGAACCTGGTTGGTCGGACTTATCCTCTATGTCTGGGGTCATACCCCTTGCATTGGAATCATCATCAGAGTCGTCATCCTCAAAAGTTTCTCATAAGTATCCCACTTAATTCCAAGCGTGAGTCAGGGTATTTGTGGCGAGGAGGGTTCTCCTTGCTCCTTGCGGCCTTTTTTCTTGCTCTTTTGGGAAGTGGTAGCCTTCTCCTTGCCTTGTCCCTCTTTAGGTGCCATTGTACTTGCTTGAAGCTTTTTGGAGATGGTTTTGTGATTTGGAAGAGCAAAAAAAATTTTTGAGATGATTTGGAGAGGGAATGCGGTGCCTTTGGGTCAATTTTTAGTGTGGTTATGTTTCAAGACTATGTCCCCTTTATATAGGAAGAGAATGGGTCGGGTTATGACCCATTTACAATCGGATTTGGAGACAAAAACACCACATATGCGACGCATATCACTTGGCATATCAATGACATATGCGGCGCATTGTCTATGGCATAATGGGACATATGCGCCGCATAGTCTATGGCATTTGTAGACATATGCGCCGCATAGTCTATGGCACATGAGATACTGAGACCAAATGCGATAGCATAGGCGGCGCATAGTCAAAATCATACCTAGGAATAGGCGGCACATAGTGTATAGCACACTAGATTCCGAGTCCTTAGGCTATAGAATAGGTTGTGCATCGTTCGTGGTCTATTTTTACCAAGGCCTAGCCTTCCTCGAAGCCTATTTTGACGTGAGAAAGGCTTAATTCATCGCCTTATGCATCACCATTCCTAACTTACTGATTTTACCATACAATGCGTCCAAATTGTCGATGGAGATCAATCTCCCCGTCGCATACTTCTTGCACCTATATTTGCTCAAAACCAAATGAAAACGATTAGTACGATGGGTTGCCTCCCACCAAGCGCCTTAGTTTTGGTCGTGGCACGACTCTTATTTTTGGATTTTCATTAATTAAAAACAAAACAAGTACTAGAATGAAAGAAAATGAAAAACAAAAAATGATAAAATGATAAAACGATGGGTTGCCTCCCATCTAGCGCCTTATTTATTGTCGTGGCTCGACGTAGTTATCTCGAGTACTCGGACTTCGTCGAGGTAAGTGATGGATCATTTTCTGAAAGGATTTAGACGACAATGAGGCTTACCTGTGGTCATGCGATCTTTTTCGAGCTGGCTCATACGTTTCTCCGGAGAGTCACCAATTATATCATCAATAGTCCAACCCATAGCTCTCTTGTATCTCCTCAGAGCAGAGATGAGAGCTTCTACGTGCTGTTCACTTAAATCATCTGCTCTCTCAGGAAGTATATTTCTACTTTCCAGGAACACATACTTTAGATAATCGGAAAGCTCTTGCGATTCTAGCATTGGTGGCTCGTCAAAGGGAGTATTCGCTGTTGGTCGATTCTTGAGTTCACAATCCGGTTTCTTAGGAGTATAAGACTTTATTTCTGTTAGAGCACTCATAAGTTCTTCATAACCTTCATTATCTTCATGCTCAACTTTCAGTGGCACAGCAGACAATGGCTCAACAGTAGGTTGTTTCTCTATAGATAATGCTTTCATATCCTCATAATGAACATATAACTCATTCATATCGCTGGGCTGCTTCATTGTTTTGCATATATCAAACCGTACCACTTCATCATTAATTTGAAACAAAAGCTCATTATCTTTCATGTCAATAAGCACACTTCCAGTTGCAAGGAAGGGACGTCCCAAGATGATGGGAACTTCAGAATCCTCCTTACAATCCAGAATAACGAAGTCTGCAGGAAAGATGAATGAAGAAACCTTCACCAACACATCATTCAAGATACCCACAGGTCGTTTTACCGACCTATCAGCCATCACGAGCCTCATATTGGTTGGTGTAGGGTCTCCCAACCCCAACTTTTTGTAGATAGATAGTGGCATCAAATTGATGCTAGCTCCTAAATTGCACAATGCCTTAGCAAAGTCCAAAGATCCGACGGTGCAAGGAATCGTGAAAGCTCCGGGGTCGGCCTTCTTCTGAACTATCGATCGGGTAGCAATTGCACTACAATGATGCACATCATCCTTCAGCTCATAACTTGCTGCCCTCTTTTTAGTCAAAAGATCTTTCATAAACTTCGCATACCCAGGCATTTGTTCAAGTGCCTCCACTAATGGAACATTGATGGTCAGCTGCTTCAACATAGTCATGAATTTGCTGAACTTAGTGTCATCGGCCATCTTCTTCAATCTTTGTGGAAAAGGTGGTGGTGGGTATGGAAGTGTTCTCTCCATGGCTTTCTTCTCCTCTTGCTTCCGTTTATTATTTTTTTCAGGCTGCACGCCACTAGGTAAAACATCCTTGACGTTTGAAGTAGTTGTTGCGGCTTCTTCTCTTGTAACGTCACTAGGTGTGGCGTCAATGTCTGCTGCTATGTCAACCACTTGCTTGCCTTTTGCTGAAGTTTCCAGCACCTTACCACTTCTGGTAGTGATGGCCATGCATGACCCATCATTCCTTGGGTTTTGCACAGTATCACTCGGTAAGGTGCCAGCCTTTCTTTGATTGAATGCTGCTGAAAGTTGGTTCAATTGCTGCTCTATTTGCTTGATAGAAGTGGAATGAGAATCAACTAGTTGCTTCATGGAGGACAAATCATCAATCACCTCCTTAACTCCCGCGCTCGTTGCTTCCACTCCTTTTAATAACTTAGCCATCATGTCTTCCATAGAATTAGATGTGGTGGTATCACGTCTACCAGGGGGAACGTACAAACCACTCTTTTCATTATTTTTCTTCCAACTACCTTGGTCTTTGCTTCCAGATTTATCATAATAGTTCCGACCTTGGTTTCCTTGGGCATTCCCACGAAAACCCCCCTGATTGTTCAAGTAGTTGGCCTCCTCTTCAGAATCAGATTCGTCTCTTCCTTTTAGCGCTATAGCTTTCACTTTTTCGGTCTTCCCTGATAATAAGTGCTTTGTCAGAAGATCCAATTGTGTTTTCATGTGCGCCATGTCTTGCTCACGTTCTTCTTCTCTTCTTCTTTGGTCTGCAGTCATGCCAATAGATAAAGTGTGGCTTGCTACCTCAGAATCCCTGGTATGCCAAGCTCTACTTTGTTTCGTCATACGATCTAGCATATTGCTTGCTTGACCAAAGGTGAGGTCCATAAAAGATCCTCCAGCCGTATTATCAACCACTGGCTTAGTCACCGAATTCAAAGCTCTGTATAATATCTCCATCAAGTGGTCATTGGTCATATGGTGATTTGGGCACCGCATAAGCTTCGTCTTGAACCTCTCCCATGTTTCGTGGAGGGCTTCAGTTGGAAGCTGCCGAAAATTGCTGATTTCATCTCTTAATTTTGCTTTTTTGGATGGCAGAAAGAATCTTTCTAGGAAAGCGTCTTTCAATTGCCTCCAATGAGTAATAGAATCAGGAGTCAGCCCATTCAACCACATAGTTGCCTCCCCAGACAGAGACAATGGAAATAGACGTAATCGAATTGCATTCTATCCAACTCCAGGATTGTCGAATGACTTGCATGTAGAAATAAAGTTGATCAGATGCATATTCGGATCATCGCCTGCTAGTCCACCAAATAATCCCTTGAGTTGCAAAAGCTGAATCATGGCGCTAGTGATATTGAACTTTGCTCCCGGTGCTAAGGGAGGAAGAATAATAGCTCCTGTGGAACCAGCTTCGTCAAGATCATCCTCATCATCATCAAAAGGAATTTGCATAGCTCGGCGATCATGCCTCAATCTCGCTTGACGATCTCTTCTGTTTGCTGGTGTCGCCATCTCAGCAGTATGCTGTGGGTTTAATAGCTCTTCATCACCCAGATCCTCATCGTCAGGATTTGTTGCTCGCCTACGGTTATCAATATTTTGTTGATGCACTTGAGCAGCCATCCTTTCAATTTCACGTTGTGCCTCCATTGATGCACTGAATAAACCTAAAAAAAACAAAAACAACAATTAAAAGTAAAAGTACGAGAATCTTTGACCAAAGGGTCTAGTAATTATCACGAACTTGATTGACACTCGTATTCCCCGGTAACGGCGCCAATTTTTGATAACGCTCAATCTACAGCTCTCGTGGGATTGTAAAACGGTCGTTAGCAAATATAGAACCCAACCTGGGTTGGGTGTCGATCCCACAGGGAATAGCTTGGCCAACAAGTAAGCAAAATTACTAAACTTTTGGTGCAAGTCTCGTAAGAAGGGGGGATTGTAATATGTAACCAAAACAATAAAGTAAAAGCTGAAAATAGCAAAGTAAAAAGAGGAAGGTTGTCACGTTGGTTGTAGACAATGAGAATTGAAGCGTTGGGGGTTATGTCCACCTTCTGAGGTATACGTCTCTATTGGCTATGAGTGTGTAGAGTCTTGACATGCAATTGCTTATAGAGAATTGTAGTCGATGGTAAATCCAAGCGTCTCTCGACCTAAACAAGGACTATTTAACTTTAACTCTCTCGAGCTTAAAGCGTGTCTAACGGTACGAATTCTCCAAGAGGTTAGTCCAGTTACGGCACTAGCTTTTTAATAGGAAAGGGTGTCCTACTACCTTGACATATCTCTTTTCCAGACAAATAACCTTTCTCTCGAACAAGTTAAATGTTAGACTGGCGTTATTCTATGCGTCTGCAGCCACAAGAATTTGCATTAAGATGAAGAGAATAATGATATAAGCAATATACGTGTCTCGAACTTACAAACTCATAGCTATAGATAGTAACTCATTCGGCTTCCATAACCCCAACTAAGAGGTTTAGTTACCCATGAAGGCGAAGGATATCACGATTTGCATGGTTGATGGCGTGAGAAGTAGGTGATAGGCGTGTGGTTTTGGTGATTCCCTAGCAAGTAACGATTCTCTTGTTGTGGAATAGATGAATAGAAGAATAGATTAGAAGTGTTTGTGGTGGAAGATGAGAAGAATGGAGGAAAATTAATAGTTGAATGTATCTCTCCACTAAGGGAGGAGTTGCCTCTCCACTAAGGGAGGACTTAATTAAAAATCTCTAGCATGATAGGGTATTTATAATACTCCTATCCTACTCCTACTATGCTAATGAAATAAATAACCAAATCCTACTAAACTAAGGAAATACTTAACCCATTTGTACTAGGTTAATGTAACATTCTCCTAATCCAAATAAACTAATGAAATACATAACCCAATTGTACTAGGTTAATGTATCATTGTCAAAATTCAGCTTTGTGTCTGTAAGTCCCCAAAGTCTTCAGAATTGCTGTTTTAGCCCGGGACAGATTTTCCATGCAGCAGTTTTGGTCCAGGTCCCCAGAGTCTTCAGAAATGCTGTTTTAGCCCGGGACAGATTTTCCATGCAGCAGTTTTGGTCCTTAGGCGTCCAACTTCCTTCCCTTCCTTTGTGAGCTTTCTTTTGCGTCAAGTAAGCCATAAAATGCTGTATTTTGCATCATTTATACCTGAAACTTTACTAATCATGTTCGTTAGCTCATTTATAGGAAAAAGGACTAAAAGTGCATGAAATATATAGTTTGTTCTCAAAACTAGGCTAAAATATGGGCAAAATATATTGATATAGGCGTGTAAATTCGCCTATCATCAGTCTTTCAATATCTCCCTCTTAGAAATATTTGTCCCCAAATAAGACTGATTAAGCTGGGAAATACTAAGGTACTGAAGTTACATACTGAGTTTGCATAACTGAAGACATGATTACATGACTGAGTCTGAAACATGGTGGCTGACTGAACTGATTCATGACTGCATGAAATGACATGAAGATGAGCACATGGCTGGGACTGAGAATGGAAATAAGGTAATCTAAGAAAAACCATTACCTTGAGCTGAGTTTGGGTTTTCGAAGAAGAGGTGAGGATAGTTGGTATGCATGTCTATTTCTGCTTCCCAAGTAGCTCCCTCAATGGACTGATTCCTCCAAAGAACTTTAACCCAGGGAACTTTGTTCCTTAGTTTGCGAATCTGGTGATCTAAGATTTTAACTGGAGTTCTTTGTAAGAAAGGCCGTTCTGAATATCTACGCTCTCTACAGAAAAATGATAGATGGATCACTAATACGCTTCTTTAATAAAGAGACATGAAATACTGGATGGACCGATGCCAACTCTGAAGGCAACTCAAGCTCATAAGCTACCTTTTTAAAATGACTCAAAATCCTGAAAGGGCCTACATATCGGGGACTGAGCTTCCCCTTTTTGCCAAAACTCTTCACTCCCTTCATGGGAGATATTTTAAAATATACAAAATATCCATTTTCAAATTCAAGGTCTTTCTTCCTCACATCTGTATAGGATTTCAGTTGGCTTTAGGCGTCCTTAAGCCTTTCTCTGATTAGTTGAACCTTCTTCAATGCCTCAAATACTGAATCTGGCTCTATCAACGTAGTCTCACCTACCTCAAACCACCCGATAGGAGATCTACACCTTTTTCTGTAAAGAGCCTCAAAAGGATCCATCTGAATACTGAAATGATAACTATTATTGTAGGCAAACTCAATCAATGGCAAGTGATCATCCCAACTGCCCTTAAAGTTGATAACACAAGCTCTCAATATGTCATCTAAGGTCTGAATGATCCTCTCTGCTTTGCCTGAGGATGAAAGGCTATATTGAGACAAACTTAGATACAAAGACCCTTCTGAAAAGCTCTTCATAAGTGAGAGGTAAATTGAGTACCCCTATTTGAAATGATGGACAACGGGACTCCATGCAACCTAACCAACTCTCTAATATAGATCTTGGAATATTCCTCGGCTGAATAAAAGGTATGGATATGCAAAAAATAAGTTGATTTGGTCATTTTATCTACAATAACCCAAATCAAATCGTGCTGGCGATGGGAACGAGGCAACCCTGTCACAAAATCCATGTTCACCTCTTCCCACTTCCAAGTGGGAATACTAAAATCCTGTATAGTACCATTAGGCTTTTGGTGCTCAATCTTAACCTGCTGACAATCTGAGAACTTAGCTACAAACTCGGTAATATCCCTTTTTATACCACTCTACCAAGAGATTTCCCACAAATCATTGTACATCTTAGTGGCCCCTGGATGAATAGAGTAACGTGCCATGCACTTCTGTAAGAATCCGTTGCCTCAGATCATCTACATATGGCACACATAGTCTACCCTGGCAATGCAACACACCATCTCCTCCTTGGAAAAAAACCTCTACTTTTTGGTGTCTGACTAACTCCATCAACTTAACTAGACTGGGATCCCTATCTTGTTTTTCTTTTACTTCGACAACCAAAGAAGATTCTGAACTATTCTGACCCATACATTACCCTCAGCTGAATCAACTAAGCGAATGCCTAATCAAGCTAACTATGAACCTCCTGAACCAGCTTCTTCTTATTACCCTCAACATGAGCCACACTACCCATGGACAATTGACTAAGGGCATCTTTCACTGCATTGGCCTTGCCCAGATGACACAGAACATCTATATCATAATCTTTCAACAATTTTAACCACCTTTTATGATGAAGATTTAACTCTCTCTGTGAAAAGACATACTGCAACATGCACCCCATACAAATTATGCCTCCAAATTTTTAGGGTGAAAACAACAGTTGTTAACTCAAGATCATGGGTAGGATAATTCTTTTTATGGGGCTTAGGATGTCTAGAGGCATAGGCTAATACCTTACCCTTTTGCATCAAAACACAACCCAGAACAACTTTGGAAGCATCACAGTAAACAACAAACCCATCTAAACCATCCGGCTGGATCAAAATTAGAGCTGAGGTGAGTCGAGTTTTCAACTCCTGAAAACTCTTCTCACAAGAATCTCACCACTGAAACTTGACTTTCTTCTAAGTAAATCTGGACATGAGGGGTGCAATAGATAAAAACCCTTCAACAAACCATCTGTAATAGCCAGCCAAACCATCTTGTAACCTCTTACCCATAAGTGTGGAGCGCTTCACACCCATGAACAGGACTCTACTCAACGTGGTTTTTAGACTCCCTATGACACTTTAAAACCTTAGGCTCTGATACCAAGTTTATAACACCCCGTGGGTGCTTGCAGTCACAAGTGATAACAACTTAACCTATGATACTGGTACCTACTGTGAGCACTGGGTAAAACTAATAACAAAATATCATATGCGGAATTTAACTAAAAAA
This sequence comes from Capsicum baccatum var. pendulum, assembly GCA_030864225.1. Taxonomy (NCBI): domain Eukaryota; kingdom Viridiplantae; phylum Streptophyta; class Magnoliopsida; order Solanales; family Solanaceae; genus Capsicum; species Capsicum baccatum. The sequence continues at coordinate 234,525,474 of CM061556.1, read as the reverse complement.
TGCCATAAGGTTTTAAATTGTAGTTCTGATAATGTCTATAAAACAATACTGGCAATATTGATAAAATGGCTGATAATATCAACTGAAAACTAACTGACTGTATGTACTAGTCTGAAAGCCTCTAAATTGTCTGACTATGGAGTTGATGGGATAAGCCCCCAACTAACTCCGACTGACTAGATAGCTAAACTACTGACATAACTGAATATAAGGTAACCCATCCTCGAAGGATGAGGACTTACCACGGCTACTGCTGCTGCTAATGCACTGGAGGGTCTAAGTACGATCGGCAATTCAAGCATCCAAACCTATGATATAAGACATCATAGCACAAGAAAAGAGCATGCAATCAGTACTTTGAATGCACTGGTATGCTAAATGGGGTTAGGCTGATATGCATGTGTTCGCGTACATGAGTAATAACTGACTGAATATATAGCATGAGGTACTGAGTAAGAATGCATGTAAACTGTAAAGACTGAGAATGCATGACCAAGCATAAAATAAGTTCTGAAATAGTTTGTAAACTAAAATACTGAAATACAGTTAACTGAATAACTGATATTGTATGTTGTGGTCAAGCAAACCTGAAACTGATACTGAACTGGATACTAACCTGAAACTGTGGGAGCTATCTATAACTGACATGCCCTAATATACTATCAGGGTCTAACCTGTAGCCCCAGTTGAAAGGGATTTAGTACCGTGCCACAGATACTAATAATGGTTGCGTGTATCCACTAATCTGATATCCCGAAGGACGAGGGTGTCATGCCTATTTGACGGGGGACCCCTCAAATCTACAGTGGCACCATAGGTCTGGAACCTAGGGACTTCTACTAACGTCTCATGCCTACTAACGGGGAAGACAAGTGTCTCATGCCTACTGATGGGAAAGACGCCATCCCTGTGTTCACTTGGTGCTAAGTTTTACTCCCAACCAAAAGACACTGATTTCTGGACTAATGTAAGTTTGACTACTTATGTCAACTGACCGAACTATTAGTGTTGATGGTTTTTCTAAAACCGTTCTGAAAGTACTGAAAACTAGATAAACAGCTAAATTTTGGGTATTCAAACCCCCAGGACTCGATAGCAATAACAATAAAATCATAGTAAAGCTTTGAGGACAAGACATGTAAGCACTTATCCAAAACTCATTCTTGTAGGCATTTCATCAAACACTTGTAATTCATGGCTTAAGATAATCATGGGAATAGTTTTAAAACTTGTAGTAATAGCATGATTTTAATACTAAAATCACCAATTAAAGCTTAAATCAGCAAACAACACCATTCAAACGTGTGGAATTCAATAACAACAATACATGTAAAACGTGGTATAAATCAAAATTCATGGGAATTCATGGTTAAAATCATAATAACATGTAAAAATCATAGATTTGAATTTGAAATTGGGTTCTTGGATTCCATGGGTGGAAAGGGCTCATGGATGAACATTTAACATACCTTACTTGAAGAATTCGTGAAGTTCTTGGTGGGTTTCTTAAGGCTTGGACTTGAACTTGATGAACCTAGGGTTTGTTCTTGAGAGAGAATATCTTTCAATTGAGAGGATTTGAATAAAATATGACCAAATATGCTATTTGGGTCTTTTATCCCGTGTTATGTACCCATTGGGTAAGGGGAAAATCCCTTTGCCCTTTAAAATGCGGAACAAAGCTACAGAAAATACACGGTCTGGACTAGGCAGGGTGCCGCGGGCTCCAGAGTGCCGCTCTGGGCAGGGTGCGGTGGATTCCCCCAGCGCTGGATTGGGTGGGGCACCGCGGGCTAATCGCCCTAGGTTGCTATTTCGGAAGTCCCTACACGTCCTTACGCTTGTCCAAAGATTTTGAAACTCATCTGAGACGTACAATTGACTTTCCCAATCATGAATCAACTTAAAAATATAAAAACTAACTTTTCAATATCGGGAAGATCAAAAATAAATTCATCAAATTTAAGGTCTTTAGAAATGACGAAGTCTTAACACTTAGTAAAATCTTCTAAGTCTTGGACCCCCTTCTTACATGCAAGAGTGAGCTGAAGCGAGCTAGGATTACGGGGTCTTACAATCTCTCTCTCAGCTCATGGATCTGCATCAGTGCAGAGCTCGTGAAAAATGACACTTGATGGTCAAATGCAATAAAATAAGGTCCACTGGATATTTCTCCAAATGATTGAGTTAAGAGGTCTCCCTATGCAACAATCATGACATCTCTTCATTCATGCCTTTATATGCAATTTAGATCTACACTAATTTTTCATCTTGTCATTTGCTCAGAAAAACTTATCCATTAATTCTAAAATCTAGATACACATAGAATTGCATATCAAATTTTGAAATTAGAATATGAGTAGAGTTTGTAATAGATATTTTCTCTAGTTCAACGTTTCTACATTATTCCATTCTATTTTACTTTTAATTCATTTGTAAACAACCTACCAACTTGTACATTGAAAGAGAAGTATTTTTGTAAGTTGAAAAAAATCAACCAACAAAACTAGGGGGAGTATATTTATTTGTGTAAATATGCCCTCAAAGTATGACATCGACGATAAATTTGACCTCTAAGTATGACGAAAGGTATAGTTAGCCATTTTTCAAATTAGAGGGGTAAATTTGGCTCAAAGTATGAAAGGAGCGTAAATTTGATCTTAAAGTATGATGAAGGATATATTTAGTCAAATTTTCAAAGTAGAGAGATAAATTTGACCATTTTTCCTTTATAATAATATTCACATCATTTGCTACTAGTTTTTTTTATAATATATTTTTCCATTAAAAAACTTACACTATATAAATATGATTTTTATATGAACATATTAAACTTAAATTTGTTTAACTAACTAGTGAATGTATCCATGCTTCGCGCGGCTATAATAATTTAATCATATTTATTATTTATTTTTCATTACTCTTGAATATTGAAAACAATTGCAAAATATATTTATAAAATATAAAGTCTTCTTTAAATTTGTTTCATAAAATAAAATTTAAATTATATCGGGATGAAGTGATTAAAAATAGTTATGAGCATCTATGTGTTAATGAGAAATATTGAAATCAATTTTATAAATAAGCAATTATATGTTTGAATAAATTAAACTATTAAAATTGATTATAAACAATAGTGTGTTAATAAGAATATGCAAATACACATTTTTTTGATGAAAATTAATTTTGCTTTTAAATTTACTCACCCCAATCCTCCGCTCCAAGAAGACAATCTAAACACACAAGTTTATTATATCAAATATAAATATGTTTACAAACTTAATTTTTTTAGAAGTAAAAAATTCATAATCTTTAAAAAAATAAAAAGATAGACCTAGTCACTGAGATACACGCAATAATTTCATGCATCAAATGTATTAAGTAAAAGAAGGAATGAAAACAAAAATATAATTGAATATGCTAAAAAATTTTGAGACTCAAAAGTCTGTTAGACATTACAAATACAAAATAGAAAAATATAAAGAAAATCTTCATAACTCTCACAAATGAATTTTGAGTGATTTTATAATTTAAAATAAATCTGTAATAAATATCTATTTAAAAAATAATAATAAATTTCTTCACATAATTAACCTAAATAGATGAAGGAAGAGAAAACAAAGAGTCATACCTACACAAGGTAAGAATCAAACATTAATCACACATAAATGCAATTAGAATTAACAACAAATAAAGGAAAATTAAAATTAACAAAAAAAACGTAAAAGAAAAATGCAAAAGATCAAATATAAATTAAACAATTTAAAAACATTAGCACTATTTAAAATTTTTATAAAATAATATTTTATATAAATTTTCTTTTTACCTATTTATAATACTTTATCTTTATATCATGCAATTATATTTTTACTTCACATTCAGTATATTCTTTAATATTTCTTATATATATATATGTGTGTGTGCATATATTTTTGAAAGTTAAGCTTATGAATTTTATAGTTTTTTCTGAATTAAATATCAAATAGAAAAAATCAAAATAAAAGTAATAGTGTGTTAATAGAAATATGAAAATACACTTTTTTTTTGTAAAAATTAATTTTGCTTTTAAATTTACTCACCCCACTCCTTCGTCCCAAAAGGACAATCTAAGCACACAAGTTTATTATATCAAATATAAATATGTTTACAAACTTAATTTTTTAAAAATAAAAAAAATTATAATCCTTAAAAAAATAAAAAAGATAGACCTAGCCATTGAGATACACAATAATTTCATGCATTAAATGTATTAAGTAAAATAAAGAATGAAAATAAAAATAAAATTGAATATACTAAAAATTTTAAGACTCAAAATTCTGTTAGACATTACAAATATAAAATAGAAAAATATTGACAATTTTTATAATTGAATTTTGAGTGATTTTATAATTTGAAATAAATGTGTAGTAAATTTTTAATTAAAAAATAATAAATTTCTCCACTTCACATAATTAACCAAAATAAATGAAGCAAGAGAAAACAAAAAGGCATGCCTACATGAGGTAAGAATCAAACATTAATCATACATAAATAAAATTAGAATTAACAACAAATAAAGGAAAATTAAAAGTAACAAAAAAAATGTAAAAGATCAAATATAAAGTAATCTATTTAAAAAAAAAAGTTAACACCATTTAAAAAATTAATAAAATATTATTTTATATATATTTTTTTACATATTTATAATACTTTATCTTTATATCATGCAATTATATTTTTAATTCTCATTCATTAAATTCTTTAATATTTCTTATATATAAGTGTGTATATGTTTTTGAAAGTTAAAATTAATTTTTTTTTAATTTTTACTGAATTAAATATCAATAGAAAAGATCAAAAGAAAAGTAATTAAAAGAAAAAGTAAAACTAAAAGCAACCTAACTTAAAAGACTATATCTTTGCATGTAAGTCAAGGTAATTTAGTACTAGTGGATCACCAGGAGCGGTAAGTCAAGGTACGAGTCGTACCCAGGACTCGTATGGTGGTTAGTGTTCAAACCTCCTACATTCTATTCTGCCAGAGATCAGTTTATGGGTGCCAGTCGTACACTTGAATACGACTTAGGTTAGGGTGTATCGTATCTTGGACAGTGTTGGGTCTAAGGGGGAAAGTCTTAGGTACGAGTGGTAGGTACCACTCGTACAGGAAGGATACGACTCGTAAAGGTCAGTCGTATCCCTGTGATAGAATTTTTGTGCAACTTAAGTGGGGGTATTCTAGACACTTCCCAACTTACCCTAATAAGGCCCCACGACTTATAACCCACTTGGGAGTCTATTTACCTTATTATTCTATTCATTAACACTTAGAAAATCTTCCTAAACACTCTATAATTCTCTCAAGAGCTTTTGAACAAGGAAGCTAGGGTTTCAACTAGATGACTAGATTGGGGATCTTGTTGGTGGTTTTTCTCTGTCTACTTTGTCAATAAATGCATGTTATCTTCTCTCATTATTATTTTCAATAAAAGGCATAATTTTATACAATATTTTTATGATTTGAATGTTGTGTAATTTTGGGTTCTCAAATATGATTTGCGGGTTTTGGTTGTAAATTCTTGGTTATGATTTTTTCATATTTTAATTATGTTTTGATATGCATTAATGGTGATTTTGGATAATTGGTTACATGGGGATGGTTCTTTGACAATGGACTTTGGTTTTGGAAATATTATGCCCCCTATGTGTTTGATAAAATACCTATAGCAATGTTTTTACTATAATATTGATTTTTCAGTGGAACTTTGCATGGTCTGAACTTGGTAATGGAACCCTAAATGATTTAAATGGTTTAAATGACTTTAAATGGATTGGAAAGACCTTGGTAGCCATAGTTTTGGGTAATTGAAAATCATGAGGGGTATATGTAAATCCCCTAAAGTTTGGCTATGGACAAAACTTGCAAGTTATTGTTGGTATGACAATACCACTACTAATGACCTTAGTTAATAAATGGTTAATGAATTGTTGCATGGTAATATTTTTAATTGGGCAATAATAGCAGGGTGTATAGCAAAGCCGTGAAAGGTGGAGGTCCTGGAGGACCAACACTGAAAACTCATATTTGTCGATATGAGGTTTGGTCCAAGTGACCGTGTACATGATGTCACACTTTATATTTGGGGATATACTAGTCATCCCAGGTTTTCTTCCCTGGTCGTGCGGCTTCATGCACTGGGGCCCTTTCAATAGAGGAAGTTGAACCTATATAGCCCGTGGGTAGTTTAGGACGGCAAAGCTACATAACCCAAGTAAAGATTTTAATGGAATGCTAACCCGATTCCTTTTTTCGGCATGGATATATGTATATATATATGTATGGTTTTTGTGTATATGGATGATTTTACTTGATTTTATAAATGGCATTATTTTATCCTTATCCTGAGTTCATATTAGCGTTCACCCGCTAACCCGTCTTCGGGCTACTGTATACTCATGCTATGCAGGAACCGGCCGTTATACTCTTCCTACATAGTGATTGATTCGGGGACAATTGTTGGATTGAAATGGTGAGCTTCCATATTTTCGGAAGGCTCCATTTCATGTTATGGATATTTTTAGACATTTTGATTTATTTCTGGATAATGGTTTTGGCTATGGTTGGGGGCATGTCCCAACCGAATATTCTACTCTTTTGGTTAGAGGCTTTGTGGTGCTGCTATGGGTTGGAATGGGCGGGATCTCTATTGATGTCGACCTTAATATTGACACTGGTATTGGGGCTGACATCATTGGACATAATTTCTCAGTGTTCCATAGTATTTTATTTTGGGATTAATTATATTATGTTTTAGATCTCATTTGGTTATGGCCTGGTTTATGGCCCTTGATTCGGTATTGATCTGGCTTGGTGGTTTGGTTGGTACGGTTTGGTGGACGGGATGACTTGGTAGGGTAGGTCTAGGGTTAGACCTATCCCAAAGTCAGTCCTTGTCCAATTATGCTATCTTGCTATATATTCGGAATTCAACCGACTCAAGGTATGCTAATAATGGTTGGGTTGGGTAACGGGGTGGTCCCCGGTCTTGGTTGGACTTGGATGCCCGTTACGACAAGGCCCCCGATCGGGTCGGGTCAATAAATTATGTATCTTCAGCTAATAAAAAATGTATCTCGCATTAAACTGCTCAAATACAAAAATTGCTAAATCTTTAGTAAGATGTCTCTCGTGTGACTTCAACAGCTTTTCTTTTCGAAACAACACCTTTTCATCTAGAACTGTCAGATTCTGTTTTATTCGATGAAATGAGTTAATGGAGTTCACGGAGTTTCATCTTTAGTCATCTATTGAATCGTTGTTTGTTGGATTAAGGATTGACGGTGATCGGAGACACCGTAAGCCGTCGTCGTTTCTTATATCTCTAGTGGATACTCCGGTGGAGCATAGCAAGGTGAAAGTTTTTCGAAAATTACTTTAAACGAGGGGGAGGTTAGATATTAATGGTATTAAATTGATGACGAGAAGATATAAAGACAATTTTTTAGGGAGAAGGGGTGGAGGCAATAAATATATCCTAATTTTTTGGATAGAAGTTATGTATTTGAAGATATATAGAGAGATAATGTAAATAAGCGATATTTATATTTTTTATTAAGTTAAGAGATATTAAGTAATTTAGATATCTTAAAATTGTGGTTTTGAGAAAAAATTTCCTTTTTTTTTTTTTTGAAGTTAGTTCACTTGTTGAAATAGGTTTAGTCCATTCTTGCTACTTTCATTGACCAAGCCTGTTTGTGTAAGAAAAGTGGTGCTTGTCTTTTTATGATAAAAACCCAACCTAGCCACATTAGGATAAGAAGCCCAAATGCATGTTTTTTTTGTTGTTTTTGTTGTTTTTGTTGTTTGTTCTGCTTTTACATGTAATCACATAGTAGTGGAGTCAGAATTTTCACTAAGATGGTTCATAAGTGAATTTACAAACTACCCGAAGGTGTCAACATCTATTATATATACATAAAAAAAAATTTAGTCATGTATATATAGTATAATTTTCCGCCGAAGAAAGTTCAGATGAACCCCCTATCTCAAGGGTAGCTCCGCCCCTACAGCCACACATGAGTGGATAGTTCCGTCCCTGCAACCACACATAAGTGGAATTTTACTCATTTTTGTCCTGTATTTCAATAATGTATGATTGAACATAAGCATACATGAAAAAATTAATATTCAAAAGGGTGTTAAATAAATTTGTTAAATTTTTTGTTGTTTTGACAAATTAACGGTTGTAATTTGTTATTTACTATACATGAAACTTATGTATCTAGATTGAGCTTATTTAGAATAGTTTTGAGTGTGGAAATTTAAAAATAAAATCATTATTTTCGACATAAAAAATCAAACGCATGCGACAATTTTGCTAATTTTAACATGTATTTAATCATGTATATATGAATGAAACCTGGACATACATGAAAAAAACATATAGATATGAAATGAGTAGATAAGAATTGTTGTTGTTTTGACAAATTGGTGTGGAATTTGTTCTTTATAATATATGAAACTTGTAGTTTAAATTTGACCTTATTTGGTGCAGATTTGGAGGGTTGGATTTTTTAAATTCGAAGAATAAAAGAGTCTTTAGCTAAATAAATTCAGACATACGTAATTGAAATTTAAATCAAATTTCGTATGCATGTTCATCATATATAATTAATATTGAAAATGAATTTTCAATAGAACTCACGTACATCTCAATTGTTTTCAAAATCGGTAAACTTCAAAAAATATAGAAAAAAGGACACAAATGTGACTTTGCCCAAAATTATTTCCACCAAAATAGCCATTGATTTAGAAATTCCCAAAGATAGCCATTTCGGCCTTTCGTCGGTCACGACTGCCTTCTTCTTCTTTCTTTGGTCTTTTTCTTAGTTTATTTTTAATTTCTAATGTCAATTACTTTAGCACGAATAATTCTATAATTATCCTAACATGCATATTTTTCTTATTTCTTTTCTTTAACAGCATAAAGACACACATCTTATAACCTGTACATAATCTATATAATAATGATGCACTTCTATTCATATCATATAAAAAAAATATTCTATACAACAATTATATAGTTCTACACACATTTTATACGATCTTTAGTTGCAATAGTTATTTAGATACATATTTTATACAAAAGTTATATAGTTTCTTTACACATCTTATATATATATATACGTATTTTATACTACAATGATACAGTTTCTATGCACATCATATATATGTAAATTATACAACTATTATACAGTTTCTATGTATATTTTATAATATATATACATATATATATATATATATTGATACAATCTTTGTACCTTATTAATACACTCCTTATACCATGTAGATACAATTCATATACCATATTGATATAGTCTCGGCTGACCATTTTTTGAATAAGTTTGGGCCGACTAGCAACTCTATGTCCAATAGAACAAACATGGGTCATTTATTTTTGAAAAAATTACACAAACTAACAACCTTAAGACATTAATTACAACTAATAACAATAGTTTCTCAAAATTACAACTAATAACAAAACTAGCAATATTTTACCTTTTTTTTAAAGCGCGTGTCTTTAAATTCTTTTTTTTACTTTACCCTATATTCATGCTACTTTACCAATTTCACTTCCCTATTTTTTTTTTCAAATTTCATTTTTCTCTCTCAAGATCTTGATAAACACTCTCTCCATCTATTAAGGTAAGTTTACTTTTAGAGTTAATGCATGTTATATTTTTCATATAAACTTTTTTATGTGTCTTTTTGTCGCCAGTTTTTTCAATATTCTTCTGCGAATTGGTCTGTTTGATTTTTTTTTTCTGTACTTGTTTCTATTTTTCTTGAACCTTCGTATTTGATTTTACATCCAAAAGAGCACAAAAAAGGTTTGATTGACTCTTTCACCCACTTCTTTTTTTCTCTTCCTCTTTCTAAATCTTGTAATCTTTCATGAACACTCTCAAAATTATATATGGTAGCCTTTTTTATCTTTGATTTTTCAAAAAGCTTAACTTTTTACTGTAAATAAAACAATAAATTTTACTCAACAATAAGATGAAAATGACAGAGTGAAGAAGTAGTAGTAGTTTATTTAGATCCCAAGATTTTGTTTTTCTTTTACTTATACAAAATTATTTCTTTCTCTTTTTATGTTGGATCTGAAATTTACATGAAGATTATGTGATTTTTTGAATTTATATTTTTTCGTGTTGTATTTTTTGGATTTCTGCTGTAATGGCAAAATATGCAAATAGTAGTAGTTCAGTTAGAGATATTCAACCTATTAATTTAGTTTTTGATGAAATTTCGTCGTTTAATCTTGATTTAACACAAGATGAAGACGTTAACTTGTGTTCTACTAGCATTGAAGAGCTGAGATCGAAGCAGCATAGCGATCCTGTAAAGACTGTGAAAATCATAAAACGGAAAGCATTGACAAAATCTTCATCCCCAAAATTCATAAAAATTTAAAAATTGATGAAAAAAGAAAGTCGGATGAAAACGCGAAATCTAGTAAAAATGCAAGTCCCGTTTCATCTAATTTTGAATCTGAAGAAGAGAAAGTGAAGAAAGTATTTTGATATGTGTAAAGTTTTATAGTTTTTGGACAACATGTTCATATATGTATTTTATATATACATTTTATAAGGTGTTTATTTTTTTAGTTTTGTAGCTAATTTGTTGATATGCATCTGTTATATCTAAGATTTTCAATTTGTATGTGTAAGATATTTGTATTTGTTAATAATAAGGTTTGTAATTGATGTTCAGTTGTATATTTTTCTTGTAAGTTAAATTTGTACCATTCGTGTATTCATAAAATACATATATATGTTTCAATGTAAATATAATATGTATATTGTAAATACATAAGTACCATTATTTTGACATGTAAATGTTATACATGGTACAGGTTAGATATGTATATGTTTTGTTTACTGATAAGATATGTTTTTGACTATGATATGTTCTTCTTTTTTATTGATAAGTATGATATTTGGACAAATTATGTATAAATAAAATACATATGTAATTTGTTTGTCTGGAATCATATGAAATATATTTATTATTTGTTAGATATGTATTTTCTTATTTGTATTATTAATATTTGTATTTTTTGCTCAGTTATATATGTTTATTAAGAGTAAATGACAATATTTGTATATTGATGTTTGATAACTAAGATATGGATCAGTGATGACAATGTTTGTATTTTGATGTTTGACAACTAGATATGGAGCAGTGATGTTACTTTAAGATGTAATGTAACATTTAAGATGTATTTTCTTAAATACATATGTTGTACTATTAGACATAAAATTAAATTTTTGTGTTGTATAGGTATTGCGTTATTAAAATATACATGACAAGAGTAATGCATGTATATGTTCCAACTGTTGACGGTGTTTCAATTGTTGACTTTGATCCAAATCTTTTTCGCATGAGGTATGCTTTAATTTTGTGGCATTATGGTTCGAGGAAAGAAGAAAACAAGGCACAAAGTGATGATGAAGTACCAATGAGGCCTCCTAGGAATATTCGGATAACAGAAGATATTGAAGTGCATGATATTTGAAGATTATTTTGAATTTGTTGTATTTTATAATAGTGAATTTAGGTAGACTAAAATTTAGTTGAATATTTCTTAGGTTTCATATGTCACTTTAATGTTGAAATTTGATATCTTAATGTTTTCTTTGCTGTAATTGTTAGATTTTTGATGTTTAAGTTTCTAAAACACAATTGTTCGTGCTTAATTTATGCTACTGTTATGCATATTTTGGTATGAATATGTGCTTTCCAGTTTTGAATATAATTTTCAATAATGAATATGTATGTTTCAGTCATTATATGTATTTTTCATTTATGCATTTGTATTTTTTTATTTTATGCATATGTATTTCTGAGTAATGCATGTGTATTTCTGAGTAATGCATGTGTATTTCTGATTAATACATAAGTATTTTACCAAAAATGTGTGTGTATCCTTTTATGTTATGCATAATGCATATGTATATATAATTAACACATGTAGTTATGCATAATGTATATGTATATAGGAATACTGCATATGTTTTTTATAAGTCTGAATATGTATTTTCTGCTATGCGTACATACACACACACACGCACATATATTTGTCTGAATATATATTTTTTTGGCTCTGCATATGTATGTGTATTTGCCCAGTTTAACACATATGTATTTTACCATATAAGCATATGTATTTATGAATTATCCATTGATTTTTTTTCATATATGTGTATATATCTATGAATAATGCATATTTATGTATGATTAATGCATATGTTTTTTTTAAAAAATAAATGTATTTAAAGTTTTAGCTACGTAATTATAAGTCATTATATGTATTTTTAATTATTTTATTTATTGCATAAATGTATGTTAACTTATTCTTAGTTTTTATAGATTGACATAGATTTTTATTCGATTCTCATATGATTTTTTTCAGATTAAAGATTTAACTTGTGTGGCATACAATTTATTAAATATAAATAAATGATGTTACATGTCTTGTATACTATATTCTTAGTGATAACATTTGCAAAAATTTAACTACAAAAAGTTCAATAAAATAAAAAATTTAATCAAAATTTAGAATCATATAATAATCAGTGAAAAAATGAAGCAATTATTTTTTGACTGAATATATTAATAAACTTATCATTTATTATATTTCCTACATGAACGTCTATTGTGAATGAACTACATTAATTTTTGTTTTTCTTTTCGAATATGTCTCTTCCCAAATTTTCACGATCCTTCTTTGCAGGTCTTTCAGGGGGTCGCTTGTGTTTTGGGGGAAAAACTATCTCCTTCAATATCTCTTGTGGAATCACCCAATCATCTTTGTGGGGTATAGGATAAATGGAAAGACCATACGTTCTTGGCACAATTTTTTATTTTTATAGATCAGAGCAATATGATCCCTTTTGAAAATTCTTGCTATCAAGTACTGAATAAGCATGCACACACGGTATCTCGTCCTAGTGAAATGCATTGCAAGAATTTTTTTTCCTTAAGGAAAATAATAAAATGTTTATCCTTGTCATGTACTGTATAGACATACTGTGAGACTGGTATAACCTGAAATTATTAAAATAAAATTAAAATTATAACAATAATTATTTATTTGACATTTGTAATTGTTCCAGTTTAGCAATTGTATTTCACCAACTCTACATATGTATATTGCATGTCTCAATATGTATTTTTAGAAATATATGTCCTGCATATTTTATTTTTTTTAAAAAAATAAATGCAATCAAACACTTAAAACAGAGTGTATATGTATTTTTTAAATACATATAGCTGGCAGTATATGTAAACTGAAATACATAAAAGTAACTATCAGTGATCACATAAACAGACTACATATGTATTTTACAAATACATATAGTTAGCAGGGTATGTAATGTTAAATACATATATAAGAAGGACTTAACGATTCCATCTATGGTATAAGCAGCTACAAAAGTATCAGTATACAGTTTTTTGAGATGACTTGCATCAACGATTATTACAGGTCTACAATGTTTGAACCCTTTGATACAATAACTTATTAGTATATACAAAACTTCAAAACGAAATTCAACAAGAACAAATTGTTTAATTGAAAACAGAAAAAAATACAAAATAAACTGTAACAATTGTAAATCAATATTCAACCTACATAACGCGATGAAAAACTCTAATTTGTAAAAATAAATTATCGATCAAACCACTTTATTCGAGAACTGATCAAACCATTGTTGTTACAATTTTTTCAGCAATTTTCACAAATATAGTTTAAAAATTCACAAATAAAATCATATTTGTTTATTGATACCTGTATTTGCAGCGTTGTCTTATCAAACTTTTCTCAAAACATTAAACGATGAACATAAATTTTGGAAGCAATCATTTTTTTGAAATTGAGATGAGTTGCAGATTATGAAAAACGTTTTTGAATTTTGAATTATGTTGCTGTAAAATAATGGTTGTGGTTAAAATAGAGTCATTAAAGAAAAAAGTATCTGTAAAAGGTTAAGAAATTTGTCAAATTAAATGTTCCTTCAATTAAGGAACCGTTCTTCCCATATTAAATTGAAACAGATTGGAGTTAAATTAGGAACATAATCTTTAATTGTATATGCATTTAACTAGCAACAGTTTAATCAAATACAAAATACATATTGCTATTTTTTGTAATTTTGAAAGAGTTGCTATAAAACTTACAATTAAAGCTCTATAGTTGTTATTTCTGAAATTTTTCCTTTATTTTTAAACGAATGAAGCGAAGCGAAAAAAAATCTCTTAAAAAGTGGGTCGAAATGGCCCAAGAAGAAAAGGGTCAAAGTAGTCCAATGATTATTAAATGATAATAGTTTGGCCGACTGATCATTATTTGACAAATTAGCAAATGCTGGCCATTTGTTTTAGAAATGGCCAATGGGTGTCTATTTCCCAAAAATAATACTTCCTCCGTCCCATTTTATTTGTCGCCATTTGAACGAACACGGAGTTTAAGAAATAAGGAAAGACTTGATAATATTTATCAAATTGTCCTTTATAAAAAAATGTGCTACTATCTTTTTCTTTAATTAAGGGGGCCCAAAGGGTATAAGTGTAAATGTATTTTTAAATATTTACCAAATAAGTAAATATGACATTCTTTTCGGGACAGACTAAAAAGGAAATAATGACACATAAAATGAGACGGAGGGAGTATATAAAAAGCAAACATAAATTGAAGGGCGATCCTAAACATGTGTTTGTGCATTTAGCCCATTCTGCTGTCGAGGGAAATGAGTTTTGTCCACGGTGGCCCATTAGGAGTTGACGATTGAATAAACTTGGGCCTATGAGAAGCCCATTTCATATCTCTTTCTCCAAGTTCAGATTTCTGGATCTTGAATTCCATAACAGTTTTGAGGTAGTGATCAGATTGTGTACACTTATCCTCCCCAAATCTAACTTTATGAAAATATACAGGTATGTTATTGTTGTCGTTGAATTCCATGATATTTCATGCAGAGCAAGCAATTCATATTTCTACACTTTTTATGGCTAACTTTTAATAACAACAAATGCACAGTTGAAATTTTATGTATTGGTATTGCCGCGCCGCCAACTGGAGTGGGATGTGATTGATACTTAAATCTTTGTTACGGGTCGAACGAATACTCCTAAACTAGCTAGCTGAAGGTCTAAGCAAAACGTAGCATTCAAATAGGCAGTAATAAAAGTTCTCAAATTAATAATCTGAAAGGTGAATAGTAAAACAAAAGTTAAACCACACTAAGAAGTCATGAGCGTCTAACTAATAATGTTGAATAGATAAGTTTATGGGGGGGGGGGGGGGGGGCATTCCCCGAAAATATAATACACCATCTAATGATAATAAGTCTGAAAAGAACCATTACTGCTGGGATGAAATAGGTGAATCTTGTCAGTAAATGAGAAAAGTCCACCCCTGGACATATGCTTCATCGATCACCACCACTCAACACTAGTCAGACGATGTGGAAGGCTCAAACGTGCTAAGTACCTTTGAAGGATACCCAGAAAGCCTCGTTAACAACCCTTTAAGCAAAGGACAAGATTAATGTGGATTATAGTACTCCCTCCGTTTTAAAATAAGTGAATTGTTGGGGTATTTATTGGTTTTTCAAAATAAGTGAATCATTGAATTTTTTTTTTCAAATTTGCCCTTATGATTTGACAACCAATTAACTTTTGAAAAGGTATTACAAGGTCAACTTTTTTTTTAGGGTAAAAATGGAAAGTAATGTTAAATTTATGTCTTTTTTCTTAATATGTGTGCCAAAATCTAACAATTCATTTATTATGAAACGGAGGGAGTTATAATGAAGTGCGAAAAGTAAAACAAGTAACTTTACATTACAAATAGAATAAATATGTTAGCTGAAACTGTATCTGGAAACTGAGTTTGAAAAAAGTAAATGAAACTGAAGATGAAAACTATCAAACTGACGTTGAAAATTGAATTATCTTTAAAGAAGTAACTTCTTAAAAAGATTTAGACATAGTGAAATTGTCGTGGGGATTATGATTTTACTCACTCAAGTTCAACCCATATGTAGGGCGATTGAGTAGCTTAATCAAGCTTAACCAATCGTGGCACTCATGTTTGAGAAGGTTGGCTATTTTTTTTCTTTCTGAATGTAATCGAATTAATATGAACTTAAGCTGAAGGTTTGAGCAACACAATTAATGGCACATAAGCAGATAATTTCATATAAGCTTGTAATGCAACACCTTATGCAATTTAATCATGTCAAAGGAGTTAGTCATTTTCTGTCATTCCGAGTGATGAGCAAACATGTGCACCTAACTAATATATTATCTTATGTAATGCAATTTAATGTGTGAGGCTAACAATTTAAGCACAGAAATTTATATGCTCACATTTCAAATATATAGGCTTGAATTATTCACTTCACCACATTCTATTCAAATACTACTTGCATTATATTCCAATCTAGTTCTGAACTTTGTGAAAGAAGCCTCAATTTACCGCAAAATAAACGTACAAGACTCCTATTGACAAATTAAGTGGTTAAAATTATGGCCAAACCCATCGGTGACCCCCTAAACTTGACACCATCTTTCACTTAGACGCCTTAACTGGATCATGTTCATTTTAAACACCTCAAGTAGATAAACGTGTCTTACTTTGACACTTTTTGCGCTTATTAAAATTAAGGTGAGGCGCATGTGAGTCAAACGACCCACGTGGATTTTATAAGTCATTTAAAACCTGTCACGGTGGAAACTACTTTACACATAAGCATATCAAAATTTAAGGGGTAAAATCTCACAAAATTTCCATTTCCAAATCATTTCTCAAACCCGATTGAAGAGCTCCGGTATTTTTTATTTATTTTTTTTACTTTTGATTCGATTTTCGTTAATTCGTTGAGAGATCTAGCTAATAATGGTATTTTTTGTAGGTACAATGCATGCAATGAAGTGTTGATTAATGTTCATCGATGAAATTGAAGACTTCTTTTTTTTAATTGAAGAAATTTGAGGTACAACTAAAGTTGTTCTTTACTTTTTTTCTATTTTCTTTATTGCATGGATATTTTACCCCAACAATATGTAGTGTTTTTTCTGAATTTTCGTTATTAGATTTTTTTTAGGGATTTCAGTGACAAAGTTAGGGTTTTATGTGAGTTTTTTAGGAATTTGACTAATTTATGTGTTATTTTTCAGATTTCACTGATAAATACAAGGTTATTTTAGTATTTTTCTAGTTCAAGGGTATTTTGGGTATTTTCTTTTGTTGAGAATCTTCTGGGGGTTGTTAAGGAAATATAATGGACAACTATAGTTTGACCTGTTTTCATCACGGGGGAAATATTGTAGCCGGCCCTAAGCTTAGTTATAAAGGTGAGGTTGATGTCTTTGTTGTTGCTATTGATAAAGACCACTATAATTTTTTTAAGTTTTTTTTCTATGCCAAAGATCTTGGGTATTCAAATATTGAGGGGTTCTACTGTCAACATATATATGGTGAAGAGTTAGTTCCAATTAATTCTGATAGGGAGTTATTAGACTTTGTGAAGGACTTGAAATATTGTGATGAGCTTGATGTGTTTCTTCTTCATGGCATTGATGAAGATATTGAGGTTGTATCAAAGTCTTCCCTTCTTTTAGAAGGGACAATCGTGTGTATTCATGAAGATGATATAGGCAGTGATGGTAATGAGGGTAGGGGTCTTGATGAAAATCTAAATGATAATGAATCAGATGTGCCTAGTACTGTTTTATATGTTGAAATCCCTGATGAGGATGGTTCAGACATTGATGAAGAGTTGAGAGCCTTTAGGGCTGAAAATAGAAGCAAAAAAAATCCCCCAAAAAAAGCAAAAGTTAGAGAAGAAATACCTGTAGGTGAAGCTCGTATTAACAAAGATTTTCAGGACATTTTCAGAAAAAAAAAAAAGACAGATATGTGGATAGATTAGGAGGTGATGAAGAGTTCATTGATAGTTCAGACTGTGATAGTATTGATAGCACTGATTTGATAGATGAGGATGCTATTATGGGTGCTGACTTACAAAGGAGAAGAAGAAGTAGTAAAATCAGATTTGATGATGATTGTGTTGTTGTTTTTGAACTTGTGATGATTTTTAATGGTCCTAAGGAATTTAGAAAAATATTGGGGAGGTATGCAGTAGAAAATAGAGTTTAAATTATTTTAAGACCTAATGAGACTAATAGAGTGAGGGCTAAGTGAAAATTTAAGCCAAAATGTAGTTGGTTGTGTTATGGTGCAATTGACAGAGATTCTGATAATTTCATGATTAAAAACTACAATCTAGTGCATAAGTGCACAACATCAAACAAGAAAAAGATGTGCACAACTAAATTTGCTGCTAACAGATTTAGAGATGACATAATTAAACAATCATCTTTGAGGATTTAGGAAATACAAGAATCGTGCAGAGGAAAATTGAGATTATATATGGGTAGAACAATCTGTTATAAGGCTAGATTATAGGTTCTACGAGAGTCCATGGGGGGCTACAACTTGGAGTTTGCAAGATTATGTGATTATGCTGAGATGATAAAATAAACGAATCCTGATAGTTCTGTTTGGCTGAGAATGAATACAAAAATTGTACCTAGTAAAAATTTATTTGTGTATTTCTATGTGTGTCTTGATGCATTGAAGAAAGGGTGGATGGAAGGATGTAGAAGAATTATAGGGTTTGATGGATATTTCTTAAAGGGTGCTTGTAAGGGTAAACTTCTAGTAGCAATTGGGAAGAATGATAACAATCAGATGTTTTCTATACCCTGGGCTGTTGTGGACAAGAAAACTAAGCATAGTTGGAGTTTTTTTATTATGTATTTGAAAGAGGATCTGCAGTTGGGTACTGGAGCAGGTCTTATTGTGATGGCTGATATGCAAAAGGTAATATTTTTGTTGTTTTAACTATCAATAACTGAAATACTTGATTTCTTTGTCTAGTACTTTAACTATTTTCTGTATGTAGGGCTTTCTTGTTGTTGTATTTTACTTGCTACCAAATGTTGAAGTAAGATGTGATAGACATATTTGGTTGAATTGGAGTCAACAGTGGAAGGAAGAAGAGAGGAGAAAACAGTTCTAGAAATGCTCAAAGACAAGCTTTGAAGTGAAGTTCAAAGAGGAGCTTGATTACATGAGCCAACTTGGTATGCAAGGTCAGGATATTATTGATGATTTATTGTATTATCCTAGGCAGTCATGGGTTAGAAAATTCTTTAAAGAAAATTGTAAGTGTGATGCTGTTGAAAATAATATGTGTGAGATCCTTAATTCATGGATCTTAATTCCTAGACACAAATATATCATTACCATGTTGGAGGACATTAGGAGAAAAATCATGACTAAAATGTGGATATGATTAAGTTTGTCAATACTTGGATATGTGATATTGCACCTATGGCTAGACTTATATTGGAGGAGAACAAGAAAAGGGCTAGGGCTTAAAAGGCTCTTTGGAATGCTGATGTTAGATTTAAAATTGGAGAAGGGGAGTTTAGGCATACAGTGGACTTGAGTAGTAAGATTTATAATTGTAGAAGTTGGCAGTTAAGAGACATTCTCTGCCAACATGTTATTTGTGCTTTGTATCATATTGAATAAGAGTCTGAACCTTATGTGGAGCACTGGTATAAAAAGAAAACCTTCATGAAGGCTTACAGTCACTTTATGCAATCAATCTCCAATATGAAGATGTGGCCTGAGACAAACAATCTAAAGATTGAGCCTCTTGAGCCTAAAAAAATGCCTAGCAGACCAGCAAGAAATAGAAGAAGAGATAAAGGTGAACCAAAGAAGAAATATGAAAAACTGTCAAAATAAGGGGTGAAAATAACATGTTCCAAGTATCATCAACAAGGCCATAACAGAAGATATTGTAAGGTAAAATAATGACTTTTAATTTAATTTTAGAATTTGATTTCATATTGATTTAACTGTTATGTATGTGTTTATAGATTCCTGATCCAAATGAACAAGTTCCTAGCCAAGGGTTCCAGCCTAGTGGTCATAGTTCACAAGCAAGTTGCCAGCCTAAAAGCTCAAGCCAACTTGCACCTTCAACCTCAAAAAAATCAGCAAAATGTAGCTCAAGTAAGTCTGCACCAACAAGCTCAGCTCAAGCTGCAACTTCAACAATAGTTTGTACTGATACAAGCAGAGTTAGGAGCTTGAAGGCAGCTGCAACATCTATATCTTGTGGTGATACTAGGATCCCTATTACAGAAGGAATAAAAAGTCAACTACCTTCTAGAAATAAAAAAATTGTTGGGCACAAGAGAGGTAGAGTTGAAACAACAATAGATGTTGATTGTGGTGGATCTAAAATGTCAAAGAATGCTGGATTTGAAATTTACACAAGTCCAAGGGGAATCCGAATATTGAATGTAAGTTAACTCAAACATTGATTTTTTAACAAGAAAGTACATATATTAATTATTGTTTCTTAAAAAAAAAACAGTCGGGGACAGCAAGCCAAAAGATCCTACAAAGTGGTACAACTTACAAGGATGCAAGTTCTAAAGGTATTAATCTTAGTGATAAGCCAAAAGGCTTGAAATGAAAAAGTGAAGATGTTTTCACCACCAATCAATTGCAGCAAATGGCAAACAAAAAGAAGAAGAAGTAGTATATTTTGATGGTGTTTTGTGTTTTTGTTGTGTAACATATTGTACCAAATAATTTGGTAGTTTAAATCTGGTAGTGTATAGCAGCAAATAAGGCCTTTACTTCTTTAGTTTAAATCTGGCCTTAAATATGCTAGTGTATGCAGTAAACAATTGGGTTGTTTGAAGCATGTTTTGTATGTACATTACTGTAACTTTGAGCTCAAAATGGAGCATAGTTATGAAGTACTTGTTGGTGCTGCTTTATGAAGTTGTTGTTGGTGTTGCTTTAAGCTGTAATAAGTTGTTGTTGCTTGTCTTCTTTGACACTTATTTTACTATAAATGTCTGATCAAAAGTTTAAACGATCAATATTTTATTTCAGCAAATGTAAGAAATATTACAAGGCCAACATTACATCAACAAAACTACACCTGTAAGAAATATTACAAGGCCAACATTACATCAACAAACTACACCTTACAAGTCCTAATGCACATTACAGTTATACACCTAAACGGCCAATTTGCAACATCAATACCAGTAGAATGAGTTCAATGCAAAACTTCAGCAATTAGCATCAATATCAGTAGAATGAGTTCAACGCAAAACTTCAGCAATTAGGTTTCAACATCCATATTCCCAACAATACCAAAGCAGTGGCAATAATACCAATAATATATAATCTTCCTGCTCGATTTTATTTTTCTTCAAAC
Organism: Capsicum baccatum var. pendulum; assembly: GCA_030864225.1. Lineage (NCBI taxonomy): Eukaryota > Viridiplantae > Streptophyta > Magnoliopsida > Solanales > Solanaceae > Capsicum > Capsicum baccatum. The sequence goes on along the minus strand of CM061556.1, from coordinate 234,504,105 downwards.
GCCTTCACTTTTTTCAACAAACTCCAAATCACCCTATTTGCTTGTGAAGGGTGTCGTTCTTCATACCAATGAAAATAATCACAGCCGCCCAATTTCTATAAAATCAATTACAAAATCGATGATGAAATCATAATTAATCAACTAATTTAATTAAGAAGTCAAAAACATTACCTTTGAAAGTTTACAAGTAAAAAATCGACGACCTGAATTTTGTTAAGTCCAAGAAGTCTCCAGTAATGCTCCATGACCACATTTACAATAGCAGTAATCATTTTCAGAATAGGTTATGAACGACGAGCTCTACATTGTCCAATATAATTTGAAAAATTTAGAAAAAAATTAAACTTTTAAGAAATTGAAGAATAAATTTTTCGTTCAAAATGAAATCTGAAATTAATTTAAGGCCTAATTTAAGGAAGTTGAAGAAGAATGAAGAAATTTGAGAAATTAGGATTATTTTTGGATGGTGGAATGAATAAGAAAGTAATATAAATAGTGGAAAGAGAGATATAACCGTTGGGGGATGATTTTTATGCCAAATCAGCAAAAATGAGGTTTGGACATGCCTCTGCAGCGTGTGAAACACGCATTTTGCCAACAGGGCAAAAAGTGTCAAAGTAAGACACTTTTATCTACTTGAGGTGTTTAAAATGAACATGGTCCAGTTAAGATGTCTAAGCGAAAGATGGTGCCAAGTTTAGGAGACCACCGATGAGTTTGGCCTAAAATCATTATCTTAAACTATTCATTCAACCCAAATTCGTCATCAAAGTCTCATTCAGCTATTCAGGACTTGAAGTTATTTCTACCATCATCAAACTCATCAATTCTTATATTATACTCCCTGCATTTTAAAATAAATGAATTGTTGAGTTATTTTTTAATGTCCAAAATAAATAAATTGTCCACCCTTCAAAAGACATGTTGAAACTTTCTTTTAATTTTACCCTTTAATTTAATGAAGTTTTTAAATACTTCACATTTTCTAGGAGAGTAATTTAAGAACAATTAAAATGATAATAATGAAAAGTAACTTACAATTTATGTCCTAAAAATTATTTTTAAAAGGTGTGTCATACCTCAATAATTTAATTATTTTGGAAGGATTGAGTATTATTGTAATAGTACTAGGGAATAGCAGAATTACTTTTAGCGAAGTTGTCCCAAATAGCAAGGTTTTTCCCTGTTTGAGTTCTTGCAGATGTAATTTCTTGAAATGCAGGAACTAAACCTTTTAATATCCTCATCATGATTAAATAGTGAAATTTATTTATGACAGTTGTGAAATTAGTCACCTTTGAGTTAAAGTGACAAAGTTGAAACTTTTTTAACAGCTCTCAACCAAATACTCTCTCCGTCCCAAATTGAAATGACACAGCTATTAAGAAAACAATAATTGGTAATGTAACTTTATCATTTCGTCCCTCTTAATTGTGTCTTGTTGTTAGTTTCAATATTGATGAATGATTAATACCAAAGCATCATTTATATTTTTAATGGTGTATTTTTAATGATACTCCTCTTTGCAACATTTTTCAATTATACTAATAACAAGGAATAATCAATTACACTAAGGGTGAAAAAAATAAAATTGTTTTGTCTTGATAAGTAAAAATAGAACAAGTAAAATGAGAAATCAAATTAAAAAATTTGGAACAGGTAAAATGGGACGAATGGAGTATAAAATTAAGTGTTTACTCTCACCCGATTGCCTTTTATATAAAATCCATTGAGCAAACTCTTATCGTTCAACTTTTAATTGGGCAATTTTCTGGAGCCATGGAGTTGTCATGGGGCGTAACTCCACTGTTTTACCAACTCGAACTTGGATTTTTGCTTTTCTCATTTGTTGGGCAACTTTAAATTCAACTTGTATCCTAGTCATATACAAGTATTCTAATGGTCTCGTTATTCATGTGTCATGTGTAAACCTGTCAAAGGGGCGACCGACCTGACCCGACCACCATAGTGGCCCGTGTCCCGATCCGGTCAGCTCACGGGTCGTAGGGTTCTGGCTCTTGGGCTAGATTATTTTTTTGGGGCCCGGTTAACTCGGTTCGGATCAAACTCGATCCAGGCCCACGGGTTAATCGACCCGTTTAGTTTTTTTTTTTTTTTTTTTTTTAAATCGTATATGTGTATATATCTTCTATAAATTCTAAAGTAATGTATATTAACGTATACATGTGTATATATTTTATAAATTAGTATATATATTATTATATTGTAGTATATTTTATTTAAAGTAGTATATATATATTGAATGGTACGTATATATGTGTATATATCTTCTATAGACTCTAAAGTAGTCTATATTTAACGTATATATGTGTATATTCTTTATAAATTAGTATCTATAACATTATATTTTAATATATATCTTGTAGCATATTTTTTAAAATAGTATATATATGGAATGGTACGTATATATGTGTATATATATCTTCTATAAACTCTAAAGTAGCATATATTTAACGTATACATGTGTATATGTTTTATAAATTAGTATATAACTATATATATAGTGTGTGTATATATTGTAGTATATTTTATTTAAAGTTGTACATATATATTGAATGGTACGTATATATGTGTATATATATCTTCTATAGACTTTAAAGTAGTATATATTTAACGTATACATGTGTATATGTTTTATAAATTAGTATATAACTATATGTATAGTGTGTATATATTGTAGCATGTTTTATTTAAAGTAGTACATATATATTGAATGGTGCGTATATATGTGTATATATCTTTTGTAGACTCTAAAGTAATATATATTTAACGTATACATGTGTATATATTTTATAAATTAGTATATATATCATTATATTGTAGTATATATCTTGTAGTATATGTTTTATTTAGAGTAGTATATATATTTAACTAACGTATAGTTGTATAGACGATTACATGTGTAATTGTGTATATGTTTTTTAAATTCTAATATAGTATATAGTATATATATAGTGTATATATATTGTTTAACGTATTTAAAATGTATATAGATGGGTATATATAGTGTATATTGGAGAAAAAACTTTTAATTTTTTTTTTGAGTTTTGACTGAATTTTGGATCGATTTTGACCTGGTTAGGTTTAGTAGACCGGTCCTAGATTATTTTAATATAATTTACTATTGGACCCGGAACCGGACCGGCCCGTTTACGGGGCCTTACATGTATCTCAAATCTTTTAGTTTTCAAGAATTAAGTCATCTAAAAAACTTATTTCCAATAAATGTTACATTATCATGTTGATTACCTAAAGAAGATGGTAGGTAAAATGTTATCTATAGCCTATTAAATTTTGAGCATGTACTGTTTTTTTCTTTCACTTTCAACTTGCTCCATAACTCAAACTCCAATGAAATAATTCGTTGGGTCCCCATTTCTATTGTTTTATTCAGAAATTTAACTCACATCAGCCATTTTCAATTTCCTTTTTGATAGAACCATGATATTTGATGTGGTACAAATTAGCAAGTTCTTTAGTGAAGATAACAGTTTTGGCTTCTCCTTTGGAGTGATTAGTCACCTCCTACCCCTTAGCATCTTTTGTCACTATATATAAAAATTTGGGTCCACAATGAAGTCAATAATTGGTGTCACCCTAGCACAAATTCAAAAGCATTGGATTGTCCCATTCCCCAAAGGATGATATCTTTTTCATTTTGCATAGAGAGATAGAATTAACTTCAATTCACCAACATGGTTTTGGTACAGTGAGGGAGTGTTCCATCTTTAACTAAATATTTCGAGTTTGAGAGTACAGTAACGAAACTATTTTATTTTTAATCAGATATTTCAAGTTCAAATTCTAGATATGAAGAAAATTTTGTTAATAGCATCATATTCAGAATGAACCCAACAGGGTGCGATTCAAATTAATAGAATCTCCAACAAACCAACTAAAGAAAGAAATTAACTTCAATTCAATGGGGGTGGATGATCCAAAAGTACCCTCCATCAAGCACTCATTTCATTTCAAATTAGCCCCACTCTGTTGATTGAAAGGTGTAATAAATAATTTCTCTGGCTCCAGCTGTTTCTCTTTATTATACTTTTACTATTTCAGTAGAGTTATGGTGTTTTAAGGTACAAAAAAAAATTAAAGAAATTGTTGATAATGATTAATTGAGATGATGGTTCTTTGCATAATTTGATTGATAAAGATTAAGTTTCCCATATGCTATTAAGGGGCGGAAGGGTGTTTTTGAATGATTTTGGATAATCTTCACTTATGAGCTAATTTTTGAATCATGTTAAGTTCATGATCAAGTTTCTTTATCATGAAATTAAAATCAGTGTCATCTCATCTTGTTTATCGATGTTAGGTTTTATATTATATTGTCTACACTCAAGTTAGAGTTAGGCGTGTTAGGAGTGTTGAGTTTTCCACATTACTAGCTATTAAGGCAATTCTCACCTTATGAACGAGTATATAGGGTTGAATTAGATCAAAATTAATTATTTCTTTTATTACAAAAAGAATGTTAAGATGTTCTTTATAATGATTATTAATTAAGCAAATGCACTCTATATAATTAAAGATATATAGGAAGATTAATTATGAGCACAGTTGTATCACACTTATAAATAGTGCATGGTATTGGTGGACATCAATCAATACTCGTAAAGTAGGTGGTAATGTCATAATTATTTTGGGATTACAAAATAGATTTTTTAAATTTAGGTCAAGAACTATGAGACTTTTCAGTCTATTTGTGGATTAAGATATTCGTTAGGGTATCTAGTTAGAACCTAATAGGCTTTTTAATTATATTGAATTATTGAGGCATATAGGCAGTGCGCATCTGCATTCTGGAGTACGTTCTACACCCTACGGATTATAGGCTCGATCGAATTCAGTAATTTTGACTCTGATTTTTAGCTTTGTCTTAAGAAATATAGTGAATATTGTAAATACTTTCTTCGTCTCAAATTATGTGTCACCTTTTCTTATTTGACAACTTTTTAAAGGCACAATTATTCTTTTATCCTTATTAGTCCCACTTAATTAAAAAAAAAATATTGGCATATTTTTTTTATAAAGGATAATTTGGTAAACTTTACCAAATCTTCCCTTATTTGTTAAACTCCGTTTCCGGTCAAACGACGACACATAAAATAGAATGAAAAGAGTAGTATTAATTTGGAATTCAATAACTTAAAAAGGATAATAATCCCTATCCCAAAAGTTTCAAATTCTAACTCCATGTCCCCGTATATGTCATGACTCATGAGAATCATGACATTAAAACTATTAGTATCACTTACATATTACCAACCTGTCACACTCATGACTAAGAAACGAAATTAACAAGTCGTATGATTTATTTGTTGTTTTTCCCCTTGGTGTTTAAAGCAAGCCTTGGGTTACAATAATTCAAAGTTAATAACTATTCAACATGAATGACCAATTGATGTGATTTACAATTGCCACATTAATGCATCTTTCATTTGGTTGGCAACACTTATTGGAGCTAATGCTCCAAAAATAATTTTTTTTCCACTGCTGCGTTTGTACCATCATGATTTCAACAACTTTGACAACTTTTTATTATGATTAATATGATAATAATTGGCCTTATACAATTTTAAAAGAAATACTCCCTCCCTTCCATTTTATCCGTTTCAAATTGGCTAAATTGATGTCCCATTTTACTTGTCTCATTTTACTTATCAAGATAAGACAAACTTTTCTTTTCATGTTTTACCCTTTGTATTAATTATCTTTTTTTTTTTAAATTAAAATATAAACATCATTTAATAGGGGTACTTTGATAAACTAGTCATGTTATTTATTATTTTTCTTAATTGTTGTGCTATATCAATTTGGGACAAGTAAAATGAGACGGAGGGAGTATATTCTCCATGAAGTAGAACCTATATAACACTGGATTTCGAGATTTTACGGCAATTCCATTATAACCTTTGGGTGCAAAATAGCAACTGATTCCAATATCAAAGCAGTCTGTAAAAAGAAATTCTATAATATAAAACATAGATGAGAATTTAAACAATTAAAATTCGAATTTTGAATGTTAGATTTGGTATTATTTTGGCATGAAACGGAATGATTATAAACAAACAATATAAAGGTTATGACCTCGAGCACAGGTTAGCCACTCATAAGTAACACTACTTGCGACTTAATGACATTCTTATATTGAACGGGGATCACAAAAACTAATAAATAGCAGTGTCACATAAGTTCAAGGGTGATCAAGCAATTTTTCCTCCATAGAGATAAGTCACATGATCTATGTATGTTCACAACCTACCAATTCTACTCGAGCAACTGAAGTGACCCCTAAACCTTCATCATACTAAATTTGAGGGCCACTCAAGTTCTGCTGACTTATCTTGACCCAGATTCTTTATGCCTAGTGGGCCATAATGCAGTCCGTGGGTTTGGAGTGGGACCCACTTAAGAACTACTACTATAAAAGAAATATTAGTAGTATTAAATTATGCACAATTATCACATGGAAATGTGCAAAATTGCCTGTTAAATCTAATTGGGACCACGTAAATTTGATTTTGGCCATGTTTCCGTACAACCGATAATGTAGTTTAAAATTTACGCCTTCATAAAAAAATCTACAGCAAAATATCCAATGTTAGTTACTGATTTGGTTCAATAATTAATACTACCAATAAATAATACTTAGGCCAAGATTAGAATCCAAATGAAAATACTCCATTGAAAAAAACATAAACATTAAACAAAGAGATGATAAAATTTTTACATAGTACAATAGAGGAGAGGTGGCACCAAAATAATGTAACATGGAGTTCATGTCATTTTTTTTTTCTTTTAAACTTTTTATACAATACAACACTGAACTCCAAATTCCCAAAGCTTAACACAAATGTTGTCTGCTAGTTATGAGTAGTCTTGTGCTGGTGGTGCTGGCACTCAACAGGGGCAACAGGGAACCTAGCAGTATCAGTGCAATAATCATAGACCATATGGTTAGCCCTGACCCAAATCAACTGATGGCTCTGGTGCACACTCAACTCGGACATAACGGGTTCATCCCACCAGTACCTCTTCTGACCATTGCTGCTGCAACGCTGAGTATTCTCAGCGACTGCAGCAGTTGCGGGGCACTCACATCCGTTAATCTCAAATCCCTTGTAGGATGCCACGAAGGGCGCGTGCGACCAATCAGTCTTTACCCTTCCGCCTTGTGTAGCCCAATCATCTGCATTCCATATTGAACTGTATACACCCATTGGTTGGTCCTTGGGGAATGGTATCCCTTTGTGCTCCAAATTCGAGTGTACACGAACTGGTGTCTCATCTACCAAGAATCTGTACAATAATTTAAAATTAAGTTACCAAGAAAAGACATTCTCAAAAAATGCAAAAGGAATCTATACCCTCTAGTATTTCAATTCTTGAAAATTGGCACAAAGTTCAACTGTATATTTTATTCGATTTATAATTAGGAAACTTACACAACTTGGCGTTGGTTCCACAAGATGGAATAAGAGTGGAAATCCTTAGATGGGTCGAACCAAAGGTTCAATCTTTGTTCCCTGTTACCAACACCATTGACATATACATTGGTTTGAACAGTGTATGGTTCACCAGTTGTGTTACCAAGAAACTCAAAATCAAATTCATTGTGGGTTGGTCCATCTGATGACATCTGCATATAAAGTGAATTAGAGTCCGTAAGATAACTTATTTCAGCATCAACGATATAATGAAAGTATTACTAAATTGGAAAGACTAAGGTTAGTCAGTAAAGTCAAGCTACCATTTTTCACCCAATAGAAAAAAAAAAAAATTCGAAAGAGGGGGGCACAACCTGGACAAAAACAGTATGCTGGAAGTTTAAAATAAATAAATTAAATGCTTGATTTATTGTAATTTAACATGTTCATAGGATTAGAAAACAATGGCTCTATGCATGTATGTACTGAAATCTGATATAATGTCACACTACTTATATTGTCTGCCACTGGAAATTTCACCATTATATGGATTCAATGAAATGCACAAGTTATGAAATGCATTAGTGATTTAATGAACATGAAATGAACTACCAAGGACACCTATTTTGGATCGAAAAGAGTAATATCGTTACTTACATAGAAAGCAGTTACAGTTCCAGCAGAGTCACCCTCAACAAGCTTAATCTGAACAGTAACTTTACCAAACATATACTTGCCCTTTGACTGAAATCCAGTACCTAAAAATATAACACGTACAATCACGTCAAAACTTGAACTGATGCCATATATATCATATGCATAACAATCTTTAATGAACGAAAAATTTTAAAATACCAGAAAGGCTGTCAAGTTTCATCCTAAGAATTTCTCCTTCAGTTGTCATATGGTCAAAAGCCCAGCTAGGCTGATATAGCTCTTCAAATTTTGAAGAACTAACCAAGCCCACCATAACAAGAGAGAAAATACCCAAGAAAACACAACTAGTAGACCCCATTTTTTCCAAGATTTTCAGAGCAGAACAGAGAGAGTGAGAAAATCTTCTGCTTAGGTGAAGTGTGAAGAGGGCCACAGGAAATTGAGTTGATTTTATAGCCAAAATGGGACAGGCTTAACCAAGAAGCCAGTGCCACGTCAGCAGACATTTATGTTACACTTCATTGTCCACGCTGGACCCGGTACTCGATGTGTCAGAGAGCAAAAACTCAAAATATTATAGCCGTTAGCAGTAAGAGCTTAGAGGTTCGTACGGTAGAATGTATAACAATAATGTAAAATATAATATATTAGTAATATTTGTATTAGTAATGATTGTATTAGTTATGTATGTATTATTTTTATACATTATTTGATTTAATATATAAGAAATAATATATTTTACATAATTTCTATAAAAGAATTTTTTATTTATAAAAATATCCTTCTTTAATTTTGTACACTTTTTTGCAATAAATTTTTTTTGTCATTTCAAACATAATTAGTATTGCTGAATTATTATATAGAGATTTATGATTAATTGCAAGACCTTCGTCTTTATGCAAAAATATACGCTGACGAATTAACATAATCGAAACAAAAATAAAATACAAGACGTAAAGAAATATTCTCAATTTTTTTTTTAATCTTTCTAAAGACTCTCGAAACAAAGTAAAAATATGTTATAGTTATTTAAATCAACCATTCGTTGTTGTAAATTCAAATGGTGGGAAAAGAAATTGTGAAATGTTTTGAAAAGATTCACTATTGCAAATTAAATGACGGGAAAAAAAATGCTGAAATATTTTGAGATGGAAATTGAGGAGTATTAAGGTCATTTAATAAGTTAATGCATGTGTTTAAAGTCTTTTTATTACTATTACATAGGAAATAGAGTGTATTATTAATACACATTTCAATACACAATAGATAAAAAGTCGTACCAAACAAGCCACTAACAGTACACATTAACTAATGCATTCATTATATTTTACAGTACACTCTACCAAATTACCCCTAATTGGTACAAGCAACAGTGATAACTTATCTAAAAATTATTTTTATGATGAATTTATTCTGCATTTGACTGGAATAAAATATTCGTATCACTCTATGATAGTCTTATTTATGTTATTATTTATTATATTAAAACCTATTGTTTTTTATTTTTATATTATGTCTTTTCATAATTGTTATTTTACTCGAATGAAGAATCTATTGAAAACAGTTTCCTCATCTCGCCTCTAAGATAGTGATATGAACGACATATATTTACCTTTCCTAGATTTCACTTTATGTGAATATATTAGGTATATTATTATTGTTGCTGATTGAAATAAAATCATAGAATAACTATTTCAAAAATTAATCATTAATATTATAGTAATATTTTTATCAGATATTAAAGAAGTTATAACAATTCTGAAATAACTGATCTTGAAAACTTGTTTCGGAACCAAAGGATCACTAATTGGCTTAGCTGGATTTAAAAAAAGTTGGTCCCATGGTGGGGAACAGCACAGTAGGTATAGTCACTGTTGAGAAAAGGATGAGTAGTAATGCAGACCAATGAGATATGAGCACGTGGAATAGTACAGCTGGTCACTGCAGTGTACAGTTGTCATGGGCAGTAGGCAGTTTTTAAAAGAGGGAAATTCTTTTTCCTTTCTAAAAGCTAAGTATTCGCTTCGCGTGTAGTGAAAAAAGACACTCACTCCTTTAATTTGTACAAGTAAGGTTTGTCAAAATGGCCTTAATGACAAGAAGAGATTATAATGTACACCCTCTGCCTCTGGTCTATATTAATTTAATTTACGAAGCAATATATATCTATGAAAAAAATAAAACATAAATTGAATGTAACTTTTTATTTTTGTCCCTGAAAAATTAAATTAAAATCACAAATTCAGAAATTAAGTCTCTTTAATTTATCAACTAAAGTACAAAATATAAATAAAGCGCAAAAAGGAAAGAAATTTTAAATGATTCTCTTAAATATTGAATAATTACGTTATTATTAACATTGAAAAGTGACTCACACATTAAGTTAAAATGGACCAAAGGGAGTTTTTTGTATGATTATCCTTATGCTTATTATTCAGGATCGAAGTTAATAACTTTTTTACAATTTATTTGATTCAAAATCGCTTACTTTCTGAAAATCCCACGGTGGGGAAAGGGAAATCGAATCTTTACAATAAGATAGAAAGTTCAGATTATCAACCAACTGAGTTAATAAAATTTTCAATTCAAAATTATTTTTACCGCTTATGATATTTAATATATGTGCAATATTCGAACTAAAATTATTGAATTTGATAATCTCCCAACTTACCCTTTACTCCTATTTAATACTAACTTGTATCTTCCTCCAAATAGATAGTCAATTATTAATAGTATGAATGAATTAGGTTACTGAAAAATGTTCGTCATACTAAATTAGCAATCATAGATATTACGAGAAGTTAAACGTGCTAGAAGATTTTTTTACTTTATATATATGGGGGAAACATACATTTTTGTAAGGTTGGCCCATGAATGACTAGGAGTGGAAGGGGAAAAATTGGGGAACATATGATGAAATTGAAAAAATAATTGCAACCACTAAATTACATCTTTAATCTCAAATTTGTTTTAAGGTAGAATTAAGAAATATGCATTTGAGTGAGAAATAAATTGTAATACTTTGTTGCAATCTTGTGAAAACAACATTGTTGAATACATCGATACCTTCTTAAACTAGCTAGTAAATTTTATTCATGTATTCAATTTTTGAGAAATTATTTTGAGTGTCTAAATAAAATTTATTATTATTTTTTTTTTTTTATGTATTCAGCCAAAAATTATACACTGAGTACAAAAAATGATTCGATGCACTAAAATTTTTATTTTCATAATTCAAAAAAAAAAACGAATCACAAAATATATTGTATGAAACCTTGCCCTCGATATATAAACTAACTACTCAAATACCTACTTAAGTTTTCACAAATCTATTTTTCTAATGATACTTGATGAAAGTGAAGAAAAGCTTCACCAAAAAAAAAAAAAAGTGAAGAAAAGCTTGTGGGGGCCTTCGGGGTGCGGGGGTGTTGGTCACTTTTATTCTTTGTTTTTGGAATTACTATAGTGTGATATGTCAGTGCCAGCTGCAACTTTTGCCCAGGGCGCACTCATCATATAGTATATTGTTTTGTTTGAAAATAAGTTATATCAAAATTAATTATAGTTATTTTAAAATAAATTAGTTTGATATTATTTTTTAGTGATTATTTAGTTTATAGTATTAAAAATAATATGTAGTGCATTATTTATAAAAATATATTATTTATTTACTAAAATATCCTTCATAATATTTAGCTTAATTATTTTCTTTCATATTAAATTATGCAAAAGAAATTAAAAAGTTGCTAATATTTTTTTAAACTTTATTATTTTCTTTTTCCTAAAAATATATATTAAGAAATTTATGTTGATATTTCTTAAATGTGTATGAAACTCTAATATTTTATGTTAAATTACTTATTTTGTTCTAAATTTCATAAAATATTGATAATCTTATTTTTTGTCAAAACAATTCGTCATAAAAAAATGTGAAAAAGAATTACTCTAATTTTTTATTATTTAGTATTATTAATATTTGGATAGTCAAATTATATTTTTTATAAAAGATAAATTTTCAAATATTTTTAGTTAAATATAAAAATATTTTTTTATTTAATAATTAAGCATGTATTAAGTTAGAAAGAGAATGTCAACATACTTTAATAACTTGTCCATGATAAATTTGTTAGGAAAAATGAAAATTTATGTTAATGATAAATTTGTTAGGAAAAATGAAAATCTAAAGTACATTAATAAACATTTCTACAAAATAGAAAGACAATAAATCTTTGCATCAATTTTGATCTTGATTGTATAAATAGTTTTTATGGTGTCACTATCATTTTTTCATTACTCATCACTATTGTAGAATTTAATAAGTTTTTATAATTGTTCAAATTCATCAAATTGAATGAAAATTTGTAGAGTAATTAAAATTTAAATTAGGAATAAAATAATTAAAAAAAATTAATGCAAGGACTACTAAAATCTCACATTCTCTCTTATATATAGTAGTAAAGTAAAGTAATATATATATACATATATATATATATATATATATATATATATATGTGTGTGTGTGTGTGTGTGTGTGTCAGAAAAATCATTTGAAAAAATGTTATTAGCTATAGTTTTGAAAAAGGTTTTAAAATAATAGCTAGTTAGATTCTCCATTACTCAACATAAAAAAATTATTTATTTGAACCTGAATATTGCCAACCAAACATGTATTAAAAATTTTATCCCAAAATTATTTATTTTTGTACCTTACACCAAACGACCCTAACATCTTTTCTTTCTTTCTTTTTGTTTTCCTTATTTAAAGCTACCCATTTCATTTTGAAGTTATAGGTCACACTTCATTAGTAGATTTTAGAGCCTCACCATGTGTGCCATAATACATTAATATCTCGATGTAGTATTTTTTGAATTTTGAAAGTTATATAATTTTGACAGTTATTCAGACATTATATGCAAAAGGGATATGAAAGATTGAGGTTAAATAAAAACTAGTTTGGCTCTTTAAATTTAAAAGGTGGCGTGTAAATTAGGATGAAGAAAGTATCATTTTTAGTAGGTGTTTGATTATGAAAATTAAAAAAAATATTTATTTTATTTTAATTTTTTAAAGTTGGAGTTAAAGTTAAAATTGTGTTTGACCATAATATTTGGATAACATTTAGAATTCAGATGTGTTTTTTAGAAAATATAAAATATAATTTGGACATGCAATATCATTTAAATGGAGTTATTTTATTATTTAAAAAAATTATTTTTTAAAACAATTTAAGAAATGAAAAAAGTGAAACCAAATAAAGTGAAAACATCTCATCAAGTTGAATTTGGTATTTTTAAGACCAAACAAATTTTTTGAAATAAACTGAATACATACTCAGAATAAAATGATGTTTGATCTTTAAGTACAAAACAAAGAAATATTCTACAACTGGATCCCATTATAGTATTATTCCTATTATAAAAGAAGCATATACTAAAAAAATGTTTTTTTGCTAGGGTTTAGTAATAAAATAAGGAAGTTATTCAGAGAATTACAATTACAAAATATAAAAAGGGATGTAGCAGGTGAGATCTGCAGCAGACAGATCCCAGAACATCCTCATGTTGAATGTTTTATTAACTTCAATTTGCTGATAAACAGTTGTTTTCCAATAATATATTTTCAATTAAATCCCTCAAAGAATGCATCCTCCCTCGCATGGTCATTTGGTTAATGGGATATTGCAGGATTGATTTAAATTAAAATTTATATTTTATGTGATTAAAAATCTATATCTATTTCTATATATATATATAAAAGCAAAACTAAAAGCACTAGAATAAGCCACGTGACAGCATAATAAAAAGTCATGTGGCAGTTTTTAGGACAAGGGTATAACAATTGTAATAAAAATTCTGAATTAAAAAATTAGATATTTTAAATTTGAAAATATTAGATTTTGTAATTAAAAGATTATCATTATTAGATTTTTTAGTTAAAAGATTATCATTAACTTGATTTCAGTAATGTTATATTGAAGAGTTCTAAATAAACTCTAACTATTCATTACTTATTCCTTTCAATATTATAAAATATATTTTAATATTAAATAATAAAATAAAAATCTCTATATATATAGAAGCAAAACTAAAAACACTAGAAGAAGCCAGAGAAAATTGAAGGAAAGATGTCTTTTTAAGTCTTGAATAAAAGATTGGTGACATTGACCAACATAAAAGGTCAAACATCATTAGGAAATTTGATTAAGTTAATTATGGACTTGATTAATATTTTCACAACTTTCTAATCTTTTTAAAAATGCAAATCAACCCACACCTCTTTTTAATCCAAATCTACCAGTCTCTCTCCTCTCTCTCGAGACAGCTTCTCTCAACTCTTTCCTAATCAACAGTTCTGCAAAATTCTCCCTTCAATCCCCGTCAACCTCCGGCGAAAAATAGTTTGGCGAGTTTCCTTTCGACTTTCAACCTTCAATCGACGTAACGACTTCTCCGACGATAACAACTTCGAGTTCTTCGTCGTCCCATTTTCTTTTTCACAGGTAAAAAATTATGAAGAAACAGAAGAACTTGAGCCAACTGCTCTTCTAGTATTGAAATATGGACTAAATAAAATCCTAATTTCTGGCATTTCTTTTTCTTGTTGTCATACTGTTGATTCAAATTTATTGATGATTTTTGTTCACAGTTGATGTTCTTAGTGTGTGTGTATGAGTGCGATGTGTTGGTGTTGCTGGATTGATTTGTTGTTTGTCTTGGTAAAAATGATGTTGCACTAGATAAAACATCTGATGCAACAGATGAAACATCTGATGCAATAAATTAAAATCTGATGCAACAAATGAACAATCTAACAGATCATTAATCTGTTGCGATAGATGACTCTTCTGTTTGGAAGAAATCTAAACAATATTGATCTAACAGATAACTCATTTTGCAACAGATGAGTGATATGTTTCAACAGTTCAGTGATTTATTTTTATTATCTCCAACGGTTTACTGATCCATTCCAATGGGTCAGTTATATGTTGCAACAGATAACATACCTGGTGCAATAGATTAGTGATTTGTTTTTATAGTTTTCAAAGGATTACTCATCCGTTGAAACAGGTCAGTTATATGTTGCAATAGATAACATACCTGGTACAACAAATTAGTGATTTGTTTTTATGATTTCCAATGGATTACTCATCTGTTGTAACAGGTTGGTTATATGTTGCAATAGATAAACTACCTGGTTCAACAGATTAGTGATCTGTTTTATGGTTTCCAACGGATTACTCATCCGTTGCAACATGTTGGTTATATGTTGTAACAGATAAACTACCTGGTTCAACAGATTAGTGATCTATTTTTATGATTTCTAACGGATTACTTATCCTTGCAACAGGTTGGTTATATATTGCAACAGATAAACTACCTGGTGCAACAAATTAGTGATCTGTTTTTACTATTTCCAACGGATTACTCATCTTTGCTACAGGTTAGTTATATGTTGCAACAGATAAACTACTTGGTGTAACAGATTAGTGATCTATTTTTATGGTTTTCAACGGTTTACTCATCTATTGTAACGGATCGGTTATTTATTGCAGCATATAAAATACCTGATGCAATAGATTAGTGATCTGTTTTTATTATTTCCAACGATTTAATCATCCATTGCAACATGTCGGTTATATGTTGCAACAAATAACATACCTGGTGCAGCAGATGTGTGGTCTGTTGGAACTGTTATTTTACCATTGTGTATGTTAGATTTACTGTTATCCCTTTTTAACGATGTATTAATCAATTATAATCTATTTTATGTTTCTATTAATTTAAGATAATATGGCTCCCAAAAGAAAAGAAATTGAATCAAGTCCAAGTAAAGAAATAAGTGCGGCAGCTCAGATACATCCACCACTCTATGAGCTTGCTTTACAAGCGTTATCTTAATCAGGAGAAAAAGATAATGAACATGGGGAGAAGAAATATTTTAAAAGAGATAATCCAAATGCTAATAGCCCTTCCGCCGAAGAGTTGGTCAAAGCCTTCAGCATTGATCGTTGTTCTGTGAGAATGCAGTGCGATGATGCCACAAATTTAACGGGTGATTTCGTAGTTAAGTCAGCCATGGGAAAATCTTTCGGCGCCTATAGAAAAATACTTCGAGAACAAAAATAAAATGATTATTTTAGGAAAAGCTATTTTGGGCAATATCTTGATGTGTCGGAGGATAACAATGCTCATTTCCAGATGAAAATGGTATACGATCTTCTCAAGCGTAGGTTTATGTATGAAAACAAAGGCAAGATGGATGAGGTGTGGATAAATTACTATGGCATGTCTTTTTGTTTTGGTTGGAAGGAGTTTGCCATAGTTACCGGACAAAAATATTATCCTCCTTCTCCTTCTTAAGTTATACCTACTCTGACCCAAAAAAAGCACCCGCACACTCAAAAAATGCAAAGGCAAGTCGAGTGATCGTAAGGATCTGGTGTCTATTATTGGTCCAAGCTTCAAAAACAAAAATTTGATAGAAGCGTTGAAAGATAAAGGACTCTAAAAGAAGCACAAACAATCATTGTGCTTGGTTTGGTTTATACATAATGTTCTTTGGGCGAGAGATGTTAACAACAACATAAGACCCGGTTTAATAAATCTCTCCGAGGATCTTGAGGCATTTAACAACTATCCTTGGGGTTATGAAAGCTTCAAAATGACTGTCTAGTATTTGTTAACTCCGTTAACGCCAAAGGCAATCAACTTATATGACTTTTCATGGGCCTTCATGGTAAATATTTCTTTTATCATGATATGATTCATTATATTTTATTCAATAATGCTTTTGATTTATTGACGTTATGTTATAGGCTTGAACATTTGAAGTCATTCCTTATTTGAGACAACAAGTGAATTACCACGAAGAATTTTTTTGTCCAAGAATCCTGAGATAGTTGTCGGCCAAAACTAATAAAAATGCAAAATTTCTTGATCTTTTCAACCCCCGAAGGAAACAGTAAGTCTAATTCTAATCAAATTTTTGTTTTAATTAATGATTATTTTAAATGATTTCATCATCATTCTAATATATGTACTGATTTATTTTAGATTGTCCATCCGTGGCCATTTCCAACCAACCGAGATTTGAAAATGACATTTTTTCTTACATTATGGTCTGTGCAAACTTTATCGGACCCTAAGGTCATTGATGGAATAAAAATAGAATTGTTTTGAGTAACAAAATTCAGAACAAAAATAATTTTGGAGGGTGGGCTTGTTGCTGTTGATGATGGTAGTGGTCGTGGTGCTGCTGTTAGGGTTAATGATGCTCCTCTTACAGTTTTTGAAATAAAAAACCATTATGATTATGATCATACTGGTTGTACAGATTTTTCTCCAGATTTTGCCACATCTAGCGAATGTTCTACATGCAAATGTCAAGACTGCAAGGCCAAATACGATGGAGTGATTAATGTTATTAATACACTAACTGCTTCTATAAAGAAATGATATCTAAGAAGGGTGTCATTCCATCAAAGAGGATTTCATATCTAGACACTCCACTAGAGATCAAGGCGGCTAAGAGGAGATGGAAAAATACTTCCAAGGCATCATCAAGCATAAAAAAAAGAAGCAATATTCCAACGCCTCTGTATTTGTCTTGCACCATTGTTTAGTGTGCAATGGCCACAGGAGAGCAGCATGAGCCAAAGAAGGTGAATGTACATCATCTGTTCCAACAAACAAACAGATATATATCTGTTTCAACAGCTGATACATCTGCTAAAAATTATCAAATAAATATATACATCTGTTGCAACTGTTATCTAATCTTACATCAGATGCATTATCTGTTGCAACAGATAAGTCTTATGTTGTAATAGATGGGTCATCTATTCAAAATTATTGTTCTGCTCTAATTTACCTGTTCGAATTCATCCCAACAAATAATCCATATGTTGCAACATAAGGCTCATCTGTTGCAACAGATGGACAATTTGTTGTATATCTATAATTAGCATTTATAATTTCTAGCTTTCGAGGTGGATGTCACAGTAGAAGCCACTTGTGAAGTGCATAATATCACAGTTGATAATTCATCAACTGCTTTCAAAGAAGAAGAAAAAGTGGATCCTATTAGTTCGGGAGTACAGAAGAATTACCCATTTGAAGGGTTCAACATCTCGGATGAGGCTCTAAAAAACTGACACAGTTGATCAACGACTATTCAGAATGGATTGCCGATGGGCTGTTAAAACATCATGTCAGTAGGTACATAAATTAATTTTTAAAGATATTGGTTTATAGGATTCTTGTTGTTAGAATGTGACATTAACGCATATAAATCACCATGTAGAAAATAAAATAACGAATGCTACAAAGTGAACGAATCAAGTCTTGGTTTTGATATGTTCGACTTTGTTGTTGCACATCCCAAAATAAAGAATTGGTTCTATTTGATGTCACAACCCTAAACTTGCTGGAATGATGAGGTTTAAATGTCATACATATTACTATTAATGAGATGCAACACGTAGATCATCTGCTGAAAATTATATAAAGGTCTTTCTACTTTTTTTATTTTTTTCAACAGATTATCTATCAGTTGCAACAGATAGATTATATATTGCAACAGATTGGATATCTGTTGCGATAGACAGACTAAGAAATATCTATTAATGGAACAGATGACCAACCTATTCCAACAGATAATCAATCTGTCACAACAAGTATTTTATCTGTTACAAAAGATATACTATCTGTTGCATTATAAAAATTCAATTTGGCCAGTATAAAAATTATTGCCACTACATGTAAAGTGAAGTGGCTTGAAATGAAAAATTATTATCGTGTTGGTCTCCGTCTTTGTACATATTCTTCTTTATACACGGGCTCCAACCATTTAGTTAGTACCTGTCACGACCCAACCTGAGGTCCTGGCCGCGACGGGAATCCCGAACCACACAGGCCCGAGATACCCCTGTTATGTCCCAACCCACTAGTGATATTGTTCGCTCTGGGACCAGGCCCGTACGGCTTTAAAATGTGTTAATAGGGAGTAAGGTTTTCTTACTTATATACCCAACATCCCTCCTGTGTTTTGCCGATGTAGGAATCCTTCCAAAGTTAGGGTGTTACATACACGACCCTTATGGACTCAACGTCCTCGCTGAGGTCTGCCCCACCGAATGGGATTCACCTATACTCAGGTCTGAAGTTTTCCCCACCTTACCGGAATTCGCCTACACTTAGTTTGAACTTTGGCCTACATCGACAGGGACGACACATGAGCGACTCTGATACCATTCTATCATGACCCGACCCGAGGTACTGGCCGTGACGGGCATCCCAAACCATATAGGCCTGAGATACCCCTATCACGTCCCAACCCACTAGTGATATTGTCCGCTCTGGGCCTAGGACCGTACGACTTTAAAACACGTTGCTAGGAAGTAAGGTTTTCTTTCTTATATACCCAGCATCCCTCTTTTGTTTTGACGATGTGGGATTCCTTCCTAAGTTGGAGTGTTACAGTCCCTTATAATCCCAATCCCATTGCATATTTCCTACAACGACGTTGCATATACCGATCATTTCTGTGCTGGTCAACAAACACTCAATTTATACGAACGAGTACGGCCCGCATATTGCACCGATTTTATTTTTTAGGAGCTAGATGTATTTATTTTGACCTTCAAATTCCCATGATTCATTTATCAAGATTTCGGTCGAAAAATGATCCATTAGCTTACTCTGGGTGAACAACTTAGGCAACAACTTCAAGAGTGGCTGTATGTGGGCTAAAAATGTGTCCTCACTGAAGACAGGTAAGTTTCAGTCATAAATCTTAATCTTTCCCTTGTAGAGTAGTATCTCAACAGTAAGAAAATGTTTGACTTCCATGTTCATAACTGCAAGGATTCTCTTTGCCTTGGTCTAGCTCTTGCCGTGTGGATATGGCCTCTTCCATCTAACATATTTAATCGCTTCTTCATCCCATTAGAAGTAAAAACTAACTTATGAAATCCTGGGCCACCAGAATCAGCTAGCGTACCTATCATTGAAATTATTTTAGAAGTTGAGGTCCATTATCCTATCGGCAGCATCATAAGCACCCGGGTATGCTAATTGTCTGCCCCTCATGAGTCAGAGAATTTTTCATCAACATACTGTGGTATAAGAAGACTATTTTTAAATAGGTTAGTAATTATAAAGTATAAAAACACAGTGGAAAGAATCCGATGCAGAGGGTTCTCTGAATCAGTTTACAAATCAACCAACCAGCGCAACTTATGTAACAGATGTGTATTATGTTGCAATAGAATACCATGCTGTTATACAAGATCACACATCTGCTGCGTAGATTCTTCTTCATAGAGTAGATTGGAAGGCTAGGTTAGAAAAAGTACACTTACATAGTCCTCGTACCACTAACGCATATTTATCATATTTGTGAAGTGTTTGGTGGCAAATGAATGCAAGGTGTATTCTTTTTGAACCTTCGTCCTGCCATTCATGATTTCTTGTAGTTCCTTCTTCTCCTCCTTGCCAAGTGTCGCGAATATGTCCACCTTCTTCAGTGGCCCCTGAACTTTAACAACTCTTGGAGTAGGAGGAGTTGTAATTTTTGCTATTTTCAGAACGAAGATAATTTGTCTAATTTTTCTTCTCTTCCTCCTAACCGCCACTATAGGAGTGCATGGCTCTCCCATCTTATTGAATGGTATGACACCCATCCTGGATTTCAACTCCTTGGCAGCTTCAGTAATAGCCTCTAGCTTTTCAAGAAGTTTATCCTATTTGTCCTTGCACACTTTGCATTTGCAATGAGAACATGAGGGTGAAGAGGGGTGAGAAGGACCACTGTAAGGGTTAGAGGGATGGTGTAGGGATGAGAGGAACATGTGCAAGGGGTGTTTTCAAAAGTGTTTATTTTTTTCTGAGCACCAACATGCTCATAATCACGACTGGCAGCAGCAACAGCATCAGGATGGCTGCCACCATCATAAGCAACTCCACCAGCAACACCCTAGAAGAAGCACCCGAATCTGTTGTATTTTGAGGTTGGTCGTGAAGAGCTTCAATATTAGGCTGACCTTGCCTAACTGCTCTTCTTATGGATGTTGCTCATGTCAATTCCTTCTTTATTAACTCCACTGTTGGGTCTTTTTTTGTATCAACAAGACCTAGAGTAAGAAAAGAAGTCATTCCCAGCTCATCAACGGTAGGCACAATCCAAGGATACACAACCTATAAAAAAGACAAAAGGCATTTAATTCATATAATAATAATTTGCAGATAGTTGGATTACAGAGATGTTAACACCGCTAACTTATGTAACAGACGATCTAGCTGCCACAATAGCAGATTTGTATGTCGTAATAGATTGACAATATGTTGCATAAGATTACACATATATTGCATAATTTGCATCAGATGGGTATTATGTTGAGTTGGGTTCAGAGAACCAGAGCAACAGATAGTTAATCTGTTGCAAAAAATAGATCGTCTGCCGCAATAGATTACCCATCTGTTGCACCTGTTGCAGTTGTTGGGTAATCTGTTACAACAGACAACCCATCTATCGCAACAGATGGAATATCTATTTTAATATCTTTCTTTGAGGAAAATTATTTTAGTTGTAAGAAGACGTACTGCATCATATAGAGTGTTAAAGAGATTAGCCTCCTTAATATATTTTTTACTGCTCTTTGTTGCAGGCAACTACCTAAGGATCCTTGGATGAGAAACCTTATCCGGGTAATCCTTGAACTGCTTTTTGAGAGGAGGAATGACTTCACATGCCCAAGCCTAAAAATTTTAAATTGAAAGTAAGCAAAAAAAATCATAATAACTATATTCAATATAAATTAATGGATGAGTAAAAATAGTGATCAATTTTACCATGAAAACGTAGGGAACACCGTATAATGTTATCGTCTTTGGGGATAGTTTTGTCAGTAAATATTCGTCAGTCAAGTAGTAATTGTCATATCCTCAGGGATAATCATTGAATTTCTCAAAATTATCAGCAAACGCCAACAAATCATGTTTTATGACTTTCCTGATGTCTCTTGCCAATAAAACAAAATGGACAAACCAAACTAAACACAATTTCTCCTGTAGTGATTTGGCATATTTTTATTCTTGAGATCCACCATTAAATCCTCCCCTTTGTAGCTAGGTCCAACAATGCCGAACAACCCATCTTTTTTACCTTGCATTTATTGGACCCTTTTTGGGATGTTTCCTTGATGAGAGGTTCTTCTGGACGATCGCATCTCAAGCCCGTCACTATGGCAAACTCTTTCAATTCAAAACAAACTGGCATGCCACAGTAGTTGATCCAGACTCCATCTATCTTTTTTCTGCCCTCCTTCGAATCTTTATCATACCTCGTATACTTGATCCAGCGGTTGAGAAGGCAATATACCATGCTCATTGGGAAACAGAGAGTGTGGTCATCAGACAGCTCGAGAAAGTATGCAAAGCAGCTCTTCTTAAAATATCCATCTATGTTTTCCTTCTTCTTAATACTCTTAAGTTCGTCAAAAGGTTTCCCCAACTGACATTTAAATACAAGATCACCAAATAATGTATTAGGGTTATTCATCGGCATCGCAACTTAAAACTTGTCAATACTAATGGTTTTGACAAAATCATGCAGGGATTTTAATATTATTTCATGCCTCATTGGTGAGAAGGAGTTATCAATTTCCTAAGTTTCATTTTGCCTTGACTGAGATTGTTCTGAAAGTTCCTCTGAATCTATCTATACTCTATCCTTTTTTGTTTGGTGATCAAAAGTTGATCCACTTTCTCCACTTTCAGTTTCTTTTCTTTTGGGAGACATCTTTTAACCACAAATAATAAAAAAATAAAAAATACATTGCATTTGATGTCTGCATAATTTTTTAAAAAAAGGTAAGAGAAATTTCCATAAATTATTCTACGCCATATTATAAAAATATACTCCAACGGATAACAATCAGTTGGAACATATAGAGAATCTGTTCGAAGACCTATTTAATATCTCCCAACAAATCTTCCACTCGTTTTAATAAATGGACCACCACCACCACAACTAATGCCACCAAGACCACGACCAATGCCACCAATACCAACACCAAGACCACCGACACCACCACTAAAAACACAAATACTGACACCACCACCAACAACCACCAATAACACCACAAACACCATCTAATAATACCACGACAATCAAAAAAATATTGAGACAAAAACTAAGATTTTATCGATTTTTTCCTACATTTTTAGCATCAAAACACAAAATTGCTAACCTATTCTTGAAGATAATACTACTAAAAATCTTTTTTTTTTATCATTAACTAAAAAGCCCTAATTTTTAGAATAAAGAACAAATGTAGAACTCTTCTCAAACTCTGTTACCTGCGAAGACAGAGAAAATGATGGATACAAGCGATAATAAAGTAAAAAATAACAAATATATGGTCGGAAATGGAAAGAAAATCGATCTATTTTGAAGGATTGAGCAACATGTTGAGTAGTTATTGTTTGTATTATTGAGAGAAAGAGAGAAAGAGAGAGAGAGAGAGGAGCAAAAATTTGAGCTTTGAAATGAGAAAAAGTTTTTTCCGCAAATGGATGATTTGTATGGGTTGATTTATAATTTTGAAAAAGAATGACAAGTTTTAAAATTGGTAATTTGGTTTGAATTGATATTAATTAATTTTTAAAATTTCAAAAGATATAGTTTTTAAAATATTAATTTAATGAAAACTCATTTCAACTCAGCATGATCGATCGATGACTTGGGTCGGGATGAACGCAATACCAATACCATGCAAATGCAATGACTCAATTAAAGTTGTTGTTGACCTTGTGAGCACATTCACTCATCCCTAGTTCCACCTAATTCAATTTAGGTTCTATTAATCTTAACATTAAGTTAATGAGAACTCATTTCAACTCCGAGTGATCGATCGACGACGCCGGTCGGGATGAACGCATGTAATACCCTAAAGTTTTCTAACTAATTTCATCCCAAGAATGTCAAGTATTATATTACAAATTGAATGATGTTTATTACATGTGGTATTTTCAAGATTTTCACTCTTTGTCATGTGAAAAATTCGATAAGCTTTCCATCGATACCAAATTTGCCTAAATCCGATAACCGGGTAAGAAGTTATGACTATTTCAAATCCCCCTCATAAAATAATGCCATGTTGGTCAGTGGCGCGCCGTGCCAAAAGTGAAAATGGTAATTTTCCTTTTTCCAGTGTCTCAGTGCGATTTCTCTGCTGTGCACCAAACTTTCATGTCGCAAACAAAGTGGCAATGCGATGGCTCTGTATCACGTCATTCTCCAATTTCCCAATTGTCAAATTCCAGTGACATGACCCTATTGCGCCGCGTCGCGCCAGGGGTCCAGGTTGGGAAATTTTCACAATTTAAAACACGCGTCCAAGGGTTAAAAGGGTCAATCTCCCACCCCTATTTAAACTCAATAACACGTGATTCAGTCATATTCCATCCAAAATATAGTGTTTCTCTCAATTTTCTCTCAAGAACAAGCTAGGGTTTTCAATTGAGGATTCAAATTCAATATTCAAATTCAAGTGTCTCCCTGTCAATCTTTGCTAAATCAAGAACAAAGGTACGTATACTGTTCATTTATGGATTTCATTCGTCCATGATGCCCAAGATTCAAGTTTTAAACTATGACTTATGATACTCATGCTATGTGTTGATTATGTTCATGTGATTGTTGTTGTTGTTGTATGATTCCCAATTTGGAATTTTAGTGTGTTTTATGAAATTACATTAATAAGTGAGTTTAAATCCATGAATTGAGTGGTTCATGATATGTTAATTGATGTTATACCTATGCCCTAAGTTGTGCATGTAAGGTGTTTGATAAAATACCTAAGGGACTAGAACTAATGCAATATGGCAAAATTGTGACTTAAGTAATGGATTCATGTTTTGCCTTTATGTTCAAATGACTTCTATGCTATTAACATGCCTTGTAAATGTTATTGGATTGCTCATGAATTAGCCTTACGAAATTACGCCATGTTTGCATGTAATCCTATTCATGTACAAACTTATGATAACCATCTACTTCATGAAATTCTCAACTTATTGTATTATGGATTGTTGATGTTTGTCATATATCGAGTTCTGGGGGTACTTGTACCCGACAAATTAGCTGTGTGCCTAGAGCCAGTTTCATGTTTTAACGACATCCATAGTCAAGCTACGTTCATTAGAATTTAGTCAATCATGTGACTCAAGAAAACTCAGTAAACTCAGCAAACTCGGTAATTCTAGTAATCTCAGAAAGCTCAGTACTTTAGTAAATCTCAGTGTTATTCTATCAGTCGACGAAACTCAATGAACACAGTCCAGTTCAGTTTAGTTAATCATGTTCAGTGTCGATTTATATAGGAGTAGGATTTAGAACCGAGTGAACCCAAGGATGAGGACGCACACTGATAGTTGAGGGTGTGATCCTTAGAAGCAATCCTTGCGTTCCAAAACTATGTAGCCAGCATAGGTTGAGACATCAACACTGATAGATAAAGGTTGATGAAGTGGATAAACACAGTCAGATGAGGGTCCCACTGTTCTCTTTTGTAGACACTGTCAGATGAGGGTTACCCACAGCTTGTCCTTACCGGTGGTGCGATATTGACACCCTTCCAATTGGGGTTACAGATTGGATCCCAACTTAGCTATACTGCATTATTCGGGGCATGTCAGTTAGATGACTACTTCTTACAGTTTCAGTTACAGAATTAGGACTGTCAGATACAGTCATTTAGTCTGAGTAATAGAACTCAGATAGTTCTACAGAATTCAGGATTGTCAGATACAGTCAACTCAGAATAATACAAAACTCATCTAGTTTTATCAGAACCTAAACTGTTAGATACAGTCTCTCAGTATCAGTTATTTCAGTTATACAATTATCAGTATCTCATGTTATCAACACTCAGGCTCAGTAATTATGTCATTACGAACTTAGTTACCATTATTACGTATTCATGCATGTATTCTCACATTCTAGTTATACAGTCAGTTAGTTTAGTTTATGCATATGTATCCTTGTATTTAGCCTACCTCACATGCATACCAGTACATTCAATCATACTGATGCATTTGCGCTATGGTGTTTTATACCACAGGTTTAGAAGCATGAGCTCCAGAGCATCAGTAGCAGCCAAATTTAGCAGTGATTCCTCCTTATTCGAGGATGATATGATTTATTATTTTATTTATTTAGTTTAGCTTTCTGTAGATAGAGTTATTTGGGGACATGTCCCATCAACTCCTTATTTAGACAGTTAGAGGCTTTTCAAACAGTTTATTTTAGTTGTTTTGGGTATTTCATACCCAAATCAGATGTTATGTTTTATCAGTTATGTTACAGTTTTGAACCTTATGGCCTTTCAGCCTTTATTTCCATATTTACACAGTATATTATGTAGTGTTTAGGTACAGATATCAGTCATGGGTTAGCTTGTGGTCCTTCAGGGTCATGAGCATTGTGTAGCATTCTAAGTACTAGATTCAGGGCATTACAACGCAATACCAACACAATACAAAATGCAATGACTCAATTGAAGTTTTTGTTGACCCTATGATCTCATTCAATCATTCCTAGTTCCACCTAAATAAATTTAGGTACTATTAATCTTAACATTAAGTTAATGAGCACTCACTTTAACTTATAGTGATCGATCAACAACTCGAGTTGGGATGAACGTAATACCAACACCATGCAAATGCAACGACTCAATTAAAGTTGTTGTTGACCTTGTAAGCTCATTCATTCATCCCTAGTTCCACTTAAATCAATTACAATGAAATCTGTTGCAATAAACAATTGAGCTATTGGATATTTTCAAACAGATAAACATATATGTTGCAACAGATAACATATCTTATTTAATTATCAAGTAGACATTTGCATATGTTGTGACAGGCAATCGAGCTGTTGGAAATTTTCAAACAGATATTGATATCTGTTGTAACAGATGGCATATCTGATTTAGTTATCAAATGGACATTTGCATCTGTTGTCACAGATGACTGAGCTGTTGGAATTTTTCAATCAGATATTTATATATGTTGCAATAGACGGCATATCTGTTGGAAAATCTTTTTTTCTTTTAATTTTAAAGCAAACTTCTGTCCGAGTAGATAAAGTAGTACTACTAAATGCAGGAAAAGATATTTCTTGTATAACTCAAAAATCTCATTGAGTAGTCTTGTCTTGTCTTTTGAATGTCACCCATTTTATTCCTCGTGCCCCTCAAATTATTAATGAATATTAATTAATGAATATTGAAACCCCTAATGTTTTCTTCGTTTCATATTAGTTGACCCCTATTGACATTACACACCCATTAAAAAAATATTAATTAGGGGTTTATTTTACCAAATTAGCATTATTAATTATGCTTTGAAAATATAAATTTAAATAAATACACTTTGTTAGTCATTTAATATTAAGGGTAGTACATCTAGAAATTAGAATTATCTCATCTCTCCTTCAGCCCTAAATTTATTTTACTCGTCTCTCATCTTTTTCTCTCTCTCCTCTTTAGGGTTATCACAACCTTTTTTTTGTCCTCTTTCTTATAAAGATCCTTTCAGATCTAAACCAATCCATATCTTAGATTCCTCGACTGAAATTACTGTTTTGATCCCCTTTTGACATTAAGGTATGATTCACTATTGCTCTTTCACTCTCGTCTTCTTCTTTGCAGGTTATTTATTTCTGTTTTTTTATTTAATTTCCATTTACCCATATCATATTTATTTAAAAATTTGAAGGAACTTTTAATTGTTGAATAAACGAACCGAGAATTTTTATTACAATGCAAAAAAATCATCTATTGGGAGAAGTTTAAAAGCCTTGTTGGCAGTATCATTTTTTTGTATGTATTTTATTTGTTTCTTTGTTGTTGATATTGTTATTGAAGTTATTGGTAAAGTTGGCATTGTTGGAACTTGTTGTGTGGTGTTGTTGATGGTGTTGGTGTTGGAACATAGGATATTGCTTCTTTGTTGTTGATGATATTGTTGGAACAAATATTATCATTTTCTTTGTTGTTGATGTTTTTATTTATTGTTTCTTTGTAGTTTATGCTTTTGTTGATATTTCAATAGATGAAGCAACTGTTGGAACAAATCAAACCACCAGCAAGGCTGATTTGATGTCTTCCAACAGACTCTGCATATGTTTTAATGGACTCCATATATGTTGCAACAGACTCCATATCTATTGCAACAGACTCCACATATGTTGCATCAGACTCCACATCTAAAACAACAAACTTCTCATCTGATGCAACAGACTCCTCATCAGATGCAAGAGACTCTACATCTGTTGCAACAAATGGATAATGTTATTTCTGTGACATTAATTTTTTTCATCTTCTTTGTAGATATATGAAATAATTAGTTGATCAACTTTTGTCCAACCATCACAAGAGGCTGTAGTAAAGAAGGATTCGGAGGAATAAGCTCTATGCAGATGAAACCACAACATATGTGGGAGGTATGTATTACTAATAATGTTTTCGTGGAAACACACATAGAGTACACTGATTTTGTGAATGTTGTTTTTACCGATTAGTCATAGATCATCAAACAAGATATCTGCGATTTTATAGTTAAGTTTGGTAGGTCCAAACTGATAAGGCTGAGGGATCAAGAATATGGTTCTGATACCCTGTTAAGATTTAATGTCGGTTGTCGCTCATATTTATTTGTTAAGCATTATGAAGGGATCTAGTTTTGGTGTCATTGCAAAGAATTCAATAGCGATTGGACTAACTTTTAGCGTGCATTGGACTTTGAGAAGGCCTTTGAAACCTAGCGCTACATCTAACAAGAACGGAAAACCAATATAGTTATTTCCTTAGCCCAAATTTATATGGTTGGGTTGCTCAGGGTGATGATTATACTCCAGTAGGTGCGGTACGAGAATGCATTCGAGGGAAAATGAGTGGTTGATGAAAGACTATATCATCTAAGAGCTAATTGAAGAAGAAACATATGGTAGAAAGTAATTTCTAGCAAATCTGGCTGATGGAATTATCTTAAAACATGAGAAATTTTATCAAGTGCAAATATTAAAGTGTATTCGGCTATATAAATTCATTTGTTGTCTCTCTAAGTGAAAAATAGTGCAGATGGTCACTTTGCTAGGTAGCTGTGAATAGGTGGCGTGGTCGGAATTATCACCTAGATAGAAAATAGTAGAAAACTAAGAAAGGAACCTTAAGGGCATAGAGGATTAAAATGATGTACAGTAAGTCAAGAAAACTTGCACCAATAAAAACTTCAGTTAAACTAAGGAATCTAAGCGAAGGAGGAAATTTCTGAATTTTAAATTGCATCTCATGCCTTCTTGTTTGTGGTTTCGATTACGTCCACTGTTGTTGACCTGATCGGAACCACAAACGTGATTGTAAAAATAATTGAGTATCATTACTTCCTGAGCAATATAGATTAATTGATTGTGTTTTATAGCCTTAGCATGCTTTCAACATTTCTTGGAGAAGATAAGAGGTTTGATCTAGTTTGAGAATTTTGATAATTTTCAAGCTTGCCTCCAGCTTGCTGATTCTGTATTCAAAATGGTCGTTGCTATCTTCGAAGTTAGTATAGAGTTTCTGATCTCCTGTGAGCTCGATCAGGAACACTACCTTCAAAGTTGTGGCATTGAAGAAGGCCTTCAAAACATTTTCTTTAGAAGCCTTAAAGGATACATAGTGGATTGTTGTGTTCGATTTAGGTCAAAATGTGTTGATGCCCACTGAAGATATGGTCCCAATAGTTGAACAACACTCTTTTATTGAGCGTTGCTCAATGCAGCTTGCTCAACTAATTTGATAAATTAATAAGAAAGGAGTTACATAGTGTGTGATCTAAACCGAATCTACCAAGTCTATCAAATATTATGTAACTCCAGGCTCATTACCTTATAAATAAACTTTGACCTCGTTAGTGCACAAATCAAACGAGCTCAATCTCTCAGCCTGTCTGTTGATCGCTCTTCTCTAATATAGATTACAAAATATCTGCTATGCAAAAGTCTACACCGTTGCCAGAAATGGTAGCATAAGACCCCATAAATTAGCTCATAGTCTGAGCCTTAGAGTGTGTCAAGTGAAGTGTAATTTCAGCTCCATAAATCTCAATCCTATGGTGGCACGTAGTTCTAGGGTATGAATCTATAAGGCCAAAATTACATTTCATTTGACACACTCTAAGGCTCAGACTACGAGGGAATTTTGTGGGATCTTACAATATCTCCCCCTTGGAAACATTCGTCCTCGAATGTCGCTAGTTATACTAAGAACACAGAGACATTGAGTACACATAACTGAAGCAGTTTGCTAAGCGGTGCTCCATATCTTTCTAAACACTTGAATAGTTTGGAAATTACAAGAACTCCTTTAAGAATAGATACATTGATGAACTTTAGATTAGAAGGGTTGAATTAAGGAAGAGTAATGCTTTCAGCTTAATCTGAACACTCAGAGAAAAAGTGCGGGTACTTGGCTTGCATGTCTTCTTTTTCCTCCCAAGTAGCGCCCTCAATTGACTGGTTCCTCCACAAAACTTTGACCAAGGGAACCTCTTTGTTCCTCAGTCTACGGATTTGAAAATCTAGAATCTCAACAGGAATCTCATCGAGTGAAAGACAGTTCTGAATGTCAGCACTCTCTGAAGGATCTACTGCAACGGAATCACCAATATGCTTCTTAAGCATGAAGACATGAAAAATAGGATGAACCGCTGATAACTCTGCGGGCAACTCAACTTCATAGGCTACTTTACCAACACGACTCAGGACTCTATAGGTTCCAACAAAACAGGGACTAAGCTTCCCTTTCCTACCAAACCTCTTCACCTCTTTCATGGGTAAAATCTTCAAGTACACCAAATCACCTACTTCAAACTCAAGATCCCTTCTGCTCACGTCGACATACGACTTTTGACGACTCTGAGCTGTCTTCAACCTTTCTCTAATTAACTTAACTTTCTCCATAGCCTTAAACATTGCATAAGGCCCAATCACAACAGATTCACCCACTTCAAACTAACCTACCGGTAATCTACATCTTCTACCATACAAAGCCTCAAATGGTGCCATCTCGATGCAAGCATGGTAACTATTATTATATACAAACTCTATTAATGGAAAATGCTCATCCCAACTACCTTTGAAGTAAAGAGCACGTTCCCTCAACATATCTTCTAGAGTCTGAATGGTCCTCTTAGCCTGACCATCTATCTGTGGATGAAAAGCAAAACTCAAATGAACTTGGGTACCAAGACCCTTCTGAAATGCTCTCCAAATCTGAGAAGTGAACTGAGTACCCCTATCCGAGATGATAGACAAGGGAACTCCATGCAACTTGACTAACTCCCAAATATACAATCTAGCATAATCCTTAGTTGCATAAGTTGTATGCATGGGCAAGAAGTGCGCGGACTTAGTCAGCCTGTCTACAACAACCCAAATACAATCATGATAATGACGCAAAAGAGGTAAACCAGTCACGAAGTCCATATTCACCTCTTCCCACTTCCAAGTGGGTATACCAAACTTTTGCATCACACCACCAGGTCTTTGGCTACCTTAACCTGTTTGCACGTTGCATAATTTGCTACAAACTCAGGTATATCCTTTTTTATACCACCCCACCAATAGATTTCCCGCAAGTCGCGGTACATCTTGGTAGCGCCGGGATGAATAAAATACCGCGCGCCATGCGCTTCAGCCATAATCCTATGCCTCAGATCATCAACACATGGAACATACAATATGCCCTATAATTTCAACACGCCATCTCCCCCTTGGGATAAAACCTCTACCTTTTGGTCTTTAACTAACTCCTTCAGTCTGACCAAACTAGGATATCTGTCTTGTTTCTCCTCCACTTCCAAAACTAAAGAGGATTCGGAACTACTTCGCACCAAAGTACTTCCTCAGCTGAACCAAGCAACCTAACACCTAATCTAGCCAGTCGATGCACTTCACGAGCTAACTCTTTCTTACCTTCCTCTAAATGCGTAACACTACCCATAGACAATTTTCTAAGGGCATCTGCCATGACATTGGCCTTGCCCGGGTGATACAACACACTCATATCATAGTCTTTCAATAACTCTAACCACCCCCTCTGCCTAATATTTAATTCCCTCTGAGTAAACATATATTGTAGACTTTTATGATCAGTAAACGTATCAACATGAACACAATAGACATAGTGTCTCCATATTTTTAATGCAATGACCATATCAGCTAATTCAAGATCATGGGTTGGGTAGTTCTTTTCATATAGATTCAACTGTCCAGAGGCATAGTCTATGAACTTACCCCTTTACATCAATACACAGCCCAGACCAACTCTAGAGGCATCACAATACACCACAAAACCATTTGTACCATCAGATAAAGTTGACAAAGGGGCTGAAGTGAGTCGAGTCTTCAACTTTTGAAAAATCTTCTCACAGGAATCTGACCAAAGGAACTTAACTTTTTTTGGGGTCAATAGGGTCAGGGGAGACGAAATAGAAGAGAAACCTTCAACAAAATGGTGGTAGTAGCCAGCTAGACCCAAGAAACTGCTAATGTCAGACGGAGAGATATGTCTACACCAATTTCTTACAGCTTTTGTCTTTTGGGGATCAACTTTAATGCTTTTGGCTGAAATAATATAACCTAAAAAGGCTACTGATCTTATCTAAAATTCACACTTGTTGAATTTGGCAACAACTGGTGATCTCTAAGAGTTTGCAAGACAATTCTAAGATGATCTGCTTGGTCATTCTCAGTACGGAAGTACACAAGGATGTCATCTATGAATACTATGACAAACATATCAAGATATTTCTTGAACACTCAATTTATGAGGTCCATAAAGGTTGCTGGAGCATTGGTTAGTCTGAAAGACATGAGTAGAATCTCAAAGTGACCATAGCGGGTTTGGAAGGCTGTCTTTGGAATATCACATTCTCTCACTTTAAGTTTATGATAACCAAATCTAAGGTCTATTTTGGAGAAATAACTTGCACCTTGCAACTGATCAAACAGGTCATCAATTCTCGAAAGATGATGCTTATTTTTCACACGAAAAGAACAGGTGAGCCCCAATAAAAGACACTGGGTGTTATGAAACCTTTATATAAAAGATCTTTGAGTTGCTCTTTCAACTTCTTAAGATCTGCAGGTGCCATGCGGTATGGCGGAATAAAAATAGTCTGAGTGTCGGGAAGAAGGTCAATCCCGAATTCTATCTCTCTATCGGGAGGTACCCCTAGGAGATATTCCAGAAAAACATCAGGAAACTCATTAATAATGTTGACTGACTGAATAGTTGGAGCCCCAGGATTAGTGTCTTTGACTCTAACTAGGTGATGGATGCAACCTTTGGATATTAGCCTTTTGGCTTTGAGAGAGGAGATAAAGTGAATCTTAGGAGATACTGATTTCCCGGACCACTCGAAAATTGGTACATGAGGAAATTGAAACTTGACCATACAGGTACGACAGTCTATAGATGCATAACAAAAATGAAACCAATCCATACCCAGAATAAGGTCAAAATCCACCATGTCAAACTCTATCAAATTAGCAAGTATGACTCTATGAAGAACAGTAATAGGATAATTTTTATATACTTTCTTAGGAAACACTGACTCCCCTACTGGTGTGGAAACTAGGAAGGGCATAGGAATCTTTTCGGGAATCATTTTGAAATTCACAGGTACTAATGGGGTCACATAAGAGAAACATGACCCGGGGTCCAACAACACATAGACATCAAAATAGAAGATACGGAGTATACCAGTAACAACATCAGGAGAACCCTCCTACTCCTGATGGGACGGTAAGACATAGAATCTCTTCTGTGGCTGATCGCCAGCAGTGCTAGATGAAGTGCCCTGGGTAGGGGGAGGGATGGGCTACAGGAGCTGGTACACTAGTAGTCTATGTCTGAGGTCGGGCATCTCTATTTCTCTGCCTAGCTTGCAAACAATCTCTAAGTTTGTGTCTCAGTTTGCCACAACCAAAATAACCCCTTTGATCTGTTAAACACTCACCGGGATAGTTTTTACCATACTTAGCACAAGGAGGATAGTGTGGTCTATTACTTACACTGTTCTGCGACCTAGACATTGAAGACCAGTTTCCTTGCTCCTGCCTACCTCAAGGTCCAACAGCACTAGCTGATGAAGGCACTAGCATAGATGAATAACTCTGGAACTGTGGGAGGTTACCTCTATGAGACCTAGCCTGACTATACTTATGCTGCTCTGATCTATCCCTCTTATTACCCCTCACTCTATCTCTGTCTCTAATTTTGTCTGCCTCAGTCTGCTGTGCATGCATCATCAACCTAGACAGATCCATATCCCTTTTCAGCATCACAGTCCTACACTCTTTCTGTACTAAACCAAAAATACCCATCACGAACTTGGTCATACTATCTCGAGTGTCAGCAATCAAATCAGGAGCATACTTGTCTAACTTGTTGAACTTCAAAAAGTATTTCTTAACAGTCATGGAGCCCTACCTTAAGTTCATAAACTCCTTAATCTTTGCTTCCCTCATCTCAAGCGGAAAGAACTTGTACAAGAATGCATCTTGGAACACCTGCCAAGTCATAGGAGCAGCATCCTCACCTCTACCCTTCCTCTATGATACAACCCAGTTATAAGCAATGTCTTTCAACCTGTAAAATGCCAGCTCAACACTTTCTTCCTCAGAAACATACATCACCTGCATGATCTTTCTCAACTCCTCAAGGTATAACTGTGGTTCTTCACCTACTTTAGACCTATAAAACTCTGGCGGATTCATCCACATGAAATCTCGAATGCTAGAAGTAGCTAAATCACCTCCTTGCTGATTTGGAACTGCCGCCTGGTTATTGGCCTGAACAGTAGTGGTGACTTCTTGGGCTAACGCCTGAAAGGTCGCCCAAAACTCAGCATGAGACACAGTCTCATTCAGAGGATCAACAGACTGAGGTCGCTTGTTATTATTTCTGCGGGCGTTCGCTCTTCGGGTAGGCATTTTATGAAATAGGAAAGCATAAATTATTAGATGAGAGGGGAAACTGTAGGCATGATAGAATCTGAAAGAAAGAAATAACTGTTTCCTAAAACGTCTCTTAGCATCTTGCTCATAGATGTGGCGTGCTACACACCGATGATCAAAACTCTACTAAACGCGGCTTGTGAAACTCCCTAGGACTCCTTAAAATTTAGGCTCTGATACCAAGGTTGTAATGCCCCAAAATCTCATTTCAGAGCGTTACACGGTGCTTAAGGCTACAAGTATCCTCAAGCTAACCCTTTGAGCCTTCTACTATATCTAATAACATATTTCAAGATGAAATAAACAAAACAATGGTACTGTCATATCAAATGATATGAAATACGAAGAAAATACTCTGTCCAAACGACCACAATACTGGAAATCTCAACATACTAATAATCTGATAATTAGTCTGACAAAGCCTCTACTACTTCATGAACTAGAGAGCCATTGGCACAGGTCCCTAACTGACTCAAACTGAACTGAAAGCAATAATATATCTACTAGAATACTGAAATTTCTGAAGATAGGTCCTCAAACCATGAGGACTCACCACTGTGGAGATATGGACAAAGGTACTCAGAAATCACTAACGAGACTGGTACTTAGCACCTGAACCTACATTATAAGATAATGTAGCATGTAGACGTATATGTGGATCAACATTTGGGAATATACTGAGTATATGGGGGTGTATGCATTTACATAAAACAATATCAATACTCTTTTATAAAATCATGAACGCAATTAGGAATGACTCACATAGCTTGAATAAGTCTAAAATGCCAAGCTCATAAAGTGTGAATGGTAAAGTATGTAACACAAATCTTGTGAGTCTTTATACTTAACTTTAAAAATCTCTACTCTCCTTTTATTCTCAATACTTGAAGGCTAAAGGAACTTTAAACAATGCTTTCAAACTCATACTTTGATCTCATAGAGAGTAAAACTTCTATGAAACTCAAAGACTCAGGACCCTTTGAAACTTTAAGACTTTGGAACTTTGTGACCCTTGAAATTACATAACTTTGGTTTTAATATGATTATTTAATCTTACTAATAGGGAAAACTACTTTCTTCTTAGGAAAATTTTACTTTAAGAGACTATTCTGAAAATCTTACTTTTAGGGGAAAATACTCAAAAGTTGTTCATTTACTGTTTACTAGCAGGGAGGTTCTCTTAACCGACATAAACCATGAGAGCTACATGGAATCCAACGTCTTGTCCTCCTAAGGAAGAAATCTCACATTGGAGAGAGGCGTCATACTCTTTCCAGGGAGTATAACCTCAACTCAGTGATCACTTATCTTGGCCTCGAGCCCATAAATCTCAATCCTATGGTGGCACGTAGTTCTGGGTATGAAACCATAGTAACGTACCTAATACTACTCCCTTTACTTAGCTATGCTCATCTCATGGAAATCCACTTTAAAATAATCTCATGGTTCATAAAGAACCCAATTATAAAATCTGTAATCTCATTTAGTAAAGTGGATTTCAAAGCTACTATGACCATTAAGGTCAAAACTTTATCTATAATCTCAAAATACTCAAATCATGGGTGCTTATAGCACAAAAGTTCATAAAAACTGAAATCTCAAGTAGGGTTTAATGACCCATAATTCAATCTCAAGTTAAGACTCATCAAAATGCATACTAGATATCACATAGATTCATAAATCATATAGAAATATGAAACTTTTAGAAACTTGTCTTAAAATCTCAAGGAATAACAACATAGGGTACAAATCCATACTTCACTTTCATAATAAGACACAGAAAATCATATATTCTTGTAATTAAAACAACTTTTGGGCACAAGGACAAAAGAAATGTCCTTTTTCAAACTCCACATACCTTAGATGGTGAAATTTGATGAACAAGCTTGTATAAAACTCTTCTTCTTACTGTCACACCACTTTTCTACATTCAAAACTCAGAGTCGCCACTCGACATAATCTAGTGGCCAAGTCACCTTTGGAAAATCCTTTACAAAATGATTTGACTCTTTAAGACCGGTTTGCGAATAGAGATTCCGGGTAAGGAATTCTATTGATCGAGTGGAAGGTGTTAGGCACCCCTCGATCTCGTGGTTCGACCACGGTTGCTTGGTGGAGAATATCGACTAATTTGACACTACGAATGTATAAACCACACAAAGCATGCAAACTCTATCTATGCAGCTTTCCTTGACTCTTCACTTGCTACTTCATCACCCTATTCTTCAGGCAGGCTTCTAACTTGCAATTTCTTCAACTTGTTGCTTGGCTTTCAATTGCTTCACCTTGTTGCTTGACTTTTTATCTCTTACCCTTGTTATTTGACCTTTAATTCCTTCATCTTGTTGCTTGACTTTCCATCTCTTACCTTGTTATTTAACCTTCACTTCCTTCATCTTGTTCCTTGACTTTCAATCTCATCACGCATTCTTCAGGCGGACTCCTGAATTTTCATTTCATCACCCTATTCTTTAGGCGGACTCCTGACTTGCCATTTTCATCAACTATTAATTTCATCACCCTGTTCTTTAGGCGGGCCCCTGAAACCAAAATAAAAATTAGAATGAAAATTATCCCAAATAGAGATTATAATAAAGAAGGATTTCATTTTTTGAAAATATGATCCCATTTTTCAGAAGAGTCCTGAATATAAAGTAAATTTTCACTTTTCAGGAGGGTCCTGATCATAAAGAAAATTCCCATTTTTCAGGAGGATCCTGAACAGAAAGTAACTTCCCATTTTTCAGGCTGGTCCTGAACATAAAGTAAAATCCCATTTTTTAGGAGGGTCCTGAACAAAAAGAAAAGTCCCATTTTTCAGGAAGGTCCTGAACAGAAAGTAAAATCCCATTTTTCAAGAGGGCCATGAACAGAAAGTAAAATTCTATTTTTTAGGAGGGTCCTGAACAGAAAGTAAAATCTCATTTTTCAGGTGGGTCCTGAACATAAAGTAAAGTCTCATTTTTCAGGAGGGTCCTGAACATAAAGTAAAATCTCATTTTTCAGGAGGGTCCTGAACAGAAAGTAAATTCTCTTTTTTCTGGAGGGTGCTGAACAAAAAGTAAAGTCCTATTTTTCAGGAGGGTCCTGAACAGAAAGTAAAATCCTATTTTTTCAGGAGGGTCCTAAACAGAAAGTAAAGTCTCATTTTTTGGGAGGGACCTGAACAGAAAGTAAAGTCCTATTTTTCAGGAGAGTCCTAAAGAGAAAGTAAAATCCCATTATTCAGGAGGGTCCTAATCAGAAAGCAAAATTCCATTTTTCAAAAGGGTCTTGAATAGAAAGTAAAGTCCCATTTTTCAGGAGGGTCCTGAGCAGAAAGTAAATTCTCATTTTCCAGGAGGGTCCTGAATAGATAGTAAAGTCCCATTTTTCAAGTGGGTCCTGAACAGAAAGTAAAGTCCCATTTTTCAGGAGGGTCCTGAACAGAAAATAAAATCCCATTTTTCAGGAGGGTCATGAACAGAAAGTAAAATTCCATTTTTCAGGAGGGTCATGAACAGAAAGTAAAATTTTATTTTCCAGAAGGGTCCTGAACAGAAAGTAAAGTCCCATTTTCCAGGAGGGTCCTAACAGAAAGTAAAATCCCATTTTCCAGGAAGGTTTTGAACATAAAGTAAAATCTCATTTTCTAGGAAGGTCCTGGACAGAAAGTAAAATCCTATTTTTCAGGAGGGTCCTGGACAGAAAGTAAATTTCCATTTTCTAGGAGGGTCCTGAACAAAAAGTAAATTCCCATTTTTCACGAGGGTCCTGAACAGAAAGTAAAATCTCATTTTTCAGGAGGGTCCTGAACAAAAAATAAATTTTCATTTTTCAGGAAGGTCCTGAATAAATTGTAAATTCCATGGATGTGCTTTTCCAATGGTAGCTAAATTAAGTAAAGCGAATTTGCCCCTATTTCAACAAAGAAATTTGTCAGTTAAAAACATAGTGGTGGCTTGCAGCACTTGCCTGTCCCAACACCTGCTCTAGTGTCCATTTCTTTTATTTTATTTCAGATTGTTGGCACTTGCCCCTGCTTTGTCACGTCATTAATCCAAACTCAGATTATTAACAGTAACTTTGAGATAAACATTGTATCTTTATTTTGCCATGCTTCTCAGATAAACCCTTTAAACCTTGATATTTTCATGAGTTTCCATATTTGCTTGTTGACAAAGCTTTCTGCATGCCCTTTTTTCGGCTAACAATTATGTCTCTTTCATGCGCTGGCCTTTCTGTCTTGCTTTGTGCAATTGAAGAAGTTGACAACCAGTTTTGAAATCTTTTCTCACTTATTTTGACATGGACTTGACTCAAAGATAAGAGAAAAATAACAACAATTTTTGCTTTATTTGGATAACTGACTCAAGAAAATAAAAATATAACTAAAGAGAAGAAAATAAATGACAATGAATGTCCTCATTGAAAAAGATAAAATAAAAGTTTATCTGAAAATGACAGTCAAATCTAATGCTTATGACATGCATATCGGATTAGACTGCCTGATCTTTCTATCCAAAACTTTATACCAATTATTGTTGAGTGAATGACCTCGAAATTTAGTTGCTTCCTTAGGTCAATTGCATTCAGAGACCTCATTCGGCTAGTGACACTTTGAAGGGTTTTCGCCAACAAGCCTCTTTCATTTTTTTTCTCTCGGCTCACCATTGCCTTATTGTATCCGTGAGGTTTTTTCCCAAATGAGATTCTCTAATTTTTATTTCTCTCAACTCACAGTAGTCTTACGGTTCCCGTGAGAGTTTACACCGATAAGACTCACTCATTTTTATATTTCTCAACTCACCATCGTCTTACAGTGCCCGTGAGGGTTTTAATCGATAAGACTCTCATTTTCATTTCTCTCCTAATTCCTAACACTGAGGAAGACAAGTAGTTCCCAAAATGCCTCATCACATCCATTGCATGCTCAGCCTTTGCTTCCTCAAAGATTGATCGGAAGATCTTTCTTTGGTTGTAACTTGGCTTTTGGATAGGGTTTCAAATAAAGGATGGCATGGGGCCCAAACGACACTTGAAGTGAGGTGGGACTTATAACTTTTGGAATCGACTCAAACTATGAGGATTAACTCATGCCCCTGTTTCTTTTGACTGGGGAATTCTAAATTATTTATTTGGTTGGACCGAGCCTCGAATAGGGCAGCCTACGTATCTCACCCCCGAAATAGGAGAATCAGGTCATGCGTAGTTCTGGCTGCTTGTTCTTTTTCTTTATTCTGATTTTTGTTTCTTCTTCTCTTTTTTTCTCTTTGGGATTTTTTTATGACCCTATTTTTGATACTCTTTTATTTCTTTCCTTTTGGACATATTTTTTTTCTTTTTTTGACACTTTTCTTTTGAGTTTTACTGACTATATCTTGATTCCAAAAGAGGGGTATGAAAGAAAATAGGACTAAAGCTCAAATGGGGTAAACAAAGGATGACACAATGTTTGGATAGCAGAATGAAATGCCTTCGTCATATCAATCCTTAAAAATGTAACTACATATCATGCAATATGGAAGTGAAAGATAAAGATCATTTGTGACATCTTTTGCACCATTAACTTTGACTGAGTCTGTGCGTCACTATTTCTTTTGCGCTTTTCTAGCATACAACTCCACTTTTGTTGCATATTCCTCACATTGAATGACTCATGTGTTTGTGGAGCTAATTTTTGTTCTATTTGCGTAGCCACTATTTGACCTAATTGAGACATGTCTTTTAATTTATGACCAAGTTATTCTTGTGATTCTCAAAATAAGTGCTTTAATTTTCAAAGAAGGCTTCAAGTTGTCACCAAATGTCTTAGCACTCTACCTATTTCCTCAGATGTTCTCTTTTACTAACTTAAACCTCAGATTCAACGTTTCATGGTTAAATTGGATTTTAAGCTCTGACTGAAAATTCTGCTTACATGTCATATCACTAGAATCAACATAAAATGCACTATGTGAAGAAAACAAACAAACAACATTTATTTGAACACAAAGGAAAAAAGGGACACTCTATTTAATTGAAATAAAAGATAGAGGATTCGAACATAAACAACAAAGGGACAAAATAAGATAAATCTCAAACTACAACCCTGAAATACTTCGGAAAACAGAAAAGAAAATAAAACAAACTACCAGACCTCTTCTTAGTAGGAAAGGGGTGACTTCTCAATTGCTCAGCCTGACAACTTAGCTACTGGTTTGCATATCAACATGACTAGAGCTTCCCTCACTGTCAATGTTCTGCACCATAATTGATCCATCTTGAATCATCTTTTCAATTTCTCTTTTCAAATCTCAACAATCTTCAATACTATGACCCTGAGCATCAGAATGATACGCACATCGTGCATTAGGATCAAAATTTCTTGAATGCCGATTAGGAGTGTGCCCAAGGAGAGGAGTAATCATATTACTCTGTCTTAATCTCTAGAACAAACTGGCGTAGGATTTCCCATTAGGAGTGAAATTATCCTCTTCCTTCCTCCTCTAAAATTTAGATTTAGAGGTTCCTTGGTAAATGTGTGGGGGTTGAGGACAATGTTAAGGGACAGGTGCATGCCATTGTGGAGAAGAATATGGATGGGTACACAATTGTGTATTATTCAAAGGACATTGAGGAAGTAGAATGAAACTCCTTGGATTTTGAAAAGAGAGACCTTGTTGCAGATGAGTAAGTGAATTTGATATGTAAGCTCTAGATTGAGGCTGAAAGTATTGGTGAGTTGGACCTCTTAAACTCTGCTTTGGTCCTGGCACGACAATAGGTGCGTTTTTCTTCTTATTTCCTTCAGTTTCCCTTGGTTGATTGAAATATTGTCCTAAATATTTCACAGAATCATGTTGTCCACCAAGCTTCTCAAAATTTGATGTCTCAAAGCTTGGAGGAAGGTTAATACTTGAAAACATGCCCCAGTTTTTATATGAAACATCTTCATAGCCTACAAGTCCCAAGGAACTTTTCATATTATTTTCTACGCTTTTAACTTTCCCAACCATTTCCTCAGGCTCTTTTAGCATTCTCGGCTTCTTAGTAAGAAATTTTGGCGGTCCACTTAATTCAACGGTAGGCTCAACAGTATAATAATGATCATCAAGAGTATTGAACATGGATTCACTAGTGGACTGAGGAAGCAAAATCATTGGATTGATAGCCAAAGTGGAAGCCTTAGTAGAAGGTACAGCAATAAAAGCATGGACGGTGAGTGGTGTTGTGAATGTGGTAGACTTATACTGAGGAGCTAAAGAAAGAGTGGTGGAAGTATTGAGGTGCATTTGACGTGGAATGGATTCTGAGGCATGCTGTGGTGCATCAACAACAGAAGGAAACTGACTTTGCGATTTTGGTGGAAGACTCAAGGTATTTGCAGGGTAAAAAATGGGTAACGGAGGTGGAGGCAGCCCACGGGCCCAAGTTTGGTATATTTTCATCATTTGTTTTCTCAGTCTCAAATTCTCTTTCTTTAAACTCTCAATTTCTTGAATCTTTATTTCATCCATGATGTCACTCCCTATATCCTTGTTGGACACAACTAACCCTTCCTTGGATTTGATGTGATATGGAGGACCAACTAGGAAGCCACAAACCAACCACATTAAACTAACTGAACAAGAGGCAAAAAATATGTTAGAGTTCAACATTTTTTCTTCAAAACCTTTTTTTCTTTTAGAAAAGATCACCGAACCCAAGAAGGGAACCTACATATCTCACCCCCGAAAGAGTAGAATCAGGTGTGCGTAGTTCGAGAAGTATTGCCAAAATGGCCAATTAAACTTTTTTTCTTTCTCTTTTTTTCTTGAAACTTTAAAAAGAAAATAACAAATTGTCAAAAGAATAGACTCTTTTTGCATTTTTCACGTTCTAAATTCCTATACAAAATGAAACCTATGATTACCAAAGAAAAATCTTTTTGGATTTTTCAATTTTGAATTTCCTGTGAAAATGAAACTTGAACCTATTAAAGAAAAATCTTTTTATAGTTTTCTTTTAAAGATGTATATGAAACACCTACTCTAATAACGACTGAAAAAATCTTTTTGGATTTTTAAATAAGATTCCTGAACCCATAATAGGTTGCCTACGTATCTCACTACCGAGAGAGAAGAATTAGGGGTGCGTAGTTCGTCCAGATAGGACAATTAAGGATTAAATAACGAACTAAACCCTGACTTGAGAGATACGAGCAAATACAGACGATGAACAATGTAAATAGATTTATTTTTTTGAGTTTTCCGTTTGACACATAAAATAAAAATGACACCAACAAGTATGAAAGAAAAATCTTTTTGGTATTTTTGTTATATGCAATGTACAAAACTTTTACTATTTTTTTTGAATTTTTCTTTTATAAA
Source organism: Capsicum baccatum var. pendulum (assembly GCA_030864225.1). Lineage (NCBI taxonomy): Eukaryota > Viridiplantae > Streptophyta > Magnoliopsida > Solanales > Solanaceae > Capsicum > Capsicum baccatum. The sequence goes on along the minus strand of CM061556.1, from coordinate 234,460,591 downwards.
AAGCTCCTACTGAAAAAAAATCTTTTTAAAATCTTCGAATTGCGAATGCTTGCTAAAGAAAACAAAAGAAAAATCTTTTTGATGTTCTGTCTTTTGAAAAATTAGTGCAAAAAGTAATTTTTTTTCATTCTGAATTATGGAAAACGAAAGCCATAAAGAACCCTAAAAACTACGAAACACTTTTTGATTCATTTTTTCTTTTTTTCTTTTTTTTTTTCAAACACACCTTACTTCTAACACATGCTTTTCCCGAATCAGTCCATCAAATGACCACATCACCCTCAAAGATTCAATATTTAGCATGTAGGGATGCTTTAGGGTGTGTCTCCTACAAAGAACCAAGTGGGCCCCGCTAGGTCTCAATATGATGCGCATAAGCATGACCTAAAGGCTGACCTATGTTGGGGTTTACTAACAAGGCTGTTCGGGGGAGTGTATGGTCGATAGTGGCTGCGACAACGTTCCACCTACTCCATACATCCAATGGCTCCCCCTCCTAAAATAAAGGTGACTCAACTAGATTTCGTTTGCATGACGTGCACTCCGAGACTTATTGCAGATAGAATTGACTCGGGTTATGCAAATGATGCCAGATATAAAGCGGTAACACATAAAGAAAACTGTAAACACGTAGCACATAGGCACACAACAATTGTAAAATAAATACAAATGGTAACACAAACAATGTTCATACACCTACAATGTCAAACTAAGCCGATATAATTCCAAAAATAAGCTCGAATTCTGAAAAGTCCCTAGCAGAGTCGCCAGAGATGTTACACCACTTTTTTAACTCTAAAAAGATATGAATTTTAAGTTTGAAAGGGTTTCATTATTAAAGTGACAAAATAAAGATTTGTTTCAAAAAAGGATTATTTTTTTTACATTCAAAACTCAGAATCGCCACTCGGCATAATCTGGTGTATCAAGTCACCTTTGAAAAATCCGTTTCAAAATGATTTGACTCTTTAAGACTGGTTTGCGAACAGAGATTCCGGCTAAGGAATTCTGTTAACCGAGGGGAAGGTGTTAGGTACCCCTCGATCCATGGTTCGACCACGGTCGGTTGGTGGAGCATATCGGCTAATTTGACACTACGAATGTATAAACCACACGAAGCACGCAAAACAATCAATCAAGAAAAACAAAATAAAACAATCTAAAATTTAGTGTTCAGTCCAATTATACAGTCCTAAAATTAAAAAAAATATGGAAATATAAACCTACTCTATTCTAGACTAATCTTAACTACGCTTCATTGCTTCCTCCACCCAACATTCGGGTCTTGATCGTACATCGTCTTCAAGTACATGACACTTTGGGGCATTCCCCGGCCATGAATACAATAGATTCCAATGCATAAATCAAAACCACTTTACAAACATTTCATCATTCAACAATCACAGATCCTAAACTTTGCTTACCCAACCTACATTTTGCCTGTGCTATTAACGGTCTTATCCTGATACTATCGAATTCATCAACATTAATGAATCAAAACGACAATAATCACTTTCTTAACTTTCAATTCCGTCCTAACTTATTTCCAATTGAGTTTAAATCATTCAAACATTCAACTCAAACAATCAATGTGATGGTCCAAACATATTAAAATCAACAAAAATAAAAGTTGAACACCATGAATTCAACACATAAAGCATCAAATGATTAAGATTAATTGAGAAGGAGATGAGGAATGGACCTTAATTTTATTCCAAACAATTAGTGATGGATCAGAGCTCACAAACTAAAGAACCTCGACGTACCTCAAGAACAACCTGTCAACTCGAATTGACTACCAACGACCAAAAGGGCACAACACCTAAAATCAAAACTGTGAAAAAGACAAACTTGCACCGAAAAAAGGACAGGAGGGACTGTTAGAGAGTGGTTTGGGTCAGAATAAAGCTGAGTTCACTCTTTTCACCTCGCCGAAGCTTCGGCGAGCTCACCGGCGAACAAAATCAGAGGATTGGTCAAATTTTTTGGTGCCAGTGACATTTTTTGATGAGAATTCACCAAAAAATTACTTCTACGCGGTGCCTTTTCTCTCAATTTTGATTCTCTCTCTCTCACGATCTCATATTTTCACTGTTTCCCTCACTGATTTATCTTTCTTTTCGTCTATCTCTCTGACAGTTTCTGTCAGATCTCTCTAAGAAAAGCAACCCCTAATTTCTGATCCCACACCGCTCTCACTGTTCTCTCTCAATCTCTCTTCTTTCCCTCATAATCTCTCTTTTTCTATTTGGTTTCTCTCTCCCTGATTGTGTGGTGTGTTGTTGGAGTACTTTTTTGGTGAGTTTTATGTATGTGTATATGAGTATATATGTCATGGATGAGAGTATGTGTGTGTGGATGGCGTATAGGTGCGCGAAGAGAAAAAGGAAAAGAAAAAGGGAGCCTTCAAAAATGGTCTCCTCTCTGTGAGTTTCCTGTCCAAGAATGGAGGAAGCAGATGCCTCCTCAAGATGAAAAATTGGTCCCCCTTTTGTAGGTGAATTCTGTTGTGGGAAAAAGAGGAGACCACGTGACTTGGGATGGGGTCTAGGGGGTTAGGTGGGTAGGGGTAGGGTATAATATGGTTGGGTTGGTTAGGATAGGATTAAAATAAGATAAAATTTGTTAGGGATTTTTTTAAGGGTTGTTATATTTGTATTTTTGTGAAGGGATTATCACACGGGGTAGGACACATAGTAAGACAAAGGTAAAAATTAAATAACTTGGGTTTTAGGGAGGGACAAAATTAGGTGTCTACACTTACTCTCGACAGAGGGTTCTTGAAGTTTTTAGCTTGGAGAACCTGAATCTCAACTCAATTTGTAAAATCTATGGTGAGATCTTGAATGTCTTGGAGAAGGAATTTGGGTTTATTCTTCAGGAAGAAACCCTAGCTCAATGATGTTTGAATGAATAATGAAGCTATATACTACGTTTTAGATATATCAGGGTGTTAAAAAGATGGGAAAAGACCAAAAATCCCTTTTTTAAAATGACTTAAAAGCTCCGATCAGGATGTGAAATGGTGGGGTACAATGGTCCGTCGGTCCTAACTGTCGCACCTGGGACAGATTTAGACATTCCCCCTCAACTGCGATGGTGAGGTGCGACGGTCTATAGCTAATTTTAGGGCCAAAATTACACTTCACTTGACACACTCTAAGGCTCAGACTATGACGGAATTTTGCGGGGTCTTACACAAGCATTTCTAGAAATGGTGTAGACTTTTGCATAACAGATATCTTGTTATCTATATTGGAGAAGAGCGATCAATAGAAAGGCTGAAAGATTGAGGTCATTTGATTTGTGCACTAACTAGGTCAAAGTTTTTTATAGGGTAATGAGCCTGGAGTTACGTAACGTTTAATAGGCTTGGTAAAGTCGGTTTAGATCATACGCTACGTAACTCCTTGCTTATTAATTTATCAAATTGGTAGAGCAAGCTGCATTGAGCAACACTCAATAAAAGTGTGTTGTTCAACTGTTGAGACATATCTTCAGTGTGCATCAACACATTTTGACCTAAAACAAACATAGCAACCCTCCATGTATCCTTTAAGGCTTCTGAAGAAAGTGTTCTGAAGTCCTTCTTCAATGCCAAAACTTTGAAGTTAGTGTTCGTGATCGAGCTCACAAGAGATCAGGAACTCTATACCAACTTCGAAGACGACAACGACCATCTTGAATACAGAATCAACAAGCTGGAGATAAGCTTGAAAATTATCGAAATTCACAAACTAGAGCAAACCTATGATCTTTTCGAAGAAATATTGAAAGCATGTTAAGTCTATAAAACACAATCAATTAGCCCATATTGCTAAGAAAGTAATGATACTCAATTTGTCTTTCGATCATGTTTGTGGTTTCAATCAGGTCAACAGCTGTGGACCTAATTGAAACCACAAACAAGAAGGCATGAGATGTAATTTAAATTTGGAAATTTCCTCCTTGGCTTAGATTCCTTACTTTAACTGCAGTTGCTGTTGGAGCAAGTTTTCTAGACTTACTGTACATCCTTTCAACCCTCGATGCCCTTAAGGTTGCTTTATTAGTCTTCTGCTATTTTTTATCTAGGTGATAATCCCAACCACGCTACCTAGTCGCAGCTTCCTAGCAATGTGACCATCTGCATTATTTTTCTCTTAGAGAGACAACAAATGAATTTACATTACCGAATATACTTTCATATTTGCACTTGATAAAATTTCTCATGTTTGAAGATAATTCCATCAGCCAAATTCGCTAGAAATTACTTTCTACCCTATGTTTCTTCTTCAATTAGCTCTTAGATGATATAGTCTTTCATCAACCACCCATTTTCCCTCAAAGGCATTCTCCTACCGCACCTACTGGCGTATAATCATCACCCTGAGCAACCCAACCATATAAATTTGGGCTAGGGCAATAACTATATTGGTTTTCCACTTTTCGTAGATGTAGTGCTAGGCTTCAAAGGCCTTCTCAGAGTCCAATGCACCCTAAAAGTTAGTCCAATCACTATCGAATCTCTTTACAATGACACCAAAACTAGATCCCTTCATAATGCTTAACAAATAAACATGTGCAACAACCGACATTAAATCTTAACAGGATATCAGAACCATATTCTTGGTCCCTCAACCTTATCAATTTAGACCTACCAAACTTAACTATAAAATCACAGATATCTTATTTGAATGATCTATGACTAATCGATAAAAACAACATTCATAAAATCAGTGTACTCTATGTGTGTTTCCACGATAACATTATCAGTAATACATACCTCCCACATATGTAGTGTTTTCATCTACATGCATTTTATTCCTCGGAACCCATCTTTACTGCAGCCTCTTGTGATGATCGGACAAAAGTTGATCAACTTTTAGTTTCTTATATCTACAAAGAAGATAAAAAAAATTAATGTCGCGAAAATAACATTATCCATTTGTTGCAACAATTGTAGAGTCTCTTGCATCTGATGAGGAGTCTTTTGTATCAAATATGGAGTCTAATGCAACATATGTGAAGTCTGTTGCAACAGATATGGAGTCTATTACAACATATATGAAGTCTGTTGGAATACATCAAACCAGCCTTGCTGGTGGTTTGATTTGTTCCAACAGTTGCTCCATCTGTTGCAACATCAACAAAAGCATAAACTACAAAGAAACAACAAATAAAAACATCAACAACAAAGAAAACAATAACATTTGTTCCAACAACATCATCAACAACAAATAAGTAACATCCTATGTTCCAACACCATCAACAACACCACACCAAAAGTTTCAACAATGCCAACCCCACCAACAACATCAATAACAACATCAACAACAAAGAAACAAATAAAATACATACAAAAAGTTGATACTACCACCAAGGCTTTTAAACTTTTCCCAACAGATGATTTTTTTTGCATTTTGTAATAAAAATTCTCGGTCCATTTATTCAACAATTAAAAATTCCTTCAAATTTTTAAATAAATATGATATGGGTAAATGGTAATTAAATAAAAAATAGAATTAAACAACTTGCAAAGCAGAAGACGAGAATGAAAGAACAATAATGAATCATACCTTAATGTCAAAAGGAGATCAAAACAATAATTTCAATCGAGGAATCTAAGATATGGATTGTTTTAGATCCGAAAGTATCTTTATGAGAAAGAGGAGAAAAAAAGGTTGTGATAATCCTAAAGAGGAGAGAAAGAAAAAAATGAGAGACGAATAAAATAAATTTAAGGCTGAAGGAGAGATGAAATAATTCTAATTTCTAGATGTACTACCCTAATATTAAATGACTATACAAAGTGTATTTATTCAAATTTATATTTTCAAAGCATAATTAATAAGGCTAATTTGGTAAAATAAACCCTAATTAATATTTTCTTAATGGGTGTGCCAAGTCAATAGGGACCAACTAATATAAAACAGAGGAAGTATTAGGGGTTTCAATATTTATTAATTAATATTCATTAATAATTTAAGGTGCACGAGGAATAAAATGGGTGACATTGAAAATACAAGACAAGACTACTCAATGAGATTTTTAAGTTATACAAGAAGTATTCTTTACCGCCTTTAGTAGTACTACTTTATCTACTCGGACAGAAGCATGCTTTAAAATTAAAAGAAAAAAAAATTTCAAGCAGATATGTCATCTGTTGCGACAGATATAACTATCTGGTTGAAAAATCCTAACAGCTCAGTCATCTGTGACAACAGATGCAAATGTTCATTTGATAACTAAATCAGATATGTCATCTGTTACAACAGATATCAATAACTGTTTAAAAATTTCCAGCAGCTCGGTTACCTGTCACAACATATGCAAATGTCTATTTGATAATTAAATAAGATATGTCATATGTTGCAAGAGATATGATTATCTGTTTGAAAATATCCAACAGCTCAGTCATTTATTGCAACAGATTTCATTGCAATTGATTTAGGTAGAACTAGGGATGGATGAATGAGCTCACAAGGTCAACAACAACTTCAATTGAGTTGTTGCATTTGCATGGTATTGGTATTGCGTTCATCCCGATCCGAGTCATCGATCGATCATTATGAGTTGAAATGAGTTATTATTAACTTAATGTTAAGATTAATATTACCTAAATTAATTTAGGATGAACTAGGGATAAATGAATAAGCTCACAGGGTCAATAATAACTTCAATTGTGTCGTTGCATTTGCATGGTGTTGGTATTGCGTTCATCCCGACCTGAGTCATCGATCGATCATTCAAATTTAAAATGAGTTCTAATTAACTTAATGTTAAGATTAATAGTACCTAAATTGATTTAGGTGGAACTAGGGATGAATGAATGAGCTCACAAGGTTAAAAACAACTTCAATTGAGTCATTGCATTTGTATGGTGTTGGTATTGCGTTCATCCCAATTCGAGTCGTCGATCGTTCACTATGAGTTAAAATGAGTTCTCATTAACTTAATGTTAAGATTAAGAGTACCTAAATTTATTTGGGTAGAACTAGGGATGAATGATTGAGCTCGCAGGGTCAACAACAACTTCAATTGAGTCGTTGCATTTGCATAGTATTGGTATTGTGTTCATCCCAACTCGAGTCATCGATCGATCACTATGAGTTGAAATGAGTTCTCATTAACTTAATGTTAAGATTAATAGTACCTAAATTGATTTAGGTGGAACTAGGGATAAGGAATGAACTCATAGGGTCAACAACAACTTTAATTGAGTCGTTGCATTTTGCATGGTGTTGGTATTGCGTTGTAATGCCTCAAATCTAGTACCTAAAATGCTACACGATGCTCATGACCCTGAAGGACCATAAGCTAACCCACGATTGATATCTGTACCTGAACACTGCATAATATACTATGTAAATGCAGAAATAAAGGCTGAAAGGTCATAAGGTTCAAAACAGTAACATAAGTGATAAAACATAACATCTGATTGGGGTATGAAATATCCAAAACAACTGAAATAAACTGTCTGAAAAGACTTTAACTGTCTGAAAAAGGAGTTGATGGAACATGTCCCCCACTAACTCCATCTACTAAAATCTAAACTGAATTAATGAAATAATAAATCATATCGTCCTCGAATGATGAGGTCTCACTGCTAATTCTGGCTGCTACTGATGCTCTAGAGCTCATGCTTCTGAACCTATGGTATAAAACACCATAGCGCAAATGCATCAGTAAAATTGAATGTACTTGTATGCATGTGAGGTAGGCTAAATACAAGGATACATATACATGAACTGAACTAACTGACTGTATAACAAGAACATGAGAATGCATGCATGATTATGTAATAACGGTAATTGAGTTCGTAACGACATGATTACTGAGCCTGAGTACTGATAACATAAGATACTGATAATTGTATAACTGAAATAACTGATACTGAGCGACTGTACCTAACAGTCTAGGTTCTAATGAAACTAGTTGAGTTTTGTATTATTCTGAGTTGACTGTATCTGACAGTCCTGAATTCTGTAGAACTATCTGAGTTCTATTACTGAGACTGAATGACTGTATCTGACAGTTCTGATTCTGTAACTGAAACTGTGGGAAGTAGTCATCTAACTGACATGCCCCAAATAACGCAATATAACTGAAACAATCTCATATCTTTAAAATGTGAACAATATAATAATGAAAAGTATGAAACATAAAAGTTTTTTTTAAATTATATAATCATTTTACTCGTATATAATTGATTAGAGGAGGGTGTGGGAGTGAGGCACTTTTCATTGAGAAATAATATTATAGCTGATTTTGTTTTTGTTAGAGATATATTATTTAACATGTTTGATCAAGATAATCCAATATAAAATGATTTAAAAAAATACTTTAATATTATCCGTGCATCACGCTTTTATATATACAAAAGGTGGGGGGGGGGGGGGGGGGGGGCGGAGATAAAGATTTTGAACTAATTTTTACAATATAATGAAGTAATTAGATAATAAATAAATTACTAACGATGAATTTTGAATTGAAGTGATGTGAATTATAAAATTAAAGTTCAAAAATAGAATATACATATGATTAAATAAAATAAATATATCTATTATATTAATATGTTAATAAGAAGAGCACTTGATAAGTATATTAAGCAAATTGATAATTTGATAAAAGGTAATTTTAACAATTTAATATTTTTAAATAGTGAACAACAGAACAAAAAAAAAATAAAACACAATTTTTTTAAAATAACTATATGCTTTGTTATCTTTAAATCAATTTAAGGTTGAAATTAATATGCAATATTTACGGAACAATACGGAGAGGGTTTTTTTGGGGGGGGAGGGGGGGGGGGCAGTAAATTAACTGTTTTTCTTATAGTTTTTTGAATTACTTATTAGAAATTATATTTAATAAGTAATACTCATAATTTAAAATATGTCAATGTGATAGAATAAAAATTGATCAATTTTATTATTTCAAAGGATAAACTAATATTTTTAATGATGAATTTTTTTGAAGTATTCTGCGCATCGCGTGGGGTACCTATACTATTATATTATAAATCAGAGGACGAAGCACAAGAGGAAGCCACGTGGCAAGCTATTGTTAAGCCACGTGACAATTGTTAGGACAAAACTATTAAGTGTTGTAATAAAAATTTTGTAATAAAGAATATTAAAAATTTGAATTTGAAAACAAAAGAGTGAAAAAAAAGGAGTCCTAACTAAGCTCTAAAATTGAATTTGAAATATATTATTCTTCTTTAAATTAAAATATTATCCTTCTTTTAGAAAAAATATTATATTAAAAATAGAAACTAATTCTTAAACGGTTCTACTAAACTTTTACTATTTCAAACTTATCTCTTCTAAAATTTAAATTCTATAAATTATAAGAGAATATTTAAATATAATTTAATTACATATTAATGAAAGATAAAAATGTTATTAAAATAATGATAATAATTAGTAGTATAGTGGTAGGAGCAGTTGTGTTAGTACGTAGTATGTAGAAGTAGGATGATGATGATGATGGTGGTGATGGTGGTGGTAGTGATGGTGGTGATTAAAATTAAAGATGGGCTCCAGGCCCTTTTATTTAAAAAATCCAAATCTATTACTAAATCAAGTCTAAGGTGACCAGTTAAAAGATAAAAAAAATATATTAAACAATTAAATCGAATTGGAAAGTGTAAATAATAGTAATAATAACAACAACAATAATTAAAACACGTCAAAATACTGTAGAAGCACTATTAAGAATTTTTAAAACAAATAATTAAAAAGAAGAACAAGTTTGAGCAAGTGTCTTTTTTTTTTTTTTTTGTTTAAACCAATTAAATGAGTTTGGGTTCCTAATAAAATGCTAACTATGTATTTTTCAAGTTTGAATGTAACTTTTCAGATGATTTTCTATTTTTAAAATTTTGAAATTCTAAACTATTAGATAAAGATAAGTCAGAATCTTATCTTTTCTAACAAATTGATTAGCGATATATTTAGATTTTGAATTTGACTGAAATTTTGGTTGACATAATTATTCATATTTGTAACCCCACATATATATCCCTTACAATACATATAGTATCATTTAAGCTTTTTTCTTTTCTTTTTCTTTTTTTGTCATATACAATTATTTTCATATTTAGATTGTATTTATCTTGAAAAAATTATATGATCATTCTAATCACAAGATTATTTCCATTATTGTTGTTAAAATTATCTTTGAATAACTATCAAAATATGTTGATGTTTCTTAGCTTTTAATTTATTTTATTGTTATTTATGATTATCATATATCTAATTTTTGTTACAGATATATCTACCATGGTTAAAAAGATTATAGGTAATGCTCATTATATTTGTTTGATTAATTATCAATATATATTGTTTAGGGTTAATTTAGTTTTGAATTATTTTATTGTTATTTATGATTAACATTTTATTTTTTAAAACAAATCTACCTACCATGGATTAATTTTTTTTTATAGGTAATGCTCATCAGATTTCTCTGAATAGATTAGAAAGGTATATTCTCATACTTGATTTAATTTTATAGTAACTTCACTGTTTTTGTGATTAACACTATATTTATCTTTTGTCACAAATGTATTGTCACAACTCAAAATAGGATCATGACCGACGCTAAGGAGTTTAGGACTCGAAAGCAAGTCTCTTCAGAATTCTACAGAAAATTGGACAGAGTTTCCCCTATTTTTTAGCCTAACGAGAAAATTCCCTGACTCAATTCAACAACAAACCCAACAGCACAACCACCACACAAACACCAACACAATTATCACAGATCATCAACAATTCACCAATACCGCCAACCAACAATACGAAATTCATCTCCAAAAATAAGAGAAAATCAAATACTCCATAAATCCAAAATACTGAAAGAATACTCAAGCTCTAAAGACTTGACTATGGAGCAACTCTAAGAGTTTTGAAGGAACAGAATATAGCAAACAAATAAATTTTTGCCCACGCAAATAAATACGGGGATCATCAGGAATATGCTACACGAATTCTCTAGCCAACGAGATCCTCACCGTCACCTGCGTTCTCTGAAAAATAATAGCGAGGAGTGAGACGCTAGCTCAGTGAGTAATAACACTTAACCACAACCGTTTTAATGGGAACAAGTCATAAAATATCACAAAATAATGCTCTTTCAGAAAATAATAACGATAAACAATATCATTGTTTCATGTAAGCCAAGTGAACCAATAGTTCAGTAATAAACTCAAAAAGCATCGTATCAAATCAAATATTACATATTTGGGAGGTTTCCAAGAATAAATCATGTAATCAGTGTGACATTCTTCTTCATCAAGAATAGTCCATAGCAGTGAGAGTCAAATATCATATCAGTATCAGTATGCTATTCTACCTTCCCACTAGCAAGAGTTGTAACAATCATCAGTAAATACAAGGTTTACCAGGTCTACCGATCCCGCTGTTAGCTATGGGATTCACATCAAGGTCTACTCCCCTTTATAAATTCTTTGTAAACAATAAGATATTCATATGAAAACATTTTTCAGATTAGTACATATCATTTAAAGTTCATATCAAATCATGTTACATATAAACTTGAATAGAACACATGTCAAAATACATATTTCTCTTATAAGTGAAGAATATTCATAGTAATAATATCATATCTCAAATAACCGTTTCAATATCATATCAAGAAAGGACTTGCCCCACATGCAATTTCAAAACAGTTCATAACTCATTGTTTCATCAAAATCAAGTATAAAATACGCAAGTTAACAAACACAAATTATGGTAAGATTACTACTCATAGTACACGTGTCGAAGTACCAAATTTGACACCCCAAACGCTTCTTATCACTTTCTTGGATCAAACCTATAATTCCATCATATCCATTCTCGTGTTGAATCTCTTATCTTAGGCTAATTCATGGTAAAATTAGACTACCCAACCTTCAAGGTTTCATGCTAACTTTCAATTTATCAAACTTTGTATCCAAAACAACCCTTATGGTCCATAATTCTTGTCTTTAAAAACTAAATTTCAATACCCAAAACAAATTATCAAGACTAAAATCACGATAAAGTATAGAAATGAGTTTACCTTAAGTCCGAAATATGTTTTCGATTAAAACCCCTTATATATTTTTTTTTCGCGGAATGATAATTGATTCCACGTTCTTATGAGCGCAGGCAGAACTGCTGCCTTTATGTGGTTTGCCTTCCAGGTAAATGGGCAAAGCCCTTATCATGAATTCCATTTTATACATATAAAAAAATTAGGCACATGGCCAACCTCTTTTTGTTTTAAATTAGGCGTACGGGCAAGGGGCTTTGGCCCATTATTTCCTTCCCTTATTCCTTATTTCTTTTGGTTTTGGTAAGATGGCAGCTCACTTCTCTCTTTTCTTTTTACAACAAGGATTAAAATGATATGGGATAGGACATGTATCCAAGGAACCTAAAATTTTCACAAATCTCATGCATGTAAATCCCTCCAAAACACCAAATGATTATTTGAGAAATCAAAATGTAAAATTGAGAGTTGAAATATAGAAAGAAAATTTATGAGACTATTTGTGTAAAGAATGAATGTAAATATTTTTATGTGTTCAAATGTAATATTTCTCTATCACATTTATATATCCACTCTATTAAAAGAAGGTTGTAAAAAAAATTTATATGCATTTAAATATTGCAATTGATTTATTCTTTTCATGAGTTTACTTGCAAATTTATATTTATATATAAAAAATATTTACTAATTTTATTTGTCGTTTATATTTTTTAAAATAACACAACTAAAATCTCGATCAACAACAAGTAACATGAGCATTATAATATAAAAGCTAATTACTTAAATTTAAATTCATTATTTTATATTTTGAAATATAAGATAAGAAGACTTAATTACTTATAAATTGTAGCCTAAAAATAAGTTAATTAAAAAATATGCTAGAGCAGTGATAGTTTTAGTAGTAGTAATAACAGTTATTATCAACAACAACTACTATTACTACTACTATTTTATTATTATCATCATCATTTATCTTAAATATTTATCTCAATTCAATTATATAACTTATAATATAAATATACATATTTTTAAGAAAAATAAGAATAAAGAGAATAATAAATTAATCTTCTTTTAATAATTTTGTAATAGCATTTGAATTTAAAAGATTAGAAATATTTGAATTTAAATTTTAAAAGGTTAAAAAGAATAGAAAATACTTGATTTTGATTTTTTCTTTTAAGTGGGTTTTCAGCCGGGTGGGTGGGGGGTGAATATGAGGAGAGGGGCGTAAATAGTTTTTGATTTTGTTTCATTATCAAATATGTAAATTAAATTTTATATTATTAATACTATTGTCAAAATTACTAATACAAAGAAATCATTCGAATTAAAATATTATTGTGATCACTTATTTTATCTTTCTAACATTTAATATGTTTGAAAAATTCTATAAGTATGTGTAAGTCCATAATATATATTAAAAGAGAAGCACATTATATAATATTAAAAATAATCAAAAAAAATATTGATAATTAGAAAAATGTATTTAAAATATTCAATTGAGATGAGTAGGGGAGGAGAGGAAGTCGAATATTCAAGTTAAGAAAGTTATTTGGTTTAAAACAAGATTAAAGGTAAATTAAAAATATGTGAAATTACATATAAATACTATTGTCAAAATTACTTATACAAATAAATCATTCGAATTAAAATATTATTGTGATAACTTATTTTATCTTTTTAATATTTAATATGTTTGAAAAATTCAATAAGCATATGTAAGTCCATAATATATATTAAAAGAGAAGATCATTATATAATATTAAAAATAATCAAAAAAAATATTGATGGGTAGAAAAAAGTATTTCAAAAATATTCAATTGAGATGAGTAGGGGCGGGGGCGGGCTGGGGGGGCGGGGGGAGGAAGTCGAATATTCAAGTTAAGAAAGTAATTTGGTTTAAAGCAAGATTAAAGGTAAATTAAAAATATATGAAATTACATATTAAAAGTAGTTAGCTATCATACTAAAGAGTTCTAATTGGATTCTTAATGTTATCTATTCCTTTTTTACAATTTGAATTGGAGATACAATATCTTCTCAAAGATAAACTTATAATTTTTTTAAAAAAATTATAGATACATTTAATTATTAGCTGTATTAAAAAATATATCTAAATATAATTTATTAAAATATTAAATAAAACATAAGAACATAATACTACTACTAGTAATCATAGATAGTAGCAGTAGTTGTAGTACATAGTATATATGTATATTAGAGGTAGTACATTTTTTTTTTGTGAAGAGGATTCGTAATAATTAGAAATTAAGTAGCATTAATACAAGATGTTTGCAAAGTATCATTAGACCCTCCTAAAGAGTTTGAAAGGGTAGGGGATGTGTTGCCATTATTTAATACATTATGAATTGCGATCTTTCTAAGAACGACAACTTCATGTTTGTCCGCTATCATAGCCTGGGCTGCATACAGTGGAGGGGATGTCAAAATGTGTAATTGATCAAAAGGGGCATTGTCAACGCTGATACTTCTTGTCATCACATCTCCAATGTTATTTTTCTCCCTACATGTGTGCCTGAGTGTTGGGGTCCCCAGTTCCTGCATTATGTACCTGCACTCCGCTATGATGTTAGAGTAATGAGGGTAATCAGAGGCAATCATGTTAATTACAACGGCTGAATCAAAGTTGATTTCTAGCGAAGTAAAATGATGATCGATGGCAATTTTAAGGCCTTCTAGAATGGCAAGGATCTCAACTTGGTCAACATTTACAGGGGTTAACACCTTAGTATAGCCTAGGACCCAATCTCCCTTGTGGTCTTTAAAGACACCACTAACCTTGCCCCGTCCCGGATTGATTTTGACACTAGCATCTGCGTTGAGCTTGTAAGAACCTTCGATGGATGGAAGCCATTTGAGGTACATAGTGGTACAATGATTCGTGGTATTGATTAGCTCCCCAGCAATAATGATAAATTCAGTCGCAAGAGCAACTGTTTTTTGTACACAAATGGGGTTGTCCCTGTGATTGAAGAGGTTGTCATTTTTGACTAACCAGATGTTCCAAAAACAGAAATGGAGGATGGATGTCCAGTTTAACCAGGGATTAAAGGGTTTAGAAGCGATTGCTTTCCAGATGGCAGTCCAGTTGAAAGTGTTAAGGATGCTAGAATCAAAGCTAGCAGTTGAATTACTCTTAGCAGCTATATTATTCCAAAAGTTTGCTACCTTAGGACAGTGGAAGACAGCTTGGAATACAATCATGAAATTGAAAGTACCAGAGATTCCTAGAGGCATACCATCAGAAAATGTGGTTGATGTCTTCTTGAATGTTAGTAGTAGTATAATACAATTAATATGTTAAATGTGAAAGTATTTTTTAAATCATAACAAGTAAAATTTAAAATTTTGTATGTCATGTAAAGCATCAATAAACAACGAATTAAGTGAACATTAGAATGTAAGAACTTAAGTGACCTAGATTTAAGTTCAATATTATATATTTTGAAATGTAAGAGAAAAAAGTTCAGCTACCTATGAAATGTAACAACAAATAATTCAGTGTTTTCTGGAAAAAATAATTAAAATATAGTATTTTTTTTTTTTTACAAATATTGAGGGTTGGGGTGAGGGATAAGAATTTTAAATTAACTTTGAGAATATAATGAATAAATTAAATAAAAAAATTTCAGTAAAGAAATTAATTGAAATTCACAAGTTACCATCCATATATTTTATATTGAAAAAAATATATAAAGTACATGATTAAACAAAATAAATTTATAATTTTATATTAACAAAAACATTACTTGATAATTACATTAAGCAATTTGATAAGTTAATAAAACTCAATATGAATAATCGAATAATATTTGATAGTGAACAATGTAACAAAGAAAATTGCTGATCGTTTTTATTTTTGACAATTATATGATTCATTATTTTTTTTCTTTTGATATGCTTTGATTATGAGATTGTCTGGAGGAGAGGTTGTGAGGAATAAAGACGAGTGAGGGTGGCGCGGTGAAGTGATGGCGGCGAAGGAAGAATACATAGTTCAACTAAATTAATTGAACTATGTGTAATTTTATGAATTATTTATTATAAAATATATTTAATATATTAATTTAAAATATATTAATGTGATACAATAAAGAATAATTTATTATTTCAAACTATTAAGATAATATTTCTAATGATTTATTTTTCTAAAAATATTTCGCGCATCGCGCGAGTACTTATACTAGTATAATTAATTTAAGAATAAATCTATTCTTACACTTGATGTTATATTATCCATTTAGAAGATGGAATAAATTTGTCTATGATTATAATCCTAGGATAAATTTGTCTGCAAACCAAATGACCACGGAGCTAGAGAATATTATTTTGGATACGTTACAATCAATAATTTTCGAGGGGTGAAAATCTTTTGAATGGTAAAAATGAATTTCCATAATTGGACTTGCTTTGCTCACCGAAAGAAAGCAAGTAAAAAAACGAATCTACTGTTTGATTGGTGTTATGTCAAATCTTCATAATTGAACCCCTATTTATTGAAACAAGAAAATGATTTTAGTCCTTTTTCTTGTTCTTTTTGGTTATGGATAAAGAAATGCTGAGTTGATAGGTGTATTTTATGAACTTTATTTCTTTAAAACAATTTTGGCATTTCATTGATTTCGAAAATTGACAATCAGGTTGAAAGGAAGTATTAAGCACACAATATTGGAGAAGGAAAATGCTAAAAAGGAAAAGTAGATACCTTAAAAATTCAAATTGATATAGAAAAATTCCTAATTTTTAATTTATTTTAATATATTCAGTATGTAATTATAAAAAAAAAAAACTAGATAAATATTAGGAAATGTGAGGCCAGGGGCAGGAGTATGAGCCTATGAGGTGGTGAGATAATGGCTATTGAAGATAGGTGTGTTGGAGGATAGAAGAACACAATCAATGTGAAATGTCAATTATACAATTTGTTTTCCTTATTTCCACTAGAAAAAATATTTTCCAAAGAATTTAACCAATAATATGAAAAAATTGAAAAACACCAAACACACTTTTAGGGGGCCCGTACTGTTGGTTAGATGTATGCGGGCATTAGTAATATAGAGTTTGAATATAATTTTTTCAAATTTGATCCAAAATCTATCCAAATGCTAACTTAAACAATTTTGTCCAATAAATGAAAGGAAATGGTTAGGTTTTCTATAGTCGTACAATATTTATTTTATTCATTGAGTTTTATCTCCCGGTGTCCAAATTCAATGACTCAATAGGTTAGGAAGCTGGATGATAATAGCTCATTTGCTTCCCAAAGCTTGCAAGAGAACAACCATACAATAAAATCGAGCTTGCAAAAAAGATGGCATTTGAAAAATGTTGGATGAACGATATCTATAAAAATCAACAACTTATTTGTTCCATTACTAAACATAACTAATCCTCCGTATGAGTTATAATAACTTTGAATGATGTGTCAACTTCAAAGTTGCTGGCAGGGTATGCAATCAATACTAGTGTGTATTTTTCTTTAAGACTTGGTAGTTTGGGAGGAGTATGGGCTTCTGATGCATTGCCCAATTTGTCAAAGGTTTAACTTGTTTTCATTATAAAAGGTACACTACTTTTTCAATCTAACTTAATTACCATTCAAACTCTTTAGTTACTTGAAGGACCACACAAAACCTAGCTTGGTCATTTTCTACTGGAAAATAATTGAACTAGATATTTGAAGTTGGTACTTTTTTACTTTTTTCTTAATAATCGTGGTATCCAAGTCTACTGTACCTAATATTAAAAGATCATTTAATCTATAGAAATCTACTCTAGGATGCACAAAATTTAACACACATATATACCGTAAGGAGTCGTTCGGTAGAGTGTATAAGATAATATTGAATATGTTGTATTAGTAATACTGAGATTAGTTGTGCAGAGATTAGTAATACTGAGATTATTTTTTATGCAGTATTTGGTTTGATGCATTGAAAGTAATATGTATTGTTATATTTTAAAACGAATATTATTTGTTTACAAAAATACCCTCGACATATTATAACTTTGTGTATTTGTTTTTGCAAAATTTCATTATTATTTTTTTAGAATAAAAAAAGTTAACAATATAACTAATTATTTACTTTAGAATTTTAAGATTTAATCATTCACTTACAAAAATTATTTTTTTTATTATCTTTTCTTTGTTTGTTCATTATTTGCTTGTTGTTCCCACTTTGTGTTATTTTTAAGTTGGGGGAGATACGTATAACTTTTGGATAAGACAATAAAATCATTATTAAAATTAAATTGTATTCTATAGTGTGTTAAAACTAAGTAGAAAAATTATTTTAATTTATGAATATCCTATTTACAAAATTAAAGTTTGTATGCAATTTGTTTTCGGATTTTGACCAATAAATATTTTTTGGAGTTAATGGAGTAGTTTTTTATAACTAAAATTATTTGGAGGGATATTATTATTTTGATAAATTGAAAAGAAGTAACTCATATTGAATAAATTGAAAAGATTTAGAAAAAAATTAAAGAAATTTGAGGACATTTTTGTAAATAATAATAAAATTTGTAAACTAATTTATTTGAATAAATTTATTAGTAAAAATATAAAAAATAAAATTAAAAAAATAAAATAATATTTAAAAAAATTTGAGGGATATTCTTGTCTTTATGTATTACTACTACCACTATATGTGATGTATAAGTAATACACCCTATAATACCATATAGGGTGTATAACTAATACATGGTATTAGTAATATCTTGATCCAAAATCCTACCAAACATAGTATTAATTAATACCATACTTAATACATGAATTATTTCTCCTAATACGGCCTACCAAACGATCCCTAAGGGTCATTTGGTAGGATAATAATATATGTATTATTTGTGGTATATTAATATATATTTAATTCTTTGTTTGATACTTCCTTTTTAATTGCTTCTTTTTCCTTTTTAAGTCAAAATCTATAAACTTTGACCAATATTTTAAGATTTATTTCTTAATCAAATTTAAAAAGGAAAAATTATAATTATAGTATTTTTCATGTAGTTTTTGAATATTCAAATTTTAATTTTAAAAAATTAAATTACTCTAATCTAATTTAGTTTTGAAACTTAGTTAAATTGACTTATGTAAAACGAGGGGAACGATTAAAAAGGAATGTGGGAAGTAGGATTTTTGGCGTATGTATAACTTACACATATATTAATTATACAAATTATACATGAATAAACCTGATTAAAGATAAAATTGTCCTGAATACACTAAATCAAACTATGATAAGAAAATAATCTCAATATAACTAATCCTAACATAATTAATCCAACATTACTAATACATCTATATCTATACTATATTAAAAGTGTGAAGGGCCTTAGAAATATTGTTTGAACTTTTTCTCCTTCATTACAAGTGTTTGCTTTAGATAAAATCATCTTTTTACTACTTTCCTAATATCTAATAGTTAAAATTAATTAAATATTTATAGTAAAACTTTTTCTTATTAGAAGTCATCTAAAGTAATGACAACTAATACATTTTTCATTAGTTTAAGAATTATAAATCAAATAAAGTAGATTTTAAAAAAATTTGAAAAATCTAGAAATAAATATGAAAGAATTAAAATAAGAAAAAAAAAACATCCAGTTTTTAAGAGTTTTAAGTAAGTAATCAAAGATTTTTTTAAAAAAATTAACTTTAAATATAAGAAAATAAATAAAAATAATCATACTACAAATATAGTTTAAATCGATGCGTCTCTTTTAATCTCTAGCAAGACAAAAAAGGTAGTGCGTGACAAATGCAAAAAGTGATGATCCATTAACCACTTGAAACTTTTTATGATAAAATATATATGTGGTTACAATAAAATATTTGTCATGTTCACATTATTATATTAAAGTGTGAAGAATTTTTGAGAAATGTTTTAAACTTTTTGCATTTCCTTAAAAATCTTCGCAATAGATAAAATTATCTAATTTTAAATAATAAAATATTATACATACTAGGCACATCGGTTAAACTAGTTTTATTACATACCATTGTCATACACCCAAAAACGACTCCTAATAGATATCATTAGGTGGTGATGGATTGGGTTTGTGAGAAGCAACAACTCCATTTGGGCAAAAGAGTAGAGAGGAAGACAAGTGAGGTGAGAAATGTGAAAGAGAAGGCACACATGTTAATGTCAAACATGTCTTATCGATATCTGCAAAATGGGCAAAAACCCAACAATTTGTGCATGCAGAACCAACTACTACTCTCACTCACTACTACACATCTTTCTACCTTTCACCCTCTGTATTTGTAAATTGGAACTAGTAATTGTAATCCTGTTGGACCTTACCTTCACTTTTTTCAAATTTCCTGCCCTACATATTGGGTTAATAATACGGATGGATTACCACACAATAATAATACAAGGAAAATTGAATATAGGAAAATAAATTTCAAAAAACTTTTTTAACGAAAACAATAACATCTCTTATTAAAAAAGATATAAAAAATAAAAATAATTTTGTAATAAATTACGTTAACTTTTAGCAATGAAAATACAAATATAGCTTTATTTGAAATTTCAAACTGGTTTTAAAGTTGTATTTGGCCATATTTTTGTAGCAATTAATCCATTCGTCCAAAATACTTGTCCACTATTGATTTGATATACAGGTTAAGAAATAATAAATAATAGGTGTAATTTTATTATATTACCCTTTGAATATACTTTCTCCGTCCCATTTTACTTGTCCCAAATTGAGATGACACAACAATTAAGAAAAATAATAAATAACATGACTAATTACCAAAGTACCCCTATTAAATAATGTTTACATTTTAATTTAAAGAAAAGGTAATTAATACAAAGGGTAAAACATGGAAAAAAAAGTTTGTCTTATCTTGATAAGTAAAATGGGACATCAACTTAACCAATTTGGAACGGAGGGAGTAATAAATATAATGTCCTGATAAATGTATTGAACGATAGGTAGCATTTATATAATAACAAACGTAAAATTTATAGAAAAATTTATAGATTTTTCAAACTGGACAAGGAGGAAGTAGAATTTAAATGTACTTTTTCTAAATATCATGATTTATACCCTCTAAATTTTCAGGGATAAATTCCGTCTAATAATATGTATCCATTATTAACTTGACATATAAATTAAAAAATAATAAATAATCAAAACAATTTTATTATATCATTTTTTAATTTAATAAAAGAAATTATGTATTAATTGTAAGAATAAAATAAGTAGAAAAAAATAAATTATGTATTAACTTTTTAAACTGAAAAAATATTATTAAATAGTATATATTTTTAATATAATAGATGAGTAATAATCTTTCAAATAGAGTGCAAATTAAGAAAGGACAAGTTTAAAAAACGAGGTGAACATTACTTGTGAACATTGGTTGAACTCATAATCCCTCTATTTTATTTTAGTTGCTCCTTTTTTTAATAATATTTATTTCAATTTAATTATCTTATTAATAAAATTAAAAGGATTTTAATATAATTTTTCTATTTTTAAATGACTAAATAAGTTATATATATTTAAACTTATATTTTCAAAATATAATTAAATAAGATTAATTTAATAAAATAAATTTATAATAAATAATTTTTTTAATAATATATTAAATTTATATGCGTCAACGATGAGAGTATTTGTAATGCATCAAAGTTTAGGAATTTGAAATATTAGGCCATGGAATTGGTGATCGAGAAAGACATAGAAAGTCCCAAATGTAAGAAGAGGTTGTGGAGCACGTGATTAAGTGACGGCTTGTCGGGGTGGTGTATCCACACACTGCACGTGAGGCTGTTGAATTCTATGTATCCATCTATGCTGTAAAGAAAATTCTTTTCATCACAAAAATCTCATCATCATAATAATAAAAAAAGATATTCACACTATAAACTACTCTTTAAAAATTAAATATATTCTTTCGGATAATGCTAAATAATCATAAAAATTTAATTATATTTATGAAAAGACTGTAATGATCTTTTTTTTTTAAAACAAACTAATTCTTTTTTTTTTAATTAAAGAAAATTAAAATCTTTATTATTTTCTAAACTTAAAAGTTAATTTTCACATTGAAAAATGATAATAAATAAATGAATATTCATTAAATTAATAGAATGTATTTATTTATTTTAAATAAATTGCATTTTAATAGGACATGATAACCCTACTTTATTGGAATATATTAATTGCGGGGTGTATTGTTGTTGCTATTTATTTACTGTTGTTCAAATGAAAACTCTTACTAGTTGCTAGTAATTGGAATTTGAAACATCACAAAATGCAGTTCCATAAATGAAATATATATATATATATAATTCATGATTTTTAATTTCTAATTTTCAATATATAAATAATTAGTATAGAACACTTTATAATATGAAAATATTTTCTAAATTTTAAATGAAATGCTTACACATGTACTTTGATAATTTTACACTTACACCTCTTATGAAGTGTCTCTATAATTAAATATATAATATAATTTTTAAATGATAAATTATAATCATAAATATAAATAAAATATTTTTGCAAAGTTATTCTAACGAATATTTAAAACAAGGATATAAAAAATTAATCATACATTTAATTAAAAAATAAATAAATATTTTAAAAATAGGATATGAAATAACTTATTTAAAAGATATACCCACTATAAATTATATTCTATTGCTTTAAGTATGTAAATTTTTTGTAATTTTATTAACTAGAATATTTTATTATATATAATCTCTTTTTTATTGTAGTTTTAATTTATTTTTTCCTTGAAAATTATTTATATATAACTAATTAAATAAAGTTTCAATTACGTAGGATATTCATTATATGCAAGCTTTAAATGTTTTTAGCAAAAATAGGATTAACGTTTTTGGGGATGTAACTGTAAGATTTTCATAACATAGAGATGTAAGTGTTTACTGTAATTAATTATTGTCGATAATTATAAAGTGTTTTGAGCTTTGACTATCTTTATTGATATATTTTAAAATTATATATTTAAAAAATATTTAAATATGTAGTTATTAAATTTATTTAAATATAATAAATAATAAAATTACTTAATTAGAGGTTTCATTAATTATAAAATTAACTAATAATTCACAAGTTATCAAATCAACTTAATATAGAGGAGCAAGACTACATTAGTTCGTGAGTATTCTCTTAGCTCGATGTTAACTAGGGTCATCATTAATTATTTAAATTTTTATTGTACTTTTTAAAAAGATGATAACTAATAAATATGTAAAACGTCAACATTCTTTTTTGGTAAATAAACAATTTTATTTAACCAAGTGAGCGTTAACAACACCAGGAAGCTATAAAACTTCAACATTAATACGTGACTCTCTTGAGTTGTTATAAAATAGGATTGACACTTATGGATCAATGATTTTCATGATTTATATTGAGTGGCGATTTCTACCATGTCTAAAATATTTTTAGTTTAATTTCTACTGTCGTTATTGTATTATTTTCAAATAATATTTAAATATTTATTTAAATACGTATTTTAAATTTATTTAAACATAATAATTTATAAAATTATTTAATTAGAAGTCATAATAATAACAAATATAAGTAATGATTCTCAAATTATCAAATCAATGTAACATGAGCGCAAGACTACAATATTAACGTGTGACTCTATTGGGTTGTTGTTAACTAGAGTCGACGATAATGAATACTTTGATTTTTATAACTTGTCAATGTCCACCACATCTAAAGTGTTTAACTTTTGACTGCTATTATTACAATATTTTTAAATTATATTTAAAATATCGTTCAAATATGAAAAATTTTAGATTTAAAATTTAACAAATAAAATATACTCAAATATAAGTAATGATTCACAAATTATCAAACCAGCATAACATAAGGGTGCAAGACTACAATATTAATACACGACTTTCTTTGGTTGATATTAACTAGGATTGATACTTATGAACTATATAATTTTTATGATTTCAATGATACATTAATGTCTACCATGTTTAAAGCGTTAGAGTTTTAACTTTCGTCATTAAAATATTTTCAAATTACATTTAAAAAATTATTTAAATTATGTAGTTTAATTTTTTTTAAAACATAATAATTTTCTACATAATTTTTAAATAATATATGTTATACCCTTTGTCCCAATTTATGTAGTATTGATACAATTTTGAGAGTGTACTAATTTTTTTTTTATATTTTTTTTATATTTTAATTTATTAATTATTGTGATTTATAGTACTTGTTCTTTTGTCTCAATTTATGTGGCAGTAATAAAATTTAGAGAGTCAATTAAATTTTTTACGTCTTTTTAATTATTTTAAGTTTTTCATTATTATGATTTATAATACTTTTACTTAATTCTCAAATTATGAATTATTACTTATAATTATTACTAAAATGATCTCTAATGAATTTTTTTATTATTATTATGCTTAATTAAAATTCATATATATATATATTATGCTTAATTAAAATTCATATATACATTACGCTTAATTAAAATTCATATATATATATATATATATATATATAATTTTAAATATAATTTATAAAATATTGTGATAACAACAAATCAACAGACTTTACCTTGATCAAGTGTTACGACAACAGTTATTTTATTCGAAGATTCGAACCTCATCTATCTGAACAATATTTTTATAGTCTAGTACTAAATTATTAATTAATAATTATTATAAATATAGTTATAATTAGTTGAACCAAGGATTAGTAATTGAACATAGCTATCATAAAAGTGTATTTGTACAATAATTTATATCTAAATAACTAAGTGATTAAATTTTGTTATTTTTTACTCAACTTATTATAACAAATTTAAACAAATTAACTTTACTAAATTTTACTTTAGACTTGTTTCATCGAAATAATATCTTTATCGGTCTAGTTTAATTAGTGTTGTCAATGATGCGATTCAATTTTATAACTTGTAAGTTTCAAATATAATTTTTTTAAAAATATATGTCTATATTAATGATTCTATTAACTTCAATAATCAACTAATTATAAAGAATTTAAACAAAATTTTAATATGTTTCACTCAAGCTTCATCATGATCAAGTGTTTTAAGAATTTTAGAGGTGTTTATTATTCGGCTTAATTCAAATTTGCAGGATCTTATTTATAAGATTCAAATTTAATTTGAATAAATTATTATATCTAATTGTTTTATAAATTAATATGCTTAATCTAAGAAAATTTTTATAAATTCTCGCTAATTATATCAAGATAGATACAAATTATTTGTCATGGATAAAATCACATACTATATATATATATATATATATATATATATATATATATATATATATATATATATATATATATATATATATATATATATATTGTACAGTAAAATTTTCTTTATAACTATCGTCTTCAACATAATAGATTTCATAGCAATAAATATATATTCTTAGTCATGGACCACATAAAATATGTATATAAATTTTAGCCACATTTATTGCTGCAAATGTTACGAAAAAAATATTGTGGTTAAATTATTTAGCAAAATAACTTCTTATATTTAACCACGACGTATTTTATTAGTATATCTATCTATAGATAAATATAAAATAATAAAATTGTAAACATTCCAAAACATGTTATTATTAAAATTCTGAGTGAATTTGAGAATTTTTTCAAATATCACTTATATTTCATTTAGAACCACAGTATTACTATCACTCTTTTCCTAAAAAAATACTAAACACCTCAAAAATATTTTTCTCTTTTAGTTGACATGTCATGTCATTATAAAATCATATTTTTTAAATAATAAATCATTTAATTCATCAAACTCATTTACTTAAAATTATAATTTTTTTTTAAATGCATTAGTTTAATTTTCCTGTTTATAAATTCTTTACCATACTTAATCCTTATCATATTATTTTAAATGCAAATTAAAATCTCTAGATAACTTATGTAATTTAGTGATATTATTTTTTTTAGAAAACAACTGATCTTTGTAGGCAATTATATATAAAAGCCTGAATGATCGTCTAGAAAAATAACTCTAGAAAAAAAAGTAATTATATGTATTGATAAAGGGTTATACTAGAAAACATATCTCTCCAAGATGTGTGATGAAGATGGATTTACAGAAAGCATATGATTCAGTTGAATGGTTTTTTATTGAACAAATGTTGAAGGAGTTAGGTTTCCCAATACAGATGGTGGGATGGATAATGACTTGTATAACTACTGTAAGCTATGCTTTTATGGTCAATGGAAGGTTGTCTGATACTATACCCTCCAGGAGAGGGCTAAGACAGGGTGACCCTTTATCACCGTATGTCTTTGTTATGGTAATGGAATACTTAAGCAAATATCTTGACACTCTTAGGGACCTTCCCGACTTCAACTATCACCCTAAATGTCAGAATTTGGGTATTTCTCATCTATGCTTTGCTGATGATTTACTCCTATTCGCAAGAGGAGATACCATGTCTATTCAATTGATGAGAGACAAATTTCACCAGTTCTAAAATGCTTCAGGTCTAACAGCTAATTTCAGCAAAAGTCAAGTGTATTTTGGGGGAGTGAATGAAACAACAAAGGCTGAAGTGATACGAATATTGGGGTATGAGATAGGACAAATCCCTTTTAAATATTTAGGAGTGCTATTGTTTGCTAAAGGGCTTACTACATTGCAATGTAAACTTTAGTTGATAAGATTACTAATCGTATTACATCTTGGATGGCCAAAGGTCTTTCTTATGCTGGTAGAGTGCAACTTATATGGTCTGTTCTATTTGGGGTCCAAGCCTATTGGACTCAAATTTTTCTACTCCCACAGAAGGTCATAAAGTTAATAGAGGCTGTGTGCAGAAGTTACTTGTGGTCTGGTCAAGCTAGCATTACTAAAAGAGCTTTAATAGCATGGGATAAAGTGTGTTTACCTAAAGGGGCAGGTTGACTAAATATCACTAATTTGAAGATTTAGAATCAAGAAGCAATATGTAAACTTCTCTGGGCATTGAGTCAAAATAAACAAAAGTTGTGGATAACCTGGATCTACTCTTACTATATTCATGGGGGAGCTTACAACATATGGAGAAACCTGCACAGGCTTCATGAATAGTGAGAAAAATCTTCAACATGAAGAAATTTTGGAATAATGTAATCAATAATGAGTAGGTCATACACAAAGGAAAGTTTAAAAATGTGGCAGCTTATAGAATACTAAGAGGAGAGATAGAGGACGTAAACTGGAAGAATTTAGTATGTAGCAGTGTAGTTGAACCTAAACAGGTGTTCTTCCTTTGGCTATCATTGCATGGAAAGCTTAGAACCAAGGATAGACGACTAAAGTGGGGAGTCATGGATGAAGATGTATGCCCGTTCTGTAATGCAGAAAGGAAAACGGGTACCCACTTATTCTTTAGTTATCCTTTTACTAGGCAAATCTGGCAACAATTTACCAAATGGATAGGTGGATCACATAATGTAGCTGACTGGAATGAGGAATGGCAATAGGTGAATAGTCAAGCTAGACGAATGAAGACCCGAGGCCCCATTCTTAAAGCAGGATTAGCTGTGATAATATATAAGGTGTGGATAGAGAGGAATTCACGGGTGTTTCAACGAGTGTACAAAACCAAGGAGGCTATTCTTCATGATGCAAAGATTAGTTTATGTACTAGACTTAGTTCCAATAGGAAGTTTTTTGAGTTGTTATGTTCAATCAAGTGATGAAAGTAGTAACTGGAAGGTTTTATGGTAGTATAGGCAAGTTGATAGGGATAGACAGGATGTACTGTACCCCTGTATTGTTAAGCATTACTGGTGATTAATAATAATTTTAATTACCAAAAAAAAAAGTCTCACACAAGCTTATCCTAATCATAAAACCGCTATTATAGTTATTATATGTCCTTTAATATGTTATTTTCTAATAGTACACAAAAATTGTGGTTAAATAATTTTTGTGTTTTAAATTTTAAAGATAGAATATTTTTATGTCAAAAATATATTAATTTTTAAAGTTAAATGATGTTTATGTTTGAATTTTTTTATGCGATAGAATCAATGTTAGGTAATAGCAGATAAATTTTACCTATCTTTGATTTCAATTCTTTTTAATTTTCACCTACAACATACCTAGTGTAAGTGAAAAATTTATTTTTCACACGATAAAAGTTAATTTAGCAATAGTAACCTCAGCTTGTAGCCGTAATAAATTATTTCAAACAAAATATTATAATTAATCAATATTTCTACTTCAGGTTATTAAGAAATGTGAAAACAATTAAATATGGACATAGTTAATTTTTATTTAGTGTACTAAGAAATTATGACAATGGTTAGCTTAATAGCTATAATGAGTGACTATTTTGGGTTGAGGGTCAACAATTATGAACTTGATAATTTTTATAATGTGTTAATATCTATCATGTCTAAAGAATTTTAAATTTAGACAATCGTTGTAGAAATATTTTTTAATTATATTTTAAAACTATTTAAATATGTTGTTCAATTTTTTTAAACATAAAAATAAAATTACTTAGTTAAAGTTCATATTAATAACAAATATAATTAATGATACACCAGTTAATAAATTATATTTTTTTAATTCAGCCATTAACAAATATAATAATTAAAGTGCGCAGGATCACAAGACTATAAAATTAATATAACGTGTGACTTTCTTGAATTGATGTTTAACCAATATTGACTTTTTTTTTGAACTATATGATTTTTTTTGTGTCGATATCATGTCTAAAGCAATTTGAGCTTTGACTATCGCTATTGAAATATTTTAAACTATATTTAAAAAAAAAAACTATTCAAATATGTAGTTTAAATTTCTATAAACACAAAAATTAATATAATTCCTTAATTAGAAGTCATATATATTAATAAAAATATAAATAATGGTTCCTAAGTTATCAAATCGGCGTAACATAGTGACGCAGGACTACAATATCAATGTGTGACTCTCTTAGATTATTGTTAATTAAAGTCGACACTTATGAACTATATGATTTTTATAACTTGTCAATGTCTACCACGTCTAAAGTGCTTTAAGTTCTTATTGTTTTTGTTAAAATATTTTCATATTATATTAAAAATTATTTAACTATGCAAACTTTTAGTTTTAAAACTCGTAAATATTTTTTATTCATTTCTTTATGTATTTTTCTTATCATTTATATATAATTTAAGTGTAAGATTAACATAGGGTAAAATAAATTTTCAACTAAGAAAATTTTTATGCAAAAAGGAAGTGACAGAGAAAAGAAAATTTTTATGCGAAACTTTTAATGTTATGTTGACTTCTTTCCGCTCTACTTCTAAATATAGATAGAAAAGATTTGAAATGAAAAAAAAAATCATTTGAATTATCACGAGAAAAATTATACCATAATTAAAATTATACAACTGAATTCATAAATAAATAATCAACTTTTTGTGTTGGAAATTTCGGTAATTGCTTATTTTATGTAATACTAAACTAAGAATCATATTTCAACAAAAATTAAAAACTAAAAGTTATTCAAAATATTGATAGGTTTTAAGATATATATCTATACCTCTTATTTATCTATATAAAATTAAGAGATTTAAAATTTAAAATTAAAGATTAAAAAAAATAAGAATTATTTATATGATAAAACACATAATTATAATACTACTTTGGTCACACTGATTTTGGATGAGAATATAATTAGTTAATTTTATATAATTATTTTTATCCTAGACTATTCTTTTCAAGCAATAAGTACTATGCAATCATATTTATGATAATTATGTTAATTTGTCCATTCTCATGTATTGGGATAGTTTTAATGTATTGACAAAGAATAATAAAATAAGTAATGAAAGAATTTTAAATTTAAGATGAAAGGGGCAAAAATATTCAAAAAAAACTAATTTATAGTGTGAATAGAATTTATTACTATTATGACCAAAAGGATTTTTCCTATTTTATTCTTTTATCCTCTTTTCAATACATTGAATACTGTTAATGAGCTTCATTATAGATAATTCTCATAGCCAAACATGGGAAAGTGTTTGTTCCGTAATCATTATTTTCATTGCCAAATAGCCAAATACGTTTTTAATAATCACTTTTTCATAACCAAACACATTTGTTTTATAAGTATTATTCATATTTAATACGTGTATTTTTGAAAAAACATATTAGGCAGAAATTTTTAATTTCAGTTAATATAATTTTACACTTTTTCAACTTAAGAAAAAATAATTAGGCAAAGATTTTAATATTTCAATGTGATCTCAGTCAGTACTTATTTTTTCATAGTAAAAATTTTATTTGTGACAGTAAAAGACAACTAGTACTTTATTTCACATTTTCTAATTTTGAACATAACATCCTTGACTCTAGCTACGCCTGTTCAAAATTAAACTAAAATCAATAATCTGTAATGATAATTTGGTTATTAAATTAATGGTTTGACTTATCGAATTACCAGGTGTAAAGTGTGTTGAGTTGTTACTATCGCAATATTTTAAAAATTATGTTTGAAAGTTATTTAAATATATTCATTAATTTTATGTAAGCGTAATAATTTAAAAAATAATTAATTAGAGGTCATTTTAATAATAAATATAAGTAATAATCACAATTTATCAAATCGGTGTAATATAGAGGCGAAAGACTTGTATGATATTAACACTTGTATCTCACTTTCATTAGTTCGATAGATGTGAACAATATGCATGATTTCTATAAGTGTAGACGTTTACGAAGTCTAAAGTGTGTTGAATGTCATTTTTGCAATATCTTACAAATTATGCCTGAGAATTATTTAAATATATATTTTAATTTTATTTAAATATAAAACTTAAAAATAAATCATTAGAGGTCATTTTAATAATAAATATAATAATGATTCACAATTACCAAATCGACGTAACATAGGGACGAAAGACTTTACCATCAACACTTATGTCTCACTCTTTTTGGTTCGACACATATGAACTATACGCAGAATTTTTATAATGTATCAATATTTAACAGGTCTAAAGTGTGTTGAGTTGTCATTATTGAAATATTTCACAAATTATGTTTAAAAACTATTCAAATATATAGTTTAATTTTATTTTAACATAATAATTAATTAGAGGTCATTTTAGTAATAAATATAAGTAATGATTCATAATTTCTCGAATTGGTGTAACACAAAGGTGAAAAACTTGTACGATCAACACTTATGTATCACTTTTTTTGGTTCAACACACACAAACTATATGCATGATTTTTGTAATGTGTCGACATTTACCGATTCTAAAGTATGTTGAGATGTCTTTATTGAAATATATCACAAGTTATGTTTACAAATTATTCAAATATATAGTATAATTTTATTTTAACATAATAATTTATTAGAGGTCGTTTTAGCAACAATATAAGTAATGATTCACAATTTATCAAATCGATGTAACATAGAGGTGAAAGACTTGTAGATCAATGTTTATGTCTCACTCTTTTTGGTTCAACATATATGAAATATATGCATGATTTTTATAATGTGTCAACATTTATCAGTCTAAAGTGTGTTGAGTTATCGTTACTGAAATATTTCATAAATAATGTTTATAAATTATTCAAATATGTAGCTTACTTTTATCTAAACATAATAATTAAAAAATAATTAATTAGAGGTTATTTTAGTAACAACATAAGTAACGATTCACAATTTATCAAATCGGCATAATAGAGGAGCAAAAGACTTGTACGAACACATATGAACTATATTCATAATTTCTATAATATATCGACATCCACCATATTTAAAGTGTTTGAGTTGTCTTTATTGAAATATTTCACAAATTATGTTTAAAAACTATTTTAATATATAATTTAATTTTATTTAAATATAATAATTATAAAATAATTAATTAGAGGTTAATTTAGTAACATTATAAGTAAGGATCCACAATTTATTAAATCGGCGTAACATAAAGGTGAAAGACTTGTACGGTCAACACTTATGTCTCACTCTCTTTGATTCGACTCAAATGAAGTATGAACTATAGAATTTCTATAATATGTCGACATTCACCATGTCGAAAGTGTTTGAGTTGTCATTATTGAAATATTTCACAAATTATGTTTAAAAATTATTTAAATACATAATTTAATTTAAATATAATAATTAAAATAATTTATTGGAGGCTAATTTAGTGTGTGTGTGTGTATATATATATATATATATATATATATATAAGTAACGATCTGCAATTTTTCAAATTGGCATAACATAAAGGTGAAAGACTTGTACGGTCAACACTTATGGCTCACTCTCTTGAGAAAATTGAAGGAAAGGTGTCATTTAAATCTTGAATGAAGGATTGGTGACATTGACCAACTTAAAGGATCAAACATAATTAGGAAACTTAATTAAGTTAATTGTGGACATGATTAATATTTTCAAAACTTTCTAATCTTTTCAAAAATACAAATCAACCCACACCTCTCTCCTCTCTAAATCAACCATCTCTCTCCTCTCTCTCTCTTTCTCGACAGTTTCTCCCAACCAACAGTTCTGCAAATTTTTCCTTTCAATCCTTGGCGAGTTCAACCCCCGGCAATAAATAGTTGGGCTTCGAGTTATTTTTCAACTTTCAACCGTCAATCAACGTGACAACCTTGCTCTCCAACCACAACAACTTTGAATTCTTCATTATCCCTTTTCTTCTTTAACAGGTAAAAAATTATGGTCTTTTTAGTTTTGAAGAAAACGAGGAACTTGAGCCAACTTCTCTTCTAGTATTGGTTAACAATTTTAATATTTGTTGCTTTAATTTGAAATGCAGTTTGAATAAAATTCTAATTTCAGGTATTTCTTCTCTTCTCTTTTCGAAGTGAAATATGATTTTTTGTTGATTGTTGCATTTTTTGAAGTTTAATTTTGTTGTTTGTGTTTGTACAAACAAAATAACGATGTTGGCATTTTTGGTGTTGCGCCTATTGCTGGGTTGATTTGTTTGTATTTTTGGTAAAAATGGTGATATTGTTGTTGTTCTATTGAACAAAATCATGCTACTATTTTTTCAGTAACAGATTAACCATCTGATGCAGCAGATTAATCATCTGATGCAATAGATTTACCATATAATGCAACAGAATAACCACCTGATGCAACAGAGGAACCATCAAATTAAAAATCTGATGCAATAAATTAACCATCTAATGCAATAAATTTATCATCAAATTAAAAAATTTGATGCAACAGATTAACCATATGATGCAACAGATTAACTATCTGATGTAACAGATATACCATCGAATGCAATAAAGGAACCTCTGATGCAACAGATCTACCATCGGATACAACAAGAAACCATTCAATTAAAAATCCTATACAACAGATTTACCATCAAACTAAAAATTTGATGCAATAGATTAACCATATGATGCAACAGATTAACCATCTGATCCAATAATTTACCATCGAATGCAATAGAGGAACCATCCAATTAAAAATTTGATGCAATAAATTAACTATTTGATGCAATAAATTTACCATCTGATGCAACAGAGGAACCATCAAATTAAAATGCAACAAATTAATTATCTGATACAACAGACGAACCTTCTATTTGATAAAATTCAATCAATTATTCCAACAGGACTCCAAGACTTGATTTTTCCAACTGATCATTCATCTGTCGCAATAGAAGATCCTTCTATTGGAAGAAATCTAATATTGACCATTAATAACAGTTCTAACTGATCACACATATGTTGCAACATATGTATAATATTTTGTATAATCCTGTCATCTATTTCAGCAAATGAGTGATCTATTTTTATTGTTGCAACAGATTACTCATCCGTTACAACAGGTTAAATATATGTTGCAACATATCACTCATTTGTTGCAACAGATATGTGATCTGTTGCATAGATCAGTTATTGTTTTCAATAAATTAGTGATCTATTTTTATTATTGCAACAGATTACTTATCCATTGCAACAAGCTAGTTATATATTGCAAAAAATAACCTACCTAGTGCAATAAATATGTGATCTGTTGGAACTATTATTTACTGTTAGATAAACTGTTATTCCTTTTTAACAATGCATTAATCAATTATAATCTATTATATGTTCCTGTTGTTTTTAGATTATATGGCTCCCAAAAGAAAAAAATTGAAACAAGTCCAAGTAAAGGAATAAGTGAGCAGCTAGGCTACATCCACCACTCTATGAGCTTACTTTACAAACGTTATATCAATCAGACACAGAAGATAATAAACATGGGGACAAGGAGTGTTTCCAAAGATATGATCCAAATACTAATAACCCTTTCACTAAAGAGTTGATCAAAACCTTCAGCATTGATAGTTATCCTGTGAGAATGCACTGCGATGCTGCCACAGATTTAACGGGTGATTTTGTGGTTAAGCCAGCCATGAAAAATCTTTTGACACCTTAAAAAAATACTTTGAGAATAAAATTTGGATGCTTATTCCAGGGACAGCTTCTTTGGGCAATATCTTGATTTGTCAGAGGATAACAATGCTCGTTTCTAAATGAAAATGGTATATGTTCTTCTCAAGCATAGGTTTATGTACGAAAACAAAGATAAGATGGATGAGGTGTGGATAAATTATTATGGCATGCCTGTTTGTTTTGTTCGAAATGAGTTTGCCATAGTCACTGGACTAAAATGTTATCCTCCTTCTTCTTTTCAAGTTATACCTATTCTAACCCTAAAAAGCACCCCGCATATCCAAAAAAGGCAAATGCAATTCAAGTGATCGTGAAGAATTGTGTCCCTTGTTGGTCCAAGCTTCAAATTTAAAAATTTGATAGAAGCGTTGAAAGGTAAAATACTTTCAAAGAAGCACAAATAATCATTGTGCTTGGTTTGGTTTGTACATAATATTCTTTAGGCGAGAGACATTAACAACAACAAGCCACTTGATTTAAAAAAGCTCTCCGAGGATCTTGAGACATTTAATAGCTATCCTTGGGGTTATGAAAGCTTGAAAATGACTGTCAAATATTTGTTGACTCCATTAATATCAAAGACAGTCAACTTATATGACTTTTCATGGGCTTTCATGGGAAATATTTTTTTATTATGATAGGATTCATTCTTTTATTCAATAATGCTTTTGATTTATTAACGTTATTTATAGGTTTGGGCGTTTGAAGCCATTCCTTATTTGAGACAACAAGTGAACTACCAGGAAGAAGTTTTTTGCCCAAGAATCCTGAGATGGTTGTCGATCAAAACTGATAAAAATACAAAATTTCTTAATTTCTTCAACGCCCGAAGGATGCACTAAGTCTAATTCTAATTAAGTTTTTGTTTTAATTAATGATTTTTTTGAATGATCTAATTATCATTCTAATATATTTAGTGATTTATGTTAGATTGTGCATCCGTCGCTTGTTCCGATCAATCAAGAGTGGAGGATGTCATTTTTTTTAATTTATGGTCTGTGAAAACTAAGGTCATTGACAGAATAAAAATGGAATTGTTTGAAGCATCAACCATCACAAGAAAAATAATTTTGGAGGGTGGGCTTGTTGTTGTTAATGATGTTAGTGGTGATGGAGCTGTTGATAGTGATAGTGGTTCTGCTGTTGGGGCTAGTGATGCTCCTTTTTAAGTTTTTAAAACAAATTATTATGAGTATAATCATACTGGTTATACAGATTTTTCCCCTCCTAGTGAATGTTCTGCATGCAAATGTAAAGACTGCAAGGCAAAACATGATGTAGTAATTAATGCTATTAATGCATTAACTATTCTGTAAAGGAATCAACATCTAAGAGGGGTGTCATTCTATCAAATACGATTTTATATCCATCCATTCCATTAGAGATTAAGGCTAAGAGGAGTAAGAAAGTAATTTCCAAGGCATTATCAAATATCCAAAAAAAGAAAATTGCAACTCCGCTGTCTTTGTGTTGCACTATTGAGCAATGTACAAGGACCACATAAGAGCAACATGAGATGAAGAAGATGAATATATAACACCTGTTCCAACTAAAAAACAGACACATATCTGTTTCAATAAATGACATATTTACTGAAAATTATCAAACAGATATATACATCTGTTGTAACAATTGACTAACCTGTTGTATCAAATACAATATCTCTTGCAACATATGTCTCGTCTATTTTAGAAAATCAAACATCTCTAAGGATCATTTTTATATTTACAAACAGATGACCTATCTGCTGCAACAGAAGGGTCATCTTTTAGGACAAATTAAATCAAGACTTCGTACTATTTCAGTTTTTTGAGACAAATGAGTCCATATGTTGCAACAGATGGTTCATCAATTTGAAATTATCATATAGGTATTCCTCATGTTTTAAGTTGTCCTAATAGATGATCCATCTGTTTCAACATTAAGAAAATCTATTTTGGACTACTTAAAATAGGAGGAAGACTTGTTTGATTTGCTAAAATAGATGAGTGAACATTTTTCATTCTTTGTATCTCTGTGATTAGCATTGATAATTTTGTCTTTCCAGGTGGATGTCACAGTAGAATCTACTATTACACAACATTTATAATGCTACACTTTACAGATTCATGACTACCAAAGCTGAATCCCATAGCACGGATGAAGAACAACTTGTCCATATTGAGTAGATCTTTGTAGCTTAAGTCTGTCAAAGTAATAAGTTCACCCTGCCTTAGGAATTGTTGACATCAGAACTTAAATTGTTAATTTATTTGTTGAGATCTGTACCCATAATAATTTTTTATATTTTATTTATTAATTTATTTCATGTAATTTCTTAAGGCTTTGATTTATTTTGTTTTGTATATGAATTTTATTTTATACTTAGATTTGAACTTATTAATTAAAATTGAATTCTAGATTTAAATATTTCAACAGATAAGGTATTTTTTGCAGCAACAGACAATATATCTGTTGGAAAATATCAAACAGATTTAGACATATGTTGCAACATGTAGGTCATATGTTGGAAATTATCAAATAGGTCTTCCCACTGTTGTAACAAATAGACTTAGATAGAAACATTGTCATAATGCAACAGATGATCAAACTATTCCAACATATAAACTATCTGTCAGAACAGATAAAAGTTAGAATAGATAGGCAATCTGTTGCATTATAAAAAAATTAACTTTCACCAGACAATAAAATTGCCACATGTAAAGTGAAGTGACTTGAAATAAAAAATTGTTATGGTGTTTGTGTTTCTACATCTTAATCTTTATACACAGGCTCCAAGTGTCCAGTTAGTGCCCTATAAGACCAGACCTCTTGGGTGTTTTCTAATGCATTGTCGCACAGAAAGGTCGTTGGCTCAACCATTTTGTGCCAGTCAATAAACATTCGATGTATGCAAGTGCGTATGACCCGCACACGACTGCGGTTTCATTTTTTGAAAGGACCATATCCTTATTTCGACCTTCAAAATCTCATGTTTGCTTTATCAACACTTTCGCTGGCAAATGATCCATCAACTTACTCTGCCTTAACAAGTTGGGGAACAACTCAAACGGTGGGTGCATGTGGGTTAAAAAAATAGCCTCATCAAAAACAGGTAAGTTGCAGTCATAAAACTTGATCTTTCCCTCCTCGAGTAGTATCTCAACAACCAGAAAATATATGACGTCTATGTTCATGACTGCAAGAATTCTCTTTGCCTTGGTCCATCTCTTGCCGTGTAGATATGGCCTCTCTCCTCTAACATATTTAATCATTTCTTCATTCCATTGAAACTCAGAAACTAACGAAGCAAACCCGGGCCACCGGGAGTTGATTCTAGCTTAATGAGCTCATCGTACCTATCCTTAAAATTATTATTGAAGTTGAGGTCCATTATCCTATCAGCAACATCATAAGCTTTTGGGTACACTAATTGCCTGCCTCCCATGAGGAAGAAAATTTCTTCAACATACTGTGATATAAGAAGATAATTTTTAAATAGGTTAGTAATTGTAAAGAAAGAAAACATAGTGGAAAGATGCAACAGATGGTCCATATGTAGTTGAGGGTTCTCTGAATCTGTTCATAGGTTACGTATCTAACAAAACTTATGCAATAGATGGTTAATCTGTTACAACAAAACCACCACCAGTTGCACCAAAACACCCAGCTATTGCGATAGAGGACAGATCTGTTGTGTAGCTTCTTCTTCACGGAGTAGATTAGAAGGTTAGGTTAGGAAAAGTAAACTTACCTTGTCTACATACCAGTCATGCATATCTGTCTTATTCTTAATGTCTTGGGCGTAAAAGGTATGCATGGGGTAATCTTTTATGCGTTGCTTGGCATTCATGGCCTGTCGCAGATCCTTCTTTTTTTTGGCGCCAAGTTCCGCGTATATGTCCACTATCTTCAATAGCTCCTGAACTTCAACAACTTTTGTATAGGGAGGAGTTACAATTTTTTTTGTTTCCAATTGAAGAGTATTGGCTAATTTCTCTTTTCTTCCTCCTAACCTCCACTATGGGAGTGTATGGCTCCCTCACTTTCTTGGATGGTATGTCACCCTTCTAGATTTTAATTCTCGACAGCTTTAGAGGTAGCCTATACTTTTTCAAATAGTTTATCCTGTATGTCCTTGCATTCTTTGCATTTACACTAAGAACATAAGGGTGAAGAGGGGTGAGAAGGACCACTATAAGGGTGTGATGGATCGGTGTAAGGATGAGAGAGACCTGTGTAAGGGTGAGAGGGACCTGTGAAAGGGGTGTTTTCAAACATATTTATTTTCTTGAGAATCAACATGCTTATCATCACGTCTGGCAGCATCAATATCAACATGGCTTCCACAAACATCAACAACTCTACTAACAACACCCTAGAAGCAGCACCCAGATCTATTGCAGTAGGTTGTTCATGAAGAACCTCAACATTTGGTTGACCTTGCCTAATTGCTCTTCGTATGGCTGTTGGTCCAGACAATTCCTTTTTTATTAACTCTACATTTAGGTCTGCTATAGTATCAACAAGACCTAGAGTAATTAAAGAAGTCATCCCCAACTCCTGCTCAGTAGGCACGGTCCATGGATGTACAACCTATAAAAAAGAAAGATATATTTAAATTATATAATAATTTGTAATTAGTTGGGTTATATGTTAACACAGATAACTTATACGACAGATAATCTTTCTGTCGCAACAGATGATTCATATGTGGCAACAGATTAAATAAATGTCGCATCAGATTACCCATCCGTTGCATAATTTGTAGTAGATGGGTTATTTGTTGAGTTGGATTCAGAGAACCAAATCAACAGATAGGTAATCTGTTGCTAAATATGAATTATCTGTCATAACAAATTTTCTATTTATTGCACTAGTTGCAGTAGATGAGTAATCTGTTGTAACAGATAACCCATCTATTGCTACAGATGGCACATCTGTTTTAATATCTTTCTTTGAGTTAAATTATTTTACTTAAAAGAAGACTTACTACATCATACGGAGGGTTAAAGAGATTAGACTCCTTAGTTCTTTTACTGCTCTTTGCAGCTAACCACCTAAGGATCCTTATATGAGAAACCTCATCTGGATATTCCTTGACCTGCTTTCAGATGGGAGGAATGGCTTCAAATGACCAAGCCTAAAAATGTTAATAGAAAGCAAGAAAAAAAATCATAATAATTATTTAATATAAATTAATGTAAGAGTAAACAAATAGTGATTAAATTTACCATGAAAGCCCAAAAAAATCTGTATAATGTGATCGTTTTTGGGGATAGCTTTGACAGTAAATATTTGATAGTTAAGTTATAGCTGTTATATCCCCAGGAATAATTGTTGAATTTCTCAAAATCCTCAGCAATCTTCAATAAATCATCTTCTATGACTTTGATGACTTCTCTTGCCAATATAATGGAATGGGCAAACCAAACTAAGCAAAATTGCTCCTTATACTTATTTGGTATGGTTTCATCATTGAGATGTTTTAACAACTTATTGGATCTGTACCCACGTCCAATAATGTCCAACAACTCATTTATTTTTTCCTTGTATTTGTTGATTTTGGTGGGTGGTCGCTTGGACAATGCCATCCCTCTATTTAATGGTGGTAGTTTGGCTGTCCTACTTGCCTTGGACCTTTTGCGGGGTGTTTCCTTGATGAGGGTTCTTCTGGACGATCGCATCTCAAGCCTATCACTATGGCAAAATCTTTCAAGCCAAAACAAACTTGCATGCCACAGCAGTTGATCCAGATTTCGTCTATCTTTTTGTCCCTCTCCTTCGAATCATCCCCCACGTACTTGATCCTGCACTTGAGAAGACCATATACCATGATTATTTGGAAATGAGCAATGTGGTCCTCAGGCAGCTCAAGAAAGTATCCAAAGCAACTCTTTTTAAGAAGTTTGTCTATGTTTTCATTCTTCATAGTATTCCTAAATTCATCAAAAGGTTTCCCCAACTGACATTTAAGTACAAGATTACCAGTTAGTTCTTCAAGGTCATATATCGGCATCACAACTTAAAACTTTTCAATACTAATAGTTTTGATAGCCTCATGCTGGGATTTCGATATTAATTCACGCCCTATTAGTGATGCATTATTATCATGTTGATCATCATCTTCTTTCTCACTTTCTTCTTCCTCCTCTTCTTCTTCTTCATCCTTACTTTCATTTTCCACATCACCATCTACATACCCTCTTCCACCTCCCTCAACGCCATTTTTAAATCTTTCCTTAGCTTTACTTTTCCCTGACTGAGATTATTCAGAAAACTCCTCCGAATCCATCTGTACTCTAGCTTTGTTTTGTTAGGTGGTCAAAAGTTGATCCACTTTTACTTTCTTTTCTTTTGGGAGACATGTTTACCTACAACTAATAGAAAAATAAAAAATACATTACAATTGATGTATGCATAAATTTTTAAAAAAGGCAGGACGAATTTCAATAAACTTTTATGCGCCACATCACAAAAAAATATTTCAATAGATAAACCATCAGTTGGAATAAATGAATCATCTATTACGACAGATGAATAACCAATTGCAACCGATGAACAACCTGATGGATGAGATCAAAACAGTCTTGCTACTGATGAAATATTTGTTACAATAGATAGGAAATCTGTTTGAAGACATATTTTAATATCTCCCAATAATTGTTCCACCTGTTGCAACAGATGAACCACCACCACCACCACAAATACCACCAATCAATGCCACCAACACTAGCACCAACAGCCACTACAAACACCGCCAATACCGACACCACCAACACCACCAACCAATGCCACCACCACCACTACCAACAACCACTACAAACACCACCAATTCCGATACCACCACCAACTACCATGAATACCACAAATACCGACACCACCAACACCAACAGTTATGCCACCAATACCAACATCAAGATCATCAACACCACTAATGCCACTATGACAACCACTAATACCACCACCAAAAGCCACCACCAAGACTACCAATACCACCACCAATGTCACCACCACCACCACCACCAACCCACCAATACCAACACCAACACAGACACTACCTCCAATACCATCTATACCACCACCACCACCAACATCCACTAATAATACCATAAACACCATCCAACAATACCACGATAGTCAATGAAATACTGTGATAAAAGCTATAGTTTTTTGGGTTCTTCCTATGATTTTAGCAATAAAACTCAAAATTGTTAACCCATTCTCGAAGATAATACAACTAAAAGTCTTATTTTTCACTATTAAGTAAAAAGACCTAATTTTTAGAAAAAAGAACAGATGTAGAACTCTTCTCGAACTCTATTCCCTACGAAGATAGAAAACGATGAATACAAGCAAGAATGAAGTTGAAATAACAACTATGTGGTCAAAAATAAAAGGAAATTCAATATGTTGTGAAGGTTTGAGCAATATATTGACTAGTTGTTATCTGTATTATTGTGAGAGAAAAAAAAGAGCGAGAAATCGATATTTGAAATAATGAAATATTTTTTTCACAGATGGATAATTTGTTTGGGTTAATTTGTATTTAGGAAAAGAATGACGAGGTTTAAAAATATTAATTTGGTTTAAATAATTTGCTCATCCCTAGTTGTAGCTAAATCAATTTAGGTATTTAAAATAATTAGCTAATATGAATCATTTCAACTCAAATTTGTCGATTGACGACTCGGGTTAGGAGGAGCGCAACACCAACATCATGCAATATAGTTGACCCTATCAACTCATCCCTAGTTGTAGATAAATCAATTTAGGTATTTCAAATAATAATCTAATACGAATAATTTTAACTCAGATTGGTCGATTGACGACTCGGTTCAGGAGGAGCGTAATGCCAACTTCATGCAATATAGTTGACCCTATCAACTCATCCCTATTTGTAGATAAATCAATTTAGTTATTTCAAATAATAAGATAATATGAATCGTTTTAATTCTGATTGGTCGATTGATGACTCGGGTCAGGAGGTGTTTAATATTAACATCATGTAATATAGTTGACCCTATCAACTCATCCCTAGTTGTAGATAAATCAATTAAAGATATAGTTGAACATGTGAACTCAGTTGAAATTATATAAAAATAAATATTCAACCTGTTTCAACAGATGACATATCTGTTGAAATTTATCTAGCAGATTAATGAATATATTACAATAGATTACCTATCTGTTGTAAATTATCAAATATATGTTGCCATCTGTTGTGATAGATGACTGAGCCATTGGAAAATTTTAAAAAGAAATTGACATGTGCTGCAATAAATGACTTATATATTTTAAGATATTTTTATTTTATTTTAAATCAATTATCTGTCCGAGATAAAAAAGATAAAATACTAAGACGGTAAAGAGTATTACTTAGATAACTCAAAAATCTCTTCCTTGAGTAGTCTTATCTTGTATTTTCAATTTCACCGTCTCCTCGTGACCCTCAAAATTATTAATGAATATTTAAAATTCATTTTTATAATTCTCTCTTTTTCATCCATAAATTAACTCATCTCTCTTCTTTCTTTTAGAACTAATCTATATCCTTTCTCAATTGAAATGGGTCCCTTTGCTTTTTTAACATTGCAGGTATGATTCACTATTGCTTTTTCCTTCCCGTCTTCTTTTTTGTATGTTATATTAATTAGATATTAACATTTGTTGTTTTTATTAATTTACTCATTACTAGTATCCTATTTCTTGAGAAAATTGAAGGAAAGATGACTTTTAAGTCTTGAATGAACGAACCATCATTTTTATTATAATATGTGAAAAAAGTGATATGTTGGAAGAACTTAAAAAGACTTGTTGTCAGTCTCATTTTTTTAATATCTTTTATTTGTTTCTTTGTTGGTGGTGCTGTTGTTGGGGGTGTTGATGTTGTTGGAACATGTGGTGTTTGTGTTGTTGATAGTGTTGGAACATATGGTGTTGTTTATTTTTGTTGTTGCTGTTGTTGATGTTTTTTAGTGGTGTTACAATGGTTTCGTCAGCCGTTGCAACTGATAAATTAGCTGTTGATTTAATCCAACAAATGACCCATCGGTTGCAATATGTTAGCCATCTGTTGCCATAGATGCGTTGTTTATTCCAACAGATTACTCATCTGTTAAAGAGATGGGGAATCTATTACAACAGGTGGGTCATCTATTGGAACTCTTGTTGTAATGTGTTGTATTTATTCAATTTTATGTTTTCCTTTTGTAATGTTATTTTAGTTCTTCTCTTATTTGACATCAAATATTTTTCTCTTGTTTGCAGATAAAAGAAAGTGAATGTGGATCAACTTTTGCCCGACCAGTATTAAAGACTAGAGTAAGGATGGGTTTGGAGGAATAAGCTGCTTGCAGATGGAACCACTTCATATGTGGGAGGTATGTATTACTAATTAACCTATCGTGAAAACACACAT
Organism: Capsicum baccatum var. pendulum; assembly: GCA_030864225.1. Taxonomy (NCBI): domain Eukaryota; kingdom Viridiplantae; phylum Streptophyta; class Magnoliopsida; order Solanales; family Solanaceae; genus Capsicum; species Capsicum baccatum. The sequence continues at coordinate 234,416,708 of CM061556.1, read as the reverse complement.
ACAATACTTTGAATTTGTGAATGTTGGTTCTTTATCTATATTAGGCATTAATCATTCAAACAAGATATTGCATTTTACAGTTAAGATTGTTAGGTTCGAACTGATAAGGATGAGAGACCAAGTAGGTGGTGTCGATACCTTTTTATGATTTAATAAAGATTTTTCTAATGTTTATGTGTCAAGTTTGGAGAAGGTTCAAGTTTTTGGTGGCAGTGTAAATATTCAATATTTATTGGACTAATTATAAGGGTTCAATGGACCTTTGAAAGGCCTCCGACTCCCTGCACTGCTGCAACCAAGAATAAAAATGAATGTAGTTATTGCCCTAGTCAAAATTTATATGGATGGGTTGCTCGAGGATACTATTATATAGCAAAAGATGCTTGGAAGAATACCTGTATGGGAAGGGGGAAGTGGAGAAGACCATATATCAACTCATACCTTATTAAAGAAAAAACACAGGGTAGGAAGAAACATGTAGCGAATCTTGGTGATGAAATTGACATGAAAAATGAAAAAAAATTAAATGAGCTGTAAATGTGAAAGTGAATCCAAAAATAAAAATCCATCAGTCCATTTTGTAAAGAAAAATGCTGACGTGGTCTAGAGCTGTGCACTTTGTTTGGGGATTGCAACTATCTAGCGTGCCCTAAATGAAAACCTATAAAATGTAGGTCCATAACTCTAAGGTTGCAGCTTTGTGAGAACCGATGGTGGTAAGATTGTCGTTCAGGAATGAAACCTGAACCAATAACTCTTGAAGTAAAAATAAGGGATCAAGCCAAGGTGGGAATTTCTGAAGTTAAACTTGCATCCCAGGCCTTCTGTTTGTGGTTATGGCCAGGTCAAAGGCAGTGCAAACAACAAGGCATGGGATTTCTGCCCAACTTTAGACTTTTTTTGTCCACTACCACTTTCCAGATCAGAACCACCAATAGAAGGCATGTCAAGCAAGTTAGAGTTCAGAAATTGATGCCTTCACTTCCCTTATTTTTACTTCTGGAGTTGTTGGTTTAGGTTTCATTCGTGACTAAAAAACTTACTAATCCTCTGTGCTCACCAAGTTGCTTTCTTAAAGTTCTGGTCCTGCATTTTGTAGGTTTTCATTCAAGCCATGCTAGCAAGTCGCAGTCCCTAGAAAAGTGTCCAGCTCTAGTCCTATTTAGCATTTTTCTTTTTCAAGAACGATTGATGAATTTTAATATTTTGATACACTTTCACATTTGCAGCTCATTCAGTTTTTTCATCTTTCAAGTCAATTTATTGGCCAGATTGGCTAGAAATTCCTTACTTGCTTCCCTGTGTTTCCTCTTAAACAAGGTCTGAGATGATACATGGTCTTCTCCACCTTTCTTTTCCCGCATAAGTATTCTCCCAAGCACCTTCTGCTGTATAATAGTCTCCTCGAGAAACCCTTTCATATAAATTTGGACCAGGGAAGTTTCTATTGATTTTCCATTATTATTTTCTGCAGTGGAAGGCTTCGAAGGCCATCTCAAAGTCTATTGCACCATTAAAATTGGTCCAATCACTATTAAATATCTACAATGCCATCAAATATTGATCCCTTCTCAGAACTTGATGTATAAATATAAGCAAAACCATCATTAAATTGTAATAAGGTATCGACATGACCTTGTAATACTTCAGCCTTATAAGTTCACATTTATCAAATCGAACTGTAAATGCAGGATGTTGTTTTAAGGATCAATTTCTAATCGTAAAATTGCATTCACAAAATCATTTACTCTATGTGTGTGTCACAAAAGCTTGAACAATAATACATAACTCCCACGTATGAAAGTGGATACATCCATCAGCACGCACCTTATTCTTCCTACCTTATCAATGTGAGACAGTGTTTATTCTTCACTTTCCATCGTTAAGTAGTGTATAAGACTACGGAGGCTCAAAGGGTAACCATCTACATGCCCGTCAAGAAAATCTAGTGATACAAGTTCTGACTTTTCACTTTTTTTTTATTTTAAAATCTATTTTTTATTTTATATAATAAAACAATCACCAATTTGGATTAATTAAGGTATGTGGTGACTGTTAAACAAGGTGAACAATTATGATTTTTTGTCTAACACATTCAAAAGTTGATGAATTAAATTCCTCATCTGTTGCAACCGATGAATCAGCTGTTAAAAGAAATCAAAACATGTCCTCCAATAGATAGTCCATCTGTCGCAACAGATAATCCATATGTTGTAACAGATATCTTATCTGTTGCACACATAGACCATCTGTTGCAACAGATGGTAAATCTATTGCGACAGATGGATAATCCTTTGTAACAGCTCAATAATAATTGTTGTTATTATGAGAGAAACTATTTTGACAAGGTGAGAAGTTTGAATGTAAAATAAAAAGTCATGACTTTTCACAGAAAATAAAAAGTCAGCAGTTTAAATGTAATTGCCTTTTTTCCTAACACATTCAGATTAAATTCTCTATCAATAGGTCCCACCTTAATCTTCATTCTACTCCATTTTATTTATTTCTTACAGTTTGTCTTTTTGTTTTACATCTTCAACCACTTCTCTTCAAAGAGCATATTCCTTTCTCGTTGAGGTAATTTTTTTGTGTGTAAATCTACCATTTCTCTTCAAAGAGCATATTCCTTTCTTAATTTTTTTCTCGTTGTATTATATTCAGAATCTTTTCATTACTTTTGTGTTTATATTTTTTGTCAATTCATGTGTGTTCTAGATATGACTGATCCTATTTGGGACAATGCTATTCTGTGCGACGCCCTGAGGGATCTTCAGAGCTAGATTAATGACCTGCAGAGGGAGTTAGTCGCCATGAGAGCAAGGATGTTCATAGAGATGTGTAGGCTAATGAGGACCTGCTGCTATTGGTTGACGATTGGCCGGCTGACAATAAAAATAATAATAATAATAACAATAATAATAACAATAATAATATCTAGGTGATGTTTTTTCTTCTACCGTGTGTATTTTAATTTTTCTATATCAGATCTATACCTAATCATTTTTTAGTGAAAAAATTATTTTTAGTCGACTTTATCTTTTTAATTCTTATTTGATTATCATTTTGTCTATTTCTTCTTGTCAACAAACATGTCGACGGTTGGACGTAAGGAAATTTTTTGAATCCAGCAACAATAACACGAGTTTTGATTTCTTTCAACAAATGGACCATCTGTTGAAACAGATTGATTATCGATTGGGTTTCTATCAACAGATTATTCATCTGTTGCAACAGATTTATCATCTTTTGGAGGAACACATTCCAGTTTGATAAACTGTATTGTGTTGTTTCAACAAATGTCCATCTGTTGCAATAAATGAGTAAGCTGTTAAAAATAATTTTGTGGTCTATTGTATTTTGTTCCTTTTTTGCCTCTTTTTATTGATTCACAAGTTATTAAATAGATATTTTATATAATAAATGATAACATTTATGAGTTAAATATATAAATGTCATACCCCACATTTTTGTGCTAGTTTATGAACCGTCGTTCTTACGTGTATAGGCTATATCCAAGTGATTCTCATGTGAATATAAGTTTTATGATCTTTACCCTCGTTTTTGAAGTGCTCTTGAGGTTAAGAATGTTCATAGGATTCACATAGAGCCAAGTATAGCTAAGATCATTCATCCAAAGATTCCTGTTGGATTCTACAAGTGTCTACTTTAAACATGTATAACTATTTATATACATGGAATTTTTCATCTCAAGACACACCAAATTGTAGAAAATTAAATTAACTTTCCAACGATACCAATTTTGCAAAATTCCAATATCTGAGCGAAAAGTTATGCAGTTTTTTGTGAAAAGCAGTAAGCCGACACGATAGCGACGCGACGCGTTGAGATCGCATTACGCCACTGTTTTTACATGCTAATTCAGTTTTTTATGAATTAGGGGCATTTTGGTAACTCCCCCTCACCCTAATCCATTTATAACATATAATTCTAGCTCCTAGAAGCATAAAATTGCTCCTTTACTCAATTTTTCTCTCAAGAACAAGATCAGACTAGGTTCCCTCAAGATCAAGAATTCCAAAGAACGGATCATGATTAAGGTTTCATCTTTCAGATATGATAATCTAAGGTATGTGGGGTTTGAACAAGAATAAATTTTTCGTTCTTGTGCCCAAAGAACTTGAATTTTACTAAAGATTTTGATGATTTACAAGTTGGGGTTTATACCCAAAGTATCTTGTTTTAGGTTTATGAACTTGAAAGTGATTTAAGCCTTTAAGTGCATATTTATACAACGTATTCATGCTTTGAACTGAGGATTTATATCATGAATTACATATCCCTATTGTAAATTGCTATTTTAAAGTGTTTAAAAATAGTTGACAAGAATTAAGTTTCATTATGAAATCATGATTATTTAGATAAATACACACACACACACACACACACACACACACATATATATATATGCTTTAAATCCAAGGATGAATTTTTAAGGTTGTTAAAGTATTTAAATTATATTATTGTGAGCTTGAGGTTTATTGTGTTTTGGCATGATTTTCAAGTATGTTTATATTTTCATGCTTATTGCTAAAATTTCCAGATTTTGAGTAGAATTATCCATAATTACATTATCAAGCATGAAACTTTGGTTTTTTAACATAAGTTTGAAGCACGGGCTTTAAGACTTAAGATTATATTATGATGTTTCAAGAAGATTATAGTTTTACCTTGCTTTGATAAGCAAGTATTCAGATTTTTAAGAAAGATTTGGCCTTTTGGGTCCTAAGGTAAGATAAGAAATACAAGTCATTTGTAAAGTTGAGATTTAAAGAAAGAGAAGCATAATTTGTTTGGATTATAAACCCTTATGCTATTTTAAGGTGGATTTCCTAAAGTTCTGAGCCTAAGTATGAGAGTAGTATTTAGCACCGAGTTGGGTATGATTCCAAAGTCTCATGCCCAGAACTACGCACCACCATAGGATTAAGTTTATTCCTACTTCTACATGGATGACTAAGATAGTGATAACTAAAGTTAAGGTTCTATTCCGATGGCAAGGGTAGAATAACTCTCCCCAACGTGGGCAAGACGTTGGACTCCATGTTAGCTCACATGGTTTATATCAGTTAGAAGAAACTCCCACAGTCTCCCAAAGTTTTAAAATCCCTAAGATTCAAAAGAAGTCCTCTATTCTCCTTAAGATAAAACTATATGTTTTGAAAGCTAGTATTTTAAGATTTCCCAAGTTCCCAAAGTTTTCCCAAAGTTCCAAAAATGTCCCCCACTCTTGAAACAAGCTTATTGAGTTAAAGTTTTGAGATAAAGTATTTTCTATGAACAATAAATTTTAGATTTCATTTAGCTTACAAGATTTGAGAACAAAAAGAGCATACAAAATTTAGAACTAAGTGAAATGACTCACGCAATTTATATATGCTTTATTACTTCATGATTTACGAGATTTAGATTTCCGATTTACTCAAGTTATGTGAGTCATTTACATTAGCATACATGATTTTATAAAGATTGATGATATTTTTTACTTATTGCATGCACCCCCACATACTCAGTACATCTTCAAACTACTGATCCACATATATGTCTATGTGCAACATTGTCTCATAATATAGTTACAAGTTATAGTATGTGCAGTCAGAATCAGACAGCTGCAGATCCAGCCAGCAGATGATGAGTCCTCCTATTTCGGGGACTTCAGTTAGATTTACTATTGTTCATTACTTTATTATTCTTATGTATTGATTAGTGATAGTTGGGGTCGCGTCCTAACTAACTATAGTCAGTATAGTAGAAGCTTCACAGATGTCAGTTAGAGTCAGTTATGTAAACTTCAGTTTTCAATTTTGTTTTGTATAAGCAGAGTTGTATTGTATTCATCTTAATGTAGTTTTATGTTGATCGAGTTCAGAAAAGATTTATTTTTTGCACTTTTCTTTAGATTTATGTGTCTTAATCAATTGCTCATGAGTTATGCCAGTATAAGGGTTAGCTTGGGATTACTTGTGGTCCTAAGCACCGTGTGACATCTCGGGATAGATATTTGGGGCGTTACAATAAAAGTACATAATAGACAACAACAAAAATTTTTACTATTGTAACGATCATGGTGGATTATGATATGGGCATATAGTTCTTTTGTGGCCAACGTTCTTACATACAAAGCACTTATTTTTTCTTGATGGAAATGATTCTCCAGCTCTACGCCTCCTCTTATATGACCTTTTTTTAGTTTGATAGTTCTTGGGTCAATATATGAATGAGGTATTAATCTCCGTAAAAGCTCTATAGGAATAATCCAAGATTCTTCGGGAGGCACCGGATTAATATTCTCACTATATGGAGAGGAGTACTCATAAATTTTAGTTCCATATTGTGCACCGTATTGAGCTCAAAGTGTTGCCATAGCATATGGACAGGGTATTTTGTCCAAGTCAAAAATTCTGCATGTAAAGGTCTTGTTTGAACATTGATCGTTGTAACATCAGCATGACCGTCAATACTGAACTTTCAATCTGCTATTTGATGAGCAAATAACCTATTCCCCAGACTGATGTTCATTGATAATATTTTTTTCACTTCTAGAACATATTTGGTTCCTGAGTTCTCCATCTCCGTACGACTTTCTGAAAAAATTTATCATACTTATGGTTTATTATATCAAATTGAGCCACGATGGGGAATTCTCTTTCATCACCAAACAATGAATTCTCTGATTCAACTATGTTTGACGTCATAATATTGTACCTATACAAGAGAATCACTTAGTACCACTTCATTCAAAACTTGTAACTCAAACAACACATTAAATTCATAAGAATGTACCTATTTGCCGGATAGAATGCCCGGCTCCATCTCTTGAAATTGACACGTATGAGATGTTCTGCTTCCTTGGGATGCATATTCATTATTTGATTGAAATGGTCTAAAAACTCCTCTCTATTATATGCTCTAGCTTCTCTATAAAAAATGGTCATGACCCTATCATTGTGAAAGTTGTTCCGAATATTATCTCCAAGATGCCTTATGCAACAACCAAAGTGAGCTGAAGTGTAGAAAATTGAACCCATCTTTGGAATACTTGGATGCCTATCCAAAATAAAACATAACCCTTCGGTATCTTCGACGCAACTTTGCATCTGTTCAAAACATATCCATAAGAGGCATCATATTCCTTGTCCGCTACACAAAAAGCAACAGGAAAGATGTGATTCTTTGTATCCTGTGCCCCCACCGCTAGCAAAACTCCATTATACATTCTCCTCAAGAAGGTTCCGTCGACGGCTATGACTTTTCTCAAATGTTGAAAACCTTGAATACAAGCACCATAGGATATAAAAAAGTACGTGTACCTTCCATTTTCATCAACATGCAATGTCGTCTTACTTTCAAGATTTGTGAACTCAAGCATGTAACTGTAGGCATTGAGGACTGCATACTCGTACTTGTGTGTCCTCCTAACCAAGTCCTTGGTAATTCCCATGACCGTATATATCTTCCAATAACTGGCCATGACACCCAATTCCATAAGGAGTTGATTGGCCATATCCCTTGTAGAAGGGCCTTTACCATTGGGGAATCTATTCCTGAAATATTGATCGAGGACCTTTGCCGTGGAGAGAGAATTTTGGCTTGAAATGTGATCTGAACTATATGTGTGATATTTTTCATATTTATGAATGTCAAATCTATCAAAACTTAAGTACTTCACTGCTCTCAACCACCACTTGCAGTTCGAATTAGCACATCTGAAGCAAAAGATTTTGCTCGAATTAATCACCTTCATTATTCTGAAATCTTTTTTCAAGTAAGCAATAAACAAAGAAGTAGATAGTTCGTCCTTATCCTTGAATGACATTTCCTTGTAAAATCTGGTCTCATCGTCTTGACGATTGCCAGACAATGTCGATTGAGAAGAACATTCCACCGTATTGCTCGCAATAATGGGCATATTCATGTCCAGATCATCCAACTTATCATCAAAGATGTCTTGTTGTTGTTCTTCTTCCACATTTGGGTTCTCATTCTCTCTCGATTTTTCAACCACGTTCACCCTTAACACCGACCTGGCTGAATAACTAAGATAAGCATGCAACCGAACATGATTGGTTATCTTGAAAGGTTGTACTATCTGATATTCAAAGGATTTGTGCATGTAGCTGATGAAAAGTCTTTCGATTGGCAATTCAGTCCACAATAGCTGATGATTAAGTTCACAAAATTATTATTTGAAATATAACTTTGGACTATCATAGCTATCGTCTCTAGTATTTCACCCTCCTTCCAATGTCATACATATCGATTGCTCTTCTCGATCCATTGACCATGACAATCCACCCTATTTTTATTGATCCCTCCATTAGTGGTACCTAAATAAAGTTATTTATTAAAAAAAGTTAATAATGATATCATAATAAAATTAATAGTGATTTCATAGTATCGTAACATGAACTCCAACAGATATGTAACCTATTGCAACAGGTGAAAAATATGTTGCAATAGGTAAGTGATCAGTTGCAACAGATTACTTACCTGTTGGGATTCATGTTATGCTTTTGAAGCTAATTTTAATAGATGAGTCATCTGTTGTAACAGGTGAATCATATATTAAAACAAACTATACATCTGTTGCAACAGATGAAGCGCCTATTGTGATAGATGTTACATCACTAAAGAACCTTTTAAGCTGATTCCAACGGATGAGTGACATGTTGCAATAAATAACTAACCTGTTGCGACAGATGGCTTACTTGTTGCAACAGATGACACATCTGTTGGAATCGAGTTCATGTTCTATTACAATAGGTGATAATCTGTTGCAACAAATAATTACTCTGTTGTAATAGATAAATAGTCTGTTACAACAGATAACTAGTGTGCTGCAACAGAGGGGCCATATGTTGCAACAAATGACCCATTTATTTGATTCATGTTACGATACTATTGAACTATAAACATGAATTTAACATATGAGTATTCCGTTGTAACAGATAGCTCATTTATCACAATAGATGAGTGATCTATTTAAAGAGATGGCTCTTATGCTGCATTCATGTTCGTGTGCTATCTATTGTCGAAAAAACAACACAATAGCAGTTACCTAGATGACAAATTCAACTAAAAATTATAATTTGACTTACCAAAGTCTCCTATGAAGTAATGTCAAAGTGAAAAGTTATGTACGAAATAAAATTTGGCCTAAGAAATTGGTCAAGTAGCAACAGTGGCGGTAACAACAACAACAATAACAATGGTCAACAACAACAACAAGAAGATGATGAATAAAGCAGCAGCAACAATGTGCAACAAAAATCGCTAAGAGAGAGAAAACAACAATGGATGAGAAGAGAGAGAAACACACTTTTTCCCTTCGTAAACTGTTATATTAGGTTAACATTTGGATCAAATTATAAATTTAAAAACTTGTGGGGTATTCTCAATTTTTTCCAACTTTCTTATTCCATAATAAAGTAATTGTCACCTACACTCAATTATTAAGACTTGAGTCACCTGCACCTCATTTTGAAACTCTTTTGTCACTTTTAACAAAATGCCCCCACTCTCTTTGGTTCAACACATATGAAGTATGAACTATATGATCCCTATAATATGTTCACATTCATAATCTCTAAAGTGTTTGAGTTGTCGTTATTAAAATATTTCACAAATTATATGTACAAATTATTTAATTATAAAGTTTAATTTTATTTAAATATAAAGTTTTATTTAAATATATTAATTAAAAAATAAGTAATTAGAAGTTAATTTAGTTATATATATAAGTAACGATCCGCAATTTATCAAATCAGTGTAACATAAAGACAAAAGACTTGTATGGGCAACTCTTATGTCTCACTCTCTTTGGTTCGGCACATATAAAGTATGAACTCTATGATTTTTATAATATGTCGACATTTACCATGTCTAAAGTGTTTGAGTTGTCATTATTGAAATATTTCACAAACTATATTTAAATATTATTCAAATATATAGTTTAATTTTATTCAGAAATAATAATTAAAAAATAATTAATTAAAGGTCAATTTAGTAACATATATAAGTAACGATTCATAATTTATCTAATCGACGTAACTTCAGGGTGAAAGACTTGTATGATCAACACTTATATCTCATTCTCTTTGGTTTGATACATATGAACTATATGCATGATTTTTATAATGTGTTGATGTTTACCAGGTATAAAGTATGTTGAGTTGTCGTTATTGCAATATCTTATAAATTATGTCTGAGAATTATAAAAATATATATCCTAATTTTATTTAAACATAATATTTTAAAAATAATGAATTAGAGGTCATTTTGGTAACAAATATAAGTAATGAATTACAATTTATCAAATCGCCGTAACATAGAGGCGAAAGACTTGTAGATCAACACTTATGTCTCAATCTTTTTGGTTCGACACATATGAGCTATATGCATGATTTTTATAATGTGTCATCATTTACAAACCTAAATTGTGTCAAGTTGTCATTATTAAAATATTTCACAAATAATGTTTATAAATTATTCAAATATGTCGTTTACTTTTATTTAAACATAATAATTAAAAAAAATTGAATTATAAGTTATTTTAGTAGTAATAACTATAAGTACCGATTCACAATTTATCAACAGAGGGGCAAAAAACTTGTACGAACACATATGAACTATATGCATAATTTCTATAATGTATCAACGCTTACCATGTTTAAATTATTTGAGTTGTCGCTATTGAAATATTTTCACAAATTATGTTTAAAAATTATTTTAATATACAGTTTAATTTTATTTAAATATTATAATTAAAAAATATTTAATTAGAGGTTAATTTAGTAAAATTATAAGTAATGATCCGCAATTTATCAAATCGGCGTTATATAAAGGTGAAAAACTTGTATGATCAATACTTATGTCTCCCTATCTTTGGTTCGACACACATGAAGTATGCACTATATGATTTCTATAATGTCGATATTTACCATGTGTAAAAGTGTTTGAGTTATCGTTATTGAAATATTTCACAAATTATATTTAAAAAATAATTAATTAGAGGTTAATTTAAATGTATATAAGTAAGGATCTACAATTTATCAAATCTAACTAAAGGCGAAAGACTTGTATGGTCAGCTCTTATGTCTCACACTTTCTTTGGTTCGGCAGATATGAACTATATGTATGATTTCCATAATGTATCGACGTTTACCGGGTCTAATGTATGCTGAGTTGCCGTTATTGTAATATCTTATTAATTATGCTTGAAAATTATTTAAATATATATTTTAATTTTATTTAAACATAGTACTTACAAAATAAAGAGGTCTTTTTAGTAATAAATATAAGTAACGATTCATAATTTTATTCGAAGAATTTGGTGAAATTTTAAAAAAGAATTTAAAGTGGAGAGAGACATTGATTGTAGGAAAATAATTATGGTTGGAATACTAGGAAGAGATTAACCAGTATCCACTGACGATGGATACTTATTTTACACAATCAGATAATTAAAAGGCTTATAACATGTAATATACTTTTTAGTATTAATAAAAAAGATAGTATTATATGTGAACTGGACTCTAAATTTACTCCATCTAGTTTATTTAGAATGATGACCTGGCTTACCAAAAATAAGGAAAACTTTACCGTTTTTGTGTCTATGTCCTCATTAGTTTTACAATATTATTATTTTTGCAACACCATCTAAACAAACACACAATTAAAGATTTGAAGCAATCATCAACACAATTTTATATGATTCTTATGCAAAGACGAAGCCAAGATTTAAAGTTTATGAATTCGATATTCTAGTTTTTTAATGTTACTGGATTTTAAATTAATAGTTTGAACCAATTCAATAAACTTCTTAAAACAAAGATAGGATTTAGATTAAAGTTATTGGGTTCGACCGAACCTATAAATATATATAGTGGCTACATCCTTGCTTATGCTACCATATATACTCCCATTTGAACAATAAGTCTGTACCAAAGATTTTAAAGATTCTTTATTAAATGTTATTTAAGAAAAAAAAATTATTTTAATTTACACAGAAATTTTTACTTTGTGATTAACTAAATTAATTCTCTCGAAAATCAAATGCACTATAGATGAAGAGTCTAGGAGAGAGGGGTGAAGAGAATAAACTTAGATCCTATGAAATCTACAAAAGAAGGGGACATTCACAAACAAAATAATAAAGATAAAAGTGAACCGACTAGTAAATCTCTAGTGGTAATTGCAAAGGATTTACTGAACATATCAAACTCATTTAAGAGAAGTGGAATAATTATCAATTCTCTATGAGACACAATTGAAACCAGAGGAGTGCAACTATCGATATATCTTGAAGACAAATATAATTCTTTTTAATCTTTGTATAATTCTATATATTCTAACACTCTAAAAAGGTTTCTTTCATCTGAACCTCTAGCACAAGTGTAAAATATGGAGAGAACTTTTTTGAAAAAAATTGTGATTGTGCCACTCTATGGGTCTCCCAATCACAATATTCGTTATCGGGACACTCGTAATATGCTCAAGAAACTTAACTTAGAGGTCGAGTAACCTCTATTGAGAATGATAAGCGAGATAGTTGATCTTGTGATGCAAATGTTAATGGATGTTTATCCATTAACTACCATCTATGACATAGTTGGTCAGTGTCGCATCTGAAGCAAATGAAAAAGGAAATTCTATCATTGTCGTAAGGAGTGATGCCAAGGCTGCAGCCTCAGCATCGAAAGTTCTGTCGATCAACTAAGAGATCAATTAACATGTTTTTATTAAGTTTTTTTATCTGTATTTTGACCCATTGTCTAGCATCATATGGTTTAGACCCTAGCCTATCCTTATGTTTAGACATTAATTAATTTGTGGGTTGATATTACCTTATGAATTAATGAAATTAGAGTTATTATTATCTATTCCTTCATTAGTTGTTTTATTACTTTTGCAGGAGGATTAAATTTTGCATTACTAAATTTGATTCCCAAAGACCATAACTAATGTGTTGGCATTACTAAATTTGGTTCCCAACCAGATACGAGTAGCATTTTGATTGCTTGTATTAGACCATGAAGTTTCAAAACTCATTTGTTCTTTCTTAAACTTTGTGTATAATCAAACTTGATCACATAAAATAGGTCGGAGAGAATAGCTCTTATTATTTCCTGTTTCTATGAGAAGCTTGAACTGCTCTTTTGAAGTAAGAGGAGACTTTATTTTGGTCATGATAAAGTTGCCATATAAAATTTGCATACTGTGAAATAATTTCTCCATCACTAGCATCTGCTAGTACCGCATGCGAGTAGTATTCTTCAGCTCCCCTTAAGTCTCCTTTACACTGCCAGAAACATAACAATAACAATAACGTCAAGTTAAGGTGTTAATTGTCAGTTGAGATCAAGTTTAAGTGTTTGTTTATGTATTATGTCTTTTTTCTATTTATAATCTGTCGTTACTCTGACTTATAATTGCATTGGCAAAGTCATAAATGTAGATGGTTAGATTTAATGTATATGAATAAGAACTAACAGTATAATTTTTCAAGGTTGGGTGTTGGACTGACTACCTTTATTTTTATGTCGTTACGTCACTGCTTCTTCGTGGCAGGCGGCAGCCTAGAAGGCAAATATATGTGGGACATTACCTGATCAAGGAACTGAGCGTAGTTTCTTAAAACTAAGAGGTTATTTGGATTTTCTTGAATCATACTATTGTAGTAATCCTCAGTTGCTATAAGCTCATTTAGAGTTATGCCATAACTAAATCTGCAACTACCAATTCACATCCTGCAGCAAGATCAGTAGAGGGCTAGTTTGTTTTTCATCTTGTTCCAAATCCATGTCGTGCGAGGCAGAAACTTCTTCGATTTCCTTGACAAGATAGCACATCAAGAAGAAAAAGCTTCAGTCCTAAAAGGGATATGATGCAGAAAGGCGCTTGTTCTAAAATTACTTTGTATTAGATATTTAGAAAGAAAGTAGAGAGGATATGTGGAAACCTTATTTTCATCGCGTGATGTGTCTGAATCGGGATCGTTGTCATCATAATCGATCTCCCAAAGGGAACTAGCATGTGCTGCAAGCTAAGGTCATGGCTAAAAATAAAAAATAAATATAAAAACAAATGTAAAAAGGCAACTTCCTGTATTTGAAAACTCTTTAATTGTAAACTTCTCATTTTGCACTTAATGACAAAAATAATGTGTCAGAACTACTTTCTTGATCAATTTCATTCATTTAGCATGTCCGTATTGTCAATTATGCCACCTCCAGAATTCATACGGAAGAGTTCTTCGATGCGACTAGTGACCTCAGGTATTGAGGTACGTCTATCTGGGTACCGAGAAGTGCAATCAACTGCACGTTGCAAGAGCTGAACCATGTCCTCCTCTATGTTTTGGTACCTAAGGAACTCGAGATCAAAGACTTTGATTGTCCATTCCTCTCGTACCACTGATTGCACCCATCTTAAGAGGTCAACACCATCCTCATTCGTTGTCGAATATGTGGGAACCTTCCCCGTTAGGAGTTCCAGCAACAAGATGCCAAAGCTGTAGACATATACTTTATGAGAGACTTTACGAGGGTCAGTTACCTCTGGTGCCCTGTTACCTGCAATGCGATTGGGAGTTGTTGATGGGCCGACGAGTTGAGCAAGGCAAAAATCTGAAACACGGGCCTCGTGTGATTTGGTGAGGGAGATGTTGGATGACTTGATGTTGTCATGTGAAACTGAGGGCCATTGTGCATGAAGGTAGGTGATTCCATGTGCAGCTTCAAGGGCAATGCCAGCCCTTGCTTCCCAATTCGACGGTTTTATTGCCTATAGAAAAGACAACATAAATGACAAAATATTGTTGCATAAAAGTTATGCAATAATTCTAGTAGTAATCAATTATGCCAAATATAGCATCCAAATAATTCATGGCTTTTATCCAGAATGAAATCGGTATGTTTATAAAGGTGCATTGGCTTAAATCCATACGAACGGATTAAATATTATACCATCTTTTTTGTCTTGTCAAATTTCTAAGTTCTGCCCTATACATATATGCAATATAAAACTTTTTCCTAAATGTTTTCAAAGAACAACATACCCCCTAAGATCTGACTATTGGGGTCTTGGGAGGGTGGGGTGTACGTAGACATAGAGGTTGTTACTGATAGACTCTCGACTTTGAAATCTAAAAATTGTGCAGATCACTTCTGGATAAAATGTATTTTCAATCTAAATAACAAATACGAACTCGTACAACAACAATTACAAATTCTGAATCCATTCCAGGTTGACTAACATATAAAACATGTCAAATTTCGTATTCAATAAAAATAATATTTATCACATTAGATTAAGATAAAATCTGACTAAACATACACAACAAAGCAACTACATCACAGTAATATAAAAAAATATTATTTTTACTGGCTGAGCACATTTGGACACAATAATGCAACTACAATACATCAGCCAAAAGCAGCAACTTTTACACAACAATACTAGTCCCATAATAGATAGCAAGATCCAAGAAAACAACTGAGCATCCAAAATACTCAAAAAAATGTTACCACACCTATATCGATCCTTCAAAAATATACTATTTTTAAAGAATCCAACATGCAATCGTTGATATTTTAAGAGTCCCGACAACATAGAAAGCAGCAGTATGAGTATCAAATAGAGAAATAAAAATTTGCAGATGATGTAAATGGTAAACAACATTACTGTACCATACAACAACAACATACCAAATGAAATCCCACGAGTGGGGTCTAAGAGGGTAGAGTGTATACAAACCTTACCACTACCTCATGGAGGTATATAGACTGTTTTCAGAGGACCCTCAGCTCAAGTAACAACAAATCAAAGTATGAAAAGGAAAACGATAGTGACGAAAAAATAACAACTAATACGAGAATAGTAACAATAACAACATAGTGCCATAACCAAAGTACCATAAACAATAAATGGATGATTGATATGAAAAAGAATGACATAAAGGATTACATCAAACTGATTATCTGTTGCATCAGACTGCTTATCTGTTGCAACAGATGATTAATCTGTTTAGAACTACACAAATCAGCCCCTGCCACAAACCCAATAGATAACCAATATGTTTCAACTTTGATATTGCTACTGGATTTAAAATTATATCGTCGACATGTTTGTTGAGAAGATAATAGACAGAATAAAAATTAAATATTTTATCCATCTCAAATTACCCGTCCTTATCTGTTGCAACAGATGATTAATATGTTTGGAACAACACAAATTAGCCCCTGCCACAAACCCAACAGATAACCAATATGTTTTAACTCTTGCTATTGCTACTGGATTCAAAATTATTTCTTACGTCCAATCATCGACATGTTTGTTGAGAATATAATAGACAGAATGAAAATTAAATACTCAATCCATCTCGAATTATCCATCTCAAATTTCCTAATTTGATTTCTCATTTTACTTGTCCTTTTTCATTAATCAAGAAGAGATAAAAAAATTTCATGTTTTACCCTTTGCATTAATCACTTTTTCTTCAAATTAAAATGTAAACATTATTTAATAGGGATATTATGGTAAATTAGACATGTTATTAATTATTTTTCTTAATTAATATGTCATCTCAATTTGGAACGGGTAATTTGAGATGGAGGGACTATGAATTAAAATATTTAAACCGTGCAACAGACTAGTTATCTGTTGAAACAGATTAGTTATCTATTGCAACAGACTGATTATTTATTGCATCAGACTGCGTATCTGTTGCAACATATGAGTAATCTGTTTGGAACAACACAAATCAGCCCCTGCCACAAACCCAACAGACAAATCTTGCTATTGCTACTGGATTCAAAATTATTCCTTACGTCCAATCATCGACATATTTGTTGAGAAGATAATAGACAGAATGAAAATTAAATATGAATTAAAATGTCAAAGTTGATAAAACATAATTTTTGTATTAAACTAAAATAAATAAAAATGCATATACATAGACTAAAAGAAACAAAATAATCTAATTATTATTATTATCATCATTATTATTATTATTATTATTATTATTATTATTATTATTATTATTATCTCCAGCAGGCCAATTTTCGACCGGTAGCAGCAAGGCCCTCCTCAGCCTGTGGATCTCATGGAGCATCCTTGCTCTGACTACTCCCAGTTCTCATTCCAGGTCACGAACCTGCATCCGAAGTTCATTCACAGTGTCTTGCAGAAAAGCAACGTCCCACACTGGATTATCCATATCTAGAATACATATGAATTGATAAAAAACGTAAAAACAAAAGTAAAGAAAAGAATATCCGAATATAATACAACATATACTATAAATTGGCAAGAAAAAATCTAACCTGAGTTAAGAAAGAGAAAGTGGTGGAAGGTGTAAATTAAAGACAAGATGCAATAAATAAATAGAGTGTAGTTAAATGAATGAATGAGTAAGGAGCGACCTATTTATAGAGGACTGATTTTGAATGAGTGGCAAAAAGGCGTGACTGTTCACCTCCATTTATTAATTACATTTTTTATTACTGTGAAAATTTATGACTTAATTATATTAAGAAATATTGTGATAAGTCATGACTTTTCATATTATTAGTATTAATTAGTTCTTTCCAAGAACCATGTTTATTGAGTTGTGACAACATATTCTATATCCGTTGCATCAGATAACTCATCTGTGACAATAGATATATCATCTGTTACGACAAATAGAAAACCTATTACATCAGATAATCTATCTGTTGCAACATATAATCTAACTGTTCACCTCCATTTATTAATTACATTTTTAATTACTGTGAAAAGTTATGACTTAATTAAATTATGAAATATTGTGATAAGTCATTACTTTTCAAATTATTATTATTAATTAGTTCTTCCAAGAACCATTTATATTGAGTTGTGACAATAGATTCTATATCTGTTGCATCAGATAACTCATCTGTGACAACAGATATACCATCTGTTGCAATAAATAGAGAACCTGTTGCATCATATAATCTATCTGTTGCAACATCTAATCTAACTGTTCACCTTCATTTATTAATTACGTTTTTTATTACTGTGAAAAGTTATGACTTAATTAAATTAAAAAATAATATGATAAGTCATGACTTTTTAGATTATTATTATTAATTAGTTCTTTCCAAGAACAATTTTTATTGAGTTGTGACAACAAATTCTATATTTGTTGCATCAGATAACTCACCTGTGACAACAAATATACCATCTGTTGCAACAAATAGAGAACCTATTGCATAAGATAATCTATCTGTTGCAACATATAATCTATCTTTTAAAAAAAAATTATCATCATATCATTAATTCAAATTTCTTGACTTTTTTTATTATATAAATTAAAAATACACCTTTTCAATAACCATTTTTTAATAAAATAATAACCATTTTTATTGATTTCTGGTAACAAATTGTATATCTGTTGCATCAGATAAACCGTCAGTTGCAACAGATATACCATCTGTTGCAACAAATGGACGATTTATTTTAATAACTTTTTTGATTTCTTCTAACAGCTGCTACATCAGTCGCAACAGATAGGGAATTTGAAGCATCTGCAATATTGTTGAATGTGTTTTAGACAAAAAGTTACAACTGTTCACCCTTTTCTTAACAATCATCATATAAGTTAATTAATCCAATATTGTGACTTTTTTTATATTATATAATAAATAAATAATTTTAAGAAATAAATTTAAAAACAAAAATGGTGAAAAGTCACGATCATTTATTAAGATCAAATAACCATTCTTTTACTGTTATAAATTGTGTTTATCATTTATTTCCTTATTATTTATTTACAAACCATTTTTCATATTAAATAATCGAAAAGTCATGTCTTTTCACCCTCTCAATAACAGTAATCCCTTTTTATTAATAACCATCTGTTGCAATATATGATCGATCTGTCGCATCAGATTAACCTCTGTTACCACAAATGCCCAATCCCTACCACCAACCGTCGACATGTTGAGAATAAGGAATAAACAGAATGATAATTAAATACTAAATAAGAATTAAAAATTCAAAGTCGACCACCAAACATAGATTTTTGAATCCCTTGGGTAGATCCGATATATAAAAGGAGGAAAATACATACGCTAAAAGAAAAAACATAACCTAATTATTATTACTATTATTATTATTATCATTACTATTATTATTATTATTATTACTACAACACTACTACTACTACTACTACTACTACTACTACTACTATTATTGTCAACTGGATAATTTTTATCCGGTAGTAGCAAGGCCCTCCTCTGCCTTGCTCCAAAGTCGGCCAAATCCCTCTGGAGTTCAACAAACTGCCTTTAAAGTTTCTGCAAGGACTCAATATGAATCTTCTTGTACGGATTTGGATCAGTCATGTTTGTAAGTGTAGTAGAATGAACGAGTAAGGAGGGACCTATTTATAAATGATTGAATTGGAAGGGGTTAGTTAAACAAAAAGTCACGACTGTTCATATCCCTTAATTAAATAAAATTGATGACTTTTTAAATATGTAAATTAAAAAAATGGATCTAAATACAACATTTTATCTTTTATTGTATTTCGAAAAGAAAATAAAATTGCTTTAAAATAAATCTAACAGATGGGTAATCTGTTGTAAAATATATTCCATCTGTTAGATAACTTACAACATATTGACAATCTGTTGCAACAAATACATATATCTGTTTGCTTTTCCAATAGATATGTCATATGTTGCAACAGATTGATCATCTTTCCTAACAGATGTTTGCAATTATTTCACAATTTAAATTGATGTGGCATCTGTTGCAACTTGTTAGTCATCTGTTTATTCAATTTAAGCCATAAATGGGCTAGAAAGAATAAGATGCATGCAGATGGATGGATCCACTGTCATGTGTGGGAGTTAAGTATTACTAATAAGGTCATCGAGACAACACACACAAAGTACAATGTTTCTGTGAATGTAATTTTTAACCGATTAGGCACTGATAATTCAAACAAGATCCGGCATTGTAAAGTTAAGTTTGATGGGTTCAAATTTATAAAGCTGAGGGTCCCATGAAGATAGTGCAGATACCCTGTTATGAATTACTGATGGTTGTTGCTCGTGTTTATGCGTGAAAAGTTTTGAGAAGGGATCAATATTTGGTGTCATTGCAGAGATCCAATAGCGATTGGACTTAACTTTAAGTGTGCATTGGACTGTGAAAAGGCCTTCAAAGCCTCGCTCAATATCAAACAAGAACAAAAAACCAATAGAAATTCCCCTGGCCTAAATTTATATGGAAGGGTTGTTTGAGAAGATGATTATATGCTAGAAAGTGTCGAAAGAGAATTCCTACGAGGGAAAGGAGAGTTTATGAAAGACTATCTCATATGAGAGCTAACTGAAGAGGAGACATAGGGTAGCAAGGAACTTCTAGCGAATCTGGCCGATGAAATTATCTTTAAACATGAGAAACCTGAATCAAGTGAAAACATGAAAGTGTATCCGATAATGTAAATTCGTCTCTTGTCTCTCTAAAAGCAAAATAATACAGATGGACACTTTTCTAGGAAGCTGCGAATAGGTAGCGTGGTTGGGATTATCACCTAGATATAAAATAACAGAAGAACAAGAAAGCATCCTTATGGGTATCAAGGGTTGAAATGATGTACAGGAAGTCAAGAAAACTTGTGCCAATAGCAATTGCAGTTAAAGTAAGGAATCTAAGCGAAGGCGACAATTTTTGAATTTTAAATTGCATCCCATGCCTTCTTGTTTGTGGTTCAGATTAGGTCCACTATTGTTGACCTGATCGGAACCACAAACGATATTGAAAGACAGATTGAATGTCATTACTTCCCTAGAAATATGGATTATTTGATTGTGTTTTCTTGCCTTAGCATGCTTTCAGCATTCCTTAGAGAAGATTAGAGGCTTGCTGTTGTATGTGAATCCCAAAAAAATTTTAAGTTTGCCTCCAGATTGTTGATTTGGTCTTCAAGTCTGTCGTTGTCATCTTTAAAGTTGGTATAGAGTTCCTAGTCTCTTGTGAGCTCGATCAGGAACAGTTTCTCCTTCGAAGTTATGGCATTAAAGAAGGGCTTCAGAATACTTTTTTCAGAAGCTTTAAATGATACATGGAGGGTCACTGTGTTTGTTTTAGGTCAAAATGTATTGATGCACACTCAAGATATGGTCCCAACCATTGAATCGCTCACTTTTATCGAGCGTTGCTTAATGCAGCTTGCTCAACCAACCTTCAAGGGATTTGATAAATTAATAAGTAAGGAGTTACGTAATATTTCATCTAAACCGACTCTACCAAGCCTATCAAATGTTACATAACTCCAGGCTCATTACCCTATTAAAAAACTTTGCTTGAGTTAGTGGACAAATCAAACGAGCTCAATCTCTCAGCCTTTCTACTGATCGCTCTTCTCCAATATAGATGATAAGATATTCGCTATGCAAAAGTCTACACCATTAGTAGAAGATATTATTAGTAATGTACAAGGGCCACAAAAGAAAAATTTTAACTCCTTTGTCTTGCTCAAGTATTCAAAAAAAAAAATTCAACTCCTCTGTCTTGCACTGTTGAGCAATGTACAGAGGAGTTGAAATGTACGACAAGCTTGTACATATCTCAATAGTGCAAGACAGAGGCATAGAAATTTTTATTTTTTGAATACTTGAGCAAGCCAGAAGAGTTGATAATTTTTCTTTGTTGGCCCTTGTACATTACTAATAATGACTTTTATTGACGGTGTAGACTTTTCCATGACAGATATCTTGTCATCTGTATTGGAGAAGAGCGATTAGCAGAAAGGTTGAGAGATTGAACTTATTTGATTTGTCCACTAACTCGGGCAAAGTATTTTGATAGGGTAATCAGCCTAGAGTTACGTAACGTTTGATAGGCTTGGTAGAGTCGGTTTAGATCAACCGTTATGTAACTCCTTGCTTATTAATTTATCAAATCCCTTGAAGGTTGGTTGAGCAAGCTACATTTATCAAAGCTCAATAAAAGTGAGCTATCAACGGTTGGTACCACATCTTGACTGTGCATCAACACATTTTGACCTAAGAACATACACATCAACCCAACATGTATCCTTTAAGGATTATGAAGACAGTGTTTTGAAGGGCTTCTACAATACCACAACTTTGAAGATAGTGTTCCTGATTGAGCTCATAAGATGGCAACAACAAGCTTGAATACCAAATCGGTAAGCTGGAGGCAGGCTTGAAAATTATAAAAATTCACATACTACAACAAACCTCTAATCTTCTCCAAGAAATATTTAAAGCATGCTAAGGCTAGAAAACACAATCAATTATAACCATATTACTAAGGAAGTAATGATACTCAAACTGTCTTTCAATCTTGTTTGTGGTTTCGATCAGGTCAACAATAATGGACCTAATCGAAACCATAAACAAGAAGGTATGGGATGCAATTTAAAATTCAAAAATTACCGCCTTCGCTTTGATTCCTTATTTTAATGGCAGTTTCTATTGGCGTAAGTTTTATAGACTTACTGTACATTATTTCACCCTTGATGCCCATAAGGCTGCTTTTTTGGTCTTTTGCTATTATCTAGAATCTAGGTGATAATTTCAACAATGCTACCTAGATGCATCTTCCTAGAAAAATGACTATCTGCACTATTTTTCACTTAGAGAAACAACAAGTGGAATTTTTATTTTCAGATACAATTTCATATTTACACTTGATATAAATTTCTCATGTTTTAAGATAGTTTCTATAACATCCCGATTTGTTGAATCGGGAACGCTATACGGTGCTCATGATCCTGAAGGACCACAAACTAACCCATGACTGATATCTGTACCTGTATACTGTATAAAATATTAGATAATGCGAAAACATACACTGAAAGAACATAAGGTTCAATACTGAACATAACATGGATGAGATAACATCTGTGGGGTAATACAATACCTATTATAAATCTGTAAACACTGAAGTCTTAAACACAATAGTTTGTATCTAGTCTAAAAGCCTCTACTGTCTGAATAATCTGAATAAGGAGTTGATAGGACATGTCCCCAACTAACTCTAACTAATAACTAATCAATGAAATAGTGGAGAAATAATCATGTCCTCGAAGGATGAGGACTCACTTCTATTCTGACTGTTGAGACTGGAATCTACTGCTGATCTGAAACTCGTGTCTCTAACCCTATGGTGTAAGATAAAAAGAAATCACCATAGCACAAATGTATTAGTACAATGAAATATACTGAGTATACATGTGAGGTAGGCTAATGCAAGGGTTAACATATATGAATAATGCTAGCTGACTGT
This sequence comes from Capsicum baccatum var. pendulum, assembly GCA_030864225.1. Taxonomy (NCBI): domain Eukaryota; kingdom Viridiplantae; phylum Streptophyta; class Magnoliopsida; order Solanales; family Solanaceae; genus Capsicum; species Capsicum baccatum. The sequence goes on along the minus strand of CM061556.1, from coordinate 234,393,401 downwards.
CTAACATGAATGCAAAAATACATAACTGTAACTGACAATGTGATATCGTGATTACTAAATTTGAATATAACTGATAATATGAGTGACTATATCTGACAGTCCTAAATCTGATGAAACTATCTGAGTTCCATACTGCGTCTGAGTTGACTGTATCTGACAACCCTGAATTCTGAAGAACTATCTGAGTTCTTTTACTAAGACTGATAATGAGACTGTGAGAGGTAGTATTTAATCAATATGCCCCTGATACGCCATTATAGCTGAGTTGGGGTCTAATCTGTAACCCCAATTGGAAGGGTGTCAATACCGCACCACTAGTAAGGACAAGCTATGGGCGACCCTTATATGATAGTATCCCTAAAAGAGAATGGTGGGGCTCTTATCTGACAGTGTTTATCCACCTCATCAACCCTCATCGAACAGTGTTGATGTCTCAACCTATACTGGCTACATAGTTCTGAAATGCAAGGATGACTTCTAAGGGTCACACCCTCATCTGATAGTGTGTGTCCCTATCCTTGGGTTCACTCAGTGCTAATTCCTACTCCCATTTTAATGGACACTGAACATGATTTATTAAACTGAACATGAGCTGAGTTACTAAGTTTCGTTGACTGACGGATTACTACTGATATCTGACAACTGACTGAGTCATGAGATCATGGAGATTTTTCCTGAGTCATAAGACTATCTGAAGTCTAAGGATTCATAGCTTGACTGAGAGTATCATGAAAACATGACATGGCTCTAGGTTCACATCTAATGTTTTAGGTACAAGTACCCCCAGGACTCGGTGGAAGAAAATGGACCAAGCATAACTTACTTGAACATATAACTAACATCTTAATACATAATACATTTATCGAAGCATTTCATCAAAACATGTGATAGGCATAACTTGTACATACATGGGGATTTCATGGTATCATGCTAAGTAGGCACTTTCCCTTCATCTAGGAATTTAATCAAACATATTGTAGGCATGGTACATATAAACATCATTGTACAATAATTAAACATCATGGTTCAATTCTAATTTCATCATTCAAGGGTTTAGTCATAGGGTTTCATGAATCTATACCGATACAAATCAACCCATATGGAATTTAACATTCATTCATGGAATACAATTTAATTACTTATTATCAACATGAAAAAAAGTAGCCCAATCATGAAATTCATAAGAAAATCCATAACTTGAATTTAAAAAAGTGATTCTTGGGCTTCATGGACGAAAGGAGTCCATGAATGAACACTATGCTTACCTTAGTTCATGATTTTGTGAAGATTGATGGTGAAACCTTCTTGAATTTAAATCTCCAGTAGAAACCCTAGCTTGTTATAGAGAGAAACTTGAGAGAAAATAGTATATTTTGGGTGAAGAATAGCTAAATCACGTGTTATTGGGTTTAAATAGGGGTAGAAAATTGACCCTTTTAACCCTGGACACGTCATTTAATTTCAGTAAAAAAATTTTAAACTGGACCCCTTGCGCGACGCGGCGTTATCACACCGTGTCACTGGAAATCGACAATTGGAAAATTGAGGGATGGCATGACGTGGAGCCATCGCATTGCCCCTTCCTTCATGACTTGGTACTTTGACGCGGCGTGGGAGAAATCGCGCTGAGACACTGGAAAAAGGATAATTCTGAATTTGAGCGCTAGAGCGATGCGCCATAATTGTAGACGCCTACTGGAAATTCCCAAATGTCATTTCCTCTTGTGTCACGGCGTGCCACTGACTAATTCGGCACTATTTTACGATGAAAACTTGAAATAGTCATAACTTCTTACCCGATTATCAGATTTAAGTGAATCATATATCGATGAAAATCTTTTTGAATTTTTCACATGACAAAAAGTGAAAATATTGAAAATTCCTCATGGAATAATTATCATTCACTTTAGAAGCTAACACTAGGCATTCTTGGGACGAAATTTGCTAGAAATCTTTGGGGTATTATAGTTTTATCAGTCAGATACGCTAGAAGTTACTTTCTACCCTATGTATCCTCTTCAATCAGATCTCAGATGATATAGTATTTCATCAACCACCCATTTTCCCTCGAAGGCATTTTTCTACCGCACCTTCTGGCGTATAATCATTACCCTGAACAACCCAACCATATAAGTTTGGGCTAGAGCAATAACTATATTAGTTTTCCATTCTTATTAGATGCAGTTCTAGGCTTTAAAGGCCTTCCCAGAGTCTAATGCACCCTAAAAATTGGTCCAATCCCTATTGAATCTCTTTACAATGACACTAAAACTAGATTCCTTCACAATGCTTGACACATAAACATGTGCAACAACCGACATTAAATCTTAACAGGGTATCAAAATCATATTCATGGTCCCTCAGCCTTATCAATTTGGAATTACCAAACTTAACTGTAAAATTGTAGATATCTTATTTGAATGATCAATGAATAATCGGTAAAAACAACATTCACAAAATTAGTGCACTTTATGTGTGTTTCCACGATAACATTATCAGCAATACATACCTCCCACATATAAAGTGGTTCCATCTGCATGCAACTTAATCCTCCAAACCCATCTTTACTACAGCCTCTTGTGTTGGTCGGGCAAAAGTTGATCAACTTTTCGTTCTTTATATCCATAAAGAAGAGGAAAAAATAATGTCAATGAAAGAACTTTATCCATCTGTTACATCAGATGTGGATTCTATTGCATTAGATGTGCAGTCTATTGCATTAGATGTGGAGTCTATTGCAATAGATGTGGAGTCTGTCGCAACATATGTGGAGTCTATTGGAATACATCAAACCAGTGTTGCTGGTGGTTTGATTTATTCCAACAGTTGCTCTGTCTGTTTCAATATCAACAACAATATAAACTACAAAGAAATAACAAATAAGAAACATCAACAATAAAGAAATAACAACATTTGTTCCAACACCATCAACAACATCATCAACAATAAAGAAGCAACATCCTTCGTTTCAACACCATTAACAACACCACACCACAAGTTTAAACAACACCAACCCCATCAACAACATCAATAACAGCATCAACAACAAAAAATAAACAAAATACATACAAAAAAAAGATACTGCCAATAAGGCTTTAAAACTTCTCCTAACAAATGATTTTTTTCGTATATTATAATAAAAATTCGTGGTTTATTTATTCAACACTTAAAAGTTTTTGCAATTTTTTTAAATAAATATAATATGGGTAAATGTTAATTAAATAAAAAACAGATGTAAATAACTTGCAAAGAAGAAGACGAGAATGAAAAAGCAATAGTGAATCATACCTTAATGTCAAAAGGGGATCAAAATAGTAATTTTAGTCGAGGAAAGATATGGACCGGTTTAGATCTGAAAAAGGAGAGAAAAAAAAGCTAAGAGATGAATAAAATAAATTTTGGGCTAAAGCTACAAGAGAGATGAGATAATTCTAGATGTATTATGTACGTAGACGTGGATTTTAATATTCATTAATTAATATTCATTAATAATTTGAGGGGCACGAGGAAGACTAGTGACATTGAAAAGACAAGATAAGACTACTCAATGAACTGATTTTTGAGTTATCCAAGAAACATTTTGCACTACCTTTAGTAGCACTACTTTATCTACTCGAACAGAAGCTTGCTTTAAAATTAAAAGAAAAAAAAAGACTTTCAAACATATATGTCATCTATTCCAACAGATAGAAATATCTGTTTAAAAATCTCAACAACTCAGTCATCTATTACAACATATATCAATATTTGTTTAAAAATTCCAACTGCTCAGTTATCTGTGTCAATAGATGCAAATGTCCATTTGATAATTAAATTAGATATGTCTTCTGTTACCATAGATATCAATATCTGTTTGAAAATTTTCAACAACTCAGTCATCTGTCACAACATATGCAAATGTTTATTTGATAATTAAATCAGATATATCATCTATTGCAACAGATATAAATATCTGTTTGAAAATTTCCAACAGCTCAGTCGTTTGTTACAACAGATTCCATTGCAATTGATTTAGGTAGAATTAGGGATGAATGAATGAGTTCATAGGGTCAATAACAAATTTAATTGAGTCTTTGCAATTGCATGGTGTTGGTATTGCGTTCATCATGACCTGAGTCATCGATCGATCACTCTGAGTTGAAAAAATTCTCATTAACTTAATATTAAGCTAGTACCTAAATTAATTTAGGTGGAACTAGGGATGAATGAGTTCTCATTAACTTAATGTTAAGATAGTACCTAAATTGATTTAGGTAGAACTAGGGATGAATGAGTTCATAGGGTCAACTACAACTTTAATATAGTCTTTGCAATTGCATGGTGTTGGTATTGCATTCATCCTGACCCGAGTCATCGATCGATCACTCTGAGTTGAAATGGGTTTTCATTAACTTAATATTAAGATAGTACCTAAATTGATTTAGGTAGAACTAGAGATGAATGAGCTTATAGGGTCAACTAAAACTTTAATTGAGTCATTGCAATTGCATGGTGTTGGTATTGTGTTTATCCCGATCCAGATCGTTGATCGTTCACTCCGAGTTGAAATGAGTTCTATTAAATTAATGTTAAGATAGTACCTAAATTGATTTAGGTGGATCTAGGGATGAATGAGATCATAGGGTCAACTATAAATTCAATTGAGTCATTGCAATTGCATTATGCTGGTATTACATTTATCCCGACCAGAGTCATCGATCGATCACTCTGAGTTGAAATGAATTCTCATTAACTTAATGTTAAGGTAGAACCTTAATTGATTTAGGTGGAACTAGGGATGAATGAGTTCATAGGTTCAACAACAATTTCATCGAGTCTTTACAATTGTATGGTGTTGGTATTGCGTTCATCCCTATCCGAGTCGTCGATTGATCACTCCGTTATAACAAATATAGTACCTATTGTGACAGATTAATTATCTATTAGAATAGGCTGGTCATTTGCATTATGCAGATGTTTCCATTCTGTCTGTCGCAACAGATATACATTCTGTTGTAATATATTATCTATCTGTTGCAACTGATAGGTATTCTGTTGGAGCAAATAAAAAAAGTAGTAAGACCTATTATATAATTTCTAGTAGATGACCTATATGTTGTAACATATGTCTAAATCTGTTTGATAAGATATATCATCTGTTGCAGCAGATGTATTATCTGTAGCGATATTTGAATCTAGTATTCCATTTCAATTAACATGTTCAAAACTAAGGATTAAATTATATTCATAGACAACATAAAATAAATCGAAGCCTTCAGAAATTACATGAAATAACTCAACAAATAAATAAAATGTAAGAAAATTATTATGGGTACAAATGATCTACTCTACAAATAAATCAACAAGTTAAACTAAGGAGGATAGATTATTACATTGATAGATTCAAGCTATAAAGATCTACTAAATATGGATAAGTTGTTCTTCATCTGGTGCTACAAAAGTTGGCTATGGTCGTCGTAGATCATTAATGTCGCTTGCGTACGGCTTCTGAGCTTTCGCTTCTCCATATTTCCATAAATGAGAAGCATATATTTTGCGGAGTAATCCAACATCAAGTCCATCATTTGGTATTTGTAACCCATCGCTCAAATACTCGGCGTAGGCGGCAACAAAAACACCGCAATTTCTGCATTTTAAAAAAAATAGATAATTCATATCTTGCAGTTCATGCAAGCATTGTGAAATTTATGAAACAAAACTAAATCACGACACTTACACTTACAGGCTACCAATGGTTTGTTGAGCGATTCCTTCAACATATTGTACATAAAATGGATTACTCATTTTATCCCAGTATGCTTCAATCATCGACCAATCAATACTAACTTTTTGGTCCAAAAATTCACTCATATCAAGGTAAGTAGGCAAATGTTTGCCAGCTTTTGTATCTCAGACGATGACCCAAAATGTCTCATTCAAAACATCGAGTCATAAACTCGGATACGCCTCTCTTTTAGAACGACGACATCTAACACCCAATGGAATTCATCACTATAATTGCTTGGGATGTACACTTCGTCGACCAAATACAAAGGTAAGCCAACTGGAATGTTAAAACCTTTGATGATGTTGATTAAGCATTCCTCATTTCGAGAAACCTCCGGCTGTTGTTGACAATACCTATCATAGGCATTATTGATGTAAACTTTGTACAAACAATTGTCTGTCGTGTATCTGTATTGTTCTTGTGTTTGCAACTTGGCCTTCTTTCGGAGGTAGTAAAAAGTGACATCAATGTGTTGAATATATTATCAAATATTTTAGATTACGTGATAAAAATTAATACGCAGATATAATTAAATAAAGTACTAATTAATAGTAATATGTATGACATTTAAACCTCATCATTCCAGCAAGTTTGGGGCTGTGACATCAAATAGAACCAATTCTTTATTTCGGGATGTACAACGACAAAGTCGAACATATCAAAACCAAGACTCAATTCTTTCACTTTGTAGTGATCATCATTTTATTTTCTACATGATGATTTATATGTGTTAATGTTATGTTCTGACAACAAGAATTGTATAAATTAATATCTTTAAAATTGATTTATGTACCTACCGGCATGATGCTTTAACAGCCCATCGGCAATTCATTTTGAATAATCATTGATCAACTGTGTTAGTTTTTTTTAAGTCTCGTCTGAGATGTTGAACCCTTCAAATGGGTAATTCTTTTATTCTCCCAAACTGTCAGGCTCCACTTTTTCTTCTTCTTTGGAAGCATTTGATGGATTATCAACTGTGATATTATGTTCTTCAATAGTAGCTTCTACTGTGCCATCCACCTGGAAAGCCAGAATTGTCAATTCTAACTGCAGATATATAACATATTATCCATCTATTGCAATAGATGAGTCTTATATTGCAACTGATGGATCATCTGTTGAGATAAATTTGAATGGGTAAATAAGAGCAGTATGATAATTTCGAACAGATGGCCCATCTGTTATAACATAAGACTCATCTGTTGCAATAGATAATGTATCTGATGCAATAAGTTAGACAACAGTTGCAACAGATATGTGCCTGTTTATTTGTTGGGACAAATGATGTACATTCACCTTCTTTAGCTCATGCTGCTCTCCTATGGCCTTTGCACACTGAACAATGGGGTAAGACAAAGAAAGAGGCATTACAATTTTGCTTTTTTTTATGCTTGATGATGCCTTGGAAATATCTTTCCTTCCCCTCTTAGCCACCTTAATCTATAGCGGAGTATATGGATATAAAATCCTCTTTGATGGAATGACACCCCTCTTAGATGTCATTTCCTTGATAGAAGAAGTTAGTGCATTAATAATATTAATCACTCCATCATGTTTTGCTTTACAGTCTTGACATTTGCATGCAGAACATTCGCTAGATGTGGCAAAATCTAGAGAAAAATCTATATAACTAGTATGATCATAATCATAATGGCTTGTTGTTTTAAAAACTGTAAGAGAAACATCATTAGCCCCAACAGCAGTAGCACTACCACTACCAGTACCACTACCATCATCAACAACAACAAGCCTACCCTCCAAAATTATTTTTCTAGTGATGGTTGTTGCTCTAAACAATTCTATTTTTATTCCATCAATGATCTTAGGGTCCGATAAAGTTTTCACAACCCGTAAAGTAAGAAAAAATGGCATCTTCAACTCTCGATTGGTTGGAACGATCCACAGATGGACAATCTAAAATAAATCAGTACATATATTAGAATGATGAAGAAATTATTTAAAATAATCATTAATTACAATAAAAATTTGATTAGAATTTGACTTACTACTTCCTTCTGGGGATTGAAAAGATCAAGAAATTTTATATTTTTATTAGTTTTGGCTGACAACCATCTCAGGATTCTTAGACAGGAAATGTTTTCCTGGCAGTTCACTTGTTGTCTCAAATAAGGAATGGCTTCAAATGCCCAAGCCTATAACATAACGCCAATAAATCAAAAGCATTATTGAAAAAAAAATGAATTATATCATAATAAAAGAAATATTACCATGAAAGCCCATGAAAAACCATTTAAGTTGACCATTTTTGGTGTTAATGGAGTCAACAAATATTTGACAGTCATTTTGAAGCTTTCATAACCCCAAGGATAGCTGTTAAATGCCTCAAAATCCTTAGAGAGATTTATTAAACTAAGGCTTATGTTGTTGTTAACCTCTCTCTCCCAAAGAATATTATGTACAAACCAAACCAAATCAAGCACAATGATTGTTTGTGCTTCTTTGAAAGTCCTTTACCTTTCAATGCTTCTATCAAATTTTTATTTTTAAAGCTTGGACCAACAATGGACACCAGGTCATTACGATCTCTCGACTTGCCATTGTCTTTTTTGGGTATGCGGGGTGCTTTTTTGGGTTAGAGTAGGTATAACTTGAGAAGGATCAGGAGGATAACATTTTAGTCCAGTAACTATGGCAAACTCCTTCCAACCAAAACAAATAGGCATGCCATAATAATTTATCCAGACCTCATCGATCTTATCTTTGTTTTCATACATAAACCTACACTTGAGAAGATCATATACCATTGTCATCTGGAAATGAGCATTGTTGTCCTCCGACAAATCAAGATATTGCCCAAAGCAGCATTTTCTGAAATAAAAATCCAATTTTTGTTCTCAAAGTATTTTTCTGAAGGCGTCAAAAGATTTTTCCATGGTTTACTTAACCACAAAATCACCCGTTAAATCTGTGGCCCCATCGCATTGTACTCTCACAGGTTAATGATAAATATAATGCTGAAAGTTTTAACCAACTCTTCGATGGAAGGTCTATTAGTATTTTGATCATCTCTTTTGAAATATTTCTCATCTTCGTGTTCATTATCTTTTGCTCCTACTTGAGATAACGCTTGAAAAGCAAGATCATAGAGTGGTGGATGTAGCCGAGCTGCTTCACTTCTTCCTTTACTTGAACTTGATTCGGTTTCTTTTCTTTTGGGAGCCATATTATCTTAAATTAATAGGAACATAAAATAGATTATAATTGATTAATGCATCGTTAAAAAAGGATAATAGTAAATCTAACATGCACAATAGTAAAATAACAGTTCCAACAGACCACACATCTATTACACCAGGTATGCTATTTGTTGCAACACATAACCGACATATTGCAACGGATGAGTAAACCATTGAAAATAATAAAAATAGATTACTAATCTGTTGTACCAGGTAGTTTATCTGATGCAACATATAACCAACATATTGCAACGTGAGTAAATCGTTGGAAACTATAAAAACAGATTACTAATCTGTTGTACCAAGTATTTATCTGTTGCAACATATAACCAACCTGTTGCAATGGATGAGTAATCCATTTGAAATAGTAAAAATAGATCACTAATCTATTACACCAGGTAGTTTATCTGATGCAACTTATAACCAACTTGTTGTAATGAATGAGTAAGAATAAATCACTAATCTTTTGTACCAGGTATTTTATCTGTTGCAATATATAACCAACCTATTGCAACGGATGAGTAATCCATTGGAAACATTAAAATATATCACTGATCTGTTGCACCTGGAACTAGTAAAACATATCACTGATCTATTATACCTACCATATTATCTGTTGCAACATATAACCAACCTACTGCAACGAATGAGTAATTCATTGAAAATAATAAAATAGATCACTGATTTGTTGAAATATATCACTCATCTGTTGCAAAATAAGTTATTTGTTGGATCAATATTGTTTAGATTTCTTTCAAACAGAAGTGTTGTTTGTTGCAACAGATGAATGATCTGTTACATTATTAATCTATTGCATCAGATTTTCATAGTTGCATCAGATTTATTCATCTGTTGCATCAGATATTGTATCTATTGCAACACCATTTTTTCTAAGACAAACAACAAATCAACCCAACAACACCAACACATCACACACACACACACACTAAGAACATCAACGGTGACCAAAAATTACCAATAAATTTAAACCAACAGTTCGACAACAAGAAGAAGAAATTTCAAAAATTAGGATTTTATTCAGTCCACGTTTTAAATTTAAGCAAGAAATATTAAAATTATTAACCAATACTAGAAGAGTAGTTGACTCAAGTTCCTCTGCTTCTTCATAACTTTTTACCTGTGTGAAAAAAATGCAACAACCCTAAGTTGTTGTCGCCAGAGAAGTCTTCATGTCAATTGATGGTTGAAAGTCGAAAAGGAACTCGCTCAACTATTTGTCATCGGAGATTGAAGGGAGAGATTTTACAGAATAGTTGGTTGGGAGAGAGTTGAGAGAAGTCGTCGAGAGAGAGAGGAGAGAGACGGTTGATTTGGATAGAAGAGGGGTGTGAGTTGGATTGATTTATATTTTTGAAAAGATTAGAAAGTTTTAAAAATATTAATCAAGTTCAAAATTAACTTAATAAAGTTTTCGAATGATGTTTGACCATTTAAGTTAGTCAATGTCACCAATCCTTCATTCAAGACTTAAAAGACACTTTTCCTTCAATTTTCTCAAGAAATTAGTATATTTGAATAATTTTAAAAAGTCATGCTTTTGTATGTCAAAAAGAAATTTCTATCAAATTTTCCTTTTTTCACCTCTTATTATATATTTAAGGAATCCTTGTTTATTTACACAAGGAAACAATAATCTATCAGCATTAATTCTCCATATCTTTTTTATCATATATTTTAGGACTCTTTAACTTTTAGAGATTATAGTTAATAGTATAAAAATAATTAAATAATAATTTAATGAAAAGGGTGAAAAGAAGACACACACATACATATGTGTGTGTGTTTTATTTTCTCTTATTATTTTATATTTTCTTATTGTTGTTTACATGATGGTGATATTTTTGCTTATTGTGTTGAAATAGATCTTTTGTACATGGACTACCTGACCACAATTTCAACATTACTGCCTATTCTCTTACTAGAGCTATAAGATTTCTCCTTCATTGGCTGTCTATATGACCTTAATTTTTTTGTAACTGTGGCATAGTTGTTATCATTATTATTTACCTAAATATGAAATCACATTAAAATTAATTTTTTATTCTTCTTATTTAATTTAAATAAATGGACAACTGTATTCATGGATATTTAAATTATTTCAATCATGACATGATCCTTGATAGGAAGATACGTAGGTCAAGAATTAAATAAGAAGATAAACAGATGTAACTATCTACTACTCCTTGACTGAAAATATAATTCAAAGTCCAATCACAAACATTTTGGCAGCAATAACATTTGAAATCCATTTCCTAGCCAAACTTATTATGTACATCTTCAAAAGAGTGTGATACTATAATGCCCCGAGTCTGCACCCCAAATGTCACATAGTGCTCATAATTTTGAAGGTCCACAAGCTAACCCATGACTGGTACCTATTGCAATCACTGAATAATATAAACTCTGTAATAATGTGAAAATTAGATTGAATCTTCCATAAGGTTCATAACTAAAATCAAACACTGAATACTAATAAATAGATACTAAAAACAAAACAACTATCTGAAATAATCTAGTCTGAAGAGCTTCTAACTGAACTGTCTGAATATGGAGTTGATGGGACATGTCCTCAATTAAATCTGACTACTAAAGTACTGATAACTGAAATAATACTGTCCTCGAACTATGAGGACTCACCACTAAATCTGCTGCTGATAATTTGGGCTGCTAGGTATGGTTAGGAGCCCGCGTGTCTGAACCTATGATATAAGACATCATAGCGCAAAAGAAAGGTATGCGTCAGTACTTTAAATATCCCGGTATGCTAGGTGAGGTAAGGCTGTATGCAGGGGTTCATATGCATGAACATTAATTGGCTGTGAAATCATGAATATAATTGAATGCGAGTACATATATATCTGAAAATGCTGTAAAATGTTGATTATGCATTGTTATGTACATAACTACTTATACTGTAACTGAGATCACATTTAATATAGGATAATGAGTTCTAAAAATTAAATGAATGATATCTAAGTTTAGTGATACAATATTACTATTAAATGAGTAACTGTTTCTAACAGTCCTAACTAAATTCTATACTAAGTTGGGTGACTATATGTGATAGTCCTAATTCTAAAACTGAACTGAGGTTTTATACTGAGTCTAAAACTAAACCGACATACCCCGATCATGAACTGAGTTGGGGTCCAACCTGTGACCCCAGTTGGAAGGGCGTTAGCACCTTGCCAAGGAATACTAATAATGGCTATGAGTTAACTCTCTCTGACAGGAAGCCCTTTCGTCAACCCTCGCTGGCAGGAAAACTCATACGAGATGTATCAATGCTAGATTGGCATGAAGACATCTCAACCTACACTGGCTACGTAGTTCTATAATGCAAGGATTGCTACTAAGGGTCAAACCCTTTACTGACAGAAAGGCCCCCATCACTGGGTTCACTCGGTGCTGATTCCTACTCCCAACTGAACAGACACTAAACTAATTTCTACACTGTACTAGGCTTGACTGAACTTTTACTGATCATGATGTCTAACTGAACTGGATTGAGCGCACTGATTTTTGATAACTGACTGAATACACTGAGTTCTTCTAACTAGCTAAATATACCGAGTTATGTTATCTGACTAGGTACTACTAGATGTGATATCACTGAAAATATCCTAAAACTACTATAAATCTTAGTAGCAGCTAGATTGTCAGGTATTACCCCCTAGTACTCGATAGCATAGATAGTAAAAAAACATAGCACAATCTTGAAAACATGATAACTAGTCACTTTGGCATAATTCATTCATTGAGGCATTTTAGCAAACACTTGCATGGCATGAACTTGTATACATGCTAACATGGTATGATTGCACTACTATGTTCACATAAACATCTCATCAAACACTTGGGGGTATAGTTTATGCACATAATACTAGTCAACATAAAAGCATCATGGTCACAATTCCAAACTCACAAATTCAATGGTTTTTTAACATGAATCCATATAACAACACACACATGCTATTTATTTCTCATGAAACTTGTAATTAATCATGGATTATAAACCCAACTAACATCATAATCATGAATATAATCAAATTCAACATGAAATTATTGAAAGAAATCAACTAAAAATTTAAAAAGGGTTCTTGAACTCCAAGGGTGGAAGGAAACCCTTGAATGAACACCTAACATACCTTGGTAAGTAAATTCGTGAAGATTGATGGTGTGTTCTTGAAGATTGGTCTTGAAATTTGAATGCCCTAGGGTTTATTCTTTAGAAAATTTGAGAGAGAATGAGAGAGTTTGCTTTTAGAGTAGGTTAATCTTATGCTTTTGGGGCTGATTAAGGGTGGAAAAATAACCCAAATACCCCTCTAGACGCGGAGTTTTAATGAATGAAAATGTGCCCCAGTGATGCAGTGAGAGACGTGCCGCATCGATGGCATCAATGCGATGACCAACGCACCACATTGGTTCACTGGAATTGCACTGAAAGATGGGGAAAAATTATCCGTTGACGCGATGGGCGATGCGATGCATCGAGATCGCGTTCACCCACTATTTTAGCCACTTAAATATGATTCAAATAAGGTTTGAAATATACAAAACTCATTCAAAGTAAACTATTTCACAACTGATCACGATTCAATCCAAGGATCAATATTTTAAGGTCATCAGGGTCGTAAAATAAGATTGCAAAATTATGAAGGCTAAAATAAAATCATAGGTGTTAACACTTAGCTGAAATTTCTAAGTCTTGAACCTCTTTTTAATCTTTAAAGAACTGAGTTAAGCTTAGGATTTTGCGGGGTCTTACAATATCTCCCCCTTGGGAATATTCGTCCTCGAATGAGGCTGACTAAGTTGAGAATACTGATAGACTAAATTTACATACTAATGATGCACAACTAAAGCATGATTTCATGACTGAGACTATTGATGTACTAAGTTTTTACACTGAACAAGCATAACTGATGCATGACTGAATTTTGAAGACATGACACATGACTGAACTATTTTCACGAAGGTATGCATGACATGAGAATGCCATGCAGCTGAAACTATTACCAAGTTGGTAAAGAAAATCTGAGCATGGAATAGAGTAATGCAGGGGTGAATGCAATGAGCAAAACTAATTTCATACAGGACCTTAGAACATGCATGTTAAGCGTAAGTTGACTCACCAATAGGCTGGAATAAACTGAAATATCCTAAGGCATGAATGGAAAACATTCTCTGCTAAGATGGTGAATCTCTACACTTAGTTTCTGTAATAATTTACTTTAATAATATGAGTAGAACTGAAGATGGGATATGGTAAAACGTGGATACTGTATAAATATTGGGTCTGGAATAGCGTGATGGAGACTGACATAACTTGAGGGTCTAAATATACAATCATACTGAGCACGAATACTTAAATATACTAACTTATCTGATTAACTGAATGACTGATAGTGTAATACTGGTCATGTAAGACTGAACTATACTTAGTCAGATTAACTGGAATGAAACTGTAGAGTACTATGGATATGAGGTAAGGACTGACTGAGCAATATGAGATAATTGAGCATGATTGTGTGTAATCCGTATTGTCAAAAAATGCAAGACCAAGCGTATAACATGATTCTGAATTAGCCTGTAAACTAAAATACTGAAATACTGATGACTGAATAGCTGATAACTGTACTTTATAGTCAACCAAACCTAAAACTGAATCATTAAACTGATTACTAGACTGAGACTATAACTGGGACTGAATACTGAACTGATTTTCATGAATACAAGCACTGACATGAGGATGGTTGTATGGCTGAGATACGATAAGAGAGTTAACTTATGAGTAACTATTACTTCAAGCTATACCTAAGTTCATGAAGAAAGGATGAGAGATTTAGTACATGAAAAACTTGGGACGCATACGGACTGAATCTTAACCGACTATCTGGGATTTGAAATATGACGCATGAACTGAACTGGACTCACAATTCTCATGGACGCGAATAAACTATTCCTTGGAAGGGATATATTCATGAAGCTTCAGACAGTAGAACTAGATTGAAAGACGAAAACACTAACCTGTCTGTCTGACTAGCAATCTGAATCACTGGCTATACCGACTAACCCATACTAAAAACTCATGCTTAACTGGAGTATTTCTTTGATACTCTTTCTAAGAAGTTCTAACAAATTTTAGAGAGTAAGGAATACGCCTCGAATACTCTCTTAACTATACCTTCTACCTTAATATTGCACTTCACTTGAGACCACTGAAACTATTCACATAGGCATTGCTAAGTCTTCCTACTGAATTCTGAGCTGGACTGAATTCTCTCACTATTTACAAGCCTACTTAAAGCTACGATATGCACACACAATCACTGTAATACTTATACTAGTCTGAATCATAAATTTCCACACACACTGTATTTTTTGCAACTCCTCATTTAGAAGAGGCCCAAGGAGAGGAATAGAATATCAACACTATGGGTTCATCAAAAGACCTAAACTGAGGATATCCATGACCTAATCTAAATTTCCCTGATCTTTTATAGTGTGGTATGCATGCAGGAACTGAACATACTATTGAGCATGAACACATGAGTCATGAGCTGCATGACCTGAGTGCTGGAATTTTTGAATTCATGGAACATAATTCACTCTGTTGAGCAAACTAGGACTCTTCATACGAGGGACTGGGATAATCATGATTCTATGGTAAGTTATAAATATGAGCTATGAGTATAAGGCTAATGAGTAAAGCATGAGTAGATATCTTAATAATTGAAGTACAATACCTTGAACTGAATTATAGCTGGTTCGGGCGTCTTCCCTCCCTCTACTGATATTCTACAGTACCCTACTTCAGCACTAGAATCTGAGAACCTAACGTGGTTACTTACTCTACCATCTCCCCATTAGCTTAAAGCCGTCATTCTCAATTTGTGATCCACTTACTCAACCACTCTAATTCCATCACCGAAAATTATATGACCAAGGAAAGCTACTGACCTTAGCCAAAATTAGCACTTACTGAATTTGGCGAACAACTGATGGGCTCTAAAGTTTGTAATACTATTCTAAGATAGTCTGCATGATCATGTTCACTGCGGGAGTAGACAAGATGTCATCAATGAAGACTATGACGAACATGTCCAAGTACTGCTTGAACACGCGGTTCATCAAGTCCATGAAGGCTGCTGGAGCATTGGTAAGACCAAATGACATGACTAGGAATTTGAAGTGACCATACTGAGTTCTGAAAGCTATTTTTGAAATGTCACATTCTCTGACTCTGAGCTAGTGATAGACTGATCTGAGGGCTATCTTAGAAAAGTAGATGGCACCTTGAAGTTGGTCAAACAAGTCATCGATTCTGGAAAGTGGATACTTTTTCTTGACCATTACTTTGTTTAGCTGATGGTAGTCTATACACATTCTAAGAGAACTATCTTTCTTACGCATGAATAGAACTGGTGCACCCCAAGGGGATACGCGGGGTCTGATGAATCCCTTATCTAGGAGATCCTTGAACTATTCCTTTAACTCTTTGAGTTCTGCTGGGGCCATGTTGTATGACGAGATAGAGATAGGCTGAGTATCAGGAAAAAGGTCTATTTTGAAGTTAATTTCCAACTCGAGAGGGAATTCACGAAGGTCTTCGGGAAATACATCTGGGAATTCACATACTAATGGAACTGACTCAAGATTAGGGGTCTCTGAACTGGAGTTTTTAACTTAGGTAGAAAATAAGCTGACCTCTAAGCGCTAAAGTACTACCCATCCACTTAAGGACAGGTTCATTCGAAAACTGAAAATGGACAACTCTATTTCTGCAGTCAACTGAAGCATAGCATAAATGAATCTCATCCATGCCAAGAATGACATCAAAATTGATCATCTCTAATTCTACTAAGTCTGCTGAAGTGACTTTCTGAGATACCATAACCGGACAGTTCTTGTATACCCGCCGGGCTATGATAGATTTACCCACTGGGGTAGAGACTGAGAAGGACTCTACTAGGATTTCGGGACTGACCCCAAAGTCAACAGCTATATAAGGAGTTACAAAGGACAAAGAAGCTCCTGGATCTAGCAAGGCATAAACCTGTAAATGATAAACTTGTAATGTACCAGGGACCACATCAGGAGAATTTTCCTGATCCTGTTAGGACTGGAGTGTATAAAGCTTTTTTAGGCATTTTCCACTGGTGGCACTAGAAGTGGCACCCTTCTGAGACGGGCGACGGGACTAAGCTGGGGGACGATTATGCTGACTCTATGAACCTGACTGAGGACAATCTCAGATCCTATGGACTGGCTTTCCATATTCGAAACATAAACCACTACCATCCCTACACACACCCTAAAGATTCCTACCATACTTCCCGCAGAGAGGGTTAGTATGACTATCCTTTCGTCTTGACGTTCTGGCCCTCTTATTCTTTTTTTCTTTTTCCATATGCTTTTCGTCCTTACTCTGTGGAACATAAGCTATAAGCCTAGATAGGAAAATATCCAGATGGTTGTTCTGAGCAGCTACTAAATAATCTAAGGCAATGAAAGTAGCCTTGAGTTCGGGGTGAGAGACATGCTCATTCAGGGGATCTGCCTGAACGGGTGGAGGTACTGGCTGGTTTCTAGTTCTTCTTTCGTTAGTATTTTTGGCAGGCATATTCACTGTAAACGAAAGTAAGAAAAGGACTAGACTGAGATTTTAACTTGAGCTCATGCTCACTTGCACGGTAATAATGCTGAAAGAAGGGAAACTTTTCTAGAAACACTTCATAGCTTCTTATTCATAAGTGTGGCGCGCTACACAACCATGCACAAGACTCTACTTAATGCCGCTTTCATACTTCCTAGGACTCTAGTTAACTTTAGACTCTGATACCAAGTTTGTAACGCCTCGAGTCTACACCCTGAACGTCACACGGTGTTCATAATCCCGAAGGACCACAAGCTAATCCATGACTAGTACCTGCTGCAATCCCTCGAGTCTACACCCTGAACGTCACACGGTGTTCATAATCCCGAAGGACCACAAGCTAATCCATGACTAGTACCTGCTGCAATCACTGAATAATAATAACTCTGTAATAATGCAAAAATTAGGATGAATCTTCCATAAGGTTCATAACTAAAATCAAACACTGAATACTGATAAATAGATACCGAACAACTATCTAAAATAATCTAGTCTGAAGAGCCTCTACCTGAACTTTTTGAATATAGAGTTGATGGGACATGCCCCCAACTAACTCTGACTATTAAAGTACTGATAACTGAAATAATACTTTGTCCTCAAACTATGAGGACTCACCACTAAATTTGTTGCTGATAATCTGGGCTACTAGGTACGGTCAGGAGCCCGTGCATCTGAACCTATGATATATGATATGATAACGCAAAAGAAAGATATGCATCAGTACTTTGAATGTACTGGTATGCTAGGTGAGGTAAGGTTGAATGCAGGAGTTTATATGCATGAATAGTAACTGGCTGTGAAATCATGAATATAACTGAATGCGAGTACATGTATATCTAAAACTATTGTAAAATGCTAATTAAGCAATGTTATGCATATAACTACGTATACTTTAACTTAGATCATATTTAATACTGGATAATGAGTTCTGAAAATTGAATGACTGATATTTGAGTTTACTGATACTATATTACTGTTAACTGAGTGACTATTTTTGATAGTCCTGATTCTGTAGAACTCAACTGAGTTCTATACTGAGCTGGGTGACTTTATCTAATAGTCCTAATTCTGAAATTGAACTGAGCTTTTATACTGAGTCTGAAACTGAAACTGTGGAAGTATTTATCTAACCAACATACCCCGATCATGAATTGAGTTAGGGTCCAACCTGTGACCCCAGTTGGAAGGGTGTTAGAACCTTGCCAAAGGATACTAACAATGGCTATGAGTTAACCCTCTCTGACAGAAAGCCCTTTCGTCAACCCTCGCTGGCAGGAAAAAATGTACTAGATGTATCAACCTAGACTAGCAGGAAGACATCTTAACCTACGCTAGCTACGTAGTTTGGTAACACAGGGATTAATACTATGGGTCAAACCCTTTACTAACAGGAATACCCCTATCCCTGGGCTCACTCGGTCCTGATTCCTACTCCCAGCTGAATAGACACTGAACTGATTTATAAACTGTACTAGGCTTGACTGAACTGTTACTGATCGTGCTTTTTAACTGAATTGGACTGAGCTCACTGAGTTCTGATAACTAACTGAATACACTGAGTTCTGCTAACTGGCTGAATATACTGAGTTCTGTTATCTGACTGAGTACTACTAGACGTGATATCACTGAGACTATTCTGAAACTACTGTAAATCTAGGTAGCAGTTAGATTGTCGAGTATTAGATACCCCCAGGGCCCGATAGAATAGATAGTAAAAAAAACATAGCATAATCTCGAAAACATGGTAACTAGTCACTTTGGCACAATTCATTCATGAGGCATTTTAACAAACACTTACATGGCATGAACTTGTATACATGCTAACATGGTATGATTGCACTACTAAGTTCACATGAACATTTTATCAAACACTTGGGGGCATAGTTTATGCACATAATACTAGTCAATATGCTAGCATCATGATCACAATTCTAAACTCACAAATTCAAGGATTTTTCTAACATAAATCCATACAACAACACACACATGCTATTTATTTCTCATGAAACTTGTAATTAATCATGGATTATAAACCCAACTAACATCATAATCATGAATACAATCAAATTCAACATGAAAGTTGAGAAATAAATCAACTTGTAATTTAAAAAGGGTTCTTGAACCCCAAGGGTGGAAGAAAATCCTTGGATGAACACCTAACATACCTTGGTAAGTAAATTCATAAAGATTGATGGTGTGTTCTTGAAGATTGGTCTTGAAATTTGATTGCCCTAGGGTTTGTTCTTGAGTAAATTTGAGAGAGAATGAGAAATTTTGCCTTTAGAGTAGGTTAATCTCATGCTTTTAGGGCTGATTAAGGGTGAGAAAATGACCCAAATACCCCTCTAGATGCAGAGTTTTAATGACTTAAAACGTGCCCAGTGACGCGGTGAGTGCCGCACCATATCGATGGCATCAATGCGATGACCAACGCGCCACTTTGGGTTCGCGTTGGTTCACTGGAATTGCACTGAAAGCTGGAGAAAATTATCCGTCGACTCGATGGGCAATGCGACGCGTCGAGATTGCGTCGACCCACTATTTTGGCCACTTGAATATGATTCAAACGAGGTCCGAAAAATTCAAAACTCACCTGAATTAACCTATTGACACACCTGATCACGATTCAATCCAAGGATCGACATTTTAAGGTCATCAGGGTCGTAAAAAAAGATCGCCAAATTATGAAGGCTAAAATAAATTCTAGGTGTAAATACTTAGCTGAAATTTCTAAGTTTTGAACCTATTTTTAAGCTTTAACGGACTAAGTTAAGCTTAGAATTTTGTGGGGTCTTATGGATATCTTGTTAATTAGAGGATTAGTAGTCTTTTTCAACGGGTAGAACAAACTTTGCACTTTCTGAAACAATGCTGAATAATTTCTGTTCCTCTACACCTTTGTCGATGTAACGAAAATACTAATTTTTTCATATGAAATATTTTTTTGGTGTAAACTTAAGTATTTGTTCAACGTACTTTTGCATATGTTCCTCCATTTACTTTTACTTGTCACATTTTATTTTACAGAAGTCTAAGTGACTAATCTTTAGTAAGATAATAAAAAAAGGTAAAAGAGTAATATTAAAAAGTTAATCTAACATTGTCTTGAATATAAAAAGAAATATAAAATGAGCTTAGAATTGAACAACTAATATCATGTTAAATCCCTCAACAATTTTTAAAAAAACATACTTATTCTATTCAACAAAATTAGTTTTAGGATTCAAGAATTAATGTATCATTATCATTGAATAAAAATAATAAAAAAAAGTAAAAAAAATTATTTTGAAAAATTAATCTAACATTGTCACCGAATATAAAAAGAAAAGTAGCATAAGTTTAGAATTAATTCTATAATTAATAGTATCAGACTTCAATCCTACAATTAAAAAAAAATTATGCAATTTAACAAAAGATATAATATTATTGTTGTTCTTTAGGATTATTAACATCAAATTAACATTTACTTTTTTCACTATTTTCCTTTTGAAATGTTAAGATGATTTAGTATAAAGAATAAACATTTCTATTAAATTTTTTTTGTCAATATCGGCATCTTTTATCGTAGTTTTTTTTTGTTAGAACACTCGAGGAAACCCGCAATCTCTACCCTTAAAGTGAGTACTTTGTGGTAATCTGCTCACTGTGTTAATAGCTTGCAAAACACAAAGGAGATGCAAACCGCACTAGGCAAACCCCATGCGATGGGCTCATAAACTTGTGATAGTATCTAATAATAGATATTCGTGTACTTTTAGTAAACAATAAAAAATTTATAGGTTTTTTATTTTTTATATTGACATGAAACACACGTGCAACACACGTATATTAATCTTGTTGGCTAAATATGCATTATAATTTAAACTATCATTTATATTTTGTGGTGGAATTACATGCTTTTTTCCCCTCTCGTATCAAAATTGCGGGTGGAAAGGGAGCGAGAGCTTAGCTCACACGCTTCATATTTTCCGCCAACTTTTTCTATAGTCAATGATTAGCTCATATACCTTTTTTTTATGTGCATAGAAATTCCTGAGACACAAGTTAAGCATATAAGAATTTCTTATTCGTCGATCATTTACGCGATAAAAGGGAAAGCACCCTCTAAGCCTAAGTATTCCTCAATTACGATGCAGGAGGGTGAGTTGGTTTGGAGGTGGGTGGGGGCAGAGGCGAAGCCAGTAATTAATGCTTATGGGTTCTAAAATTTAAGACAGGACAATAATTTAAAGCTAATATATAATAATCACAAACAAAGAATGAATATCGATATTTCAATATATTTAAAAATCAATTAGTCATATAAATACTACAAAAAAGTTAAAATTATTGTTATAACTATATTTTGAAATCAACCAATGATAGCATCATTAGGTATAGGTACACTTTCAAATACTTCACACTCTATACATAAATTAAACAATTATTTAAAAAGTCATCATTTATTTTACTTTGGACATAATTTTTGATAAATTTCATAGAAGAAAAAAATTCATTAATCTTCTATTTTTTATTGTTATTAAAGCTTGGGGGTTTTGAAATTTAAGACAGGACAATAATTTAAAGCTAATATATAATAATCTCAAACAAAGAATGAGTATCGATATTTTAATATATTTAAAAATCAATTAATCATATAAATACTACAAAAAAGTTAATATTATTGTTATAACTGCAGTTGATGACTTGTCATATTTTGAAATCAACCAACGATAGCATCATTAGGTATAGATACACTTTCAAATACTTCACACTCTATACATAAATTAAACAATTATTTAAAAAGTCATCATTTATTTTACTTTGGACATAATTTTTGATAAATTTCATAGAAGAAAAAAATTCATTAATCTTCTATTTTTTATTGTTATTAAAGCTTGGGGGTTTTGAAATTTAAGACAGGACAATAATTTAAAGCTAATATATAATAATCTCAAACAAAGAATGAGTATCGATATTTTAATATATTTAAAAATCAATTAATCATATAAATACTACAAAAAAGTTAATATTATTGTTATAACTGCAGTTGATGACTTGTCATATTTTGAAATCAACCAACGATAGCATCATTAGGTATAGATACACTTTCAAATACTTCACTCTCTATAAACAAATTAAATAATTATTTATAAAGTCATCATTTATTTTACTTCGGACATAATTTTTGATAAATTTCGTAGAGGGAAAAAAATCATTATTCTTCTATTTTTCATTGTTATTAAAGCTTGGGGGTTTTGAAATTTAAGACAGGACACTAATTTAAAGCTAATATATAATAATCGTAAACAAAGAATGAGTATCGATATTTCAATATATTTAAAAATAATTAATCATATAAATACTACAAAAAAGTTAATATTATTGTTATAACTACAGTTGATGACTTGTCATATTTTGAAATCAACCAATGATAGCATCATTAGGTATAGGTACACTTTCAAATACTTCACTCTCTATAAATAAATTAAACAATTATTTAAAAAGTCATCGTTTATTTTACTTCGGACATAATTTTTGATAAATTTCATAGAGGAAAAAAAATCATTATTCTTCTATTTTTGATTGTTAACTCATATAAAACTTAATAATTATGGAAAAGAAAAAACTTGCATTATAAAGAAAATAAAAAAATATGGAAGGAACCACAAAGTTATCGGCTTGTCATTCTGATTGAAACTTTGAGGAATAGAACTATAAAAATTAATAAATATTATAAAACAATATAAGATATCCCTAGAATCAAAGATTAAGAATTAATTTCGAATATATATCCATTCTACATTATAATAGGCAAAGAAATTAAAAATAAAAAGTGAAGGAGAGGCGAAAGAAGAGTTTACCGACTGAACATATTAGTAACAGAGGTTCACACTTTAGCAAAAGAATACGTGGCAGGCAGACCAAATACTTTGTAGCCTTAATTTAAAAAAAAAAAAAAAGATCAGATACATTTTAGATCGTTTATAGAAATTTATTTTGAATATAATAATTGAAAAACACGGGAAGAGTCTCTCTCTTTTTTTTTAATTTTTAGATCCACATAAGAGAGAGGAAGAATGCGTAATGAGTGAAAACCGTGTTCTTGATAATAGTTTTTTCTTTAAAAAAAACACAAAGAAATCATCTGCGTATGTAGCTGTTTTTTCTTCTTAATTATTTGAAGAAATTTGCTCAAATATCCCTTCCCCAGCGAAAAAGAATTATCAATGCTAAAAAGTTGGGTTAGAACCCCAACTTCAGGGGCGGAAAACCTTAAGGCCTCCCTGTTTACCATTGGGCCGAAAGTCAACATTGTTATGTGGGTTCGCACATTAATTTTTTTATATAAATATACTGAATTTTCTAATACAAATACATAATCTACACAAAAGCAACTGGTTCGTCCGAACTCCCGTAGTACACAGGGGCGGGGCTATTGAGCGTCAGCTTTATTCTCTCTTCGTAGGTGTGCAGAATAGCAGATATCGAATCACTACTCTTCTAGGTGATGAGGTGAACGATTCCTTGCTCTAACTTCAAAATTGCATCTCTTTGGCACACAACTTCCTTGTTGAAGTTCCCACATAGATGGTTAAAGATAATGTGGTCTCTTTATTTGTTGTCTAACAATATGAATAACTGAAATTTGTTACATATTTATTTGGAAAGGTTGCAATGAAAACTATTTTCTTTAATATCAGAAGCACTTTATTTATTTTAATTTACATGAGTCCGCAAGAAAATGGTATTGTCTCCATATATGTAGATGCACATGAACAAATTTAGACAGAAAGAGAAGCATTGAAAAGGATCAAAGATGTGGAGGTGGGGAATTGGGCTCGTATAGGGCCTGCCAATTCTTGACCCAATCCACTATTTGGGCCCAAATGAGAAAGCAGCTCAATCGAAAGAGGCCTAGATGCCTCGCACTTCTTTGGTGGTTCTTCTTAACGGGCTTTTCCTACAAACTAATTCGGGAAATTACATGCCATAGATCCAAATATGAGTGACTTTAGATTTTTTATCCCAATAAAAAAAGTCTTTAAAACTAGCCTTCCTTCCCTTTTTAAGTGTTGTACAAGTATAATTTTGTCTCTCTACACGTCAAATATATTTTTAAACTTTTAAAACTCATTTGTCTCTTAAATTCTACTATTTTTTATTATTTTCACTTTCTTTATTTGTTTCTTTAATTTTATTTTTATGTTTTAATTCATTTGTCTCAACATTTATTTTTTATCTCTTTTTTTTTTCGCAAGCATTATCTATTTCTTTATTTTTTTTAATTCATTTGTCTTTAACCTTTATTTTTTGTTTTTATTATTTCTCTTTTTTTTCTTGATTTTTTTCAAATACCCGCTCAACACCTCAAATATTTTTAAACTTTCCATACTCATTTGTCTCTCAATGTTCTATTCTTTTTTATTATTTTCACTATTTTTATTTTTTTCCTTTAATTTTATTTTCATGTTTTAATTTGTTGTCTCAACCTTTATTTTTTCCTCTTTTTTCTCAAGCATTATCTATTTCTTTCTTTTTAGCACAGTACAAGTACAATTTTGTTTTGTACACCTCAAATATTTTTTAACTTTTCATACTCATTTGTCTCTCAAATTCTATTTTTATTTTTATTATTTTCACTTTTTTATTTTTTTCTTTAATTTTATTTTCATGTTTTAATTCATTTGTCTCAACATTTATTTTTTTCTCTTTTTTATTTTTTCTCAAACATTATCTATTTCTTCATTTTAAAAAAAAAATATTTGTCTCAATCTTTATTTTTATTTTATTTTTGGTTTTTATTATTTCTCCTTTTTCCCCTGATTTTTCTCAAACATTATTTTTATTTCTTCCTCTCATTTTTATTTTTATGAATTTTTTTAATTCTTTACTTTTTTCTTAATATTTATTCTATCTTGCCTTTTTCTCTCAATTTTTTTTATTTCTCTATTTTGTTTGATCATTTTTTTCTTTTTTCTCAACTTCTATTTTATTTTGCTAATAAATTAAAAATTGGATAATCCGCAAAGATGTCTTTTTTTTTTTTTTGACATAAAAGCAAATTTAAGGGCATGAAAATATAATGTGCATGGTAGAGTCAACTCTTGGCCGTAGGGCATAATTTGTTGTTTGAAAGTCCTTGAGCTATGTCTTGCCTTTAAGGCAATAGTTGTAGAACATCTCATAAATGAAAACATAATATGATAGAGTTAACTCTTGCCCGTGGGACATTATTTGTAGTTTGAAAGTCCCTGAGCTAAGTCTTGCCTCTAAGGCAATAGTTGTAGCTCATAAATGAAAACATAATGTGGTAGAGTCAACTTTTTCTTGTGGGGGCATAATTTATTGTTTGAAAGTCCTTGAGCTAAGTCTTGCTTCTAAGACAATAGTTGTAGAATGTCTCATAAATAAAAATATAACGTAGTAGAGTCAACTTTTGCTCGTGGGGCATAATTTATTTTTTTGAAAGTCCTTGAGTGATAAACGCTCAAATTACACTCTTGAATGGATGTAAGCGATTGTTGTCAATATAATAAACTAACTTAGGTTGGAGTCGAATCCACAAGGAGTGAAAGCATGAAATTCAAAACTCAAGAGTATTGATAGTCTACTAAAATATGACCCGTAGTGTGAATAAAGCAAGCATAAATGTAAAATGGGGGATTTAGTTTGAATGTATGTATAAATGACAACTACTTCAATTTTAGTGCACTAGCTTGATGTTGAAAAATGCTAAGAGTGAATTCAATTGAGAATAAACTTTGGGGTTATGCAATTATAGGTTGGGATCATGCATGGGTACTTGGTCATTTATTCAACTTTTAGCTAAAAGTCATGGGTAGGCTAGATGTCAATGTATTGGTGTCAATCTCTCATTTACAACACCAAATTTTACAAATGGGTTCTTTTGAACACCTCACAAGTGTGACAGTTTTCCACATCTATTGCCTCAATTGACATCCTTATGTCTAAGAGATATCATTAAACGAAATAAATCAAGTTATTGATTTCATTTATTCCTCACCCATGTCCCCTCTTTCAAGAATGGCATGGGTTCTAGGGTGGTTGGAGTTTGTAACCCTCAACTCTTAGTTAATTCATAAAATAAATGCAACACTCATCACAACTAACTAATTAAAAAAATAATTAGCTAAAACCCATGCACTACCACTACCTAAGAAAACATAACCCCAAGATTGGAAATTATCTACTCATAGATAAAAGGGATGAGAATATACCAAAGTTATCATTAACTTCATCTATGAAAAATAGAGACAATGTAGTTCCACACTTACAGTTTCAATAATTCTTCAATGAAAAATCACTAACATATATTTTTAATTCAAGCTTAGTAAAAAATTCTTAAAAGATGAAAAGATAGATGCTAAAAGAGAAGAGAGGAGCTAAAATCTAAGAGAGATTCGATGTTCAAAAGATGGAGGCTATGTTTCTAAGATGAAAACTAGGTCTTGAAAAAAAGAGCTAAAATCCTCTTTTTAAACTCCACTCTACATTTGATGAAAATTACAAAACTGCCACCTTGTTCTTGATCTGCTCCAGCAGATCCAAAGCGGATGGGGAGCAGATGGCTAGCAGCTCCAAAGCAGATGCAAAAAGGATGACTCTTTTCCTTAACATTTGACTTCTTAATGACTTGAATGACTTTTCCATCTTCCCTTTTCACTTTAACCTACATGAATGAGCATTAAGTGAGAGAGTACCATCAAATCAATGGAAAAATATGATAATTTAGGCTTAAAAAGTGCTAGCAAGTCGTCAAATTGACGACTTATCATTGAGCTAAATCTTGTTTCTAAAGCAATAGTTGTAGAACATCTCATAAATGAAAACATAACGAGGTAGAGTCAACTCTTGCCCGTGGGGCATAATTTAATTTTTGAAAGTCCTTGAGCTAAGTCTTGCCTCTAAGACAATAGTTGTAGAATATCTCATAAATGAAAACATAACATGGTAGAATCAACTCTTGCCCGTGGGATAAAATTTATTGTTTGAAAGTCTCTGAGCTAAGTCTTGCCTCTATGGTAAGAGTTATAAAACATTCGTAAATCAAAAGACAATGTGTTAGTGTCAACTCTTGCCCATGAAACATAACTTGTTGTTTGAAAGTCATAAGTCTTGCCTCTACAATATAGTAGTGTCAACTCTTGCCCATGAAACGTAGCTTGTTGTTTGAAAGTCATAAGTCTTGCCTTTATTATGTGATAGTGTCAACTCTTGCTCATGAAATGTAACTTGAATAGAAGAAATCAAAGAAAAGAACAAAAATAATAAAAATTGCGGAAAAAGAAGAAAACAAAGAAAAATATTTAAAAAATAAAAATCAAAGAAAATGTAAAAGTTGAGAGAGAATAGGGAAAAAAATAAAGGTTTATAAAAATAATAAAAAAAGATTAAATAAAAATAAAGGTGGAGAGAAATTTAAAAAGAAAAAAAGAAAAGAAAAATAAAAAAAGTTTTTTTTTCTTTTATAAAAGTAGACGTCGAGAGGTGTAAAGAAAAAAAAGTAAGCGTTTAGAAAAACTAAAAAGAACAAAAAAAAAGAGGAAAGAAAAAATAAAAAATTAAAATACTATAAAATAAAAAAGAAGAAAAAGAACTTGAGAGGAAAAAAGGAAAAAGGTAAGGGTTGAGAAAATTAAAAATAAAAAGAGAAAAGAAAAAATGAAAATCAAAGTAAAATTAAAAAGAAAAAAAAAAGTTGAAAGATATAAATATTGTTATAAATGTATCATATATAGTGAATGTCTACTTTACCATATATAGTGAATACCTATTTTACCATATATTGTGTATGTCTATTTATGGAAAAGTTACAAACTCCATCAAGAGATCTCTCGAAAAATAAGAATTACTCTATATTCTCTATCTATTCTTCTTCTTTGCTTTATATTTCATAACACGCTATCAGCACGAGACTCTACCAAATAATGTGAGATTATAAATTTAAAGGTAAGTTCTTGGTTATTTGCCTTTTGCTATTAATGATATAATTATTGTTGGATTTGAGGAAAAATAATTGGTTTGGAACCATTTATGTTTTAAAGTTATTCCTCAAGAATAATATTATCAACAGGGATGATAATATTTTGGGTTTAAGTCCCATCGATTTATTACCTAAGATGCCTCTATATGAACAAGACGTTGAGTTTGAATTTCAATACAACATATTTATGATATAATGATGGCTAAGGTAAAATAATGTCTTTGGTGAAAAGATATGAAATTTGTCCCATCAAATATGCTCCATTTTCTTAAGTGAATGTGGTAGCAGTGCATAATATGTCTGAAAGAAGACAAACCGATTGAATATACGAATATAAGCCTAAAAAGAAAATATGATAATGACCATCAAAATGGATGATATTTTCACATGCATAAGATATGTTAGAGAAAAATTCTCTACATCATATGTATGCCTCGATTTGTTCTTGTAATAGCAATATCTTGAAAGAGGCTATAAGCTATCAATTTGAAAGGCTTAAAGCACGATTATATTTCATTCATGGGAATGAGAATTTTAATAGTTAAAAGCATACATCCATTCCCTAAGGTGAATGTGATGATATTTAGTAAAGCTCGTCAATATAAACCTGCACGTGATTGTGATGGTACCATAATTCATCTCCAAAAGAGGTAGAATAATTGATAGGAGTTATTTTGAAATCTACTTTTCAAGTAGTAAATCTGAAATCTATTCATATCATTGTAAATCTGAAATTGACTAAAGAAAAAAGAACATGTTATGATAAACTTGGAGTTTCCTAATATAAAAGTTCATAAATTGACGTGAACTATTGCGACATCCCAAAGATGTGCATATTAAGTATTAAATACATATTGAAGAATTCGAAAATTCTTTCTGAGTTTTTAATGTTGTTTGTTCTAATGATAAGTTGGTTGGACCAACTAATGTTGGGATTGGATCTCTGAAAATTATAAAAGGTTAATATGGGTCCGTTCACCTATCATGTGATATGTTGAAAAGATGCATCAATTAGATGATCACATGTATATTTATTGTCAACCTACAATTTGACATTCATAAAGTTGCTTGCTCAATAAAATTGAGTTAAGAACATAACTTTCAGATTGTATAATTAAGATAATTCATCTTGATGATGATGGTTTAGCATCGAATGCCTTTAATAAATAGTTAAACCATTGAAAGTTTGAAATATTATATACAAAAGTACTTGTATGCATCAAACCAATAAATTATGATTACTTTCTCCTCAAAGTTGGTTCTAAGTCAGGAATCACACGTTGTCCATCTAATAATTTTAATGTTCGGTATACGATTAATAAATATGCCATGATGTATAAAGATGGATTCCTCAAAGAATATGGAAGATGTATGTTAGTTTTCCTAACATAAGGGGGAAATTATAAGCAGATATGGAATATGTTAGGAATTATCGTCAGATCCTCATTCAAAAGATAATTCAAGTCAAATGTCGAAAGCATCTCATATTTAAGCTGCAAGTGCTCCTATTTTGCATCCCTAAAGGACAAAGTCTATGCATATACGAAGCGTGATAAACCAATCGGTTCCAAATGAAATAATTCTTGAAAAGAATAATCATAATAAGAAGGCAATGTGTTCTTGAAGAGCCTACGACATAACACTTCATGAAATTTTATGAGAGGTTTGGTACCTGAAAATAATGAAGTGATGAGATCTCAAAATGTTATGTCACACTGTGAACTGATACGAAATGATATATCATCAATATTTTTGATACAATATTGATGCAATATTATGAAAGATTATAAGCATCTGAATTCTACATTTATTTAAGCATGCTGACGTAGAATAGTTATCAAGTGACATGAAATGATGCATCTTGGTAAGCATAAAACTTATTTGATTTGCAATCCAAACATTTGAAGATGTCACTCATGAAATGTTGAATATTGTCACTTGATAAAATTTACATGAAAACTTTTAAGGATTCAAAATGTTTGAAGCATATAAAAGTTTTTGGGAAACTTATTTATAATCCGTATATTGTATAAGTTTATATCTTGAAAATTATTGAAACTTTTGGAGAGTTTTTTTAGAAGCAATAGAATATTTGCTTAAATGAGAAACATGCATAATTGAATAAGGGTTCATTTCGACCTCAAGAAAAGAATGAGAAACTCCTTGGTTATGAAGTACCATATCTTAGTGAAATTGATGCATTAATGTATCTTGCAAATACTACAAGACATGACATAGCCTTTTTCGGTCAATTTATTAGCAAGATATATATAGGTTTGCTCCTAGTAGGAAACATAGGAAATGTGATCAAATATATGAGTTTATTATTCTAAAGATTGTAGTCCCGATCTTGTTGGTTATGCTGATATTGGGTACTTATCTGGCCCGTATAAAACTCGATCTCAAATAAGCTTTATGTTCACATGTGGAGATACTGTCATATCTTGGAGATATACAAAATAGTCTATCTAGCCACTTCATTGAACCATGGTGAGATAATAGTTATTTATGAAGAAACCGAGAATAAGTATGGTTGAGATCCATGATACATCTCATTTGAGAAAAATATGGTGTGAAATGCGACAATGTACCCACACTTTTATACGGAGATGATGGAGCATGCATAGCACAACTTAAGGGAGAATTCATAAAAGGAGATAGAACGAAGCACATTTCGCCAAAGCTTTTCTAACAAATGAGCTCCAAAAAATTATGATATTAACGTACAACAGATTCGTTCAAAGACCAAGGGGTTAATTTATTCATCAAGTTTCTTCCAACTGCAACTTTCAAGAAGATGGTGCACAAGATCGGAATGCAAACGTTCAAGGATGTTCTCACTAGGGGGAGTTAATACACGTTGTACTCTTTTTCCCTTACGAGGTTTTATCCCATTGGGTTTCCTTGTAAGGTTTTTAATGAGGCAGCATATATGTGTATTATCTATCAATTAGACATTCAAGAGGGGTGTTATAAATATACCATATATAGTGAATACCTACTTTATCATATATTGTGTAGGTCTATTTATGAAAAAATTACAAACCCCATCAAGAGATCTCTCAAGAGAAATAAGAATTACTCTCTATTCTCTCTCTACTCTTCTTCTTTGCTTTATATTTCATAACAAATATGAAATTGTTATTCATTATGAGGATTATTTATGTAATTTATTCCATTGATCAGGGGCAATTTTGTTCAAACAAATATTAATTAATAGGTAACAGCTATTTTAAGAAAGCTTTTTTATTTGAGGCTAAAATTTGAAAACAAACTCAATTTGGGTCTATTTTTTAGATTCACCCAAACTAATTGTGATAAAATAAGGAGTAGATAATATAAATTTCGACACACATTAATGCATGGATAATATTTGGACAAAAAATCACTAATCAAAAAATGTTAAAAAAACTTATAACGATTTAAACTCCATGAATCATATATTCAAATGGTTTGAATTTTGAAACAAAATTTGAACCATTTCCTGAATTCCACTTTCTCAAAATTTGAAGTTGTTCCGTGTTTTATTTAAAAAACGTCTTTGTCCGGAACTTTGCTATATCAATAGCTTTTACAATAATAACTATCATTTTTTTTTATAGCAGGTATTGAAAACAGATATTTAACCACCTCTTTCCTTAAAAGTAATAGAGAGAAGTATCAATTACCCCTGAACTTGTCACATTTTATTTATGGTACACCTGAACTTTGACTAGTCCTAAGTACCCCAAATTTGTTCTTTTAGTACGTCGCGCCCCCTTTTTAGCCCACAGTCCATAGCGTGTAATACACGTGCGTACACGTGGAAAAAACATGTTGATGTGGCTGTCCACGTGGATAATACCATTAACTTTCCTTATATTTATCCTATATATTAAAAAATGACTCATTTCTACCCTTAATTATCCGATTTCTCTCTAAAAAAATTATATTTTTCAATTCTTCTCTACTCCAAAATAGTGAAAGGTATAATTCACATCGATGAAGTTAGCTATTATCTTAAAATTTACTATTTTTTTTGTGTTAAAAATATAAAATTATTTTTTTCCAGTTAGTGTTTCATAATATGAATTTTTTTTTTCAGTTAGTGTTTCATAGTAGTTTTTGATTAGTGTTTCGATTAGGACTTTGAGGAAACTTACATGCACAAATACGTTTCTTATTATAATTAATGGATTAAGAAATTACAATTTAAGTTAGGGTGTACAAAAATCGAACCGATAAAGGTGTTATTGATTTATCGTTATTGGGTTAACGATTTTTTAATGATTTTGTAAAAAAATAAAAAATTTTGGTTATTGATTCAATTTCTAATTTATGAGTATTTTCTTATCGGTTAAATCGAAAATCAAATTGTTAGGGATTAAAACCGATAACTAATATAACTACATTTATTATAAGTATGTGTATTAGTTTCTTTAGTATTTGTTTTGTTAATATTGTTTAAAATATCTGCTTCGATATTTAGTATTTTTTTTAGTTACAATAACTCATATGATATATATAATTAAGATTACAAAATTGAAGGAGTTTCATAGGAATGGAAACTGAAGTTTTAGATTGAATTAACTAACGGATGAATTTTTTTTTAGATTAATAAATGAAGTTTCTACAATATTAATAAACGGATGAAATTTTTATTTCATAAACTAATTAATAAACTAGAGTTTTACAAAATTAATAAAGGGATGCTTTTTTTTTTTTTTTAAGATTGGAAGTAATGAAGAAAAGGGATAATAAATAGGAAGAGGAATAATTGAATTTTTTGAAAACAATAAAGGAAAATAGATTTTTTTCATTTTTTTATCATTAAAAATGTTGATTTGGCAAAAAAAAATACCCCCATCACGCGCTTGATGGAGGTTGAACTCAAACATTTTGCCACATTAGCAAAAAGGGGTCACTCGATATTGCAAAAGAACAAGTTCGGGGGTACTTAGGACTAGTCAAAGTTCAGGTGTACCATGAATAAAACGTGACAAGTTTAGGGGGTAATCGATACTTCTCTCAAAGTAATAAGAACAACATTAATTTCTTGACTAAGACTATTACACACAACCAACATGATTCTATCACTGTTCAGATTAGATGGGTTGTCCCTCTTAATGAATTTTGTAAGTTAAATATAGATGAATCCTTCACAGAGAATAATGCTCGATGCGGTATTGGTGGGGTCTTCCGTAATTCTCAAGGCAATTGGGTTTTTGGTTTCTGCGCTACTGCTAATAGTCATTGCCACACTATGGCAGAATTTGAAGCTCTAAAACATGGCCTGGAATTTGCTATAACCCATAAATTCTCTCCCTTGGTAGTTAAACTGACTCGATTGAAATTTCACATCTTATTCAACAATCGACTATGCCTTTACTGATATTGCTACTAAATGCAGGTTAATGTTGAGGAACATGAGGAATCCAGTGGTGCTAGGGGTGGGCATGGTACGGTTCGGTACGGTATTTTAAATTTTGGTACGGTAACTTCGATTTTCGGTATCTAAAAGAACAATAGCATTACCATACCAAATTAGTTCCGTATGGTTCGGTATTTTTAAATTCGGTTTCGGTATTTTACGGTACGGTAATTCGGTAACCATACTTTATTTGATTTCTAATTACATATATTCATATAAAAAACTATAACTTTAAATTTTAAAAACGTCTCAATCATGTTAGGCTAACAACTATCTTTGTTAATCAATTACACAAAAATAACATTTCAATTACGATTGAATAGTCCGAGATGCAAACTCTGAACAACATATCTAAACTTAAGCATAGTACTCCTAAATAATAAGCTTCCCAAAAAAATTATTTCTGAATAAAAGCTATTTTTGTGTTCAATTGGCTAATGGATGATATATAATTATATTTAATAATCTTAAATATAATATATATATGGGTTTTATATGTTATTAAAAAATTTCAATGCGGTATACGGTATTTCGGTATTTATTGCATAAATATCAAATACCAAAATAATTTAAAATTCCTACCAAATACCATAACATCCATACCACGGTATAAAAAATTTCGATTTCGATTTGATATTCGGTATATACCATACCATGTCCACCCCTAAGTGGTGCAACATAACTTTCGGAAAGCAAACAAAGTAGCTGGCTGTTTATAAAAAATAGGTACTGATTTAAATCAGTCTGAAAATATAATCTCACTCTGTTCTCCACCTCCTGCTTCTGCTATCCATCTGACCGACGATGTCAAGGGTGTTGTTAGTAGTCGTTTAGTGTCCTGGTCTATATTTAATAATCTATTATGTGTAGAAAACTCGTCCGTCTCTTCATATGTAAATAATAATACTAAGCTTACTAGTATTAATGTTTTTGGTTGTAACTCTGCTACTGTAAGGGCCTCTGATAAGAGTATCCTTTTGCTTTGTAATGCTACTTTAACTTATATATATAATATGCTCCTATTCAACAAAAAAACACTATTACACACACAAACTGAAATTGATAATGGGCCTAAGCTTGATGGATCAAGCATCAGTGCACAATAGACGTTCAACGAACTTGAAATGGGCCTAATGTTTATTGAATGTAACTTCAGCCCACAATAGATATTGAATCAGGAAAGTACACTCTGATGGCTATGAAAATGAATTGCTTTAAACTTCTGATTTCAGCTCATTTCACAGACAAGCTTTTAAAGTCGAAAGCCGAAACTTATTTCAAGTTTTTGCCATAGAGCTAAAGAGATCAAATGTTTAGGACTAACCGCCTCTAAAACTACTATTATAAGAAAAAATAACATAAACATACGTATTGTAGCCGTTTGATCATAAATATTTTTTCACTTTTTTTCAAAAAATTATTTTACTTTAGTGAAAAAGTGAAAATCACAGTGTTTGGCCATGAAATTCCAAGTACAATTTGGAATTGTATTTTGGAAAAGTGAAAATAGGAAACACTTATTTACACTTCTACTTCTCTCATAAAATTTTAAAAAACAACTTTAATTGATATTCATGACCAAACACAACTCCAACTCCAACTCTATTTTCAACTTCGAAAAATTATATTTTCATGACCAAATGGGGCCTAAATTAACATATTTACACAAATCTCTACCCTTACAAAGTAATTATAAAAACTCCAACTAATTATATATCTTCGTTGGATGTATCGGGAGCTAATTATGTATCTCGACAAACTCAAAATTGAAAAAAACATATTGGAAGCTAATTATGTTTCTTTACAAAGGACAAAAATGTATCTTAGTTGGATGTATATGTATCTCGACAGATCCAAAATCGAAAAAATGTATCGGGATCTAATTATGTATCTTTATAAGGGAAAAATATATTTTCATTGGATGCATCGGGAGCTAATTATGTATCTTTTCAAGGAAAAAATGTATCTTCATTGGGTGTATCGGAAACTAATTATATATCTCAACAACTCAAAATCGAGATTTTTAGTAATTATATAAAATATCGCGATTTTCTACAATTAAACTCTAAAATATCAGGATTTATGCTGTATTTCCTTATTATTATCATTATTATTTTTTTGAGTCGAGGATCTATCGAAAATAATTTCTTAGTCCATAAAAGCAATAGTATTAGAATAGGGGTAAGTTCTACGTGTACATATGTTGTTGTTATTGTTGTTGGCGTTGGAGATATCATATGTGCTTATAGGCTGCTATAATGGCTAGGGTTTTACTTGGACATCACATGCACAATCACCAATATTGAAAAGGTAGACATCATGCTATGATAATTTTTGTTGTATTTTCATTAATTCTGAAGAGTGTATTTTCTTTTATGAAAAAAAATATATATTTGTTGTTTGGAATTGAGTTGAAAAAATAGGTGTTACTTGAAATTGAGTTACTCATCTATAAAATCGTTTCTTCTTCAATTTTGATGTTGTTTATTTTATTGTAGTCAAAAGAAAGTAAAGACAAATAACTTGTAATCTATGAATCCATTATGAGAAAATCTATGTATTTTTTTATGCAACATAGAAGGTGAAATAAGTTACATATAAATAACTTGCGATTTTTTTTAACTGTAGGTCAATCATTGTATTAATTTTATACATGAATAATTTATTTTCTTCCACGTATCAAACATTATATAAGTTATAAATAGTTTAAATACATGAATAACTTCACTTTATTCGGTAATCAAACAACCCCTAACATGTTTAAGATGTATAATAATCATCTAAAATGCCCTCAGTTTAATTACAACATAGAGTGCTAAGAATAAAAATAACTCTATGTTAAAAAAGTTATTTTAAAATTAAGAATTATTATAATGACTAAATAATATTTACAATGTCTAAACTCTGGTTGTCGTCAATTCAAACCTTCTTAACTTATAGAAAGAAATAAATAGTATAAATTTAAACGATAAATATATTTTAGGCTACATCTAATTTACTCCTTAATTGTTAGTGTGACACTTATTTATCCTTCCTCTTTAATTAATTACACTTTTTATCTTCAAAATTTTGCATTATACTTTTAAATTTTTTATACTTAGTCATTTATTGTTTGCATACACTTAAACTTAATTAATATTTGATACACGTACAATGCACGTACCTTAAACAGTACAACAACTTCTGTATAATCAGCAACAAATAGTGGATGACTAAAGCACGCGGTCTATGGAGATAAATATAATATAAATGCTACTTATCTCACTTTCATTGATCTCTTTGAGGTAGTTGTGCCAGCAAGCTTGATCCACAACGTGATCACTAGAAAAAATAGACGTATACATTTCTTTTACCCCATCATAGACGTTGTGACGATCATATGTTTTAACACCTTTACTGGTGTAATACTCCGTAAGATCCTAACTCAATTCATCTCTCGTTTTCATATTGAAAGGGTTCAAGACTTAGAAATTTAATTAAGTGTTGAGGACTTAGTCATTTTCAAGATCCCTATACTTTATTTTTGACCTTTCCGACCTCGAAACATTAATTTTTGAGTTGATTTATGATCGGGGTGGTTCAAAGTATGTCTTGGCTGAGTTTCAAAATTTTCAGACGAGCGTAGGGGTGTGTTTGGAAAACCAAAACAGAAGCACCACCAGGATAGGCAGGCACCATCCCCTTTAGTCCGTCGGCGTAAGGCGGGCGCCTCTCCAAGGCGCGCGTCGCCCCCTTCCTATTTCGTCCATCTTTTGTTAATTGTCTTCTAAGGGCATTTGGGTCAATTTCCTTCACCCAACTCGTCCATAACACGGAATTGGGGTCCCCAAGGATCATTATTTGTCCTTTTTCTCATAAATCCTCTCAAGAAAATCATCTTTCATCTCAAGAACAAACCCTAACCCTTTCACAAAGAATTAAGAAATTCAAGCTTCATGCTCAAGAACTCCTCAAAGAACCTTTAAGAATTCATCTAGTGAGGTATATGTGATGTTCATCTATGTGTGATATTCACCCATGGAGTCCAAGAATCCTCTTTTGGTTTAAATTATGAGTTTTTACATGTTCCAGTTGAATTAACTCCATAAATCTCTTGTTAATTCAATTACAAGTTACGGTTATGAATGTTTTCAAGTGGAATGAGTCATATCATGTTTTGAGTGTTGCAATTCTCATGTCATATTCAATTGATTTCGGATAAATCCCTATGTTATGAATTTAGCCATGGAATCCTATTGTTCTCTCGTGTTTAAGACATTTCCATTTTCAAGTTATAAGTTTTACATATTTGATGAAATTCCATGTTGAGTCTTTGAACCATGGTCATGTATTACAGTATTTCCAGTTTAATTCAGAATATTTATAATCATTTAGTGCTGGTGGGTTATGAACACCCAATACCTAGTTGTTTTACATGATTTCAGGATCTCAAAAAGATTTAAATTAAATCTTGAGTATTATCATTTAGTCAGTTTTTACGATCAAACCATGATGAGCATTGTGAAATGTATGCTCAGTTAAATTTAATTCAGTCCAGTCCAATATCAGTGTCATTCAGTTGGGATTAACACTTAGCACCGAGTGAACGTAGGGATGGCGTCTCCCCTGTCAGTTAGGCATGAGGTGCTAGTAGCAATCCTTAAGTTTCAGACTTACGACGCCACCATAGACTTTGAGGGTTCCCTGTCTGTTAGGCATGACACCCTTATCCTTTAGGACATCAACCTTGTGGATCCACATCGTCAGCTAGTACTTGTACCCTTGGCAAGGTACCAGTACCCTTCCAACTGGGGTTACAGGTTGGACCCCGATAGCAGATTTGGGGCATATCGATTATAGCTAGCTCCCATAGTCTTAGTACAGTATTCAGTGTATTTTCAATTCAGGTTTGTTTGACTAAGTGTACAGACTTTCAAATGTTCAGTTTTACAGCTTTCAGTCTTTCATATTTTAGATTATCTCAGAACATAACAGATATACATTTAGTCTTGCATTCTTAGATTTTACATGTTCATGCATTCATGCACAGTTACCCCATGTATTTCAGCCTGTCCTTATCTCATATACCAATATATTTAAAATACTGACTACATACTCTTTCTTGCTCTACGATGTCTTATATCATAAGTTCAGATACTCAGTTTTTCGATCGTACTTAGACAACCTAGCATTATAGCAACAACAACAGTGGTGAGTACTCATCCTTCGAGGATATATTATCTCTCTTTAAGTTATTTCAGTATTTCATTATGTTCTATCAGTCGAATTTAGTTGGGGTCCTAGCCGATCAAATCTTCAATCAGTTTAGAGACTTTCAGACGCTGAGATAGTTAGTCAACTTTATCAGTTTGATTTGTGGTTTTCAGATAGATCGTTTGGTTTTTAGTATCTTATTAGATGTTTTAGACTTGTGATTAAGTCGTACTATCAGTATTCAGACTTGCAGTACTTTACCAATTTATGTTCCGTGTAGATATTTTATTACTATTTTCTTTAGTGCTCACAGCAGGTACCA
Organism: Capsicum baccatum var. pendulum; assembly: GCA_030864225.1. Lineage (NCBI taxonomy): Eukaryota > Viridiplantae > Streptophyta > Magnoliopsida > Solanales > Solanaceae > Capsicum > Capsicum baccatum. The sequence continues at coordinate 234,353,839 of CM061556.1, read as the reverse complement.
ACTCATGAGTTAGTTTGTGGTCACTTGTGATCGTAAGCTCTGTTGTCGCGACTAGGGGCTATCCTTGGGTGGTAACAAAATTTAGTATCAGCGCCTAAGGTTTTAAAGTGTCCTAGGAAGTTTGAAAGACGCATTAAGTATAGTCTTGTGCATGGGTGTGCAGCGCGCTACACTTATGGATGAGAGGCTACGAGATATTTTAGGAAAAATTTCCCTTCTTTCAATATTCATGTCATGCAAAAGAGCATAATCCCCATTTAAACTCTCTTTCTAATTCATCCTTTTTTTTATTTATAGACAATGCCTCCCAAAAGAAACAACAAAAGAACAAATAGGGATTAACCCGCATCGCCGCCTGTTCAGGAAGATCCCCAAAATAAGCATGTCTCTAACGTTGAGGTCAGGGCTGACTTTACGACCCTAGCCCATTCAGTAGCTGCTTAGAACAACTAGCGAGCTTCTGACCCATCCAATCCATTGGCAAATGCAGTTGCGGACAAGATCAGGATTTCACTCGAATAAATCACCCTTTGTTTTTGGGATCCAAGTCTGAAGAGGATCTGTAAGATTTTTTTGATATGGTTCATAAAGTGACAGATATTATGGGCGCCACTTTGAGTGAGAATGCAGAGTTGGCTGTATATCAGTTGCAGGATTTAGCTCACACCTGGTATAAGTAGTGAATGAGGATAGGGGTGTTGAGGTAGGGTTTGTAGAGTGGGAAGAGTTTGACATGAATTTCATAGATAAGTTCTTTCTATTAGGGTTGGGGGAAGATAAGGTGTAGAGTGTATTAATTTAAAGCAAGGTAATATGAGTGTGAAGGAGTACTCGCTTAAGTTCACTCAGTTGACAAGGTATGCTCCTTTGATGGTGGATGATAATAGGTCTAGAATGAGTAAGTTTGTATCTGGTGTATCTAATAATGTGGTCAAGGAGTGTAGGACTACACTATTGATTAAAGAGATCGACTTATCTAGACTTATGGTTCATGCTCAGCAGACTGAGGAATGAAAGCTTAAGGAAAAAAAAGAGAGAAAGAGGGACAAAATAGGTAGTTTTAACTTTTCACAACCGAGGTCAGAGGATGGTAACTGTTCTCAGTTTCATCAGAAATTTTCATCCCCAGCTCCGTCTTCAGCTAGTGCGCCAGTGCAAAGTTCAGTAAGGACAATCGAGATAGGGCGCTGGGTACTAAGTCCCAAGGTAGTGTGAACAGTGGTCGTACTAATCTGCTTTGTCAGAATTATGGTAGGAATCATCCAGGAGAATGCAGGGCTAACAGTGATGTGTGTTTTGGATATGGCAAGCCACCCCATAGGATGAGGGAGTTCCCTGTAGGTATGTAGAAGGGTAGGAATGCTTGCTAGCAAGGTCAGACTAACTCATCAGCAGCACTACCAGGTCGTTTAACCAAGCAAGGCGCTACTTCCAATACCACCAACGGGCAGCTCTAGAATAGGTTATATGATATTTAGACTCAACAAGATCAGAAGAGTTCTCCTTATGTGGTTACGGGTATGTTACAGGTTTTCCATCTTTATGTTTATGTTTTATTAGATCTCAAAAATTTACTTTATTTTGTGACTCCTTGTATAGCCGTCAATTTTGGTGCCAGTACCGAAACATTAGCAGAATTTCTCAGTGTCAACCCCTGTGGGTAAATCTATTATATCCAGGCGGAAATATAGAAATTGCCTGGTCACAATATCTTAAAAAATTACCTCAGTTGATGTTGTGGAATTAGAGATGACTGATTTTGATGTCATTCTCAGCATGGATTGGATCCACGTATGCTATGCTTTAGTTGACTGAAGAAATAGATTCATTCAGCTTTAGTTTCCTAGTGAAACAGTTATTGAATGAAGGGGTAGTACTTTAGTGCTTAGGGGTCAAATTATTTCATATCTTAGAGCAAGAAAGATGATATCTAAAGGATGTGTTCATCATCTTGTCAAGTCCAAGACTCTAGTTCTGAGTCTCTCAGTATCGAGCCAGTTTCAGTAGTAAGAGAATTTCCAAATATGTTCCCTGAAGATCTCCCCAGAGTTTCTCCCAAAAGGAAAATTAACTTCAAAATAGATCTCCTTCCAGATACCCATCTTATCTCTATTCCACCCTACAGAATGGATCCAGTTGGGCTTAAGGATTTGAAAGAGCAGTTGAAAGATCTCTGAGATAAGGGTGTCATCAGGATTAGTGTTTCACCATGGGGTGCTCCAGTCTTGTTCTTGTGTAAGAAAGATGGTCCTCTCAGAATGTGCATCGATTACCATCAGTTGAACAAAGTCACAATCAAGAGGAACTATCCATTCCCTATAATTGATGACTTGTTTGACCAACTTCAGGGTGCCAGTTATTTCTCTAAGATAGACCTTAGATTCGGCTATCATTAGCTTAGAGTTAGAGAATACAACATTTTGAAGACGGTCTTCAGAACTCGGTATGGTCACTTCAAATTTTTAGTTATGTCTATTGGACTAATGAATGCCCCTACAAATTTTATAGATTTTATTAACAGAGAGTTCAAGCAGTACTTGGACATGTTCATTATAGTCTTTATTGATGACATTCTTGTCTATCCCGTAGTAAAAATAATCATGTAGACCATATGAGAATTGTATTGTAGACCCTTAGAGCTCATCAGTTATTTGCCAAATTCGGTAAGTGTAAATCTTGGGTAAGATCAGTAGCTTTTCTTGGCAATATTATTTTAGGTGATGGCATTAGAGTTGACCCTCAAAATACCCAAGTGGTGAGAAACTGTCCCAGACCCATCTCTCCTTCAGTTATCAGGAGTTTCTTATGTTTGACTGACTATTACAACTGTTTGTTGAAGAATTTTCTTCTATTGCATCCACTATGTCTCAATTGACTTCAAAAGTTAAATTTCAGTGGTCAGATTTATGCGAGAAGAGTTTTTAGGAGTTGAAGACTCAACTCACCTCAGCCTCAGTTTTGACCTTGCCAGATGGTTCATATGGGTTTGTAGTTTACTGTGATGCTTCCAGAGTTGGTCTTGGTTGTTATTGATATAGAGAGTTAAGGTCATATCTTATGCCTCTAGACAGATTAAACCCCATGAAAATAAATATCCTACCCATGATCTTGAGTTGGCAGCTGTTGTTTTGGCCTTAAAAATTTGGAGGCATTATCTATATGGGGTTCATGTTAATATGTTCACGGATCATAAAAGTTTACAGTATGTGTTCTCATAGAAAGATTTAAATTTTCATCAGATAAGGTGGCTTGAGTTGTTAAAAGATTATGATATGAGTATTTTTTATCATCTGGGCAAGGCTAATATAGTGGCAAATGCCCTTAGTAGAATGTCGATGGGTAGTGTTGTTCATGTTGAGAAGGAAAGAAGAAGTTAGTCTGGAAGGTTCATCAGCTTGCTAGATTAGGTGTTCAATTTTTGACTCAGCTTAAGGCAGTGTATGGGTTTAGAATAGTTCAGAATCGTCATTGGTTATCAAAGTGAAGGAAAAGCAAGATAGGGATCCTAGTCTGGATAAGTCGAAGAAATTAATTAAAGATAAGAAAGTAGAGGTTTTCTCCCAAGGGAGAGATGGTGTGTTGCGTTGCCAGAGACGGTTATGTGTTTCATGTGTTGATGGGTTGAGGCAGGAAATTTTGGTAGAAGCTCATGGTCCATGATATTTCATTCATCCAGAGGCCACCAAGATGTACCATGACTTGAGAGAAATCTATAGGTGGAATGGTATGAAGAAGGATATTACAGAGTATTGATTTTGGGTGTATTTACACGCCTAAACACCATAATTTACCCATGTTATAGCTAAGTTTTGAGGATAAAATATATAATTCCTGCACTTTTAGTCCATTTTCGTGTAAGTGAGCTAACCAACGTGATTAGCATGTTTTCAGGTATTAATGATGAAGATTTCAGCACTTTGTGGACCCTTGGGCAGCAAAGGAAAACTTCACGTAAGAAGGAAGGCAGCTTTCGGAAGATTGTGGACTGAATGTGATGCATGGAGAAATTGTCCCGGACAAAATCAGTATTTCGTAATACTTAGGAGTGCAGCAGTAACCTAGTAGGACTAGGACAAGGATGTTATAAAAACCCTATTTGCTGATTTTTTCAGAATTCAATTCTTATTGTCATTATTTTTCTTTCATTCGACACTTGGGATTATTCACGTTACAATTTCTGACAGAGGAACACAGCTCTCTTGAGAGCAACAGACCAAGAGGAAAAACGTCATCCCTCTTTGACGTTAAAATCATCCCCTCGCGAAGATTATTAGAGTTGTGGTATGATGATTATATCTATTGCGAATTCCATTGTAATCATGAGTAGCTAAACTTCTCTGTTAGGGTTATGGAAGCCTTGTGATATACTATCTATTACTATGAGTTTGTGAACTCTTGATGCATATGCTACTTATATTATCACTCTCTTTGTTTTAATTAAATTCTTGTGGTTGCAAACATATAGAATACGCCATTATAGCATTAACTTGTTCGAGAGAAAAGTTACATGTTTGGAAAAGAGAGTGTGACAAGGAAATAGGGCTACCAACCCCTGTTTACACGTTAATGCCTTAACCGGATTAACCTCTTGGAGAGTTTGTACCGTTAGTTATACACTTTAAGCTCGAGAGAGTTAAAGTGAAATAATCCTGGATGGTCGAGAGACACTAGGATTTACCATTAGAATACGAATCTCTATAAGTGCATGCATGACTGAATTCCGCATAACTGATAGTTAATAGATACGTAGAACTCATAAGGTGGACATAACCCTAACTTATTATTCTCTGTGATTAAATCTTACTAAACAAAGCATTCAGTCGTTACTTTGATACTCTTAATTCACGCCACAATTAAATCCCCCCTTTCCGTAGAATTTTCGACCAACAGTCTGCTAACAATTACAAGACTTAGTGACCAAGTATTCCCTGTGGTATTCGACACCCAACCCAGTTGGGTTCTATATTTGACAGCGACCGCTTACACTCTTACGAGAGCTGTAGTTTGGGCGTTATCAAATTTTGGCGCCGTTGCCGGGGAATACGGTTGTCAACTAAGTTTGTGATAGGTACTAGACCCTTTGGTTAAAGATTCTCGAATTTTACTTTTTGTCTGTTGTTTTTGTTTTATTCAGGTTTTTCTCAGTGCATGCCAAATACTCGAAGTTCGGGTCAGCCATTATTACCCATAAACCATGAACCACAACTTATTGGCATGATGGAGGCGCAACGAGACATCGAAAGAAGGGCGCTCAACAAGAGCAGGCTAGATTAGCTGCATTGGCCGCTGCTCAAGTGCATTAACAGAATATTAATAACCCAGGTCGAACAATAAATCTTGATGATGAGGACCTGGGTGATGATGAGTTACTAAACCCTAGGCATGCTGAAGAGGTGGCGGCACCTGTGAACAGAAGAGATCGTCAAGCTAGATTAAGACCTGAACGCCGAGCTGTGCAGATTTCTTTTGACGATGATGATGACGATTTGGACGGGGCTGGTGCCACAGGGGCTATTATTCCTCCACCCTTGGCACCTGGAGCCAAGTTCAATATCACTAGCACCATGATTCAACTATTGCAGCTCAAGGGGTTATTTGGTGGACTTGCAGGCGACGATCCGAATATGCATCTGATCAATTTTATCTCTACATGCAAGTCATTCGACAATCCAGGCGTTGGACAGAATGCAATTCGGCTGCGCTTATTTCCATTGTCTCTATCTTGGGAGGCAACTCTATGGTTTAACGAGCTAACTCCTGATTCTATTACTAATTGGAGGCAATTAAAAGACGCTTTCCTAGAAAGATTCTTTCCGCCATCCAAGAGAGCACAGTTGAGAGATGAGATCAGCAATTTTCGACAGCTTCCAACTGAAGCTCTCCACGAAACATGGGAGAGGTTCAAGAAGAAGCTTATGCGGTGCCCAAATCATCATATGACCAATGTCCACTTGATGGAGATATTATACAGGTCTTTGAATTCGGTGACTAAGCCAGTGGTTGATAATGCTGCAAGAGGGTCATTCATGGACCTTACTTCTATTCAGGCAAGTGATATGCTAGATCGTATGACAAAGCAGAGTAGAGCTTGGCATACCAGGGATTCTGAGGTAGCAAGCTCTACTGTATCCATTGGCATGACTGCAGAACAAAGGCGAAGAGAGGAAGAACGTGATCAAGATATGGCACACATAAAAACGCAGATGGATCTTCTTACTAAGCATTTATTATCAGGGAAGACCGAAAAAGTCAAAGCTGTTGTGTCACAGGGAAGAGATAAATCTGATTCTGAGGAAGAAGCTAACTACTTGAATAATCAGAGGGGTTTCCGAGGCAATGCTCAAGGAAACCAAGGTCGAAACTATTATGATAAATCCGGTAACAAGGACCGTGATCAAGGTAGTTGGAAGAATAAGACTGACAGGAGTGGTTTGTATGTTCCTCTTGGAAACTGTGAGGCCGTGGCGTCTGGCTCTGGGAAGATGTCAATGGTAGATATGATGGCTAAGATGTTGAAAGGAGTGGAGGCAACCAATACGGGAGTAAATGAGGTAAATAAGGATTTGTCATCAATAAATCAATTGGTTGACTCACATTCCACTTCAATAAAATAGCTGGAACAATAATTGAGTCAACTTTCAGCGGCATTTAATCAAAGAAAGGCTGGTACTTTATCTAGTGACACTGTACAAAATCCAAGGAATGACGGATCATGTATGGCTATTACTACCAGAAATGGTAAGGTGTTGGAGAATACTTCCAAGGGCAAGAAGGTGGTTGATGATATAACAGATAATGTTACTGATGCAAAATGTGAAGATGCCGAAGAAGCTGAGGAGGGTGTTAATGACGTCACCCCTAGATGTCTATAGCCTGAAAATATTGATCATCGGAAGCTAGATACAAAGGAAGTGGTGGAGAAAACTATTCCCCTTCCACCACCACCTTTTCCTCAGAGACTGAAGAAGAAAGCTGATGATACCAGGTTCAATAAATTTATGACTATGTTGAAGTAGCTGACTATTAATGTTCCTTTGGTAGAGGCACTGGAACAGATGCCTGGATACACGAAATTCATGAAGGACCTTTTGACAAAGAAGCGGGCAGCAAGTTATGAGCTGGCAGATAATGTTCATCATTGCAGTGCAATTGCTACAAGATCATTAGTTCAGAAAAAGGCAGATCCTGGTGCTTTCACTATTCCCTGAACTGTTGGATCTTTGGATTTTGCCAAGGCATTATGCGATTTGGGGGCTAGCATTAATTTGATGCCACTATCTATCTACAGGAAGTTGGGGTTGGGCGATTCTACACCAACCAATATGCGGCTCGTAATGGCAGATAGGTCGGTAAAACGACCTGTTGGTATCTTATATGATGTATTGGTGAAGGTTTCTTCCTTCATTTTTCCTGCAGACTTTGTTATTTTGGATTGCGAGGTGGACTCTGAAGTTCCCATAATCTTGGGGCATCCTTTTCTTGCAACAGGAAGTGTGCTTATTGATTTTAGAGCTAATGAGCTTTTATTCCGGATGAATGACGAAGTGGTCCATTTTGATGTATGCAAATCAATGAAGCAACCCAAAGATATGAATGTGTTCTCCGTAGATGATGTTTATTATGATGAGGAGAAATAATTATCTGTAGAGAAGCAGCTTATTGTTGATCCATTGGCGGTTGTGCTTATGAATGTTGAGCGTGAGGATGCTGAAGATTATGAAGAAACTATTTGTGCTCTAACAGGAATAGGGTCATATTATCATGCTCCCAAAAAGCTGGACCTTGATCTAAAAAATCGACGTACACCACCAGCTAAATCATCCATTGAAGAGCCACCAATGTTAGAATTAAAGGAGCTGCCCAGTCATCGAAAGTATGCATTCTTGGGAAGTGGAAACACACTTCCGGTTATTGTTGCGGCTGATTTGGGTGAGCAGCAAGTTGCAACTCTCATCTCTGTTCTGAGGAGATACAAGAGAGCCATCGGTTGGACTATCGCTGATATTATTGGTATCCCACCTGGGATATGTATGCATAAGATTCAGCTTGAAGAAAATTGCATACCAACTATTGAGCATCAAAGGCGTCTGAACCCACCTATGCAAGAGGTGGTAAAGAAAGAAATTATTAAGTGGTTAGATGCAGGGGTAGTGTATCCAATCTCCGATATTAAATAGGTGAGCCCGGTACAGTGTGTGCCCAAGAAAGGGGGCATGACAGTAGTTGCAAACGAAAAGAATGAGTTGATTCCACTCAGACCTGTCACAGGGTGGAGAGTGTGCATGGACTACCGAAAGCTGAATTCGTGGACGCTTAAGGATCACTTCCCAATGCCATTCATGGACCAAATGCTTGATCGATTGGCCGGGAAAGGATGGTTTTGTTTCTTAGATGGGTATTCCGGCTATAATCAGATTTGTATTTCTCCCGAAGATTAAGAGAAGACAACGTTTACATGCCCATATGGTACGTTTGCCTTCAAACGTATGCCATTTGGGCTATGTAATGCACCTGCCACTTTTTAGTGTTGTATGCTGTCCATTTTTTCTGATATGGTTGAAGACACCTTGGAAGTGTTCATGGATGATTTTTTAGTGGTAGGAGAGTCATTTGAATCGTGCTTGGCGAATCTAAGTATGGCATTGCAGAGATATGTTGAATTCAACTTGGTGCTAAACTGGAAGAAGTGACACTTTATGGTTAAGGAAGGTATTGTTCTTGGGCACAAAGTTTCTAAAAAAGGAATTGAGGTCGATCGAGCAAAGATTAAAGTTATCGAGAAATTACCACCTCCGATTTCTGTAAAGGGAGTTCGTAGTTTCCTCGATCATGCAGGTTTTTATCGCAGGTTTATTAATGACTTCTCCAAGATTGCTAGCCCGTTATGCAAAATTTTGGAGAAGGATGCAAAGTTCAACTTTGATGAAGATTGCTTGAAGGAATTTGAATGCCTCAAAGGGAAGCTAGCTGAAGCTCCTATCATTGTGGCGCCTGATTGGTCTCTACCGTTTGAAGTTATGTGTGATGCAAGCGGGGTAGTGTTGGGTGCCGTACTTGGCCAGAGAAGAGAAAGGTTATTTCATCCAATCTACTATGCGAGCAAGGCTTTGAATGGAGCCTAGAAGAACTATACCGTCACGGAATAAGAGCTTCTAGCGGTTGTCTATGCTTTTGAAAAGTTCCATGCTTACTTGTTGGGAACCAAAGTGGTGGTTCATACAGATCACGCTGCTCTGAGATATTTAATGGCAAAGAAGGATGCTAAGCCAAGGCTAATTCAGTGGGTGTTATTGCTGCAAGAATTTGATTTCGAGGTAAAAGATAGAAAAGGTTGCGAAAATCAAGTAGCTGATCATCTATCTAGACTTGAGAATGAGCAAATAGCGCAGCCCGATCTTGAGGTTGATGATGCATTTCCTGACGAAGAGATCCTAGCCACGATGGTGGAAGAGTTACCATGGTACGCAGACTTTGCGAACTACGTGGTAAGTAATATGATGCCTGAGAATCTCTCTTTTCATCAATAGAGGAAGTTCATGCATGATGTGCAACACTATTTCTGGGATGAACCATATCTTTTTCGACGATGAGCGGATGGTGTTATTAGGCGATGTATACCTCATATGGAGGTGCCTAGCATATTGGAAGCAAGTCATGCTTCCCAAGTTGGGGGTCACCATGCAGGTGATCGGACAGCCAGAAAGGTATTACAAAGCGGGTATTATTGGCCTTCATTATTCAAGGATGCCTATGATTTTGTGAGAAGATGTGATCAGTGTCAGAGGCAAGGCGCTATTGCAAAGCATCATGAGATGCCCATGTCTAAGATTCTTGAAGTAGAGCTATTTGATGTGTGGGGTATTGATTTCATGGGCCCATTTGTGAATTCGTTTGGGATGAAATATGTCCTATTTGCTGTGGATTATGTATCCAAATGGGTCGAAGCAGTAGCGCTGGCTAATAATGAAGGTAAGTGTGTTGTAGCATTCTTGAAGAGAAATATCTACTCTCGTTTTGGGGTACCACGTACCATCATAAGCGATGGAGGATCACACTTTTGCAACAAGCTGTTCAGAGCCGTGTTGGTGAAATATAGGGTCAAGCAACATAAGGTAACCACACCTTACCACCCACAAACTAGTGGGCAGGTAGAGGTTTCTAATCGGGAGATCAAGCTGATCCTTGCTAAAACTGTAAATGCTAGTAGGAAAGATTGGTCTCGAAAGCTTGACGATGCCTTATGGGCTTATAGGACTGCATTCAAGACACCAATTGGCATGTCCCCGTACCAACTAGTTTATGGGAAGGCTTGTCATTTGCCAATTGAGCTCGAACATAAAGCATTGTGGGCGTTGAAGCGGCTTAATTTGAATTGGGATAATGCTATTAATCTGAGATTGGAGCAGCTGAATGAGATAGATGAATTCCGTCTACATGCGTATGAAAGATCAGACCTCTACAAAGAACGGATGAAAAAGTATCATGATCGTCGAATTATCCAATGAAATTTTCAGAAGGGTGATATGGTACTCCTTTTCAACTCCAGACTCAAGCTATTTCCAGGTAAGTTGAAGTCTAAATGGTCTGGTCCGTTCAGAATTAGCCAAGTCTACTCGTCTGGAGTAGTAGAGTTAGAAGACAATAATGGTGGTGTCTTTAAGGTGAATGGCCAACGAGTGAAGTCATATATCGGTCCTCTTGACTCGATAAAATGCATGACCACCATTTATCTCGACGAAGTTTAGGTAATCGAGATAACTATGTCGTGCTTCGACAATAAATCAAGCGCTACGTGAGAGGCAACCCATCATTTTTAATCGTTTTGTTTTACTAGGAGTTTGTTTTTGTTAAGTAAAAATCCAAAAAGAAGAGTCGAGCCACGACCAAAACTAAGGCGCTTGGTGGGAGGCAACCCATCATTCTAATCATCTTTGTTGTTTTTGAGTAAGTGTAGGTGCAAGACATATGAAGGAAGAGATCTAACCCAAATTTTGATTTGGAAGTGTGTCATGTTGAAGGTGGTAAGTTAGGAATGAAGAAGCAAAGGCTATTGGTTAGGCATTGCCTATGCAAATATAGGCAACAAACAAGGCAAGACCTATGTAAATCTAGGCAACAAACAAGGCAAGGCCTATGCTATGGCCTAAGCCCTCTGAATCTACAATGCCATAGCATAGGCGCCGCCTATGCTCAAATAGGCAAAGCATTAGGAGCCGCCTATGCCAATGCCTTTGGTCTCTGAATCTACAATGCCATAGCATAGGCGCTGCCTATGCCTAACTAGGCCATAGCATAGGCGCCGCCTATGCCAAGCATATGCAAAGCATTAGGCGCCGCCTATGCTCACTTTTTGTCTCCTTACCCGATGCTACATGGGTCAAACCTGATCCATAGCTTTTTCTATAAATAGATCTTAAACATTAGAACAAAACACACTTATTTGCTCAACCTAGGCTCCGCCTTTACTCTCCAAATCTCACAAAAACTTTTCTTTTTGCTCATCTAACCTTGCAAGATCATCTTCCAAGTCCATCACCAAGTAAGTTCTACTTTTATATTCCGTAATTTGTTACAATACTATGCTTATAATGATTTGTTAGATCTTAAGGAGGTGTTGGTGATTTGAATATTGTTGGTTTGTTATGATACATCTAGTTGAGTGAAAGAATACGTGTGGGTGTTCTTGACTTTGTTCCGACTTGTATTTAATTTTGATACACTGTCATACTTTTGCGGAATCAACATGGTAAAGTTAACATAAACTTCAAAATTGAATGCTTGAATGTTTGAATGACTCCTTCATCGAGATAAAGATCACGATTGAATACAAGCATGAGATGTTGTGATTAGTTCTATGCCATAACTTAATTCGATCTCTATGTAGTAGTCTTGTTCAAAAAGTACATCAATCCAAACATGAAAGTATAGTCAAGATTACATGAAATTGAGTTGGACAAGATAGTTAAGATGACATGAAAGTATGACTGTGCTAAACGTGCTGTTGGAACGGATCGCCTATATGTATGTCGATGAAGTCTGAGTAATCGACATCACTCACTTAATTAGTTTGTACCAACAAATTAAGTGTGGGGTGGTTTACTATTGTTGGTTTGTCGATTAAATTCTCCGAGATAAGCTAACGTGAATCTATTTTAATCTCAGGTAGAATGGAACTAAAAGTACGATCAGGAAAAGAAAAAGCGTCCACCTCATAGAAAGGTACGAAAAGGGGAAGAAAAGAGCAAGCTGAATCCTCCTCGCTGCAAATACCGCGACGCATGTTCGGGATAAAGTGGGTCCTAGAGGAGGAAGGAAAAGAGTGGTACAAGAACAACAAAGTGAAAAAGTATGTTCACGTGGAGTTGATACAGAAGGAGAGTCTAGCAAAGAGAGAACCTCGCATTTTAGCTAAAATCATGGCGCTAAATCTTGATTTCATTTTCCGAGACATGGGAGAATGCAATATTGATCTAACGTGAGAGTTTTATGGAAATTGGTCCCCAAAGACTACCGGAAGTGAAGTGAAGATTTGGGGCCAAGTTTTGCAACTGAATGCGGAGTTTTTCAACACTTTTCTAGGTCTTCCATCTGTCGATCCATCACCGCTCAAGGAGCTTCAACAAATACCTCTGTATAGGGCAATGAGACACACACTGTGCGGAACTAGATCAATGGCACATTGGAATCGTCACAAGGATATCGGTCGACACAATACCTTCCCGTATACTTCCCTAAACAGAGAAGCTCGGATATGGTTGAGGATAGTCAACTCTTGCCTCATTCCTGGGACACAGTACACAAAGATCACACGTGATAGAGTATGCTTGGTGTACGCTCTGATGACTAATATTCCCATCAACATTGGTGTGGTTATACGATCATCAATGCGTAAGGCTAGGCTACATAAGAGGTCCCACTTCAGCTTTGGCAATCTGTTGACTGCGATATTAAGAAAGGAAGATATTGAAGAGGAACCTGCAGATAATAAACTTCCACACAACCCAAAGAAGGTTGACCTGACAAAGGTTAAAGATGCTGAAACTATGCATGATGTCAACCTGACCACGACAGAACAACATGCTCACGACGAAAGCTTCTTTCGCCATTTATATGGAATGACGAGGTTTACCATGATGAGTGGGGGTCGTTTTCTAACTGATGCAGAGCTCCAGCAGTTGGATTATGACTACCCAATGAATGAGCATGCTCGGGCTATGTGCGGAGTAGGGGTGCATTTTGAGGAACCTCGCGATGATGACGTGTCAACCGATGATGACCGCCGAATGCCAAACTCAAACGTGGAAGAGAACTCTGATGACGACGACTCTGATGATGATTCCGATGCAGGGGGTATGACCCCAGACATAGAGGAGGAGTCCGACTAATCAAGTTTTCCTTATTTATTTTCCACTGAGGACAGTGTGTCCCGTCTAAGTGTGGGGTGTTGGTATTTGTATGCTATACTTCCTTGCCTGCATTTATTTATGTTTGTTTGTTTTAATTAGTCGTAATTAGTTAGTAGTAGTTAAATTTTTAAATTTTTTGTGATATTGCATGAAGTGCATGGAATTGTTCTGATAGGCGGCATGGTATTATGACAAGAGTTTGTGCTAAAATCATTACTATTGAGACGTTTAGGCTCTAAGTATGAGTCACTATGTGATAAGTGTGTGGTTTAATTCCTTCATTTGTTGGGTCAAGGGTCTATACTGCTCCCAATAAAGTTGACCATATGCCTTGTGTGTATGAGGTTATAGTATATTCTGTGTTGTGACTGATGGTAGAACTTGCCTGGTGTGTGTGTAAAGCGAAATAAAGAGTGTGAGTTTAGGAGATGATTTAGGCATTTCTTTGGCAGCCTGTAATTGTTTACCTTTTTTTTTTACCTACCTGTGTACATTATCCTAGTTAACTCCCTTTGAGCCTTTAGCTATTTTCCTTGACAGCCTCATATGTAGCCTAATCCATTTTTTTCAAGACCATAATTTGATCCAAATTCCTAAGCGCTTTAAATTGTGGAGTCATGTGATAAAATAAGAGGAAAATGGTGAGAGTGATACCTCAGAGTATATTGGTGCTTGAAATTGTTGTGAATAAAGAGTGCTATCATAGAGGTGCTTTAGAAAATATGAAAAAAAAAAAAGAAAAAAGGAAAAGAAATAGAAAAATAAAAAGATAGTTGTGTTTATGTTTGAATAACAAAATAGGTGAAAAGGGGTGTTACATGAAAGAAAGTTAGCAGAGTTGTTTAAAAGAGAGTGTTCATCCCCAGCTCCGTCTTCAGCTAGTGCGCCAGTGCAAAGTTCAGGAAGGACAATCGAGATAAGGCGCTGAGCACTAAGTCCCAAGGTAGTGTGAACAGTGGTCGTACTAATCTGCTTTGTCAGAATTATGGTAGGAATCATCCAGGAGAATGCAGGGCTAACAGTGATATGTGTTTTGGATATGGCAAGCCACCCCACAGGATGAGGGAGTTCCCTGTAGGTATGTAGAAGGGTAGGAATGCTCGCTAGCAAGGTTAGACTAACTCATCAGCAGCACTACCAGGTCGTTTAACCCAGCAAGGCGCTACTTCTAATGCCACCAACGGGCAGCTCTAGAATAGGTTATATGACATTTAGACTCAACAAGATCAGGAGAGTTCTCCTTATGTGGTTACGGGTATGTTACAGGTTTTCCATCTTTATGTTTATGTTTTATTAGATCTCAAAAATTTACTTTATTTTGTGACTCCTTGTATAGCCGTCAATTTTGGTGTTAGTCCCGAAACATTAGCAGAAATTTTCTCAGTGTCAACCCCTGTGGGTAAATCTATTATAGCCAGGCGAAAATACAGAAATTTCCTGGTCACAGTATCTTAAAAAATCACCTCAGTTGATGTTGTGGAGTTAGAGATGACTGATTTTGATGTCATTCTCAGCATGGATTGGATCCACGCATGCTATACTTTAGTTAACTGTAGAAATAGATCTATTCAGCTTTAGTTTCCTAGTGAAACAGTTATTGAATGAAGGGGTAGTACTTTAGTGCTTAGGGGTCAAATTATTTCATATCTTAGACCAAGAAAGATGATATCTAAAGGATGTGTTCATCATCTTGTCAAGTCCAAGACTCTAGTTCTGAGTCTCTCAGTATCGAGCCAATTTTAGTAGTAAGGGAATTTCCAAATATGTTCCCTGAAGATTGATAACGCTCAATCTACAGCTCTCGTGGGAGTGTAAAGCGGTCGTTAGCAAATATAGAACCCAACCTGGGTTGGGTATCGATCCCACAGGGAATAGCTTGGTCAACAAGTAAGCAACGATTACTAGACTTTTAGTGCAAGTCTCGTAAAAAGGGGGGATTGTAATGTGTAACCAAAATATTAAAGTAAAAACTGAAAATAGCAAAGTAAAAAGAAAGAATGTTTAGTAGGTTGTAAAACAATGAGAATTGAAGTGTTGGGGTTATGTCCACCTTCTGAGTTATACGTCTCTATTGGCTATGAGTGTGTAGAATTCAGACATGTATGTGCTTATAGAGAATTGTATTCGATGGTAAATCCAGGCGTCTTTCGACCTATTCGAGGATTATTTCACTTTAACTCTTTCGAGCTTAAAGCGTGTCTAACGATACGAATTCTCCAAGAGGTTAATCCAGTTACGGCACTAACTGTTTAATAGGGAATTTAGGATGGGACCCTACTACCTTGACACTATCTCTTTTCCAGACAAATAACCTTTCTTTCGAACAAGTTAAATGTTATACTGGCGTATTCTTGCGTTTGCAACCACAAAGAATTTAGATTAAGATGAAGAGAATAATGATATAAGCAGCATACGTGTCACGAATTCACAAACTCATAGTAATAGATAGTATCTCATTCGGCTTCCATAACCCCAACAGAGAAGTTTAGTTACCCATGAATGCGAAGGAGATCACGATTGACATTGTTATTATACCACAATAATGATTAATTTCGTGTAGCACAAGAGTGGTAGGCGTTTAGGCGTGAATTCCTAGGCAAAGTAACGTTTCTCTTGTTGCGGAAATTAAGAATTGAATAGATGAATATAAGAAGAAACTAGAATTAAAGAAAGAATTCGGAATTCAGAAGTAGAATGTATATTTGAATGATAAATTTAAGAATCTGAATGAATAAAAATCTCTAGCATGATAGGGTATTTATAATACCCATATCCTAATCCTACTAAGCTAATGAAATATCTAACCAAATACTACTAAGCTAATGAAATACTTAACACAATTGTACTAGGTTAATGTATCATTATCCAAATCCAAATAAACTAATGAAATACTTAACCCAATTGTACTAGGTTAATGTATCATTATCCTAATCCAAATAAGTTACTGCAAGTCCCCAAAGTTTTCAGAAATGCTGTTTTAGCCCGGGACAGATTTTTCATGCATCACTTTTGGTCCTTAGGCATCCAAGCTTGGCTTTTCTCCTTTCGTGAAGCTTTCTTTGGCGTCAAGTTATCCATGAAATGCTGAATTTTGCATCATTTATACCTGAAACTTTGCTAATCATGTTTGTTAGCTCACTTACAGGAAAAAGGACCAAAAATGCATGAAATATATAATTTGTTCTCGAAACATGGCACAAATATGGGCAAAATATATTGATATAGGCACGTAATATCGCCTATCATCAAAGATCTCCCCAGAGTTTCTCCCAAAAGGAAAATTAACTTCAAAATAAATCTCCTTCCAGATACCCATCTTATCTCTATTCCACCCTACAGAATGGATCCAGTTGGGCTTAAGGATTTGAAAGAGCAGTTGAAAGATCTCTTAGATAAGGGTGTCATTAGGATTAGTGTTTCACCATGGGGTGCTTCAGTCTTGTTCGTGTGTAAGAAAGATGGTCCTCTCAGAATGTGCATCGACTACCATCAGTTGAACAAAGTCACAATCAAGAGGAACTATCCATTCCCTATAATTAATGAATTGTTTGACCAACTTCAGGATGCCAGTTATTTCTCTAAGATAGACCTTAGATTCGGCTATCATCAGCTTAGAGTTAGAGAATGCAACATTTTGAAGACGGTCTTCAGAACTCGGTATGGTCACTTCAAATTTTTAGTTATGTCTATTGGACTAATGAATGCCCCTACAAATTTTATAGATTTTATTAACAGAGAGTTCAAGCAGTACTTGGACATGTTCATTATAGTATTTATTGATGACATTCTTGTCTATCCCGTAGTAAAAATAATCATGTAGACCATATGAGAATTGTATTGTAGACCCTTAGAGCTCATCAGTTACTTTCCAAATTCGGTAAGTGCAAATCTTGGGTAAGATCAGTAGCTTTTCTTAGCAATATTATTTTAGGTGATGGCATTAGAGTTGACCCTCAAAATATCCAAGTGGTGAGAAACTGTCCCAGACCCATCTTTCGATCAGTTATCAGGAGTTTCTTATATTTGACTTACTATTACAACTGTTTGTTGAAGGATTTTCTTCTATTGCATCCACCATGTCTCAATTGACTCCAAAAGTTAAATTTCAGTGGTCAGATTTATGCGAGAAAAGTTTTCAGGAGTTGAAGACTCAACTCACCTCAGCCTCAGTTTTGACCTTCCCCGATGGTTCATATGGGTTTGTAGTTTACTGTGATGCTTCCAGAGTTGGTCTTGGTTGTTATTGATATAGATAGGTAAGGTCATATCTTATGCCTCTAGACAGATTAAAACCCATGAAAAGAAATATCCTACCTATGATCTTGAGTTGGCAGCTGTTGTTTTGGCCTTAAAAATTTGGAGGCATTATCTATATGGGGTCCATGTTAATATGTTCACGGATCATAAAAGTTTACAGTATGTGTTCTCATAGAAAGATTTAAATTTTCATCAGAGAAGGTGTCTTGAGTTGTTAAAAGATTATGATATGAGTATTTTTTATCATCTGGGCAAGGCTAATATAGTGGCAAATGCCCTTAGTAGAATGTCGATGGGTAGTGTTGTTCATGTTGAGAAGGAAAGAAGAAGTTAGTCTGGAAGGTTCATCAGCTTGCTAGATTAGGTGTTCAATTGTTGACTCAGCTTAAGGCAGTGTATGGGTTTAGAATAGTTCAGAATCGTCATTGGTTATCAAAGTGAAGGAAAAGCAAGATAGGGATCCTAGTCTGGATAAGTCGAAGATATTAATTAAAGATCAGAAAGTAGAGGTTTTCTTCCCAGGGAGAGATGGTGTGTTGCGTTGCCAGGGACGGTTATGTGTTTCATGTGTTGATGGGTTGAGGCAAAAAATTTTGGTAGAAGCTCATGGTCCATGATATTTCATTTATCCAGAGGCCACCAAGATGTACCGTGACTTGAGAGAAATCTATTGGTGGAATGGTATGAAGAAGGATATTACAGAGTATTGATGTTGGGTGTATTTACACGCCTAAACACCATAATTTACCCATGTTATAGCTAAGTTTTGAGGATAAAATATATAATTCCTGCACTTTAGTCCATCTTCCTGTAAGTGAGCTAACCAACGTGATTAGCATATTTTCAGGTATTAATGATGAAGATTTCAGCACTTTGTGGACCCTTGGGCAGCAAAGGAAAACTTCACGTAAGAAGGAAGACAACTTTTGGAAGATTGTGGACTGAATGTGATGCATGGAGAAATTGTCCCAGGCAGAATCAGTATTTCGTAATACTTAGGGGTGCAGCAGTAACCTAGTAGGACTAGGACAAGGATGTTATAAAAACCCTATTTGCTGAATTTTTCAGCATTCAATTCTTATTGTCATTATTTTTCTTTCATTCGACACTTGGGATTATTCACGTTACAATTTCTGACAGAGGAACACGGCTCTCTTGAGAGCAACGGACCAAGAGGAAAAACGTCATATCTCTTTGACGTTAAAATCATCCCCTCACAAAGATTATTCGAGTTGTGGTATGATGATTATATCTATTGCGAATTCCGTTGTAATCATGAGTAGCTAAACTTCTCTGTTAGGGTTATAGAAGCCTTGTAATATACTATCTATTACTATGAGTTTGTGAACTCTTGATGCGTATGATACTTATATCATCACTCTCTTCGTTTTAATTAAATTCTTATGGTTGCAAACATATAGAATACGTCATTACAGCATTAACTTGTTCGAGAGAAAAGTTACATGTTTGGAAAAGAGAGTGTGACAAGGAAATAGGGATACCAACCCCTGTTTACACGTTAGTGCCTTAACCGGATTAACCTCTTGGAGAGTTTGTACCGTTAGTTATACACTTTAAGCTCGAGAGAGTTAAAGTGAAATAATCCTGGATGGTCGAGAGACACTAGGATTTTCCATTAGAATACGAATCTCTATAAGTGCATGCATGACTGAATTCCGCATAACTCATAGTTAATAGATATGTAGAACTCATAAGGTGGACATAACCCTAACTTATTATTCTCTGTGATTAAATCTTACCAAACAAAGCATTCAGTCGTTACTTTGATACTCTTAATTCACGCCACAATTAAATCCCCCCTTTCCGTAGAATTTTTGACCAACAGTCTGCTAACAATTACAACACATAGTGACCAAGTATTCCCTGTGGTATTCGACACCCAACCCAGTTGGGTTCTATATTTGACAACGACCGCTTACACTCTTACGAGAGATGTAGTTTGGGCGTTATCAAGTATGTGGATAAGTGTTCAAATTATCAACAGGTTAAAGTTGAGCACCAAAGGCCTAGTAGTACATTGCAGGAGTTTAGTATCCCCACTTAGAAGTGGGAAGTGGTGAACATGGATTCTGTGATGGGTTTTCCTTGTATGCATCGTCAATGTGATTTGATTTGGGTCATAATAGACAGAATGGGCAAGTCATCTCATGTCTTACCAGTTTATACTTCTTACTCAGCTGAGGATTATGCTAGGATTTTTATTAGGGAGTTGGTTAATTTGAATGAGATTCTGTTGTCTATCATATCAGATAGAGGTACTCAGTTTACTTCTCACTTTTGGAAAGCTTTTCAGAAGGGTCTTGGTACCCAAGTTTATCTCAGTACAACTTTTTATCCTCAGATAAATGGTCAGGCAAAAAGGACCATTCAGACCAGAGAGGATATGTTAAGGGAATGTGTAATTGACTTTAAAGGAAGTTGGGATGACCACTTACCTTTGATTGAGTTTGCCTATAATAATAGGTACCACTACAGTATTCAGATGGATCCATTTGAGGCTCTCTGCGGGAGGAGATGTAGGTCTCCTATTGGTTGGTTTGAGGCAGGTGAGGCCCCTTTTCTAGGGCCAGATTCAGTGTTTGGGGTGATGGAGAAAGTTCAGTTAATTAAGGAGAGACTGAAGACATCCCAAAGCTGTCAGAAATCTTATGCAGATGTGAGGAGAAGAGATCTTAAGTTTAAGGTTGGTGATTTAGTCTATCTAAAAATCTTGCCTATGAAGGGAGTGAAGAGATTTGTCAAGAAGGGAAAGATCAGTCCCCGATATGTTGGCCCTTATAGAATCTTGAACCATTTTAGAGACGTGGCTAATGAGCTAGAGTTGCCTGCAGATTTGACATCAGTTCATCCGGTGTTCTATGTTTCTGTAAAGAAATACATTGGTGATTCTGTTGTTGTTGTTCCTTTAAAAAGTATGGATGTTAAGGATAGATTTTCTTATGAAGAAGTACCAATTGAGATCCTCTATCATCAGGTCCATAGACTAAAGAATTAAAGAACCAAGTACCCTCACCTTTTCTCCGCAAACCCAGATTCAGCTTAAGGTAATGATCTTCCTCAGATTGACTCTTTTCAGTTCCCTATTTCAGCTATGTATCTATCCTCATGTCATTTCATGCATTCATGAAATCAGTTCAGCCTATGTATCATTTTTCAGACTCAGTTATGTAATCAAGTTTCCAGTTGTGAATGTTCAGTATATGACCTCAGTTTCCTCAGTAGTCTCAGTCTAACCAATATCATTCGAGGATGAATGTTCCCAAGGGGGAGATATTGTAATACTCCGTAAGATCCTAATTCAATTCATCCCTCGATTTCATGTTGAAGGGGTAAAAGATTAGAAATTTCACTTAGTGTTGAGGAGTTAGTCATTTTCAAGACCCCTAAACTTTGATGATTTTATTTTTGACCTTTTTGACCTCGAAACATTGATTTTTGAGTTGATTCATGATCAGGGTGGTTCAAAGTACGTCTCGGGTGAGTTTTAGAATTTTCAGACAAACGTAAGGGTGTGTTTGGAAAACTAAAATAGAAGCACCACTGGGATAGGCAAGCATTTCCACTTTTAGTTCGCCGGTGTAAGGCGGGAGCCGCCCGAGTTAGTCCCCCGCTCTAAGGCGAGTGCCGCCCGGGGTAGTCCATCGCTCCAAGGCCCGCATCGCCCCTTCCCTATTACTCCAACTTTTGTTCTTTGTAATTTAAGGTTATTTAGATCAATTCCCTTCACCCAACTCATCCATAACACAAAATTGGGGTCCCCAAGGAGCATTATTTGTCCTTCTTATCATAAATCCTCTTAATATAATCATCTTTCATCTCAAGAACAAACCCGAACCCTTTGACAAATAATCAATAAATTCAAGCTTCAAGCTCAAGAACTACTCAAGAAACTTTCAAGAATTCATCTAGAGAGGTATGTATGATGTTTATCCATGGGCGTCTTTCACCCATGGAGTCCAAGAATAATCTTTTGGTTTAAATTATGAGTTTTTGCATGTTTAGGTTGAATTAACTCCCTGAATCTCTTGTTAATTCAATTACAAGTTACAGTTATGAGCGTTTTTAAGTGGAATGAGTCATATCATGTTTTTAGTATTGTAATTCTTATGTCACATTCAATTGATTTTGGATAAATTCCTAAGTTATGAATTTAACTATGTAATCCTATTGTTTCCTTTAGTTTAAGACATTTCCATGTTCAAGTAATAAGTTTTATATGTTTGATGAAATGTCGCACTGGGTCTTTGAACAATGATCACGTATTACTATATTTCCAGTCTAATACAGGATATTTATAATTATTTAGTGCTGGTGGGTTATGAACACCTGATACCTAGTTATTTTACATGATTTAAGGATCTTGGAATAATTTAAATAAAACCATAAGTATTATCATTAAGTCAGTTGTTATGATCAAACCATGATGAGCATTATTAGTTGTATGCTCAGTTAAATTTAATTCAGTCCAGTTTAATATCAGTGTCATTCAATTGGGAGTAACATTTAGCACCGAGTGAAAGTAAGGATGGCATCTCCCCTATCAGTTAGGCATGAGGTACTATTAGAAGTCCTAATTTCCAGACCTATGGCACCACCGTAGACTTTGAGGGGTCCCCCATCAATTAGTTATGACACCTTCGTCCTTCGGAACATCAACCTTGTGGATCCATATTGTCAGTCAGTGCTTGTACCCTTGGCAAGGTACCAACACCCTTCTAATTGGGGTTACAGGTTGGACCCCGATAACAAATTTAGGGCATGTCGATTATAGCTAGCTCCCATAGTCTCAGTACAATATTCAACGTATTTTTAGTTATGATTTCCTGACTAAGTGTACAGGCTTTTAGATATTCAATTTTACAGCTTTCTGCCTTTTATATTTCAAATTATCTCAGCAATATAACAGATATACACTTAGTCTTGCATTCTCAGATTTTACATGTCCATGCATTCATGCATAGTTGTCCCATGCATTTTAGCCTGTCCTCATCTCATATACTAGTACATTCAAAGTACTGACCACATACTCTTCCTTGCTCTATAATGTCTTATATCATAGGTTCTAACGCTTAGTTTCCCGACTGTACTTAGATAGCCTAGCATTACAGTAGTAGCAACAGTGGTGAGTCCTCATCCTTCGAGGACATATTATCTCTCATTCAATTATTTCTATATTTTATTATATTCTGTCAGTCAGAGTTAGTTAGGGGTTTATCTCATCAAATCCTCAATCAGTTTAAAGGCTTTCAGATGCTCAGACAGTCAGTTAAACAGTTAGTCAGCTTTATCACTTTTATTAGTGGTTTTTAGATAGACCATTTAGTTTTCAGTATCTTATTAGATGTTTCAGACTTGTGATTAAGTCGCACTATCAGTATTTAGACTTGAAGTAATTTACCAATTTATCTTCTTCCCATATATTTTATTACTATTTTATTTAGTGCTCGCAGCAAGTACCAACTCGTGGTCACTTGTGAACATATGCACCGTTGTCGAGACTAGGGGCTAGTCTTGGATCGTTAAAAAACTTGGTATCGAAGCCTTAGGTTTTAAAGTGTCCTAGGGAGTCTGAAGGTCACGTTGAGTTGAGTCTTATACATGGGTGTGAAGCGTGCCATACTTATGGACGAGAGGCTACGAGACATTTTAGGAAAAGTTTCCCTTCTTTCAGTATTTATGTCTTGCGAAAGAGCATAAGCTCTATTTGAACTCTTTTTCTAATTCATCCTTCATTTCATTTACAGAAAATTCCTCCTAGAAGGAATAATAGAAAAAAGAATGAGTATCATCCCGTACCGCCGCTTGTTCATGAAAATTTCCTGAATGAGCATGTCTCTCACGCTGAGTTTCGGGCTGCCTTTACGATCCTGTCCCATTCAGTAGCTGCTCAGAACAACCAGCGAGTTGCTTACCCAGCCAGTCCAGTAGCAAATGCAGCTGCGGTTAGATTTGGGATTTCGCTTAGATAAATTCCCCTTTGTTTTCAGGATCCAAGTCAAAAGAGGACCCGCAAGAGTTTCTTGATATGGTTCAGAAAGTGACAGATATTATGAGAGTCACTTCGAGTGAGAGTGCAGAGTTAGTTGCATATCAGTTGCAGGATATAGCTCACACCTGGTATAAACAGTGAAAGCAGTATTGAGGTAGGGCCTGTAGAGTGGGAAGAGATTGCCACGGTTTTCTTATAATTTCAATAAAACTATAATTTTTTATTCAAAAAGTTACATTTTCTTAACTTGTGGCTCGTTGATTATTTTAATTCTTCTCATTCTTTTAATGAAATGGGTATATGATTTTATTTGAGAAAAGAAAGAACGAGGATGTAACTATTAATGAGGAAATATAAGTGAAGGTTTAAATAATATTGAAGAGAAAAACAGTGGGGAAGATGAAGTTTTCCTTGAATGTAATGCTGAAAATAGTGGTTACATATGGGTGTTGGAGAACAAAGAGGAAAATAATGCTGAAGATGCAATAAAGAAAAAAAGAAAAATGTAAAAAGGTGAGAAAATAAAGAAAAAACATAAAAAATTTCTGAAACATGCGTCTTTTTTGTTTATTCTTATGTTGGTGCCATGCCAGCTTTTAGGGTGAAAATAAATTCACTTTTAATAGTATAGGAGTGTATTAACTCACTTCAATAGTTTAAATGTGTGTTTTTTCCTTCTTTTAAAAAAGAAAAAATGACATAAATAATACTTTGGCTGAACCTATAGGCATGAAAATAGCCATTGAATTATAATTTCATTTTTCAGCTATTTGCCGACAGCTTTATACAATACTGATACAAATTTGATGCATATCTTATAGATAATACTCAACTTACATCATCATTTCAATGCAAGGCGGTCGTTGTCAATATATACCCAACAAAAATTAGGATCAAATCCACAAGGAGTGTAAACTAGTTTTCGATACTTACATGTGTTCAGAGTTAACTAGGTGTTAACCCATAATGTGTAAACTAAAAAATACATAAAAAGTATAGTGTGTGTGGGGGGGGGGGGGTTGATTGGAAATTTTGTTCAACACAATAACCAACTACAATAAAAAGAGATTGAAACAATTTATAGATAATACCAGTTAGAGAAGAACCTTGGGGTTATGCTATCCTAGGTTGTATTCATGCATGGGTGATTGAAAGCTAGTCCCAGTTTTATCTAAGGGTTTTGGGTAGGCTAGATTTTGAGTCGTAGCGTTAATATTTTGATAAAATATTAAATTATACTCATGAATTATTTTGAATATCTCATGAGCGTGATAAGTTTACCAATTCAATACCTCAAGCTAGCATCCTTATTTCTAAAATAATGCCAATGAAAATAGCTAATTCAACCAACACCCTTATTTCTAAGATGATACTAACAAATAAGTTGGATTTAAAATGTTGTTTACAATTATCCCTCACCCACATCTCTTTTTCAAGGATGATGTGGGATCCTTAGGCAATTGGGGTTTTCACTCCCAATTCTGAATTCAAATGTGAGACAAAAGCAAAACCCAAAATAATTAACTAATTACTTGGACAAAAAATCAACACCCATACATTATTCAACACCTAATCAAACATAACCTCAAGATATGTAGTTAGCTACTCATGAAATTAAAGAAAGGAGATATACCCAAGTTGGCATTCATTGCATCCATTAAAGAGCAAAACAATAATAAATCCAAACTTCAAATTCAATTGACAACCAAAATAGCTCATGGATTTAAATCCACAAAAAAATTTTCTTAGCTCCCAAAAAACTCCAAAATTAGATAAAAGATGATCCCACTATGAAAGGGTTTTGGCCCATATGATTTGGGATCCATCTCAGTGAAATTACACCTTTTTCCCTGGAAATTCCCGCTCTATCGCGATCGTCATTACTCATTTACAATCACTACATCTCTATCGTGGTGGTAACCTAGCAATCACCCTCCATTTAACTTTATTGATGGATCACGATTGCGACCCTTAGGACGCGATCGCAGCACGTGAGGATTGACTCTTGGGCTTGGTTTTCATCTTTGGCTCCTCTTTCTCTTATTATATTTCTTCTAACTTTGTATCAACTCATTTTTGTCATGTTTCACTGCAAGCTTACAACCACTAGAATTTATCGCATTTCAATAAAGAATTAGCTTTATGTTCACAATTATTTCATAGTAGTGAGCAAGAATTTGGATATAAATGAGTGGCAACTTTTTCACTCATCAACACCCCCAACTTAAAACTTTGCTTGTCCTCAAACAACACTACTCTATATTAATTGAGACTAATCAACTTGTAAGCCCACTTTTACAACCAAATGATCACTACTGATTCCAAACTTGATTAACACCAACAATTGGTCAACAAGCATGGGAAGAACTATTCGTGCAACTCCCCTCAAAATCAATCACATTTTCAAGGACGCAAAAGACTTTTAAGAATAATCAAGAAACAAATACTAACTCTCAAGAGGTGACTCTTTATCAATAGTAACTAAACAACACTTTTTTGCCTCATTTTTGGAGTATGACAACTTCACCGACCTTTATTAGTTTACATGCCTCCTCAGAGAAGGAAATCCCAGCACAACTTAATTTCTATCATGTAACAAGGGACAAATGTGCAAGCACTCACTCTCACAAGAAATTTCTCAATACACATAAGTATCATGCCATATGCTTGCCCTTATTTTCAATCGCTGCTAACTCAAAAACAATTTGTTGAAGATCTCCAAGGACTTTTATAGTTTGCAATATAGGCTCGGGAAAGGGTAGGATAAATATTTGGGATACAAGTGACTGCACCTCCCTTGAACTCCACATAAAACACTATTAAATCAAACTTTGGATTATGGGCCACTTCATTCATTCCTAATTCACACATGTGTCTTTCTTTAACACATTGATTCATCCATCTTTTGAAAGTATTTTCTTCTTATTTCTTTTCTTTGTGTAATCTCATTCTTTTCCTTCTTTCATTGGTACCTTTATTTTTCTCATTCATTAGTCTCCATTACTTAGCTTTTAGGCACTCACTTACAATACTGTGTCCCAAGATCACTTCTTCCAAGATTTATAACCCCTAACTTAGGCTTTTAGACTCAAGTTGAATTTTTAAGTTCAAGGAGGGAAGAGTTTAAAAGAGGGACAAAGTTTTAATGGTTAAAGGCTTGTAATGCGATTGCCAAAGAAAGGTTGAAAGGCTCAAAAGGAGAGATTAGGGATTTCATTCTCGCACGGGTAGGCTTTTTAGGCTAAAGTGATTTTCCATGATTAGAAAGAAGGCCTAAGATCATTTCTCCAATCATGTGTAATTAAGATTAGCTTCGAAAGACCAACTAGAAAAGTTCTAGATGGAACAAATATGCATGAGAATCAATCAACTAAGATCATTACACATGGCATGCAAACTTTTCTAGGAGGATCAATTGCATCTCCTATTTGAGGCAAAATGAGTTAATTATCACACACCACTTATGAAAGAATTAGAGTCACAAAAAGAGGTAAAGTGTTGTTAAAAAATCATTCACGTCCATACCCTTAGTTTTCACAAACATTTTAGCCTGAGTGGGGGTGATTTCTTCTCATTTCACCACGCATGATTAAATATTGTTGGCACCAAATCAAGTCATCATCTCACATTTGGGCTCCGACAAGGGAAAATCATATGGATACTCTAACTTCACCATAGGAATAATAATGGCAAACCCAAATCTATAATTCCATGGGTACTCAGACTTTCCCTGCATCTATAGCTCAAAACCCTAAGCACGATAATTTTTCTTTAAGATCTTGTTGCTCAATCTATCATAGGGAAAGGCTCGTCCAATATCATTATTACAAAAATAAATTCTAGAAATGAAAACCTAAAACAATTAAATGCATGAAATATAGGCACCATTGGGATGCCTAATATTACAACCCAAAATATCAAATCATCCATAACAAATAAAAAAACAAATCATCCAAATTAAACATGAAAATATCCAAATAAGTATCTAAATCATACAGACCGAATAATTAAATATGAAATACTACAGAGACGGACACCCCCAACTAAAAAGCTTACAGTGTTCTCACTGCATATCATGAAAGCAAAAAAAAGAGATAAAAGTGCTCCCTGAAACCACATTAGGTGCTTCCATCACTAGCTGTATCCTCATCATTACCATCAGAGTGTGGATCATCATTCTCAGACCACATAGTTAGGACCTCATCATCATAATCTATTCTCGGGGAAGGAAGTCTCTTTTTTGGCTTTAAGACTTTTCACAAGCACTTTACCCTTTTCCACATAAGGGTGAAAAATTTGTTCCTCTTTTTCTCTCTTATCCTCATCTTATCATGGGAATCTCATAGCTCCTAATGAAACCATGACAAGGAAGAGTATGCCTGATCAAGTTAGGAGATAGTCGCTCCCTCATCTCTCTGATCCTCAAGAAATCTCTCATAGTCAATTCGGGCGATATAGGAGTGAAGAATGGTATAAGGTTCTCCAGGACCCGTGGGCAACCCAGACACAAGCTCCCAAATCGGTATCATCTCACTTGAGTGCTCCTGAAATGGCCCTACTATGGATGGCTTGCAAAGAGTAGATATCATCATCTGTTGACTTACCCAAGTCGATCTTTCTCTTTTTGCTCTTTGAAGAAACACCCTCGCCACGTATCTTTAATGGGTAAATGGGTGTCTCTGGATATATCCAGTTGACCCTCGGGTACTCCTCAACTGACACTCTTGCATAACTCTATGATCAAAGATGGAAACATGAGTATAGGGCCGCCATTGTTCTTAAAATATCAGATCTCCGAGAGCATAAATCGACCAACGTCTAAAGAAATGTTGTCCAAGAGATAGGCCACCATATGAGCTCACATAACATAGACATTTGTAATATTGATAGTAGCGCAGACTCAGCTACAGATGGAGGTCAACCAAATCTGAACTTCAGCCGTGAAGTTGATAACGCTCAATCTACAGCTCTCGTAGGAGTGTAAAGCGGTCGTTGTCAAATATATAACCCAACTGGGTTGGGTATCGATCCCACAGGAAATAGCTTGGTCAACAAGTAAGCAAAGATTACTAGACTTTTAGTGCAAGTCTCGTAAAAAGGGGGAGTTTTGTCGTGCAAGTAATGTAACCAAAGTAATAAGGTAAAAACGGAAAATAGCAAAGTAAAAAGTAAGAATGTTTGGTAAGATGTAAAACAATGAGAATTGAGAAGTTGGGGTTATGTCCACCTTATGAGTTATACGTCTCTATTGGCTATGAGTTGTGCGGAATTCAGACATGCATGTGCTTATAGAGAATTGTATTCGATGGTAAATCCAAGCGTCTTTCGACCTAAACAAGGACTATTTCACTTTAACTCTTTCGAGCTTAAAGCGTATCTAACGGTACAAATTCTCCAAGAGGTTAATCCAGTTACGACACTAACTTTTTAATAGGGGATGGGACCCTATTACCTTGACATTATCTCTTTTCTAGACATATAACTTTTCTTTCGAACAAGTTAATGCTATACTGGCGTTATTCTATGCGTTTGCAGCCACAAGAATTTGCATTAAGATGAAGAGAATAATGATATAAGCAACACACGTGTCACGAATTCACAAACTCATAGCCTTAGATAGTATCTCATAAGGCTTCCATAACCCCAACAGAGAAGTTTAGCTATTCATGAGTGCGATGGAAATCACAATAGACATTATCATTATACCACAATAAAAGATCTCATGTGTAGTATGGTGTGGTATGGCTTTAGGCGTGAATTCCTTGCAAAATACCAATTCTCTTATTGTAAAATTAAAAGTCAAATAGATGAAAAATAATGTCAACAATGAATTAATAAAGAAAATTTTTTTGATGAATGGATGGATGGTGGATGGATGGGAATTGATGGAATGGGGGAATTGTGTGGAATGAATTAAAATCTCTAGAAAAATAGGGTATTTATAACACCCATATCCTATTCCTACTAAGCTACTGCATTACTTAACCCAATCCTACTAGGTTAATGTATCATTATCCTAATCCTAATAAATTACTGCTAGTCCCCAAAGTCTTCAAAATTGTTGTTTTTGCCCGGGATAGGTTTTCCATGCGTTACTTTAGGTCCTTGGCATCCAAGCTTTGTTTTCTTCCTTTCGTGAAGCTTTCTTTGGCGTCAAGTTATCCATAAAATGCTGAATTCTGCATCATTTAGACCTGAAAACTTGCTAATCATGTTCGTTAGCTCACTTACAGGAAAAAGGACTAAAAGTGCATGAAATATATAATTTGTTCTCAAAACTTGGCTAAAATATGGGCAAAATCTAGTGCTATAGGCGTGTAAATTCGCCTATCATCAACACCCCACACTTGAAGCTTTGTTCGTCCTCGAACAAAATATCATGTCCCTCTAATCATTTACGTAGGGTTTTACAATAACAACACAAAATATTCGTCAAGACAAGCACAACAATTATCAACAAAGAGTAGTTTTCCGATCATTAGTAAAAACAATTTAACCTCTAGCATAGACTCGTGATGGTGTCCAACTCATATTCAAAAGTTAAGGCACAAAGAATCATACGCAACTACCCAAAACTCATCAACCATGTGTGTCTCACAATATATTACCCATAATCACTCATAAGTATAGCATATTTTTCAAACATGGGTATAAAAGTATCCTTGCTCTCGCTCTCACAAAGAATTCATATGCTGCAACTGATGTCCATAGGCTTTCCCTTAGTGTAATGCTCCACTAAATGTTAGAATGCTAAGCTTAGGATCAAATAGGTCTTTTGATGGTTGTAATGTAGGCTAAGGGACGGGTAGGACTATTTTGGCCAGAAATAGTGACTATGTTCCTAAGCGCTTTAATACATCACATTGTATCATTAACACTTTTCTTTCAAACAACCTTTCTTCTTTCTTTTATTCTACCACCCCTTTTCTCCTCTTTTGTTTTTCAATTTTGAATATAACTAACTTTTTAGTTTTATTTTTTTCTTTCCTTTTTCTTTTCATAACATACCTCTTATGATAGCACTTCTTTTTCATAACAAATTCAAGCACCAATACATTCTAAAGCATCATACTCACCCATTTTCCTCTTATTTCGTCACATAACTTTACACTTTTAAAGAACTTAGGAATTTGGATCAAGTTATGGTCTTGAAAAAATATGGATTAGGCTTACATATGAGGCTGTCAAAGAAAATAGGCTAAAGGCTCAAAGGGGGTTGTCTAGAATGATGTCCATGGGCAGATAAAATGAAGGTAAACAATCATGGGTTGCCAAAGAAATGCCTAAATCATCTCCTAAACTCACACTCTTTATTTTCGCTTTACATACATACCAGGCAAGTTCTAGCATCAGCCACAAACATAGAATATACTATATCCTCACACACACAAGGCACACGGTCGACTTTATTGGGAGTAGTATAGACTCTTGACCCAACAGATGAAGGAATTGAACCACACAATATCACATAGTGAGTCACAATTAGAGCCTAAATGTCTCAATAGTCATGATTTTAGCACAAACTCTTGTTATAATCTCATGCTACCTATTAGAATAATTTCATGCAAAGCTAAGTAAAAAAAAAATTTAACTACTAAAAAAACTAACTACTAAAAAGAAAAACAAAACAAACATAAATGCAAATGCAGATAGAGAAGTATAGCATGCAAATACCAGCACCCCACACTTAGACGGGACACACTGCCCTCAGTGGAAAATAAATACAAAGAACCTGGTTAGTCGGACTCTTCCTCTATGTCTGGGGTCATATCCCCTTCGTCGGAATCATCATTAGAGTCGTCGTTATCAGAATTCTCCTCCACGTCGGAGTCTGGCATTCGTCGATCATCATCGGTTGGCACATCGTCATCAAGAGGTTCCTCAAAATATGTACCTACTCCACACATCTCCCTTGCATGCACATTCATTGGATAGTCATGATCTAGCTATTGGAGCTCTGCAACAGTTGGAACACGACCTCCGCTCATCATTGTAAATCAAGTCATGCCATATAGATGGTGAAAGAAACTCTCATCCCGAGCATGTCTCTCTGTCGTAGTAAGGTTGACGCCATGTGTTGATTCAGCATCTTTGACCTTCGTGAGGTCAACCTTCTTCGGGTTGTGTGGGACTTTATGATCAACCGGCTCCTCTTCGATGTCTTCCTTCCTCAAGATTGTAGTCAACAGATTGCCGAAGCTGAAGTGGGACCACTTGTGTAGCCTAGCCTTCTGCATTGTAGACCGAATGATTGCCCCAATGTTGTTATGGACATTCGTCATCAATGCATATACCAAGCACACTCTATCTCTTGTTATTTTTGTGTATTGCGTCCCTGGAATGAGGCAAGAGTTGACTATGCGCAACCATATCCTTGCTTCCCTATTCAAAGGAGCATATGGAAAGGTGTTGTGTCGACTGGTCTCTTTGTGTCTACTCCACCGTGCCATGGATTTATTTCCACAAAGTGTGTATCGAATGGCTCTATATGGAGGTCTACTATACAACTCTTTGAATGGTGATGGATCGACTGAAGGCAAGCCAAGAAAGGAGTTAAAGAAATCCGTATTGAGTTGTAAAACTTGGCCCCAAATCTTGACCTCGCTGCCTGTGGTTTTTGGCGACCAGTTGGCATAAAATTCTCTTGTCGAATCGAGATTGCATTCTCCCATATCTCGGAAGATGAAATCAAGATGTAATGCCATGATCTTGGCCAACATGCGCGGCTCTTTCTTCGCGAGGCTTTCCTTGTTTATCAAGTCCACATGAACATATTTTCTTTCCTTGTTGTTCCTATACCATTCCTTCGCTTCCTCCTCTAAAACCCATTTAATTCCGAACAGGCGGCGTGGTATTTGCATTGAGGATGATTCTCCTTGCTCTTTTCGGCCTCTTTTCTTCCCTTTTTGTGAAGTGGCTGCCTTATCTTTGCTTTGTCTTGCTTTGGGTGCCATTGTACCTGAGACTAAAACAATGGTCATGTTAGCATCATCTTGATGTATAAAATCTATAAACAAGTAGTAGGGGCACCACCCCACACTTAGATTGTTGGTACAAACTAGTGAAGTGAAAGTGGTCGATTACTCAGACTTCATCGACATACATTTTAGGTGCTATATTCCAACAATAAAATCAGTGCAGTCATACTTCTTGTAATCTTGGCAATACTTTCATGTTTGATATATCATGACTACTACATAGGGATTGAATCAAGGTATAGCATCTCACAACCTCCTATGTCGGTAGGCAACTATAATTCTTATTCCGATGAACAGGTCATTCCAACATGTAAGTATTCAAGTGACAAGATTATGCAATATTTGTGACCATATCAATTCCACAGAAGTATGATAGTGCATCAAAATCAAATTCAAGTTGGAAATAAGTTAAAATCATCCTTACGTATTCATTCACCCACTTGGTTGTATCACAATAATTCAATCACATTCAAACATTCAATACTACTTTCAAGATTCAACAATTCATAATGGGCGTAGTAGTGTAGCACTTACGGAATATAAATGAAGAACAAAGTAGTACTTACTTGATTGATGCCTTTGGATGATGTTCTTGTGAAGAAAAAACGTAAAAGGAAAATTTTTGAGAGGATTTGGAGGCTATAGGCGGCGCATAAGTTAGGTTTCCAATGTGTTTTTGGTTCAAGACTAAGTCTCATATTTATAGGAAAAGGTTGGGTCGGGTTTTGACCCATTTAAAATCGGATTTGGAGACAAGAAGTGACCATAGGCGGCGGCTTTAGCTTTGCCTATGCTTGGCATAGTCGGCGCCTTTTGCAAAGCATTGTCTAGCATAGGCGGCGCCTATGCCATGGCATTCCTAGGCATAGGCGGCGCCTTTCACTTTGCATATGAGATTCAGAGACAAAAGGCATTAGCATAGGCGGCGCCTATGCTATGGCATACTTGGGCATAGGCGGCGCCTATGCTATGGCATACTAGATTCCGAGACCTTAGGCCGTAGTATAGGCCTTGCCTTGTTCGTGGCCTAGTTTTACCTAGGCCAAGCCTTGTTAGATGCCTATATTTTCAAGAGCAATTCTCAATCCATAGCCTTTTGCTTCTTCATTCCTAACTTACCACCTTCAACATGCAATACTTCCAAATCAAAATTTGACACCAATCTCCTCCGTTATACCTCTTGCACCTACATTCACTCAAAAACAACAAAAACGATTAGAACGATGGGTTGCCTCCCATCAAGCGCCTTAGTTTTGGTCATGGCACGACTCTTCTTTTTGGATTTTTATTTATCAAAAGCAAACAATTAGTAGAACCAAGGAAATGCAAAAATGAAAAATGATGGGTTGCCTCCCACCAAGCGCTTGATTTATTGTCGCGGCACGACATAGCTATCTCGATTACTTAGACTTCATCGAGATAGATGGTGGATCGTTTTCTAAATAGATTCAGACGACAATGAGGCTTACTTGTAGGCATGCAATCTTCTTCGAGATGACCCTTGTGCATGCTTATCCCAGGAGGGATACCAATTATATCATCAATAGTCCAACCCATGGCTCTCTTGTATCTCTTTAGAGCAGAGATGAGAGCCTCTACGTGCTGTTCACTTAAATCATCCGCCATACTTACCGGAAGTATATTTTCACTTTCCAAGAACACATACCTTAGATAATCGGGGAGCTCTTTCGATTCTAGCATTGGTGGCTCTTCAATGGAAGTCTTCGCTGTTGGTGACGGTTGATTATTAAGATCAAGGTTTGGCTGTTTAGGAGTATGAGAATAGGACCCTATTTCTGTTAGAGCACACGTAGTTTCTTCATAATCTTCATCATCCTTATGCTCAACATTCAGTAGCGCAGCAGACAATGGCTCAACAGTAAGCTGTTTTATTTCAGATAATGCTTTCTTATCCTCATAATGAACATCAGCTACAGAGAACACGTTCATATCGCTGGGCTGCTTCATTGCTTTGCATATATCAAAACGGACCACTTCGTCCTTCAACTGAAATAAAAGCTCATTAGCTCTCATGTCAATAAGCACACTTCCTGTTGCAAGGAAAGGACGTCCCAAGATTATGGTAACTTCAGAGTCCACCTCACAATCTATAATTACGAAGTCTGCCGGAAAGATGAATGAAGAAACCTTCACCAACACATCATTCAAGATACCCACAGGTCGTTTTACCGACCTATCAGCCATCACGAGCCTCATATTGGTTGGTGTCGGATCGCCTAACCCCAACTTCTTTTAGATGGATAGTGGCATCAAATTGATGCTAGCACCCAGATCGCACAATGCCTTGGCAAAATTCATAGATCCAACCGTGCACGGAATAGTGAAAGCACCAGGGTCTGCCTTTTTCTGAACTAGTGATCGGGTAGCAATAGCGCTGCAATGATGAACATTATCTTTCAACTCATAGCTTGCTGCCCGCTTCTTTGTCAAAAGATCCTTCATAAATTTTGTATACCCAGGCATTTGTTCAAGTGCCTCCACCAATGGAACATTAATGGTCAGTTGCTTTGACATAGTCATGAATTTGCTGAACTTCGTATCATCCGCCACTTTCTTCATTCTTTGAGGAAAAGGTGCTGGTGGGTATGGAATTGTTTTCTCCACAGCTTTCTTCTCCTCTTGCTTCCGTATTTCGGTCTTCTCAGGCTGCATCGTACTAGGGGTAACGTCATGGACGTCTTGGTCAACTTCTATGGCGTCATCATCTTTCTTATTTTCAGCCACTTGCTTGCTTTGGGATGAATTTTCCAACACCTTACCACTCCTGGTAGTAATAGCCATGCATGATCCGTCGTTTTTTGGATTTTGCACAGTGTTGCTAGGTAAAGTACCAGCCTTTCTTTGATTGAGTGCTGCTGAAAGTTGGCTCAATTGCTACTCTATTTGCTTTATTGAAGTGGAATGTGAGTCAACCAGTTGCTTCATTGAGGACAAATCATTTATTACCTCCGTTACTCCCGCGCTGTTTGCTTCCACTCCTTTCAATAGTTTAGCCATCATGTCTTCCATACTTCCAGAACCAGATGCAGTGGCGTCACGTCTTCCTGGGGGAACATACAAACCACTCTTGTCATTCTTGTTCTTCCAACTACCTTGGTCCTTGTTTCCAGAATTATCATAATAGTTCCGACCTTGGTTTCCTTGGGTATTACCTCGGAAACCCCCCTGATTGTTTAAGTAGTTGTCCTCTTCTTCCGAATCAGATTCGTCTCTTCCTTTTGACGCAACAGCTTTGACTTTTTTGGTCTTCCCTGATAAAAGATATTTTGTAAGAAGATCCACTTGTGTTTTCAGGTGCGCCATATCTTGATCACGTTCTTCTTCTCTTCTCCTTTGGTCTGCAGTCATGCCGATAGATAAAGTGGGGCTTGCTACCTCAGAATCCCTGGTATGCCAAGCTCTACTTTGCTTTGTCATCCGATCTAGCATATTGCTTACCTGACCAAAGGTGAGATCCATAAATGATCCTCCAGCCGCATTATCTACCACTGGTTTAGTTATTGAATTCAAGGCTCTGTATAGTATCTCCATTAGGTGAACATTAGTCATATGATGGTTCCGGCATCTCATAAGCTTTGTCTTGAACCTCTCCCATGTTTCATGAAGAGCTTCGGTTGGAAGCTGCCGAAAGTTGCTGATTTCATCTCTTAATTGTGCTCTTTTGGATGGCGGAAAGAATCTTTCAAGGAAAGCGTCTCTCAATTTCCTCCAATTTGTAATAGAATTAGGAGTCAGCCCATTCAACCATAGAGTTGCCTCCCCAGACAGAGACAATGGAAATAGGCGTAATCGTATTGCATTCTGACCAACGCCAGGATTGTCAAACGACTTGCATGTCGAAATAAAGTTGATGAGATGCATATTCGGATCATCGCCTGCTAGTCCACCAAATAATCCCTTGAGTTGCAATAACTGAATCATGGTGCTTGTGATGTTGAACTTAGCTCCGGGTGCCAATGGTGGAGGAATAATGGCTCCTGTGGCTCCGACTCCATCAAGATCATCATCATCATCGTCGAAAGTTGGTTGCATAGCTCGGCGTTCAGGCCTAAACCTAGCTTGACGATCTCTTCTGTTAGCAGGTGTTGCGATCTCAGCAGCATGCCTAGGGTTTAGTAACTCATCATCACCTAGGTCCTGATCGTCGGGATTTATTGCTCGCCCGGGGTTATCAATATTCGGTTGATGCACTTGAGCGGCGGCTAGAGCAGCTAGTCTCGCCTGTTCCTGTTGAGCAGCCATCCTTTCAATTTCATGTTGTGCCTCCATTCTGCCAATACGTTGTGGTTCAAGATTGATAGGTAATAACTGTTGACCAGAACTTCGAGTATGGGGCATGCACTGAATAAAAACCTGCAGAAAATAAAAACAAAAACTAAAAGTAAAAGTACGATAATCTCTGACCAAAGGGTCTAGTAATTATCATAAACTTAATTGACACGCGTATTCCCCGGCAACGACGCCAATTTTTGATAACGCTCAATCTACAGCTCTCGTAGGAGTGTAAAGCGGTCGTTGTCAAATATATAACCCAACTGGGTTGGGTATCGATCCCACAGGGAATAGCGTGGTCAACAAGTAAGCAAAGATTACTAGACTTTTAGTGCAAGTCTCGTAAAAAGGGGGGAGTTTTGTCGTGCAAGTAATGTAACCAAAGTAATAAGGTAAAAACGGAAAATAGCAAAGTAAAAAGTAAGAATGTTTGGTAAGATGTAAAACAATGAGAATTGAGAAGTTGGGGTTATGTCCACCTTATGAGTTATACGTCTCTATTGGCTATGAGTTGTGCGGAATTCAGACATGCATGTGCTTATAGAGAATTGTATTCGATGGTAAATCCAAGCGTCTTTCGACCTAAACAAGGACTATTTCACTTTAACTCTTTCGAGCTTAAAGCGTATCTAACGGTACAAATTCTCCAAGAGGTTAATCCAGTTACGACACTAACTTTTTAATAGGGGATGGGACCCTATTACCTTGACATTATCTCTTTTCCAAACATATAACTTTTCTTTCGAACAAGTTAATGCTATACTGGCGTTATTCTATGCGTCTGCAGCCACAAGAATTTGCATTAAGATGAAGAGAATAATGATATAAGCAACACACGTGTCACGAATTCACAAACTCATAGCCTTAGATAGTATCTCATAAGGATTCCATAACCCCAACAGAGAAGTTTAGCTATTCATGAGTGCGATGGAAATCACAATAGACATTATCATTATACCACAATAAAAGATCTCACGTGTAGTATGGTGTGGTATGGCTTTAGGCGTGAATTCCTTGCAAAATAGCGATTCTCTTGTTGTAAAATTAAAAGTCGAATAGATGAAAAAATAATGTCAACAATAAATTAATAAAGAAAATTATTTTGATGGATGGATGGATGGATGGTGGATGGATGGGAATTGATGGAATGGGGGAATTGTGTGGAATGAATTAAAATCTCTAGCAAAATAGGGTATTTATAACACCCATATCCTATTCCTACTAAGCTACAGCATTACTTAACCCAATCCTACTAGGTTAATGTATCATTATCCTAATCCTAATAAATT
Source organism: Capsicum baccatum var. pendulum (assembly GCA_030864225.1). Classification (NCBI taxonomy): domain Eukaryota; kingdom Viridiplantae; phylum Streptophyta; class Magnoliopsida; order Solanales; family Solanaceae; genus Capsicum; species Capsicum baccatum. Next base: position 234,315,606 of record CM061556.1, on the reverse strand, counting down.
ACTGCTAGTCCCCAAAGTCTTCAGAATTGCTGTTTTTGCCCGTGACAGGTTTTACATGCGTTACTTTAGGTCCTTGGCGTCCAAGCTTTGTTTTCTTCCTTTCGTGAAGCTTTCTTTGGCGTCAAGTTATCCATAAAATGCTGAATTCTGCATCATTTAGACCTGAAAACTTGCTAATCATGTTCGTTAGCTCACTTACAGGAAAAAGGACTAAAAGTGCATGAAATATATAATTTGTTCTCAAAACTTGGCTAAAATATGGGCAAAATCTAGTGCTATAGGCGTGTAAATTCTCCTATCATCAGAAGTCAATCAAAGTTATCCCATTCTTTGTAGAGGCTCATGTAACCTCCCTGCCTGGGCATAATTAAGCAACCAACCAACTTCCTGGGGCACATTCCTTTGCCCCGTACTCCCTCATATCCATATTCGGTAGCCTATAAACTTTATTGATCTGTTCATCCCTAAAATGAACTTTCTTACCCTAGATTCTCATAATTGGGACAGAGATTTTGATAATATTGAGATTTGCATAGAATCTCTTACCCATTGCTCATTGGCCCGACACGGATCTAGGGTGTAACATATCCAACCTGTGGCTACCAACTTCTCATAGAATGTCAGAGCTTTTTGGGCACATTTTCCAAAGATATTCCCCGTTCAGGGAGTAACTTCTTTCTCCGGAAGAGGCCTCATAATAGATGATTTGACATTCAACAACCATGAAACGAGTTTGATCATAGTTTGCCATCTTTAGCTTTAAAATCCTGAAGACCACATATAACATTAACAATCAATATCATCATCTGAAAATAATGCTATGTGATTTAGCAAAGCTAGAGTAATGGTTCCCCGGTCAAATTTAGGCTTAAACAAGAGTTTAGGAATTTGGATAGACCTACCAGACAGGCCTCAGATGTTGCAATTGTAGTCCACTTGGATCACAATCTCGACACATAAGAGTCTTGTTAGACATGCCTCAGGTCTTGCAATTTCTAGTCGTCGGATCTCGATCGCGATACATGAGGCTGCTTGCTTAGAATAATCCCGACCAAAATTGCCAATTTTTCTACCAATTTGTGTTCATAATAGGTAAATGACACTACAAACATGAATCGCAGTTTCTAAACACTCAACCAAGCTCTTTAAACATGGAAATAACTATCAAGAAACTCAATCAGGCATTTTACCATACACTTGGTGTGCACCTGCATTTCATCTTAATTTTGAACAATTTTGGGTACTCAAGACTTCCTCAATGATGTGCACTCCAAAGATAGCAGCTACCACCTACATAATATCAATTTAAACCCTAATATATCACATCAATAATAATTTTAGGCCATTATCCTGAACATATATTCTAAGGCCTACTTTAAGCATTACAAAAGAGAATTGAAGGGCGTACCTGATGAAAAGATACAAAGGAGGATGCTATGCACTTTGGAGGCTCTTAAAAATGATAGAAACGGATGCAATTATGAATGATTTAAAGGGGAATGTGGGGGAAACTGTTTGAGATGATGGTTTCTTTTACAAACTATCACAATCGCGATGGCACGGTGGTTGCGATCGCTATTTGGGGTGGCGATCGTGACACCTGAGGGTCACTTGGGTCGATCTAAGGCTTCAGGGTGCGATCGCGACCTACAGACCAAAGTTCTCATCCCCTATTTTCATCCATGGTGTCTCCACACTTGGTTTCACTCCACTTTTTGTTTCCCAAGTTACTTAAGGATCTTTCAGAGTGGCAAGTTTCCATGGACTTAATAAAAAACAAGCACAAAAACTACTCTAACAATTAAAATGCAAAGAATACGAGCCAAATTCATGGCAATGATGGCTTGCCTCCCATCCAGTGCTTAATTTAATGTCGCGGCACGACGTCCAGCTATCATCAATTTGGATTTTTGGGGTGAGAAGACCCAAGATTCACTTATTCATCCACAATGTCAATCACAGACATAACTTGCAACTCCATTGGTTGCTTTTCAATTTTGCACATGCGAAAGGAAACTTCATCATTTTGTATCCAGAACTTCATCTCACCATACTCCATATCAACTATAAATCTTTTGGTTGATAAGAGTGACCTCCCAAGTATAATTGGTATCTCATGATCAATTTCACAATCAAGGACTACAAAATCCATTGAGAGGATGAATTAGTCAACTTTAACCAACACATCATACAATATTCCTATCGGTTTTTCCATTGAATGGTCTGACATTAAGAGTATCATGGGGGTGGGTGTAGAAGCACCCAACCCTAGATTTTTATACACAACATATGGAAATAAGTTAATACTAGCCCCGAGGTCACATAATGCCTTTTCAAATTTGTGCGTCCTGATATTGCATGGAATTATAAATGCCCCCGGATTTACCTTTTTCTCTACCATGACATTTAGCTTGATAACACTACAACTATGAGTCACCTTAATACTTTCAAAATCCACAAGTCGCTTTTTGACATCAAGTTCTTCATTGACTTAGCATACCCTGAAATCTCTTGAAGAGCTTTTAACAATGGAATATTAATTGAGAGGTTGCTAAGGTTTGCAAAGAACTGTTTGAGCTTTACATTGTTATCTTTCTTCTTTAACCTTTGTGGAAAGGATAGAAGAATTTTTATTGGGGGTAATGGAACGCTTTGAGGTTCCTCCACTTTTTGCTCATCACCATCAATTACCTAGGAGTTTCCTCCTCATCACCATTCTTTTCAACTATCATTGGTTCCTTATTATCTACTTTATGAGACTTCAGAGAACTATCACTTGGTAGTTTGGACCACTTCTTCTTTGTACTTGCTTGTTCATCAGGAGTCTTTTCATCAACCTCAACCACATTTTCACCAAGGTTTCTACCACTTTTAGTGATGATTGCTATAACATGGGTATCGTTCTTAGGATTAACCACCATTTCACTAGGTAGACCTCCTTTTGGCCTACATTGAATTGGGTTGAAATTTGGGCAATTTACATATCTAATTGCTTGATGGAATCCGAGTGAGATGTGACCGTTTGGTTTAATTGAGAGGAGTCACTTTTCATTTTCCTTACCATTTTGTCGATTCTTTCAACACACATCAAAATTTAGGCAAGGATATCCTCGATTTTAAATTTTCCTAGGTCCACTGAGCTTGATTCCTTTTCCTTAACATGATTATAAGGGGGCACATATCTATCATAACCTCTCTCCTTATCCCTCCAATCTTGGTCTCTATCCTTTTATCTATCACACCAATCATGATCCCGATCTCAATTGTTCCAACCTTGATTCTTGACTTGCCTTTGGTAGGCGGGGAGGGAATCTCCCAGATGATTTGCCAAAAATCTCTTTATCTCTTCACCGAGTGCCTTAACTTCATCCTAATCATAACTTTTGGCACCTTGATAGGCAATGACATTTATAGCTTTTGTAGGTGCTCTCATCATGTGTTTAGTGAGGATATCCAATTGGGTCATCACCTTGGCCATATTTTCATCTCTTTATTCATTCTTATTTCTTTGCTCTTTGTTGACATAAGATGCGGAGGGGGACTCTATGGTTACTTTGGAGTCCCGGGTGTGCCACCTGCTATTTTGTTTTGTAACTTGGTCGAGTAAAGTCGATGCAACCCCATAGGATAACTTGACAAGAGACTCTCTGGATGTATTATCAACCACAGTTTTATTCAATTGGTTTAACGCCTGATAAAATATTTGGAGAAGACTATTCTCTGGCATATCATGGTTCGGGCATTGCATGATTTTGTCATTGAACCTTTGCCACACCTCATGTAGGGACTCACCACTAAGTTGATGAAAATTTGTGATTTCGTCTCTTAGTTGTACATCTTAGACGACGGGAAATAACAATCCAAAAAGGATTTCAAAAGTTCTGTCCAAGATGTAATTGACTCGGTGGTAGAGATATCAACCACAAAACAGCTTCCCTTGTAAATGAGAATGGGAAAAGCCTCAACCGAATAGATTGAGTAATATGAGCAATATCAAATGTGGCGCATACCTCAATAAAGTTTTTCAAATGTAATTTGAAATATTCTTGTGCTTGGACCCCAAATAGACCTTTTATTTTCAACATATGGAGCATCACACTCGTGACATAGAATACCCCATTTCCCTCGACCGGTAGGATACAAATGGCACTTGCACGCCCCGCATAATTAAGATGATCCTCATACTCAAAGTGTCTATCAAATAAAGCCGTCATTGCTCTCATTGTGTCTCATGGTGTTGTGATTACTTCAAAGATCACCTAACAAAAGAACAAAAACAACAAACAAGGTAAGCAAAAGCACTATGACTAACCCAAGTTCCCTAACAACACCGCAATAGTGAAAACTAAGCTTCACTCCCCGACACCGGTGCCATTTTTTATAACGCTAAACTTACACCATCATTTTGATGCTAGACGACCGTTGTTAATATATACCCAACAAAAGACAAGGTCGAATTCACAAGGAGTGTAAACTAGTTTTTGATACTTCAGTGGTTGAGATTTAACTAGGTGTTAACCTGTTATGCATAAACTAAACAATACATAAAAAGTAAAGTGGGGAGGGGGGTGATTGGAAATTTTGTTGAAGACAATAACCAACTACACTAATAAGAGATTGAAACAATTTATATATAATACCAAGTAGAGAAGAGCCTTGGGGTTACGATATCCTAGGTAATATTCATGCATGGGTGATTGAAAGCTAGTCCAAGTTTTAGCTAAGGGTTTTGGGTAGGCTAGATTTTGAGTCTTAGTGTTAATATTGCAATAAAACACTAAATTTCACTTATAATTTCTTTCGAATACCTCATGGGTGTGACAAGTTTTCCAATTCAATACATCAAGCTAGCATCCTTATTTCTAAACTAATGCTAATGAAAATAACTAATTCAACCAACACCCTTATTTATAAGATGATAATAACAAATAAGCTAGATTCAAAATAATGTTCACAATTATCCCTCACCCACATCCCTCTTTCAAGGATGATGTGGGATCCTTAGGTAATTGGGGTTTTCACTCTCAATTCTTAATCCAAACATGAGACAAAAGCAAAACCCAAAATAATTAACTAATTACTTGGACAAACAATCAACGCCCACACATTATTCAACACTTAATCAAACATAACCCCAAGATATGAAGTTAGCTAGTCATTAAATTAAAGAAAGGAGATATACCCAAGTTGGCATTCAATGCATCTATTGAAGAGCAAAAAAAGAATAAATCCAACTTTCAAATTCAATTCACAACAAAAATCTCTCTTGTAATTAAATCCACAAAAATTGTTTCTAAGCTTCCAAAAAACTCCAAAATTAGATAAAAGATGATCCCATTGTGAAAGGGTTTTGCCCCATATGATTTGGGATTCAACATAATGAAGCTACACTTTTTCCCTTAGAAATTCCCATTCTATTGCGATCTCCATTCCTCAGTTATAATTGTAACACCACTATCATGGTGGTCACTTTGCGATCACCCTTCATTTGACTTTGTTGATGGATCGCGATCGCGACCCTCAGGACTCCATCGCAGTACCTGAGGGTCGACTCCTGGGCTTCGTTTTTAGCTTTGGCTCTCTTGCTCTCATTCTATTTCTTCTAGCTTTGTATCAACTCATTTTCATCATGTTTCTCTGCAAGTTTACAAACACTGGAAATTAGCGCATTGCAATAAAGAATTAGCCTAATGTTCACATTCATTTCATTGTAATGCGCAAGAATTTAAATGTAAATGAGTGGTAAATTTGTCACTCGTCACTTATACAGATATGTATTTTATACAATAAAGATACAATTTCTGTATGCATCTTGTACATATATTCATACAACATACAAAATAATGATACAAACTGTTTTCACATCATATTAAAAAATGCATATTTCATATAACAATGATATAATTTTTACCCATAAATTCGCTGCTCTGTTTTTTAATGAATTGTATCAGTATGGTATATAGATTGTAACAATATGGTATATGAATTGTATCTGAACTACTTAGGCCAAAATGACTCAAATTATGAAATAGTCATAATATGAAATTTATTTAGACCGACTGACCATGAATGTACAATGGCCCAAGCATAGGCCTATTATTTTGAAAAGGGTCATCCCATGTTCTTTTTCTTTTAAAAAATAGTCAAATTGATTCTCAATAAACAAGAGGTGATAAATAAAAAAGAAACTGAGAGAATAGTAACTATGGGAATTATAGAATTTCATGAAAACCTTAGAATATCCAATATCCTTGATTCGTGATTCATGTATTGGACGGTTTATAAACTTTAAAAACTTATTTTGTGACTCTTTAAGTTTATAGCATGTTCTCATTGAATTTCCTCGTATCTATTATGAAAAGTATATTTAAAAGGGAGCTTGTTTTATTGAAAGTTCAGAACTTGATTATGATATAGAAATTGAACATAAGCTCACAACAATATCGTTTAATAGATATGATACTTTACAATTTACATGATACATTATGAGCATGTATAGTTTTGGAAGGACTATTTAGCAACGAGAGTGTATGGGTTTAAATAAAACATGCCCCAAAACTATGTTCCCACCATAGGTTAGGATTGTATTGCTAGTTCGGGCGGCTCCTCTTTAGCTTAAGAGACTCACTATGGATCCACAGTTTAGACACGATCTATACCCCGACAAGGTATTGAGCAACTCTTCCCACCGAATTAGAGGTTGGACATCATGAGCTCATGTGGTGTGTGTCGATTTATAAAAATCTCCTCAAATAGAAAAATTTGTATTTTCTTTACTAAAATATTGTTTATGAAGTTTACAATTTCACACACATATGCGCACACCCACATATTTATATATACTAGTTTAAACACACGTGCCTTGCACGTGTAACCTTTGATTAATTAAAAGTAAAATTTAATTATTTGTCGATTTTTTAAATAAAATCAAAATCAAATCAACTATTATCGATGTTTAAAAATAAACCGTGAATATCCATTGTCAAACTTGTATTCTTATACACAAGTATGAGTTGAATCAAATAGTATAATATTAAACAATTGCATTAAAATATATTTTCTTTCATAAATATTAGATTTTTTTTTTTTTCTTCTTAAAAGTGTGACCTTCTCCTAGATGTCATTATACCAAAATAAACCTGTTTCTATAGCCCAAAACGTGTGTAGATATATAGGAAAATGTTTATTCATTAAAAAGGGAAAATCAATTTTATTTCTTTCCTTTTCTTAATTTGTCTTTGCTTTCCTTTATTCAGTATAACAATTTTTTTTTAGAACTCCTTAGTTATTAAGTCTCCTAATATTTCTTTCATTGCAGGTTGTCTATAATTTTAAAATGTATTTTTCTTTTATCATATATTTTAGGACTCTTTATTTTTTTACTAAATTAATTAATAATTAAAGAAAATACGTGAAAGAATAGCATTATTGGATATGAATTGGCAAAAAGGTACTTACATATGTTTTAAACTGATGAATGAAAGTGAAGAAACCATACTTGAAAAACTTAGGCAGTAACATGGGTTTTGGATTGTAGATGACAAAAGAGTTTTAAAATGAGGTGTGGGTGACACAATTCTTAATAATTGAGTGGAGGTGACAATTACTTTATTAAGGATTAAGAAAGTAAGAGAAATTTAAAAATAACACACAAGTTTTTTAATTTACACTTTGACCCAATGTAACACCTAATATAACTAGAAACGGAGGAAAAAAAGCACATTTTTCTCTCTTCTCATTTATTGGAGTTTTCTCTCTCTTCGCAATTTTTGTTGTTTATTGTTGTTGTTGCTTTATTCATCATCTTCTTCATTATCATCATCTTGTTCTTAATTATCATCTCTTTTTGTTCAGCATCATCATGTTCTTGTTGTTGAACATTATTGTTGTTAACGCTACTGTTGCTACTTGATCAAATTTTTTTAGGTCAAATTTTATTCGTATATCACTTGGGCATTACTTATTAGGTGATTTTAGTAAGTAAAATTATAATTTTTAGTTGAATTTCTCATCTGGGTGTATCTGCTACTGATGCTTTTTCAACAATGGATAAAACATGTAACGTGAATTCAACAGATGAGTAATTCGTTGCACAGATAAGTAATCTGTTGCACAAATGAGTAATCTATTGCACAGATAAGTAATTTGTTGCAACATATATGACTAATCTGTTGGATTCATATTATAGTGTGTAACATGAATCCAACATATGGGTCATCTATTGCAACAGATTAGTCATATGTTGCAACAGATTACTCACTTGTTGCAACAAATGACTCATATGTTGGATTCATGTTGCATGTTCTATCCACTGTAGCAGTAGCAGATATACCAAATAAAAAATTCAACAAAAATCATAATTATACTTACATAATCACCTATGCAGTAATGTCCAAGCGATATACAAATAAAATTTGACCTAAAAAATTTTTACAAATTTCAACAGGGGCACAACGAATAAGTGAAACACATGAAAATTTCATGAAACAGGTAAAGAAGATAAAAATAGTATATCATACATCAAATGCAAAAGGATTAAGAGGAAAAAAGTTTGAGTTCTCCTAAAAACGTTTAAGTTCCCTAGTATTTTAATTGCTTTTTAATGGATGACCCATCTGTTATAACAGATTTTCTATCTGTTTGATAATTTCCAACAGATGAATTATCTCTTGTGACATGTTAGTTATCTGTTGATTCAAATTAAACAATTATTAGTAATAACTAAATTGATTTACCTAAAATAAAAGATAAGTTTTTAAGACAATGGGACAAATATTTGAGTTCTCCTAAAAATATTTGAGTTCCCTAGTATTTTAATTATTTTTCAATAGATGATCTATTTGTTGCAACAAATTAGTCATATGTTGCAACAAACGCTTATAACAGGTTAGTGATTTGTTGATTCAAATTAAACAATTATTAATAATAATTAAATTAATTTAATTAAAATTGAAGATAAGACATTAGACAAGGGGAAAAACATTTGAGTTCTCCTAAAAAATGTTTGAGCTTTAGTATTTTAAATTATTTTTCAATGCATATTTTGTCTATTTAATAATTTCCAACAGATGAGTCATATGTTGCAACAACTTAGTCATCTGTTGCAATAAATGTCTATATCTATTTGATAATTTTCAATAGATGAATTAGTTATTGCAACAAGTGAGTCATCTGTTGCAACAGATGTCTATATCTGTTTGGTTATTTTCAATAGATGTTTTTATTTGTTTGGTCATTTCCAATAGATTACTCATCTGTTGTAACATGTTAGTCATCCATTGATTCAAATTAATCCATTATTAGTAATAACTAAATTGATTACTAAAATAAAATATGAATTAATAAGTTTAATTACAGTTTTAATTAATCATGGTAGTTACACGATCAACTAAGTATGTTCGTAATGAGTATAGTGATCAATTGACCAATTTTATTTGAAATGATTCAAACTAAGTCATCATTAGAAATAACTATATTTATTTAACTAGAATTAAAGATGAATTAGTAAGTTCAATTAATCTCATAGTAATTACATGATCAATTAAGTATTTCGTACTAAGTAGAATGATTAATTGACAAATTTTATTTGAAATAATTCAAATTAAATCATTATTAGAAATAACTATATTGATTTAACTAAAATTAAAGATGAATTAGTAAGTTCAATTATGATTTCAATTAATCTCATAGTAATTACATGATCAACTAGTTTTATCCTTAGCAGAATAATTAATTGACCAATTTTATTTGAAATGATTCAAATTAAACCATTAATAGTAATAACTATATTGATTTAACTAAAATTAAACATGAATTGATAAGTTCACTCTCAATTTCAATTAATCTCATAGTAATTACAAGATTAACTAAGTGTATTGTCCCGAGTAGAGTGATCAATCAACTAATTTTATTTGAAATAATTCAAATTAAGTCATTATTAGTAATAACTACATTGATTTAACTAAAATTAAAGATAAACTTACAATTTCAATCAATCTCATAGTAATTAAATGATCAACTAAGTGTATTTCGTCATGAGTAGAGTGATCAATTGACCAATTTTATTTGAAATGAATCAAATTAGTCCATTATTCGTAATAACTAAATTGATATAACTAAAATTAAAGATGAATTGATAAGTCCACTCACAATTTCAATTACTAATAATTGCTTAATTTGAATCAACAAATGACTAACCTGTTATAAACATCTGTTGCAACAGATGACTAACTTGTTGTAACAAATAGGTCATCTGTTGAAAAATAATTAAAATACTAGGAAACTCAAATATTTTTAGGAGAACTCAAATGTTTGTCCCATTGTCTTAGAGACGTCTTTAATTTTAGCTAAATAAATTTAGCTATTAATAGTAATTGCTTAATTTGAATCAATAGATGACTAACATGTTGCATCAGGTGATTCATCTGTTGGGAATTATCAAACAGATAGAAAATCTGTTGTAATAGATGGGTCAACTATTAGAAAGCAATTAAAATACTAGGGAACTTAAACGTTTTTAAGAGAACTCAAACGGTTGTCCCTTTGATCCTTTTGCATTTGATGTATGATATATTATCTTTGTCTTCTTTACCTGTTTCATAAAATTTTTCATGTGTTTTACTTATTCGTTGTGCCCCTGTTGAAATTTTTGAAATTTTTTTAGGTCAAATTTTGTTCGTATATCACTTGGACATTACTTCATAGGTGATTTTGTAAGTAAAATTGTGATTTTTTTTGTTGAATTTCTTATTTGGTGTATCTGCTACTGCTACAATGGATAGAGCCTACAATATAAATTCAATATATGAGTCATCTGTTGCAATAAATGAGTAATCTGTTGCAACAAATGACGCATTTATTGAAACAGATTACCCACATGTTGTTGCAATACATGACCCATCTATTGCAATAGATTAGTCATATATGTTGCAACAGATTACTCATCTGTTGCAACAGATTAGTCATATATGTTGTAACAGATTAGTCATATATGTTGCAACGGATTACTAATCTGCGCAACAGATTAGTCATATATGTTGCAACAGATTACTCATCTGTTGGATTCACATTACATGTTTTATCTATTGTTGAAAAAACAGCCGTAGCAGATACATCCATATGAAAAATTCAACTAAAAAATAACAAACATAAAAAAATAACAAACACCATTCCTCATTTTCGTTATAAGTAAAAGCCCTAATTTTTTATCTTTGAAAATCGAAAAGAAATGATGAAGAACTCAAAGTTGTTATCGCCGGAATTTTGCAACAAATTACTCATCTGTTGCAATAGATTAGTCATATATGTTGCAACAGATTACTAATCTGCACAATAGATTAGTCATATATATTGCAACAGATTACTAATTTGCGTAGCAGATTAGTCATATATGTTGCAATAAATTACTAATCTGTTGTTTTATCCATAGTTGAAAAAACAACAGTAGCAGATACATCCATATGAGAAATTCAACTAAAAAATAACAAACATAAAAAAATTAAGAAACACCAACAAATCAAGTTCCTCGTTTTCGTCATAACTAAAAAGCCCTAATATTTTACCTGTGAAAATTGAAAAGAAACAATTTAGAACTCGAAGTTGTTGTTGCCGGAGAATGTTGTCACGTCGACTGACGGTTGAAACTCAAAAAGAAACAAGCAAGAACTTAAAACTATTTGTCGTCAGAGGTTGAAGTTGCATAAGATTGAAGGGAGAAATTTGGAAAGTTATTGGTTGGGAGAAGTTAGAGAGAGAAGCTATTGAGAGAAGAGAGATTGATTTGCAGAGAGAGGAAAGTTTTGTGGGTGTGGGTTGATTTGTATTTTTGAAAAGATTAAAAAATTTAGAAAATATTAATCAAGTCCACAATTAACCTAATCAAGTTTCTTAATTATGTTTGACCCTTTAAGTTGGTCAATGTCATCAATCCTTCATTCAAAACTTAAAAGTCACCTTTCCTTCAATTTTCTCCAGTAACATGGTGGAGGATTTATGAGAAATTCTAACAATAAAACAATTCTTTGCTTAGCTCCAGGAAATCACTGCAATTAAGATATCAATGTTAATACCCTATATTAAGAAAATATTACGAAAGTGAAATACAACAGTAAAGAAAACATGTCAATTAATAAGGAAAGTAGTGGATAAAATTTCAAGAAATAATGCACGATATAACGCGGTAACTGAAATACAATATACAATAGATGTCAATAGACATAAAAATCAAGTAAACACTACACATGTATAAGGATTGAGGCTAAAACTATGACAGATACAGACTCCCACCAAATATCTGTTAGAATTTTTGCTCCGATTTTCTTACCAAATTTAAGTTTTACTTTTTCTTGTAAGGAAAATAAAAGTAATCATAAATACTTTTACTTTTCTAAAAGAAAAATATAATTCTTTTCCATATTTGGCTAATCTCTTTCTTGGAGGAAAGATTTTGGACATCTATAAATAGAAGACCCCCTTCTCATACCACAACACAATAGCATCCACAATGTAGTCTTTAAAGAGTCTTTGTTTAGGGGGAGATTTCTCCCAATAAGTTTTAGGATTTTCAATTTTATTTTTAATATGTAGGCCGTTTGGCCAAACCATATTCAATAATATATTTTTAGTTTAATTTTTCATGTGTCATCTGATTTATCGTCTTATGGTTTGCAAACTAAAAGCTTCCGCATGACGCCCTCTCGATTTCAAACCCAACAAGTGGTATCAGAGACCACGGTTCAATAAATCGATGATCCAATTATTGAACAAAGTTGCAATCAATTTGATGCTAATGAAGATATATGTCCAAAAGCTACATGTGGAGATAATTGTTAATCATATTTTCAACAATCCTGCTGTCACATATTTGAAAATAAATCTCACTTTTAACCCTGCAAAAGGGCTCCAATATTTTTAACCCGTAAAGGGCTCATATATTTTTAACCCAAAAGCTCAATTTTTAAGCATGTCAAGCAGTAGTGATGAAGACTATGTGAGGAACAAAGATTAAAGATGTGAAGAAGGCGGATCAAGTGAAGAAAATCAAGCCAAAAAGAGAAGATTTGTAGGATTTTTGCTCCGATTTTTTTACCAAATTTAAGTTTTACTTTTTCTTGTAAGGAAAATAAAAGTAAACATAAATACTTTTACTTTTCCTAAAAGAAATATATAATTCTTTTCCATATTTGGCTAACCTCTTTCTTGGAGGAAAGATTTCGGACATCTATAAATAGAAGACCCCTTTCTCATACCATAACGCAATAGCATCCACAATGTAGTCTTTAAAGAGTCTTTGTTTAGGGAGAGATTTCTCCCTAAGTTTTAGAATTTTCAATTTTATTTTTAATATGTAGGCCGTTTGGCCAAACCATATCCAATAATATATTTTTAGTTTAATTTTTCATGTATCGGCTAATTTATCGTCTTATGATTTGCAAACTAAAAGCTTCCGCATGATGGCATCTCGATTTTGAACCCAACAATATCAACCCGTTAAAACGCAATCTAAGCATAACTACCTACTATAGAAGAGAATATACTATTGGTACGCAATAATATTAGCACTAAATTGCATATAAAAATTACGATATTATAAGAAACACAATTCATAAATCAAAAATAATTTAACTTTCTATCCTAATCCGATAATTAAGAGATTGCATGCCTATATCTTTTTTATTTATGTCTCCGTCTTTTAATATAACCAATACCTATCCTAATAACATTTTTGATCAATTGTTTTTTAATTATGTAACAAACATAATAGATGCATCATTGCATCTTTTAATCACATCAAAAAATTATTAATGATTAATAACAAACACTCATTGGGTAAAAAGTTCAACTTCTCGAACCAAAACTTCTTTCAACAAATTATATATTTCTCTTAAAACAAAAGGGCTTTAGGAGTTGCACAATTAATCCAAATCGGGTATATATATGAATATAAAATAGAGAGCATACCAAAGAGAATAATATTACAAAAATCAAACAAGGAAGATAATTAAGGACATCTAACCTGATCAACACATAAATACACCCCTATAAAAACACAGTTTTGCTTCTTATAGAAATAGATAATTAATAATAATAAACACCTACATCCAAAAAAATTATTTGAACAAAGAAATAAAAATCAAAGAGATAAACCATTAATTTTTTCGTCTACTTCTTTCGGCAACATGTTTGTTACGTTGAGTTTTTAATCTGAAATTTTCAAATACAAGAGAAACACGATAAAAAAATCATAAGGGAGAATTTATTGTCAATTGTTCGTTATGTATACTGCATATATAATTAATCTTTAAAACTATTAGCAAAATAAAAAGGCAAAAGAATAAACATAGTGAATGAAAGAAGACGACTTGAATCAACTAAGAAAAAAATAGAAGTAGAAGTTATGTTTCTTGTAAGTTTGATTCAAATATTACTTAAATAAAATTGCAGAATTTTTTTTTATACATAAGGTAAAGTTTTAATTAATTTAAAAGTGTTAAACATAATGAATTTTTACCTATTAAGGACTTAAATTAATTTCAAATCAATTAAATAGTAATTATCTTATACAAAACTTACTTAAAAAATAATTTATACGTTTTAAGGCATATGTATAATGCAATATGGAGTTGTTTGCTCATTTAGAATCCTAATTGTGGCATGCTACTACATAAGAAAAAAGGAAATTTTGTGTTTACTTGTTTGAAATTTAATCCCGTTTGTTTAAATATATTTTTCCTTAAAACCAGTTTACTACTATTATAAGGAATCAAAGTAAGTAAAATATTAATTAATTAAAATTAGGAGTATTCCCATATATTTGAGTTTTTCCATTTATTATATATATATATATATATATATATATATATATATATATATATATATATATATATATTAAAGTCAATATTCAATATCAATTATAATTATTTGTGGAAAAAAGAAGAAGTAAAAGGGCGATTTTATCTATTGCGAAGTCTTTTAATGAAGGACAAAAAATTCAAACCACATTTCTAAGGTTCTTCACACTTTTAATATACTAGCTTAGATGTACGCACCTCGCGCGTGTATCTCACTTTAATGAGTTCAAACGTTACCTTAAATACTATATTTGTTTAACTAATTAAAATAAATACAATAATTAAATTAAACATCTTTTGAACATGTAAAGATGGAGAATTTATTTAATTAGTTATATAGTATTTGTAAATATCTAAGATACAAATAAGGTAGTAAAATGCATTGACAATACCTTAAATTTGCATAAATTTTATCTAACCACTTGAATTACGGTTTGTTTCATTGATCACTTAAACACATGATAAAGTATTTTTAATAGAGACCTTCAATTTTAAAATAATTTATACATAGAGATACATTGCCGTGTATGTCATGTCAATATTATTAACTTGAATACTATAGATATTTGAAATTTGGTGTTCGAAATTCACATATATTGAAACTCGACTAATCTAAATTTGACCAATACTAACATAAACAAAATTCAACACATAAACAGGGAATGCAGGAGTGAAATTAACCCAGGTCAAGCCACAAATCAGGACTCATAATTGAAAGTATTTAGAGCTTAGCACCAATGAGATTGCCTTAGCAGGAATGTTATACAACTCTATATGGATAAAGCTTGTAAAAATGTTAGGACAAGGCAAATGGTACATCTAAGATATCAAATGGTACATGGTTATCTCAAAGTAAGTATCATGGACAGATGTAACAAATATTCCAACTAACCCTAACACAAGTCTTATAGCTAGAACAAAATACATTGCACTATTTCGCTTGAAACTAAAATCACTTCTCTAAGCTTCAAACTCAACTAACTATTCAATTATGTTAATATTTATAGTTTTCTAATATTCTCTTCAAAACATGAGAATGTAAGTAGAGAAGTTGATGATAAAAACACTTCAAAAAACAAAATTCACCTAAAAGTATCAATAAGTCATGACTGAAGCAGCAATGTAGCAAAAATGTATATATATAGTTAAAATTCTTTTTTTAGTGAAACATAAATTAAATGTAAACACTAAGAAAATTGAATTCTTAAAAACTTACACGTAATCGACTTTGTTACGGATTTTTTTGTCACCAACGTTGAACCAATTAATGTTGAAATTATAAACAACTGTGTCATAACTTGACTATATAGTGTCAATAAAGTAAGTACTTAATTTAGAATTTGTGCTATAGTCAAATAAGGTAAGATTTATTAATAATTAAAATTTTAACCATTGATTTTAAAGCAAATTCATCTCTTCAATCATAGACATTATCAAGATTTCACAGACACAAAAAAATAATTTCAATTAGCACTTGTTTACATGAATACATGATAATTTATTATTAGAAATTTCGAGAACATACTAAAAATTTTTAAAAATTACATCAAGTCATATGATTCTTAAGTGAAAAGTGTCAAGTTCATATAAATTCATGTTGAAAACATGTAACCTAAAACATTGATCATCACAATCTCTTATTTCTAAAAGCAATTGAATTGGATGATGAAAAACACAAACGAAAAATAATTATTTCAAAATTATAATAAAAATAAAACAAAAAAAACTATGAACTAACCATAAAAACAATGTTACGTAATAATAGGTTCAAGAACTCACCTGGCAAGGAGGAATACTTTTTTTCAAAGACTGTCGGCTTAAAGAATTTTAGTAAAGGAATTCTAAAATTAATATGGTATTAAATACTTAAACTAAGACCTAATTTTTTTCCTTTCCTTTGCAACCTACGGCAATTTTTGTGGAAATAATCCTAAACCTAAAGTGAATTCCTAATATAAACAAATTCTAATTCAAAAGTGAATCTTAAAACTAATAAACAAAAGATTAAATAAATAATAATTTTAAAAATAGTAAAAGACGATTTTGTCTATTATAGAGTCTTTTAATGAAGGATAAAAAGTTCAATTCACTTTTCTATGGGTCTTCACACTTTTAATATATTATAGACTAGTTTAATGAATTCAATTTTATAAAATCTTTCAAGATAATGATTTTTCAAAATGTTATTGCATTTTTCAAAATGTGTATTGCTTTTTTTGTTTGTTAGCATCTTCACATTACGGTTGCTTTCAGCTATTATTCAATTCTATGAAAAAAGTAGAAATTAGCCAACCGAGAAGCAAGTATCTTAATTTAAACACAAGAAAATTTACAAAGAAGAGTATCTTCTCTTTAGTCTTCCCTTGAGCCATTCTTCTTATCTCTTTCTTTAATCCTCTCAATCTCTCTTTTCAACTTCTTTAATTTCATATCAACACAATTATTATTTTGTTTGAATTCTTTAGGCTTGTTAGTTTCTTCAGGAGATTCCTCAACTAATATGTTCAACCCAATTAATTTTTCAACTTCATTGGCTGATGTAGGATATTCAATATGTTGGGAAGATTCCTCGAAAAATATTTTTGTCAACTAATATTTATATTTAGGATTTTATTATAGTAGGTAGATAGATTAACTAAATTTACAACGAATAATGTACTTGATCTGCCTTCAAACTTAATTAGTAAGCCCAAAATTGAAAGAGCCGGCTATAATCCTAAATTTATATGTTCACCATTCAAACAAAAACTATGCATATCAAGATTCAACACTTATTATAAGCTTATATTTAGAACTCAACCAATAGGTTTAATTAATAATTCAAGTATAATACCAACGAAATAGTTAAATAAAATAATCAAAACAAAGTCACAATTAAATAAAGGAAGAAAAAAAGAAAAGAGATAAACCTTTTAAATTTTGGATTATAAATTCGGATATAAAATTTGTAATTTGTTTGAAAAAAAATACATATTTAGAAATTATATAAAAGAAAAGGTATTATACTCCTTCTGTTCCTTTTTAAGAGTCTGAAATAAGAGTTGATTTAATTGAAAAATTAGAAAATTTTTTGTTTCTTAAAGGGATTAGATCGGGCTTTAGCTAGAATATTTTAAAAATAATATTTACATTATTATTTAATATTCTAAAGAGTTGTTCTTACTAAATCCCGATCTAATCCCTTGTTAAATATGGGAAAGTGATATTTTCATATAACCTTTGAATATCCAAAATTAAATTTTAAAATATTAAATTAATCTAATTTTTTAAAAAATACAAAATGTGAAAGAAAGCCAAATAAAAAGGATTATTTAACTGACTTCAAGTAAGCCTGAGATTTTGATTTCGATATTGAAACCCAACACACCTATAACACAAAGACAATAAATTAACTTGAAAATGAAAAAATCTTAAAAGAAAAAACAAAGACAACAAACTTGAAACAGAAAAACCTTAAAGAGAAAAACAATGACAACAAACTTGAGAATGGAAAACTTTGGAGAGAAAAAACAAAGACAATAAACTTGATGAGAAAGAAATTAAAGAAAGAAGTGTTAGAAGCTAGACAGAAGAGACAACTAACACAAAATGATCAATCTTACACTGACCATACACTAAAATAGCATAGTATCAACCTCTTTCACGCTAATTATGGATTAAAATAGTTAAAAGAGGCCAAACTAAGTTATAATTTCTGAGAATTTTCAACACAACTGTTTGTCCTCTCAAACAGACAAGGTGGTTCGTGCTAGAGAAATTATAGGATAGTTGTCATGTATGCTCTGCATTTATTCATGCTCACAGACTCGCTTGACGTCTTGTTGATTATACAGGTTAGAGTGGATACCATATTTAGATAAAAAGAATGATTGATACAAAAGGTAGACATTGTGGAGTAGTTCTTATATGTGATCAACTTCTAACAACAATTGTTTTGCATATGTACTCTTTTCTTGCTTAACATTGAATGCCAAACTCCTACTCTTTGAGAGTAGTGCATCTTGTTCGCAATATGTCCTTGTTTCCCCTTGTTTCTTTACCTTTCTTTGTTTGTGCAACTTCGATGGAAATCTAAAAGTCTTCATGAGTCTGGGAGTTGTGGAGTTTGCTCATGAAGTCATCTAATAATTTCTCTTAATTTCAAAAGAGACAATAGAAATGTTGCAGTCATTGTTGTTGAGAGTAAAGTCGAAGAACTAGAAGCAAGAAAGTTTTAAAATGTCAAGAATTCAATGCACAAGTTTGTGATGTATCTAAAGGCAACGTGCAATAATCTATGAGCAAATATTCTTATAAAAAATAAAATTATGCAATCTTATCATACAAAAATTTCAGCATAATTTATTGAAGTTTTTAGCTTTAAAGGCAACTTGTTCTTTATTAAATTCAATTTCTTCATCACTGTAAGATGCCTTCAGAACTAAGGTATCCTCTGGGCTGCTAGCACTTTAGTTCCATCAATTTTCATTTCATAAGTTCTTAAATTCCCCACTAATTCATCCAGGGTCATGCCTGCAAGATCCTTATTTGCTTCCCTAATTGCAGTCACCTTAACATTCCACTTTGATTTTGGTAATACCCTCAGTATCTTCTCGACTTGTTCTTCTTCAGATATAGCTTTTCCTAAGGAGGTCAGCTCATTTGTTAAGACAGTAAGCTTTGTCATCATCTCATGCAAGGTTTCATTCTCCTTTATCTTAAATGCCTCATACTCAGTGAAGAGAAGAGAAATTCTGAATTTTCTTACTTGAGATGTGCCTTCATGAGCATTTACTAGAGCATCTCAAATTTGCTTAGCAGTGGTACATGTTGATACCCTGTTGTATTCAGCAGGTCCTAATCCACAGACCAAAATAATTTTGGCCTTAGCATTTTTCTTTAATGCCAATAAGTCATCAGGAGTGAATTCACTTCTTACTTTCTTGACCTGTTTTCCATCTTCTAACTTCATTGGAATAGTAGGACCATCAGTGATCCTATCCCATAACTCATAGTCTTCCCCTTGAATGAATGTTTCCATCCTAACTTTCCACCAAATAAAGTGAGAACCATCAAAGAGTGGAGGTCTAATAGTGGATTGACCTTCACTTTGACCAGTAGATAGTGCAAAATTCATCATATTGATCTTTGTCTTAGGTGCTAGCCCTTTTTAAGACAACCTCTCTCTGATACCACTTGTTAATAATTCATGCCCTACTGATTATCTTATTTTTGCCTAACTGTTGCTTATTGATGGAACGGGTTGCCTGACGTGTTCCACTGACATGTTCCAAGGAAGCAGTAAAACAAAAAGTAAAGAATACAATAATTTTTACGTGGAAAACACCCTGCTCAAAAGGTATAAAAAACCACGACCTGTACCTTTATAGGATTTAACCCCAACTTCACTATATAACTCTGAGCCTCAACAACGACTGATTACAAAACTCTTGTAACTAACAAATAGGAATCATAAACTCTAATTCCTTTAACTCAACGACTAGGAATTATAAACTCTAATTCCTAACTACACACACCTCCCAAGGTATGCGTTCCCAAAGTCTTTGAGTTTTTCCCAACTCGAAGACTAACACGTATATCACTTCCATATCTTTTAAATTACTGTGCTCTGATACCATTTGTAGGGGGTGCGGATAACTAGCAAAATAACTAGGCTAATAAATAGATTTATTATAACTGATGAATCTATTCTTTTTTGTACGTGGTTATTTCTTAGATTTTGTTTTAATAATTTATTCTTTTTGTGAGATGTATTCATTAATTTATTTAGTTTATTATTTTATCCTGTAGTAACTGTTGAGTTACAAATTTCTGTATAATAATTTATTCTTTCTGTACTGTAGTGTATATCTAATTCTAGATTTTCTATGTCATTTATTATTTTGTGTTGTTCTTCTCGTAGTGAGTTTTTTATATTATATAAACTGTTACATGTGCTTTTTTCTAAATTTTCTAAGATTTTTCTATCCATATTAACTTTTCTTTTAGATCTTCCATTATTTTTCTAATATGGTTTCTATAATTAACTTTGTTATTTAGATTATCTTGGTTTTCTCTAGTTTTTCTAATATATTCTAACATCCACAATCTTGGTCTGAATAATATCCCTCTGGGTAAATGTCTTCGTATATTTATGTTGTGGCATTTATCATTTCAATTTTGTAATTTATTACTTCTTCTAATATCATTTTCTTAATATCTATTATTTCAATATCTTTAAGTATATATAAGATTAAAACTCTAAGGTAGTCTAAATGGGCTATTTTTTAAAATTGATATTTTATAGCTATTTGTTTTAGACTTAGTAGTTTTTGCATATTTTTATTAAGAGATTTTATATATTTTTTATTTTCCATGTATTTGTCTATATTTATTTTTATCTGTTTTTTCAGTAACTGTATTTTTTGCGTATCTTTAAAAATCCTACGTAATTTTAACATAATAAATATTTATAAGAGTAGTTAGGTATGTGTGGTATATAATTTATTCTATCCGTATAATTTTTTCCATATGCTTTTTCTAATATAATTTTTCTTATATCTGCAACATCTATATTTCTAAGTACATACAAAATAAGTATCTTAAATTTATCTACCATCACATCAGATATATTATCATTCATTATCATAAAATTGCTTTCTTCAAAATATTCCCTTCAACCATATACATAATAAAATATAGTCATCTCAGATTACTATATACTAGATTATTCTTAAATAACATGTTCTTCGGTCACTACTAGCATGGTAATTCGGATACTTTTCCCTTAAACAGCGCCTCGACTTTGGTTACTCCCCGCCACGGCTTCTTGCCTCATTGGTTTCACCTTTAGGATGGCATAGTTCCTTGGGATTTTTCTCCGTTTCCACTTTGCTAATAAACTTCTTAACATATTATTTTTCGAATAATTCTACTATAAAGTAACTAATATGAATTTATTTTATCATATCATGATTGTCGGGAATTATGAATTTAGCTATTCATAATCGTAAATAGATATACCTGTTCCGGTAGCTTTGATATTTCTGAGGTTTGTTGTTCCATAGCTTTTTCCATTGCAGTGTATATAATTAATTAACTAGGCAAAAGTATTTTGGATGGAGAGAGTTTTTGCTTGAATGTAAGAAGGCTTGCCTTTGCAATGCCTTCGTTCCTCTTTATTTATAAGTGAACGAAACTTTACAAAAATTTTTCTAAGTATTTTACATGTGTCTAAAGATAAGAATCAATCATAAAGCTAAAAAACAAAAAAGGTAAAAAAAGTCTTAAAGGCTATAGTAGCCTAGTACCTAAAGTCTAATCCTAAAACAAACAAAAAAGTCTTCACATTAATAGTAAGGTACAATTATTCTAAAGACTTTACGTAACTCTTAATAAATAACTTGTCTCCGTGGTTTTTGTCGTATCTGTTGTATCTCCATTATTGCTCTTCTTTATCTTTCCAGCTGTCGTCTTTGTCTTCTTTTATTCTAGCTGCACTGCTGGGACGTCATTATCTCCTCCATTACATTTTGAACACTTGTGGTCTAGATATTTGTGTCCAATAGTTTTGCAATATCTGGTCAATAATTCCTCTGAAATAAATTTTTCTCTAATAGCTCTGGCGATAGGTTCTGTCTCTGGTTTAAGCAACGTCATAATCCATTGCCTAATAGTTTCCATATCTGTTTCCCGTAGCTCTTTTGAATTTGAATATATTAATACATGATTTATTGAATAATAACTCCATATAGGATTTTGATTGCAATATGTATTTGCTAGCTCTTGTAAAATTGTAGATAGTCCGATAACTCTTTTGTTCGCATAAAATTTTGGTATCTCGATTCTGGGTATTTCTGGCTGTGTACCAATATCTTGTGGTATAATCATATCTCTTTTCATTCCTATCTTTAGTACTTGTATAGGTTTTTTAACTTCATCAAACAATATCTCTGCTGGTGCCGTGTAAATTTTTATAAAAAATAAAGTACCTTTGGTTATTCTTTTAAATGTGGTAAATGCTTCATATATCTCGGGTATAGTGGATATCTCAGTTCCGTCCGTGGTATATACGGTACTAAGTAATCCATATTCGTAGCAAGTTTTAACTAAGCTTGGTTTAGTTTTTGGTAAGGCAATTAGCTTGTTGTATCCGGTTAATTTCTGGGTTATATAGTTCGTATCTGGCTCTTGGATATTTGTAGCTTTTGGGTTGCTATTTAAGAAAGTTTGTACGTTGTAGATATTTTCTATATATGTGCGGGCTGTGTAGTTATATGTCTTTTTGTCTTGGTTTAGGCTATCTCGATATGTGGTAACTTGTGGGGGTGTAAACATGGGGTCTTTTGATGTATTTGGTGTATATGGCTTGTCAAATAGCTTGTTTAGGTTCATATTTTTTCTAACTCCTTTGCTTGTACCTGCAGAAGTAGATTGATAAACGTTATGGGTTTTATGGAGTATCCCAACATCTCCTTCTAGCTCTGGAATTTTATTGTCTTCCGATCGACATAGCTCTGCGCATTGCTGAGTTAGCTGATTCATAGCTATAGACTTCAGTTTATCTTCACTAATCTTTAGCTTTAGTGTTTCTATCTCAGTACCCATCTTTACTATCTCAGTACCCATACTGTCCACTTTCAATGAAAGAGTAGTCAGGGCGTTGAGTATCTTTTCATGTATATTTTCTTCTATCATTTCAGTTTGTGTAGCTTTGTCTTGATATGTAATCTGCAATAACATTTTTGTTAGTACTGATTACTTCTATTATAAATGTAAAATTTAATATATTTAAAACTAGTCTCCGAATCTCTTTTGTTGTAACTGAATTTTGTATTTTCTTTGTTAGCCACCAGCGTACCTGTGTATTATCTGTTCGCACAATAAATTTGTTATATACAATATATGGTTCAAATGCTAACAAACATTTATATAATGAACATAATTCTTTCCTATTTATTTCTCATTTTATTTCTGTCTCGTTAAACGTACCTGAGTAGTATCTACAATGATGTTCTATTTTTTCTGCTTCATATCTATATTTAAGTACTCTTCCGTAACTATATTCACTGGCATCTGCTTCTACTATATATGTAAATTTTCTATTTTCATCCGGAAATTGTAATTTTGGTAAATCCTTGCAAAGTAATTTTATTTTCTAAACTTGTTTTTTATCTTCTTCATTATAATTATATTCTATATCCTTTTTTAATTTTTTCTGTAGTGGTTTTAGGTTTTCTGCTAATTTTGGAATATATTCTCTTAATTGGTTTACTAATCCTAAAAATGATTGTAATTTCTTTTTTGTATCTAGTTCTTCTTTCGAATTTATTATTTTTTGTACTATATGTTGTTGCATTTTTACTCCGCTTTTATCTATTTGTATTCCTAAAAATTCTACCTGGTTTTTCATAATTTCGGCTTTCTTTTCACTTAGACCTATTCCTGAATTTTCTATTATATCTGTAAATTGTTCTAATAATTTTATATGTTCTTCTTTAGTCTTTGTATATAATAATATATCATCTATGTATACTATGCAATTAGGTAATTGTTTAAAATAATTATCCATAAAATGTTGATATCTACCTGGTGCATTTTTGTATCCAAAGGGTAATACATTCCATTCGTAAAATCCTTGTGGTACCGTAAATGCGGTACAATCGAATTTACTAAAATAATTATATCCTTGGATTTGTCTTATTTTTAATATCTTATTTGGTATTGGATAATTATATGTTATAGTTTTTGCATTTAAATTTCTATAATCAATAACCATTCTACTTTTTCCTCTTTTTTGTTCACTATGCTTATTTACTATAAATGCTGGACTATTATCTTTACTATTACTTTTTTGTATATATTGTTTTTCCAATAATTCTTCTATATGCATTTTAAATTCTTTTAAATCATCAAAATTATATGTTAATGGTTTTTGGGTTATTATACTATTTTTATCGATTAATTCAATTTTTATGGTAGTTTTATGTTTTTCCCATCCTTTTAACGGATCTTCGCTATATAATTGTTCTAATTTTTTCTTAACTATTTCTATCTTATTTATTGAAAATATAGTTATTTCTGTTTTATTTATCGAGAATACTACTAATTCTATTGTATCTTCAGCGTTTTTTATATTTTCTAATTTTTGTGTAATTTTTTCACTTCCTTTTATCCAATCAGTTTTCTTTCTTATTTTATTATTAACTCTTTTTGCTCTTACTTTTTGTTTACATGGTGTTGTGAACCACCAATCGCTTCTAGTTATTATATGTGGGTATAGTTTATCTAAAAATGGCATTCCTAAAAGTATATCTTTTGATGTTAGTTCATAATTATAAATTTCTTCTATTGTCAATATCTTATCTCATATTTGTGCTTTTACATTCCTAGCTTTATAAGTAATTAAGCTTCCTTCATTATTAAATCCTTTAACTATTATTGGTATTTTTAATTTATCCCATTTACTTTTCGGTAAGCAATTATATCTACATAAATTAGCTTCTGCTCCTGTATCTATCATAGGCGTATAATATCTACTGTAATATCCTTCCACTACTATCTTCATTAATACATATATTTTCATTTTATGTTAAGGCTCTTCTTAAGAATAATCTTTCCCTATTATATGTTATGGCTAATTGTGTATGTACTATATTATATGGTTTTACTTGTTCTAACCATTTTATTTCTAATATTATATCTGCTTTTTGCATTTCTTCTTTTACCTCAAATTCTATTTTTATTTTTCTAATTCCTCCTATTATTATTTCTTTTTCTACTATATCTTTACTATTTATTAAACTTCTCGGTAGATCTGGGCATATATCATTATCAGTTTTTATTTCTTCATTTTTTACTAGATATTTTGCTATATAATTTTCTTCTTGTCCTGTGTTTAATAGTATTAAATGTTCTTTTTCATTTATTTTTCCTGTTATGTAATATTGGTTGAAATTACTTATTGAATTTGTTTCATAACTTGTTCTTTTTGATGAGCTCGATGACTCTGGTTTTTCATTAGCTATTCTTTTCGTTGTACTTATTCTATCATTTACTATTTCTAAATTTTCTTCTATATCTATGTCTCTATAGCTATAGTCATTATAATCTATTGTTTTTACAATTTTCTCAAATGGGCTATCTATTTGTATTTTATTAATCTTATTTTTCCCTGTTATTTTATGTTTTGTTGTTAATACATATAAATTTTTACATCTCGCTGTAAATATTTTACTTCCTGGGGTTAATTCTATTCCTGATATCTTCCAATATAATACTAATGATTTATCTATATTTCTATCTGTTACTGCTACTGAATAATTTGCACTTATTATAAATTTAAATTTTTGGTATATTAAATTTCCTTTTACGGCAGTTATTATGCTTTTTTCTATAGGTTTTATAATTCTATCATTTGCTAAATATAATTCTATTGGTGTATCTATTCCTTCTCTAAAATATGCTTTTATTAATATTTCTGTACCTCCAAGGTGTACGTATTTTATTGGATCTCCTTTACTTTTTATATCATTTATTTCTTTATTAATTATCCTTTTTGTTACTAGTGGTATACTAGCTTTTCCTTTTGCATATCTACAGTCTATTACATGTTCCTTTTGGCATACTACATAATATTCATCTTTTTTCCTACTAAAAATATTTTTTATTGTTGGTATTTTAAATATTTTTTCTACACTTAAATCTAACTCTTTTCCTTTTATTTCATCAAATATATTACTATCAAATATTATTTTTTGTTCTGTTCCTTCGTCATTTAAATATTCTTCCTTTGTTATTATTTTTATGTCTTCTTCAGTCATTTGATTCATCTATCTCACTATCTATTTCAGTATCTGTCTCGTTTTCTGAAATTTCATATATACTGTCTTCACTTTCTAATTCATAATCTATATAATCTATTTGCATATATTCTGTATTTTCTATTTTTATTTCGGATATTTGTTTATTTTTTGGATTTTTGGGTAATTTACAATCTCTAGCTAAATGTCCTAACTTTCCACAATTATAACAAGTACATTCTTTTATAGATTTTTCTTTCTATATGGTCTTTTATTTTTGTAATTTTTTACATAATATCTTTTTCTTAGTTTCTTATATTTATATTTTGATTTTTTATATTTCTTATGTTTCTTATGTCTTTTTCTTTTCTTATAATATCTTTCTTCGCATCCAAATTGAGGTGCTATTTTATTTTTGCAACATGCTAAATTTCTTATTAATGTTTTTTCCATTTTTAATTCTTCTCTATATTTTTCACATAACTTTCTATACCATTGTTGTAAAAATTTTATTCTAGCTCCTAATGTATCTACTATTTTTGCTTCTTCCCAACTTTTTATTATTTTTGAACTAAATGGTTCGGGTAATTTATTAAAGTATAATTTTCTTATTTCCTTACTTTCTTCTATACTATATGCTCCTTTATAATAATATTCTTTAAATGCGCAAGTATATTCATCTATATAACACATATTACATATTGTTAATTTTATCATTAAATTCCTATTTGTATCTTTTTCTTCATCTTGTTCTTCTTCTAATGTTGTCATACTACCAAATTCATCTTTTATAGCTGTTTCATATTTTTTTAATAATTCTATAGGTGTTAATTTCGTTGTTGTTAATGCTGCTCCTTCCATAGGTTTATTAGCTCTTAATACTTTCTTACTATTTTCAGTTAAATTTGTAAACCATAATTTTACTGATCCTATTAATGTTTTTTCTATGTATTCTGGTGCATCTGTTATGTTTATATTATTATCTAATAATTGTTTTGTCATATATCCTATCCATAATTGTATTGTTTTTTCTGTATCTATTACACAGTCTAGATCTAAAAAGTTATAATTTTTATTAACTATTTGTTTTGGTGTCCATTTGTCATATTCATTATATCTTTTAAATTTATTTTTGTAATATATAGGTTTTCTTATTTCTGTTGTTTTGGGTATTAGATTTTCATCTTCTTTTTTATTAAGAGTATTTATTTCTGTATTGGTATTTTCTAAGTTTTCTTCATTAATTTTTTCTTGTTTTTCGTTAATTTCTAAATCTTTTATATTTGTTAATATTTCCGTATATGTTTCACTATCTTCTGAATCATAATTATCTGTTTCTTCTACCTCTATATTATTTATTTCTAATTTTTCTTTAAATTGATTTATCTCGTTTATTAATTTTTGTTCTTTATCTTTTTCTTCTTTTTCTTTTTGTCTTTGTTCGTATAAATCTTTTAACATTTGTAGTTCTTTTTCCAATTCAGCAATTCTACTATTTTTAGTTTCTTCTATTTTTCGTATTTCTTCCGTAGTTTGTTGTTTAATTTTTTCTATTTCCTTTTTTCTATCTATTTCTTCATTTTCTTTTTCTAATCTTACCATTGCTGTTAATTTATCTTCTAATTTTAATTCTTATTTTTCTAACATTAAATATAAATGTTCTCCTATTTTCTTGTATCTTCTTCCTAGATTCGAAAATACTATTTTTATTTTTGATCCTTCGTGATTTTCATATATTTTTTCATCTATTATAAATTCTTCTTTATTCATTTTATTGTGAATAGTTCATGTTGATATATTTATATTCTAAACTATCTATTTGGGATGTGAGGCTTGCTCAAGTGGTTGAGCACCTCCACCTTCAACCGGTAGGTTGAGGGTTCGAGTCACGCTGGAGGGGAAGTGTGGGAACACTATTGATCCTCCTTGGGGGGGGGGGGGGAATTTTGATATTTCATCTTTTTGTATATTTATTGAATTTTTACTAACCCCGGCAAATATATTATAATGTAATCTTTCTTTTCTTATTTTTAATTCTTTACGTTTTTCAGAGATAAATTATTTTAATTCTTTGTATTTTTGCTCTTTATTCATTTGAATTATGTTTATAATATTTTGGTGGATATTTAAATCTAATTTTATCATAATTAGGTGGTATATGTCTCATTCTTCTAGATTTTAAATGGATTATTAATTTTGCTTCAATACTAGATATTAATGTAATTAAATAGGCTAATCTTTGTGGATTTTCTTTTGTTTTATTTAGACTTATATATTCTGAATAATTACTAACTAACGATTCTTTAATTTTTCTAAAAGCTTCTCTATTTTTAAATGGTTTTTTCATAATTAATTTAATAAATAACTAAATCTAACTTAACTAAATTTAAATTTAACTTAACTAATTTAACTAATTCCAACATAGCTATTTTAACTAACTCTAACACGTATATCACTTCCATATCTTTTAAATTACTGTGCTCTGATACCATTTGTAGGGAGGTGCGGATAACTAGCAAAATAAATAGATTTATTACCGCATCAGATGGTGGGGGTTAAGGGTGGCGCAAGTGCAAGATTAGTAAAGTGTTTGCTTTATGCTCCAAAATTTTAAGGCCTAAAAAAAAATTAATAGTAAATTTTATGACTTCACTTTCATTTGAAATAATAATGAAAGTTGTGAAATACTTTAAAAAACTGTCCTAAAAAATTATAAAGAGAAAGAGATACCAAACTTCATATTAATAATTAATGTTTTAACAACAACATCCAATTTAGTGTATTGCAAACAAATGACTAACATTTTATTAACTAGAATGAATCTTTCTTTTATTAAAAATCATATTATATGTGAAGTTAAATGTTATGTGTCTTTTAAAAATATTACACCAAAAAACTTAATATACAACAACAAAAAAACAATGTTAAATTATTATTTTGGTATGTATATTTATAGATCTATAGCCTATTGTTTAAGTTTGACTTTAGACTACTAATTTTATAGAGTCGGCCCTACTGGGTTCACATGTACTACTTTGCATTTTGTAGAGACGTCTTGCTTCTTCAACTATGTCATGCTCCATGGCAAATAAGTACACATTTTGAAGACGACATAGTAAACATGACTTTTTTCCAATGTTTGCTTAAACTCAGAATTCGGATAATGGACAAGTTAACAGTTCAATAATTGTTGTTTCCAAAATGGGACCATTTTCTTACGGATGATTGCATCAATGACAACTATTGTCGCATTACCGGCGCATGCCCAATAGCAACCTTTAATTATGTAATTCAGTATAAGATATAAGAATAATAGCAATTCAATAATATTATTAACAAAAGCGAGGTTTACCACAATGTCCTTGATGATAAACATCAAGGAAAACCTTTGGATTGTAAATTTGAATATAAAATTTATAATTTGTCTCGAAATAAAATTTACATATTTAAAAATTATGTAACAAAAAATATTATACTCCATCCAATTCTTTTTTAAGAGTCTGAAATAGGAGCGATTCAGAAATTTATATTATTGTATTAATGTAATTGAAAAATAAAAACTTTTTTTGTTTCTTATAAGGGATCAGATCGGGCTTTAGCAAGAACATTTTAAAAAGTGATATTGACATATTATTTAATATTACAATAACAATAACATGCCCAGTGTATTTTCATATAGTGGAGTTTGGGAGGATAAAATATACACAGTCCGTACCACTACCTCCGAAGAGGTAGAGGTTGTTTCCGATAAACACCCGACTCAGGACAAAAAGAGTAAGTAAAGACGTAATAAAACATTATACAAGATGAGATAACATAAATAAAACAGCCACAAAGTATCGCTATACACTATCAAATCGAAAGCACACGCCTCGTCCAAACCTTCCTAGCTAGAAACTCCAACCTATGCACAAAGCCCTACAACTACTAGCAAGGCTACGCCTACACGCACTAGCCTTGTAACCTAATTCGCATACTCCATACCTTACTATCTAGGGTTATATCCTCAGTAAGTTATAGCTTCTCCATGTCACGTCTAATCACCTCCTTCTAGTATTTCTTCGGCCTACCTTTACCTTGCCTGAAACCATCCAAAACCAATCTCTCACACCTAGGAACTGGGGCATCAGTGCCTAATAAGTCATTAATTTGATGAATTGATAGCACCTTTTAAGACTAAATTATTATGTTTTTCCGTTGATTTGATGTTAATATCTTACTTAATGCTCATTTGTGTAGGTAAAAGTTGAAAAGGGGAGATGAGCAAGTCATTCAAGTCAACAAGAGGCCAAATGTGAAAGAACAAAGTTATCTGCTTTTCATTTGCTTTCAACCTGCTCTCCATCTACAAGCAGATCAAGAGTAAGGTGGTATTTTTGTGATATTTGACAAATGTAGAATTGGAGCTTAAAAGAGGATTTTTAACTCATTTTCAAGACTTAGCTTCTATCTTTCATCTTATCATCTATATTTTATCTTCGAACAATATTGTACTAGTATTGAATGAAGAATATATGTGATTCCCAAAGAAGAATTAGCAATTTTTCATTGAAGATTAACTGAAACTCCAACCTTGGAAAACTATATTCTCTTCATTTCTCATGGATGAAATCAATGATAATTTTGGTATATCTCTATCCTTTTTGTCTATGAGTAGCTAATGTTAAATGTTGGGGTTATGCTTGAATAGGTTGTGATTAGTGCATGAGTGTTAGCTATTTATTCTTCTAATTAGTTATTTGTGATGGGTGTTGCATTTATTCCATGATTTAACTAGAGTTGGGGGTTGCAAACACAACCACCCTTGAACCCACGTCATCCTTGAAAGGGGGGATATGGGTTAGGAATAAATGCAACCAATAACTTGAATCATTTCATTTAATGACATCTCTTAGACATAAGGATGTTAGTTGAGACAATAGATGTGTAAAATTATCACACTTGTGAGGTGTTCGAAATAACCAATGTGTGAAATTTGGTGTCATAATTGAAAGATTGACATCAATACCTGTAAGTCTAGCCTACCCATGACTGTTAGCTGAATTTGGATAAATTAACAATTACCCATGTGTGAACCCACACCTAGAGCATAACCTCAAGGCCTATTCCCAATTGAATTTACTCTTAGCTTTTTTCAACATCAAGATAGAACTCTAAAAGCAAAGTAATTGTCATTATTAACACGTTCAAACTAATTCCCCCAATTTTACATTTATGTTTGTTTCATTCACATTAGGGGTCATCTTTTAGTAGACTATCAACAGTCTTGAGTTTTAAATTTCGTGCTTGCACTTCTTATGGATTCAACCCCAACCTAAGTTGGGTTATTATATTGACAAAGATCGCTTACACCCATTCAAGAGTGTAATTTGAGTGTTATCAGTGCCCTTCATCATAACATGCATAAATCATCTTAACTCACTTCCCATATCTTATCTTCCACCAAACCCACTCTCACCTTCTCTCGAATAGTCTCATTCCTAACTCTATCTCCCTTAGTAAGTCCATACATCTAATGCAACATTCTTATTTCAGCCACCTTCAACCTTTGGATGTGAGAGTTCTTAGCTGGATAACACTCAGCTTCATAGAGCATGATCGGATGGGCTGCCAGTCTATAGAATTTGTCTTTTAGCTTGGGAGGCATGTTCTTATCATGCAAAAATTCCAAGGTTAGCTCTATTTTATCTACCCTGCCCTAATTCGGTGAGTGACATCCTCGTCAATCCCTTTGTTCCCTTGAATCATCGACCTGAAATACTTAAAATTATCCCTCCTACAAATAACTTAGGAATCCAACTTCAATACCACCCCGTCCTCATGCTTCACATTATTGAACTTGAATTCCAAGTAATCCTTCTTGGTCCAACTCAAACAGAACCCCTTTAAACTTCAGAATTTTTGTCCAAACCTCCAGTATTTTTCATTAATGCCTTTGAGTCTCAACAATCAAAACTACATTATCCACAAATAGCATACACCAAGACACCTCTCCTTGAATATGCTATGTCAAAATATCCATCATCAAGGTGAATAAAAATAGGCCCACTATGAGAACCGTGGGTCAACACCTACCGATTTGACCCTAAAATGGCCCATTCATGCCATTTCACCTGTTTGACTACCCAAATGTCCCCCACCGACCACGTCGAGCCACTCTAAGCCGCTTCATAGCCCACCAGAGGGTTGTCAATCTACTTTTAGCCCAAACTGCATCCAGTCCCTAAGACCATCCTGAGAACCATGGGCTAACACCTACTGATTTAGCCTAAAAATAGCCTATTCTCACTATTTCGCTTGTTTAACCACCCAAACAGCCCCACCAACCTCGTCAAGTCATAATGAGATGCTTCACTGCCTGCCAAAGGGTTTCTAGTCAATTTTTATCCCAAACCACACACAAACCTTGGTCCCACCTCAAGAATTGTGGGCTAACATACATTGATTTAGTTTGAAAAGAGCTCGTTCGTGCTATTTTGCCTGTTTGACCACCCAAATGGACCCACCAACCTCGTTGAGCCACCCTGAGATGCTCTATTACCCGTTGGTTAATTTTTGACCTAAACCATGCTCGGTCCCCCTCAACCCCGAGAATAGTGGTCTAACACCCACTAATTTAGCCTAAAAATTGCTCGTTCGTGTTGTTTCTCATGTTTGACCACCCAAATTACCACACCGACCCTACCGGGTGACCCTGAGCCACTCTACAGCTCATCAAAGGGTTGTTGGTTGATTTTTAGTCTAAACCACGCCCTAAGACCCTATCCCACCCCAAGAACCATGGGCTAACACTCACCAATTTAGCCTGAAAATGACCTATTCGTGTCGTTTGGCCTGTTTGACCACTCAACCGGCTCCGTTGATCCCGTCGGGACACCTTGAGCTTCTCCATATCCTGTTGAGGGGTCATCGATCGATTTTTGACCCAAACCACATTCGAGCCCTGAGCCAACCACTAGAACCATTGGCTAACACCCACCGATTTAGCTCGAAAATGGCTCATTTTCACTGTTTTGCCTATTTGACCACCCAAAATCCCCATCGATCCATCTTGAGCCGCTCTACAGCCTGCCAGAGAGTCTTTGATCAATTTTCGGCCTAAATTGTAATGACCCTTTTGGTTAGTTTTTATGTTTTCTCTTATCTTCGCTATTAAGGCTTCTCCATAATTGTCCCAAGTCATTTATGACTTTTTGATATCGATATTTAGTTATCGGACAGTTCATTTGAGTTTTAAAGCTAATTCCCTATTTTGAAGTCTTCGTTGGTTCCAAATGGCTATCGGGGAAAGACTTCAATGAAACGATCTCGGATTTAAATTTTGATTGTCCCAACAGATTTGAAATGTTGATGTTAGTTTAGGTGGACCTTTAGTTCGTCTTTCAATTCACCCGAGCTCATTTTGACCTATTGATCGAAAAGTTGAAAAATTGAAATATGGGTATGAGATCCACATTTGGTCTAAATAACCTCGGATTGAAAACCCGACTTCTACATCGCATTTGTAATGTCTATTTTAGGCTAGGAGGACCCTTGGTTTAGGTTCCAAGACTTCCGAACTTATTTTGGTCTATTGAGTGAATTTTATGAAAAATGAAACTATTGGTATGGGCCCCACTTTTTGCCTAAATGATCTTGGATGAAAGTTTTTATGTTTCCAATGGATTTGAAATGTGGTTTACACTCAAATTTCACTATTGAATCATGTTATTTGGGTTCCGAATGAGTTTCGAGGGTCAAAAATAAGTTTTTGACTTTGTTGTCACGGAGATACCGCATCTCTTCGCCGAGGGGGGCTATAAATAGACCCCAAGGTCGCAATTTTGGGCATTTTTCCTTCACCTTTGAAATCCTAAAACCCTAAATGGGTATGATAACTCAAAATTGAGTCTTTTGAGTGTCTAAGGAGCTTGGTAAACATCTTTTATCATGATTATCATCCAGATTAAGGTAAGATTTCATCACTTTATTAGTGAATTTTTAAGTTCTTGACCCAAAATTCTAATTTAGCTTATGGCTTGATTTATACCAAATTTGATTTGTTTACACCCATTAATTGAGGATTATGATTCCTTGGTGATGTATAAGCGTTGGGTTGACCTCGAAAATACAATTTTCGTAAGTGGGACCCACTTGGAGCACAATAGTGCAATATGGGTATCGTTAAACTCATATTGATTAATAGATTATGTTTTTGATAGCATGATATCATTTTGGGGATTGTGAAGTGTAGACAAGCATGTGGTGCATGATGTGAGGTTTTACAGTTCGGCCTTGAGGTAGGTTTTTACCTACTCTTCTTCAAAGATGATGTGTGTTATGTATGGCATGTGAATATGATTGTTAGGCTTGATTATGAATAAATAACCTAGTATTAATTATTGATGTTTTGGGAATTGGATAAGGGTTCTGGACCCGTAAGGTAGTATGTTTATGCCCCTTTTAGAATCCTATTGCCTTCTCCCTAGATTGTATTAGTTTGTAGTATGAAAATGTTATAATGCTAGGTTTGGGATGTGGTCCAAGTGTTGGAATCATGGTTGTGATATTGACCTTAGTTGGGCTAATCTA
The DNA here is from genome assembly GCA_030864225.1 of Capsicum baccatum var. pendulum. NCBI lineage: Eukaryota > Viridiplantae > Streptophyta > Magnoliopsida > Solanales > Solanaceae > Capsicum > Capsicum baccatum. Next base: position 234,280,406 of record CM061556.1, on the reverse strand, counting down.
GTGATCTTGAAAATGTATCTTGGGGTAGAATTGACATAATTGCCCATGTTTCTAGACGAATTTCCTATTTTAGGATTGAATATGACTTACTTGATATCTAGAAGTAGAACTAGATACCTTAGCCTAGTTTTGGGCATAGTTTACCTAAATATGGAGATTGAGGATAGAAGTAGGACCATCCAGCCCACTTAGGCCAAGGCTTGTATTGGCCATTGTGGGCTTAGTTGCGGATATTAGGCCTAGTTGTGACTAATGAGCCTTGTTTATGAGATTTTCTTGGTGAGTTGATAAATTATGATGACATTCCCCGGATTATGATTGTTCGCCGATAGAGATTTTATTTCCTCTTAGACTTGATATTTGGCCCATAGAGATGTTATTTTCTGTTAGACTTGATATTTGGCCCATAGAGATGTTATTTCTCTTAGACTTGATATTTGGCCCATAGAGATGCTATTTCTTCTTAAACTTGATATTTGGCCCATAGAGATGTTATTTCCTCTTAGACTTGATATTTGGCCCATAGAGATGTTATTTCCTCTTAGATATGATATTTGGCCCATTGAGATATTATTTTCTCTTAGACTTGATATTTGGCCCATAGAGATGCTATTTCCTCTTAGGCTTGATATTTGGCTCATAGAGATGCTATTCCTCTTAGATATGGAAATTATCCTATAGAGATGATATTCCTCATAGTCATGGTATATAACATATAGATACAAGATACCTTATAGATATGATACACCTCATAGTTGTGAGGTATGCTTCATTGATGCATTAAGCCTCCAAGAAGTGAGATGCCTCCTATATGTTAGATGATTATAGATATGCTTAATAGCTTATAGAGATGTTATTCCTCGTGAATATGTTATGGCCTATAGATATGAGATGATTTATATATGCATGATTATTGATATGAGTTCTAGATACGTATGTGGTCCTAAGGCTATGATTATGATGTTATGATTATTCTATACAAATTATTAAGCCGAGGGCTATGTTACGATATTGATTGGATATCCGGGTGATATTTATCCTTGTAAAGGATACAGTTGTAGAACATGGATACATATATGTTCATGTTGCTTACGATTTCATTGATTGAATACCGGTGATGACATCTATAGATTCAGTACATTCATGAACATTATATCTGTGAGTGATGTGATTCTAGCTAACATATGACTTTATGACTATTCTTCCTAAATAAGAGTAAAAGCCCACTTTCCATCTTAAAAATAGATTTCTTTAAAATAATAACTGTCTAACTTAATGGATAAGTTTTATACGTATAAAAGAGGTTTAAAATATTGTTTTAAAGATTTGACCGAGACAGATTTTGGTCCATGACTTGATACTATTATTTACTCCGATCGTGAGATACTCTGACCCTTTCTATATTTTTACAATGATTTAGTCCCAAAGGTCATTTCGGGAATAGACTTATGAATTTACGTTCTTTTAACCACAACTTACGTTCGTGTACTTATTATATATCTATATTTATATTATTGATGGTTATGATGATGAAGATGGTTATGATGATGAGATTGTGATGTTGATTGTGTACCTCTCATTTATTCTTGCATGTGCATCGCCTATCACCAGTATGCTCTTATGTCTATCAGCCGGTATAGGACGGTTGCATAGATATGGGTGATGACTATGCCTTGTGTTATTGTGTGCTGATTAAGCCTTTCGAGCCTAGAGCGGTAGGGAAAACGCATAGGCTCAGTTAGATGTTTGGTTATCCGATATAGCCGGTTACTCATGTTGTTATTGATATTGTTATTGTCATTGTTATGATCATTATTATGGCTAGTTTGTGACAAATTGGTTATTGATTTGGTATCAAGATTCAAGGTATGATTATGGCCTCTTCTATCTTATGATTTTATTATTATGCATGATTAAATCCATGATAAGGTATATGGACTAGAAACCCTGAGCAAGTTAGTACTAAATACTAATAGGATTATTATGATGCCTTAAAATAAAGATATAATGATCTAGGCTATGCTTCAAGTTAACCTTATATCTATATATGTGTATATTTAGTTATATGTAGCTGTGGTATTACCGTATATCCTTTTCTTTCTTTGTTTAGATTGTATATTCATTTCTTGGCCTTGTATATTGTTATATATCCTTCTTTCGTCCTTTATTTGTATATTGACTAGGGATATACAATATAGTTTTGAGATTTCTAAGTATGGTTGGAATAGGATGGTGCACCCTTATTATTTCATTAACCTTAACATGTTAAGTCTCTTGGATATGAATAGGATAGGTTATCCTTATTATCTCATTGGATATCTTATGTGGGTTCTGGACATTGGGTGTAGTTCCCATTCAGTATATATGTTATATATATATATATATATATATATATATATATATATATATATATATATATATATATATATATATATATATATATATATATACTTTATCTTTGGATCTCAATTGGCAATTACCTACTGAGTACCATTCATTTGGTACTTATACTACACTTCTGCATCCTGCAGATCATAAGTATGAGCTATCGCCGTTGATATGTGTGTCATGCGTAGTAGCCATGGTTCAAAGACTAGAGTGAACTCTTAACGCTCGGAGTATTTCTATCTTTATCTTATATATTAGAATAGTCTCTATGTTGTATTCGGAGATAGGTTATATCAGTGTAGTCATCTGTACTTCACTTTGAAATCTTATTATTGTAGAAGCTCTTGTACTGATACCACCAGGTTTTGAGATTTCATTATATATTTGATTCTTTTAGCTCATCTATTCCGCATTCCTTTCTATATATAATTGGGTAGTCCGTTACTAGCCGTTCCGAACTACAGGTTGGCTTGCCTACTGGTGGGTTATACTAGGTGAAATCATGAACTAAGAAATTAGGCCGTGACATAAATTGAGCTTGGGCCCTAGGCCCACCCCGAGAACCATAGGCTATCACCCACCAATTTGGACTGAAAATGGTCTATATGCATCGTTTCGCCGCCTGTTTGACCACTTAAATAGCTCCACCGACCCTATTGGGCCACCCTGAGTTGCTTCACATCCCACCGGAAGGCCATCTATTGATTTTCATCCCAAAATGCACTCGAGCCTCGGAACCAACCTAAGAACTAACACCCATTGATTTTGTCCAAAAATGGACCATTCGCATCATTTTACCTGTTTGACCACCCAAATGACCCTACCGACCCCATCGAGTCATCTTAAGATGCTCCATAACTCATTGGAAGGCCATCAATAAATTTTCAACCAAAACCACCCTCAAGCCCTATGCTCACTTCAAGAATCGTGGGCTAACACCTACAATTTGGCCTGAAAATGACCCGATTGCGCCGTTTTGCCCGTTAGACCATTGAAGCGGCCCCAGCAACCCTGTCTGGACATTTTAAGCTGCTCCACAGCTCATCGGTGGTCCGCCAATCAGTTTCTGACTCAAATCGCACCCAAGCCCCAGGCCCACCTTGAGAACTGTGGGCTAACACCCACCGATTTGGTACAAAAAATGACTCGTTCGAGCCATTTCGCCCATTTGACCACCCAAATAGCTCTACCGAACCTACTGGACCATCATGAGCTGCTCAACAACCCGCTTGAGGCTGTCGATTGATTTTCGACCCAAACCGTTCTCGGACTCCCCCACCTAGAGAACTGTGTGCTAACACTACTGATTTAGCTCGAAAACAGTCCATTCGCACTGTTTCACCCGTTTGAACACCCAAACAGATACACCAATCCTGTCGAGCCACCCTGAGCCACTCCACAGCCCACCCTGAGAATTGTGGGCTAATACCCACCGATTTGGCTTGAAAATAGTTTGTTCACACTGTTTCACCCGTTTGACTAGCCAAATAGCCCCACCAAGACATCGTAAGATACTTCATAGCCCAGTAGGGGGCGCAGGTTGATTTTTGGCCTAAATTGCTTCCGAGCTCTGGTCTGAATATAACCATTCGCGTTGTTTCATCATTTTACCACCCAAATGGCTCCATCGACTTCGTCGGGTCACCCTGAGCCGCTTCACAACCCATCAAGGAGCCATCGATCGATTTTTAGTCCAAATCGCGCCAGAGCCCTGTGCCAACCCCAAGAACAATGGGTTAACACCCACCAATTTGGCTTTCTTAAACTCAATGCTAAATAAAAACAAACAAACAATTAGAAATAAAGAGTACATGCATTAAGTGTTAATACTCCAATTGATCAAATTCTTTTTCATAATAGTTTTCAAATATATACATCTCGTCCAAACTAGAATAACAAAATAGGACCAAATATAAACCCAAACCCGACTTAAGACAAACAAAACATCACACTGATGCTCAATTAGGATAGTGCTACTGTGTTAGAAACTTTTTCATCTATTGTCTTCCACGACCAAGCTCTTCAGCTATCCGTTGACTCAAGTCACAACATTAGATCTAAGAAGCTCTTTAGTTTGCAAATTCAAATACAATTTTTACTGAGGTACTTTAATATTCGTAAACCTTAACCAGGAAATTACATTCGATGACTATGAAAATGAATGCTTTTAAACTTCCGATTTCAACTCATTTCACAGATAAGCTTTTAAGGTCGAAAGCCAAAACTTATTTTCAAGCTTTTGCCATTAGTCTAAAGAGATTAAATGTTTAGGACTAACCACCTCTAAAACTATTATTATAAGAAAAATAACATAAACATACACATTAAATTAACATATTTACACAAATCTTGATCCTTACAAATTAATTATAAAATTTTCAACTAATTATGTATCTTCATTGGATGTATCAGGAATTAATTGTGTATCTCGACAAATCCAAAAAAAAATATATATATATATCGGAAGCTAATTATGTTTCTTATATGTTTCTCGACAGATCCAAAATAAAAAATTATACCGAAAGCTAATTATTTATCTATACAAGGGAAAAATGTATCTTCATTGGATGTATTACAAGGAAAAAATATATCTTTATTGAACGTAGGTGATAATTGCGTATCTCAATAACTCAAAATCAAAATTTTCAGTAATTATATAAAATAGTGTGATTTTCAGCAATTAAACTCTAAACTGTCGTGACTTATGTTGTATTTCCTTATTATAAATCACTAAAGAATCTGCTTGTACACTTCAGAATCATGGTCTAAACACGGCAGCAACCGACCGAACAGTATTTATGGGTTTGGGGATTGGACACATAGCCACTCGGCTGAAACAATTACTAACCGAGTAGCCACTAGTTTTGCATTTCCATTGTATAGCTATTTAGGCTTTTTTGCTCTCTACTTCTTTCTTCTTCTTCTTTTTTTGCTGCTCTATTTTTACAAAATAAATAAATCTGCTCTTTTAATTTTTTTAACAATCAAGTGTGATTTTGTAGTTTTTCCCCAACTCTTCACTTTTATTTTTTATATAATTTGTGTGTAATAAATGTTTAATCAATATATAAACACTGTACATATATAGATAATTATTTGGATACACATTCTATATAATAGTTATGCAGTTTCTATAGATATCTTATATATATACATATTCTATACAATAATTATATAATTTATGTACACATTCTATACGAATACATATTTTATTCAACAATTATAATGCTTTTAACAGATTCTATACAATGCTGCAACAATTATTCAGATACACATTTTATACAACATTATATATTTCATACATATCTTACACAAATATGTTTCTATACAATAAAGATACAATTTCTATATGCATCTTAAATATATATATATATATATATATATATATATATATATATATATATATAAATATATATATAAATATATATGATGTAATAAATATCAAAGTAAATTTAAAAATTACAAAGAGAGAGAGAGAGAGCAAATTCTAACCAAGATTTCTAGTGTGAGAGAGCTTCTTCCAAAGAAAATAATAGCCAAAAATATGCTACAGTGAAGCTACAATAATACCTTCAATTATTACTACAGTGAAGCTACAGTAACAACCACAATAATTTTTCAGCAATTAGTTGTTGATATTATTCACGACATCAATGTTTATAACTAATTGGTGATGTCAAATTGATTGAATTTCTTCTTCATCATCTGTGTCAGATTTTTTCAATGACGGTTGATTGGTAGGAAATTCAGTTTTGATTTGTTAGAATTTTTTTTTTATTTTTTGAATAAAATCTCCTCTGTTTCCTGACTTTACTAATTGTGCATCTACAATTGATTTTTATTATAAAAATGAGATTTGGGCAGCATTTGTTAGAGTCAGATATCCAGAATTGCGTCGGAACTATTTTTCTACGTCCAACACGTAAGCCTCCATTGAATCTTAATTTTTGTATCATTTGCAATGGCCTTGGAGAGCTAACCATGGAAGCCCTTTTTGCCCCTTCGACTTGTGAAAGATAATTTTTTATAAAATAACCACGGAATGTGAAACCTGTGGTAAAATTGTAATAGTAGAGGAACTAGGTGATTATTATAAAATTTCTGTATAAAATATTCATATCTTTCTTGGATTGGGGGAGGAAGAATCTCAACTTGAGATCATAAATCGGCCATCATTGGTGTAGAAACCACTGAGGAAATTCCAAAATCAATTGCTTTCTGCAGAGAAAAAATCAAGAATGTTTGTTAGTTTTATTTTGGAAGATGAATGCATTCATCCATGCTCTTTGATCATCAAAATAGTTATAATATTAGGGCTTAAAAGCTTCAGTAAGCTTCTGATATTTTGTTGGGTGCATACTCCAATCTTTGAGTGAGATTATTTTGTTAATCCAAACCATGGTATGAGTAATATAAAATTGAAATTGTTTATCTTTATGGGGTTTGAATAGGCAAGACTTGGTATCTGTGAGGATAAATTCATAAAACTTCTGGGTATAGGTAGGATCTTTTTGGATAAATTTATTGAAGTGCTAAGTATCTGCTTAGATACCTCTTGGGGGTTGAAATGCCAATATTCAGGTTCAATTTGGATCAGCGGTATAACACTATCATTTTTTAAATAAGTTGAATCATCCGAGGAGGATCCTTTACTAGAAAAAATTTGTTGTTCTATAGGTGAAGAAATTGTTTTACTTGATATAGGACAAACATTTAAATTATTTTGTGAAAAATTTAAAAAAGAAATTGAGTTTTCTACCTTCATTATATCTTTTGTGGTGCTTTTAGCAACCACAGAATGAGATGATGATGCGCGGCTTGAGGCCTCCGCTTTTGAAAATATTTTTTGAAAGATCGAAAAATCTCTTATCAAATCCTTCATTCTGTCTCCTGTTATGGTCGTTGGGTATATAAGACCCATAAGTAAGCACCATTGTTTAAAATTATCTTTCGTCCATGAGACAGACACTGTTTGGGTCAACTAAGTTTTTTTTCTTCTTCTTCTTCAATCAAATCAACTCATTTTTTGGGGCTGGAAATTGGTGTTGGATTTGAACTTGTTTGCATCATATAGGATTGATGTATTTTCTGCATGATATAGTCAGTTGGGGTTTGATATCTTGGCAGGTTTGCTTCATCCGTTACAGTTGAAAATTGCTTGGATGCAACTATAATTTTTTGTTCTGGGGTAAAAACTTTTTTAGTGGTCTTTTTCGAGGATGGAAGAGCCAAAATTTATGGAGGTGCAAGAGTTTCTGCTTTCTTTTTTCTGGTCATTTTATCTCTCCTGTAAAAATTTCCTTATAAAAAAGTCTGGTATAGAGTTGGAGCTCTCTTTGATTATTCAATATCAAAATAAAAAATAAATAAAATAGTTCATCATTTAGCAAATTTATGTTTAGAGGCTAGGTTTTACACATATTTTTATAAAACAGATTTTGTAGCCTTACAATCTATTCGTAATAAAAACAATTTGATTTAATAAATCAGCTTGAAATTTAGAGATGCATAACACAATTGCTAAAAAAAATTTCAATAGTTGGATAATTTTTTTGAGCTTTATTTCAACACTTAGAAGAAAATGAAATAATATGTTCTTTATTTTATTTTTTATTTTAAAATGCCGCCATAACCTATGTTTGATGCATCTGTTTTGACTATTTTTAATGCAGAAGGGTCAAGGAGTGATAGGCAAGTGTAACACCCCGAAAAACGGGTCCTAGAGCATCACACGGTGCTTGAGGCTACGAGTAGCCCTAAGCTAACCCTTTGAGCCATTTTCATTCAGTTCAATACAAATCAACGGGGTTTCCATAAATAACCCTCAAATATCAACAGAGTAATCATCATCCAAGAATAAAAGAATTTCAAAAAGATAACAAAATACGACTTATTAGTCAACTCCCAACATCTATACTAGTCTGACAAGCCTCTAAGAAAATCAATAAAACCAGCGAGCCATTGAGACATGCCCCAACTGACTCATACTCAGTTATCAAATGTAAACAATTCCGTGAAACCAACATCAGACATCACGTCCTCGGAACATGAGGACTCACCACAATAGAGGATGTAGAACAGCGTGCCCGAAGAATCACTGTCGAACCTAGAACTGAGCACCTGAACCTACATTCCGAGAAAATACAGCCCACATCCGAAGATGTGGGTCAGTACCATGGAAAGGAACCGAGTATATAGGGGTGTATGCAGTTGTATAAACATCATCATCATAAATATTTATAAGAAATATGCAGGATGTATGAAAGACTCACATAACCCGAAGAAAATCATCATAATCATGAGAGGATGAAATAAGTACAATAACACATGTGAGGCATCATATAATTCGTCAATCACTTTCAGTTCATCAAGAATATCAATTCTCATAAAGTAAATATCATTTGAATCTTTCGAAAGAACAATTTTCAAAATTCCACTTTCAAATCACTTCACCATTCACCATAGACACAAGGAAATACACACACACTGGGAGATCCTATAACCGACATAAACCATGTGAGCTACATGGAGTCCAACTTACAACCCACGTTGGGGAGAGCTGTCCTATCCTTTCCATCAGAGTAGGACTATCGATATCAAATTCACACAAACTAGTGATCACTATATAAATCAGCCTCAGGCTCACTCCTACGGGGGCACGTAGTTCTAGGGAAGTAAGGTCTCTTTATACCTCCCAATCGGTGCTAAAGATTTCTCCCAGACTTAGCTCAGATATTTCAAAGATAATCCACAACAAAACAATTTCAGTAATATATAAATATACATCGGGAGCCATCATGCTTCCTATCTATCAAAATCAACCACGTTGTGGATTTCTTTCACACTCGAGTTCAAAACAACTTCATTAAGACCAAAAGCTCAAATTATTCAAAATATCTCAAATATTTAACATCAACGTGCTTATAACATACACTTTCTAAAAAAACACAATTTCCAATGGGGATTCATGACCCAAATATCAAAATCATGATAAATATCGTTCAAGATTCATGCTTTATATCTCCACACATTTAATTCATCTTTCAAAATCATAAAAATCAAGATTTCATAATAATCATCATAAGATATGGGTTCATGCTTCAAATTCGTAAAAATCAAATAAAAATCATGCCTTTGTAAAGAAAATTATTTTTGGGCACAAGAACGAAAGAGAGTTCTTGTTGAAAAACCCCACATACCTTGAATGATGAACTTTAGATCGATACTCATTTTTGAGATGTTAATAATGCCTTTGAATGATGGCTCTTGGAGTTCTTGAACTAGGAACTTGAAATCTTGAATAAATTTGCAGAATTAATGGTGAACTTTGGAGGTTCTTGAAGTTGGATGTAGGAGCTTAGGGTTTTCTTTTTGAGGGAATTTGATGAAATATAACATATAATGCTTCTAATAGACTTTAATATAGGGTTTGGATTAATTTTGGGTGAGGGGGAATGACCAAAACGCTCCTAAAAATCAAAAAAATTCTAGAATCTGTCCTTTGGTGGACTGTTTTGATAGTCTGAAGTATATCAACCATAACGTTTTACTCCGATATCCAAATTGGATGAAACCAATTTCATTGGAAAGAGGACTCGCAGAGCTTTCCGTTGATATATAGTAGATCACCCAGATCATTATGTACAAGGAGTTATGATCGTTTAAAGTTGGAGCAAAAATATGTCAGGCCTTAGTACTTTTTCCTGCATGTTTTACTGTTCACTACTATTCACGGTTCGATCAAAATGTTCATAACTCATCGCTCGGGTGTCCGTTTTGGATGATCCACATATCGTTGGAAAGATTATTCGATACTCTACGCAATGGTGGGTCATAATATAAGACATTCCACACGAAAAAGTTATAATTCATTCTAGAAGATAGAACCCAACACGTTTACGCACAAAATTTCAACGAAAAATTTCTCGGGGTATTACATTATCCCCCCCTTGAAAACATTCATCCTCGAATGATGCTAGACATGCCAAGAGTAGATAAGGAATAGAGAATACAGCTGAAACCATTCGTTAGACTCATCACCACATCGTTTCTCACTCCGGATGCAACATAGAATGCATAAATTCAAGAAACTACAGCTGAACACATAATAAATGACAGCTGAACTGCTGCAACTTTTATCAAAAGTGCATGATTTAGGAAATAACGGTACCTTCAACTTGATCGGAGTTCGCAGAAAATAAGTACGGGTACTTGGATCGCATATCCGCCTCAGCTTCCCAAGTTGCACCCTCAACAGATTGGTTTCACCACAACACCTTGACCAAGGAAACTTCTTTGTTCCTTAGTCTTCGGACACTGAAATCAAGAATCTCAACAGGAATCTCATCAAAAGAAAGATTTTCTTGAATGTCAGCACTCACAGAGGAATCCACTACCACATCATCGCTAATATGCTTTCTAAGCATGGAGACATGGAATATTGGATGAACAGAGGACAACTCGGAAGGCAACTCGACCTCATAAGCTACCTTACCAACACAGCTAAGAATTTTGTAAGGACCAACATAATGGGGACTAAGCTTCCCCTTCTTTTTGAATCTCTTCACCCCCCTCATGGGTGAAATTTTCAGATACACTAGGTCACCAACTTCAAACTCAAGGTCTCTCCTTCTAACATCCGCATATGACTTCTGACGACTCTGCACAGTTTTCAACCTTCCCCTAATCAACTTAAATTTTCCATAGCCTCAAATACCGAATCAGGACCACTCACAGCTGCTTCACCTACCTCGAACCAAACTATGGGTGATCTACACTTCCTCCCATATAAGGCTTCAAACGGATTCATGCCAATACTAGAGTGGAAACTGTTATTGTAAGCAAACTCTATCAACGGTAAGTGATCATCCCAACTTTCCTTAAAGTCAAGTGCACAATCTCTCAACATATCCTCTAAGGTCTGGATAGTCCGCTCAGCTTGACCATTGGTCTGCGAATGAAAAGCAAAACTCAAAAGCACTTGGGTACCAATACCCTTCTGAAAAGATTTCCAAAATTGCGAAGTGAACTGAGTATCCCTATTCGAAATGATAGACAAGGGAACTCCATGCAGTCTGACTAGCTCTCGGATATACAATCTAGTGTAATCCTCAGCAGTATATGAAGTATGAACAGGCAAGAAATGAGCAGACTTAGTCAACCTATCAACCACAACCCAAATGGAATCATGATGGCGTCGGGAATGAGGTAAACCAATCACGAAGTCCATATTTATCTCTTCCCACTTCCATGTGGGAATACTAAACTCTTGCATCATACCACCAGGTCTTTGGTGTTCAACCTTAACCTGTTGGCATGTTGCACACTTAGCTACAAATGCTGCTATATCTTTCTTCATGCCACTACACCAATAGATTTCCCGCAAGTCTCGATACATCTTGGTGGCACCAGGATGAATAGAATATCGCGCCCCGTGCGCTTCAGCCATAATCCTTTATCTCAAATCATCAATATTCGGGACACGCAATCTACCCTACAATCTCAACACACCATCTCCTCCTTGGGAGAAAACCTCTACTTTTTGGTCCTTGGCTGACTCCTTCAGTCTGACCAAACTAGCATCTAAGTATTGCTTTTCCTTCACTTTCGAAACCAAGGAGGATTTGGAGCTAATCTGAACGCCTATACTACCTTCAGCAGAGTCAAACAACCTAACCCCCAATCTAGCCAAACGATGTACATCACGAGCCAACTCTTTCTTACCTTCTACCACATGCGAAACACTACCCATGGACACTCTACTTAGGGCATCCTCCACAACATTGGCCTTGCTCGGATGGTACAGCACACTCATATCATAGTCCTTTAACAACTCTAACCATCGTCTCTGCCTAAGATTCAATTCTCTCTGGGTAAAAACATACTGCAGACTCTTATGATCAGTGAAAACATCAACATGGACACCATACAAATAGTGTCTCCAAATTTTCAAAGCAAACACAATAGCATCCAACTCAAGGTCATGGGTGGGGTAATTTTTCTCATGGGGTTTCAACTGTCTAGAAGAATAATCTATCACCTTACCCTTCTGCATCAATACGCAACCCAACCCAACTCTCGAAGTATCATAGTACACCAAAAAACCATCAACACCATCAAGCAAAGTCAAAACAGGGGCTGAAGTGAGTCGAGTCTTCAACTCCTGAAAACTCTTCTCACAAGATTCGAACCACAAGAACTTCACTTTCTTTTGGGTCAACCGAGTCATAGGAGATGCTATAGAGGAGAAAACCTTAACAAAATGGTGGTAATAGACAGTTAAACCCAAGAAACTTCTAATATCAGTCGGAGAAATAGGTCTAGGCCAATTTCTAACAGCTTCGGTGTTTAGGGGATCATCTCTAATACCCTCGGAAGAAATGATATGACCCAGAAAAGCAACTGACCTTAGCAAAAACTCACACTTACTGAACTTGGCAAACAACTTGTGATCTCTAAGGGTTTGAAAGACAGTTCGGAGATGATCAGAATGTTCATCCTCACTATGGGAGTACACTAGTATATCATCGATGAACACTATGACAAACATATCTAGATATGGTCTGAACACTCGATTCATAAGGTCCATGAAAGCTGCTGGGGCATTAGTTAAGCTGAAAGACATAACAAGAAACTCAAAATGGCCATAACGAGTTCGGAAAGCGGTTTTCAGGATGTCACACTCCCTAACTTTGAGTTGATGATAGCCGGAACGAAGGTCTATCTTTGAGAAATAACTTGCACCTTGCAATTGGTCAAGCAAATCATCTATTCTCGGAAGGGGGTACTTATATTTTACGGTGACTTTATTCAGTTGGCGGTAATCAATGCACATACGCAAAGAGCCATCTTTCTTTATCACAAACAACACAGAAGCACCCCAAGGAGAAACACTGGGCCTTATGAAATCCTTATCTAGTAGATCTTTGAGTTGCTCTTTCAACTCCTTAAGTTCTATAGGGGCCATACGGTAAGGAGGAATAAAAATGGGCTGAGTATCGGGAAGAAGATCAATCCTGAACTCTATCTCTCTATCAGGAGGTATCCCTGGGAGATCATACAAAAAGACATCAGAAAACTAATTGACGATGTTAACAGACTGGAGAGTTGGAATCTCAAACTTAGTGTCTTTGACTCTAACCCAATGGTAAATACACCCCTTGGAAATAAACTTTCTAGCTTTGAGGTAAGAGATAAAATGACTCCTGGGTGACACAGAATTCCCAGACCACTCAAACACGAATGCACCCGGAAACTGAAACTTGACCACTCGGGTCCGACAATCAATAGAGGCATAAGAAGAATACAACCAGTCCATACCCAGAATCATATCAAAATCTACCATGTCTAACTCAATTAGATCAGCCAACAAGACTCTATGAAGAATGGTAACAGGACAATTTTTATACACTTTCTAAGCAACAATCGAATCACCCACTAGGGTAGAAACTAGGATAGGCTCAGGAATAATCTTAGGACTCATTTCAAAATTCACAGCAATCAAAGGTGTAACATATAAGAAACTAGATCCAGGATCCAACAAAGCATACACATCAAACTAAAATGTACGAAGCATACCAGTAATAACATCAGGAGAGTCCTCCTGTTCCTGGCGGGATGGTAAAACATAAAATCTATTCTGGTGCTGCCTGCCAGCATTGCTAGAAGAGGCGCCCTAAGCTGGGGCTGGGCGAGTCGCTGGAACTGGAGCACTAACAATCTGAGTCTGGGTCTGAGGAGGATAGTCACGACGCCCTTGTCCATCCTGTAAACAATCTTTAACTCTGTGACCCATGTCACCACACCAAAAACAACCCTTCTTCTCACCCCAACACTCACCCGAATAAGCCCTACCACACTTAGGACACATGGGATAATTTAGCTTACTGCCAGTACTGTACTGGGACCTGGATGCATATGACCTGCTACCTTGCTCCTGCCTACCTCTAGGAACGGGAGCACTAGCAGATGATGGTGCTGGCATAGATGAACGATCCTGATACTAAGGGCGACTCTCTCCCTGCAATCTAGTCTGACCCTGTTCGTGCTGCTCAGACCTAGCTCTCTTATTTCCTCTCATTCTATCTCTCTCCTTAATCTTATCTGCCTCAATCTGTTGGGCATGAGTCATCAGCCCAGAAAGATTTATCTCACTATTCAGCATAGTAGACCTACACTCCTTAACCACATAACTAGACACTCCAGTCACAAAATTACTCATACTAGCCTGATTATCAGCCACTAAGTCAGGAGAATACTTGGCCAACTGATTGAACTTTAGACAGTACTCCCTAATAGTCATAGAGCCCTGTCCCAGGTTGATTAACACTTCCACCTTCGCCTCTCTCATCTCCAAAGGGAAAAACTTATCCAGGAATGCATCCTGGAACTCTTGCCAAGTTGTAAGGACATCTCCCTCACCTCTACCTTTCCTCCAAGCAACAACCCAGTCATAAGCAAGGTCTTTTAACATATACGCAGCCAACTCCACACTATGTTCCATAGATACATGCATCACTTGAGTAGTCTTCCGCACCTCTTCTAAAAATAACCGCGGATCCTTATCAGACTTGGACCCATAGAATTCAGGCGTATTCATCCGTATAAAGTCACGGATCCTGGAAGCAGCTAAATTACCTCCCTGCTGCTATGGAGCTGGGTCCAGGTTGTCCTGAATATTTACAGTAACAACTTAGGCCAGCGCCTGAAAGGCTCCCCGAAACTTAGCATGAGACACGTTTTCATTCAATGGGTCAGCAGGTTGAGGTTGGTGACCATTATTATTTCTTCTCGCTCGACGTGGAGGCATATTTCTGAAAGAGGAGAGCACGAATCAATAGCAGAGAGAGACACTTTAAGCATGATAGACTTCTGAAAGAAGGAATCACACTTTTTCCTAAAACGTCTTGTAGCCTTTTGCTCATAGATGTGGCGCGCTACACACCGATGATCAAGACTCTACTTAACGAAGCTTGTCAGACTCCCAAGGACACCTTAAAACCTTAGGCTCTGATACCAAGTTTGTAACACCCCAAAAAATAGGTCCCAGAGCGTCACACGGTACTTGAGGCTACGAATAGCCCCAAGCTAATCCTTTGAGCCATTTTCATTCAGTTTAACACAAATCAACGGGGTTTCCATAAATAATCCTCAAATATCAACAGAGTAATCGTCATCCAAGAATAAAAGAATTTCAAAAAGATAACAAAATATGACTTATTAGTCAACTCCCAACATCTATACTAGTCTGACAAGCCTCTAAGAAAATCAATAAAACCAGCGAGCCATTGAGACATGCCCCAACTGACTCATACTCGGTTATCAAATGTAAACAATTTTGTGAAACCAACATTAGACATCACGTCCTCGAAACATGAGGACTCACCACTACAGAGGATGTAGAACAACGTACCCGAAGAATCACTGTCGAACCTGAATATATCAAAGAGAGCTCCAACTCTATACCAGACTTTTTTATAAGGAAATTCTTGCAGGGAAGATAAAATGACCAGAAAAAAGAAAGCAAAAACTCTTGCACCTCTACAAATTTCGGCTCTTACATCCCCGGAAGAGACCACCCAAAAATTTGTTCCCCCACATTAAAAAATTATGATTGCATCCAAGTAACTTTCAACTGTAGCGGCTGAAGCAAATCAGACAAGATATTATACTCTAGCTGACTATGTCATGCAGGGAATACCTCAATCCTATATGATGCAAACAAGTCCAAATCCAATACCAATTTCCAACCCCCCAAAATGGGTTGATTTGATTGAAGAAGAAGAAGAAACCTAGTTGACCCAAATATTGTTTGTCCCATAGATGGAAGATGATTTTAAACAATGATGCTTACTTATGGGTCTTAAATATCCAACGACCATAACAGGAGCCAGTAGGAAAGATTTAATAAGAGATTTTTTTATAGTCCAAAAAATGTTTTCAAGAGCGGAGGCCTCAAGCCATGCATCATCTTCTCATTTTGTGGTTGCTAAAAGCACCATACAAGATACAGTGAAGGTAGAAAGTTTCATTAATTTTTTCTTTAATTTTTCATAAAATAATTCAAATGTTTGTCCTATACCAAGTAAAATAATTTCTTCGCCTATAGCACAACCAATTTTCTCTTGTAGAGGATCATCCTCGGATGATCCAACTTAATTAAAAAATGATAGTGTTTTACCGCTAATCTAAATTGAACCTGAATATTGGCATTCCAACCCCCAGGAGGTAGCTAAGAAGATACTTAGTCCTTCAGTAAATTTATCCAAAAAACTTCTGCCTATACCCAGAAGTTTTATGAATTTATCCTCATAGATACCGAATTCTGTCTATTCAAACCTCACAAATATAAACAATATAAATCTTATGTTAACAAAATAATCTCACCCAAAGAATGGGGTATGCACCCAGCAAAATATCAAAAGCTTACTAAAGCTTTTGATATCAAATATTATTACTATTTTGACTATCAAAAGAGCGTGTATGAATGTATTCACCTTCCAAAATTAAACTGGCAAACATTCTTGATTTTTCCTCTGGAGAAAGCAACTGGGTTTGAAATTTTCTCAGCGGTTCTTACACCAATGGTCGTCGATTTATGATCACAAGTTTGAGATCCTTTCTCTCCCAGTCCGAGAAGGATATGAATATTTTATACAAAAATTTCATAATGATCACCAAGTTCCTTTACTGTTATAATTTTTCCACAGATTTCACATTTCATGAATATTTTCACAAAAGTTACCTTCCACAAGCCGAAGGGGCAAAAGGGGATTCCATGATTACTCTCCAAGGCCATTGCAAATGGTACAAACATTGAAATTCAATGGAGGCTGACGTGTCAGACGTAGAAAAATAATTCCAACGCAATCTTGAATATCTGACTCCAACAGATACTGTCCAAATCTCATTTTTACAACAAAAATTAATTGCAGCTACACAATTAATAAAGTCAGAAAACAGAGGAGATTTTACTCAACAAATGAAAAAAATTCTCCAACAAATCAAAGATGAAGTTCCTAGCAATCAACGTTCATCAAAAAAATCTGACACAGATGATGAAGAAGACATTCAATCAATTTGACATCACCAATTAGTCATCAAAATTGATGTCGTGAATGACATCAATAACCAATTGCTGAAAAATTATTATAGGCATTACTGTAGCTTCACTGTAATAATAATTAAAAGTGTTTTTGTAGCTTCACTGTAGCACTTTTACTGTAGCATATTTTTGGCTATAAATAGCCTACTTCTCCACTTGAGGAGAATATAAATAGCCTACTTCTCTACTTGAGGAGAACACATTATTTTCTTTGGAAGAAACTCTCTCACTAAAAATTTTGGTTAGAGTTTGCTGTCTCTCTCTTTGTAATTTTTAAATTTACTTTTGATATTAATATCAAAGTTTAATTTTTCTAATTGTGTTTTTTTATTACTTTACTAACTTATTTTTTTATTGTAATTATCACTCATGATTAGCATCACCACCTAATTTATTTAATTAATTGCATCATTAGCATATAATTGGACCTGTCACCTAATTTATTTATTATATTTTTCTTTATATACTTGCATTATTTACATTTAAACTTTCATTAACTTGCCTCCTTTCTTTTTCCTTTTTCCCCGTATATATATATATATATATATATATATATATATATAGCATTGTCACATGATTAAGTTTCTTCTTTAATTAACATCCGTCCACTTGTTTTTCACTTGATACCAATTATTTATTTCTTGTGTCATTGCTTACGTCTATAGTCTTGTTTTTTGTGGGTATCGTCATTGCTTACATATCTAGATTGTGTAAATCTTAGAGTGGAAGAGAAAAAAGAAGAGAGCAAAGACTACAAAAATAGTGCAAGATTAAGAGTTCTTAATTTTCTAGTTTGTTTCCAAAGTTAAAAAAAAAAAAAAAGAGTGTGTGTATAATTTTTAAATTTTTCTGTTAGTAGTTGTAAATCTTCTAGGGGACTCTCGAAAGGGAAACCTTATTTTGTCTCAAGACATGTAAGTAGTCTTTATTAAGATCATTGTATTTTCTCCCTATTTTGTAAATTATATTTGTTTACTTTATAAATTTCATGTAAAGTTTGTAAATTGCTTGTGAATATACCCCTAGTATATGATTGTTCTCTCAGTGTTTAGTAGTAACGATGGATTAATCTGTAAATTTTTAGGGAATTAAAAAGTTCCAAAAAATTTAAAAGGACTGTTGTGTTGCCCAGAGTGATTAAAAAAGGAATTGCTAAATATTTAAAACTGGAGAGAAAGAGTTGAACGGGATGTAAATAAATAAAAAGATTTTTGGGAGAAAATATAGTTTGATCTTGATAATTTCACTATTACACATGACTAAAAATTTCAAAAGAGGGAGTACTGAGTAGGACTTTACACATTTGAAAAACAAATTAATTCACTTTTCCTAAGTATTTCAATTATCTTGTTTTCTTTTATCATCAGTCTTTATAATTATATTATTTTATATTTATATAATATTATTTAGTGTTATATAATATTGTTATATTATATTATTATAGTTTGGTCTTGATAATTTCACTATTACACATTACTTGGTGTATTATATTGTATTGTTATATTATATTATTATAGTTTGATCTTGATAATTTCACTATTACACATGACTTTGAAAGAGGGAGTACTAAGTAGAACTTTACACATATTTGAAAATAAATTAATTCACTTTTCCTAAGTATCCCAATTATCTTGTTTTCTCTTATCATCAGTCTTTATATTATTATCAGTCTTTATAATTATATTGTTTTATATTTATATTATATTATTTAGTGTTATTAGTGTTATATTGTTATATTATAGTATTCTATGGATTTCGAAAGAGGGAGTATTGATAGGACTTTACACGTATTTGAAAAACAAATTAATTCACTTTTCCTAAGTATCTCAATTATCTTGTTTTCTTTTATCATTCAGATTGTGTAAAGCTTCTGGAGAGAAACTCATTTCAGAATCATCGTCTTCAGCAAATTGATCCATTGCAGGATCATAATCTTCATTATCTAAATACAAAATTCTTGGTCTTGTCTCTGGATTTGGGATCAAAGAAGTTCTTGGTCTTGATTCAGGCTCTGGGTTTTCCATGATCATTTCTTTAGATTGTTCTTCTAATAATTTCTTAACCGTTTCTACAACTCTTTGTTGTATATATTTCTTATCATTTTTTGTTTTCTTCATATAGAAACCCTTCTTACTTTTTTCTTGATTAGAAGTGTCTTCGTCTTGTGCTTGGTCTTGATTCAGGCTCTGGGTTTTCCATGATCATTTCTTTAGATTGTTCTTCTAATAATTTCTTAACCATTTCTGCAACTCTTTGTTGTATATTTTTCTTATCATTTTTTGTTTTCTTCATATAGTTCTTACTTTTTCCTTGATTAGAAGTGTCTTCGTCTTGTGTCTGAAAACTAGCTGGGAGAATTCTCCCTACACTTTTTGGCAAAGTTTCAGCCATCAATGAATTTGGTTCGTCTTTATCAGTTATCGTTTGAATTAGACTAGTTGTATGTTTATCTGATACAATGGATTTCTCTGCATTCATTGGGGAATGCACACCCTTCTTAACCACTTTTGAAGGAGATGAGGAACTTTGTGGAACCATTTGTTGTGTTCCATGGGTCTGGTCCTGTACGAACTGTATCAATATGATATATGAATTGTATAAATATGATATATGAATTAAATTTGAATTATTTGGAATAAAATGACCCAAATAATGAAATGAACATAATATGAATTTTGTTTGGATCAACTAACCATGAATGTCCAATAGCCCAAATATGGGTCAATTATTTTGACAAAAATTTACATAAATACACTAAATAAATTTTTTTTTTTACATAATATACCAATTTGGTAAGTATTTACACATATCCCAAAATATTTACACAAATCCCTTTTTTTTTAAATTTCTCTCTCTTAAACATTATACATCTCTAAAAAGGTTTTCTCGTCCGTATTTTACTCCCCCATATCCTCCCACAACACCCGATATTTACTCCATAATTGAATCCCCTTATTCTCGGCAAAATTGAAGAATCGTGTATCTGGGGGTTACAATTTGTAAGTTTGAAGATTTTTATTTTTTTTATTTTTTTTCAACTTTTTCAATTTTTGAAATTGACCGTATATTTGTTTTTGTTGCATGTTTTTTTTACCTTATTTTGCAAGTATTTTCAAGTTTCATAGTTTGATTTTTATGTTTTCTTCATATAATACATTTTCGATTCTTGATTTGTAGATTTTTTTTTCAAATTTACCTAATTTTGTATTTTTCAGTTTATTTTATGAATGCATGTTTGTTTTTAAGGATTTACCATATTTTAGCAAGTATTTTCAAGTTTCGTAGTTGATTCGGGTTAATCGAATTACTGAAAAAAATTGCTAATGGATTCTTGTCCTAGCTTTAGTTTAGGACTTAGTCAGTTAGATTCTAAAAAACAAGATATACATGTTGAGTTTGTTCCTGGTACATTTGATTTTAAAGAACCCGATTTCGAAGAGAATTGTTCAAAGCATCGAAACGACCCCACCACAATGAAGAGATTGAAGGAAGAGGCTACTTCCAAATCAAAGAAATCAAGTTCAAAAACGGCCAGTAAGAAGAAGTTTGATGATTTCGGTAGACCACGTCTTCCAAAGGTATTGATTAAACATTATACTTTACTTACGTTGCAACATTATTGTATAATATAGTGGAACATACAATTTTTTGCAACACTAATGTATAATATTAATATTATGTTATACATTTCATTTTTTTATACATTGGATGTTTTTATTACATATAAGAGGCATTTGAAACTGGGTGTGTTACTATACATCTATGAAGTTTTTGTTTTGTATAATGTTTTATTATACATTCTGACAACATTACATGTCATATATGTTTAAGGTGAAATGTACAATCTGACATTATACATTGCATATATTTGATTATTAATGTATAATATTATTACATAAATCTTATTATACATTTCTCTCCATACTCTTATTATACATAACAGGCATTGTATGGTTTAGTTTATATTATACATTTAGTGAGTTTTCATAGTGTATAAAGTGACATTATACATCTGAATAACTGATATGTCATACATGTTTTTAATGTGAACTATTTTAGTATGCAACATTATACATTATTTCATCTCAAACATGTGTAACTTTTTCTGTAATTATTGTATTTTTTTTTAATTTCAGAGCATGATATATCGTATAGATAAAGTGTAACACCCCGAAAACGGGTCCCGAGGTGTCACACGGTGCTTAAGTCTACAAGTAACCTCAAGCTAACCCTTTGAGCCGTATTCGCATCATTCATCACTTATCAACCGGATTACAACAAACAAACCCCAAAATATTCTCCATGATATCATAAATCAAGATGAAAATAGTGCGGAAAGTAACAAAATACTATGTCTCATGACAACTCCAAATATCTAGTCTAGTCTAACAAGACTCTAAAAGTCAACAACATCAGAGAGCCATTGGGACATACCCCAACTGACTCATACTCAGTATCAAAAGTACTTCGTTTCAACAGAACAGAAATCTGGATGTCACGTCCTCGGATCATGAGGACTCACCACAGCATAGGATGTAGAACAGCGTGCCCAGAAAATCACTGTCGAGCCTGGGACTAAGCACCTAAACCTATATTCTGAGAAAATGTAGCCCACATCTGAAGATGTGGATCAGTACCATAGAAATGGACCGAGCATATGGGGGTGCATGCAAATCTAAAAATCAATATAATAAGCATTTATAGAAGCCATGCATGATCCAATGAAAGACTCACATCGATCGAATAAGATCACTGTAATAATCAGAGAGTGTAATAAAACATGTGAGTCATCATATAAATTCTCAATCACTTTCCAATTAAATAGATGATCAAACCTCGTAATGAAATCCCTCTTGGATAATATAAAATCATTAAAACTTTTCAAAAATGATAACTTTCACAACTCAACTTTCAAATCATTTCACTTTTCGTCTCAGACATAAGAATACACGCACATACTGGGAGCCTCTTACAATCGACCTAAACCATGTGAGCTACATAAAGTCCAATGTCCAACCCACGTTGGGGAGAGCCGTCCTATCCTTGCCATCGGAGTAGGACCTTACCCTTTGGTTCACTATTGATCACTATATCAAGCAGCCTTAGGCTCACATCCTACGAGGGCACATAGTTCTAGGGAAGTACCAATAACAGCTATAACTCCCACTCGGTGCTAAAGACTACTCCCGGACTTAGCTCAGATCATTTTAAAAGAAAACCCACAACAACACAATTCAGCAATTCATATCGGGAGCCATCATGCTACCTCTTTTTCATAATAAAATAAACATGTGGATCTCTTTTCTCATTCGAGTTCAAAATAACTCTTTCAAGACCAAAAGGTCAAATCATTCAAATATCAAGGTGTGTATAACACATTACTTCACCAAAGATCATAATCTCAAAGAGGGTTTAAATCTCATATATCAACACTTGAGCAAAATACTTCAAGATTCATACTTTATGTAGCAACCATATATAATTCATACAAAATCTGAAATTTTAACTTTAAACATGATATTATTATCAAAGTTCATGAAATTCAACTTCAGGGCATCAAAATATCATAGTTTCTTGAACAAAATATAATATATAAGTTTCCATCTCAAATTCATAGTAAAGCATATAAATTCATGTATATTTGTAAACGTAAACATCAATTTGGGCACAAGAACGAAAGAAGGCTCTTGTTGAAAACCCCATATACCTTTATGGTAACAGATTCGTTGAAAGATTGGACCCTCAACATTGATTGTGCAACCCTAGTTGTTTTTCTCCTTTAGTGCTCTTGGATGATGAACTTAGACTGATAATAGGGTTATGATGTGTTTAGGAGCAGTTAAATTTGTAGGTTTATGTTTAGGGACATGTAAGGAATGTTAAAAGGTTTATTTATCCTTGAAATAACGCAAAACGGAGTGTTTAAGTCACTTGAAACCAATACATAGGCGCTGCATATGCTATCGCATATACTTTCCAGTGGCCATATGAGATTGGTTAGGCGACGCACTCTACTTCGTAAAGCCATAACTCCTAGCTCGGGTGTCGTATTTTGATGAAATTGGTATCGTTGGAAAGCTAATTCAATTTTCTATAATTTTATGGGTAGAAATATGCAAAAATACCACATATTTATCAAGTTATGCTCATTCAAATATGACCCTTGCGAATTCAAACACTAAAACTTGATGGATTTCAAAACTCTTAGCTTGTACTACCTTAAGTGACTCATATAACCACACTTAACACATCATAAGCTCTCTTATAAATAGGGTACTCTTGGTGATTTAGGTTCCCAAATATGGTTTACGTAAATTGGGTTTTTCACATATACGAACAACGATTCGTTTTCCAGCTTAGGAAAGTACGGGGCATTACAATATCTCCCCCTTGGGGACATTTGTCCTCGAATGACGCTGGGTATATTAAGAGTAAAGAAAAAATGAAGGGTACACAGCTGACGCAACTTTCTAATCTAGCCTCTACTTCATTCTACATTTCGGACACAACAAGAAGTGCATGACTCATGAAATCACAGCTGAATAGCATACAATAACTGCTGAACTACTGCAATTCGTCATAGAAAGGGAATGATTTAGAGCAGAATGGTACCTTCATCTTAATCGGAGCTTATGGAAAATAGGTGCGGGTACTTGGATCGCATATCCGCTTCAGCTTCCCAAGTTGCACCCTCAACGGATTGGTTTTGCCCCAACACCTTGACCAAGGGAACTTCTTTGTTCCTTAGTCTTCGGTCTTGGTGATCCAAAATCTCAACAGGAACTTCCTCACAAGTAAGACTATCTTGTACATCAGGGTTTTCTGAAGGATCTATAACAACACAATCACCAACGTGCTTCCTAAGCATGGAGACATGGAAGACAGAGTGAATGGAAGATAACTCTGAAGGCAACTTAACCTCATACGCTACCTTACCAACACGAATAAGAACTTTGTAGGGGCCAACATAACGGGGATTAAGTTTTCCTTTCTTCCCGAATCTCTTCACTCCTTTCATGGGTGAAGTCTTCAAATACACCAAGTCACCAACTTCAAATTCAAGGTCTCTTCTTCTCACATCAGCATACGACTTCTGACGACTTTGTGCGGTTTTTAATCTTTCTCTAATCACTTTGACTTTTTCCATAGCTTCAAAGACCAAATCAAGACCACTCACGGCCGCTTTACCCACTTCAAACCAACCTATGGGTGACCTATATTTCCTCTCATACAAAGCCTCGAATGGAGCCATGCCAATGCTAGAGTAAAAACTATTATTGTAAGCAAACTCTATCAACGGTAAGTGCTCATCCCAACTCCCCTTAAAGTCAAGAGCATACGCTCTCAACATATCCTCTAAGGTCTGGATGGTCCTCTCAGCCTGACCGTCTATCTGCGGATGGAAAGGAGAACTCAAATGCATTTGGGTACCAAGACCCTTCTGAAAAGCTCTCCAAAACTGCGAAGTGAACTGAGTAGCCCTATCTGAAATGATGGACAAGGTAACTCCATGCAATCTGACTAATTCCCGGATGTGCAACCTAGCGTAATCCTCAGTAGTATAAGAAGTATGCACAGGCAAGAAGTGTGCAGACTTAGTCAATCTATCCACAACAACCCAAATGGAATCATGATGGCGACGGGAAGGAGGTAAACCAGTCACAAAATCCATGTTTATCTCTTCCCACTTCCAAGTGGGAATGCCGAACTCCTGCATCATACCACCAGGTCTTTGGTGTTCTACCTTAACCTATTGGCACGTCGCACACTTAGCCACAAATGTTGCTATTTCCTTCTTCATGCCACTCCACCAAAGATTTCCCACAAGTAGCAGTACCTCTTGGTGGCACCGAGATGAATAGAATATCGTGCACCGTGTGCTTTAGTCATAATTCTTTGTCTCAGATCCTGGACATTCGGAACACATAATCTATCCTACAATCTCAACACACCATCTCCCCCTTGGAAGAAAACCTCCACCTTTTGGTCCTTGACTGATTCCTTCAGTCTGACCAAGCTAGCATCTAAGTCTTGCTTCTCCTTCACTTCCGAAACCAAGGAGGGTTCGGAACTACTCTGAACCCCTATACTACCTTCAGTAGAGTCAAACAACCTAACCCTCAGTCTATCTAGACGATGCACGTCACGAGCCAACTCTTTCTTACCTTCTCCAACATGCGAAACACTACCCATA
The DNA here is from genome assembly GCA_030864225.1 of Capsicum baccatum var. pendulum. Lineage (NCBI taxonomy): Eukaryota > Viridiplantae > Streptophyta > Magnoliopsida > Solanales > Solanaceae > Capsicum > Capsicum baccatum. Next base: position 234,254,721 of record CM061556.1, on the reverse strand, counting down.
GACACTCTGCTAAGGGCATCTGCCATTACATTGGCCTTGCCGGATGATACAATACGCTCATATCATAGTATTTTAACAACTCTAACCATCTTCTCTGCCTAAAATTCAACTCTCTCTAGGTAAATACATATTGCAAACTCTTATGACAAGTGAAAATATCAACGTGAACACCATACAAGTAGTGTCTCCAGATCTTTAGAGCGAACACAACAGCAGCTAACTCAAGATCATAGGTGGGGTAATTCTTCTCATGGGGTTTCAACTGTCTAGAAGCATAAGCTATCACCTTACCCTTCTGCATCAATACACAACCCAAACCAACTCTAAAAGAATCACAATATACCACAAAACCATCAACATCATCAGGCAGAGTCAAAACAGGGACTGTAGTGAGTCGAGTCTTCAACTCCTAAAAACTTTTCTCACAAGAATCAGACCACAAAAATTTCACTTTCTTTTGGTTCAACCTTGTCATAGGGACGCTATAGAGGAGAAACTTTCAACAAAACGGCGGTAATAGCCAGCTAGACCCAAGAAACTTCGAATGTCAGTAGGAGAGATAGGTCTAGGCCATTTTCTAACAACTTCGGTCTTTTGGGGATCCACTCTAATACCCTCGGAAGAAATAATAAGACCCAGAAAAGCAACTGATCTTAACCAGAACTCACACTTGCTGAATTTGGCAAACAATTGATGATTTCTAAGGATTTTTAAGATAATCTGGAGGTGATCTGCATGCTCATTCTCACTACGAGAGTACACTAGAATATCATCTATGAATACGATAACAAACATATCAAGGTATGGTCTGAACACTCGATTCATGAGGTCCATGAAAGCTGTCGGGGCATTAGTTAACCGGCAGGACATAACAAGAAACTCAAAATGACCATAGCGAGTTCAGAAGGCTATTTTCGGGATGTCACACTCCCTAACTTTGAGCTGATGATAGCCGGAATGAAGGTCTATCTTTGAGAAGTAACTTGCACCTTGAAACTGGTCAAACAAATTGTCTATTATCGGAAGGGTATACTTATTTTAGATAGTGACTTTATTCAACTGGCGATAGTCAATGCACATACGCAAAGAACCATCTTTCTTCCTCACAAATAACACAGGAGCACCCCAAGGAGAAATACTAAGCCTTATGAAACCCTTATCTAACAGATATTTGAGTTGCTCTTTCAACTCCTTAAGTTCTGCAGGTGCCATACGGTAAGAAGGAATAGAAATGGGCTAAGTATTGGGAAGAAGATCGATCCCAAACTCTATCTCTCTATCAGGAGGTATCCCTGGGAGATCTTTCGGAAAGACATCAGAAAACTCATTGACAATGCTAACTGACTGAAGAGTTGGAGTCTCAGACTTAGTGTCCTTGACTCTAACCAAATGATAGATACACCCATTGGAAATAAGTTTTCTAGCTTTATTATATGAGATAAAATGACTCTTGGGAGATACAGAACTCCCAAACCACTTAAACACATGTTCATCAGGAAACTGAAACTTGACCACTCGGGTATGACAATCTATAGAGGCATAACAAGAATGAAGCCATTCCATACCCAGAATAACATCAAAATCCACCATGTCTAACTCAATCAGATCAGCCAACATGACTCTATAAAGGACTGCAACGGACACTTTCTATACACTTTCTGGGCAACAATCGAATCACCCACTTAGGTAGAAACTAAGATAGGCTCAGGAATATTTTCGGGACTCATTTCAAAATTCACAGCAATCAGAGGTGTAACATATAAAAAACTGGACCCAGGTTCCAACAAAGCATAGACATCTAACTGAAGTATACGGAGCATATCAGTAACAACATCGGGAGAGTCCTCCTGCTCCTGGCAACACGAAAAAGCATAGAACCTATTCTGACGCTGACTGCCAGCAGTGCTAAAAGAGGCGCCCTAAGCTGGGGCTGGGCGAGTCACCTGAACTAGAGCACTAGCAGTCTGAGTCTGAGTCTAAGTCTGAGGGTGATTATCACGACGCCCTTTTCTGGCATATGGGCACTCCCTAAGTTTGTGACCCAAGTCACCACACCCGAAATAACCTTTCTTCTCACCCTAACACTCACCCGAATGGGTCCTACCACACTTAGGACACGGAGGATAATTTGCCTTACTGCCAACACTGTGCTGAGACCTGGATACATATGATCAATTACTTTGCTCCTGCCTACCCCTAGGCATGGGAGCACTAACTGACGATGGTGCTGGCGTAGATGGATGGTCCTGAAACTGAGGGCGACTCCCTCTCTGTGACCTAGTCTGACCCTGTCCATGCTGCTCGGACCTAGCTCTCTTATTCCCTCTCATTCTCTCTCTCTCCCTGATCTTATCTGCTTCAATCTATTGGGCATGAGTCATCATCCTGGAAAGATTCATATCACTATTTAGCATAGCAGACCTACACTCTTTCACCACATAACTAGACACTCCTATCACAAACTTACTCATACTAGCCCGATTATCAGATACTAAGTCAGGGGCATATTTGTCCAACTAATTGAACTTCAGACAGTACTCTGTAATAGTCATAGTGCCCTGTCACAAGTTCATGAACTCTTCTACCTTTGCCTCTCTCATCTCTAAAGTGAAAAACTTATCCGCATTCCTGGAACTCCCGCCAAGTCGTAGGGGTGGCACGCTCACCTCTGTCTTTCCTCTAAGCAACCACCCAATCATAAGCAAGGTCTTTCAACTGATATGCTGCCAACTCCACACTATGCTCCTCGGATACATGCATCACCTGAGTAATCTTTCTCACCTCATCTAAAAACAATTGTGGATCCTCATCTGACTTGGACCCATAAAATTCTGGTGGACTCATCCGCACAAAGTCATGAATCCTCAGAGCAGCTGAATCACCGACCTGCTGCTGTGGAGCCGGGGCCGGATTGGCCTGAACATTTGTGGCAACAGCTTGGGCCAGCGCCTGAAAGGCTGCCCGAAATTCAGTATGGGATACGTTCTTATTCAATGGGTCAGCAGGTTGGGGTCGCTAACCATTGTTATTTCTTCTAGCTCGACATGGAAGCATATCTCTAAAAGAGAAGAGAACAAATTAATAGCAGAGAGAGAGAAACTTTAAGCACGATAGACTTCTGAAAGAAAGAATCATACTTTTTCCTAAAATATCTCGTAGTCTCTTGCTCATAGATGTGGCCCGCTACACACCGATGATCAAGACTCTACTTAACATAGCTTGTCAGACTCCCTAGGACTCATAAAACCTTAGGCTCTAATACCAAGTATGTAACGCCCTAAAAATGGGTCCCGAGATGTCACGCGATACTTAAGGCTACAAGTAACCTCAAGCTAACCCTTTGAGCCGTATTCACATCATTCATCACTTATCAACCGGATTACAACAAACAAACCCCAAAATATTCTCCATGATATCATAAATCAAGATGAAAATAGTGTGAAAAGTAACAAAATACTATGTCTCATGACAACTCCAAACATCTAGTCTAGTCTAACAAGCCTCTAAAAGTCAACAACATCAGAGAGCCATTGGGACATACCCCAACTGACTCATACTCAGTATCAAAAGTACTTTGTTTCAACAGAACAGAAATCTGTATGTCATGTCCTCGGATCATGAGGACTCACCACAGCATAGGATGTAGAACAGTGTGCCCGGAAAATCACTGTCGAGCCTGGGACTAAGCACCTAAACCTATATTTTGAGAAAATGTAGCCCACATCCGAAGGTATGGATCAGTACCATAGAAATGGACCGAGCATATGGGGGTGCATGCAAATCTAAAAATCAATATCATAAGCATTTATAGAAGCCATACATGATGTAATGAAAGACTCACATCGATTGAATAAGATCACTGTAATAATCAGAGAGTGTAATAAAACATATGAGTCATCATATAAATTCTCAATCACTTTCCAATTAATTAGATGATCAAACCTCGTAATGAAATCCCTCTTGGATAATATAAAATCATTAAAATTTTTCAAAAATGATAACTTTCACAACTCAACTTTCAAATCATTTCACTTTTCGTCTCAGACATAAGAATACACACACATACTGGGAGCTTCTTACAATCGACATAAACCATGTGAGCTACATGGAGTCCAATGTCCAACCCACGTTGGGGAGAGCTGTCCTATCCTTACCATTGAAGTAGGACCTTAACCTTTGGTTCACTAGTGATCACTATATCAAGCAGCCTTAGGCTCATATCCTACGAGGGCACGTAGTTCTAGGGAAGTACCAATCACAACTATAACTCCCACTCGGTGCTAAAGACTACTCTCGGACTTAGCTCAGATCATTTTAAAAGAAAACCCACAACAACATAATTCAGCAATTCATATCGGGAGCCGTCGTGCTACCCCTTTTCATAATAAAATCAACATGTGGATCTCTTTTATCATTCGAGTTCAAAATAACTCTTTCAAGACCAAAAGGTCAAATCATTCAAATATCAAGGTGTGTATAACACATTACTTCACCAAAAATTATAATCTCAAAAAGGGTTTAAATCTCATAGATCAACACTCAAGCAAAATACTTCAAGATTCATACTTTATGTAGCAACCATATATAATTCATACAAAATCTGAAATTTTAACTTTAAACATGATATTATCATCAAAGTTCATGGAATTCAACTTCAAGACATCAAAATATCATAGTTTCTTGAACAAAATATAATATATAAGTTTCCATCTCAAATTCATAGTAAAGCATATAAATTCATGTATATTTGTAAACGTAAACATAAAATGGGGCACAAGAACGAAAGAAGGCTCTTGTTGAAAACCTCACATACCTTTATGGTAACGGATTCGTTGAAAGATTGGACCCTCAACGTTGATTGTGCAACCCTAGTTGTTTTTCTCCTTTAGTGCTCTTAGATGATGAACTTAGACTGATAATAAGGTTATGATGTGTTTAGAAGCAGTTAAATTCGTAGGGTTATGTTTAGGGACGTGTAAGGAATGTTAAAAGGTTTATTTATCCTTGAAATAACGCAAAACAGAGTGTTTAAGTCACTTGAAACCAATACATAGGCGCCGCATATGCTATCGCCTATGTTTCCATAGGCGCCGCATATGCTATCACCTATGTTTACATAGGCGCCGCATATTCTATCGCATATGCTTTTCAGTGGCCATATAGGATTAGTTAGGCGACGCACTCTACTTCACAAAACCATAACTCCTAGCTCGGGTGTCGGATTTTGATGAAATTGGTATCGTTGGAAAGCTAATTCAATTCTCTATAATTGTTTGGGTAGAAATATGCAAAAATACCACACATTTATCAAGTTATTCTCATTCAAAGATGACCCTTGCAAATTCAAACACTAAAACTTGATGGATTTCAAAACTCTTAGCTTGTACTACCTTAAATGACTCATATAACCACACTTAACACATCATAAGCTCTCTTATAACTAGAGAACTCTTGGTGATTTAGGTTCCCAAATATGGTTTACAAAAATTGGGTTTTTCACATATACGAACAACGGTTTGTTTTCCAGCTTAGGAAAGTACGGGGCATTACATAAATTCCCGGAGCACTCTTTGCATATTTTCAGATCATGTAATCGTGGTTTTGTTGGAGACATAAAGTCTTATTTTGAAGAAGATATTTTGGAGGCATTTAGAAATACGTTATTTGGAATTTTTCTTAACTTTCCGCAGTGCATCTAGATTGGGCAGATTTCAAAATGTATCCTTATGCTATAAATCCAACAAGATATTAAGGACGAGATGCATGTGTGTGTCCAGGGAAAGATTTTGAAATTTACTATTCTTGAATTTTCCATTACACCAGCCTGAAATACACCGGTGATATTGATGAGTTTATGTATCCTTCATCATTAAAATCCCCTTTGATGTCAAAGTATTTTCCTGAATCTGGAGGTGGTATAACTAGGTCAAAACTGATAACACGTGTGAAGATGGAAAATTTTGAGAACTCTGAAGATACTTTGAACCTTTTGATATTATATTTTGTTCATACATTCATGTTATCTCAGCATAAAGAAACACCAATCAGTGTAGCTCACTTTCAAATGGTCGAGGATGGTCGGTACATACACTTTCCATGGGGAAAGATAACTTTTAAATAGTTGATCAACTCATGGCAGCAGGATTTCAGAGTTGTAAAGTAGTTATATTCTTTGGGTGGAATGCCCCACGCTCTAAATGTCTGGATATTTGAGTGTTGCTTTGTGGTAGATAAAAAAACTGCTTTGTGACATGAAAACATCATCCCAAGAATACTTAACTGGTCTGTTGAGTGTACAAGGCCTAAGTATGAATCTTTTATGTCAGGCATGTTCAGTAAGGTAATTGTATAACATGTTAAATATTTTTATTTTATAATCACTTTATCGAAGTTCTAATATTTCATTTTGAAAATAATTTTTCAGTGTTCTTTCAAGAATTTAAAACCTATAAACGAAGAAGTTCGTACTTTAGATTTGTCTTTCTCTGAGGATTTTGTGGTTTTTTATCCAATATATGCTGCTTCCACTTCTGTTGCTGCAAAATACAAATATCAGGCAATGAAGATCAATCATGTCTTGTCACTGGAGATGACGACTATGATGATTTCACCACTGTACCTACTCAAGAATTTCTAAGAAAGGCTCGTTTGGCGAAACCTGTATCAACTGAACAACCATCCAAAAGAAGAAAAACAGTTATGTTTCAGGAAGTTAGTCCAGCTGCGACAGATGGACAGATTCAACAAGTTCTCATTCAGTACATCATGTGTCTGTTTTTTTTTAAAAAAAACAATAACAATTAATAGATAAACTATAAATTTGTGTGTCTGATTTTGATCATCGTCATCAAGTAGAAATTGGTGTGTCTCCTGTGAACGAACAACTCAAGTTTGTTTCTTCGTCTTCCGCAACACCTGAAGGGACTTCTAAGTCTAATTTAGATATGGAGCAGATAAAGAGTTACATCAAAACATATGTAAGTTAATTTTCTTATTCATAAATTTTAATTTTAAAAAAGCATTACTTGTTTCTAATATCTTATTGTTTATCTGTACGTTATAAGGTGAATGAACAAATTACTGAGCTGAAAACACTAATCTCCAATATACCTACTGAGGTCGTTAAAGCATTAAAGAAAAAAGAGAATAAAGAATCTCCGGTATAAAATAATTTTTCATTCAAATTTTTAATACTTTAAACAAATACTCATAAATTAGTATTATTCATGAAATATAGGAGGAGAAAATGTTCATCAACAAGAAATTTCAAAAGAAGGTTAAAAAATAAATGACTATGTTTATAAGAATGATTTTCTAGTAATGTTAATCTAAATTAAATTGGCATGTTACCATAAATCTGTATATCTCCAACATCTTAACCTATTTTTGTTTGGTTCTTATACAGCATGAAGATGAGTACACGGGACCAGCCATTCACATAACAAATGATGAACCATCAGTACTTGAACCTTTGGAAACAGAGATCCAAGATTGTGTCCACATTCATACTGAATGTCCAACAATAGTTGAGGTTCAATTCGATCAGAAGGTATATATATGATATGTATAAATATGGTTATACAATGTAGATATCAAATTATAAAAATATTTTCATTCATTATTATATAAATTTAATTAAATGTACAAACGTCCACTTGTCAATTTTTTGTAGGATGAGCATATGAATGATCAAGAAGAGGGACATGAAAAAGAATCGAAAAACACGCACATTACTGATATGGAAGATATATCGGTACATTTTTGTCTATCATGTTGGTTTGTTCTTGGATGAATATCAATATTTTAAAATTCTTTACTTGTACACTATTACAGTATTATTACACATACATTTGAATGTATATTGATATGTTATACATTATTAATAATAATAGTATATTTCAGAAAATGAATGTTCTTTTCTTTAGAGACTGTTTCAGTTTAATTATACATTCATTTGAATGTATAACATTATGTTATACATTAAATCACCATATAACAAATACATATGCATTTGTTATACATATCAATTTTAAATCACCGGTTCATACTTTTTTCATTCAACTACGTATCACTTTGACTAAGCTTTTATGGATGATGCTTGTTACTGAATGTAGGATGAGCATAATGATGCAATAGAAGCAGGTTGTACTGGAGATCTGATATACAACATAGCCCTCAAATGAAACATTTAGAGGTATTTTTTTGGTTGTTCATATTGTTTATTAACTCAAAACTTACATGCTTATACTTTCACATCCATGCCAGCTACATATCAAATTTTATAAAAAGGTTTTCATTCACCATTGTATGGCTTTACAAATTACAATTACAAATCTTTTTCCTCTTGCACTATGTCTTACTTTGAATAATTTGAATTGTAATACTATCTTATTTTGATACTGTCTCAGTTTCATTATACATTCATTTGAATGCATAAAACTATGTTATACATTGAAATGAATTTTTATACATGATGATTGTTACTGAATATAGGATGAGCATAATGCTGCAGTAAAAGCAGGTTGTACTGAAGAACTAAGCATACATTTAGAGGTACTTTTTTGGTTGTTCATGTTGTTTATCAACTCTAAACTTACATGTTTATACATTCACATCCATGCCTAATAGATATCAAATTATATAAACATCTTTTAATTCATCATTGTATGTCTTTTAAAACCACAATTACAATTTTTTTTCCTCTAGAACTATGTCTTACTTTGAATAATTTGCATCATAATACTATCTTATTTTGAGACTATCTCAGTTTCATTATACATTCATTTGAATGTATAATGAAATGTTATACATTAAACCATCATATAACAACTACATCTGCATTTGTTATACATAACAATTTTAAATCACTGATAAATATTTTTTTCATTCATCTACGTATCACTTTGAATAAGCTTTCATAAATGATGCTTGTTACTGAATGTAGGATGAGCATAATGCTACAATAGTAGCAGGTTGTACTGAAGAATTCAGTATACAGAATAGACCTCATATGAAATATTTTGAGGTATTTTTTTGGTTGTTCATGTTGTTTTTTAAGTCAAAACTTACATGCTTATATATTCACACCCATGCCTAATAGCTATCACATTATATAATAAGCTTTTCATTCACCATTGTATGACTTTTCAAATCACTATTACAAAAAAAATTTCCGTTGAACTATGTCTTACTTTTAATAAATGTGTTCCGACATTCTACTTAACTCTTAATTTAGGATGTGCTTATGTCCGATAAAGAAGAAGCTAGTATCGAAGATTTGGGAAAAAAGCACAGTCCTGTGATGGTACATTTGTTATTTTTTTCTATTTTACTCCTGCTGATTTAACACTTCAAATCTAAATTAAGAGTAACTTACGACATATTACTGTTAAAAATGATCATAATATTCCTATATGCATATCTAAATTTTTGGATTTTCATTCTACATCAATTTATTTTTGTGTTGTTATTTCATATTATGCACTTCTAATATTGGTATTTATTAATTTTAGCTCATGACGAATATTTAACAATATATGAACTGATTATACCCAAGTATAGTTGAGTATGTATAATGTGCATTGCAATACTATCTGAATTTGGGGATGTGTCAGCTTCCTTATACTTTCATTTAAATGTATAACAGTACTTTATACATTCATAAAGATTATTATACATTCATGTTCAATTTTTAGATATAGAGATTACAAATCACGTTGACATATTTATTTTCTTACATAATGATTTTGATTAAAATAGGATGAGCATATTTTCGCAAAAGAATCATGTTGTGCTGACGAATTGAACAAACATCATAGTACTAATTTGAAAGATTTGCAGGTATTTTTTTGACAGTTCATATGTTTTTTTTAAACTAAAAAACTATCTACATAAATGTAGCTGTTGTTTAGGTATCACTAACGTTAAACATTAATATGTTTGATTTTACACATAACACATCAATCTTTAATATGTAGGATGATGTGAATGCCACAATAATGAAGTCTGTTCAAGATGCTTTAGACGCACTAATATTTGGGTTGTCAACACCTTTGAATACAAACAAATTCAATATTGTTACACCAAATTTAGTGACGAAAAGCCAGTGGTCACTTCCAAATAGTCAGTTTTCACCTGACTTTCCCGATGCACAAGTAAGGGAGCTTGAAGCAGCAAAAGCACGCGAAGTAAAATAGAAATCATCTGTAAAAAGAAATAGAAAAAAGTCAAAGATTTTCAGGTCATCATACATAACAAAATTTGGATCGAGCTCTAAAGATGAGGGCAGTTCTAATAATGAAGAGAAGCAGAGGTATGCTTTTGATGGTAGTACCATTTCCGAAGACTTGCCTAATCAATTGATCAGCGATTATTCACAGTGGCTTGAAATTGGGTTACTGAAATATCATGCTTCAAAGTAAGTTATTTAGAAAGATTACTAAATAAATGAAAATAGTACATAAGAATAAACCTTGTTTAAGTCTAATACTTGTTTATGTTATAGGAAACAAACAGACAATTACTATCTAAAAAATGCTCCAGGATTAGGTTATCCACTATTGATCTTTATTGTTGCACAAGCACTCTTAAAGAATTGGTTCTACTTGATGTCGCAACCCAAAATGTGTTGGACTGATGAGGTAAATTAAATTAAACTATATCATGCTTGTTTAAACTTTTACTAAAAATGTTCTAATTATTACAGAATACATGCAATCTATTGTATGATTACATATCATACATATGGTGTGATGTACAATCACTTTTTATACAGTTAATTGTAACAGCTCATACATTGGTGTTCTTTGTTGAAAACATAATAATAACTAAAACATATGACTTCAAATTTATTTTACGACACAATTTCATACATGCGGTATGATATATAATCACATTTTTTACATGTTATGTTAACATATCATACATTCATGTCAATTATCAATACATACTAATAACTAAACCTTATGCATTAGAATCTGTTGTACGATTAAAATACATAATACATAGAATCTATTGTATATTTACATATAATACATGTGGCATAATGTATAATCACATTTTAAACAGGTAATGTTAACAGATCATACATTCCTGTTCTTTGATGCAAAATAATAATAACTGAAACATATGACTTCGAATTTATTTTATGGCTAAAAATTATACATGTAGTATTACATATAATCAGATTTTATACATGTTATGTTAACATATCATACATTAATTAACATTCCCAACACATAATAATAATTAAAACATATGCATTAGCATCTGTTGTATGAATAAATATCATACATGTTATGAAGTGTATAATCACATTATATAAATGTAATGGTAACAGATCATTCATTCGACTTCTTGCGCAATCCATATTAATAACGTATTATTATGCAGTTTTCTTTCAGTGCTTAACATAACGTAACACATTTTAACATGTAGTACTTAGATGTGATATTCTACCATTTGAAAAAAAATTGAAGTTGCAGCAGTGTGATACATATGCTATACGACAACCAGCTGCTTCTTCAAAACATATATGGAAAAAACATACGAACGATATTTTTCATCAGTTAAAACAGATCAGATATCCACGCAAGAAGACTTCACAGAATCTGTTGCTTGTGCTTCTAATGAAATTGCTATAACAAATATAATTAATGGATTTTGTATTCCTGTGGATTTACCATGGCATTTGGTTGATGGGGTATATGTTTCTGTTAACTGTGGAAAAGAATATCACTGGGTATTGGTTGTAATTGTGTTAAAGGAGAGAACAATACGCGTGTATGACTCATTGTCAAGCAGAAAAAAAAGTGAACCACCAACTGAAATACGAAAGTTAGCAGCCATGCTGCCTACTTACTTGTCGGACAGTGGTGTTTTTTAAAAGACTGAAAGAATTGACTGGTCAACACTTAAAGCATACGAAAGGAAGCTTGGTCTGCAAACTGGTGAGATAAGTCACAACCCATTTGATGTTGAATACGTCCAAAACAATCCACAGCAAGCATCTGATAGTTTGTAAGTGTTTCTTACTTTTTAAATTTTCACATGTATAATCATGATAAATTACTAAACTTATCGGTCTTTTATTTTATTAAAAATTCAGGGACTGCGAGGTCTTTGTGTCTGCATATGCAGAAATATTAAGTGAAGAGCAGCAAGTTCATTTATGTAAGTTTGAAGCTGCTAGTCAACGTGCACGGTATGCTTCGTTACTATGGCATTATGGAGTGACGAAGGCAAAAAAAGATTATACGAGTGATAATGACGATCCTCCTCGGTCAAAGAATACTTTTCTCCAATCACCTGATGAAAGTGCAATTGTTACTTTGGAGTAGCTCATTCTAAAAAATATTCCAATTGCCTTTTTTGTTGTTTCTGCTAAATAGTTATATACAGTAATGTTTTTTTGAATGTTGGTTTTTAGGTAACATTATATGGATGGCAGTTTTTGGTTCTAATACATTTACATAAACTCTTTTCTGCTTATTCTATATTGTTTGTTAATTACTCATTTTACCTAACATAATATTAATAACACTGTATAACAACAATTTACATATTAATAAATTATATATATGTAAAACATTGTATTTTTTTCCAGCATTAAAGAAGTTAATACTATATTATGAGTTAATTATACATTGAAAAGATGTCAAATTATTTTTGATAAATTCAGTAGACAACATCATACATGTTGAAACACTCTCATTGCTTAATTGAAAACAACTTCGGTATTCAAAAAAGATTAAGAAGAATAACAATAGATCGTAAATTGTAAACAAACTCAATGTGTCAACCTTTAGACCTAATATTGATAACAAAACAAGAATATATTTTATTATCATACATATATCTTAATGTATAGTCCATAATCTTCACACAAATTTGTTTGCTTCATATTTTGGTAGTTCTTATGCTTTTTAAAGAATTTACTTTAAAATCATACATGTTGTCAATGTATAATATCATACATGTTAAATGGATTATACATTATAACTACATATTACTACGCTGCAATAATGAGTAGTAAAGTCAGAAAATATAATAATTCAAAACTATATTACTTTGTTTCCAAAATAGCATACATTAAGTCATAATTAAAAAGCACATAAAAAATAAAAACATAACATAAACTTCAACAAGCAAATCAACAAAAAACAAAAAAATTGAGGTTCTGTAGTTATATCCAAACGAACACTTAGCATTTAGAACAACAAACTAGAATCTTCAACTTTCTTTTGGGAAGAAACCACATGTCCTATGGTTGTGACCTGCACGCCCGCATTTACCGCAGTGGTTTGAATTTGTAAGTGATTCACTAGATTTCAAATGTCTTTCTTTTTTTGGCCTCCCGGGAGGTCTTCTGTATTTGGGTGGCAAAACTTTCTCGGCCTCAACAAAATCTGAAACAATCCAATCTTTCATATCTGGCATAGGAATTATGGGGAGTTCATATGTCTTGACAATGGTGTTTGGACGGTACAATTATGAACAGTAACGGCCATACTTTTTACATCAATATTTATACTCTTCAAAACCGCAATTGCGTGTGCACATGGAATTTCATCAATTTGATACCGACAACAGTTACACGTGCCACGATCAATATCAACAATGTACCTCCTTCCTGATTCATACACACAGTACAGATAACTACCAGTTGCCTTAACCTGTTAGCAATGATTAATTTTATACAGTTAAAAATATAAAAATTAATAACAAATATAAGGTAGATTCAACTATCATAATACATGCTATCATCCGCAATGATTTAACCCCATTATCAGTAAGTATTCTTGAAATTTTCTCCCAAGCGTTGTGTTTGTATAAGATGCAATTTCACTGTTCTTACAATTCCATGCAGCAAATAGAATCCTAACTTCTTCAAGGAAACCTAAAATAGGAAGTACTCTAGCCTCTACCAAACAACCGTTAATACATTCAGCTACATTAGAGGTCATCATTCTATGTCTATTAACAGGGGAGTGACATCGAGACCATTTATCATATCCAACTTCTTCCAGATATTCCTTAACCCTTGGATCAACCTTTCCAACCTTTGACATAATGTAATCAAAATATTCTTTTCTATACGCTTTAGCCATGGAATAATAAAGGTCACTAAGTCTATCTTTGGTTTTTCTAAAATATTTACAAACATTTTTTCATAAATGACAAATACATGCAAGATGGGGAACATTAGGATAAACAATGCTCATACCTTTTATGATACTCTCGTTTTGATCCGATACAACACACATGTTGTCCCGTTCTCCAAATGCTTCTCTAAATTGATGAAAAAATCAAGTCCACGAATTGTCATTTTCGGAATCCACTATACCGTAAGCTAATGGAAGAATACATCCTAACAAAAGCAAACTTCTATAATATATATACACCACTGAACAGGTCTCTAATTATTTTACATTTAGGTAAAACATGACATCATACATGTTGTCCCATCTTTATCACTTAATTGAAATCAACAAAAATATATAACTCCACACATTTTAATAACGTATAACAATACATCATACATAGTAAAAATACTGTTAGGGAATTATAGATTTAATTATTAGTAAATGTATCAAACATTAAGCGTAAAATTGATAAGAATGTATGGATATTTTACAACATCATACATACACCATAAAGTATAATAGCTAATCATACACATAGCCCATAAAGCAAAATCTACTTACATTTTACTCGTTCAGATTTTAAAATGAAAATGAAATTTCTAAGATTTTTTAAATAAAAACTAGCATCTACTTTATATAAAACATCAATAACACAAAATAAAAGGCGTATATTGGTACTATATGTACTTATTAAGCAAGTCCAATTTTATTATGCACACTAGAGCAACATATAATTAGCTAGAATGGATGCACAATGCTGAAATACCAAATGTAAATATTTTAAAGTATAATACCTACACCATCAAGAGTGTTTGTTGATACAAACATTCCTTGATATGGCCCGCTTAAATGTGCATCATCTACAACTACTACTGGACGACAAAATTCAAACCCCTTTATCATGGGATGTAAGGCAATAAACAAGTATTTAAACTTGTTATCTAACGCCTTATACATCCGAATGTATGATCCAGGATATACCTGGTTCAACATATATATATAACGGGACATTTTTCGATATCCATCAGCTGGTCCACCTCCAAGCATCGCAATTGCCTTTTCTTTTACCCGCCAAGCCATCATGTAGTTAATATCAACATCGTAGACGGTTTTCATCTCTTCAATTATGTCCGTCGGTGTGTGTATTCTCTTGTAATTAATTAACTTTGGTGCAGTAAACTCACTGACAAAAGTTGTTGTTGCAACTAAATTATTCAATACTCTATCACTCAGGCTGCAACTATGTTCTGAATCAAATGTCTTTATCATAAAGATTTTTGAATAATTCATCGAATACGCCTTCAGTACCCATTTACAATCTTTCACACGGCAATGTAACATATAGATACAGTTACATTTTATAATATGTCATCAATGATATATATAAAATCTATAATTTAAATAAAAATATCATAACTAAATTGTTACAGTTTTATTATACATTCGAATGAATGTATGATGGAATATTATACATCGTAAATGTAACTCTATTTTGTGCAAACAGCAAAGCCAGAAATTAAAGTCAATAATAAAAATCCTTAAACAAATGCTATTACAACACAACAACATCCTTCACAACATCTACAAATAAAAAATAATAATTTATTCCATACCTTTGTTTGTCAGATCGTTTAGTAAAGCTGTTAAGAAATTCGATATCACATATTTCATCATAACCGATACCAAAGTTTGCTTATCCTTATAAAGTTGGTTCACTTTTATTTCAGTGTTCTTGCAATCAGTAATGAAATTATTAACTTCAAATTCTGGAAAGTATAATGAATACTGATTCTGCGTTTCAACAATAGTTAAAGCAACCGAATTAGATTCACTACGTTGAATACACATTCGCTATCAAACTCGACATCCTTAATCGATTTGTTGGAAGTTGTTATACATAGCGGAAAACTTATAAGCCCAGAACATTGTTTCTTCAACTCAATATAAACCTTCACTCCATTATCATTTCTTATGATAATTGGAGAAGAATTACCATCATACACCTAAACCACCCGAAATTTGATTCACCTAAACCTTTTCTGCCCATATGGCACCTTGAGTGATTAATACTCAAGGTAGGCGTGTCAAGCCTTTTAGATTTTATGACAAGCCAATAAAAAATTGACATGCCAATAAAAAAAAGCCAAAATTTAAATATAACAATCACACCTTCTTCATTTTTTTCAATATCTTCCTCTTTCTTTCTCATTTTCTTTTTAAATAATTTTTTTCTCTTTCTCCTTTCATAAACTCATCTTTCTCTGCCATCTCTTCCTCTTTATTTCTCATTTTTTAAAATATTTTTTTCTTTCTCCTCTTCAAAAACTACAGCTATCTCTGCCACCATTTCACCACCCCAAGTCCACCACTCTACATCAAATATTTAAAATCTACCTTCTCGTGACAGGTTTTATAGAAATTACAAATTTATATTATGAATATTGAACTTATGATTAAATGAGTGTGGTAATTAGATAAAATTTGTTGAAAAAACATCTTTGGAATTGAAATTTTGATGAAATTGATGCAAAAAATTGAGAAAATTCTGTATAATTAAGTATAGATTGGTAAAGAATGGGTTCGAGGGCAAACATTTCAGCAAATAAATTAAATTTTAATAAATAAAAAAATTCAATTTCATCAAGTAGAATCAAAGTATCACTAATCAAAGTTTTCCGACGAACTTCATTTTTGTCGGCGAGATTGGTAATGCATTGCCGCTTCCGGCGAAAATGCAATTGTTTAGGCACCGTAAATTCTTCGTGCTATTTAAAGACTAGTTTTTGTGGACCACAGAACAAGAATTCTTCCCAAAGTCGTAGCTATGTTGCCATAGGACAGTACATGTCGATTTCAGACTTAGCAAAGAATTGCATAGTGGAAATGGTGGGTTGGGTCTCTGCTCGTGGACTTTCAAGGGATAATACTTATCTATAGAGTATTGAAGGTGCCTTGAGTTATGGATTTGAGCTTTCTTGGAAGCGCGACGGAGCAAAGTTTGAATTCAACTTTTTTGTGTGCTTTTGTTAAGGTTTTTGTGTGATTTTATGGTGAATTTTGGTGTGTGTGTGTGTGTATATATATATATATATATATATATATATATATATATATATATATATATATATACTAGTTTAGGTGTACGTGCCCTGCGCGTGTACCTCACTTTAATGAGTTCAAACATTACATTAAATAGGATATTTGTTTAATTAATAAAGATGAATATAATAATTAAATTTAATATCTTTTGAGTATGTAAAGATGGAGAATTTATTTATTAAACTCAATTTTACCAAAAATATTTTTAAAAGTCGATCGACAATCATCTACCATCTGTAAATTGAAATAAAATAATACAATGATAGAGACATCAAAATAATACAATTAAATCTAATCTTTACACACAAAAATTTTAAATCTAATCTTTACACACAAAAATTTTCTCAAAATCGTCTGACACTTATCTACCACCTGTAAATAATAACAAAATAATACGATAATAGAGATATCAAAATAATACAACTAAACCTAACTTTTTACATTAAAAATTTCTCAAAGCCGACCAACATTTATCTATCACCTATAAACTGCAATAAAATATTAAGATAAAAGTGATATCAAAATAATACAATTAAACTTAAATTTTATACACAAAATATTCTGAAAGCCGATCGAGATTCATTTACAAACTGTAAACTACCACAAAATAACAAACTAATAGAGATATTACGTTAATATAATTAAACCTAATCTTTACCTAGAAAAAAAATTCAAAGTCAACTCACATTCATCTAGCATCTGTAAATTAAAATAAAATAATAAGATAATAAAGATATCAAACAATACAATTAAACTTAACCTTCACACAAGGAATTCTTCAAAGTCAACCGACATTCATCTACGACCTGTAAACTATTAAAAAAAATATAATAGTGATCACAAAGCTTCGAGTTTGATCCAATTAATTCTTGTTTGGGCGAAAATTTTTAACTCTAAAGAATGATTTTGAATGAAAACAAAGAAGAGATATATATATACACATATGTTGAATTCTATTATGCTGACAATAACATACATCTCAATATTTATAGAAGTATTTCATTAATAGAGTCGTATTTTAGGAGTATTTTTTTAATTGAACATTAGAAAAAAAATTAATTAATTCTCCTACCATATATTTTAGGAGTCCCATATATTTGAGGAAGTCTAGTAGAAAGAAAAATATTAATTAATTTTCCTACCATATATTTTAGGAAGTCTAGTTAATATAATAAAAATAATTAAATAATAAATTAAAAAAATAATGAAAAGACAGTTTTGTCTAAAGAAGAATCTTTTAATGAAGGGTAAAAAGTTCAAATACTTTACTAAGGGTCTTCACACTTTTAATATATATTATATATATACATACATATATATATATATATATATACATATATATATATATATACATACATCTTTTTTTTCTTACAATTTAGTATTTTTTAATTATTTTTTAGATTCAATGTCAAGTGTGACCGTTTAATTCGTTATTGTGCCATGTCAGTGAGAGTGTGTTGCACACACTTTGTGTTTTAAGCTGATTGATAAAAAAAAGAAAAACTCAAATGGGTCAAATGTCGAGTGGTTTAGTTGTCCAATAGGTACAAAGGTCAGTTGAGGGGTCCAAGTAAAATTTTGAAACAAGTTGTTGAATAATTAGTTGTTTGTTTCTACTTTACCCTTAGTAATAAATATGAAAAGATATTAATATAGTGCAGATATATGTTAGAGTTAGTAATAGAACTAGTTAGATTTGAATTAGTTAGTAATTAAATTAATTATGAGAAGACCATTTAAAAATAAAGAAGCTTTTAGAAAAATTAAAGAATCTTTAGTTAGTAATTATTCAGAATATATAAGTTTAAATAAAACAAAAGAAAATCCAGAAAGATTAGCTTACCTAATTACATTAATATCTAGTATTGAAGCAAAATTAATAATTCATTTAAAATCTAGAAGAATGAGACACATACCACCTAATTATGATAAAATTAGATTTAGATATCCACCAAGGTATTATAAATATAATTTAAATGAATAAAGAGCAAAAATACAAAAAATTAAAACAATTTATCTCTGAAAAACGTAAAAACTTAAAAATAAGAAAAGAAAGACTACATTATAATATATTTGCCGGAGTCAGTAAAAATTTCAATAAATACACAAAAAGATGAAATATCAAAATTAGAATCACAAATAGATGGTTTAGAATATATATACCAACATGAACTATTCACAATAAAATGAACAAAGAAAAATTTATAATAGATGAAAAAATATATGAAAATCACGAAGGATCAAAAATAAAAATAGTATTTTCTAATCTAGGAAGAAGGTATAAGAAAATAGGAGAACATTTATATTTAATGTTAGAAAAAGAAGAATTAAAATTAGAAGATAAATTAACAGCAATGGTAAGAATAGAAAAAGAAAATGAAGAAATAGATAGAAAAAAGGAAATAGAAAAAATTAAACAACAAACTACGGAAGAAATACGAAAAATAGAAGAAACTAAAAATAGTAGAATTGCTGAATTAGAAAAAGAACTACAAATGTTAAAAGATCTGTACGAACAAAGACAAAAAGAAAAAGAAGAAAAAGATAAAGAACAAAAATTAATAAACGAGATAAATCAATTTAAAGAAAAATTAGAAATAAATAATATAGAGGTTGAAGAGTCAGATAATTATGACTCAGAAGATAGTGAAACATATACAGAAATCTTAACAAATATAAAAATTTAGAAATTAACGAAAAACAAGAAATAATTAATGACGAAAACTTAAAAAATACCAACACAGAAATAAATACTCTTGATAAAAGAGAAGACGAAACCATAATACCTAGTACAACAGAAATAAGAAAACCTATATATTATAAAAATAAATTTAAAAAATATAATAAATATGACAAATGGACACCAAAACAAATAGTTAATAAGAATTATAACTTTTTAGATCTAGACTGTGTAATAGATACAGAAAAAACAATACAATTATGGATAGGATATATGACAAAACAATTATTAGATAATAATATAAACATAACAGATGCACCAGAATATATAGAAAAAACATTAATAGGATCAGTAAAACTATGGTTTTCAAACTTAACCGAAAATAGTAAGAAAGTATTAAGAACTAATAAACCTATGGAAGGAACATCATCAACAACAACTAAACTAACACCTATAGAACTATTAAAAAAATATGAAACAGCTATAAAAGATGAATTTGGTAGTATGACAACATTAGAAGAAGAACAAGATGAAGAAAAAGATACAAATAGGAATTTAATGATAAAATTAACAATATGTAATATGTGTTATATAGATGAATATACTTGCGCATTTAAAGAATATTATTATAAAGGAGCATATAGCATAGAAGAAAGTAAAGAAATAAGAAAATTATATTTTAATAAATTACCCGAACCATTTAGTTCAAAAATAATAAAAAGTTGGGAAGAAGCAAAAATAGTAGATACGTTAGGAGCTAGGATAAAATTTCTACAACAATGGTATAGAAACTTATGTGAAAAATATAGAGAAGAATTAAAAATGGAAAAAACATTAATAATAAATTTAGCATGTTGCAAAAATAAAATAGCACCCCAATTTGGATGCGAAGAAAGATATTATAAGAAAAGAAAAAGACATAAGAAATATAAGAAATATAAAAAATCAAAATATAAATATAAGAAACCAAGAAAAAGATATTATGTAAAAAATTATAAAAATAAAAGACCATATAGAAAGAAAAAATCTATAAAAGAATGTACATGTTATAATTGTGGAAAGTTAGGACATTTAGCTAGAGATTGTAAATTACCCAAAAATCCAAAAAATAAACAAATATCAGAAATAAAAATAGAAAATACAGAATATATGCAAATAGATTATATAGATTATGAATTAGAAAGTGAAGATAGTATATATGAAATTTCAGAAAACGAAACAGATACTGAAACAGATAGTGAAATAGATGAATCGAATGACTGAAGAAGATATAAAAATAATAACAAAGGAAGAATATTTAAATGACGAAGGAACAGAACAAAAGATAATATTTGACAGTAATATATTTGATGAAATAAAAGGAAAAGAGTTAGATTTAAGTGTAGAAAAAATATTTAAAATACCAACATCTTTTTACTAGGAAAAAAGATGAATATTATGTAGTATGCCAAAAAGAACATGTAATAGACTGCAGATATGCAAAAGGTAAAGCTAGTATACCACTAGTAACAAAAAGGATAATTAATAAAGAAATAAATGATATAAAAAGTAAAGGAGATCCAATAAAATATGTACACCTTGGAGGTACAGAAATATTAATAAAAGCATGTTTTAGAGAAGGAATAGATACACCGATAGAATTATATTTAGCATATGATAGAATTATAAAACCTATAGAAAAAAGCATAATAACTGCCGTAAAAGGAAATTTAATATACTAAAAATTTAAATTTATAATAAGTGCAAATTATTCAGTAGCAGTAACAGATAGAAATATAGATAAATCAGTAGTATTATATTGGAAGATATCAGGTATAGAATTAACCCAGGAAGTAAAATATTTACAGCAAGATGTAAAAATTTATATGTATTAACAACAAAACATAAAATAACAGGGAAAAATAAGATTAACAAGATACAAATAGATAGCCCATTTGAACAAATTGTAAAAACAATAAGTTATAATGATTATAGCTATAGAGACATAGATGTAGAAGAAAATTTAGAAATAGTAAATGATAGAATAAGTACAACAAAAAGAATAGCTAATGAAAAACAAGAATCATCAACCTCATCAAAAAGAAAGAGTTATGAAACAAATTCAATAAGTAATCTAAATCAATATTATATAACAGGAAAAATAAATGAAAAAGAATATTTAATATTATTAAACACAGGACAAGAAGAAAATTATATAGCAAAATGTCTAGTAAAAAATGAAGAAATAAAAACCGATAATGATATATGCCCAGATCTACCGAGAAGTTTAATAAATAGTAAAGATATAGCAGAAAAAGAAATAATAATAGGAGGAATTAGAAAAATAAAAATAGAATTTGAAGTAAAAGAAGAAATGCAAAAAGCATATATAATATTAGGAATAAAATGGTTAGAACAAGTAAAACCATATAATATAGAACATACACAATTAGCCATAACATATAATAGGGAAAGATTATTCTTAAAAAGAGCCTTAACATAAAATGAAAATATATGTATTAATGAAGATAGTAGTGGAAGGATATTACAGTAGATATTATACGCCTATGATAGATACAGGAGCAGAAGCTAATTTATGTAGATATAATTGCTTACCAGAAAGTAAATGGGATAAATTAAAAATACCAATAGTAGTTAAAGAATTTAATAATGAAGGAAGCTTAATTACTTATAAAGCTAGGAATGTAAAAGCACAAATATGGGATAAGATATTGACAATAGAAGAAATTTATAATTATGAACTAACATCAAAAGATATACTTTTAGGAATGCCATTTTTAGATAAATTATACCCACACATGATAACTAGAAACGATTGGTGGTTTACAACACCATGTAAACAAAAAGTAAGAGCAAAAAGAGTTAATAATAAAATAAGAAAGAAAACTGATTGGATAAAAGGAAGTGAAAAAATTACACAAAAGTTAGAAAATATAAAAAACGCTGAAGATACAATAGAATTAGTAGTATTTTCGATAAATAAAACAGAAATAACTATATTTTCAATAAACAAGATAGAAATAGTTAAGAAAAAATTAGAACAATTATATAGTGAAGATCCATTAAAAGGATGGGAAAAACATAAAACTACCATAAAAATTGAATTAATAGATAAAAATAGTATAATAACCCAAAAACCATTAACATATAATTTTGACGATTTAAAAGAATTTAAAATGCATATAGATGAATTATTAGAAAAACAATATATACAAAAAAGTAATAGTAAACATAATAGTCCAGCATTTATAGTAAATAAACATAGTGAACAAAAAAGAGGAAAAAGTAGGATGGTTATTGATTATAGAAATTTAAATGCAAAAACTATAACATATAATTATCCGATACCAAATAAGATATTAAAAATAAGACAAATCCAAGGATATAATTATTTTAGCAAATTTGATTGTAAATCAGGATTTTACCATCTAAAGTTAGAAGAAGAGTCTAAAGAATTAACCGCATTTACGGTACCACAAGGATTTTATGAGTGGAATGTATTACCATTTGGATATAAAAATGCACCAGGTAGATATCAACATTTTATGGATAATTATTTTAAACAATTACCTAATTGCATAGTATACATAGATGATATATTATTATATACAAAAACTAAAGAAGAACATATAAAGTTATTAGAACAATTTACGGATATAATAGAAAAATCAGGAATAAGTCTAAGTGAAAAGAAAGCCGAAATTATGAAAAAACAGATAGAATTTTTAGGAATACAAATAGATAAAAGTGGAGTAAAAATGCAACAACATATAGTACAAAAAATAATAAATTCGAAAGAAGAATTAGATACAAAAAAGAAATTACAATCATTCTTAGGATTAGTAAATCAAGTAAGAGAATATATTCCAAAATTAGCAGAAAACTTGAAACCACTACAGAAAAAATTAAAAAAGGATATAGAATATAACTATGACGAAGAAGATAAAAAACAAGTTCAAAAAATAAAATTACTTTGTAAAGAATTACCAAAATTACAATTTCCAGATGAAAACAAAAAATTTATATACATAGTAGAAGCAGATGCTAGTGAATATAGTTACCGAGGAGTAGTTAAATATAGATATGAAGTAGAAAAAATAGAACACCATTGTAGATACTACTCAGGTACGTTCAACGAGACAGAAATAAAATGGGAAATAAATAGGAAAGAATTATGTTCATTATATAAATGTTTGTTACCATTTGAGCCATATATTGTATATAACAAATTTATTGTGCTAACAGATAATACACAGGTACGCTGGTGGCTAACAAAGAAAATACAAAATTCAGTTACAACAAAAGAGATTCGGAGACTAGTTTTAAACATATTAAATTTTACATTTATAATAGAAGTAATCAGTACTAACAAAAATGTTATTGCAGATTACATATCAAGACATAGCTACACAATTATTGCATTACAATTATTGCATTATCTTAATTATTCAAAATTAGTTGGAGGTTAGCTTGTTTATAGTTGATAATTTTATTTATTAGTTTTGAAATTGAGCAAATTCCTTTTCAATTTTATCTTCTTTAAACATTATAACATTATTAATGGAGTCAGTACCCTCTTTTAGTTTGGGTCTTACTCAAATTCAGTCAACTTCTAATGAAATTGATATATATGGGTTTGTTCTTGGTAATTTTGATTATAAAGACATTGATTTTCGTGAAAATAGATCTAAGTATCGAAACGATCCGACAATCATGATAAAGTTATGGGATGCTGCTAGTGTTAAAGGGAAGAAGACTGTTGTTGCTATTTCAAAGGGAAAAAGAAAGGAAGTTGTGAAAAGAGATCCATTACCAAAGGTATGGTAATTATGTGTTTGATTGACGAATTTC
Organism: Capsicum baccatum var. pendulum; assembly: GCA_030864225.1. Taxonomy (NCBI): domain Eukaryota; kingdom Viridiplantae; phylum Streptophyta; class Magnoliopsida; order Solanales; family Solanaceae; genus Capsicum; species Capsicum baccatum. Next base: position 234,229,947 of record CM061556.1, on the reverse strand, counting down.
TCCATAATTTTTTATTATTATTAACAAATTTTAGTCTTACTAATTAGTATGATACATATCGAGGAAGATAATGTTTGTGCATGCGTTATGATACATAACTATTTTGTTATTATGATACATAAGTAAGAATTTTATCAATATGTCTGATACATATGTTGTAGTTATGTATCATAATCTATGATGTAACAACTCTTAAAGCTAATTATTAATCTGATACATTACTTATGTACATAACTATAAGCGAATATGTTATGATACATCACTGTTTAGAACTAAGTATGAAATTTACCAGGATATCTGGTACAATTTGATACATTAGTTAGAATTTTATCAGTATGTTTGATACTTATGTTATAGTTATGTATTATAATCTGATACATTACTTATGTATCATAAGGTCATTAAATGTGTTATGATACATAAATGTTTTTAAATGCAGGAGATGAAATATGTGATCAAAACTGTTCCACATCATCCTTTGAGGTTTGGCATTTCGTTCAACAGTAACTTTGCGACTGATGTTGAGTAATTTGTGGGTAAAAAAGTGCTAAATATGTTTAAGGAGACATGCTTTGGTGTGTTTGTTGATATGCCTAAATCAAATTTTCAAGGTCAAATAACCAAATATTTGTTGATGCTTGAGTGTAAACAAGATAACCCAAATGAATTTCATGTTTATGTCAAGGAAACAGTTCTAAAATTTATGATTTTTGAATTTTCTCTCATTAGTGGTCTGAATTGCACCTCAAACATTGAGGACTTTCAGTATTTGACTTCAGATGGCTCTGTTTTAATGACAAAGTATTTCCCAGTGGCAAAAAATAAATTATCCAAAAAAAAAATTATTGAACGGTATAAGATGGAAAATTTTGACAATGACCAGGATGCATTGCGGATGACCATATTATTTTTCATTCATACGTTTTTGTTATCTGAAACTGATGATGCAGCTGTTAGTTATATAGAATTCAATATGGTAGAGGATGGTCGATATAAACAATATCCGTGGGAAAAGATTGCTTTCAACAAGTTGATGAACTCGTTGAGACAGGACTTTTTCGTTGAAAAGCCGCTTTATCGGTTAGGAGAAATGCCACATGTTCTCAACATCTGGATGTATGAATGTTGTTCTGAAGTAGATAAAGACATTGCTTGTCATATTGATAATCGTATCCCGAGAATATGTAATTGGTTTGTTGTTGGAACAAAGCCTAAATTCAGAAAGTTCATGAATGGAATGTTTAGCAAGGTAATTTCAATTTATTTTCAATATCTTTTTGTATTTTATATTGTACACATGAAATTTTCTTTTATGTCTTCAATATATATATTCTTGTCAATATGTGATTAAGAATGTAACTTGTTTATACTGTAGTATATTTTGATGATCAGATATCTTTCATATCAATTCATGCAACATAATAACCTTTTTTCACTGTTACATGATTCATTACAGTACTCATATGATACATTCACATACATAACTGTACAGTTTATGGTGTACCACTACATGTTATGTAGAATACTGATACATTATTGCCCTTACATTCATTTAACTGAATTTATTATTTTTTTAATCTCAATTATAGTATTTGTATACCAACATAAGTCCTACAGTTGATGAGCTAAAAGGTCTTCAACTGCCAAATCATGATGGAATGGATTTGAAAGATTCTGTTAATTCAACTTTGTCATCCACATCTTATAGACAGACGATAAAAGTTGATCAGAAAGCTAAAATGACAGCTGGTTCATTATTTTTGAATGATTTTGATAATTTTACTACCCCACTACTGCTCGTACTGTTAACTAAGTCAAAGTCCAAGTCTGATATATCATTGGCACCACCTTCAAAAAGAAGAAAGACAGACGCTGAGCAAAAAAAACGGTGACAGATCAAGAAAAGATTAAAGGTCAACCCTATAACCCAATCAATGAAGAAGCTCCACATGAACCATCTCTAATGAATTTCGGCGAACGGACAATACCAGCAGAACAAAACCCACTAGTTGTCGAAAGTGGACGTGAGTCCACACAGAAAATTAATGTGTCTGGAGAAACATATCATGAGCAAGTTTTGATGAAAGTTGATATGAATGCAATTGAATCATTAGTCAAGAAATATGTAAGTGCAACATGATTTTTTTTAAAAAAAAGTTGACTTTATTAACATATCTAATTTACTTTGTTAAACTTATGCAGGTTGACAAAAGAGTTGATGACATTGAAGCATTAATGAAAAAACATCATGAAGAAATGAAAAAATAACATGAAGAAATGATGTTAGCTATGAAGGAGAAGCATGATGCTCCACAAAAAGTAACTTTTAATATGATCACATCATATTTTATTAAATTTTATATATATTTATCTGTTTACAAGTATATGTTTTTAGGTTGTTATTGAAATTGATAGTTCAAATAAAGATGTGGAAAAGAAAGATACACATGGTGATGATTTGAAAACTCCGAAAAAACATCCAAAGGATGTTCCAGAAAAGGTAGAGTAGTAGGAATGTTAAAGTATCGTATATTATTTTTATAATATAATGAATTTTTTGTGGTTCAGAATGATGATGGAAATGCTATATATACTAGAGAACACAAGCGGGATGAAAAATCATCAACTGAGTCTTCTCACAAATTCAATTTTCATGATAAGGCTATTCGGAGACAGACTATTAAAGTTCAAAACGTACAAAAGGTACTGATAATGCAACAATTATATCGAGTCTATGTTATTAATGTGGAAAATAATTATGTTACTTAGATATTGCATTATATCTTGTACAACTGACACATTCAATGTAAAAAAATGAATACATTTGTCAATTCTTTCTCAACAGTGTTGTTATTTCATCCTATATAAGTCTTACAAGTTCTTTAATATCTAATTAATTTCATGTTTCAGGAAAGTGAAATGGAGGTTAAGAATATTGCGTTTCAGCATTCCGTCGATAACACCATAGCTGAATTTTCCTCACCAGTTAGTGCAATACAATCTGAGGAGCTTTTACAGAAAGAAAATCTCCCTGATCTCATTTTACCAACAAACAATATTGAAGATCGAAATGAACTGCAGGTACGTAGAACATACGGTTGTGGATTATTTCATATGGGATCTCTTTCATCCAATTAATGTTAGTATAATGTTGTAACAGTTTGTAGTTGTATCTGATACATTACTTCATTATCTGATACATTACTGATAAATTTAATTTGCATTTTCCAGGTGTCCTGCACTGTGATATCGTCTGAAGCGTGTTAGAAATTCATAGATAATATCATAGCTGGCATGTCCACACCAATCGATGCAATGCTAGTAAATTTAGACGATCTTTCACAAAAAGTCAATCTTCCTGATCCGTCCTTACAAATGGGCAATGTTGAAGTTTCAAATGAACTACGGATACAGATAACACACGAGATTTGAAATATATATGCTATTAATTAGGAATATATTTGTGTAAAAAAAGATTAAGCATGTTATATAATTTACCTGATACATTAAATACACCGAATTAATGTTTTAGAAAACGTATCAAACCATTATTAAATATAATGATACATAACAGTTTCACTAAACCGTACGACTACTTTCTAATAATAATGTCACACAGATATAATATTGACGATGTATTTACACTATAGATGTCATATGGGTTATCATACACATATAGTTTATATCTAATAATTTTTCATTTTCAAGAGTCTACCAATGATAGTTCAATTGATGTGTCTCAGGAATCGATAGATAACATTATAACTGAAATTTCCACTCCAGTTGTTGCCATGAAAATAAAGTCTATTAGTCCCACTAAAATCAACGACAATGAATGTCAAATCCATGATACTCAATTTCAATCAATTCTTCCTGAAGCAGAAATGGGTAAACAGCATGCCATTAAAACACGTACACCAAGAAACAGGAAGTGAACTACAATATTCAGGTTACCATTTACAACTGAATTTGATTCAAGTTGTAAAGGCAAAGAATCTGTAACAGTTGACTTTTCTCGAAAGCATCCGTTTGATGGTTATCTTATTTCCCATGATATGCTGACGGGACTAATCGAAGAGTACTGTGATTGGATTGTCAAAGGATTATTAAAGTTTCATAAAAAGAAGTAAGATATTTTTACTTTTTTCATTATTATTTTATTATTTTAAAATCACAAAGAGTAATATAATTTCATTATACTCATGTAGGAAATTGAAAGACAGCCACTACAAAGTTAATAAATCAGGAATTGATTTTAGTTCGTTGGATTTTGTTGTTGCACAATCAGATTCAAAAAACTGGTTCTACACAATGTCTCAGCCAAACACCTGCTGGAATGATGAGGTATTATCAAAAATATTACTTACATGTACAATAAACAGTTTTTGATACATAAATATACATTATTATGCATTCTGATACATAATTTATATAAAAAGTGCATAACTGTCATTCTCAAATTTTATATATAAAATTATTTTCTTACTTGAAAAGAATTTATAGATATCAATAACTTATTTATTTTGTTATTTTAAGCAGCATGTAGATGTTATATTCTACTACCTTCAGAAGAAATCAAAGCAACAAAAAGATCAAGCATATCATTACACCACTGTTAATTGCTTGTTTAAAATATACATCGATGCGACATACAAACGTTACTTTGAGGATGCAATGGGTGATTCTCTCTCAACCCAAGATGATTATAAGAAAACGTGTTTTGTTGTAAACTATGAAGAATCACTGATAAACATCATCAAAGGGTTCAACATACCGGTTGCTTTGCCTTGGCACTTAGTTGATAATGTATACGTTCCTGTAAATTGCAATGAAAATTTTCACTAGGTGCTAGCTGTGATATCTTTAAAGAAAAGATGTATTCGGGTATATGACTCAATGTTATCATCGCAATATAGAGATATATCACATGAGATCAAAAGGTTGTCTCTGATGCTGCCAACATATATTAGTTACAGTGGATTATTGGAAAACACTGAACGAACTGTATGGTCAAGTCTCGAAGCTTACACAGATAAAATGAGTAAAGTGGTCAGTGATTTGAATGACACCCCATTTGATGTTGAATATGTTGAAGATATTGCACAACAAGTCAGTGAAAGCTTGTAAGTATATCTTTACAGTTTTATATATCTAGAAAATTTCATCTCATTTTTTATTATTGCAAATTTTATAAATTTACATAATTCAAGCTGACACATTATTATAGATTTACTGTCCATGTGTATATGTTTTGATACAACAATAATTCCCACATTATTAAGCATCTAACTAAATGATTCGTCAAGCTTAGGGACTGTGGAGTTTTTGTGGCAGTTTATGCAGAATTTCTTAGCTATCAATGACAGATTTCTTCATCAAATCTTGATGCAGAATACCTTCAAAAGAGATATGCAACACTCTTATGGAACTATGGAGTTAAAAAGGCTAAGGAGATTTATTCCAGTGACCATGACGATCCACCAAGACCACGACCATTTTATGTCCCTCCTACTAATAAGTCTAATATTCTAGCCATAGAGTAGATTCTAGGTTGTTCCATAGCTATGTTGTTAACATTATTTTTGTTGCTATCTTATTGGACTGTATTAATGTAATTTCAGACACTATTTTTAGTAGTGATGTTTTTGTGGCAGAAAATGTTCATCAACTTTTTTGCATCAATAAAAATTTAATTTATGATATGTTAAGTTTTCTTCGACACATTCAAATCGATGAATTATATATGTGCAAATTTTTGACAAGTTATGCAATAAGTTAGTTACTGTAAAGACATGTATCATACATAATTTTTTTAAAACTACATGCAATGTATCATATTAACTCAAAGTGTCTCAGATTAAATCTGAAACATATTTAAAGTAAATTAATAGGTAAAACAAATATAACTAAAAAAATTTCGCATTTAGTTATGACACATCACATAATCATCTATCATAAATTCTGATGTTATAGTACAAATAACAATAATTCAGTTATGATAAAGTTGACTAATATAAACAATGTTTATAATTACTTCTTGCAATGTATCATAATACAAGCTACGTTGTATCATGAATTCTAAACTAGCATCATTTATCTTTGTAAAGTTTTCAGTTTTTAAAGCAATTACATACAAGTGTTGTTTAAATAAAATTAAATAGTAATTGTAAACATATTAAATACTAAATAAAATTAAAATGAAAATAAAAAAAATAAGCCACTAAAAACAAAAAATAATTCAAATTAAACATTGTTTCAACATTATTCAAACATAGCCAAATCAAAATCAAACTAACAGTGATGAACTAAACATAGATCGTTCAATGTATCAGGTAACCAAAACATCAATTCTCCTTTGGAAAGAAGTTGCAAGTACGTCTATTGTGACCTTCTCGACCATATTTACCACAACAGTTTGTACTGGAGGATAGTGTTTCACTTGCTTTCTTACACCTATCCTTTTTCGGCCTACGAGTTGGTCTTTTGTATTTGGGTGGTAAGACTTCTTCCTCCTCAACACATTTAGGCACATGTCAATCCTTCTTATCCGGCATAGGTACTACTGGAGCTTTATATGTCTTCACCAATGTCGCAGGCTTATAGTAATCAGAGCACCACGGATGAAACTTCGTAACATGTTTACTCTTCAACCCTGCAATCGCGTGCGAACATGGAATTTCATCAATCTGAAATCTACAGCAGTTGCATTTGTTAGCATCAAAGTCCACAACGTATATTCTCCCAGATTCATAAACTGAATAATGATACTCTGATGCAGGCTTGACCTAACCAACAAAAATTCACACACACAAAAAAATATAACATACAAGAAATTTTTATTCAATAAATAAAACATAAAATGAGTAATTATTTACGCATACCATTATTCTAGATGTTTTAACTCCATTAGATTTGAGGATTTCATCAAACCTTCTCCCTAAAGTTGTTTCTGTATATGAAGCAATTTCTCTATTTTTACAGTTCCATGCTTCAAACAATTTTCTGACTTCTTCCATAAAAACTAAAATCGATAATTTATGTGCATCCACTAAATAACCATTTATACATTCTGCAATATTAGATGTCATCATCCGCCCCCTATTTATAGGAGCATGAACTCTTTACCACTTCTCATATCCTGCATCATATAAATAATCTTTCATCCGATGATTAATTTTATCAACCTTCGACATAAGGTATTCAAAATCTTCCTTTCTGTACTCTTTGTCCATCGAATAAAACAGGTCGCTAAGTCTGTCCTTGCTCCTTCTGAAATTTGTACAAACGTTCTTCCAAAGATGCCAAATGCATGTTAAATGAGGAACATTTGGATAGACAACACTGACACTTTTAATTATTATTTCATTGCGATGTGATACAACATACATGTTCTCACGCTCCCCAAAAGCATTCTTAAATTGCTCGAAAAAACATGTCCATGAGGAATCATTTTCTGAGTCAACAACACCATATGCAATTGGTAATAGGCAACCTAAAAAAAATTATAAAGCTAGGATTTCTTTATTTTTTTCATTCATTTACATTTTTTTCTATTATATTTGTTACTTCTCTTTCTCAAATGTTGAATTTAGAATGGTGTTTTCTTTGCTTTTATTGTCGATTGATGATGTAAGTTTCAAAGTGAAAAGTTGAATTTTTATTTTACTCTTACATTAAATTAAAATATTATAAAATACTAATTAAATATAGATAGTAATCATATCATATTAAACTAAATATTAAATAAAGTACTTACTGAAACTAATATAAATTTAAATGAAAAATTATAAACGTTAATCTATTCAAATGGTCATATGTGCCTTTAGGCTTTTACAAAAATGGTTATATTTTTTGGTACATTTATTTCTTTTACATTTAAAGCCACAAGGTTTTAAAATATAATTAATATAAATATCAATTATAATGAAACAATTGTTATTTATCATGAAAAGGTTTGTTTACTCTTTCAATTTTTTAAAACAAGTTCAATGTGTTCTAAGTCTCTTAACTGCTCGACCCCTTTATCTTTTTTGGTTCCTTTTATGTTATTTTCTTTTGTTTTTTTTCTCATTAAACTTCTTTAATTTAAGTTTTTATAAATTTTTAATTGCAGTACATCTATATTTTCATTTAGGCTCAAATTAGTCATTTTTGACTTTATTGAAGGTTTACTAATAACTAAATAAAGTTTAGAATTTGCATTTGTTGGCTAAAATTATGAATTAATTTTAAACATTCAAATGCACCCCTTATTTGGTGCGTTTTATCATACTTATAAAGATTTATTTACAGTTGTTGCATTGTATTTCTCATTGCACACATATTTTTATAAAATTTTAATCATTTTTATGAATCTATAAAAATTTACTACGTGAAACACACGTACAATGTACGTCTCTAAAGAATAATTAAATATCATCTAAAATAGTTATCTACTATATGCAAAAAAGTCTAATTATATCATTGTTTCACCCACATAGTATCAATACTCATTTATATAGTATGCCTAGATAGTTTTTTTTTTTTTAAATATAATTAATCTCTCATAATTAAGTGCACAATTCATTTGTCCTGCCTATTCATATTTTAGTATATCTTCATATAATTTTGGGATCTCATTGTGTGTTGTTTCTTTTTTTCTCTTTTGTTTACTTTCTTTCTTTTTATTTTATTTTATATCCTTAATTTCTAAGTGTATTATCATCATCTTATCAAAAGGATTGATGTACATGAATTTAGATATCCTTTTATTAAAAGGGGATACTTCATTAGTTTTAATATCATTTCATGTCACATAGAACGCTTTATTTTTTTTAAGTTTTTTGTTGTTTGTTTCATTAGTTTCATGAACATAGTGTATAAAACACATAGACCCAACTTAGTAACTATGGAAGAGGATGAAATAGAAGTAGATAGATGCTAATGGCTTTGTTATGTTTTCTTCTAAATATATTGCACAATTTTTAAAGTCTTTTTTTTAACGTTATCTAACTTTTCTAAACTTCTCAAATGAGCGGGGGAAGGGAGTTCCATTTTATGTGAGCAACAATCAATAATGAAAGGTTGAAGGATAACAATATTTGTTATTTATAGCCCCTTTCTTAGTGAAATAGAACTGGCAATCTTTCTTGCTGAGATAGAACTTTCAAACTCAAAGCAATGCTAATTTTTATTATATCAAATTCTTTAAACTATGAATAACTAGAACTAACACTAAAACATAATTATGAAATAATAGTTGCAATAACTAATTACGAAGTACAAAATAATAAATAAAAATTTTTCTTTTAATTTTTATTCGTTGATCATAATTTTTTTAAATTCTTATCTCATCTTTATTTCATTTAAATATATAGAAAAAAAATTGAGAAATAAAAATTTTATTATCCAACAAAATACATAAATACAAGGAAAAATTTGTAATTTAATTAACTATATACAATTAATTATCACAGGTATAAGATAAAAACAAATAATTTTCTTTATAACAATCTGCGACAATATGTATTATTAATGTAAATTTACTAATGTTATTTCTAACCGCGCAAAGCGCGGCCATTATCACTAGATTTTCTGCTCTTTCTCTTCTAGGTTCAAGTTCTGTTTTTTTCTTTATACAGATTAAGTTCTGTTCTTTCTTTCCAACAAATTGATATCAGCGGATTGCTATATTGAGCAACCTATGAGAAGAGAGTAAATACAAAAAAATACAAGTTCTTTCTATATAACCATTCTTTAAATTTTTATCTTAAATAGTTTATAGAAAATGAATTCTGAAATAAGCTTTCTAACTCCACCTATCTTTAATGGTGAGAATTATCAAGCTTGGACAATTAGAATGACGGTTCGTCTTGAAGCACTGGATCTATGGGAAGCAGTACAAGAGGACTATGAAGTAACTCCTCTTGGAGATAATCCAACAGTGAATCAAATGAGACATCACAAAGAGAGAAAAACAAGGAAAGCCAAAGCATGCCTTTTCTCTGAGGTATCTCCTTCAATTCTTACCAGAATTATGCAAAAGAAGTCCGCTGCAGATATTTGGGGGTATCTTGAAAAGGAATACCAAGGAAACGAAAGAGTTCAAAATATGCAAGTGATGAATATGATTCGGGAATTCGAAATGAAGAGAATACAAAAATCAAAAACCATAAAAGATTATGCAGATCAACTACTTGACTTAGCCAACAAGGTGAGATTGTTTGCTAAGGATTTTACTGATAAAAGAATTGTTCAAAAAATTCTTGTCACACTTCCTGAGAAATATGAAAGAATAATTTCTTCTTTAGAGAATTCTAAGGATCTGTCAAGTATTACCTTGGCAGAACTTCTTAATGCTTTGCAGGCATTGGAGTAAAGAAGAATAATAAGGAAAGAAGGTTCAGTTGAAGGTGTTTTTCAAGCTAAATCACAGAACGAGTCATACAAGGGAACCAAAAAGAACCAGAAGCAAATGCAAGGACTTAATTACAATAATCAGGGAGGAAGTAATCCACCCTGCCCTCATTGCAAAAAGACAAATCACTCTCAACATAAATGTTGGCGGAGACCGGATGTGAAGTACAATAAATATGGTCAATTGATCCATGTGGAAAGGGTATACAAGTCACAAACACAACAAGAAGAAGCCAAGGCTGTTGTTAATCAATATGAAAAAGAGCAATTATTTGTACCAACTTGTTTTGCTAGCAAAAAAACTTCTAAAAATTAGTTGATTGATAGTGGATGTACAAATCATATGACCAGTGATCAAGAGCTCTATAAAGATCTAGATATATCTGCTATTTTCAGAGTAAAAATTGGAAATAGAGAATATCTTGATGCAAAAGGAAAAGAAACAATTGCAATTCAAAGTCCTACAAGTTTGAAACTTTTCACTGATGTTTTCTTTGTTCCTGATCTTGATCAAAACCTCTTAAGTGTTGGACAGCTACTTGAAAATGGTTTCAAAGTGTTGTTTGAAGAAAAAGCATATGTCATCAAGGATTCTGATAATATGGAGATGTTCAAGGTTAAGATGCGAGGAAGGAGTTTTTCCTTAAATCTATTGGACGAAGAGAAATAAACAGTTGTTCGGTTGGGAAATGATTCAGAGTTGTGGCATAAAAGACTCGGACATTATCATCATGATACAATACTCTTCATGAAAGAAAATCAACTCGCAGAAGGTCTCCCGAACCTTGAGAAAAATTTGCCTGCTTGTGAAATTTGTCAGTATGGGAAGCAAACAAGGCTTCCTTTTTCAGAATTCATCATGGAGGGCAAAGAATAAGCTACAACTTATTCATACAGTTGTAGGCGGACCTCAGAAAACACTATCTTTAAATGGTAGTAAGTACTACATTGCCTTTATTGATGATTGTTCCAAATATTATTGGATTTATTTTTTAAATTTTAAATCTGAGATCGCTGATGTATTCTGGAAATTTAAGGCTTTTGTGGAAAATCAGAGTGGTTGCAAAATTCAGGTGATAAGAACAGATAATGGAACCGAATATACTTCAGAAAAGTTTGACAACTTTTGTAATGAAGCAGGAATCAAGCATCAGCTAACGGCACTCTATACTCCTCAACAAAATGGAGTAGTGAAAAGGAAAGATAGGACACTAGTGGAGATGACAAGGTGTTTGCTCCATGAGAAAGAGCTGCCAAAGAAATTTTGGGCTGAAGATGCCAATACTATAGTATTTCTACTAAACAGATTGCCAACTAAGGCTTTACCAAAGAAAACACCATTTGAGGCTTGGTTTGGTTACAAACCTTTGCTAACAAATCTAAAAATATTTGGTTGTCTTTATTTTTCTTATGTACCTCAGGTGAAAAGAGATAAATTGGATAAAAAAGCTGAACGTGGAATCTTTGTAGGATACAACAATCTATCAAAAGCTTACAGGATTTATCAGCCTCAAAATGACAAATTGATTATTAGCAGGGATGTCAAGTTCGTAGAGAATTACACATGGAACTGGCAAGATGATAAAAAGCAAAAGAATCTAGAATTTCTAGCTGATGATGTTGATGATGAACATGTTAGAGGTACAAGAACACTTTCTGATATTTATCAAAGGTGTGATGTTCCAGTTCTGGAACCTATAGGATTTATAGAGGCTGCGAAAGATGAGGAATGGAGATATGCAATGCAGAAGGAGCTCAAAATGATAGAAAAGAACAACACATGGGAGCTGGTTGATAGACCATCACACAAGAAGGCTATTGGAGTCAAGTGGGTTTATAGAACTAAGCTTAACCTGATGGTTCTATAAATAAGAACAAGGACAGGCTAGTTGCAAAAGGGCACGCGCAAATGTTTGGAGTAGATTTATCTAAAAATTTTGCACCAGTCGCCCGTTTGGATACGATAAGAATGTTGTTAGCATAAGCAGCTCAACAAGGATGGAAGATCCACCATCTTGATATGAAATCAGCTTTTCTAAATGGTTACCTTGAAGAATAAATCTTTGTAGAACAACCTGAAGGCTTTTCTATCAAAGGCAAAGAAGACAAAGTGTACTTGCTAAAGAAGGCATTGTACGTTTTGAAACAAGTTCCTAGAGCTTGGTATAGAAGAATTGATGCTTATCTTCTTAGTTTAGGCTTTCAAAAAATCCTCAGTGAGTGTACGCTCTATATTAGAAAAGAAGATTTTGATTTAACCATTGTCTCTTTGTATGTATATGACTTGCTAGTTACAGGTAGCAATTTGGACTTGATCATTCTGTTCCAGGCTGAAATGATGAAAGTTTTTGAGATAACGGACCTTGGTGAAATATTCTATTTCATTGGAATGGAAGTTCAACAAAAGAAAGAGATCTTCATATGCCAGCAAAAATATGCCAAAGAAATTCTGAAAAATTTTAAAATGGAAGATTGCAAGTCTACTGCAACTCCAATGAATCAAAATGAGAGGTTTTCCAAATAAGATGGAGCTGGAAAGGTTGATGAAGGACTCTATAGGAGTATAATAGGTTACCTAATGTACTTGACTGCAACGAGGCCGGATATTGTTTATGGCGTGAGTTTACTTTCAAGATATATGCATTGTGCTAGAGAAATTCATTTTCAAGCAGCAAAACGTGTGATTAGATATGTTAAAGGTACTATTAATTTTGGCATAATGTTTGTTTTACGAGAAATTTTGACTTTTGAGAAGAGTCGCCACTTAATTTTGAAAAGGAATTAAGAAACCTTTAGAGAGTTACTTCAAACGATTCAAAATAGAAAAATCGTTTTAAGTTAGAGATTCTACATAAGTGGTTCCTATTAATGTTTTAGGAAGGTGTTAGGCACATAAAACGTCCGCTAACTTGCGGTTATCCGGACTGTTTGAAAATCATCTTTGATTAACCTTGAAAAAGTTGATTTTTGAAAAGAAAGTGATTTTAGAAATATTTTGGTGTTTATGCAAAATCAGTTTTAGCGACTTGACTAAGGATTTAACTAGGTTCGCAAAGCACATAAGGAAAACAAATATAAGAACAGGGGAAGGGGAGGAAGTAAAGAATTTAGGCCATTGGCCCAAATCAATGAGACATGTCCTAGTCTAATTGGACTTTCGCACTATTTCACCTGTCCTAACTAGTTTTCGATCCTTTGACTAGAGTCTCGATCCACTTGTATTAAATTTACAACTTTGGCTTCGGGGCCTAAATGAATGAATAAATAAATAACTAAATAAATAAAATATAAATAAATAAATAAATAAATAATGAAGACAATGGATAAATAAACAAAACAATGAGACTTTCAAGTCTCCTTTGCTGCTTCAAAGATGAGACTTCGACTCATTTTTTCTTCTTTGGGATCCTTTCTTCAAAAATAATCCACTATAAGAGGTAGGCCTCATTGGACGGTCATGAAATGCAACAGGGAGAGAACCCATTTGGGTCCCGAATTTATTTCACATGCATCAAAGAAAATAATAGGGATTAATTATCAACTTATGGAATTAAGGGAAGAAGACAAGCAATCTAATGAACTTAACAGAACGAAATACCAAATTAAACATGAACGGAACCAAATAAAAAAATGAGATTTTTGACCAAGAGAGAAATTCTAGAATCAGGGGATGAGGTAAGAATTCATGAATATACTTACTGGAAAAACAAACCCAACGAAACACTAGGGAAGGGCATTTTACTTAGAATTGACCTACTCATGTCACAAACCACTCTAAATAATAGTCATTCTTCACTTACTCGTAAACTCCATAATTCCCATAATATAACCCATCAAAGACGAAACTATATAAAGCGAAGGTATAGTAAGGTTATAAAGTTCAAGGACAAAACTTTTCACATATAATTCAACAGCGGCAAAGAATAAGTGCTTGTCGAAAATATCAAAACAAGAAACCCTAAAGAGCGAAAGTTGATTATGACCCTTTAGAGACGAAAACACATCACAGCGAGGGTGTATTTCGTTTCTAGCCTCGTTTTCCCGAGGATCACAAGCAGAGGGAAAGAAGGAAAAAAAGAAAAGAATTACACTATGACCATTATCCAGAAAAGCACAACCAAAAGGAAAAGGAAGGATCATTGGCTTCTAAAAATGGGTCAATAACGCCATAAGGAACCACGGGAAGATTATTGTGACCTTACTATTTCTATCATAGAATTGGAAGGTGAGAGTAAGCCACGGTGTAGTTTATTTCACCTTATTCATGACAGAATTAAGTTAATTTTGTCTATCCGAGTTAGCAAGATAGCACATTAGATCACTTATTCAAAAATCAATCAAAGACATTAATCTTTATTAAGTCATTTTCACTAATCATTACCACAATAACATCATTTTAAATATGCACCAACTACAACACTAAAGCAAAACAAAAAAATACAATAAAATGAAACAAAATAAAACTCTAAAACAGAACATCAGATATCTCAGCAGCAAAATCGATTTTCGCAGATCGCAATTAGCAACTTCAAAGTAACACAACACTCAATACACTTATATAAAGTTCCAAAATGCTATGTCATCGACTGTATAACGTTGTAAAATAGTAAGTAATTAGAGAAAAGTAGAGATTGAAGATCTCACAAAGTAAAGCAGACGAGCAAGGAAAGGGAAGAGAACAATACTCACTATGACCCAACAATGCCCATAAGACGATTCAGATTAAGAACTTTCAAAGACGAAAACATATCATGAACATTTCATTTTTAGTTCTGTTTTCACAAGATCGCGAGTTTTTAATTTCATTAAGCCTCTTAGACATTGTAAACCAAGGAGACTTAACAAAACTTTTGCTTCAAAGGCAAATTGACTAAAGTGATTTCAACGATTTCTCAATGACTTCAAATAAGGGATATAAGACTAACAAGAACGAGGAAATACTTCACTTCAAAGATTTAGAGACAGTCACGCCCAAATAGAAATGAGTAAAATGAGACTAACAACAACCCTACAAAACTACAACAAGAACGACTATTATTCCAATCCTCCTGACTATTCTGACAGATTCGAATAAAATGGACGTTAAAAGGACCTAGGACTTTCTGATAATCTTTTGGATCCTGCTCATTGTCCTTTTGGCATACGAGAAGCCAAAGAAACTTGAGAGATAGCTCTACTAGCAGCGCTGCTAGCTCGACAATTAAGACTCCATCCAATAGTAACAATAGACAAAACACTGTCAAATAACAATTACGACCAAAACAACATCAGGTTAAGGCTATTAAATACAGTCAAAGCAATAAACTTTAACTAGGCAACCAGCTATTCAAGCCACAAGCAGTACACAAAATGAGAGTATCAAATCAAAAATCTACCAATAATTACCTATGACTATTGAAGCCATCTACCAGCAAACAACCCAGCATACAATCATACTGAAAATTTATTCATAACTACAGAAGATCGAGATGAAGCAGAAGAGATCAAAGCTTGAACGAAAAAGGTACTACCTGTTCGAGAGCAGCAAAACAAGACTACGAACTGACGTCGAACTCCACCACCACCGAAAATCTCAATGTCATTACGTAAATTGCAATTAGCTGACCACTTCTTACTAAAATATTTGTTAAATGAAAGTTCCTCTTTCACGAGACCCATTTTTCCTCTCTTTTTAAACCTAGCTTTTCTTAGGAAAAATTTTTCGCACTCAAATTATCCAACCCAAGAATTTCCAACATAAATTTTAAACCCAAGAATTTTTGACCCAAGACTTTCAAACCCCCTTTGACTCTAAAATTTTGAACTCCAAAGAGAAAGAAGAAGAGAACCCATAAAGAAAAAGAGAGGCCAGTGAAAAAAATCCCAAAATCCCAAAAAATATCCCCTTTTCTTGCTCTAAAGAGAGCTACTTATAGAAGGGGATTAAGGGTTTATTTTTGAAATTCAAAAGATCCGGACCATAACCAACTATGCCTCTATTTTGATTTTCTTAAACGAAATTCCAAAAAGTGGCCAACAGAAATTGGTGGAAAGGGAATAATCTTCACAAGCCAATCAAAATTTTCCATCTATGTACGAATTCGTACAGCTCTATATGAGAATTTTGGAAAGACGTCATTGTTGGTTGAGAACGGGTCGCGGGTCGGGTTGGTTGTTGTCGCGATTTGGAATCGCTGACATTGGTTCAAATCTGGTCAATTTGGTTAATTTTTTATTGCTTTGGTTGTGCGTTGGTGATTACTGTATGCAGCTGTTTGTTTGAGCTGTTTGTACACTTGTAATGGAGAAGGGGAAACATTGATGGGCCGGGTCGGACGGATAGGGATTGGGATACTCAAAATTGTTGTCTTGTTGGGTTTGTTGTTGGGTTAATTTAATTGTACGAAAGGATGGTGAAGTTTTAATTGTTGGGCTGACTTGAATCATTTTGGGAATTAAGATTTGGGCTTAGGTGAAAGTACGGCCCAACAAACAGGGGTAGAAATCTGATAATTTAAAAAAAATGTCAAATTAAATTGATTTTTAGCCAATTTTTACTTGAAAGTTAACCAAATTGGATATCAATTTGATCAATTGCATTGTAATTGTGATAAACTCGATTTCAATTATGGTCAAATTGACTAAATTTAATCCAGATTCGATACGAATTAATACCTTGTTTAATCTTGAGCTTCTTGATTCAATAAAATTAAACAAACATTTATCCAAATAAATTATTTTTTAGAGCAAATTATATTTAAATCAAGATTTTAATCATTTGAATTTATTTTCAAGATAAGTCTTGACTAAAATTTGATATTTTGTAAAAATAAATTATTAAGTAACAAAATTATAAAATTTCGTATAATTAAATACGATAATATATAATCTCTACTTAAAATGATCAATTTACCCAAATAAATACTTTGAAAATCCTTTATTCGGATAAAATAAATGTTGAATTTTTATTTAAAAATTGAAGAAACTCCGAATTAAACTTAGTTATGGAGGACAAAAATTAGGTGTCAACAATGGCCCCCTCCCTTTGGGTAGGGTGGATGCAAGTAATCCTAGTCAAAGGGAGGTTGACGTTCCTAATTTTTTGTCCGATCACAAATTCAAATCCGAACGAGACTGGCTTTCACACGAGTTTATTGAGTTACAGCCAGACCTCGGTATCAGGTTTCCTACATATCTCAGGTTACATGAGAATTCAGGCCACTTGTAGTTCATAAAGCTTGATTTTAAGCACGATTTTTAAGAGAATTCACCAGCTATCTTGGTTTGGAGTTTTTTGTTAAACTGAGAAGCTGGGGAATAAAGGGATTTGGGGGAGGTTGGAATGTAGTCGAGTTTTCTACACAGAGCCCAACCTATATATCCCCGAGATTTTAGGGAATCAGACTGCTTGTAGTTCGACTCGATTGGTAGAAAAGATAGTCTTCTATTTCAGACGATCTTTAGCTCGGGATGGGTGACAAGTTTATCGAGTTATGGAAAAGAGACTTGTAACTTGTTAACTATGAATGTGGAGCTCTTCACATCCATAGGTAAGAACTTAGCTGGGCATAATTTCCAAAACTTTAGGAGTCCTATCACTCGAATTTGGAAGAAAGAGAAGGTTACCGTCGGTATTAGTTAAGAAATATCCCGGAGTTAAAGCTGATACTAACCCATTTTCCTTCTAACAGGGATGTGGTTGGATGGTGGTGGCGATCATTCTTTAGCTCGTGTCTAGAGACTTTGACGTCCCTCTCTAGACTATGTCCCATTTTGCTGCTAAGAAAGAGTTTCACGTTATGCTGCGTCCTACCTGAAATCGTCCGCACCTGTGGTTTTTGATTTGAGATTTTCATCCTCTCGTATTCTCTCGACAATTCTTCAAGCAAAAAGTGTTAGTGAGAAACATAATTCACGAAAGAGGTATGTAGTCTTTTACTATATCTCCACGTAAGTTGTGGCCTGAAAAACGGAGTCATTTCTTCATGTACCTATTTGGAATAAAATAACTGGCAATAACAAACACAACAACCCTCTTAGTTGTTATATAATTATGACATTTATCGGTTGAATATGTCTTTAAAGTGGGGTGGCCCTTTTGGACACCGGTGATATTTTATGCAGAACGATCCCTACAACCGTGTAATCTTGTGCTGGTGTGGCAACCCTTTTGGTTACCTATATCACTTGTTGTATATGGAATGATAACCTCTTCGGTTATAGTCAATGATCGATAAATTTTCCTTAAATTGTCAATCTTTGGATAATCTTGCGCATTTTTTTATGTTGGATATGAGGCGTTTTACAGATATCCTTTGAATTGCTACCTCTTAGACAATCATGCATATTATCTGACCTTGGATAGGAGATGGCTTATAGATATCCCTCCAATCGCTAGCTTTCAGGTGTTCTTGCACATCATCTGACCTTGGATACAATATGACTTATAGATATCTATCAAATTGTTAGTCCTTGGGTAATCCCTGCACATAATCGATCTTAGATATGACGCTACTTGTAGAGAACCCTTGGACGTATCAATTTGATAATCTCGCTTATTCTTCGATAATAATTTAGTTGCGACTTATGGATAACCTTCAGACTATCAATTTTTGGGCGATATTGCACACTATCCGGTTAGGATGTTGGTGTGGCTTAGGGATAACCTACAGGCTATCAATTCATAGGTGATCTTGCACACTATCCTATTTTAAATAATATTACTTATAGATGACCCTCAAATTATCAATTTCTAGGAAATCTCATATACCATTCGTCTTTAGACACTAACTTAAAGGCGTCCCTTCAAATCATGTGCTCTTGATGCATTCAGATGTTGATTCATAAAATAATGAGATATCCTCGACGTCAGCATTTGTATCTAGCATGTCAATAGATATTATATACTTATGATATCCTCAACACCAGTGTTTATGTCTCGCATATCAACAGATATTAAATGCTAATGATATCCTCAAAGCCAGCGTTAATGTCTCACGTGTCAACAGATATAAAATTGTCCTCTCGGTAAATGATATGAATGGCCCTCTTGGCAATGATATGAATGGACCTCTTGGCGATGATATGAAATGGCCCTCTCAGCAATGATATGAAAGGGCCCTCTCGAAAATGATATGCAATGGCCCTCTTGGCAATGATATGCAATGGCCCTTTTGGCAATGAAATGAAATGGCCCTCTTGGCAATGATATGAAATGGACCTCTTGGCAATGATATGTAATGGACCACTTGGCAATGATATGAAATAGCCCTCTTGGCAATGATATGAAACGGCCCTCTTGGCAATAATATGAATGTCCCTCTTGGCAATGACATGAATGGTTCTCTTGGCAATGACATGAATGGCCCTCTTGGCAATGATATAAAATGGCCCTCTTGGCAATGATATGAAATGACCCTCTTGGTAATTTAAAAAATAGTTTCACCTGATTTTGTTTGTCTACGTCTTGCTTTCTACATGTACCTGTACTGGAAGTAAACTATTAGTAGACATAAAGTCGCTTTTGCTAGCGACCAATTTTTAGAAAAATTCTAAATACAATGTTCATAAAGAAAAAAAGACGCCTTTCTTTGTCCTCCATGATCTCCAGAAATAAGATGGACAATTCAAATGGTCCTCGATAAATGGGTATTAAACCCATTTTTAAGCTACCCAAAAATACCGTTCTTAAGCATTATATGCTCTGGCATAGCTCCCGACTTGCTTGGGGATTTTTTGAAAGAAATGCTCATTTTGTATATCAATCCCTGCATCCACAGAAATATGGTTAGTTTGAATAAAACTACTCCATGTTGACCTTCTTTGATCCTTGATTTTCTCCTCGCCATCTTTCAAGTGCCCTGTCACATTGGTACCTCCATCCTGGGTCCCTGCTCTCATAGACGCCCAGTCAATCACTAAGTAAATGATTTGTTAAGATTTTTTTTTTCAAAAGTAGTCTTATTTTTACCAAATAGTTTCGAAAGAATCTGTAAAAGCTTTAGAAAATTTCTGCCTGTCATGTCATGTACTATCTCAACGAACGTCTTCCTCGTGGCTTTGACTATATCCGACGGATGATTTCCAAAACTCATGATCATTGTTGGAGGGTTCTTCAAATAGTTCTATCATAGCTAGAAATTGAGTCCACCTAGACTTTGTCGCAACTGGTGACTTTAAGAGTTTGGCTTTAACCTCTGGTGCCGGGGAATTTGAAATATATTCCAGTATTTAGTGGAAATTTTGAGGCGTCTCTCAAAATTTTTGCCCCAGTTTACAGTAGTCTGAGATGATATTATCTCGGGTGGATCTGAAGTCTTTGCTGATCTTCATTCTCTTTGTTGGATGTTGATCTTCTCCTGTGAATTTTTGAGATTCCTTCTCGAAAATTTTGCCCCAGTTTCCATTTCCTGGGGTTATATGACCGAGCCGTTGGGGCGCTTACATATCCCGTTGAAGCAGGAATCAGGTAAAACATAGTTCAAGACTACGCTAGGGATATACAAAAAGAAATTAATGGGTTGACTAAAGCCGACATAGGCCGCCTACATATCCTTTTTTTGGGAATTTAGGTCAAACGTAGTTCGTACATAAAAGGAAAGGATAAATTTTCCTAAGGGGATGACCGAAGCCGACATAGGCTGCCTACGTATCCCTTTCTTAGGAATTCAGGTCAAACGTAGTTTGTATATAAAAGGAAAGGGGTTCTAGGAAATTACACATTATAAAACATATTATTACAAGGCGATTACAGATAAACTAAGGAAACACAAAAACTAGAACGTCTTTCAAAAATAGTATCTTTTTACCACATCAGAATTGATTGGTTTGGTCCACTCTTGCCCATCTATCTCATACAAAATCAGAGCCCCTCTAGATAGTACCTTGCGAACTATGTACGGCCTTTGCCAATTTGGAGTGAACTTGCCCTTGTACTCTTCTTGGTGAGAGAGTATGTGTTTGAGAACCAACTGCCCAACTTCAAATATTCGAGCTCTTACTTTCTTGTTGAAGGCATGAATCATCCTGTGCTGATATAACTGACCATGACACATGATAACCATTCTCTTTTCATCAATCAACATGAGTTGTTCACAGCGAGCACGAATCCATTCTTTGTTACTTAGTTTGGCTTCCTGAATAATCCTCAGGGAAGGTATTTCAACCTCAGCAGGTATCACAGCTTCATTCTCATAAACCAATAGATAAAGGGTCACCCCAGTGGAGGTTCGAACTGTTGTGAGATACCCTAGAAAAGCGTAAGGAAACATCTCATGCCATGATCTATCATTTTCGATTATCTTTCTCAAGATCTTCTTGATGTTCTTATTGGCAACTTCCACGGCTCCATTCATTTGTGGACGATATGTGATCGAGTTACGATGGACTATTTTAAATTGATCACAAATCTCATTCATCAAGTGACTGTTCAAGTTTGCCCTATTATCAGTAATTATCGATTCTGGCCCTCCAAATCAGCAAATCAAGCTATTCCTAAAGAAATATCCAACCACTTTCTTAGTGACGGTTCTATATGAAGCAGCTTTGACCCACTTAGTAAAGTAGTCAATAGCAACCAAAATAAATCTATGTCCATTCGATACCGGTGGCTCTATTGGTCCGATAACATCCATGCCCTAAGTTACGAAAGACCAAGGTGAATTCATCACATGAAGCTCATGTGGAGGCATTCGAATCAAATCTCCGTGTATCTGACATTTTGGACACTTCTGCACATACCTGCTACAATCATTTTCCATAGTCATCTAGAAGTAACTGGTTCTCAGGATCTTTCTAGCAAGTGAGAACCCATTCATGTGGGGCCCACAAACTCCAGTGTGTACTTATTTTATCAATTTATTGGCTTCCGCAGCATCGGCGCATCTTAAGAATCCCAAATCTGGAGTCCTCCTAAAAAGGATTTCCCCACTTGGAAAATAATTCTTCGCCAAACGCCGGATTGTCTTCTTTTACCGCCCATTCTCCCCTTACCTGATGAATCAGCAAGTTTGAATCCCTGATGACTAGCAATTCACAAACACCCATATCAAGTGCCAATTTGAGACCTAAGATGCAAGCTTCAGATTCATCCATGTTATTTGTCCATGGGAAACGTAACTTAGCAGTTACCGGATAGTGTTGACCCGATTCTGACACAAAAACTACTCCAATTCCTGAACCTTTAAAGTGCACCGCCCCATCAAAGAATAGCCTCCATCCGGGGTAAATTTCTGTAATGTCTTCTCGTACAAATAAAATTTACTGATCTGGAAAATAAGTTCGAAGTGGCTCATATTCATCATAAACCAAATTCTAGCCAAATGATCTGCTAAAGCTTGCCCCTTGATTGCCTTTTGAGTTACATACATAATGTCAAACTCACTCAGAAACATTTGCCATTTGGCTAGCTTTCCCGAGGGCATGGCTTTCTAGAATATATACTTCAATGGATCCATTCTCGAGATGAGGTGTGTTGTGTATGACGACAGATAATGACTCAACTTTTGTGCGGCCCAAGTCAAAGCGCAACATGTCTTTTCTACGAGAGTGTAACGGGCTTCACATGGTGTAAACTTTTTACTCAAGTAGTAGATGGCTTTCTCTTTCCTAAAAGTCTTATCATATTTCCCGAGGACAAATCCGAAAGCCTTTTTTGAGACTGATACGTAAAGCAACAATGGAATTCCTTCTCTGGGTGGAACTAAAACTGGCGGTGCAGACAAATATTTCTTGATGTGGTCGAAAGCTCTCTGACATTCTTCCGTCCACTCATTCAATGCATTTTTATTCAACATCTTGAGAATTGGCTCACATATGACTGTCGACTAAGCAATGAACCTGCTAATGTAATTCAAACGGCCCATGAAACTCATAACCTCCTTCTTGGTTCTCGACGGTGGCAAATCCTGAATTGTCTTAATTTTGGATGGGTCTAGCTCGATGCCTCTCCTGCTGACTATGAATCCCACTAACTTCCCTGATAGCACACCAAAAGCACACTTAGTAGGATTTAACTTCAAATTGTAATTTTTTAATCTGTTGAAGAATTTCTCCAGATGGGTCTGAAGATCCGAACTCTCGCAGGATTTGATAATTACATCATCCACGTACACCTTAATCTCTTTATGAATCATATCATGGAAAATTATAGGCATAGACCTCATATATGTTGCACCCGCATTATTATGACCAAAAGGCATTACCCTGTAATGATAAACACCCCAGGGCGTAATAAAAATCATCTTTTCTGCGTCTTCCTCATCCATCAATATCTGATGATACCCGACAAAACAATCAATGAAAGACTATATTTCATATTTTGCACAATTATCAATGAGAATGTGGATGTTGGGCAGCGAAAAATTATATGTTGGGCAGCAAAAAATTATCTTTAGGACTGGATTTATTCAAGTCTCTATAGTCAACACAAATTCAAATTTTGTCGTTCTTCTTCGGCACTGGGACAATATTGGCTAGCCATGTCGGATATTTTGTGACCTCCACAACCTTAGACTGGATTTGTTTTGTCACTTCTTCCTTCATCTTTAGACTTAAATCTAGCTTGAATTTCCGCATTTTCTGCTTGACTGGATCAAACTCAGGATTTGTCGACAACTTATGCGACATAATGTTGGTGCTCAATCCCAGCATATCATCATAGGACCAAGCAAACACGTCAATGTATTCCTACAATAGGTGAATGAGCTGTCTCTTTTGTGTTTCCTCCAGGTGGACACTGACACTTGTTTCCTTGATTTCATCATGATCTCCCAGGTTGAATGTTTCAGTTTCCTCTAGGTTGGGCTTCTCTCGGTTCTCAAAATCCTCTATATCTTCAACTAATCATTTCTCATCACCTTCTTTCCAATCATCATCATTCCTCTCATTTTATTCGTCTAAGCTTTGACATGACATGACATTGGTAGGTTTTGAGTTACTGTTACTGTAATAAACAAACAAACCAAGTTAGATGATAACAAGATAATAATAAAATATATGAATAGTGGTGTTTTGAAAAAAAAATTAATAAGGGAAGGCCTTTTTACTGAAATTTGAGAGATAATTACAAGCTATGACTCATGACTCGCTCAAACACAAGCCCGTGCCTTTTGAAAGCAGTAAAAATATGAAAAGGAAATTTGAGATGTAAAGGGTGGATCGCGGGGCCTCCTCCGGATCATCACCGATTTGAAAAACTATTAGTAATTGCCCTTTCATCTACCACGATGGATGACGGGTTATGAATGGAGTGGAGGTCTAGTTTTGCAAGGCCTTCCCTGGTGAAATCTTCTTCACCCCACTGGACTATGGAAAATCTTCTGGTACAGCATTCCATCCCTCGAATAGATTTCCTATCCCATCCCTAAGACCATTATCATTCAGTATCTCACGCATGGGAAATAACTGGTACAGGAGAGGTAAGGTCCTAAACAGACTCACCTCTGACTTATTCTTAATACCATCCTCCTCTATAAGCCGTTATCCTGACCCATACCTAGAGGCTTTCTCTGGGATCATAACAGGCACAATAATTCCTTGCAGATTCTTACCCAAACCTTGACCAGGCTCGAACCCATTTCTTAACATCACAGTCGTAATCATTTTGTAGACTGAAGGCATTGGAGATTTGGGCGTCAGATCCTTTTCCACAACATTTATGATTTCCACTGTATAGAAACTACTACCCTTTAGAGTGTCTTCAATCACTGGCACATAACCATTGGAATGATTCGCTCGGCTTCCTTCCCCTTGGATGACTATTTCATGATCCCCCCAAATGAACTTCAATAACTGTTGAAGAGGTAATGAAATTGCCTTTGCACCATGTATCCATGGTCTTCCCAAGAGCAGGTTGTAACTAGGATGAATGTCCATAACATGAAACTTAGTCTTGAATTCAGCAGGTCCCATTTGGATGTACAAATCAATTTCACCTATGGTATCTCTCTGCCCTCCATCAAATTCTCTCACATTTATGTGGCTTTGGCAAATTTTCTCCAAATAATAGCCCATTTGAACCAACGTAGAGAGAGGACAAATGTTCACACTAGATTTGTCATCTATCAATACCTGATTAATCACATAGTCTCGGCAAATGATAGTGACGTGCAAGGCCTTGTTATGCATCGCTCCTTCAAACGGAAACTCTTCATCACTGAATGATATGCGATGAATTCCCATAATATTTCCTATCATCGCAGCTAGGTTCTCAACACTCATCCCTATGCGAACATATGCTTTATTCAAGACCTTCTATAAAGCCTATCGGTGGTGTTGTGAACTCATTAATAGTGCCAAAACTGAAATTTGAGCCAGAGTCTTCTCTAAATGTTTGATAACTGAATAGTCTTTTGGTTGCATACACCTCCAAAATTCCTCATCCTCCCCTTCAGTGGTTGGCCTTTTCTATGAATCCTTTTGTTGGTTAATTCTTCAGGAATGTAGCATCGTCCCGATCGTATCATCCATTGGGCAGCAAAGGTCTGTATAATAAATTCCTTCCTGGGCGGGGGAGTGCACACTTGATTCGAGGCCATCATCACTATAAATGGTGCTTTCTCATTGACACTTAAGGTAGCCACAACTCTCTCTATCTTTTCTACCTCTTCCGCACGTTTGCACTTTTCTGAATTTACCTTAGTAATAGTCTTACCAGATGCCCATTCTCCTTCTATTTCAATCATATTAACTGTAGGTCCCCCATGATTAGTAAATGGGTTACTGTTAACATTTGGCATCAGTGACTGAAGTGTGATGACCTTTTGATCATTGTATCTTATGTTTCAAGTTAATATAGTCCTCGGTATTGTGCCTTGCTACTCCTGAATGATAGGCGCAATTTTAATCAGGATAATAAAATTAAGAGTTAGGATTGATAGGCTTCGACTAGATCGGTTACAAATGACCGACATTCTTCAATCTTTCAAATAGTTGGGTGAGACTTTCATCTAGCGGCATGAAGTTTCGGGGAGGTTTCTTTTTGATGTTTAGACGAGGAGGGTTATAATGGTTCTGATTTGTAGGAGGAGGCACTTGATGATAATTTAGAGGTGATTGGATATTTGTTCGGTTGTTTGAAAGAGTGGATTGGACATAAGGTTGATAATTCAATGGTGGAACTTGGTATTGGGGAAACATATTTGGCTGTGGAGCTTGGTATTGGGATTAAACATTTCAGAGTGGAGCTTGGTACTGGGTTTGGATATTTAGGAGTGGAGTTTGGTACTAAGGCTGGGTGTAGAATACATGTTGAAAGTTTGGTGACGGCGGAGAAGAGAAAATATTCCTAGAGTTGAACCTCTTTTTCATTTTTGCAACAAAATCAACAGAAACCGTGCCTACATCCTCCTTTTTCTTCTTCAAAACATAGCAGTCCTGGACGATGTTGGGGTCTTGGCAATTTTTCCTGTCCGAATACCTTTTTTAGCGATTCTCCTATTTTTCCCAAATCTGCAAAAGTCACCCTAACAGCGGATACCATCCTGGTATAATATTCTCCTTCTTGAGCGTGAGAGAGCACATATACCATTTCTTCCTCAGACATGGGGGTTGCACTTTGGCATCTTCTTTTCTCCAACGAAAAGCATAGTATCAGAAACACTCATTACTTTTCTGTTTGATCCGATCTAGTGAATATCGATTAGGGACTATTTCAATATTAAACACGAACCTGTCAAGGAAACCCTTGGCCATGCTTTCCAACCAGTCTATCTTTTCAGCTTTTGACACATGAACCACTCTAAGGCTTCACTACTTAAACTTCGGATGAACAGGCACATCAATAATGCCTCATTTTTCCCTACCACCACCATTTGATCAAAATACCTTCTCAGATAGGCCATTGGGTTTTCGGTACCGTCAAACACTTCAAACTTAGGGACCTTGTACCCTTCTGGTAGATTTATTCTAGGGTGAACACATAAATCATCATACCCTAAACCGTTGTGGTCCCTCGCTCCATGAGATTCTTTGATCCTCATAATTTCTTCATTCATATCTAGCAACTCCATTTCATGCTCAGTCCTCCACTCTTTCTTCTTCTCCTTGTAATGGTTCATCTCGGGATTAGAAAGGAGATTATAGATATTAGGGGATATAGTGGCATGAGGAGGATTTGGAAGGGAGGTTTGATTTTATGGATGAAAGGAAGTTGATTGGTAGGTGGGGAGGACGTTTTGGAAATTGGAAAGGTTTTGTTGACTTTGTAAGTAGTTTGGTGGAATCTGAGAAGGATTTTGCAAATTTGGAAACGAATTTGGTAGATTATGAGATAGATTTGATGGAAGATTCGGGGATGGATTTTGTGGATTTCAGAGTGAATCTTGTGGATTTGGGAACTAATTTTGTTGATTTACAAATGGGTTCTGGGAATTTGGGAATAGATTCGGAGATGGGTTTTGTGGGGTTAGAGATGGATTTTGCAGATGGTAGGCATCTGGGTTATTTTCGCGATTGGTGTTTTGGAAAAATAAGGGAACGGAGATGAATGATACGTTATTTGGATGATTCCCAAGAATAGGTGTACTGAGGGGAAGAATTTGGAGTAGAGTCTCGTGTTCTCCTGGAGCGGGGGCATTGACGGTGATGGCCAGGTTAGCCAAATCTCGAGTGTGATTTATTTCCTCCTGAAGCATTTCTAACTTCCTTGCAAGCTCTGTAATCATATCATTTTGATCCGCTATTACATTATCCTTGATAGTTAATGCATTTTCTTCATGATATCCAATCATTATTAAATGATGGTCAGAGGATAGGATTTTATGCGTTTTTGACCAGGTGAAGTAAGGCTGTTCTTCCAGCTTATATCAACACGGTGTAGTTTCTATTATCTGTAAAGTACAACAACTCAAATGCAGATGTGTTAGTTTCTGTATGTGATAAGTAATGCAAAATATTTGACAAGAAATAACTACATAGAGCTGTTTGAGTCATAGTCAAATTCATCCATAGGAGCATAGCGGATAAACTTGCCTTTCATCCAAACAAACGCACATAAACACATAAGACAGTTATATTAGATAAAATATTATAATAATGTGTATCCTAATTGGGGTGACACTTTTGAGCCAAGGGTTTGGGCCTAACAATTTTTTAAAGAAAAATATATGCTTGGTTAAGGTCAATCCATTATCCCCCAAATTTATAGACACTAAAAAGGGCATAGATGCCTACAAAAGATAACAAAAGAGGGATACAATCTTTAGGGAAAAGGAAATAACATGAAAGAAAATAAGTTCCCACGTAGGAGAATAATAAAAAAAAAAACTAGCTGTTGAACGCTCCTTCATTTGCCTTTGCCTTCTTAGCTTTGTTCACCTCCTGCGATATTTGATACCTATTGATGATCAGATGACTTCCACATAACTGTGCCTTGCTATTGTAAGTCATTTTTCCTATACTATCGAGTTGGGAGGCCATGCTATCATCCAAATCAATTAAACACTGCCTAGCATCATCAGCCTCTTGTCTAGCTATTTTCAACTCTTCCCTCAACATACGTATTGTTAAAGCATCTTCTACATGCATCTGTCGGTACACGATTTCACTTTTTTGAAACTCATCTTGAAGCCTGTGGAGTCAGATCTGATGCTCGGATTCTACATCCAAGACCCAAGTGGGCATGTTCAGCCCCGGAATCAATGCTCTGGCGAGGCTCTTTTTTAATCATTCCTTGTAAGTGTCGCTGATTTCAGGTTCATACCCTATACGAAAAGAGACTTCCGTCCACCTTCTTCTTCTCCATCCATTTATCATGTATTCTTTGAAAGGGGGCTCACTTTCATTATACTCGGTGAAGAATCTGAGCATAGAATCAATTTGATGTGTCTCCTGCTTGATCTCGAATTGCCTAAGAACTCTCCCAGGATTGTAGGGACGGGTCCCCCTGAGACCCGAAAGCACTATAAAAGGACACTCGCCCCCTCGAATGGTGTATTTCCCTGAACGAAGATAGTTGATGGACTATTGCACATCGTCATCTCTTAATTCCCCAAGAGTCTTAAACCAAAATTCGTGAGATGCTTCCCTTTTGAACTTGTGGAGAAACAACCACATGTCGTGCGATTCTAGCAGATTCCTTCTTGTTTTGTGATCAGGTTGTACCGTTCTAGGATTTTTCACCAAATGTATCATCATCCACCATTGCAATATAAGGTTGCAGCCTTGAAAGAAATGATTCTCGACTTGACATCTTCCCAAAGCTCGATATATGTCGGCGACAATCATGGGAGCTAAGTTGTGGAATACCTTTTTAGAATTGTACTCCATTCCAAAGAAGAGTGCATGGGTCACTGAGACAACCCTTGGATGGATTGTGCCATTTTCCCCCTATGGGAGAACCATGGTTCCAAGTAGGCCTACCGTAAACGCAAAGGCTCTCGTCTCCTTCCATTTTGCTTCTGACTCAAATTTATGTCCAAATTTGTGAAAAGCATTGAATCTTCCAAACCAACGATACAACTCACAAAAAGTGATATTTGCTCCGTCATGTTCTCCTAGCTAGGTGTCATCGTCAGTCAAATATACCTCCTTGATCTTTTGACGATCCTACACAACTGGGACTAAAATTTTCTTATCAGGTGTCTCCTTTCTCTTGAAACAGATTTTAGTACTCTCGTAACAAATCAATACCTCTTTGATGGTAGGAGTCAATTCAACATCCCCAAAGTGAAATACCATATTCTGATTATCCCAAAAAGTTGTTATTACATGGATCATTTCGGGCCAAGCATCCATCTCGATCAAAGAATTCAGATGCTCGGTGTGTGTTCTAACAATTTTTCTCTCTTCTGCGCTCATGTGATCCCACCATAGTTTCAGGAAATCATCCAGTTTAGTAACCATCTTGAAATTTTTGTGGGAATGCAGTTGAGCCATATCCTACATGAAAGCAGACAAAGATAAGCCCTCCCCCGACTCCAAAGGGTAATGGATTGAATTAGACAAGCGTATATATTTTTCAACACATAAATATGATTCGTCTGTAATTGACTCGGGGTCAATAGATGTAGGGCACGTTTTCTAATGGGCCCAATACACCGCTCGGGTACTGGGTCGTCTTAGGCTCATGCCTAAAATAGGGTTTTGGTTTCGTTCTATCCTAGGTGTCTAGAGTGGGTTTGAACACTGGTTCTCAAGCGTACAACTTGAGTTTGAAAATACGAACAACCATCACATGACTCACGTGCTAATAATACATTCGTATTTTCAACACATTATTGGAATTGAACAATAGGGGCCGGAACATCCACGAAACCCCAAAACAGCTTAAATAATGTAGGAATATACCATGAGATGTGATAGTTAAACTTTACAGAATCGAAACATATAAACATATAAACAGTTAATCAAAAGACGAAATCAAACATTTGGTTAGAACCTAGTTAAAAATCTCCAGCAGATTCCCCATTTCTGTTTTGCGAGAAATTTTGACTTTTGAGAAGAGTCGCCACTAAATTTTGAAAAGGAATTAAGAAACCTTTAGAAAGTTACTTCAAACGATTCAAAACAGAAAAATCATTTTAAGTTAGAGATTCTTGATAAGTGATTCCTATTAACGTTTTAGGAAGGTGTTAGGCACGTAAAACGTCCGCTAACTTGCGGTTATCTGGACTGTTTGAAAATTGTCTTTGATTAACCTTTAAAAAGTTGATTTTTGAAAAGAAAAGCGATTTTAGGAATATTTTGGTGTTTATGCAAAACCAGTTTTAGCGACTTGACTAAGAATTTAACTAGGTTCGCAAAGCACAAAAGGAAAACAAATATAAGAACAGAGGAAGGGGAGGAAGTAAAGGATTTAGGCCATTGGCCCAAATCAAAGAGACCTGTCCTAGTCTAATTGGACTTTCGCCCTATTTCACCTGTTCTAATCTAGTTTTTGATCCTTTGGCTCGAGTCTCGATCCACCTATATTAAATTTATAACTTTGGCTTCAGGGCCTAAATGAATGAATAAATAAATAACTAAATAAATAAATAATGAAGACAATGGACAAATAAACAAAACAATGAGACTTTCAAGTCTCCTTCGCTGCTTCAAAAATGAGACTTCGACTCATTTTTTCTTCTTTAGGTTCCTTTCTTCAAAAATAATCCACTATAAGAGGTAGGCCTTATTGGCCGGTCATGAAATG
This sequence comes from Capsicum baccatum var. pendulum, assembly GCA_030864225.1. Lineage (NCBI taxonomy): Eukaryota > Viridiplantae > Streptophyta > Magnoliopsida > Solanales > Solanaceae > Capsicum > Capsicum baccatum. The sequence continues at coordinate 234,198,443 of CM061556.1, read as the reverse complement.
CAACAGGGAGAGAACCCATTTGGGTCCCGAATTTATTTCACATGCATCAAAGAAAATAATAGGGATTAATTATCAATTTATGGAATTAAGGGAAGAAGACAAGCAATCTAATGAACTTAACAGAACGAAATACCAAATTAAACATGAACGGAACCAAATTAAAAAAATGAGATTTTTGACCAAGAGAGAAATTCTCGAATCAGGGGATGAGGTAAGAATTCATGAATATACTTACTGGAAAAACAAACCCAACGAAACACTAGGGAAGGGCATTTTACTTAGAATTGACCTACTCATGTCACAAACCACTCTAAATAATAGTCATTCTTCACTTACTCGTAAACTCCATAATTCCCATAATATAACCCATCAAAGACGAAACTATATAAAGCGAAGGTATAGTAAGGTTATAAAGTTCAAGGACAAAACTTTTCACATATAATTCAACAGCGGCAAAGAATAAGTGCTTGTCGAAAATATCAAAACAAGAAACTCTAAAGAGCGAAGGTTGATTATGACCCTTTAGAGACGAAAACACATCACAGCGAGGGTGTATTTCGTTTCTAGCCTCTTTTTCCCTAGGATCACAAGCAGAGGGAAAGAAGAAAAAAAAAGGAAAAGAAAAGAAGAAGGAACAGAAAAGAAGAAGGAACACGATAATATATGATCGCTACTTAAAATGATCAATTTACCCAAATAAATACTTTGAAAATCCTTTATTCGGATAAAATAAATGTTGTAATTTTATTTGAAAAACGAAGAAACTCCGAATTAAACATAGTTATGGAGGGCAAAAATTAGGTGTCAACAATGTTCAAAAAGACACCAGATTTTCAGTTTCATAGATTTTCTGATAGTGATTGGGCTGGTTGCTCAGATGATATGAGAAGCACCTCGGGTTACTATTTTAGTTTTGGTTCTAGAATATTCTCTTGGTGTTCAAATAAACAAGATGTTGTGGCTCAATCAACAGCCGAAGCAGAATACATTGCAGCTGCTTTAGCTGTGAATCAAGTGCTTTGGATTCGGAAGCTGCTGGCAGATTTGTACATGAAGCAAAAGAATAGCACTGAAATCCTTGTGGATAATGAAGCTACAATTTCAATTGCAAATAATCATGTCTCTCATAGAAAGACAAAACATTTCAAGATCAAGATTTATTTCTTAAGGGAGGTGCAAAAGAATGGAGACATAAACATGGTGCACTGCAGAACTGATTTTCAGAATGCTGATATTTTAACTTAGTCTCTACCTAGAGCAAGATTCGAGTTTCTCAGAGAAAGACTTGGTGTTAATGCTCTTGAGTCAAGGAGGAGTGTTAAGCTTAGTGCCTCAAGAGTTGCAGATTAGCTATACTAGTTGCTGAAATTTAGCTTACAGCTTTAAAGATTGAATTAAGTTTAGGTAAATAAGGCTACAATCATGCAGATTCTGATTTTATAACAGTTGCTGGTCATTAGGCAATAATGTTAGAGATATGATAGCTTATATATATATATATATATATATATATATATATATATATATATATATATATATATAAAGCAGAATCATGGACATGTTGATGTGGCGCTCTCTAAGGGCTTGATTCATATTTATTTTTTTTGTAGGTTTTTTGGCCATTTTTTCAATTTGAAAAAAATAAAAATTCACCTTTAAATTATAATAAATATTTAAAATAATCATATTTAATTACTTTCATCATTAATACTATTAATGATATTTATATCATTTCCTTAAATATACCTTTTCCTTTTTTTATTCTTTTTATTTTCTTTTTTTATTTAATCCAAGAAATTAGCTTTTATAATTTATAACTCCTTAAATGTAGCACTATTTCTACAGAAACTGATTTGTCATTTTTTTTGAATTTTTAATTTCTACATAAATTGATTAGTCATTTTTTTTGTATTTTTAGATATTTTTCTCAGCTCCAAAGAGATTTTTTTTTCTTTCTCCTCCTTTTATGAAAAGATATTTTCCTATTATTCTCTCCAATTTTTGCTCTTTCATATTTTTTAATTTAATTTATAATTTATGTACTATACATAAGATTTTTGCTCATTATTTTCTTCAAGTTTTGCTCTTTCATATTCATTTATTTAATTTAATTTATAATTTATTTATTATATGTTCATATATCTTCTTGAAACTCTTCCATTATAGACCAATAAAGACTTATAAATTTGAAGGAACCAAATAAATATTATTAAATTTTAATTAATAATGGTAATCATAACTAACTTAATGCTTATTGACACATCAATTTTTTATAATTATCTGGTCACTTCAACTTCACATAAGTTACCAATAATACCTATAAAATATCACTGAGACTATTTGCTTCTTCATATCTAAAATCTCACAAAATCAGAGAAATCATTAATTTATATTTTTTATTTTGATATTGGGTTGCTTTTTATTTTTTGCCATTGTCATCAACATGTAAAATTCTTGGATAAGATCAAAAATAAATATTATCATTTTGTCATTTATAATTATTTTTATATTTTTATCACTACTTCACAGTCATGATTTCAATTTTTTTCTTTACCAACTCTTCAAAGTTGTTGTTAGCAAGCATGACGATAATCAAATCAAAAGAGAACATGGTAACCTAAACTTTCTACTTCTTATGTTTGTACTAAGTACTATTTAGAGATATAGTGTTATAATTGTAACTAATAATTACCTTTAAAAAAATTAATGATTACTAAGTTATTACCGTTAACTAATTGTCACTATTTTTTTTGATGTAGTGCATCACTATACAAATTTCGAAGCATCTAGCATATTTCTTACAACTATTACGACAAATTGAAATTTATATTTTTTTATTTTGATTGATGGTTCTATCTTTGTGAATATGCGACAAAAATCATAATTATATGGTATTTATATTAAATAATATAAATACATTGTTTATGAAATCTGTTATATTTAATTTTAAATGAGAAGTTATAATTATTTTTTTCTGTTGTCATGGTGTGAACGATACTCTAATCGTCGAGGAATGTTTAAAGGAGTAATCATATGAAAGAGATCCTTGTAGAAGTATCATAGCATTTGTATCTTCTCCGATCAACACAAATAATAATTACGAATTTTGTTACATGAGGGGCCTCAATTTCTTTTTCATAACCTTTCATTCATGTTCATAGTTTATTCTCCCCGTTGTATATTTTTTTATGCCATTATTAATGCAAATAATTTTTTTTAATTATTTTTTACGAGTATAACTAATAGGATGTGAATTATTAAAAGGATCTGATAGGGATGTTGAATGGGAAATTATCTCATTGTATTGCAATTGATTATTTTATTCATTAATTCTGCATATTTGAATGGTTGGTTTTAATTTTTGAAAAAGAAAAAACTAATAAATTTAATTATATTGATTTTGAAAAAAATGTTTGGTTAAATTCAGATCATTATTGCATCTTACATTTGGGTTCAAGATTTACTCCTCAATGAAAGTGGGTGTTGAAATAGTTTGTAACGACCTCCCGATCGTTTGTCGGATTTTCTCATTTCTCTATTTTAGTGTTTTCCGTAGTTGATACATAATTTATGACTTACGGTGATAGTAGTATCAATTCTTGAGGTGTTTAAAAGTTTTGGATATTTTTAATAACTATTTAATTAATATATTAACTATTTATTAATGTGTGGTTAATATAAGAATTGAATTAAATAGAAAGGGTTTACCCTGTATAACAATAATATAATACCCTCCCCCAGAAGTGTGAAACAAAAGCAGTGGTTGGGCGCAGCAATTAGCAGTACCATATTTTTTCATTCGTGGCTGTGGAAAGGGTCTCTCGACATCCCCAGGTTAGAAAAATTGAGCAAATTACTACTTTGTTTGATAATGGCGTGAGGTGTTAAGGCATGGGGTAAGTTGATGTTTAATGATCTTGCAATTATTCCCTAACATTGAAAGGTAGATAGTGAAAAATAAAGGTAACAATCATTACTTGTAATGATTGAAAAGTGGCAAGTAAGAATCTGTAAAGAAATTGATCAAACTTTGTTACTACCGTGTGCTGCCAACGCTTTTTTTTCATTAGGTTGTAGAAAAGTTAGAAGATTAATTATGTATAAATGATTAAAGCTTAAGTTGTTAATGATTAGTGGATTAGTCGTCCTTATTAAGAATTGGGAAGATTGACAATTTGGTTGGCAGTTTGAGGATTAAGAAAAACAGTGAAAGAATTGCATGCTTCGTTCGCTTTTATTTTATTTATGTTTTTCTTCGAGAATTGTAGTATTAATTTCTTATCGTATTTACAATTATAATTGTGATCCAATTAAGTTTTATGTCTAGAATTTTAGGAGTATGAATTTATAAAATGAGTGTTACTAGATTCCTATTCATGCAAGAATTATATTTTTGAACAGATTTAAATCTTTCGAAAACTTTACGGAAGGGCAAGACCTTGATAAATTAGCTCGTGTTTGAATTCTTCGGTTGAGGTAGGTTATGGTTTAATTGAAGTTTAGACTCTATTTAATTGTGTGTATGCTCCTAAATTGGATACTTGTTGATTGGTATTCGGACATGTTTGAAATTGATGATGTTTGTAGTGTTGAGGCGTGTATAAATGATTATTGAAAATTTTCTTCATTGAATTATCTTATGACTTTAAGTGTACTTGTAAACTTGGTACATTGTATTGTATGTTGTGAGGTAGTGTAAATTTGATATTGATATTACTTGTTTATGTTGGATCGGGTACCACGCAGGTACGGATATGTAGATGTTGGATCGGGTACCACGCCGGTACGGATATGCATATGTTGGATCGGGTACCACGCCGGTACGAGTATGTAGATGTTGGATCGGGTACCACGCCGATACGAATATTTATATGTTGGATCAGGTACCACGCTGGTACGGATATGTGTATGTTGGATCGGGTACCACGCCGGTATGGATAAATATATATTGGATCGGGTACCACGCCGGTATGAATATGTATATGTTGGATCGGGTATCACACTGGTACGGATATGTATATGTTGGATCGGGTACCACACTGGTACGGATATGTATATGTTGGATCGGGTACCAAGCCGGTACGGATATGTATATGTTGGATCGGGTACCACGTCGGTACGGATATGTATATGTTGGATCGAGTATCACGTCGGTACGGTACATGAACATAGATTGTTCCCTGCAGTTTATGACTATTTGGGCAAAAGTAAGTCCCATAGCATTTGTGTACATATTGTGTTGATTCTGTGGATGTTTATAGTATGGTTGATACTCTTGATGGTTATGTAACTTGTTTGTGAGCACTGTTTGACCTGTTATTGTTGTATTATTGATTCATTGATTATTTGTTATGTGACGATGCCTGTCTACTTGTTATTTAATTTTTGTTGTGTACATGCTATTAAATTGAGTTGGCCTATGATACCTACCAGTACATAGTGGTTTGTACTGATACTACCCTGTACTCTTCTTTTATTGAGTATAGAAAGTGTTCTAAAGGCTCAGACATGACCTCACCTCTAGAGTTTGATAAAAGATCTTGATCCAAGGGTGAGCACTCCGTCTCCAGGCTGCCATGGGTTATCTTATTTGTTCTTGTTCATCTTTCGGGCAATAAAACATTCTTTATTTTTGGATATCTCTTTAGACATGATCTTTGTTAGTAGTTCTTGTACGATGACTTTCGGGTCTTGGAAATTTTAGTAAGTAGTTTGTTTGAATTCCGCATTAAAATGATTAGCCCTGGGTTATTGTTATTATGTTGATTTTATAATAATATCATCTTAATATTGATTAAGTGGTTGGGTAATGGTTCGATTTAGATGGTTCTCCCACAGGAAGATTAGTGTCGATGCCACTCATGACCATTTGGGTCGTGACATAGTTCTAAGCTATAAGTTTATTTTATTAATATTATAATAGAATAGTTAGAATATAAATTCTTCAGCAGATCTGAATAATATTAAAATTTTGAATTTTTTTATTAACAAAGAGGATTTGCACATTTTTACATGTACATGTACATGTTTTTGTTTAAGTGTTCGGTGATTTTTCTAATTTTATAATAAATAGTCATATGAATAGAAGGTCACTCATGAAATCAACCTCTGTTAGAAATACAAGATAACCTCGAACCCTGCATATGACGGAAGATTTAACGCACCGAACTATCTTTTTTTTTTAGCCATATAAGTCTGAGTTGTTTAAGAATGGAGATAACAAGAATAAAATTAATACTTAGATCAAATTCTATTTTCTCACTAAGCAACAAGTTATACTTACTGTTTTTATTTTATGCTAATTATTAGTTATAAGATTAAATTTTAATGTAATTTAATTCGCTAAGGTTATTTTAATACTCCAAAATTCTTAATCAGATAAAATTAAAAATAAACATCATTACAATCCAAATTATGAATAGACATATACATTTATTTTTTCACATTTTCATCCTCTCAAGAAAAAAGATATCTAACATTTAAATTAATTATTGACTTACCCGTTTCATAAAGTCTTAAATATCTTTTACAGTACATCATATAATATCTAAATTAATTATTAGCATGATCATTTAGTAAATCCTCTAATATCTTTTACAATCGCGCGAAGCGCGATTAAGTTCACTAGTTAATTACTAAGGATATAATTGGAAAAAGAGTATAATTATCTCTTAATCTTTCAAATATGCGAACTATTTTGATACAATTTTTTTTTTTGAAGAAGTTTCAAAAATAGCGATAGTTTAACACAAAATTCACCTTTCATAGCCACATTTTACAATATTACAATTTATAGTTGTTGTATTCTATTCACAACCGTTGTATTCACTTTTACTCAGTAATTTGTATTCATAAAAAATATAAATACACGACCTATTTAGTCGAGCCAAAAAAACTATCATTTTTTCATATTTTTAAATTTTTTATTTATTTCTTTTTCGTGTTTTTCCCCTTTTTCTTCTCTTTTCTATTTTTTCTTTTTTTTTTGTTTTTTCCTTTTTTTTTCTCTTTTCTATCTCAAGCTTCTATTAATCATTCTTTTTTTTTTCTTATTTGATTTTTTTTCTTTTTTGTACTTATTTTCTTTTTCATTTTTTCTATTTATATTTTTTGTATGTTTAAAAAATATGACTACTCGAAGACATGTCATGAATGATAACTTAAATACCACAATAGTTTATCGTATTTGTATTCACACCATCATTTATCTTTTTGTATTTGTTGATACAATTGTATTTGTATTTTAAAGTCCACGCTTGTATTTATATTTTGTAATTCGCATTTGTATTTGTATTTTATAGTTCGTACTTGTATTTGTATTTGTTAGTTCGCACCATTATTTATATTTTATTCAATTCGCACTTGTATTTTAAAGAATTATTTTGTATTTGTATTTTATAATTGACTGCATATTGTATTTGTATTTTGTGATTTTATTGTGTTTGTATTTATATTTGTATTTATATTCTATTTTTGTCGATGCATTTGTATTTTTAAAGAATTATTTGTATTTGTAAGTTGATCGCATATTGTATTTGTATTTGTAATTTCATTTGTTTCATTTATTTGTATTTGAATTTGTCATTGAAAACATCATTTGTATTTTTAAACAATAGAAAAAAAATTACCATTTATCTTTTTATGAACACTTGTATTTACATTTACTGATACAATTTGCATTTTATTGATGCAAATGGGACGACCCGGTTCATACCTACTCCGTAGGTGTCGGGGAGGGGGGGACCCAATGGCCTTACCTACGCGTAATTGATGCAAATGGAACAATAAAAATAATAGATTATATAAATACAAATGTTACATTTGTATCAAATGATACATGTTTATACAACTTGAACCATATGCATACAAAATGAAACTTGTTTATATACAAATATAAATGATAAATTTGAAATAGAAATACTAGTGATATATTTGCATTGAATGACACATTGTATATTTATGTATTTTAATCCCAAGCAAATACAATTAATCAATATACTTATTTGTATACAACTTCAAATAATAAATTTATTTAAAATATATGGTATGATACAAATAAATATAAAATATATAAAATATAAAATAAAATAACAAATGAGAGAAAAAATATATATAAAAAAAAAAGAAGGAAAAAAATGACAAAAAGGGAAAAACGGAAAAGAACCAAAGAAAATACAAATAAAAGACTGCAAAAAAAAAAAGGAATAAAGAAAAAGATGAAAAAATAGAAAGAAAATATAAAAAAGGAGAAAAATAAAAAGGAAAAAATGAAAGAAAAAAAAAAGAAAAAACGAAAAAGAAAAAAATGGAAAAAAACAAAAAAGAAAGAGAAAAAGAAAAAAAAAAAAACTTGAAAGAAAAAAGATGAAGAAAGAAAAATAGAAGGTAGAGATTTAGAGAAAATAAAAGAGAGAGGTTATGGATTATATTTAATTGATAAGATAGGCTATGAATTGTAATTAATTAAAACTTACGCTAAATAAGATAATTACGAGTGTATGTTTGTTAAGACACGTATCCCCCTCTTTTTTTTAGCAAACATGTCAACTATTTTGAGAATAAGTGGCTCTTTAGCCTTTTCATTTTGTTCCTAAATAAGTGACGTTTTAGATAATCAAGAAGAGATTAATGGTGTTCTCCAATCTTACCGTGGGGAAATTATTGAAGTCTTACGTCTTTTTTCAAGGTATTTATTAAGGATAACTTAGTAAAAGTAATTTTGTTGTTTAAGAATGGATAATTTTTTAAAAGAGTATGACTAAGCTAAAACAATCACTTGTTTAGAAACGAAGTGAGTATATAACTTGTTAAATTCTATCACCTATAAATATCAATGTAATAGGACTGTCTTAAACTAAGGTAGTTAAATTTCAACTTTTTTCAAGGATGTTTCTTTTGGTATTATACATAATTAAGAAATATGATATAGCCATATAGGTGGTCCAAGAAAACGTAACATTAAAGTTAACCTATTGTAAAACGTACACGGAGTTGCAACACTTTTAATGTTGGAAAACACCAATTTTGTTATGCCATTCTCTTTGGGAAATCATGTTGGATTCTTTTCAGTTTATTTGGTAGAGAGTTGGGTCAATTTTTTGTACTTGCTTCAGGTTATGATACATATTACAATTTGTATATATCAATGTGCACCTTTTCTTCTAGTGCCTCATGATTTACTAGAAGATTATTGATTTATCAAACACTTATCCGTTACTCTTATTTATATTGCCCGCTAGGCGAGCAACGATCATTGTCCTGATTTTTCTTTCTATTGCTATAGCCTATAATCATGATCTATGAAAGCTCCAACTCGCAATTGCAATTTATGGTCTTAAGTATTACATAACCTGCATAATAATAAAAATCTATGATTAATAATAAATGAAAGTTTAAAATACCTCAGACTAATAATGAAATAGTGCCATATAAAATTGTTTTTGAAGCTATAAATAAATAACTAGAAATTTTTTCTCTTTAATTTATTAAGTTTTTATTTATATGAGATAGTGATATGAACTACGTACACTTTATCCTTCCCAGATCTCATTTTGTGGAAATACACTAAATATATTATTGCCGTAACTAGGTTAAGTTTTTAGATGAGTTCAAGTATGCTTCGACAATATATTTTGGAATACAACTGATCAATAATTAACTATTAGATTCTAATTGAATTGATCTTGATGTGATGTTATTTGTATCAAACTCTAAAAACTCTCAGACTTTTCCTTTTTTTTAGATTAAAAATTAGAGGTGAAGCTCAACTCCCAAGGTAAATCAATTAAAAACATGTTAATGACAGTTTAGCTAGTTGTTAATAACGGCTTTTTGACGCCTTAACCCTGTTGGTCGGTTCTGCAGGGAATAATGTTTTTATTAAATTACAGTTATCAGTAAGAATATTCGACTCTATTGGTCAAGCTACTTTCCACATAGCTTTAGGTATCAAATTTATTAAACAATATCGTCGATTTTAGACTTTTAAAAATATTCAATCCCTTTCATTTTACCTGACCCTTATTGACATGATCTGCCTCTTAAGAAATTAATAATGAGAGGTACACTTTTCATTTTAAAATAGTTGACATTTGTTGACTTTTTTTTTTTTTAAATTGGGGGTAGAGGAACGGAAATGGGGGAGGGAATTACAATATGGGGAATGAACCCTCACCAACAAGGTAAGAGTTCAGGTAACTAACTAATTAAGCTAGTAAGATTCTCTGACATTTGTTGACTTGACAATCTCTTTAAGAAAATATTTATTGTGAATTTATTTTTATCAAATTAATCTTATTAATTATGCTTTAAAAATATAAAATTGACTATATACGCTTTTTGTAGTCATTTAATGATAGAGGTGATATTGGAAGAATATAATAAAATTATCTTGATTTCATAAATGGGATAACTAAATCAAAATAAATATTTTTAACAAAAGGACCAATTAAATCGAAACAGAGAAATTTATAACCTTAATGATGTTAGGACTCTAAATTTAACTACTATTACTATTTTATGTAACTATTTAATAATGAGGATAGAAAGCGAAGCATATGCAAAAAATTCTCTTGGTCTAATAAATTAAACAATTAAATCGAAATAATTTCAGTAAAAAGGCTAAGTAAAATGAAAGTGAAGGAATATATAAAATGTTCATTTTAAGCCACTTTACTAGTCTATAGACTCTATACTTCATATTTGTTTAACACATATTTTAAGTATGTGGTGGTTCACCTACACCAATTATTGTCAATATTAAATTATTAATCCTTAATTAATCTGCATGGCAACTACAAAGTTGACTTCATCATATCTAAGTTCTTGTGCCACTAAATATAGTAATAAGCAAAATAATTGAGTTAGGTAAGAGTTCAGAGAAAAAGGTCATGCGTTGAGTTACTATATTATATAATATCTCTTTCTCGGTATATAAACGTAACCAAAGAGATCTATCAAATTATCGATTGCCGCATTGCTATGAGCTGTTAAAAGTTTTGAGCTTATGATCACTCATTTTATTTTATAATCGTGTTCAGGTCATCTTTCACACACTTTGATTAAAGTTATTGGATACTTGACATCTCTCACCACCAACAAATATCAGATAACTTTGTCTATCAAGATTTATTCACCATAATAGTAGTATATATACTCGCTAAAATTTATTCACTATATGGTAAAGTCACAAAATTATATTTTGTTTCATGAAAGATGATTAAATTTTATCCGTTATAACAGTAAATTCGTTGAATTTTTCCCACTATATTAACAACTGACAACTAAAGTGTTTTAGAAGAGAATAATTCTGTCAATTGTATTTGCATAATTCAGATTATATGTATTTATGGGTACAAAATAAAAGTAGTTACAAGAGATAAGAAGTCTACATTAAATTGAGTTATCCCAAGGTTGTTTTGATAAGGTTGAGTTATCCTTTTGATTTTGAATCTGATCGAATAGGATTATCCTTAACACTCCCCCACAAGATTGAGGATCCATCTAGGAGACCAATCTTGGACCTGTTGATTTGAAACTGATTCTTAGATAAGGGTTTTGTAAGAAGGTCAGCGATCTGATCCTTTGAAGAGATGTGAGATATTCAAAGAGCATCTTTTTGAACCAAATCTCTAACAAAATGGATGTCAATTTCCAGGTGCTTCATTTTGGAGTGAAGAACAGGATTTTGACAAGTGTATACGGTAGAGATGTTATCACAGTATATTGTGGGAGGTGGAATCGAATAACCAAGTTCCTTCAAAAGAGATTTAACCCATTGAACCTCGACAGTTGTTACAGCAACGGACCTATATTCGGCTTCAGTGGACGATCTAGCAACTGTTTTCTGCTTTTTGGAACTCTAACTGATTGGAACATGGCCAAAATATAAAAAGAACCCAGAGGTTGATGTTCTATCTCGGCTCAATCGGCATCAGAGAAAGCATGAAACTTTAAAGAAAATTGTGGAGTAATATAGAGACCAAAGTCAATAGTAGATTTCAGATATTTGAGAAGACGCTTAAGAGCCAGCCAATGATGATGATTAGGACAATGCATGAACTGGGAGAGTTTGTTAACAGTAAAGACAATATCAGGCCTCGTAAAATTTAAATATTGCAAAATTCCAACCAGTTGGCGATAATGAGTGGGTTCAAGAGCATTTTTTATGCAACGTGACTTGACTAAAGAACATGTTGTGGCAATTAGAGTTGACACTTCTTTAGCACCCTCTATGTTTGCATGCTAAGGAATATTTCTAACATAATGATGTTGAGAAAGTAAAATGCCTTTTGAAGTTTTGTGAACATCAACACCAAGAAAGAGAGGCAACTCGTGGGGATCTTTTAATGAGAACTGGGCTCCAAGGGATTGAATAAACCACTTAATGAAGGATGAGTTGTTACCTATAACAATGAGATCATCCACATACACTAAGAAATAGCAACATGTAGTACCTTGACAATATATGAAAAGAGAGTGTCACTTTGTGATTGTAGAAGATCAAACTTCAAGGTAATTGACCGTAGCGCTTGGTACCAGGCCCTCGGAGCTTGCTTGAGACTGTAAAGAGCCTTGACTAATTTACAAACATGGTGTTGTTTGGCAGGATCAGTGAATCGAGGTGGTTGTTTCATGAACACATGTTTTTCTAATGGACCATGTAAAAAAGCATTGTTCACATCCAATTGAATGAGAGGCCAACAATATGTAACAGCTAAAGTAAGAAACACACGAATTGTCACCAACTTAACCACTGGGATGAATGTCTCACTAAAATCAATTCCAGGTCGTTGGTTGTATTCCTTCGCAACCAACCGAGCGTTGTATTTTTTAAGTGAACCGTCTGCATTTCTTTTGACCCTAAAAATCCACTTACAACCGACTAAATTCTGTTGAGAATCAGGAGGGACAAGAATCCAAGTACCATTTTTAACTAATGCCTTGAATTCATCAAACATTACAGAGTGCCACTAAGGATTGGCCAGAGCTTGTGCAACTGTTGTTGGTTCCAGTACTTTCGGTAAAAGATGTTTAGTTACATGATGGACAGATTTAGGTTTGTAAATATTATTCTTAGAACGAGTGACCATGGGGTGAGTGTTTTCCAGTGAAGGGGAAGGAATGTTGCTTTGTGTAGGAATAGAAGGATTCATACTCGTATTTGAATGAGAATGGTTGGCGTTTTCCACTGAAGATGAAGAATCACAAGGTAATGATGATTGTTTAACAGGAGGATTAGAAGATGAAGATGTGGGAAATAAATTAGATTGGAATGGGATTATAGTGTGAGAAGATTCACTACAAGGGATAGCATACCAATTTAAATTACATTTTGAATCTGAAGGATGGGTTTGATATGGAAAAACATTTTCAAGAAAGACAACATGGCGTGAGGTTATGTATTTTTTAGATGTTAAGTTATAACAAACATATGCACTCTGATGCAAAGAGTAACCAAGAAATATGCAGGGGACAGACTTGACATCAAATTTAGACTTGGTATAAGGACAAAGACAAGGATAACAAAGGCAACCAAAGACACTCAAGGATTGATAATTGGGTGAACGATTAAAAAGCTTTTGATAAGGAGAAGAAAACTGAAGAAGTGGTGTGGAAAGACGATTAATAAGGTAGGTGGTTGTTTTGAATGCAAAAGACCAAAACAAAGAATACAGAGAAGAAATTTGCAGTAACGTAAGGCCAGTTTCAACTAAGTGACAATGGCGACGTTCTGCAGTCCCATTGTGTTGTGGAGTGTGAGGCGGTGTTTACAAATGATTTATTCCACAAGATTGAAAATATTTTTTGAGTGCAACATATTCTCCACCCCCGTCTGTGTAAATCGATTTTATCTTGACATTAAAGTTATTTTCGACAAGTTTTTAAAAAGGTGGAAAGATAACATACACGTATGATTTAGCCTTTAAAGAAAAGAACCAGATATATTTTATGTAATGGTTCACAAAGATAATATAATAACGGAATCCATCAATTGATTGCACAGGGGCAGGACCCCATAAATCAGAATATAATAACTCAAGAGTTCTACTTCTTGTTAGAGAAGAAACGCCAAAGGATTGACGATGACTTTTATTACATTGGCAAGAATTACAAAGAAACGATTTACTAGAAGATGCTGGTAATTGAAACTTTGACAAAATTAAATTAAAGATCCTAGCATTGGGATGACCAAGACGTTGATGCCAGAACTCTGATAAAAGCTGAATGTTGAAGGAGACAAGATTATTTGAAACATCAGAGGACAAAAGCTTGTACAAGGATTGATCAAGTGCGCCTTTGAACTGCATCTCCCCGTGAACTGATCCTTCATAAGAAAATAGTCAGAGAAGAACTCAATTGACACCTAGTTAGAATTACAAAACTTGAATACAGATATGAGGTTGGTTTTAGCGGAGGGAACAAACAAAATATTAAAAAGATGAAATTTTTTGGTAGGGAGAGAAATAGTACCAGAACCAATATGCGATATGGACAAACCTGAGCCATCAATTTGGTGTACCTCGTCACTACCATCATATGGTGAATGAAGCGAAAGGTTGCCTAAGTCATTAGTGATATGATGAGATGCACCAGTGTCTAACAACTATTGTTGATCGGATCTCGAATTAGCATTAGAGTAGTGTGCTTGAGGATTCTGTGAAAATAACTCCCTAAAATAGTCACGTGCTCGATAACACCGTTTTACATGATGCCCTAATTTATCATAAAATTGACATTGAACTTTGGCTTGAGATCTCATGCCTTGAGGCTGCTGTCTTGGTGCAGAACTTTGAGGCTTATATGATGAGGAGTTCACTGGAAAACCAGCATTAGCATTTTCATATTGAAAATACTGGTTCTTCCCTGAATTACCTTGTTTTTGGTGATACGGAGATTTAGTATTTGTACCCTTGTGGACATGGTTTGCTGAGATAGGAGTGGTGTTAAATGTGGGATCTATTTGTTTCAAATACAATTCATAAGCCAATAACTTGTCTTGGAGTTCATCAAGTAATATGATGGTATCTTTAGCATGAATAGCTACAGCAATATCTCGAAATTCAGAGTCAATACCACTAAGAACGTGAACCACAAGATCTACATCAGCAACAGGACTTACGCACAAGGAGAGTTCCTCGGCAATTGATTTGATAAGCTGAAGATATTAGCAACTGGGCGTGAATCTCTTTTTGCTCTAGAGAGTTATAAAATCCGCGTAGCTGATTTGTTTGCAAACACCATTTGTAACTTGGTCCATGCCTCCGTTGAGGTTTTGGCATTTGCGATGGTATTCATTACAAAAAAGGATATAAAGGCAATGATGGCTGGCAAAATTAATTGGTCTTGACAGTTCCAAAATTCATAATCAGGATTAGAGAGTTGTTGACCATCTTTATCAATGGTGGTTGGCAGTGACTTGTTGTCGTCAGTGACATAACCCATAAGATTGTGACCACAAAGTAAAGGAGTAATTTGGGCTCTCCAAGTGGGGTAGTTTTGAGAATTTTGTTTCAATGGAAGTTGAGATCCATTGATGGAAATCAGAGTTTTACCAGAAAATTGAGCAAGATTATTTATGCTAGGGGAAGCCATGAGAAAGAAAAAAAAAAACAATCAGGGTTGTTCAAAAGCAAGTTGGATCACTGCTCCGATACCATAAAGAGTTTTAGAAGAGAATAATTTTGTCAATTGTATTTGCATAATTCAGATTACACGTATTTATGGATACAAAATAAAAGTAGTTACAAGAGATAAGAAGTCTATATTAAATTGAGTTATCCCAGAGGTTGTTTTGATATGGTTGAGTTATCCTTTTGATTTTGAATCTGATCGGATAGGATTATCCTTGACAACAACTACCCATCATGGTGAATTTACTATATTATGGGTAAGTTTAGCTATTTCACTGTTACAATTAGTGAAGTTTTAGTTACCTTAATGTGACAAAAAAAGTTTAGCAACTTTAATGTTATAGTGGATAAATTTTTAGAAACTTTAATATGACACAAAATAATTTTGTAGCTTTACTGTTACATAAAATTAAGTTTAGTCACCATATATGAAACATACCTAAATTTCGAGATAAACGTTTAGACTTATTGTAGAACTTACTCTTGAATCCAATTATACATTTATAAGATAGTGCATCTACACGAGATATCATCAATCATAATATTAGTCAAAGATCCACATCGAACAAGACCAACATTCTACTGGCAAGGTAAACTAGTTATATATTTATGAGATAGTATGTTTGCACGAGATATCATCAATTGTAGTATTGCCAATACTCTACTGGCAAGGTAATCCAGCTATAGATTTATGAGATAGTTAGTCTATGAGATACCATCAATTGTAGTATCCGACAAAGATCCACAGCCAATTTTCACACAATGTTCAAGAAAAGTCTGCTTTTTTATTTCTATTTTCTTTTACCCTTCTTTTAAATTCCTTTTGCTGCCTGTCACTGCCCTATACCAAACAGTGGGGTTACAATGTGGGAAGAATATCAATGAACAATTCAGATTTTTGATGGAAACTTCTCATCTTTATATAGGAAGAGATTCTCTTAATTGTTTTGCAGACAATATTTCCAACTAGCATCATGCCTTTGTCTCAATATGAGAATTATATGGAAAGTGACTTTTCCTTATTAGGGAATAAATCAGTTTTTTCTGCCACAATAATGATTCAGCTTTACAATTGTTCTTTTAATTCCTTCTTATACCTACATGCTCAAACAGTTTCTGCTTATATACAGCCAAGTTTTGTACTCAGCAAAACAACTGATTAGTCCCAATCACCCTACTATTGGTTGCCAGAAAAAAAAAGTGGTAGGGTAAAAGTAGCAGTAGTAGTAGTACTGCTTGATATTCAAATAAAGCACTTAACTTTTGATTTGCTATTTACACATACATTTCAAAAAAAATAAGATTAATAAAGTAAATACAAATGGTTTAGATTTTGTCGAGCCGCAGAAACAACCTCTTGTGGAAATGGAAGGTAAGGCTGCTTACGATAGACCCTTGTGGTCCGGTCCTTCCTTGGACCCAATGCATAGCAGGAGCATAGTGCACCGGGCACGAATGCCCTTTAATCAAGAACATAGCCTAGGCAATGATCTGGCACTGTTATGGCTTGATACTCTTGATTTCAACATCTTTGCCATTTGATTTTGCATTTTCCTGCAAGCTTTCTCCAATTCTAGCACTCTCCATTGCATGCCTTGTAAATGTTCTTTGAGTTTCTCATTCTCAGTCGAAAGATCTAGCTTTCCTGCGTATAGCACGATCTGTTGATCTTCGTTTCCTGGATTTTCTGTATCCACGAAACTACAAGGCGAATCAAGGTATGGGCTGGCTTGATTGGTTTCTTGAAGCAAGTTTTTGAGCTTCACTTGCTGAGTTATGAGAGCTTGTCCAGCAGATTTTAAAGGGAACTTTTTATTCTGAGCAAGATGTCTACAAGCCCCGGATGACAGCTTCTCGTAGCTCAATCCACTGCATACTTTCATTTTTTCCTCTTCAGATAACCCTGAATGAACCTGCAATTTATCATCGATGATCAAAGTTTGACCAACCAGCTAAATATCGAAACAATGCCTAAATAATTTGCCATATTCTTGAACATGAACTAGTAGTAAATTTATATGTTTGAATCAGTCTAAATAAGCACTAAAATGCAACGAAACTAACAATAAATTGAAGGCCTCTTAGGGAGGAATCGAAAAGGTATACCTCAAGATACATAACGGTAGCATGGTAGATTGCATCAAATGAGTCCCTAGCAGATTCGGGGAGTACCCTGACCAGGGCAAGGAACTTGGAAGGTTTTAGACATGGATCAGGAGCAACTTCTGCTATGTACAAGTCCATCAAGCTAGCAACTTTCCTCAATCGAGTTAACGGAATACAACACACCCCTTTGCTGATGAATGATTTCAATAACCTAAGAACTAAATTCACATCATATAAATAACTTGATCTGACAGGTGACGGGAGCAGGAGGTTATCCAAAGACGCTTGATCCAACTGGGAGCCAATCATGCTCTCTAACTCGTTCCTGGAGCACTTGCTTATCTTTAAATTCAGAGTTACTCGAAGCATTCCAAATAAGGTTTTGAAGGAAATGCAGCTTAAATCTAGCAAATAAAGCATCTCAATAACTGTCTCCATGGTCTTGCATTTCTCGTCCATTGTTTTGGCCACTGAAAATCTTGCTTTTTGGTAATAGAACAGGAACTTACTAAGAATCCCATGGTCAAGGTTTTTGGTTACCATTTGCTTTACCAAAGTTTCGATCAAAAAGGGCTCAAAAGCAGCAAGATCCTCAAACCACCATGTTGCTCGAAATACGCTATTTCTCAAGCTCTCTGTACTTTTTGAATCACAAGACAACCTTAATCCAGAGCTGTCAGCAGAAGAAGTTGACGGACAAGGGCTCGTTTCACAGGAAGACGCAACCCTCCCAATAAGAGAATCCAGGTACTTATCAATTACACCTGAAGAGCTCGCCACAGGCATCAAATTTTGACAGAGTCTTAAGGCATCAAGAAGCTCAGACCAAGTCCAATACCTTATGTCTTCAAGCGACTTCTCTGTTAGCTCGAACAGATTTTCGTTCCCAGATACAGATTTCTCCATTTCCATATAAGAGGCAGCACAATACAGAGTTGAAACATTAACTGGATTTATCTCAATCTTCCCTTTGTTGTAACAAAATCTTGTAATGATCTCAAAACTCTCAGCTCCACCAGGAAAGTCATGAAATATCACCTTTAGATAACGCGTCCCTCGTTTCGATTTGCCAAACAATTTGTTTATTTTTCCAGAATAGGAGCATACAACCTTCTGCACAAAATTAACAACAAAACACAATAAGATAACAAAACTAGAATGTTCAACAAATTAAGAATCCACCAAGAATAGTACTCAACTAAATAATTATTTAGGGACCATACTAAAGGATTATCATTCAATCACTTTGATATTTTTAGGATATAAGAGCATTTAATTAAAACCACCAAAAGCAAAAAACTTGAATTAAATAATCTAAAGAATTTCCAAAAGAATTATGACAGGTCATTATACTGAAATTAAATTGAGGAAAAAAAGTCTGTGATGTACCAGCAAAGTAGGGAAAGCATAGTAATGAGTAGAAATGAGAGCAACCTTTTTGGGCACTCTAGAAAGATGTGAAAGAAGCAACATTTAAAAGGGGCAAGAACATTTAAACCCCATAATAATAGTAGCATCATCAATAATAAATGAGAGAAAACATATTTACATGTCACATTGGAGAAAAAAGTAGCCAAGAAAGAGAAGTAAGCTAATACAAACTTTAGCCCCACACATCAACAATGTAGGTACAAAATTTAATTTTGTGTTAACAAATGAGTAGGAAAAGTTAAGTACAATAATGTTAGAGAGAGTTGAAAGACAGCAAAGAAATATGTAGGAGAATGATCATGAACTTGAAAATAGCAAGAAATGGAGCCAGACAGACCCAAATTAAACAGAACACTACTTATGAAATTGCAGTCCGGTGCATTAAAACTCTCACTGTGGACGTCCAGAGAAAGGGCCGGATTATTACGCGGTCTTATACTGCATTTTTACAAGAGATTATTTTCACAACTGAAACTAGTTGTCACCTCTTGATCACGACAACTTTATCAATTACTCCGATGATCCCAAACACTATTATGAAAGAAAAAAAAACAATTTTGCATACAGTAATTGGACAAAATAGAGGATAAAAGAAGAGAGCCAAGAACAGAGAATAAGAAAAAGAAACAGAATAACATTAATTGAGAAAACAACAATTTGGACAAAGAAACAAAAAAGAAAGAGGGAGAACAAATTAATAATTTATTTGTTGTTATTTACAAAGACAAAAGAGAAGAACCAGAAAGCTTGAAAAAAAAAAAAAAAAAAAAAATTTACCTTATCTACCATAAAGATTTCTTCACCATTGACATCTACTTCAAGATCACAAGAAACATCCATTAGAGTCAAATTAAGAAAAATCCCACCTCAAATTAAGAGTACCTTTTGGAATTTACTTCAATAAAAGTACTTAAAACCTCATAAAAAAACTAATCTTGGGAGATTACCAACATAGATTTGAGAAGAAAACAAGAAGTTTATTCTGAAATAAGAATGAAGACAAATGCAAAAAGTTATGTTCTTGGAAGCCAAAAACTGAGAATAATAAGCTTAGAGAGACAAGAGTATGGGTGAAGCAAAGAAGTGAAGGGTGTGTGTTAAGGACAGAGAAATAACAGATATATAAATATATATAATAAAGGGAACTAAAAAAACAAAAACCAAAGAGAAATGAGAAGTCCGGTGTGTAGTTTATGGTTAAGACAAAGAGAGTTGTTGACTGCCCACTAATATGTATCTGACATTCCTGTCAATATATGAGTCAATTTCTGATAGCCATATGGCTAAATGAAAACCCTCCAGTAAGTATGAATAAATTTATTTATGCTCGTCTGTCGCTCGAATCGAGATCTATCAAAAATAACCTTTGTTCGTTTAAGGTAGTGATATAAATTGGCCTCCTCGGACCTCTTGTTGTCGTGGTCTTTGGCTCTCAACTCTGGTGAACTCTTTTATGACATTTTCTTGGCAGTAAGTTTCTTTCCTCAGCAGTCACTGTATCTTTAAATAGCATTAACTTAATTATATACTTCCTTTAATTTATGTGACATAATTAGATTGGGCACGAATTAAAAAAAATAAGAGAATTTTATTATATTTATTAATTTAACTTATTAAAGTTACTTTATTGTTACTATTTGATTGACTTTCTTATTAAATAGTAAAGCTGTCAATACGAGTTGGCTCAATTCTATTTGGGCTAGTCCACACAGACTTTGAGTTTGACGGGTCAGGTCGGACTGATTCATTAAAATAATGGGCCAAAAAATATCAAATTCATAACATTACTCTGTGAGCTGCGGGCCTCACGGGTTCACTTTTTAAAAAATAATATTTTATAATTTAATTTTAAAATGTTAATAAATAAAAATATTAACAGATAATATTGCATAGTGTTAATACTTGTTAATCAAGTCTCCAACACCCCCAAAAAATACTTCTAATTACGAAATTAAATAACTTTTGGCATAATATCCTTTAAACCAAATAAAAATACTAATAAGTAATCTAAATAGTTGCATGTATTTGACTTACGGGTCGGTCCACGGGCTAACCCAACCCACACTGCTAAGCCCTACGGGCCACGGGCTTATCCGGGTCAGGCTAAAAAGCCCTGTTTTTAAAGGGGCTACAAAAATTATAGCCTAACTCCATCAAATTACAGGTTGGGTCGGATCTGCCCAACGGACCTGACCCTTATTAACGGCTCTATTAAATAGGACTCAATAAGGAAAAAAAATGAAAATTATACCATTAAATAGTTGTCAAATAAGAAAAGATTATATTCTTTTAAGGATAGACTAAAAAAAAACTATGTCACATAAATTGAAACTGATAAAATAATAAAATTTAAATAATAATCACAATAACAAGAGCATACCTAATAAAATTTCACAAGTAAATTTCGAACATGGCGTAATTTATAATAATATTTAAATTAATAATACAATAAAATATTGGAGAAAATGATTAGATAGAACATGACATTAGATAGAAGATTGTGGAGGATAGAGGATTAAGACAGAAGATTAGTAAGTAGTGTTATGTTCTTATTAGTAGGTGGTAGTGGTAGTAATGCTCCGATAGTTTTTTATTCGATGATTTATGTTATTATTTAATTTATTTATATTTGAACTATTATAGTGTTTTATTGTAGTTATTCTCTTATTGCTATTTATTTTTTCCTCTTTTTTTGGTCACAATTTGTTATTTCTTACATTTTTATTATTTTTTTAGACTGTTTTAAATTATTTTTACTTGAGCCAAAAGTATATTAAAAATAATTTTATTTTATCTTGCTTAAATCTCATTTTATAAAATCATACTGAATATATGGTATTGTTACACTAGTGAATAAATTGTGAATTCAAGTAACAACAACAACAAAAAAAAAAAAAAAAAAAAAGAGTAACAACCATCCAAACAACAAGCTGCAAGTTACCTTGCGGATCAGTCACTGTATTAATTAATCTCTTTGTGCCGTATGATTTAAGTTGACGCTGGAGTATATTGTATTATTAAGCTATAATGACCCATTTGCCCCCTGCAAAGCACCTTTTCTGGAAATTGTTTTATTTGTTACATTATCTTTTTGCTTATTTTCTGTTTTGAGCATGAGCAAAGCTTTTGCTTTTTCGTCTGCCTTGTGGAAAAGAACAATTTATGTTTTCAAGATCAACAACAATGCCAATTTTCTCTCTAAAACTAATGTTTAATTATATTAAAATATTTATTAAAAGTGTTCAAAATATTTATTTTTTAAAAAAAATATACTTTGTAAATTAGTTGATTTAAAATTTTTATTTTAGATCTGGTGAATTTTTTTTTGTATGACATATTTAAGATCATACATTTAAAAGTCCTTATAACCTCACAAGTGATATCAAAATCACAAATTTTAAAAACCTATCTTTATTAGTAATTTACTTTCTCTAACAAACTAAATAGTAATATAATTTTGAATTAGTAAAACTATTGGTGTGTTTGTTATGGAGAAAAATATTTTTCAATTTCTCATATTTAACTAGTCAAATTTTAGAAAAAATAAATTCTTTAAAATGAGGAAGGTAACTTCTATAATAAAATAGAGAAAACAAATTTAATAAGTGACATTCTAAGTTCATGATTCATTCAAGATGACCCTAACCACCATTACTTAGCTTGACCATCCCACCTCCATGGAAAATTATGTCAAACAAACAAAAGTTGGATGAGGCTCCATTGCCTTTTTGACACATGAAATGGTGGGTCCATCTATCTATTTTATAGCTAAAATAAAAATAACTAGAGAAAAAAATATACTTAGAGTAATTAACGTTGGTCCCATCAAGCTTCTTGAAAATAATCTTTTTAGTTATTCATTTAGTAAATTAAAAAGGTTTAATTATATTTTCTTAACATTATCCTTAGTTTAAATAACTATAGTACTCTTTCGTTAATTTGTACTTGTAACTTATTTCTAAAATTAATTCTATTTTTACTCGTTATTTTTGATATATCAAGAAAAATAATTTTTTTAAAATATTTTACTTTCAACATTAATTATTTATTTCCTAAATCATTTTCAATTTCTAATACTAAGCATCAATTAATAAGAACAGTGTGGTAAAACAATCATGTTAATTATTTTTGTAATGACATGCCAAATAAAAATTGGATAAGTAAAAATAAAGATGGGTAGTCAGCTGGAAAGCTTCAAAGAATTATTAATAAGATTAATTATAGTGAAATACATCCCTTAAAAAAATTTAAGAAAACTAGATTACAAATCTTGGTTGATCTTGATGATGCTACAAAAATTTCAAAACTTGATGTTCAGATCTTAGTTCTTTTCATCTAACTTTGACAATTTTTTAATCAAAACAAATTATTATATGAAAGATTAACAAAAATAAGACTATAGTATTTTGAAACTATTTTCTACATTTTAAAATAATTTTCACCTTAATATCCTTAATTTCTTGCAAAATAATAAAAATACCTTTTCCAATTATTTACAAGTAACAAAGTAGAAAAAAAAAACAATCAGTATTATTTGCATGAAATTATACTCCTATATAACATATACATGTAATTTTAATTAAATTTGCATTCAATTAAAGATTGATGAAACTTAATGAAACTGTAAAAGATTTTTTTTTTTCCATTTGATACTTTCTATTAAGAATTTTTTCATATTTAGAACTCGAATTCGTGATCTCTGATTAAGAAAAAAGTAACCTTATCTGTTGCATCACATTCTTTCGTAGTGTAAAAGGTATTTTTATCTTGTCCTCGGATGAACTGTTAATCTTCCAACAAATACTTAAGCAATTTGTGGTAAATTATTTACAACCATGACCCACTTAATTAAGATGACAACTGATGAAAAAATATCAATCATTAATGTACACATAGTAAATTATGCAAATTACAAATTATGTCACTTTTTATATATATTTACTTATTGTGCCTGCTGAAGACCCAGGCATACAATTTTTATTGCCTTTTTCTATACTTACTATTATTTACTCTCTCTTCACTTTTATTTGTCACCAATTTTCTAATTGAATTTTTATTATTACTTATCATTTTTGAAATATCAAGAAAAAATAATCTTTTTCCTATTTTATCATTAGCATTAATTATTTTTTCTTCAAATTAATTTTATGACACAATGTAAACATCACTTAATAGAGAGATTATAATAAAATAATTATATTATTAATTATTTTTTTTAATAGGTGTGTCATCTCAATTTGTGACGATTAAAACTGAAAGGAGAAAGTGTTTAGCTCAATTCATTATTCTTGATTGGACGCATGTCCATAGTACTATAAAATATTATTTTTCTCTCTTATTAAAATAATTAAATGGGCCCACTATTTCATGTGTCAAAAAGGCAATGGAGCCTCATCCAACTTTTGTTGGTTGGACCTCAACGATAAAAAAATAAAAATTTACTTAAAACATCTTAAGTTATTAATATTACTTAAAATTCCGTCCTACTAAACTAATTACAATAATCACTTCTAAGTAATTAAAGTAGCCTATTTTCTGATACATAACTACCCACTCCTTTACACAATTCAATATTCCTAAATTTTTACCCAAAATCACAGTAACAATACCACAGTTGATGCCCAAATGTTCTCCTTCATTCCATCAACATTGAAGTTTCAACTTTCACATACAACCTCCATTAACAATACCGTAGTTATTTTCGTGAGTTGATACATCATTTGTTATAATATTTGATATGAATTTCTCGTCCCTAATATATTCAATATAATGAATTTTCTGATATATAGATCTAACCTGAAAAGGTTTCAGTTTTCGTTCGCTGATACATAATTCCTATGTATTTGATAAAGGTTTCTCGTCCTGATACATTCAATATAATCATGTTCTTTTCTGTTAAGTAATGTATCATATGAATTAATATTTCTTCATCATTCTGATACATAGATCTAACCTAAAAAGGTTTCAATTTTCATTCGCTGATACATAATTTTCTATGTATTTGATAAGAGTTTCTCTTCCTGATACATTCAATATACTCATGTTCTTTTCTGTTA
The DNA here is from genome assembly GCA_030864225.1 of Capsicum baccatum var. pendulum. NCBI lineage: Eukaryota > Viridiplantae > Streptophyta > Magnoliopsida > Solanales > Solanaceae > Capsicum > Capsicum baccatum. Next base: position 234,173,218 of record CM061556.1, on the reverse strand, counting down.
AGTAATGTATCATATGAATTAATATTTCTACATCATTTTTTTCTGTTAAGAATGAATTAGTTTTGGAAGATTATGATTGATGAAACTTGATTTGATTATTCAAATTTCAAAAAATAAAGTTGAAACGGATTTTATGTAATTAAATAGACAAAATCTTAAATTACATCCGTTAATTACTCAACTGTAGGCGCTTTTATCGTTTTTTCCCTTTTTTATCTCCAATTAATTAGTTTGTAATGTATCATAAACTTATGTATCGGACCCAAATTTATGTATAATATTCGAGATATTAGGTAATTAATATAAAACTTGAAAAAGAGGGTAATTAGATAGTAAAGTGTTGAGGTTTATGTTGTTTATATCCCCACCTCCACCACGCTGCTACCTTCCGTCCTCGAACCTCCAGCCAACCTCATCTCAACACATAATATTTTCTAGATTATGTATAAATATTTTTAAAATAATATCTTTTATTTATTAAATACTAAAAAATAAGTAAAAAGAAAAATTGACTTATTTTTTGAGAAAACGTTTTCCTTCTTACCAAACACACCATTAATTATGTCAATTTTGGAGCAAGTCATTCGAGCAAATTAAAGGGCAATCATTTTATTGCACAACTCTTTCAATATAAAGGTGAAAAAAGGTTAATGATTTCAACTTGATTAGTTCAAAAAATTATTTCAAATCTTTTATAATTCCTTTTGCTTTTTGTTTCCCTTTTCTCAGTGGTCAGTACTAATAGATGCTTTTGCATTGAGACTTCCAAGTAGATGCTTTAAAGTTGAAATTCAATTTGTTTGCTTTTTAGGAAGTACTAATTCTTTGGTATCAACTATCAGACATACCATGCATATTGTTGAAGCTTTGAATATGCAATTGTCAACTTGTACCTAAATTTTGCTTCCCATTTGATGTTTACTTGTCCATTTTCGTATTGGCACAAGAATTAGCGGTAAATAATAAAAATAATTTTATCATATTATTATTTGAATATAATAAATTTAATATTTTAAAAAATGCATTAGATAATGAATCGTATTTATAGCTAAGGAAAAGATGAGTAAAAAATAGGTAAATTATCCATTGATTTTATAAACGGGAAAGACATTGTTGGACATCCCAAACTAAAAAACTGAACAAGTAAAAATGAGAGGGAGTACTAGAGTAATTACTTTATAATCGATGTCAAGTTGTACTTTATGCATTTCTCCTTGTTCCTCCTACTCAAGCATAGCAACAATTTCCACCTTAATTTCAGATTTTCATCAATTTTACCTAAGATTTTCATCTTTCTCCCAATTTATGTGTCATATATGTTCTGTTTCGTCTGTCTAAAAAATAATGTCATACACTTTTAATTGAGAATCAATCTAACTTTCACTTAAAAAAAAAGGTTAAGTATTACGGACCTGCATTGGCTCGTATTCTTTTAGGGGCCGTTTGGTTTGAAAACAAGTTATATTGGGATTAGTGATGTTGGGATAAGTTATGATGTGATAAGTTATATTGGAATTAGTTATGCTGAGATTATTTTTTATTGAGTGTTTGGTTTGTTGTATTCAAAGTAATATGCATGGTATAATTTCTAGGAATAAATTGATTGATTACCAAACTACCCTCTATCTTATTTAACTTATATATATATATATATATATATATATATATATATATATATATATATATATATATATATATATATATATATATATATATATATATATATATATTTTTTTTTAAGATTTAAATATTCATTCTTAAAATTTTTTATTATTTTTTAGAAAAATTAAAAGATATAAATAAACATAATTTATATATTTCACAACCATTTTAAATGGTAAACTGTTCAAAAAAAAATTATTTATGAATATATTATACGTTAATTAAATTTAATTTATGTGTGTGTCAGAATATATTACGTTTTATATTATGTTATATATAATTAAATTATATATAATTAAACATAATATACTATAATTAAATATATTAACATAATATATATATAATTAAACATAATTAACGCATATATATTCATAATATTATATGTTATATATTACGTAATTACATTATATATCACGTAATATATTATATTCATAATTAATGAATATATTATACGTTATTTATAATATTTATTTATTTATATATATATATATATATATATATATATATATATACATATATATATATGTTCATAATATATATTATACATTCAAAACATAATTATTATACAGTTTACCAGTTTACGTTAATTATTATTATATATATAATTTATTTATGAATATATTATATGTTAATTAAACATAATTTATTATTTATGAATATATATATGTGTGTGTGTGAGAGAGAGAGAGAGAGAGAAATGAAAATAATAGAGTTTGAGGGTGTTTTTGTCCTTTCATACATTTATTCCAACGATAAATTATGGTGAGATTGTTATCCCACCAATTGAGTGGATAACTTATCCCGAGACTATTTATTAGTTTCGAGATAAGTTATTCCGAATATTGTCAATCAAACATGTAATAAAAAATTTTATTTCGAGATTATTTATTTTAACACCTCAAACCAAACTACCCTAAGGATCAGTTTTCTGTTGATACCTAATTTTCCATTTTATCCTCTAAATTTTTTTTAACTAACAGTATTAATCTAGGCCCAAAATGTTGAACATCTGGTAACTAAAATGCTAAGTTGACCGGGCAAAAAAGGAACCACTAAATTTTGCCTCTAAAGATGAAAGAAATAAAAATAAAAGCGCAACAATTAAAATCATCATTATTCTCTCAAATGCCATAAAATTTCTAAACCCTAGTGCATTTGCAAAGCATCTAACTCCCTATAACAAATATGAAATAATTCTTTGAAGAAGGAAAAAGGTTTCATTCAAAATATACCAACTATTGATTTATTATCGTAATATAATTGACGGCAAAAGTCTTTTTATTGTAATGTGGTGTGACAAACATATATATATATATATTGATTTTGCTAACATACTACATGAAGGTAGTATGTTAGCATTGTACCTACTTTTAAATTCACTTAAATATCCTTACTATTTGGTTCCAACACATTAAATGAAGGAACCTTTTTGTCTTTCACCAAAATTCCTAACTTTCCCCTCCCTTCATAGATCCATAGTATCTGTGGCGGGAAAAAGAACCAAGCAATCATTTTCTCTCTCTGAAATTACTATTTGTTTATAAGTTTTGTCTTTTCCCAACATTAATTAATGGATTATGAAGGTAAGATTATACCTTTTAAATTCCGTTTCTTTTGTTGATTATATTGTAAGATTAAATCTAATATTTTTTCTTTTTGAAATATATGTGTCGAATGATGATTCTATTTATTACTTTTTAAATTTCTTTAGATTTGTTCTTATTTTTTTATTCATAAATCTCAATATCTATGTTTTTTATAACTGATTTTATCATTGCATAACTTAGTGTGCTGACAAATTAAAATTGTTTTTGTTAATGATTTAAAAACACAAGTGCTCAATAATATTGGTGATTCTATTACAGGAATTTCAAGAAATCGATGTCCATGTGGTGATATTGGTTGCATTATTAATGAAAATACAGTTGCAGGAACTACAACAATTTTACAAGACCTTAGACAAGAAAATAATATTAATAGCAGTGATAACCGTTTAAAGACTGACAAAGTGTTTAACAGTGATGATGAGACTTATAATTGTTATGAAAATGTTGCTAAAAGACATGGCTTCTCAGTTAGATGCGAGCGTCATTTGGGAAGTGTAGAACATCCTATAGAATTTACAAAAGGGATTATGTTTGTCATCGAGCCGGTAAATGTCGTTCTCAAAAAATAGCAGACAAAGACCGACAAAGAGATTGAAAATCTTCCAGGTGTAGTTGTAAAGCCAAAATGTCTATTGCAAATTATAATAATAATGAAATTGATTAGATTTGGCTTAGCTTTTCGTTTTTAAAATTATAACAACGAAATTAATTAGAATTAACTTAGATTTTGATTGTTGAATTTATAAACTTAAAAATATTTGGAACTTTATATGAGAAAATAAGCAGAAAAATAGACACAGATGAAGGCAAAAAAAAAGTGGACATGGATGGAGGCTGCAAAAGCGTTTTACGTTGATGTCTATTTGAAAATGAGAAGAAACGAGGGATTTTGGTGAAAGACAAAAAGGTCCCTTCATTTAATGTATTGACACAAAATAGTGAATTCAAAAGTGGGTATAATGCTAACATACTAACTTCATGTAGTATGTTAGCAAAATCCATAGATATATATAATATTAAAAGTATAAAGACCCTTAAAAAAGTGATTTGAACTTTTTGTTCTTTATTAAAAGTTTTCGCAATAGACAAAATAGTCTTTTCATTTTTTTAAAAAATTACTTTTATGATATTAAATATTACTATAATAAAATCTTTCGTAACTAAAACAAGCTTGGTACAAAAAAATTCAAAAATATCTTTTGCAATGCCTAATATTATTGGCAAAATAACCTTTTCATTTAAAATAGATGTGATAAGAAAAAAGGAAAACTAAATATACTAAATCCGTTTTTAAGGTAATAGTGCCAAAACACTCTGTGCATCTTTCCTGTAAAATTAATTCGGAGTCTTTCTTTTTATACTAATTGTTTTGTTGTTTATCCATATCCATAAGTCATATCCTTTTCCATAATCTATAATATTTAAAAAGAAAAAAGATTGGGGGTAGGGGAAGGGGAATGAGAGAGGGATTTATAATGTGGGGAATCAAACTCTCACCAGTTAGGTGAGAGTTTAAGTATCTAACCAATTAAGTTACTAAAATTTTTCCATAATTTATAATATATTAAAAGTGTGAAGACTCTTACAAAAATGATTTGAACTTTTTGTCCTTCATTAAAAGAAGTGTGAAGACTCTTACAAAAATTATTTGAACTTTTTGTCCTTCATTAAAAGACCCTCCTTTAGATAAAATTATTTTTTCACTATTTTTTTAATTTATTATTTAATTATTTTTATTATATTAACTAGAGTCCTAAAATATATATAATATATTAAAATTGTGAAGACTCTTACAAAAATGATTTGAACTTTTTGTCCTTCGTTAAAAGACCCTCCTTTAGATAGAATTATTTTTTCACTATTTTTTAATTTATTATTTAATTATTTTTATTATATTAACTAGACTCCTAAAATATACGAGACTCCTAAAATATTGGAACAAGAATCAATTAATTTTTCTTTTACTGATCAATTAGAAAAATATTCCTAAAATAGGACTCTATTAAGGAAATACTTCTATAAATATTGAGATTCATGTTAAACTACCGAAGAAATCGGTTTACTCATTGGAAAAATATAATTGATGCTCATCTAACTTGATTCGGTTGCATATCTAGATTGGTGGATGCTTAATTTTCTAACCCTCAACTTCTTCACTATTTTTGCCAACATAATAGAATTCAACGTGTGTGTATATATATATTTTCTTTGCAATTGTTTTCATTCGAGTCATTTTTTAGTGTCAAAATTTTTGCTCAAAAAAGAATTATTTTCATCAAAACTGAAGCTTTGTGGTCACTATTATATTATTTTGTTATAGTTTACAGGTCGTAGATGAATTTACAAGTCGTAGATGAATGTTGGTCGCCTTTGAGAAATTTTTTAGATAAAAGTTAGGTTTAATTGTATTATATTTATATATCTATTTTGAGAATTTTTTCGTGTAAACGTTAAGTTTAGTTGTATTATGTTGATGTCTCTATTATCTTATTATTTTGTTATAGTTCACAGGTGGTAGATGAGTGTCAAACGACTTTGAGGAAAATTTTGTGTAAGAGTTAGATTTAATTATATTGTTTTGATGTTTCTATCATCGTATTGTTTTGTTGCAGTTTATAGGTGGTAGATGAATGTCGATCAACTTTGATAATTTTTTTGGTAAATGTCAGGTTTAATTAAATAAATCTCCAAAAGATATTGAATTTAATTATTGTATTCGTCTTTATTATTTAAACAAATATTCTATTTAGTGCAACGTTTGAACTCAATAAAGTGAGGTAAACGCGTAAAACGCTTAACAACTAAACTAGTATATATATATATATCCTTTGTATGTGATATTGCCAGGAGACAAATTTGTTGTTATTGAAGAGCTCTATATATAATATCTGATCAAGACTATTAAACTTCATATTTTGATGAAGACAATTTCAATAATGTTTATTATGCATGTTTTTTAACTAATGTAGTCATATGTTATTGCCCTTTCTTTTAAGGAAGGAACATGTGTTGCATATAATTTGACTTGCAAAATTTAATGTTTGTTATGAATTACTAGATTCAAGTAGTTAGCTGGTCCATTTTAGAAGATGATGATGTTTTCATGCAAAAGCAAACGAGACATGATTAAGCATATTTTTCTCCTAATTTTTATCTATTTAGTGGTAGGCATAAGAATTTGCTTTTGTTGTAAGCATTTCAAGAAAAGCAGAGATAAGTTGATACTTATGTTTATAGCTGATTGACACATTTTATTTCGTCAGTTGAAAGAGATTTTTAATTTTTAAGTATTTGGTCATTTTAGTTTGTTCATTTATGGAGATGATTTTTGTTTGCTAGTAGATAAATCCTAGTCGTGTGTACAAAATTCAATTTATTTTAATTTTTATATATGTATGCTAGTTGAGAAAATTAAGTGTAGGGTGGGTAAATAAGTCATCAAATTAAAATTGGTGATAAGTTTGACCAATTTAAGTCAATTTCTTTTTATTTTGTGATTAAATTAAATTGGGGTGCAAAATATAATTTTTAAAACTCTTAAACTTTACAAAAATACAAAATAAAGTCAATCAAAAGACATGAGTCACTTTATCAAATTTTTCAAAATTAGTCTTGTTGACATCCAATTTTTTGCTCTCCGTGCCTAAAATTAATGTCTTAAGGCTTCCTGATCGCTGAAGGGCACAAAATATAATTTTTCATATATTTTTTATAATTGTTTGACAAATTATTAATAATCATCCTTACTTTAGGATTTTAATCAATTTGTTGTCATACTTTTATTTTTATAATTTATTAATAATTTTTATTATTTTACGATTTTTTATCAATTCATTATCATTTTTAACATTTTACAATTATCTGCACATGTGCACGACATGACGTCACATTTTTACAGTATTTTCAAATTCATTACATTTCAATAATTTCAATATTCTGTACATTTTTTCTATAATTACATATCAATACCTGTATTTTTGTATATTTATTATAATACGTAAAAGTCGAGTCGAGTCAATTATTTTAATACATAGAGCAACATATCAGTCAAGTCAAGGTCTCGTCATCATTATGATACTTGACTTTTCCTTCATATACTATCCATAATTTAAGGGATATGTTGGGAAGAAAGTAGATTTGATATTTATTTTTTATTATTATTATTTTTCTTTTTAAATACTCAACACACATACACACAATAAATACACAAAATACACACCTGCACAATATTACATCATATTTTTATAACATTTTAAATTAATTATATTTTTTTAATAATTTCAATATTCTTTATATTTTTTTTATAATTACAAATTAATATTTGTATTTTTACGATTTACAAATACTGAATTGAGTCAGTTATTTTTAGAAAAAAATTCATAAATCAACAACTAATGTTTCAAAACTACTAAAAATCTCTTCACTTTTAAAAAATTACAAATATCCCAACATTTACTAATTTTACCTTTATTTTGAAAAAGTGAAGATACATATTAAAAATTTCTTTTACGGTTTTCTACTTTACCAATTTTATTGCATCCACATTCTACGCCTTATTTTCGGTGGTGGTTTTCATAAGTTTTTTTGGCTTGATTTCAAACTTTTGAACTAAGATAAATTTCTCCCTAAATTCATATACACTTTCTTATTATCATATTTTACAATTTCTATCAAAAATTGATTCTTTCATACCGTTTTTCTACAATTTGTGTTTTTTTCCTTTCATTGTTCAATTATGTCTTTGAGTTTTGTCTTTTTCAGTCAATATTATTTGAATTTATGGAATGAATAGAGCGTACCATCTTTTAGTCTTGGAATCTATCAATTGGACAGTATCAAACAATATGAAGAAATTGTAAACTTTGTTCTTGATAGTTTTGACTACGAATCTGATTGTTTTGATGAAAATAATTCCAAGCATAGAAACGATCCACATACTATGAAGAAATTGCGGAAAAAGTATGCCAAGAAGGATAAGAAAAAAGAAGTTTATGTTTTCAAAGGAATTTGCATGTTCAGATCGGTTGAATATTAGGCCGAGATACATATTTAGACATGTATGATACGTTTTATAATTTCTTGTATATCTGGTTCTTTGTTTATGATTTTATATGTATCTTGTGTTTATTAAGTATTATTGAAATTAACATAACGAAAGATACATGTTTATAAGCTTATAGATGGATATTGTTTTATCTTGTATCAGTGGTCTACTGTTAATGCATTTATACGTATCTTGTGTTGTTTAACTTTTATTGAAATAAGCATTACAATAGATACATGTTATTTCTTCCAAGATACATATTGTACTATCTTGTATATATAGTTACCTGAGTATGCATTAAAATGTATCTAGTGTTTTTTAAGTATTATTGAAATAAGCAAATAAAAGATACATGTTTTAATCTTAAAGATACATATTGTAATCTCGTATAACTTGTTATCTGTTTAAGCATTTGTATGTATCTTAATCACATTGATTTTCTTTTTTGAAAAAAGTGTTTTGTTTCTGCTTCAATGCTTTGATGTTCTGAATGTGAGTTTACTTGTGTAGTTATTTTGTATTTGATTCATATTTCGAGTTTTGCAAAAGAAGCTTTAGTTCAGTCCTTGACATAATATCTATTACTGATTCAGTGATCAAGATTATCACCCGATGTAAACTTTGTAGTGAACGTGCTTATTTTACCTTGAGGAAGACAAAGGAGACAAGGACGGAGTTGATTGCACGAGTAGAAGTATATATGCCCGTGTGCCGCAAGAACTATGTGAGTGGGCAAGTAGCCAAAGAGGCTGCTAGATATGTTCTGGAGTCTCAGAAGGTTGAATGCAACTCTATTTCGTAATATCTCAAGCGTTACTTGTCTTTGCAATATAATAGCGGTATTGATGCAACTTTTCCTATATGAAACTTTGCACTTTCAATAGCTAGGTAGTAAATAGGACATTTTCTTAGAAATGTTAAGCAATTGTTGTAGTTCCAAGTCTCTCATCTTTCAAAGTCTTTGAGGACAGAGTTACTCGATATATGTGTTAGTGGGAGGTTGTTAAATGTTAGATGAAATATTTGAGGTGCAAGCAAGTTATCTTAAACACCATAGTTAAAAATATGCTATTGTACTTTCAAGTCATATTTTGGGGAGTGTTCCCTCAAAGTGATGAAAGAGAAATAGCTATCTATGATTATTGTATTTATAGCACTTTTAATTTTCTCTGTTTTATGTTTTTAACTTCAAATATGATTGATACATGTGCTTTACTATGTTTTGTTTAAAATTTTAAGTAATGAATACACAATTTTGAATCACAAGGATTAAAATTCTTATCCCAAACACATATCCCTAGTGTTAAAAACATAAAAGATCTCAGGCTATTGGACAACACTGTAGATAAACAAATATTGTTATACTACACACAAAAGCTCTTACAAAATATTTCTACCAAAGTACCAGCTACATTAATTTGCATCATCCTAAATTTACCCTTGTGTTACAAAGTAATAACAAAAGAGACAGATTACACAGAAGTAACATAAACAAAAAAAAATACAGAAACAAGATTGTCTTCCTCTACATTGTCTTGCATATTGATTATATATTCAGAGCTCTATGAAAAACTGGATTTAGATTTTTGATATTGATGATCAAATGTTTTCCAGGATTGTTGTTTACAAGAACCGAGCTACGTGACATTAGAACTCTTGCTAAAACTTGATGGCACATTTTTTCTCTATATTCCTGCAAAAAGAAAATGAATCTTAAATCAGCTTTTACAACCATGTTAATTTGCTATTAAAGTCGGACCCTTCTATAACAATCATCCTCTATAGCAATCAAGTTTTTATACAACTGACGTTATACAGACGTTTGACTGTAGTGATAAAAAAAGAGAAGATGCAATAACTTACCTTAGTGGATTTCAATGCATTCTGAATCACATAATTGCCAAAACAATCGTTGGCAAGTTGAACTAGTATTTTTGCATCAGATAGAAGAACATTAACTACTGAAATCATTCCATATTTTTTTGACTCTCTGTTTCCCTCTATTGTTGTCACTGTCGGAGCTTCGGTGAACGGGCTCTGGCGACTACCATCAACACGAGCATCTGTCTCCTTCTTTCTCTCTTTTTCCCGCCGGCGACCACACCTACAGTCACAGCCACGCCGCCGTCGCCACCTTCCTTTCTCTCTGCCAGTTTAGTCACCACAGCAATAGCCATGGACGGCGACCATCAGCCCGCGTCTTTATTTTTAGTGAACTGATTCCTTTATTTTTTGATTACTGTGTTTATTTTGGTTCGGTGAATTGATTCCTTTACTTTTCTTTTGTTACTGTGTTTATTTTTTTTTAACAGATGTGGGTTGTTTGTGGTAATACAACATTCATTCACTATTTTAGATATTTTTCCTATATTTTGGGACCAGAGTCTCTTCGTTCTCCGATGAAGTCCTTAAAATTAGCTAATCTTTATTTGTGTTGCTCATTTTTTATTGATATGTTTGTTGCCTTATTTTGACATGTTGCTGGTACATTTGAGAATGACTTATGATTTTTGAGTATTTTATCAAGGTCCGTTGTGGCTGCTTTGTTTATGGCTATTTGGATCGTTTTGGCGCCTTTAGCTAGATATTAATTGCTCCTATTTTTCTCTACTGTTGGTTATGTTTACTGATGGTTGATTTGCTATTGTTTTTACGTTTGATGGACTAATTTTGAATGATTTTGTTCCTTAAATTTTATTTAATTAAAAATACATGAGATACTATATCCTTGGCCGATGAAGTTATCTTTTCGTTAGATATTTGAGGCCACCCTAATACAAAAGACGGATCTTTACTTTTCAAGTTATTTAACATAGATATTTGGTCAATGAAATTATTTTTTGAGGCCATCCCTATACAAAAGACGGATCTTTATTTTTCAAGTTATTTAAAATAGACACTTGGCCGATGAAGAAATTATCCATTGATTTTTGAGGCCTTCACAAATGAAAAGACAGACATTATGTATACAAATATGTAATAAAAAATAAATAAATTTGGGCGATGATGAAATCTTTATAGTATTTCAAAACTTTATCTAAGCTCACTGTTTAACAAAAATTATATTTTTAAATACGTATATGCACACGTATTTTTTTAATTTATTTTAATTATTGTTTATTTGTTACTAACATTTTTATTACGAGTGTTTATACAGGCTATCGAGAATACTTGTCGGAAATGACATTGTTGAACTTTTTTTTTATGTTTTGTTGAACTTTTACTGTGGTGATGAGATGAGATTCACATGTAAATTGATTCTCTTGAATTTAAAGAACTTTTGTAGTGTGGTGGGAGCTAGAATTCATAGATGTTATTTTATTAGTATAAATGTTGTTTGTTTGCAATAGAAGTTATTGATAAAAATTAGCTGTTTGGTTCAACGGTTGTTGTAAGTTGCGAGAAATTTCATAGAAGTTGCTGAAATATGCTACAACAAGTAAGTTGCTGGAAATTCTATCGTAATTACTGAAATATGCTACAACAAGTACGTTAGTTGCTGAATGTTTTACAACACTTGCTAAAATATGCTACAACAAGTACGTTTGTTGTTGAAAGTTTCACGACAACTGTTGAAATATGCTACAACAAGTATGTAATTAGTCTAATTTTAGAATGTAAGTAGATTTTATGGTTATCAAATGCAATGAAATGGTAATTTAATATATACTAGACGATCAATTAAACGATCACAAATGTGATCAACTAAAACTGAGTTAAATGATCACTAATTGATTTGATCAATCATATTTAATAATAAATAGAGTGATATTAGTCTAATTTAAGAGTGTAATTAAGATTTAATTACTATCTTAATTGAATTTGCTACAACAAGTAAGTTAGTTGCTAGGAATTTCATAACAAATGTTGTAATATGCTGCAACAGGTACGTTAGTTGCGTAATATTTTACAACAATAGCTAAAATTTGCGACAACAAGTACGTTAGTTGTTGAACATTTCATAGCAATTTTTGCATTATGTTACAACAAGTACGTTAGTTGCTAAACATTTTATTGCAATTGCTGACAATGTAATCAACTAAAATTGAGTTAAATAATCACTAATTGATTTAATCAATCATATTTAATGATAAATAGGGTGATATTAGTCTAATTTAAGTCTAAAAGTTATATTTTATAGTTATAGAATACAATGAGATAGTAATTTGAGATATACTAGACGGTTAATTAAACGGTTGCATATGTAATCAACTAAAATTGAGTTAAATGATGATTAATTGATTGGATCAATCATATTTAATGATATATAGGGTGATATTAGTCTAATTTAAGAGTAAAATTTAGATTTTATAGTTATCAAATACAATGAAATAGTAATTTAAAATATACAAGATGATCAATTAAACAATTGCAAATATAATCAACTAAAATTGAGTTAAATAACCACTAATTGGATGAATCAATCATATTTAATAATAAAGAAAGTGACATTAGTCGAGTTTAAGAGTAAAATTTAGATTTCGTCATGATCTTAATTGAATTTGCTACAACAAGTAAGTTAGTTGTTCGGAATTTCATAACAATTGCTGAAATTTGCTACATCAAATATGTTAGTCGCTGAACGTTTCATAGCAGTTGTTAAATTATGCTAAAACAAGTATGTTAGTTGTTGAATATTTCATAACAATTGCTTCAAATGTAATCAACTAAAATTGAGTTAAATGATCACTAATTGATTGAATCAATCATATTTAATGATAAATATGGTGATATTAGTCTAATTAAAGTCTAAAATTTAGATTTTATATTTGTCAAATACAATGAGATAGTAATTTGAGATATACTAGAAGATCAATTAAACAATTGCAAATGTAATCAACTAAAATTAAATTTAAATGACTCTCAATTGATTGGATCAATCATATTTAATGATAAATAGAGTAATATTAATCTAGTTTAAGAGTGTAATTTAGATTTGATTGTGATCTTAATTGAATTTGCTACAACAAGTTAGTTGCTAGAAATTTCATAACAATTGCTGAAATATACTATAGCAAGTATGTTAGTTGCTGAATGTTTCACAGCAATTACTGAAATGTGTTACAATAAATACGTTAGTTGTTGAACAATTATTAGTAATTGTTGCATTATGCTACAACAAATACGTTAGTTGTTGAATGTTTCATAGCAATTGCTGCAAATGTAATCAATTAAAATTGAGTTAAACGATTACTAATTGATTGAATCAATTATATTTAGTGATAAATATGATGATATTAGTCTAATTTAAGCTAAGAGTTAAATTTTGTTGTTATCAAATACAATGAGATAGTAATTTGAGATATACTAGACGATCGATTAAACGATTGCAAATATAATCAATTAAAATTTAGTTAAAGGACTGCTAATTGATTGAATCAATCATATTTAATGATAAAAATGCTAATATTAGTCTAATTTATGAGTAAAATTTAGATTTGACTATAATCTTAATTGAATTTGCTATAATAAGTAAGTTAGTTGCTAGAATTTCACAACAATTGCTGAAATTTGCTACAACAAGTATGTTAATTGTTGAACATTTCATAACAGCTACTGAATTATGCTACAACAAGTATGATAGTTGTTGAACGTTTCATAGCAATTGTTGAATTATGTTACAAGAAGTATGTTAGATGCTGAACATTTCATAGCAATTGATGTAATTTGTTGAATCTCCTAGACAGTATAATATGCATTTTTTTGAAAATTGAATAATAAGAACAACAATAAGATAAAACTTGTTCATAAATGATAACAACAACAATAAGATGTTTCACAAATAACAAAAATAATAAGATCAAATGTGTTTTTATGGAGCATTTCGTTCGAAGCTTGTAGTCCTTTTGTATCCAGCCTTTTGCATATATATGAAACATTTATTTTCTTGGTTGAAAATAATTCTATGACCCATTTTCTTCTTTTTATTGGTCTTCTTCCAATCCTGCCTAGCTCAACAAATGGAGGAGATATTTTTCTCTCTAAAAATCTCAACCCTTTTATATATTTTTAGTAGTTGTCGCGATTGATGAAGCATTTGCTGAATAAATTATTCAGCAACTGCTGCATATTTTTCAGTAGTTGCTGCATCTGTTTCACCACCTGTTGTAGTTGCTGAGACATATATTGCAATGGCAAGATCAACAATATAAAATTCGAACTCAAATGAATAACACACACCAGGCTACACATTTTATTTATTAACATGATCGAAAATTATTTTTTAAGCAATTTTCAATGCTACACGAACAAAAATTAGTCGAAAATTGAGAATTTTTTTTACTCTCAAGCTCTTCGCAGAAGAAATTCAAAACAACAGCAGCAACAACAACACCAAGAACAGAGCAACAAAACAGAGGAGCGGAAGAGGGGGAGAAGAAGAAGAGGAAGAGGAAGAAGAAAACATCGGGAGAAATCATTGGGAGAGAAAAGAGAAAAAAGTTTTATTTCTCCTCTTTTAGGAATTAGGATTTTATTTAAATTTGGTTAAAGTGTAAAAAGTAAAACTTGAGAACTTGTTTTACAAAAAGTCAATTATTATTAAACTCTAATTATAAACTTGTCACCTACTCCTAATATTTAAGACTTAAGTCGCTCTTTTTACATTTCAACTCTCTTTTGTCACCCTTAATCAATTAATTCATGTTAGTTCTCTTTTGAGGGTTAAATCATAGTGACTTTATACGTCGTATACATACATTAATGCTGCTGATGGAATCTTCTTCATTTAGCTGTAATAGCTCTTTAAGTATACAAAAGCAGGATATTATTGATAATGTCGCCTCTACACATTTGCTATCTATAAAATTGCATAATATTTTTTCAACCGTGTTAGCATCTTAATATCAAGAAATCCTCCTTATTTTTTTAAGTAAATGAAAACATGGAGGTTCAGAAACCCAATGAAAAATCTTTCATCGCGCCACATGATTCTTTCGAGTAGTACTCTTCCCACTTCTGTCCCCGAAAACAAAAAAGATTTAGATATATCCATCTAGTGGACAAAGCTTATGATCCATAAATATGGAATATATGAAGACCAGGAGTTCGAGATTCAACTGAAAGGATCGATATGTATGAAGAATATTAAGAATCGAAAATATAGTGCCTAAAGTTTTTAAAATTTAGGGACCGAAATTTGTTGGGCACTAATAACGACCTTCAATAATTGGTCACATATTGTACATAAATAATGATTAAATGTGATTTCTTGGTAACATATAACTTGGAAGAAAAAATAATAATCCCTTTTAATTATATAAAAAGTTACTTATTTGAATTGAATATAAAAAATTTAAAAAAACACTATATAACATGGAGGGGAGGAAGTATCACCTAATCAATAAATTTTTATCACGGGAAAAATGAGAGGTTAAATATGGGTCTCTTTTACTTTTGGGGTTCGTAACATATACTAATATATAACTGCCCGCCCTATGATGTAACCTAATAACTTTCAGAAAGTTATGGACTAAAGTCAAAACTCATTGATTTTACTTTTAAACTAGGAAGAAGTGAATTGCATACATTACTTGAAATGAGAGTGGGCTTTGAGCTAAACCTATTAACCCTCAAAAATACCATACCTAATGATCATGTTGGAAGTACAACACTTCATCACCAATGCAAAGTTATAAACCGACATTACGTTAGTTATTTAGAAATTATCATGCTCGTGATTCTTCATCTATATAGATAACAGGCTCTTGTTTTCTATCCTTATATGAGGCTGAAAAGTGGATTGGCATCAGATTCACACGAAATGAATCATCTTGCTCAAACATGAGTACTCCATCACTTGTTCGGGACGAATCATCAAATTTTCACGAAGAGAATGAAAAGTGAATTCAAGTAAATGATCAAAACCTCGCAAACAATAACGCTCCTTCCCCGTACAAAGTTCGAAATCCAAAGACAATCATCAAGTACTGAAGTTTATGTTGGAATTGTTTCTTCTTATACGGTGTAAACCAAATGACTAAAAATATTTCACTTATCACATACCCGAAATATAATAGGTAACAAACAAACAAACATAAAGCTTGGTACAAATTAAATTAATTCAGTTCACCTTTTACCACCAGGGATCGATTAAGTACTTGGAGAGAAGTGCATTTTATTTGAACCTATATTTGTTACTATTCCCTTCGTCTATAAATACTTGTCCATTTTTTATTTGATATATACATTAAAAAATAACAAATAGAAGGGTGGTTTTACTATATCACTCTTTGAATATAATAAATTTTTTATTTTAAAAAATACAATGAGTGATGTATTATATTTAATATCAAGGATAAAATTCAGAAAAATAGATAAATTATACATTAATTTCTTAAGTTGAATAAGTATTGTTGGACATTTCAAAATAGAAAAATAAATAAATAAAAATAGACATAGAAAGTAGGCATAATAACTTGACATCAAATTATAACTATGACCTTTAACTTTACCAATACACAAGTAGGCCCTTAACTATACAAAAACTGAACAAAAAAACACTCCAATCCTACCTGAAAAAATGTGTGTATACACTCAAAACCATGCGCGTCAGAGTTAAAATTGAAGTCTTTTTTTGTTCAGCGTTTGTATTGTTAAAGGACCTACTTGTGCACTGGCAAAGTTAAAGGTCATAGTTATAATGTGTCTTTTTTATTAGGTGGCAGCATCTGAGTTTTTTTTTTCTGTGAAGGTTCCCACATGGGGAGTTTATTTCATGATAGATCAAAAGGAGTGTAAAGAGGTAGATATATCCTTAAACCTCAAGAATTACAAAGCTCGAGTATAGAACACTCATATAATTTGATTTAAGCACAAAATAAACTAGGAGGATCTCTCCTTTAACAACTAAGCTCACAAAAAGAGAGGCTACTAAGCACCCTTAATAGTAAACTAAGTACTCAGCCTGGATCAAATATGAAAGAGCCTTTCGTGACTCGAATTTTAAATTTTGGAGAGCCTTCAATGTCATTCTTCAAAGTAGATATAATTTGAGTGGGCAAGTTTGTCGCCTCATTGAAGAAGGTGTTTCTTTTAGTACTCTCTGCCAAATTTATGAGAAGATTAGCCGTGGTGTTGCCTTCACGAAGAGTGTGCATGAATTGAAATTGACCTTGAGATTTCATAGTCGAGATTTGCCCGAGTTCATTCTTTAGTTTCCAGGAGCTTTTGAATTTTCTAGTGATCATCTGGATGATAGGTAGTGAATCAGATTCGATAGTAATTTTGCGATATCCATTGTCTAAACACTATTTCATTCCAATAATAATAGCCTTAATTTCTGCTAAGTTATTGAAGCATGAACTAAAGTAGGCACTGAATGCCATGATCAACTTTCCAAGGTGATTCCTTAGTAGGCCACCTCCTCCTGCACTGCCCGGGTTGCCCTTGCTGCATCTATTCACATTCAGCTTAATTTCTCCAAGCACAAGTTTGATTCATGTAACACTCCAATTTAGGAAGGAGTCTGGGTCGTATCGTGACAATCCATCTGACTAGTTTGATATCTAGCTTAGGCTTGATACTGTCAATTAAACAAGTAATGTTAGGCATAGGTGAGTTAAAATAAAGGAATGGGAATTAAGTATTAAGGACCATTTGGACCATGTTGGTAACTTGGTCAATTATCCTATTAGTAGTAGTATTGATCCCTTCATATTTGAATTTCCATAGTTCCCAAGTGAGAACAATGGGAAGACATTGAAAAAGGGTCTCATGCACTTTGTTGTGAGATTTAATCAGCCATTATCTAATAATTTTGTATCTAATGTTGCCACTGTGAGGATGAAGGATGCCACAAGCATCAAGGAAATATTTACAACTGAGGGTAGCAATCTCACTTTCTCCAAATAAATGATTGACATCCTCATTATGACCATTTTTGCAACAATAACATTTGGAAGACCCATGAACTTTAAATTTTGTAACAACGTCATCAGTGGACAATTTATTATTGAGGAGTCTGTGTAAGAAAAAAGAAATTTTAAAGGGGAGATTGTTATGCCATGTCTTACTATTGGTTAGGAAAGTACCTTCGCTCATTCTAAAAAAATGCCAAGCAGATTTACTAGAAAAAATTCCAGTAGGATCAGCTAATCAGATAGGAAGATCGTTTTTATCTCGAAAGAACGAGATTCTTTGAATGCACATAACCAAGTCATACGGAAGAATTTGTTGGAGCTTAATAAGGTCCCACTGATTATTCTGAAAGAAATCAGAGACTTTAACATTCTTGGAAGTGTTGTCATGATTTACCAGATAGGCCAGAGCTCCTTTGTTGGTTCAATTGTCCCACCAAATGGAGATGTCACTTTTTTTAACTTTTCAAGTGATATAACTTTCACAATTATCTTTAATATCCATAAGCCTTTTCCAAATATGGGATTGAACATAGCTAGAGGTTCTGTTAACAACATGAGTCCTTTTAAAGTATTTAGAATTTAAGAATAAGTTTAAAAGAAAATTATGGGTTATGAACCTCCACCAACATTTACCACTGAAAGAGATACATATCATGAGGAGATTTAAAACCAATACCACCCTCTGCTTTAGGAAAACATAATTTAGCCCATTTTATCTAATGATAATGATCTTTCCCATCGAAACAACCCCAGAAAAAATTGGCAAAATATTTTTTAATTGTTCCAAGACAGTTTTTTTTGGGGAAACTACAGAGATAATAAGTAAAAGAATAGAGTGAAGAACTGACCTGATGAGTACAACTTTACCACCGAAAGAGAAGAGTTTACCTTGCCATCCTTGAGTTCTATTGGCAATTTTAGCAACCATGTTGCTAAAATATGTGACTTTCTTTCTTCCCAAATATATGGGAGCATCCAGATAAGTAAAAGGAAATTGAGAATGAGCAAAATTAGTGATTATCTTAATATCATCAATAATTCTTATCGAGGTTCTACGTGAAACTAAAAAGTAGATTTCTTTTTATTGATGAGTTGACCAGAAACCAGTTCATAAAGATCTAAATTTTTCATCATAATAGTAATAGAAGGGATATCCCCAGATGAAAATAATATAGTATCATCAGCATAAGTGAGGTGAGTAATAAGAGGACTGTCAAGATTAACAGAATAAGGAATGAAATTATCAACATGCAACTGATTCATAATTCTTGAGAGAAGCTCAACGCCAATTAAAAAAAGAGAAGGGGAAAGAGGATCGTTGATACGGGTATTATGGGCTCAAGACTAATAACTAGAATCCAAGCTCGAGAATTACAAAGGCTTCCAGACACGTTTATGAAAATGGACGTATTGAAGCATGTATTAGAGCCGCCCAAAGGAGTATATGCATTGACATGTGAGAATTTCCTTAGGTGTTACGAAACACACCAAATCTGTCCACTTTTGCATCCCAAACCCACCGCTTTCATTAAGGGTAGAAGGGTCCTTTCCTCATGACTTTTGTAATAGACTATTTATAGGATCTTTTTAGTCTTGCTCTCGTTAGTTAGATTATTCTTGAAATCACTTGTAATATTGAACATCACTTTCCTCTCAAGAAGAGAGTAGACCACCACTTTGACATCACAAGAAATGGTTTCTTTTTGTGTTATGTGTATCAGTTAGAAATGAGAGTGCTTGAGTAAATCGAGTTTCTTTTGTGTTCCGTAAGAACGTGGTGATTGTTAACTTATTTTGTGAAGGTTTTAGAGTATTAATACACTCTTTAGTTGCTGCATTATGAGTTCTCATTGTGTCAAGTTACATATCTTCTTTATTGTTTAAGTTTGAGTTTGTTGTTTCCATTTAGCGTCTTGTGCGTGTGGACTGTTTATGTGTTTTTGAACTATTTTTGTGCTTTTTTACATATCGTTTGGTATTATTTGGTATCATAGCCATCATTGATTTCATTTTCATGAGATCAATCTTGGCTTGTTCATTTAAAAAATAAAAAAAAAGTGTTGAAAAGCTGAAAAACTCAAAAAAGTGAAGTTGTCCCATTTTTTTTGGTTCTTGGCCAAAATTTTGGTCTTGAATTTTGTGTGTTTTGTGTGTTATAGTGTTAGATCTTTATTTTCTAACACTAGAAGAGGTGTTTAAAATCGAAAATCTCACAAAAAAAGAGTTGTTCCCATTTTTGTACCTTAGCAGAGAAATTGTCTTTTTTGTATGTCTTGGCTGAGATTTGAAGCATAGATTTAGGTATTATTTTGATTATCTTAGTAGTTTCGTGTGTTAGCTTGTTGTTTCCCTAGCATACTTGAGTCTAAGGTCCAAGATTTGAGCCTTTGTTTAGTGTTGTTAAAGGGTTGGACGGCTTAAATATTGTTGTTGTTCATAAGTGCTCTTATTGTTGTTCATAATGTTCTTGAGGTGAATGTTCAACAAAAGGTGTGTTTGATTTGAAAGGGGGAAGAGATAGGTTAAGTCTTTTGTTTATCTTGAAAATAGTTTCAAGACAACACCTAAAGAAGCAAATCAACAAAAGACCTCCCAAAAGCTCCCTTACCAAAAGAGTGTCAAAACCTTTTTCAAGAAGAACCAAAAGAGGAAAGGGACAAAGCCAAAGCAAAAAGGTGTTTTTCCATTTTGGTGCAATTTGGTGAAAAGTTTATTGACACCTTTTTGGCCTTTTAAAAAAAGAGTCCAAGGCCTTGTATTTCATTTCAAAAACCTAAAAAGCCTCACCAAATAAACAAAATTGAATTATTCAAGTTGGACAACATCAAACATCAACAAAACAACAACACCAAACGGCCAAAATAAAAATTGTGGGCCACATCAACAACAAAACTCAAGTCATAGGACCTTCCAAGTTTCTTTCCTTGTCTTTATTAGTTTTCTTTCTATTGACTCCTACACTAGTTGGCAACTAAGTAACAACCTACTAAGTTGTGAACTAACTTTTGAGTACGTCTTCGTGTCAACGTTCTTTGTGGTGCTTTGTTCGTTTATAATTCGTAGTTGTTCTTGGTTCAAGTGCGTACGAAGCTTCGTTGAGTCTTCAAAATCGAAATCCATTCTACCTTAAGAGTAGGCTCATTCGTAAGCACTCAAGGATTGATAGCTGGCTTACAACACTTGAAGAACCAAGTGAGGAAGCGGAGTGTGAAGAATGTGTTAGCGTGTTTTGAACTAACATTTGCTTGTTTTATAGGTACAGTTGCAAATGGAACCCAAAAATTCCAATGCTCCAACCGTGGACAATAATGTTATGAATGCCCTCTTAGCTAGTTTTGAAACTTTGTCTCGAGGCGTGACTAGGATGAAGGCAAATATTGAGAAGTTGGGCTCGGATGTGGCCTCAACGAGTGAGAGGTTGGAGAGGGTGGAAAGCCAAAGGAGTTCTCGACCTTATACCCCTCAAAACACCTTACCTACTATTACTCTCGAGTCCTTCTACCAAAGATTGTATCCACTAAGTGCTATAAAACAAGTCAATCTTTACTCTTCAAGTCGAGAACAAGATGGACCTAGCCGTTCCTCACTCCACCAAGTCCCACAAGATGGACTTGGAACCTAAATTCCATCCCTAAACTCGAATCCTCCAATTCAAAAACCCTACACTCCACTAAATCCAATATCTCTTTCCCAAAGCTACACTAACCCGAAAATACCCCATCCAAGTAGAAAAAGAGGGAGAGTTAGGATCCAATGAGAATGATGCCAAGGATCAAGATGGAGAGAAACTTAGTGGTGAGATACAAGAAGAATGTGAAGAAAAGAAGGAAAGGAAAAGGGAAACCATGGGTAGTGAAGTAGGAAAGGGAAAGAAAAATGTGCTTGTGGGGTTTGCCCACAAAGGATCTTTGATACTCACTAACCCATATGCTAGCACTTTGCCTAGAATTGATCCTTTTTATGTATAGTTTCAAGTTCATACGCTATCAAATAAGGATCAAAAAAGGGTTCCACACGATAACATGGAAAATGAGCTAGTGACATCCTTGGCCGAGAGCTCCAAACAAGTGGACTGTCGTGGCATACACCGAGGTATAATTGCTACACTATACACTTACTTAGGCTTGAAATATTGTGATAAGGATATTAGTATCCAATGTGAAGTAGCTTCAGGTTTACATAGTGTAGAAAAGCATGAATCCTTCATTGGTAGTTCTCTTGTTGAATATGTTGGTCAATTTGCTCTTAAGGATAATTCACTACTTGATCATGTGAGTGGTTTGATTAAAAATCCTCAAGTTAGTGTTCATTCTTATAATATTGAACATGATATTGGACCTATTACTTTGAGCTTGTGTGATGCAAACCGTGCTACTAGTTTTGCTCAAGGTAATCATATGCTTGGAAAACTTTTGAATAAAGGTGTGCTTGCTCTTAAGATAAGACTTATAGGCCAAAAATCTTTAGTCTTGGATGATATACTAGTAAAAGGATTGGTTAATCTCGACTTATACCCTTGGTTACACCATCCCTTTGATCTCGGAACACTAGTGGGTTGGAAAAGGAGTTGCCTCGGCTTATGCTTATCTTTCCTTGATGATTATCTTATCCCTATCCTTTGTAATTTTCAAACTACATGTTTCATGGTAAAAATAAAGGATTGTTGGTTGAATTTTAAAAGTGTACTCCCTCAGCAAGATGTCTTCACACTTGATTCCTTTCTATACTACCTCTTTACCTATGATGATAACCATGTTAATTTTGAATTTGTATTTGTATTGTGTAGTTGTAGGAAGTTTGGTGGCTGATTTTCTTGTTTTCATGATGGTGATATGTGGTTGAGGTGGATCTTAAGATCAATAGAGGCACTATATTTGATGAGGTCCTTTGTAGAGGTAATGAAACAAATGTATCTTATGGTTCCTAAGATAAAGGAACTCTTACCTTTTGGGTTTAGTAAAGCCATTAAGACCATTATAGTTTCCTTATCTCTTGATATTTTCCAAAGCCACTTTATTTGAGACATTCATGCTAAGCTTTTCATGTCACACACCAAGGACCCGTGGGTATATTTCGAATGTGAACAACCTTGGCTTGGTGACATATATGGTAGTTTCAAATTGTACTCCTCTTTCCTTGATGTTTATCTTAGCCATGTCTTTTGTGATGCTTGTGGTACGTGTTTCATGATCATAACAAAGGATTGTTGGTTGTATTCCAAAAGTGTACCCCCTTGGCATGTCTATATAACTTGTAGTACTAATGCTAACCCTCCTATCATGAGGATTGTGTGCTTGTTTTCTCTCTCTTTGGTTTTGCAAGGTGTGAATTTGAGGACAAATTTCTTTCAAGATGGAGAGGAAATGATACCAAATGGTATCAAAAGAGCATAAAAACAGTCTGAAAATACTCAAACAGTCCACACGCACAAGACACTAAACGGAAATAATAAACTCAAACTTAAACGATAAAGAAAATATGTAACTTGACATAATGAGAACTCATAATGCAACAACTAAAGAGTGTATTAATACTCTAAAACCTCCACAAAATAACTTAACAAGCACCACGTTCTTACGGAACACAAGAGGAACTCGGTTCACTCAAGCACTCTCGTTTCTAACCGATACACACAAAACAAGAAGATATCATTTCCTGTGATGTCAAAGTGGTGGTCTACTCTCTTCTTGAGAGGAAAGTGATGTTCAATATTACAAGTGATTTCAAGAATAAGCTAACTAACGAGAGCAAGACTAAAAGGATCTTATAAATAGTCTATTACAAAAGTTATGAGGAAAAAAACCCTTCTACCCTTAATGAAAGGGGTGGGCTTGGGATGCAAAAGTGGACAGCTTTGGTGTATTTTGTAACACCTAAGGAAATTCCTCACATGCAATGCATATACTCCTTTGGGAGGCTCTAATACATGCTCTAATACGTCCATTTTCATAAACGTGTCTTGAAGCCTTTGTGGTTCCCGAGCTTGGATCCTAGTGATTGATCTCGATCCCATGATACCCGTATCAATCGCCTTGCTTGAGTTTCCATCTGAGTTGATTACTAATCCACGTAGGAGCGATTGAGTTTCACATATGTAAGTTGAGGAATTAGAGTGTTTTTTTCAGCTTTTATATAATTAAAGGGCCTACTTGTGCGCTGACAAAGTTAAAGGGCATAGTTATAATTTGGTGTCAAGTTAAAAGTCATGTTTATGTATTATGCCTAGAAAGTATCAACCATGTCCATATCATTCTATTCTTGGACCAAATAAAGTCATTAATTATGGCATTGCTCCCTTTTCACTTATTGCTTTGCTTCTCTCATGTTATCAATGAATAATCCCTCTATTTTTCATTGCCAGGGAGTAAGGGTGTACATAAGTCGGGTTGATTTGATTTTTTATTGAATAAAAATTAAAACAATTATGTCGGTTTATTAAAACTATAAACCAAATCACACCAACATAAAATCGGTTTTTTCGGTTTAGGTTTTAGTCGGTTCTTTCGTTTTTTTTGGATTTTCTAGTTTTTTTTTATAATCTTTATTTTTTACAATTATATTGTGATTGAAGACTAGATCAAGTATGTTTTCACTCATGTGCTAATGAAAAAACTCAATTATGAAAAAGTGAGGAGCGAAAAACTCTCTTGAAACTTAAAAGTAAGATGAAGAGTGAAAGTTTAGATTTTAAGTTTATATTGAGTTTTGGATCATTTTATTAGCAATCATTGGACAAATTATAATTTAATATATATATATATATATATATACACACACACACACACACACCCCAACTTTCTAAATATTGAAAATTAATAAAACTAATTGAAAAAGTATTTTAAAAGTTGATTAAAATTAATATTTTATGGATAAAAAGTTAAATTATATATATGCATATACACACACACACACACACACACACACACACACACATATATATATATATATATATATATATATATATATATATATATATATATATATATATTATGTCGGTTTGATTTGGGTTCGGTTTGATTTTTTTTTTATTAACACCAAATCAAACCAAAAGTGATCGTTTTTTTTTTCAAACGCCAAACCAACCAAATCAAACCATAAGTCATTTTTTTTTTTTTTTGGTTTGATTTGGTTCTTCAGTTTGACTTGACTTGACAATTCGGTGTGTACATCCCTACCAGGAGTAGTACTATACATCGCCTTTCATTTTTTTTTCTTTTAAGTAATTATGATTTTTCTTAAGAAGTACAATGACCAACTCTATGGGTGTGCTCTGAACAGAGGACAATAATTTCAATTTTCTATTTTTTCATGTACTATTGGTTTAAAATTTTTTAACAAGTTTCTGAAAAATAACTTGACTACGAAAATATGAAAAATAACTTCCAAAAAGGCATTAACAATATTTATGTCGTTTTCACCTGCAACACCTCATTTCATCCCTATCCCCCATTCCTTTGTACCTTCTACAATATTTGTTTAAATCATACACAAATACTTTTAAAATAATATTTTTTGCTTACATACAAAAATTTTTAAAAAAGCAAGAAACTTGAGTATACTTTCTTTTAATGATAGTATATATTTTCCTTCGGACCAACGCACCTATATCCGTGCATGTTTAATATGATTGGATATTACTATAATTTTCTTGCCAGCTACATATATAATTTGCAATTAAAAATTTTTAATAACTTAATTGATTGACTAACTAAACATAAAATGACTGTTGAATTTAGTGCCTTGTAAGTTGTAATTTCCTTCCCAATTTCCCTCCGTACATTTTTTTTTAATTTAAAAATAAAAATAAAAATAATAATTTGCAACTTAATTGCTTCTCTTGGCTACGTTGCACTCTATTTATGGTTTTCTCTTAGTTTAATATACGCTTGTCGGTTGCATTCAATATACAATTCGTCCATCCTAATATTCTACTACTTGCAGTCAGTCCTAGTCAGGTAGTTCATGCATGAGCATCTTGACGTTCACTTTAAATCGGTAATAATATATAGGAAAAATTGAGAAACTACCATCCTTAAGACTAAAATTATAATAAATAGTAATATTTTTTAAAAATTATAGCTTATAATAAAAGTAGCAATATTTTACTCATTTCATAGTAATGAAAGAATATGTATTTTTCAGTTGTGCATATGTATTTATGAGTAATACATATATATTTATATATGTATTTATATAACAACATTTTACTTAAATACAAAATACAATTTGCTACTTTTCATAATTATGAAACTGTTGCTATAAAAGTTATAATTAAGACTAAAGAGTTGCTATTTCTGAAATTTTTCCTAATATATATAATTAATAATTTTTTAGTTTTTTACTTAATATTTGATATTTTTGTTAAAAGCATAATTAAATTCAAATTTACGTCAAAAAAAATTAATAGTTGGTTAAAACGCTTCCTACAAAATTATTTAATGCCGTTTGCTAACGTGGAATGAGGGGAGATTTATACCATTATCCAAATCTAATATTAAATTTAGCCTTGCATATTTGACTTTATCTTATGCAACATGAGATTATTTTATACCATCTTCACATGAGATAAATTGGATCG
Organism: Capsicum baccatum var. pendulum; assembly: GCA_030864225.1. NCBI lineage: Eukaryota > Viridiplantae > Streptophyta > Magnoliopsida > Solanales > Solanaceae > Capsicum > Capsicum baccatum. The sequence goes on along the minus strand of CM061556.1, from coordinate 234,146,467 downwards.
ATAAATTAGTGCAGAAATTATAATTTCATGATAATATAATATACGTACCAAACAACCTCGTTACACAGGGGCAGGTCTACAGTATCGAGTGGGGTTTCCGGGAACCCCCACCCGCTACCGTAGATTTGACAAATATACTAAAAAATAGAATAAGTCAATAAAATATTATAGATGGGAACCTATAAACAAAAATAGCATCAGCTTAATGGCATGGAATGGACTCTTGAAGTGCTTAGTCCCATGATCATGGGGTTGATCCCCGCTGGTGTTATATCTTTTTTATTATATTATTATATATTACTATATTTTATTGGAAACCCACAAGTTTGAAATTATAGATCCGTCTCTGCCTAACATGAATAAGCTGTCCGTGGAAATCTCAACTAATTAAGGACATTGGAACATTATAACACAAATAATGCATGAGGTGATCATCTTACCATACAGTATTCTCCTTTTTGTATAAACAGTAGGATTTAATTTATATATATGACAAAGAATATAAAGATTCTTTCAATATCAATTCTTTGTTTATTATTAAAAGTAGTTTAACTATATAAATATCTTTTACTAACACTAGTATTAAACTCTAAAATGATGTATACTTCAATCTATCCACATTGGATTGGATATTCTAGCACAATTAGTTTGAAAAATTTGTTTGTAGCAAAAATGTCTCTCATCCAATGGTGAGGACATTGCAAATGAACCCAATTTGTTTTAGTGAGGAGTTTGTTAAAAAAACAACCTTATCCTAAACAGCAGGCAAACGGGACTCACGTGAATAACTAACTTTTTCACCTCCTTTTTACTTTCTTTTGGGTGTGTGTTTGGGTTTGGAGTGGGTGTTGTGGTGGTGGAGGATGCAATGGCCTAGATACATCGATAAAAAGATGGTTAGTTGAATCTTTTTTGTCATAAAATTATATTAAATATAGCGAAAAGTTATTATTTTCATTTTGAATTTGTCCCGAAAAGTCATTTACACACAAACTATTGTCGCGACCTAATACATACTCGTACTATGTAAAAGTAAATTTATTTTCATCCCAAAACGTATACAACCAGTCACATGATGGAGAGTGAATTACACTCGCGCCACATCATTGTCATGTCACTGCCACATCAGATATTATGTCCTTTTTTAAAAAAAAAAAATCCATGTCACCCATTGCTTTTTCTTCACTAAAACCACCATTGATACCATCACCATCAAACTCAAATCTCCATCATGATAATTTTAAGAATCCACCATGAATTTCATTACCGGAATCACAACACAACCATTGGTATCACAAGAATCACAAACAACCACCATAAAATTCAATGTCCACTACTAAAATTGTCATCGGAATCACAATATCACCATTGTTAACATTCAAAGTTACAATGAACCACCGCAAATTCGCACCACCACCACTACTAAATCCTACAACAAAATCGACTACCATTATTGATTAAGCAAAATTGAAATAGGATTTTTATAGAGAGAAGATAAATCTACAAAAAAAAAAGGTGTTAAAAGATTGAATTTTGAGCAAATTTATAAACTTTTACAGAGAAAGAATAAAAATACAAAAATAAATTAAAAAAATGATGTTCAATGTGGGAGCAACAATATCTGATCGATTTTAAATGTCTCAACAAAAAAAAATTCGACTGGCGGCGATTCCATGCTCAATTTTTTCTATTTTTCTCTCCAAAAACTATTATGAAAAAATCATTCTCATCAACCATAGAAGGGGAGAAGTAGTTGTGATGAAGAAGGAAGATGGAGAGAGAGAAAAAAAAGCAGATTAAAGATGGGTGAAAAAGAGAAAGTCTGTGCATGGGTGGGGGAGGGTTTAAAGAGTTTTTGGTTATTTTTTTTCTCCAGATGCGCCCTTTTATTTTTTTAATATAATGTTATTTTCACATCAGATTTAAGGTGAAATTAAATTCATTTTTAAGAAGAATAAGTGTGTAATAAAGCGGCACATTGGTTTAGGTGTGTAAATGACTTTTCAGATATAGTTTAGGATGATTTTGATGACTTTTCCCTTAAATATATAAAAACAATACATTAGTCAAATTCTATTATATATATTAAATCTTGAGCACTTTCAGTAAGATTCTTAGTTTGGCTGTCGCGGAGGGGGTGGTGAAGGGGAGATCTAAGGAAGGATCATTTAGTTGCTAGTTATTAGAGTTTATTTTGAATTCGAATTTTTATAGCGTTTTTTGTAACAAAAAGATTATCTTTCCTTAGAATAGACATTAGATAAGGACTCTAATTATATTTATCTTTAACATGTACAAAGTTTATATATAAAGAGATGTAATCAACAGAATAATCAATCTGCACTTATTTTCTCTAACTCTTCTTGTCCTTAACCTTATTATGGTATCAGATTTTTCCATCGATCTTATGGCCAATTCTCCAAACTCCAGCAAGTTGCTGTCACTTGCAAAAGAGTCTGGTTATTTCACCATTATTCAACTACCAAACCTCTCTCTCAAACTTGACAGAAACAACTATTGACTTTGGAAAAAATACTTTGGACATACTCAGAGCCTTTTCTCTTGACTCTTTTGTTCTTGGTTCTAATCCTCCTCTAAATACTATTACGGTCACCCCCTCTGCTACAGAGTTCACTACTAGTCAAGCACAACTAGTGGTTACTTCTAACCCTACGTATGATGAATGGCGACGCAACAATCTTCTTATTCTTGTTTGGCTTCTTCAAATAATTTTTTATCTTCTTCTTGGTCACCTAACTCGATCTACCTCTTCCTATGATACTTAGAATAAAATCTAGCGTATGTTTCAATCACAGACGCGTGCTTAAGTTATGCAATTAAAATCTTAACTTCAAAATCTTCCTAAAGGCAATCTTTTTATCACAGAGTACTTTGAGAAGAAACGCACAATCACCGACTTTTTAGCAGAAATCTTGTACATTGTACAAGATGATGACTTCATCTTATTTGTTCTTAATGGTCTTGATTCTTCATTTGAAATTTTCAAGGTTGTACTTAATATGCGTTCTGGTTCTATGATTCCCGAAGAACTGTTTGGACTCCTTCTTCAGAAAGAAGAACGCTTGGATGAAGAACTTCGTTCTATTGCCATTAATACTCAATTTGAATATACTCCTTCTCATGCCCCCTTAACTCAAGATTCAGTTTATTTTTTTTTTCGATTCCTCATCCGATGTTCGGTACCCATATTGGAGCCCGACTAATTCGGATTCGCGCCGGGTAGGGCCCCATTCGGGGTTTAACGCTCCCAACAGAGTTTTCTCCATGCCCAGGGTCGAACCCTCAACCTCTAGTTAAGGATGGAGCAGCCCCATCTGCTGCACCACAACCCATCTTATTCTCCACCTCTTAATAGTACTAACCAGTCATATATTCTTGGACCACCCTCACGCTCTAATTTCGTTGCCTACAATTCTTATAATCATGCTCAATCTATGATACCTCAACCATATTCCTATTCATCATTCTCTCGATCCAATAATCGTCAGTCCAAGCATCATGTGCCATGTCAAATATGTGGTAAAACTAATCATGAAGCTCGCAATTGCTACCATCGCTCTAACGAAAAATATTATCCACCAGCAAGGCCATCACCATCCCAGTCAACTCCAAAAGAAGCACATTTTGCTTTTCCTTCGACTATTGTTGGTCCTGCTTGGTATTTTAATTCGGGTGCTACACATCATTTGACCTCAGACATAGCTAACCTCTCATTACAATCTTACACTGGCAATGATGATTTAGCGGTTGGTAATGGTATGAAAATTCATATTTTGTACATTGGCTCATTAATTTTTTCTACATGCGCACAACTCATTCATCTTAAAAATATTCTCCATGTCCCTAAAATTTCCAAGAATTTACTTAGTGTTGCTAAACTAACTCGTGATAATAATGTCTATCTGGAATTTTATCCTTATAATTGCTATGTGAAGGATTTGTAGTTCAGGAAATTGCTGCGAGGAATACTTGATGATGACCTATACCATCTTCAACTATCATAGCCTCATTCTTGATCTTCCCCACCTTCAGTATTTCTTGGTGAACACACATCTCTTGTTGGTTGGCACCGTCGACTGGCTCATCCAAATGAAGCTCTTCTTCGACGTCTTTTGTCTAATTTTAGGCTACCTGTTTCTAGATTTGATTTTCCTAATGTTTGCGAACCTTGTCAACTAGGCAAAAGTCAACGCCTACCCTTTTCCCATTCCCATGTTTCTAGTAGTAGTCCTTTTTAATTAATTTATTCTGATGTTTGGGAACCTTTCCCTATTCCTTTTATTAGTAGATTCTCCTACTTTGTTTTATTCATTGATGATTGCACTAAATTTATTTGGATGTATTTTATGTCACATAAATTGCAAGTTTTTCAAATTTTTGATCAATTTAAGTCTGCCGTTGAAACTCAGTTTGCGATAAAAATAAAATCAGTTCAAACTGTCTGGGAGGTGAGTACAAAAATGTATCATCTTTTTTATTAAATCACGAAATTCATCATCGTATTTCTTGTCCTTATACACCTCAAAAAAATGGTGCATCGGAATGTCAGAATCGTATTGTCATTAAAAAAAACTCGCTCTTCTTTTCCATGTTTCTCTTCCATTTCAATTTTGGGAGCATGCATGTCTCACTGCTATGTACTTATCTAATATTAACATATCATCGTCTTTGTCCTTTAAATCCCCATATCAATTACTGTACAAAAATTCTCCCGATTATGATTTTCTCACAACTTTCAGTTGTCGTTGTTATCCCTTTCTTCGATTCTACAATCATCATAAAGTTGATTTTCAATCTTTTCCTTATGTATTTATATGGTATAGTTCTCGTCACAAAGGTTACCTTTGTTACCATGTCACGTCTTCTCGTATTTATATTACTCGTTATGTTGTATTTGATGAAAATATTTTCCCGTATTCCTCTGTGTTGCCGATCGCAAAGTCCTCCTCCCCCTCCTCATATTTTAGGAAATCTTCTTTCTCTTTACTCAATCAAGCTTCTAAACGTCTAGTGCGTTCACATTCTCCCCTGTTAAGGTCATTATCAAGTCCTCCAGTTGCATCACCTATCTTCTCATATGAGCACACTAATCATACAGACATTATACCCTCTGCTGTATCCCCTTAAGAATCACCCAAAAAGAGCATATACCAGCCATTAACCACCTAAACACCTGCCACCATATGGTTTCTCTTACTTGACCTTAACCTCTTTCTATTTTTGCCCCTCCGACACCTCTCGCTATCACATGATTATTCAAAGTAAAACTAATTTTTTAAAACCAAAAGCTCTTATAACATCTCGATATTCTCTTCCTCCCAATCTGTCTCACATTCCAAAGCCTACAACATATCATTTAGCCTCCAAATATCCTGAATGGCATCATGCTATGCAGATAAAATTCTTAGTCTTTATGTAAAATAAGACTTGGACATTGATTTCACTATCGCTTAGTTCTAACATTGTTGGTTGTAAATGGGTTTACAAGGTTAAAATAAAAGTTGATGGATCTATTGAACATCACAAAGCTCTCCTTGTCGCGAAAGGTTTTCACCAAGAGAAGGGTGTTGATTCATTTGACACTTCCAATTCCGTTGTTAAGCCCACAATCATTCGGCTTATTCAGTCTTTAGCTGTGACAAATAAATGATCCATTCGACAACTTGACATTAAAAATGCATTCTTAAATGGTGATCTCTCTAAACAAGTGTTTATGGAGCAACCAAAATAATTTGTTGATCCTCATCGGCCACATTTTATATGCTAATTGAATAAGGCCTTATATGGCCTCAAACAAGTGTCACGAGCTTGGTTCAGTAAGTTAAAGATTTTTCTCCTCGATATTGGGTTTCACTCTTGTTTATCTGACTCTTCTCTTTTTGTGCAACAAACTTCTTAGCACATAACATATGTCCTTGTCTATGTGGATGTCCTTATTATAACTGACAGTGATAGTGATTTCATCACTACATTTATTTGCCCTTTTGATCAACAGTTTTCTGTTAAAGATCTTGGTTCCTTAAATTATTTTTCTTGGTATTGAATTATCTCCAACATGAAATGGATAATTTTATCTTAAAGCAAGTATATTATTCGCGACTTACTTCGTCGAACTAACATAGTTGATGCAAAGCCTATCTCTAGTCTGGCTGAACTTGGATCTTACTTACTCTTTCTGGTGATCCCCTGATGCTTATTTATACTGTAGTGTTGTTGGTGCACTTCAATATGTTACTATCACTAGGCCTAAAATATCCTATGCAGTCAATTGAGTATGTCAATTTATGCAATCACCCACCACTGCTAATTGGTAAGTTGTCAAACGCATGCTTCGATATCTAAAAAGATCCATCCATAATGGCCTCTACTACGACCTATGTCCGGTTCTAGCCTTGTAGCCTTTTCGAAAACTGGTTGGATCTCTGACCTTGATGATAGTCGCTCCTAACATGGTTTTGCACTATTTTATGGAGGTAACCTGATAAGTTGGTCTTCTCAGAAACAAAAGGTTGTAGCCCACTCAAGCATTGAAGCTGAGTATCGTGTTTTAGCTTTTGCAACTACTGAATTAATTTGGGTTCAGCAACTAATCATTGAGCTACGTGTTCCTCGCACTGCACCTCCTATTGTCCTTTGTGATAATCTTTTGCACAGTTTTTTATCTCAAAATTATGTCATCCATCAATGGTCAAATCATATTCGTCTTGATTATCATTTTGTGTGAGAGATGATTGAAGATCAATCTTTAGTGGTTCGCTATGTTTCATCTCATAATCTACTTGCAGATATATTTACTAAAGTAGTTGGCACAAATCGGTTCCTCAATCTTTGATCCAAGCTCATGGTTCGATCCCGAACATGATCTTGCAGGGGGCTATTAGAGTTTATTTTGTGTACAAATTATTGTAGCTTTTTCTATAACAAAAAGATTACCCTTCCTGTAGAATAGACATTAGATAAGGAATCTTATATTTATCTTCAATATGTACAAAGTTTATATATAAGGAGATACAATCACTAGAATTATCAATTTGCACTTATTTTCTCAAATTTTTCTCATCCTTAACCTTATTATTAGTAAGAGTGTTATATAGATATTAGTAATGTAGAGATTAACAAAGTAAATCTAATTGTATAGATAAAAAGATATTAATAATGTATGTATTAAACTATAGTTATTCTATCTTCCATTCTTCATAAATAATAGTACAAAAATTTTCTCATGAACTAAACAAACATTATATTAACGATATGAGAAAATGGCCAAATACCCCTCCAACCTTTACCCCAAATTCCAATTACACACTTATACTTTGAGGGGGGTCCTATGAGCCCCCTGAACTATTTTAAAGTGGAGTATTTACCCCCCTGAACTATTTTAAAGTGAAATATTTACCCCCTAAAAGCTCATGCCCAACATTATTTCAGGCAGTGAGTTGCACTCGCTGCCACGTCATTGCCACGTCATTAACACATTATTTTTTCTTTTTTTACTCTAAAAAAATTAATTATTTAAATAGAGTGAAACCCGCCAAATTCTCTTTGTTTCCTGGACTTCCATAAAGAAACAGATAATGGATCATGGATTTTTTTTTCTAAAATCTTTAAGCCTTCATTTTTCATTGAGGAGCAGAAAATGAAGTTTTATCAGCCCATGCTTATCAATCCAAGAATAGATACTGTAGAAGAGAGACGTAGCTGTTGATTGTGAAAAAATTTGGTGTTGATTTTGATTATGGTGTTGATTTGATTATTTCAATTTCAAGGCATTGTTGGAAGTTTATGTTTCATTTCATGAGAACGATGATTCTTGGTATGGTAATTTGGTTAATGAGTATGTAAGTTTGATAAATTAATTTTGGATTGAATACCATTGTTAAGTTCTTGAAGATGCCATTATTGAGTTCTTGAAGAAGAAGAAAGGAAGAGGAAGAGGAAGAGGAAGAGGAAGAAGAAGAAGAAGAAGAGGAGGAGGAGGAGGAAGAAGAAGAAGAGGAGGAGGAAGAGGAGGAGGAGGAGGAGGAAGAAGAAGAAGAGGAAGAGGAGGAAGAGGAGGAGGAGGAATAGGAAGAGGGGGAGGAAGAGGAGGAGCAGGAGGAGGAAGAGGAAGAGGACGAGGAGGAGGAAGGGGAAGAGGACGAGGAGGAGGAGGAAGAGGAAGAGAAGAAGAAGAAGAAGAAGAAGAAGAAGAAGAAAAGAAAAATAATAATTAAAAATGAATAAATAAAATAAAGAAATATTTGGTCATGTAAGCATTCTCACTCTCTTTAAGGAGAGTGAAACCCACTCTCTTGCCATGTCAGCGTTCAGGAGGATAAATATTTCACTTTAAAATAGTTCAGGAGGGTCACCCCCGCAAAGTATAAGTGTGTAGTTGAAATTTGGGGTAAAGGTTGGGGAATTATTTGGCCATTTTCTCTTAACGATATTATGTTCTGTGGCAAAAGAGAAAAACCAAGCAAAACATCGTAAGCTAGACTCTACGGGGAGATCATTTCTTTCTTCAATTCAAAACCAAACAATATATAAAAATAAACTATATTTTTTAAAAGAAATATACTAATTTTAACACATAAATAACTTTTGTCTTACCGAAAACCAAACAACCATAAGGTAATGAATACATAGTTATAATTTTACAAACCTTTATAAACTTCATTTTTATAAAATAGTAGTATTAGATAGACAGTTGCGAAATCAAAAATTTTATTATATTCTAGATTTAATATATACATATGAAAAATATTTTTGGACGAAGTGTGTTCAACTTGTTACCCTTCACTACATATACCGCTGTAGATAATAGTTCTAAAATGTTAGGTGAGAAAAAATATATAACTTCATCTAAATTTAAAATGATGAGTGAACTATCTCAAAATCGTTAGACTCCTTTGGATACGTTTCATTATAGAACTGATCCATATGGGAAGTTAATATATTGTTGTGTTTACTTTTACTTGTCTACTATTTTAAAAATAAATTTTTATTTTTACTTTGTTATTTTAAATATCAAGAATTTTTTTTTATATTTTTTCATATTTTACCCTTAATTAGCTCTAATTAGTTATTTTCAAATCATATATCAAGACTTAATATGAAACATCAATTAATAGAACAGTGTGGTAAAATAATCATGTCTATTATTTTTTTTTTAATGGATATGCGTAGTCCAAACGTGATAAGTAAAGTGAACGAAGGGTGTATATATCTTATGTTTGCAGTAGAGTCAGAGGTGGCCCACATGTATCGATCCCTGAGTCGCGCAATATTTTTGCTTTTATTTTCAATACTTGGCTTCTTGCTAAATTTATAACATCAAAAATTTTTGGATTGGGGATTCGAACCTGTGAACATCCCGTAAAACGAGTCATCCTTGACCATTGAATTACCACAATTGATTATTCAATAATGTTAAAAGTAAGCTTCGTATTATAAGAAAGTAAAGTTATTAACTTAGAACTCATATTTGTTTTATATATTTATTTTTTCAGTATTGCTCATGTCTTTGGCGACCAATTGAGTATAATTTTATCCCTTAATCGGCTCTGAAAGTTTTTCTAACATCTTAAGATAATATTGTGCACCACAGTATTATCAAAAGCAATAAGCGTAAAAAAGCTTCTCGGTCTATTGTGTTTAAGTACAAAGTACAAATAAAGTGTGAGATTTAACGAAAAAAGGCATAAAGAGAGAAAAAATATAAATATATGTCTAGTTCAAGATTAATAATATAAGCATGAATGACAAATATATAAACAAAAAAGTTAATTTTTTTTTTGATAAAGTGAAATAATCCATCTCTTTAGAAAATCTCATTGACAAGGAAAAGTAAGTATTAGAAATTAAAACCTAAACTGCAAATTAAGCGAGGTGAGCGCTCAATACATTTTGAGTTTTGCTACGAGGCTTATGCGCGCCTTTGACAACACCGATGCGTTCGCCACTGAGTAGAGTCATGTACATTGTCAATTGGAGCAGATGAAGTATCTTTCAATTTGAATTAAAGGTGAACAACAAAAGTGGAATTTTTAAACTAAAGGTCCACACAGATACAAATAAGGTTCATTCATGGTTATCTCATTAAGGGCTCGTTTGGTAGAGTGTATTGAAATGTTAATGCACGTATTAGTTTAATGTATATTAGTAGTACCTTGTTTGGTATACCTTTTTACCCTATGTATAACTAATGCACTCTATTGTGTATTGAGGTGTGTATTACTAATACCTCAAAATCCATGACATTAGTAATGCAATGGATATAATGCATGCATTAACATGCTTAAAGACCCTATTAGCCCTCAAAAAAATTCCCGCATCCTTTTCCAACATATATATTGAGGGTATTATATAAAAAAAAAAAAAAAATTTTAGAAATTATGTAATTCATGTTTTTTTTTAATACATCGAATCAAATACTGCATAAGAAAAATACAAGCATAACTAATGCAAGCATAACTAACACAAGAATTACTAATACAAATATTACTAATACACTATATTTTACATTATTCTTATACATTCTGCCAAACGAACCCTAAATCTAACCATTATATGCCACAATCCAACCAAACTGACGACAAACCTATAATATAAAAAAGATACCACAAAAGGAGCTTTTTTCTTGTTTTCAGACAAATTATGTAAGTTGAACCCACAATATTGGAAAAAGTTAAAAACGTAATTTATGACAATCGATTTTAAATCAAATGTTGATTAGGAATCAAAGATAAATTCAAAATTTACCAAAATTTAGGGAAAATCACGAACAAATAATTAGTCATCCTTCTTTTAAGGAGATTAATCGAACATACAAATGTATTTAATCAAAAATACTGAATATATGTATTATTGGTTGACTCTCCTTTCATCCTCAGAAATTTTTCCAAAATTTAGTTGGGAATGTCTAACAAGAATGCTTTATTTGTTTACTATGTGTTCGAATGCTCAATCGAAAGACAACATAATTCGAATATCTAAATAAAATAATGGGGATCTTTTAAAAATAAGTACATTTTGTTTGAAAACTCACCTTTCATAGCCATATTTTATATAATTATCATTTATAGTCGTTGTATTCAATTTATGCCCGCTGTATTCGATTTTATCAATAGTCTGTATTCATATAAAATATAAATACAGTACCATTTAGCTGTTGTATTCGATTCACAGCCGTTGTATTCACTTTTACTTAGTGGTCTGTATTCATAAAAACATAAATACACTACATATTTAGTCTTGTAAAAAACACTACCATTTTTTTATCTTTTTATTTTTTTATATTTTTTCTTTTTCGTGTTTTCCTCATTTTTTCTTCGTCTTTTTTCTAATTTTTTCTATTTTTATTTTTTTATATATTTTTTCTCTCTTCTATCTCTTTTTTTTTTCTTTTTTGTACTTATTTTCTTTATCATTTTTTTGTTCTATTTTATATTTTTTAAAAATATAACTACTCGAGCACAAGTCATTGATGATAACGTAAATACCATAATTGTTTATCTATTTGTAATCACACCGTCATTTATATTTTTGTATTCGTTGATACAACTATATTTGTATTTGTATTTTAAAGTTCGCGCTTATATTTGTATTTTATAGTTCACGTTTATTTTTGCATTTTATAGTTCTTTGTATTTGTTAGTTCGCACCATCATTTATATTTTATATAATTCGCACTTGTATTTTAAAGAACTGTTTTATATTTGCATTTTATAATTGATTGTATATTATATTGGATTATATTTGTATTATGATTTTATTGTATTTGTATATTTAGATTATATTTGTATTTGCATTCTATTTTCGTCGATGTCTTTTTATTTTTAAAGAATTATTTTGTATTTGCATTTGTAAGTTGATTGCATATTGTATTTAGCCGTGATTATGTACAATTTATCATTTGTATTTGTATACAAACAAGTAAATGCATTAATTGTATTTTCTTGATTCTAAACTATATAACTATGCAATGTATCATTTGATACAAATGTACCATTTTGTATTTGTATGTCAAAATTATTATTCGTATTTGTAAATAAATAAACATCACTTGATACAAATACAATTACAAACAAATGAAACCAATGATTTTAAAAATACAAATATATGTTGTATTTTTATAAAAATTTGAATTGTATTTATTTGTATCAATAAATACAACTCATATGAATAAATACAAACAAATATTCGTAAAAAGAAAATCAATCGTTCCTTTTCAATAATTAAAAAATACAAATGATAGTTCACACTTGTATCTATATGTTATAGTTCGCATTTATATTTGTATTTTATAGTTCCAATTGTATTTATATGTTATAATTCGTCTTTGTATTTATATTTTATAGTTCACACTTGTATTTATGTTTTCTAGTTCGCACAAATGAAAAAGAAGAAGAAAAAAGAAAAAAAGGAGAAAAAAATACAAAAAAAAGGAAAGTAATAGAAAATAGAAAAAAAACAAAAGAAAAAAAATAGAAGGAGAAAAAATAAAAAGGAAAAGAATAAAAAGAAAAAAAAATGAGAAAAAGACAACGAAAAAGAAAAAATTGAAAAAAGAAGGAAGAAAGAGAAAACAAAAAAAGGAAAATAAAAAATGAAGAAAAAAATTGAAAAAAAAAGAGTAATAGAAAATAGAGAAAAAGCAAAAAAAAAAAGGAGAAAAAATAAAAAGGAAAAAAAGAAAAAGAAAAGATACAAAAGAAAAAAAGAAAACGAAAAAATTGAAAAAAGAAAAGAAAGAGAAATCGAAAAAAAGGAAAAGAAAAAAAGAAGAAAAAATCCGAAAAAGAAAAAAAAAGAAAAGTAACAGAAAATAGAGAAAAAGAAAAAATGCACGAGAGGGCTATGAATTGTAATTATGAAAAAATAATAGGCAAGAGGAGACTATGAATTATAATTAATTAAAACTAGACTAAATAAGATAATCAGGAGTCAATATTGACTAAGTTATGTAATTTTTCCTATAATAATCAGCTAATTAATTATAATATTTGTTGAACCTGATGTGATTATCATAAAATAGTAATACATTAATCCAGCAAGTTTAAACTTAAAGAAGATAAAGATTCATACTGCGAATTTCATTTATGATTTATTACTACCTATCAACAAAGTACTTATGCACGTGCTTAAGATTTTTTTTTTTTTTTTTTTGATTTACTTATATGAAGTAGTGAATAGGTAGGGAGTGCGGGGAGATTTGGTTATTTTAATTGACCAAACTTTGGATTTGGCATTAAAAATGTAGTTGATGTCATTATTGCAAATTGCAATCAAATGAAAATCATGTGGCATTCTTCAATTTGATTCTCTGAATTTGGAATTTGAATGAAAGGAAATCATAAATTCAATTCTTTGTATAGTAATAATTTCGGTTAATAACATTTCACCGTAATAGTTATATTTTTTTTTAGAATCCATCTATCCTGTTGTGTCATATATTTGTTCTCTATAATGATGTTTTGCTATAACAATTCAATTTTATTTTATTTAAAAAAAAAAACAATTATGAAAAGATTTGGCTCCACTTAAAACTCAACCAAAGTTTTCAACATCTCGGTGGTCACATGATATCTGTTGATGGTTATGGGACGCAGCAGCAACGTTCTTTTTTTTTTTTTTTTTTCTTTTTGAGCATTTTAAGTAGACATTTGATTATAAATTTTAAATATTTTTCATTTTATTTGACATTTATGAGGTTTAAATTGAAAATAAAGTTATGTTTAATTATATGGTTCACAAATGAGAGAAGATATCATTTTAAAGTGTAATTTTTGTGCATCGTTAGTGTATTAATCTTTTACACAATCAGGTAATATTAATATGTTATAGTAGGTTACCAACTTATTTTTAGTTAATTTTATGTTACGAAAATTATATATTTTTTTTCTACTCCTCTCCAACTCATCTTCTAATTTCTCGATCTTCCTTAATCTCTTAACTACTTGTCCCATAATTCATTCATCATTTCATTATTTTTGTTAATTAATCTCTGATATCTTAAATGGTGAATAGACAGATGATGATTTAGTTTATGAATAAAGTTTAAGTTAACTGGCTCCACATCTCCTATATCAATATTGACTTTATTTTTTAATTTCTTTAATTTTTGTGTGTTCTTCTTCAGTATTAATTTTTCAACCATTTTTAGTCAAATTATCTTTTCAAAATGTTTGTGAATATTCACAGTGATGATATATAATTGCATTTAATTTGTATTTGTGATTAGGTTGTTATCAATTTTCTTGCCATAATTTCATAAGAAAAATCAACGCAAATTTAAAAATTATTTCTAACACTAAGGAATTATATACTTCTTATAAGTATGACGTTGAGAAAAATGAACAAAAAATTTCAAATTAGCATAGAAAATAAATTTGGTTAAGAAGATAACTATGAACTAATTTGATTAGAGCTCAAAGAGGTGTAACGGCCCGATTTGCTGAACCGGAATGCTACGCAGTGCTCATGACCTCGAAGGACCACAAGCTAACCCATGACTGATAACTGTACTTGTATACTGCATAAGATAACATAATAATGCGGAAACATGCACTGAAAGGCCATAAGGTTCGATCATGAACATAACTGAATATCGTAACATCTGTGTGGGGTAATAGAATACCCAAAACAAAACTGAAGTCTAAAACATGATAGTCTGTATCTAGTTTGCCTCTAGTCTGTATCTAGTCTGAAAGCCTCTACTGTCTGAAGAATCTGAATAAGGAGTTGATGGGACATGTCCCCAACTAACTCCAACTAATAAGCTGATCAATGAGATACTAGAAAATCATTATGTCCTCGAAGGATGAGGATTCACTTCTACTCTGACTGTTGAATCTGGAATCTACTGCTGATCTGGAACTCGTGTCTCTGAATCTATGCTGTAATATAAAAAGAAAGCACCATAGCGCAAATGCGTCAGTACATATGTACCGAGTATACATATGAGGTAGGCTATATGCGATGGTTCACATGCATGAATAATGCTAACTGACTATCTAACATGAACGTGAGAATGCATACATAAATACGCAACTGTAATTGACAACGTGATAACATGATACTGATACCGTAGTAGCCTGATTACTGAGTCTGGATACTAATAACATGACATAACTGATAACATGAATGACTGTATCTGAGTATAACTGATAACGTGGGTGACTGTAACTGACAGTCCTGAATTTGATGGAACTATCTGAGTTTCGTACTATGTCTGAGTTGACTGTGTCTGACAGTCCTGAAATCTAAAGAGATATCTGAGTTTTATTACTGAGACTGATTGACTGTATCTGTCAGTCCTGATTTTGTAACATGAAACTGTGGGAAGTAGTATCTAACCAATATGCCCCAAAGGTGCTATAATAGCTGAGCTGGGGTCCAGTCTATGCCCTGATTCGAAGGGTGTCAATACCGCGCCATTGGTAAGGAAAACATGTGATTAACCCTTATATAATAGGTAACTCTAGCGAGAATGGTGGGAACCCTCACATAACAGGTTAAGCCACCTCATCTACCCTCATATAGCAGGCTACGATGTCTCAACCTATGCTGGCTACATAGTTTTGGAACGCAAGAATTGCTTCTAGGAATCACACCCTCGTATAACAGGTGAGTCCCCCATCCTTGGGTTCACTCGGTGCTAATTCTTACTCCCATCTGAATGGACACTGAACATGATTTACTGAACTGAACTGAGCATGGACTGAGTTACTGAGTTTTCGTGGCTGACGGAATACTACTGATATTTGATAACTGACTGAGTCATGAGATCATGGAGATTTTTCCTGAGTCATGAGACTATCTGAAGTCTAAGAGTTCATAGCTTGGCGGAGAGTATCGTGAAAACATGACATGGCTCTAGGCACACAACTAATGTTTCTGGTACAAGTACCCCTAGGACTCGATGGAAGGAAACTGGCATAGCATGATTTACTTTAAGACTTGACTATCATCATAATACATTCTACATTAATAGGAGCGTTTCATCAAACATGTAATAGGCATCAACTTGTACATGCATGGGGATTTCATGATATCATGCTAGTTAGACAATATTACTTCATCTAGGCATTTAATCAAACATATGACAGGCATGGTACATGTAAACATCATTATTCAATTCTAATGTCATCATTCATGGGTTTAAATCTTAGGGTTGCATGAATCTATGACTATAGTAATTAAACCCACATAGAAACTATCAACAATCATGGAGTAGAATCCAATTTGACATTTATCAAACATGAACATGAGCAGCCAAAACATGAAAACATATAGAAAATTCATAACTTGAGTTTAGAAAAGGGATTCTTGAACTTCATGGACGAAAGGAGTCCATGAATGAACACTATGCATACCTTAGTTCGTAATTTCGTGAAGATTGATGGTGAAACCTTCTTGAAATTGGACCTTCTATGAAAACCCTAGCTTGAGTTATTGAGAGCATTTGAGAAAAACATCAATATTTTGGATGAATAAGGGATGAGTCCCGTGTTTAGAAACTTATATAGGGGGGGAGGGTGTTCAAATTGACCCTTTTAACCCTGAACACGTAATAAAATTTTCAGTAAAATTTCTCGAGTTGGGCCCTTGGCACGACACCGCGTTATCGCGTCGTGTCACTGGAAATTGACAATTGAGAAATTACGTGGTGGCGCGACGGGAGCTATCGCGTTGCCACCTTGTCTATGACCTGGAAGTTTGGTGTGACGCGCCAGTATTGCGAAGCAACACTAGAATTTTACAATTGTCATTTGAGCTATCTCCACGACGCGCTGAAGGCTCAGGTCAAACACTGTCTCACTAAAAATGACTTAACTCTTCGCCCGGGTGTCGGATTTGGGCAAATTATATATCGATAGAAGGCTTTTTCAATTTTTCACGTGATAGGAAGTAAAATTATGGAAATACCTCGTGTATAAGAATGAATTCTTATTTCAAAGCAAGTTCTAACATCCTTGAGATGATTTTCAAACTAAGAAAAAGCACAGGTATTACAAGAGGACTTAACTTTTCTTGACTATATTTTGACATAATTATAACTATATCTAAAAAAATATATTATTAATTAATTAACAAAACAAAAAAAGGTCAAAATACCCTTGAACTATTTGAAATGGATCAAAAATACCCCTCGTTAGCTTTTTGGCTCAAAAATACCCCTCCGTTAAATATTTGGCTCAAAAATACTCCTCCCCTTAACGGAATTTGGAAAAGGATCAAAAATACCCCTGAACTATCTGAAATTGATCAAAAATATCCTCGTTAGTTTTTTGGCTCAAAATACCCCTCTGTTAAATATTTGACTCAAAAATACCCCTCCCCTTAATGAAATTCCACCAAGCATGCCATTTAGATAAAAAAAAATCACGTGACTATGCCACATTGCCATCTACATGTAAAATTTTAGTCTTTTTTAATTATATGATATTCTTTTCTTCTTGATAAAGGAGTTAAATAAAAAGATTATATTCAGTGATGTTGATTTATTTTTTTTGGACTCAATGAATGTTGATAGTTTTTCTAATTTTATGTTTAATCATCAAGTATTCTTAGAATTTTTGAAAATTTCACTTTCAGAAAAGTAAGTGACATTTAATATATTTTAATCATTAGAAAAACATGGATATAATTTTCTTTAATAATCTAAGTGAAAAGTTTATCATATAATAAAAAAAATTGAATAATTTGTACTCCTTTAATAAAATTTATTTAGTACTTTTCCAATGTCGAGAAATCCCAAAAACGTTAAACTAAATCCAGTAAAAATACTAATTTATTTTATTTTATTTAAATATTTTTAGAAAATTTTAATTTTGGTGATCATATTTTTTCTCAGATCAATAAAACTGCTTCGCAGAAAAATAAAATAAAACTAAAAATAAATAAGAAAGGAATGTCATATAATTAAAAAATACTCACATTTTACATGTGGATGGTAATGTGGCATAGCCACGTATTTTTTTTTTATCTAGGCAGCATACTTGGTGAAATTTCGTAAGGGAAGGGGTATTTTTAATCCATTTCAGATAGTTCAGGGGTATTATTTATCCTTTTCCGAATTCCGTTAGAGGGAGGGTTATTTATGAGCCAAATATTTAATGGAGAGATATTTTTGAGCCAAAAATCTAACGTGGGGTATTTTTGAGTCTTTTTCATTAATAAAATTAGCATATTTAGCTTTAATATTACCTGATGGTGTAGAAAATCTTATACATGTTGTACAAAACTTAAACTCTAAAAAAAAATGGTCCACAATACTTGTCATTTTAGAAAATCAAGATATAATTAGTTGTTTCTTTCAATCTTTATCCTTAGTCATACATATAGAGAGATATTAATATGGTGAAAAAAAAAATGTATTAAATTGAAAGGTATAATAAATAAGAATAATTTAGTTAAATTACTCTCTAATAATAGTGTTTTTCTTAAAACGTGTGCGAAATAAAACAAGACAAGTATTCAAAAATGAATTTTGTTTTATGTGCCTAATTTGCTCTCATGAACAATATCGTCTTAAGTAGCGCATCCGATTAAATACTCGCATACAATTGATAACTATTCATTTTACACTCACAAAATCCAACTTGTCTTTTGAAAGCTATTATTCGTAATAATGACACAAAACAAAAATAAAAGATGATTTTTTTTTAAATAACATCTATTTTTCCACATTTTCCTAAATGAATTAACCTATATAACACGGGTAATAGATAAACATTGCTAAATTGACCTATGTCACACTCTTGAGTGTGCATAAATATTTTAATTAATTACAATAAGTTATTATTTTTCTTCTTCTTTTGTCTATCATTGCTTTTTTTTTTCTTTCTAAAAAGTAATTTCAAAACTTAAATATCAACTCAAATAAACTCTTAATAAATTAGTTTTAAGATGCAAAATATGTTGGATAATAGTTAATTAGTAATGCATTATGTAGCAAAATTGGGTAAATAACTTTTTAAAAAGAATGAAAAAAAAGAAAAGATAGACACAATTTGCGCAATCAGTCACATGTATGTTGGATGCATTAAGTGAGTTTTATTTAAAAAATAAAATCAGTAGAGTGGGAAAGTTTCAAACATTTGCTCAGAATCACACATTTTTTTTTACCTCATTTGTTGATTTCTTTTTGTTGTTTTATTACCTAAGATCTATCTATGGTTTCAAAATTTTTAAAAAAATTGTGAAACCAGAAAAATTTTATGAAAGAAAGGACTGACTTTTGTGCACAGTATTGCACACGTGTTCAATTCCGTCGCTATGAATTTTTTTAAATGATAAATTCTTCATTTCTTCTTACTCTCTTGTTTAGCCGGGGGTCTATCGGAAACAGCCTTTCTACTTCTTTAGAGGTAGAGGTATGGACTGGGTACATCTTACCCCCCATACCCCACCAGGTGAGAATACACTGGGTTTGTTATTATTGTTGTTCTTACTCTCTCTTTTCTATTTTCTTTTTAAATTCTTCCTTCTATTTATTCTATCACATCTTTAAAGCATATCGAAAATTATTTTCTAATATTTTAGTATTCTCTACAAAAATTTCCACTTCAATTTAATTATTGAATATGATAGAAATTAAAATCATACTCCTTCCATTCATAAATATTTTTTTACTTTTGATTTAACACAAACCTTAAGACATAACAAATAGAGCGGTGATTTTACTATATCAATATAAGAAGAAAAAAAGAAGAAACTGTGGTTTTAAAAAAGCTGAATAAGTGGAAATTTTTATTGAGAATAGTAAAAAATTAGAAAATGATTTTCGATACGCTTTAAAGATGTGAGAGAATAAATAGATGGTAGAATTTAAAAGAAGAATTTATCATTTTGAAAAATTGATACAGATAGAATTGGACATGTGTGCAACACACATGCCCAAAAGTCAGTCATTTTGATACAAGTTAAATTGCGTCCGGACCTTTGGATGATATACGTATGATGCTCGAAGTGCTTGATGACTCCTTAGTGCTATTAAAAAATGTCACATGGATGAAGATTACTATTAAGGAAGGTCAAAGGACTTTGATGAGGTCGAAAGAGTGCAAAACGGGGCTCGAAAGCCTCTCTTTGGATCCGCTTTTTATCCGCTCTAGTACTTTAAGAGCGGCACTAACAGCCCCTAGAAGGCCTTTTCTTGCATTTGAGTCACTTTTGGGCCCTAATTATGTAATATTTAGCCAAACTATAAATACTTGATAGCTAGGCTTATTTGGTTAGTTTTTGTTGATTGATAATGATGAATTCATGAACCTCCATTGGGAGTGTTTTAAGAGCTTGAAAAAGCGAATGTTGATCTTTGATTAGAAACATCGGTTGTAAGTGAGATTCAAATCTCTTTGCGGTCACGTAAGAGTTAGGTGCTATTTGGTAATCTTTAAGGGAGGTTTTTTGGTTTGATACACCCTTTGGTTGCCCTTTTATTATCATATTTGTGTCTATATTTCTATCTTTGATATTTTATCCCTCTTTCTTTACTTTTTTCGCATTTAGATTCGAGTCTTCGTGGTGAGAATCGTATCACATTCCCTTTCAAAAAGTTCCTCTGGTTTCACATTTTATTTAACTTGAAGCCGTTGATAGTTCCTAGGTGATAAAACAACAAAAAGAAATCAACAAATGAGGTGGAAAAATGTGTGCTTCTGAGCAAACTTTTGAAAATTTTCCACCTAACTGATTTTGTCTTTTTAAATATAACTCACTTAATGCATGCAACATACGTGTGACTGATTGCACAAATCATGTTTACCTTTTTTTTTAAAAAAAAAGTTTTTTTTTTTAAAAGTTATTTATCCAATTTTGACACATGATCATTATTAATTAACTATTATCCAACATATTTTGCATCCTAAAACTAATTTATTAAGAGTTTATTTGAGTTGCTATGTAAGTGTTGAAACTAATTTTTTGAAAGAAAAAACAAGCGATGATAGACAAAAAGAAGGAAAATAATAACTTATTGTCATTAATTAAAATGTTTATGCACTCTCACGAGTGTGACATAGGTCAATTTAGCAACGTTTATCTATTACCCATGTTATATAGGTTAATTTATGTAGGAAAATATAAAAAATAGATTTTTTTTAAAAAAGTAATTATAAAATTCATCTTCTATTTTTGTTTTGTGTCATTATTACTAATAATAGCTTCAAAAAGACAGGTTGAATTTTGTGAATGTGAAATGAGTAGTTATCAGCTGTAATTGAGTATGTCTAATATTTAATCTTAGTATGTCTAATATTTAATCTTATGCTACTCAAGACGATATTGTTCATGAGAGAAAATTAGACACGTACAACAAAATTCGTTTTCAAATACATGTCATATTTTATTTTATGCACCTTTTAAGAAAAACAATATTAATTAGAGGGTAATTTAACTAAATTATTCTTATTTATTACATCTTTTAATTTAATACACTTATTTTTTATACCACATCAATATCTCTTCATATTTATGAGTAAGGACAAAGATTGAAACAAACAACTAATTATATCTTGATTTTTTTGAAATGACAAATATTGTGGACCATTTCTTTTTAGAGTTTAAGTTTTGTGCTAACATCGGTGTATAAGATTTTGTACACCCTCAGATTTAAAGATAAATATGATAACTTTATTAAGTAATTAATAATAATTTTTGAAAATATAATCATAATTATGTCAAAATATAATCAAGAAAAGTTGAGTCCTCTTTGAGCTCTAATCAAAATTAATTCATAGTTATCTTCTTAACCAACTTTATTTTCTTTGCTAAATTTGAAATTTTTCGTTCATTTTTCTCAACATCATACTTTAGAAGTATATAAATCCTTGGTGCATAGTTTTTAAATTTTCATTGTTTTTTCCTGATGAAATTATGGCAAGAAATTGATAACAATACAATTACAAATACAAATTAAATGCAATTATCATTCCTGAGAAAATTCACAAACATCTTAAAAAGATAATTTGACTGAAAGTGATCAAAGAATCAACGCAGAAGAAGAACACACTAAAATTAAAGAAATAAAAAAAAGAAGTTAATATTGATATAGAAAATGTGAAGCCAATTGACTTAAACTTTATTGATAAACTAAAATATCATGTGACTATTCACCATTTAAGATTTCAGAGATTAATTAACAAAAATAATGAAATTGTTATAAGCGTATTTACATTATAGTAAATGTCTATTAAGATCTACTTTGATATCTATTAGGATTTGAAGCATCTGTCTTTTACTCAGATTAGGAGTAAATTTTCTCTATAAATAGAGGGGTTTTGTTCATTGTATTTACAATCATATAATCTCTCATCCTTAAGAAAAAAAATAAAAATTATTCTCTCTTCTCTCTCTACTCTTATTCTTTATTCTTTCTTGCTTTATAACAAGTTATCAACACGAAGTCTCTTACCAATTGAGATCTGTACGAAGTCTCTTACCAATTGAGATCTGTTTGCACGAGACTCTGCAAAACAAGGTGAGATTATAAATCCGAAGGATTTCAAGATTAGTAATTCTTTATGTTATCTTTCTTTTGCTACTACTAATATAATTATTATTGGATTTTAGAAAAAATAATTGGTTTGGAACCATTAATATTTTAAATTTATTCCTTAAGAACAATATTATAAAAAAGGATGATAATATGCTGGGTTCAAGTCCCATCGATTCATGCCTAAGACGCCTTTATATGGATCAAATATTGAGTTTGAATCTCAATACACCATATTGATGATATTGTGATGGCTAAGGCAAAATAATGGGTGCTTGATGAAAAGTCATGAAATTCAACCCATTGAATATGCTCCATTCCATGAAGTGAATGGGTAGCAATATATGATAAGTTTGAAATATGACAACTTCATTCTTGAGGTGTATTTGGTAGCAGTGCATAATATGCTGAAAGAAGACAAGTGATTGAATGCACGAATATTTGCATGGAGAGATAATATGATAATGATCATCAAAAGTGATGATATTTTCACACGCTTATATGATC
The DNA here is from genome assembly GCA_030864225.1 of Capsicum baccatum var. pendulum. Lineage (NCBI taxonomy): Eukaryota > Viridiplantae > Streptophyta > Magnoliopsida > Solanales > Solanaceae > Capsicum > Capsicum baccatum. The sequence goes on along the minus strand of CM061556.1, from coordinate 234,123,456 downwards.
ATAAGATATGATAGAGAAAAATTCTCTACATCATATGCCTCGATTTGCTTCTGAAGTAGAAAAATCTTGAAAGAGGTTATAAGCTATCATAATTTGATAGGCTTAAGACACGATTATATTCCATTCCTGGGGAATGAGAAACTTATTAATGCAAACGTCTACTTGATTGTGATTGTGTCACAACTCACCTCCGAAAGAGGTTGAATAATTTTGAAATCTACTTCTGAAGTAGTAAATCTGAAATTTATTCATATAATAGTAAATATGAAATTTACTAAAGAAAAAAGTACATGTCATGGTAAACTTGGAGTTTACTAGAATAAAAGTTCATAAATTAATATTAACGATTGTGACATCTCGAAGATGTGCATGTATTGAAGAACTAGAAGATTTTTCAAGAATTGCTTATGTCGTTTGTTCTCATGATAAGATGGTTGGACCAACTAATATTGGGATTGTATCCCTTCAAATCTGAAAATTATAAAAGGTGAATAAGGGCCCGTTCACCTATCATGTGATATGTTGAAAAGATACATCAATAAGATAATCACATGTACATTCATTGTCAACCTGCAGTTTGACATTCATAAAGTTGCTTGCTCAATAAAATTGAGTTAAGAACATAATTTTCAGATTGTTCAATCAAGAAAGTTATCTGGATGATGATGGTTTGACATTGAATGCCTTCGATAAATAGCGAAACCATCGCTAATGAGAACAAAGCTTCATGTGTCGGTCTAAAATATGATATGTTCATACAATAACACTTGTATGCATTAGACCAATAAATTATGATTATTTCTTCCCCCTCAATTGGTTCAAGGTCATGAACCAACTATTCCATCTAATAGTTTTGATGTGCGGTATGCGATTAATGAATATACCATGATGCACAAAGATGGATTCCTCAAAGAAGATAGAGGATGCATGTTAGTTTTCCTAAAATAAGGGAGAAATTATAAGCGCTATGTTAGGAATTATCACCAGATCCTCATCCAAAAGATAATTCAAGTCAAATGCCGAAAACATATCATATTAAGCGCAAGTGCTCTTATTTTGTGTTCCTAAAGGACAAAGTCTATGCATGCATGAAGCGTGGTGGACTAATCGGTTCTAAATGAAATAGTCCTTGAAAAATAAGGAGCAAATAATCATAATAAGAAGGCAATGAGCTCTTGAAGAGCCTACGACATAACACTTCATGAAACCTTATGAGAGGTTCATGTACCTGAAAATAATGAAGTGATGAGATCTCAAAATGTTATGTCGCATTGTGAACCGATACTAAATGATATATCATCAATATCTTTGACACAATATTGGCTCAACATTATGAAAGATTACGAGGATCTCAATTCTACGTTAATTTAAGCATGCTGACGTAGAAACATTTATCAAGTGACATGAAAGGATGTATCTTGGTAAGTGAAAACTTATTTGATTTGCAGTCCAGACACTTGAAGATGTCACACATAAAATGTTGAATATTGTCACTTTGACAAAATTTGTATGAAAAATTCTTTCAGGATTCAAAATATAAAAGTTTCAGGAACACTTATTGATAATCCTTATATTGTATAAGCCTATAGCTTGAAAATTATTGAAACTCTTGGAGAGTTTTCAAAAGCAATAAGATTATTTGCTGAAATGAGAAATATACCAATTTTGATTGGTTATGAAGTACCATATCTTAGTACAATTGGTGCACTCATGTATTTACAAGACCCAATATAGCCTTTTGCTCAATTTCTTTGCAAAGTATATTTCTACTCCTACTAAGAGACATCGAAATGGGATAAGATAAATGAGTTTATTTTATTCTAAAGATTGAAGTCCTGATCTTACTAGTCATGCTGATGTTGGGTACTCATCTAACCCACATAAATCTCGGTCTTAAACATACAATATGTTCACATGTGGGGATACTGCCATATCTTGGAGATATACAAAGCAGTCTATCGTAGCCACCTCATCGAATCATGCTGAGATAATAGCTTTTCATGAAGCAAGCCGAGAATGTATATGGTTGAGGTCCATGATATATCTCATTCGAGAAAAATATGGTGTGAAATATGACAATCTACCCACAATTTTATACAGAGATAATTCAGCATACATAGCACATCTTAAGGGAGGATTCATAAATGGAGATAGAACGAAACACATTTTTCCAAAGCTTTTCTACATACATGAGCTACAAAAGAATGATGATATTAACGTGCGACAAATTCGTTCAACTGACAATGTGACTGATTTATTCACCAAGTCTTCTCCAATTACAACTTTTAAGAAGATGGTGCACAAGATCGGGATGCAAAGGTTCAAGGATGCTCTCATTAGGGGGAGTTAATACGCGTTGTACTCTTTTTTCCATACAAGGTTTTGTTCCACTGGATTTTCCTTGTAAGATTTTTAATGAGGCAGCCTAAATACGTGTTATTAGAGATGTGTACTCTTTTTCCTTCACTAGATTTTTTTCGTACTAGGTTTTTCCTAGTAAGGTTTTAATGAGGCATATTATCTACCAATTAGACATTCAAGGGGGAGTGTTATAAATATATTTACATTATAGTGAATGTCTATTAAGATCTACTTTGATATCTATTAGGATTTGAAACATCTGTCTTTTACTCAGACTAGGAGTAAATTTCCCCTATAAATAGAGGGATTTTGTTCATTGTATTTACAATCATATAATCTCTCATCCTCAAGAGAAGAAATAAGAATTACTCTCTCTTCTCTCTCTACTCTTGTTCTTTATTCTTTCTTGCTTTATAACAAAAATAGTGAATGAATTATAGGACAAGTAGTTAAGAGATTGAGAAAGATGGAGAACCTTGATAAGGTTAAGCTAAGAAACGAGCTGAAACTGACAAATCAATTGGCTCAAAACCCTAATTCAGATGAGAGATAAGAGAGAACAAAAGAGGAAAGAAACCATTCGTTGAATTGAAAAAAATCTCCTTACCCCCGTACCCACTCATCCCTCTTATTTATATTCGTTACAAGTGGTCCGGATTTCACACTTTGTACAAAGTATAGATCCCAAAAAAATCATTACAATACAAAGGCCCAATAGAAATATACAAGCCCAAGAAAAATATACAAAGTTCAATATTAAATGGACAACAATGTAATACAAAAAATACATCTACCATGTGACTGCTACGTAGTTCCAAAACCCCCTCAAGCTGGAGAGTATAGACACTCCAAGATTGGGAAGTAGAGAATAATGAGCCAAACCTGGAAGAGACTTAGTGAGAACATCAGCAAGTTGAGCAGTAGAAGAAACAAAATGTAAGAAGATAAGACCAGATTGAAGTCAGTCCCGAACATAGTGGCAGTCGATCTCAATATGCTTCGTACGCTCATGGAACATTGGGTTCTTGGAACTATGTAAAGCTACATGGCTGTCACGGTAAACAGGAACAGGCTAGGCTGCAGGCACACGAAAATCACATAGAAGACAAACTAACCAAGAGATTTCAGCCATAATCTTCCGAAGGGCACTATATTCAGCTTCAACAGATGACAAAGAAATAGTAGGCTGTTTTTTACTTCTCCTTGAAATAGGAGAACCACCAAAAAGAGAAAAAAATCGATCACTGATCGAGGAGAATGGGCACAAGAAACTCAATCAGAGTCAGAGTAGGCCACCAAGGAAAAATTACAAGAATTGGATAAAAAAAAACAAGATCAAGATAATTAAGTAGATACCTCAGAATATGAATACCAACCATGAGATGAGGAACTTGGGGAGATTATAAAAATTGACATAGATGCTGAACAGAATAAGATATGTTAGGCCTAGTATGTTGGAGAAAATTAAATTTCCTAACAAGGCGATGATAAGTGGAAGGATCAGTAAGGGGTGAACCCATGTCAATAGTAAGCTTAAGGAAAGAATCAAGGGGAGCAACCACTGAAGAGTACTAATCACAAAGAAACTCAACCAATAATTTAGAAGTAAATTTATGTTGGGTCATAAGATATCCATCAGGATGAGATATAATCTCTAAGCCCAAAAAATAGTGCACAGACCAAAGGTCTTTGATTTTGAATTGAGAATTCAAAAACAGTTTTAAATTATCCTGCTTAAAAATATTATCACCAGCAAGAAGTATATCATCAACACAAACAACCAACACAGTAAGAAAACCATCTACAAATTTGGTAAATAGTGAGTAGTCATTCCTACTAGAGAAATAATCCCGGAAGAGAGCATCAGACAATTTTGAAAGCCATTGCCTGAATGCCTGTTCAAGGCCATAAAGAGATTTTCTAGTTTACAAATCAAAGGGGCAGAAGTAGGTATGGAAGAAGATAATTCCAGACCCAGAGGAGGTTTCATATAAACTTCTTCATGTAAATCCCCATGGAGAAAAGCATATTTCACATCAAGTTGATACACAATCCAATTTCTTTTTGACGACAATTGGTAAAAGAACTTTAATAGTAGTAAACTTAACAACAGGGGAGAATGATTCAGTATAATTAGTGTCTTTCTTTTGAGTATCTCCTCTTATGGACATCCTAGATTTTTACCTCTTAATGAAACCATCAATTGATTGTTTAACCTTGTATACCTATTTGCAAGAAATGAGATTCTTTTGGGGAGGAAAAGGGATAAGGTCCCAAGTGCGATTGGCCTCAAGAGCCTGAAATTCTTTAAGCATAGATTCTTGCAAAGTAAGGTAAAAAATAACTTGCTGATAAGACTGATGTTCATGTATATTGAGTTCATCAGAGAACACCTTGGAAACAGAGCTATAGAGATAACAAAAAAATTAAGAAGAAGTGCAGGTAACCCTAGAGGACTTTCTGAGAGGAACATGAACAGAAGGACAAGAAACTAAATCAAAAAGTAAAGAAGGAGGAGAAATAAGAACTGGAATCGTAGGACAAGGAGGAGTGGGCACAGAAATAGTATAAGAAGGTGGAGGAATATCTAAATAGAAAGAAAGGGATAGAGAATGAGGTGGAGAGGAGCTGGTGGCATAGGAAAAAATATGCTCTTAGAAAATGACATCTCTGGAGAAGAAAACTGAATGAGTGGATAAGTTGAGAAACTTGTAACCTTTCTTACCACATGGGTACCCAATGAACACACATGGTAAAGCCCTTGGCTGAAATTTGTTTTTGCCATAAGATAAAAGAATCATAACATTAACAACCAGAAGAAACAAGTGACCATAGAAAATGGGTTGTCCCATGTAGTTTTTCATAAGGTGACAGGTTATTTAAGACAGGTGATGGAAGTCTATTTATAGGTATGTGGTAGTTAGTACATGGTCACCCTAATATTTGATGCAGAGACGTAACTGGTACAGAAAAGCTCTGGATGTTTCAAGTAGGTGCCTATGCTTCCTTTCCACAACACTAATTTGCTATATTATATGTGGAATGGATGTTTGATGTAAAATTCCATTTTCATCAAAAAAGGAAGAAGTCTCAAGGCTAGTGCCTAATTCATATGTATTGTTAGATCTAAAGGATTGTACAAAGGTATGGAAGTGTACTTTCACCATGGACACAAAAGCTTTGAGTATTAAAAGGGAATTATCCTTGAAATGAGTTGAGTCCAAGTGACCCTATTGAAGTCATCAACTAGTGCAAGAAAATATCTAAATTCGTTGTAAGTCCTTGTGTGATAAGGACCTCATTTGTCAATATGGACTAGTTAAAAAAGAGTTGTAGAATGAATAATGCTAAGTGGGAAAGCGAGTCTATGTTGTCTGGATTTGGGACAAACATCACACGAGAAGTGCTATTTTACAATAAGTTTGGAATGTAAAGAAGGAATAGACTTCATTTTATGGTAAGGTATATTCCCCAACCTTTAGTGCCAGAATAAGCCCACTTTATTATTGCTTTCAGAAACATTATAGATAGGAAATTCATCACTATTTATCTGATTGCAACTGGAAGTAGATTTACAAGTAAAAACAGTATTAGGGTAATCAGTAGAATAGAATTAAATCTATTTGATTTACAAGTAGGGATAGTATTAGAGTGATTAGGACTTGAGTTGTTGGATGTAGTTGGAGTAGCACAGTAGTAGTACAAATCATTTGCAGCTTTACCAATTTCTAGTGGCCTTTTCAGAGAAGGGCCCTATAAATGACAAGCAAAAATGGAAAATATAGCTAAGCGACATAATTGTTTAAGGAGTTGATAGATAGAAAGTAAGTTAAAATGAAACGAAGGAACCAAAAAGACATTGTGTAAGGTGATATCATCTCTTAAATGTAGGAAACCAGTAGAGATAACTTTAACCTTATATCTATTTGGTAAAGTAATGAGAAAAGAGACAGCTAAAGGTTGTAAATTGTGTAAAATTTGTTTGTGAGGTGTCATGTGGTTTGAAACTCCTAAGTCTAAGATCCGAGTATTTACTCCTAAGACGAACCTCATATAATATAACCATCAAAAGTAAAAATGGAATTATTTGACAAACTTGCAAAGTTTGCATAACCTGATGGCTTACCATAAGGAAGATGTTGATTAGCTGGTGAGAGTTGAGCTTGTTGAAACAAACTCATAAGATGACTATGCTATTACTTGTTGAATCCATGAGCAGATCCCTCTTGATAGGATAAAATAGATGAATCAGTACCAAAATGAGTTGAGGTTGCAGAGATATTTGAATCCAATATCTGGACGCAGAAAACAATTGATTTCTTGTTCTTTATGACCTTGAAATCAGCTAGAAAGCCATGAAGCCTCTAGCATGTTTCAATGTCGTGTCCAATTTTTTTTTTTAAATATTTGTAAGTCAGGGATCCACTTTGATGCTCATTAAAGTTGAAGGACACTCTTTGGTTGAAAGGTTTACTGTTCGAGTTAGGTATAGAGATGGAACCAGTAAAGGAAGTGGACTCACTGAAAAATTTTAAAATTCCAGGATTGTGCTTCCTTATAGATCTCATTTTATTATCAAAAAGCATAGACCTTACTGATAGATGGCAAAGGTGTCATCATCAGTGTATTGATCTTCATAGTAGAATAAGTTTCATTTCATCCACCGAGGAATTGAAATAACTATTGATCTTAGACAAATTTAATTAGAGCTCTACATGTGCATTCAGGACCAACATAGGGGACATTAAGTTCATCCCAAAGACTTCTCATTTTTACAAAATATGTAGTTATGTTGGAAGAACCTTGAACAGTGGAGTTGATGTTCCTTTGAATTTGTATATATCTAGACCCATAACTGACCAAATCTATCATTCCTATCCTTCCAGCCATCCTTAGCAATAGAATGACACATCACACTTACTTCTATATCTTTTGAAAGAGAATTAATGATCCAGTCCTTTCACCATATGATCATATCTTTCCCAGAAGTGAAAATATGGATTATTAGAATCAGGTCTAGGGAATCTACCATTTACCATGCCTAGTTTGTTCTTAGCAGACGGGGAAGTGATAATATTATTTCTCCATATAGCAAATCCATTGTCATTGAAGATAACATGAACTAACTGAAAACTAGGACTTTCAGAAGGATGTATATAATAAGGATGTGATGGATCCAAGGTCAATTCCTCAAAACCACCATTATTAGTCAAATGTGCACTAGTACTAGCATGTTGAGCATTGCTCACAGGATTCACCATCACAAATATATGTTCAATAGGCAACTATACACAATATGCGCAAATTATAGCTCAACCAAACAAATATAAAACTGATATAGGTGAAATACCACTGATATCGCACCAAACACAATTTATCGATAGAGATTACCTGTTTTTTTATTAAACTCGAAGAAGATACGACCTTGTTCAACCTGAAAACTCGAAATTGATCTCCATCATTGCCTCCATGAAGCTTCAAAACACCACACGAGGGTAGGATCGGACGAAAAGGGATATTTAGATTTACCAAATAACCCACTTTGATACCATGTTAAGCTAAGAAACTAGCTGAAATTGACAAATCAGTCAACTGAAAACCCTAACTCAGATGAGATATAAGAGTGAACAAAAGAGGAAAGAAACCATTCATTGAATTGGAAAAAATCTCCCTACCCCCGTACTCCACTCAGCCCTCTTATTTATAGTCATTGCAAGTGGGCCGGGTTTCACACTTAGTACAAAATATGGAGCCTAAACAAATTCTAAAAATTACACAAATACACAACTTATATTTTTAATATTACAAAAAATCTCAACTCCCTAAACATATTACAAAAATTCCAACATATACATAGAATGTTATGTATATGTCGGCTATATTATGTATATTAATAAGGAGAGAGAGTAAAGTAATTAAAAAAGTGGGAAAAAGTGTAATTACTTCTAAAAGGATTGATATTTATGTTATTTATACGAAGAAATTATTACAATATAGACGCCTAATAGAAATATACAAGCCCAAGAAAAATATACAAAGTTCAATATTAAATGAAAAACAATGTAAAGCAAAAAATACATCTACCATGTGACTGTTACGTAATTCCAACAGAAGAGCAGAGGAAGAGAAAGAGAAAAAAAAAATAATTCGAAATAGAAAATTATCTAGAAATAAATTGCTAACCTACTATAGCAGGTTAATATTACTTGCTGATATAAAAAAATTAATACACCAACGATGCACACAATATAAACTCAATCATTTTATTTGGAACCTAATTGAATATGCATGAGCATCTTGATGTTCACTTTAATTAAATCGGATTGCATAAATTAAAATTTAAGATAGTGAACAGGTCCAAAGGGAAATCAAAATATGCACAGCTGTAACAATGATATACAGTGAGAGAATACATACTATATGGCAAGACAGAAATCTGAGAAATTTTTAAACAAATGGAGAGGGATCATCAAAATACTGGAGAAATTGCATTTGTGATCAATGCTAGAAACACTGTTAGACTGAAGGTAATGCTGCAGAAGCTAATATTTTTAATAGATCAAGTTCTGAATTGGCATAGAAAGGATGGCCAAAAATTGTAAATTATGGTACCCTGACCCTCAATTAACAAAGTATAGTTAATACAACTACAACAACAAACCTAGTGTATTCCCACATAGTGAGGTCTGGGGAGGGTAAGATGTACGCAGTCCATACCACTACCTCCGGAGAAGTAGCAAGGCTGTTTTCGATAGACCCCCGGCAAAGTATAGTTAATACTGATGAGGCATTTTATCCAACACAGAACATTTAAGCAAAATTCAAGAACACATACCTTCACCCTTTTATTAAGGTCTCTGGCTTTTTTATCATTCTTAAAATGATCACGCGCTGGCTGCATTTCACATTGAAAACTAAGTCAGTCAGACAATTGAAGAAAGGAGGATGTACAAATATATTAAAAGGGTAGAGCTGAGTAGAAGCTCCCACTATACACAGGTCCAAGAAAAGGCCGGACCACAAAAATAATAAATAATATGTGTGTGTATGTGTTGTCCTGATTTTGCAACACCGTAGTCTATTCAACATAAACTATTTCAATCTCAAGCTCATCAGATACTAGTCATCAAATGTTCACCGTCTCAAATTTAGTATTAGTTGATATTTTAAATTGCCGATATATTGATTATTTTTTATCAAGTAATAAGATTTATTACTTGAAATTGAAAATATAAATAAAAAATGAGAATACACTACAAATAAATAAGTTAATTCGAAGGGTGTTGGGGCTATACTAATTGTATATATCAGACAAAGAACTATGAGGTAATAACACCAACAATCAAGAGATCAACTTTCATATTAGCGCTACTAAAGTAAAAGAAGAACATCAAAATGCAGAGTCAATGCGAAACAAACAGGTCAAAATTTCCAAATGTGTCAATTTGTGGTTAAATACAAGGACTACACAGGAGATTAAGTCTTTAAGATAATGAACTATTTTGAAGGCATACCTGTAGTATCTTATTGAGTGCTTTAGTTCATGCAAGTTTGAGGTCAGCAGGATGCAAACTCCCACTTTCACCAAACATGAGCTAAAATAATGGTACTATTGTTAGCAAATCAGCTGGATGGATATGTGTGAAATGACTCACTTATCATCGCCGTTCTAAGCACCTCGTTCAATTTTGAACTCATCAAAGCAAGGAAGGACGATATACAATGTACTCCAGACATGGATTCTTCTCTACAACCTTTGGTGGACAAAAAGCCTTTGATGTTCATGCATAGCACATGAAAAAAAATACTATCATTACAATAGAAAAATCTATTACAAACACCGGCACTCAGCCCAAAAACAATTATAGCAGAGTGTTAACAGGTGAATAATATATATAGCTAGATAGCCTAGAGGTAAAATCTGAAGATTCCTCTTCATCATCCATGTAAATTGAAGAAGAGTGGTGACATCTTCTCTTGACCTTCTTGCAAGTCAGGAAGCACATCTGTACACAAAGATCATAAGGAGAAAAAACATATCAAAGAGAAGACCTAGTAAAGTAAAAATAGAGTCTGAATTCTGTAATTATGAAAAGATTATCATACGATGGGACAATATGATAGGTTTGTTTTTCCTCGTGATGTCATCTCAGTACGCTCTTGCAAGTACATTAACCTTTCGCAGGTCCATGCTGAGTTGACAGATGTCAGCCTATAAACAACAAAATTCCTTATTTATCTGGTGCAATCATGATTAAACAAATAATTACTGCACTATGGGACAGAAGACTGTACAAAGCACACATATTCACATAATAGTACCGGCAACCAATGAAACAAAAAATACACAGCTTGCATATCTGTCTATATCAAGAAGCATATGCTAGTGAAACTAGAAGCTCAAGGCAAGCCAGCTATATGCATAGAAACAGCCGGCAATGCATTTTTTACTCACTGGTTGTTAATCCCGACAGTGTGGGTACCTAGAATCTGTATAACAGAGAAGAACCTCAACACTAGTTCAAGTACAAAACAAGAACTCTTATGAAGTTATGTAACACCCTCAACACAAGATCAAAAAAAAGATCTTTCAAAGAAGTGTGTTTTTTTTCCAGAAAAATTAGATGAAAACAGAAAAGTAGTTAAGACCAAGTCGTCCGAATTCACGGACTTTCCTTAAGGAAATAATTCCTCTCACTGTACCCGAGGTTGTGGAATTTTTCTCCCAGGATAAAATGGCCTTCAATCTGACTATAACGGTACCTCAAATAGGCAGATTCTTCGAATACACTCACGGTTTGAATGATCACACTTAAGAGTTTTTTTAAGACAAGAAGAAGAAGCTTGTAATCTGAAAATTTCTGTATCAAAACCTGTGGAGAAAGCAGGTTTTTATAGCCAACATAAGCCTCTTCGAAAAGAGGTAAATGTTCATTCCAAAGGTTGCACCTTATCTGAGAAACCATGTCCATTCGTCCAAACAATGTGTATGTTTTGAATAGTCATGCCATTTCAGATGAAACAGTGTGTTGTTTCATGAAGAATCGCAACTTTATGCAGCATCTGTTCGTGAAACAGTGCATCTGTTCGTAAAACAGTGCATCAGTTCTGGAAACATTGCATCTGCTGAAGCTTTTTGCAACTCTCTAAAGTTTCTGCAACAGTTCACCGCATGCATATAAATGGAGTCCAAACCACAGAAAATATTTCCTGCGTTTTTACACATATTCAGATCAGGTTTTCGTCAAATAAAATTTGTCCAAAAAATAGATCTCATCGATCGATCATTTGACCAAATCCGAATCCGAAGCCGAGCCGAGCGAGCGACGACGACGACGGCGCGAGGCATCTCTATTTCCTTGCCTCACGTACCATGTGAAGTAAGTGTTTCAATTTATAAACTCTTTAAAGTTCTCTTCTTCCACCAATGTGGGGAAGAGTAAACTTTCCAATTTAAAGAGTACACTTTCTAATTTGGGTGTCTCCTTCCCTTCACTTGATTTCTCCATTTTCCATTCAACACACTATGAACCCAATAATCCCCCACATGAATGGGGAATGACTATTTTTTCGAAAAACGTTTACGAACAGTATGTGATCATCAAGCAAAGACTGATTGCATCTGGATAAGTGGGTTTCCCTTTGAACTTTCCGTAGTGAACATGTATCGGATGCACTCGGTCAATCGGTAGATTTGATATCTTTGAACCGTCGAGCTTTAATGTACACCTAGACAACACATGTCACACAACCAACCTTTTACCGTTTATGGTTCTTACGGTTTTGTTCTTTTCAGCCATGAACACGTCCCGCTTTTCATGAGAGCTTAGAGAATAGACCTTTACGAACATTCTCTTTAAAGCGGCTTCCACTTCGCCCTCACATAGGTGATTTCTAAACGTTTCAATCCTTTAGATTGAACTATTTGGTCAAATCTGCCAAATTTAGATAATCATTAAAAGACTTTTCACCTTGAGTCTTATCCTTGTTTACTATACATTGTCTACATCATGAGAATGGGTTGGGTAAATGACAATGTTGAACCTGTCAGACATAACTTTGTTTGATCTCCTTGAACCTAGCTCTTGGGATCTCCAGTCTGCTAGGTAGAGTTACCGCCATGCTGACTTGTCCTAGGCCTTAAACCCATTCCCTTGGATGTCCTTTCTACTCCTTCTTTAGATAGGCCTTTTGTAAGTGGATCCGACACATTATCCTTTGACTTTACATAGTCTATAGTGATAATTCCACTAGAGATAAGTTCTCTAACGGTATTATGTCTTCGACGTATGTGACGAGACTTACCATTGTACATCATGCTCCTGCCCTACCTATTGCCGCTTGGCTATCACAGTGTATACATATTGGTGCCACTTGCTTGGGCCAATAAGGAATATCTTCTAAGAAATTCCGAAGCCATTCTGCTTCTTCACCGGCTTTATCTAATGCGATAAATTCAGATTCCATTGTAGAGCGAGCGATACAAGTCTGTTTCGATGATTTCCAAGAAACTGCTCCTCCACCGATAGTAAATACATATCCACTTGTGGATTTTACTTCGTTCGATCCGGTGATCCAATTTGCATCACTATATCCTTCAAGTACCGCGGGATATTTATTATAATGCAAAGCATAGTCTTGAGTGTATTTAAGATAACCCAAAACTCTTTTTATTGCCATCCAGTGAGTTTTGTTGGGATTACTCGTGTACCGACTCAATTTACTGATAGTGCATGCTATGTCTGGTCGTGTACAGTTCATTATATACATTAAACATCCCAATACTCTTGCGTACTCCAACTGAGAATCACTTTTACCTTCATTTTTCCGAAGTCCAAAGTTCGCATCCAATGGAGTCTTGGCAATATCGAATTCCATATACTTGAACTTGTCAAGTACTTTTTCGATATAATGAGACTGTGACAGTGCTAACCCTTGTCGAGTTCGATGGATTCTTATACCTAAGATCACATCTACAACTCCGAGGTTTTTCATATCAAACTTCCTCTCGAGCATTCGTTTGGTTGCATTTATGTCACAAATGTCTCTACTGATGATCAACATATCATCCACATATAAACATACAATGACTTGGTGATTTGGTGTGTCCTTAATATATACACATTTATCACATTCATTTATCTTGAATCCGTTTGCCAACATGGTTTGGTTAAACTTTGCATGCCATTGCTTAGGTGCTTGTTTTAGTCCATAAAGTGACTTAACAAGTTTACACACCTTATTTTCTTTTCCTGGAACCACAAAACCCTCAGGTTGTTCCATGTAAATTTCTTCCTCCAATTCTCCGCTTAAGAATGCGGTTTTCACATCCATTTGATGGATTTGAAGATCATACACTGCCGCCAGGGCAATTAACATTCGAATTGAGGTTATCCTTGTTACTGGCGAGTATGTATCAAAGTAATCAAGACCTTCTTGTTGGTTGAAGCCTTTTACTACAAGTCTTGCCTTGTATTTGTCAATAGTACCATCCGTTTTCATTTTCCTTTTGAAGATCCATTTAGAACCTAAAGATTTATTTCCTGGAGGAAGATCAACCAATTCCCACGTATGGTTACTTAAGATTGAATCAATCTCACTATTGACTGTCTCTTTCCAAAAAGATGAGTCTGATGACAACATCGCTTCTTTAAACGTTCGAGGCTCATTTTCTAAGAGAAATGTTACAAAATCCGATCCAAACGAAGTTGAGGTTCTTTGACGTGTACTACATCTTGGATTTTCTTCATTATGTACATTCTCACTTGGTTCATCTCGGGGTCGTTTAGATCCTCCACTAGACTGTTCATGTCTAGTTTTATACGGATAAATGTTTTCAAAGAATTCAGCATTATCTGATTCAATTACCGTATTTTCATTTATATCTGAATGGTCGGATTTATGAACCAAAAATCGACATGCTTTACTGCTTTTAGCATATCCTATGAATACGCAGTCCACCGTTTTAGGTCCTATCTTAACCCTTTTAGGTATAGGAACTTGAACCTTCACTAGACACCCCCACACTTTGAAATATTTCAAGTTGGGTTTCCTTCCTTTCCATTTTTCGTAAGGAATTGATCGTGTCTTACTATGGGGAACTCTATTGAGTATACGATTGACCGTAAGGATAGCCTCCCCCCCAAGTTTTGCGGTAAACCAGAACTTATTAGTAAGGCATTCATCATTTTCTTCAAAGTTCGATTTTTTCTTTCCGTAATTCCATTAGATTGAGGTGAATACGGGGCCGTAGTTTGATGGATTATTCCATTCTCTACACATATTTGCGCAAAGGGAGATTCATATTCTCCGCCCCTGTCATTTTTTATCATTTTGATCCTTTTGTCTAATTGATTTTCAACTTCAGTCTTATATTGCCTAAACGCATCTATTGCTTCATCCTTACTGTTTAGCAAGTAGACATAACAATATCTAGTGCAATCGTCAATAAAAGTTATGAAATACTTTTTTCCACCACGTGATGGTGTTGACTTCATATCACAAATGTCAGTGTGTATTAAGTCTAAGGGATTGGAATTCCTTTCAACAGACTTATAAGGATGCTTAGCATACTTTGATTCTACACACGTTTGACACTTAGATTTATTGCACTCAAAATTTGGCAAAACTTCTAAGTTAATCAGTTTTCGTAACGTTTTGTAATTAACATGGCCTAAACGTTCATGCCATAAATTATAAGACTCAAGCAAGTAAGAAGAATTTGAATGTTTATTTATTTCAATAGTCATTACATTCATCTTATAAAGGCCTTCCTCGAGATAGCCTTTTCCTACATACATTTCTCCTTTGCTAACTACTATTTTTCCAGAAATGGTTACACATTTGAAACCGTTTTTATCTAGGAGTGAAACAGAAATTAAGTTCCTATGTAACTCCGGAACATATAACACATTATTCAGTGTCAAAACCTTTCCGGATGTCATCTTTAGGCAAACTTTTCCTATTCCCTCCACCTTAGCAGTCGCGGAGTTGGCCATGTAAATTGTTTCTTCCACTTGAGCCGGAGCATATGTCGAGAACAACTCTTTGCTTGCGCAGACATAGCGTGTGGCCCCTGAATCCATCCACCAAGCGCGTGGATTGCTGACCATGTTGCATTCCGAGAACATAGCACACAGGTTGTCATAATCCTTGTTGGACTCAATCAGATTCGCTTGGTCCTTTTTCTTCCCTTTTTTCGGGGCTCGACAGTCTGTTGATTTGTGGCCAACTTTGCCACAGTTGAAGCACTTTTCCTTGAACTTTTTCTTGGGATGATTGCTTTCATGTTCAACATTCTTTCTTTTCTTCGAGTTGTTTTGGCCATCTTCTACAATATGTGCTCCATTCATTGTAGAATTTCCCTTTGACCTTCTTTCGGCAGTTTTATTGTCTTCTTCAATACGAAGTCGGACAATAAGATCTTCAACGGTCATCTCCTTGCACTTATGCTTTAAGTAGTTTTTGAAGTCTTTCCACAAAGGTGGTAGCTTCTCAACTATTGCTGCTACTTGGAAAACATCATTCACAATTAAACCTACAAAACAGTTTATGTGAGTATTATGAATATTTTTAATTTGTTCAACTAAGGTATTTTTCAAAATTATACCTTCTGCTAGGAAATCATGTATGATGACTTGCAACTCCTGTACTTAAGAGACAACAGATTTGCTATCAATCATTTTGAAGTCCAGGAATCGTGCAACAAGGAATTTCTTAATTCCCGCATCTTCCGTTTTATATTTCCGTTCAAGTGCCTCCCACAGTTCTTTCGATGTCTTGGTTCCACTATAGACATTATAGAGGTCATCTTGGAGACCACTCAGAATATAGTTCCTGCAAATGAAATCTGAATGTTTCCAAGCTTCTACAATAACGAATCGGTCCTTGTCCGAGGTTCCCTCGGGCACCTCGGGAGCGTCTTCGCTAGTGAACCTTTGTAGACATAACGTGGTGAGGTAAAAGAACATCTTTTGTTTCCACCTCTTGAAGTCGATGCCAAAAAAATTTGCGGGCTTCTCCGCCGGGGCCATCGTTGGCGGAGCATTTGTGCGAGTTGATGTGGCAATATTAGTTGCCCCCACCGATGTTGTCGCACTCATAATTTGACTTTCAGTTGTCATTTTTCCTGTCACCACAAGACAGAAAATTAGTATTTTTCAGAATACTATTAATAAAGTTAAATAACTTTACAACTTTCCTTCTTGTTTCTAATTAACGATGAAGTTTTTATAAATTCAAATCGTCAATCGAGTGAATTTTAACTTTTGGCGAAGATTTTATGTCTTCTAATCACAAGTTAAATTCAGACGGAGTAGAAAACATAAGCTTTAATCTCCAAAAACAAGTTATACAGATTCTGTAGATTATTTCCTTAAGATTGTTTATCCCAATAGTGCGAGTACGTAGAATCTGTATAATAGAGAAGAACCTCAACACTAGTTCAAGTACAAAACAAGAACTCTTATGAAGTTATGTAACACCCTCAACAAAAGATCAAAAAAAAAAGATCTTTCAAAGAAGTGTGTTTTTTTTCCAGAAAAATTGGATGAAAACAGAAAAGTAGTTAAGACCAAGTCGTCCGAATTCACGGACTTTCCTTAAGGAAATAATTCCCCTCACTGTACCCGAGGTTGTGGAATTTTCCTCCCAGAATAAAATGGCCTTCAATCTGACTATAGCAGTACCTCAAATAGGCAGATTCTTCGAATACACTCACGGTTTGAATGATCAGACTTAAGAGTTTTTTTAAGACAAGAAGAAGAAGCTTGTAATCTGAAAATTTCTGTATCAAAACCTGTGGAGAAAGCAGGTTGCACCTTATCTGAGAAACCATGTCCATTCGTCCAAACAATGTGTATGTTTTGAATAGTCATGCCATTTCAGAAAATATTTCCTGATCTCATCGATCGATCATTTGACCAAATTCGAAGCCGAGCGAGCGACGACGACGGCGCGGGGCATCTCTATTTTCTTGCCTCACTTACCATGTGAAGTAAGTGTTTCAATTTATAAACACTTTAAAGTTCTCTTCTTCCACCAATGTGGGAGAAGAGTAAACTTTCCAATTTAAAGAGTACACTTTCCAATTTGGGTGTCTCCTTCCCTTCACTTGATTTCTCCATTTTCCATTCAACACACTATGAACCCAACACTGGTAACCTAGACAATCAAGAAATATAATGACATTGCAAGATTTACACCAGACAGGCAAGAAATTGATTAATTTCCTTCTATTCTTTCTAATAAAGTCTTATATTTGACTTATCCCGATAACTGAATAGGAAAGAAAATATTTCCACATAGTTAGCTGTCGTTAACTCATAATTTGGCAGCACCTTATAATGAAGAAAAAACATGTAAGCAAACCAGGAGAAACAAGAGATGTTTAAATGCTTTAACCTTTACCTTAAAACCCTTTGAAACTTATTTCTTCGAGATATGTCCATAACAAGAGGTCAGCACTCATCAACTCTGGGATTGTTCTCTTTTGAAGCCCACAAGAATTCTACTTGATCCCCTTCAAGATAGCCTTCGATAACTCAATAAAATACTCACTAAGAACTCTAATTTTCTTCATATCACCTCACATCTTGTTATTTAGCTGGGCAAACCAATCTGCAATCAAGATCTTCACCTTGCAGCCAGCCGAAGTCTGTTTGCTGACATTTAGTGCCTTCAAAACTCTCTGCTTAGCAAAGAAATTGTAAAAGAGAAAAAAAAACAATCATGAGATGCTAAAAAGAATACATAACTGCACAGAAGCCCCTCCACTAAGTTCAATAACTGACCTTTACAAATGTAAAAGGAAGAAGGAATGATATAAAATACAGATTTTCCTATCCATTTATTTAACAATGTATTACTGACGTTGCAGTGACCCAATTACCTGGTGCTTTATTTGGTTCTGAATATTTGACATCCATTTTCAGAAAGTACGAAAATTAGTTGGTTGGCCATTGACATCTTAGAAGATTTCATAATCTTTATCACTTAGTTTTAGACTTCACAGGAATATCTTAGCTGATGAATTAATAGTTGTTCTTTTTGTTTCTTTAGTACCTTTAGTACTTCCTGCACCTGTCATTGCTTCTTGGATTATTTACATGTATTCAAGCTCTTAGTTTTGCGAGGTGATGAAATTAAAAGTAAGTTCTGGTGAATAAGAAGCAAATAACTTCTAGGGGTTAAAAAGAAAGTAGGACAATAACTTAAGCTTCTGAAAGGTAGTTCCTGACAGGCCCCTCATTCGAAGGTATCATGTTACTGAAAATACATGGAATTTGACCATTGTGGGGACTCTGAACTTTTCGGCATATTAAATATTTAGGACTACAGGTAGAATTGAGACTAAATTGCTACACTCACGTAGCAGAACCCAGAGTTGCTTGGCTTACTAGGCCTGTAACGTACCCAATTGCACTCCTTAGTATAAAGTAAAGCATGACCGTTGGTCTGATCTAACTCCCCACCCAACCATCTAGAGTATGTTTCCAAATCAGCTGCATCATAACCTTCTATATGTTACTAGGCGCGTAACGTACCCAACCACACTCTTTTAGTATAAAGTGGAGCAGACTGTCGATCTGATCTGATTCCCCACACAACCATCTAGAGTATGTTTCCAGATCAGCTGCATCATAAGCTTCTATGGATCTTCCAAAATACCCTTAAAATGAATAAAGAAACTCTATCCTCCTGCCTAAGTAGTTATATTTCAGGGTCAGTTCGCAGTTCATTAATTTTCCTACAATCAATCAATTATGCCTTAATTCCAAATTAGTTAGGGTAGTTTGGGCAGAGCGTCTATCAAAAACAGCCTCTCTGCCCCCACAAAGGTAGCGATAAGGTCTACGTACATCCTATCCTTCCCAAGTCCCACTTGTAAGATTATATTGGGTATGTCGTTATACTAAGGGTAAAAGGGAAATTTTGAAATTAAATTGCTTCTATCGTAGAAAGATGACATTCTTTTTGGGACAAGCTAATTAAGGTGCCACATATATTTGGATAGAGGGAGTATATAGTTTCTCAGAAAGTTGTCTAAGCTACATGATTTACGCTACATGAATTTGCTATAGACGTTCTTTTCCATAGAGACTGGAAACACTTAAAATGGAACCATGGACAAGTTAAGCATCAAATTAGAACTTACAGAAAAGTAATTTGTATGTTGCAATGTGGTGTATCCGTTTACCACAATAGGTATTTGAACACTAACTAATTTCATTAACATGATATGTAGGCTTTTTATCAGTCTTAAGTCACTGAGCATTTTTTTTTTGACACAAAGTGAAACATTTTATTCATCTTTCAACAAAAAAGGTACATCAAGAGTGTTGGGAAGATCTACAGATCACTCTTGCAATGCTATGATGACAGTAAACCACTATCCTAGAACTTGAAAGATGATGTAAATGCCAAGGGAGGATAAGGACTCCTCAAAAGGTACCACTTTACAGATAGCAAACATCTAAGGAGGATTATAAGTGATTTCAGAATTCTTTATTCTGATTGTGTGCAAACTAGGCAGGCCCCATCTGTCCATGTTCTATAGTCCTCTAACTTGACTTGGAAGATCTTCGAAATTGTGAAAAGTTTGATCATAAGAGAAATTATGACTTAGATTCGCCAGTTTATCAGCAACTTGATTCCCTTCCCTAAAGCAGTGTCCAAGGTTGAAACCTGTAAGATCTTTAAGCCTGACCAGTTCCTTAACTTCATCGTTGATCCTCCATGGAGGGACTTGGGATTTGTTGACCATATCCACCAATATTTTGTAGTCAGTTTCAGCACAAAAAGATTGGAAGTTGTTGGCAATACACCATTTTATCCCATACACCAACGTTGTAGCTTCTGCCCACGGAATAGTATCATTTTGTAGAGACAATGTTGAGATTGAGCTAAGATGATGATGAACCTCCATTAATGGAGTGCGTTGAGCTTGCAGTTGTGAAAATTATGATGTGAAAGAGAAGATATTTTGTGGAAACTGAAAGCTGATTCTCATTGTAAAACAAGAGTCTATTTATACAGGAGGAGTCACAATTAGGCAGTATAATTAACTACAGCTAACTAACTGATGTGTTCAGAATTAACTAACTGACTACTTGATTAATTAATTCATTTAATTAATCTCAACACCCCCTCTCAAATTGGAGGTGAGGACTGCACTGACAACTTGCCAAGGATAGAGTGATGTTTGACACCACCAAGTGCTTCAGTAAGAATGTCAGCTAACTGTTGTGTGGTTGAGATATGCTGTAAACTGATGAGTCCATCATGGAGCTTGTCTCTGATAAAGTGGCAATCAACTTCTATGTGCTTGATCCTCTCATGGAACACAGGGTTCCTTGCAATATGAATTGCAGCTTCACTATCACAATAAACAAAAATAGGCTTGATGGGACACTAACTAAACTAACTCTCCTACTACCTTTCTGAGAGACCTGTACTCTACTTCTGCTGATGAGAGTGAGATGGTGGACTGCCTCTTGGACTTCCAACTGATGGGAGTATTACCAAGGAACACAATATAACCACTTACTGATTTTCTCGAGTCAGGACATGAGGCCCAGTCTGAGTCACAGTGTGCTGAGACAGTGTAGTCTGGTTTGTTGGATAGAAAAAGTCCTAAAGTTGGATCATTCTTAATGTATCTCAACACATGTAATGCAGCCTGGTAGTGTGGTTCCCTGGGAGCATGCATAAACTGACTAAGATGTTGTACACTGTAGAAAATGTCTATCCTTGTATTAGTAAGGAAATTTAGTTTTCCTACCTATTTCCTATAGACAGAGGGATCAGACAACAATTTCCCTTTGTCTGCATACAACTTAACTGAGGAGTCTAATGGTGATGAAATGTTGGTATAGTTCAAGCAATCAAATTCTTTGAGTAAATCAGCAGCAAACTTTCTCTGAGAGATCAAAGCACCATCAGCTGTATAGAGTATCTCTAGTCCTCAGAAATAATGCAACTTTCCCAAGTCCTTAATCTTGAATTGGTAGTGCAAGAATCTTTTGAGATTTTGGATGTCACACATGTTAGTGCCAGTGATCATAACGTGATCAACACAGACAACAACAAAACATAAGAACTTGTCATTCTTCCTATAAAATAAGGAATAGTCACTAGCTGAATGTATAAAACCTTTTGAACACAAGGACTCAGTTAGTTTGTCATACCACTGTTTACTTGCTTGCTTTAAACCATATAAGGATTTCTTCAACCTACAAACCAATCCCTCTTGGTCAACTGACTGTCCTAGTGGTAATTCCATGTAGACTTTTTTCTTTAGATCTCTATGCAAAAATGTATTGTTGACGTCAAGTTGGTATAGTGGCCATTCTTTCTTTGTGGCTAAGCTTAGTAAGGTTCTGATGTTGTCATCTTTACCACCGGTGAGAAAGTTTCAATGTAATCAACACATTGTTGTTGTGTAAAACCTTTAACTACAAGTCTTGCCTTAAACCTTTCTATACTTCCATCTGCGTTATGTGGCTTTCTTATTATTAGGAAGCTTCACTAAATCCTAAGTTTGATTTGCATAAAGTGGCTCAAATTCTTGTGTCATAGTGGTTTGCCATGCAGGATTCAAAGTTGCTTCCTCATAAGAAGAAGGTTCACTAGCAAGTGATATATTTCTCATTATCTCTTGACTATCTTGGGTAAGTGATGTGAATAAGGTGCAATTATTTGTCAATGATAGGGATGCTACTGGTGAAGAAAGAGAAAAGTTTGATGTACTAGTGGTTGCATTGGTAGGTTTAATGTGGAACCCAGGTAGAGTGTAATTGTATTCTTGAAGGTAGGTAGGTATTGTATGGATTCTGGATGATCTTCTTGGTACAGGTGGATCAAGTGCAATAGCTGATGTATCCGTAGGTGTTGTTGTAGGTGTATTATCATTGGTTTCTTGTGATGAAGTATGCGATGTTTATGTGGAAAAGTCGGAATAATCTGGCATGAATACTTTAGTGTGGGCTGATTCAGTATTAACACAATTAGTGATATCCTCTCTATCCAGAAAACTAGTACCAGTGGAGTGTGTGTTAGTGTTCAGTTATGAAGGATTGCTAAACTAAGACTTTACTGATTGTAAAACAGAAGGGAAGGTAGATTGATTAGGACATAATGCAAAAGGGAAAATATTTTCATGGAACACAACATCCCTAGAAATAGATAATCTTTTTTGTGGCCAAGTCTAACACCTTGTAACCTTTGATGCCAAAAGAGTATCCTACAAAGATGTAAGGAGTGGTTTTTGGCTCAAATTTATCTTTGCGTGCTTTGAGAATGGTAGAATAACATAGACAACCAAAGTCCTTGAGGTGATTATATAATGGTGGTCTTTGGTGTAGTAGCTCATATGGGCATTTGTTGCCTAAAATTGAAGATGGTATTCTATTTATTAGGTATGTAACAGTCAATATGCACTCTCCCCAATATGAAAGAGGTAGTTTTGATTGATATAGCAAGGCTCTTGCTATCTCTAAGAGATACTTGTGCTTTCTCTCCATGACACCATTTTGTTGTGGAGTGTAAGAACATGTTTTCTGCTGTAAAATTCCTTTGAAATGAAGGTAGTGCTTTGTGTCACTATTGAAAAATTCTAATCCATTATCAGACCTGAGGATCATCACAGTGGTAGCATACTTATTTTCAATAAGGGAAATGAAGGATTTTATGACATGTAAAGCATTACTTTTGCTGCTCATCAAACCAGTCCAAGTTGATATGGTATGGTCTCTACATATCAACATGCAAGATATCAAAAGGTTTTGTTCTGGTGGTGGTTTTCTCGGGAAAATAGAGTTTGGTCTGTCTGGCCATTGGGCAAATTGAGGAAGTAAAAGGTTGTTTAGGTGACAAGTTTGGTAGTTGATGATAGGTGATATTACGCGCCTATATCAATGGTATGCCGACTTTGCAAATTTCGTGGTGAGTAATGTGATACCTGCCAATTTATCTTACCACCAAAGGAGGAAGTTTATGCATGACGTACAACACTACTATTGGGATGAGCCATATTTGTTTCGACGATGTGCGGATGGTATTATTCGACGATGTATATCCCATGTAGAGGTGCCTAATATTTTGGAAGCATGCCACACATCCCAAGTTGGAGGACATCATGCAGGCAATCGGACGGCAAGGAAAGTATTGCAAAGTGGTTACTATTGGCCTTCGATATTTAGAGATGCCTATGACTTTGTTAGAAGGTGCGACCAATGCCAGCGTCAAGGTGCTATTTCGAAAAACCATGAGATGCCCATGTCCAAAATTCTTGAGGTAGAACTCTTTGATGTATGGGGTATTGATTTCATGGGTCCATTCGTGAATTCGTTTGGAATGAAGTATATCTTAGTTGCTGTAGATTACGTCTCGAAATGGGTTGAAGCTGTAGCATTGGCTGACAACGAAGGAAAGCGTGTTGAGCGTTCTTAAAGAAGAATATCTTCTCTCGCTTTGGAGTACCACGTACTATCATAAGTGATGGAGGATCTCACTTTTGCAATAAGCTATTCAAATCCGTGTTGGCCAAGTATGGTGTCAAGCAACATAAGGTAGCCACGCCTTATCACCCACAAACTAGTGGACAAGTAGAGGTTTCCAATCGGGAGATCAAGCAAATCCTTGCAAAGACGGTCAATGCTAATAGGAAGGATTGGTCTCGGAAGCTAGATGATTCACTATGGGCATATAGGATTGCATTCAAAACACCCATTGGCATGTCTCCTTATCAACTAGTTTATGGGAAGGCTTGTCACTTACCCATCGAGCTCGAACATAAGGCCTTGTGGGCATTGAAGCAATTGAATTTGAATTGGGATGATGCGATGAATCTGAGGTTGGAGCAGCTGAACGAATTAGATAAGTTCCGTCTTCATGCATATGAAAGGTCAGACCTATACAAGGCGCGGATGAAGAAGTATCATGATCAGCGGATATTTCAACGAAACTTTCAAAAGGATGATATGGTGCTTCTCTTCAACTCTAGATTGAAGCTGTTCCCAGGTAAGTTAAAGTCTAAGTGGTCTGGTCCATACAAAGTTATCCAAGTCTACTCGTCTGGAGTAGTTGAATTGGAAGACAATAATGGTGTTGTCTTCAAGGTGAATGGTCAACGTATTAAACCTTATATCGGTACTCTTGACTCGATGAATTATCTGGCCATCTCTTATCTCAACGAAGTCTAAGTACTCGAGGTAACTATGTCAAGCCACGACAATAAATAAGGCACTAGATGGGAGGCAACCCATCGTTTATCGTTTTTGTCTTTCTTTCGTTCTAAGTACTTGTTTTGCTTTTGATAAAAGAAAATTCAAAAATAAGAGTCGTGCCACGACCAAAACCAAGGCGCTTGGTGGGAGGCAACCCATCGTACTAATCGTTTTCATTGGTGTTGAGCAAATATAGGTGCAAGAGGTATTCAACGAGGAGATTGGTTTCAAATAACGATTTGGACGTAGTGTATGGTAAAGGTGGTAAGTTTGGAATAAAGGTGCATAAGGCTATGGATTGAGCATTGCTCATGACAAAATAGGCATCGAGCAAGGCTAGGCCTAGGTAAAACTAGGCCACGAACAAGGCAACGCCTATAATATAGCCTAAGGTCTCGGAATCTAGTGTGCAAAGACATAGGCGCCGCCCATGCTCAAGTATGCTATAGCATAGGCGCCGCCTATGCAAAAGCATTTGGTAGCGGAATCTCATATGCCATGCACTAGGCGCCGCCTATGGTACCTTTATGCATTACACTAGGCGCCGCCTATGCTAGCTTATGCTTTAGGCGCCGCCTATACCATGCTTAGGCAAAGCTAAAGGCGCCGCCTATGGTCCCTTTTTGTCTCCAAAACCGATTTTAATGGGTCAAAACCCGACCCATTCTTTTCTATGTAAAGGGGACTTAGTCTTGAAACATAAACACATTGAAACTTGACCTAAAGGCGCCGCACATCCACTCCAAATCATCTCAAAATTTTTCTTTTTGCTCTTTCAATTCACAAGAAACATCTCCAAAGGCTTCAATCACGTAAGTACTCTTTTATTCTTCATCTATTTCTCGTAAGTACTACGTTGCTATGTCTATCATGAATTGCTACATCTTGAAGAAATATTGGTGATGTTAAAGTGTTTGAATAGTTGATGCACAACCATGTGAGTGAACATGTACGTTAGGATAATCTTAACTTGTTTCTGACTTGAATTTGGTTTTAATTGCATTGACATACTCTTTGCGGAATTGCTATGGTTATGACCATTGCATAGTCTTGTCACTTGTATACCTACATGTTAGGCTATCCCGTTCATCGGGATAAGACTTATAGTTGCCTACCGACATAGGAGGTTATAATTGCTGATAGAAACTATACCATGATGAAACCCCTATGTAGTAGTCTTGATTTACCTAACATGAACGTATTGTAAAGGTTGCAAAAAGTGATACATCACTGATTTTCTTGTCGGAATATAACTCCTTAAACGTATGTCGACGAAGTCTAAGTAATCGACCACTTTCACTTCACTGATTTGTATCAACGAACCTAAGTATGGGGTGGTACCCCGATCGCTTGTTTATAGATTGTTTCCATTGAGTTGATGCTAACTTGAAATATCGTTTAAATCTTAGGAACAATGGCACCTAAAGCGAGACAAGATAAGGCTACCACATCCCAAAAGGGCAAGAAGAGAGGTCGCAAGGACCAAGGAGAATCATCCTCAATGCAATTACCCCGCCGAATGTTTGGAATAAAATGGGTTATTGAGGAGGAAGCCAAAGAATGGTATAGGAACAACAAGGAAAGCAAATATGTTCATGTCGACTTGATCAACAAGGATAGCCTAGCGAAGAAGGAACCGCGTATGTTGGCAAAAATCATGGCATTGAATCTGGATTTCATCTTCCGCGACATGGGAGAATGTAATCTTGATTTGACAAGAGAATTTTACGCCAACTGGTCGCCGAAAACCACAGGCAGCGAAGTCAAGATTCGGGGCCAAGTTTTACAGCTCAACGCGGATTTGATCAACTCCTTTCTTGGCTTACCTTCGGTCGATCCAGCACCATTCAAAGAGCTGTACAGCAGACCTCCTTACAGAGCAATTCGACACACACTTTATGGAAGTAGATCCATGGCAAGGTGGAGCAGACACCAAGACACCGGACGACACAACACCTTCCCCTATGCTCCTTTGAATAGGGAAGCAAGAATTTGGTTGCGCATCGTTAACTCATGCCTTATTCCTGGGACTCAATACACCAAAATAACATGAGATAGAGTGTGTTTGGTCTATGCATTGATGACAAATGTCCCTATCAACATTGGGGCAATCATTCGCTCTACAATGCGGAAGGCCAGACTACACAAGAGGTCCCACTTCACTTTTGGTAATCTGTTGACAGCAATTTAGCGGAAGGAGGATATCGAAGAGGAACCAGCTGATAACAAACTCCCACATAACCCGAAGAAGGTTGACCTCACAAAGGTCAAAGATGCTGAAACAACACATGGTGTCAACCTTACTACTGCAGAGAGACATGCTCGAGATGAGAGTTTCTTCCGTCATCTTTATGGCATGACACGGTTCACAATGATGAGTGGAGGTCATGTTCCAACTGCTGCAGAGCTCCAACAGCTGGACCATGACTATCCAATGAATATGCATGCACGAGAGATGTGTGGAGTAGGCACATACTTTGAGGAACCTCTAGACGATGATGTGCCGACCGATGATGATCGACGCTTGCCAGATTCCGACGTGGAGAAGAACTCTGACGACGACTCTTATGATGATTCCGACGAAGGAGGTATGACCCCCGACATTGAGGAAGAGTCCGACTGACCAGGTTCTTCGTATTTACTTTCCACTGAGGGCAGTGTCCCATTTAAGTGTGGGGTGGCAGTATTGCATGCTATACTTCTCTATCACATCTATGTTTGTTCACTGTGTTTGTTCACTTTGTTTACTTTGTTTTATTTGTTTCGTTTTTGTGTGTGTGTTTTTTAGTTTAAGTTAAGTTTTTTAGTAGTAATTTTATTTACTTAGCTTCGCAGGAAATTATTCTAATAGGCAGCATGAGATTATAACAAGAGTTTGTGCTAACATCATGACTATTGAGACGTTTAGGCTCTAATTGAGACTCATTATGTGATATTGTGTGGTTCAATTCCTTCACTTGTTGGGTCGAGAGTCTATACTACTTCCAATAAAGTCGACCATGTGCCTTGTGTGTGTGAGATTAATAGTATATTCTATGTTTGTAGCTGATGCTAGAACTTGCCTGGTATGTATGCAAAGCGAAAATAAGGAGTGTAAGTTTAAGGAGATGATTTGGGCATTTCTTTGGCAACCTATACATGTTTACCTTCATTTTACCTACCCGTGGACATCATCCTAGTTAAACCCTTTTGAGCCTTTAGCCTACTTCTTTGACAACCTCATATGTAAGCCTAATCCATTTTTTTCAAGACCGTAATTTGATCCAAATTCCTAAGTGCTTTAACGTATAAAGTCATGTGACGAAATAAGAGGAAATTGGGTGAGTATGATGCTTTAAATTACATTGGTGCTTGAATGCGTTATGAAAAAGAAAGTGCTATCATAAGAGGTATGTTATGAAAAGAAAGAAGGAAAAGAAAGTTGAAAAGTGAGTTATGCTTAAAATTGAAAAACAAAAGAGGCGAACAAGGGTGGTAGAATAAAAGAAAGAAGAAAGGTTGAAAGAAAAATGTTAATGATATAATGTGATGTATTAACGCGCTTAGGAACTTAGTCACTATTTTTGGCCAAATTAGTCCTACCCGTCCCTTAGCCTACATTACAACCATCAAAAGACCTACTTGATCCTAAGCTTAGCATTCTGACATTTAGTGGCGTATTACACTAAGGACAAGCCTATGGTCATCAGTTGCTGCATATGAATTCTTTGTGAGAGCGAGAGCAAGGATATTTTGATACCCATGTTTGAAAAATATGCTATACTTGTGAGTGATTATGGGTAATATATTGTGAGACACACATGGTTGATGAGTTTTGGGTAGTTGTATATGATTCCTTGTGCCTTAACTTTTGAATATGAGTTGAACAACATCACGAGTCTATACTAGAGGTTAACCTGTTTCTACTAATGATCGGAAAACTACTCTTTGTTGATAATTGTTGTGCCTGTCTTGACGAATATTTTTTGTTGTTGCTGTGAAACCTTAAGTTAATGTTTAGATGGACATGATATTTTGTTCGAGGATGAACAAAGCTTTAAGTGTGGGGTGTTGATGATAGGCGATATTACGCGCCTATATCAATATATTTTGCCCATATTTTAGCCTAGTTTTGAGAACAAATTATATATTTCATGCACTTTTAGTCCTTTTTCCTGTAAGTGAGCTAACGAACATGATTAGCAAAGTTTCAGGTATAAATGATGCAAAATTCAGCATTTCATGGATAACTTGATGCCAAAGAAAGCTTCACAAAAGGAGAAAAGCCAAGCTTGGACGCCTAAGGACCAAAAGTGATGCATGGAAAATCTGTCCCGGACTAAAACAACATTTCTGAAGACTTTGGGAACTTGCAGTAACTTATTTGGATTAGGATAATGATACATTAACCTAGTACAATTGGGTTAAGTATTTCATTAGCTTAGTAGTATTTGGTTAGATATTTCATTAGCTTAGTAGGATTAGGATATGGGTATTATAAATACCCTATCATGCTAGAGATTTTTATTCATTCAGATTCTTACATTCATCATTCAAATATACATTCTACTTCTCAATTCCGAATTCTTCCTTTAATTCTATTTTCTTCTTCTATTCATATATTCTTAATTTCTGCAACAAGAGAATCGTTACTTTGCCTAGGAATTCACGCCTAAACGCCTACCACTCTTGTGCTACACGAAATTAATCATTATTGTGGTATAATAACAATGTCAATCGTGATCTCCTTCGCATTCATGGGTAACTAAACTTCTCTGTTGGGGTTATGGAAGCCGAATGAGATACTATCTATTACTATGAGTTTGTGAGTTCGTGACACGTATGCTGCTTATATCATTATTCTCTTCATCTTAATCTAAATTCTTTGTGGTTGCAAACGCAAGAATACGCCAGTATAACATTTAACTTGTTCGAAAGAAAGGTTAATTGTCTGGAAAAGAGATAGTGTCAAGGTAGTAGGGTCCCATCCTAAATTCCCTATTAAACAGTTAGTGCCGTAACTGGATTAACCTTTTGGAGAATTCGTACCGTTAGACACGCTTTAAGCTCGAAAGAGTTAAAAGTGAAATAATCCTCGAATAGGTCGAAAGACGCCTGGATTTACCATCGAATACAATTCTCTATAAGCCCATACATGTCTGAATTCTACACACTCATAGCCAATAGAGACGTATAACTCAGAAGGTGGACATAACCCCAACACTTCAATTCTCATTGTTTTACAACATACTAAACATTCTTTCTTTTTACTTTGCTATTTTCAGTTTTTACTTTATTATTTTAGGTTACACATTACAATCCCCCCTACTTACGAGACTTGCACTAAAAGTCTAGTAATCGTTGCTTATTTGTTGACCAAGCTAGTCCCTGTGGGATCGATACCCAACCCAGTTGGGTTGCTTTACACTCCCACGAGAGCTGTAGATTGAGCGTTATCAGTAGTGCGGATATTTCCTTCATTTTCACAAAGGGTACATGGCCTAGTCTTAAATTCCACAAGAGATTATTGCCATTTCTATGAGATGCATGAGTTGATGCAGAAAGTGAAGAATAACTAATAGAACAGGTTCCTTTGTTTACAGTAGAATGTGAATTATTTACAAGATGGTTATGAGAGACTGATGCATTTCATTTATTGTATTTACAGGAACCACAATTGAGGGCCGGCCTTGGCTCAGCGGTAAGCTTGCTTACCGTGGTGTGCTGAGGTCGGGGGTTCGAAACGCCCCTCCAGCAAAGCTGGGGTGAGGGCGCGTAGGTAAGGCCAATTGGTCTCCCCCCTCCCCGACACCTACAGAGTAGGTATGAACCGGGTCGTCCCTTTATTTACAGGAACCACAATTGAGACTGGACAACCTAGCACAAGAACCAGGAAATTGCAATGGAATGAAAAGTGGTGAAGCGAACTGGCAAGATGTAGCTATACTTGAGTGCTTGTTGTGATATTTGGAGTAAAGGTAGTATAGCCCATCTTTTGTTTTACCAACACCTCCTCCACTGAATTTTCCATTCTTACAACTCCCATCAGAGTTGATTTTAACAGTTGAGTTTGTAGGTATATTCCAACTTACCCAAATATTTTTCTTCACTTGGAAGTTATAGCTCAATAGATGGAGGATATCAACCCATTCACATCCGATGTTCACATGTTGAAACTAAGATGAAAGAGTCTGGCAGGTGTGGAAAGAAATTAAACACATAGATCTGTTCAAATTCTTTTTGTACTATATTTACTGGCACACCTCACTCTCAATATTTCCCAAGAAGTAAATATATAGGAAGACACTGTAGATTAGAGCCTTGATAGAATTAATCCCTTTAATTTTCCAGATGCCGATCAATAGTTGTCTATATTCATTGTTATTTCGAGGAACTTCAAGTGCTCCGCATATAATTCTCCATAAACTACTAGCCAGCTCACCCCAATATAAGAGATGATCAACACTTTCACGGTCCGCGTTCTTACAATAGACACACTTTGAGGGTATTAATCCCCATTTTGCTAATTCTTACATCAATAGGAAGTTTATCCCTTAATGCTCTCCATAATTTAAAGTTCATTTTAAAAGGTATATCTCTACACCAAGTCATATTATCAATTCATGACTTCTCATGTTTTTCCCGTATCAAATTCCATGTAGAGGCCACCTTAAAAACTCCATTGGAGTTAAGAGTCCAAACAGTTTTATCCAGAATATTTGGCTTGAACACAATCTTTATATTATATATAGTGTGGGAAACCTCATCTGGTAGAATACTTTCCTAACCATTTAGTTCACAGTATCTATCAAAAAAACATATCTCTAACTTTGTAGTTACCGGGCTTACTCCAATCAGGCAAGTATTCATACAATGGTCCCAAATTACTCCAGTTACCATACTAAAAGGAGACGTCTCCTTTCCTAATTTTCCATAAAATATGTTGGTCCATTTTCTTCTTGATTTTGTACATAGTATTCCAAGAGTGGATTTCTAGAATACCATTTCTTGATCAAAGGGTAAGCCCTTTGACAATACTTTGCCATAAGAAATTTCTTCCATAAAGACTGAATGGTTCTAAATTTCCACCACTATTTAGTTGTGAAAGCGTCACATACATCTTGGAGTTTTCTAAATTGTGCCCCACCTTCATCATAGGGTCTGCTAAGTTTATCCCATGAGGCCCAATCATACTTTTTCTTCTCAAAATTACCTTCCCAAAAGAATTTGGCAAACAACTTTTGTAAGTACTTCAAGACCCCTTTGGGAGGGTGTATTACAGCGATCATATGAATGGAAAGTGCTAATAGCACATATTTTATAAGGACAATCCTACCTCCAAAGGAAAGGAGTTTAGATTGCCAACCCGTTATCTTGCTAGTAATCCTTTCAGACGTCTTAGTGAATAAAGCAATCTTCTTCCTTCCAGCATAAATTGGACAACCCAAATACTTTATAGGAAGATTCTGGTGTTTAAAACCAGTGATCCACTCGATCCTTTCTATCTTTTTTTCTTGTGAATTTGGTTTCAAGATCACACAAGATTTGGGTTTGTTGATCATTTGCCCTGAAATCCACCCATACTCTACAAGAGTATTAAGCAGGAGCTTCAACGATACCTTGCAACCACTAAAAAAAAGTATAATGTCATCAACAGAGGCTAAATAATTAATAGACGGTCCTTTTTTACTCATATGAAACCCAATACAATCCTTACCAATAGAGATCTTATTAAGTTTCAACGACAAGTACTCAACACTAAGTATAAATAAAGATGGAGAGAAAGGGTTTCCTTGTCTAAGGCCCCTTTCAGATTTAAAAAAACCATATCTAGAGCCATTTACTGAGAGGGAATACCAATTACTAGAGATGTGTCTATGAACCATGTCAATCTAGAGTTCACAGAAACCCATTCTCCCCATAAAAATGAAAAGATATAGCCAAGACACTCTATCATAAGCTTTGGCCATATCTAGTTTGATTGCTACATTACCATTGGTGTTAGGACAATTAATGTCATGAATAATCTCTTGGAATAGGAGAATGTTCTCAGTTATGTCCCTACCTTTAACAAACTCACTCTGATTACCACTAATAAGGTTAGGCAAAAATTTACTAAGTCTAGCATTAAGTGACTTGGCAAAAATTTTGCTAATCACATTACAAAGACTAATTGGTCTAATATCGGTAAAATGTTGAGGGGAGGGGACTTTAGGCAACATTAAAATGCAAGTATGAGTAAAGCTTCTTGGAAAAGAGGAACCACAGAAGAAAA
Organism: Capsicum baccatum var. pendulum; assembly: GCA_030864225.1. Lineage (NCBI taxonomy): Eukaryota > Viridiplantae > Streptophyta > Magnoliopsida > Solanales > Solanaceae > Capsicum > Capsicum baccatum. The sequence continues at coordinate 234,090,615 of CM061556.1, read as the reverse complement.
CTTTTAGAGCCATAGATACATCTTTAGAAATGATCTCCCAACAAACCTGAAAGAACTTAGCAGTCATACCATCTGGACCTGGTGTACTATCAGGGTCCATACTAAAAATAACCTCCTTAATATCATCTTCAGAAGGACTAACAGTAACCTCTCTATTTGCATTGTCATCAATTATCAGAGTGATGTTATTAAGTTCTTTTAGATCCTGATACTCCAGAGTCTGACAAAATATCCCTTTAAAGTATCTAAGGGCAGCATCACTGACATTTTTGTTGCCTTCTACCCATTGAATATTTTCATCTTGGATATTGTTGATATACAATCTCCTTCTCTTATCTTTCAGGGAACTGTGTAAGTATGCAGTATTCTGATCTCCATCGTTTAGCCTTTTTACTCTAGCTTTTTGCCTGCGGATAGAATCTTGGAGTTTAAGATATTTGATGTATTCAGCCTTGCTCTTATTTAACAAAGACCTAGTCTCTCCCGTGTTATCCTTGATCTTGATCTGTTCTAGTTCAGCAATCTTACTCTCAAGCTTTTTGGTCACTTCATAAATATCACCATCCGCTTCTCTGGACCACTTGCTCTAGTAGATTTGACCTTTTTAAGCTTTAAGTGGAGGTTGCACATTGGATCAGGTAGACTACCTGATATGAGAATAATCATGAATATGGACTTATGAAAGTGTGTGTTGGACCCAAGCCTTGGTGTGTGCAATTGAAGTATAAAAGAGGTCCAAAATGTACCAAAATCAATTTATAATTAACACTTGATGGGTGCCCACTCTTTGAAGGGCCTTTTGATCATTTTAACTTAGATTTTATAGTAGCTATAAAAGGAACATTGTAGGGCTTTTATACTTAGATTTTTGATGATGTTGTAAGTCACAAGACATAAAGAAACACAAGTTCTCTCTCTCTAAAGAGGCTTGGCCGAAACTAGGGCTTATACAAGTGTGGAATAACTTGTGTTTGGATTTTGATTAGAAGCTTGGGTGCTTGAGAGGTGATCTTTTATCTTGTGTCTTTGTAAGAGCTAGGTGATTGTTGTGTGTGGTGTTAAGGGTCCAAGATTGGAATAAGATCTTGGATTCTTAAGATGACATCTTCAATTGTCTATCTATCTATCTTTATCTTGTTGTAATTCTTGTAACCGTTTGTATCTTGTACTCCTAAGCCGTGTGTTGTTGTTGTTTTAATATTATGGTTGCTCATCTTTTTTCTTCATCTTGTTGTTGTTAACATTGTTTGGTGGGATGTTTGGTGTGATAAACACTTTGTAATCTCTTTATTCTTGTTCTAGTTAGTGAATTCGAGAGTGGTCATCAAAAGGGTCCTCGGTTCCTTAAACTAGTGGACTATTTTGGTGTATGTTTCGTGCCCTTCCTTATTATTAGTGTATCACTACCTTTCCCCAACTATCCTTTTCAATATTCAAGAAGCCATTATGATCAGTCTAGATATTAAGAAACCTGAAATATTTCACAAAATCATTACCGATTTCCTCGAATTGAATTAATAAAGGGACATGGTCAGAACACGCATTAACAAGATGAATCACATTGGTTTTTCCAAATTGGTCAAACTAGGCTAAGTTAAAAGCATCCTATCCAATATCTTCCAGATTGTATTAGGGACATCTCGATTATTGCACCATGTAAATATATTCCCTGCAAAACCTGCATCCTCAATCCCATAGTTAGAAATGCAAGAAATAAAATCAAGACTTTTTCAACTCTATGAGGTCTGCCTCCCTCTTTTTTAGAGGATTCAGAGATGACATTAAAGTCTCTTACAACGGCCCAAGGCCCATTAGTATAATTAAAAATATCAATTACTTTTGCCCAAAGCTCTTTTCTAAGGGAAGACTTGCATTTAGCATAGACATTAGTGAATTGAAAATTAATGGTAGAGTCTATATGGCATACCTAGAAGGTTACTTGTTGTTGAGTGTCTTTCTAAACTTTTACATCAAAGTCATTGCACCAAAAGCTCCATATTTTATTATTTGTGTTAAAATGACTACTTTGCATTCCCAGATGTCTCATATAGCTGGTGATCAACTCACTGCTCGTGAAAGGTTCCTGCAAACATATAAAAGAAATATTATATTGGGATTTAATTAATTGAAGTCTTTCAAAGGCACTTTGGGTGTTGACACTCTTAATGTTCCAGGATAGAGCTTTAATCATTAGAATCGTTAGATCATGTAACTTTGTTGGTATTATTGTAGGTAATTTCTCTTCCAATAAGAAAACAAACATTATTTGTCCTGTCAATTCCTCTTAGGGAGAGGTTAGATTTCTTGATGACGTCTTGTTCCTTGGGAGAGCCTTCAAGGATATAATTATTGTTGTTATCAATTTTAGAAGACAACTTATTCACTTCTCCCTCTGATATGGAAACATACTCAGAAACTATTTGGGTGTCCTCAATTTCTTCTTCCGATTTAATCTCAAAGTGTTAATACTCCTCTCTATTTATGTTTTCACTTTGGAAATTTGAATCTTCCATTCTAGTATCCATCCCATCTTTATCACTGAGGAGGGGCTCTATCGAATGGGTGGACACTCTCTTATCTATTTCTCCAAACATGAGAATGAAATCAAATCCAGGTGGTGTGATATCCTCTATAATGGATTTTTTGTTTGGCGAATCAGGGGTTTCCAGGGTTAGGGGTTTCTTTTACTTCTACCGTCAGTGCACCTTTGTACATTTCTTTCTGTTGTAAAAAATCTCTCTCTCTCTCCAAATGAAATCTGCCTCATTCTTGTAAGATTCTTATTATTCTTCTTTCTCTTGACTCTTTTGTAAGGAGAGTCTACTTTATTGAACATAGAATTCTTCTACCCTCTCTTGGTTAGTGGCATCCATGAAGGGTCTTTAGTTTTCTCTGGTAAGACCTTATGATTCTTGCTCCCTTGTTGCCTCAACCCTTGTGCTTGTTTGGTGATGACATTTTTTGGTTATTCTAGATTTCCAGTAACTTCCATCGATGTACCCTCGTGTGATAGTGTCTTTATGTTGACTGTTTTAGAAACATTTTTGACAATTGTAGAGGCCTTCTCTGGTTGCTTATTTTTTTTTAAGATTTTGCCTTTGTTGTACCCCTTTCCTATGGTAACAGAGGTCCAATGTTCTTCCACTTGGTTCTTTTTTGAATCCATGGTAGTACTAACCCCTTCACCAACATTTGTTTCATAAACTTTGGTTTTGTCTATTTTCATTGCATTTACAACAGTTTCATCCTTAACTTTGTCATTAGAAGAGTTGGGGTCATCAACGTCGCCTTTCCTATCTCTTACTTACTTGTTGTGCTCTGTTCTTAACTCAGGATGAAGAACCTTAACTCAGCATTATTATGACCTTGAATCATATATTTGTGGCAGTATTCCGAAATGGACTCAACTTCAACTTTCTGTATTATATATTCTTTCACTCCTACTGCATTGATAACTTCAATAAAAACCTCATTCAAAGGTTTTTTTCTAACATCGATTTCTACCTTGACCTTTGCTGTAGTGGGCCTGATTTTGGACAGAGTGGCTTTATCCGTAATGATTAGAGTACCTATGGTAACAAGAATACGACATACAGTATCCTACTCATAATAGTGCTATGGTAGTTCCATTAAACTAACCCACACTGTAGCTAAGGTGATCTCTTTTCCTGGTTTGAAATTTTTAGTCCATTTCAACAATTTCATCTGTATACCACAAATTGGCAGGAAACTTCTACTATAGATGTTCCTATGATCCTCTTCTAGATCAAAATCAATAAAAACATGGTGCATGTTGTAAACCTCAATTTTCACATCACTTTTTAAAGCAATAGTTTTGTTGAAATCAGACCTAATTCTATCCATTAAAGGTCTAATTCTCATGAATTTTCCTAGTACTGTAAGTCTACAAGTTTCAGCTAAGAGATCATCTTCCTCCTTTGTGAATTTAACAGTAGCTTTACCTTCCTTGAAATCATACTCTCTCTGCGGGAGGTTTACTCACTTCCTACGCCCAGAGTTTGTAGGATTTCTCAGTGCTCCTATAAAATTTCTTCCGTCAGCAACCATATGCCCATTCCTTGAGTTTGAATTTCTAGTGAAATATTGGATGTTCCACCTTCCATTCTGCATAGCAGGTGTAACACCCCTTTGAGAATTTGAGTCATTATTTTGTGCTAGGATAGGGGGAAAGCTTTGATCAAGAGAGAAGTAGGAATCCGGGGGGAAGGTGGTGGTCGAGACGATATGTCACCTGGCATCGTCATGGTCCTCCGATACTATTAATCATTAGAGACAATTATAAAAATAGTAAAATAAGGAAAGGTAGAGAGAAGTTAGTCACTGACCATTTGATTTTATTGCTCAACATACAAACAGTAATATGGAATAGTAGAGGTTGTTTCGTCAATCTTCACATAACTGAACAATGTGCATTCGGCCAGAAGGCTCAAAACCATCATAGCAAATAAGGCGTGGCTTATTTGCAAAAAGATTCATCAACTCATCCTCTTATCTCAAACTTCTCCAAACTCATCCTAATGTTATTTTTGGGTACACAAAAATCTATATTTTGTCAAAACAACTTCAACACAAGTTCAAGATTAAATCAAGAACACTTATGAAGTTTCCAACACCTTCAACACAAGATAAAAAATGATCTTTCAAAGAATTGTGTTTTAAGTATTTTAAAGAAAATTAGATGAAGCATAAAAAGCCAAGTCCTCTGAATTCACAGAGTGTCCTTAAGGAGATAATTCCCCTCAAGTACCCGAGATTGCAGAATTTTTCTTCCAGGAAAAAATGGATTAACAATCCGACTGTAGTGGTACCTCAAACGATCGGATTCTCTTTGAACTCACTCAACAGTTAGATGATCACACAGAGTATTTTAGAAGAAAAGAAATGGTTTCAAGTGCAGAAAAAATCATACTAAACCTATGGAAAAATGCAGGTTTATATCGCCATTAAGTGCCCTTTCCGAAAAGTGGTAATGGTTTACCACAAAGGTGTATCTTTTCGGAATAGTCATGTCTGTCCATTCAAAAGAGTGTGTCTTTTCTAAACAGCCACAACAATCCAAACAGTCATACCTTTTTCCAAAATAATATGTCTTTTACTCGAAGAGTTGTCCTTTCCAAGCTACTCTTTATAAAACTTTATGGACAAGTATGTGATCATCAAGTAAAGGTTGATTGCATCCGGATAAGTGGTTTTCCCTTTGAACTTTTTGTAGTGAACATGCATTGAATGCACTTTGTCAATTGGTAGATTTGATGTATTTGAACCGTCGAGCTTTAATGTACACCTAGATAACACATATCACACAACCGACCTTTTATCATCTATGGTTCTCACGGCTTTATTTGTTTCAGCCATGAACACATTCCGGTCTTATGAGAGCTTAGAGAATAGGCCTTTACTACCATTCTCCTTGAAGCGGTTCCACTTCTCCCTCACATAGGTTATTTCTAAATGTTAATTGCTATAGATTAAACTATTTGGTCAAACCTATCAAATTCAGATAATCATTAAAAGACTTCACACCATAGGTCTTTTCCTTAGTTACTAAACATTGCCTACATTATGAGAATGGGTTGGGTATATTGATAATGTTGAACCTGTCAGACACAACTTTGTTTAATCTCCTTGAACCTCACTCTTAGGATCTCCAATCTGCTAGGTAGAGTTACCGCCATGCTGACTTGTCCTATGCCGTAAACCCATTCCCTTGGATGTACTCTCGTCTTCTTCTCTAGTTAGGCCTTTTGTAAGTGGATCCAACATATTATCCTTTGAATTTACATATTCAACAGTGATAATTTCAGTACAGAAAAGTTCTCTAATGGTATTATGTCTCCATCTTATGTGACAAGATTTACCATTATACGTCATGCTCTTTGCCCTACCTATTATCGCTTGATTATCACAATATATGCTTACTGGTGCCAATGGTTGGGCCAATAAGGAATATCTTTCAAGAAATTTCGGAGCCATTCTACTTCTTCATAGGCTTTTTCTAATGCGATAAATTTTGATTTCATCATAGAGTGAATAATACATATCTGTTTGGATGATTTCTAAGAGACTACTCCTCCACCTATTGAAAATATGTATCCACTCGAGGATTTTACTTCGTTTGATACGGTAATCCAATTTGCATCACTATATCCTTCAAGTACTGAGGGATATTTATTGTAATGCAAAGCATAGTCTTGAGTGTATACCCCAAAACTCTTTTCATTTCCATCCAATGAGTTTTGTTGGGATTGCTCGTGTACCAACTCAACTTACTAATGGCACATGCTATGTCTAGTTGTGTACAATTCTTGATATACATTAGACATCCCAACACTTTTGCGTACTCCAACTGTGAGTCACTTTCACCTTCATTCTTTTGAAGTGCAAAGCTCACGTCCAATGGAGTCTTGGCAATACCAAACTCTAAATACTTGAATTTTTTAATTATCTTTTCGATGTAATGACACTGTGACAATGCCAACCCTTGTGGAGTTCTATGGATTCGTATTCCTAAGATCACATCCGCAACTCTAAGGTCTTTCATATCAAACTTACTCTCGAGTATTCATTTCGTAGCATTTATGTCAGAAATTTCTCTACTGATGATCAACATGTCATCCACATACAAACAAACAATGACTTGATGATTTGGAGTGTCTTTAATATAAAAACATTTATCACATTTATTTATTTTGAACCCGTTTGCCAACATGGTTTGGTCAAATTTTTCATGCCACTATTTAGGTGCTTGTTTTAGTTCATAAAGTGACTTAACACATTTACAAACCTTATTTTATTTTCCTGGAACCACAAAACCCTCAGGCTGTTCCATGTAAATTTCTTCCTCCAATTCTCCATTTAGAAATGTTGTTTTCACATCCATTTTATGGATTTCAAGATCATATACTGCCGCCAAGGCAATTACCATCCGAATTAATGTTATCCTTGTTACAGATGAGATTGTATCAAAGTAATCAAGGCCTTCTTTCTGTTTGAAGCCTTTTACTGCAAGTCTTGCCTTATATTTGTCAATAGTACCATCCCCTTTCATTTTTCTTTTAAAGATCTACTTAGAACCTAAAGGCTTATTTCCTTGAGGAAGATCAACCAATTCCCACGTATGGTTGCGTAAGATTGAATCGATCTTACTATTGACTGCCTCTTTCCAAAAGGATGAGTTTGACGATGACATAGCTTCTTTAAACATTTGAGGTTCATTTTCTAAGAGAAATGTTACAAAATCCGATCCAAATGAAGTTGATGTTCTTTGACGTGTACTACGTCTTGGATTCTCATCATTATGTGCATCCTTACTTGGTTTATCTCGAAGTTGTTTAGACTCTCCACTAGACTATTCATGTTTAATTTTATATGGATAAATGTGTTCAAAGAATTCAGCATTATCTGATTCAATTACCATATTTTCATTAATATCTGGATGTTCGGATTTATAAACCAAAAACTGATATGTTTTACTACTTTTAGCATATCCTATGAACACGCAGTCCACCGTCTTAGGCCCTATCCTTACTCTTTTAGGCATAAGAACTTGGACCTTCGCTAGACACCCCCATACTTTGAAATATTTCAAGTTGGGTTTTCTTCTTTTCTATTTTTTATATGGAATTGGTTATGTTTTTCTATGGGGCACTCTATTGAGTATTCGGTTAGTTATAAGGATAGCTTTCCTCCACAAGTTTTGCGGTAAACCTGAACTTATAAGTAAGGAATTCATCATTTTCTTCAAGGTTTGATTTTTCCTTTTCGCAATTCCATTAGATTGAGGTGAATAAGAAGTCATAGTTTGATGGACAATTCCATTCTCTACACAAATTAGTGCAAAGGGACATTCATATTCTTCGCCCCTATCACTTCTTATAGTTTTGATCTTTTTCTCTAACTAATTTTCATCTTATGTTTTGTATTACCTAAATGTATCTATTGCTTCATCCTTACTATTTAGCAAATAGACATAACTATATCTAGTGTAATCGTCAATAAAAGTTACAAAATAATTTTTTCCACCATGAGATAGTGCTGATTTCATATCGCAAATGTCAGTGTGGATTAAGTCTAAGGGATTGGAATTCCTTTCAACAAACTTATACAGATTCTTAGCATACTTTGCTTCCATACACGTTTAACATTTAGATTTATTGCACTCAAATTTTGGCAAAACTTCTAAGTTAATCAGTTTTTGCAATGTTTTGTAATTGATGTGTCCTAATTGTTCATGCCACAAATTATTAGACTCAAGCAAGTAAGAAGTAACTAAACTTTTATTGATTTCAACATTCGTTACATTTATTTTGAGTAGGCCCTCAGTGAGGTAACCTTTTTCTACATACACTTCTTCTTTACTAAGTATAATTTTTTTTGGAAACAAATACATATTTGAATCCGTTTTGTCAAGAAGTGATACAGAAATCAATTTTTTCCATAACTCCGGTACATACAAGATATTGTTCAAAGTCGACACTGTAACGCCCCAATTTTCTGAACCAGAATGCTACACGGTGCTTATGACCCCGAAGGACCACAAGCTAACCCATGACTAATATTTGTACCTGTATACTATATAATATAACATAAAAATACGGAAACATATACTGAATGACCATAAGGTTCAACTGAATAAACATCTTCTAAGAACAATGTCTAAAAATGGTATAACCATACCAAAACAAATCTGAAATAACTATCTCACATGCTATAGTCTGGACAACCTCTAAACTGCCTGAATAAGAAGTTGATGGTACATGTCCCCAGCTAACTCCAACTACTGAAATAAGCTGAAAACTTAAATAGTAATGAAGTCATCGTGTCCTCGAAAGATGAGGCTTACTTTTAACTCTAACTGTTGTTACTGGAATCTACTGTTGATCTGGAGCTCGGGCCTCTGAACCTATGGTGTAACATAAGAGAAAGCACCATAGCGCAAATACGTCAGTACGACTAAATATACTGAGTATACGAGTGGAGTAGGCTAAATGCAAAGGGTTATATGCATGAACAATGCTAACTAATATGAATGTGAGAATACATACATGCATAAGCAACTATAACTGAACTTGTGGTGATACCGACTACTGTGTCTGAACACTGACAACATGAGCTTACTGATACTGAGATACTAAGTAATTAAGTTTACTGATATTGATATGTAAGTCACTAATAAGTGAGAAGATGATACTGTATTATTGAATACTGAAGGACTGAAACTATATTACTGATACATGAATAACTATTTTTGACAGTTCTGATTATGAAGAACTGTCCTGGTGGACTGTATCTGGCATTCTAATTATAAAAAATTAATTTGATTGACTGTATCTGCCAGCCATGAATGTGAATACTGGTAATATGAGTTCTGATAACTAGTATAACTAATAACATTACTGACTATATCTGACAGTTCTGAATAAGGTAAAACTAACTGAGTTTTGTATTGGTAGGTGACTGTAGCTAACAGTCCTAAGTCTAAAGAACTATGTAAGTTCTATTACTGAAACTGAGCTCGAGACTGAAATTGAGACTGTGGGAGGTAATCATCTAACCGACATGCCCCGAAATTGAACTGGTTGGGGTCCAACCTGTAACCCCAGCTGAAAGGGTATCAATACCGTGCCACAGGTAGAGACAATATGTGAGTAAACCCTATTCTATTTTGAAGCTCATTCCGTCTGCCCTGCTATTATGTAAACTCTAAGGAGATGCATTTGAGTAGGGACATCTCAAGTTACGCTGGCTACGTAGTTATAGAATGCAAGGATTGCTTCTAGGAATCACACCCTCTTACTGTGGCAGGTGAATCCCCATCCTTGGGTTCACTCGGTGTTGAATCCTACTCCCAACTGAAAGAAACTGAACTAATTTGCTGAATTAAACTAATTAACTGAACTGATGTTAGTGGGATTATTTAGCAGGGCTAAACTGAGTTTATGAGAGCATTGATCTTTCTGAGTATTGAGTTTTTGAAATTTCTGAGAGTACTGAATTACGAAGATTACTGAAGTTATGGAGAACACTAGAATTTCTAAAGTTTTTGATATCACTGAGTACTGAGATTACTGAGATTAGCCGAGATTAACTGAGTTACTGAACTTTCCTGAGTCACATGACTGACTGAGTTCTATGGAACATGGCTTGAATGAGAGTATCATGAAATCATGACATGGCTCTAGGCACACAACTATATTTTTCAGGTACAAGTACCCATGGGACTCGATGGAAGAAAATTGACACACATGACTGACTTGATCATAAGAGTAGAGTCCAAAATTCACAATATCATAAGTAGGGGATTTCATACTATACATGATGCTCAACTTTTTATACATGGAATGGAATGCATACAACATGTATATACTTGCATAACATCAATTGCATGCTCATTCCATATCACAACAACAACACATAACAATAACGTGAAATTCATGTGAAATCATAGATCATAGAACGTGGACTTGTCATTTAAGCACTATTGAATCATGGGATATGAATTCTATCATCCTAGGAATTTTATCAAATACCTTAAATGCACCACTTTGGGCATAGGTTTATTCATGAATTCAATAACCCATATCACTTAAAGTTCATATATTTTAACTAACATGCCATCCTAGTTTCATACAAACCCATAAAGATTCTTTCTTGACATCATTCAACACATAAACAAGATCAACAATCAAATCAAAACATAAAAATCATGGCATATAGTTTAAAATAGGGTTCTTGGACTTCATGGACGAAAGGAGTCCATGAATGAACACATGCATACCTTAGTTCTTGATTTAGTGAAGATTGATCGAGAGATTCTTGGAATTTGATGGTAGAATTTACTTGAACTTGAATCCCCCAATTGAAATCCTAATGTGTTCTTGAGAGGATTTTGATGAAAAAGGTATGTTTTGGTGAAATAATGACTTAATTCCGTGTTTGAAAGCTTATATAGGGGTGGGAAGATGACCCAAATACCCCTCTAGATGCGTCTTTTAATTTCTGTAAGAATTTCCCGATTTGGGCCCCTGGAGTGATGCGGAGACATTGCGTTGCCACTTGTTTATGACCCAAAAACTCACCAAGACATGGTGGAATTGCGGAGAGACACTGGAAATTGATAAACATTATTTTGGCTTATAGCGCGAGCCACTGACTGAATGACACTACTGAAACTTTAAATTGCCATAACTTCTTCAACGGGTGTCTGTTTTAGGTGAATTTGGTATCGATGGAAAGCTTATTAAATTATCTAAAATTTGGAGGGTATAAATATTAAAAAATACCACCTATAAACCAAGTTATGCTTGTTCAAATATGACCTATGTGAAATCACACATGAAAATTTGGTGGATTCAAAGGTTCTTAGCTTGACTTACTCTAAGGGACTCTTATGAACATTCTTAACACATTATAAGCTCTATTATCACTAGAATACTCATCCTAATTCATGTAATCAAACATGAATCACAGGATAGGAGGTTTCATGCGTAGGAACAATGGTTCATTTTCTAGCTTAGAAATATACAGGGTATTACAGACACTTTGCCTGATGTTATTTTCAGGTAGACTTTTCCTATTCCTTTAACTTTTGCAGTTGTACAGTTGGCCATATATATCTTCTCTTCACCTTGATCCAGAGTAAAATAAGCAAACAACTCCTTATTTGCACAAACGTGGCGGGTGGCACCAGAATTAATCCACCATTCTCGAGAATTTCCCACGAAGTTGCATTCAGAAAACATGACACATAGATCGTTTGTTTCTTTTTGGATTCAGCCATATTTTCTTGGTCCTTCTTTTTTCCTTTATTTGGGGCACGACAATTTGTTGACTTGTGGCCATTCTTGACACTGTTAAAGTATTTTCCCTTGAATTTCTTATTGGGTTGATTGCTTTCCTGTCCAGCTTTCTTTTGCTTTTTAGAGTTGTGGTCGTCTTCTATAATATTTGCTATACTTATTGCAGAATTTTCTTTGTACATTGTTTCCGTGCCTTTATTTTCTTCTTCAAATGTCATCTCATTTCGCTTATGTTTCAAGTAGTTCTTGAAGTCCTTCCACATAGGTGGTAACTTCTCTATTATTGTCGCGACTTGAAATGCCTCATTCACAACCATACCTACAATAAAGTTCATGCAAAAATGAAGAACAGTTTTAAGATGTTCAACTAAGGTATTCATTAAACTCATACCTTCCGCGAGGAGTTCGTGGATGATTACTTGCAATTCCTGAACTTGAGATATAACATATTTGATGTCTATCATTTTAAATTTTAGGAATCTTTCAACAAAGAAATTTTTAGGTCACGCATCCTTAGTCTTGTATTTTCTTTCCAGCTCCCCTCACAACTCTTTTGCCGTCTTCATTCCACTATACACGTTGTATAGTTTATCTTGGAGGCCATTTAGAATGTAATTCCTACATAGGAAATCTGAGTGTTTTCACGCCTCCATAACGACAAATTTCTCCTGGTCCGAAGTTCCTTCGAGCACCTCTGGATCTTCTTCAGATGTAAATAGTTGAAGATATAAAGTTGTAAGGTAGAAGAACATCTTCTGTTGCCACCTTTTAAAATCAAAACCCGTGAATTTTCTGGGTTTCTCCACTGGTGCCATTGCCTGTGGAGAACTCATATGACTCGTTGTGGCAACATTAGTTGCTGCCATAGTTGTTGTAGTATCATGCACATGACTGTCCATAGTCATTTTCCTGTGACAATGAGACAGTAAATTTTAGTATATGGAAATACTACTTATAGATTTGTAGCAACTTTAAACACCCCTTGTTTCTAGTTTAACGATGAAGTTTTTATGACTTCCAATCGTCAACCAAGTAATATTTAACTTGTGATGAAGATTTTATTTCTTCAAATCGCTTGTTAAGTTCAAACGGAGTAGAAAGCTTACAACTTTAATCTCCAGAAACCAAAAAGTACCGATTATGAAAAAAAAAAAAGCTTTAGTGGAAAGAAAATTTCACCAAACAAGCCAGAAAAAAAATCCAGTTATTTCCTTCAGATTGTTATTTTCGGGTACACAAAAATCTGTATTTTGGTAAAACAACTTCAACACAAGTTCAATAATAAATCAAGAACACTTACGAAGTTTCCAACACCTTTAACACAAGATAAAAATGACCTTTCAAAGAAGTGTGTTTTCATTATTTTAAAGAAAATTAGATGAAACAGAAAAAGCCAAGGCCTCTGAATTCACAGAGTGTCCTTAAGGAAATAATTTCCCTTAAGTACCCGAGGTTGCAAAATTTTCCTCCCATGATAAAATGACTTAACAATCCGATAGTAGTGGTACCTCAAACTATTGGATTCTCTTCGAACTCACTCAATATTTAGATGATCACACAGAGTATTTTAGAAGACAAGAAATATTTTTAAGTGCAGAAAAATTTATTCTAAACCTGTGAAAAAATACAGGTTTATAAAGACATTAAGTGACCCTTTCGAAAGGTTGCAATAGTTTACCGGAAAGGTGTATCCTTTCTAAACAATCATGTCTGTCCATTCAAAAGAGCGTGTCTTTTCTGGACAACCATAACCATCCAAACAGTCATACCTTTTCTAGAAATAGTGTGCCTTTTACTCGAAGAGTTGTGTCCCTTCCAAGCAAATTTTTATTTTCCATTCACATTGATTGAACCCAACACCTAAAACATCAGAATATGCAACAAATTCAATCTCACATATGAACAACAATAACAAAAATACTCAGTGTAATCCCACGAGAGGATCTATCTTGTGGAGGCTACGATAAGTTGTACGCAGACCTTGTCCCTACATTTGTGGAGGTAGATAGACCATTTTTGATAGAACCTCAGCTCAAAACAATTTCACGTATGAACAAATACAACAACATATCCAATGTATGGCCACAAGTGGGTCTGGGGAGGTTAAGATGTACGCACACCTTACCCCTACCTTTAGTGGGCAAGAGAGATTTTTTCTGATAGACCTTCAACTCAGAACATTCTCACATATGAACAAGACTAGAAAAAATAAAGAACATGATTTCATACATGAACACAGGAAATGCTCCATTTTCCCTCTCATTTTGTCCTAGGCTCGGTGCACAAAATTACTTGATACTCGTAGTTGGTGTGAGCTGACAAGTATCACATAAAATTAGTTGAGGTGTGTGATAGTTGGCTCAGACACCATAGTTATTGTTAGATTTTCCTCAAATGATTTTTTCTCATTCTGATTCTGCCTCAACATGTTTCCATGTTGCAGCTTGGTTCTTGGCACTTGCTAGTTTTAGGAAAGTTGAGCAGATCATGGGAATATTGTGATGTTACCGGTCATTAATTTTTCTGGAACTGCAACGTATTTCTTAGGGGAAAATTTTGTACTTTTGGTGTGATATATTTCTCTCCGTAACTACTTGAGGCAGTGTCCTTTTGTATTGAAGAGAATCTTTTTTATCCTCAGTCCTTCATTTTTGAGTTCTTGAGGATTTGATTATACTTTACCTTCTACATAGTGAATAGCACATCATTGCTCGTGGTTTTTTCTCGACTTGGATTTTCACGTTAAATTTGTGTGTCATCTGTTCTTTTTTAGATTTCTTTCTCGATTTGTATATCTGTCTTGTTCTTTGATGTATGTTATTATCTACAAGTGGTGTACGAGCAAGCTTTGAAGATGCATACTGTAACCAAGTTTGATATTGAGAAATTTGATGGAAAAGTTATCTTTAGTATCTGAAAGATCTAGATGAAGGTTTTTTCAGACACAATGGTTTGAAGAAAGATTTATATGGCAAGTCAAAGAAGCTCAATTCTATGAACGATGAATAATGAGAGGAGTTGGATGAAAAGGCACTTTTTTGCAATTCAACTTAGACTTTCCAAAGAGGTTCTGCGGGAGGTTATTCGTGAGACTACTGCTGCAAGTCTTTGTTTGAAACTTGAGTCTCCTTATATGACCAAAAGCCTTGCCAATAAGCTCCGTTTCAAAGAGCATTTATACACACTTCATATGTATGAAGGTTCTTCCCTTCAATCTTATCTTGATGTATACAATTCAATTATAATAGATCTGGAAAATTTTAAATTTAAAATTGAAGATGAGGACAAGGTTGTCTACCTATAAACACTTCAAGGAGATTATGTTATATGGAAATAATGAAACTTTATCTTATGAAGATTATATTAAATCAAATTTGTTGTCCAAAGAAAAATTTGATCTTGAAGTTCATTCAAAAGACAAAGTAGAGGTTTTGTTTGTTAGATAAAGATAAAATAAAGGCAGTACAACTAAGAAAAATTTCAAATCTAAATCCAAAGGGTGTTATTCCAACAAGACATGTCGTTACTACAAGAAACCAGGCATGCTATTTCTGAATGCGAAAAACTGAAGAATAAAAATGAGAGAGAAAAAAATAACAAATGTTGCTGAAGCCAGAATTTTTGAATATGATTTTGAAGGTGATGTTTTGTTGGTTCTATCTTCTGATAAGAAAAACTCTTCTGAATGGGTTTTTGATACAGGATGTACATATCATATGTGTCCTCGGGAGGACTGGTTTTCAACATATGAAAAAGTTAAATTAGGTGTTGTCCTAATGGGGAATGATGCCCAATGCAAAGTTGTTGAGATTGGTACTGTACAAATAAGGACCCATGATAGAGTTATCAAAACCTTGACCAACGTTTGTCATATTCCTAACCTGAATGGAACCTAATTTCTTGGGTACTCTTGAATCTCTTGGATGTAAATATTTGGCTGAAGGTGGAGTTCTCAAGGTTTCAAAAGGTGCTCTCATCTTGATAAAAATAATAAGACGTGGGACTCTGTATTACTTGTAGGGTTCAAGTATGATAGGGACTTCAAAAATTTCCACTTTATTATCCGATGATGATCTCACTCATTTGTGGCATATGCAACTGGGTCATATGAGTGACAAAGGTATGACCCTTCTTGGAAAAAGTGGTCTTCTCGATAATCAAGTTACAGGGAAATTGCTTTTTGTTAACATTGCATATTTGGAAAACAGAAGAGAGTAAGTTTTCTATACATCGCACACATGGTCTTCTTGATTATATTTATTTTGATTTATGGGAGCCCTCAAAGGTTACATCTCTTGGAGGAAAATGCTATATGATGACCCTTATAGATGATTTCTTTTGCAAAGTCTGGGTTTTTTTGTTTGAGACATAAGAATGAAGTTTTTCTTAAGTTCAATAACTTCAAGTATCTTGTTGAGAACCAAACTGGAAGGGAGATTAAAAAAACTCCAAACTGATAATGGTTTGGAGTTTTGTGAGTCAGATTTCAGTGATTTCTACATGAGTCATGGTATTTCTAGACACAAAACTCCAGTTGGGAAGACCCAGCAAAATAGAGTTGCGAAACATATTAGTAGGACTCTTCGTTAGAGAGCTCGTTGTATGCTCTCAAATGCGGGACTATGGCATCGTAGTGATTTTTGGGATGAGGCAATTTCTACAATTTGTTATATTGTCAACCGATCTCCACACTCAAACATTAACTTCTAAATTCCAGAAGAAGTTTGGTCAGGTAATCCTATGAATTTCTCTAATTTAAAAGTATTTTAATGCCCTACTTTTTCCATGGTAATGATGGAAAATTAGCTCCTAGGGCTATGAAATGCTTATTTCTTGGGTATGCTTCTTAGTCAAAAGGGTATCGTTTATGGTGTCCTGATTTTAGAAAAATCATTTTGAGTAGAGACATTACTTTTAGTGAAAATACACTGTTGTGTTCTAGAAAGGAGTCTTCTACATTATCTCCTAATATAGGTGATCAACAAGATACCAGTGAGAAGGTGAGTTAAAAGTGAGAACTATAAGTCATAAGGTTGACTCTATCTCTTCTACATGATCCACAATATAGTAGTGATGTTCATGTTGATGAATAAGATTCTAGTACTACCCATCGCGTTGAGTCATAATCTATTAATGATTCTTCTATTGCTCATAATAGACCAATGAGAACCCAATAGATATGATGATAATGATAGCCCAATTGCCTATGCACTTATAGTTACACAAGAGATTTCTGAAGGAGTTGAACCTACTTCATATTCGAAGGCAATCACTAGTTCTAATTCATCCAGAGTGGCTGATAGTAAGACAAGAAGAAATTGAAAGTTTGCATAAAATAGGACATGGGATTTATGTTAAACTTCCTAAAGGTCATCGTCTATTAAGCTGCAAATAGATCTATAAATGGAAATAAGGAATTCGTGAGATTGAAGATGCAGGATGGAAAGCTCGTTCAGTTGTTCGAGGCTTTGATCAATAGGAAAGTATTGATTTTAATAAAATTTTCTCTCCCATTGTTCGTCCTTATTTCATTAGAGTGCTTCTTAACTTCGTTGCACTATTTGATTTGGAATTGGAGCAGTCAGATATTAAAACTACTTTTCTATATGGAGAATTGGCGGAACAAATTTATATGAAGCAACCTCAGGGATTTGTTGTTCTTGGAAGTGAACAATGTGGTTGCCGTTTGAAAAAGTCCTTGTATGGACTTAAATAAGGACCTAGGCGTGGTACAAGTGATTTGATGCTTTTATGGTTGGCCATAGCTACACATGAAATCAATACGATAATTGTGTGTACTTTCAAAAGTCTTCAAATGATTCCTTCATTTACTTGTTATTATATATGGATGACATGTTGATTACTTAAAAAACATGTCTTTTATCAACAAGCTGAAGTTTTAACTAAGTAATGAGTTTAAAATAAAAGACCTTGGTGTAGCAAAGAAGATTTTTGGAAAGGAGATTCAAAGAGAACGACAAGTTGGAAGCTATACTTGTCTCAGAAAAAAATACACTAAGAAAATACTTGACAAGTTTAATATGATTAAGAGCAAGTTTGTCTCAACTCCTCTAACAGCTCTCTTCAAGATATCATTTGAATTCGTCCTAAAACAGAGGAAGAGTATGTCATGCTTTGCATTAGACCCAATCTTTCATATGCAGCAAGTATGATAAGTTAGTATATGCACAATTCTAGAAAGTATCATTGGAATGTGGTGACGTAAATTTTTCGATACTTGAAAAGTATAATTAATCTTGGCTTCATTTTTCATAAGAACAAGGTGACATCTAATGATGTTGCTGGGTTTGTTGGTTCTAATTATGGTGGTGATGTTGATAGGCGTCGCTCTATGTTCGGATACATCTACACTTTATGTTCTAGTTTTATCAATTGTTATGTATCTTTTCAATATATTAATACTCTATCCACTACAGAAGCGAAGTACGTTGTAGCTACTAAAGGTGTGAAAGAGGCTACAAGGTTACGTGGCTTTATTCTTGAGCTTGGTGTTTCACAAGACACTACTATTGTATTTTTAGATAGTCAGAGTGTGATACACCTAACAAAAAATAATGCTTATCATTTCAAGACGAAGAATATTAGTGTAAAGTATTATTAAAACAGAGATACAATAACTTCTAGAGAGATTGTTGTTAAGAAAGTACACACTTTGAAAATTTTGACAGATATGCTTACTAAGCCACTTTTCATTGGTAAGTTCAAATACATTTTGAACTTAGCTGGTGTTTACAAGTGCATCACTTGATTTCCCTTCGAAAATTTTATGGTAATGATGAGAATCTACAAATATGAGTCAAGGCGGAGATTGTTAGAGTTGCCTCAAATTATTTTCTTGCCTGCTGGTTTTGCGTCAACATGTTTCCAAGTTCCGTCTTGGTTCTTGGAACTTGCCCAGTTTTAGGAAAGTTGAGAAGACTATGGGTTTATTGTGCAGTTACTGGTCACCAATTTTTCTGAAACTGCAACCTATTTCTTAGGGGCAAATTTTGTACTTTTGGTTTTAGATAGTTTTCTCCGTAACTGCTTGAGGCAGTGTAATTTTGTACTGAAGAGATCTTCTTTATCCTCATTCCTTGATTTTTGAGTTCTTGAGGATTTTATTATACTTTATCTTCTACATAGTGAATAGCTCATCGTTGCTCATGATTTTTTCAACTTGAATTTCCACGTTAAATTTGTATGTCATCTGTTCTTTTTCAGATTTCTTTCTTAATTTTTATATCTGTCTTATTCTTTGATGTATGGTATTATCTAACAGTTATAAAAAAAAAATCTCCTTTTTCATATACAATCTCATTAGTTCAATCAACTAACATATGACACCACAGTTATTAAGAAAATCTCCTATGTCACGTACTATCTCATTATATCAATCAACTAACAGATTTCACATGCTTGTGGCAAATACTTAAAGAGAAAGGAAGTATTTGCAAATAATTATCCATGTAGAATTATGCTACTAATTTAGGGAGATTTTGATTTTGTACAATAAATTTCTTTTTAATTTTATGTTTTTAATAGTATTCTCTTAAATATAAGATATTTTTCTGACAGATTATAGTTTAAACCATATTGTACAATTGCAATTTAAAGTTGTTACTTCATAAGTTCAATGAATAGTTTAGAAGAAAATAGAATTTAGAAATAAAAATCAGGCTGGATGCTACAAATGTGACAAGACTGATCACGCGATTAAGAATTATCCACTGTAGTAGATTGAGTGAAATAAAAAAACAGCTGATAAAAAACTGAAGGAGATGATAAAAAAAAGAAGGATATGCCATGATGATTGCTTGGTCAGGCTCAGAAGAACTAGATGATGAAGATGTAGATGAAACTGCTTTCATGGCTATTGGATATTCAAACATAGAGGAAGAGGAAGCAATATTTGAGGTATTTATTCTTGAGTTAAAAGAAAAATTACATCTCTTTTCTAAAATAAAGCTTATTTTCTTTATGAGTGCATTAATTGATGACTTTCAAGAACTAACCGTTGATAGGAATGAACTATTTAATTCTATTGCAAGCTTAAAGTTTGATTACATTAACCTTGAGACTTGCAAGATTGAAACTAAAAGAAGTACCCTAGAGGAACAAGTTGGTAAACTTGATTCATCAAATTTGAATGTTAAGTAAGAAATTCTAAGACTGACAATCACTAAAAAAGGGATAAATATAATGAATGAAGATCAAAAAAAAAGTTGAGCCAGACCTTAATCAATGTAACAATAATTTTTTTCTATGAAAAGAAAAGGTGAGGAAACTAGATCAAGAAGTGTCTAGGCTAAAAATGGATCTTAAGAGAATAAATAGATGAACAAATTCTTCTAGAATTATGAACAAACTGAATGAAAAAGGTCATAGCGAAAAAGCTGATCTAGGATTTCATAAAGATACTGGTATGGCAAATGATTTGTGTTGTATGTGTTGAAATCTTGGACATCCCACTACTGAATGCCCAGTGGCAGTAAATTGTAGGATTAGAAGCACAAATCTGGCAAATAAAGTTGATTTTAAGGTAGCTCAAACTAACAGAAACAGTATCAAACCTGTTAAAAGAAACAGGTCCAAAATTTCTCAAAGTTTTTCTTATAGCCATTTTGACTACTAAAATAAACCTGGTTAGATCCGGCTTTGATACCAATTTATTTGATCGAGAACTTGGTTATTACGGAATTTAGCCAAACAATATTATAATAACAATAACAAAGATAATAACAAGTTGATAATAATGATAATTAAAGAAAATAAAAATACACAAATTTAACGTGATTCGATTAGTATGTACTACGTTCACAAGAGGAGAGAAACAATTTTACTATATCAACAAGAGTACAATAGAGAGGGTACGAAAATTAGAGTAGTTACTCTAATTGACTCAAATATTCCAAGAGAACAATCTCACAAGATCACTCCAAAACAAGTGCTCACACAAGTGTTTTCCAACACCCACTCTTGAACTAAATACTCTAATAGGAAGGGAGAAAAAATACAAGAAAATCAAAGAAAAATCTTGAAAAATGATGTGTTATGAAAGAGAAAAAGCCCCGATTTATAGAGATGAGAATGATCGTATTGATGTCATCCATGATGTTAATGGAAGATGTAAATTCTAATATTTTCATGTGAATGGAGAAATATCCAATTGAAAATCCTTTGGCAGCAAAATACTTTGATAGTGGCAACAATCTTCCTTAAATTATGTGTTATCTTTCACCAAGTGTGAATCAAAGAAAACAAAGGCCATATTGTAAATTTCCACCTTGGCTTGAGTTTGGTTAATATAGTAAATTAGCTTTTGTCTGGGAAAGCCCGTGTGGATAAAATCATTCTTCACAAACGATAATCAAAGCTTGAACTTACTGATCGAAAGAAACTTTATGAACATGTCAGCTGGATTGTCTGTAGTGTTTATCTACTGAACATAAATTTGTCCTTCAGCAATAGTTTTCCAAATAAAATGATACTTGATTTTAATATTCTTCATTATTTCATGATACATTTGATCTTTAGTCAAGTGAATGGCACTTTGACTATCACATAAAATAATAACACCACCTTGGCGTGGACTAAGTTCAGCAAATAGACCCTTTAATCATAAGTCTACTTTGATCGCCTCGATCACTATCATATATTCTATTTGGATAGTAGATAAAGGTACTACGTGTTGTAATGCAACTTTCCAACTGACAACATAGCCTCCTATGTAAAATATGTAGTCAGTCAATAATATTCCTTTATTAAGATCACCTGCATAATCTGAACCTACAAAATCAACCAAATTGTTGGTATTTATCTCAAACTCAAACATGCGTCTGAAGTACCTCACAAGTATCTGAGAATCCATTTCACCATCTTCCAATGTGCTTTTCGAAGATAAGCCATATATCGACTTACCTAACTTATTACTTGTGAAATATTTGGACATGTACGGACCGTTACATATATAATACTTCCAACTGCACTAGAATATGGTACTTATGCCATAAACCTTTCTTCTTCTGACTGTGGTAACTGAGTGGTAACGCTCAATCTACAGCTCTCGTAGGAGTGTAAAGCGGTCGTTAGCAAATATAGAACCCAACTGGGTTGGGTATCGATCCCACAGAGAATAGCTTGGTCAACAAGTAAGTGAAATTATTAGACTTTTGATGCAAGTCTCGTAAGAATGGGGGGATTGTAATAAGTAACCAAAGTAATGAAATAAAAGCTGAAAAATAGCAAAGTAAAAAGAGAAAGATTGTCACGTTGGTTGTAAACAATGAGAATTGAGGCGTTGGGATTATGTCCACCTTCAGAGGTATACGTCTCTATTGGCTATGAGTGTGTAGAGTCTTGACATGCAATTGCTTATAGAGAATTGTAGTCGATGGTAAATCCAAGCGTCTCTCGACCTAAACAAGGACTATTTCACTTTAACTCTCTCGAGCTTAAAGTGTGTCTAGCGGTACAAATTCTCCAAGAGGTTAGTCCAGGTACGGCACTAGCTTTTTAATAGGAAAGGGTGTCCTACTACCTTGACATTATCTCTTTTCCAGACAAATAACTTTTCTCTCGAACAAGTTAAATGTTAGCCTGGCGTTGGTCTATGCGTCTTCTTTTCTAGACAAGTAACCTTTCTCTCGAACAGGTTAGATGTTAGAATGGCGTGTTCTTGTGTTTGAACCGCAAAGGATGTAGATTTAAGATGAAGAGAATAATGATATAAGCAATATACGTGTCTTGAACTCACAAGCTCATAGCAATAGATAGTAACTCATTCGGCTTCCATAACCCCAACTAAGAGATTTAGTTACCCATGAATGCGAAGGATATCACGTTTTGCATGGTGAATGGCGTGTAAAAGAGGTGTTAGGCGTGTGGTTTTGGTGATTCCGTAGCAAGTAACGATTCTCTTGTTGTGGAATTTAAGAATAGAAGAATAGATTAGAAGTGTTTGTAGTGGAAGATGAGAAAGATGGAAGAAAATTAATAGTTTAAGAATGAATTTCTTGAATGAAGGGAGGAGTTGCCTCCACTAAGGGAGGACTTGATTAAAATCTCTAGCATGATAGGGTATTTATAATACTCCTATCCTACTCCTACTAAGCTAATGAAATAAATAACCAAATCCTAATAGACTAATGAAATCCTTAACCCAAATGTACTAGGGTAAGGTTACAATATCATAATCCAAGTAGAATAGTGAAATACATAACCTAATTGTACTAGGTTAATGTATCTTTGTAAAATTCCAGCTTTGTGTCTGTAAGTCCCCAAAGTCTTCAGAAATGTTGTTTTAGTCCTGGACAGATTTTCCATGCAGTCCCCAAAGTATTCAGAAATGTTGTTTTAGCCCGGGACAGATTTTCCATGCAGCAGATTTGGTCCTTTCGGCGTCCAGCTCCTTTCTACTTCGTTTGTGAGCTTTCTTTTGCGTCAAGTAAGCCATAAAATGCTATATTTTGCATCATTTATACCTGAAACTTTACTAATCATGTTCGTTAGCTCATTTATAGGAAAAAGGACTAAAAGTGCATGAAATATATAATTTGTTCTCAAAACTAGGCTAAAATATGGGCAAAATATATTGATATAGGCGCGTAAATTCGCCTATCATCAACACCCCACACTTAGAGCTTTGTTCGTCCTCGAACAACATATCATGTCCTTCTAAGCATTGACTTAAGGTTTTTACAGAAACAACACAAAACATTCTTCAAGACAAGCACAACAATTAGCAACAAAGAGTAGCTTTCCGATTATAAGTAGAAACAATTTAACCTCAAGCATAGACTCGCGATGGTGATCAACTCGCATGCACGTGTTAAGGTACATAGAATCATATACAACTATCCAAAACTCATCAACCATGTGTGTCTCACAATATAGTACCCATAATCACTCACAAATATAGCATATTTTTCAAACATGGGTATCACAAGCATATTTTCCTTGCACTCACTCTCACAAAAAATTCATATGTAGCAACTAATGACCATAAGCTTGCCTTTAATGTAGTACTCTACTAAATGTCGGAATGTTAAGATTAGGATCAAGTAGGTCTTTAGATGGTTGTAATGTAGGCTAAGGGACGGGTAGGACTATTTTGGCCAGAAATAGTGACTAAGTTCCTAAGCACTTTAATACATCACTTTGAGTCATTGAAACTTTTTTCTCTTTCAACCTTTCTTTACTCTTTTATTCTACCACCCTTGTTCTCCTATTTTGTTTTTCAATTTTAAGCACAACTCACTTTTCAGCTTTCTTTTCCTTTTTCTTTTCACAACATACCTCTTATGATAACACTTTCTTTTTCATAACTCATTCAAGCACCATTACAATTTAAAGAATCATACTCACCCAATTTCCTCTTATGTTGTCACATGACTTTTTCACTTTAAAGCACTTAGGAATTTGGATCAAATTACGGTCTTGAAAAAAAAATGGATTAGGCTTACATACAAGGTTGTCAAAGAAATAGGCTAAAGGCTCAAAAGGGTTTAACTAGGATAATGTACATGGGTAGGAAAAACTGAAGGTAAACATGTATAGGTTGTCAAAGAAATGCCTAAATCATCTCCTAAACTCACACTCCTTATTTTCGCTTTGCATACATACCGGGCAAGTTCTAGCATCAGCCACAAACATAGAATATACTATTATCTCACACGCACAAGGCACATGGTCGACTTGATTGGAAGTAATATAGACTCTCAACCCAACAAGTGAAGGAATTGAATCACACAATATCACATAATGAGTCACAACTAGAGCCTAAACGTCTCAATAGTCACAATTGTAGCACATACTCTTGTTCTAATCTCATGCTGCCTATCAAAATAATTTCATGCGAAGCTAGAGAAATTTTACTCCTAAAAAAACTAAAAAAAACGTCAAACAAAACAAAAAAAAAACGAACTCAAATAAACAAAGTAAACAAACAAACATAGGTGCAAACAGAGAAGTATAGCATGCAATGCCACCCCACACTTGGACGGGACACTGTCCTCAGTGGAAAATAAATACGAGGAACCTGGTTAGTCGGACTCATCCTCTATGTCTGGGGTCATACCCCTTGCGTTGGGATCATCATAAGAGTCATCATCCTCATAAGTTCCGCATAAGTATCCCACTTAATTCCAAGCGTGAGTCGAGGTGTTTGCAGCGAGGAGGGTTCTCCTTGCTCCTTGCGGCCTCTTTTCTTGCCCTTTTGGGAAGTGGTAGCCTTTTTCCTTGCCTGGTCTCTCTTTAGGTGCCATTGTACCTGAGACTTGAAATAGTGTTAATGGTAGCACAATCTCAATGGATACAATCTATACACAGACAGTAGGGGTACCACCCCACACTTAGTTTTGTTACACAAATCAGCGAGGTGAACGTAGTCGATTTACTCAGATTTCGTCGACATACGTTTTAGGATTATATTCCAACAAGAAAATCAGCATTGTATCACTTATTTGCAGCCATTGGACTACTTTCATGGTAGATATAGCAATACTACGACATAGGGGTTACCACATGGAATCGTTATTCTTACAACAAGCACAACCTCCTAAGTCGATAGGCACTATAATCTTATCCCGATGGCCGGGATAGTCTAACATGTAAGCATCCAAACAACACTCTTAAGCAATATTCATAGCCATATCTATTCAGCAAATATCATAACAATGCTTTTGAAACCAAATTCAAGTCGGAAATAAGTCAAGAATTCCCTACGTATATGTTCACTCACATGATTATGTAACAACAATTCAAACACATGAACATCACCAACAATCTTATATGATTTAGCAATTTATAATAAGCATAGCAATGTAGTACTTACGATAAATAAATGAAGAATAAGAGAGTACTTACTTGCTTGAAACTTGTGGAGACGGTGTTGTGAATTAGAAGAGCAAAAGAAGAAAATTTTGAGAAGATTTGGAAGGTTATGTGGCGCCTTTAGGGTGTTTTCTAATGTGGTTGTGTTGTAAAACTATGTCCCCTTTATATAGGAAGAGTATGGATCGGGTTATGACCCATTTACAATCGGATTTAGGGACAAAATCACCCTATATGCGGCGCATATCCCTCGGCATAACACATGTATATGCGGCGCATTGTCCATGGCATAATGGGACATATGCGCCGCACATGGTATGGCATATCTAGGCATATGCGGCGCATATGGTATGGCATTTGGTCTCAGTATCTCAAATGCCATAGCATAGGCGGCGCATAGTCAAAAGCACACCTAGGAATAGGCGGCGCATAGTGTATTGCACACTAGATTCCGAGTCCTTAGGCTATAGAATAGGTTGTGCATCGTTCGTGGCCTATTTTTACCAAGGCCTAGCCTTTCTCGAAGCCTATTATGACGTGAGAAAGGCTCAATCCATAGCCTTATGCATCACCATTCCTAACTTACCGACTTTACCATACAATGCGACCAAATCGTCAATTGAAACCAATCTCCTCGTTGCATACTTCTTGCACCTATTTTTGCTCAAAACCAATGAAAACGATTAGTACGGTGGGTTGCCTCCCACCAAGCGCCTTAGTTTTGGTCGTGGCTCGACAAAATCCTACGAAAACAAAAACAATTAAAAACATTGAAAAACGATGGGTTGCCTCCCACCAAGAGCTTGATTTATTGTCGCGGCACGACATAGCTATCTCGATTACTTAGACTTCATCGAGATAGATGGGGCATCGTTTTCTGAATGGATTCAGACGACGCTGATACTTACTTGTAGGCATGCAATCTTCTTCGATATGGATCCTACGTTTCTCCGGAGAGTCACCAATTATATCATCAATAGTCCAACCCATAGCTCTCTTGTATCTCCTCAGAGCAGAGATGAGAGCTTCTACGTGCTGTTCACTTAAATCATCTGCTCTCTCCGGAAGTATATTTCTACTTTCCAAGAACACATACCTTAGATAATCGGGAAGCTCTTGCGATTCTAGCATTGGTGGCTCGTCAAAGGGAGTCTTCGCTGTTGGTTGATTCTTGAGTTCACAATCCGGTTTCTTAGGAGTATAAGACTCTATTTCTGTTAGATCACCCATAAGTTCTTCATAATCTTCATTATCCTCATGCTCAACATTCAGTGGCGCAGCAGACAATGGCTCAACAGTAGGTTGTTTCTCTATAGATAATGCTTTCATATCCTCATAATGAACATCAGCTACAGATGACTCATTCATATCGCTGGGCTGCTTCATTGTTTTGCATATATCAAACCGTACAACTTCGTCAACCACTTTCTTGCCTTTTGCTGAAGTTTCCAGCGCCTTACCACTTCTGGTAGTGATGGCCATGCATGACCCATCATTCCTTGGGTTTTGCACAGCATCGCTAGGTAAGGTGCCGGCTTTTCTTTGGTTGAGTGCTGCTGAAAGTTGACTGAATTGCTGCTCTAGTTGTCTTATTGCAATGGAATGTGAGTTAACCAACTGATTCATTGAAGACAAATCATTCTTCACCTCGGTTACGCCCATATTGGTTGCCTCTACTCCTTTCAGCAGCTTGGCCATCATATCTTCCATAGACATCTTTTCAGAACCAGACGCCTCAGCCTCATAATTTCTAGGAGGAATATACACACCACTCCTGTCTGAATTATTCTTCCAACTACCATGATCACGGTCCTTGTATCCAGATTCATTATAATAGTTCCGACCTTGGTTTCCTTGGGCATTCCCACGGAAACCCCTCTGATTGTTCAAGTAGTTGGCTTCTTCCTTAGAATCAGATTCATCTCTTCTACGTGGTCCAACGGCCTTAACTTTTTCGGTCTTCCCTGATAATAGATGCTTGGTAAGAAGATCCATTTGCGTCTTCATGTGAGCCATGTCTTGGTCACGATCCTCTTGTCTTCGCCTCTGCTCTGCAGTCATGCCAAAAGATAAAGTGGGGCTTGTTACCTCAGAATCCCTAGTATGCCAAGCTCTACTTTGCTTTGTCATCCGATCTAGCATATGGCTTGCCTGCCCAAAGGTGAGGTCCATAAATGATCCACCTGCTGCATTATCAACCACTGGCTTAGTCACCGAATTCAACGCTCTGTATAATATCTCCATCAAGTGGACATTGGTCATATGATGGTTTGGGCATCGCATTAGCTTCGTCTTGAACCTCTCCCATGTTTCGTGGAGAGCTTCAGAGGGAAGCTGTCGAAAATTGATGATCTCATCTCTCAATTGTGCTTTTTTGGATGGCGGAAAGAATCTTTCTAGGAAAGCGTCTTTTAATTGCCTCCAATGAGTAATAGAATCAGGAGTCAGCCCATTCAACCACATAGTTGCCTCCCCAGACAGAGACAATGGAAATAGACGTAATCGAATTGCATTCTGTCCAACTCCAGGATTGTCGAATGACTTGCATGTAGAAATAAAGTTGATCAGATGCATGTTCGGATCATCGCCTGCTAGTCCACCAAATAATCCCTTGAGTTGCAAAAGCTGAATCATGGCGCTAGTGATATTGAACTTTGCTCCAGGTGCTAATGGCGGAAGAATAATAGCTCCGGTGGCACCAGGTCCGTCTAGATCGTCCTCTTCGTCAGGATTTGTTGCTCGCCTACGGTTATCAATATTTTGTTGATGCACTTGAGCAGCCATCCTTTCAATTTCACGTTGTGCCTCCATTGATGCACTAAATAAACCTAAAAAAAAAACAAAAACAACAACTAAAAGTAAAAGTACGAGAATCTTTGACCAAAGGGTCTAGTAATTATCACGAACTTGATTGACACTCGTATTCCCCGGCAACGGCGCCAATTTTTGGTAACGCTCAATCTACAGCTCTCGTAGGAGTGTAAAGCGGTCGTTAGCAAATATAGAACCCAACTGGGTTGGGTATCGATCCCACAGAGAATAGCTTGGTCAACAAGTAAGTGAAATTATTAGACTTTTGATGCAAGTCTCGTAAGAATGGGGGGATTGTAATAAGTAACCAAAGTAATGAAATAAAAGCTGAAAAATAGCAAAGTAAAAAGAGAAAGATTGTCACGTTGGTTGTAAACAATGAGAATTGAGGCGTTGGGATTATGTCCACCTTCAGAGGTATACGTCTCTATTGGCTATGAGTGTGTAGAGTCTTGACATGCAATTGCTTATAGAGAATTGTAGTCGATGGTAAATCCAAGCGTCTCTCGACCTAAACAAGGACTATTTCACTTTAACTCTCTCGAGCTTAAAGTGTGTCTAGCGGTACAAATTCTCCAAGAGGTTAGTCCAGGTACGGCACTAGCTTTTTAATAGGAAAGGGTGTCCTACTACCTTGACATTATCTCTTTTCCAGACAAATAACTTTTCTCTCGAACAAGTTAAATGTTAGCCTGGCGTTGGTCTATGCGTCTTCTTTTCTAGACAAGTAACCTTTCTCTCGAACAGGTTAGATGTTAGAATGGCGTGTTCTTGTGTTTGAACCACAAAGGATGTAGATTTAAGATGAAGAGAATAATGATATAAGCAATATACGTGTCTTGAACTCACAAGCTCATAGCAATAGATAGTAACTCATTCGGCTTCCATAACCCCAACTAAGAGATTTAGTTACCCATGAATGCGAAGGATATCACGTTTTGCATGGTGAATGGCGTGTAAAAGAGGTGTTAGGCGTGTGGTTTTGGTGATTCCGTAGCAAGTAACGATTCTCTTGTTGTGGAATTTAAGAATAGAAGAATAGATTAGAAGTGTTTGTAGTGGAAGATGAGAAAGATGGAAGAAAATTAATAGTTTAAGAATGAATTTCTTGAATGAAGGGAGGAGTTGCCTCCACTAAGGGAGGACTTGATTAAAATCTCTAGCATGATAGGGTATTTATAATACTCCTATCCTACTCCTACTAAGCTAATGAAATAAATAACCAAATCCTAATAGACTAATGAAATCCTTAACCCAAATGTACTAGGGTAAGGTTACAATATCATAATCCAAGTAGAATAGTGAAATACATAACCTAATTGTACTAGGTTAATGTATCTTTGTAAAATTCCAGCTTTGTGTCTGTAAGTCCCCAAAGTCTTCAGAAATGTTGTTTTAGTCCTGGACAGATTTTCCATGCAGTCCCCAAAGTATTCAGAAATGTTGTTTTAGCCCGGGACAGATTTTCCATGCAGCAGATTTGGTCCTTTCGGCGTCCAGCTCCTTTCTACTTCGTTTGTGAGCTTTCTTTTGCGTCAAGTAAGCCATAAAATGCTATATTTTGCATCATTTATACCTGAAACTTTACTAATCATGTTCGTTAGCTCATTTATAGGAAAAAGGACTAAAAGTGCATGAAATATATAATTTGTTCTCAAAACTAGGCTAAAATATGGGCAAAATATATTGATATAGGCGCGTAAATTCGCCTATCATCACTGAGTAGCTAATAACTTAAAATGAACAGGAAGAGGAGGACTTTCCGATTTAGCATCTTTAATGCCAAACCTCTCTAAGAACTTCTTCAAGATCAAGAATAGTCTGTTGGATTCTCGATATCTTTTGATCTCCATGCTAAGAATTTTCTTAATTGCTCCCAAATCTTTTATTTCAAATTTATTTTTCAGTTGACTTTTAAAATTGTGAATTTCTGTCAAATCCTTAGCAGCAATGAGCATGTCATCAATATATAAAAGTAAGTAAATGAATGAACCATCATTTAACTTTCGAAAGTAAACACAAATATCTACATGCTCTTTAAATAACTAAGACTCAACATAAAGGAATCAGACCTACCATTGTCTTGAAAACTGTTTTAATCTGTATAAAGATTTCTTCAACAAGCAAGCATGATCTTCCTTTCCTTCAATTTCAAATCCTTCAGGTTGATACATGTGTATTTTTTTCTCAAGTTTGCCAGGTAAGAAAATTGTCTTAACATCAAGTTGTTCTAATTTCAAATCATACAGACAACTAAAGCAAGCAAGACACAAATAGAGCTATGTTTAACAAGTGAAAAATCATTAAATCAACTCCTTGTACCTGACTATAGCCTTTTACAACTAATCACACCTTATATCTAGCATCTTCAACCCTTGAAATTTTATTTTTTTCTTGAAAACCCATTTGAAACCAATGATTCTATTTCCTGATGGTGGCTTCGTAAGAGATCAAGTACCATTCTTATAGAAAAATTCAATTTCTTCATTCATTGCCATTGGAACTTGGCTAAATCAACACTAAAAACTGCTTCTGAATAATTTAATGGTTCTCTAATTTTTTCAGTTTCCTATGCAACTGAAAAAACAAAAGAAATATAATCTCCATACCTCTTTATTTATGAATTTGTCTTCTTAATCCATGTATTTCTATGGAATACTCATTAGGTTCAACTTCAGGATTCACAACTTTTGTCTCAACTTCTGGAGTTTCAATTTTATGTTGCTCCATAGTTAATGAGTTTGGATCAGAAGGTATGCCAAGCTTAACCTCCACATTTTCATACATATCATGCTTTTTTTTCTTGTTGTAAAAAATAAAAGACTCTTTTTTAGAATGTAACTTAGAGCATTCATCACTGGTTACATCTCTACTAATTATAAATTTTGGTGACTTGGGATCAGGGCACCAAAGTTTGTATCTTTTCACCCTGGATGCATATACAAGGAAAATATATTTTTAATCCCTTGGATCTAATTTTTATCATTTACATGCATGTGCGCAGGACAATAAAAAACATTTAAGTCAAATTAATAAGCATGTGTATCTGACCATATTTCCTCTAAAGTCTTGAAGTTCAACGATGCAGAAAGTGCACAATTGATAATATAACAAGCTATAGATATAGGCTTTGCCCAAAAATAATTTTTCAACCCAATATTTAAAATCATCCAATCTCTTTCCAAAAGAGTTCTGTTCATTCTTTCTACAATACCATTTTATTGTGTAACGACCTGATTTTTTGGTGATTGTTATGAAATATTCATTTCTGTGTGATTTAACCATTTTATCTTTCTGTGGTTTCTTTATGGTATTTCAGGAGCGCGGGGATGATAGACATGGTTTTCGATGTATTTGGCATGATTTATGTGAAATTGCGATTTTTGGTGGCTTTGAGAGCCTTATAGTTGCCTTCGATCAATATTTATTTATCTGTGCATCAGATGACAAAACAGACTATACTAGCCGATCCAAAATGTTAATTTTAGATTGGTAACATGGTTTCATGGTTTTATGACTTTTAAATCTCACTTCGTCCCTCAGTTCAGATAGTTGTGAATTGAGTTTCGGCGATCAACTTTGTGAAAATGATATTTTTCTCAAAAATCTATCACCATTGAGTCTGGAGGGTCGAATTTGATAGGATAACATATTTCATTTGCATTCATAGGCTTCTGATTAAATTTTGAGGAATCCACAAAGACTTGAACCCTATGTATACCCATGTTTCACCCATTTTACCCATTTTAAGACTTTGAGCTTAGGATTTCACAAATTTGAGCAATTTATTCTATTTCTAAGTCTGGGTAAGCACCTAAACACCTATTTATACTACTTTCTCTAATTTTATCATCTAATTCTTGTTTTAACGCGGATTAAAGTAAAAAATTGATGATTTTGGCCTGAAAGGCCTAAAAAATATATTTCTCCAATTCAAATCCCATTTTCAATCCATTTTTGCTTGAGCAGGTTTCTAATATTATAATTATCAGTTTTCTCTCAATATCATCTTCTAAACAACTCCAGATTCTTGATTTCAAATATAATTTCTTGGAATTTTGTTGGTAAAACTTAAACATGATTTTATTCAATTTGAACCTCAGTTTTAACTCTCTTTCTCTTGGATTTTTAGTTGTAGATTCCTAAACATATGGGAAACGTGTTTCAAAGATAGAATCAAAATTTTACCTTTCTTTTTCAAAAATCCATTTCGAGGGTCCGTTTTGAACCAGACTTGAATATAGGTAATATGGTTATCGTTGGCTTTTTTTGATGCATGAATTCTATATTTTCATATTTTAGTTGATTTTGAATTCATTCAAAGGGAGTAAAGCTTTGAACTGGAGGCTTGCAGACCGGTTTTCGTCATTCGAGGTAGGTTATGGCTTAACTTTCTTTAGACTAGGTTAGGTAGTGAATGTTGATACAAAATCATATTAAGTGTGTGGGAACTAATGATGAAAATAGATTTATTATCATGTTGTACCATTGTGGAAGCCTATATAATGATGTTATTTGATAGTCTTGGTATACTATTTGTTATGTTTGACCGTGTGGGGTCCTATATGATATTGTTAGCCATGTGTACATGAAATTAGTTGTCTTGATTGTTGAAAAAGTCTAATGTGGTATCAATTACATAGTTTTATATGTTCCATTCTATTGGCAAACGGTTTATGTTGAATTCATGGATGGTTGGAAACATTGAATGGATTGTTAGCTCACTTGATTGATATATTAGTTGGACATAAAAATACTCATTCTTATTGGTTGTGAGCATTACATCCTCATATCATATATATTAATAAAAAATTGGTACCACCATAAAAATAATGGAAATGATAGAAATGTGACATCTTTAAAAACCACTATCGAAGGATGTGCCAAAGAGAAGATATAGATATGGATTGGATATGGATTTTATATGGGTTAAAGAATCACCTATGGGTCCTAGGCTGGGATTTTTAGCTCTTAGGTATGTATAGAGGTTTTGTGACAACCTCGTGCATCACATCATCATTATCATCATTACCACCACCACCACCACCATCATCATCATCATCATCTTCATTGCATTTGTGTTACATTTTGCCTAAATTTGTGTTATATTATCTCTCTTGATGCATATTTGTATATGTGTAATCCTTTTCTAAGTACTTGTATGTGTGATATTAGTTTATTTATATTCTTTCCTCATATTTGCTATGATGTATGTGAATATTATAAAAATATTAGTGATAATGGTATGGCTACCATTGTGGGACATTATCTGACTACAGGTGATGTACCCTTAGTATGTATTTTGTGTACTTTATTTTCTATTTTTATCAGTCGGCCTATGATTCCTACTGAGTACAAGTGTTCCATACTCACCCCTACTATGCCCTTTTAGTATAGATCCTATTTTGAGTGCGCCTCATGGTGGTTGATTTAGGCTAACTTTGGATTTATTCGAGGTAGCGGTTTGATTCTTACTTCAGGAGTTGACCACTACCTTTCTTTAATTAGACTATGTCTTTATTTGTATTAAGAGATAGAGTATTCCTATTTTGAATATAGTATGTATTTGATCTCGAGTTATACTTATGATATTCTTACACCATGACACCAGATTTTGGGATTATAGTATTATTGACTATGTCTTTCTGCTTTACTATATTATATGATTCGAATTTATTGTAGAAGCCTTAACTGGGTTATTGCTATTATTTTCTATTTTATATCAGTTTGTGTGATCGAGTTACTTGTCAAGGTTTGCCATGACAAGTGCCATTATGACCCTTGAATTTTTAGGTCATGATAAATTGGTATTAGAGCAGCCAAATTCATTGGTTTCAACAGTGTAAGAATGGGATGTCTAATAGAGTCTCGCGGATCAGTATGTAGACATTTGTATCTATCTTCAAGAGGCTATAGGATGTCTTTAGTATATTTTTCTTATTTTTTTCCTTATCGTATGAATGTTCTTTATACGTTGTATTCTAATTCATATTTCACTCTTTTTGGTGCAGATGATGATAACTAGATCTCATTAGTTTAGATATGTAGAGCCTTCATCTGAGGAGAGATCCCAGTTTAGAGCGCAAGTTGTAAGTCATGGATGGGCTCGAGGTAGTGGATGAGCATATGGATCTACCCCATCTACGAGTAGTTCTAGGGGAATCTTCCTTGAGCCTCTTGTTGAGTGTGTTGAGTTGTAGGTCCTATTTTGGTTTTACCAAATTCTTTTACCAAGTCTTGAAGTGGTTGCTGATTCACTTGTTGACTAGTTAAAAGGTGCTTCTTTGAGTCTATCTGGTGTTCCCCCAGCTCCAAGTATTGCACCTCCATTTGTGCCTGAATCTACTTATGGTATTTCTCTAGCCCCGAGTATAGATCCTTCGATGGTACCTACTTCTACTTTTGGTACTCCACAGACTTCAAGTGATATTCCTACTTCAGCACCTGTATTCAAGTATGTTATTTTGAGATCAGGAGTTCAACCTTTGTCTATGTTACCTCCCAGGTGAGAGCTCCATCTGCTAGATTCACTATGTCTCCTCTTATTATGAGTATAGTTATATCTTCTGAGGATCAAAAGAGATTTGAAAGATTAACTCATTTAGGTTCTCCTAGGCTCAGTGGTGCCATAGGTGAGGATGCCCATGCGTTCTTGATTGTCTATCGTGAGAAGTTACATAACCTGGGTTTGCTTGAGTCACATGGTGTTTCGTATACTACTTATCAGTTGAGGGATGCCATTAGAGATTGGTGGAGATCACTTGTTAATTGCAAACTTCTTCATTCTGATGAGATGTATTAGAATCAGTTTGTTGAGGCCTTTTTAGAGAGGTTCGTGCCTTACAATTTGAGGGATCAGATGAGAGATAAGTTTGATCACCTGGAGTAGGTCTCCATGACTGTTGCAGAATATGAGGAACACGTTCATGCCTTGTCTAGGTATTTCTATGCCAATACGACCACCAAATCTGAGAAGATTCAAAAGTTTGTGAAGGGATTGGATATTTCACTTTAGTTAGCTGCATCTCAAATAGAAGTGTTTAGAGCATCACTTCAGAGTAAAGTGGACCATGCTAAAGTGAATAAGGGTATTATTTGAGCATCTTAGAGAGGCACTAAGAAGGTGCATCAGATGAGAGAGTTCAGAGGTCATACATCTCTAGGTAAGAATTCTAGAGGTTTCTTTAGATACCATGGTAGACCAATGCAGGCAGCCTTGTAGAGCTCAGGTAGTGAGTCTTGTGGTTCAGCAGTTCAGGGTGGTCGTTCTGATCCAACCATATCTCTTACTATTGAGTCGGGTCATAGAGCTTGCTATATGTGTGATGAGACTAGCTAGTTGGACAAAGACTATCCTCGTCGTGTGTTCAGACCTACTTTTATTTTAGTTGTGAAAGGTGAAGGTCCTGCCAGAGATGCGCCAGACAGAGGTAGTATTGCCTGATGTGATGGTTGTGGGGCTACTCAAATAGTTGGTGGTCGTGGAAAGTGCTATACTATACTCTCCATATTAGAGGCAGAGGCTTTCGATGTTGTTATCATGATATCATCCCTATTTATTTTAGAACTACATCTGTGTTATATGATTTGGGATTAAATTTCTCCTGTGTGTCTATATATTTTTCTTTGGGATTTAATTCAGTTAGTGAGCCTCTTTCCATGCCTATTCATATATCTACCCCTGTAGGAGAATCGTTAGTGGTGGATTGGGTGTACGAATCTTGTGTTGTGACTTTTACTGGGCATGAGATTGGTTAAATTTGCTTGTCTTAGATATGGTTGATTTTGACATTATTTTTGGTATGGATTGGTTAGCTCCTGACCATGTTGTCCTAGATTATTCTGCTAAGACCGTGACTTTAACTCTACCGGGTATGCCAAGTATAGCTTGAAAGGGTGTGCTTCATTCGGGTCCTGAGAGGGATATATCTTATGTTCAGGCTCGACGCTTGGTTGAGAGGGGATATTTGTCCTATTTGGCTCATATTTGTAATACTAGTATTGCCTCGCCTCCTTCTTTGAATTCTGTTCATGTTGTCCATGAATTCATGGATATGTTCTCTATGGATTTGCTTGGTATGCCTCCGGATTGTGATATTGATTTTGCCATTATAGTTGAACTAGGCAACAAGACCATTTTTATTTTCCCTTATAGGATGGCTCCAATCGATTAAGAGAATTAAAGGATCATTTGTTGGAATTGGATGATAAGGTATTTATCCGACCTAGTACATCACCTTAGGGTATGCCTATCTTGTTTTTGAAGAAGAAAGATGGGTCTATGTGTATATGTATTGATTATTGGTAGTTGAATAAGGTGGTGATTAAGAATAAGTATCCTCTTCCTTGTATTGATGATTTATTTGATTAGCTTTAGGGTGCTTTGGTGTTTTCAAAGATTGATTTGAGATTTGGGCATCACCAGTTGAGGATTAGAGCTTTGGATATTCTGAAGATAAATTTTGGACTCGGTATGGTCATTATATGTTCTTGACCATGTCCTTTAGGTTGATCAATGCCCCAGCTATGTTTATGGAGTTCATGAATCGAGTATTTTGATCGTATCTCAACTCATTTATGATTGTATTTTGATATCTTAGTCTATTCCAAGAGTGTGGTCGATCATGAGGAGAACTTACAAATTGTGCTTTAGAGAATGAGGGATGAGAAGTTTATGCTAGGTTCCCTAAGTGTAAGTTTTGGTTGGAGTCTGTCTCTTACTTGAGTCAAACAGTGACTAAGGAAAATATTATTATTGATCCAGCCAAGGTTACAGCAGTTCGTGATTGGGCTAGGCCTATTTCGCCTACTGAGATTTTAATATAAGGCAGAGTCATTCGCTTGAGTTGCTTAAGGATTATGACTTAAATATTCTCTACCATCTGAGCAAGGCTAATGTAGTTGCAGATGCCTTGAGTCAAAAGTTGGCTAGCATGGGTAGCTTGGCATATCTTTTGACTTAGGAGAGGTTATTGGCCTTAGAGGTTCAGTCCTTTGCTAACCAGATGGTTAGGCTTGATGTTTTGTCACCTAGGCGTGTTTTAGCATTCGTAAAGGCTAGGTCTTCTTTGATGGGGCAGATTCAAGCTTATCAATTTGATGATATAGGATTGAGGTTGATTAGGGATAAGGTGTTGTGTGGTGATGCTAAGGAAATATTACTTGATTCAGATGGTGTTTTAAAGATTGAAGGCCGAGTTTGTGTACCGAGAAGGTGATTGGATTAGCTTGGTATTGGAGGAGGCTCATTATTCCCAACATTTCATTCTTCCAGGAGTGACTAAGATGTATCATGATTTGAGGCAGGATTCTGGTGTGTTGGTATGAGGAGAGATATAGTAAATTTTATAGCTCATTGCTTATATTGCCAGCTGGTGAAGGCTGAGCATTTGAGGCTGTGTTATTTGCTTCAGAGGTTACTTATTCCCCGAGGTGAAATATGAGCAGATCACTATAGACTTCGTGACTAAATTGCCTCATACTTTTGATGGTTCTGATGGTGAATGGATCATCATTGATTGATTGACTAAATTTGCTCATTTCATTTTGGTTCTAGTTTCTTTCAGTGCTGAGAGGTTAGCCCGTATCTATATTTGTGAGATTGTGTATCTTTATTGTGTGACAGTGTCTATCATCTCAGATTAAGGTTCAATGTTCATTTATCACTTTTGGAAAACTTTTTAGGGTGAGTTGGGTACTCGTATTAATCTTAGTATGACTTTTCACCACTAGACTAATGGTCAGTCAGAGCGAACTCTTCAGGTTTTGAAAGATATGCTCCTCGCTTGTGTGATGGATTTTGGTGGTCAATGGGAGTGACATTTAGCCTTGGCGGAGTTTGCGTATAATAATAGCTATCACAGTATTGATATGGATCCTTTAGAGGCTTTGTATGGTAGACAATGTCGCTATCATGTTGGTTGGTTTGTGGTTTCTAAGATTAGACCTCGAGGTACAGACTTACTTCGAGAGTCCTTGGATAGAGTTTGGATCATTCAGTATAGGCTTCAAGCAGCTCAGAGTAGGCAGAATAGTTATGCAGACTGTAGACTTTGTGCCTTGATATTTGGAGTTGGTGATCGATTTTTCCTTTGAATTTTGCCCATAAAGGGTTTGATGAGGTTCGGCAAGAGGGGAAAGCTTATCCCCATGTATATTGGCCCATTTGAGATTCTTTGGACTATTAGTGATGCGGTTTATGAGTTGGCCTTGCCCTCTGATTTATCAGTTGTTCATCTAGTTTTTCATGTTTCCATGCTTCATTGTTACATTCTGGATGAGTCTCATGTCATTCGTTGAGATTTGGTTCAGTTAGATGAGAGATTGTCATTTGTTGAGAAGTCTGTCTCCCTCTTGGCTAGAGAAGTTAGGCGATTGTATTCTAGAGTTATTCCAGTAGTTAAGGCCCAGTGGAAGCATCGACCTATAGATTAGGCTAGTTTAGAGGTCAATTCTGATATGCGTGATTCCTACCTACATCTTTTTGTTGGTTCAGGTATTTCATTTGCTTTTAGTTTGAGGATGAACTAGATTTTTAGTGGTGGATGATGTAACGATTGATTTTTTGATAATTTTTTGTGAAATATTCATTTATGTATGATTTAACCATTTTACCTCTCTGTGGTTTCTTTATTGTATTTCTGGGATGTGGGGATGATTGACATGTTTTCGATGGATTTTGACATGATTTATGTGAAATTATGATTTTTGATGACTTTGAGAGCATTATAGTTGACTTGGGTCAATATGTATTGATATGCTCATTGAATGGCAAAACAAACTACATCAGAAGATTCGAAACACCGATTTTAGGTTGGTAACATGGGTGGTGTGGTTTTATGGCTTTTAGATCTCATTTCAACCCTCGATTCAAAAGGTTGTGAAATTGGGCTTCGGGGATCAACTTTGTGAAAATGGAGTTATTGTGAAAATCGGATATCTCTATTGAGTCCATAGCATCGAATTTGATAGGTTAGAATATTTCGTTTGCATTCACAGGATTCCAGATGAATTCCAAGGGGTCGCAAAGATAATAAAGTGGGAATTTCCCATATACCCATATTTCACCTTTTTCCGTTATTTTTGAGACTTGGAGTTTAGAATTTCACACTTTTGAGAAATTTCTTCCATTTCTAAGCTTTGTTAAGCTTCTAAACATCTATTTCAACTACTTTACTCTAGTTTTATCATCTAGTTCTTATTCTAACGCGGATTAAAGTGGAAAATTGGGAATTTTGGTCCGAAAGGCCTAAAACTTGTATTTCTTTGATTCAAACCCCATTTTCAATCCATTTCACTTGGGCAAGTTTATAATCTTATAATTATCAGTTTTCTCTCAATTTCATATTCAAAATAACTTCAGATTCTTGATTTCAAAAAGGATTTTCCAGGATTTTGTCGATAAAGCTAAAACATGAATTTTCTTCAATTTGGACCTTGTTTTTAACTCGTTTTCCCTAGGATTTTCAGCTGTAGACTTCTAAAAATATGGAAAAACACGTTTCAAAGATAAAATTATGGTTTTGCCTTTCTGTTTTGAAAACCCATTTCGAGGGTCCGTTGTGACCCCAACTTGAAAATAGGCAATATGGTTATCGTTGGCTTTCTTTTGCAGCATAGATTCTATATTTTCATGTTTAGTTGATTCCGGGTCCTTTCGAAATGAGTAAGGCTTTGGAGTGAAGGCTTGCGAACTGATTTTTGGCATTTGAGGTAGATTGTGGCTTAACTTTCTTCAGACTGGGTTGGGTATGAATGTTGATACAAAATCATATTAAGTGTGTGAGAACTATGATCAAAATGAATTTATTATCATGTTGTGCCCATATGGGGGCCTATATAATGATGTTATTTGATGATCTTGGTATACTATTTTCTATGTGTGATCGTGTGGGGTCCTATATGATATTGTTAACCTTGTGTACATGAAATTAGTTGTGTCTTGATTGATAAAAAAAGGCTAATGTGGTATCAATGATATTTTTATAGGTTTCATTCTATTGGCATACGGTTTATGTTGAAATCATGGATGGTTGGAAAGATTGAGTGGATTATTATCACACTTGGTTGGTATATTGGTTGGACATGGAAATACTTATTCTGGATGGTTGTGAGCATTTCATCCTCATATCATATAAATTCATAAAATATTGATACCACCGTAGAAATAATGAAAATACTAGAAATACTAGCTTTTTCTGATAGAAAATATAACATTATTAAAAACCACTACCGAAGGATGTACCGGAGAAGAGATATGGATGTGGATTGTATACGCGTTGATGAACCCCCCATGGGTCCTACATCAAAAAGCTTTAGCTCCGTTAGTGTATACGGAGGTTGTACAACAACCTCTTGCATCACATCATTATCATTATCACTATCATCTTTATTGCATTTGTGTTACACTGTACCTTTATTTGTGTTGTATTATCTCTCTTAATTGATACTTGTCTAAGTGTAGTCCCTTCTCTAATACTTGTATGTGTGATATTGATTTACTTATATTCCTTTCTCGTATTTGCTAAGATATATGTGAATGTTATAGAACTGTGGAAATTGTATGGGCTACCATTATGGGATATTTTTTTACTGCAGGTGACATGCCCTTAGTATATTTTGTGTATGCTTTATTTTCTACTTTTCCCATTCGGCCTATGATACCTACTGAGTACAAGTGGATCATACTCACCCTACTACGCCATTTCGATGTAGATTCTGGTTTGGGCGTGCCTTATGGTAGTTGTTTCGGGCTACCTTTAGAGCTGATCGACGTAGCAATTGAATTCTCTTTCGGAGTTGACTATTACCTTTCTTTATTTAGACTATGTCTTTACTCGTATTCAGAGACATAGCATTCCTATTTTGAATATCTTATTTATTTGATCTCGAGCTGTACTAGTGATGTTCTTACATTGTGACACCAGGTTTGGGATTATGGTATTACCGGTTATATCTTTCCGCTTTACTATATTATTTGGATTGTTGCAATTATTTTTCCTTTTTTATCAGTTTGTGTGATAGGCTTACTTGTCAATATTCATCGCGACAAATGCCATCATGACCCTTGAATTTTTGGGTCGTGACATGTTGAGATGTCATCCTCACAGTGCGATGTCGAGAGATTCCTTTATTTTTATAAAATTCGTTGAACTCATCATTACAATATTCCAAGTCATTATTTGTTCTAAGCCGTTTGACCTGTTTTCCTATTTGCTTCCCAATCAAAACTTTTCATTGATTGAGAGTTTAGAAAACATCACCTTTATTTTTCAGAAAATAAATCCAAACGTTCCTAGAATAATCATCAATAAAAGTTAGCATATACCTAGCATCACCTTTTGATGGGGTACGGAAGAACCCCAAAGATTTGAATGATGTAGTCTAAAGTACCTTTTGTTCGATGAATTGCTAGAGATTTGAAGCTGATTCTTTTTTGTTTTCCAAACACACAGTATTTGTAGAACTTTATTTTTTGATACTTTGTCTACATAGGAGACCTCTTTGCTGAGGATGGAAAGACCTTTCTCACTCATGTCCCAATCACATATGTCATAATTTGGTGATGTCAGAATTAGATTGATTTATGGTGAAAATTGCAGTAGCACCTGTAACAATGAACCCTAATAAAGTGCACAACGTACCTGATCTGCGTGCTTTCATGATCACAAAACACCTAGAGAGACTTTCAGAACTCCATCTTTTCTTATGTATTTAAACCCAAGAGATTCTAGAGTGTCCAATGAAATGAGATTTTGCTTTAAGTCAACAACGTATCTAACATCAGTGAGAGTTCTCA
The DNA here is from genome assembly GCA_030864225.1 of Capsicum baccatum var. pendulum. Taxonomy (NCBI): domain Eukaryota; kingdom Viridiplantae; phylum Streptophyta; class Magnoliopsida; order Solanales; family Solanaceae; genus Capsicum; species Capsicum baccatum. The sequence goes on along the minus strand of CM061556.1, from coordinate 234,048,354 downwards.
CCACACCATCGTTCATTCAAATTTGAATTATACCTTTATCAAAAACTTTGCAAAAAGTATTATTGTCCATCAAGACAATTCCACCTCCAACAAATTCAAATGTGGTAAACAAATTCCTACCGGAACACATATGAAGAATAATCTGAATTCAAAATCCACTAATCGTTGGATTTAAAACTATTATTAGTTGATAAAAACATTGTTCCCTCATACTTATCAGCAGCTACACTTTCTTGGGCAGGGTCAACATTTTGGTGCTCATTTTTATTTTTCTTATGTTTTTCTTTGTTTTTCAATTTATAACATTCAAAAATAATATGGCCTTTTTTATGACAGTATTTGCACACTATATTTCTGTATCTAGACTTCGACCTTCATTTAGACCTCTCACTATTTGATATTTTCTTATCAGATCTACCTGTTACAAATATTTCTTTCCCATGAGTTGCACTACTTTCCCAAGTAATATCTTTATCTCTCAGTTCCTTTGATTTAAGATAGATTTGGTATCTCTATAAGAGATATTATCCTTAACATAAAGCATAGTACCTCAAATATGCTTAAATAATTGAGATAAGGAAATAAGACATAAAACGACTTGATATTCATCATTTCAACATCTATATTACTCAAATCCATTAGAATAAAATCAAATGAATTAAGATGTGAGAGTATATAAGTACTTTCAACCATACAAAATGTGAAATTTTTTTGCCTCGTGTAAAGTCTATTTTTCACTATCCTCTTCATATACAAGATTTTTAGTTTTTTTTTCACATGCTTTTCTCTGTGCTTTATGCAAATACTTCACGTAAAACCTCTTTTGAGAGATTTAAAATGATCTTGATTTGCCTTTTTGTCTATGACGACAAACTCCTAGTCCGTCATGATTTCTGACTTTTTCTCCTTTCCTTCAAGTGTCATATCTAGGTCATCCTAAATTAGGATAGCTTCCATCTTTAATTGTCACATCTTAAATTTTGTACTTCGATCAAATTTCTCAACATAAGTCCTTGTTATAGTCATAATGGCTACTGAAACTAACCTAACTAGATCCGACTCAGATACCAATTTATTAGGATTGAAAATTAGGTTATTGCAAAATATAGCCGAACAATGCTATAGTGACAATAATAAAGACAATAACAATTTGATAATGATGGTAACTAAATAAAATAAATAAGACATAAATTTAATGTGGTTTAATTAGTGTAACCTACATCCACAAGCGGAGAGGATAAATTTCACTATATCAACAAGAATACAATAGAGAGACTACAAAATTAGAGTAGGTACTCCAATTAACCCTATATCCCAAGAGAACACCTCAAAAGATCACTCCAAAAGAAGTACTCACATAAGTGCTTCCCAACACCCACTCTCTAACTAAATGCTCTAATAGAAAGAGAGAAGAAATACAAGAGAATGAAAGAAAACTCTTGAAAAATAATGTGTGTTAAAGTGACATATTTTGACCAATCACAAGCAACATTCAGAAAGAGGACTTTGACAAGAATTGGCAACAACGATATTGAGTATCAAGTTCTTGCAAGGAGCAATCAACGGAGTTCTTTCTGGATATTATTCCAAAGCGACAAAATATTTTCAGACATTCCCAACAATTGAAACATATCTCTAAGAGTCCAAAGAATCAAATGATTCGAGAAACATGATACTGAAGGCCCTCGGATCATTTTTAAGTTTAGGAGATAAGAATCAAGAGAGTTACAAAATAGTACTCACAAGATTGATCAATTAAAATTACTTTTGTTCTTTTATTTATCTTTGGTTGAAATTAATTTTCGATGTTTTGAAAATTTGTTGCGAACAAATTTTGACATGCCCAATGGGATGAGTTCTTCTCTTCATATCTTCTTTCTTTAAATTGAAAAATCACAAATTCAAGTACAGCAATGGTCTGTATAAAAATTAATGACGTTTCGTGCAAGAAGTCTACTACTGTCACATCTATTGAGATCAAACTTGTTGGCCCTATAAATTGACTCAATATCAACGTTTGTGCTTTGGATGGATCTTAATACTTCACCTTTTTTAAGATCACAAAAAGGAGAAAATCTCAAATTACGGCTGTAACTACAACCCCTGGGGACAACTTTGCATCTAAGTTATCAGATGAACTGTCTGAAACTATCTACAACTTTGGAGAATCTGAGGACTTAAAGAATTCTCCAACTTCAATGAAAGTCAACACCTTCATTGTTGATACAGTTGACATGGATGAGAAGTTTGCAATAATGGAGCAAACCATTAAAGCCTTAAAGAAGTTTGTTGATGAGAAAGATCATACCCGACTTATGAGAAAGTTAAATCTCTACAATCCTAGAAAGTCAAATTATAATCTAACACAGCAAGAAAAAGTTGATAGTGAATCCTTTATCAAGTCAAGTGAAAATAAATGCGCTGATCAATATGCTTTAATGGACACTCTAACATTTCAACAACTGCAAGATATGATTGCAAACACTATCAAGGCACAATATGACAGTCCATCACAAAGTTTTGTAGGATACTCAAAGTTGTACTCTAAGAGAATCGATGGCTTACCGATGCTAATTGGATATCAACCGACAAAATTTCAACAATTTGATAGAAAGGGAAATCCAAGGTAACACATTACTCATTTTGTTGAAACTTGTAGTAGTGCTGGCATGCATGGTGATCTTCTTGTCAAGCAGTTTTTTCGCTCTATGAAAGATAACGTCTTTGATTGGTACATAAACTTGGAGTCTGAGTCAATTGATTGTTGGGAGCAACTAGAAAGTCAGTTCCTAAATCATTTCTACAGCACCCATCGTACGGTCAGCATGATGGAGTTGACAAATACAAGACAAAGTAAAGATGAGACTGTAGTAGACTATATAAATCGCTGGTGAACATTGAGCTTTGATTGTAAGGACCAATTTTCTGAAACTTCTGCGGTTGAAGTTTGCATTCAAGGAATGCATTGGGTCCTTGTGTATATATTTCAAGGAATTAAGCCTCGATCATTTGAAGAATTAGCTACGCACGCTCATAACATGGAACTAAGCATTGCAAGTCACATAATGACGTCACCTATTTTTGAGCCAAAGAAAGAAGTCACAAAATTTAAAGACTTGTTAGAAGACCAAATTGGGGAATTTATGGCAATAACTGTGAGTTTTATGAAAGCCTCCATAAAACAAAAGTTAAAAGAGGAAGCTCCAAATTAACAAATGTGAGAGGTGAAAAATTAACCAACCTTGAAGGAGTTACAAGCAGGGGTATATCTTTTTTCCGACTCTGATATTCCTAGAATTCTTGATGAGTTGCTAGCCAAAGAAGTCATTGAACTCCCTAAGTCAAAGCAACCTAAAGAATCAAACAAAGTCGATGATCCTAAGTACTGTAAATTTCACCGTATTGTTAGTCATCACACCATAAAATGCTATATCCTAAAGGAAAATATCATGATGTTAATGCGAGAAGGAAAGATCATCATTGATAATGGAGATATAGTTGAAGCAAATCATGTTAGCGCTAAACTGGACCATAAAAATGGTTCAATTTCAAAATTTCTACAACCCATGTGCTCTGTGGCATCACTAAAAGGTGAATGAATCATCGTGCTACAATTTGAGAGCTTTGACCCAATTGATGTTTCCGACCTAAAGAAAATAAGCAAGTCCATGTCAAATAACTTCTCCAATAACAAGAAGGGTAACACTTAAACGTTGATCGCTCCCAAAAGAAAAAATGTCAAAAGACTTCTAAACTTCAACTTTCAAAAGTCGACACAAGATCAGGTGCAAATCTGCTTCAACCAATGGGGACAATAGATACCAAACTGAAGGGCAACAATACTTCATTACAAAGGGTTGGCAGGAAAGTTACATTACAAGAATTCTTCTCCAAAATACTCCTTGATGCATGAGCTTAAACTGTAAGTCAAATTACTCCTGGTCCGTATGAGTCTAAACTGTGAACGGCTCTGTAAAAAAAAGAAAAACAAAGAAAAGTAAATTAAAAAAAAATAATAAATTAACTCATCATACCTGAACTACGTTATGACTTGATCCTCCTGAGGTACGTAGGCAGCTTAGAGTATTTTTACTCTAAGTTCAGTCATATGAGTTAAAAAATAAAAAAGAGAGGAAAAACATGTTATTATTTGAGCACGACAACAACATATTGAATTGACATAGATATCACATGAGGAGAGACATTCCTTCTCTAAGTTTACCGCGGTCGTATAAAGGTGAAGAGATCAGCAAGGCAAAATGGATTTTGATAATATATCTGTATAAATTCGTATAGGTATTCACCACTAATTTTACAAATGTGGTAGATCTCAGAGACTTCTCTGCAACAAAAAAGTTGATTCATGGTTCAAAAGCTCCTACGCCAGATTATGAATTTTCTATCATAGCCGCTCAAACTTGCAAAATAATCTATTAGATTCCAAACTAAGCTAATTTCGATGATGTATCTATATAAATTCGTCAAGGTGTTGAGTGTGGATTTTATGTAAATTGTAGACCTACAAATATAATTTCGAAAAAAAAAATAGCACCTGATTCTGATACTCCTACGTCTAGATACAAAATTTATCATGACACTGAGCAAAGTTGTACAACTATCGAACAAATATTATTAAAATCGGTTTTGGAGAAATATCTGGGACGATTTGGGTGTAATCAGATTATGATTCTCACGATAGACGTAGGTCTATAAGTATAGTTTTCAATGCAATAAACGACGCCTGATTTTGATACTCCTACGTTAAGATATAGAATTTATCGTGACCTACACAAAGCTGATAAAACTAGAGAACCAAGATTAGAAGATTGGTTTTGGGGCAATATCTTGGATGATTTGGGTGAAATCTAATTGTGATTCTCACATGAGATGTAGCTCTATGGGTCTAGTTTTCAATGCAAAAATGGCTTCTGATTCTGATATTCCCAAGTCAAGATATGAGAATTTTTGTGAGGCATGACGAAACAAATAAAAAATGACGAAACAGAATTAATAGTCTGATTTCAGAAGGATAGCTGGACAAATCTGGAGAGAATATGAGCATGATTTTTGGGTAGAACATATCCTCACGAGTTTATTTTCCAACACTATAAGCCGTTCGTGATTTAGAAATCCCCACAATGCGTTATGAGTTTTCTCCCACAGACGCCCCAAGCTGCCTGAAAACTCAATTATGAAAGAGAGCAAAAATGAGGAGAAGAACATGAGTTGTATTGCAGTTCAAGCTAAATTACAATGACTTAATGGTGGTGATGATGTCCTTTTATAGACTATGAAGGGCACCATTTTTATTTTGAAAAGGAATCTGATGAACAAGTTCTCTTCCAGAAGAACTGGGACGTCCAAGTATCCAAAATAAGTCAAATTCTCAACCCTTTTTGAAGTGGGATAACATCATTATTCAATCCTATTAAAATTTGATATAAGAATAATGCCTAGATCCAACGTGATTTGGATATATTTAGTTTTAAATAAAATTTACACTCATAATGAAGGGATTCACGTTATTCTACCCGGATTATCATGACTTTGAGAAGTCGGCTTTTGACAAAATGCTCGAGTCTAGCAAAAAAAAAAGAATCTTTGGTGTGTATTAATTGGTTGGCTTTAGCACATTATTAAGGAAATTGAGACACAGTTGAAGAGTTTGGCTACATTTTATTCTTGTCAAATTCGAATATTTTGCAAGGATTAAATTACGCACACACACAAAAAAAAAGATCCACGAATACTTCAAATCTCGTCTCTAAAAGTTCTAACAAATCAAACACCTCGACGAGCCTTGAAGTAGGGGGCATCTATAGACACGTAAAATTTATTGGATCAAATTCATATAAAATTTAAATTTGATTCATATTTTATTGGGTCTAAAATTATTTTTGGCTTAAAAAAATAATAAGCCCATTTTATTTTTCATTAGGGTTCATCTCATCTTGAAGCCCAAACTCATGCCACATGTCAAGTGATGTGTCATCCCAGTCAAATTCAAGACAAACAAGACAACGTCATATGTACAAATGATGTGGAAATCTCATTTAAATTCAAAAACTAGTCAAAAGTCGTCAAGTGTCAAAGTAACAGATTTTGACCATTCACAAGCAACCAGGCCTACTCCCTACCACTATAAATAAGGGGTAACATAACATTTTAAGGAACATTTGGAAAGAGGACTTTGACAAGCATTGGCAACATCGGTATTGACTATCAAGTTCTTGCAAGAAACAATCAACAAAGTTCTTTCCGGAGATTATTCCAAAGTGACAATATTTTTCGACATTTTCAGCCATTGAAATACATCTCTAGGAGAACAGATCATCCAAAGATTCGAGAAACACGCTACTGAAGGCCCTCGAATTATTTCTAAATTTAGGAGAGAAGAATCAAAAGAGTTATGGAATTGTACTCACAAGATTCATTAATAAAAAATACTTTTTTTCTTTTATTTATTTTTGGTTGCATTTAATTTTTGAAGCTTTGAAAATTTATTGCGAACACCATTATTAATTGATATCATGTATCCAAACATATTCATAGACTAAACTTTTGTGTTTGTTAATTTTAAGTTCATCAAAACTGAACCTACCTAAAGAAGTTAATGAATTTGAAGAGAGTGAAAACGACTATGTTTAACACTCAGAGAGGTAAACATGTGAAGAGTTATTTCTTGTGTACATTTTTTTCTCCACCATTAGTTTAATAATGTTTGATTTGGATTATGGGAATATAAATGTTGTTGATAGAAAACGTTTTATCCCTATAATTAAGACATATATTAGGTATCATTTTGTTGCTATAAACTATTGATTCTATGATAATTTATAGTCTTAAATATTTTTCTCTCTGTTTTTTTTTGTTGTAATGTGGTTAGGAAGATGGGAAAAGGGAAAAAGAAGTCGAACTCACTATTTTCACCAGCGATGACAGTAGAGAAGGAGAGGCACTACTTATGAGAAGACAAACCATCTTAATAAGATAAAAAGGGTAAAATCAGGTTATTATAATTTATAATAAGTGATTAAATAATTTTATCGGAAAGATTTTCAGTCCTCTGCTCTATCAACTGAGGAGAAAGTCTAGATATATCAATATCAACTTAATTAATGATGCACTCCCACTTCCACCGCTCCCCACCCCTCCTGCAACCCCCACAACCCCATTTGTTCTTAGGATATTAATTTTTTATTTAATTGGGAAAAGAGTCAAAAATACCCCTCTACTTTGAAAAATTGGTCAACTTTATCCCAATCATACTTTGGGGTCATATATATCCCCGCCGTTATAAAAGAATATATATGTGCCCTTCAACTAACAGAATGGCCCAAATAAGACTAATTAACCTATTGTTAAAAAAATCCAAACCCGACCCGACCCATCAAATGAACCCAAGCATTATATATAGAGTACGCGATTTTCTCACATACCTGATTTCAAAATTAGGGCTTTTCTCCCTCACTTTTGTAAGTTGAATTTAACCAGCAAAATTACTCCTCTTTCACTAATCATTCCCAATGAAGTGTAGTTGTGGTCGATTGTTAGTCTTTACTAATTTCCTTAGGAATAGAAAATGTCACAAAATTGTTACTCTTTTCCGATAAAGTGCTCGTTGCGTTGTCGTCGTCGTTTTAATTTGGTGAATTAATAGATAAAAACAAATAAAAGACAAACTACAAAAGAAGGGAAAGCAATCAATGAAGAGGGAAAGAACATTAATTGATGAAGAAGATGTAGAGCCAAGCCCTCCCAGATTCTCAAATGATGCTATAGTTGAGGACTTGCCCTTGACAAATCCACAAGCTAGTCAGGACAGTGCATCAGCTTAATATCAATCTTTCTTTGGCAAGTCCTTTGGTCAGTCCATCTTTGGTCCATCTCCAAGTTATCCTGAGTTTGAGTATCGTGGTCTTGAAGTTGAAGAAGATGTACCTTGGAAGCCAAGAGGTGTTTCAGAATTCAAGTCTAGAATCTTACAAAGACAAAAACAATCAAAACCAGCTGGATCAAGACAAATCAAGTTTCTTCATGATGGTATAGGTTCAACAAAACCAAGTGACTTATATGCACTAAAACGGCTCTCATGGAATGGTAATGCATCTATTATCGAAAGACAGTTGTAGCAATTAAGAGTGGATAAACTTAAGACAAAAAGGGGTAATGGCAAGGCACAACAGTGAAAATTTAGTATTGGCATGTTTTGTATTAAGACAAGGGATGGTAACAATAGATGTTTTATCTTTTTGTAAAAATTGTTGAACTTGTATTTTTGTTGCAAATTTTTGGGATTATAAGATGTATCCCAAATGTAATGAACAAATTTGTGGTTAAGTTTTTATATATTTTAATGCTTGTTTATTCCTATAGCTTGTGTCTTTTTCTATTTTTGCTCAATTTGTGGATCTGTTTATTGGTCGTATTTTTCCTCTTTTCTGAATAGAAAATGCAGGTCAACACCAGAAAATTGTCTAATATCCCTGAGAATTGACCAAATTGATATAGATGGTGCAAAAGATACCGAAAAGTGAGAATTTATATAACTTCAAACCCTCGGGTACAAAAATGATGTCTAAAGTTTACAGAGCAAAGTGCTCAATGCAATATGCTGGTTGCGAGCTTGTAACTAATTAATATGGGGTAATATTGTGTAGCCATTTGACATAGCATGTTTTACTATTTTCACTAATTAGTTAGTCCTTTAACAATTAAATAGAACTCTTTTCATCATCTCAAGTAACTGGCCGAGTCATTTTCTTAGAAGAGAATTTTGGAAAAAATTTGAACAATCTTTTATTACGTGCACTATCTTATGTATATTTTCTTCTGGCATCCGACATATTTAGAACCCCAACACTTTTGTTCTTGACATCATGTTGGGAAGGACCAAAAGACACTTCTCTAAAATTGAATTCATCCACCTTAAAACATCTACCGTTCTTATGCAATTTTTAGTTTCTTCTCAAGAATACGACTGAAACATTTTTCTGTTTCATCCCTACCTTTGCACCTAGTCTTTTTGGGGGGTTCTTTGAACTTTTCAATCAAGATAATATTTATAGGAACTGGAAACTTTGACTGCTATACTTATCTTGAGTTATTATAGTGATGGTAAATTAAATCTCATAAGTATCATATTTTTCTCATTTTAGAGCCCGACATGCTTATTCTTGGTGTAATACCCCGAGAAATGTTTCGTTAAAATTTTGTGCGTAAACGTGTTGGGTTCTATCTTGTAGAATGAATTATAATTTTTTCATGCAGAATGTCTTAGATTATGACCCACCATTGTGTAGAGTATCGAATAAGCTTTCCAACGATATATGGATCATCTAAAACGGATACCCGAGCGACGAGTTATAAACATTCCGATCGAACCGTGAATAGTAGTGAACAGTAAAACGTGCAGGAAAAAGTACTGAGGCCTGACATATTTTTTCTCCAACTTTAAATGATCATAACTCCTTGTACATAATGATCTGGGTGATCTACTATCTATCAACGGAAATCTCTACGAGTCCTCTTTCCAATGAAATTGGTTTCATTCAATTTGTCTATCGGATTAAAAAGTTATGGTTGATCTACCTCAGCCTATCAAAAGTAAATTTTTGGTTCAACTTCAAATGATCATAACTCCTCATACATAATGATCTGGGTGAGATACTATATATCAATGGAAAGATATGAGAGTCCTCTTTATAATGAAATTGGTTTCATCCAATTTGGATATCGAAGTAAAATATTATGGTTGATCTACTTCAGACTATCAAAACAGTCCACCAAAGGACAGATTCGAGAATTATTTAATTTTTAGGGGCGTTTTGGTCATTCCCCCTCACCCAAAATCCGTCCAAACCCTATATTAAAGCCTATTAGAAGCATTATATGTTATATTTCATCAAATTCTCTCAAAAAGAAAACCCTAAGCTCCTACATCCAACTTCAAGAACCTCTAAAGTTCACCATTAATTCTGCAAATTTATTCAAGATTCCAAGTTCCTAGTTCAAGAACTTCAAGAACCTCCAAAGTTCACCATTAATTCTGCAAATTTATTCAAGATTCCACGTTCCTAGTTCAAGAACTCCAAGAACCATCATTCAAAGCACGATTAACATCTCAAAAATGAGTATCGATCTAAAGTTCATCATTCAAGGTATGTGGGATTTCTCAACAAGAACTCTCTTTCGTTCTTGTGCCCAAAAGTAATTATCTTTACAAAGGCATGATTTTTATTTGATTTTTACGAATTTGAAGCATGAACCCATATCTTATGATGATTATTATGAAATCTTGATGTTTATGATTTTGAAAGATGAATTTACATATGTGGAGGTATAAAGCATGAATCTTGAACGATATTTATCATGATTTTGATATTTGGGTCGTGAATCCCCATTGGAAATTGTATTTTTTTAAGAAAGTGTGTGTTATAATCACGTTGATGTTAAATATTTGAGATATTTTAAATAATTTGACCTTTTAGTCTTAATGGAGTTGTTTTGAACTCGAGTGTGAAAGAAATCCACAACGTGGTTGATTTTGATAGATGGGAATCATGATGGCTCCCGGTGTATATTTATATATTACTGAAATTTTTTTGTTGTGGATTGTCTTTGAAATGATCTGAGCTAAGTCCGGGAGAAATCTTTATCACCGAGTGGGAGGTATAAAGCGACCTTACTTCCCTAGAACTATGTGCCCCCGTAGGAGTGAGCCTGAGGCTGATTTATATAGTGATCACTAGTTTGTGTGGATTTGATATCAATAGTCCTACTCCGATGGCAAGGATAGGACAGCTCTCCCTAACGTGGGTTGTACGTTGTACTCCATGTAGCTCACATAGTTTATGTCGGTTATAGAATCTCCCAGTGTGTGTGTGTTTCCTTGTGTCTATGATGAATGGTGAAGTGATTTGAAAGTGGAATTGTGAAAGTTATTCTTTCGAAAGATTTAAATGATATTTACATTATGAGAATTGATATTCTTGATGAACTGAAAGTGACTGACAAATTATATGATGACTCACATGTGTTATAGTACTTATTTCATCCTCTCATGATTATGATGATTTTCTTCGGGCTATATGAGTCTTTCATACATCCTGCATATTTCTTATAAATATTTATGATGATGATGTTTATACAACTGCATATACCCCCATATACTCGGTTCCTTTCCATGGTACTGACCCACATCTTTGGATGTGGGCTGCATTCTCTCAAAATGTAGGTTCAGGTGCTCAGTTCCAGGTTCGACAGTGATTCTTCGGGCACGCTGTTCTATATCCTCTATTGTGGTGAGTCCTCATTTTTCGAGGACGTGATGTTTGATTTTGGTTTCACGGAATCATTTACATTTGATAACTGAGTATGAGTCAGTTGGGGCATGTCTCAATGGCTAGCTGGTTTTATTGATTTTCTCAGAGGCTTGTCAGACTAGTATATATGTTGGGAGTTGACTAATAAGTCGTATTTTGTTATCTTTCTGAAATTCTTTTATTCTTGGATGATGATTACTCTGTTGATATTTGAGGGTTATTTATGGAAACCCCATTAGTTTGTGTTGAACTGAATAAAAATGGCTCAAAGGGTTAGCTTGGGGCTACTCGTAGCCTCAAGCACTGTGTGATGCTCCGGGACCCGTTTTCCGGGGCGTTACACTTGGATCCTGCCAAATTACAATTATTTGTCATGATCAACTAGGGCATAAATTTCGATTAGATAGAATATGATGTATCGTATGTTATAAATTTTTTAATGAAGTGACTCCAACAAGCATAAGCTATTAGATTTTGATAAAAAATTAAGAACATGGATTGTAATGAACCAGAAGACATATATATTTCTACCAATGAAAACAACTACCAAGTGTGAAACAAATGTTCCATTTTCTTAATCATCTTTATCTTTTTTCATGTATTTAAAGTAAACTATTCCTACCTTGGCAAGTAGAAAGGTTATTTCTGATAGACCCTCAACGAAAAACAGGGTACAGAAAACTATCTAAGTTGTTGATATCACATATAAAGTGCATACTTCTTTGCAATTATACATGTTAATGCAACTATCAAAGTTCAGCTATTAAGCAAGAACCACCATAAGAGAATAAAACTAATAGAACCTAAAAAAAAGAATTGAGCCACAAACTATAACCTGAAACACAGTCTCAACTCTCAAGTACCACAAATGACTAACATAATTTGCAAATGTTATAACAATCTCCAGTTGGTAGATCAAAAAGTTAACTAAAGAAATCAGCAGGGATCGAAAAGCATTTTCCTAAACTAACAATTTATTAACCTGAGACGAGATATCATAAAAAACTAACCAACGAAATAACCACAATAAAGTCGTTAGAGAGGTGTTAACAAACATATCCTCTTACCTTAATACTTTTAGGCACTTCAATTATTGGTTGTCCGTGATGCAAGTACTAATGAGTTACATCATACATAACATAGCCCAATAAAGCACCTCCAAACAAAGCAGGAGCAGTAGTGGGAGTTGCCAGGAATTTGACCAAGTTTCACAATGCAATTACAAAGTACAGTATCAAAAGTTGTGGGAAAAGCAAATATTCATTGTTCTTCTGCGCATTCGCACGATTCAATATTAAGTATAATCGTTATCAATGTCACTAGCGAAAAGCAAATAATAAGAACTAATGATTTTCAACTTGCAACACTTTGAACATAAACTACCAACTTCAATATAGTTACATTGTACAAGGTATCATCACAAATTACACAAATTTGCACCCTCTATAATACAAAAACTCCCACCAGGGATTTCAAGATTTTGTACAGGCGACCTCAAGTCCTATTTTATCATAAACAAAAATAATACACCTAAACAAGGAAAAATTTATTTATCAACATCTACGCAAAAGTGCAATAAACAAAACAAAACCCAGCACTATAAACCCTTGGTAACAAGGAAGACTCTAATTCCATCTACCTGTCTGTGGCTTAATTTACAAAGGAAAACGCTAAACCTCAACTGCTTTATTAAGCTGAATAGGTGCGCTTGCAACCTGTTTAATCCAATCTTGCGTTGTCTCAAGCTTGTCCATTCTGTCGAAGATCCCCAGGGCCTCAAATTGTCATCTCTACAAGAAGATATCTGAAAAATCTTCTTCGAGGATTAGTTAGAAATGAGATTTTTGACTATTAATTCACCTAATCAAAACGAAGACGACAACGCAACGAGCACTTCATTGGAAAAGAGTAACAATTTTGTGACATTTTCTATTCCTAAGAAAATTAGTAAAGATTAACAATCGACCATAACTGCACTTCATTGGGGATGATTAGTGAAATAATAATAATTTTGTTGGAAAAATTCAACTTACAAAAGTGAGGGAGAAAAGCCCTAATTTTGAAATCAAGTATGTGAGAAAACCGTGTATTGTGTGTATAATGCTTGGGTTCTTTTGATAGGTTGGGTCAAGTCGGGTTTGGATTTTTTAAAAAAAGGATTAATTAGTCTTCTTTGGGCCATTCTACTAGTTGAAGGGCACACATATAAACTTTTGTAACGGCGGGGGCATATATGACCCCAAAGTAAATATAACTGAGGGTAAAGTTAGCCAATTTTTCAAAATAGAGGGGTATTTTTTTTTTTTTTTGACCCTTTTCCCTATTTAATTAATGGACCTTCTTGTCTTCAATAGTCTGCGTGGATTATTTTAGGAATATTATTTAAGAAGTAAGATTTAAATAGCAGGATAAAAGCATGGCCAACCCATGCCATTTCCAAATTAAAACATAATGACTGGTTTTGGTCATCATACAAAAGACAAATCGGTGAAAGGATTTTTTGTAAAGATGCAAGCGCAACAAGAAAATTGAAAATATGGTTAATTTGTCTTCATATATACATATAGTTTAAAATAGACACATAAATAAATAGTTGCAATTTTTAATAACTAAAGCATTAGATTCTTACTTCAAATAATTGAAAACTGAATATTCTAAACAAATCAAATGTTAAATTATTACTATGACGTAGATGTTTGGCCATATATTTTAAATATTTTGTACTTTATTTGAAATTTATAAAATTGAAATTGAAGATGGAGTTATGTTTATAATTTTTGCAAAGAATATTTGAAATAATGTTCATGCTTGAATGTACCTAAACACAACTTCAAAAGTGAAAAATAAATTGGAAAACAGGTATAAACTATTTTCCAAATTTGTAATATAACTTCAAGTTGAATTTGAAATTTTCATGGCCCGATGTTCAAATAAAGTGAAAATTTGTTACAGAATAAAGAATTAATTTTTATTGCCAAATGGGTAGAAATTATTTTAGAAAAATTGGATATGCATGTTTCTCTTCAGAAATGACAAATACAAAGGTGGCACGGGATGAAACAAAAGTTTCTTTTGCATTTCTAGCATTTAGCCCTTGTCTTGTTTACATTACAGCACCAAATCTAATCTTGTCACTTCTCATCCAATGGACCACACTGAGGATGAAACTTCATCTCAATTTTGGTCCCTAGCTAGCAAAGCTACTTTAATTAAAGAGCTATTATACATTTAAAAACCACTTGGAAGTAAAAGTATAGAATTAGCTATCCGACAAGAGGGAGTTGCTCAAATGGTAAGCACCCCTCACTTTCTACTTTGAGGTTGTGAGTTTGAGTTACCAATGGAGCAAAGGAATATAAAAAATATATATATATATATATATATATAACTAGCTACCCTTTATATTATAAGCTACTCATGAATCCTCATGTCCATATGAGGTGGGATGATGACCCAAGATGTAGCATATACAGAGTTGTGCCCTTTCCATGTTAATACAAGCATGTCATGTTCCTCTTTTTTCATGCCCCACCCACTTGCATGCTCATCTAACAATGACTTCACTTCCTTAATTGTTTCCTCACTAAAAGGAACACTAATGAAACCACTATTTTCCATCCTTTGTGAGAACTTGTTGCAACTCTCTAATCTCTCTATCCTTTGGTTCCCTTCAAATCCAATAATGTTCTCAATTTTGTGGCCAATATCAGCTTCATAATCTAGCCTTTGTCTACTATCCTTAGGCAAGAATGTCTCCAAGGTATCAAAGGGTATCCATAGATAGTTGAAACAAGTGGCAATTCTTGATGTTAAAGTACTTGAGTTCCCCAAATCACAATCTTCATCAACAATAGTCACAATACAAGGGTTTAAATCCTTAACCCTATCGAGAAATATGTCACGAGAAGAAATTGCACCTTTAATTTGTTCATCATCGTGCAAGTACCTTAACCAATTTTGGCAATTCACAACCAAAGCTTCATCATCTCTAAGTTGAAGAGTTGAAGGACTCAATTGGCTCAAGAAAGTGTCATAGTTCAAATCTTCAACCATATGGAATTCAAAAGGGACTTCTCTAAATCTCGCAAAATTCGCCAAACGCTGGCCAACTTCTTCACTTGACACATTGAGGAATGGAGGAACTTGTGGTCTCCATGAAGGCACCGATATTCGGAGTGAAGGAGGACCCTCAGGCCTCTTAGCTATTGCATCAATGAGGGTTGGCCATTGCATACAATGAGTGATACTAAAATCTAATATATGAACTTTTGTTTGCCCTTCAATGGCTTTATAAATTGCACTATTTGATGCACAAAATCCAAATCTATGCCATGGGATGAGATCAACATACCCTGCTAACTCAGTCACACTCATTAATCTCCTTTCAAGATTACTACTTCCATGAAAATTTGTGGCATTAGGACAAACCCTAGAAGCCTTCGAAATTAATGCCCTAAGGAACCATGATGTGAGTCTTTGATTTGGATCTCCATTTGAAGAAGCCAAATTATTGAGTACCCACATGACTTGTTGAGCCAAAGTTACATCATTGTTCTCTAGGGCACTTGCACAATGAAGTAATAGTTTTTCCAAGCATGCTCCATCAAGGCTCCCAATGCATCCTTGTAGTGCACCTGCTAGAGAACTTTGAGGGTTGTTGAAAAGGCTAGAGTTTTGGAGTGGAATGGTTGTAGAGGTTTCTCTCATCTCTGCCTTCATAGAAATTCACTTTGCTAACAGTAACACTAAACTCAATAGCACGAAAGCAAGCACCAACTTGAATCTGCACTACGATTCAGATCAAGTCTTACAGAAATAGAATTTCCTTTTCGCGATGAAGTGGTGGATGACTAAATATTATGTATGAGGAAAAAGAATATATGTAAGGTTTTGTTTTATTTACGTGCATGGAAGTTTGAAGAAAAAGGAAGAAGAAAAGAAGGATCCATTTGTGGATTCCATCAGACTGGATGTATGTCTTTTATATATAGATAGTGCAAGGATATGACGAAATTAAAAGTTAAAACCAAGAAAAGAGAGAGGAAATAGTGGAAGAGTACTACTTAAATACGGCTGGAATATATTCCACGCATTTTAATATATAGTAATAGAGCAAGCAGAAGTCCTGAATATCAAAAAGAATTTCTGCCAGCTTGAATGATGAAAAATAATCAAGTCTCTACGTGAAGAGACGTGTTAAAAATATAATTTGCTTTCTTTAGTAACTTGAATATTTAGGTAAGATAGTCGCTTGCTTTAATATTCCCACTTTCTTATTCTTTTGTAATTACCAAACAAATGGAATTTGATGATTTGTTTGTTTGATTTGCAAGATCTCTAGCTGTTTGGACCAAGGTAGAACTCTGAATTCACCATTAAAAAGTAGATTAATTAACGTTCATGGAAAATAAGGACCTAGTCTCGAAAAGTTAGAAACCTAGTTTAGATTTTTCTCTCTTACTGTTTTTTTTTTCATTTAAGTTCACTTGGATTCTTGGAACAATACCAAGCACAGATAACCTTCTTTTTTTATTTTTCTATTCGAAAGGAATTCAAATTTGAATATTCTTTGGTCTGCAGAGAAGTATTACCCTTATAACCATACTCCTAACTAATTAGAGGAAAACATCTACCTCTTCTTTAAATTATAGAGAACTTCATCACTAATAAGTTAAAGCACTTTTATCTTTAAAATGAAACTTCTACAATTCGAATTAGTTGAGAGTTAAAACAAAAATATCCTATGGAAAAGAGGGAAAAATATTGTATAATCCACTCCATGAGACTCGTGGAATGATAATATTCCTTCTTAACCTCTATAAAAAACAATTGACAAGTAAGTTGCCGCATTCCATCTTGAGTACCACGCATTTAGCAATTAGCACTGGGGTCTACTAGCTAGGCAATTTAATTTATTCTCACAATGATTGTTCCACCTTTAACAGACTGAAAATAATTTTGAGCAAACTATTGTGGCTGAGCTTTACTGACGCATCTAGAACTCACCCTTTAGAATGTAGAAGCACAAGATTTACTATTAAATTTATAAATTTGAAATTTTATTTTCATACTAAATTTTAAAATAATATAGTAAAATTTTAAATTAATGCATTATTTAAGACAAATATATGATTTGGATCAAAATACTAAGTTCGGCTGAACCCATATATGCATGATACTGTAGCTCCATCCCAGTTGTACGTAGTCTTCCCAGGACACATAAAATTTTGGCTTTACTAGTCATGACTACGTACTTAAGGTAGAGAAAAGGTTAAAAAAGCTGCCTTAGCCGGCCATTTGTTTGTCGAATTAAGCTAATGATGGATTACTAAAACTCTTATATATATCATTATCAAAATTATTTTTTTAGTTGTGTTAATCCAGTTTTCTGTTTTGAGTTTAGTGATTGATGGTACCATTCATTCCTGTCCTTTCACAGACATGATCATCAATTTTGTTTTTTAGTGCCAACTAATGCCACAACATAAGACAAATCAACCTCTTGTCACGTATGAGGCCACATCCATTTTCACTTAAAATGTAACTATATTCACTTGTGAATCACTGTAGCTAATTGTGTGTTTTTCGGTTTAATTTGTTTCAAGTGGGTATCTAAATATAAGATAGAAATATTTTTATTAATGTTATAAAACAAGAAAGAATAAAGAAGAAGAATAGAGAGAAGAGAGAGTAATTGTAATTTTTTTTTATATGAAACCCTTCTATTTATGGGAAAATTTACTCCTAGTTTCTCACTAAATACAGACACTTCAAATCCTGATAGATATCAACTAAATCTTGGTAGATTTTGATAGACATTCACTATAATGTAAATACATTTATAACACTCCCCTTGAATGTCTAGATAGATAATGTGTCTCGTTAAAACCTTACTAGAAAAAACTAAGTGGAAAAAAAATCTAGTGAAGGAAAAAGAGTACACATCTCTAACAATATGCATTTCGATTGCCTCATTAAAAACCTTACAAGGAAAACCCCGTGGGACAAAACCTTGAAAGGAAAAAAGAGTACAGCGCGTATTAACTCCCCTATGAGAACATCCTTGAACCTTTGCATCACGATCTTGTGCACCATCTTCTTGACAATTGCAATTGGAGAAGATTTGGTGAATAAATCAGCCACATTGTCACTTGAACGAATCTGTTGCACGTTACTATCACCATTCTTTTGTAGCTCATGTATGTAGAAAAACTTTGGCAAAATGTGCTTCGTTCTATCTCCTTTAATGAATCTTCCCTTAAAATGTGCTATGTATGTTGCATTATCTCTGTATAAAATTGTGGGTAGATTGTCATATTTCACACCATATTTTTCTCGAATGAGATGTATCATGGACCTCAACCATACATATTCTCGGCTTGCTTCATGAATAGCTATTATCTCAGCATGATTCGATGAAGTGGCTACGATAGACTGCTTTTTATATCTCCAAGATATGGAAGTACCACGACATATGAACACATAGCCTGTTTGAGACCGAGCTTTATGTAGGTCAGATAAGTACCCAACATCAACATTACCAATAAGATCAGGATTGCAAACTTGCTAATAAATTAACTAAAAAAAAGGTATATCAGGGCTTATAGTATTTGCAAGATACATTAGTGCATCAATTGCACTAAGATATAGTACTTCATAACCAAGGAGTTCCTCATTCTTTTCTTGAGGTTGGAATGGATCCTTATTCAATTTTACATGTTTCTCATTTAAGAAAATATTCTATTGCTTTTGAAAACTCTCCAAGAGTTCCAATGATACTAAAATCATTAAATTATCTCTTATAAGGATAATAAAAAAAAATTCAAAAATTTTATATGTTTCGGGCATTTTGAATCTTTTAGGGATTTTCATATGGATTTTTATCAAGTAACAATATCAAACATGTCAAGTGTGACATCTTCAAGTATATGGACTGCAAATCAAATAAGTTTTACGCTTACCAAAATACATCCTTTCAGGTCACTTGATAAAATATTTCTACATCAGCATGCTTAAACAAATGTAGAATTCGAATCCTCGTAATCTTTTACAATATTGAGCCAATATTATATCAAAGATATCATTGATGATAGATCATTTCGTATCGTTTCACAGTATGACATAACATTTTGAGATCTCATCACTTCATTTTTTACAGGTACCTGAACCTCTCATAAGGTTTCATGAAGTGTTATGTCATAGGCTCTTCAAGAGCACATTACCTTCTTATTATGATTATTTGCTCCTTATTTTTCATGAATTATTTCATTTGGAATTGATTAGTCTACCATGCTTCATGCATGCGTAGACTTTGTCCTTTATGAACACAAAATAGGAGCACTTGTAGCTTAAAGATGAGATGCATTCGGCATTCGACTTGAATTATCTTTTAAATGAGCATCTGACAATAATTTCTAACATATTTCATGGCTGCTTATAATCTCCCCCTTATGTTAGGAAAACTAACATACATCCTCCATATTCGTTGAGGAATCCATCTTTGTGCATCATGGTATATTCATTAATCATATACCGCACATCAACTATTAGATGGAATAATTGGTTCCTGACCTTGAACCAATTGAGAGGAAAGAAATAATCATAATTTATTGGTCTAATGCATATAAGTGCTATTGTACGCAGCATATCATTTTTCAGACCAACACATAAAGCTTTGTTCTCATTAATAATGGTTTAGTTATTTATCAAAGGCATTCAATGTTAAACCATCACCATCAAGATTGTCTTGATTACAGAATCTGAAAGTTATGCTCTTAACTCAATTTTATTGAGCAAACAACCTTATGAATGTTAAATTGCAGGTTGACAATTAACGTATATGAGATTATCTTATTGACATATCTTTTCAACATATCACATGATAGGTGAACGGGCCCATATTCACCTTTTATAATTTTTAAATTTTAAGGGATCCAATCCCAACATTAGTTGGTCCAACCAACTTATCATGAGAACAAGCAACATCAAAAGCTCAAGAAGAATTTTCAAATTCTTCAATATGTATTTAATACTTAATATGCACATCTATGGGATGTAGCAATAGTTCATGTCAACTTATGAACTTTTATATTAGTAAACTCCAAGTTTATCATGATATATATTTTTTTCTTTAGTAAATTTCATATTTACTATTACATGAATAAATTTCAGATTTACTACTTTAGAAGTAGATTTCAAAATTATTATTCTCAGTTATTCTGCGACTTTCGGAGATGAGTTGTGATACCATCACAATCAAGTGCACGTTTGCATTAATAAGCTTCTCATTCCTCAGGAATGGAGTATAATCATGTCTTAAGCGTATCAAATTATGATAGCTACTACAAAAGCAAATTGAGGCATACATATGATTTATTGCAACCACATACACCTCAAAAATGAAGTAAGTTGTCATATTTCAGACTTATCATATATTGCTACCATATTCACTTCATGGAATAGAGCATATTCAATGGATCAAATTTCATGACTTTTCATCAAACACTCATTATTTTACCTTAGCCATCACAATATCATTAATATGGTGTATTAAGATTCAAACTCAATATTTTAACCATATAAAAGAGTCTTAGACATAAATCGATGAGACTTAAACCCAACATCTTATCATCATAGAGAATCAAAACTTTAATCCGATATCTTATTCTTTTGATGTGATAGAACTTGAATCCACCATTTTACTCATACAAATGACATCATAAACCAACGTACAATAGGACTCACCTTTGAATATTTAAAATATTTTAAACTTTAATTAGAACCGAAAAGAAATATCATTTACCAAAGACATTACGGAGACGATACTTGTCAAGAGAATGAGAAGGTGGCAAACAACTCACATATAAGTGTCTTTAATTTGCATGATAACAAATTGTCCAATTTCCTCTTTTTCTTTCTTTTAAAACTTGTGTAGCTATTTAGGGGCACACGTAATTAGCCTATAAAATCATATATACCTTCATTGTAATTGTAAAAGTGAACATGAAAATTTAAACTACTTAACTCTCCCAATAAAATAAAAGATGCAAAATATAATGTTAGAATTCTGCAACCGTGTCATGTTATACTTACCTTGCAGAGGTCAAATCCTAAGAGCAACGAAAAGTTGCCTCTGCATTGACATTCAATACACGGCTCTCTGGAATTTGAATTTCAAATGAATTATTTTTCTTGTTTAGCAGATCTCGTGCTAATAACGTGTTATAAAACAAGAAAGAATAAAGAAGAAGAACAGAGAGAGAAGAGAGAGTAATTGTTATTTCTCTTGAGGAATTTTGATGTGTGATTTACAATGAAGGAAACTCTTCTGTTTATAAGGGAAATTTACCCCTAGTTTCTCGCTAAAATACAGATACTTCAAATCCTGATAGATATCAACTAGATTTTGATAGATCTTGATAGACATTCATTATAATGTAAATACATTTATAACAATTAGACATATTTTATTCAAATTTTGAAATTCTTTTGAGCATTTTCTCAACTGCTCATTACGTGGATAAGTTATTTACTTAAAATATGTCACCTCCTTTAATTATATGCATTTACCTCAACAAGTCGTAAAGCCCAAGACTTTTTCTAATTGAGGTTGACCGTTGATGTGTATAATTAAAGGAACTAATATACTTGTATATAGTTAACTTAACTATATACGCCCAAGTTCCAAAGCTTTTGATTTGCTATCCCAAACATTTTCCTACCCCCAGCGGGAAAGATACTTCCCTTTTAAACAACAGACATTTAAGAACATGCCCAAAAGTTTTACTAAAGTGAATTGGAATTTTCTAAGAAAAACACTTCAGGATCTTTAAGTACTTAGCTGAAATAACTTATTGTTTGAATATAAATAAAATTTATCAATAAACTTAAGGCTTATCAATATATTAAGCCATTTTAAAAGATTTTTTATCTTTCATTTGAATATATAGAACCACATATATAGAGACGTGAAAGAAAGATTTAAATAGAACGAGAAAATTATGTTGCATCTTCTTAGTGAATAATAGGGACATGATAACTTCATACATGAAGTTTAGGAAATAGCAGGAAGAGTAGGAAAGAAGAACCAAGAGAATGAGGAAAAAATTGAACTCTATTGCTTGAGCATTGTTACATTGTATATGTTATTAACTGCTAGTCTCAACTGTGTATATATAGACATCTAATAACCAACTCTACTCTAGTGAAAGTGAATTCCAGCTCATCATTCTCCAACTAACTAAAATCAATTAGCTAACTACTTTCACCATATAGCTTGTTTTCAGCCCTAGTTGTCAACAGTCTGCCTCAAGCTTATGGTTGAAAGATGTTCTTCATTCCAAGTTTGCTACGCAGGTGATAGTGCTAAACTTTTCCAAGACTCTTAGTCAGTATATCAGCTAGCTAGTCTTTGGTGTTAATATGCTCAGTCTTCAACATTCCTTGACAAATTCTTTCTCTAACAAAGTGGCAATCAATGTCTATATGTTTTGTTCTTTCATGAAAGATAGGATTTGCTGCAATTTGGATAATCGTCTTGCTGTCACATATAATGTTCACTGGAGTAGTTACATATACACCTAGTTCCCTGTAGAGACCAATCAACCAAGTTATTTTTGTTGCACATGCTTCCATACTTTTGAACTTCACTTCTGCTGAGCTCCTTGACATTATTTATTGTTTCTTTAACTTCTAAGAGATGAGCCCTTCTCCAAACTTGACTAAGTAACCTGTAAATGACCTCTTAGTTTCCAAATAAGCACCCCAGTCTGAGTCATAGTAGGTTGTGAGTTATATTGTACCCCTTGCAGGCATCGGCAATCCCAGACCAAGTGCTCCTTTGATTTACCTGACAACTCTTAATGTTGCTTCCATGTGTGATTTTTTAGGACAATGCATAAACTGGCTCAATACTTGTACAAAAAATGCAAGATCAGGTCTTGTCATTGTAAGGTAAAGGAGCCTTCCTAGTAACCTTTGATATCTTGTTGGATCTGCAAGCAAGTTATCACTTTCAACACTTACATTAATGATGTGTTCATCATACTTCTTTGATGTGAGCTTCTGATTTAATTCAAGTGGTGTGCAAGCAGGCTTAGCTCCCCCTAGGCCAAACTCAGCCACTAGCTCCAACACATATTTTCTTTGTGACATTACTATCCCTTTGGCAGATTTGGAGAACTCAATTCCTAGAAAGAATTTTATTTCACCTAGATCTTTCATTTTGAACTTCTTTTGAATTTCTTGTCTTATCTCACACACAAGTTGGTGATTGTTACCAGTTACTAATAGATCATCTACATATACTAACACCACCACAGTATCACCATCAATTAGTTTTATGAATAGTAAGTAGTCATAGTGACTTTGCTTGAATCCCATATGTACTAAAGCTTCTGTAAGTTTCATGTTCCACTGCCTTGGTGCTTGTTTGAGACTATATAAGGACTTGTAGAGTTTTCATACCTTATGAGTCTCCCTTTGTCTGGCAAAACTACAAGGAATTTCTATATACACTTCCTCAACTAAATCACCATTGATGAAGGCATTATGAATATCCATCTGATAAATGAACCAAACCTTGGAAGCAGCAAGAGCCACTACTGACCTTACTGTGACCTTTTTTGCAACTAGAGTAAATGTTTCACCATAATCCAAGCCTTCCTTTTGACTGAATCCCTTAGACACAAGCCTGGATTTATACCTTTCCACCTCACCAGTTGAGAGATACTTGATTTTGTAGATCCACTTGCATTCAATAGCTTTCTTGTTAGGGGGAGATCAATAATGGACCAGGTCTTGTTATGTTCTGGTGCATCAATTTTTAGCTATATAGCCTTGACCCATGCTAGATCAACAGTAGCTTCTTTGAAAGACACAGGTTCACACTGAGCTGAATAAGCTTGTAAAACCTTTCTGTATAAGTTGAACAACTGAGAATAATAGATTTGATTAGACATAGGGTAAGAGCATGTGGTACCCTTTAGATTAGTCACAAAGTCCTGTAGCCATAAGAAAGGCTTACTAAGCCTGTTGGACCTCCTGGATGGAGTAATATTAGGCAAGGAGGAAGACACTGATGGTGTAACTATTGAGGATGCAGGATTGTCTGCAATAATATTATCAAGGATGACATCAGTGTTATCAGCAACAGGATTCAAAGTTGGTGATGTGTCACCAGGAAGTATGACTTCAAGCATAGGAAATATAGGATTAGTGCAGGTTTGAGATACTTAAAAGCGAAGAGATCTTCTTAAAAGGTTATATGTCTGCTAACAAAGAAGGAGTGATTATGGATGTCATGTAGTAAATAGCCCTTTTGTGAAGATGAGTACCCCATAAAGACTGTCGGAATAGAGCTTGATGAGAACTTATCCAAGATGGTGGGATTAACAGTATAACATAAATATCCAAAGACTATAAGATGATTTAGATAAGGAGGATGCTGGTATAATATCTCAAATGGTGACTTTTAACCCAATTACTCTAGAGGGTAGTCTGTTTAAAAGATAAACTGCAGTGGTGACACATTCACCCTAAAACTTGAGTGGTATAGATGCTTGAAACCTGATGGACCTTGCCATATTCAAGATAGTTCTATTCTTTCTCTCAACAATACCATCCTTCTGAGGAGTGTATACACAAGTACTTTGATGAGCAATACCATGATCACTTAACAAAGCTTGAAATGCATGGCTGAAATGCATGGCTGAAAAATTTTGCACTTGTGTAAGGAAGTGTTTAAGTACTACTATAGCATTAGCCTTAGTAGCAATTAAGAAAATCCATGTATACTTACTGTAATCATCCACCAAAGTAACAAAAAACCTTTTTCCATTATGAGTTGAAACTCTGTAAGGACCCCAAATATCACAATGCAATAACTCAAACACAAATTTAGAGACATGAGAGCTTAAAGGAAAAGAAAGCTTTGTGTGTTTAGTCAGTGGACATACTGTACAATGAGAGAGTTCCTGACTTGCCAGTAACCTAAGATAGTCATGTCTCTTTATTATATCTATAGGAGCATGACCTAATATTTAGTGCCAAACATCAACAGACTTAGAGGTAAAAATAGAAAAGACAGACTTAAAGAGATAATCACTACTATGGACAAGCTTCTGTGGAGTTTGATTTGGACCTTCTCTTAGTATGTAGAGGCCATATTCTTCTCTACCAATCCCCTTCACCTGACCAGTGGAGAGATCCTAAAAAATATAGAAATCAGGAAAGAATCCATCCATGCATTGCAGTTCTCTGGTAAGCTTGGATACTGATAATAGATTGAGCTTAAAATCAGGTAAATAAATCACATTGGATATGGATTAGCTCTGTAGTACACAAGTGCTACCAATATGAGAGACCTCAACAGTCTTTCCATCGGGTAAATAAACCTTACTTCTGTCACTATCCAGTATGTGTTTACTACTATCCAATACATCAAGGTTAGATATAATGTGATGAGTAGCTCCAGTGTCAACTACCCATTCATTTCCCCTATGTTTACTGCAGAACGTCTTACATAGACTACTTACATCTGTAGTTGCAACTTGGACATGTGAGTCAACTCCATTTGCATTTCCAGTCTTGGACGGTAGCTGCAATATCTGTTGATATTGATCAGGGGTAAAAAGGTTACCTAGAGGTTGAGGTTGAATACCACCACTGGTACATTATGGTAGTTCAACTTGATTAGCATACACTCCTATGTTCATGAAGTTTTTCTTAGACTTGAAGTCAGGAGGATACCCAAAAATCTTGTAGCACTGGTTTTTGGAGTGACATTTACATCCACAATGTTCACATTGAAGAAACTTTTCTTCATCTTATAGCCAGAGTAATTTCTGTTATACACTATTTTTACCTAAGGTCAAAACGAGCACGATATTATGGACTCTAAAAGAATAAATTTTGTACAGAGTCGTCACCTAATTTGTAAGGAAAATAAGAAAACCTATTTATTTACTACATGTATGACTTGTGTTTTAATCTGTGAACCTGTTTAGATTCTAGGTAAGGGTTCAAATAATTCCTAAGGGAAGGGATTAGGCACCCTTCAGAATCCACAAATATGGTTCCCGGACAGACTTAGGTTTATTAAAAGATGGAGAGAAAAAAAAGCAATGTGTATATATACAAATATAAAATGTGTAAAATGATGTAAATAATTTATATGTAAAGAATGTATAAATTACATATATTATAGTAAAAATATGTATAAAAGTATATGAAGATATGTAAATAAAAGTATATAGGGATGTATATGAAAAGAAAAGTAAAGATTGAATAAAGAAAATTTTATTTTAAGGAAAAGATTACGTAATATTTTTAGTGTAAAAACAATATGAATTATTTTTATTAATTATCTAAATCAATTTAATGTATATATTAACGGCCTAGATTTGCCTAACGCTTGATGTGGATTACATAAATAAAGAATACTCCACCCAGCGCCCTAAAAATAAAGTTTTCACTATAATAATATTTGTACAAGTATAAGAATATAAAATACAATACAAAATTTAAAGTCCTCTTTGAATGTAATTCCCGACGAGAATTCTCAATAAATTGTATGAACACTTGTAATAAAAATATTAGTAACAAATAAAGAATTGTCAAAATAAATTAAAAACTACGTAAAAATATATTTTTTGTTAAAAAATGGGCTCGGATAAAGTTTTAACTATTATAAGAATTTCTTCATCGCCCGAAATGCTTATTTTTGTTACGTATTTATATACGTAAAATCCGTCTTTTCATTTGTGAAGGCCTCAAAAACCGACGGTAATTTTTTCATTGGACAAGAGTTGATCTTTGATATAAAATAGTAAAATCTGAAAAAGTAAAATCCGCTTTTGTAATGGGATGGCCTCAAATATCCAAACGGAGAGATAGTTTCATTGACTGTGTGTTTATTTTGAGTATATGTATGTGTTTTTCAGAAAAAAAAAAAAAGATGAACAAAATTGTGTGTGGTGAAGAAAATGTGTGTTTGAGAGAGAAAGAAAAATATATGGGAACAAAAAATGTGTATATGTATTTGTGATTGTTTATTTTATTTATGTATTTGTATGTGAGAACAGAAAAAATATGTGTGTATTCTATTTTTGAAAATAAAATAAAATATATAAAATGAAATTTGATTATTTATAAATTGAGAGGAGGGAAGGAAGAAAAATGAAATGTGTATATGGTGAAAAATGTGTGTGTGTGAGAAAGAAAGGAAAAAGATTACTAAAATTATTGTGTTTGAGGGAGAGGAGAGAGAGGGAAAAAATATATGTGGATTTTTTGAGAGAAAGGAAGAATAAAAAAAGTGTGTGTTTTTTGTGAATGTGTATGGTGTGAATGAGTATTTAAAAAGAAAAAATAATAATAAAATAAAATATCACATCCACCTTTTCCCAACACATCCCTTAAATTATGGATAGTAGGTGAAAGAAAGTCAAGTGTCATAAATATGACGAGATCTTGACTTGACCGATTTATTATTCTCTGTATTAAAATAAGTCGATATTATTTTTGTAGACGGTATTTAAATAAGGTACAAACAATATCAATATTTATAACTACAGAAAAATGTAAACAAATATAATTATCTTTGAAAAAATGTATTAAACTATAAACAATTAAAATTATAATATATAAAAAGAATTGTACTGTTATGTTATGTACATATGTAGATGACTGTGCAAAAATATTAAAATGATAATAAACTGATAAAAATCCTAAAATTTATGAAATTAAGGGTGTTAATGTTTGTGGTGTATGTTTTGTGTGTTTATTGTGTGCGTGTTGGGTATTTAAAAAGAAAAAAATAATATTAAAATAAAATATCAAATCTACTATTTTCAAACACATTCCTTAAATTATGGATAGCAGGTGAAGGAAAAGTCAAGCGTCATAATGATGACGAGACCTTAACTTGACTAATTTGTTGCTCTATTTATTAAAATAATTGACTCAACTCAACTTTTGCGGATTGTCATAAATATACAAAAATGTAGTTATTGATATGTAATCATAGAAAAATGTAAAGAATATTAAAATTATTGAAATGTAATTAATTTGAAAATACTGTAAAAAAATGTGACATCATGTCGTGCACGTGTACGGATGATTTTGAAGTGTTAAAAACGATATTAAATTGGTAAAAAATCTAAAATAAAAAAATATTGATAAGTTATAAAAAGTAAAATGTGATAATAAATTGATTAAAATTCTAAAGTAAGGATGATTATCAATAATTTTTCAAACAATTATAAAAGATGTGAAAATTAAATTTTGTACCCTTTAATGATCAGGAAGCCTGAAGACGTTAATTTTAGGCACGGAGAGAAAAAATTGGGTGTCAACAGTTTCCCCTTTTCATTTGAGGACGACGTATATGTTTTCAAATGAAAACGTTAACGTGTAGCCAATTTTGATCGACAAAAATGATATATATATATATATATATATATATATATATATATATATATATATATATATATATATATATATATTGTTTTTGAAAAAAAAAATTGACCGAACTCTAATTCAGAGTTGCTTACATACCTCGAGTTGTGTAAGGATCAGGTCGGGTGTAGTTCGAAAGAATAGGCAATTTATTAGGAGCGACGGATCATATGAAATGATTATTGAGGGGAGGACTATTTGGGAACGAAAATGTTCATCTATTCCTGATGTTTTTTTACAAATTGCCCTAGTATCAAGCTGTGAGATGCTGGGGATGCAAGATTGTGTACTTGTTGGGGAGAAAGAATGATTATATGAATTGTGATGACAGAACTCTGCATAGAGCTTCCTATATATCTCGAGTGTCGTGAGAATCAGGTCAATGTAGTTCGAGATGAGAAAATAGAAAATTTTGGGGAACTTCTCAAAATTTGCCCTAGTATAGGATGTGTGGGATTTGAAAAAATATCTTTTTATTTTGAATTGTATTTTTTGGTTGAAAAGATACATGATGTCGTTTACGGGTACTTATGTGATGAATGAAAGATGTCTTCGATTGTCTACGAAGACATGATAAATTTCATCTCCAATTATCTTATGGAGACTGATGTCGATTGTCATCTCTGATTATCCATAGAGACTGATATTAAATGATGATGTCTTTGACTGTTTACGAAGACTCGATGTATGACACCTCTAATTGTTTATGAAGGCTGGTGCAGATTGTTGTCTCCGATTGTCTACAGAGACTGATGTGATGAATGATGATGTTTTTTATTATCTACGAAGACTCAATGCATGACACCTCCAATTATCTATAAAGGCTGATATTGATCGTTGTCTACGATTTTCTACAGAGACTGATATGATGAATGATGATGTCTTCGATTGTCTATGAAAACTCAATGCATAACACCTCTAATTATCTATGGAAGCTGATGTTGATTGTTGTCTCTGATTGTCTGCGAAGACTAATATGAATGACGTCTCCAATTGTCAATGGAGACTGATGTGACATCTTCAACTGTTTATGAAGACAAACACATGACACCTCCAATTGTCTATAGAGGTTGGTGTGGATTGTCATCTCTGATTGTCTACGAAAATTGATATGACGTCTTCAATTATTTATGAAAACAGGTGCATGACACCTCCAATTATCTATGAAGGCTAGTATGGATTGTCGTATCCGATTGTCTACGGATATTGATGTGACATCTTCGATTGTTTACAAAGAAAAATGCATGAAACCTCCAATTGTCTATGGAGGCTAGTGTGGATTGTCGTCTTCAATTGTCTATGGAGATTGATGTAACATCTTCGATTAGTTACGAAGATAGATCCATGATACCTCCAATTATCTATGAAGGCTGGTGTGGATTATCGTCTCCGATTTTCTACGGAGATTGATGTGATGTCTTTGATTATTTACGAAGACAGATACATGACACCTCCAATTGTCTATGAAGGCTGGTGTAGATTATCGTCTCCGATTATTCGCTGAGACTAATGTTGTATGATGGTATCTTCGATTGTATACGACAACTTAATGACATCTCCAATTATCTATGGAGACTGATGCTGATTGTCATCTTCGATTGTTTACGAAGACTATGTTGATTGTCGTCTTCAATTGTCTATGAAGACTGACGGATGACATCTCCAATTGTCTATGGAGATTGATGCTGATGGTCGTCCTCAATTATTTATGAGGATTAGGATCATCAACTAGTGAGGTGATTGAATTCTAATGGTCTCTCTATTGGTGGAATAACTGGAGGGAATAGTCTCTCGACTGACGAAGCGATTGAAAGGTAGTAGCCTCTCGACTGGCGGGGCTATGAAAATGTAAAAGTCCTTTTAGAACACCTAATAGAAGAGCAAAATGTCTGTTTTTGAAGATGATAACTTTAAAAAGAAAGGTCAATTATCTGTATTTGGAGGTGGGCGTTTTGCATGTGAAGTGTAATGAGTGTATGTGAAGGCATGTGTTTGGAAAGAAAGAAAATTATTTTGTATTTTTGCTGTAAAAAATGTGTTGAAAGGTGAAAAACGTAGAAGATTGCTTTGTATTTTCTTTGTAAGGAATGTTGAAAAGGTAAAAATGAAGAAAATTATTTTGTATTTTCTTTTTAAGGAATGTTGAAATGTAAAATATGCAACAAATTATTTTCTTTGTAAGAATAAGGACAAGTGAAAATGTAGAAAATTATTTTGTATTTTCTTTGTAAGAAATATGAAAAAGTGAAAATGTAGAAAATTATTTTGTATTTTCTTTGGAAGAAATATGAAAAGGTGAAAATGCAAAAAATGTTTTGTATTTTCTTTTAAGGAATGTTGAAAGGTGAAAAATATATATAATTATTTTGTATTTTTTGCAAGAAATTTGAAATATGTAAAAAATTATTTTGTGTTTTCTTTTGTGAGGAACGTTGAAAAGTGAAAATACAAAATCATGTCTTGACTGCGGTTGGTAACAACAATTAGTAGTGTGTATAAGAATTCTCCACTCTTTCCCAGCTAATCGAGATCAACTTCAGGGTAACTCTTATAGCTTCAAGTGGTACCTCAGACATACCTAAGTATCGCCAAGATTTATCTTGATTCAAACAAAGATTTTGAATTGTGTTTGTTCTCATGTTTCAAGTGCCCTCTCCGGAAAAAATGTCTCGTTCTCACACCTATTTGAGTATTACTTTTTAAAAAATTTGAAGACGTCTAGAGGTATACGCTCACACTCAGGAAGAAGTTCAATTAATGCAATTGTGATACCATAGGCTTGGCCTTCATGTAAGTATCTACTAATGTGAGAACACTTAGAGTAGAATCTTGTAGGACTTGTTATTGGCTTGTAATATAGACTTGGGGTCGGGTAGGATGACATTTGGGATAAAAGTGACTAATTCCTCAATGAGCATTGCACTATATCCGTACTTTCGACATTTGTTGCGCTTTGACACTTGATCTTCTTTGTTGTGCTTTTTTGCCTCTTGTTTTGTATTTGTTTCAGCTTCTTTTGAATCTTATGTTGGAGTTTTTTCCTTTTCGATATATTTTCCTTTTCTTTTTTTTCTTTTTGAGGGATGATGATTCCCTACCTTTATCAGAGTTATCTCTCTCTTTTTTTGTGTAAGGGTTCTTGCTCCTTCATTCTTTGAAGTCGTCTTTTATTTTTGTTATTCTGGGATATCCGTCATTTGCCTTTGGCAGTTTTGATCTTGAATTGCCATTCACAACTTGCACGTACTTAGTGCACTCAAGTAGGTGGGCTAAGAGAGGATAGTGCATGCAAGCACTCAAAAGGTATAGGCTCAGATATGGCTATCAAAAGAAAAGGTTTAAGGCTCAAAGGGGAACATGCTAGAGATTGGTGTTATTTGGTAGGCTGTGGAAGGTAAATTGAGTGAAAGAAGGCCTACAATCCTTTCCCAAACCAAGTGTAACTCAGAATTTTACCTCAACAAATATTTAGGCCAAGTTCTGGATCAATAATGTCATGCAATGAACTAATCTAAAGTTCACCACACAATGCACATGAAACGATGAGGTTGTCTTCGTTCTTGTCTTAGATGTATGCAAGAGAATTTTTTAGTGTTACTCAAGTTTGATTAAAAGGTACCAAAGGAATCTATGGTTTACCATGAAGTCGGTCATCTCCATCATACAATTTATTCTTTCTCATGTACACTTCTAACTGTGTTGGTACCAACCAAGTTAAAATTTTAAATTTTTATTTATTTCGAAAAAAGAATGGAATCGAACCTGAATGAGGGTTGCCTACGTATCTTGTGAAAACAAGAATCAGGTCTACATAGTTCAGGCAAATTTATAAATTTGTATGTGCAATGTATAATTGTAAAAAGGTGATGGTCATCCATGAAAATAATGTGAAAGACGATCAGGAAAGAACTGCTTTTAGCATCAAAATTATTCTAATCAGATGATTGAAAGGATAGATGTCAAGCATGAGGAGAGTTTTGATACAACTTCAGTATGCTGACAAGATTGAGAAAGTTAGACATTGAAGGAACGATGGTATTATTTCGCCAAATTTGGCAGGATTATTATGAATGAAAGAATATTGAACCCTTGCTTTCAAAGTGGGGATCGATACGTCGTAAATTTAATGGTTTACGATGTTCAAAAAGGAAATTTAGGTATTCTCTAACCAAAATCGGATGAGGTTTTTCAGGTAGGCCGACTAGGAACTAATGTTATTGAAAATTTGTGCTCTTGAAGACTTTTGGAAACCGTCTTTAAACTATTTTCAAAAATTGCCCCAGTTGAATTCCAAAGAAATTATTCCGAAACAGTGAACAGACCGAACCCTAATGTATGGTTGCCTATGTATCTTGTCAGGACAAGAATCAGGTCAAAGCGTAGTTCAAACCTATACGTAGTTAGTGGCAATATTGCTAAGGTGCATTTTTTAAGTGATCCACTATGCAAAACAAAGATTAGACTATACCTTCTCACTAAAGTATAATCAATTTAGAGCAAACGGATATGTACAAACACAATAATCCTTCAAATATGTACAAAGAATATAATAATGCATCACTTGGTTCATGAACCCTTCGAACATAAAGTTAACAAACAATGCATGCACCTAAAAGGTATTGTTTAAGTTCTATCTATGTTGACTAAGAGTGGTAGACTCGAACTTGGATTTCCTATATGAGAAGACACGTGATCTCACGGCAGTAAAACTCCTACTTACCCCACGTACGTGCCGACTCTCTAAAGTAAGGTGATTTGAAAGAATTTTGGGAAAGTACAATGTACAATCCACATGTACAATGTGTGTGAGTGTCAATTTTTCGAGGTGGAGGAAATATATGAAACGGAATGAAAATTTAATAAAGCAATAAACAAATAAATAATTTATACAAAATAATTTTAAAAAAAAATAATTTATGTCATACAAACAAAATAAATTAAGACAATTAGAAAAAAATATAACAGTATATGAAAACATAAATAGTTACTTAAGTCTGTAATGGTTAGAACCTGAAATCCCAAGCAGAGTCGCCAAATAGTTATACCCGATTTTTACCTAAGGTCAAAACGAGCACGAAATTATGGACTCTAAAAGAATAAATTTTGTATAGAATCGCCACCTAATTTTTAAGGAAAATAAGAAAACCTATTTATTTACTACATGTATGACTTGTGTTTTAATATGCGAACCAATTTAGATTCTAGGTAAGGGTTCAAATAATTCCTAAGGGAAGGGATTAGGCACCCTTCAGAATCCACAAAATGTGGTTCCCGGGCAGACTTAGATTTATTAAAAGATGGAGAGAAAAAAAAGCAATGTGTATATATACAAATATAAAATGTGTAAAAATGATGTAAAGAATTTATATGTAAAGAATGTATAAATTACATATATTATAGTAAAAATATGTATAAAAGTATATGAAGATATGTAAATAAAAGTATATAGGAATGTATATGAAAAGAAAAGTAAAGATTGAATAAAGAAAATTTTATTTTAAGGAAAGATTACGTAATGTTTTTAGTGTAAAAAAAATATGAATTGTTTTTATTAATTATCTAAATCAATTTAATGTATATATTAACGACCTAGATTTGTGTAACGCTTGATGTGGATTGCATAAATAAAGAGTATTCCACCCAGTGCCCCAAAAATAAAGTTTTTACTATAATAATATTTGTACAAATATAAGAATATAAAATACAATACAAAATTTAAAGTCCTCTTTGAATGTAATTCCCGACGAGGATTCTTAATAACCTGTATGAAGACTTATAATAAAAATGTTAGTAACAAATAAAAAATTATCAAAATAAATTAAAAACTACGTAAAAATATATTTTTTGTTAAAAAACGAGCTCGGATAAAGTTTTAAATATTATAAGAATTTCTTCATCGCCCAAAATATTTATTTTTGTTACGTACATGAATACGTAAAATTCGTCTTTTCATTTGTGAAGGCCTCAAAAACCGATGGTAATTTTTTCATTGCTAAGAGTTGATCTTTGATATAAAATAGTAAAATTTGAGAAAGTAAAATCCTCCTTTGTAATGGGATGGCCTCAGATATCCAAACGGAGAGATAATTTCATTGGTGGTGTGTTTATTTTAAGTATATGTATGTGTTTTTGAGAAAAAGAAAAAAGATGAACAAAATTTGTGTATGATAAAAATATGTGTGTGTTGAAGAATATGTGTGTAGTAAAGAAATGTGTGTTTGAGAGAGAAAGAAAAATATGTAGGGACGAAAAATGTGTATATGTATTTGTGAATGTGTATTTTATTTATGTATTTGTATGTGAGAAGAGAAAAAATATGTGTGTATTGTATTTTTGGAAATAAAATAAAATATATAAAAAGAAATTTGATTTGTTTATATTTTGAGAGAGGGAGGAAGAAGAATGAAATGTGTATATGGTGAAAAATGTGTGTGTGAGAGATAAAAAAAAGATTACTAAAATTTTTGTGTTTGACGGAGAGGAGAAAGAGGAAAAAAATATGAGTGAATTTTTTGAGAGAGAGAAAGAATAAAAATGTATGTGTTTTGTGAATGTGTGTGGTGTGAATGAGTATTTAAAAAGAAAAAATAATAATAAAATAAAATATTACATCCACCTTTTCCCAACACATCCCTTAAATTATGGAAAGCGGGCGAAGGAAAGTCAAATGTCATAAATATGACGAGACCTTGACTGGACCGATTTATTATTTTGTGTATTAAAATAAGTCGATATTATTTTTGTAGAAGGTATTTAAATAAGGTACAAAAAATATTGATATATATAACTACAAAAAAATGTAAGCAAATATAATTATCTTTAAAAAAAATGTATTACACTATAAGCAATTAAAATTATAATATATAAAAAAAATTATACTGTTATGTACGTATGTAGATGACTGTGCAAAAATATTAAAATAATAATAAACTAATAAGAATCCTAAAATTTACGAAATTAAGGATATGAATATTTATGGTGTGTGTTTTGTGTGTTTATAGTGTGTGTGTGTTGGGTATTTAAAAGAAAAAAATAATAATAAAATAAAATATCAAATCTACTTTTTTCAAACACATCCCTTAAATTATGGATAGCAGGTGAAGGAAAAGTCAAGCGTCATAATGATGACGAGATCTTGACTTGACTAATTTGTTGCTTTATGTATTAAAATAATTGACTCGACTCAACTTTTGTGGATTGTAATAAATATACAAAAATGTAGTTATTGATATGTAATTACAGAAAAATGTAAAGAATATTAAAATTATTGATATGTAATTAATTTAAAAATACAGTAAAAAAAATATGACGTCATGTAATGCACGTGTGCGGATGATTATGAAGTGTTAAAAACAATAATAAATTGATAAAATTTTTAAAATAAGAAAAATATTGATAAGTTATAAAAAGTTAAAAGAGACAGCAAATTGATTAAAATCCTAAAGTAAGGATAATTATCAATAGTTTGTCAAACAATTATAAAAGATGTGAATATTATATTTTGTGTCTTTTAACGATCAGGAAGCCTGAAGATGTTAATTTTAGGTATGAAGAGCAAAAATTGGGTGTCAATAATTTGCACCACTGCCTGAGCTTCCATTGGCAGCGTTGTACTCTCTCCTTGCACCACTGATGCCTCCACGTGAATGGGGACTAGGAAAAGTACCCTTGGAGATGCCAGCACCACCACTGAAACTAGTGCTCTTGCGATTGTACAAGACAGTACCCTCTATACCAAGAGAACTGGAAGA
Source organism: Capsicum baccatum var. pendulum (assembly GCA_030864225.1). NCBI lineage: Eukaryota > Viridiplantae > Streptophyta > Magnoliopsida > Solanales > Solanaceae > Capsicum > Capsicum baccatum. The sequence goes on along the minus strand of CM061556.1, from coordinate 234,011,822 downwards.
CGCAAAACTAACCAGGTTTCTTTGACTCTCCTGATTAATTAGCATAGCATAGGCTTTGTTCAAAGAGGGAAGAGGTATCATCATCAGTAGTTGACTCTAGGTTGAGAATATGACTCATTTAAGCCCATTAGAAACTGAAGTAAGTGTTGATATTCACAATGTTCACTGAATTTTCTTTGACTCAAGACAAGGACAGCTGGGACAGGGCATGATGGCATCATATTCATCCCATAGATCCCTTAGCCTTGAAAAGTAGTCTGATATGGAGAAAGTTCCCTGAGTAAGAGTATGAATTTCCCTATGAAGTTGAAATACTCGTGAATTATTCACTGTATCAAATCTCTCCCTCAAATCCAGCCACACCTTATGAGCATCAGAAGCATACACTACAGAGCTAAGTAAACCAGGTCTCACAGCATTCATAATTCAAGACAACACCACAGAATTACATATTTCCCACTGATAATGCAATTCCAGTTCAAAGTTACTCTTGGGGAACCTTCCGTCAACAAAACCTAGCTTACTTCCACCTACCAATCCAATTCTAAAGGATCTACTCTACAAGGCATAATTTTCAGAACCGGTAAGTTGAAGTGAAATCAAGGAACTACCTGGTATATCTGTAGGTTGTAAAAATAGCGGATGATTGTGATCTATTACCGAAATTGTGGATGAACTTCGAACACAATTCTCAGTGTTAGTATGTTGAGAGATTGGTGCAGAAGTAGTTGCCATGGATTCTCACTTGAGTTGATAGAAATCCTAATTGTTTGATGCGATACCCAATTCACCTGTAATTTGTGGGTGAAAATCGGCACCAGATGTTAGCTCAATTACTCCGAAGCAGCTCCGATCGTTGGCTTTGATACCATGATAATTTCATACATGAAGTTCAGGAAATAGCAGGAAGAGTAGAAAAGAAGAACAGAGAGAATGAGAAGAAGATTGAACTCTATTGCTTGAGCACTGTTACATTGTATATGTTATTAACTGCTAGTCTCATCTGTGTATATATAGACATCTAATAACCAACTCTACTCTAGTGAGAGTGAATTCCAGCTCATCATTCTCCAACTAACTACAATCAATTAGCTAACTACTTTCACCATATAGCTTGTTTTTAGTCCTAGCTGCCAGCAGGACAAACACCTTCCATTTGTTATTTAGCATTAGAAATTTATGTCTACCCAAGTTGATACCATCAAAGGATACGGTGCAGTGGATGAGACTGCTCTCTCTTTAATCAAAAGTCTCGGGTTCGAGTTCTGAGTATGGAAAAATCCTTGGTAGAGAGCGCTACCCTCGAATGGGCCTTAACCGGCACAAATTTAGATTTGTCGGGCTCTAATGCGGATATCAGATACTGTTTGGAAAACTAAAAAAAAAGTCTACCCAAGTTGATTGTTTCAAATTCAATTGCTAGCCGCAAAATGAATTCAATGTTTATTATATATAAATAAAAAATATTTCTTTTTATATATGCAATATAACTTTTTAATGGCAGGAATCAGATGAACTCCTTGCGCCCCAGCTAGTTACAACCTGCTAGCTAGAACCTAGAAGCTTAAAGCGCTAGCGACACTTAGAGGCTTTTCATTTGTAAAATACCAAAGGAATCAAAGTCTTCTCATATTTCCAACAACATTCTTTTATTTAAGAGATTCCTTCCCACTTAATATTCAAGCTTTTGGAAGTGGAAAAAATTTTGTTGGAAGCGTCACTATTAGAAATGAGCAACCCTATAGTGAGTGAATCCGAATATAATCGAATCTTCATACGAATATTGAATATCATGCGGAAAACAAAAAAAAAAATTGTTTAGTCCTTTCAACTAGTAAGTTACAATTAATAATACATGTGATCTTGTGCCGTGAAAGTTGGTACAAGAGCAATGATCGATCCAAGAGACTTTTGCATTATTTTTTCTTCTTGAGTGATAGTTGTTTTTCACATTTTATGATGCCTACTTCTTAAGATCGTACATAATACGGCAGACGATTTGAGAATGAAAACAATTTTATAATTCTGAGTAGGTAGCTACTAGTTACTAACAAGTACGATTTTGTAAGATAATAGCAGTCCTCGTCCATGTTACCGATGATTATTGTTAACAAAAATGAATTAGCTAAAAAATGAATCGATAATCTGCCACTAAGTTATATCATGTAATTAATAAAAAATTAATAAATTCATTGCTAATTGTCATTAAATAGAAATAGTGATGGATTTTTGCTGTTTTTTAAGTTAGAATTATATATGTATTAATTCTTTGAAAATAGCCTACCTTTGAATTACTAATTAAACACAAGCTATACATACATGATCAGGGATGCAATTAAAATTCACTTATTAATTTAAATTATCCATGCATTATGGACTTGGTGAACAAAATTTTAACTTTATTATTGTAAAATACAGATAAAATTAAATGAATTCTTCCCAAAAAAGGGAACTTATGATATATTAGTGTTGTCTTGTTTGTCTGTGTGTATTTGTAAAATTGGAATCATCAGCGCATTGTTCGGAGATTGGATAGAACACTGATGGAAAAGTCGTGCACCATATGCAACAATAACATCTTTTAAATGATTGATGCATTTTTTTTTCATTTTTTCTTAATCCCATATAAAGACAAGAATTGTAGTTATCACCTTATATTTCTCATTATATTCTTTTGTAATATTGTTAACGTGATGTTGTTGAAGAGAATCCAATACTTGATTAGTTATTGGAACCAGGGTATTAATCCAATTCTTTGAGTATTTTATTGTGTTTTATGAAGTGAATACAAGACTATTGGGGTTTTTTATAGGTTCTATAAGAATAGTGCAAACTATGGTATATTAATAATACTTACGTTAATAATGTTAATATTAATTATACTTGTCTTAGTTATATTGAAATTTTTCTTATTTAGTGTTTGATTTGGTGTATTAAAATAACAAACAATTGCATAATATTTTTAAAAAATATATATATTTTTACAAAAATACCCTCCATAAAAATGGTAGAAAGAATGTGGAAAAGGTTTTAAGGGAGAGTTGTGTCTTTATGTTAGAAAAAAATCCCGCCACGATAATAATATTGCGGTGATAAAAGGCAGTAATTATGACAACAGTAATACGGTTAATCAACAAGAATAACAAGAGTGATGATGACATCAAGATTTCTACGTGAAAACCCAATGAGGAAAAAAAAACTACGGGCCAAGAGGAGCAAGTGATATCTCTGTAATAAGGAATTTTACACCGTAGTCACAAGTACAATACTCAGAGTGACTACTACACACTCAAAAGAAATCTCTCTTTTGATTTTTCCACCTCACTATAATATCGCTCACACTCTTTATTTTTTCTCACAGACTAAACTTTCTGTGATGCCTCACTCTATTTTTCTCTCATTCTTTGTTGGTGTACTTTACAAACGAGCTAAAGAGCTCTATTTATAGGCAAAAATCTACCCATGTAGATGTCATTGCTTACATCTACCAAATGCAGTCAATGAGGACTTTTGCCTACACCTACCAAATTGCAATTTGCTGCCATCTTTCTTTGAAACTTTATTGTTGCAGCCAATGTGGAAAGTCAAGACATTTGAAATATTGTTGTTGCATTCAATGTGGAAAGTTGAGGCATAGGATGGATTCTACAAATCTCCCCCTACAGCCCCGTGCATCTGAAGGAGATATCCACGCCTTCTCAAAGAGAGCTCATGCCGAAAGTTCTTTGCACAATTCAAACTTATCTTTTGGCACCACCTTTGTCAGAATATCCGCAGAATTTTTACTTGTGTGAATCTTCTTGACATATAACGATTCGTTCTCCACTTTTTCACGAATCCAATGGTACCTCACATCAATGTGTTTTGTTCTTGCGTGATACATGGAGTTCTTGCTCAAGTCTATTGCACTTTGACTGTCACAATAGACAACGTACTCCATTGGGCGCAAACCAAGTTCTTGAAGAAATCGCTTGAGCCATATCATTTCCTTGCCAGCTTCAGTAGCTCCAATATACTCAGCTTCAGTTGTAGATAGAACTTCGACTGCCATGATATATCTCCCCCTGAAATGTAAACAAATATCCTGTAGTGGATTTTCTGGTGTCAAAGTCACCTGCCATATCAGCATCTGTATAGCCCTTCAAGATTGGATCAGATCCACCAAAACAAAAGCAATCTCCTGTGGTACCTCTCAAATACCTGAGTATCCACTTAACTGCTTTCCAGTGTTCTTTTCCAGAATTTTCAGGGAACCTGCTAACAATACCAACTGCATGAGCAATATCTGGTTGGATACACACCATTACATACATCAAACTCCCGACTGCTGAAGAATAAGGAACGTTAGCCATATTTTCCTTCTTTTTCTTTGTTGTAGGACATATTTTCTTGCTTAACTTCAGATGACCAGTAAGAGGTGTGCTAACAACTTTAGCATTCTTCATGTTGAATCATTCAAGTACACGTTCAATGTACTTCTCCTGAGATAGCCACAACTTTTTGCTTGTTCGTTCTCAAATAATCTTCATACCTAGAATTTATTGTACTGGGCCCAAGTTCTTCATGTCAAATGACTTGGACAAATCTGTCTTCAATTTGGCAATCAGCTCCTTATCTTATCCTACAATCAACATGTCATCCACATACAGCAACAAAATAATAAAGTTGTTCGAAAATTTTTTAAAGTATACACATAGATCAGAATAAGTCTTTTATAGGTTTAACTTTGTATGAATGAGTCAAACTTTTTGTACTACTGCCTTGGTGCCTACATCAATCCATAAAGACTCTTATTCAGTTTACAAACCATGTGTTTCTTTTCAGCTACTTCAAATCCTTCTGGCTGGTCCATATAGATCTCTTCTTCCAAATCTCCATGAAGAAATGCAGTTTTCACGTCCAACTACTCTACTTCAAGATCTAGGCTAGCTGTTAAGCTTAAAATGGTCTGAATAGAAGTCATTTTGACAACGGGTGAGAAGATTTCATCAAAATCAATACCTTTGTTCTGTTCGAAGCCTTTTACCACCAATCGAGTTTTATATCTGATCAGTTTGCCATTTCCATCTTTCTTGAGTTTAAAGACCCACTTGCACTTAAGTGGTCTTTTACCTTTTGGAAGTTCAACCATCCTGTATGTGCCATTTTTCTGCAGAGATTCCATCTCTTCTTGCATGGATTTAATCCACTTGTTCTTTTATGGATGGACCAACACCTCCTTTAGACTTTCTGGCTCCCCCTCATCATTGATGAGGACATATTCTGAGGAAGGGCACTTGGATGACTCTACCCTTTGCCTTTCTGACCTCTTCAAAGGTTGAGATTTTTGTTCTTCTTCTTGAGTAGGGTACTCCACCTGGTCAGCATAATCATCAGGTTGCTCCCTCTGCTCGGCAACCTCATCAGTTGTACTTTTTGCACTTTTGGGATGATCAAAAGTAGAAAGAATGGTAATAACATTAAGGAATACACCATTCTGTTTCTTGGCCTTTTCTAGTACGTCATCAACAATTCTGACTTTATTTTCTCAAAATACTACATCTCTGCTTCTGATGACCTTCTTCTTTACGGGATATCATAATCTGTACCTAAACTCTTTATCTCCATATCCGATAAACATGCAGGGAACTGATTTATCAACTAGTTTTATTCTCTGCTCCTTCGATACATGTGCAAAAGCTTTGCAATCAAACACCTTCATATGAGAGTAGAACACCTCTTTGTTGGTCCAAACTCTCTCTGGGATGTCAAACTCCAATGGAACTGATAGACTATGATTGATCAGGTAACAGGCCATCTGAACTGCTTCACCCCAGAATGACTTAGGTAGTTTAGCCATTCTGAGCATGCTTCTCACCTTCTCAACAATGGTTCGATTCATCCACTCATCTACACCATTGTGTTGTGGGGTTCCAGGAACTATATTCTCATGTCTGATCCCATGACTTGAACAATACTCTTCAAATTCTCTTGAAGTGTACTCACCTTCATTGTCAGTACGAAGACGCTTTAGCTTTCGGCCCGTCTCTCTTTCCATCGGAGCATGAAACTTCTAAAATACTTGAAATACCTGATCTTTGGTTTTCAAGATATAAACCCATAATTTTTGTGAAGAATCATCAATAAAGTAACAAAATATTTGTTACTTTCCATCGATTCTACCTTTATTGGACCACAAATATCAGAATATACTAGATCAAGTATATTTAATTTTCTTTCAAACGATGTCTAAAATGAGACTCTATGATGCTTACCGAATAAACAGTAGTCACATGATTTTATCGCCATACCTTTGAAAAAGAGATGAGTGATTTCTTAGCGAGAATCTCTAATCCTTTCTCGCTCATATGACCCATTCTTTTGTGCCACAAATCTGCAAAAATCTTTTCTCGAGCTAAGTTCAATTCACCTTGGTAAATTTTTGCATTTGTCCTGTACAACGTGCCACGAGCAACTCCTTTTGGGATCACCAATGCTTCCTTGGTAAGTCTCCATTTTTTATTTGCAAAATAGTTCTCATATCCATCTTGATCCAAAGTAATTCCAGAGATCAAGTTTAACCACAAATTAGGTACATGACACACATCCTTTAGAACTAATGTGCATCCGACATTAGTCTTGATACTAATGTCTCCGATTCCCACGATCTTTGAATAACTTGAGTTACCCATTTTCACAGTGCCGAAATCATCTGCTTTATACTTGCAGAAAAAATCCCTTACCGGTGTAGCATGGTAAGATATTGTTGTGTCAACCACCTATTTCGACTCTGTCCTTGCCAAGTGCATACATTTATCTTCCTCGTTTATGAAGAGAACAACATCATTATTGTTTTGAACCGTGGCAACAATGTTGCCGTCATTCTTCTGGCCACTACTTTCACCTTTGTCCCTTTTTAGATTGGACAATCTCTTTTGAAGTAACTTGGTTGATTGCAGTTGTAGCAATTTCTGGATCTTGATTTGGATCGAACCTTGAACTTTCCACAACCTTCGATTGTACCATAGCTATTTGAAATCCTTTGGTGACTTCTGCCTCTAGTTTTTGTGATGAGAGCCTGCCCATGATTTTTAGGCTTCTTTCTCATCTTCTCGTTGAGTAGAAGAGATGATGTGACATCTTTCAGCTCAATAGAGTCCTTACCATGTAAAATGGTTGTTGCCAAAGTATCATAAGAAGAGGGCAACGAGTTCAAAAGTATGATAGCTTTATCTTCCTCTTCGATCTTTACTCTGAGGTTATCCAACTGTGTGATCAGTCCATTAAGCACATTTAAATATGACAAAAAAATTGTACTTTCGCCATATGTAGGGCGTACAACTGCTTCTTTACGTACAATTTATTTGTCAACGTTTTGAACATGTAGAGATTTTCTAACTTTGTCCAAATACCACATACACTATATTCGTCGATGATACTATTGACCATATCATTTGTTAAGTGCAACCTGATTGTACTAGCAGCCTTTTCATCCATTTCTTCCCAATCCTTCAGTTTCTTGAATTCGGGCTTTTTGAATTTGCCACTTAGTACTTTGTGTAATCCTTGTTGGATGAGCAGATCCCTCATCCTCCTCTGTCACTGCCATGTTGAGAAATTGTTATCACCGTTGAATTTTGTTACCTCGTACTTTACTTCGGATATTTTATTTTTTTCAGGTATAGTACCACCAACCGCAAATATTATTTTCGTGACTGAGCAGAACCTGAGCTTTGATACTAGTTGTTGGAAAAAAAATTCGCCATGATAATAATATTACGGTAATAAAAGGTAGTAATTATGACAACAGTAATACGGTTAATCAACAAGAACAACAAGAGCGATAATGACACTAAGATTTTTACGTGAAAACTCAATAAGGAAAAAACACACAAGCCAAGAGGAGCAACTGATATCTCTGTAGTAATGAATTTTGCATTGTAGTCATAAATACAATACTCAAAGTGACTACTACACACTCAAAAGAAATCTTTCTTTTGATTTTTCCACCTCACTATAATATCGTTCACACTCTTTGTTTTTCTTACAGACTAAACTCTCTGTCATGCCTCACTCTATTTTTTTTTCACTCTTTGTTGGTGTACTTTACAAATGAGCTGAAGAGCTCTATTTATAGGCAAAAATCTGCCCATGTAGATGGCATTGCTTACACCTACCAAATTCAGCCAATGAGGACTTTTGCCTACACCTACCAAATTACAATTTGCTGCCAGCTTTCTTTGAAATTTTGTTGTTGTAGCCAATGTGGAAAGTTGAGACATTTGAAATATTGTTGTTGCAGGCAATGTGGAAAGCTGAGGCATGGGATGGATTCTACACTTTAATCATGTTAATGCATGCATTAGAATTTATTACATTATTATAGCATGAATTTTGAGGTATAATACACATCTTAATACACAATAGAGTATATAATTAAAGAAAACATTAGTTATACATTGACAAAAAAAGTGTACCAAATAAAATACTACTAATACACAAAACTAATACATGCATTATTATTTTTAATACATTTTACTCTACCAAACGGGAACTTTCATTTTCACTCTAAACCGTTGGAGATTCACAAAAATGAACAATGACTTCGAACTCCTTGAATATATGGACGCTAAACATACAAAAGATGGGCAGATTTAAATTTTATCCTATATATTCCTTAAAATTATGAAAAAACAACCATTTAGAAAATTATCTTCACACGATGTTAGATTTTGATCTAATATTTTCTCATATATTTCTCAATCTTATAGATCAAATATGATTTTAGGTTGTCATCAAACATTTTCAATAACTTACACAAATTTCAGATCACTGACCTAAACCTGTCAAATGGATCGGGCTGGCTCGTTCCGACCAGTTTAGCTAGGTGTTGTCTGACCCGGCCTGATGGGCCTCCAGGTTACCGGGTTGCCGATTTCGGGCTGGGTCGTCTCAATAAATAGGCTCGGTGGATCGGCCTAGTTACAAACTCGGACCAGGCCCACCGATTAACCGGTCTGATTCATTAATTTATTTTTTTCTATGGAGTGGGTTGCTGACTAGGTTTTCCCAACGGTCAAATGGACCATTAGCCCAATGGTTATAATGTTGTTTGGGTCCAACGGCCATTTGGCCAAATTTGATCTTCATTTAAAAGAAAAAGAAAAAGAAAAAATTTAATTCAAAAAAATTTCTATAAATACCCCCGATTCAAAGTTCATTTTTCACACAAATCTCATTCTCTCAAATCTCAATCTCTCTCAAATATTCTAATTAATTCCCTAAAGTGCTCAATTTTATTTTTTAATTTTTCAATTACAAATACAAGTGCAAGTTTTCTAAAGTCGCAACTTTCAGATACTTTCAAAATTTAATATTGTCGTTCCATCTCTTACTTTTGATTTTTAATTAGTGTATTAATTGTTGAATATTTATTTTTATGTATTTTGAATATTTTTTAGTTTATTTTATAATATGAATAAAATAAGAAATCTCGGTAAAAGTGTCAAAAAATTTTATCTCAAAAATGGTAGTGGTAGTAAAAAATGAATTGATGGCGGTTCCAGTAGAGGTAGTTCAAGTGATAGATATACTCGTGTGCCTCCGGTACGGGTTAGTCAACCTTGTGAGGAAGAAATAGGTGTAAGTGCTCACGATATGGATTATTTAGAAGCTCAAGAAAATTACAGTATAGAAGAAGAAAGTGAAGTAGATGCGGTTAATTTAGATGAAGATGATGAAAATATTGGTGAGACACCCACAGTAGAAAATGCTAATGTTAGATCTGAATCGGTTAATCATCCTCCCCTTGCCCCAAGAGCTCATAGAACAACTAGTATTGCATGAAAATTTTTTACGAAAATAGAAGGAGAAAGTAAGGTGCAATGCAATATTTGTGAAATTATATATGAGCATAAAATCGGAGGCAATAAAAGGGGTACGGGTTCGTTCATGAGACATTTAACAGATAGACACGCTAGAGAGTTATTTATTGCACAAGGTGGTGAGGTTGTTGGTGGGCCAACACAAACTAGATTGAACCCAACAAGCGGTCAATTAATTAAGAATTATAATAAAATCAAGGATCGGGAAGAAATAGCAAAAATGATAGTTGTGGGTTGTTTACCTTTCAATTTTGCTCTTCGGATGCTTTTATTCATTATATCCAAGCAATTTATAATTCTATGTTTAATGGTATTCCTAGAAGTACTTGTCGGGCCGATATTTTTTGACTCCATGCACAATATGTTTATTATTTATCTACATTATTAAAAAATATTCAATGTAGAATTGCTCTAACTTTCGAGCTTGGTCCTGCTGTTAAAAAAATGATTATTTAACCATTACTTGTCACTAGATAGATAATAATTTTGTTATGCAAAAACGTATTCTACCTTTTTTGTATGATGAAGATCGTAGACATACTTGAAAATTTATTTCTGAATCTATTACTAAAATTGTAGAATATTATGGTATTGAAAAAAAATTATGTATTGCTTTTGATAATGCATCTAACAACAAGGCTGTTATTGAGAAGTTAAAAGCTGATCTTTCTCCGCCGTTACCTGAAATATTTCATGTTAAGTGTGCTTGTCATATATATAACTTAATTGTAAAAGATGGCCTTGAATTTTTTTAGCTTTATATTGAAAAGGTTCAGCTTGTTGTTGGCTTTATTCAAGAAAATAATCAAAATTAAAAAGAGTGAGAAAATTTAAAGTTAAATGTGAACAAAATGGACTTAGATCGATATTAATGTCGGAAAAATGTGATACTAGATGGAATGCTACTTATACTTATTTAAAAACTTGTCTTGCTTATAAAGTTCCTATTACAATGACTTTTAATCAATATTCTGGTTCTTTTTTCGAGTGTATGCTACATGATTCTGATTGGGCTACAATTGATGATTTTGATAAGTTCTTGAAAAAGCTTTATATAGCAACGGTTGAATTTTTTGGTGTTTATTATCCTACTTTTTGTAATATTTTAGTTTATTTAGCCGAAATTTCTTGTTTGTTTAAAGAATATAAGAATAGAGAAGGTTACAAAGAAACTGTTAGTGCTATGTTTTGCTAAATTTAAAAAATATTTTTATCCACCTCCTTCAATTTACTTAGTTGGTGCTATACTAAATCCATGTATGAAATATAATACTATGTGTGACTTTAGTTCTATTATTTATACTTTCTTAGAGATAGAGCCTGAAGAAAAAACAGATTTATTTACAGAAATGAGTGATACGAATATTTACATAAAAGCATTATATAATCATTATGCCAATTTACTTGATGTAGTTGTACCGACAAATATCAGTCCAACTATCGCTCCCGATGACTCATCATCTTCTAAAAGGTCAGCACATAGTGATTTTCCTTATTACTTTTATAATTTAAATGTTTGGGACAGGGTTGAGACTTCAACATACACAACAACTTCTCGGGAAGAGCTTAAGTATTATCTTCGACAGCCAATAGAGGATTGTAGAGCAAGGATCAACGCGTTGGATTGGTGGAAGAATAATGAAAGACAATATCCTGTGCTTTCTAGATTAGCTAGAGATATATTGAATATTTCAATGTCAACTGTTGCATCAGAGAGCGCTTTTAGTCAAGGACGACAATAGCTTGGAGACAACCGACACTCATTGGGAAGCAATACGATGAATGTTCTAGTTTACCTTAGAGATTAGATTAGAGCGGAACGAAGAAATCAACGAAAGGAGGTGGAGCTAAATGACGAACAGAATCTTGAAGAAATTTTGACTTCAAGGGAGAACTCAGCACAATCAAATCCAACGCATGGTTTTGCCTCCATTGATTTTGACTATTTTATGGCAGTTCCCGTTAATATTAACAAGAACGAGTTGGAAAAAATGATGCAAAATTTGTACATTTTTCATTTATGTAAATTATAAGTTTTGGATATTTTGCAATCAATAAAATACAACATTCATTCACTCCTTACTTTGTAATTTTTTTCATTTAAATTTTATTTTTAATTTGATTAAATACTTTTAATATATTACTATCAAACTTTACACTAAGTAATAAAGTAATAAACATAACAAACATATATACACAATTACACATAATGAAAAAAAAAATATCTTTTAAGTTCAAATATAATGAAAGCATATAATGAACATATGTTCAAAACTTCAAGTATTATTATATTGCTAAAAATTACACAAATACATAACTTATGTTTCCAATATTACAAAAAATCCCAACTCCCTAAATATATTACAAAAATTCCAACATATACACAAAATGCTATGTATATGTCGGCTATGTTATGTATATTAATAGGGACAGAGTAAAGTAATTAAAAAAGTGGGAGAGAGTGTAACTACTTCCAAAAGGGTTGGTATTTATGTTATTTATACATTATATTAAGTAGCATATATTGTCATCTTGTATGTATATATGTGTTTTCTAGAGTATTATAACATGTAATGTATATATCTTTCAACTTTCAAGTGGTATTTAAAGTAGTATATATTCTACATATATGTGTATATATTTTCTATAAACTAAAATAGTATATATTTAATGTATATATGTGTATATGTTTCTAAAGAAGTATTTTATGTAATGTATATATTGTACGTATATATGTCCATATATTTTCTATAAAATCTAAACAAGTATATATTTAAAGTATACATGTGTATATGTTTTCTAAAGTAGTATATATTTAGTATATATCTGTTGTATTTATATTTTTTCAAGTAGTATTTAAAGTAGTATATATATATTATATTGTACGTATATATGTGTATATATTTTCTATAGACTCTAAACTAGTATATATTTAAAGTATACATGTCTATATGTTTTCTAAAGTAGTATATATTTAGTGTTATACGCTGTATGTATATTGTTTCAAGTAGTATTTAAAGTAGTATATATATTATATTGTACCTATATTTGTGCATATATTTTCTATAGAATCTAAACTAGTATATATTTAAAGTATACATGAGTATACATTTTCTAAAGTAGTATATATTTAGTGTATATATGTTGTATGTATATTATTTCAAGTAGTATTTAAAGTAGTATATATATTATATTGTAAGTATACGGTATAGATGTGCATATATTTTCTGTAGAATCTAAACTAGTATATACTTAAAGTATACATGCATTTATGTTTTCTAAAGTAGTATATATTTAGTGTATACATGTTGTATATATATATTGTTTCAAGTAGTATTTAAAGTAGTATATATATTATATTGTATGTATATCTGTTTATATATTTTCTATACACTCTAAACTAGTATATATTTAATGTATACATGTCTATATGTTTTCTAAAGTAATATATATTTAGTGTATATATATATTGTATGTGTATTGTTTAACGTATTTAAAATGTATATAGGTATGTATATATCGAAAAAAACATGAAAATTTTGAATTTATTTATTTATTTACATTTTGACCTGTTTTAATCGGTCCAAACCGGATAGACGCTAAGTGGGACGGTTCCGATCCATTTCAGCAAATTTTACTATTTACGCCCGGACCGGATCGACCCGTTAAGAATAACCGAGACTGGACCGACCCAGAACCCGGTAAAATTACTTGGGCCGGTGCCGGTTTGAACCCGACTGGCCCGGTTAACAGCCATACACTGACCATTATATAACGTTTTCTCGTTTATTTTCTGTCTGTTCGAAGAGGATGCATGGCAAATCGTGGTACAAAAAGTCCATACATTTTTAAAATGGAAAATAGTCATATACTAAATAATATGAAAATATCTGCAACAAGGAGAAGAAAAGAACTAAGGAAACGGTAAAAATATCATGGGATATCTTGTTTTGACACCATCTTTTGATCTATTCCACCGAACATCTTTTTAAAAATATTGCGTATACACACATTTTTAATATGTGGTGTCTGAAGTTATATATGAATAACATTCGTGTGTTTCTGCTTGAAATTCAAGTAAAAATAAGTGGACTAGAACCATTTTTAAAAAAAAAAAAGCTCAGACGGACATGCGCATGAATTACGATAAGAAATGGTTGAAGCAAGGAAAAATTGACTGAATTTCAATCATATGTGGCTAGAGTTTAAGCAAAACTTGCTGAAGTCCGGTTAAAAATAATTAAGCTTCAGCCATATGTGATTGAAATTTCGGTGAAAATGGTTAAACTTTTGTTACATGTTTGAAATAAGACCAGAAAAATGACTGAAATTTCAGTCATATATAACCAAAACTGATCGACGTGAGCAAATACGACAAAACTTTAGCCACGAGGCTAAAATAGTTGAATTTCAAATCTATGAAACTTTAACTTTTATGTCTGAAGTAAGACTTGATCAAAACTAATTTCAAACAAGGTAGAAATGAAGTTGTTCAAATTTAAGTGACTCTACGTACAAAAAAGGTTCAAAAAGCGGCCACAAGTTAAATAGGGGCGTTAAAGAGAGATATCCCTGCACTTCTCCCATATTAACGACAAGCAAGCCCAAATTTGAAATTGAAAGCAAAAGCCCAAATTTGAATATGTTGGATACTCTATCCAAGACCCGTTTGGACAAGGAAAAATTTCAGAAATAGTAACTATAGAGCCTTAATTGTAACTTGTATTGCAACGTTTCATAATTACGTAAAATAGCAAATTATATTTTGTATTTAAGTAAACTATTGTTATACAAATACATATACAACAAGATTTACTGCTCTTCTTTTACTCAAATTAGTTGAGTTAAATAAGGAATAATTATTCAATCTAATTAAATTTTCACAAATTACTCTTATTTAAATTAGTAGATTTCTTCTCCAAATCAAACTCAAATATGAATATTATTATTTTCATGATCTTCAAAATTTCAAAATATAATTCTCTTATATCTCTAACTATTTTTTCTTGTTAGTTTTATCATTTTTTTAATATTTTTTTTATTTTAATTTCTTTTTCTTTTGCATTTTTTTCTTTCCACTTTATTTTCTCTCTTCTACTTCTCTTTTTTTTCTTTTTTTAATTTATTTATTTTTCTTTTTTCATTTTTTAATTTATTTATTTATTTTCGTTTTTTATTTATTTATTTTTTCTTTTTTCGTTTTCTTCTTCTTCTTCTTCTTCTTTTAAATCGTTTTTGTTTTTACACGTCTATTTTCCAGTTCCTATTTCTTTTTCTTTTTTTTCCTTTTTCACTTCTTTTTTTTTGAATTTTTATTTTTCGTTTTTTGTTTTTTTCTATTTTTTTATTTTTTCTTTTTTTTTACTCTTCTATCTCTATCTTTTATTTTTAAAAGACAAATATCTATATCATATACACATATTCAAAAAATATACAAAATAAATAGACATACAAATCTGCATATGTATTTACGGTAAAAAACATACATATATATCTGCATATGTATTTACAGAAATACATATTTGACTCACATATATATATAAACATATAGGACACAAAATCTATATAACAAATGACAATTATATACATATACGTATAGGTAATAAAAAAGTACGTGATACATATATCAAACAGTAAAATTAAACAAATAAGTACATATGTTACCCTCTAAAATGACATAGTATGTACAGTTCAAAGATAAATTCAATACCGTATAAAATGCATATAGCTCTGTATATGTATTTACAGAATACATACCTGATCCATATGTATATTCTTATTTTATATGAGTCACCTTTGTATTTCGCAAATAAATATGAAGATATATAGTATAGTTATGTTTGTTAGTTACTGTTTAATATGAATATGATAAGTATTTCGTATGTATGTTTTGTACTGAAATACATATCTAGATCTAGCTGTATGACTATGTATTTTGTATGCTTTTTTGAATATGTATATGTGATATACATATTTGTCTTTTCAAAATAAAAGTTAGAGATAGAAGAGTAAAAAAAGAAAAAAATATAAAAAGAAAAAAATGAAAAAATAGAAGTGAAAAAGAAAAAAAGGAAGAAAGAGAAATAGAAGTATAAAAATAAAAGAAAAAAAAACAAAATAAAATAGAAAAAAAAACAAGAACAAAACGAAAATAGAAAAAGAAAAAAAAGATATGAGAAATGAAAAAAAAAAAACTAAAAAAAAAAAGAGAAATAGAAGAGAGAAAATAAAGTGGAAAGAAAAAAATTAAAATAAAATGATTAAAAAATAAGATGAAAAAAAACTAATAAGCAAAAAAAGGTAGAGATACAAGAGAGTGAGAGACAGTGATGATGTTTTATATTGAAATCTTGAAGATCATGCAGATAATTATCTTCAAATATGAAAAAGAGAAAAAAAAAATTAAAAAGGAAAAAAAAGAAATAGAAGAGAGAAAATAAAGTGGAAATAAAAAAATAAAAAAAATAAAAAAATAGAAAAAAAATAAGATAAAAAAAAGGGGTAAAAGATATGGTTATATTTGAGAGAGGTGAAATAGTGGAGTGAAAAATAGAAAAATCTAAAGTAGTTAGAGTAAATATGCACTTGCCTAGTTAATGAGTAAATAATGTTACTCTTGCTATATAAACTGTAATTTAACAAAAGTATTGTTATTTATTGTAATTATGATTTTAAGTATGCTACTTTTTGTAATTTTTTCTTTGGGCAATGAGGAACTCATTATGAGGTTAGTATTAATAAAGCCCAACGAAACTGGTCTCCAACCCAATCAACAACTTTAGAGCTCCCATTATGTGGGGGTCTAGGGCAGGACTAGTAGACAATGGTCTTTTATGCAGTCTTACTCTATAGTTCTGCAAGCGGCTATTTTCACTATTCAAACCTATAATTTCCTGGTCACACAGGACATCAACTTTTGTGTAAAGCTGAGGGTGGATTTATGTGGTTTACGATATTGTTCAAAAAAAAATATTTTCTTTGCAAAATCATATTTGCTATTATCAATTGTCTTTATTAATAGAGTTTTGGATATATACTTCTATGAAGAGGAATAAGTTATAGTACGAAGGGGCATACAGTCCCAGTTCTTTATTAGTATTACTAAGGGTCTATTTGATTGGGAACAAGTTATCTCCGGATAACTTATTCCACCCTCAAGATGGGATAAAAATAACACTATACTTTTGAAATCATTAATTTCAGTATAAGATGAATTATCCGTTATCCGTCTTATCCATATGTTGACAGGTGTGTAGATACAACTCAACTGAGTGTTTTACTGACAAAGTTATATGATAGATATTCTAAATTAGCTTTCTTTGCCACAGCCAAGGCTGTCAAGAGGGCCGGACCGGGCCAATCCAGTCAAATCCGGTTAAAAAAACGATCAAATTCGGTCAAAATATTAAAAAAAAATTCAATATACATTATATATATCCACATATATACATTATAAATACGTTAAACAATATATATACACTATATATATAGTATATACTACATTAGAATTTAAAAAATATATACATATATGCACCATTCAATATATATGTACTACTTTAAAGTTTAAATAAAATATACTATAATATATATATATTACAATATATATATATATATAGTTATATACTAATTTATAAAACATATACACATATATACATTAAATATACACGTCTATAGAAGATATATACATATCTATACGCATCATTCAATATATATGTACTACTTTAAATAAAATATACTACAATATATATACATTACAATATATATATATATATATATATATATATATATATATATATATATTTATATACTAATTTATAAAATATATACACATGTATACGTTAAATATGCACATCTATTGAAGATATATACACATATATACGCACCATTCAATGTATATGTACTACTTTAAATAAAATATGCAACAATATATATACATTACAATATATATATATATATATATATATATATATATATATATATATATATATATATATATATATATATATATATATATATAGTTATATATAGTTATATATAGTTATATACTAATTTATAAAACATATACACATGTATAGGTTAAATATACACATCTATAGAAGATATATATATACGCACCATTCAATGTATATGTACTACTTTAAATATAATATATTACAATATATATACACTACAATATATAAATATATATATATAGTTATATACTAATTTATAAAATATTTACACATGTATACGTTAAATATACACATCTATAGAAGATATATACACATATATACGCATCATTCTATATATATGTACTACTTTAAATAAAATATACTACAATATATATATATATTACACAATATATATATATATATATATAGATATATATATATATATAGAGAGAGAGAGAGAGAGAGTGTCATATACTAATTTATAAAACATATACACATGTATACATTAAATATACATGTTTATAGAAGATATATACACACATATACGCACCATTCAATATATATGTAATACTTTAAATAATATATACTAAAATATATATACATTACAATATATATATATATACACATACACACACACATATATATACATAGTTATATACTAATTTATAAAACATATACACATGTATACGTTAAATATACACATCTATTGAAGATATATACCCATGTATACACACCATTCAATGTATATGTACTACTTTAAATAAAATATACTACAATATATATACATTATAATATATATATATATATATATATATATATATATATATATAGTTATAGTTATATAGTTATATAGTTATATACTAATTTATAAAACATATACACATGTATACGTTAAATATACACATCTATAGAAGATATATATACATATATACGTACCATTCAATGTATATGTACTATTTTAAATAAAATATAATACAATATATATACATTACAAATATATATATATATATATATATATATATATATATATATATATAGTTATATACTAATTTATAAAACATATACACATGTATACGTCAAATATCCACATCTACTGAAGATATATACACATGTATACGTACCATTCAATGTATATGTACTACTTTAAATATAATATAATACAATATATATATATATATATATATATATATATATATATATATATATACTAATTTATAAAATATTTACACATGTATACGTTAAATATACACATCTATAGAAGATATATACACATATATACGCACCATTCAGTGTATATGTATTACTTTAAATAAAATATACTACAATATATTTACACTAATATATATATATATATGTGTGTGTATATATATATATATATATAGTTATATACTAATTTATAAAACATATACACATGTATACATTAAATATACACGTCTATAGAAGATATATACATATATATACGCACCATTTAATGTATATGTACTACTTTAAATAAAATATACTACAATATATATATATATTACAATATATATATATATATATATATATAGTTATATACTAAATCATAAAACATATACACAGGTATACGTTAAATATATACATTTATTTAAGATATATACACATGTATACGCACCATTCAATGTTTATGTACTACTTTAAATAAAATATACTACAATATATATATATATATGTATATATATATATATATATATAGATATATATATATATAGTTATATACTAATTTATAAAACATATACACATGTATAAGTTAAATATACACATCTGTAGAAAATATATACACAAATATACAAAACATATGCTACTTAATATAATAAATTAATAATACTTGGTAGTAAATTAATAATATATTAGAAGTAAGTTTTTAATTTAAACTAGAAATTCAATTTAAATCATTAAATGAAAAAAAATTACAAAGTAAGGACTAAGGAGTGAATGAATTTGGGGAATTTTATTGATTGCGAAATGATCCAAAATTTATAATTTACATGAATAAAAAATCTACAAATTATGCATCATTTTTCTCAACTCATTTATGTTAATATTAACAGGAACTTGCATAGGATAGTCGAAGTCAACGGGGGCAAAACCATGCATAGGACTTGATTCTGCTGAGTTCTCCCGTGAAGACATAATTTCTTCAAGTTTCAGCTCATCGTTCGGCTCCGGTTCCATTCCTTGGTTTCTTCTTTCCACTCTAATCCAATCTCTGAGGCAAACTGGAACATTCATTGCATTGCTTCCCAATGAGTGTCGGTTGTCTCCAAGTTGTTGTCTTCCCTGACTAAAGGCGTTTTCTGATGCAACGGTTGACATTGGAACATTCAAAATATCTCTAGCTAATCTTGAAAGCCTAGTATATTGTGTTTCATTACTCCTCCACCAATTCAATGTGTTGATCCATTGTCTGCGATCCTTTGGCGGCGACCAAAGATAATATTTCACCTCTTCCCGATAAGTTGATGTGTAAGCTATCTCATTAACACTGTTCCAACAAGGTAAATCATAAAAGGAATCAGGAAAACCACTATGTGTCAGCCTTTTAGAAGATGATGGCTCCTCGGGAGGATGAGGAGCGACAGTTGGATTGATATTTGTAGGTACGGCTAAATCAAATAAATCAGCATAGTGATTATATAAATTTTCTATGTATTCATTCGCATCACTCATAGCCATCCACAAATCAGGTTGTACTTGTTTAGAATCATTGTTAGTAGTTATTTCTAAGTTAGCATAAATAATAGTACTAAAGTGGCACATAGCATTATATTTCATGCACGGATTTATCATAGCACCAACCAAATAAATAGGAGGAATCGAGAATTTTTTTTTTTAAATTTAGTAAACATGGAACCAACAACTTCTTTATAACCTTCTTTATTTTTATATTCTTTGAGCAAACCAGAAATATTGGCTATATATTCCAAAATATTACAAATAGTAGGATAATAAGCACCGAAAAATTCAACCGTAGCTACATAAAGAAAATTCTAAAAACTTAACAAGATCATTAATTACAACCCAATCAGAATCATGTAGCATGCAATCAGCAGAATCAACAAATGAATCGCAATGTTGGTTAAAGGCTAGTGTAATAGGAACTCTATATTTATAACAAGTTTTTAAAAAATCATACGTAGAATTCCATCTAATATCAATTTCCTCAGGCATCAATATCGGTGTAAGTTTATTTTCTTGACATTTAACTTTAAATTCTCTAATTCTCGGCCTACGAGTATTTCCTTGAATAAAACCAACAGCAAGACGAATTTTTTCAATATAAAGCTCACAAAATTCAAGACCATCTTTTACAATTAAATTATATAGATGACATGCACACTCAATATGAAAAGTTTCAGGCAACGGCGGAGATAGCTTAGATTTTAATTTTTTTATAGCAGTCTTGTTGTTAGAAGCATTATCAAAAGCAATACATAAGATTTTATTTTTGATACCATAAAATCCGGTAACTTTAACGATAGAATCAGCAATAAAATCTCCAGTATGTTTACGATCTTCATCATATAAAATAGCAAGAATACGTTTTTACATTACAAAATTACTATCCATCCAGTGACAAGTAACGGTTAAATAATTATTTTTATTTACAGCACAACCAAGATCAGAAGTTAGGGACAATCTACATTGAATATTTTTTTAACAATGTTGATAAATAAAAACAATATTGTGAATGAAGTCTAAAAATATCGGCCCTACAAGTACTTCTAGGAATACCATTAAACATACGATTATAAATTGTTTGAATATAATGAATAAAGGCATCAGAAGAAGGAAAACTAAAAGACAAACAACCCACAGCTACCATTTTAGCTATTTCTTCCCGGTCCCTCAATTTATTATACTTCTTCGTTACCTAACCGGTTGCTGGGTCCATTATAGTTTGCGTTGGCCCACCAACATCCGCACCACCTCGTGCAATATTTAACTCTCTTTCGTGAGCATCACCTATATGTCTCATTAACGTACCCGTACCCCCTTGCTTGCCTCCACTTTTATGCTTATATATTTGTTGACAAATATTAGATTGCACCTCAGTATCTGATATACGTTCAAAAAATTGTCATGCAATACTAGTTGTTTTACGAGGTCTTGGGGCACGGGGAGGACGGGAAGAGAGATTAACCGATTCGGATCTAACGTTAGCATTTTCTACAGCAGGTGTCGCACCAATATTTTCATCATCTTCGTCTAAATTAACCGAATCTACTTCATTTTCTTCTTCTATACCATAATTTTCCTAAGCTTCCACATATTCCATATCATGAGCATCTACACCTATTTCTTCCTCAAAAGGTGTACCAAGCGGTACTGGAGGCGAAGACACACGGGTATATCTACTACTTGAAGTATCTCTACCGCTAGTAATTCGCTTTTTACTACCACTACCGCTTCCGGGACAAAATAATTTAACACCTTTAGTAGCGAGATTTCTTAATTTATTCATAGTATAAATTAAATTAAATTAAACTAAAAAAATTCAAAATACACAAATATAATAAAATTAAATATTCAACAATTAATACAATAAATAAAAATTAAACGTAAGAGATGGAACGACAATACCAAATTTTAGAAGTATCCGAAGGTTGTGACTTTAGAAACTTCTACTCGTACTTGTAAACGTAAAATTAAAAAATTAAAGTGAGCACTTTAGAAAATTAAATATATTGAATATTTGATAATTGAGAATTGAGAATTGAGATTTGAGAGAGAATGAGATTTGAGAGAGTGAAAAATTGTGTGGAAAATGATTTGGAGGTGTAGGGTATTTATAGAATTTTTTTTGAGATTAAAATATTACTGTAAGAGTAAAAATATTTTTTTTTTAATTAATGGGTCCAAACTAGCCGTTTGGACCCAAAAACGGCTATATAGCCGTTGGGTCAATGGCTAGTTTGGCCCAAATTTCAAAATTAAAAAAGCATATATATATATATATATATATATTAATTCGGGCAGGGCCGGGCCGATTAACCGGGGGGCCTAGACCGGGCTTGGTTCGGGCCGAGTTAATCTAGCCCAAATAAAAAAAATGACCCGGGACCCTAAAGCCCTTGGGCTTACCGGATCGGGTCAAACCGGACCGGTTTCTTTAGGTGGACCAGTTCAGAACGGGTCAGCCCGGCTCACTTGACACCCTTATCCACAGCCCACAAAAATGGAGCATCAAATTTTATGCTTAATGAGAAGTCTTGATAGGTCAGTTTGGTCTTATTAAAATGCTTGATTCCAAAGTTCACTTGGATATATAACGTCGGCATTGCCATTAACCGGAGGAATACTAGGATAGACTAAAATGGTAGGTTTGCCAACTGTATTTAAAAGTTCAAAAATTATAGAGTATAATTATTATTAATAGATAAATACAACAACAACATACCCAGTGTATTCCCACCTAGTGGAGTCTGGGGAGGGTAGAGTGTATGCAAACCATACCACTACCTCAAAAGAAGTAGAGAGACTGTTTTCGATAAACCCCCGACTTAGGACAAATAACAGTATAAAAAATACAAAAAGTAAGCGGATATAAACTAGTATGGTACACAAAACAAACTAACAGTATAACAAACACAAAAGATAAGTGCATAATAAACTAGTACGGGATGCAAAAAAGCCAACACCACTAACCTCAAAAACTACAGCCCCAACACAACGAACCAGAAACTCCAGACCCAAAGGAGCACTCCCCTATTACTACTGCCACGCTCCCACCCCCTAACCCTCTACCCTAATCTGCGTCCTCCACACTTTCCTATCAAGGGTCATGTCCTCTGTAAGCTATAATTGCTCCATATTATGCCTAATCACCTCTCTCCAATATTTTTTCGGTCTACCTCTAGCCCACTTAAAACCATCCATAGCCAGAGTCTCACACCTCCGCACTGGAGCATCAGGGCTCCTCATCATCACATGCCCAAACCAACGAAGCCTCACTTCTCGCAACTTATCCTCCACCGAGGCAACTCCCACCTTCTCCCGAATAATCTCATTCCTCACCCTATCTTTCCTAGTATATCCACACATCCATCGCAACATTCGTATCTCCACCACCTTCACCTTTTGGATGTGAAAGTTCTTAACTGGCCAACACTCCACTCCATACAGCGTAGCCATCCATACTATAACACAACCTTAAAAATTAGCATGGTCCAAGATCATATAAAGAGCTTAATCCTTTTTTTTTGTTTACCCACCTTGAAAGTTATTGCTTTTTTACCTGTTAATGCAACTAGACTGTGTATGATATAACATAAAGTCTAACGTCGAATAACTAAGTATTTGGATGAGTCTGACTCCTATACAATGATATCCTAGATGAATATTAGATCTAACTCAAATACATAAATCATCTCAAGTTTTTGTTAGCTTGATATTCAACTCCCACATTATGTTGTTTATGCTTTAGATGTCCAATCTAAATCTATAAATGTGTATGATGGGTGACTCAAGATAATTACTTAACATAGAGAATAGAATAGAGAAATTTTTGGGTGTTGGGGATGTCAGAGTTCCACATCACATGTGCATGATTATTGGGTTTTCTTACATGATCCTGCACAATCTTCACATCATGAATTATTTATGGTTTGATTTTAAGCTCATTGTACATTTCGTTTAACACGATAGCAAACCAGACATGCCCAAAATCTTGAGTTTGAGTCTCATCACTATTTATTATAAAAAAATATATATATATTATATGTACTTTTATGTGCTTGACCATTAAAAAAAATTATTAAGTCCACATGTAAGGAGATGTTAAAGACATAATTGAATAAATAAAATAATATTTTTTAATAATTTAATCTCTTAAGTGAGATGATCATGCACATACTTCAACAACGGCAATAAATAATTAATAATCATTAGTAAACTCAACCAGTGGAGCACTAATTGTAATAATTAAGTTTCAACTCAACATGGATAACGTAGGATAAAGTTTAATTTCAACATCCCTCTTATATATCCACCATAAAAATCCTCTTATTTAATGCAGCAACTATAATAAAGAAAACAATTTGGAGTTGGAGGTGGGGAGGGCCAACGACGTTGAATGTTATGATGCTAATGCAAATTGCCCAAAAAATATGAAATATGAAACTTCCCATTCTGAAAGCAACAATTGCAATAATATCATTTGCATACCGTATAACTATGCCAATTACGTAGAGTGGTTGGAGAAAAGTAAAACTTCTGATACATGTAAGTTATCAGTAGCATTGCGTAAGAGAAAAAACATGAAGTGGTGATCACAATTTGACACTCAGGACTGCGCTGTTACGAACTCAATTATTATTGTGTATCAACTTAAAATCATTGTAAGCAACCATAAAGTTCAAGTCGAAATCGACATCTAAGGTCCTCGCGCACCATTGAAAACATTGGCATATGAATTTGCCAGAAATATGCTTATTAATTTAATTAGTCTTAGTGTTTGACATTATTTAATTATTCCAGAAAAAATAATCTAGAGATGGAAATATTAAAGTGCCAAAGTGCTATTTGCTTGCTGCTGTTGGAGTAAAATATATTTTGCAATGTGTGGTTCGGGGCCGAGGGGCAACAGAGATTAGAGGTGGCTACTTTAATGGATTCTTATTAATTATAAGATGTATATATGTGGTGGAAATTGATATAATTTAATAATAATTGATCTCTGTTAATATTGAAGGGGTTACAGCTGTATATATAGAGAACTGAAGAATAACTAATTACAGAATAACCCAGATGTATTTAATAATTATATATGTAGTCTATTATCTCCCCGCAAGCTGATCAGCGGTAACGAGGGGCAGCTTGGAGCAGAGATACTGAAAAGGCTGTAACGGAAGAGGCTTGGTGAGAATATCAGCAAGCTGGTCAGTAGATGGGACATAGTGCGTGGCCATCGTTCCTGCAAGTACCTCATCGCGAACAAAGTGACAGTCGGACCCAACATGCTTCATACGATCATGAAGGACTGGATTTTTGGTAACACAAATAGTGGACTGATTGTCACAATAAATCTGTGGTTTCGTCGGGGGAATGCCAAGTGCATCCGTAAGGTATCGTAACCACATGGCTTCAGCAACACCCGCAGCCATGACACGATATTCTGCTTCTGTGGAGGAACGGGACACTCGCGTTTGCTTCTTGGTGCACCAGGAAATCAGATTCGGTCCCATCATAACAATATATCCAGTAGTGGACTTCCGATCATCTTTGTCGTTAGCCCAATCCGAATCAGAAAAAACAGATATATCAAACGAGCCCTTTTGAAATAAAATTCCACAGTGAAGAGTACCTTGAAGATAGCGCAGAATGCGTTTCAAGGCCTGAAAGTGTTGTTCTGTGGGAGCATGCATTGATTGGGAGACTCGATTGACTGCATATTGGATGTCCGGACGAGTAACAGCAAGATAATGAAGTCCACCGACGAGGCTCCGATATAGTTTAGGATCGGCAAAGGGAGTATTCGGCCCTGGGGATTGGCGGACTGCCATGGGAGTGACTGCGGGTTTGCAGTCTGTCATTCCAGCTCGATTTAGAAGTTCAAGGGTATATTTTGTCTGATGCATCAATATGGTTCCCGATTTGCGGATGAGTTCGAGGCCAAGAAAGAACTCCAGAGGACCGAGGTCCTTAAGTTTGAAGTCACGATGCATAGCCTCAGTAATTTCAGTGATGAGTGATGACGAGCTGCCTGTAATAACAATATCATCCACATAGATAAGAATGATGACTGTCCCTCGAGAACAGTGAAGGGTGAAGAGGCTGTTGTCATGATGGTAGGTGCGAAAACCAAGACCCTGCAGAAAAGTAGAGAGGCGTGTGTACCAGGCACGTGGGGCCTGTTTCAGGCCATATAGTGATTTGCGAAGTTTGCAAACATAGTGAGGACGGTTGGGATTAACATATCCCGGTGGCTGAACTATATAGATTTCTTCCTCAAGATGACCATGAAGAAAGGCATTGCTGACGTCTAACTGATGAAGCGGCCAATCATAGTGAAGAGCAAGAGACAAGACCAGACGAATAGTCTGTTGCTTAACAACAGGGCTGAAGGTCTCCTTATAATCCACACCATACTCCTGATGATACCCTTTTGCAACCAGACGTGCTTTATAGCGAGAAAGAGATCCATCTGAATTTCGTTTGATGCGAAACACCCATTTGCACCCAATAGACTTTCGGTTACTAGGCAGAGGTACCAAATCCCATGTACGTTGTTCAGTCAGAGCCTGAAATTCCTCATCCATAGCTTGGCACCAGAAATTATTTTTGGAGGCTTGGTTGTAGGTAGTAGGCTCAGTTATGGGATGTGCATCAAAGGGTATTTGAGTGTGGTAGGCTTTGGGTTTAAAGGTACCGGCCTTGGCTCGGGTTGTCATTGGGTGAGTGTTGAGTGGAGGGTGATTAGGAAGGGGTGGTGGAGTTGTATGATGTGTGGACGGGGGTTGGGTGGGGCTGCCGTGGGAGCTGGGACGTGCAGCGGTGGATGGGGTGGCTGTATGTGTGTTAGGAGTATGATGTAGGGAAGTGGTGGGTTGTGTGGCAGTCGGCTGGGTGTTCGGGTGGGAGGTTTGGGGGTTCGGGTGGGAGGGTGGTTGGTTCGAGTGGCTAGGTGGTTGGTACGGGTGGGTAGTGGTGTAGTGGGGTACCGGGTTAGGTGCCGAGTGAGCCGGAGCATGAGCGTGTGAAAAGGACGGAAATAATGGCACAATGCCAAGTGGATTGGGAGAGTATGGAGTAGAGGAAAGACTTGTGTAAGGAAATTGTTCCTCCACAAAACGAACATGACGGGAAACATATGTTTTCTGAGATACAGGATTGAAACATTTGTAACCTTTGATAGTGGGATGATAGCCTAGAAAGACACAAGGGGTGGACCGAGGTTGAAGTTTATGTTGAGTGTGTGGACGCAACCAGGGATAAACTAGACACCCAAACGGGCGGAGATGGATGTAGTCGGGTGGATGATTGTAGAGACGGGCATATGGAGTGGAGTTGGAGAGAGTGTGAGTGGGCATGCGATTTATGAGGTAGTTGGCAGTAGCAAGGGCATCAACCCAAAAGGAAACAGGTAAGGTGGAATCATGGAGGAGCGCAACAACTGTTTCTATTAGGTGACGGTGTTTGCGCTCAGCAACGCCATTTTGTTCAGGGGTATATGGACATGAAGTGTGATGAAGAGCCCCTAGATTTTGAAGAAAAACACCAAATGCATTGTTGACAAATTCTTTGCCATTGTCACTTCGAAAGATTTTGATTTTGGCATTGAATTGATTTTGAACCATTCGGTCAAACTTGACAAAAACAGTATAAGCTTCGGATTTAAATTTCAGAGGATAAAGCCAAGTGAATTTACTGTAATCATCAACAAAACAGATATAATAACGAAAACCTTGAACAGAAGGAACTGAGGTTGGACCCCAAACATCAGAATGAATTAATTGAAATGGCGCAGTGGCCTTGTGTTCAGACAGTGAAAAAGGTAAACGACAAGATTTAGACACTGAACAGGACTCGCAATGTAATTTTTCTGAAAAATTAAAACCTAAGGAAGATAAAATGGATTTGGTGATGGCGGATGATGGGTGCCCAAGCCGGCGATGCCAGGTGGACGAGAGAATGGCTTGACTCACAACAGACGGAGACCTGGATGGAAGAGTGTATAGCCCATGCTCACAGCGGCCCGTGTACCGCACCCGGTTCGTGGTATTGTCCACTATCTGGAAATTGGTGTCATTAAAAATGAGGGTGCAGTTATTTTCTTTAGTAAAGCGATAAACAGATAAAAGATTGGATGTGAGGGAAGGGACGTGGTGAAGGGTTGAGAGATGAAATTTACCATTTGGGGTATAGACATACCCAGAGCCGGTGTTTGTGATGGGAAGGGATTGACCATTGCCTACTGTAATAGTTTCTGAGCCATGATACGGATGAGGAGCTTGAAGTTGTGAATAATCCGACGTCACATGGGTGTTAGCACCTGTGTCTAGATACCAATTGCCAGATTGAGCGTTTGTGGACGCATGCATCGCCCTTGATCCTCCGGACTGGCTATTTACATTCTGCGAGTCATCATAACGATACCAGCAATTAGCCGCAGAATGACCCCGCTTAGCACAAATTTGGCACGTCGGAAGATCTCGTGTGGGTCCCCGCTGGTTTCCTCGTCCCTGTCCGCGGCCTGACTGGAAGCCGTCCCTCGGTAGAGGCCCGCCTCTGCCTTGCTGCCCGGCGTTCCGACGGTCACCGCCGCCGCTGCCTCGCCCTTGGTTACGGCGATCGTCACCGCGACCCCTGGCCGAGCCCCCGCTGCCAGCCGAGTAAAGAGCCGTGACGCCAGGGGTGGAACTGGCTTCTCCGAGCAGTAATTTGTGTTCCATGTCTAGATTCAATTCTTCTGCATTAAGCCATCCAGACAGTTGATTCAGAGTGTTTCGACAGGTGAGAGGCGAATATACTATTTGAGAGAGGAATAGCCAGCCGGAAGACCACGTATCACGGCATTCACCACATCTCGTTCAGGAATAATCTCGTTCACAGCATCTAGGTCAGACAGAATAGAGGCCACATCATCAAGGTATTGAGTCATCGTCTTCGTTCCCTTCCGAAGAGTATGCAATCTGTCACGCAACTGAAAAATATGAGCCGTGGACACAGAGTTGTACCTTGTGGCTAGTGCGTCCCAAAGTGAAGCCGATGTGAGAAAACCCCGGGCGTGTTTGTGCACAGAGGGGCTAATAACTGCGAGAAGACAGGCTCGGATCTGAGTGTCTACGATCGTCCACGGAAGGTAGTCGGGATTTGGGAGCATGACGCCGTCCTTCTCGGCTGTCTCGGGCGGCGGCTTCTCCGCACCGTCAATCCATCCGAGCAGCAAGTTGGCTGCGAGGGCGGTGCGGACGTTAAGTGCCCAGGCCGGGTAGTTGTTGTCAGATAATTTTTCGGGGATGAGATTGTGGAGATTCCTGAGCAGTAATTTTACTCCAGACGGTAAATTTGACAGAGGATCAACAACCTTGTCCATGGCGCCGACCTACGGCGGAGGAGGGAGGCCGTGCGGCGTGGTGTAGACGGTGGCGGCGGCGCACACACGTCGGAAAAGAGGAGAGATTAGGGTTTGGGCGGAAGAAGAAATCCTAGCTTTGATACCATGATATAATTTAATAATAATTGATCTCTGTTAATATTGAAGGGGTTACAGCTGTATATATAGAGAACTGAAGAATAACTAATTACAGAATAACACAGATGTATTTAATAATTATATATGTAGTCTATTAGAAATGAAATTGGAATTTCCTTCTGGATTGTGGCATTTCCACTTAATTTTTCTTACATGGAATGGTACCAGTGATGTCTATGGAAAGCTGGTGTTAGCACATCGCATTTATTTGTGTACTTGGTGGAGAGGGAGGGGTGGACGAGGACAAATTTATAGTAAAATATCGGGCATGTAAATTTATATTTTTTTTTTTTGTAAAATTAGATATTTTATATTATTTTTAAAATTTATATAATGTATATTATGTGGTGATACCTATGTTATAAAATGACTAAATAAATTTGCTAAATGCTACACTTGGTTGAATATTATGTCCTTTATCTAAAGGAATGGGGAGCAATTCTTATTTAATAAGTACAATTTTTTTCTTTCATAATTGATTACATGGTTAATTAATTATATATATATTTTTTTAAAATGACTTTATTATATTTTAAATAATTAAGTGATCATGTAAGCACAGAGGTTGGACTGAACAATTTATCTTGTTAGTGGAGCATAAGCCTAAGGACATAAATACAAGGCTCACAAAATTTTAGTTCTAGAAATAAAGTAACAAGTAGATTCAGATATAACTATTGGGAAAAAAAAATGTAAACAAAAAATATTTTGACTTCCTATATGTAGTGTATAGTACTAAAAAATGAAAAAAAAAAAAAAAAAAAAAAGGTGGTGTATAGTTGGAGTAAACTAATATCCTCACAAAGGACAAGAAAACTCCCACTGTTAATCTGCAATTGAGACAGCGGCGGATGCAAACTTTGAGTTCATTTGAATTTAATAAATTTTATATGAAAATGTATTTAAATTTAGTATTTTAAAAATATAGTATTTGGTTTAATTTTTGTTGGTAAAAATATAATTTTGTTACCGATGGAAATTACACAGCAAAAAAGAAGAAGTTAAGATTACAGTCCAATCTTAATCCAACAACCACACTTGATATCCATAAATATAAAATAAGTCACCTATTTATTTAAAACATCAAAATATGTCATGTATTTAAAATGACATTAAAATAAGCTTAATTCACCTTTGTATGAATTATAACTTTTTTGTTTACGAAAAGTTGAAAAGTTGAAAAGTTGAATTATGGAGGTAAGTTTCATAAAAAGTGTAAAACTTTCACTTTTTTATGAGTTTGTTATGAAATATAAAGAAAGAACAAGAAGAATAAATAGAGAAGGAAGAGGGAGACTTTTTTTGAGAAATGAGAGATCATGAAATTGAGAATACAATGAACAAAACTTTTCTATTTAAAAGGAAAATTTACTCATGGTCTGAGTAAAAAATAGATGCTTCAAATCCTAATAGATATCAAAGTAGATATTGATAGATATTGATAGACATTCACTATAATGTAAATACATTTATAACACTCCCCCTTAAATGTCTAATTAGTAGATAATGTGTCTGGTTAAAACCTTACTAGAAAAACTCAGTGAAAAAAAAAAACTAGTGAAGAAAAAAGAGTATACATCTCTAACAATACGCATATAGGTTGCCTCATTAAAAAAGAAAAATCCAGTGGGACAAAACCTCGTAAGAAAAAAAGAGTACAACGTGTATTAACTCCCCCTAATGAGATCATCCTTGAACATTTGCATCCCGATCTTATGCATCATCTTTTTGAAAGTTGTAATTGAAGGAGACTTGGTGAATAAATCAGCCACATTGTCACTTAAACGAATCTGTTGCACGTTAATATCAACGTTCTTTTGTAGCTCATGTATGTAGAAAAACTTTGATGAAGTGTGCTACGTTCTATCTCCTTTTATGAATATGATCCTCCATTAAGATGTGCTATGCATGCTGCATTATCTCTGTATAAAACTGCGGGTACATTGTCACATTTTTCTCCAATAAGATATATCATGGACCTCAACCATACACATTCTCGGCTTGCTTCATGAATAGCTATTATCTCAGCATGGTTCGATGAAGTAGCTACGATAGACTGCTTTGTATATCTCCAAGATATGACAGTATCCCCACATGTGAACACATAGCTTATTTGAGATCAAGTTTTATACGGGTCAGATAAGTACTCAGTATCAGCATAACTAACAAGATTAAGACTGCAGGCTTTAGAATAAAATCATGTGTTTGATCTCATTTCGATGTCTCCTAATAGGAGTAGAACTATATCTTGCTAACAAATTAACTGAAAGGGCTATATCAGGCCTTGTAGTATTTGCAGGATACATTAGTACACCAATTGGACTCAGATATGGTACTTTAGGACCAATCCAATTCGGTGTGTTTCGCATTTCAGCAAATAATCTTATTGCTTTTGAAAACTCTCCAAGAGTTTTAATGATTTTCAAGCTATAAGCTTATACAATATTAGGATTCTAAATAAGTTTCCCAGAAACTTTTATATGCTTCAAACATTTTGAATCCTTAGAAAGTTTCATATGAATTTTGTCAAGTGACAATATTCAACATATCATATGTGACATCTTCAAGTGTCTGGACTGCAAATCAAATAAGTTTTACACTTACCAAGATGCATCCTTTCATGTCACTTGATAAATGTTTCTACGTCAGCATGCTTAAATAAACGTAAAATTTAGATCCTCGTAATATTTTATAATATTGAGCCAATATTGCATCAAAGATATCATTAATGATATATCATTTTGTATCAGTTCATAATGCGACATAACATTTTGAGATCTCATCACTTCTTTATTTTCAGGTACCTGAACCTCTCATAGGTTTCATGAAGTGTTATGTCGTAGGCTCTTCAAGAGCACATTGCCTTCTTATTATGATTATTTGCTCCTTATCTTTTTCAATGATCATTTCATTTGGAACCGATTGGTCTATCATGCTTCACGCATGCATAGACTTTTTCCTTTAG
Organism: Capsicum baccatum var. pendulum; assembly: GCA_030864225.1. Classification (NCBI taxonomy): domain Eukaryota; kingdom Viridiplantae; phylum Streptophyta; class Magnoliopsida; order Solanales; family Solanaceae; genus Capsicum; species Capsicum baccatum. The sequence continues at coordinate 233,978,849 of CM061556.1, read as the reverse complement.
GGATACAAAATAGGAGTACTTACAGCTTAAATATGAGATGCTTTCAGCATTTGACTTGAATTATCTTCTGAATGAGGATCGGATGATAATTCCTAACATATTTCATAGCTACTTATAATCTCCCCATTATGTTAGGAAAACTAACATTCATCCTCCGACTTCTTTGAGAAATCCATCTTTGTACATTATGGTATACTCATTAATCGTATACCGCATATTAAAATTATTAGATGGAATAGTTGGTTCATGACCTTAAACCAATTGAGAGGAAAGAAATAATCATAATTTATTAGTCTAATGCATACATGTTCGATTGTATGCAACATATCATATTTCAGACCAACACATGAAGTTTTGTTCTCATTAGCAATGGTTTAACTATTTATCGAAGGCATTTAATGTCAAATTATCATCATCAAGATAATTGTCTTAATTGGACAATCTGAAAATTATATTCTTAACTCAGTTTTATTGAGCAAACAACTTTATAAATGTCAACCTGCAGGTTGACAATAAACTCACATGCGATCATCTTATATCGATGCATCTTAATAGATCACATGAAAGGTGAACGGACCCATATTCACCTTTTATACTTTTCAGATTTAAGGAATTCAATTCCAACATGAGTTGGTCCAACCAACTTATCATGAGAACAAGTGACATAAACAATTCTCGAAGAATATTCTAGTTCTTCAATACTTTTTTCTTTAGTAAATTTCAGATTTACTATTATATGAATAAATTTCAGATTTACTACTTTAGAAGTAGATTTCAAAATAAATTTTCTCAATTATTCTGCCTCATTCGGAGGTGAGTTGTGATACCATCACAATCAAGTGCTCGTTTACATTAATAAGGTTCTCATTCCCCAGGAATGAAATATAATTGTGCCTTAAGCCTATCAAATTATGATAGCTTATAACCTCTTTCATGATATTACTACTTCAGGAGCAAATCGAGGCATAAATATGATAGAGAGAATTTCTCTATATTGCTACCACATTCACTTCAAGAATGGAGCAAATTGTCATCTTTCAGACTTATCATATATTGCTACCACATTCACTTCTTGGAATGAAGCATATTCAATAAACAAGTTTCATGACTTTTCATCAAAAACACATTATTTTGCCTTAGCCATCATAATATCATCAATATGGTACATTGAGATTCAAACTTAACGTCTTACACATATAAAGACGTCTTAGGCATAAATCAATGGGACTTGAACCCAACATATTATCATCCTTTTTGATAATATTGTTCTTAAGGAATAAATTTAAAACATAAATAGTTCCAAACCAATTATTTTTCCTCAAATCTAACAATAATTATATTATTAGTAGCAAAAGCCAGATAACATAAGAAACTATTAACCTTGAAATTACTTTTAGATTTATAATCTCATCTTGTTTGGCAGAGTCTCGTGCTGATAACGTGTTATGAAATATAAAGAAAGAACAAGAAGAATAAATAGAGAGAGAAGAGGGAGCCTTCTTTTGAAGGATGAGAGATTATAAGATTGAAAATAAAATGAACAAAACCTCTTTATTTAAAGAAAAAATTTACTCCTAGTCTGAGTAAAAGACGGATGCTTCAAATCCTAATAGATATCAAAGTAGATCTTGATAGATCTTGATAGACATTCACTATAATGTAAATACATTTATAACAGAGTTATCCTTTTTATTTCTACTAGTCTAACTGCACGTGTAACGTTTAATTATTTAAAATTAAATAATTTTATCTGTTGCGAGATTTTTAATAAAGTGTAAAAGTTCATTTCACGTTTCAAAAAATTTTCGCATTTTAATATAATAACGTAAACATAAACATATATACATATATATTTTACCACAAGAAGTTTCAAGTGGATTATGGAACATCACTTTTACGTTTGTCATATAGCACATTTTTCTCTTGTTGCCACATGCTAAGAGAGAAGCATCAATTTGAACCATATTTGTGTTACGATTATTTTTCTTTTTGTTTATATTTAAAATCTTTCCTTAATTTTAAAGTCAAATCTTTACAGAATCATTAATTACATTCTTATTACATACTTAAAACTTTTAAAAATCTGACACTTCTTAAACTTTTCTTATTCTAATAATTTTATATTTATTTCTAGATTTTTCAAATTTTCTTAAAACCAAATTTAGTTGATTTGAAATCTTTAAACTAATGAAAAAAGTATTAGTTGTCATTAATTTTGATAAATTCTAATAAGGAAAGATTTTATCATAAATATATTTAATTAATTTTCAACTCTTAAATTAGAAAAAAATAGTGAAATTATGATGACTTCTTATAAGAAAAGGTTTTACCTTAAATATATTAATTAATTTTCAACTCTTAAATATTAGAAAAAAATAGTGAAAAGATGATTTTGTCTAAAGCAAAGACTTTTAGTGAAGGGAAAAAAGTTCAAACAACATTTCTAAGGTCACTCACACTTTTAATATACTAGTTTAACCTCACCTGTCTCGCACGTATAATGTTTGATTATTTAAAATTAACTTATTTTTTCTATTGCAGAGATTTTAAATAAATTTTAAAAGTTCAAATCACTTTTCAAAAATCTTTCACATTTTAATATAATAATATAAATATAAACATATACACATATAGGGGTGTACAGACCAAACCGTCAAGTCAAAACTAAACCAAAGAACCAAATCAAACAAAAAAAAACCGATTTATGATTTGGTTTGGTTGGTTTGGCGTTTGAAAGAATAAACTGACCATTCTTGATTTGGTTTGGTATTAACCAAAAAAAAGTCAAACCAAACCCAAATCAAACCGACATAATATATATATGTGTGTGTGTGTGTATGCATATATATAATTTAACTTTTTATACATAAAATATTAATTATAATCTACTTTTTAAATATTTTTTAATTAATTTTATTAATTTTCAATATTTAGAAAGTAGATGTGTGTGTGTGTGTGTGTATATATATATATATATATAATATATATATATATATATATATATATATATATATATATATATATATATAATATTAAAAGTGTGAAGACTATTAGAAAAGTGATTCGAACTTTTTATCCTTCATTAAAATACTCCGCAATAGACAAAATCGTCTTTTCGCCTATTTTCTTCAATATATATGGGAAAACCCTGATAAAATAAATATATAGAAAGATTAAGAATTCTAAACTACATAAAATATATGAATCCTAAAATATTTATGAATCCTAAAATATATGAAAATAAATTAACAGTCCTAAAATAATATATGTAAAGAATCACATTAAATTCTTTTTTACCTTTTTCATTTATTTTTTATTGCAAATAAGTTCGTTGGGAGTTTTAAGCTTCTATATTTGATGCCTTTTTTTGTTTGTTTGTTTAAATTTACCTTCAAAATAAGTTTGTTTAACAACACTTCGTATTGATTACAAGGTATCGATTACAAGTGAATTTAAGGCATGTTTTTTCTATTTTAAATTGTATTTTTTATTCATATTAGTTCTACTTCTTATTAAGGCATAATTCATGTTAATACTCTTTTGTCAAAATCACACTTACATTAAAAAAAAAAAACTATTGAGATAAAAATAAAGTGAAAATTGTGATTTCTCATAATAACAAACAAATCATAGTGTCAAACGAGTATTAAACAAAGTCATTAGTTGGCTAGAAGATAAAACATAATGATAATTAGAGATTTCATGCGTTAATAAATCAAATTTATAATCGATTTCATTCTTCCATCATAGATAGTTTGAATTGCTCATTTTATGTTTTAGTATCGTCATTAAGACTCTAAAGTATATTTTTTCTTTCAAAGTATAATATTAAATAATTGATATTTCAATGTCATATTTTTTTTTTCATATCTTTATTTTATAATTTATAATTATTTGTCTAGAATGAGAAGATGCATGAAATGAAATGTGATTTTATGTGTCTTGACGTGAGCAGTATGACAAAAAGAAATAGGAGATGTTTTGAAGGGTAAGCTTTTCTTTATCAAGAAATTAGCTTTACGTGACTTTAAATGGATCTGATTCATACGAACAGAATTTTGAAACACGGATCAAGTATGTTGTTCGATATAAATGATAAAAAAATTATTCTTTTATATAAATTTATTATTGTCTTCATACACACGTGCAAAACACATACACTTGACTTATATATATATATATATATATATATATATATATATATATATATATATAAAAGTGTGAAGATCCTTAGAAAAGTGATTTGAACTTTTTACCTTTCATCAAAACACTATACAATAGACAAAATTGTCTTTTTACCTTTTTTTCTTCAATTATTATATTATTAAATTAAAGAATCCTAAATTATATGGAAAGAACCTGATAAAATAAATATATGGAAAGAAATAAGAATCCTAAACTAAGTATTCTTTATTTTCTTATCAAATAATTTTTTGGAAAAAAACTCCAAGATTATTTATAACCTTTTATTTTCAAGAAATAAGGCACCTACGGTAGGTTTTTTTTTATGCCAATATACAATTCTTTAAATTTTTATTTTTAAAAAATAAAACAAGTAGGACATAAATTTGGTAAAAACGAAATAGGACACAAATTTGGAGTAGTAGTTGTTGGCTGAATTAAATGAGAATTAATGTTCAGTTTGAATCCAAATAAAAAAAAATACTATAATAATTAAAAAAAAAATAATCCATCCTTTCCGAACTTCATTTTACATAGCTTTTTCATGCAAAATATGATAAAAAAATATCAAAAATTAGCAAATAATAATTCCTATTCTATGTAAAATAGGCTAGAACATACCTTTTATCAATTTTTTTAAAAATCAAGCTAATTTCATTTTTTTTTTTTTACCATTTTCACCATACTTTTCTTTCATCCACAATTTTTCTCAATTTTGCCTCTTCTCTAGGTTCTCTTCGTCAACTCCCTTTAGTTTATTTGTCATAAAATCTCCCGTTTTTTTATTATTGATTTTGCTTGTTTATTAATGATTTAAATACAATATTAATCGTTGTGCCAATAATTTTGCTTAGATACTTAATTGATCTAATTTGTGTTATTAGTTGGATTTATGTTCTTAATTGATCTAATTTGTGTTATTTGTTGGATAAATGTTCTTAATTGATTTAGTTTGTGGTCTTGGTTGGATCAAACGACTCACATATACAGGTACAATTATCTACTCAACTCATCAATTTTCCCCCTTCTAAATCATGCGTTGTTGCTTTTATAATTTATTTTTAGGCTAATATTGCAATGGACCCAAGGAAAAGAGGTACTGCATGCACACGCAAAAATGATATTCATCAAACACTTAAAACTTCTGATGGTAAAATACATAAGTGATTATACTAAGATATATGTTTATGTTTACATTATTATATTTAAGTGTCGAGGATGTTTGAAAAGTAATTTGAACTTTTTGTACTTTATTACAAATCTCCACAATAAATAAAGTTATTTAATTTTAAATAATCAAACACGTTTTAAAGTATCTATATAATGGAAGGATCCTTTCAAAGTAATTATTTAAGGTTAGCTTTCAACTTTTTACTTAATTTGATCATTTTGTAGAATAGTTAATGATGTATGTGTCTGTTTTATATAGCCATATCCTTTGTCTTCCATATTTATATTAAAATTTGTATCATGTCTTGCATTCTGAATCTGTTGATTCTCTGAAGATGGATGAACAAGATGTTAAATTTAAGTTTCAAGAATATCATAATATCACAAGTGTGGTAGCAAGACAATTTACCGATGTACTAACCAAGAAGTGAGGTACAGGAATCATGGACTTAAATGTTGAGTCTTTTTTTGCCACATAAAAAAGGAGTCAAAAAGTCCTTCAATCATGTGAAATTACATGCTAAATTGATCCTAAAATATTAGGAATTCAGAAGTTGCTTCATCACAACATCGAAAATCAGTTGTCACAATCAATGATTTAGCTTGATGTGAGTTGGTTCATCAGAGATAAGAGCAACAATAACTCTTATTTTTATTTCATTTTAATTAAATTTTAATGTCCGTAGATCACTTTTATTGATAATGATAAATCAAGAGATCGCCCTATTTGAGAATTTTTTTTATTGTTGTTATTTTTGAATTGGGAAAGTGCTTTTATTATCTTCTCTAGAACAACATAGTGTCTTTGACTGAAAAATGGATGGGCAAAGAAAGTGCCTTATTACAATTAAGAATGTAACTAAAGATCTTATAAATATTTGATTTTAAAAATGAGGAAAGATTTTAAATATAAAATTGATTTGGTTTATAGTTTTAATAAGCCGATATAATTGATTTATTTTTTTCAATAAAAAATCAAACCAACCCGACCTATGTACACCCCTATACACATATATGTTTTACCACCAGAAATTCCAACTGGTTGATGGATCATCACTTTTGCATTTACCCTATAGTATCTCTTTTCCTTGTTGCCACATGCTAAGAGAGAAGCATCAATTTGAACCATATTTGTGTTACGATTTTTTTTATATTTAAAATTTTTCTTTATTTTTAAAGTCAAATCTTTACAAAATCATTTATTTACATTCTTATTACATACCTAAAAATTTTAGAAATCTGTTACTTCTTAATTTTTTTAATTCTAATAGTTTTATATTTATTTTTATATTTTTTAAATCTTCTTAAAATCAAATTTAGTTGATTTTGAATTCTTAAACTAATGAAAAAAATATCAGTTGTCATTAATTTTGATGACTTCTAATAAGGAAAGATTTTACTATAACTATATTTAATTAATTTTCAACCCTTAAATTAGGAAAGAGTATTGAAATTCTAATGACTTCTAATAAGTGAAGATTTTACTATAAATATATTTAATTAATTTTCAACCCTTAAATTAGGAAAGAGTATTGAAATTCTAATGACTTCTAATAAGTGAAGATTTTACCATAAATATATTTAATTAATTTTTAACTCTTAAATATTAGAAAAAATAGTGAAAAGATGATTTTGTCTAAGAAAGAACTTTTAATGAAGAGCAAAAAGTTCAAATAACATTTCTAAGACTTTTCACACTTTTAATATATTATAAATTATAGATTATAGATTATAGATATATCACAAAAAAAGTGAGTTACATTTATGAAAAGTATAAGCTCACAAAAATAGTGAGTTATCTTTCTTATTTCTATAAACCTCACATATTATATGCTTTATATATTTATATAGAGATAATTTTTATAAAAAGTGTAAAACTCACAAAAAAGGGGAGTTATCCTTCTTATTTCTATTCTCACATATTATGTGAGTTATATATTTGTTTTTATATTTTTATGTGAGTTATCAATTTTTATTTTATATTACTCACATTAAGTGAGCTTTCTATTTTTCTTTTTTAATTTTTATTTTTTAAACTCACATATCTATCATATACAACTCACTAATTATGTGAGTTATTCAAATATAAAATAAGTAACTTGCTATATATATAAGTGAATTATCCATCTTTAGAAGATTTCATTTTTTATTTGTGTTTACATTTAAAAAAACAATGTAGATGTTTTAGCATTATCCATCCATCCAAGTTTCTGTGTGACACGAATAATGATGAATTTTTTGAAAATGATTATAATTATGGGTAATCATGATCTCAGCTTGGATGGATGGATAGATCGAACAATACTGGAACATTTAAATTGCTTTTTAGATGTAAACACACACAAAAAATAAAATCTTCTAAAGATGGATAACTCACTTAAATAGTGAGTTACTTATTTTATATTTGAATAATTCACATAATTAGTTAGTTTTCTACTATAGATATATGAGTTTTATAAAATAAAAATTAGAAAATAGAAATAAAAATTTCACATAATATGTGAGTTTATAAAATAAAAATAGATAACTCATATAAAATTATAAAAATAAATGTATAACTAACATAATATATGTGAGTTTTATAGAAATAAGAAGGATAACTCCCTTTTATTGTGAGTTTTTGTGAGTTTTTTTATGAGTTTTACACATTTTATAAAAGTTATCCTTATATAAATATATAACTCACATGTGAGGTTTATAGAGATAAAAAGGATAACTCACTATTTTTGTGAGTCTTACATTTTTTTTATAATATAACTCACCTTTTTTGTCAGTTATGTAGAAATAAAAAGGACAACTCACAAAAAAGTGAGTTTTACACTTTTTATAAAACTTAAATCCGTCATTCGACTTTTCGTTAACAGAAAAGGTATAACTCGTAAAAAAAGTGAATTAAGACTATTTTAATGTTATTTTAAACATATGTTATATTTTAATGTTTTAAATAAGTAGGTGGCATATTTTGATCATTCACTCTACTCTCTATTTACAAAAATAGTGGAGAGTTATAAACAATGTATAGTAATTCTTAAATGTACTTTAATCAAAAAGAAAAATTACTCCTTAAATATAGTAGTATTACTTTTTTCGTCCATTTTTATTTATTCATCTTTACTTATCTGATATTTTACGATCTTAAGAAGCAATAAATAATAAGGGTAATTTTAATATCTGATATAATAAATTTAATCTATAATATGTTAAAAGTGTGAAGCCCCATAGAAAAGTGATTTGAACATTTTACCCTTCATTAAAAAATTATTCTTTAGACAAAACTGACTTTTTACTATTTTTTAATTTATTATTTAATTATTTTTTATTATATTAACAAGACTTTCTAAAATATATGAGACTCCTAAAATATATGGTAGGAGAATCAAGTAATATTTTTCTTTTCACTAGACTTTCTAAAATATATGTCTCCTAAAATATATGATAGGAAAATTAATTAAAATTTTCTTTCTACTGTTTAATTAGAAAATACTCCTAAAATATGACTCTATTAAGGAAATACTTTCATAAATATTGAGATGTACGTTAAACTATAGAACAAACCAGTTTGCCTATTGGGAGAATATGATTGATGCTCATCTAATTTGATTTGATTGCATGTCTAAGTTGGTGGATGCTTGATTTTCTAACTCTCAACTTCTTCACTGTTTTTGTTAGCATAATAGAATTCAACATTTGTGTATATATATATCTTTCTTTGTTTTCATTCAAAATTAATTTCCGCTCAGACAAGAATTAGTTGGATTAAAATAGAAGCTTTGTGATCATATTGTATATTTTTTTTATAGTTTACAGGTCGTAGATGAATGTCGGTTGACTTTGAAGAATTTCTTGTGTAAAGGTTAAGTTTAGTTGTATTGTTTTTGACATCTTTATTATTTTATTATTTTATTTTAATTTACATATGCTAGATGAATGCGGGTCGACTTTGAATTTTTTTTTAGGTAAAGGTTATGTTTAATTGTGTTATTGTAATATCTCTGTTAGTTGTTATTTTGTGGTAGTTTACAGTTCGTAGATGAATCTCGATCGGCTTTGAAATTTTTTTGTGTGTAAAATTTAAGTTTAATTGTATTGTATTGATATCACTTTTATCGTATTATTTTGTTGTAGTTTGCAGGTGATAGATAAATGTTGATCGACTTTGAAGAATTTTTTTATATAAATGTTAGGTTTAGTTGTATTATTTTGATATCTATATTATCCTATTATTTTGTCACTGTTTACAGGTGGTAGATGAGTGTCGGACGAATTTGAAAAAAAAAATATGTGTAAAGATTAGATTTAATTGTATTATTTTAATGTCTCTATCACTACATTATTTTGTTGCAATTTACAGATGGTAGATGAATGTTGATTGACTTTTAAAAATATTTTTAGTAAAGATTAAGTTTAATAAATAAATTCTCCATCTTTACATACTCAAAAGATATTAAATTTAATTATTATATTCATCTTTATTATTTAAAAAAATATTCTATTTAATGTTTGAACTCATTAAAGTAAGAAACATGCGCAAGGCTTGCGCATACACCTAAACTAATATTTTATAAATGTGTTGGATAATAAATCCAATCTGTTTTTTCTAAAATTATGGTGACACTATATTTAAGTTGATTTCCCTTCTCCTTCAACCTGCCCCAACTTCTATATTCTATAATATTTAATGGAAAAGAAGATGAAAAATTATTTTATTAATTTCTCAAATTAAATAAAATGTTTATTTTTAATATACAGGAAAGTAGGGGTGGCAAATGGGCGGATTAGATTGGATTTGGACGAGTTAAATATGAATCGAACAAAAATGGTTTGGATTGCAATCCGCCCATATAAATATGGGTAAATATGGATTTGGTCAAATATAAATTGGGTAAAAATGGTTTCAACCCACTTTAACTCCCAAATCAAAAACTTAAAACTTCTATATCATATCAACTTGATTTTTTTTCCATTTTTTTTAGTTTTTTTTTTCTCTTCTATATGTAGCCTTTATTTTTAGTTTTTTTCATTTTTTGTTATTTCTTTTTTCTCTCTCTCCTATCTCTATCCTCTACCCTTTGTTTCTCTTTCTTTTTTCTTTTTTTTTCCTTTTCCTTTTTAGTCTCCTTTTTTTTTCACTTCTTTCTCATTTTTTTCTTTTTTGGTTGTATTTTATGTTTTATATTTTTTTTATTTTCGAAGAACATGTTAAGTCGAGTACAAATTATAAATGATGACTAAAATATCATAACCACTCAGTATGTTTGTTTTCACAATCATTTTTTTTCTTTTACCTTTACTCCTTTTTCATTATTTTTTCTTTTTGATTTTTTTTGTATTTTTTTTCTTCAATTCTTTCTTTACGCTTTTTTCTCCTTTCTATCTCTAACTTCTACCTCTCTTTCTACTTTTTTATTTTTTTCTCTATTTTTGATTTCCTTCTTTTTTTTATGATAACAAAAATACCATAAACGCATATTGATTTATATTCGCCTAACATTTATAATTCGAGGATTATGTGGATCCTCAGCCATATATATTTTAGTCTCAAGAAAATACAATTAATTCATATATTTTTTTTTTGTTTTTCATCCGATGTTCGGTGCCTGCATTGGAGCCCCGAATAATCCGGATCGGTCGTTGCAGGGCCCATTAAGGTGGCAGCGCTCCCAGCAGAGTTTTCTCCATAACCAGGGTCGTACCCTCGACCTCTGGTTAAGGGTGGAGCAACCCCATCCACTGCACCACAACCCATGTTGATTTTAATTCATATATTTATTTGTATATAAATACAAATGATAAATTACACATATTGACAACTAAACTATTCAAATACAAATAACAAATTTATTTGAAATATATAGTATGATACAAATAAATTTAAAGTAAAAAAATATAAAATGTAATGACAAAAAAAATGAGGAAAAAAATATAAAAAAATAAGAAAAATAACAAAAATGACGAACCAAGAATGAAAAAGGAGGAAACGAAAATACAAAAAAAAAATTGCAAAGAAATTAAATTGAAAAGGAAAAAAATGATGAAAAAGAAGAAAGCAAAAAAGTGTAAGAAACGAGTAAAAAATAAGTGGAAAAAAAAAAGTAAATTAAAGGAAAAAAGAAAGAAAAAAATAGTAAATTAAAGGAAAAAAGAAAAAAAAAATAAAAAAAATAGAAAAAAATAATCATAAAGGAGTGAGACTATAAATTACATTTAATTGATAAAAGATGTTATGAATTATATAGATTAAATGGATTTTTTTCACAAATATGAATTGAAATTGACACCCTAAAGGAAAGAGTATTTTTCCGTCAATTAGGTAACTCTGATCTGAATTTGCTAGAAGAACTAAGGAAGTTCATGATAATTTGCCACTATTTATTGTGACAAATAATTTAATTTATGGCTGCTGCACCACTTGCTTTCATCTTTTTCTGTCCCAAAACATTTAAGAATTATTTTATTGTTAAAATGCAAGTAGCAGAATTAAATAAACAAGTTTGTACTCTCTAGCAAGATCAAAGTTAGATAATAAATCATTGTTATAGTTAGGAGTGTACTGATCAAATCATCAAGTTAAATTGGACCGACGAATCAAATCAAATTGAGAAAAAAAATTAACTTATGGTTTGGTTTGATTGGTTTGGCGTTAGAAATAAAAAACCGACCGTTCTTAGTTTGGTTTGGTGTTAATAAAAAAAAAGTCAAATCGAATCCAAAATAAACCGACATAATATATATATATACATACATATATATATATATATATATATATATATATATATATATATATATATATATATATATATATATATATATATATATAATATTCGGACTTTTTTATACATAAAATACTAATTATAATCTACTTTTTAAATACTTTTTCAACTAATTTTAGTAATTTTCAATAATTTAAAAGTAGATATAGATATATTAAGGAGATAAGTATGCTATTTTTGAATTTTGCCCTATATATATATATTTAGTTTGGACCTTTAAGTTGTAATATTTGTCCATTAATTGATAATTAAATGATTGAAAATCCAATATAAACTTAAAACTTAAATTTTTCACTCTTCATCTCACTTTTTAGTTTTAAGAGAGTTTTCCGCTCCTCATTTTTCATAATTATGATTTTTCATTAGCACATGAGTAAAAACATATTTGATCTAATCTTCGATCACAATATAATTGTAAAAACTAAAGATTATAAAAAAAAAACCCCAAAAAATAAAAAAATTCAAAAAAATCGACTAAAATCTAAACCAAAAAAATCAATTTTATGTTGGTTTGATTTGGTTTATAATTTTAATAAACCGACATGATTAATTTAATTTTTTTTAAATAAAAACCGAACCAATCCGACCTATGTACACCCCTAATTATAGTTATAGAGTACTTTAAAGGCTTAAGTTATCGCCATACACCTAAATTTGTTCCAAAAATTCATTTGGACTCCTCAACTAAAGTCTGTACCTATCAGACTCCTAACTCACCCAAATTTTGATCCAATCAGGCCTTTTTTGCCTAATCACCAACATATATGAGTGTGTATAATACATTCGCCTGACGTGGCAAAATTAATCAATTAAAAAAAATGTGTGACAATTTTTTTTTTAATATCTGATTTTGTTCATTTTCTATTTAAATATCTAAAAATAATTATTTAATTAAAACAAAATAAAAAAAACATCCCCCACCCGGTCGTCATCTTCACATTGCTTCGGATTTCATCAGAGAACTTGAAGGAACACCTAATGGAACCAAGAATTTGATGGAATTCAATAGAACATGGCAAAGGAAAAAACACTCAACTACTAGTAGCAGCAACAGATTTAACAATGGACCAAAACCATCATTCAAAGACGCCATAAGTGCACGTGTTTCAAGAGGGAAATTAGTCTCAGGAGCAACGAGTGTCGACCCAAATCTTTCTTCTTCAAATGTACCAAAGTTTGCTAATCCATTTTGGGTTGATATGGTTGTGAATTGTGATAGCCAAAAGATCAATGTTGCAGCAGCAGAGAAAATCACAATAATCATTGCAACCAAAAGCACCTTAATAATGCTAATCCCTGCCGTTGCTGCTAAATTTGGACGAACAAGATTTGAATAGTTCGAAAATAGAGACTTCCAATATCAGTGGATGATTCGAGTATTGCTGGGCTGCTAAATGGTACAGGACTTGCCATACAAATTGGGTGTTTTGCGATACTGCAGATCCCTAAAAGATCCATTGCTGTAATGCTAAATTTAAAACCTTTCAAGTCTAAAGAAAAATTATAAAATTGTTCTATTACATGAACCCCATAAATGATTTTCCGAAAACAAATTGACCAAATCCATTACGAACGAGTTCAAATTCGCTATTTCCATTAATGAAAAGCTTTAAAACCCGCCATTTCCATTAATGAAAAGCTTTAATTAATGAGTTGAAGACGACGATGACGGGTGGAGGTGGGGTGCTGTGAAGAGGATGAACTGAGGTGGGGTGAGTTGCTGTGAAGACGCAGGGGTGGGGTGAGGTTGAAGATGCGGGGGGTGGGGTGCTGTGAGGAAGATGACGCGCAGGGGAGGGGGGTGTTTTTATTTTTAAATAAGAAATTATAATTATAATAATAAAATAATTTAAATATAATTTTTTTAATTAATATTTTTTTGGGTTGTTAGTGTCACTTGACACGTTTTCATTCGTGTTTTAGTCAAAAAATACCTTATCACCCGTTCTAAGCAAGTGTATAATATGCAGTGTTCCATGTAGGTATAAAAGACCGGATTAAATCAAAATTTGGGTGAATTAAGGACTTAATAGGTATATACTTTAATTGAGAGTGAATTTTTGATATAAATTTTAGGGGTTGTGGATGATTTAAGCTTTTAATAAACATAACTCCACTACCTATCTACTCGCGACACGTTGACTTTAGAGTCTAGACATAGTTGATGGCTCACAATAGTTTTTGATCTTAAATTATGGATAAATCTTGGTTTTAATCTTTATGATGTTTGATTAGGTATATTTGACATTTAATTATTTTAAACACAATATTTTAAATTTTCAAAATTACTAACTATTCAATTACTATTTATTACTAGGTAGTAATGCATTTCAAAAATAGTCCAAACATAATCTATTTCTCTATATAAAGGGATCAAAAACAATTTTAATTTATTAAAGAATAAATACATTGAAACATATAGCACCACATTAATATTAAAATTATCTATAAGTAAGAGACTAAAAATACTTTATCTTTTAAAATTAGTATCTGGCATTTGATTGAACTGTTAGATGACACTCATCTAGCTAGTGTTTAGCTGGAGCTTTAATATCCATAGTAGCTAGTGTTTAGCTGGAGCTTTAATATCCATAATTAGAGCTAAATAACAGTAGACATTTAAAATTTATCGACTCTTCAATAAAGATTTAAATTCTATTAGAATTTTAGAAAGATTTTATCCTAAATCTCGCCTATTTAAAGGGTAACATATTTCCTGAAACAAACATCTTGAATGTCCCATAAACTGATGGATATTCGTAAAAAGATCGGATCTCCAATATCCCACAAAATCATGGGATATTCATAAAGAGATTATCCTATGTTCGAGAATAAGCCACTAATGGCCCTCGAATTAGGAAGAAAATAAAGAGAGAAGAATCAAGGGAAGAACAGATTTGTAGCCCCATCTTTTATCCTCGAATTAGGAAGAAAATCAAGAGAGAAGAATCAAAGGAAGAACAGATTTGTATCCCCATCGTTTATTAATAAAACTGTTGGTTTTTTCATATTTTTTATTTGTGGTTGAAGTTTATTTTCCATGAATTAAATTATGTTGGAAACAATAACATTGACAATTGACCAATTACAACTTAAGCAAGATAGATAAGATAAAGAAGGCATGTTAATTAATATGGATTATGGCGGTATGATTGGTTCTCTTTTATTCTTAATTAGAGGTTTCGAATTTAAATTTCTTGAAATGAAAAAAAAGTCATTGGCCGGAAGCGTCCTGCTCATGCATGGTTTATGCAATATGCGAATTCAAATAAAACCGAACCCAAATTACATGAGTATCGAATACCACATGTAGAAAAAAAAATACTCCATCTGTCTTATATTATGTGGCATAGTTGAAATTTTGATATTCAAACTTTTAAATTTGTTCATAAATTATGACATAAAAACTTAATTACTTTTTGAAATAAAATTTACATATTTAAAAACTTCATAAAATATACACTATAAATCATAATAATCAATAGCATAAAATTCTTATAATGCATATATAAATAAATTTCTCTCTAAAAATTCTTGATTAGCTCGAAATTTCGAACCGTACAAAAATTGAAAGGAAGAAGTATATGTTAAGGTTGCAGCACGATACCCAGGCATTGACTTCCATCTTGATGATATTTTTTCCCCTCTAAACACGAGGTTTATTTAAAGTTTGTTATTAAGCTGATTGACTTTTAATAACAACTTGACTTAGTAGTCTGTTTGGCAGCTAAGATAAGTTGTACGTAAGATGGTCTCTTCCATTTTATATTGTCTTTACTTTAAGCTTTTCAAAATATAAAATATTGCACTTTATCTTTAAAAAGTATTTGATTAGATTTAGAAAGAATTAAAAAATACTAACAAAAAGTTAGTACTTATTGCTGCCCAAGGAAGCAGAAATTCGTAGTTCTCCTTTGGTGTAGAAGTAGAAAAAATAATTATTTCAATATAAAATTTTATACTCTCTGGTTCCGTTTTAGTTGATCATTTATATCTCAAATTATTTATTCACTTATTAAATAGATTAAGATAAAAAATCTATCCCTACAATTAATATTCTTTAAAAGTTAAGTAAATTAATGTGAACATATTTCTATTAATGATATGGATATCCATCAATATGAATGAAGGATACATTAGTTCTACCAAAAAGAAGAAGAAGAAGGATACATTAATAAAATTTACCATCTTATATATAAATTTCAAGTAGCGTATAAAATAAATCAACCAACTAAAATGGAATAGAAAGAATATATATATATACACACACTATTAAGAAAAGAAAACTATGACAAAAAATTGGACACCATTTTTAACTTTATCCATAAATATAAGTAATTAAATCTATTAAACTCATCAACTACATAAATATGAATAATTAAATCTATTGAACTCATCAACTAAAAAATATAAATAAATAATAAAAATTTTAAAAAATTCAACAACTCTCTTGAGCTTGAATAATTAAATTATTTTAATAGTATTAAATAATGACTCTTAAATTAATATAGACGATAGCGAGTAGTAAAAAAGTTCACAATAATTTCTTACCACCCACTCGTACTAGGACAAAGGCGAAAATTCCAAGAAAATTATTCTACGGAAATATTTCAAGCTTAGCCTAACCTAACAAGTTAATATGAACAACAGAAAGTATTCTACGTTCATTTTTATTTATTGATATAAAAATAAAGAAGGGGTAATTTTAACATATTATTCTTTAAATTAAATATAATATTTAAAAATATATTAGATAGTGATTGTATTTAATACTAAGAATAAAATGAATATAAATAAATAAATAAATTATTGATTGAGCATTTTCCGTTCTTGACAGGGTTGCATCAGGCATCAACTCTTAGTTCGTTTTTATTTGCCGTGGTGATGGATGTGTTGACGCGGAGTATACAAGGCGAGGTGCCTTGGTGTATGCTTTTTGTGGATGATGTAGTTTTGATTGATGATAAGCTGGAGGTTTGGAGACAAACCCTGGAGTCTAAAGGTTTCAGATTGAGTAGGACCAAGACAGAGTATTTGGAGTGCAAGTTTAGTGACTCGAGGTAAGATGCGGAGGTGGTGGTGAAGTTGGATTCTCAGGAAGCTTGCAGGTGGGATAGTTTTAAGTATCTTGGGTCTACGATTTAGGTAAATGGAGAGATAGATGGAGATGTCTCGCACCGTATTGGGGCAGGTTGGATGAAATGGAGGTTCGCTTCGAGGATTTTATGCGATAAGAAGGTGCCTCCCAAGCTTAAAGGCAAATTCTATAGAGATGCAGTCCGACCGGCTATGTTGTATGGAGCGGAGTGTTGGCCAGTTAAGAATTCCCATATTCAAAAGTTGAAGGTGGCAGAAATAAGGATGTTGCGTTAGATGTGTGGTCTTACAAGGGCTGACAGGGTTAGGAATGAGATTATTCGGGAGAAGGTGGACGTGGTATTGATGGAGGAAAAAATGAGAAAAGTTAGGTTGAGATGGTTTGGTCATGTGATGAGGAGGGGCACGGACGCCCCAGTTCGTAGGTGTGAGAGACTAGTGTTAGATGGTTTCAAGCGGGGTAGGGGTAGACCGAAGAAATACTGGAGATAAGTGATTAGACGTGACATGGAGCAGTTACAGCTCACTGAGGACATGACCCTGGATTGGAAGGTCTGGAGGAAAAACACTAGGTTAGAGGGATAAGGTGGGTGGATGAATCATAGTCCGTAGTTAGGAGGGTTTTGGTGTCTTTTATTTGGTAATGTACATTATTTTGTGGATGTTGTATCTATGTTAGTTTTATCATGTCTCATATTTTGGATGTTTTTGTTTATTGTCCCGTGTCTTGAGCCGGGGGTCTATCGGAAATAGCCTCTCTACTTCTTTAGAGGTAATGGTATAGACTACGTACATTCTACCCTCCCCAGACCCCACTAGGTGGGAATATACTGAGTTTGTTGTTGTTGATTTTATAAATTGGACAAATACTAATGAATATTTAAACAAAGAAATGTGAGTAAGTAAAAATGGATAAAGGGATAAGAACTAGTAAAATAAGTACATGTATAAATATATAGAGCAAACATGCGTGCCTATATTTCGTATATTTGCTTATTTGCGCTAAAATTATTACTTCATCCGTTTCTTTTTACTGTTCAATTTGCATTTTAAAGGAGTCCCGAGTCTAAAGGGCAAATATTTTCATTCAAAATTTCAAAGGGGTATATCAAAATGGTAAAATACCAAAACGGAACCGTGTCCATTAAAAGTTAACGTCGTTTGGTTACATGATAAAGTGTAAGGTAAAATCATGATTTTACCTTACAAAGTAAATGGAACCACTTATCTTATCCTTTGACTAAAAAAGTTGGTGGAGTTTGGGAGTTTAATGACACCGATGTACTCCCTCCATTCATTTATTTATTCACTTTTCTATTTTGGATATCCAAAATACGTGTCCAATTTATGAAATCAACGAATAATTTGTTCATTTTTACCTATTTTACCTTTGGTATTAAATACAAAATACATCATTCATTGCATTTTTCAAAGCAAAATTTTTATTATATTTAAAGAATGATTTAGTAAAATCACCCATCTATTTATTGTTTCTTAAGGCATATGTCAAGTCAAAAGTGAACAAAGTATTTATAAAATCAATGGATAATTTATTCATTTTTCTCTATTTTACCCTTGATATTAAATACAATACATCACTCATTGTATTTTTCATAGCAAAAAATTTATTATATTCAGAGAGTGATATAGTGTAACACTCCAAATTATGGTCCTTGAAAAATTCATTGATTTTGAGCTTACTGCCCAACCTACGACTTACCTCACGAGTCATAAGGTGTCATTATGGGTCGTAGGAGCCCAAATTGTAGAGTGGTCAGTGTGTTACCCAAAGTCTCTAGCCTGAGCACGACTAGGACGTAATAAGTCATATGGACTCTTTACGAGTCGTAGGGTCCCTTCCGTAGCTAAACCATTGTAATGGTCCCTTGTTTCTGATGTGCCTACAATTGAACCTCACGAGTCGTAAGGTCTGAGTACGAGTCATAGGGTACGACTCGTGGTCAGACTAGTGCGGGTTCCTTATGCTACTGTCCAAACTACGACTTCTGGCGACGAGTCATAATGTGTCCTCACGAGTCTAGGGTGACCCGTCGTCATTCGCGATAAATTTTCAGTTTTTAATTAAGGAAATTTTAGACATTTCCCTCTTTCCCCCACTTAGACCCCACATTCATAAAATAACAAAAAAGGGGATTATTTTTATCTTTTAACAAATCAAAACACACTTCCTACTCTCTCAAATTCCCCAAAGCAAGAACAAGCTAGAGTTTCTAAAGGTTGGCCATTCAAGTTTCAACTATTGACTTCTCTCCATAATTCTTGATTATCTAAGACATGTTACTCTTTTCCAAAGTTTATTTTGTTAAAAACATATATTTATAATTGTTATTCATGTGGTTTAATTGTAGTTTATGAATGGAGTTGAGGGCTTTTGAGCATTAATGAAGGAATTGTTTTTTCCATGACTTTTATGAATGATTCATGGTTTAAATTGATGGTTTTGAACTATTTAGGGTGCGTGGGTATGGTTAATTGAAATGAGGTCTGCGGATTTCCCCAAATTGATGGTTTTGAATATTGTAATTGGTATAACCTCAATCCAATCTTGTGAAACTAGATCTGAACATAAAAGTATGCACATTGAACTACTTTTGAAACCAATGCATGATATAAAAGGCTATTGAAACATAATGATTTTGAATTGCCCAAGCTAATGAACAATTGAACCTAGGGGACTCGTGGATTCCACCATATGATTTAATGATTGGAGCTTATGGGGTCATGGATTCCCCCTAGCTATGATAATTAAAATGGCATAATGTTATTAGCTTGCAAGCGTAGTTGGTATGAAAATACCAACAGTGTGTGCCTTAATAGATAATCATGGTTCAATGAATGAAAATGTGCAAATATTTTAATTAGGCTTAAAGAGGGTTGTATAGATTGCTGTAAAGGTGGAGGTCCGGGAGGACCAATATTGGAAACTGATATATATATATATATATATATATATATTTGTATCATGGATGGCGAAGGATCGTGGATCCCCCGACCTCTATGATATATCCAGTTTGTACGGTTAACACGCACTGGGGCTTATCCAGTAAGGGGGTTGGATCCATATAGACCGTAGGTATTTTTATGGTGGTTAAGCTACATAATCCAGGTTAATGTTTTAAATCTCATGCTAAACTTTGTTACCTATCCCAACATCTTATATACATATATGCATGTATGTGAACATATACATTGAGTTTGGACTTGATTTTGAGTTAGCATTATTTTATACCTATTCTGTGTTACATGTTAGCGCTTACCCCGTTAACTATCTACGGATATTGTATCCCCACGCGATGCAGAAATCGAAGACAATTCTGTTTTCCTGCACAGTGATAGATGATTCTTAGATTGTTCGTGAGTCATCTTGAAGTGGTAAGCCTCTTTCTTTCAGAAGGACCATTACTTCTTAGTTTAGTTTATGTCATAGATTGTTTCTTCGGTTTCCTGTTTGCAACTCATTTTGGCTATGGTCGAGGGCATTTTCCAACATAGGTGGTCTTTTGGTTGTTTAGAGGCTTTTGTAGATTACTGTGGATTGAGATGACTGTTGAAATTCTTAGATTCCTTGTTGAGTTAGTTGAGTTACCTACCTTGTTATATGTTCGTAACTCAGCTCTATCTTGTTATATGTTCTGAACCCCACTCTATCGTGTTATATGTTTGAAATTCATCCTCTGCTAGTTGTATTATGTTCTGTTTAACTAGACAAAATGGGTGATCTCCAGTTCTCAATGAACTTGAGATACTCATCATGGCCAGGCCCTGGTTCGGGTCATGGCAGGTTGGTATCAGAGCCTAGGTTCATGGTCATTGGGTATCTACAAAGCCGTGTCAAGTAGAGTCTCTTTTATGAGTGTGTAGCGCACCACACTTATAAGGGATAGGCTATAAGGCATTTAGGAATGTTTTTCTTTCTTGTATTCTATTTTCAGACTATAGAGTCTAAGGTCTTGAATCTCCTCTAATTCCATTTTTTCACATTTCAGATCATGCCTCTTCGAAGATCTGATGCTCGTGGAAACTCCTCGGTCCCACACGAGGACAATATGGATGAAACTAGTCGTACTTATGAAGTACAAACCCGGTCTAGGGTCCCTTCTCCTAATTGCCCACTTAGAGTTCTGTCGGTCCCTATCAATCAACCTCGGGCTTCTCAGGATGATGATGATTATGCCCCACCGCCCTAAAAAGATATTTTTAATGTTGAATTTCATCGATCTATTCATCTGTTGACTCAGTTGGTGACTTTTTAGTCTTGTTGACCTGATCGTATGGGTTCTGTTGCTCCATTTTCTGAGGTTACTAGAGTTGGCCAATTTATGAGGTTGAGTCCTCCAACCTTTATTGGCTCTAAGGTTGGGGAGGAAAAGATCTTCCAAGTGATGCATGTTTTTGACTCATAGGGTGTGAAGTTTGCCGCATATCAATGGTACGAGGAGTGGGATCAGTTGAGAGGAGATAATACCTAGCTGACATATAGGATAAGTTTTCTAGTGCTTTTATTGATCGCTTCTTTCCTCAGGAGTTGAGAAAGGCAAAGTCTGAGAAGTTCATGAATTTAAAACAAGGCAGAATGACTATGAAGGAGTATGCTTTAAAATTCCATCAGTTGTCTCGTTATGCTCCAGAGTTGGTGTCTTCTATAAGGGTTAAGATGAGGAAATTTGCCTTGGGTCTGTCTTGGGACTTAGTGTTGGAGTGTAAGGATGTCTTGCTGAATAATGAAATGGATATCTCTAGAATTGTGGTGTATAATTAGTAGGTTGAAGATGAAAAAAGAGACAAGTAAAAATGAGACAGAGGCAAAGTAATAAATTCAAATATTCAAAGCAGGGTGAAGGCTAGCAGAACGGTGGTAGAAACGGTAGGCAGTGGATCAAGAAGAAGGCTTGGGAAAATTCTAGTTCTTATTCTACGGCTAGTGCCCCTTATCCTAAGACGTTAGGTAATCTTCGCTTCTAAACTAATATTGATTTTAAGGCACAGGGTACCCAGTCCTAGGTATGTGGAGCTCAGTCAACCTCATCTTATTCCCCTTATCATTTTTGTGGGCAGATACATCGTGGAGTTTGTAATAAGGGTCAGTTTCTAATTCCCAAATAAACCAATGATTAAGTTGGACAGTAGTTCCCTAGTGCCTTAAAGAAGGTTTATTCCTTATCTTAGAGCTCTAAAGTTGATTTTCAAAGGGTGTTTATACCATCTAGTTTGGGTTAAAGATTTTAGTTCTGAGGTTCCCTCTTTGCAATCTGTCCCTGATATTAATGAATTTCCTGAAGTATTTTTTGATGATCTTCCTTGTATTCCTCCCAATAGGGAAATAGGCTTTAGGATTGATTTTTTTCGGATATCCATCCTATCTCTATCCCTCCTTAAAGAATGGTTTCGGCTTAGTTGAGGGAACTCAAGGACCAGTTGAAAGATTTTCTTGATAAAGGCTTTATTTATCCTAGGGTCTCTTTATGGGGTGCCCCTGTGCTTTCGTGCGTAAGAATGATGCTTTTCTTTAGATGTGTATAGACTACCGTCAGTGGAATAAGGTGACCATGAAGAGTAAGTACCCTCTTCCTAGGATATATGACATGTTCAACCAGCTTCAGGGTGCTAGATGTTATTCTAAGATCTTTCTTCAGTCGGGTTATCATCAGTTGAAGATTAGGGAAGTGGATATCTCTAAGACTGTATTTTGTACCCGATATGGTCATTACGAGTTCTTGGTCATGTCATTTGGGTTGACTAATGCACTCGCTATATTTATGGACTTGATGAACTAGTTATTCAGACATTTCTTGGATTTATTCATGATTGTGTTTATTGATGGTATCTAGGTATATTCTAAGAGTGAGGAGAACCATGCCAATCACCTCCATATAGTGTTGTAGACTCCTAAAGATGAATGATTGTATGTCAAGTTTTTGATGTGTAAGTTTTGGTTGAATATTGTGACCTTTATGGACCATGTTGTATCTAGTTAGGGGCTCATGGTGGATCCACAAAAAGTTGAGGCGATTAAGAAGTGTCCTAGACCCATGACTCCAACTGATATCTGGAGCTTCTTGGGCTTGGTTGGATATTATAGAAGGTTTATGGAAAGTTTTTCATTTTTCGCTGTCCCATTGACTAAGTTAACTCAGAAAAAGATGAAGTTTCTGTGGTTCGATGCATGTGAGTATAGCTTTGACAAGATGAAGTATAAGTTGACTTCAGCCTCAATTTTGACCCTGCCTGAGGGTACCGATGGGTTTGTCTTAACTATGATGCGTCCCGTGGGATTGGGTTGTGTGTTGATGCAACATGGTAAGGTAGTGGCCTATGCTTCTAGTTAGCTGAAAGTTCATAAAAGAAACCATCCAACTCATTATTTGGAATTGTATGGGATAGTTTTTGCTTTGAATATTTGGCTCCCTTATTTGTATGTGGTCCATGTTAGATATCTTCTCATATTATAAAAGCTTATAGTATATGTTCACCCAAAAGGAATTACATCTTAGACAAATAAGATAGCTTGAGTTACTCAAGGACTATGACATTAGTCTCCACTACCATCCAGGTAAAGGTAATGTGATTGCTGATGCTCTTAGCAGGTTTTCCATGGAAAGCTTATCTCATGTGGATGAGGAAAAAAAGGGATTGGTGAAGGACATTCACTGGTGGCCAATCTTGAAGTTTGTCTCTTAGATTCTTAGGATGGGGGGTGTAATTGTGCAAGAGGTAGCGGAGTCATCTCTTGGTGATGAGGTGAAGGAGAAGCATATTTCAGACCCTATTTTGATGCTGATTAAGAATAGTGTGATCCAACATAAAGTCATGTCCTTTGAGATTAATGGAGCTGGTATCTTGAGGTACCAAGGTATATTGTGTGTTCTTGATGTTGATAGGCTGTGGGGAAGAGTTTTGACTGAGACTCATGAGTCGCGGTATACAGTTCATCCAAGTTCGACGAAGATGTATCATGACTTGAAGGAGATTATTGATGGAATAACATGAAGAGAAATGTGGATAATTTTGTGGCTAAGTGTATGGTTTGTCAGCAAGTGAAAGTTGAGCAATTGAGGCCTGGTGGCTTGTCTCAAGAAGTTGAGTTGCCTGTGTGGAAGTGGGAAGTGATCAACATGGACTATATTATTGGTCTTCCATGGTCTCGAAATCAACATGAGTCCATTTGGTCATCATTGATAGGTTGACTAAGTCCGTTCACTTCTTGTCTGTGAGGACTACGTATCCGAAGAGGATTATGCTAAGCTTTTCATTCAGGTGATTATGAAATTGCATGGTGATCCAGTTTCAATTATTTTGGGTCAAGGTACACAATTTTATTCTCATTTTTAGCATTCGTTTGAGTAAGGATTGGGTACACATCTGAACCTTAGCACCATTTTCCACCCTCAGATGGATGGACAAGCGGATAGGACTATTCAGACTTTGAAATATATGCTAAGGACCTATGTGATTAATTTTGGTAGTAGTTGGATGGATCATTTGCCTCTAATCGAGTTTGCTTATAATAATAGTTATCACTCGAGTATTGGGATGACTCTTTTCGAGGATCTTTATGGTAGGAGGTGTAGATCTTCTATCTGGTGGTTTAAGGTTGGTGAGACTCGATGTAACGCCCTGAGTTTGTAACTCGGATGCTACACGACGCTCATAATCTCGAAAGACCACAAGCTAACCCATGACTGGTACTTTCTACAATAACTGAATAATAATACGGTAAATATACGGAAAATAGGCGAAAAACTGGCCATAAGGCTCAATACTATAAATAATACTGAATATGGTATCACAATACCAAAACTGAACATCAATACTGAAAAACTGAACAACTATCTGAAAATACTCTAGTCTGAAAAGCCTCTAAACTGTCTGAACTAGGGAGTTGATGGGACAAGTCCCCAACTAACTCCAGCTACTAAAAATGAATTAAAATGCTGAAATAAATAATCCCATCCTCGAATTATGAGGACTCACCACTAACTCTGTATGCTGAGAATCTGAATTGCTAAGGGTGCTCGGGAGCCCGTGCGTCTGAACCTATGATATAAAACATCATAGCGCAAAAGAAAAGCATGCGTCAGTACTTTGAATGTACTGGAATGCTCAGTGAGGTATACTGAAATGCATGAGTTCATATGCATGAACAATACTAACTGAATATAATGAGTATTACTGAATGAGAGTACATGCATGAATATGTAAACTGTACTAAGATCATAATAATACTGAATACTGGATTACTGGTAACTGAATGACTGTATCTGACAGTCTTGATTCTGTGGAACTCTACTGAGTTCCTTACTGAGCTGAGTGACTGTGCCTGATAATTCTGAATCTGTGGAACTGAACTGAGTTCCATACTGAGACTGAATCTGAAACTGAGACTGTGGAAAGTAATTATCTAACCCACATACCCCTTCTCTAACTGATTTGGGGTCTAACCTGTAACCCAGTTGGAAGGGTGCTAATATCGTGCCACGGGTAAGGACAAGTGCTAAGTTACCCTCATCTGGCAAGTACTCTGAACGAGAATGGTGGTACCCTCAACTGGCAGATAGATCATCTCATCAACCCTCAACTGGTAGGTTGATGTTTCAACCTACGCTGGCTACGTAGTTTTGGAACGCAAGGACCGCTTCTAAGGATTTCACCCTCTATTAGCAGGTGAGTCCCCATCCTTGGGCTCACTCGGTGCTGAATTTTACTCCCAACTGAATAGACACTGGACTGAAGTCTAAACTATACTAGGCTAGACTGGACTGTTACTGTTCGTACTGTATAACTAAACTGAACTAAGTTCACTGAATTCCGTGGACTGACAAAATACTACTGAATTTTGTTAACTGATTGAGTACTACTGAGTCTTTCTTAAGTTCTATAACTGACTGAATTCTACTAATCGAGACATGACTGATTCCACTCTGTAAATGACCATGGCTCTAGACAAGCAGCTAAGTTGTCGGGTATTAAATACCCCCAGGACTCGATAGCATAAACTTAAAATACATGGCATAATCTTAAGACGTGGTAATTTACTACTTAGTCATCATTCATTCATTTGGGCATTCAAGCAAACACTTGCATAACATGAACTTGCATACATGCTAATATGATATAATTCACTATTCAACTCACATGGATAATTCATCAAACACTTGTGGGGCACAATATATGCACCTAATACTAACACAACATGTAGGCATCATGATTTAATTCCAATTACACAATTCCAAAAGTTTCAACATTGATTCACATGATAAAGCACACATATCAATTAACTCTACATGAATCTTACAATAAATCATGAATACACTTTAACTCAAATCATGGAAATCATGGAATCACTCTACATGAACTTTAAAAGAGTTTCTTAGAATCCAAGGGTGGAAGGAACCCTTGGATGAACACTTCACATACCTTAGTTGATGAATTTCTGAAAGTTAATGGTGAGTTTTTGATTTGAAATTTGAATACCTAGGATTCTTGTTCTTGAGAAAATTGTGAAAGAATGAATGTAGTTGCTCTCCAAAGGGTTTAATTTTGTGTTTTGGGGGGCTAAAGGGCATGGGAAAAGACCTAATTAACCCTAAGGACGCGGCTTTTTAATGCCTATAAATTGGGTTACCGATGCGCCGCGTTGTTGGCATCGACGCGATAGCTAAAGCGCCGCATTGAGTCTGCATCGGTACACTAGAATTTGCACTGAAGCTGGGGGAAAAAATTATCTTATCAATGCGATGGTCGACGCGACGCATCGAGATCGCATCGACCCACTGTTTTGGGCACTCAAACATGATCCAAACGAGGTCCAAAAAATCTGAAACTTGTCCGAAAATACCTATTGACATTCTTGATCATGAATTAACTCAAATATCAACATTTAATGGACGTAAAGGTCACGAAATAAGATTTCCAAATTTTGAAGGCTAAAATCTCACTAAGTCTGAATACTTAGCTAGAATTTTTTAAGTCTGGGACCCTCTCCCCCCCTTAGCAAGCTTAAAGGACTGAATTAAGCTAGAAATTTTGCGGGGTTTTACACTCAATTATTCAGTCCGAACTTAGTTCACCAAGCCATGGAGAAGGTGAAGGTGAAGGTGATTAGGGATTGGCTTAAGACTGATCAGATTCACCAAAAGTCCTATATGGATGTGAGACGAAAGGAGTTAGAGTTTGATGTTGGTGATTGAGTGCTTGAAGGTATCTCCTATGAAGGGAGTAATGAGGTTTT
This sequence comes from Capsicum baccatum var. pendulum, assembly GCA_030864225.1. Lineage (NCBI taxonomy): Eukaryota > Viridiplantae > Streptophyta > Magnoliopsida > Solanales > Solanaceae > Capsicum > Capsicum baccatum. The sequence goes on along the minus strand of CM061556.1, from coordinate 233,951,381 downwards.
CAAAGAAGGGTAGGTTTAGTCCCTTAATATGTGGGTCTATACTCAATTTTGAGGAGAGTGGGTAATATTTCTTATGAGTTAGATTTGCCTTCGAATTTGGGTTCCGTTCACCCGGTTTTCCATGTTTCGATGTTGAAGAAGTGTTTGGTGCTGCCTATTGAGAGTGTTGATATTTTGGATTCCTTGTCTTATAAGGAAGTTCTAGTTATGATTTTGGATAGGAAAATATGTCGTTTGAGGACTAAGGAAGTGGATTCGATAAAGGTTCTATTGAGAAATCATAAGATTGAAGAGGCTACTTCGGAAGTTGAAGAGGACATGAATTCCAGATATCCATTCCTGTTTCCCACTTTGGATAATCGTGCTTAAGGTATGTGTATTCCTAAACATCTTTATTTTATGACTTTATTAAAGGAAATTGTGGTTACATTTCTGTGTTAAATCATGCTAATGAATGCCTTGACTCATCATTCAAGAACAAATAATCCTGGGGGGCGGGGGGGGGGGGGGATGTAACACCCCAGATTTTGGTCCTTGGAAAATTCATTGATTTTGAGCCTACTGCCCAACCTATGACTCACCCTTATGAGTCTTAAGGTGTCATTATGAGTCATAGGATCCAAAGTCTCTGACCTGAGTATGACTAGTCTCTGACCTGAGCATGACTAATGTGTTTCCCAAAGTCCATGACCTGAGTATGACTAGTGTTTTGCAAAAATTTTGACTTGCTTAAGAGTCGCCACTTAATTTTGAAAAGAAATTAAGAAACCTTTATAAGATACTTTAAACGATTTAAAACAAAAAAATCATTTAAAATTTGAAGATTCTGAGTAAGCGGTTCCTATTAACGTTTTAGGAAGGTTTAAGGCACCTAAAACGTTCGCTAACTTGCGATTATCCGAACTATTTGAAAATATCTTTTGACTAACTTCAATAAGATTGATTGTTGAAAAATGATTGAGTTTAGAAAACGATTTGTATAAAATAAATTTGGACAACATAGTAGGGATTTTAACTTAGCCTAATCAAATGAAAGGCAAATAAGCACATAAAAGGGGAAGGGGAGAAAATAAAAGACTTAGGCCATTAGGCCCAAATCAACGAAACCTGTCCTAATCTAATTGGGCTTTTGACTCATTTTTACCTGTCCTAATTTTATGTTTTCGAGCCTTTTTGGCCCAAAATCCGCTTCACCTGTATTAAATTTATAACTTTGGCTTCGAGGCCTTAATAACTGAATAATGAAAAAATACAAAAAAAGGACAACAATAAGACATAAGTAAAAAAAGTGAGACTTTTAAAGCTTCCTATCGACTTCAAGGACTTGACCAATTTTCTTCTTTCCTCGATGATTTTTCTTTCTCCAGAGATAGCCGATTCTAAGGGACAGGCCACATTGGCCTATGATGAAATGTATATGGAAGGAGTGCATTTGGACTCCCAAAAGGTAGATTCACATGCAAAAGAGGCAAAAAAAGAAATTAATACATGTCCAAGATGCACAAGCAGAAGCAAAGAACTCAACCTATGTTCGAAAGTTGATACCTAGCAGATAAAAAAGTATTCGCACGCATAAAGAAATAGGAAAGTATCCTGACAAGTGTCAATTTTCATTATTAGTCTATAATTTCCTTACTTTCAATCTATAATAACTAATAATTTGCCACAAGAAACATTTGTAAAATCAAATACTACAGAATGCAATATTCCAAGATTTAGAGAACTAAGGGAGAAATAGAACCACATAATTCCTTTAACATCTTTAGTAAATGAAGCACATAGTTTGTGTTTCAAAATTTTTACGCAAGAAAAGATTACATAAAGTAAGAACAGAAGTATGAATGAATCAATTCAATAGAAATTTGACGTGAATAGAATCTCATTAGGCTAGCATGTGAACTACGGAAAGTAATCGCGTATTCTACCAGAAACAAAGAAAAATAAAAAGGAGATCACTCATTGACCGAACTCAAAAGTATGTCCCATAGAAATAAACAAATCGGATGCCACATTTTTTGGAAACAAAAGCTTGCTAAAAAAATCACTTATTTTTTTTCATGCATTTTTTACAAACATAACAACACAATTTTCAGTGAGGAGATTAAATCAGATAATTTGATGAGATATGCGAAGTAAACCAAATTTCGATTGACAATTGCCTTAATTCCAAACCCACGGCAAATTCTCAAACACGTTACTTAGGAAAAGAAAATTATAGTTTCGACAATTTTTTCGAAAATACAAATCTATTGTTTTGGTTTGACACTGTGAAACAAAGGAAAAATGATAAAGATCCATTATATCAAGACCATGGAGAGATGGGCTAGAATTTCTATACAGAATTAAGACTCAACAGTTAAGGGGATCTCCTATTCAATATTTTTGTAATATTACAACAGTGATTAGTGAGACTGTTACTATAGGCTTTAAACTAATCACTTAGATGAAAGATGAATGCTTTTCGGATGTTCTCAAGATTTGCAGAGATAGATGACTATGCTACATGAATGAAATCATATCAAGCAAAGACTAAACAATTATAAAGCAAATCAAGAGCATTCATAGCAGACTTCGGTCAATATGCAATTTCCAACCCAAATAGTCAGCAAATAGCGATATAGAACTCGACTCAAATAGTTTTTGATAAAAACTCAAATACGCAACAAATAACATTTTTTCTTTAAACCCATAGTGACTTACAGATAATATTGAAAGCAGTTGAAATCACATGAATAACATGACAAGAACACCATCACACTCCAACCTACAGCCTTCAAGGCCTCTACAGCAGATAATGCCCAGTGCATTACGCGATAATCTAAACTACTACATGCTACTACTACTGCAACATGATAAAAAAAATCAAAGACTAACTGATTTTTGGACAGCAAAATAGGACTCGGGCTTCTATCGGAATTGCAACCACCGGAAACCAGTGTTATCAACTCGAAAACCTCTGATTAGCGGACTAACATTTAAAAAGAAGAAAGAAAAGAAATTTTTACTAAAGAAAAAAGACTGTTTTCTTTGAAGATTTTTTTTCACATCCCAAGATCCCCTTTTCAAGCCTCCTTTGAAGCTATTTATAGAAAACAACCTTAGAGGGAATTTTTGGAGCCCAACTGATGTTGGAAAAAATTGAAATGGGGGTAATTTCGGGAGTTTAAAGGGAGAAATTCACAATTTAAAATTGGGATAATATTATAAGGTGGATTTGGTACGAAATTGTACCATCCGTATCTTGAATCGGATTGAAATGCCAGCTGGGCGTTTCGAGAACTTTGAGGCTTGGATTCAAAGCTGGATTGCAGCTGTTGAGGTGGTTAGATCATAAACCGGTCGGGTTGTCAGATTCTGGGTTGTTGAATTGGAGATGGGTTCGCTGGTATTTGTTCGCGGCTGCTAATATTGTTGTACACCGTTGACGGGTTTGAGTCGGATTTTTATCACTGTTGTTGAATTTGTCATTGGGTTTTTTGGTTGAAATTGTCGTTGTTTATTGAAAGTATCGGTTGTTCTTTTTTTATGTGGAGGAGATGCAATATTGGGTCGGGTCAAAGGGAATTTTTGGGTTTATTGAGATGGTTGACTTGGCTGCTGGTTATGAGAATGGTGGGATGATTTTTAAATGGGCTGAAATTATTGATAATGTAGTTGGGTTGGCTGATGGGAAAAAAGAAATGGGCCAGGGTCTGTAGATTTGGGTTACGATTGGGGTTATTTAATAAATAACCCCAATTAAATTAGAAATTAGCTAAATCTATTTAAATTTCGGCCAAATTGAAAATTAATCGGTCAATTGCATTGCAATTGAGGCCTATTTGATTTCAATTACAACCAAATTTAATAGATTGGCTAAATTAAATCGAAATTCGATACAAATTAATACCTCATTGAATTTTGAGCTTCTTGATTTAGTAAAATCAAACACATATTTATCCAAATAGATTATTTTGATAATAAAATATATTAAAATTAAGATTTTAATCATTATATTTATTTTAAAAAATAATCTTTAATTAAAATGTAATATTAAATAAAATAAATATTTAAGTAATCAAATTATATAATCTCGTATAATTAAACACAATAATATATAATCGCTACTTAAAATGATAAAATTACGACAAAAATATTTTGAGTGATTTTAATTCGGATGAAATAATATTTTGATTTTATTAAAAATCGAAGAAGCTCAAGATTAAATTTAGTCGTGAAGAGAAAAAACTAGATGTCAACAACTGCCCCTCCCTTTGGGTAGGGTGGAAGGAAGTAACCCTGGGCAAAGGGAGGTTAACGTTTTTAATTTTTGTCCGACCACAAATTTGAATCTGAAAAAGGTTGGATTTTTCACGAGTTTCATTGATTTATGGCCGGACCTCGGTATCAGGTTTCCTACATATCTCAGGTTACATGAGAATTCAGGCCACTTGTAGTTCACAAAGCTTTATTCAAAGCATGATTTTCAAAAGTTCACAAGCTATCTCAATTTTGGAGTTTGATGAAATCGAGAAGTTAGAGAAGAAGGGGATTGGGGGGGAGGTTGAAATGCAGTTTAGTTTTCTACATAGAGCCCCGCCTACATATCCCCCAGACTTAGGGAATTAGACTGCTTGTAGTTCGACTCAATCGGTAGAAAAGATAGTCTTTTATTTTAGACGATCTTTGGCTAAGGATGAGTGACAAGTTGTCCGAGTTATGAAAAAGAGGCTTGTAACCTCTTAACCATGAACGTGGAGCTCTTCACATCTATAGGTAAGAACTTACCTGGATATAATTTCCAAAACCCTAAGTGTGTTGTCACTCGAATTTGAAAGAAAGAGAGATTTACCCTCAATATGAGTTTAGAAATATCCCAAAGGTGAAGCTGAAACTAGAATATCCCAAAATTTCCACATGCCTTATAATAGGGGTGTGGTTGGATGGTGGTGGCGATCATCCTTTAGCTCGCATCCAAAGAGTTTGACCTTCCTCTCTAGACTATTTCCCATTTTTCTGCTAAGAAAGAGTTCCATGTTGTGCTGCATCCTATCTAGAGTCGTCCTCACCATATCTCCAGGTGGGTTGTCACCTGGAAACGAAGTTATCCCTTCGTGTACCTGTTTGGAAGGAAATAACTTGCAACAATAGACACAATAACCCTCTTGGTTGTTGCATACTTAACTCATATATCGAGTGAACGTGTCTCCTAAGTGGGGTGGCCTTTTTGGACACCGACGATATTTTATGTAGAACGGTCCCTGCAGTTGTGTAATATTATGTTGATGTGTTGATATTTTGGTTATCTATAATGCTTGTTGTATGATAACCTCTCTAATTATTGCCAATGATTCTTTGCATATGATCTCGGGTATGTCTTGTGCATCTTTTGTATCGATACGACCAATATATTTCCCTTGAATTGACAATCTTTGGATATTCTTGCACATTATTTGATGTTGGATATGAGACGACTTATAGATATCTTTTGAATTGCTAGCCCTTAGGTAATCCTGCACATTATCCAACCTTGGATAAGAGATGGCTTACAAATATCCCTCCAATCACTAGTTCTCAGACATTCCTGCACATCATCCGACCTTGGATACAATATGATTGATAGATATCTCTCAAATTGCTAGTCCTTGGGTAATCCTGCACATAATCGATCTTGAATATGATGCTGCTTATAGAGAATCCTTGGACCTATCTATGTGATAATCTCACATATTCTCCAGTTAGGATTTAGTTGCGACTTATGGATAACCTTCGAACTGTCAATTTTTGGGTAACCTTGCACACTATCCGATTAGGATGTTTTTGTGGCTTACGGATGACCTATGGGCGATCAACTCAGAGGTAGTCTAGCACACTATCCTATTTCAAATAATATGACTTATAGATGATCCTCAAATTGTCAATTTCAAGGAAATCTCATATGTCGTTCGCTTTCAGATAGTGACTTAAAAACGCCCCTTTGAATCATGTGCTTTTTATAAATACAGATGTTGATTCATAAAATGATGAGATATTCTCGATGTTAGTGTATGCAATCTCGCATGTTAACATATATTAGATATTGATGATATCCTCGATGCTAGCGTGTGATATCTCACGAGTCATCAGATATTTAATGCAGATGATACCCACGACGCCAGCGTATGATATCTTATGCGTCATCAGATATTTAATTCCGATGATACCCTCGATGCTAGTGTATGATATCTCGCGTGTCATTAGATAGTTAATGCATATGATACCCTCGACGCTAGCTTATGATATCTCGTGCGTCATCAGATATTTAATGCAGATGCTAGCCTTAACGCTAGCATATGATATCTAGTGCGTCATCAGATATTTAATGCAGATGATACCCTCAACACCAGCGTGTGATATCTTGCACTTTATCAAATATTTAATGCAAATGATACCTTCGACTCTAGCATATGATATCTCGTATGTCATCAGATATTTAATGTAGAAGATACCCTCGACGTCAACATATGATATCTCGCGTGACATCAGATATTTAATGCTGATGATATCCTTGATGCCAGCATATGATATCTCACGTGTTAACAAATATTGATGATGATAATATCCTTGATGCCAACGAATGATATCTCACGTGTCAACAAATATTGATAATGATGATATCCTCGACGTTAGCGTATGCTATCTTGCGTGTCAACAAATATTAGATACAATGGCCCTCTCGGCAATGAGATGATATGAAATGTTTTTTTCGGTGATTTGAAAACATTTTCACCTGAGTTCGGTTGTCTGCGTCTTGCTTTCTACATGTACCTGTACTCAAGGTAGACAACTAGTAGACACAATGTCGCTCTCACTACCGACCAAAGTCAAGCTTTATGATAGTTTAATGACAAATACTGAGAATCATAATCTTATTCTACTATTAATCTTCTTTTTTTGAAGAAATAATTAAATAACAAATTCACCGGATGCAAGTAAATGAGGCAAAACCCTTGTTTGGGGATTACTCAAATACCGTTTGCTTCGCTTCAAGGCAAATTTTGAGGATGACTTTCTGCTCTTCCTCCTATTGAGTGATCCTTTGATTGTTATATTTATTGTGCCAACTCCCTTGAATGTACCTGCGCTCAAGGTAACTATATAGTAGACACAAAGTCACTTTTTTGCTGGTGACTATTTTTTAGAAAAATTCTAAATACAATATTCATAAAGAAGATATGATGATTTTGTTTGTCCTTTATGATCTCAAGAAATGAGATAGACAATTCAAAAGGCCCTCGATAAATGGGAATTAAACCTATTTTTGGGGCTACCCAAAAATACCATTCTTGAGCGTTATATGCTCTGGTGTGGCTCCTAACTTGCTCGGGAATTTTAAAAAAAGACTCTCATATTTGTGTATTGATACCTGCATCCACAGAAAAATTGATTAGTTTTGAGTGAAACTACTCCGTGTTGACCTTCTTCGATCCTTGGTTTGCTTTTTGCCATCTTTTGGTACTCCGTTATGTTGGGACTTCCACCCGAAATCCTCATCCCAATAGACACCTAGGCAATCACTAAGTAAAAAGATTTGCATAGATCTTCAAAAGTAGTCTCAATTTTAAAAACTAGTTTCAAAACTTCTGTAAAAGATCTAGAAAATCTGTGTCGGTCATGTCATGTACAATCCTCGCAAATGTCTTTATCTTGGTTTTGACTATATTTGATGGAGGATTTATAAAACTCATTATCATTGCTTAAGGGTTCTTCAAAAATTTCTATCACAGCCGAAGAATTAATCTGCCTAGACATTGTTGCAGTTGGTGACTTCTAAATCTTAACTTTAACCCCTAGTGTTGCGGAATTTGAAATATATTCTAGTGTTTAGTGGAAATTTTAAGGTCTTCCTCAAAATTTTTGCCCCAATTTAAAGTTGTTTGAGATGATCTCAGATCGACATAATTCGAAGTCTTGTTGGTCTTTGTTCTCTTTATTGGATGATGATCTTCCTCTTGTGAACTTTTGAGAAGGATTCTCAAAAATTCTTCCCCAGTTTCCACTTCCTTGGCTTACATGACCGAGCCGTTGGGGCGCCTACGTATCTCGTTGAAGAAGGAATCAGGTCAAACATAGTTCAGGACTACGCTAAGGATATATAGAAAAATCTAATGGGTTGACCGAAGTGACATAGGCCGCCTACGTATCCCTTATTTGGGAATTTAGGCCATCACGTAGTTCATACATGAAAGGAAAGGATAAATTGTCCTAAGGGGTTGAATGAAGGTGACATAGGCTGCCTACGTATTCCTTTCTTGGGAATTCAGGTCAAACATTATTCGTACATAAAAGGAAAGGATAAAATCCTAAGGGGTTGACCAAAGCTGACATAGGCCGCCTACGTATCCCTTTCTTGGGAATTTAGGTCAAACATAGTTCGTACATAAAAGAAATTTTCAGGGTTAAATGGCCCTGAATACTATTATCCATCTTACCAGGATAGAAATAACAACTTCTATAGATGACATGGCATTTTCATTTCCTTTGTATTGATAGAACGAAGGATCAATTGTCCAATTCTCTTAGTCATTGCCCTCCTAGTTAACCACCTCACTTTCCTCTAGATTAGGCTTCTTTGATTCTTGATCTCTTTGACTCTTCTGTTGACTGTTCTAAGTCTATTGTCTCTCATTCATCATTATCTTGCTTCTTGAAATGACATGACAATGGAAGGTTTTGAGTTATTATTATATGACGGGCAACGAGTCATGGGTGTAGTGGAGGTCCAATTCAACAATGTTTCCTCCAATTAATCTTCCATGATCTCATTTGTCTTGGAAAATTCTTCCCTTGCATTTTCCTTATCCCATCCCCGAGACCATCATTTAAAGGTTTGAAAAATGATTGGTAGAGTTTAGTTTTACTACTAGTCATTTTTCTTTTCTTGTAACAAAGCTATAGTCAAGAAGAGAATCTCTTATTTATTTTGATATGATAAAGTAGGGCCTTTTTGTGACAACACAGAGTATTTTCTATTACATACAAAGTAAAAACAACTCAAAGGCTGACGTGTTAGATTCCATTAGTAGTAAGCAAAGCAAGATGATAAGGTAGGAAGTAAACACATAGAGTTGTTTCTCATCTCGTGCAACTTGATCCATGAATTAATGATGACTCAAGAATTTCAATGAACGGGATTTTGATCAATGATATAGATGGGTGGAATTCATCAGGAAGGCCCAACTTTTATTCTTTTCGATCATATCTCTTCTTTCAAGAAAGTGGAGGACAACAAAGTTTTTGAAGATAGAGACTGGAACGAAAGGCTGCCTACGTATCCCATGGAGGAGAAATCAGGCCCTACATAGTTTGAAACTATAATGGCTTTTTCTAATTCTAAAGTCAACTTTCCTAAAATAGTAGCGATCATTTTAGAAGTTTTAAGAATGACTGCGGACTTTTCTGAGAAACTTAAGAGACTTGGAGTATGTTTGGTCATATTTTTGTATAGTGAGGTACATTTCTGCCTAGAGATTCTCTATGGAAAATGGGATTAGATCAATCTGCCTTTGATTTGAATAAACATAGCACGAATAAGCACATAAAAAATTATATCACACAAGCATATTCTAATAAACGTGCATCCTAATTGGGTGATCCTTTTGAGCCAAGGGTTGGCCTAACGTATTTGAAGGAAGTATATGCTTTTTTAAAACCAATCCATTATACCCCAAAAACCTTCATAGGTGTACATAAATGGCATAAATTCCTACAAAAGTTTCACAAAAGGGATGCAATCTTTAGAGAAAGGAAAAATAACACGACAAAAAGAATAATGTCCTGCGCAGGGGATAAGAAATACTAGCTCCTGAATGCTCTTCTATTGGCCTTCGCCCTCTTAGCTTTGTCCATTTTTTGTCAGTGGCAATATCCATTGATGATTAAGCGATTTTCGTACAACTGCTCTAGATGTAACTGTCCAAATCGATCAATTTCTTGCTTGGCTTGATTCAATTCCTTTCTAAATCGGTGTATGATTGAGGCATCCTTACACGAAAGTAAATAATGCAAGCTTTCTCCCGACCTCTCAAAGGATAATGGATTGGATTAAACAAACATATATTTCTTCAACACATAAATATGGTTCGTCTGTAATTAACTTGGGGTCAATAGACGCAGGAAACGTTTTCTAATGGGCCCAATACCCCCTAGGGCATTGAGTCGTCCTAGGCTCATGCCTAAAATAGGGTTTTGGTTTTGCTCTATCCTAGGTGTCTAGAGTGGGGTTGAACTAGGTTCCCAAGTGGATGATTTGGGTTAGGAAATACGAACAACCATCAAACGACTCACATTCTAATCAACCATCGTATTTCCAACACTTTATTTAGAATTGAACAAAAGGGGTCGGGACATCCACGAAACCGTAAAATAATGTAATAAATCAATGCAGGACCATGATATGAGATGCAATAATCAAATATTGCAAAATCAAAACATATAAACATGTAAACAGTAAATCAAAATACGAAATCAAACATTTGGTTAGAACCTAATTAAATATCCCTAGCAGAGTCGTCATTTCTGTTTTGCAAAAATTTTGACTTGCTTAAGAGTCGCCACTTAATTTTGAAAAGGAATTAAGAATTTCTTTATAAGATACTTTAAATGATCCAAAACAGAAAAATCGTTTAAAATTTGAAGATTCTGAGTAAGCGGTTCCTATTAACGTTTTAGGAAGGTTTAAGGCACCTAAAACGTCCGCTAACTTGCGGTTATCTGAACTATTTGAAAGTATCTTTTGACTAACTTCAATAAGATTGATTGTTGAAAAATGATTGATTTTAGAAAATAATTTGTGTAAAATAAATTTGGACGACTTAGTAGGGATTTTAACTAAGCCTAATCAAATGAAAGGGAAATAAGCACATAAAAGGGGAAGGGGAGAAAATAAAAGACTTAGGCCATTGGTCCCAAAGCAATGAAACCTGCCCTAATCTAATAGGGCTTTCGACCCATTTTCACCTGTCCTAATTCTATATTTTCGAGTCTTTTTGGTCCAAAATTCGTTCACCTTTATTAAATTTACAACTTTGGCTTTGAGGCCTTGATAAAAAAATAATGAAAAAAAATAGAAAATACAAAAAAAGGACAACGAAAAGACATAAGTAAAAAAATGAGACTTTTAAAGCTTCCTGTCAACTTCAAGGACTTGACCAATTTTTCTTCTTTCCACGATGATTTTTCTTTCTCTAGAGATAGTCGATTCGAAGGGACAGGCCACATTGGTCTATGATGAAATGTAGAAGGAATGAGTCTGTTTGGACTCCCAAAAGGTAGATTCACATGCAAAAGAGGCAAGAAAAGAAATTAATACATGTCCGAGATGTACAAGCAGAAGCAAAGAACTCAACCTATGTTCAAAAGTTGATACCTAGCAGATAAAAATGTATTCGCACGCATAAAGAAATAGGAAAGTATCCTGAATAGTGACAATTTTCATTATCAGTTTATAATTTCCTTACTTTCAATCTATAATAACTAATAATTTACCACAAGAAACATTTGTAAACTCAAATACTATAGAATGCATTATTCCAAGATTTAGAGAACTAAGTGGGAAATAGAATCACATATATCCCTCAACATCTTTAGTAAATGAAGCACATAGTTTGTGTTTCAAAATTTTTACGCAAGAAAAGATTACATAAAGTAAGAACAGAAGTATGAATGAATCAATCCAACAGAAATTTGGCGTGAATAGAACCTCATTAGGCTAGCATATGAACTACAGAAAGTAAACGCGTATTCTATCAGAAACAAAGAAAAACAAAAAGGAGATCACTCATTGACCGAACTCAAAAGTATGTCCCTGAGAAATAAACAAATCGGATGCCACATTATTTGGAAACAAAACTTGCTAAAAAAATAACTTATTTTTTTCATACACTTTTTACAAACATAACAACATAATTTTCAGCGAGGAGATTAAATCAGATAATTTGATGAGATATGCGAAGTAAACCAAATTTCGATTGACAATTGCCTTAATACCAAATCCACGGTAAATTCTCAAACATGTTACTTAGGAAAAGAAAATTAAAGTTTTGACATTATTTTTAGAAAATACAAATCTAATACTTTGTTTTGACACTGTGAAACAAAGGAAAAATGATAAAGATCCATTATATCAAGACCATGGAGAGACGGGCTAGAATTCCTATACAGAATTAAGACTCAACAGTTAAGGGGATCTCCTATTCAATATTTTTGTAATATTACAACAGTGATTAGTGAGACTGTTACTATAGGCTTTAAACTAATCACTTAGATGAAAGATGAATGCTTTTCGGATGTTCTCAAGATTTGCAGAGATAGATGACGATGCTACATGAATGAAATCATATCAAACAAAGACTAAACAATTATAAAGCAAATCAAGAGCATTCATAGCAGACTTCGGTCAATATGCAATTTCCAACCCAAATAGTCAACAAATAGCGATATAGAACTCGACTCAAATAGTTTTTGATAAAAACTCAAATACGCAACAAATAAATTTTTTCTTTAAACCCATAGTGACTTATGGATAATGCTGAAAACAGTTGAAATCACATGAATATTATGACAAAAACATCATCACACTCCAACCTACAGCCTTCAAGGCCTCTACAACAGATAATGCCCAGCGCACAACGTGATAATCTAAACTACTACATGCTACTACTATTGCAACACGATAAAAAAATTGAAATCTAACCAATCTTTGGACAGCAAAACAGGACTCGGGCTTCTATCAGAATTGCAACCACTGAAAACCAGCGTTATCAACTCGAAAACCTCTGATTAGCTGACTAACTTTTAAAAAGAAGAAAGAAAAATTTCCTTTTTACTAAAGAAAAAAGACTGTTTTCTCTGAAGATTTTTTTCCACCTCCCGAGACCCCTTTTTCAAGCCTCCTTTGAAGCTATTTATAGAAAACAACCTCAGGGGGAATTTTTGGAGACCAACTGATGTGAGAAAAATTTGAAACGGGGGTAATTTTTGGAGTTTAAAGGGAGAAATTAAAAATTTGAAATTGGGATAAATTATAAGGTGAATTTGGTACGAAATTGTACCACCCATACCTTGAATCAGATTGAAATGCTAGCTGGGTGTCTCGAGAATGTTGAGGCTTGGATTCAAAGCTAGATCGCAGCTGTTGAGGCGGTTAGATCGCAAATGGACCGTGTTTTTAAATTCTGGGTTGTTGGATCAGAGTCGGGTACGCCGGTATTTATACGCGGCTGCTGATCTTGTTGTACGCCATCGACGGGTTTGGGTCGAATTTTTCGTTGGTTTTTTTGGTTGAAATTGTGTTTGTTTATTAAAAGTGTCGGTTGTTCTTTTGTTATGTGGAGAAGATGCAATACTGGGATGGGTCAAAGGGAATTTTTGGGTTTATTGAGATGGCTGACTGGGTTGCTGGTTATGAGAATGGTGGGCTGATGTTTACATGGACTGTAATTATTGATAATGTTGTTGGGTTAGCTGATGGGAAAAAAGAAATGGGCCAGGGTTGGCAGATTTGGGTTAAGATTAGGGTTATTTAATAAAGAGTAAATACATAATTACCCCACTGATGTTGGTCGAGATTTTTAAAAAGACACCTAAACTTTGAATTCGACCTATTACCCCACGATTATTTTTTATTTCATTGCAAACACACTATTTTTTGCTGAATCTCAGTGACAACAAGGAGTGTGAAATACACGCGCCAATCAGGTGCTGCCACGTGTCAAATACGTTTAATTTATATATTTTTTAATAAAATTTTACTTTTTATTTAATTTAACACCCCACCCCATCCAACAACTACCCCCCAGCAGCTCTCCTTCACTCCCCACCCCAATTCAGCACCTCCCCCCCCGTCCAACACCCCCACCCCCATCCAACACCCCCACCCCATCAGCATCTCCCCCAAGCACCCCAAGCCCCCCACTCCGTCACCATTCTCTCTCCTTTATTTTTTTTCAAATCAATTCAAAAAATAATTTTATGATTGAATTGAGAGTTTTATGATTGAGTTGAGTTTTAAAGATAGTTAAATGATATGATTTAACTAAAAAATTGAGATTTAATAATATGATTTAAAAAAAAAAGCTTCAATGGAGGAGCTTTAATGGTGAAATTGTGTTGAAGAGTTTTAATAGTGTTGAAGAAGATATTGTGTTGAAGAAGAAATGGTAGGTAGTTAAATGATATGATTTAGTTGTAAAATGGAGCTTTAATGAATGATTTTTTTTTTTTAAAAAAAGCTTCAATGGAAGCTTTAATGGTGAATTGAGTTGAAAAAGAAAGAGTGGGTGGGTTGGGGGGGGGGGCGGAGAGGGGGTAGGGATTATTTTAATAATAAATAAATATTTTTTTTAAAAAAGAATATAAATTATATATTAAATTTTACACGTGACAACTTTTAATTGGTCAAAAAAGTCAAATTCAAATCCTTTCACGCGCCTGTGGCGCGTGTATACACGCAGAGGGTCAAAATGGTGTGTTTGCAATGAAATAAAGAAGAATCGTGGGGTAATAGGTTGAAGTTAAAGTTTAGGTGTCTTTTTGCAAATCTCGGACAAGATCAGGGGGTAATTATGTATTTACTCTTTAATAAATAACCCCAATTAAATTTAGAATTAGATAAATCTATTTAAATTTTGATCAAACTAAAAATCAATCGGTCAATTGCATTGTAATTGAGGTCTATTTGATTCCAATTACAGCCAAATTTAATAGATTGATCGAATTAAATCAAAATTCGATACAAATTAATACCTCACTTAATTCCGAGCTTCTTGATTTAGTAAAATCAAACACATATTTATCCAAATAGATTATTTTGATAATAAAATATATTAAAATCAAGATTTTAATCATTATATTTATTTTCAAAAATAATCCTTAATTAAAATTCGATATTCGATAAAACAAATATTTAAGTAATCAAATTATATAATCTCGTATAATTGAACACGATAATGTATAATTGCTACTTAAAATGATAAAATTACGTACAAAAATATTTTGAGTGGTTTTAATTCGGATGAAATAAATATTTTGATTTTATTAAAAATTGAAGAAGCTCAAGATTAAATTTAGTCGTGAAGGGTAAAAATTAGGTGTCAACAACTACCCCTTCCCTTTGGGTAGGGTGGATGGAAGTAACCCTGGACAAAGGGAGGTTGACGTTCCTAATTTTTGTCTGACCACAAATTTGAATCTGAAAGAGGTTGGCTTTTGCACGAGTTTCATAGATTTATGGCCGGACATCAGTATCAGGTTTCCTACATATCTCAGGTTAATGAGAATTCAAGCCACTTGTAGTTCATAAAGATTGATTCAAAGCACGATTTTCAAAAGTTCACAAGCCATCTTGGTTTTAAAGTTTAATGAAATTGAGAAGTTGGAGAAGAAGGAGATTGGGGGGAGGTTGGAATGCAGTCGAGTTTTCTACATAGAGATCAACCTACATATCCCCGTGACTTAGGAAATCAGACTTCTTATAGTTTGACTTAATTGGTAGATAATATAGTCTTTTATTTCAGACGATCTTTGGCTCAGGTTGAGTGACAAGTTTTTCGAGTTATGAAAAAGAGGCTTGTAACCTCTTAACCATGAACGTGGAGCTCTTCACATCCTTAGGTAAGAACTTACCTGGACATAATTTCTAAAACCCTAAGCATGTTGTCACTCAAATTTGAAAGAAAGAGAGATTTACCCTCGGTATGAGTTTAGAAATATCCCGAAGGTGAAGCTGAAACAAGAATATTCCAAAATTCCCACATGCCTTCTAATAGGGGTGTGGTTGGATGGTGGTGGCGATTATCCTTTAGCTCGCGTTCAAAGATTTTGACCTCTATCTCTAGACTATGTCCCATTTTGCTGCTAAAAAAGAGTTCCATATTGTGCTGCATCCTATCTGGAGTCGTCTGCACCATATCTCCAGGTGGGTTGTCTCCTGAAAATGAGTCATCCCTTTGTGGACCTGTTTGGAAGGAAATAACTTGCAACAACAGATACAACAACCCTCTTGGTTGTTGCATACTTATCTCATATGTCGAGTGAACATGTCTTCTAAGTGAGGTGGACGTTTTGGACACCGATGACACTTTATGTAGAACGGTTCCTAAAATCATGTAATCTTGTATTGATGCGGTGACCTTTTGGTTACCTATAATGCTTGTTGTATGATAACCTCTCTGATTATTGCCAATAATTCTTTGCATATGATCTCGGGTATGTCTTGTGCATCTTTTGTATCGATAGGACCTATACATTTCCCTTGAATTGACATTTGGATATTCTTGCACATTATTTGTTATTGGATATGAGGCGACTTATAGATATCTTCTTAATTGCTATCCCTTAGGTAATCCTGCATACTATCTGACCTTGGATAAGAGATGGCTTACAGATATCCCTCCAATCGCTAGTTCTCAAACATTCCTGCACATCATCCGACCTTGGATACAATATGACTTATAGATATCTCTCAAATTGCTAGTCCTTGGGTAATCCTGCACACAATCGATCTTGGATATTACGCGGCTTATAGAGAATCGTTAGACCTATCAATTTGATAATCTCTCATATTCTTCGGTAAGGATTTAGTTGCGACTTATGGATAACCTTCGAACTGTCAATTTTTGGGTAACCTTGCACACAATCCGATTAGGATGTTGTTGTGGCTTACGGATGACCTATGGGCTATCAACTCAGAGGTAATCTTGCACACTATCCTATTTCAAATAATATGACTTATAGATTATCCTCAAATTGTCAATTTCAAGGAAATCTCATATGTCGTTCGCTTTCAGATAGCGACTTAAAGACGTCCCTTTGATTTATGTGCTTTTGATAAATTCAGGTGTTGATTCATAAAATGATAAGATATTCTCGACGTCAGCATATGCTACCTAGCATGTTAACAGATACTAGATGCTGATGATATCCTCGATGCCAACGTGTGGTATCTCGTGCGTCATCAGATATTTAATGCATATGATACCCTCGATGCCAACGTATGATATCTTACGTGTCATCAGATATTTAATGCAGATGATACCCTCGATGCCAACATATGATATTTCACGCATCATCAGATATTTAATGCATATGGTACCCTCGACACCAGCGTATGATATCTCACACGTCATCAGATATTTAATGCAGATGATACCCTTGATGCCAGCGTATGATATCTCTCACGTCATTAGATATTTAATGCAAATGATACCCTCGACACTAGCATCTGATATCTCACGCGTCATCAAATATTTAATACAGATGATACCCTCAACGCCAGCGTATGATATCTCACGCGTCATTAGATATTTAATGCAGATTATGCCCTCGACGCAACATATGATATCTCGCGCGTTATCAGATATTTAATATAGATGATACCTTCGATGCCAGCGTATGATATCTCGCTCGTCATTAGATATTTAATGTAGATGATACCTTCGATGCTAGTGTATGATATCTCGCGCGTCATCAGATATTTAATGCAAATGATACCTTCGACGCCAACATATGATATCTCACGCGTCATTATATATTTAATGCTGATGATATCCTCGACGCCATCATATGATATCTCGCGTGTTAATTGATATTGATGATGATGGTATCCTCGACGCCAACGTATGATATCTCTCCTCAATGCATTGCAATTGAGGCCTAATTGATTTCATTACAACCAAATTTAATAGATTGGCTGAATTAAATCAAAATTCGATACAAATTAATACCTCACTTAATTTAGAGCTTCTTTATTTAGTAAAATCAAACACATATTTATCCAAATAGATTATTTTGATAATAAAATATATTAAAATCAAGATTTTAATCATTATATTTATTTTCAAAAATAATCCTTAATTAAAATTTGATATTCCATAAAATAAATATTTATTAAAATTTGATATTTCATAAAATAATTGTTTAATTAATCAAATTATTCAATCTCGATTGAACATGATAACATATAATCGCTACTTAAAATGATAAAATTACGTACAAAAATATTCTAAGCGGTTTTAATTCGGATGGAATAAATATTTTGATTTTATTAAAAATCGAAGAAGCTCAGGATTAAATTCAGTCGTGAAGGGCAGAAATTAGGTGTCAACAACTAGGACCTAATGAGTTGTATGGATTCTTTAAGTGTCCTAGGGTCCCTTCTGTAGCCGAACCAGTGTAATGGTTCCTTATTTCTGATGTGCCTATGATTAAACCTCATGAGTCATAAGGTCTGAGTACGAGTCGTAGGGTATGACTCATAGTCAGTCCAGTGGGGGTGCCTTATGCTACTGTCCAGACTACGACTAGTGATGATGAGTCGTAACGTGTCCTCACGAGTCATAGGATGATCCGTCATCATTGGCTATAAATTTTTAGCTTTTAATTAAGGAAACTTTGGACAGTTTCCTTTTTCCCTCGCTCAGATCCCACGTTCATAAAATAATAAAAAGGGGTTATTTTCATATTTTAACAAATAAAAATACACTCTACTCTCTTAAATTCCCCAAAGCAAGAACATGCCAGCTTTTTAAAGGTTGGCCATTCAAGCTTCAACTGTTGACTTCTCTTTATAATTCTTGCTTATCTAAGGCATGTTACTCTTTCCCAAAGTTTATTTTGTTAAAAACATGTATTTATAATTGTTATTCATGTGATTTAGTTATATTTTATGAATGAGGTTGAGGGTTTATGAGCATTAATAAAGGAATTGTTTTTCCCATGGCTTTCATGAATGATTCATTGCTTGAATTGATGGTTTTGAACTATTTGGGGTGCATGGGTGTGGTTAATTAGAATGGGGGTCGTGTATTCCCCTAAATTGATATTTTTGAATATTGTAATTGGTATAACCTCAATTCAATCTTGTGAAACGTGATTTGAACATGAAAGTTTGCACATTGAACTACTTTTGGAACCATTGCATGATATGAAAGGCTACTAAAATATAATGGGTTTGAATTGAACCTTGGGGGTCGTGGATTTCCCTAAACTAATAAATAATTAAACCAGGGAGAGTTGTGCATTCCCCCATGTAATTGAATGATTGGATCTTGTGGGGTCGTAGATTCCCCCCAGCTATGATAATTGAAATGACATAATGTTATTAGCTTGCAAGTGTAGTTGGTATGCCGATACCAACAGTGTGTGTCTTAATGGATAATCATGGTTCAATCAATGGGAATATGTTAATATTTTAATTGGGCTTAAAGAAGATTGTGTAGCTAGCCGTGAAAGTGGAGGTCCCAAAGCACCGATACTGGAAACTGATATTTGTCAATGTGAGGGTTGATCTTGATGATTGTGTGCTTCTGTCACACACACACACACTATATATATATATATATATATATATTTATTTATTTGTATTTATATCATGGATGACAAAAGGTCGTTGATTCCTTGACCTCTATAATATATCCGGTTCATGTGGCTAACACGCTATGGGGCCTATCTAGTAAGGGGGGCTGGACCCATATAGCCAGTGGGTGTTTTTATGACGATTAAGCTACATAGTCTAAGTTAATATTTTAAAATCTTATGCTAAACCTTGTTTCCTATCCCAACATCTTATATATATGTGTGTGTGCGTGTGTATGTGTATACATGTGTGTGAATATGTACATTGAGTTTGGACTTAATTTTGAGTTGGCATTATTTTATACCTATCCCGAGTTAAATGCTAGCTCTCACCCTGCTAACCGCCTCCGGACGCTGCATCCCCACACGATATAGAAACCAGTTACATTTTTATTTTTTCTACACAGTGATTGGTGATTCTTGGATTGTTCATCAGTCAGCATGAAGTGGTGAGCCTCCTTCTCCCGGAAGGCCTGTTATTTCTTGGTTTAGTTTATGTCATAGACTGTTTCTTTGGTTTTCTTTTTGAACTCATTTTGGCTATGGTCAGGGGCATGTCACAACATAGGAGGTCTTTTGTTTGTTTAGAGGCTATTGTGGATTAGTGTGGATTGGGATGGCTATTGAAATTATATGTTCGGAACTCAGCTCTATCTTGTTATACGTTCGAAACTCAGCTTTATCTTATTTTGTATTCAGAATTCATCCGCTGCTAGTTGTATTATGTTCTGTTTGACTAGGAGAAAGGGTGGTCTCTGGTCCTCGGCGGACTTGAGATATTCGTCACGGTCAGGCCCTGGTTCGGGTCTTGACATATAGTAAAATCACCCATCTATTTATTATTTCTTAAGGCATATGTCAAGTTAAAAGTAAACAAGTATTTATAAACCAAGGGAGTATTTAGTGAAGAATTTATTTCAATTGTTGTGCAAGATAGAAAATCTGTTTTACCTTACAAGGTTAAATTTATCCTTTACCTTATTAATTTTCTTTTATAAACCACCAATTTCATTTATTTCTTATTCACATTATTTGTTTGCTTACCCCGTTTTATTATCTCCATTCACATTGCTTGGGTTTTGTTCTTGTTCTTGTTCAAAGTCTATTTCATCAAAAGTTTTGCACTTTAAAGTATATTTGGATTACTTTTTTTTATATAATTATTTCAATAACTAACAAAAAAGTATATATTATTAATATTATTAATCATCTTTTTAGCTTACTAACTTGCCAAACGATGTTATCATACCAACTTGTTAAGTATAAACCTACATTAAGTCATTATTGTTTATCTATTTTATTTTTTGGATTTGTTGTTTGCACAATAAAGATGTTAAATTTGGCCAGGCATGTGTAAACAACTTGTCCTTTAGGCTCCAAACTCCCTTTAGTTGCATGCATGTGTAAACTGATCAATCCATCAAATTATTACTTGACATAAATGATCATAAAACACATATCAAAACTAATTTTAAGTTTCTTTATGTATAGATATGGGATATCAATAGTTTATCCATCCAGGACCATCACAATATGAACTATATGCCATGCAATGTAATCATCAGCCCAAGGCTATTTGGAGAGACATATTAAAGAGAGAAAAGACATGTTTGGTAGTGTTCTAAGAAATGAATACGGTTCAACAAATATTTTAAGTTATGAACTTTGACAATTTATATTTGAATTGATACAAATGAATAAAACCTACACTCTCACTCTTTATATAGCTTCATAAATTTTGAAGCTGCTACAAGACAAACATGGAATACTACCTTACAAGGTGAACGTGAGATCCTACCTTACAAGGTGAGAGTCCATACTTGACTTAAAATCAGCATGCAAAAGGAAATTTATTCCCTTCCTTGTAAGTGGTTGTTGCGCCCAAGCGCACACGCAAGTGTATATGGTTTCACCAAGTAATACACTGGCCTTAAATAAAGTCGAATATCGATGCGTCAGATACTTGTGTTAAACGACTATCCAATTCTAGTTTAATTATTGATATTAATTAGTGCAACGTAACCAACAGAGAGTTTGAGAGTTATAACTTAAAGTAAATTAAACAATGCGTAAAAGTAATGACTTCGGACAATCAGTGGAAAAAGATCTGGGGTTAAAGCACTACGAATATTCATACTATGAATTCAAACTTCATTGATTAAGTTATTTATCTTAGTTGATGATTCACGGGGTTGATTTTATGATCATGGTCTCCCGACCTCTAACCACCTATCTAACTTAGACCCACAACTACATCGTTGATTGGGGATATGAGCACTAAACTAAACACATTTATATTTCATCCGGTAGTGAACCAATCAAGGCTTCTAGATATATCCCTATCATAGATGCTAATTATAATTCCTCATTTCATAAAGGAATAAGAATCTTACTCTACTTACTCCCACGTTCTATCATCTTATTTCCCCTTCCGAGTTCACAAAGATGACAATAAGTATATCTCTAGGGTCGAGAATCCTTACGATAATGATAACAAATATAAATAAATAATAAAATATTATAAATAAATAAACCCAATTAAATTTCAAGCAATAATAATCTTGTTCTTGCCTTTAACCCCGGAAAGGGGGCATTTAGCCGTTAATAGAAATAACCGTAATCAAGAAATATGAATACATGATAAAATCCATTAAAAATATAAACAATAAAAACTTTAATTGAAATGTTTTATATCCCCTCTCCAAGTTTCAACTTCGTCCAAGGTGTATAACATCAAGTACAAGTGTCCTATTTATAGGACAAAATTATCCCATTTTTGCACTACGCCATGCCGCGGGGATAGTTTAGCGTGTATAACTTTGAGACTTGCCCTTATCATGGATAAACACTGTTTTGGATCCATTAGGAAGATAACCATGTGTGGCACACACCAGTCGGCCTTTTTTTGAGACTGCGACGTGCCCTTGACATCCAATCTGTCCAATTTGCATCAAGTTGTGTCTTGTGCTTTCGTTGATCCATTCCAAGCCTTTTTGTGTTGTTTAAACTTGATTTAAAACTTTTATATCCTTCATATATCATCATAATCAACTCACCAGGCATCGTATAGAATTAAATACAATGTATTATAGCTCAAAACAACACAACATCCAAGACGACAAACTAGAAACTTAAGCTAAGAATATTAGTTTTTCCCCTTTTGATCTTTAACTTGGTTTTGACTCTTGGCTTGATTCAATTTTACTTTAAACACTATAAACAAGTTTTTACACACATAATTACATAATACAACCGTTAGGAACTCATTAAACTCACTAGAATCCATCGAGATCAACTAGAACAACACCTAGCTTAAGCTAGTAACACTAGTTTTCTCATTTGAACTCTATGTGACCAAATTAAGTACAAACTTGTTTGAACTACACCTTAAACATTATTATCAAGTACTTAAAAACTCCCATGCACATTTATATCATCATTAACACATAAATCACAAGAATTGCCCTCAAAACAAGGCTAAATAAGCTAGGATAACACACTAAAGTGCATAAAAACACCTCAGATTATCACCTCGTACTTAAAGCCTTGTCCGTCCTCAAACAACTCTTTTCTTTAAGCATTATAAGCTGAGGTGGCTCCATACTTCTAATACAATAAAGAAACTCACGCTAGCACTATACTGACTATACAAAATGCAAGTTTCTACACTAAGCATGTTTTGGACACAACTGAAAGTTCAAGAACACTACTCCAAAATGTCCTAGCCTCAAGAATTGACTCACCTAGTTGGAAAACTCACACATATTTTTCAATCAAAGACATTATATAAATCACTCAAATCTTATCAAACACGTTCCCTCACAATAAGAGAGTTACCCATAATCACTCATAATAATGCCATTTATACACAATGGGTACAAGAATCAAATTACACTCACTCTCACAAAGAATTCACAAATTTCAAATGATGAACCATATGCTTGCCCTTAGTGTAGTGCTCCACTAATATCAAAATATTAAGCTTAGGATCAAATAGGTCTTTACGGATTGTAATGCAGGCTAAGGGATGGGTAGGAACTATTCTGACCAGTAATAATGACTATCTTCATTAAGCGATTTAATAAATCACATTATACAATTAAGATAAATCTTTAACAACCAACTCTCAAATCTACACCCTTCATACATACATAGTTTTACCCCATCTCATTAAGATTATTCACATAAAATATGGTGGGAGTATTGTCTATTAATTCATGATTCATTTTTTTAGCGCAAATTTTCTTTTCACTCCCAACCACAACACATCAAATTTTTGAATGCCAATAACCATTACTTAGGAGCTTCAGTTTCACCTTTTCCTTCTTGAGTTTCCAACTCCTTAACTTAATTAGATTTCATCTAAAGCGCTTCGTAGCTTTGGATCAAATTATGGTCAATCAAAGAAGGGAATTTAGGCTACTTATGAGGCTGCCAAATAAAAGGCTAAAGGCTCAATGGGGCTAACTAGGATTATGAACAAGGGTCGATCAAAGGAAGGTATAAAATATTGCTATCAAAGAAATGCCTATATCATCTCCTGAACCCACACTCTTTATTTTGCTTTGCACACACACCAGACAAGTTCTAAATATCACCTGTAACAAGAAATATACAAACAATCTTACACACACATGGCAATGCTCAACTCAAGTAGGATCATCATAGACTCTTAACCAAACAATCACATGAATTCAACATTAAGCCAATAAGTACAAGAGTCATAATCATGAGCCTAAGAGTCTCAAAAGTAGTAATTCACACAATTAACATGTTCTTTACAACAAAAACACTTGCATCATGCAATCAACTATAGCACCAATAAGAACGTCTCACACAATTTTTTTAAAACTAATCCTAAAAATAGAAATTTTCCCACCCCACACTTACAAATCTACTTTGTCCCCAAAGTATAATTTAAAAGTAGAGATAGAAATATTCCATGAGGACTCTAGGCCTAGATAGTAACATCTTTATACATCAAGAGGGTCCAGGGGACCCCATACTTAGTCTTCGTCATGCTCCTTAGCTCAGGTTTTCCGGTACTCAGACTTTCCATCAACCTGTGACTTAACAAAAACAAAAACTAGTGAAGTAAAAACTAACAATACTGAAAATAAAACATACCTTAACTTGGGTTTCCTCCCAAGAAGTGCCTGATTTAGTGTCACAGCACGACCTATTCTACGACTTATCCATATTCCTTCATCCTCTTTCTCACACTAGGATGCCATCTTCTTATTCGTTTCTGACCTCTTGAGTGGGAACTCTCAAGGTCAACAACTTTCTCAACTTTAGCCTTTTCAGTCTCATCAATTTGCATCATGTCAGGCTGTGGTATTGGAAACTTGGGCTGCTCAATGGGGAAGTCCAAAGAGGTCTTTTATGGAATAGTCTCTACTGCCCCATACTTATCCCCTTCAATCGCCATAATTATGCACAAATCTTGGTAGTGGGATATTGTGTTAAGTGGTTTGTACACCTTAAAAACTGCCTCTTTATCATCTATCCTCATTATGAGTGTGCTCTCTTTCACATCTATCAAATCTCCTTCCGTCACCAAGAATGGCATCCCAAATTGACTGGTACTCTTTCATCTACATGAGTATCTAAAATAATAAAGTAAGCAGGAATAATAAACTTACCAAACTTGATGATAACATCCTCAATGACTCCTTCAAGATGGGCTATGGTCCTATTTGCCAGATGCAGTAACACAGAGCTCAGTCTCGGCTTCCCAGGCCCAAAGTGTTGAACAAAGAAAGGGGCATCAAATTTATGCTTGCCCCTAAGTCACTAAGTGTGTGCACCACCTCAATATTCCTAATTTAAATGGGTAGAGTGAACTTTCCAGGGTCCTTGACCTTCTTGGTCATCTTCTGTATCGCCACAGAGCTATACTCCTCACTGAGTGCTACCGCTTCCGCATCCTGTAACTTAATTTTATTAGAGACTACATCCTTCAAGTACTTAGCGTACTTGGGCATTCCCCGCAAAATATCTAAAAGAGGTAAGTTATTGTGCAGCTCTCTGAACATGTCAAAGAACTTCTTGAAGCATGCATCCTCCTTCACTTTTATATGCCTCTGTGGAAAAGGTAATGATGGGATCTTCTTCACCTTTTAGTAACTATGGTTTTTGAGTACTCAGACTTTCTTGAATTTTTAGTAGCTTTGTCGTATACCTGCTTACGAACCAAATCAGTATCTACCTCCTTAGTTTTCTTTAGAGGTTCTTTATTGAGCTTCTTACCACTCCTTAAAGTGATTGCCATAACTTGTTTAGGATTTCCAGTATCACTTGGAAAACCACCTTGAGGCCTGGTATTTTGTGCCTTCGTAAATTGACCAATTTATAACTCCAAGCTCCTTAGAGCTGCTTGATGGCTCATTATATCTACTGCCAATTATGTTTGTTAGCCATGATTTGCTTCAGCATCTCTTCCACATTGCTAGTCTGAGTTGTGGATTGATTATTCTGAACTTGCTGCTGCTGAAAATATTGCTACTGGGCATTCTATTATTGATTTGGAGGTTGCATTTGCCGCTTCAGATTGTAGGCATTCCCATAATTCGGCCGTTGAGAATTGCCCACAAACATCACAAACTCAGGATTTGCAGCACACATAGCCGCTGAATGGCCATTGTTTCTACAAACCTCACACCAACCTGCAGTCTATTGAATTGTATTAACTGTGTTTGCAGGCTGTGTAACCCCCAACTTTATATCGCTTATCTGATTTTTTTGTGTAGAAATCTTGGAGGAGATAACAGTAAATTAGTCCACCTCCAATACACCTACAACCTTCTTTGAGGCATTTCTTGAGTTTGGATGCCACTCAAAATTTCCTTATGCAATTTGTTTCAATAAAGTATAAAGCTCATCATAAGTCAGCTCCAAAGCTTGACCACCTGAAGCTGAATCTAGCAAAATTTTTGTGTTATGGTCAAGTACCTCAACAAAAGTGTGAGCTAATACCTCATTGGACTACTGGAAATGTGGACAGTCCCGAAGAAGAGCTTTTAATCACCCCCAAGCATGATATAAATTCTCATCTGGATTCTGTATGAAGCACACAATCTCAGTGCACAGTCTCGTAGTCTTGCCAGATGGAAAGAATTGGATGAGAAATTTTTGGGCTAAGTCATCCCAGATTGTGATTAAGTTTTTCAGCTCAGTGTTCAACTACTTTTCACTTCCACCAATAATGAAAAAGGGAAAAGTGTTAGCTTTACATAAATAGTTGACACACCCGTCGGGATGAATGTGTCACTGATCTCCAGAAAGTTTTGCAAATGGACTTATGGATATTTATGTGAAAGTCCCATAAACTATCCACTACTGATAAAAAGCTGCACCATGTTCTGTTTCAGCTCAAAATTACCTCCAGCAACTGATTTCTGAAAAGGAAAGGTCAAATTTATCGGAAGTGGGATTGGTACTTCGCGAATTGTCCTGCAGGCTAGTTGTTCTTCAGCCATGAGAGCATGATTGTCTTGTTCCTCTTGAATTTGCGGAATACAGGGGAGAAGGATTGCTTCTCTTCTCAACAGATGATACAGTCTCTTGGGTTTGGGGTTTGGTTTGACCAATTCCTTATCCCGTGCCAGCATACTGGTTTGTCAGCCTGTTTTCTACAAATTCAATACCAAAGAACAAGCGCAAAGCACCAAAGAAATCTAAAAAGTAAATCTAAACAAAAATAGTTGCCAATTTATAAGTCCCCGACAACAGCGCCAAAAACTTATTGCGCCCAAGCGCACACGCAAGTGTACTCGGTCTCACTAAGTAATACAGTGGCCTTAAATAAAGCCGAATATCGATCTCTTAAAGACTTGTGTTAATCATCTATCTAATTGTAGTTTAACTATTGAGATTGATTAGTGCAACATTTCCAAGAGAGAGTTTGAGAGTTATAACTAAAAGTAAATTACATAATGCATAAAAGTAATGACTTCAGACAATCAGTGAATAAAGACCTGGGGTTAAAGCACTATGAACATTCATACTATGCATTCGAACTTCATTGGTTAAGTTATTTATCTTGGTTGATGATTTACGGGGTTAAGTTTAAGATCATGTTCACTCGACCTCTAACCATCTATCTAACTCAGATCCACAACTACATCATTGAGCGGGAATGTGAGCACTAAGCTAAACGCATTTATATTTCATCCGGTAGTAAACCAAGCAAGGTTTTTAGGTATATTCCTATCCTAGATGCTAATTAAAATTCCTTATTTCATACAGGATTAAGAACCTTAATCTACTTACTCCCACGTTCTATCATCTTATTTCCCCTCCCGAGTTCACAAAGATGATAATAAGTATATCCCAAGGGTTGTGAATCCTTACGATAATGATAAAAAGGGTAATAAATAATAAAATATGATAAATAAATAAATCCAATTCAATTCCGAGCAATATCAATCATATTCTTGGCTTTGACCCCGGAACGGGAGCTTTTAGCCACTACTAGACATAACCGTAGTCAAGATGTATGAATAAATGATAAAATCCATTAAAAATATAAATTTAAAGAATAAAAACCCTAATTGAAATGTTTTTCAACTTCTCTCCAAGTTTCAAAGTCGTCTAAGGTGTATAACATCAAGTATAAGTATCCTATTTATAGGAGGACAAAATTATTGCGTTTTTGTACTAGGCCGCATCGCAGGGTTAATTTTATGCGTCTAAATGCACGATACGCCCTTATCGTGGAGACCCACTATTTTGGATCCCTTAGGAAGCCAACCATGTGTGGCACACGCCAGTTGGCCTTGGTTTGAGATCACGACGTGCCCTTGACATCCAAGGTGTCCAATTCGCATCAAGTTGTGTCTTGTGCTTTCGTTGATCCATTCCAAGCCTTTTTATGTTCTTTCAACTTGATTTGAAGCTTGTATATCCTTCGTATATCATCATAATCAACTCACCAAGCATCCTATAGCATTAAACACAATGAATTGGAGCTCAAAACAAACGACGAACTAGAAACTTAAGCTTAGAACACTAGTTTTGCCCCTTTTGATCTTTGAACTCTAAGTAACCAAATTAAGTACAAACTTATTTGAACTGCACCTTAAACATTATTATCAAGTACTTAAATACTTAGATGCTCATTTATATCATCATTAACACATAAAGCACACAAATTTTCCTTTAAACAAGGCTAAATAAGCTAGGATAACACACTAAAGTGCATAAATAAACCTCAGAACAGTGGTAAGTCTGCTCTTGCAGACACTCCTTCCCTAGGGGAATTTACTCCCCACTTTTTCAGTAAAAGAATATGGTAAGTGGATCGATTTATCCTGTAAGGTAAAATCATGATTTTATCTTGCACTTGACTCCATTTACCTTCTAAGGTACAATCATGATTTTACCTTACACTTTATCATATGACTAACGCCGTGAATTTTTTAATGAACAAGGCGTCCATTAAATATTTTGGTATTTTTTCATTTTTATATGCCCTTTTAGAATTTTTAATAAAAAAACTTGGTATAAAATAAGAGTAAATATTTGCCCGCATGAGTGTTAACTTAATGTGGAAATGATCTAATAAAGTAAATTAAAAATAAAATAAGATAGTCCGATGCAACAAAACTCTCGTTACGAGCGTGTATCGAGAAAGGATCGAATCATAAAAGTCTTTTGTACGTAGCTTTAATTTGCATTTCTATCATAGGGTGTTTCCACGATTTGCATGATGACCTTTTGATCACATAATCAACTTTACCGTTTACTTCAAATCTTTCCTTCTAGTAAATTAACCATAACTAAGTAATATTATTGTATGTAATACACACGACATTTATTAATTTTATATAAATAATGGTTAAACTTTTATTCTGAAAAAAAGTCAGGATAAAGCAACATTTAACGATATCTACGTCTATTATGTAGGAGGCTTAAATGCCCACAGAAAGACCAGCATACAAAACCACGGTGCCCACCAACGCCACACACATATTACACCCCCTGTTACTTTCACATGTCACATCACATTTCTCTCTCCCACACACTATAAATACTAGCATTACGTGAATAACAAAGTGTCTAAAGTCACCTCAACAGGCACGTAAACCTCTTTACGATCACACATATATCATAACACTCCTAGTTATGAAATTCCTACCGGAATTCGCCTTATGTTGGGGTGGTGCTACCATCACCCCAACAGTACCCGAGACCGCTTCTGCCGCTCTTCCTTTGAGGGATGAAGAGCAGAATAACAGGGCTGTAATTGGCCCTGCTATGCGTGGCGGAAGGGGGAGAAGGGTAGTAAAGTCTAGAAACGGAGCGAATTGGAAACCAGCGCTACGAGTAATTTCGGAAGAAAGAGTGATGTCTGATGTTGTTAACGCAGAAAGAAAAGAACGTGCTGTTCCTCCATCTTGTGCCAAATCTGCTACTAAAGTTAAAGCTAAATTTATTTTTAGATCCAAATTATCACCTAGGCATGGTGAAGATTACTGGTACGTACTCACATCTACATCTATCTGAACCCTCGTTTATTTTTATTTATTCCGTTTGGATTTTGCACGCTCCTAAAAAGATAATGATTAATACAAGTATTTTATTACAACATCAAAAAATGTGGTGTAGTGGATGAGACTACTCCTAAGGTTTCATGTTCGAGTGCTGGATATGGTGGAGCGATTCTTGAATGGCCTTACACGGCGTGGAATCGGATTAAAAGAGATTATTTGTGTTTTCTTACTATGTTAAAAGTGAAATTTGTCTTTGAAATATTGGACAAGTAAAAGTAAAAGAATATCACTCTTTAGACGAAGAAGAATCGTGGAATTTATGAGCTAATTTTTTCTGTTTTTTTATGTGTGTTTTTGCAGGAAATCGTCAAGTCCGATGGCCGTGCCAGCGTTTGCACCGACGACATTTTTATTCTGAGACATGTAACTTTGTTTTTCTTGAATGTAATATATACTAGTATATATGAATGAACTGTGAATATTAGTGATTCATATTTTTGTTATTTTCTCTCCCTTTTGTTTCTTCATTTGTACTATTGAAGTTGGAAACTGAATAGAACTATTCGGAATTCATGATCGGATTGTTAAAATGTATATATATTGAAGTTGATGTTCAGTAAATTTGTGCTAAAACTGTATTTCAAATTGGAGTTTTTTGGTACTAATTTAAACTTATTCGAGTCCTATAATTATTATCAGACATCGTAAATAAACATTAAAAGTCATTTGTGCTAGAAGATCTTAAATTTTAAATAAGTCGACACAATGGAAATTAAATAATGAGGTGTTAGACTTTCACTTTTTCAAACTTCTAAGGGAATGATATATAATGAATTTGTTTAGCTAGATTGATGCAAAGAAATGTTTAATTTTACTTGACAAATCAATCTCGGATAAAGTATGATTAATTAAGCTAATAAAATATTTCGCCCATGTATATTTGTTCACAAATTGCTTCTAACAAATTAATCTATCATATTGCAAGTCCAAAAATTTCAAGAAGCTACGCAGCCTAATTTATGATTCTTAATTATGTTCCTTAATTATACAGCTCCATGCAATTATAGCTAGTGTACTGGTAGCCGTAGTTCATAAATTTTGTAAATAAGATTACACACTTTTAGCCAAACAACATTATAGAAACTTTGTTAGTTCTGAACCAACTTACCATATGTGTCAATATAAAATAACTTTGGGTGTTGGACATAGGTATGTAATATTCATCTATGAAAAATTGTACTATATTATTGGATGTTTTTGAAGAAAAATAGGAAAAACATATTTAAATCCGCATAGCTTGTAATAGCAAATTATTTGTGTTATTTTATTTCCTTCATGTGCGTTAATTATGGTACTGATCTCCACGTTACAAGTGGGCATTTTGATTTTTTGAATTGCCACTTGATAGTATTGTTTATAACGTTAATGGTGTACAAAGTTTCTTCTAATTAACTATAGTATAATTTATCATATTGCATCAACCATCAACTATTGTGTAGTTATCAACTTTTTCCATCTTTCAACATATCATTCTTCATATTAGACTACACCCTACACTTTATCATTCCAAGTATTACTATATTATTCGTTCATATTAGGATAGCCGAGTTATACCAAAAATAAAAGCAAATATAAACATGAGCGACCTCCTATTTCTGGTAGCGTTGTAACGAAAATAATCCATTAGAGTTTCTCCTTGTATACTAATTTGTCAAATGTTATTATCACACGGATAAATAATTCGATAGCTATGGATACCGGATAACAAGAATTCAAAATTTAATTGTAAGTATGTGATTAAGGCTCTTTAATTTTATTGTGTCCCTTGTGCTAGGGGACAGATTTAGGACATTGGATGTGGATTTCCAAAACTCAACGACTTTTGCATATGATGTTGTGTTTATATTGAGAAATTAATTAAATATGTAAAAACTATTTGTTAGGAACTCAGTAACAACGTAAGCTCTTGGTTCAGTGACAAAGATAGAACTTGTTTAAGTTTTGTTGCTCAAATTAAATTTTGGACCCACTTCTGTTTGTGCTTTTTATTTTGCATGGAATATCGATCAATATGAACACACTGGATTCTATTTTTAATAAAAAATGATTATCTTCCTTTTGGAAAGCAACCATTCTGATTGATATTTTTAGGAGTTGAAGACAATTCAGATTATGGTTCCGAATATTTTGCTTCATAAATTAGAAGCAGTGTGAAAAGAATTTTCCAGAAACAAATTGAAAGCAGTGGAGCCACAAAGTGTATGTTGTGCCTTGAAACCAATGGAGATAATTAGTGAATAGTGATTATCATCACGTGATGGCTCGCTAGGTACGTTTTTTTGTGGTGAAAATGAAATTGAATTTCCCTCACAACTATGGCATTCAGTAGAAGCACACTGATTTATTAGATTTTTATCTCAATTCTGCTATGAATATTTTTCTCTGGTTCTTACAATCAATGGCTACCTAACCAAAAATAACAAGGGGCCCAAAGAAATTGGACAGGTGCTACTACAAATTTATGACTGATGCTGACAATTTAGAGTAATGATGTTTAAATTCCATAAATAAAAAAGGTGACAACACTAATTATATTTCTAAATATTTGAGGGTTCTTCATGGTATTAGTGTCCATTTGTCCATGCAAAGTTATGACACATAATCGTGCAGTTCCTAAAACATTTCTAAAGTTAAAACTGGTTGGCCGGCCCAACGTGACATAAAGTTAATTTTACAACAATATATAAATGTGGTGATCATGAAATCAAATAAGGTAAATAACTAGTGCCCGCTTTTTAAATTCTTTTGCAAGTTATCTGTTTTGGGAAACAATTCAAACGTACGCGATTGAGATTGAAAATTATGTCCAACTTCAGATATTTCCATTAGTAGAATTTCAAAAATTT
Source organism: Capsicum baccatum var. pendulum (assembly GCA_030864225.1). Lineage (NCBI taxonomy): Eukaryota > Viridiplantae > Streptophyta > Magnoliopsida > Solanales > Solanaceae > Capsicum > Capsicum baccatum. The sequence continues at coordinate 233,918,608 of CM061556.1, read as the reverse complement.
AATATTTGAATCTTCTCTAAACAAGCTAAAATTTGAAACAAAAATTGGGTATATCATACATGCACCCTTTTAATTTTGGGAAAATTTCAGAAATAGCAACTCTGTAGCCTTAATTATAACTTTTATAGCAACAGTTTCATAATTACGAAAAATAGCAAATTATATTTGTATTTAAGTAAAATGTTACTATATAAATACATATACAAATATATATGTATTACTCATAAATACATATGCACAACTGAAAAATACATATTCTTCTATTACTATGAAGTGGGTAAAATATTGTTACTTTTGCTATAAGTTATAATTTTGAAAAAGTGTTGCTATTTATTGTAATTATAGTCTTAAGGATGCTAGTTTCTGTAATTTTTTCTTTAATTTTTAATATATCCCAACACTAGGTCTGTCAACGGGGCCGGGCTGGGTCAACCCGGATCTGACCCTTTTTTACAGGTTCGTGGGTCGGTCCAGTTCCGGGCCTGTGTTAACGGGCCGGTTCAGTTCTAGGCCCAACATTAATTTTTCAAAAAACAAATCGGGACCGGCCCATTAGGGGTTTACCGGTCCAACCAGGTCAAAACCGGTCAAACATAAAAAATAATCGAAATTAAATTTTTTTTCCAATATACACTATATATACCCACCTATATACATTTTAAATACGTTAAACAATATACACACAACATACATACACTATATATATACTACTTTTGAAATTTTGAATACATAATTACATATACACATGTATGCGTTAAATATATATACTACTTTAGAGTTTATTGAAAATATATACACATACATACGTACCATACAATATATGTACTACTTTAAATAATATACATACAACATATATACACTATATATATACTACTTTAGAAAACATATACACATGTATACGTTAAATATATATACTATTTTAGAGTCTATTGAAAATATATACACATATATACGTACCATACAATATATGTACTACTTTAAATAATATACATACAACATATATATACTATACACATAGTACCTTAGAAAACATATACACATGTATACGTTAAATATATACTACTTTAGAGTCTATTGAAAATATATATACATATATACATACCAGACAATATATGTACTACTTTAAATAATATACAAACAACATATAAACACTATATACATACTACTTTAGAAAATATATACACATGTATACGTTAAATATACTACTTTAGAGTCTATTGAAAATATATACACATATATACGTACCATATAATATATGTACTACTTTAAATAATATACATACACTATATATACACTATATAGTATATACATACTACTTTAGAAAAATATATACACATATAACATATAGTCATGCATACACTACATATTATACTACTTTAAAAACATATAGACATTAAATATATACTATTTTAATATATAAAAAATATGTACACATATATGTAGAATATATACTACTTAAAATATCACTTGAAAGTTGAAACGATATACAAACAAACTATATACACTATATGTATACGTTAAAATACTAAATATATATAATTTAGAGACCATAGAAAATATGCTACTTAATATAATAATACTTGAGGTTTGGAACTTAAAAGATATTTATTTTTTCATTATGTGTATATATGTTTGTTATGTTTAATTGTCTATTACTTAGTGTAAAGTTTGATAGTAAATTAGTAATATATTAATACTAAGTATTTAATTCAAACTAGAAATTCAACTTAAATGAAAAAAATTATAAAGTAAGGAGTGAATGAATGTTGTATTTGATTGCAAAATGATCCAAAATTTATAATTTATATGAATGAAAAATCTACAAATTTTGCATCATTTTTTTCAACCGATTCATGTTAATATTAACAGGAACTGACATAGGATAGTCAAAATCAATGGGGATAAAACCATGCATTGGACTTGATTGTGCTGAGTTCTCCCTTGAATTCATAATTTCTTCTAGATTCTGTTCGTCTTTAGGCTCCACCTCTATTCTTGATTTCTTCGTTCAGCTCTAATCTAATCTCTGAGGCAAACTAGAACATTCATAGTAGTGCTCCCCAATAAGTGTCGGTTGTCCCCAAGCTATTGTTGTTCATGACTAAAAGCGCTCTCCGATGCAACGGTTGACATTAGAATATTCAATATATCTCTAGCTAATCTTGAAAGCACAGGTTATTGTCTTTTATTCTTTCACCAATTCAACGCGTTGATCCGTCGTCTACGATCCTCTACCGCGTTCGAAGATTATAATTAAGCTTTTCCCGAGAAGTTGCTGTGTAAGTTCTCGCCTCAATGTTATTTCAAACATTTAAATCATAAAAGTAATCAGGAAAATCACTATGTGCTGCTTGTTTAGAAGATGATGGATCTTCGGGAGCATGAGGAGCGACAGTTGGAGTGATATTTGTCGGTACGGCTACATCAAGTAAATTGGCATAATGGTTATATAATTTTTCTAAGTAAATGTTCGCATCACTCATAGCTATAAACAAATCTTGTTTTTCTTGTTCTTCATCTTCAGAATCATGGTTAGTATTTTCTCTAAGTTAGAATAATAAGAGTACTAAATTGACTCATATTATTAAATTTCATACATGAATTTAGTATAGCACCAACCAAGTAAATAGGAAAAATTGATTTTTTTTTTAAATTTAGCAAACATAGCACTAATAACTTCTTTGTAACCTTCTTTATTCTTCAATTCTTTGAGCAAACCAGAAATATCGGCTAAAATACTAAAATATTATAAACAGTAGGATAACAAGCTCCGAAAAATTCACCGTAGCTATATAAATTTTTTTCAAAAACTTAAAAAGATCATCAATTGCAGCCCAATCAGAATCATTTTGCATACATTCAGCCGAATTAGCGAATGAACCACAAAATTGGTTAAAAATCAATATAATAGGAAATTTATAAGAAAGACAAGTTTTAAAATAATCATACGTAGCATTCCATCTAGTATCACATTCTTTAGGCATAAATATCAGCGTAAGTCCATTTTGTTCACATTTAACTTTAAGTTCTCTAATTCTTTTTTTTCCCGATTATTTTCTTGAATTAAGCCAACAACAAGCCGAATTTTTAATATAAAACTCAAAAAATTCAAGACCATCTCTTATGATTAAATTATATATATGACAAACACACTTAACATAAAATATTTCAGGTAACGATGGAGAGAGATCATTTTTTAACTTTTCAATATGATACAAGCATAACGAGCGAAAAAGAGTACAAGGCATTATCAAAGGTTCAAGCTTCTGATTGAAGACCCTTTTGGAGCCTTTTCAAATCTTGTTCATGCAAATGAAATCTTATGAGAGCATGATGCCTTCAACCAAGGGAGTTTATTTGCTAAAACGTGAAGAAGAGCTTTTAATACACTCCAAGGCAGCCTTGAATACACTCTAAAGGCACCTCAACTTAGGGATATTATGTTCTTTTGAGACTCCCTTTCTACACTACAAAGGAGCACCCTTCATTAAGGGTATTTTAGACGTTGTCTTGTAATAGTATAAATAGACCCTTAGTTTCCATTTTTCATTAGACTTTGATGAATTAAAATTGAGTATTACTCTTAGTGTAGTTTCTTTTCTTAGTTTAGGGCTTGGAAAGTCATCTTAGTGTAGGTCTTGGAAAAGACATCAAAACTTGAGAGATTAATACATTTGATGTATTTCACTTGTGTTGATCAATTGACAAGCAAGGTGTGATTGGGGAGTGTAAATTCCTTTGGTCCACCTAAGAGTGAGGTTTGAACTACCATTGATAAAGTGTGTTTAAAGGTTTGATACTCTTTCTTGTGCTAATCATTGGTGATAGTAGGGTCTCATTATGTATCTTTACTTTTATGTATCTTTTCTTCATTCCCTTTCTTATTGTGTTATTTTCTTTGTCTTGTGGTTGCTGATTTTTGCATCTTGTGTCCTTAATTTCATTTTAGTGGTTTAGATATTGTATCATTTGGTATCAAAGCCTTGGTTAGGGTTGTTCCTACATCCCTAAATTTGGTTTTTGTGTCTTTATTAAGAAAATCTCACAAAAAAGAGTAAAAAAATCCAAAAATCTCAAAAAAATTATGTGTTGTCTTGTTGTTTATTGTAGATCCGAAATTTCCAAGTTAAATCTACAAGTTTTTATTGTGTTTTGATAGTTTATAGTGTTAGATTCTTGTTCTCTAACACTAAAAGTAGAGATTTACTTTTAGAGTGAAGTTTGGTTGAGTTTGAGCTAAGATCCACCATAACCATGGAGTTTTGAATCTTTTTGAGCTAGATCTAAATTTGGCATAGTGATTTAGGCGTGTTTTGTGGCTGATTTTTGGTTGGTTGAGTTTGTTTTAGCCTAAGAAACCTAGATCTATAAAAAAAAATCAGATTTGGAGTTCATTTGCTTGTTGGTCAAACTTGGTCAACACTTGAATATTCATCTTGTTCATCCATCATCTTCATATTTTAGTGAAGAAGAATATTCAAATGTGTTGTTTGATCCAAAAGAGGGAATAAAGAGAGTGAAAAAGTTGTTAGTTTAAAAGCATATTTAAGGAATATTCCAAGTCTTTCAAAAAGGAAGAGGGGATAAGGGGACAAACAAATACACTTGAAAGTACAAGGGGGGGGGGGACCAACTCATTTTCAATTCATTTGAAGCTCCAAGAGGCTTCAAAACCTTCATTTTTACCTCTAAAACCAAAATCCTTTCATCCCTAAAGAAGTGTTTGGCCAAAACAAAGATATAAAAAATTAAAAATTTGAAAAAAAGTGACAACCAACCACGTAGTGCCACGTCATCACTAGTGATCAGCCAAATTCATTTCTAAAATTAGATTTTCTTAGTTTCTAATTGTTGTTTCTAATTTTAATTTTGTTTGTTCTATCCCTAATTAACAACTAGTAAGTACCTACTAGTTAGGTAATTAGATTAGAGTCCTTTTGTTTTGCGTCTTCAATTTTTGTGTGCTTTTCTTGTTTTTGAATTCGTAGTAGTTTGTTGGTTCAATTCCGTACATAATTTTATTTGAGTCATATCAAACAAAAATCGACTCTGGGCCAAGGCATATTCACCACTGAATTCACTTGCCAAGTATTGCAAGTATTCAACACTTGTGAGACAAAGTGTGAGGTGATATCTAAGAGTGAGAGAGTTGGTGAGGATATTTGAACTAACTTGTTTGTTCGTTTTGTAGGTTTGTTTATTTATTTTAGGTACCATGGCTTCTAATAATTTGGATGCCACGTTTGATCGCATCAATGCCCATTATGATAGCTTCATTGAAGATATACGACAAATGCTTAGTGCACTAAATCCCAATTTTGGGATAAGTGATGAAGAAGTGAATCCAAAGGAAAACATTGACATATTCCCTTGTAATGTGGAGCATGAGGGATGCCATGATTCAAAACCAAGTGAAGAACACACTTTCCATGATCTACAAGGTAATAAAGCTATCTTCTACACCTCTAGAAACTTGAATTGTTGTGATGTGGTTAGTAGTGGCCAAAGTGGTGTAGTTTCGGATTTTCTTATTGAAGAAGTGTGCGAATATTCCTTTTGTGATACTGTTGGTGTTATTAGGTTGCATAAGGATCAAACTCTTGTTGTGAGTATGCAAGCACTAGTTGATCCTTTAGATGACAAAATCAATTGTTTTCGTAAGAATGATTTGTGTCTATCTAGTGCTAGCACTTATAAATTGAATAAGGTTCCATTACCAAGTGACAATATTATTCACAAACTAGTTGACCCTTGCGAAAAATAAGGTGAGTCTACGTTTGTATGTGAGTTGCCAACAACTAATGAGGATGTGAAGGATGGAATGCATCTTGTTGAGGGAAGTCTTCTAGGCCGTAGTTACTCAGTCTTGAATGTTAATCTTCCCTTAATATCAAATGCTTTGTGTGGTTGTGAGTATGATGACCTAGTAAAAGGAATGAGTAACCTCGGCTTATATCCTTGGCTACTTCATCCATTTGATCCTGGTGCACTAGTAGGGTAAGGAAGGGATTGTCTTGGTGTGTCTTAATTTTTCCTTGATAATTACCTTAGCCTTATCCTTTGTATTGATCATACTAAGTGTTTCATGGTTAAAATAAAGGATTGTTGGTTGTATTTTAAAAGTGTACCCCCCAACATGATGTCTTCATACTTGATTCCTTCCTATACTACCTCTTTACCTATGATGATGACCTTGTTAATTTTGAATTGATATTATGTAGAGGTAGTAAGCTTGGTGGCTGGTTTCCTTGTTTGAGTGATGATAATATGTGGGTGAGGTGGAACTTAGGATCAATAGTGGCACCATATTTGATGAGGTCCTTTGTAAATGTAATGAAACAAATGTATCTTATGATTCCTAAGCCAAAGGTAGTCTTACCTTTTGGGTATAGTGAAGCCATTAAGACCATTGTAGTTTTCTTATCTCTTGATATTTTCCAAAACCACCTCCTTTTTTTCATTCATGCTAAGCTTTTCATGTCACACACAAAGGACCCATGGATGTATTTCAAATGTGAACAACCTTGGCTTGTTGATATATGTGATGGTCTCGAGTTGCACTCCTCTTTTCTTGATATCTATCTCAGCCAAGTCCCTTATGATGCTTGTAGTAAGTATTTCATGATCATAACAAAGGATTATTGGCTATATTCCAAGAGTGTACCCCTTTGGCATGGTTATATTATTTGTGGTACTAATTATAACCCTCCTACCAAGAGGATTGTGTGCTTGTTTTCTTATCTCTTTGGTGTTGCTAGATGTGAATTTGAGGACAAATTCCTTTCAAGATGGAGAGGATGATACAAGCATAAAGAGCAAAAAAGAGTACAAGGCATTATCAAAGGTTCAAGCTTCGGATTGAAGACCCTTTTGGGGCCTTTTCAAATCTTGTTCATGCAAATGTGAGCTTATGAGAGCATGATGCCTTCAACCAAGGGAGTGTATTTGCTAAAACGTGAAGAAGATATTTTAATACACTCCAAGGCAACCTTGAATATACTCTAAAGGTGCCTCAACTTAGGAATATTATGGTTTTTTGAGACTCCCTTTCTATACTCTAAAGGAGCACCCTTCATTAAGGGTATTTTAGACATTGTCTTGTAATAGTATAAATAGACCCTTAACTTCCATTTTTCATTAGATTTTGATGAATTGAAATTGAGTATTACTCTTAGTGTAGTTTCTTTCCTTAGTGTATCCATCTTAGTGTAGGTCTTGGAAAGGACATCAAAACTTGAGAGATTAATAGATTTGATAGATTTCACTTGTGTTGATCAATTGGCAAAAAAAGTGTGATTGAGGAGTGTGAATTCCTTTGGTCCACCTAAGAGTGAGGTTTGAACTACCATTGATGAGGTGTGTTTGAAGGTTTGGTACACTTGTGCTAATCATTGGTGATAGTAAGGATCTCATTACCTATCTTTACTTTTATGCATCTCTTCTTCATCCTCTTTCTTATTGTGTTGTTTTCTTTGTCTTGTGGTTGCTGATTTTTGCATCTTGTGTCCTTAATTTCATTTTATTGGTTTAGGTCTTATGTCAAAATAGCAGTGTAGTTGTTAGAAGCATTATCAAAAGTAATACATATAGCTTTTCTTTCAATATCATAAAATTTTACAACTTTATTAATAGATTCAACAATAAATTCTCCACTATGTCTACGATATTCATCATACAAAAAAGTTAGAATATGTTTTTGCATAAAAAAAGTATTATCTATCCAGTGACAAGTAATAGTTAAATAATCATTTCTATTAACAGCACAACCAAGATCAGAAGTTAGAGTCATTCTACATTGAATATTTTTTAACAATTTAGATAAATAATAAATATATTGTGAATGAAGTCTAAAAATATCAGCCCGCCAAGTACTTCTAGGAATACCATAAAACATCTGATTATAAATTGCTTGAATATAATGGATAAAACATCCGAAGAAGGAAAAGTGAAAAGGAAAACAACCCACATCTACCATTTTTGCAATTTCTTCCCGGTCCCTCAATTTATTATAATTCTTAACTGACTGATCGGTTGTTGGATCCATTCTAGTTTGTGTTGGCCCACCAACAGCCTCACCACCTTTTGCAATAAATATCTCTCTTTGATGATTCTCTCTTATATGCCTCATTAACGTACCCGTAACCCCTTGATTGCCTGCTCTTTTATGCTCATATATTTGTTGACAAATATTGCATTGCACCTTAGTTTCTCCTTCTATACATGTAAAAAGTTTTCATGCAATACTAGTTGTTCTACGAGCTTTTGGGGCACGGGGAGGACGATTAACCGATTAAGATCTAACATTAGTATTTCCTACTGCAGGTGTCTCACCAATATTTTCATCATTTTCATCTAAATTAACCACATCTACTTTATTTTCTTCTTCTATACCGTAATTTTCTTGAGTTTCTAAATAATCCATATCGTGAGCACCTACACCTACTTCTTCCTCAAAAGGTTGACTAAGCGGTACCTGAGGCACATGGGTATATCTATTACTAGAACTACCTCTACCATCAGTAATTCACTTTTTACTACCACTACCACTTTCGGGACAAATTTTTTTGACACTTTTACCGAGGTTTCTAATTTATCAATAATAAAAAATCAAACTAAAAAAAATTCAAAATACACAAAAATAATAAAATTAAATATTCAATAATTAATACACTAATTAAAAATTAAAAGTAAGAGATGGAACGACAATACCAAAATTTGAAAGTATCCAAAAGTTACGACTTTAAGAAACTTTCACTCGTATTTGTAATCGCAAAATTAAAAAATAAAATTGAGCACTTTAGGAGATATATAAAATATTTGAGAGAGAATGAAATTTGAGAGAATGAAAATTGTGTGGAAAATGATTTGAACGTGTAGGGTATTTATAGAATTTTTTTTTGGATTTTAAAAAATATTTTAAATTTGATTTTTTTTTTTTAGAAAAGAGGGCCAAATAGCCGTTTGAGGCTCCAAATGGCCATATAGCCGTTGGGCCCAACGGCTATTTTGGCCCAAACAGTCAAAATTCTAATTTTTTTTGTATAAATAACATAAATACCAACCCTTTTGGAAGTAATTACACTCTCTCCCACTTTTTTAATTACTTTACTCTCTCTCCCTATTGCTATACATAAAATAGCCGACATATACATAGCATTCTGTGTATATGTTGAAATTTTTGTAATATGTTTAGGGAGTTGGGATTTTTTATAATATTGAAAACATAAGTTGTGTATTTGTGTAATTTTTTTTTAAAAAAAGAGCCAGGCGGGTTAACCGGCGGGCCTGATCCAGATTGGGTCCAGACCAGGTCACCCGAGCTCAAAAAAAATTTTGGCCCAGCCCGGGACCGGCAGCCCTACGGCCCGGGGGTTGATCGGGCCTGATTCTTTAGTGGGCCGGGTTGGGCCAGGTCAAATTGGCCCATTTGACAGGCTTAGCCAACACCTAAGCCTCGAGACTCCACTTTGTGGGAGTACATCAAATATGTTGTTGTTGTAGTATATTCTATCACTTCAATCATGTAAAAATTGACTAAATTTTAGTCATGAGAATTTGAAAATTTTTGAAACAAATACTCTTATCTGGATTACCTAATACTAGATATTGATGCAAAATAAAACATAAAACAGATAAAAATTAAATGGAATGACCAAAATAAAGCACCACATGAAATTTTTGCTTTTTCTAGTGAAACAAAATTCTATGGACATAATTTGCCAAAATGTACTACTCCATCTATTTTGTTTTAGTTGGCCCTCTTTCTAAAAATATTTGTTTCAATTTAGTTGTCCCTTTTGATGAAATCAAGAGTATTTTATTATGCTCTTCCAATACTACCCTCGACATTAAATAACTAAACAAAGTATATTTACTCAAATTTATATTTTCAAAGAATAATTAATAAGGCTAATTTGGCAAAATAAACCCCTAATAGATATCTTCTTAAGGAAAGTACCAAGTCAAAAAGGGTCAACTATTTTAAAACGAAGGGAGTATGTTATTTACGCACACACAATTAGTATGCACTTAGCGGCAATATAAATTGACGCTAAAGCTTTTACTGATATCAAGTTATTTGTCATTCATTTAATGTTGCTAAAGATTTTAGGACATTTACAAGAAATGTCGATAAAAATACTAATTATTGTCGCTAAAAGGACTCAATTTTTAATGGCATTTCTCTAGCGGGAACAATAATGAGCACTAAAACCACCTAAACTTTGCATCTTCCATTGTCATTAATGACACCTTACTATCAATAAAACTTTCCACAGATAAGTAAATGTAATATTAAGAGATGTCGTGCTTCGTTGGAATCACAATAAAAAAACTGTTGTTTTTCAACGTTTTCGGATATAAGAATCTGGAATTTGACACAATAATTTCAACACTAATTCAAGTTTAAAACAAGAATACTATGAAGTACAATAACACCCCCAACACAAGATCAAAATGATCTTTCTAAGAAGTGTGTTTTATTTTTTCAGAAATTAAGATGAAACAGAAATGTAAAGCCAAGTCCCCCGACTTCATGAAGTGTCCTTAAGGAATAATTTCCCTCACTGTACCTGAGGTTTTGAAATCTTCCTCCAAGGATAAAATGACTTTTAATCCAACTATAGTGGTACCTCAAATAATTGGAATTGTCGAACTCACTCAACGATTTGATTGATCACAAGGAATGTTTTGAAGACAAGAAGAGTTTGTATTTCAGAAAATTTTTCATACCAAAACCTGTGGAAAAATGTAGGTTTATATAGCCACCAAGTGACCCTTCCGAAAGGTGGCAATGGTTCATCCGAAAAGGTATATTCTTTGGAAGAGTCATGTCTGTTCATTTGAACATTGTGTCTTTTTCTGAACAGACACAACTATCTGAACAGTCACTCCTTTTCCAAAATAATATGTCTTTTCATAAAAGGTTGTGTCTCTTCATTTTCCATTCACACCAATTGAACCCAACAATCCCCCACATGAATGGGGAATAACTATTCTTTGTAAAACTTTACAGACAAATATGTGATCATCAAGAAAAGACTGATTGCATCAGGATAAGTGGGTTTTCCTTTGAACTTTCTATAGTGAACATGCATCGTATGCACTCGGTCAATCGGTAGATTTGATATCTTTGAACCGTCGAGCTTTAATGTCACCTAGACAACACATGTCACACAACCAGCCTTTTACTATTTATGGTTCTCACGATTTTATTTTTTTTATCCATAAACACGTCCCGATTTCATGAGAGCTTAGAGAATAGGCCTTTACTAACATTCTCCTTGAAGTGGCTTCCACTTCGCCCTCACATAGGTGATTTCTAAACGTTCAATCCTATAGATTAAACTATTTGGTCAAATCTGTCAAATTTAGATAATCATTAAAAGACTTTTCACCTTAAGTCTTATCCTTGTTTACTAAAACATTGTCTACATTATGAGAATGAATTGGTATTTTGACAATGTTGAACCTGTCAGACACAACTTTGTTTGATCTCCTTGAACCTAGCTCTTGGGATCTCCAGACTGCTAGGTAGAGTTACCGCCATACTGACTTGTCCTAGGCCTTAAACCCATTCCCTTGGATGTTCTCTCAACTCCTTTTCTAGATAGGCCTTTTGTAAGTGAATCCGACACATTATCCTTTGACTTCACATTGTTAACAGTGATAATTCCACTAAAGAGAAGTTCTCTAACGGTATTATATCTCCATCTTATGTGACGAGATTTACCGTTGTACATCATGCTCCTTACCCTACCTATCACCGCTTGACTATTGCAGTGTATACATATTGGTGCCACTGGTTTGGGCTAATAAAGAATATCTTTCAAGAAATTCTGGAGCCATTTTGCTTCTTCACCGGCTTTATCTAATGCGATAAATTTAGATTAAATTGTAGAGCGAGCAATACAAGTCTGTTTGGATGATTTCCAAGAGACCACTCCTCCACCTATAGTATATACATATCCACTAATGGATTTTACTTCGTTCGATCCGGTGATCCAATTTACATCACTATATCTTTCAAGTACCACAGGATATTTATTATAATGCAAAGTGTTGTCTTGAGTGTATTTAAGATACCAAAAAACTCTTTTCATTGCCATCCAATGAGTTTTATTAGGATAACTCATGTACCGACTCAACTTACTAATAACGCATGCTATGTCTGGTCGTGTACAGTTTATTATATACATTAAATATCCCAATACTCTTGCGTACTCCAATTGTGAGTCACTTTCACCTTCATTCTTTCGAAGTGCCATCCAATGGAGTCTTGTACAGTTTATTATATACATTAAATATCCCAATACTCTTGCGTACTCCAATTGTGAGTCACTTTCACCTTCATTCTTTCGAAGTGCAAAGCTCACATCCATTGGAGTCTTGGCAATACCAAATTCCATATACTTGACTTTGTCAAGTACCTTTTTGATTTATTGAGACTGTGACAATGCCAATCCTTGTGGAGTTCTATAGATTCTTATCCCTAAGATCATATCCACAACTCCAAGGTCTTTCATACCGAACTTTCTCTCGAGCATTCATTTCATTGCATTTATGTCTGAAATATCACTACTGATGATCAACATATCATCCACATATAAACATACAATGACTTGGTGATTTGGAGTGTCTTTAATATAAACACATTTATCACATTCATTAATTTTGAATCTGTTTGCCAACATGGTCTGTTCAAACTTTTCATGCCATTGCTTAGGTGCTTGTTTTAGTCCATAAAGTGACTTTTCAAGTTTACACACCTTATTTTTTTATCCTAGAACCACAAAACCCTCAGGCTGTTTCATGTAAATTTCTTCCTCCAATTTTCTATACAGGAATGCGGTTTTCTTATCTATTTGATGGATTTCAAAATCATATACCTCCGCTAAGACAATTAATACTCAAATCGACGTTATCCTTGTTACTGGTGAGTATGTATCAAAGTAATCAAGACCTTCTTTTTGTTTGAAGCCTTTTACTACCTTGTATTTGTCACTGGTACCATCCGCTTTTATTTATCTTTTGAAGATCCAAAAGGTTTGTTTCCTGGAGGAAGATCAACCAATTCCCACGTATGGTTGCTTAAGATTGAATCAATCTCACTATCGACTGCCTCTTTCCAAAAGGATAAGTCCGAAGATGCCACCGCTTCCTTAAATATTTGAGGCTCATTTTCTAATAGAAATGTTACAAAATCCGATCCAAATGAAGTTGACATTCTTTGACGTGTACTACATCTCAGATTCTCATCATTATGTACATTCTTATTTGGTTCATCTTGAGGTTGTTTAGACCCTCAAATAGACTGTTCATGTCTAGTTTTATACGGATAAATATTTTTAAAAAATTTAGCGTTATCTGATTCAATTATTGTATTTTCATTAATATACGAATGTTCGGATTTATGAACCAAAAACTGACATGCTTTACTACTTTTAGCATATCCTATGAACACACAGTCCACCGTCTTAGGTCCTATCTTAACCCTTTTAGGCATAAGAACTTGGACCTTTGCTAGACACCCCCATACTTTGAAATATTTCAAGTTGGGTTTCCGTCCTTTCCATTTTTCATAAGGAATTAATTGTTTCTTACTATGGGGAACTCTATTGAGTATTCGGTTGGCTGTAAGGATAGCCTCCCCCAACAAGCTTTACGGTAAACCTGAACTTATAAGTAAGGAATTCATCATTTCCTTCAAAGTTTGGTTTTTCTTTCCACAATTACATTAGATTGAGGTGAATATAGGGCCATAGTTTTATGAAAAATTCCATTCTCTACATATATTTTGGTGAAGGGAGATTCATATTCTATGCCCTTATCACTTCTTATAGTTTTAATCTTTTTCTCTAACTGATTTTCAACTTCAGTTTTGTATTGCCTAAACATATCTATTGCTTCATACTTACTATTTAGAAAGTAGACATAACAATATCTAGTGCAATCATCAATGAAGGTTATGAAATACTTTTTCCCACCACGTGATGGTGTTGACTTCATATCACAAATATCAGTGTGGATTAAGTCTAAGGGATTGTAATTTATTTCAACGGACTTATACGGATGCTTAGCATACTTTGATTCCACACAAATTTGACACTTTGATTTATTGCACTCAAAGTTTTGCAGAACTTCTAAGTTAATCAGTTTTCGTAATGTTTTGTAATTAACATGTCCTAGTCGTTCATGCCACAAATTGGGAGACTCAAGCAAGTAAGAACAATTTGAACTTTTATTGATTTCAACATTCATTTTGAGTAGGCCCTCATTGAGGTAGCCTTTTCCTACATACACTTCTCCTTTACTAAGTACAATTTTTCTGGAAACAAATACACATTTGAATCCATTCTTGTCTAGAAGTGAAACGGAAATCAAGTTCTTTCGTAACTCAGAAACATACAAGACATTGTTAAGTGTCAACACTTTGCCGAAAGTCATCTTCAAGCACACTTTTCTTGTTCCTTCCACTTTTGCAGTAGCGGAGTTTTTCATGTAGATTTTTTCTTCTACTTGAGCTGGAGCGAACGTAAAAAACAACTCCTTGTTAGCACAAACATTATGGGTGACACCAGAATCCATCCACCATTCGCGAGGATTTTCCATCAAGTTGCATTCGGAAAGCATAGTACATAGATCATCCATTTATTTCTTAGACTCAACCAGATTTGCTTGGTCCTTCTTCTTCCCTTTCTTTAGGGCACGACAATCCATAGACTTGTGGCCAATCTTGCCACAGTTGAAGCAATTTTCCTTGATTTTTTTCTTAGGTTGATTGCTTTCATTTCCAGCTTTCTTTCATTTTTAGAGTTGTTTTGGTGATCTTCTACAACATTTGCTCCACCCATTGCAGAATTACCTCTTGACCTTCTTTCCACAACCTTGTTATCTTTTTCAATGCATAGTCATACAATCAGATCTGAGACTGACATCTCCTTATGTTTGTGTTTTTAATAGCTTTTGAAATCTTTCCACATAGGTGGAAGCTTCTCAATTATTGCTCCTACTTGAAATGCTTCATTCACAATCAAACCTACAATAAAGTTCATATGAATACTAAGAATATTTTTAAATTGTTCAACAATGGTATTTATCAAAATCATACCTTCCGCTAGGAGACCATGGATGATCACTTGCAGTTTCTGCACTTGCAAAACAACAGATTTGTTGTCTATTATTTTGTAATCCAGGAATCTTACAACAAAAAACTTTTTAGTTTCGTCATCCTCCATCTTGTACTTCCGTGCTAGCACTCCCCATAACTCTTTTGTAGTCTTGGTTCTGCTATACACATTGTAAAGGTCATCTTAGAAACCACTCTAGATATAATTCCTACAAAGAAAATCTGAGCGTTTCTAAGCCTCCACAATCACGAAGCATTCTTTTTCTGAGGTTCCCTCGGGCACCTCTGGAGCTTTCTCAATCGAGAAACTTTGAAGACACAGAGTTGTGAGGTAGAAGAACCTTTTCTGCTGCCATCTCTTGAAGTCAATACCCGTGAACTTTCTGGGTTTCTCCGCCGGTGCCATAGCTTGCGGAGAATTTGTATGACTCATCGTGCCAATACTAGTTGCCGCCATAGTTATTTCAGCATTATGCATTTGACTATCAGTCGTTATTTTCCTGTCACTACAAGACAGTACCTGAAGTATATCGAAATACTTATTAAAAAATTGCAGCAACTTTAAACACTTCTTGTTTCTAGTTTAACGAT
Source organism: Capsicum baccatum var. pendulum (assembly GCA_030864225.1). NCBI lineage: Eukaryota > Viridiplantae > Streptophyta > Magnoliopsida > Solanales > Solanaceae > Capsicum > Capsicum baccatum. Next base: position 233,902,890 of record CM061556.1, on the reverse strand, counting down.
AAAGTTTTTATGACTTTCAATCATCAATCGAGTGATTTTTAACTTGTGATGAAGATTTTATTTCTTCAAATTACTAGTTAAGTTCAAACAGAGTAGAAAGCTAAAAGTTTTAATCTCCAAAAACCAAGGTATACAGATTCGAAAAAAAAAGCTTTAGTGAAAAGAAAATTTCACCAATCAAGCAAAAAAAATTTTCTTTTCTTTTTCTAAAAGTTATTCCTTAAGATTGTTGTTTTATCAACGTTTTCGGGTACAAGAATCTGTAATTTGACACAGTAACTTCAACACTAGTTCAAGTTTAAAACAAGAACACTATGAAGTAAAATAACACCCTCAACACAAGATCAAAGTGATCTTTCTAAGAAATGTGTTTTATTTTTTCAGAAATTAAGATGAAACAGAAATGTAAAGCCAAGTCCCCCGACTTCACGGAGTGTCCTTAAGGAATAATTTCTCTCACTGTACCCGAGGTTTTGAAATCTTTCTCCCAGGATAAAATGGCTTTCAATCCAACTATAGTGGTACCTCAAATAATTGAAATTGTTGAGCTCACTCAATGATTTGATTGATCACAAGGAATGTTTTGAAGACAAGAAGAGTTTGTATTTCAACAAATTTTTCATACCAAAACCTGTGGATAGATATAGATTAATATAGCCATCAAGTTCCCCTTTCAAAAGGTGGTAATGGTTTATCCGGAAAGGTGTATCCCTTTGGAAGAGTCATGTCTGTTCATTTGAACATTGTGTCTTTTTCTGAACAGACACAACAATCTGAACAGTCACTCCTTTTCCAAAACAATATGTCTTTTAATAAAATTTTGTGTCCCTCTATTTTTCATTCAGACCAATTGAACCCAACAAAAATCACTTATCGTTTCATTATTATAATGTCAATAACATAAAGAAAAAAATTACACCATTTTATTTCCAAAAGCTAATCTTCTTTTGAGTCTAGCAATTGGTTTCATCAAATATCCATAGTACAAAATAACATTTAACTTATAACAACAATATCTCTAGCTCATAATCACAATAAAGTTCTTCATATGCCAAATCTCTATATCTTGTCACATTTTAGTGCTCGATGTTGTTGACTATATATTCACCTTATTATAATAATTAGCAGCTTTGTGTTTGTTATTAAAGAACAACCTTTTAATGGAGATCTGTTAAGTTCATAGTTTTGATGATTGACAAAGTATCACTTTGAGACCTGGTTCCTGAAGATCATGTGATGACAAAGCTGAAATTACTTAGGGACCAAGTTGATCGCATTCTCGTCAGTATCACTGGTCAGGTCTATAGCTGGAAATAGTATGATTTTGGCAGTGAGTCGGTGGAAAAGCTACAACACTCTTTTGTCCCAGCCAATCAGAACCATCCTAGATTTTTTAGTCTCTTATATATGATTATGTTACAATAAGAAAACCTAAGCTTCCATATTTTCATAATATCAAAATCTATTAAAGCTCTTAGAATCGAAGCCTCATCTTGTAAAGGGGACCTGCTCATCTCGCTCGTGTGTCTCAATTTTTATTGTATTTGAGTCTTTTTTTTGTGTGTATAAACGTTGCCTACTGCTCTTATTCATTACTAGTAGGTTCTTTGTTTTTTTAGTTCAATTCCCAAAGTGTCATCTGGAGTTAGTTGACAAGAAGCTAGAGTTAGCTTGATTACTGTCTTGGCCAAAGTTAGCTTAGTCAATGGATGCAATAGATTTATTGCTTTGGAGTTTTTTTGTAATAGAGTATTAGAAGTGTAAGAAGGGTTAAGAGATTAATCATTGAAGTTACGGAGATTGTATTCAAGGTTTCTTGAATCTAGTAAAGTTGTTGGAATCCTACGTGTTAGGTCCTCATTTTTCTTCCTTGACCAAGGAGTTTCCACGTAAAACTTGTTGTGTTCCTTGTTTATTTTCTTTACAATTTTGTTCTATTCAGTTTTACTGTTGCATACTTTAGTTGGGACCAGGTCCCAAAGTAGGAGACAAACTCGTATAGTTCTTCAATTGGTATCAGAGCAGGTTCTTCCTAAAAGGTTAACACCTAGAAAGGATCTTATAACATGTCGCACCTCCAAATCTTGAAGAAGGCCAATCAACTACCAGACCACCTAGATTTGATGGGCAATATTATGGGTGGTGAAAAACATGTATGCAGGATTTCATTATGGCAGAAGAGTTTGAGTTATGTGATGTTATTGAAGATGGTCCTTTCATTTCCATGAAGCCTGTTAAAGATGGTGAGGTTACTTATATTAATGTTCCCAAGACAAGGAAGGAATTTGATGAGGCTGATAAGAAAACGACAGAAATTTTTTTAAGGCGAAGAAACTTTTTGTATGTGGAAAAGGTCCTGATGAATATAACAGAATCTCAGTTTGTGAGATTGCTAAAGAAATCTGTCATTACTTGCAAACAACACATGAGGGAACTAGACAAGTGAAAGAGTCAAAGGTTGACATGTTGACTACATAATACAAAGCTTCTAGTATGAAGAAAAGAGAGAGTCAATCCAAGAAATGCACACCAGGTTTACTGCAATCATAAACAAAATTTATTGTTTGGGTGAGGACATTCGTCTTACCAAACAGGTTCGCAGGGTGCTTAGTAATTTACCTAAGTCTTGGGAGAGCAAAGTCAATGCTATTACTGAAGCTAAAGACCTCAAGATAATGACTATGGATGAGTTGATAAGTAACTCTAAAACTTATGAACTCAAGAATCAACAAGACAAAGTCAGAGGTGAGTCGAAAAAGGAAAAGAATCTTGTGCTGAAGTCAACAAAGAATGATTCAAGTGCTGATGATGAGTAAACAACATACATCACCAAACGTTTCCTCAATATCATGAGAAGGACAAGTGCATTTTCCAGACGAGGAGAATCTAGCAGATACAACACGAAAAGCAAAGTCAATGACACATTCCACGGGTGTGGAAAGTTGAGCCATTTTATTAAAAATTGTCTTCTTCATAAAGTTAGTACAAGTATTATGTCAAACAGGCTGGTGAAAGAGGGAAAAAGAAGGACCAGGTCCCTGATAATTATAGTAGAAGGGCTACTGTTGACAAAGTTGTGAAGCAGGTCCTTTTTGTTTGGGGATATTCTTCGAGTGAGTTTAATAAATCAGATAAGCAAAAAGATGTCTCCATGATAGTGGTGGACGATGATGTCCAAATTTATGAATTTCTTTTTGCCCTGATGGTGAAGTCAGATGATGATTAATATGTCAAGGTAATACTTTTAGATATCAAAGAAAATATTAAGGATTATCCAACTAAGGAATTAAAGTTTCTTGTTACTGTGTTAATAGATACTGTTTGTGAACTTACAAAGATAAAGAGTCATTAAGTAAAAGTTTTGATAAATTTGAAGTAGAAAAAGTGGAATTAATTGAGCAAATGTCTAAGCTTCAAGAAACCTGTCAATCTCTTTCCCTTGAAAATGACCTATTAAATTGAAAGCTTAGTGAAATGCTTAAGTTCAGTTCAAAAGGGAAAGATGAAGGGAGTAAAATTCAATTTGAGTTAGTTGAATAATTGGCCAAGGCTAATGTTGACTTAACTGCTTTACTTGAGAGGAATTTTGAACTTGAGAGAAACCTGATTCGAATTAAGGCTGAGCTTGATAAAACTCTCAAATGGACCACCTCATCTCAAGTTCGACTAGCCTCACTAGTCAAGGATCAAACAATATAAGAAGTCTTGGGTACCACAGTTCAAGTGCACCCTATAATCCACTTAACAGATATATGTCTCAGTCAAAGACAATCTCTTGTGCATTCATTGTGGTAAAAATGGCCATACAAAAGATTTTTGCTTATCAAAATTAGCTGTAGTAACAAGTCTGAAAAAAAGTTTCTGAATAAAAAAGAAATGGTAGTAGTTTACCTGTCTAGACCAAGAAGAACCTAATTTTTCTTTGTCACCACATCGGGAACTTAAGCTAAAATGGATTTCCAAAGCTAATAAATGATTGTCAATGTAGGGTAGAGTAAGAGGAAACAACCACCACTGGTAGATGAATAGTAGTTGTTCAGTTAAAAGAACAAAATAATCTTTTGGTTAATAATCTTTGGACTAAAATGAGTTTTAAGGAAACAAGAAGGTTTAACCTTTTATATTTTTAGGCAAAGAAAGGGGTTACTTTTTTTATTATAAGAAAGAGGAGGGGGTGAATTTTTATTACAAAATAAAAATATAGACATACATCAGATCTTTTCTCTCTCTCAACTACACCCATTCTTTTCACGTGTTTTTTCGGTGAGCATGATCGGACTCCGGCGAAATCAGCAACCAACAAACCAATGAACCTTCATCGCCAACCACCTACACCCTTGCCAGCCTCACATCAATTCTCCCTCTACACTCTACCTCTCTCTCTCTAAAAATTAGACGCAAAACCACCGCTGCCGCCGGTGGACTACTCTCCTCTCCTCCTCTTCTCTCCTTTCTCATTCAGCGCCAGAGCTCCACCAGCGAAAAACCATAAACCACCAAAGCTGCTCCCTTTCCCCTTTTCCGTGGCTGCCTCGCTGGAGGTGATGATCGGCGAGCACCATCGAGCCACCACCTCTGTCACCTTTGTTTTGATGTAGTCTCTTTTTTAATTATTATAATTCTTATTTTTATGTTTCTCTACAACAGGGAACTAAATCTGGCCGAAAATTACCCTTTCTATGATGAAATTCTTTTCCTCTTTTTCTTTGACTATATTATATGTTTTCCTTTGAACAAATTTTAATTTTATCTATGAGCTTTATTTTTTAATATTAATGGTAGCCTTCATATCTTGCTTTTTGGTGTTGATTGAATGATTTTGGCTATTCTTTTTAAGAGTATTTTTTGTTTAAAGTTTATTGTTTTGTTGTTCGTCATTGTTAAAGATTTCATTTTAATTAGTGGCTCCATTTATTTTACTTTGCTTGATTAGTGCAGTGGCTCCATTTATTTTCTTTTCCTTCATTAATGTTGTGGCTCTATTTATTTTCCTTTGGCTTGATTAGTGCAGTGACCATTTATTTTCCTTTGCTTCATTAATGTTGTGCATTTTTCTAACTTTGATTAGCCATTTTCAGTAAAGTTAAATTTTATTTTTTTGTTGTTTACTCTAATGATTAGCCATTTTCAGTGAATGTTAAATTTTATTTCAGTTGTTTGTGAATTTGGTTTGATGTTTTTCTTTCGCTTCATTATTTTTTGATATTTTTTTATGTTAAACAAATTTTTGTTGGCCGATGAAAAAAATTCTTCGTCGATTTTCGAGGCCTCCACAAATAAAATGACGGATATTACGTATATAAATACGTAATAAAATAAAAATTTTTGGACAATGATGAAATCTTTATAATTTTTTTTTAAAATTTTATCTGAGCTGCTTTTTAACAAAAAATATATTTTTTAAATACGTATATGTACACATTCTTTTTTATAATTATTTATTTGTTACAACATTTTATTACAAGTGTTTATGCAGGTTATTGAGAATACTCATCGGAAATGACATTCAAAGAAGACTTTAAATTTTGCGTTGTATTTTTATATTCTTACACTTGTACAAATAGCAACTATAGTGAAAACTTTACTTTTGGGGTGTTGGGCGAGATATTCTTTATTTACGCAATCTTCATCACGCGTTTAGGAAAATTTAGGCCGTTAATATTTATATTAAAATTGATTTAGATATTTAATCAAATAATTTACACTTTTCACATTAAAAATATTACGTAGTCTTTTTCTGCAAAATAATTTTTTTTATTCAATCTTGTCTTTCTTTACACATATTTATATACTTTTGTTTATATATATTTTACGACAGCATACCCATTATATTTGTATTTACAAACATTGATTTTTTACTTTTTCTCTTTTTAATAAACCTAAGTCTGGCTGGTAACCACATTTGTGGATTCTTAAGGGTGCCTAATATCTTTCTTTTGAAATAATCTGAACTCTTACCTAGAATTTAAATTGGTTCGTAGATTAAAACACAAGTCATACATGTTAATAAATAAATATTTTTTCTTACTTTTCTTAAGGTGGAGACTCTATATAAAATTAATTCTTTTTGAGTTCATAACATCGTATTCGTCTTGACCGTAGGTAAAAATTGGGTACGACATACCTAACCACAGTTTGGTCCGATGACATGGAACTAAATCACATGTATGATTTCGGGCTAGTGTATGAAGTTTAGTTTGCATTGCGAGGGTCCATTCTTTATTGTCAGTCGTCTGTTTCTAAGATCTAGGAATAGAGATATAATTAAGTGAAGGAAAAAAAGATAATCGGGAAGGGGTTTTACTATCGGGTAGTGACTACACTATGTAGTGGTTCGAAAGAAGGAAGAATACAAGAAGAAGCGTGGATACCTAGATCCGAAGACAAAGACGGAGGAGCAGTCAGGGATGATAAAATCCAAATGGCCTCCGAATTGCTAGAGAGGATGCTTACGGGTCAAGAGACACGTGATGACTTCTTGATAGCTATCAAAAGACATCTATTGGATGATTATGATGATCAAGGAGGATCTAGGGACGTTGGAAAGTCCAAGGAAAGGCAAAACGGGGCTAGAAATCCCCCCGGAAGAGGACATGCTCCCCATCCGCTTTGGAGGAGCGTCCAACTCGCTCTAGATCCGCTAGAGCCTGTCAAAAAATCCTACTATACCCTTGGGATGCACCCCATGTGCGCTCCATGTGCTCTACAAATGCTCAAGCATGTGCTTAATGGGATTCTATGTTTTGTCTTTCCTAAATGGGTTACTTTTGGGCTCATATTATGTAATAACTTAGCCTAGACTATAAATGGGACTTTTTTAATTTAGTAGGTATTTATTGATGATTAATAAATGTAAACACTTGTGAAAGTGTGATGCAAGCTTGAATTAACTTGTGGCAAATGTGAAATCGCTTGTGTTGATTTTTTTGTGTAGAAATGTGGGTTGTTCAGAAATTCAATTTCCTTGAGGTATACGTACGAGATTAAGTGCTTTGTTGACATTGAATAGAGGGTTAGAGGTGTGATACACCCTTAGTTTTCTATTCATTCATCTATTGTGTCTATCTATTATTTGTTCTCTATCTATCTTTACCTTTTATTTTCGTATTGTAGTTTAGTTTTTGATTTCATATTTTGTTCGTATATCAAGGGAACTCTCATATTAGGATGCTCATTATCAAAGTAGGACGATAAGGGAGTTGAGAGAACAATGACATCTGTTGATTATACAGTTGAGCAAAAGGAGAATGAATCCTCAAAGAATAGGACACTACGTGAGATCCTCACTCATTAAGCATCCAAGTCATAACAACGATAGCCTTTTTGAGTGTCTGAATATCCCAAAAAACTACATTTTCCAGACTTGGTATCAATTTTAGAGTACTCATATCTCGAAAGAAGCACATAACATGTACACCTAAAAATATGAAAAGTGTAATACAAAGGCTTAATATTAAAAACTTTTGTAAAGGGGACTGGTTTTGGAGAACCATAGTGGGCATCCAATTAATGAGGTACACTGTTGTGTGGACATTGTCAGCCCAAAATAATTGTGGAAAATTGGCATGAAGTTGACGAGAACGGGATATTTTAATGATATGGCAATGCTTTCGCTTAGCAACACCATTCTGTTGAGAATGGCGAGGACAAGTTTTCTGGTGAATGACACCTTCGTTATCTAAGAAATTCTCAAAATCCTTAGAGATGTATTCACCACTCGAGTCCGCACGAAGAACCTTAATATTTTTCTTAAATTGAGTACGGACCATGGCATAAAAATACTTAAAGACCTTGAATACTTCAGATTTATTTTTAAGAAAGTAAATTCATGTAAATAGAGATACATCATCCACAAATATAACATAATAAGAATTTCCAAAGAGCGACTTAGAGCTCACAGGACCTCAAACATTAGAGTGAATAAGTTCAAATGGAGAGGTAGTATGTTGAGTACTTTTATTAAATAGCAGCAAATGTGATTTTGAAAGAGCACAAGATTCACAAATAGTGACCTGATTCTTAAAATCTATCTTAGACACTAAATCACTAGAAGAAAACAATGACTTGAGATTCTGAGTTTGAGGATGTCCCAAGCGCCTATGCCACAATTTCCAAAGAGCATTGGTTGTGTTGACCTCCTGAGAAGGCGAAGCAAGAAAACACTTGTGAGAGTTGGAGGATGAACCTAAATCCAAGATGAAAAGTCCCTCTTGTCTGCGGCCTCGACCAATCAACTTTCTGGTTCGCAGATCCTGAATAAGACAACCATTATGTGAGAAAGAAATTAACCAATGTTTATCAACAAGCTGATTAATAGAAATTAAATTAGCAGATAATTTAGGGACATAAATAACATCAGATAAGACTAGAGGAGGAGAATCAGGAAAGATAAACTTTAAAGTGTCACTTCTCTGAATATCAAAATTCATTCCATTGGCAACAGTAATAGTAGGGATCGAAGAAGGCTTTGAGGAAGCAGAGGTATTTAAGTCACCGGTCATATGATGAGTGACACCCAAATCTATAATATAATCCAAAGAGTAGTCGACTTGGGCTTACCAAAACCTATAACATGAAGACCTTTGATAAGCTGCGGGACAAGGTCAATAGGTAAAGAAAAAAGAAACCGTTAGGAGGATCAACGGTAGATGTAAAGACTATAGAAGTGGTCAAATGGATGGTGTAAGGTGGATAAATTCGATAATTTTCTATCAGATGATCATCTTTCTTGCAATATCAATAAAATAATTTAGAGGTGGAACCACTCTGGTTGTGACAATGAGAAGCGTAATGACCCTTCTCATGATAGTTGAAATTCTTAACAGTAGACAAGTCATGTTACTTTCCTTTGTAAGAATCAAAGTAATTAGGAGGGGAACTCAGAGAAGCGAGAGAGTCCAGATGAGTCTCTTTGGAAATAAGATCAACAAGGCTACTATCGACCAAAGAGGTTGAGTTGCGGTCGAGAATAGAGGTCCAAATATGATCAAACTCTGGCTGTAACTATTGGGTTCAATTAGTGTGAATGGAAAATGGAGGGACACAACCTTTTATGAAAAGAAATATTGTTTTGAAAAAGGAGTGACTGTTCAGATAGTTGTGTCTATTCAGAAAAAGACACAATATTTCAAATGAACAAACATGACTCTTCCAAAGGATAAACCTTTTCGGATGAACCATTGCCACTTTTCGGAAGGGCACTTGATGGCTATATAAACCTGCATTTATCTACAGGTTTTGGTATGAAATTTTTTTTGAAATACAAACTCTTCTTGTCTTCAAAACATTCCTTGTGATCAATCAAATAGTTGAGTGAGTTCGACGAATCCAATTATTTGAGGTACCACTATAGTTGGATTGAAATTGATTTTATCCTGGGAGGAAGATTCCAAAACCTCGGGTACATTGAGGAAAATTATTCTTTAAGGACACTCTGTAAAGTCGGGGGACTTGACTTTACATTTCTGTTTCATCTTAATTTCTGAAAAAATAAAACACACTTCTTAGAAAGATCACTTTGATCTTGTGTTGAGGGTGTTGTTGTACTTCATAGTTTTCTTGTTTTAAACTTGAACTAGTCTTGAAATTATTGTGTCAAATTATAGATTCTTGTACCCGAAAACGTTGATAAAAGAAAAAGAATTTTTTTTTTTGCCTGTTTGGTGAAATTTTCTTTTCACTAAAGTTTTTTTTATAATCTGTATAGCTTGGTTTTTGGAGATTAAAGCTTTTAGATTTATACTCTATTTGAACTTAACTAGTGATTTAAAGAAATAAAATCTTCATCACAAGTTAAAGATCACTTGGTTGACGATTGGAAGTCATAGAAACTTCATCGTTAAACTAGAAGCAAGAAGTGTTTAAGGTTGCTGCAATTTTTTAATAAGTATTTTGATATACTTAAGGTACTATCTTATGGTGACAGGAAAATGATGAGTGATAGTCAAATGCATGATGTTGGAACGACTATGGCGGCAACTAGTATTGCCACGACGAGTCGTACTAAAGCTCCGCAATCTATGGCACCGGTGGAGAAACCCAGAAAGTTCGCGGGTAGTGACTTCAAGAGATGGCAGCAAAAAATATTCTTCTACCTCACAACTCTCTGTCTTCAAAGGTTCATGGTCGAGGAAGATCTGGAGGTGCCAGAGGGAACATCTGAAAAAGAACGCTTCGTGATTTTGGAGGCTTGGAAATACTCAGATTTTCTTTGCAGGAATTACATCTTGAGTTGTCTCCAAGATTACCTTTACAATGTGTACAGTGGAACAAAGATATCGAAAGAGTTATGGGGAGTGCTAGAACAAAAGTACAAGATGGAGTATGCATAAACTAAAAAGTTCTTTGTTGCAAGATTCCTGGAGTATAAAATAGTAGACAACAAACCTGTTGTTTCCCAAGTGCAGGAACTGCAAGTGATCATCCATGATCTCCTAGCGGAAGGATTGATTGTTAATAAAGCATTTCAAGTAGCAGAAATAATAGAGAACCTACCACCAATATGGAAAGACTTCAAGAACTATTTGAAACACAAATGCAAGGAGATGTCAGTCGAAGATCTAATTGTATGACTACGCATTGAAGAAGATAATAAGACTGCGGAAGGAAGGTCAAGAGGAAATTCTGTAATGAGTGGAGCAAACACTGTAGAAGATGATCAAAATAACTCAAAAAGAGAAAGAAAGCTGGAAATGAAAGAAATCAACCCAAGAAAAAATTCAAGGGAAAGTGCTTCAACTGTGGCAAGATTGGCCACAAGTCTATAGATTGTCGTGCCCCAAAGAAAGGGAAGAAGAATTCTGGTGGATGAATTATGATGCCACCCACCATTCTTGTTCTAATAAGGAGTTGTTTTTGACATTCGCTCTGGCTCAAGTAGAAAAAAAGATCTACTTGGCAAACTCCGCTACTGCAAAAGTAGAAGGAACAGGAAAAGTGTGCTTGAAGATGACTTCCGGCAAAGTGTTAACACTTAACAATGTCCTGTATGTTTCAGAGTTACGAAAGATCTTGATTTCATTTTCACTTCTAGAAAAGAATGGATTCAAATGTGTATTTGTTTCCAAAAAAATTGTACTTATTAAAGGAGAAGTGTATGTAGGAAAAGGCTACCTCAATGAGGGCCTATTCAAAATGAATGTAATGAATGGTCAAAGCAATAAAAGTTCAATTTCTTCTTACTTGCTTGAGTCTTATGATTTGTGGCATGAACGTTTAGGCCATATTAATTACAAAACATTACGAAAACTGATTAACTTAGAAGTTTTGCCAAACTTTGAGTGTAATAAATCAAAGTGTCAAACGTGTGTGGAATCAAAGTATGCAAAGAATCCTTATAAGTCCGCTGAAAGGAATTCCAATCCCTTAGACTTAATACACACCGACAATTGTGATATGAAGTCAACACCATCACGTGAGGGGAAAAAGTATTTCATAACTTTTATTGACGATTGCACTAGATATTGTTATGTCTATTTGCTAAACAGTAAGGATGAAGCAATAGATGCGTTTAGGCAATATAAAAATGAAGTTGAAAATCAGTTAGAGAAAAAGATAAAAATAATAAGAAGTAATAGGGAAGAAGAATATGAATCTCCCTTCGCCGAAATGTGTAGAGAATAGAATTGTCTATCAAAATACGACCCCATATTCACCTCAATCTAATGGCATTGTGGAAAGGAAAAACCAAACTTTGAAAAAAATAATGAATGCCTTACTTATAAGTTCAGGTTTACCGCAAAATTTGTAGGGGGAGGCTATCCTTACAGCCAATCAAATACTCAATAGAGTTCCCCATAGTAAGACACAATCAATTTCTTATGAAAAATGAAAAGAAAGAAAACCCAACTTGAAATATTTCAAAGTGTGGGGGTGTCTAGCAAAGGTCTAAGTTTCTATGCCTAAAAGGGTTAAGATAAGACCTAAGACGGTGGACTTCATGTTCATAGGATATGCTAAAACTAGTAAAGCATGTCGATTTTTAGTTCATATCAGAACATCCGGATATTAATGAAAATACAGTAATTGAATCAGATAACGCTGAATTCGTTGAAAACATTTATCCATATAAAACTAGACATGAACATTCTATTGTAGTGTCTAAACAACCTCGAGATGAACCAAGTGAGAATGTACATAATGATGAGAATCCAAGACGTAGTACACGTCAAAGAACATCAACTTCGTTTGGATTAGATTTTGTAACATTTCTATTAGAAAATGAGCCTCAAATATTTAAGGAAGTGATGATGTCTTCAGACTCATCCTTTAGGAAAGAGGAAGTCGATAGTGAGATTGATTCAATCTTAAGCAACCATACATGGGAATTGGTTGATCTTCCTCTAGGAAACAAACCTTTATGATTTAAATGGATCTTCAAAAGATAAATGAAAACGGATGGTACTATTGATAAATACAAGGCAAGACTTGTAGTAAAAGTCTTCAAACAAAAAGAAGGCCTTGATTACTTTGATACATACTCACCGGTAACAAGGATGACGTTGATTCGAATGTTAGTTGACTTGGCGGTGGTATATGGTATTCAAAATCCATAAAATGGATGTGAAAACTGCATTCCTAAATGGAGAATTGGAGGAAGAAATTTACATGGAACAGCCTAAGGGTTTTGTGTTTCCAGGAAAAGAAAATAAGGTGTGTAAACTTGTTAAGTCACTTTATGGACTAAAACAAGTACCTAAGCAATGACATGTAAAGTTTGACCAAACCATGTTGGCAAACGGATTCTAAATTAATGAATGTGATAAACGTGTTTATATTAAATACACTCCAAATTACCAAGTCATTATGTTTTTATATATGGATGATATGTTGATCATCAGTAGAGACAGTTCAAACATAAATGCAACGAAATGAATGCTCGAGAGCAAGTTCGATATGAAAGACCTTGGAGTTACAGATGTGATCTTAGGAATAAGAATCCATAAAACTCCACAAGGGTTGGCATTGTCACAGACTCATTACATCGAAAAGGTACTTGACAAATTCAAGTATATGAAATTTGGTATTACCAAGACTCCATTGGATGTGAGCTTTGCACTTTGAAAGAATGAAGGTGAAAGTAACTCACAATTGGAGTACGCAAGAGTATTGGGATGTTTAATGTATATAATGAACTGTACACAACTAGACATAGCATGTGTTATTAGTAAGTTGAGTCAGTACATAAGTAATCCTAATAAAACTCCTTGGATGGCAATGAAAAGAGTTTTGGGGTATCTTAAATACACTCAAGACTACACTTTACATTATAATAAATATCCTGTGGTACTTGAAGGATATAGTGATGCAAATTATATAACCGGATTGAACGAAGTAAAATCTACGAGTGGATATGTATTTACGATCGGTGGAGGAGTGGTCTCTTGAAAATCATCCAAACAGACTTGTATTGCTCGCTCTACAATGGAATCTGAATTTATCGCATTAGATAAAGTCGGTGAAGAAGCAGATTGACTCCAAAATTTCTTGGAAGATATTTCTTATTTGGCCAAACCAGTGGCACCGGTATGTATACATGTGATAACCAAGTGGCGATAGGTAGGGCAGGGAGCTTGATGTACAACGATAAATCTTGTCATATAAGATGGAGACATAATACTATTTGAGAACTTCTCTCTAGTGGAATTATCATTGTTGACTATGTGAAGTCAAAGGATAATGTGTCGGATCCACTTACAAAAGGCCTATATAGAGAAGGAATTGAGAGAACATCCAAGGGAATGGATTTAAGGCCTAGAACAAATCAGTATGGCGGTAACTCTACCTAGCAGACTGGAGATCCCAAGAGCTAGGTTCAACGAGATCAAACAAAGTTGTGTTTTACAGGTTCAACATTGTCAAAATACCAACCCATTCTCATGATGTAGACAATGTTTAGTAAACAAGGATAAGACTTAAGGTGAAAAATCTTTTAATAATTATCAAAATTTGGCAGATTTGACCAAATAGTTTAATTTATAGGATTGAACGTTTAAAAATCACCTATGTGAGGGCGGAGTGGAAGCCGCTTTAAGGAGAATGTTAGTAAAGGCCTATTCTCTAAGCTCTCATGAAATCAGGATGTGTTCATAGCTGAAAAGAAAAAAACTGTGAGAACCATAAATGGTAAAAGTTTGGTTGTGTGACATGTATTGTCTAAGTGTACATTAAATCTTGCTGGTTCAAAGATATCAAATCTACCGATTGATCGAGTGCATCCGGTGCATGTTCACTACATAAAGTTCAAAGGAAAACCTACTTATCCTGATGTAATCTGTCTTTGCTTTATGATCACATATTTGTCCGTAAAGTTTTACAAAGAACTGCCATTCCCCATTTATGTGGGGGATTGTTGGGTAATGGAGGGACACAACCTTTTATGAAAAGACATATTGTTTTGGAAAAAGAGTGACTATTCAGATAGTTGTGTATGTTCAAAAAAAGACACAATGTTTCGAATGAACAGATATGACTCTTCAAAAGGATACACCTTTTTGGATGAACCATTGCCACCTTTAGGAAGGGGCACTTGATGGCTATAGAAACCTGCATTTATCCACAGGTTTTTGTATGAAAAATTTTCTGAAATACAAACCCTTCTTGTCTTCAAAACATTCCTTGTGATCAATCAAATCTTTGAGTGAGTTCGACGAATCTAATTATTTGAGGTACCACTATAGTTGGATTAAAAGTCATTTTATCCTGGGAGGAAGATTCCAAAACCTCGGGTACAGTGAGGGGAATTATTCCTTAAGGACACTCTGTGAAGTTGGGGGTCTTGGCTTTACATTTCTATCTCATCTTAATTTCTAAAAAAATAAAACACACTTCTTAGAAAGCTTACTTTGATCTTGTGTTGAGGGTGTTGTTGTACTTCATAGTGTTCTTGTTTTAAACTTGAACTATTGTTGAATTTATTGTGTCAAATTACAAATTCTTGTACCCGAAAACATTGAAAAAACAACAGTAACCTCATAAGTAACGTATGACAACGCGATCTCTGTCGTATTTTAGGGACCGTTTTACGTGCCGCTTCTGGAATATTAGTGTCATCAATCATATTCATCTCATTCCAAATTAGCATTATGGAACAATAAAATTCTTGAATGCTAGTGGTCTCTTGAGAAAGAGATGTAAGACACTGTTCCAATTGATAAATTTTTGCATAATTACTGCGTTGATAGATCCGTTGAAGGTAATCCCACTTTGTACGAGAAGAGGTCATAGAACTCAGATTCAGAACAATTGTGCTATCAACAGACTCCATAATCTGTGTGTGGACCTTTGCATCAGAAACACACCATTTGGAGAAGACTTCGACATTCTCAGTCGTGGTTTTCGGTTTGGCGAAGTAACATGAACCCAAAGCTCTTTTCCCTCAAGGTAATTTTGAAAATACGAAGCCCACAAAAAATAATTATTTCTATCAAGTTTCATTATCGGACGTTGATGATGAGAATCCATTGGAATAGACTGGTTAAAAAACCACGAATAGAAGGAGAGGGAAAAAAGGGAGAGAAGACTGGGAAAAAAGTTAAAGCATTGATACCATATGAAAAAAGAAAAAGTCTTGTAATCTATATCTCTTTGGAATGAAGAAGCTCATCTCCTTATAAGGTTACAAGGGAAATTATACTTGGCAAATCCTATACATGGTAAATATAATTACATAATATTCTAGACTAATTATATATAATCTACTTTCTATTATATGAAAGATATTAAAGCTAAATATGATAGGTAAATATTATAATTGATGTTGATTTTGTTGTTGATTAACACTTAGGACCTTAGGCAGCATGGACATTGGAGGAGACTACTGATCCCTAAATTTTCGTTGGCTTCCAGCCGGCATAGCAATAATGAAGACAAGGAATAGGAAAACAACATGTGTGCTTCAAATGTTTGAATGTGATACGAACTGATGAACACAAGAAGGCAGTAGACTGCTGTCACGACCCGATCGAGGGTCTGGCCGTGATGGACATCCCGAACCATGAAGGCCCGGAACGCCCTTCTCTATCTGGTAATCATGCACAATATTCATATAATAAAAGAAGATGCGAAAACATAATCTGCTACGGAAACATGGTCGATTCTGAATTCAACATAAGTATGGAAACTGTAAATCAACTACATCTAAATAACATCTGACTCAGTCTGTAAAATCTCTACTACATGAAAATCTGACAACTGTCTGAAACTGGGACAAGGCCCCCAGTAGACCAAAACTAAAATAAGTGACATAATCTGAAAAGACAGGCCTTCTGGAATAGGGAAGGCTCACCACTGCACAATCTGATTGGCTGTCTGAATTATCTACTGCTTATCTGGACTCCTAGACTGAGTCTCAGAACCTGAGAGGTAGGGGGGTCAATACAGATGTATTGGTACACAGAGCATTTCCAAAATAATAATTTATTATTCAACATATATGAGAGAAATTTAAAACAGTTCATAAGTATATCATATAGTAAGAATTCACATGGGCATTTTAAAGACTCTGTAAAAATCATCTCCACTCTGAGAAATCTGTGTTACTTCTGCGCTAGGTGGTATACCCTACAACTCTGAAAAAGTTCATGGGCTATATGAAAACTGTCATTAACTCGGCAATGACACCCCCAACCCAAGTGTGTCGCAAGGGTCGGAGTTTCTGAATCTATTACACCACACGGCCATCGCCAGCGTACAATAATAATCTACCCATATCAGTAAATACAGTTTCAGGCTAAGAGTTGCTTGAACTCACGCCTTCTTCGGGTAACCACCTAACCCTTTTTAAGCCCCTTTTTAAAACTTTATCAAAATATACATTCTGTAAAAACAGACTCTGAAAACATGCTCTGAAAACATAATCTGTTATGGCATAAATACATATGGTATCGTCATATCATTAACTTGCAAGTCACATCTCTGAGCCATTATTAGTCTATCGTAAATCTCTGTTTTCAATACACAAGTTTTGGGACCACCATTTCAATAATTCAATTCAAAAAAACTCTTTCTCAAACCTCATGTAAACACATGCAAGGAACTCATCTTTGTCATGCATTTTAGTAGTACAGTACAAGGTGGTCATGTCAAATTTCTCAATTTACATGCAATTCTTTCTCTTAAACACAAGAACACATTTATATCAAGAAACACCCTCTCAACAATTTTAAACTATGCTCAAATGCTATAATATTGCGAAAACATCTTTCAAATCACAAAACCATAATCTTTAATTCAATACACGAGAGGGAGTTCATAATTTATGCTCTCAACGATCTTAAATATCAAATTCCATACATAACGTATACATGTAAATCAATTTAGGGGATAGGACCACAAGATCAAAACAATAGTAACATTAAAACATTTGGAGTACGTAATTTAGAACATAGATTCCAAAACCCCTTTGAAATTCATGCATAAAAGTCTAAAAATCATGCTCTAATGGTTTAAGCCCATGTAATTTTTTTAGGATAAACCCCACGCACCTCTATCTAGAAATTTAAAGGATACTTCTTGATGCCCACTGCTTGGGGATTCCAAATCTTCAATTTGTTTTGAAAATCCACGGTTGAATCTTGATTTATTTGGATTATCAATATGGTACCCTAGAGAGTGTTCTTGAATATTTTTGGTGAATGTATGAGTAATATGCTCAATAAGGGTTAAAATCTCGTGTTTGGACTGATAAGGGTGTGAAAAAAATACCCAATATATCCTTAATGAGACCGGTATTAGTATATAACTGGGAGCCCGATTTCATGAGCCACCGTGACGCGCCACTATCGCGGTGGCTCACTGAAAATTGACGAATGGAAATTTGTCCCACTCCGCGACGTGTCACCATCGTGGAGTCCCACTGGAAATTGACCATCGTCATTTACACCCTCTCCGGGACGTGCCAAGTACAGGAATGACGGTGTTTTACGACTAGGATTTAAATTAACCATAACTCATTCACCGTGTGTCTGTTTTGGACGCATCTTATGTCGACGGAAAGCTTATTCAATCATCTACGAAATGAAAAGTTGAAATCTAAGGGATTCCACCGGAAAAAAAATATAAATCATTCTAGAAGCCAATACTTGATATTTTAGGGACAAAATTAGCTAAGAAAAAACTTCGGGCCGTTACAACTGCTTATATCCTCCCACAATTAATCATTCGGACAAAGAGGAGTAACAACATTTCTTGGTTCTACATTCATAAGAAGTGTTTACGTCTTTGTAGTAATCACAACAAATTTTATTTAATACTTTAAATACTATGACAAACACAATAAATGTGCAAACCTTACCTTAATACTGAAAATTTGAGATTTAAAACATGAGTCAAAATTAATCTAAGCCCCACACCATCTCTTTAACAACTTGAATTCCTTACAACACCTAAATGAGTGAACTACAACAACTTTCTAGTATCTATAACCTTGACACATTTTAACAACTAAATCATGATAATTAATTGATAAATGCTAACAAGCTACCAGTAATAGAATTTTATATCAGGTAATTTTCATTTTAAAAGAATGAAGCCAATATTAAGCTTTATGTGTTCCTATCAAGTAAATCTACTATGACAAGCATGGAAAATAGAATTGAAAATTTCTAGAACTCATTTTTTGCAGACGACATAACTCAAACAAACAAGAAAAGCATAAAATTATTTATTTGCATCCCGACTAAAACTAAAACTAAAATTGGAAATGAAAGAAAAATACTAATAGAGAAGGGAATGTAGAGTCTGTTAGTTAATCATACTGGTCAGAAAGAAGTAGTATGAGTTACTTTGTTATCATTTTCAAATTGTCTGGTATTATGTATACAATACTCAAAATTAGGCATCATAAAAAGAGAAAATTAACTATCACTTGAGTACCGTAATCAATTATTTCTCTTATTCATACTTTTGTTTAAAAAAATATTTGATTTTAAAAATACCATCCACAAACATGGTGGATAGGATATGTAAAAGGTTTTAAGGGGCAATTATGTCTTTAATTATACTAATGCATGTTTTAGAATCCATTGCATCATTAATACCATGAATTTTGAGGCATTAGTAATACATAGCTTTATACACAATAGAGTGTATACATAGGCTAAAAAAATGTACCAAATAATATACTAGTAATGCACAAGACTAATGCATGTTGTTTTGGGTACACAATCTGTATTTTGGCAAAACAACTTCAATACAAGTTCAAGATTATATCAATGCACAAGACTAATGCATGTTGTTTTGGGTACACAATCTGTATTTTGGCAAAACAACTTCAATACAAGTTCAAGATTATATCAAGAACACTTATAAAGTTTTTTCAAGACCTTCAACACAAGTTCAATGTGAACTATAAAAGAAGTCTGTTATTTTATTAAGAAATAAGATGAAACAGAATAAGTCAAGCCCCTCGAATTCACGGAGTGTCCTTAAGGAAATAATTCCCCTCAAGTATCCGATGTTGCAAAATTTTCCTCCCAGGATAAAATGGCTTCACAACCAGAATGTAGTGGTACCTCAAACGTTCTGATTTTTCTTTGAACTCACTCAACGAGAGATGATCACACAGAGTTTTTTTTAGAAGCAAGAAATTTTTTTTTCAAGTGTAGAAATTTTCATACAAACCTATGGAAAAAATGCAAGTTTATATAGCCATGAAGTGCCCCTTCTGAAAGGTGAAAATGGTTCATTGGAAAGGTGTATCCTTTGGAACAGTCATGTCTGTCCATTCAAAACATTGTGTATTTTTCTGAATAGTCACATTTGACTGAACAATTACCCTTTTTTTAAAATAGTGTGTCATTTCCTCAGAGAGTTGTGTCATTTTCGAGGTAGTATTTCGTATTTCTGCTGTCATTTCTGCACTGTATGAATGCATGTTCATGGAGAAAAAATTAATTTTCTTTTTTCTTTGGATTTTCGAATCACTTGGTTTTTTCAAGTTTCAAATAGATTTTGTCCAAAAAATTAATCTTATCGATCGATCATCTGATAAATCCAAATCCAAATTCAAAGCCGAAGCCAAAACCAAGCCGAGCGAGCGAAGACGATGGTGCGAGGCACATCTTGGTCCTTTCCTTACTATCCATGTGGAGTATGTGTTTATTAATAAAAACACATGAAAGTTTCATTCTCCCACCAATGTGGGACAATGCAAACTTTTCTTATTATGAGCACACTTTACTTTTAGGTGTGTTTTCACTTTTCCTCCACCAATTCCCTCCATTTTCATTCATATTTTCAACTTGAACCCAAAAATCTTCCACATGAATTGGGAATGGCTACTCTTTGTATAAATTTTACGGACAAGTATGTGATCATTAAGCAAAGACTGATTCCATCTGGATAAGTAGGTTTTCCTTTGAACTTTCCATAGTGATCATACATCGGATGCACTCGATCAATTGGTAGATTTAATATCTTTGAACCATCGAGCTTTAATGTACACCTAGACAACATATGTCACACAATTAGCCTTTTACCATTTATGGTTCTCACAATTTTGTTCGTTTAAGCCATGAGCATATCCTGGTTTCATGAGAGCTTAGAAAATAGGCCTTTACTAACATTCTCCTTGAAGCCTCTTCCACTTCGCCCTCACATAGGTGATTTTTAAACGTTCAATCCTATAGATTAAACTATTTGGTCAAATCTGTCAAATTTAGATAATCATTAAAAGACTTCACACCATAAGTCTTATCCTTGTTTACTAAACGTTGTCTACATCATGAGAATGGGTTGGGTATATTGACATTGTTAAACCTGTCATGCACAACTTTGTTTGATCTCTTTGAACCTAGAACTTCAAATATCCAGTTTGCTAGGTAGAGTTACTGCCATGCTGACTGATCCTAGGTCGTAAACTCATTCCCTTGGATGTTCTCTCAACACATTATCCTTTGACTTTACATAGTCAATAGTGATAATTCCACTTGAGAGAAGTTCTCTAACAATATTATTTCTCCATCTTATGTGATGAAATTTACTGTTATACATCATGCTCCCTGCCCTATCTATTGTTGCTTAATGATCACAGTGTATACATACTGGTGCCAATGGTTTGGGACAATAAGAAATATCTTCCAAGAAATTTTGGAGTCATTCTACTTTTTCACCAGCATTATCTGATACGATAAATTCTGATTCCATTGTAGAGCAAGCAAAATATATGTTTGTTTGGATGATTTCCAAGAGACTCTCCTTTACCTATAGTAAATACATATCTACCCATAGATTTTACTTCATTCGATTCGGTGATCCAATTTGCATCACTATATCCTTCAATTACTGTCGGATATTTATTATAATGCAAAGCATAGTCTTGAGTGTATTTAAGATACCCCAAAACTCTTTTGATTGTCATCCAATGAGTTTTATTTGGATTACTCGTGTACCGACTCAACTTACTAATAGCACATGCTATGTCTGACTGTGTATAATTCATAATATACATTAAACATCCTAATACTCTTGTATATTCAAATTGTGAGTCACTTTCACCTTTCTTCTTTTAAAGTGCGAAGCTCACGTCCAATGGAGTTTTGGAAATAGCAAATTTCAAATACTTGAATTTGTCAAGTACTTTTTTGATGTAATGAGACTGTGAAAATGCCAACCCTTGTGGAGTTCTATAGATTCTTATTCCTAAGATCACATTCGTAACTCCAAGGTCTTTTACATCAAACTTACTCTCCAGCATTCATTTCATAGCATTTATGTTAGAAATGTCTCTACTAATGATCAACATATCATCCATATACAAGCAAATAATGACCTTGTGATTTAGAGTGTCTTTAATATAAACACATTAATCACATTCATTTATCTTGAACCCGTTTACCAACATGGTTTGGTAAAACTTCGAGTGCCACTGTTAATGTGCTTGATTTATTCCATAGAGTGACTTAACTAATTTGCACACCTTCTTTTCTTTACCTGAAACCACAAAATCCTCGGGTTGTTACATATAAATTTCTTTCTTTAATTCTCCAATTAGGAATGTTGTTTTCACATCCATTTTATAGATTTCAAGGTCATATACTACTGCCAAGGCAATTAATATCTAAATTGACGTTACCCTTGTTACAGGCGAGTATGTATCAAAGTAATTAAGGTCTTCTTTCTATCTGAATCCTTTTACTACAAGTCTTGCCTTGTATTTGTCAATAGTACCATCCCCTTTCATTTCCCTTTTGAAGATCCATCTAGAAACTAAAGGTTTATTTCCTGGAGGAAGATCAACCAACTCCCACGTATGGTTGCTTAAGGTTGAATCAATATCACTATTGACTACCTCTTTCCAAAAGGATGAGTCTGAATACAACATTGTTTTTTAAAATATTTGAGTCTCATTTTCTAAGAGAAATATAACAAAATCCAATCCAAATAAAGTTGATGTTCTTTGACGTGTACTATGTCTTGGATTCTTATAATTATGTACATCCTCACTTCATTTATCTCGAGGTCATTTAGACCCTCCACTAGACTGTTCATGTTTAGTTTTATACGGATAAATATGTTCATAAAATTCAATCTTGCTACAGTTAAAGCATTTTCTCTTGAATTTCTTCTTGGGCTGATTGTTTTCATGTCTAGCTTTCTTCCACTTTTTGGAGTTGTTTTGGTCGTCTTCTACAATATTTGCTCCACTCATTGCAGAATTTCACTTCAACCTTTTTTCTGCGGCTTTATTATTTTCTTCAATGCACAGTCATATTATAATATCTTCGACTGACATCTCATTTCGCTTGTGTTTCAAGTAGTTCTTAAAGTCCTTCCACATAGGTGGTAACTTTTCAATAATTGCCGCGACTTGAAATGCCTCATTCCCGATCAAACCTACAATTAAGTTCATGTGAACATTAAGAATATTTTTAATATATTCAACTAAGGTATTCCTCAAAATCATACCTTCCACGAGGACACTATAGATGATTACTTCCAACTCCTGGACTTGCGATACAACAGACTTGTTGTCAATTATTTTAAACTCTAGGAATATTGTAACAAAGAACTTTTTGATACCCGAATCCTCAGTTTTATACTTTCTTTTCAGCACCCCCACAACTCCTTTGTCGTTTTCATCCTAATATGCACATTGTATAGTTTATCTGGGAGGCCATTCAGAATGCAATTCCTGCATAAAAAATTTGAGTGTTTTCAAGTCTCCACAATGACAAATTGCTCTTGGTCAAAGGTTCCTCGGGCACCTCTGGAGCTTCTTCAAATGTGAACCTTTAAAGACAAAGAGTTGTAAGGTAGAAGAATATTTTCTGCTGCCACCTTTTGAAATCAATATCCTTGAATTTTCTAAGTTTTTCTGTTGGTACCATTGCCGGTGGAGCATTCGTACGACTCGTTGTGGCAACATTGGTTGCTGCCACAGTCATTGTAGTATCATGCACTTGACTGTCAGTAGTCATTTTCTTGTCACAATAAGACAGAACCTTTAGTATATCAAAATACTATTAATAAAGTTGCAGAAACTTTAAACACCCCTTGTTTCTAGTTTAACAATGAAGTTTTTTTGACTTCGAATCATCAATCGAGTGATCTTTAACTTGTGATGAAAATTTTATTTCTTCAAATCACTAGTTAAGTTCAAATAGAGTAGAAAGCTTAAAGCTTTAATCTCCAGAAATCAAAAAATACATATTATGAAAAAAAAACTTTAGTGAAAAGAAAATTTCACCAAACAAGAAATTTTTTTTTTAATTATTTCCTTAAGATTATTGTTTTCATGTACACAAAAATCTGTATTTTGGTAAAACAACTTCAACACAAGTTCAAGAATAAATCAAGAACACTTATGAAGTTTCCAACACCTTCAACACAAGATCAAAAACGACCTTTCAAAGAAGTGTATTTTCAGTATTTTAAAGAAAATTAGATAAAGTAGAAAAAGTCAAGTCCTCCGAATTCACGGAGTGTCCTTAAGAAAATAATTTCCCTCAAGTACCCGAGGTTACGGAATTTTCCTCCTAGGAAAAAATAGCTTAACAATCCAACTGTAGTGGTACCTCAAACGATCGGATTCTCTTCGAACTCACTCAAAAGTTAGATGATCACACGGAGTATTTTAGAAGAGAAGAAATGTTTTCAAGTGCAAAAAAATTGATACTAAACCTGTGGAAAAATACAGGTTTATATAGCCATTAAGTGCCCTTTCCGAAACATAGAAATGGTTCACCGGAAAGGTATATCCTTTCTGAACAGTCATGTCTGTCCATTCGAAAGAGTGTGTCTTTTTTTCAAATAGCCACAACCATCTAAACAGTCATACCTTTTCCCGAAATAGTGTGTCTTTTACTCGAAAAGTTGTGTCCCTTCCAAGCAGCTTTTCATTTTACATTCACACCTATTGAACCCAACATTAAGTATGCTCTCACTTCAGATCCTGTTCTGGCATTATCAAACTGCGGGAAGAAATTTATTATTGAGACTGATGCATCGCGGGAGGCATTGATGTTGTGTTGGCTTAGGAAAATAGATCAATTGCTTTTTTTTAGTAAAGGGTTGTCTGCAAAGAATAGATCCTTATGTATATGAAAGGGAGTTGTTGGCACTAGTAACTGCAGTTCAAAAATGGAGAGCTTATCTCCTGGGCAGGCATTTTGTTAGCAAAATAAATCACCATAGCCCAAAGTTTCTATCGGAACAGAGAATAACCACTCCAAGCCAACAAAGGTTATTGGTTAAGCTACTTGACTACGTCTACACCATAGTTTATTACGAAGGGCAAGGAGAATAACCTTGATCCCAAAGAGCTCACATGCTGAAGGTGTGGGAGATTACAGACCCATTTCTTATTGCAACACATTATACAAAGTGATTTCCAAAATGCTATGTCAAAGGATGAAGAAGGTTCTACCAGAGATTGTCTCTGACAATCAAAATGCTATTGTACATGGAAGAACAATTGTACAAAACATCTTGATTTGTCAAGACCTGTTAAGACTATACAATAGGAAGAATGGGATAAAAAGTTGCTTGACTAAAATAGACTTGAGAAAGGCATATGATACAGTGGAGTGGGAGTTCATGAAAGAAATGTTGTTTGGACTAAATTTTCCTAGAAAATATATCAAATGGGTGATGGAATGCCTCACTACTCCTAGATACTCTACTGCTTTGAATGGAGGAATATATAGTAATAAAGAGGGAGAAAGAGGGCTAAGGCAAGGTGACCCTATATCACCACTATTATTTATAATATGCATGGAATACTTCTCCCGGTTAGTGAAATGGTTGGATGCTCAACCTGGTTTTGATTTTCATACAAAATACAGGAGTATTAGACTAAATCACTTGTGTTTTGCAAATGATATGTTGATATTTTATAAGGAAGAACTCACACCTATAATGCTCATGCTCAGAGGTCTACATACTTTTGCTATCACCTTAGGTCTCACCACTAATGCTTCTAAATCCAACATCTTTCAAGCAAACATGGAAGAAGAGACACTAAAGGACATCTGTAAGTTGACTGGATTTGAGAAGGGGACAATGCCCTTCAGATATTTAGGTATTCCCATAGATGCTAAAAAGATCTCAGCTTTGTATTGTGAAATCCTGATTGATAAAATGGTAACCATAATCAGCACATGGGGGCCAAAACACCTATCATACACATGCAGGAAAATGTTGATAAACTCAGTATTGCTCCATATACACACATACTGGTCCTTCATGTTCTTGCTACCAACAAGGGTGATGAAACAGATAAACGCACTACGTTGGAACTTTTTATGGCCTGGAAAAGTTTATTCAGCAAAGCCGCCTCCTACAGCATGGGAGTTGGTATGTGGACCTAAAAAGGAAGGTGGTCTGAATATTCTAAATTGTACTAAATGGAATGAAGCAGTTATTGGGAAATATTTATGGAATATAGAAAAAAAGTCTGACAATCTATGGGTTAAATGGGTAAATCATATCTATATAAAGGGAGCTGATTGGTGGACCTACAAAACTCCAGGAGATGGCTGTTGGTATTGGAAAAAAATTTGAAATATAAAAGAAAAAATCCAAGCTGGTTTTAGGGGTAATCATTGGCTAAAGGATAATGGTAAGGATACTATCAAAGGAGGCTATGATTAGTTGAGAGAGACATAAGAAAAATGGAGATTCTGGAGACCAGTCTAGAATAATCTAAACTAGGGCTGCATATCGGTCGGTTCGGTTCGATTTTAAAAATTATCGATTTTACTTATTCATTATCTATTTGTATATATGCTAAACCGTTAAGGAACCATTAATATATCGGTTAATCGATTATCGGTTTATCGATTTTTCATTGTTATTGGTTCGGTTATCGGGTTAACCGTTAACATTAAACATATCTAATTTAAAGTCCAAAGCTAGTAAGCAACTTCCTTATAATCATGAAATACTTTTCAAAATGACGTCCCCATATGTTCCAGTTCAATGCATTCTAATTCAGATTATTAATATAGAATTTAGAGAAGATCAAAGATTCAATGCAAGTTTCTTTCTTGGTTATTTATCTAACTCTTGAAGTGAAGGGTGAAACCCAGATATTGAACTTGGCAAAAAAGCTAAAAGCTGGGGGCATTGCTCATAAATTGTGGATTGAACAACCAGAAAATATACCAACCTGTCTTGCTACAAAATCCTTGGTATCTTCATTTTTTCAATAAGCTAAAACTATGTAAATGATGAATTTCAAGTGCAATTGTTAATGTGATACTGACACAAGTTGGCTTAGTTTCAGTGCAATGGAATTGAAATTAGTTTTGCTAATGATGAGCCATGTTATTTGTAGTGATTAATATTTCTTGCTGAGCCCTTTGACCTGTGCATGCGGTTCATCTAGATTTATAATCTGGTAATTCTGGCCAGATGAGTATCGGTCTTATTTTTGTCTATATGCCTTGAATAAAAAGACAAAGGGTCACAACAATAAGCAAAACACGTCCCTTTCTTAAATGGCCATTTCTTAAATGCTTCTATATTAGTACTATGCGATCAAAACACATAAACTGATTCCAACAACAACAACAACCAACTAATGCAACACAACAACAATAGTGACTGATATAAGACTAACAAGGAAGGCACGAAAAACACTCCAAGTCAGTCCATAAATCTTAAGGATTCGAGGACAAAGATGGAGACCACTCTCGGATTCACTACCAATAATATGATTACAAGATATAGTGGTATATTTGACACCAAATCAACAGTCCAAACTAAGATTAACCACAATATATGATGAACAAGAAGACACAAGATTCGAATTTAACAATAACAGCAAGAACACAAGATTACAACACAACAATAAACAAGATTACATGAAGGTAAAAGGATAGATAGATAGACCACATGAAGGTATAATTTTAAGAACCCAAGAATAGACAATATTGGACCCTTAGCACTGCACACAACAATAAACCTATCTCTTACAAAGATACAAGTTTGGATTCCACCTCCCAAGCATCAATGTTTCCAAGGAAACACAATCAATAGTGATTCCACACTAGATTTTGCCCTAGTTTTGGTTGGTGGCTTTTCCAAGCCCTAAATATGGTGTTTCAAGTCTTACAAAACTTACAATAATATCCCAAAAACTACTAATGGAAGCCCTAGCATGTTACTTATATAGTTATTACAAAATGAAAGCTAAAAATGACCAAAAGTTCCTTAAGTGATGGGTTGCTATCAAGTGTAGCCCAAGTGTAGTGTTTGGACTGTTTTGGGTGAATAATTAGGTCCTCTTTGGCTCTTCAATTGAACACCCCAAATCTCGAATCCAACAAGCACTCTTATAAATCCATGTCAGGGATTATTCTTGTATCATCCTCTCCATCTTGAGAGGAATTTCCCCACAAATTCACAGCACAAAATAGCCCGCAAAAACATGAAACGGCACAAAATAGTCCGCAAAATAGGAGGAACCCGAGATCTCAATACAACAAGTCTCGGTCAACAACTTTATTTTGCACCTCGGCTTCCTCTCCATCTTAAGACTTGCCTTCAATCTCACCCGACTCAATTCTCCTTCCATCATAGAAGCATCATTGTAGACTCCATGTACCTCATGTTTCTTTCTACTAAGTTCCTCTTCTTGGATGTGTCAATTTTTGGAAAGGGAAGTTTCAGTTGAGAAGATCGATTTGGTAACGTGGAGCTTCGGTTGTGGAACTTGGATGGGAGGAAATTGGCTTCTAAGTCCTCTTTGTTGGACTTGATCAACTTACGGGGGAAGTGGTCTATCTTGTTCTCGATTTTGAGGGGTATTTGGAGCTTGGCTTGTGGCATTATGTGGTGGTCTAGGAGGATTGGTCATTGGAATAAAGTTTTGGGAGTAAAAGAACGAGAGTTCCTTCGACTCTCCATTAGATCCAACCTCTCACTCATAGTTACCACATTCAAGTTAATTTTTTCAAGACCCACATTTTCACTAGCAAGGTCTCGGGACAAAGCATCAAGGAGGGCCAAAATGGTTTCCATTACAGCCCTGAAGTTACCTACAAAACAACAAATAAGTTAGGTGTACAAGAATGGTCCTCACACTCCCTCTCTATTGTTTTGTCTCTCGGATTTTTTTCCCTCACTTTGATCTCACAAGTGCTGTAACCTTGCTTGCTTGTAACCCATGAGGCAGTGAGAGGTGGACCAAGTATTACAACGACTCAAAAGAATAAGACACACAAAGGAACATATACACGAAGGACGGTTTTAAAACTAACTTACAATCTAAAACTAGCTTGTAAGTTAGTAATGGAATCAACAAAGGAAACTAAAGAAACAACACAATGAAACTGGAAGATCAAATTTTGAGCTTAAAATTTTTGTGTGAACAGTAACTTGGGTGACATGGCAGCATACCATTGGTCACGGCCCCACAATTAGACCCTAGTTAAAGTTTACAAACTCTAGTTACTATGTAATGGAAATAATTGGTTTTGGATGGAAAGTATATGTCTTAAATCTCCTTAAGTCTAATATTCAAAAGGCAAGACTTGACTTTGTACAATTTCCACAAAACAAGGTCCCTAAACAAGGAAAGTGGTTGAAAAGTAGATGTCAAGAAAGTGATGGCTCAAGTCTTCTCACAAACAACTTTACAACTAGTAGGTTGATCTTTTTGAATCTATGTTACACTTTTGGTTGTCTTAAGTTGTAAGATGAGATGAAGAAAAAGATGAACACCACAACAACCTTCAAGAACACATTAACAACAAAACAATAATGTCCACCCCACGGACAAACATCAACACACATCACAGCCAATTTTAGTGTCAACACACGACCAAGGTTCTTTTTGGTGTTGTATTTCGATTTTAGCAAGGGTGAAGGTTGTGATGAATGTCAAGAACTCTAAAACAACTTTATCAAGATCAACAACAACACCAACAACTTCCAACCAAGACTATAACAACAAGTTCACACGGCCAAGAACAACAACTTCAACACACGGCCATGGTCTTGTTCGCAACAACAACATCAATTTTTTTAAAGCTCATGTCTAGATCGACTCAAAGTGTTAATGGACAAGAATACTAACACTTGAAACAACAACACCAGCAAAATAAATCCTAGACCTAGACACACAATATTCGGCTAAGATACAACAACAAGTTCAACTTCTTGGCCAAGATCTCAAGCTCAAGAACACGTCTTTCTTTTCTTTTTTATTTATTTTCTTAGAAAGAAAGCCCAAGATTGGTATTATAAGAAAAAAAACCAAAGATGGCTCTGATACCAAATGATACAAGACTACCAAGTAAGGCACAAAAAACACTCCAAATCAATCCACAAATCTTAAGGATTCGAGGACAAAGATGGAGACCACTCTCGGATTCACTACCAACAATAAGATTACAAGATATAGTGGTGTATTTGACACCAAATCAGCAGTCCAAACTAATATTAACCACACTATATGATGAACAAGAAGACACAAGATTTGAATTTAACAATAACAACAAGAACACAAGATTACAACACAACAATAAACAAGATTACATAAAGGTAAAAGGATAGATAGATAGACCACATGAAGGTATAATCTTAAGAACCCAAGAATGGACAATCTTGGACCCTTAACACTACACACAATAATAAACCTATCTCTTACAAAGATATAAGTTCGGATTTTGCCTCCCAAGCATCAATGTTTCCAAGCAAACACAATCACTAGTGATTCCACACTAGATCTTGCCCTAGTTTTGGTTGGTGGCTTTTCCAAGCCCTAACTACGGTGTTCCAAGTCTTACAAGACTTACAATAATATCCCAAAAACTACTAAGGAAGCCCTATCATGTTACTTACATAGTTATTACAAAATAAAAGCTAAAAATGACCAAAAGTCCCTTAAGTGATGGGCTCCCATCAAGTGTAGCCCAAGTGTAGTGTTTGGACTGTTTTGGGTGCATAATTAGGTCCTCTTTGGCTCTTCAATTGAACACACCAAGTATCGGATCCAACACACACTCTCATAAATCCATGTCTGAGATTATTCTTGTATCAACATCCCAGAGAGAGTTTGGACCAACAAAGAGGTGTCCTACTATCATCTGAAGGTGTTCGGTTACAAAGCTTTTGCACATGTACCGAAGGAGCAGAGAATAAAACCAGATGATAAATCAGTTCCCTGTATATTCATTGGATATGGAGATGAAGAGTTTGGGTACAGATTATGGGATCCCGTAAAGAAGAAGGTCATCAGAAGCAGAGATATAGTCTTTCAAGAAAGTAAATTCAGAATCGTTGATGACGTATTAGAAAAGGTCAAGAAATAGAATGGTGTAGTCCCTAATGTTATTACCATTTCTTCTACTTCTAACCATCCTAAAAGTGCAGAAAGTACAACCGATGAGGTTGTCGAGCAGAGGGAGCAACCTGATGATTATGCTGAGCAGGTGGAGTACCCTACTCAAGAAGAAGAACAATAATCTCAACCTTTGAAGAGGTCATAAAGGCAAAGGGTAGAGTCATCCAAGTACTCTTCCTCAGAGTATGTCCTCGTCAATGATGAGGGGGAGCCAAAAAGTCTAAAGGAGGTTTTGGTCCATCTAGAAAATAACAAGTGGATGAAAGCCATGCAAGAAAAGATGGAATCTCTGCAGAAAAATGGCACGTATAAGCTGGTTGAACTTTCAAAAGGTAAAAGACCACTTAAGTGCAAGTGAGTCTTTAAACTCAAGAAAGATGAAAATGGCAAACTGGTCAGATATAAAGCTCGATTGGTGGTAAAAGGATTCAAACAGAACAAAGGTATTGATTTTGATGAAATCTTCTCACCTGTTGTCAAAATGACTTTTATTCAAACCATTTTGAGCTTAACAGCCAGCCTAGATCTTGAAGTGGAGCAGTTGGACGTGAAAACTACATTTCTTCATAGTGAGTTGGAAGAAGAGGTCTTTATGGACCAGCCAGCAAAAATTTGAAGTAGCTAAAAAGAAACACATGGTTTGTAAACTGAATAAGAGTCTTTATGGATTAAAGCAGGCACCAAGGCAGTGGTACAAGAAGTTTGACTCATTCATGCAAAGTTAAACCTACAAAAAGACTTATTCTGATCTATGTGTATACTTTAAAAGATTTTTTAACAACTTTATTATTTTGTTGTTGTATGTGGATGACATGTTGATTATAGGACAAGACAAGGAGTTGATTGCCAACTTGAAGACAGATTTGTCCAAGTCATTTGACATGAAGGACTTGGGCCCAGCACAACAAATTCTAGGTATGAAGATTGTTTGAGAACGAACAAGCAGAAAGTTGTGGCTATCTCAAGAGAAGTACATTGAACGTGTACTCGAATGATTCAACATGAAGAATGCTAAAGCTGTTAGCACACCCCTTACTGGTCATCTAAAGTTAAGCAAGAAAATATGTCCTACAACAAAGGAAGAGAAGGGAAATATGGCTAACGTTCCTTATTCTTCAGCAGTCGGGAGTTTGATGTATACAATGGTGTGTATCAGACCAGATATTGCTCATGCAGTTGGTGTTGTTAGCAGGTTCCTTGAAAATCATAGAAAAGAATACTGGAAAGCAGTCAAGTGGATACTCAGGTATTTGAGAGGTACCACAGGAGATTGCTTTTGTTTTGGTGGATTGATCCAATCTTGAATGGCTATACAGATGTTGATATGGCAGGTGACTTTGACAACAGAAAATCCACTACAGGATATTTGTTTACATTTTTAGGGGGAGCTATATCATGGCATTCGAAGTTGCAGAAGTGCATCGCACTATCTACAACTGAAGCTGAGTATATTGGAGCTACTGAAGCTGGCAAGGAAATGATATGGCTCAAGCGATTCCTTCCAGAACTTGGTTTGCGCCAAATGGAGTACGTTGTCTATTGTGACAGTCAAAGTGCAATAGACTTGAGCAGGAACTTCATGTATCATTCAAGAACAAAGAACATTGATGTGAGGTACCATTAGATTCATGAACAGGTGGAGAACGAATTGTTATATGTCAAGAAGATTCACACAAGTAAAAATTCTGCGGATATGCTGACAAAGGTGGTGCCAAAAGACAAGTTCGAATTGTGCAAAGAACTTGTCGGTATGAGCTCTCTCTGAGAAGGAATGGATACCTCCTTCAGATGCATGGGACTGGAGGGGGAGATTTGTAGAATCCATCCTATGCCTCTACTTTCCACATTGGCTGCAACAATAATATTTCAAATGTCTCAACTTTCCACATTGGCTGCAACAATAAAATTTCAAAGAAAGATAGCAGCAAATTGCAATTTGGTAGGTGTAGGAAAAAGTCTTCATTGGATGCATTTGGTAGATGTAAACAATGACATCTACATGGGCAGATTTTTTCCTATAAATAGAGCTCTTTATCTCATTTGTAAAGTACACCAACAAAGAGTGAAAGAAAAATAGAGTGAGGCATCACAGAGAGTTTAGTCTATGAGAAAAATAAAGACTGTGAGCGATATTATAGTGAGGTGGAAAAATCAAAAGAGAGATTTCTTTTGAGTGTGTAGTAATCACTTTGAGTATTGTACTTGTGACTGCGGTGTAAAATTCCTTACTACAGAGATATCAGTTGCTCCTCTTGGCCAGTAATTTTTTTCCTCATTGGGTTTCCACGTAAAAATCTTGGTGTCATTATCACTCTTGTTATTCTTGTTGATTAACCGTATTACTGTTCTCATAATTACTGTCTTTTATTACCGCAATATTATTATCGTGGCGGAATTTTTTTCCAACATAAAGACACAACTCTCCCTCAAAACCTTTTCCACATTCTTTCTACCATTTTTATGGAGAGTATTTTTGTAAAAATATATTTTAAAAAAAAATATTACGCAATTGTATGTTATTTTAATACACCAAATCAAACACTAAATAAGAAAAGTTTCAATATAACTAAGACAAGTATAATTAATATTAACATTATTAACGTAAGTATTATTAATAGACCATAGTTGCACTATTCTTATAGACCTATAAAAGACCCCAATAGTCTTGTATTCACTTCATAAAAGACAATAAAATACTCAAAGAATTGGATTAATACCCTGGTTCCAATAACTAATCAAGTATTGGATTCTCTTCAACAACATCACGTTAACAATATTACAAAAGAATATAATGAGAAATATAAGGTGATAACTACAATTCTTGTCTTTATATGGGATTAAGAAAAAATGAAAAAAAAAAAATGCATCAATCATTTAAAAGATGTTATTGTTGCATATGGTGCACGACTTTTCCATCAGTGTTCTATCCAATCTCCGAACAATGCGCTGATGATTCCAATTTTACAAATACACACAGACAAACAAGACAACACTAATATATCATAAGTTCCCTTTTTTGGGAAGAATTCATTTAATTTAATGTGTTCGAAATTAATTATTTGTATTTATATCATAAATTTTGAACTCATATATATTGTTCAAATAATCTCTCTACTTTCCTGAGAAAGGGGTAATAACTAATAATGTCTGGTATATGAACTCTACTCTTCTTAAACTACACACATGAAATTTCATTGAGTATGTTGTTGTATATACATGTTCGAACCAAAATTATCGTATGAATGAAGTTATAAATTGAACTCTCCATTGGCCCCAGGCTTCTTGAATATGGTACACTTCAATATGACAAATTGCAGAGTTATTTAAGTATATACATGTATATTATAAGGCTATAACCAATCCCCACAAAAAAACCTCCAATCATCATGGGCACAGAGTTAAGGTTTACAATTTAATTTTATCTGTATTATACAATTATAAAGTTAAAATTTTGTTCACCAAGTCCATAATGCATGGATAATTTAAATTAATAAGTGAATTTTAATTGCATCCTTGATCATGTATGTATAGCTTGTGTTTAATTAGTAATTCAAAGGTAGGCTATTTTCAAAGAATTAATACATATATAATTCTAACTTAAAAAACAGCAAAAATCCATCACTATTTCTATTTAATGACAATTAGCAATGAATTTATTAATTTTTTATTAATTACATGATATAACTTAGTGGCAGATTATCGATTCATTTTTTAGCTAATTCATTTTTGTTAACAATAATCATCGGTAACATGGACGAGGACTGCTATTATCTTACAAAATCGTACTTGTTAGTAACTAGTAGCTACCTACTCAGAATTATAAAATTGTTTTCATTCTCAAATCGTCTGCCGTATTATGTACGATCTTAAGAAGTAGGCATCATAAAATGTGAAAAACAACTATCACTCAAGAAGAAAAAATAATGCAAAAGTCTCTTGGATCGATCATTGCTCTTGTACCAACTTTCACGGCACAAGATTACATGTATTATTAATTGTAACTTACTAGTTGAAAGGACTAAACAATTTTTTTTTTGTTTTCCGCATGATATCCGATATTCGTATGGAGATTCGATTATATTCGGATTCACTCACTATAGGGTTGCTCATTTCTAATAGCGATGCTTCCAACAAAATTTTTTTCACTTCCAAAAGCTTGAATATTAAGTGGGAAGGAATCTCTTAAATAAAAGAATGTTGTTGGAAATATGAGAAGACTTTGATTCCTTTGGTATTTTACAAATGAAAAGCCTCTAAATGTCGCTAGCGCTTTAAGCTTCTAGGTTCTAGCTGGGGCGCAAGGAGTTCATCTGATTCCTAATGCTAAATAACAAATGGAAGGTGTTTTTCCTGTTGACAGCTAGGACTAAAAACAAGCTATATGGTGAAAGTGGTTAGCTAATTGATTGTAGTTAGTTGGAGAATGATGAGCTGGCATTCACTTTCACTAGAGTAGTTATTAGATGTCTATATATACACAGATGAGACTAGCAGTTAATAACATATACAAAGTAACAGTGCTCAAGCAATAGAGTTCAATCTTTTCCCCATTCTCTCTGTTCTTCTTTTCTACTCTTCGTGCTATTTCTTGAACTCCATGTATAAAGTTATCATGGTATCAAAGCCAACGATTGGAGCTGCTTCGGAGTAATTGAGCTAACATCTGGTTCCGATTTTCACCCACAAATTACAGGTGAATTGGGTATCGCATCAAACAATTAGGGTTTCTATCAACTCAAGTGAGAATTCATGGCAACTACTCCTGCACCAAGCTCTCAACATACTAACACTAAGAACTGTGTTCAAAGTTCATCCATAATTTTGGTAATAGATCACAATCATCCGCTATTTCTGCAACCTACAGATACACCAGGTAGTTCCTTGATTTCACTTCAGCTTACCGGTTCTGAAAATTATTCCTTGTAGAGTAGATCCTTTAGAATTGGATTGGTAGGTCGAAGTAAGCTAGGTTTTGTTGACGGAAGGTTCCCCAAGAGTAACTTTGAACTGGAATTGCATGATCAGTGGGAAAAATGTAATGTTGTGGTGTTGTCTTGGATTATGAATGCTGTGAGACCTAGTTTACTTAGCTCTGTAGTGTGTGCTTCTAATGCTCATAAGGTATGGCTGGATTTGATGGAGAGATTTGATACAGTGAATGGTTCACGAGTATTTCAACTTCATAGGGAAATTCATACTCTTACTCAGGGAACTTTCTCCATATCAGACTACTTTTCAAGGCTAAGGGATCTATGGGATGAATATGATGCCATCATGCCCTGTCCCAGCTGTCCTTGTCTTGAGTCAAAGAAAATTCAGTGAACATTGTGAATATCAACACTTACTTCAGTTTCTAATGGGCTTAAATGAGTCATATTCTCAACCTAGAGTCAACTACTGATGATGATACCTCTTCCCTCTTTGAACAAAGCCTATGCTATGCTAATTAATCAGGAGAGTCAAAGAAACCTGGTTAGTTTTGCGTCTTCCAGTTCTCTTGGTATAGAGGGTACTGTCTTGTACAATCGCAAGAGCACTAGTTTCAGTGGTGGTGCTGGCATCTCCAAGGGTGTTTTTCCTAGTCCCCATTCAGGTGGAGGCATCAGTGGTGCAAGGAGAGCGTACAACGCTGGCAATGGAAGCTCAGGCAGTGGTGCAAATTATTGACACCCAATTTTTGCTCTTCATACCTAAAATTAACGTCTTCAGGCTTCCTGATCGTTAAAAGACACAAAATATAATTTTCACATCTTTTATAATTGTTTGACAAACTATTGATAATCATCCTTACTTTAGGATTTTAATCAATTTGTTGTCACTTTTAACTTTTTATAACTTATCAATATATTTCTTATTTTGAAATTTTTACCAATTTATTATCGTTTTTAACACTTCATAATCATCCGCACACGTGCACGACATGACGTCATATTTTTTACAGTATTTTCAAATTAATTATATTTCAATAATTTTAATATTCTTTACATTTTTCTGTAATTACATATCAATAACTACATTTTTGTATATTTATTACAATCCGCAAAAGTTAAGTCGAGTCAATTATTTTAATACATAAAGTAACAAATTAGTCAAGTCAAGGTCTCCTCATCATTATGACATTTGACTTTTCCTTCACCTGCTATCCATAATGTAAGGGATGCGTTTGAAAAAAGTAGATTTGATATTTTATTTTATTATTATTATTTTTCTTTTAAATACCCAACACACACACTATAAACACACAAAACACACACCATAAACATTCACACCCTTAATTTCATAAACTTTAGGATTCTTATCAATTTATTATCATTTTAATATTTTTGCACAGTCATCTACATACGTACATAACATAATAGTACAATTCTTTTTATATATTATAATTTTAATTGTTTATAGTGAAATACATTTTTTTAAAGATAATTATATTTGTTTACATTTTTTTGTAGTTATATATATCAATATTTTTTGTACCTTATTAAAATACCTTCAACAAAAATAATATCGACTTATTTTAATACACAAAATAATAAATCGATCAAGTCAAGGTCTCGTCATATTTATGACATTTGACTTTCCTTCACCCACTATCCATCATTTAAGGGATGTGTTGGGAAAAGGTGGATGTAATATTTTATTTTATTATTATGTTTTCTTTTTAAATACTCATTCACACCACACATATTCACAAAACACACACATATTTTTATTCTTACTCTCTCTAAAAAAATTTACACATATTTTTCCCCTCTTTCTCCTCTCCCTCAAACACAAAAATTTTAGTAATCTTTTTTCTTTCTCTCTCACACACACATTTTTCACCATATACACATTTCATTCTTCTTCCTCCCCTCTCTCAAAATATAAACAAATTAAATTTCTTTTTATATATTTTATTTTATTTCCAAAAATACAATACACACATATTTTTCTCTTCTCACATACAAATACATAAATAAAAACACATTCACAAATACATATATACATTTTTCGTCCCCATATATTTTTCTTTCTCTCTCAAACACACATTTCTTTACTACACACATATTCTTCACCATACACATATTTTTATCACACACAAATTTTGTTCATCTTTTTCCTTTTTTCTCAAAAACACATACATATACTTAAAATAAAAACACAACCAATGAAATAATCTCTCCGTTTGGATATTTGAGGCCATCCCATTACAAAGGCGGATTTTTACTTTCTCAAATTTTACTATTTTATATCAAAGATCAACTCTTCGCAATGAAAAAATTACCGTCGGTTTTTGAGGCCTTCACAAATGAAAAGACGGATTTTACGTATACAAGTACGTAACAAAAATAAGTATTTCGGGCGATGGTAAAATTCTTATAATATTTAAAACTTTATCCGAGCCCGTTTTTTAACAAAAAATATATTTTTACGTAGTTTTTAATTTATTTCGATAATTCTTTATTTGTTACAAACATTTTTATTATAAGTGCTCATACAGGTTATTAAGAATCCTCGTTGGGAATTGCATTCAAAGAGAACTTTAAATTTTGTATTGTATTTTATATTCTTATACTTGTACAAATATTATCATAGTGAAAACTTTATTTTTGGGGCGCTGGATGGAATACTCTTTATTTATGCAATCCACATCAAGCGTTACGCAAATCTAGGCCGTTAATATATACATTAAATTGATTTACCTAATTAATAAAAATAATTCATATTTTTGTACACTAAAAACATTACGTAATCTTTTCCTCAAAATAAAATTTTCTTTATTCAATCTTTAATTTTCTTTTCATATACATTCCTATATACTTTTATTTACGTATTTTCATATACTTTTATACATATTTTTACTATAATATATGTAATTTATACATTCTTTACATATAAATTATTTACATCATTTTTACACATTTTATATTTGTATATATACACATTGCTTCTTTTTTTTTCTCCATCTTTTAATAAATCTAAGTCTGCCCGGGAACCACATTTTGTGGATTCTGAAGGGTGTCTAATCCTTTCCCTTCGAAATAATTTGAACCCTTACCTAGAATCTAAATTGGTTCGCAGATTAAAACATAAGTCATACATGTAGTAAATAAAAAGGTTTCCTTATTTTTCTTAAAAATTAGGCGGCGATTCTGTACAAAATTTATTCTTTAAGAGTCCATAATGTTGTGCTCGTTTTGACCTTAGGTAAAAATCGGGTATAACTGTTTGGCGACTCTGCTGGGGATTTCAAGTTCTAACCATTACAGACTTAAGTAACTATTTATGTTTTTATACACTGTTATTTTTTTTCTAATTGTCTTAATTTATTTTGTTTGTATGACATAAATTATTTATTTTTTATTATTTTGTATAAATTATTTATTTGTTTATTGCTTTATTAAATTTTCATTCCGTTCATATATTTTCTCCACCTCGAAAAATTGACACTCACACACATTGTACACGTGGATTGTACATTGTACTTTCCCAAAATTCTTTCAAATCACCTTACATTAGAGAGTCGGCACATACGTGGGGTAAGCGGGAGTTTTACTGCCGTGGGACCATGTGTTTTCTCATATAGGAAATCCAAGTTCGAGTTTACCACTCTTAGTCAACATAGATAGAACTTAAACAATACATTTTAGGTGCATGCATTGTTAGTTAACTTTATGGCCGAAGGGTTCATGACCCAAGTGATGCATTATTATATTCTTTGTACATATTTGAAGGATTATTGTATCTGTACATATCCGTTTGCTCTAAATTAATTATACTTTAGTGAGAAGGTATAGTCTAATCTTCGTTTTGTATAGTGGATCAGCTAAATAATGCACCTTAGCAATATTGCCACTAACTGCGTATAGGTTTGAACTACGCTTTGACCTGATTCTTGTCCTGATAAAATGCATAGGCAACAATGCATTAGGGTTTGGTCTGTTCACTGTTTCAGAATAATTTCTTTGGAATTCAACTGGGGTAATTTTTTGAAAATAGTTTAAAGACGCTTTCCAAAAGTCTTCAAGAGCACAAATTTTCAATAACATTAGTGCCTAGTCGGCCTACTTGAAAAACCTCATCCAATTTTGGTTAGAGAACACCTAGATTCCTTTTTCGAACATCGTAAACCATTAAATTTACGACGTATCGATCCCCACTTTGAAAGCAAGGGTTCAATATTCTTTCATTCATAATAATCCTGCCAACTTTGGCGAAATAATACCAGCGTTCCTTCAATGTCTGACTTTCTCAATCTTGTCAGCATACTGAAGTTGTGTCAAAGCTCTCCTCATTCTTGACATCCATCTTTTCAATCATCTAATCAGAATAATTTTGATGCTAAGAGCAGTTCTTTCCTGATCGTCTTTCACATTATTTTCATGGATGACCATCACCTTTTTACAATTATACATTGCACATACAAATTTACAAATTTGCCTGAACTACGTAGACCTGATTCTTGTTTTCAAAAGATACATAGGCAACCCTCATTCGGGTTCGGTCCCATTCTTTTTTCCAAATAAATAAATATTCAAAATTTTAACTTGGTTGGTACCAACACAGTTAGAAGTGCACATGAGAAAGAATAAATTGGTATGATGGAGATGACCGACTTCATGGTAAACCATAGATTCCTTTGGTACCTTTTAATCAAACTTGAGTAACACTCGAAAATTCTCTTACATACATCTAAGACAAGAACGAAGCCAACCTCATCGTTTCATGTGCATTGTGTGGTGAGCTTTAGATTAGTTCATTGCATGACATTATTGATCCAGAACTTGGCCTAAATATTTGTTGAGGTAAAATTCTGAGTTACACTTGGTTTGGGAAAGGATAGTAGGCCTTCTTTCACTCAATTTACCTTCCACAGCCTACCAAATAACACCAATCTCTAGCATGTTCCCCTTTGAGCCTGAAACTTTTTCTTTTGATAACCATATCTGAGCCTATACCTTTTGAGTGCTTACATGCACTATCCTCTCTTAGCCCACCTACTTGAGTGCACTAAGTACGTGTAAGCTGTGAATGGCAATTCAAGATCAAAATTGCCCAAGGCAAATGGCGAATATCCCAGATTAACAAAAATAAAGGACGACTTCAAAGAATGAAGGAGCAAGAACCCCTACACAAAAAAAGAGAGAGATAACTCTGATAAAGGTACGGAATCATCATCCCCCAAAAATAAAAATAAAAAAAAGAAAAATATATCAAAAAGGGAAAAAACTCCAACACAAGATTCAAAAGAAGCTAAAACAAATACAAAACAAGGGGCAAAAAAGCACAACAAAGAAGATCAAGTGTCAAAGCGCAACAAGTGTCGAAAGTACGGATACAGTGCAATGCTCATTGAGGAATTAGTCACTCTTTTATCCCAAATGTCATCCTACACGACCCCAAGTCTACATTACAATCCAATAACAAGTCCTACAAGATCCTACTCTAAGTGTTCTCACATTAGTGGATACTTACATGAAGCCCAAGCCTATGGTATCACAATTGCATTAATTGAACTTCCTCCTAAGTGTGAGCGTATACCTATAGACGTCTTCAAATTCAAAAGAAAAATAATACTCAAATAGGTATGGGAACAAGACATTTTTTTCGGAGAGGGCACTTGAAACATGAGAACAAACACAGTTCAAAATCTTTTTTTGAATCAAGATAAATCTTGACGATACTTAGGTATGTCTGAGGTACCACTTGATGCTATAGGAGTTACCCTGAAGTCGATCTCGATTAGCTGGGAAAGAAATGGAGGATTATTATACACACTACTAATTGTTGGTACCAACTGCAGTCAAGACATGATTCTGTAATTTCACCTTTCAACGTTCCTCACAAAAGAAAACACAAAATAATTTTTTGCATATTTCAAATTTCTTGCAAAAAATACAAATTAATTTCATACATTTTTCACCTTTCAACATTCCTTAAAAGAAAATACAAAACAATTTTTGCATTTTCACCTTTTCACATTTCTTACAAAGAAAATACAAAATAATTTTCTATATTTTCACATTTTCATATTTCTTACAAAGAAAATACAAAATA
This sequence comes from Capsicum baccatum var. pendulum, assembly GCA_030864225.1. Classification (NCBI taxonomy): domain Eukaryota; kingdom Viridiplantae; phylum Streptophyta; class Magnoliopsida; order Solanales; family Solanaceae; genus Capsicum; species Capsicum baccatum. The sequence continues at coordinate 233,861,063 of CM061556.1, read as the reverse complement.
ATTTTCTACATTTTCACTTGTCCTTATTCTTACAAAGAAAATAATTTGTTGCATTTTTTACATTTCAACATTCCTTAAAAAGAAAATACAAAATAACTTTCTTCATTTTTACCTTTTCAACATTCCTTACAAAGAAAATACAAAGCAATCTTCTGCGTTTTTTGCCTTTCAACCCATTTTTTTTACAGCAAAAATATAAAATAATTTCCTTTCTTTTCAAACACATGCCTTCACATACATGTATTACACTTCACATGCAAAACACCCACCTCCAAATACAGATAATTGACCTTTCTTTTTAAAGTTATCGTCTTTAAAGACAGAAATTATGCTCTTCTATCAGGTGTTCTCAAAGGACTTTTACATTTTCATAGCCCCGCCAGTCGAGAGGCTACTACCTTTCAATCACTTCGTCAGTCGAGAGGCTATTCCCTCCAGTTATTCCACCAATAGAGAGGCCATTAGAATTCAATCACCTCGCTAGTAGATGATCCTAATCCTCATAAACAATTGAGGACGACCACCAGCATCAATCTCCATAGAAAATTGGAGATGTTATCCGTCAGTCTTCATAGACAATTGAAGACGACAATCAACATAGTCTTCGTAAATAATCAAAGACGACAATCAGCATCAGTCTCCATAGATAATTGGAGATGTCATCAAGTCGTCGTATACAATCGAAGATACCATCATACATTATTAGTCTCCGCAGATAATTGGAGACGATAATCCACACCATCCTTCATAGATAATTGGAGGTGCCATGCATCTGTCTTCGTAAATAATCGAAGACGTCACATCAATCTTCGTAGAAAATTGAAGATGATAATACACACCATCCTTCATAGACAATTGGAGGTGTCATGTATCTATCTTCATAAATAATCGAATACGTCACATCAATCTCCATAGACAATTGAAGACGTCAATCCACACCAGCCTCCATAGACAATTAGAGGAGTCATGCATCTATCTTTATAAACAATCAAAGATGTCACATCAATCTCCGTAGATAATCGAAGAAGACAATCCACACTAGCCTTCATAGATAATTGGAGGTGTCATGCACCTGTCTTCATAAATAATCGAAGACGTCACATCAATCTCCGTAGACAATCGGAGATGACAATCCACACCAACCTCTATAGACAATTGGAGGTGTCATGCATTTGTCTTTATAAACAATCGAAGATGTCGCATCAGTCCCCATTGACAATTAGAGACGTTATTCACATTAGTCTTCGTAGACAATCAGAGATAACAATCAACATCAGCCTCCATAGATAATTGGAGGTGTCATGCATTGAGTTTTCATAGACAATCGAAGACATCATCATTCATCATATCAGTCTCTGTTGACAATCGAAGACAACAATCAACATCAGCCTCCATAGATAATTGGAGGTGTCATACATTGAGTCTTCGTAGACAATCAAAAAAATCATCATTCATCACATCAGTCTCTGTAAACAATCGGAGACAACAATATGCACCAGCCTCCATAAACAATTGAAGGTGTAATACATCGAGTCTTCATAAACAATCAAAGACATCATCATTCAATATCAGTCTCTGTAGATAATCGGAGATGACAATCGACATCAGTCTCCATAAGACAATTGGAGATGACATTTATCATGTCTTCGTAGACAATCGAAGACATCTTTCATTCATCGCATAAGTCCCCGTAAACGACATCATGTATCTTTTCAACCAAAAATATAATTCACAACAAAAAGATATTTTTTCAAATCCCACACATCATACACTGGGGCAAATTTTGAGAAGTTCCCTAAAATTTTATATTTTCTCATCTCGAACTACATTGACCTGATTCTCACGACACTCGATACATGTAGGAAGCTCTATGTAGAGTTCGGTCATCACAATCCATATAATCATTCTTTCTCCCCAACAAGTACACAATTTTGCATCCCCAACATCTCACAGCTCGATACTGGGGCAAATTGAAAAAAACATCAGGAATAGATGAACATTTTCATTCCCAAATAGTCCTCCCCTCAATAATCATTCCACATGATCCTTCACTCATAATAAATTGTCTATTCTTTCGAACTATACCCGACCTGATCCTCACACAACTCGAGGTATATAGGCAACTCTGAATTAGAGTTCGATCAAATTTTTTCTTCAAAAATAAAATATATATATATATATATATATATATTATTTTTGTCGAGCAAAATTGGCTACACGTCAACGTTTTCATTTAAAAACTTCTCCATCATCCTCAAATGAAAAGGGAAAACTGTTGACACCCAATTTTTGCTCTCCGTGCCTAAAATTAACGTCTTCAAGCTTCCTGATCATTAAAGGGCACAAAATATAATTTTCACATCTTTTATAATTGTTTGACAAATTATTGATAATCATCCTTATTTTAGGATTTAAATCAATTTATTATCACTTTTTAATTTTTATAACTTATCAATATTTTTTTATGTTGGATTTTTTACCAATTTAATACCATTTTTAATACTTCAAAATCATCCGTACACGTGCACGACATGACGTCACATTGTTTACAGTATTTTCAAATTAATTACATTTCAATAATTTTAATATTCTTTACATTTTTCTGTGATTACATATCAATAACTACATTTTTGTATATTTATGACAATCCGCAAAAGTTGAGTTGAGTCAATTATTTTAATAAATAGAGCAACAAATTAGTCAAGTCAAGGTCTCGTCATTATTATGACGCTTGATTTTTTCTTCACCTGCTATCCATAATTTAAGGAATGTGTTTGAAAAAGGTAGATTTGATATTTTATTTTAATATTATTTTTTTATTTTTAAATACCCAACACACACACAATGAACACACAAAACACACATCACAAACATTAACACCCTTAATTTCATAAATTTTAAGATTTTTATCAGTTTATTATCATTTTAATATTTTTGTACAGTCATCTACATATGTACATAATATAACAGTACAATTCTTTTTATATATTATAATTTTAATTGTTTATAGTTTAATACATTTTTTTCAAAGATAATTATATTTGTTTACATTTTTCTGTAGTTATAAATATCGATATTGTTTGTACCTTATTTAAATACCGTCTACAAAAATAATATCGACTTATTTTAATACACAGAATAATAAATCGGTTATGTCAAGATCTCGTCATATTTATGACATTTGACTTTCCTTCACCTACCATCCATAATTTAAGGGATGTGTTGGAAAAGGTGGATGTGATATTTTATTTTATTATTTTTTTTTAAATACTCATTCACACCATACACATTCACAAAAAACACACATTTTTATTCTCCCTTTCTCTCAAAAAATCTGCACATATTTCTTTCCTCTTCTCCTCTCCCTTAAACACAAAAATTTTAGTAATCTTTTTCCTTTCTTTCTCACACACACACATTTTTCACCATATACACATTTCATTTTTCTTCCTCCCCCCCCCCCCCCCCCCTCTCAAATTATAAACAAATCAAATTTTATTTTAAATATTTTATTTTATTTTCAAAAATACAATACACACATATTTTTCTGTTCTCACATACAAATACATAAATAAAATATACATTCACAAATACATATACACATTTTTCGTTCCCATATATTTTTCTTTCTCTCTCAAACACACATTTCTTCACTACACACATATTCTTCACCACACACAATTTTGTTGATCTTTTTTTTTTCTCAAAAATACATACATATACTCAAAATAAACACACAGTCAATGAAATTGTCTCTCCATTTGGATATTTTAGGCCATCCCATTATAAAGGCATATTTTACTTTCTCAAATTTTACTATTTTATATCAAAGATCAACTCTTGGCCAATGAAAAATTACCGTCGGTTTTGAGGCCTTCACAAATGAAAAGATGGATTTTACGTATATAAATACGTAGCAAAAATAAGCATTTCGGGCGATGACGAAATTCTTATAATAGTTAAAACTTTATCCGAGCCCATTTTTTAACAAAAAATATATTTTTACGTACTTTTTAATTTATTTTGATAATTCTTTATTTGTTACTAATATTTTTATTACAAGTGTTCATACAAGTTATTGAGAATTCTCGTCGGGAATTGCATTCAAAGAGGACTTTGAATTTTATATTGTATTTTATATTCTTATACTTGTACAAATATTATTATAGTGAAAACTTTATTTTTAGGGCGCTGCATGGAATATTCTTTATTTATGTAATCCACATCAAGCGTTAGGCAAATCTAGGCAGTTAATATATACATTAAATTGATTTAGATAATTAATAAAAATAATTCATATTTTTTTTACACTAAAAACATTACGTAATCTTTTCCTTAAAACAAAATTTTCTTTATTCAATCTTTACTTTTCTTTTCATATACATTCCTATATACTTTTATTTACATATCTTCATGTACTTTTATACATATTTTTACTATAATATATGTAATTTATACATTCTTTACATATAAATTATTTACATCATTTTTACACATTTTATATTTGTATCTATACACATTGAATTTTTTTCTCCATTTTTTAATAAACCTAAGTCTGTCCGAAAACCATATTTGTGGATTCTGAAGGGTGCCTAATCCCTCCCTTAGAAATAATTTGAACCCTTACCTAGAATCTAAACTGGTTCACAGATTAAAACACAAGTCATACATGTTAGTAAATAAATAGGTTTCCTTATTTTTCTGAAAAATTAGGTGATGACTCTGTACAAAATTTATTCTTTTAGAGTTCATAATATCGTGCTCGTTTTGACCTTAGGTAAAAATAGGGTATAACACAAATTACTCTGGCTATAAGATGAAGAAAAGCTTCTTCAGTGTGAATACTGTGGATGTAAAGGTCACTCCAAAGACCAGTGCTACAAGATTGTTGGGTATCCTTCGAACTTCAAGTCTAAGAAAAAATTCATGAACACAGGGGTGTATGCTAATCAAGTTGAACTACCACAGTATACCAGTGGTGGTACTCAACCTCAACCTCCAGGTAACTTTTTTACCCCTGATCAATATCAACAGATATTGTAGCTGTCGTCCAAGACTGGAAATGCAAATGGAGTTAACTCACATATCCAGGTTGCAACTACAGATATAGGTAGTCTATGTAAGAATTTCTGCAGTAAACATAGGGGAAATGAATAGGTAGTTGACACAGGAGCTACTCATCACATTACATCTAACCTTGATGTATTGGATAGTAGTAAACATATACTGGACAGTGATAGAAGTAAGGTTTATTTACCTAATGGAAAGACTGTTGAGGTCTCTCATATTGGTAGCACTTGTGTACTACAGAGTTAATCCATATCCAATGTGATTTATTTACCTGACTTTAAGCTCAATCTATTGTCAGTATCCAAGCTTACCATAGAACTGCAATGCATGGTTGGATTCTTTCCTGATTTCTGTATTTTTTAGGATCTCTCCACTGGTCAGGTGAAGGGGATTGGTAGATAAGAACATGGCCTCTACATACTAAGAGAAGGCTCAAATCAAGCTCCACAGAATCTTGTCCATAGTAGTGATTGTCACTTTAAGTCTGTCTTTTCTGTTTCTACCTCTAAGTCTGTTGATGTTTGGCATACAAGATTAGGTCATGCTCCTGTAGATATAATAAAGAGAAATGACTATCTTAGGTTACTGGCAAGTCAGGAATTCTCTCATTGTACAGTATGTCCACTGACTAAACACACAAAGCTTTCATTTCCTTTAAGCTCTCATGTCTCTAAATCTGTGTTTGAGTTATTGCATTGTGATATTTGGGGTCCTTACAGAGTTTCAAATCATAATGGAGAAAGGTTTTTTGTTACTTTGGTGGATGATTGCAGTAAGTATACATGGATTTTCTTAATTGCTACTAAGGCTGATGCTATAGTAGTACTTAAACACTTCCTTACACCAGTGCAGAATTTTTTCAGCCATGCATTTCAAGTTTTGTTAAGTAATCATGGTATTGCTCATCAAAGTACTTGTGTATACACTCCTCAGAAGAATGGTATTGTTGAGAGAAAGAACAGAACTATCTTAAATATGGCAAGGTCCATCAGGTTTCAAGCATCTATACCACTCAAGTTTTAAGGTTAATATGTCACCACTGCTGTTTATCTTTTAAACAGACTACCCTCTAGAGTGATTGGGTTTAAGTTACCATTTGAGATATTATACCAGCATCCCCCTTATCTAAATCATCTTATAGTCTTTGGATGTTTATGTTATGCTGTTAATCCCACCATCTTGGATAAGTTCTCATCAAGCGCTATTCCAACAGTCTTTATGGGGTACTCATCTTCACAAAAGGGCTATTTACTGCATGACATCCATAATCACTCCTTCTTTGTTAGCAAACATATAACCTTTCAAGAGAATCTCTTCCCTTTTTGAGTATCTCAAAGTTGCATCTAATCCTATATTTCCTGTGCTTGAAGTCATACTTCCTAGTGACACATCACCAACTTTGAATCCTGTTGCTGATAACACTGATGTCATCCCTGATAATATTATTGCAGACAATCCTGCATCCTCAATAGTTACACCACCAGTGTCTTCCTTCTTGCCTAATATTACTCCTTCCAGGAGGTCCAATAGGCTTAGTAAGCCTTTCTTATGGCTACAGGATTTTCTTTCCTTTTTTTGATTTTCTTAGAAAGAAAGCCCAAGATTGGTATTGTAAGAACAAAACCAAAGATGGTTCTGATACTAAATGATACAAGACTAACAAGGAAGGCACGAAAAACACTCCAAATCAATCCATAAATCTTAAGGATTCAAGGACCAAGATGGAGACCACTCTCAGATTCACTACCAACAATAAGATTACAAGATATAGTGGTGTATTTGACACCAAATCAGCAGTCCAAACTAAGATTAACCACAATATATGATGAACAAGAAGACACAAGATTCGAATTTAACAATAACAGCAAGAACACAAGATTACAACACAACAATAAACAAGATTACATGAAGGTAAAAGGATAGATAGATAGACCATATGAAGGTATAATTTTAAGAACCCAAGAATAGACAATCTTGGACCCTTAGCACTGCACACAACAATAAACCTATCTCTTACAAAGATACAAGTTTGGATTCCACCTCCCAAGCATCAATGTTTCCAAGGAAACACAATCAATAGTGATTCCGCACTAGATTTTGCCCTAGTTTTGGTTGGTGGCTTTTCCAAGCCCTAAATATGGTGTTTCAAGTCTTACAACACTTACAATAATATCCCAAAAACTACTAATGGAAGCCCTAGCATGCTACTTATATAGTTATTACAAAATAAAATCTAAAAATGACCAAAAGGCCCTTAAGTAATGGGTTCCCATCAAGTGTAGCCCAAGTGTAGTGTTTGGACTGTTTTGGGTGCATAATTAGGTCCTCTTTGGCTCTTTAATTGAACACACCAAATCTCGGATCCAACACACACTCTCATAAATCCATGTCCGAGATTATTCTTGTATCAGTGACCCACATCATAGACACAAACAAATTCCAGAAACCAGAAATTCAATTAAGCTAATTCCAGAAAACAGAAAACAATGCAAAATTGCAAATTCTGGAAACTTGAGAAAAAAAACCATAATTCACACACCAGCAAACAGATTAGCAAAAAATCCTAAACCCTAAAAATTCAATTATGACAACTCCAATTCACAAAACCCCCAAATTAATCACCACAAAAAAGTCAATACTTTCAGTCCAAATACTTCAAACAAACAACTAACAAAGACATACATCAAAAACCCCAAATCACAATGAACATAAATTATTACATGTGAGCGCAACAACAACAGCCGAGCAGCAAATCGTCTTTGGCCGCCTCTAATCTCTTGAGTTTTCAGCAAATGTTAATCTTGAACCTTGAATCTCTTCAGTTTTCAGTAAATCATCTTTGACCGTCTTTGGGTCTACTGATATTATGGTTTGAGAGATAGAGAGAGAGAGAGAGTGAGAGGCGTAGTGACTGACTTGTGAAATCAGAAATGAAATTCAGCAAATCGTCTTTGGGTCTACTGATATTATCAGACTTTGAGAGAAAGACTAAGTGAGAGAGTGAGAGGCGGAGTGAAATCAGAAATGAAAATATGAAATGTGATATGTGAATCCCTTTCTCCTTAGGGTAAGTAATGATGGTGGGCTGGGCTTGGGAAATGGGATTTAAATATTTAATTCATTAATTGGTTGGGCCCTTGGGAAGTTGGGAAATGTAATTATAATGGACATATTTTGACTATCAGGTTATCGGGTGGCCCGATATAAATTTTAGGAAAACCGCCACCCGAACCGATAACCCATTAATGAAAAATTTGAAACCGACATCCGACCCGATAAGTTAAAAAACCGAACCGTTAACCCGATAAATAAATTATCGATTCGGTTTAACGGTTTAAACCGAAATCTGCACAGCCCTAATATCAACATTCCTAAGTATAGCTTTATTTGCTGGACTGCACTACACAATCGGATGCTTACAAGAGATAGACTATGGAAAATAGGGATTAGTCAAGAAGAGGATTGCCTCTTATGTAGAGTAGAGAAAGAATCTGTCCAACACCTCTTCTTCAATTGTGAATTCTCTCAGAAATGTTTGGACACACTAAGTACTTGGGTAGGAATAAATACACAGAGCAACATATTACAGGATATTTGGAGATGCATGGCAAGAAAAAGCCAGGGGAAAGTGAGCCGAAGGCTAATATGGGCACTGATAGCTGCGTGTGTATATCAGATATGGAGGGCAAGGAATACTGCACTATGGGACCATAAAGTACCAAGACCTTCGCTGGTTTGCAAAACTATCCAGGAGGAATGGAAGATAAAGACAGTGCATATGATACAAACTAAGAAGAAGATGCGAGATAGAGAATGGCTAGAGAAAATTATATCTGTATACGAGCATAGAGAATAGCAGGGGATGTAGAAAGAATTAGTTAAGATGGTCGGGTTTTTTATTTGTAAATGGTAAAATCAGAAAGATGCAAAGTAGGTTGTAACAATGATTAACAGTTTTGTTATTAATAAACACAGTTTGTTCGACCAAAAAAAAAATTAATAGAAAAGTAAAAGAAGGGAAATCTGTTGTGCAATTAATATTTGATTGCATGACTAAATTGTGGTCCGGGGTACTAATGAGATGCATGGGTTTTTTCATTAGATAAGAGTAGTTTTCAGCAATTCTGGTAGAACAATATAGATGGAAAGGAACCTGGTTTGACCTTTGACTAGACTTGGATAAGTTGTTAGCATCTGCATCTATCTAGTAAGGAATATTTGGTTTGAAAATAGGACAGTCTTCTTTAGGCTTTCCCTTTAGTCTTCAGGTCTGTCCAAATGGGTAAACTTTGGTGGTTGGGCTCAGCAATTAAATCAGGATAAGAAGCAAATGAAGCCTACATCTATTTCCTAAAGGCATAGATGGCCAAACAACTGGTCTTTTGCAGCCATAGATGCAGATATAACATAAACACATCTATTCATCTATAAAAGATAGCAAATGCACCTACATATACTTCTTAAAGGCAACTCTGCTAATACCAGCTGGGGTTGGGGGGAACACAAAAATCAGGAGCAGAAATTAAGGATAACCCAAGTAAACCAGTAAGATAACATGAATAACAAAATCTATACAATAAACATGAATTTCATCAGATTACTGACATTAATAAGACAATCTATGCTCGTGAAACAAAAAAGGTTAAATCTTTAAATGACCACATTGACAAATTAAATGTCTTAATCGTAGAATCAAGAAAAGAGAAACTTGCAACGAAGAATTCAGTCGAGTTTGAGGCTTTCTCCTATGAACACAGCAAATGCACCTGCAGCCACTGCCCAAAGCTTCAATCTGCTAACACCAGCTGAGAGTTGGGACAACACACAAACTAAGAGCAAAAATTGACGACGACCCATGTAAAGAAACACATCGATAACGAACAATCAACATACATTTCATCAGATTATTAAAAAAATCAATTCTCATAAACCAAAGAGATTAAATCTTTAAATATATAAATCCTAGATTTAATTCAATCGAATTTTATTCTTTAAATAACAAGTGATGCATTATAAAATGAGCATCATGACTCTTGTATCCTGATATCTTCATCTCCTTTATAAGAACGCGATCTGATATATTTGAAGCACACCCTTTAGGTAATTTGACATTTTTCAAGACGCTGCAAAACAATCTTTTCTGTTCCGGTTCCATGAAGAAAAAAGATTGAGCCAAACTTACATTTCCGTTACTATCTTCTACTGATTGTATTGTACATATAAAGTATTATATTGTACATAAGTGAGTAAAAATTACTACTGTTATTTATATACGGTGTACATTGAGTTTATTTCGCTTCTCTAATACGTTTATCCTTTATATATTGAATTTTGTTTAAGTAAAAATCCTGGCTCTATACTAGCTGGCAATTGGATTTGAAACTATCAACTTGGGTAGACATAAATTCCTAACGCTAAATAACAAATGGAAGGCGTTTGTCCCTATTATTCACCAAGAAGATGCAACAAGATTTCCTCGCTCTAATTGTTTAAATCTTTCTTTCACGTCCATATATATTTGGTTCTCTATATTCTAATGAAAGAGATGGTTGTGTTTTGAACCATTAACTCATGTGTTTTCAGCCTATAAAGAAAGAGTTAATGGTCCACTTTTAATACTTTAGGTGTGTTTTGAACCATTAACTCTTTCTTGTTCTAATAAAACATGTATATGTTTCTTGTTCTCCTTTTTGGACTGGAAAAGTTTCCCTACAATTAGGGGGTAGAAAGGGTTTTACACGATTGTACAACATGGATAACCACCAGCTTATTGAAGCTATTGATTCAATTTCAGATGAGTAAAGTGTTTGCCCCTGATGGTATTTAGTCGTATTGGAGTGAAAGCACTTCAGTTTTTTGGTGTGAGAAGTTGGATATTGTTAGAAGCATTGGGGAGGAATGCATACAAGAAAATGTACAGGTGTGTAAAGGGGTGAAGATTGACGAAACAGCATCTACTAATTCTTTTTCAATAACTGTAATGTCCAGCCAGCTTTCGCCTACCTAGACTAAAATCACGGTATACCTGTCACCTCCCGTTGATCTTGATGTTCAACTCACTTCTTTGAATGACTAGGCTACACCCTTGGGTGCTCTTTTCCAAAATCTACTCATTAGTTATCTACTTATTTCAGATGCAGGGTCTTTTCACTTGTTAATAATAATAAGTAAAAAAAATACTCAGGGGTCAACGTCAAGTAATGTTGGATTTGGGGAGGAAACGGGTTGTCTTTGTTTGAAGGGGTGAAGATAGACAAAATTGTTGGGTTTGAAATTGAGAGGGCGTCATGCGAAAGGTATTAGTTGCAAACTATTGAGACGATAAATCAAATGAAAAGAAAAACATATTAAAAACATGATGATTATATAGTTTGGTCAATTAGCTACATATAAAACCTAATATAAAAGAAAGCATAAAACTATTAAAAAGAAAATCTCCCCCTAAACAAAACTCTTTAAAAGACTACATTGTGGATGTTATTATGTTATGGTACGAGAAGGGAGCCTTCTATTTATAGATGTCCAAAACCTTTCCTCCAAAAAGAAAGCATAAAACTATTAGAGAGAAAATCCCCCCCTTATGTTATCGTATGAGAAGGGGATAAAAGTAATTATGGTAACTTTTATTTTCCTTCTAAGAAGGAATAAAACTTAAATATAGTAAGAAAATCAGGACAAAAACCCTAACAAATCTCTCTTTTTTGGCTTGATTTTCTTCACTTGATTCGTTTTCTCTTCATATCACGTGCATGAACTTCGTTCTTGATATAATTTTCATAACTGCTGCTTGTCATGGTTAAAAATAAGGTTTAAAATATCATGTTTAAAAATTGGTTTAAAAGTAATATTTTATTTTCATTTTTAAAGATGCAGCAGCAGACGTGTTGAAAATATGGTTGAAACTTATTCTCCACATGTAGTTTGACAAAAATCTTCATTATCATCCAAATTGTTGCAGCTTGATTTTGAAACCTCTTTGAACTTGTTTAATCTCGTTCACCATTGAACCGTAAGCTTTGATACCACTTGTTTGGTTCGAAATCGAGAAGACGTCATGCGGAAGCTATTAGTTGCAAACTATTGAGACGATAAATCAGACGAAAAGAAAAACATACTAAAAACATGATGATTATATAGTTTGGCCAATTGGCCTACATATAAAAACCTAATATAAAAGAAAGCATAAAACTATTAGAGAGAAAATTTCCCCCTAAACAAAACTCTTTAAACGATTATATTGTGGATGCTATTACGCTATGGTATGAGAAAGGGAACTTCTATTTATAGATATGCAAAATCTTTCTTCCAAGAAAGAGGTTAGCCAAATATGAAAAAGAATTATATTTTTTCTTTCAGGAAAAGTAAAAGTAATTATGGTAACTTTTATTTTTCTTTTTAAAATAAAATAAAACTTAAATATAGTAAGAAAATTAGGACAACTTTTCACTTGTTAATAATAATAAGTAAAAAAAAAAACTCAGGGTCAACTTCAAGTAATGTTGGATTTGGGGAGGAAACGGGTTGTCTTTGTTCGAAGGGGTGAATATAGACAAAACAGCCTCTATTATTTCATATTAACTATCTGTATGATGCACAATGAAATCAATTCATGACCAATTACTGAGATGGATAAGCCTAGATATCATGTTAATGAAATTAATTAGTGTTCAAATACCTATTTTGATAAACTGATGCACCACATTGCAACATACAAATTACTTTTCTCTAAGTTCTGATTTGATGCCACTTAGCATAACCGGAGGATCAAACTTATTAAATAACTATCTTGGCAGAAATTTCATTTGATATGGCCTGCATACATAAGAAATAATGAAAGGTATACGGTGATAAATCTGGTAAATATTTGGCAATTGCTTGTGAACCATTTTTCCTTGTTTTACCATGGAATAATGTTGACAGACACATTATTCAGCATTAAAGTTTCTGATATGAGCTAAAACAGAAATAAAAGTATAGGCATAAGATGGGTATTTTTACCTCTGTCTTAAATAAATCAAATTTAGGCAGACCCATGACCATTCCAGATATGATCAAAATAATTGAAACTGGATACTGTTCAAGTGTAGGGATTATGCATTATATATTGCATATAGACGTGTTAGGGATGACTCTAGATTGGATCACTTTTGGTCAAGATCCAGTTATCCTCAACCGAGTCCCAAAAAAGTAAACAAGAAACAAAGGGGAATAATTTTTCTCTTGTAGAATGATGGAGCATGGGCTTGTATATCCTTGCAAGTACAAGTGTGAGTTCAAGAGAAGCTCTAGTTTTAGATAACCTCCAATTTGCCTTATTAAACTATTTAGTATTTAAATGAAATGGACTTGAATAAACGAATCTTTTCAGAGGATCAAATAAGTTACCCTAACTAATTTGGAATTTAGGCATAGTTGATTAATTGTAGGAAAGTTAAATGAACCGCGAACTGACCCTGAAATATAACTTAGGCAGGAGGATAGAGTTTCTTCATTCATTTTCAGGATGGTTGGGAAGATTTATAGAAGCTTATGATGCAGCTGATTTGAGAACATACTCTAGATGGTTGGTGGGGCGTCAGATCAGACCGACGATCATGCTCCACTTTATACTAAAAGAGTATGGTTGGGTACGTTACGCGCCTAGTAACATATAGAAGCTTATGATGCAGCTGATTTGGAAACATACTCTAGATGGTTAGGTGGGGAGTCAGATCAGACCGACGGTCATGCCTCACTTTATTCTAAAAGAGTGAAATTGGGTATGTTACAGGCCTAGTAAGCCAAGCAACTCCGGATTTTGGTGTGCGAGTGTGGCAGTTTAGTCTCAATTCTACCTGTTATTCATATGATCTCAAGTATTTTAATATGCCGAGAAGTCCATAGTCCCGACATGGTCAAATTCCATGTTTTCAGTAACATGTTACCTTAGCATGAGGGACCTATCCGGAACCACCTTTCCTAAGCTTAAGTTATTGGCCTCTTGTCTTTTTAACCCCTAAAGGTTATTTGCTTCTTATGTTCACAGAACGTACTTCTGATTTCACCTCGCAAAACTACGATCCTGAATACTTGTAAATAGTCCCAGGAGAAATGACAGGTACAAAAACTGTTAGGGTTTTTGCTGATTTTCTTACTATATTTAAGTTTTATTTTTTCTTAGAAGAAAAATAAAAGTTACCATAATTACTTTTACTTTTTCTGAAAGAAAAAATATAATTCTTTTCCATATTTGACTAACCTCTTTCTTGAAGGATTAGTTTCTCCCAATAGGTTTAATGTTTTTTATATTAGGTTTTATAATATATAGGCCGATTGACCAAAACATATAATAATTTTATGCTTTTTTAGTATTATTTTCTTTGTCGTCTGATTTATTGTCTCAAGGTTTGCAAACGTTAAGACTCCGCATGACGCCCTCTCGATTTCGAACCCAACAAGTGTTATCAGAGCTTACGGTTCAATGATCCAATGGTGTGGTGAGACGAGACTAAACAGGTTCAAAGCGGTTTCAAAATCAAGCTGCAATAATTTGGATGATAATGAATATTTTTATCGAACTACATGTGGAGAACAAGTTTCAATCATATTTTCAATACTCCTATTGCTGCATCTTTAAAAATAAAAATAAAATATTTTTTTTAAACCAATTTTTAACCATGATATTTTAAACCTTATTTTTAACCATGGCAAGCAGCAGTTATGAAGATTATATCAACAACGAAGTTCATGCATGTGATATGAAGAGAAGACGGATCAAGTGAAGAAAATCAAGCAAAAAAGGGGAGATTTGTTAGGATTTTTGCCCTAATTTTCTTATTATATTTAAGTTTTATTTTTTCTTAGAAGGAAAATAAAAGTTAGCATAATTATTTTTACTTTTCCTGAAAGAAAAAATATAATTCTTTTCCATATTTGGCTAACCTCTTTCTTGGAGGAAAGGTTTTGGACATCTGTAAATAAAAGACCCTCTTCTCATACCATAACATAATAGCATCCACAATGTAGTCGTTAAAAAGTCTTTGTTTAGGGGGAGATTTCTCCCAATAGGTTTAATATTTTTGATATTACGTTTTCTAATATATAGGTCGATTGACCAAAATATATAATAATTTTATGCTTTTTTAGTATTATTTTCTTTATCGTCTGATTTATTGTCTCAAGGTGTGCAAACGTTAAGCTTCCACACGACGCCCTCTCAATTTCGAACCGAACAAAAACTACTAAAGGTACTTAAGAACAAAAAGAACAACCACTAATTTATTAGCTAAGATATTACTATAAAGTCGAAAACTAAGTGATAAAGGTTATGTGAAATCTTCTAAGATGTCAGCGGACAACCAACTAATTATTGTACTCTTGGAAAATGGATGTCAAATATTCAGAACCAAATAAAGCAGCAGTTAATTGGGTCACCACAACGTAAGCGATACATTGTTGAATAACTTGTCAGGAAAATCTATATTTTATGCCATTCCTTCGTCAGGTTACATTTGTACAGGTCAGTTGATGAGTGGAGGGGCTCATGTGCAGTTATGTATTTTCTTTTAGTATCTAATGATTATTTTTTTCTCTTTTACAACTTCTTTGCTAAGCAGGGAGTTTTGAAGGCACTAAATGTCAACAAACTGACTTCGTTTGGTTTGCCCAGCTAAATAACAAGACGGGAGGTGACATGAAGAAAATTGAAGTTCTTGGTGAGTATCTTATTGAGTTATAGAAGGCTGTGAAATGAATCTTGAAGGGGATGAAGTAGAATTCTTGTGGGCCACAAAAGAGATTAACTCCAGAACTGGTGAGTACTGGCCTTTTGTTATGGACATGGCTGGAAGGAATAAGCTTCAAAGGGTTTTACGTTAAAGGTCAAAGCATTTAAACATCCCTTGTTTAAAAGGAGCAGTCCATTATTGCTTACATGCATTTTCTTCATTATAAGGTGCTGCCAACTTATGGGTTGGTCCAAGCAAGATGAGTTAACGGCAGCCCAGATATTTGACCCGTGCATGCAATACGCTGACATATTCTTCCTCAAGGTAATCTGTTTTTATAACCAACTATTTTGAAATATTCTCTTTCTTGTTCAATTAGTTGGATAAGTCAAATATAAGCATCTTTTGTAAGACTTTATTAGAAAGTGTTGAGAGTTTGTGACCCAAGTTTTGTTGATCCGGCCCTGAAAAGTTCGCGGTGCAACCCGTTGTGATTTTCTGTGGGGTAAATGGTGGGTTCCGGGATCGGGCCGAACGGGTGTGGGGGGCCGAAGTCCCCGCGGTATGGACCTGTATGTTTTTGGGCCTAAGATTTATTTGTACGCACGTATTCTATAAGTGTGATTTATTGGGTTGTTTTTGAGGATATATATTTACGTCATTGAGACTTTCGTCTCCTCATTGTACTCCTCTCCATTATAGTGAATTCCTCCGCCTTTGCCCGTGGTTTTTCCCGTTAAGGGTTTCCACGTAAATCTGTGTGTCTTCTTCTTGTTTTCTTTTGCTTTGTGGTATTATTTATTCTATCCGATCATACACTACAAAAAATACGTTGTTTAGTCACGGTCAAAACCGTGGCTAAATGATACCAAAACCGTGGCTAAGTAGTCTTAGCCACGTTTCATTAGCCACGGTAACTAGCGTGAGCATAAGGGGCGTGGCAACGAAATTAGCCATGGTTTTAGCCTTCGTGGTAACATTTTATTAGTCACGGTTTAGTGTGTGAATAGCCACGGTTCTCCCATTGGTAAATTTGAGTTAAATAAAAAAATATATATTTGAAATTTTTAAATAGCCACACCAAAATCGTGTCTACTTTAAGACATAATTAATTCATCCAATATGTTAGCCACGGTTCAAACCATGGCTAAATTACACAATTTTTTTAAAAAAAAAATATAATTATTTCTCACAAATCTTGGTACCAATACATTTAGTTGATACACATTCACTAATTCACTCACATAATATACAAACCATTGTTATAATAATCAAAGTTTACAATGATTTACTAACGAAATATAAGTTTCACGCCTTGAATATTCACAAAAGATACTACAATAATGGTTGTATAATGGAAAGCAAAAAATTTAAGTACCAGATATATGGTAATTCCAAAATATACTAAAGGCTAAAAAGAATCTAAGTTGAAAGTAGGCAATTCAATACTAATGTATTCATGAAGAGCCAACAGAAAAATGACTGGAGGTTTTAGTGCAACATCTCTATGAAAACTTGAATACTTGTAAATCACCTTTAACTTGTGATCTGCCTCTATGTGATAGCTAACCAGCAACTTAATTTAGCACAATATCTAGTACAAAAACAATTACAAAAATATAAATATATTGAAAAAAATTTGAGGAAAAAAACACAGGAATAACAATGACTAAATTTTGTTGTACTCATAGTAGCTGAGAATCTGAAAAGATCAATATGCAGCTTCAACATTTCGTTTCGAAAAGGACTGCAATGCAGTGCATGTTGAGCAACATAAACTACTGAGGGCAGCAATCATTGATAAGCAATAGATTAACTACAAAAAAAAAAAAAGACACAACAGATCATAAAGGAAGTAGAGCGCAGAGTGTTTGCAGAACAATGAAAGAAATGAAAAGAGTAAGAGAACTCAGGTTCTTATTTAGAAGGGGAGTTGCTTTGTTTTTTTGCTTCAAACATTGTGCTAGCCGTTTGATTCATTTTTTTTGTCATCTTTAACTTCATTTCTAGTGACTCCTTTAAAACTAATAGTATAAAGGTTAGATATGATTGATAAAATTATACTCGGAATCACCCAATTATCGGAAAAGGAAAACAAAATATATCAAAACTTTAAGGGCCATAAAGAGTCTCAACACAACAACAACGTACCCAGTGTATTCCCACATAATGAGGTCTGGGAGGATAAAGCGTACGCAGACCATACTAGAACTCTATATTTAACTAAAAGATACCGGTGACCAACAAAAAACTTATCTCTAAGATCTTCAAAGATCATATTATCCAGCTATATGATAAAGAAAGCTAATATGATATTCTCAAGGCCTAACTTTTGATGTGCTCAGTGGTTGAATAAGTAAGCTCTAAAATGATGTCATTTCCAAAATAGAATAAAGCATTTTGAAACTAGATTAGGTAAAATACCAAGACTAACAGTACAAAACGGTTGCTCTGCTGATCTTGCAGTGGAAGCTTAATCCCAAATTTAGATACGTTACCTCTCCACTACATTTTGCAACTCATCCTGTTTAGCTTCAAGAATCATGGCAGAATCTTAAGCAATAATATTACTGTAAAATATCTTCTCCAAATCATTCATCCATTTAGTTAATAATAAGTTAACCCGTAATTTCAAACAAACAAAGGAGATGAATAGATATAAATTTAAAACTTTTATTTGTTGCCATGGCATAAAAAGAAGCTAACACGTAATAATCATTCCAAGTAAACTATGATTCATTGGAATATCAAATCTTGTCTCTTAGGTTCAATATACTTCCACATTACAGTGAAAGGTATTGAATGATTCTTGACATTTCTTCAACATGAACTCTCAACCCTCCTATTCCACAACATCAAATTTCTTTTATTATGACTTTATAAATCAAAAAGTATTCGTAATGCACCTGTACATAAGCTTTGAATCTTAGCAAGGATTTCATAAAGTGTGATTCTCATTCCATATACTTTAATTTTCCTATTCAACACACTTTCAAAAGTAATATATGACAAAGAGGAGAGGAATTCTCATAGAGTGGAGCAAGTGAATTTTTTTGTTAGCACCTATTTATCACAGCCAGAAAAGGTTCGTAGCTGAACAAACTTAAGCTATTAACTAATACCTATAGATGATATAAGAGGATATCTAATGAAGAAAGAAACTATTTTCAATTTTAATACACCAAAAACTAAAAATGAACACGATACCAACAATCAACAACTAAAGATCTCTCAATACTATTAGCAGACCAAAACAACCCTAAGGAAACAAAGAAATTGAACGAATAGAAACATAATAGAAAGGAAAATTTCTTTTCAAAAACATTTGTTTTCTTAAATGAACACAATACCAACAACCACTTGAGGCCGATTTTTCTGAATTTTTTTTTTTAAAAAAATAAAAAACAACAAATGAAACAATACAATACAACAACAACAACAAAAACAACAAACCACATAACATACTTGGCGATCATGAACATACTCCAGGAATGAAGGAACATCGGGATAACGAAATTGTTATTGCCTTTCAGCCGTTAGAAATTTTTGAAAGCATATTATATCACCATCCTCAAGCTTCACAGAAAAAGAACAAAGAATCATCATAAGAAGTGTATACTGGTGTACTATACACATTATGGTGTGATCTGGACATACGTGGCTTGATTGAAAAGTGAATTTCTCATCAATGTTATCACACATGACAACTGGTTCGAACTTTATTTTCTGGACACAGAAAAACGATTATGGAATTTTCACGCCAATTGTTATAATCAAATTCTTTAGACAGATTCATGCGATATTACAGACTGACAATGCAAAAATGTCACTTGAATATATCAATGAACTAGTAAAACATGCAAATTATTTTTTGTTCATGGCTGCTAGATTTGCAATATGCACTTCAAGGTTGCATAGTCATGGGAAGCAATCAGCAGCACAAGGTAAAACTAGCTAGAAATAAATAAGATAACTAAAATCAAAAACGGCCTCCGACATTAATTTGAATAGGACCTCATCAAAATCTTAAGATCCTATATAATCTAACTATTTGGGCCACTTATGTACTTCTTTCTTAAAACTCTTGGTTTACAGGGAAGTACTTAGACTATAATATCAATTATTCAAATAAATTGAAAACAATAGCTACCCACAAATCAACAATTATTAACAATCAAACAAAAAGGTGAAAGAAATTTTGCACAAATCGAAACCCTACACATCAACAATTTAACAAAAATTATGACCTGAATAGCAGAGATTTATTACCTAAAAATGACCATTTTCTGCTGCAATTCGAAATAATTGAACTTTGAAATAGGGAAGTAATCGGAGGTTTGTAGAAAGTTTTGCTGCTGTAAATTTTTTTCTCATTTTTGCTTTGGTAAAGGTACTTTTGTTGAGAGAGACAATATAAAATCAAAAATAAAAATTATCTCAACCTAAATAAATGGGGGGAAATGAAAAAGAATGGGAGGGAGTGAAATTTATGTTCCCGCCTCATTTTTGCCACGGTATTTTAGTACCAATCCTTTAAACGTGGCTAATTTATTTTTTTTGTTAAATTTATCACGATTTTTTAAACCGTGGCTAAATAACTATGGGTAACAAGCGATTTTTTGATAGTGATAACAGAAAGAGTAGAAGCAAGTTAATTTAATTCTTGCCTGTCTTGGTGTAAATCCTGCAATGTCATTATATTTCTTGCTTGTCTAGGTTACCAGTTAATAAAAAATGCATTGCCGGTTGGTTCTACGTATATAGATGGCTTTCCTTGAGTTTCTAGTTTCAATAGCATATGCTTCTTGATATGGACAGATATGCGAGTTGTGTATTTTTTGTTTCATTGGTTGCCAGTACTATTATTTGTGCTTTTTGCTCAATCTTCTTTTGTCTGTGCCACAGTGGCAATTATTCGCTTAAATCATGATTATACCAGCTAAATAAGGAATTTTGTTGTTTATAGGCTGACATCTGTCAACTCAGCATGGACTAGCAAAAGGTCAATGTACTTCCAAGAGAGCACTATGATGACATCAAGAAGAAAAACAAGCCTATCGTATTGTCCCATTGAGCGGTAATCTTTTTTAATTCTAGAATTTAGACTCTCCTTTTACTTGGCTAACTCTTCTGATTCATATGTTTGTTTGGTAATGATTTTGGTGTGCAGATATGCTCCCTGGTTTGCAAGAAGGTCAAAAGAAGATGTCCATGAGTGACCCTTTTTACTTCCATTTACATGGATGATGAAGAGGTATCTTCAGATTTCACCTCTAGGCTATATATATATATATATATATATATATATATATATATATTAGTCACCTGTAACACTGTGCTACAATTGTTTTTGGGTTGAGTGTCAGCGTTCGTAATAGATTTTCTACCAGGTGGATTTGTTGCCTCCGAGGTTCTAATGTACTGACAGTAATTTTTTCCTGTGCTATGCATGAACACCAAAGGCAGAAATAAATCTCAAGATAAAGAAGGCTTTTTGCCCACCAAAGGTTGTGGAGAAGAATCCATGACAGGCGTACATCAAGTATATCGTCCTCCCTTGGTTTAAGAAGTTCAAAATTGAACCAAGTGCTGAGAATGGCGATGACAGGTGAGTCATTTCACGCATTTGCTCATATCCATCCAGCTGATTTGCTAACAATGATACCATTATTTTAGCTCATTTTTGGTTTTGTTCTTTTTCCAACACTAGGACCTATAAGAATTTTGAAGAATTAGATGTTGATACTGTGAAAGTGGGAGCTTGCATCCTGCTGACCTCAAACCTGCATTATCAAAAACACTGAATAAGATAGATACTCCATGTAGATGCATTTGAAACAATTCATTATGTTAATCTCCTGTGTAGTTCTTGTATTTAACTACAAATTGGCACATTTGCAAATTTTGCCTTCCTTGCTTTAGTGAGGAAATTAAGATTTCTAGAAACTCCTGGTTAGTAGATATTTTTTGTAGTAGACAAGTATTTTATTTTGTGGTCTATAATCCCCCCTCGATCTCTCTCTCTCTCTCACACACACACTATATATATAGCCTATGTTATGATCCATCTAGAAATAAAAAAAAAGAGTACTCAAAAAGTTTCAATTTACTCTTCTTCTTCCCTGCGATTTCGTAGCAATTTACAGCTGCATTTTTTATTTTTTCAACTCGTAACCTTTATGGTTCCCACTTGCCTTGCTTTTGACATAGTATCAGAGCCCATTTCTTAAGGGATCTGAATCTAATCTTGTTGATTGACTCATCTTATTTTTGGTATTTTTCTTGGGTCTAATTACTGAAAAGTCATAGCACCTGAAAATCAACCAACGGCAGGTCCTCCAATTTTTACCGGAGAGAATTATCTTATTTGGGCTATCAAAATGAAGGCTTATTTGAAGGCTCTCAACTTATGAAATGTTGTTGAGAGAGGAGAACATGTTGTCCAGTCATTGAGAGACAACACAACTCTCAATGAAATAAAAAAGTATAGTATGATGAGTTGGTGGCTACATCTCCAAGAGCTCTTACTTACATACATTCAAGCCTTAAGGAAGTGATGTTACAAGGATTATGGCTTGTGAAATAACCAAATAAGCCTGGGATAAGCTAAAGGAGGAGTTTGAAGGCAGCAACAGAGTGAAGTCTGTCTAGGTCTTAACCTTGAAGAGAGAGTTTGAGCTCTTGAAGATGAAGGACTCAGATAGTGTGAAAGAATACTCTTCCAAGCTGATGGATATTGTGAACCAAATAAGGATACTTGGTGAAAACTTTCCATATCAAAAAGTTGTAGAGAAGATCATGGTCAGCCTTCTGGATAATTTGAATAAAAAATCTCAGCTATTGAAGAGTCTTGTGACTTGACTACTCTTTCAATAGCTGAGATGATATCTAAATTGTAAATCCAAGAGCAACGGGTAACTATAAGAAGTGAAGGTATAGTCAAAGATTCCTTTCAATTAAGTCATAAATTTAAGCAACAAAAGAAAGGCAGAAAAGACTCTTTGGAGCACTCTAGAGAGGTAAAGTTTGATGGATACCAAAGTGAATCGTTGAGGAAAGGAATTTTTCATCTTGTGGTAGTTGTAAGAAAAAAAAACACTTGGAGAAGAATTGTTGGAAGAAGTTTAATAGGTCTCTTATTCAATGTAGATATTGTAATAAGAATATACATATTGAGAAGTATTGCAGGCAAAAAAAAACTCAAAGTAGTTAGTCTTCCCAAAGAGTAAATTTCGCAGAAGATCACCAAGTTGAAGAATAGGAGGAGGAGGTATGCATGGATTCGCACACATCACATGTTAATCGATATAATTGGTATGTCGATAGTGCGTGAACAAGGCACATGGCGATTGATGGAAAACTATTTGTTAGCTTGGACAGGTCTGATAGGACCAAAGTGAAGCTTGGAGATGGTGCACTGGTGCAGGCTCAAGGAAGAGGGTCAGTGAAATTTCCTATGGATGAAGGTATGAAAATCATAAATGATGTTCTTTTTATGCCAAGCTTGACTCAAAACTTGTTGAGCGTTGCTCAGTTACTTCATAATAATTATTCACTTAATTTTAAGGATAAAAAATGTATCATTTATGATCCTAAAGAATGTGAAGTAGCTAAAGTTAGCATGATTGGCAATTATTTTCCAATCTCATGCTATTCTGTTGAAAGTTTCTCTTTCAATGTTGAAATGATTGATACTTCGCTTTGGCACAAAAGGTTTGGTCATTACAACCTTAGTTCATTGGTGTATATGCAATCCAAGGGCATGGTGCTTGATGTACCCAAAATTAACATATGTCGAGATATCTGTGAGTTATGTCAATTTGGTAAATTACATAGATGATCCTTTCCTAAAGGAATTCTTTAGAGGGCGAAGAAAAAGCTAGAGTTGGTTCATACAGATATATGTGGACTAATGGGGACGGCTTCTTTGAGTGGAAATAAATACTTTATTCTTTTTATAGATGATCTAACTCGAATGACATGGGTTTATTTTATAAGTAGCAAAGTTCAAGTGTTTTCTATTTTCAAAGAATTTAAGGCTATGGTTGAAAGAGAGAGTTGCTGCTAGTTGAAGTATATCAGGTTAGATAATGGAACTAAATATACTTTGCATCAGTTCAACAAGTATTGTAAAGATTTGGGTATTCAACAACAATTTACTGTGATCTATATTCCGGAACAGAATGGGGTTTCTGAGAAATAACAGAACTGTGTTAGAGATGGTGAGATGTATGCTAGCAGAAAGGAAGATGCCTAAATATTTTTAGCCTGAGGCAGTCAATACCATAGTCTATTTGCTGAATAGATTACCAACTAGAGCACTCCAAGACATGACACCATTTGAAGCATGGAAAGGTATAAAGCCGTCTGCGAGACACTTGAAAGTAATTGGTTTGGTGTTCTATGCCCATGTTCCAGATGCTAAAAGAGGGAAATTAGACAACAAAGCAGAACTCTATATTTTGTTGGGCTATAGCACTACTTCAAAAGGGTACAGAGTGTATAATATTAGTACGAAGGAGGTACTTATCAGTAGAGATCTTGTGGTAGACGAATCTAGCCACTATGATTGGGATTGAGATACTATTGTAAAGAACCAAGATGGGAGTACTTCAGTTGTAGGTCAAAATTTGTAGATGAGTGATATTTCTTCCAGTCCTATTGCTGGAACAGGACACTTTTCAGATGTTGAAATGACTATTGATTCTTCAGTTTTGAAGACCAAATCACCAGCTAAAATTTATGAGCAATTCAGTTTTGCTCTTGTCGAACCATTTTCCTTTGAAGAAGCAACAGGTCATGAAACTTGGATTTATGTAATGAGGAGGAGCTTGCCATGATAAATAAAAATGATAGTTTGGAGTTGGAAGTCGGGAGTTTGTTGATAGGCCAGAACATAAGAATATTATCAGTGATGGCTCCATCTTCAAACATAAAGCCAGACATGTAGTTAAAGGTTATTCACAGCAGCCTGGAGTGGACTTTGGAGATACATTTGCTCCTGTCGCGAGGCATGAAATAGTAAGATTTCTAATTACTCTTGAAGCATAATGCAAGTGGAAAATCTACCATTTAGATGTCAAATCTACATTTCCAAATGAATTTCTTGAAAAAGATATTTATGTTGAACAACCTGAAGCTTTTATAGTTGCAGGTGAAGAAGACAAGGTGTATAAGCTTAAAAAAGTTTTATATGGTCTTAAACAAGATCCGAGAGCTTGGTATGGTAGGCTAGATACTCATTTATTATTCCAAGGCTTCAACAGAAGCCTAAATGAGCCCACTTTATACTTTAAAAGGCAAGTTGATGGGAGATTAATTGTGATATCCATTTATGTGGATGATTTGATGATCACAAGTAAAGATTCTCTTACAGTTTAATAAGTTAAAAATGTGATGCTAAAAGTTTTTAAAACGTATGATTTGCGATAGATGAAATTTTTCCTAGGAATGGGGATTTCTCAATCTTATGAAGGAATTATCTTTTCCCAAAAGAGGTATGTACTGAGTCTTTTAAAAAGGTCCAAGCTTAATAAGTACAAACCCATTGTAACTCTACTTATTATGAATGAAAAGTTAATGAAGAATGATGGAGAAGATAGGGCATATTTAAAACTTTATAGAAGCCTTATTGGAAGCTTGTTGTATCTGACTTCTACCAGTCCAGATGTAATATTTGCTGCTAGTTTATTATCTCGATATATGCAATGTCTCGGCACCAATCATTTTGGAGCTGCTAAAAGGGTGTTGAGGTATATTAGAGGGACAACTAATTATGGCATTTGGTACAGAAGTATGGAGAATGGATCTCTTATTGGCTATAAAGATAGTGATTGCACATTAGGTTACTCTTTTTCATTTGTTTTAGGCATTTTTTCTTGTAGCATAAAGAAGCAGGATATCGTAGCTCAATCTTCAGCTGAAGCCAAGTATGTGTGTAACACCCCAACTTAGGCAGTATTCCCACATCAGCAAAACACGGGAGGGATATTGGGTATATAAGTAAGAAAGTCTTACTCCCTAATGACGCATTGTAAAGTCGTGCGGGCCTGGGCCTAGAGCGGAAAATATCACTAGCGGGTTAGGGAGTTATAGGGATCTCTAGGGCTTTGATGGTTTGGGATGCCCATCACGGCCAGGACCTCAGCTCGGGTCGTGATAGAATGGTATCAGAGTCACCCTTGTATTATCCCTATTGATGTGGGCCAGAGTTCAAATTGAGTGTAGGAAAATCTCGATAAGGCGAAGCAAACCTCAGTTCTGAGTGTAGGCAAATCCTATTCGGTGAGGTAAACCTCAGCAAGGATGTTGAGTCCATAAGGGGGAGTATGTAACACCCCAACTTAGGAAAGAGTCCCACATCGGCAAAACACAGGAGGGATGTTGGGTATATAAGTAAGAAAGCCTTACTCCCTAGCGATGCATTTTAAAGCAGTACAGGATTAGGCCCAGAGCGGACAGTGTCACTAGTGGGTTGAGGAGTTATAGGGGTCTCTCGGGTCTTGATAGTTTGGGATGCCCATCGCGACCAGGGCCTCGGCTAAGGTACCAAGCCTATTTAGTCCCCTTTCAAAATTCATACTGCAGATGTCTTGCATAAAGGTAAGGTGTAGCAGAATGTTGGAACTGTATTTCCACCCAAGTAGTAGTATATGTTAAAGTGTCATAACCTATTGGTAGTGAGATAGTCTAGAATTTAGTTGTATGAAGTCATAAGTTTAGAAGTTTGAGTGGGGGTGATTTTTGCATAAAGAAGTTGGTTTTAGATGCATAACCCTTGATTGAGGGATGGTTTGCCTTTTTATAGTAAGTGACTAATGTTGTAGTAATATTTGTAGATTGTATGGTAGTCAGTGAAGGAAGTGGCTAGCTACGATTATTAGTTATACAAAATAGGGAAGGAGCCTATAATGGATGGTGATGATTGTTATATGAACCCCTTATAGGCTGTGAATGGAAAGGGTTAAAATAGAAAATAAGTTATAAGTATAGACACATTGCGGTATATAGAACTTTGAAGGTAGTTGTGATGGACGATTGGGTAGGTAAGTAAGATGTGGGAAATTAGAATATATTGATACGATTGAAATGGGTTATATTACAAGATTAAGATCGACTAATCCTATCATGTGACTTTACCCCTTTGGTAGTCTTTTTATTTAAGTAGTAGTAAACTAGTACTTCATTTAAGAAGGTGTGTAGTGGATTTTAAATTGTAATAGCGATGTTATGGAAGGGTTGTGATTGTAGGTAGTAGTTAAGTGAAGTAAAATATCTGGGTTGATTTTCCAATTTGATGGACTAGATAGTATATGGCAAGCTTTACCTGTGGTATATAATTGAGGACAGACAATAGGCTTGGACTTTAGATGTAGAGTGCAGTGGTGAGAATAGTATCTCAAGGTTGATAATGCATATTTTGTGGGAATGAATCAGTTGGGATAATGTAGTGTTTGAAATAGCCTAGGTTGAAGACTTTCGGAATAAGGAATGGATAATTGTGATACGTATATAGTCATGAGGACTAGTGTTAAAAATGATGAATTGTGGTTGAGTCATTAAGATGATAAGAGTGATAGTCATATAAGAATAAGTTGAACCCAAGATAGCATATTGTTAGATAAGGTTGTATGGTATAAGTGTCATGTGTACCCAACTTGTGTTTTGGAATCTTATAGTATGGAGAAGTCTGGGAAGTTGTTGTATGATGCTCTTAGAGTTAAATTGATGAAAAATAAGTAGGCAATATGCGCCCTTGGTATAGTCTTACCAATTTTGTGCAGTTGTAGGTTATGTGATTAGAGGTGTAATAATAGTATTCTAAGGAAGTGAAGATGGAGCATTAAGTATTTAGAAGTGTGGGTGACTATGCCCATGAAATTATTAGTCGTAATTTGATGACTTTGGGAGTTAGAAGAAATTATAATTAGTGTTTCTGAAAGGGGATATCCTAGAAGGTAATTTAGTGTCTTTGTATTAGAAACTAATGAGAGGAGTTTGTTCTCATGTATATACTAATACCCCTTTTTATGATAAGGAGTGTGGATGTATGTGCTTATGAGAGTGGGAGTTGTAAAGTGATGGCTATAAAGGCTAGCGGAAGTTAAGAGTAGCATTTATAGGAAAGCAAGGCTTTCAGAGCATAGTTATTCAGGGAGAGTTTAGAGGTTAAGTGTAAGGTAATGTCTCTTTTATGTTGAGAGTTATGGATATAGATTTTGATATGGGGATATGTCCGTAAGTCTAGGATTGTGACTTTGATCTAAGGGGAGATGGTAAATTAAGGTAGTTCCCGAATGTTCTCAGCATGACAAGTGTGGGGAGAAACCATGATAAACCTATTTCTACTCAAGCATAATCCTCCCACTTCAATTTAGGAGAGTATCCTACTAATGTATTACGGCATTTGTTCAAGTCATGACTATGTCTATGGTTCGAGTTCTCTATGGACTTATGTTCATAATCTAACCTCCAAACTAGAAGCAATAATGTCTGTCAGTAATCCAGTCTTTCATTTGTTCTAGCCATAGGTTGTGTTGTTCGTGATCCATGAAAATCTATGTCTCTCAGTATGCTTGGTCCTAAGGAAATATGTTTCTATATGTCACCAATTCATTCTATGTTGGGTTTAGCCAAAGTGATAAAGTTTATGCAAACTCATGGCAAATCTCAGCTCCTTAAATGAGGAGCAATCGCTTCAAGCGGAAATCTTTGTCTTAGTTGTAATGTAACACCCCATAGCATTCTTAACTCAATACCACTCTTGGTTGCATGTATAGAGAGCTGTAACCTGAAAATTTTTCTAATCGTCAAAAAGGACACAGTCATATTTTAAGCTCCTAAATTTTTATGATTTCTAAATCGATTTTTCCAACCTTGAGATATGGACTTTTAAGTTGATTCATGTTCGGAAGAGTAAAGGAGATGTTTCGAGAAAGTTTCAGATTTTTCAGACAATGTTAGAGATGCGTTTGGATGTTGGAAATAGTGGCCTAACATAAAGTCGATGCACCGTATCGATAAAGCAGTGGCCCGACGCGATATTGATGTGTCACGTCGGTTGGCTTATCAGGTGCCCAGTTCGTCTTACTGACTTTAGGGTCAAGAAGGGTAATTCAGTTTCTTTCCCTTATTTTATCTTAATATGTGCACCAATATTTTCTCACTGAGCTCTATGCTAAGAATTCATGCTATATTGTGTTTCTTTCAAATGATTCTCTACTTATGATCCATACACTTGATATATAAAGCACTTCGTGTCTATTTTATCTTATCTTCATTTCATGTCGCTCCTTGAGTTGTGCAATAAGTATAAGTTATGGTCTAATAGCGTTACTTTCATTCATGACATTTATGCTCGGGTCCCTTAATGACCCTCCGTATAACAGTATGATGGCAATTGTGGAAGCGTGGTGATGTGTTAGGTAGAGGAGTATATGTCTTGAAGGTGAAAATTTGATGTGAATTCTCAAGAAAAAAAGGAGATGAACTTTTGTTGTGTGAAATAGCTAAGAAGGAGAGATGTGGCAAAAATATTTGTGAGAGTGATTATTTGTTGGTCTTAGTTGGGAGATCCATGTTGTGGGTGTAGTAATGATTAGGCTTGAATATTGTGGTTGCTGAAAACACAAACATGTGAGCTATGTGGTTAGTACTCTCTAAATTAAATCTCGAGTGTGTTTGATGGTAGTGATAAGGTGAAGAAGTTTTTTAAAGGGATACAAAGTACAGGTCCCCATAGCTCAAGTTAGCACATTTAGCTCCGAGTTAGGCTTTAACATAGCAGTACTAAGTAGAGAGACTCAAACACTTGTGGTTAGATGTGTGACAGGAGAATTGTAAGATGGAAAGCATGAAATATGTTATTTAATGTTGGGGCATAGCTGAGTGGTGCCTTTAAGCTAGGTCTATTTGTTCTATCATAAGAGGTGGAGAATGCTTCTATCCCAATCTTCCACGAAATATTAGTTCATGATTAGTACCAATATAAATCAGGCCTATGATCATCAAATAAACCTCTTTCTTATGTTGTAATGATTAGGACTCATAAAACCCATGTGCAAAATCATCCCTATATAAAGTCTCATTATCCCATGTTTCGTGCTTGCATATTTCACTAGGGGTTATCATGAAACTTGTTTGATGCTTTTGTATATTTTGTTGAGGGAAATTATTCAATGCGAGATTATGTTCTTTATTCTACACTTTTAGATCCTCAAAGGTCCCTACCTATCATTCAGGGACGAATGATCCCAAGAGGGAGATAATGTAACGCCCCGCATTTTCGAGCTAGAAATTGAATCATCGTCCCTACATGTGTAATCTCTAATTCCATGGTTTATATTTAGATTCATGTGTTATGATCTTTCCCCTAGTATATGAAGTGATCATGAGGTGAAAAATGTTCATAGAAATGGCCTAGAGCAAAGTTAAGCTAAGAACCTCTCATTCATCCCAAATTAGATATTTGATTCTATAAGGATCTACTTTGAACATGTATAACTTTAGATACACATAGAATTTTTCAGCTCAACACCAACCAAATTGTAGATAATTAAATTAGCTTTCCAACGGTAACAATTTCGCCTAAATTTGATAACCGAGCGAAGAGTTATGGCATTTTCCATATAAGGCGGTAAGCCAACGCGATCTTGACGCGTCGCATCAATTGCGCCCCGACACAAAACCTGATGCAAATTAAAAGCTATTTTACGCATTATTTCAGTTCCTAATGGGTCTAGGGAAATTTTGGTCACTTCCGCTCACCCAAAATCCATCCATAACATATAATTTCAGCCCCAAGAAGCATCAATTACCTCTTCTATTCAATTTTCTCTCAAAAAAAAATAAGATCAACCGAGGGTTTTCTCCAAGAACAAGAAAGCAAGCACCAAATCAAGATTCGAGTTCTACTCTTCAAACCTTATAATCTAAGGTACGTGGGGGTTTTCTAAACTACATGGGCATAAGAAAATTGTTTCAACAATATTTAAACATTGTGAAATCATGAGTTTTTGGAGTAGTTTTGGAATTTATGTTACAATTTTGCTTTATGAATTCTTTTATGACATTATTGTTTGGGTCTTGAGGTCTTTACCCCAAACTTGATTTATAACCATGTATAAGTATATATGTATGTCTTTGATGAATTTGAATGATGAATTGAGAGCATGATCTATTTGAAATCCCTCTTGTTTACAAGCTTCTCGTTTATCGTAAGACATGATTTATTCGCAATGTATTTTGTGAAGCATGATACAAATATCTTGATTACTGTTTATGACTTGATTATGATTTTTAATTGACGAAAGGGGGTTTTTCATGTTGATAAATGTTGAAAGTACATAATGAAAGAATTGTATGATTTTGTCAAAAATACATGACCACCATATGTTTGTTGGAATTGTTGAAAAGATAAGAACCTTTGCATGGTTTTGGCTTATGTTTTGAAATATAAATTCTCTTATACTTGTCTGAATGCTTTGGTGGTCTGAACATTGTTTTAAATGAAAGGATCTTGCATGATACCTTAGGGCTCAGATACATAACTTGCAAGTCTTGGTATGATGATACCAAAACAGACAATGCCATAACAGACACAGAATAGAATAGAAATCAGATTCTTCTCAAAGTTACAGATTTTGAATTCAGAAGAATGCATGTTCAGAAAGGGCTAAAATTGGGCATAAAAAGACATTAAGTGGTTACTCGAATAAGGCACAAGTTCAGATAACTCATTGTCCAAAATTGTGTTTTGCCAATACGGGTTATTATGTTCTCTAGAGGGATTATACACTGGCCTAGTGCCCTGTGGCGTATCAGACTCAGACACTCCAACTCTTGCGGCAAACTTGGGTTGGGGGCTTGGCCGCCGAGTTAAGGGAGGACTCCATATAGCCCGTGGATTGTAGACTTATAGGGTGTACTACCTAACTCAGAAGTGATACAAAGAATAGAACTGCATTGACAAGAATGTTTTAAGATTATTAGAGATTGCCTATGTATTTTTAAACTATATCATGAATGGTATTTTCATGATTTGCTCTCATCTATGTTATATATATATATATATATATATATACATTATTTTGGACTGCTCTGCGTACCAGTACATCTGTATTGACCCACTATATTTTAGGATTCTAAGACACACTCCTGGGGTCCCATTAAGCAGTAGATTGACTTGTCAGAAGTTTGCAGCTGGTGAGCCTCCCTTACTTCGGAAGGCCTAGTTATGAAACTTTTTATTGTCATTTTATTTTGATTCTTGGTCCGACTGGGGGCCTTGTCCCAGATTTCAGATAAATGTCATTTTCAGTTGTTAGAGATTTCGCAGACTGACGTTAGACGTTGTTAGAGGTTTATGGATTTCATTCTAGATTGTTCAATTGAATTATGATATTGACCATGATTCCGTATTATTTTATATTTTTGCATTTTCCTTCATATTATATAAATATTGTGCATGATTATCAGATTTAGAAGAGTGCCCAGGCCAACATGGTTTGGGATGCTCGTTGCGGCTAGGGCCTCATCTCGGGTCGTGACCATGTGGTTGTTGCATCTGCTATAAAATCAAGGAGTTTGGTTGAGAAAAATCATGTTTGAATTGAATATTTTGCCAAAAGAACCAATAGTCATTGCTATGGCTGAAAATCCAGTGCAACATGAAAGGACGAAGCATATCAACATCAGATTTCATGCTTTGCGAGATGCCGAGAAGAGTGGCGAAGTTAAGCTGGTGCATTGCAGAAGTGAAGAACAAGCCTATATTCTAACCAAGGCTCTTCCTACCAACAAGTTTGAGTTCAAAGGACGTTGCAGGGAGTTTCAATGAAAAATCTTAAGGAGTGTTAGAAAATTAAGATTTCTCAAGAAACTCCTAGTTAATAGATATTTTTTGTAGCAGACAGGTCTTTTATTTAAAATGAGTGGTGGTTAGTTGGCGACATATATTTGTGTGATATATTTTGCATGTTTTGTGGTTTGTAATTCTCTCTCACACACACTCAATATATATATATATATATATATATATATATATATATATATATATATATTCATATATGTATGTATGTATAGCCTATGTAATGATCCATCTAGAAATTAAAAAAAACAATACTCAAAAAGTTTCAATTTCCTCTTCTTCATCCCTGCAGTTATGTAGCAATTTACAGCTGCATTTTTTTATTTTTTCAGCTCGTAGTCTTTATGGTTCCATCTTACCTTGCTTTTGACAGTTTTGCTTTGACTCTGCAATTTGACAGTTTTTCTTTGACTCTGCAATTTGATATTCCACTTTTACTTTGGTAGAACTAATGTGAAAATCGATCTCTCGATTGTTGGTTTTATTACCTCAATAGTTTTTTCAGTTTGATATATACAATTAATATTGCCCACACACACTTTCTTATTCATATTTTCAATTTCAAGTTATAAAATCTTATTACTTAATAAACAAAATCAGTAATCATCATATCGGCAATTTAACATACACTAATGCTAAATTTAAGATATTGCACACTTGATGTCTAGTATCTGATGAACTTGAGATTTTGTAGTTAATGTTGAATAAACTACTGTCTCTCGAGATCAGGACGCCACATTTTTTTATATAGTTCAATATATTTGTGATCCCACCTTTATTCATTTGTCCGGCCGACTTAGTTTTCAATGTGATATGCAACCGGTGCGTGATCATTTTAAGAATGATCAGAAAGACATACCTTATGAAAAGGGTGAAGGTATGTGTTCTTGAATTGCCTAAATGAATGTCTGGTCATTGTTAACTAGACCTTTATGTCACTATATATTTCAAAGAACTGCGAAGGGAAATATAATTTCCTAATTCTACCTTGTCTATGATGGTGCCACTACTGCTAGTTTGTTTAAGTTGTCCTATTTATCAAGAGGAAGATTATTGAAAAAGTAATTATGATTGAAGAATAAAATAGATTATTAAAGTTTTTTACGAGTTTTGATAAAAGTAATTCTACTTGGACCATCATGAAGTTTAAGGGTTGGGTTACAATGATCCCCTTATATCTCTATTTTCTCCATACTCAAATATGATTGGTTACAAGCAGCCCCGTCATCTCTTTACCTTTTTATATGTAATGGTAAAAGTATTTTAAAAGAACTTAAGGTAGTGCTAAACCATATTTATAGCAAAAGAATTAGATCAAAAGTGATCTACAATACTTACAGACTACCTAACATATCTACCAGAGAATCTGTACTCTCTACATGGCTTTCCTTACACCAATAATAAAATAAAAGAATACAATTCATCCTTGCTTCTTCAGTGAATTGTATTTATCTTCAAAAATTCTTGAGTTCTTCTCTTTCCGTTTTGACCACCATATGCAAACAGGGACCAACCTCCACTACTCTTCCTGTCTCACTATGTCCCATTGTTGTTCCGAGTGCTTAACAGATCAGCAGTGTTAGAGTTTGTGACCCAAATTTTGTTGATCCGGCCCTGAAAACTTTGCAGTGCGATCCATGTTTGTGATTTTTTGGGCCTAAGATTTATTTGTGCGTGCGTATTATATAAGGAAAATTTAGTGGGTTGTTTTGGACGGTTTACATACGTCATTGAGACTTTTGTCTCCTCATAGTACTTCTCTCCATTATAGTAAATTCTTCTGCCTCTGCCTGTGATTTTTTCCATCGGAGGTTTTCACGTAAATCTGTGTGTCTTATTCTTGTTTTCTTTTGGCTTTATGGTATTGTTTATTCTGTCCGAATATAACAAACTGGTATCAGAGCAATTGTTTTCTCGGGGATGGAAACTATGAAATATGATATTTTGTTATTGGACTGCAACACCAGATTTTCGTTATGGCAGGTCAAGATGTGGGTTGTGCTCGCGTAGATGGATTTGGACATGCTCTATTAGAATTTGATAAGATGCCCTCATCATGGACAGGGGAGATAAACGACGTAAGGATCAAAATGCACTATCTCAGATCCCCCTTCATTTATCCAATCAGATTCTACAGGGTGTTTTGAAGGAGACCACTATCGATGCGTTGTGGTTGAAACTGGAATCGTTATGTATGAAAAAGAGCCTAACTAGTAAGTTGTATCTCAAATAATGACTTTATTCCAATTGCATGTCTGAGGGTGCGTCTTTAGAGGATCACCTAACTTTATTTAAAGATATCATCTCTGATTTAGAGACTCTGGAGGTTAAGTACAATGAGGAAGATCTAGGGTTGATTTTACTGTGTTCGCTGCCTGCATCATATTTAACCTTTGGGGATACGATTTTATATAGTTGTGATATCCTAACCCTAGATAAAGTCTATGATGCATTGTGCTCTAAGGAGAAGATGAAGCATCTTATGAATGGGTCGGGGACTCAATGAGATGGTCTCATTGTTTGAGGAAGGAGTTATGAGAGAAACTCTGGAGGTGATGATAGGAAGAGGTCAAAATCTAGAAACAGAAACAAAACCTGTAATTACTACAAGAAGAAAGGTCATATCAAATCTGAGTGTTATAAGTTACAGAATAGAAATAAATGGGAAACTAAAAACCAGAAAGAAAAACAACCAGAGAAGTTTGGTGAAGCCAATTTTGCTGAAAATGGTAGTAGTGATAGAGAAATCTTGGTAGTTTTTTATGGTAACTCCAAACCCTGTTAGGATTGGATTCTCGATTCAGCTTGCATGTTTCATATGTGTTGCTGGTTTAAAACATATGAAACAGTCTCTAAAGGTGTTATGTTGATGGAAAATAACATACCCTGTAAGATAGTTGGTATTGGAACAATCAGGATCAAGCTGTTTGATGGGGTTGTGAGGATACTTGGTGATGCATAGTATGTCCCAGACCTGAAGAGAAATCTTATTTCCTTGAGTACCCTTGATTCGAACGAATATAAGTACACTGGTGAAGGTGGAATCCTGAAAGTTAGTAAAGCTGCTCTTGTGTGATGAATGGACAGAGAAAGACTGTTAATTTGTATGTCTTGTAAGGCTCTATGGTTACAGGTGATGCAGTTGTTTCTGCTTCCTCTCTATCAGATAGGTGATCTTGCTAAACTTTGGCATATGCATTTGGGACATATGAGTGAAAACTGGATGGCTGAACTAAGTAGGAGAGGACTTCTTGGTGGCCAGAGTATTACCAAATTAGAGTTCTCTGAGCACTGCATTTTTGGGAAGCAGAAGAGAGTCAGATCCACTAAAGGCATCCTCTCAACTAAAGGCACACTTGATTACATTCATTCTAATCTCTGGGGTCTTTCTGGAGTACCTTTCTAGAGGAGGTGCTAATTACATATTAACTATTATTGATGACTATTCCAAAAAAGTTAGGGCGTTCTTTCTAAAGCAAAAGAATGGTGTGTTGCCTACTTTCAAAGAATGGAAGACTATGATTAAAAACCAAACAGGGAAGCAGGTAAAACGCCTTTGGACTGATAATAGTTTAGAGTTTTGTTCTAATGAATTTAATGTTTTGTGCAAGTCAGAAGAAATCGTGAGGCACTTAACAGTTCGTCATACTCCGCAGTAGAATGGTGTGGCCGAACGAATGAATAGGACTCTAATGGAGAAGGTATGTTGTATGCTCTCTAATGTTGGTTTACCCAAGTTTTTTGGGACCGAAGCTGCTTCCACGGTTTTTCTTCTTATTAACCACTCTCCTTCAGTCGCGATTGACAAAAGACTCCACAAGAGGTATGGTCCGGTACTCCTGCCAGTTACTCTAATTTGAAGATATTTGGATGTCATGCTTATGCTCATGTTAATAATGGTAAGTTGGAACCTAGATTTGTCAAGTGTTTATTTACGGGTTATAAGTCTGGTGTTAAAGGATATAAGCTTTGGTGTCAAAAAAATAGAAAAATTATAATTAGCAGGGATATTGTGTTCGATGAAACTGTCATGCTTCGTGCTTCCTCCTTTAAAGAATCTATTGCTTCGCCCTCAGATGAGCCTAGTGATATAAATCAACAAAAGTCAAGCACCCACGTTGAATTGCAGATTGGAGCAGAGAACACACCAGTGCCTACTTCTCAGTCTAGCCTAGAGATATAAACTGATACTATTTCTTCTTTACTACCAGTGGTGCCACAATATTTTATTGCTAAAAACAGGCCTAGGAGAGATATTTAACCTCCACAGAAGTATGGTGAAACTGAATTGGTTACTTATGCATTATATGTAGCAGAAGGTATTGATTCTAGCGAAGAACATTCTTCTTACTCAGACGCAGTTAGTTGTGATGATTCTGGCCGATGGATGATTGTTATGCAAGAAGAGATGGAATCACTTAATAAGAATGGCACATAGAATTTGGTTAGATTGCCTAAAAATAAGAAAGTTGTTTGTTGCAAGTGGGTATTTAAAAATAAAGAAGAAATATCGAAAGTTGAAGATGCTAGGTATAAAGCAAGACTAGTTGCTAAAGGTTACATTCAAGTTCCAAGTGTTGACTTCACAAATGTGTTTTATCCAGTTGTAAAGCATAGTTCGATTCAAGCCTTGCTTAGTATTGTGGCCATGCACAATCTTGAGCTTGAGCAGTTGGATGTCAAAACTGCATTCTTACATAGAGAACTTGAGGAGGACATTTATAAGCAACAATCAGAGGATTTTGTAGTCTCAGGAAAGAAGGACTATGTATGCTTGCTAAAAAAGTCTTTTTATGGCTTAAAACAGTCGCCCAGATAGTGGTATAAGAGTTTTTACTCTTTTATGATTTCTCATATGTTTAGGGGGAGTAGCTATGATAGTTGTGTCTATTTCAAGAAGGTAAGTGATGGTTCGTTCGTGTATCTTCTCTTTTACGTTGATAGTTGTAAAGGCTATGAGAGAGATAATAAAAGTCAAAACCCAGCTCGGTAAGGAGTTTGAGATGAAGGATCTAGCAGCAGCAAAGAAGATCTTTGGCATGGAAATTCTGAGGGATAGAAAGAAGTGTAAGTTATACTTGAGTCAGAAAAGGTATATTGAGAAAGTGTTTCACAGGTTCAATATGCAAAATGACAAACCTGTCAGTACTCTATTGGCAGAACTCTCGGCCACATTATCTCCAAAGACAGATGATGAGTGTGACTATATGTCTCAAGTTCTATACTCTAGTGCCGTTGGTTCTCTTATGTACGCAATGGTGTGTTTCCGACCAAATTTATTATTTGTAGTCAGTGCAGTTAGTAGATACATGGCAAATCCTAGTAAAGAACATTGGAAAGCAGCAAGGGCGGCTCAATAGAGTTGGTGGCCTAAAGCCGAACAACAAAAAGAGGCCTTAAACTTATTTTGTGTTATACTAAAGAGGGAATTTCGAAGAAAATTTAACGATGTCTTTATGTGACCTATAAGTCATGGGTTTGAGTCATGAAAATAATCTTTAGTGCTTGCATTAGCATAAACCTCAGACATCATATTTCTTGAGGTGTGCCTCTTTCCTGAACCCTATTAATACAGGATATTTTGTGCACTACTGCCAGTACTAATATTCATATACTAAAGAGACAAAATAACATGATTTTTGATCCATGGATCAATCACACAAGTCAAGAGAAATAGGTCACTCAGGAATCTGGATTGGCAAGTTAAATGTTTGAAAGAAGAAAGAAGGTAAGTTATCGTAATTTACCTACACTTTAGAATAACTTCAGCTAAGTAAAAAAAAGCATAAAGTTTAAAATCTTTTATTAATAATAATTTCATTAATTGTATACTCTCTTTGTCTCAAATTGTATATAGAGAATTCTAAAATTAGTTATTTCATTCTATTTGTCATTTAGAAATTCAATATAAAATTAATTATTTTTTCTCATGTTATCTTTAATAGTAATTATTCTTAAAGACTACAAACACCTCAAGATGACACATAAATAATATAAATATTCAATGAATAGAAACTATATCTTAAGATATAAATAATGATAAAAATAATCAAACACTTTTAATCAATAATTTTTAAAAGAGTGTGTAAAAGAAAAACACAATAAATAATTGAAGATGAAAGAAGTATTATATAAAATAGAATAGTAATACACAGGCCTTTGGTATGTTGGGGCCTAAGGCAGTGGCTTCAATGGCTTTACTATTGAGCCGGCCGAGGAAAGCAGTTCAGTGGATTTTCAGATACTTACATGGATGTGCTGATGTTTGTTTGCAATTTGGGTGAAATAGAGATGGAGTGATCGGGTATGTTGATTCTGATTTTGCAGGGGACCTTGATAAAAGTAGATCCCTTACAGACTATGTTTTCACCATTAGTGGTTGTGCTATCAGTTGGAAAGCTACTTTATAGACTACAGTTATTTTGTCAACTACTGAGGCAAAATACATGGCTATTACAGAGGCTTGTAAGGAAGCTATTTGATTGAAAGGTCTGTTTGATGAACTTAGCAAAGACTTACAGATTACAGTTTTCTTTTGCGATAGTAAGAGTGTTATCTTCCTTACAAAAGATCAGATTTTTCACGAGAGGACAAAGCACATTGATGTTCGGTTTCACTTTGTGCATGAAATTATTGCTCGTGGTGATATTGTGATAAGCAAGGTTAGTATTTATGACAACCCCACTGATATGATAACCAAGACACTACCAAGTGCCAAGTTTGAGCATTGCTTAGACTTGGTTGGTGTCAGCAGTTAAGATGTGCCCTTAGGGGCTTTTGTGGAAGAATGGAGAGTTTTTTTGAAACGGATTTGAGTTCTGAATTAGAATTTGTGTCAAGGTGGAGATTGTTAGAGTTTGTGACCTAAATTTTGTTGATCCGGCCCTGAAAAGTTCACAGTGCGACCCATGTTTGTGATTTTTTGGGCCTGGTATTTATTTGTACGTACGTATTATATAATTACGATTTAGTGGGTTGTTTTGGACGGTTTAACGTCATTGCGACTTTCATCTCCTCATAGTACTCCTTTCCATTATAGTGAATTCCTCCGCCTCTGCCCGTGGTTTTTCCCATCAAGGGTTTCACGTAAATCTGTGTGTCTTCTTATTTTTTTTGCTTTGTGGTATTGCTTATTTTGTCGGAATATAACAAGAAGAATTAGCAGGCATAGTCCATCTAAGCCACACCAAGTTTAGAAAAGAAGCCACAGTTGAGTAGTGAACAGACAATGTATAAATATACCACTGTTGGACTCTAGCTTTCCCACATAATATACACCTTGACCACAACTGAAAGCCCCTTCTTCTTATGTTTTCTTGAGTTAGGCAAGCTTCTCGAGCAACCGACCATGAAAAGTATACAACCTTGGTAGGGACTTTAGCTTTCCAAATGCACTTCCAAGGCCAATTCACAATGGTTTGCGTGTCTATGAAAGGTTAAGATAAGTAGATTTAACAGTATAAATCCCATTCTTCTTTTTATTCCAATAGTGTTCTTCCTCCTTTAGACCTATGAAAGCTTCCAAAGTGGCAAAGAAATATTGATTCTTCCCAGCTCTCAATCATTCAACCCCCCCCCCCCCAATCCCCGACCCCCACCCCACGCCCCTTGAAGATGATATAGAAAAAGAACTCAGGAAACATGTCTTTTACTGGCCTATGACCTACCCATTTATCATGCCAAAATGAAGTCGTCTAAGTTGTCCCATTGCCAACCTTGTGCTAGTGTCACCTGAAAAGGATCTCATAGTTATCTGACAGCTTTTCAGTTCCTTGTCCCATGAGAGGTGTTGATTGGACTTGTGAACCACTGATCTGTCTGACTTTTCTTCCCAAGGCATCAAATTCAGAACTGTACCTCCATAACCACTCTATCAGTAGACTTTGATCATGTGCTTCTAAGTTCCTAATGCCCATGCCACATTCCTTTTTGCTAGTAATGAGAGTTCCTAATTAACCAGGCATATGTTCCTCTTATCTTGTTATCCTGCCATGTAAAGTTTTTCTTTGACGTATCAATTATATCTCACTGTGGCTAGTAACGGAAACAGTGACATGACATATGTTGGAAGAGCATCCAGTACTGAATTCACAAGAACCACCCTGCCTCCCAAAGACAGATACTGAATCTTCCATGTTGCTAGCCTTCTTTCGTGTAGTTGGCAAGCATCCGGTGCAGGTACTTTATATGTTGCACAAAACTTCAAGCTTTCATGCACTTTCTGTTCATCAAACTCCCTTTGTAGCCATTCATGCTCTACCACTTTGATGCAGGGGCCATTCCTCATATTGACCTAGCCTCCATTGTTCTGTTTCAGCATATAATTTTTGATCGTAAGCTACAATCTTCCCATTAATATCAATTGAATTGGTAACCTCTTCCCTTCCAACCTCCTATTTGTCAATGTAACTGAATCTTCTATGAGAATTAGCCATTCTCCAAAAGAATATAGTATCGTGATCTCCTTGCTTAAGCCACAGGGTTCTAGATCTCTGTCTCCATGCAATATCTTCTTGTTTTGCTACCTCTTCAAACTCCATTTAAAGGCTTGCCTTCCGCTGATTCATCCTCATTAAGAGTTCTCTGGTCCTGGATATTATTTGTATTTGAAATTTGCACAAGAATAGCTAATTCCTTTTTCTTCAAACTCCCATTATCTGTGCTTCATTGCTCCACCATCCTGCCCGCCTTTCTTTTAGACCCATACATACTCAGTCTGCCGAAAGATATCTCTAATTTGTGGCTCGATTGACCATATTCACGGGGATAAGTGTGCAGAACTAGTTATATCACGATTCTCTGATCTCAGTTTTGCTGGTGAAGCAGATTGAGAGATAGTGATGGCTGTCTGGAAATTCCATCCTGTTTTTTTTGTCACTACGCTTCAATAACTTGATCTCCGGAGAAATTTCAACCTTGTATGCGCCCACCATTTTGATTTAGTAATTCTTTTCTTTGTGTTTAGAACGACAACTTCAACCCATGTTTATAATATCAGCCTATTTATTTCATATCTTTGAATCACTTATATTTCAACTGGGTACTTAATTGTTGTGTAGTTTTACATTGCAATTTTACAGTTGCATAGTATTTATAACTTTATACAATAAGCAGTTCGTTTTGTATTGTTTTGGATCAATAAAGTTATCGTCTACTAATTTATTACTACATTAATGAAAATATTACTGATATGGAACAAAAAGTGAGAAAAAGAAAACAGAACATATACATTACTTCTTTGAAAGTTGAAACTCCAATTTTCTCATTCCTGAAAAACTCATGGATCCATGCTCAAGTTAAATTCCTTCTTTTCTCTCTTTTGACGTACGTAGAAAACTAGATACAGAAAAAATAGAAAAGGCCAATAAAAACTAAAGGAAAAAAAGGAAGTGAAGATGTCTCCATCTTGTTTAGCACTATTTTTGCAAAATAATTACGTATTTCTCAAGTAAACACATGGGGATGATTTGTGCCAGAGATAAAGAAAATGATTGGTGGTAATAAGATGGAAATAATTTATTTAAGAAAGTCAACTATTTGTATTTGTAAATAATAAAGTGAGGAACTCTATCTGGGAAGTAAGGAGGAAAAGAGATTGTTGAAAGAAGAGATCAAGCTCATCACAAATGTATGAAACCAATGAAACAGTAATAATTGTTTCAAGAAGTTAGTTGACTGTTTTAGGATGTTAGTCAACTAACTACCTCTCTGAAGTGGAGTTGGTATGAGTTAGTTAATTTGTTAGCTTCTAGATCCTTCCATGTAACTCTCTCTATATATAGTCCACTTAGTGAATGTAAAAGGCACAACAATAAGATTCAATCAATCAATAAGTTCCCTCTCTTCTTCTCTACAGTTTCTTCCTACTTCTTCTTTTCTCCTCTTCTTCTGCAATAACAGATTATAGAGTTCTCCATGGATGAACTCTGATTCAGTTCATGGTATCAAAGCATCATCTAATTGTGCTATTTGTAGTATTTTCTTCCGCAATCTACTGAGTTCCACACCATAGAAATCATACACAAGAGGTGTGTTCAAGAAATTCAAGAAGCCAGCTCTCAACAATGGTGATTCCCTCTAATAATGGTGCAAATGCTGAGGAGTCTGCAAGCTCTGCAAATGAAGTAACTGGAGCACAAAATTTTGTTGGGCATCCACTATTTTTGCATCCTTCAGATGTAAATGGCTTGCAGATTATTTCATTTCAACTAACTGGAATTGAAAACTTCTCAATGTGGTTTAGATCTATAAGATTATCATTGTTAGGGAGGAACAAGTTAGGAATGGTAGACGGTTCTTGTTCTAGAGATAAATTTCCTCTGAAATGGGGAGTCACTAGGAAAGAGTGAATACAATTGTTTTGTCCTGGATCATGAGTGTTGTAGCTAAAAGTCTACTTGGAGGAATTATGTATGCTACCAGTACACAGGCTGTGTGGAGTGATCTTTGTGAGAGGTTCAACAAGGTGTATGACTCAAAAACCTTCAATCTTCATAAAGAAATTGCTACCTTATCTCAAGGAACAACTTCAGTATCTCTCATTTATTCTAGATTGAAATATTTGTGGGAAGAATTTGAGGCATTAGTACCTATTTCGGGGTGCTGTTTTGAGACTTCAAAAGACTATGTGGCTCATCTTCAGAAACTTAAGTTGTTTCAGTTCTTGATGGGGTTAAATGAATCGTATGGACAGGCAAGAAGTCAAATCTTATTGATGAATCCTCTCCCAGACATTAACCAAGCATATGCTATGGTGATCAGCGATGAGAGTTAAGAGGTTGTAGGAGCTACTACTGATATTCTTAGGTCTAATCCTACATCAACCGAATATGAGTCAGCTATGTTCTCAAGAGGAAAAAATCCTTATTTTAGAGAAAATGAATCAACATTCATGAGAGGAGGTTAACAACATAAACGACAAAAAAGGAATCAAACATTATACTGTGAAATCTACAAAATCAGAGGTCACACAAGAGAAAATTATTGGAAAGTAGTAGGTTACCCTGCTGATTTCAAGTTTAAGAAAAGAACTGGATCTAGTGCAAATGCAATGCAACATGCAGTACTGAAAGTGAGAATGTGGAACAAATTATACAGGCCATTCAATCTACAAGGACTCAAGATCCTAGCACTACAACTACTATCAGATCCATGATGGAAGGGTATACACACCAGCCAAGTCCATGTTTTTTTACTAATGAACAATATACTCATATTTTGTACTTACTAAACAAAAAAGACAAGAGTAATTATTCAGCTCATGCTGCAGGTAAAATGGTAGAGTCAATCGACTCTACCTATAAGGGTCCATGGATTATGACATGTGTGCAACCAATCACA
Organism: Capsicum baccatum var. pendulum; assembly: GCA_030864225.1. NCBI lineage: Eukaryota > Viridiplantae > Streptophyta > Magnoliopsida > Solanales > Solanaceae > Capsicum > Capsicum baccatum. Next base: position 233,817,080 of record CM061556.1, on the reverse strand, counting down.
TGGTTGCAGATCTCAATGCTCTAATTCATACATCTATAACCACCACTAATGTGCCAAAGAGAGTATACCTACTAAATGGAGATATATCTCCAGTCACTCATGTTGGCGAATGTAATGTGTTTAAACAGGACACTATTACTAATGTCTTCCACTTACCTCAGTTTAAATTCAACTTACTTTTAGTATTTAAACTAACTAAAGAGTTACACTGCCTTATTGTTTTTTATCCTGATCTATGTGTGTTTCAAGATCTTTATAATGGGAAGGTGAAGGGGATTGGTAGAGAAGCTGATGGGTTATACATCTTTGCCAATACCACTACTAAGAGTGATACTGAGATGATTACACAAAGACTTTCTATACTTATTGATTTTGTCTCTAGTTTTGTTTATGATTCTGCTAATGATACTGATAAGCTAGATATAGTGTTATGGCATAAAAGAATAGGCCATGATTCAACTAATGTACTCAGAAGAATCCTATCCATAGATAAGAGTATATCAACCAGTAAAGTCTCTGAGTGTGTAGTTTGTCCATGTGCTAAGCAAGTCAGAATTCCTCTTCCTGCTACATGTATTAAGACTTGTAGCATCTTTGAGTTGTTTTACATAGATGTATGGGGGCCCTATAAAGTTTCCATATTTGAAGGAAATAGATATTTCTTAACAATGGTTGATGACTACTCTAGAATGACTTGGATCTACTTACTTAAGCTTAAGTCAGATGTGTTTGTTTCAATTTCTCAATTCATTCAGTTTGTTAAGACTCAATTTGACAAAAACATTAAAATCATTAGGTCTAATAATAGAACTGAGTTTGTGAAGTTAGGCATTATCCTCAAACATTATGTGCCTACAGCCCTCAACAGAATTGAGTGGCTGTAAGAAAGCATAGACACATTTTAGAAGTAACTAGGGCCTTAAGAATTAAAGGTGCAATACCAATAAAATTTTGGGGTCTGTGTGTCAAATCAGTTGTCTATATCATTAACAGGTTGTTGTCACGACTCGAGTTGAGGCCCTTGCCGCAACGAGCATCCCGAACCATAAAGGCCTAGGCACCCATCTCTGTCTGGAAATCATCACACCATTCACATATTATAAGGAAATGTGGAAAGTATAATAAGATGGAAACATGGTCAAACTCTTAATTCAACTGAATAATACGAAATTAGGTTCAAAACATTCAAAACACATGACACCAGTCTGCAAAATCTTTAAAGATATGAAAATCAACATCTATAAAAACTAAAACAAAGCCCCCAGCTAGACCATAAAACAAAGTGAAATAAAAAAGTCTAATAGCCAGGCCTTCCGGAATAGAGACGGCTCACCAACTGCAAGTCTTGGACACCCCAATCTACTACTTAGCGGGACCCCAGGACTGTGCCTCAGATCTTGAAATATAGGGGTCAATACAGATGTACTGGCATGCAAAGCAATCCCCAAAAAAATAAAATACATTTTTATACAACATTGTTGAGAGATTTTACAAAAAAAAAAGGTATCATAAAAACATTTGAAAACACATGGGCCTCTGTATGATGAGTTTCAAACACATTTGTTTCCTTTGTGACTCAATTTACTTCAGAACTTTTGATCTAGATTGTACACCCTACAAGTTCATGTTTTCAAAGACTGTCAAATCTCGATTTGCCGCCAAGATTGGAGTACGGGTGAGGGGAGGACACACAAGATCACAAAGCAGGGTGTCAAAATCCCCAATCAAGTCACTATGTCGTGGTTGGGCACAATATCACAAAGCAGGGCTCCTAACCATAGTCCCAAATTGGGACGACATAATACAAGGTACATAAGATCACATAGCAAGGTACCAAAGTCCCGTGTTGTCAAATCACGATTTCCAGCATAGAGTCTCTTGGCTCGTGTTTTTTCGGGTAACCATACAACTCTCATTAGTCTAGTTTTAGCTCATTAAAATAAAACATGCATCATGCTTACAACATTCATTTTCCTTTTCTTTCAAGGTCAATTTCTCGATGGGTATCGTCATACCCCCAACTTGCAAGTTATTTATAGCCCACCATTTCACAAACTTTTGTATACCAGTCATTCAACACATTCATATTGATTATCAAAACCTTAAAACTAGAGAAAAATCATCATTTGTTTCTAAACTAGCCCTCAACATTAGTTTAACATAATTCTATTGATCAAAAGAGGCTTTTAAACCATGCTTTCAATAGGGTACAATTCATACTATACAAGTACATAAACATCATTATGGAATTTAAAGGATTCACAATTCATATTCAAAACCATCCTTCAAGTTCAAAACATATACACACGAATTCATAAGTCAAGATTTTAAAGAAAAGTAACCTCATGATCAAATTGTTATCACAATGCAGGCCCTTCTTAAAAATGAAAACCCATGTTTCAACATATACATACTTAAACAACTTTAAAGCTTGTTAAAATTGATTAAAAAAAAAATATGCCCATGAGATTAGGATAGCCCCCACATACCTTAAGTTTTTTATCTTGAAGGATGAAACCCTAATTTTGATACTTTCTTGAGACTCTTGAACTTGAAATGCTTGTATTCTAGATTACTTGGAGGAGAAGAGTTGAATTTTGTTCTTGGGGAAAGGGGAGGGTTTTTACGTAAGTTAATTTAAAGAAGATGGGCAAACAATGCCCCTTTTAGGTGTTATAATTCGTGCTTTGGACGATTGGGATTGAAGGAAAGGGACCAAAGTGCCCCTTGACCCTTAAGAAGCTAAAATTATGGGGGAATAGCCCCCGCGGCGCGACCCCTAGTTGGGTTAAGCAGTCCTCACGATGCGACCCCTAGTTGGGTTGAATAGCCATCGCGGTGTGGAGCTATCACGACCCCTTACTACCTCTCATGGAAAAAGCCATAACTTTTCACTCGGATGTCGGATTAAGGCAAAATTGGTATCGTTGGAAAGCTAACTCAATTATTTATCATTTGGTGGGTCTTAACCTGAAAAATTTTACATATATCAAAAGTTATACACATTCAAAGTAGACCCTTGTATAATTGATTACTAAACTTTGGACGAATCAAAGGTTCTTAGCTCAACTTTACTCTAAGTGATTTTTACGAATATTTTTAATCTCATGAAAATTTCACACCCTAGGATAAATATCATGATGCATGTATTTAAATATGAATCATGGGATTAGAGTTCACACACGTAGGAATGACGATCTGATTTCTAGCTTGAAAGTATGGGGTGTTACATTATCTCCCCCTTGGGATCATTCGTCCCTGAATGATAGGCAAGGACTTGTTAAAACTATAAAAGTGTAGAATAAGAACGTAATCTAGCATTGAACATTTTTCCTCAACAAAATATTCAAAGACATCAAACGAGCTTCATGATAACCCCTAGTAAAACGTGTAAGCACAAAGCATGAGGTAATGAGACTTTACATAGGGAGTATCTTGCACATGAGTTCTATGAATCATAATCATCACAACATAAGGCATGAGTTGATTTGGTGATAATAGGCCTGATTTACATTGGTACTAATCATGAAATAAGGTTTCACGAAATATAGGGATAGAAGCATTCTCCACCTTTCATGATACAACGAATAGACTTAAACTGAAAGACCCTACTCGGCTATGCCCCAATATTAAACCACATACTTCGTCCTTTCCATCTTACATTTCTACCATCACACATCTAACCACAAGAGTTTGAGTACCACTGTATGGTACTTATAGGTTGAATCCTAACTCGGAGAAAAGAGGTGCTAGTTTAATCTATGGGACCCCATATAAAAATATTACTTCACCTTATCACTACCATCAAACACCACCGGGTTTTAATTCAGGGAATACTAACCACATAGTACATGGATTGTGTTTTCATCAATCACAACATTCAAGCCTATCATTACTACACCCACTTTATGTATTCCCCCACTAAAACCAGCAAATTCAATCATTCTCACAAATATTTTCACCATATATCTCTTTTCTAACTATTTCACATAACGAAAGTTTATCTCCTTCTTCCCCAATCTCCTATAGCCTTAGCTTAAGAAATCGCATAAAAAATTTCACCTTCAAGAACATCTACTCACCCACCTAACACATTACTATGCTTCTACAATCACCATCATATTAACATATGGAGGGTCATTAAGGGACCCGAGCACAAGTATCATGAATGATAGAAACACTACTTAATTATAACCTATATTTGTTAATCTACTCAAGGTGGGAGATGAGGTGAAGATACGATACAATCACAAAGTGCTTCCTATATCAAGTGTCTGGATCATAAGTAGAGAGTCGTTCTGGCAGAAACACAATACAACATGAGTTTTTAAGACAGAGTACAGCGAGAAAACATTGGTGCACATATTATAAGTTATATAGCATGAAGCCAAAATTTATGTAGTTAACAACTAAGACAAAGATTGCCACTTGAAGCAATTGCTCCTCATTTAAAGAGCTGAAATTTTCCATGAGTTCGCACAACTTTATCATTTTGGCTAATCTCGACATAAAATTAATCAGTAACATATGAAGACATAGTTCCTTAGAACCAAGCATGATTTGGGAGATGGATTTATGGATCCTGAATATCATAACATAGAGCTTGAATACATGAAAGACTGGAGTTACTGAAACATTGTTGCTTCTAGTTTGGAGGTCAAAACATTACATGAGTTACATAGAGAACTCAGACCTTAGACATAGGCAGAACTTGAATACATAAGATATTGGTACAATGACCTCTTAAATAGAAGTAGGAGGAATATGCTTGAATAGGTTTATCATGACTCATGCCTGTAACTTGCCACACTGAGAAAATTTGGGAACTACCTTAATTCACCATCTCCCCCTTAGATTAAGGTGACAATCCTAGACCTGCGAACATAACCTCACATCAAAATCTATATCGACGACTCGCAACAAAAAAGATACATCCCCGTATACTTAAACTCTAAACTCTCCCTGATGAACTATACTCTGAAGGCCTTGCTTTCTTGAAATGCTTCTCTTAACCTTCGCTAGTCTCTATAGCCTCACCCTACAACTTACACTCTCATAAGCATACATATCCATACCCCCTTATCACATAAAGATCCATTCTTCACTACTTAACAAACTCACATTAAACCTATGATCGCATAACTTACAACTTAACAAAATTTGTAAACACATATTGCCTACCTATATTTTCTCAATTCAGCTATAAAGAACACCATACAACAACTCCTTAGTCTTCCCCAGACGTCTCCACACTAATTTCAAGAACACAGACTAAGTATGCCAAGCACTCATACACATAAAACTTTATCTAACAACATGCTACCTAGGGACAACTAATTCTTATATACTTACGCCCTTATCAACTTAATAACTCAACCACAATTCATAATTTTTAACACTAGTCTTCATTACTATATACATATCACAATTATCCACTCTTTATTCCGCAACTTACCAACCTAGGTTATTTCAAACGTTACACCAAACCATTTATTTCCTTCCTACAAAAAATGCATTATCAATCTCAAGCTACTATTTTCACCACTACACTCCACATCTAAAGTTTAAGCCTATTGTCTAATAACACCAATCATATGGAGCATGCCATTTAATATAATAATCTATCGAATAGAAATATCAACCTAAGTCTCATATTTCACTTAATTATAACCCATAAGTTCATTATCTCCACGATATTACTACTACACCTCAAAATCTACTACATACCTTCTCACATGTTGTACTAATTTATAATGATTAGAGAAAAGATAATCAAGAGGGTAAAGTCACATAATAGGGATAGTCGATCCTAATCTTATATTATGACCATTATGATCTCATCAACATATTTCACTTTCTCACATCATAGTTACTTACCCATGCATACATCACAACTACCTTTGAAATTCCATATACAGCAATGAATCTATACTTATAACTTAATGGATAATCTAACCATTTTCATTCACAACCTATAAGGGATATCTATAACCATCATCACTATCCACTCTAGGCGTCTTCCCTATTTTGAATAGATAATAATCATAGCCAAACACTTCCTCCACAGACTACCATACAATCTACAAATACTGCTGCTATATTAGTCTATCACTATAAAATGGCAACTCATCCCTCAATCAACTGTTATACAACTAAACTAGCTTATTTACACAAAAGTCACCCTCATTCTGACTTCTAAGCTTGTAATGTCATATCACTAACTTTGGGATCATCTTACTACCAATAGGGTATGACATCTTATCACATATTACTACTAGGTTAGAAATATTATTCCAACATTCTGACACATATCACTACCCTTAAGCATAACATCTGGAACAAGAATTTTAAAAGGTACTTAATACACTTCATACCTCAGGCTCAAACACACGATTGATGTAGACAGGGGTATAAGCTTAAATCAATGCATTTTAAAGCACTTATGGGCTCCTCTCAAGTCTTTGTGCAATTTCATAATCTTGTATGACTCAATTAGAAGGGACCACCTCATTTAGACTCTAAGATTCTGCACTTTAACCGATTCGACAATGAGATATAGTTAATAAAGTTAGAGTAAAGAAGGAATCTGGATAATTTCCACATGGACAACACAGTGGCACGATCTAGAACATGAAGAGAAGTGAAATATTCCTAAACGCCTAGTAATTTCCTACTTATAAATGTGGCGCACTACACACCTATAAATAGGACTCTAATCGATTCAATTTCATAGACACCCTGGGACCATAAACCATACTCTGATATCAAGCTTGTCACGAACAGAGTCGAGGCCCTAGCCGCGCTGAGCATCCCAAACCATAAAGGCCTAGGCGCCCATCTCTGTTTGGCAATCATGCACACCATTCACATATTATAAGGATATGTGAAAAATATAATAAGACAGAAACATGGTCAAACTCTTAATTCAGCTGAATAATATGAAATTAAGTTCATAATATTCAAAACACATGACACCATTATACAAAATCTCTAATGATATGAAAATCAACATTTATCTAAAAACTGAGAAAAATCCCCAGTCGGACCATAAAACAAAGTGAAATAACAAAGTCTACTAGCCAGGCCTTCCGAAATAGAGAAGGCTCGCCAACTGCAAGTCTTGGACACCCTAATCTACTGCTTAGCGGGACCCCAAGACTGTTCCTCAGATCCTAAAATATAAGGGTCAATACATATGTACTAATACACAAAGCAATCCTAAAAAAACAAAATACATTTTTATACAACATAGGTGAGAGTTTTTATAAAAAAAGGTATCACAAAATCATTTAAAAACACATAGGCATAGTATGATGAGTTTAAAACATATGTTTTCCTTTGTAACTCAATTTAATTCAGTACAATTGAGCTAGATGATAGACCCTACAAGTTTATGCTTTCACAGACTGTTAAATCTCAGTTTGTAGCCAAGATTGGAGTACTAGTAAGGGGAGGACACGCAAGATCACAAAGTAGGGTGTCAAAATCCCCAATCAAGTCAATATGTCGTGGTTGGACACAAGATCACTAATCAGGGATCCTAACCATAGTCTCGAATTGGGACGACATATTACAAGGTACTCAAGATCATATAGCAGGGTACCAAAGTCCCGTGTAGATAAATCACAATTTCCAGCATAGAGTCTCCTGAATCGTGTTTTCTTTGGGAAACCATCCAACTCCCATTAGTCTAGTTTTAGCTCATTAAAAGATAACATGCATCATGCTCACAACATTTTTTTTATTTTCTTTCAAGGGCAATTTCTCGATGGGTATTGGCATACCCCTAACTTGTAAGTCATTTATAGCCCACCATTTCACAGCCTTTCGCATACCAATCATTCAACACATGCATATTGATTATAAAAACCTTAAAACTTAAGAAAAAACATCATTTGTTTCTAAACTAGACTTTAATATTGGTTTAATATAATTTTATTAATCAAAAGAGGCTCTTAAACCATGCTCTCTATAGGGTACAATTCATACCATACAAGTACATAAACATCATCATGGAATTTAAAGAATTCACAATTAATATTCAAAACCATCCTTCAAGTTCAAAACATATACTCACAAATTCATAAGTCAAGATTTTAAAGAAAAGTAACCTCATGATCAAATTGTTATCACAATGCACGCCCTTCTTAAAAATGAAAACCTATGTTTCAACATATACATACTTGAATAACTTTAAATCTTGTTAAAATTAATAAAAAAGCACATACCCATGAGATTAGGACAGCCCCATGTACCTTAATTTTCCTATTTTAAAGGATAAAACCCTAATTTTGATACTTTCTTGAGACTTTTGAACTTGAAAGGCTTGAATTCTATATTACTTGGAAGAGAAGAGTTGAATTTTTTTCTTGGGTAAAGGGGAGGGTTTTACGTGATTTGATTTGAAGAAGATGGGCAAATAATGCCCTTTTGGGTGTTATAATTCATGCTTTAGACGTTTGGGATTAAGGGGAAAGGACCAAAGCACCCTTTGACCCTTAAGAAGCTAAAATTGTAGGGGAATAGACCCCGTGGCACAACCTCTAGTTGGGTTAAGCAGCCCTCGCGACGCGACCCCTAGTTGGGCTGAATAGCCATTGCAGCGTGGGGTATGCGACCCTTACTGCCTCTCATGAAAAAAGCCATAACATTTTACTTGGGTGTCGGATTAAGGCAAAATTGGTATCATTAGAAATCTAACTCAATTATCTATCATTTGGTGGGTCTTGAGCTGAAAAATTCTATGTATATCAAAAGTTATACAAAGTAGACCCTTGTAAAATTAAATACCAAACTTTGGACGAATCAAAGGTTCTTAGCTCAACTTTGCTCTAAGTGATTTCTATGAACATTTTTAACCTCATGGGCACTTCACACCCTAGGATAAAGATCATGACACATGTATTTAAATATGAATCATGGGATTAGAGTTTACACGCGTAGGAATGACGGTTCGATTTCTAGCTCAAAAGTTTGAGGTGTTACAGCTGCCTACTACTGTATTAGATTACATATCTCCATATGAGAAACTATATTGCAAGAAACGTAACATTAGTCATGTGAGAACTTTAGGTTATTTATGTTATGCTAAAATAGTTCAACAATTAGATAAACTGCAACCTAAAACTAGAAAATGTATTTTAATGGGCTACTCTAAAGATCAAAAAGGCTATCTACTATATGATCATACTAATAAGGTGTTCTTTGTCAACAGAGATGTCAGCTTTAGAGAAGATGTTTTCCCTTTCAAAGAAAGAGTCCCTGAATCTCAATATATTACAACTGATAAACCGAATAAAATCTTATTGCATTGTTCAGACATGGATACATAACATGTGAGGCACTCATAAGATACATCAACTACTAAACCAACATTAAATGAACCTGTTGATCACATGTTGCAAGAACAAATTGCAAAGATATAGGTTGATCAGGATCAGACTGTAGACATACCTCTAGCTGAGAAACAAGTACCAGTACCTGTAAGAAGGACTACCAGAACAAGAAAGTCTCCCTTATGGCTAAAGGACTTTGTGTCCATAAACATTCATCAGGAAGCACCCTATGCTTTGGGTAAATACCTGACTTATGACAAATTATCTCCTAAGTACCAGGCATACATAGCAAATGCATCTACTACTACTAAACCAACCAACTATAGTGAAGCTGTGAAATATTCTAGATGGATAAAAGCAATAAAGAATGAGATTAATGCACTTGATGGGAATCAAACTTGGGAGATCACTAATCTACCTGAAGGGAAGAAACCTATAGGCTACAAATGGATTTTCAAAGTAAAATACAAAGCTACTGGTGAAGTACAAAGATTCAAACCTAAGTTTGTTACCAAAGGTTATAGTCAACAAGAAGGAATAGACTTCCAAGAGACATTGTCACCTGTTGTTATGATGAAAACAGTTAGAACAATTCTTGCTATTGCAGCTCAAAAATAGTGGTGCATACATCAAAATGGATGTATACAATGCTTTCCTACAAGGTGATCTTCATGGGGAAATTTACATGGACCTTCCACAGGGATTCAAGAGCTAATGGGAGAAGAAACCTGTATGTAGACTCTTGAAATCCCTATATGGGCTCAAAAAATCTCCCAGGCAATAGAATACCAAGCTATCTGAAGTTTTAATGAAAATGGGATTCAAGCAGAGTCAACTAGACCATTCTCTGTATATAAAGCACAACAGTGAAGGTATTACCATTGTCCTAGTCTATCCAGATGATATGTTAATCACTGGATCGGAGGCACTCTAAGACTAATTAAAGATACTAAAGACAAGCTGCAACAAGTCTTTAAGATGAAAGATCTAGGTGAACTCAGATTTTTCTTGGGTATTGAATTTGCAAGATTAAAAGAAGGTATACTGATGCACCAAAGAAAATATGTATTAGAACTTGTGTTTGAGCTAGGACTTGGTACAGCTAAACCAGTTGACACACCTACAGATACAAATATAAAGTTGACTACCACAGAGTATGATGACCATACCTACAAGAATGAACAAGGAACCAGTGATCCACCAGTAAATGTGCATGTTTATCAGAGGCTTATAAGGAAGTTGTTATATCTCACAATCATCAGGCCAGACATTGCTAATAGTGTCCAAACTCTCAGCCAGTTCCTGCAAAAACCAAAGAAATCCCAAATAGATGCAGCCATCAGACGTGCCAAGTACATTAAGAAGAAACCTGGACAATAAATATTGATGTCCAGTCAGGTAAATACTGATGTTTCAGTATGTTGTAATGCAGATTGCGCATTATGTCTATTTTCAAGAAGATCCATTATTGGCTATTTAGTGAAGTTAGGAGCAACTACTATTTCCTAGAAGTCTAAAAAGCAGAACACCATTTCTAGGAGTTCAGCTGAAGCTAAATACAGAAGCATTGTTGCAACTGTGGCTGAACTGGTTTGGTTACTAGGACTACTCAAGGAGATTGGAATTACTGTCAAACAACCTATGAAGATCTACTCTAATAGCAAATCTGCTATGCAGATTGCATCTAACCCTGTATATCATGAAAGGACCAAGCACATTAAAATAGATTGTCATTTTATAAGAAAGAAGATCAATCAAGGACTAGTAACAGTCAACTACATTCCTACCAGAGATCAACCAGTTGATGTACTAACTAAAGGTCTCAACAGAGCTCAACATCAATACTTAAAGTCCAAGCTAGACATCCTAAATCTATTTGAAATTACCTAGCTTGAGGGGGCGTGTTGAAAGAAGGAGAACAAGCTTATCAAAAATGTATGAAACCAATGAAACAGTAATAATTGTTTCAAGAAATTAGTTGACTGTTTCAGGATATTAGTCGACTAACTAGCTTTATGAAATGGAGTTGTTACGAGTTAATTAATTTTTTATCTTCTAGATCATTCCATGTAACTTTATATATATAGTCCACTTAGTGAATGTAAAAGGTAGAACAATAAGATTCAATCAATAAACAAGTTCCCTCTCTTCCTCCCTATAGTGTCTTCCTTCTTCTTCTTTTCTCCTCTTCTTATGCATTAGCAGATTATAGAGTTCACCATGGATGAACTCTGATTCAGTTCAGAGATCTCCCATCCAATTACAAAATGAATAGAAGAAGATGAAATTTTCAGATCTCTTCTGCTTAAAAATTAGCTCTTATATGTAAAATGCTACTGTAACGGCCCTAGTGATATTGTCCACTGTGCGCCTAGGCATGCACGACTTTAAAATGCGTCACTAGGGTGTGACACATGCTTACTTATTTAGCCAGCATCTTTCTTTATATTTTAGTCAATGTGAGACTTTTTATCCTAATTTGGCATCACAGCTATCTTGAGGATGATCATACAAGAGGTCTACTTTAGAACTAGTATATTCCCAAAACTAGCAAGCAATGTCACTTGCTTGAATCAGCCAGGGGTGGCTCTAGGATGAGGCTAATAAAGTCTTTGCTTTAGACCCCCGAAATTTCAAGCCTCAAAAAAATTTAATTTTTAATTTAGTAGCTTTTTTTTTTTTGGCAATATTGAATATAGTAAAAGAACTATCATCATTCAATAGAAATATTTTGAAACTTTGAATTAAACTACTCAAATCTTTATAATAATAAATAATATATTTACAATAACATCCAAGATAATGTATTGAAAACGCATGGTTAATATATTTTTTAACTTGAATAATCCTTGCTATTATAAATAACTAGGTAATTGTTCTAGGTACTCAAGTCAATTGAAAAAATCGACCGAGTCCATCGGTTTTTAAGAAATATACAAAAGAAAAAAAGAAGAAATTAGCAATTTAGCATCGATCATATGCATTTATTATAGCATTGAATAATTCTATCACTAGAACACACATGATTTTATTATGTTTATTTATACTCCGGAACTGCAATTTTTCACTTCAAAAATGGGTAGAAACCTATTTTTCACTTCAAAAATGGATGGAAACCCTTAGTTTATAAATAAAAAATAAAAAGATTAGGGAACTCTATCTATTTTATTTTAAAAATAAGAAATATTTTTAGAATGTTTGCACCAAATAATAAGCAACTAAGTTTTCTTGAAAAATCACAATATGTTAACCGAGCCCATTAGAAGTAGGGTTATCATAATACGTTCTTATTGTAAATCGTGTAATAAGGGTTCTTTTAATCATATTTCATATTTATTGTAAATCGTGTAATAAGGGTTCTTTTAATCATGTTCAAAACATGACTACAGCTGACTATTGTTTGTCTATATCATTCACAAAATACTCAGTTATCTTAGTTATGAAGAAGCTTCCCGAATGAGAATTCTCCCCAAAACATGGCTACAAGCCTACAAGCCTGGTCGACTCATCCCAACTTAAAATTCAAAGTTAAATATATTTTTGAAGGGCCAATATTAGTTGACGCAATCATGGATTTCACAGGCTCAAAAATAGTGAACGCAATATAGGGACGACAAAATCCCTATTGACAAGTTTGAATTCTCTAACAGATTAAAGATTAAATACTAGAAATCAATTTTCCTCTTGGATTGATACGTTACTTCACATTGCTCTTAAGAATGGAATAAAAGATATAGTGTATGAAAATCCTTATTGCTTTACTCAATCATACCGATTTTGTATTATGAATGTCTTGGCGGGAAAATCTTTAAGAGAATTGGTGTTGCGTGGTTCGTGTGATCTGATGGATGTTTCATTATCCAGGGGTGTGCCAAACTATCATTCTTTGAGAAATTTTCTCTGAGATGTGTAAGTGTAGATGAAAACATGCTTCAAACTCTATTTAATAGTTATCCCTCGATTGTCTCTTTCATCCTTAAGCTTTGTAATGGATTGGAAAAGATCAAGGTTTTGAATCTTCAGAAGATCAAGTCAATTTCCATAAAGGCTTTTGGAAACCAACGTATTAAAATTCAAGCACCAACGCTTGAACACTTGTTGTATTCCTATGAGTATTCCTATCGCTTTGAAAGGAAAACATTGGATAATGTATCTTTAAAGCTAAAAAATGCAAGTCTATCTGATGGATGTCTCGATAACCTTACTTCTAAATCTCAATTACTGAAGGTCTAGAAGATTTGCTATTGTGATGACATAAGGGATATTGATTCTTCAAATTTGGTATCACTTGAGTATACTGGATTTCAAATTCCTGAACTTAAAATGGCAAGTGAGTCGGGCAAATTAAAGCACTCAAAACTCATTCTTAACTGCCCCAACAATTTAAATGCGGCATGGTTTTGTAAGTTGAAGAAGTTCCTATCAAATTTGACCTCTTTGTCACAAGTTTCCATTCATTTTTTCGGATGCATTATGATCGATATGAAAGGTTTGAAACTGTACCAAGGAGTTTCTACCCCCAAGTGGACATTTTAAATGTCAAAAGTACATGGTAGGCTATGGAGTGCCCAACATTGGCGTATGATTTGCTATGGAGTTGTCATCCTAGGAAACTCCATCTATCATCAACTGCTAAAAGATATAAAAGTACTATTCATTTTTCTTCTCAAAGAAGCAAGTCTTGGCATATTCAATTGAAATATATAAAAGCTTTTGATGGGAAAGATCAACGCTGCAAATCAAAAGTGGGAAGCGGACAATACAAAACCTTAAGAAGGGGAAGATGAAGGGACTTTATTTTTTATTAGATTGGTGATGCAGTTAAGTTTGTTAATATTTCAAATTGAATGCACTTACTCTTTTATAAACTTGATTAGTCTTGGTATAGATTCTTTTCTTTACATCTACTTCAAATTTTTACACATTCCCAAATATATAGTTGTTGTACATGTTAAGTACTGAATTTGAGTCATAAGATTCTTTATTCAAAGCTTAATTTCTCATTATTCTGTTGCGAACTTATTTCCTCTTAGAATATCTAAGAGAGTGAATTAACGGAAGGTATTGTTGATTGTAGTGTTCTAGAACTTGCTAATGTTTTTTCTTGTGTCTAGCCTGTTCAATGATGAAAATTGGAATATCTGATGTCACAACAGACAATTTTATCGAAAGAAAATTGAACTCTATTCACAGTAAGATATGATTTTTTATAAATTCACTAATTGTGGGCTGGTCGCTATTATATTTGTTTTACATACTTGAATTGGTGATGTGCTTTACTTGAATTATTGATGTGCTTTACTTGAACTGAAGGTCTATCTTAAATAGCCTTTCTACCTTCTTAAAGGTAGAGGTGAGACTGTATATACACCACCCTACCCTAATCCTAGTAATGGGAGTGTGTATGTTGTTTAACTGTGGGCTGTAGTTCACAAAGCAGTACACTCACTCTCGACATAACATCTTTTTTTTTGTTCTCCAAGAAAGAAATGATGTAATGCGTAGAAATATAATCAATTTTTATGATCTTTGTCAAATGTATAGCTTTCTTCAAGAAGATAGTATGATAGAAGTAAAAAGGATTACTACTAAAGTAATGTTTCTTTGTCCTCTAAAAATGAAGAATATCTTCTCATCTTTGTTTAATAGCAATTTGGGTAAGATTGTGCTTTGTACTACAATAAATATCAAGTAAGAGATGATGGCAAGAAAGGAGTTTTCCTTTTGGGTTCTCAAGGAAGCCTGAATTGAGTGTAGAAACCAAATGGAGCTGGTCGAAATTTGTAATTGTTGGATCAAAAACAATCTTGTGCTTTGTGAATAGGGTGTGTTATTGTGTTTTTAATTCACTGATTTCCCTATGGCTTCAAAGAAAGAAATCCACCAACACCTTTATCATGTACCATCTTTTTTTTTTTAATTAAAAAGACTTTATCGTGTACCATCAACATAACTGTTTTATTTCATATTGCATTATTAATTGGGGTTGATTAGTACCCCATACAATTATTGAAACCTCAGAATTCAAGCCCCTTAAATTAATCTATATTCAAATGTCATAAACATTATGTTTTGTCTCAAACACAATAAATACAAAACTATCTTGTAGATATCGCTTCTCAATTTATATCTCAACTTTTTTTAATCCAGAAAAAAAATTAATTGGTGAAAGACATAAAATTTCAAAAAATTATCTTTCTTATAGAATTTGATCTAAAATTGTTGCACGTCAAATAAATAAAACTCATTTATTGACAATAAAAGTTTAATCAAAACAAGTCATAGTAGCAATGACTATACTACTAAAAACAACTATGAGAAAAGTAATAATAACTAATAAGGAAATTAAAACGAAAAAAATAGTAAACAAATATGCAAATTATATAAACTATATGGATGTAAGATGTAACTTAAGTAGTAATCTAAGTAAACAGGGCTTACTATTTCATATAGAATAACATTATCAAATCTCCAAAAATTAATAAAACCAACCATAGAAGATCAAATAGATGGAAATAAAATGTGTCATAAATAAATTTACAAATATGGAAACAATAGTATTATAAAGATTTAAAAATGTTCCGACATAATAGTAATGCTTCATGATTTTATTATAGATGCAGTCCTATCAATCAAAATTATTAGGCCTATCCTTTCTTCAAGGATCATTCGATCAAGAAGATCTTTAACTCTTACACCAACTGGTTGTTTAGAGTCCTTGTACTTTATGTACTTCTCAGCTATTGCAATCTTGTTGCTATAGCTCCATCGGTTTTTGAGTTCCAACCCCAAAACTCAACTTTTTCCACCGTTCTTGACCTCCTCAACACTATAAAGACATATAAAAGATGTGATTCTTTTAATATGGGCTTGAAATTTCACTGAATACCCACAAGAATACAGAGGAAAGGTTGTAACAATGCACAATCTTGAAGGTGTTAGTGAAATAATATAGTGGCAAAGTAGCAGAGATGGTGCTAGCAATATCTAATTCAATAATTTATGTGTCGCTGACTGGAGTCTTTCCCACTCTGGGAAATCCATAAAAAACAACAATTACTTTTTCAGGATGTTCAGCATAATACGGTGTATGCTTCATAAACTTAGGAATACACTTAAGAGAGTGCTACAATTAGATGACTTAATAGAAAATTTTACCTTCTGCCTTTACATACTATTAAATAAATTTTAATTTTAAATTACCTGAATTCCTTGTTCAGGTTTTTTGGAAGAGTTGTTGCAACCTTTTCATCCCCATATTTTGACCCAAAATCATCCTTAACACGCTTCAAAAAGACTATTGAAAATTGTCTTCTAACTGACTCATCAACAACCACATAGTAAGTTGTATATTAAATGATAACATTAGCATAGGCAAGTCTATTATCAACAACTATGCAAAATTGGTATATGTGTAAGAGTGCAAGAGAGAAGGGACCTATTTTTTCCTTAAAAGAGGAGCAGTTTATTCAATTTGATGGCAAGGCCCATACCAAGGCTTTCGAAGATGGGCTTGATGATAGGCGAATTTACGCGCCTATATCAATATATTTTGCCCATATTTTAGCCTAGTTTTGAGAACAAATTATATATTTCATGCACTTTTAGTCCTTTTTCCTATAAATGAGCTAACGAACATGATTAGGAAAGTTTCAGGTATAAATGATGCAAAATACAGCATTTTATGGCTTACTTGACGCAAAAGAAAGCTCACAAACGAAGTAGAAAGGAGCTGGACGCCTAAAGGACCAAATCTGCTGCATGGAAAATCTGTCCCGGGCTAAAACAGCATTTCTGAATACTTTGGGGACTGCATGGAAAATCTGTCCAGGACTAAAACAACATTTCTGAAGACTTTGGGGACTTACAGACACAAAGCTGGAATTTTACAAAGATACATTAACCTAGTACAATTAGGTTATGTATTTCACTATTCTACTTGGATTATGATATTGTAACCTTACCCTAGTACATTTGGGTTAAGGATTTCATTAGTCTATTAGGATTTGGTTATTTATTTCATTAGCTTAGTAGGAGTAGGATAGGAGTATTATAAATACCCTATCATGCTAGAGATTTGAAATCAAGTCCTCCCTTAGTGGAGGCAACTCCTCTCTAAATTCAAGAAATTCATTCTTAAACTAGTAATTTTCTTCCATCTCTCTCATCTTCCACCACAAACATTCAACTCTTAAATTCCACAACAAGAGAATCGTTACTTGCTACGGAATCACTAAAATCACACGCCAAACACCTACTATTCACGCCATCCACCATGCAAAACGTGATATCCTTCGCATTCATGGGTAACTAAACCTCTTAGTTGGGGTTATGGAAGCCGAATGAGTTACTATCTATTGCTATGAGCTTGTGAGTTCAAGACACGTATATTGCTTATATCATTATTCTCTTCATCTTAAATCTACATCCTTTGCGGTTCAAACACAAGAACACGCCATTCTAACATCTAACCTGTTCGAGAGAAAGGTTATTTGTCTAGAAAAGAAGACGCATAGACTAACGCCAGTCTAACATTTAACTTGTTCGAGAGAAAGGTTATTTGTCTGGAAAAGAGATAATGTCAAGGTAGTAGGACACCCTTTCCTATTAAAAAGCTAGTGCCGTAACTGGACTAACCTCTTGGAGAATTCGTACCGTTAGACACACTTTAAGCTCGAGAGAGTTAAAGTGAAATAGTCCTTGTTTAGGTCGAGAGACGCTTGGATTTACCATCGACTACAATTCTCTATAAGCAATTGCATGTCAAGACTCTACACACTCATAGCCAATAGAGACGTATACCTCTGAAGGTGGACATAACCCCAACGCCTCAATTCTCATTGTTTCACAACCTACGAAATACTCTCTTTTTACTTTATTATTTTCAGCTTTTATTTCATTACTTTGGCTACTTATTACAATCCCCCTTTTTTACGAGACTTGCACCAAAAGTCTATTAATTTTACTTACTTGTTGGTCAAGCTATTCCCTGTGGGATCGACACCCAACCCAGGTTGGGTTCTATATTTGCTAACGACCGCTTTACACTCCTACGAGAGCTGTAGATTGAGCGTTATCAAAAATTGGCGCCGTTGCCGGGGAATACAAGTGTCAATCAAGTTCGTGATAATTACTAGACCCTTTGATCAAAGATTCTCGTACTTTTACTTTTAGTTGTTGTTTTTGTTTTATTTAGGTTTATTCAGTGCATCAATGGAGGCACAACGTGAAATTGAAAGGATGACTGCTCAAGTGCATCAACAGAATATTAATAATCGTAGGCGAGCAACAAATCCTGACGATGAGGATCTGGGCGATGAAGAGCTACTAAACCCACGGCATACTGCTGAGATGGCGGCACGCATGCAGAGGAGAGATCGTCAAGCGAGATTGAGGCATGATCGCCGAGTTATGCAAATTCCTTTTGATGACGAAGAGGACGATCTAGACGGACCTGGTTCCACAGGAGCTATTATTCTTCCTCCATTAGCACCCGGAGCAAAGTTCAATATCACTAGCGCCATGATTCAACTTTTACAACTCAAGGGATTATTTGGTGGACTAGCAGGCGATGATCCGAATATCCATCTGATCAACTTTATTTCTACATGCAAGTCATTCGACAATCCTGGAGTTGGACAGAATGCAATTCGATTACGTCTATTTCCATTGTCTCTGTCTGGGGAGGCAACTATGTGGTTGAATGGGCTGACTCCTGATTCTATTACTCATTGGAGGCAATTGAAAGACGCTTTCCTAGAAAGATTCTTTCCGCCATCCAAAAAAGCACAATTGAGAGATGAAATCAGCAACTTTCGTCAGCTTCCCTCTGAAGCTCTCCACGAAACATGGGAGAGGTTCAAGACGAAGCTAATGCGATGCCCAAACCATCATATGACCAATGTCCACTTGATGGAGATATTATACAGAGCTTTGAATTCGGTGACTAAGCCAGTGGTTGATAATGCGGCAGGTGGATCATTTATGAACCTCACCTTTGGGCAGGCAAGCCATATGCTAGATCGGATGACAAAGCAAAGTAGAGCTTGGCATACCAGGGATTCTGAGGTAACAAGCCCCACTTTATCTTTTGGCATGACTGCAGAGCAGAGGCGAAGACAAGAGGATCGTGACCAAGACATGGCTCACATGAAAACGCAGATGGATCTTCTTACCAAGCACTTATTATCAGGGAAGACCGAAAAAGTGAAAGCTGTAGCGCTAAAAGGAAGAGACGAATCTGATTCTGAAGCGGAGGCCGACTACTTGAACAATCAGAGGGGTTTCCGTGGGAATGCCCAAGGAAACCAAGGTCGGAACCATTATGATAAATCTGGAAACAAAGACCAAGGTAGTTGGAAGAAATATAATGAAAAGAGTGGTTTGTACGTTCCCCCTGGTAGACGTGATACCACCACATCTAATTCTGGGAGTATGGAAGACATGATGGCTAAGTTATTGAAAGGAGTGGAAGCAACGAGCGCAGGAGTTAAGGAGGTGATTGATGATTTGTCCTCCATGAAGCAACTAGTTGATTCTCATTCCACTTCTATCAAGCAAATAGAGCAGCAATTGAGCCAACTTTCAGCAGCATTCAATCAAAGAAAGGCTGGCACTTTACCAAGCGATACTGTGCAAAACCCAAGGAATGATGGGTCATGCATGGCCATATCTACCAGAAGTGGTAAGGTGCTGGAAACTTCAGCAAAAGGCAAGCAAGTGGTTGACGAAGTGGTACGGTTTGATATATGCAAAACAATGAAGCAGCCCAGCGATATGAATGAGTCATCTGTAGCCGATGTTCATTATGAGGATACGAAAGCATTATCTATAGAGAAACAACCTACTGTTGAGCCATTGTCTGCTGTGCTACTGAAAGTTGAGCATGAAGATAATGAAGGTTATGAAGAACTTATGAGTGCTCTAACAGAAATAGAGTCTTATACTCCTAAGAAACCGGATTGTGAACTCAAGAATCGACCAACAACGAATACTCCCTTTGACGAGCCACCGATGCTAGAATCGCAAGAGCTTCCCGATTATCTAAAGTATGTGTTCTTGGAAAGTAGAACTATACTTCCGGAGAGAGCAGATGATTTAAGTGAACAGCACGTAGAAGCTCTCATCTCTGCTCTGAGGAGATACAAGAGAGCTATGGGTTGGACTATTGATGATATAATTGGTGACTCTCCGGAGAAACGTATAAGCCATCTCGAAAAAGATCGCATGCCCACAGGTAAGCCTCATTGTCGTCTAAATCCTTTCAGAAAACGATCCACCACTTACCTCGACGAAGTCTAAGTACTCGAGGTAACTACGTCGAGCCACGACAATAAATAAGGCGCTAGATGGGAGGCAACCCATCGTTTTATCATTTTATCGTTTTATCGTTTTGTCTTTCTTTCATTCTAGTACTTGTTTTTGCTTTTGATAAATGAAAATCCAAAAATAAGAGTCGTGCCACGACCAAAACTAAGGCGCTTGGTGGGAGGCAACCCATCGTACTAATCGTTTTCATTTGGTTTTGAGCAAAAATAGGTGCAAGAAGTATGCAATGAGGAGATTGATTTCAATTGATGATTTGGTCGCATTGTATGGTAAAGTCGGTAAGTTAGGAATGGTGATGCATAAGGCTATGAAGTGAGCCTTTCTCACGTCATAATAGGCTTCGAGGAAGGCTAGGCCTTGGTAAAAATAGGCCACGAACGATGCACAACCTATTCTATAGCCTAAGGACTCGGAATCTAGTGTGCTATACACTATGCGCCGCCTATTCCTAGGTGTGATTTTGACTATGCGCCGCCTATGCTATGGCATTTGAGATACTGAGACCAAATGCCATAGGATATGCGCCGCATATGTCTAGATATGCCATAGGATATGCGGCGCATATGTCCCATTATGCCATGGACAATGCGCCGCATATGTCATTGATATGCCAAGAGATATGCGTCGCATATGTGGTGATTTTGTCCCCAAATCCGATTGTAAATGGGTCATAACCCGACCCATACTCTTCCTATATAGAGGGGACATAGTTTTACAACACAACCACATTAGAAAACACCCTAAAGGCGCCACATAACCTTCCAAATCTTCTCAAAATTTTCTTCTTTTGCTCTTCTAATTCACAACACCGTCTCCACAAGCTTCAAGCAAGTAAGTACTCTCTTATTCTTCATTTATTTATCGTAAGTACTACGTTGCTATGCTTATTATAAATTGCTAAATCATATAAGATTGTTGGTGATGTTCATGTGTTTGAATTGTTGTTACATAATCATGTGAGTAAACATATACGTAGGGAATTCTTGACTTATTTCCGACTTGAATTTGGTTTCAATAGCATTGTTATGATATTTGCTGAATTGATATGGCTATGAATATTGCTTAAGAGTGTTGTTTGGATGCTAACATGTTAGACTATCCCGGCCATCGGGATAAGATTATAGTGCCTATCGACTTAGGAGGTTGTGCTTGTTGTAAGAATAACGATTCCATGTGGTAACCCCTATGTAGTAGTGTTGCTATATCTACCATGAAAGTAGTCCAATGGCTGCAAATAAGTGATACAATGCTGATTTTCTTGATTGGAATACAATCCTAAAACGTATGTCGACGAAATCTGAGTAAATCGACTACGTCCACCTCGCTGATTTGTGCAACAAAACTAAGTGTGGGGTGGTACCCCTAGTACTTGCTTATAGATTGTATCAAGTGAGATTGTGCTACAACTAACACTATTTCTAGTCTCAGGTACAATGGCACCTAAAGCGAGACAAGGCAAGGAGAAGGCTACCACCTCCCAAAAGGGCAAAAAGAGAAGTTGCAAGGACCAAGGAGAACCCTCCTCGCTGCAAACACCTCGACTCACGCTTGGAATTAAGTGGGATACTTATGCGGAACTTATGAGGATGATGACTCTTATGATGATCCCAACGCAAGGGGTATGAGCCCAGACATAGAGGAGGAGTCCGACTGACCAGGTTCCTCGTATTTATTTTCCACTGAGGACAGTGTCCCGTCTAAGTGTGGGGTGGCATTGCATGCTATACTTCTCTGTTTGCACCTATGTTTGTTTGTTTACTTTGTTTATTTGAGTTCGTTTCTTTTTGGTTTTTTTTTTCATTTGACGTTTTTTTTAGTTTTTTAGTAGTTAAAATTTTTCTAGCTTCGCATGAAATTATTTTGATAGGCAGCATGAGATTATAACAAGAGTATGTATTACAATTGTGACTATTGAGACGTTTAGGCTCTAGTTGTGACTCATTATGTGATATTGTGTGATTCAATTCCTTCACTTGTTGGGTCAAGAGTCTATATTACTTCCAATCAAGTCGACCATGTGCCTTGTGTGTGTGAGATAATAGTATATTCTATGTATGTGGCTGATGCTAGAACTTGCCTGGTATGTATGCAAAGCGAAAATAAGGAATGTAAGTTTAGGATATGATTTAGGCATTTCTTTGGCAACCTATACATGTTTACCTTCAGTTTTTCCTACCCATGAAAATCATCCTAGTTAAACCCTTTTGAGCCTTTAGCCTATTTCTTTGACAACCTTGTATGTAAGCCTAATCCATTTTTTTTAAGACCGTAATTTGATCCAAATTCCTAAGTGCTTTAAAGTGAAAAAGTCATGTGACAACATAAGAGGAAATTGGTTGAGTATGATGCTTTAAATTGTAATGGTGCTTGAATGTGTTATGAAAAAGAAAGTGTTATCATAAGAGGTATGTTGTGAAAAGAAAAAGGAAAAGAAAGCTGAAAAGTAAGTTGTGCTTAAAAATGAAAAACAAAAGAGGAGAACAAGGGTGGTAGAATAAAAAGGAAAGAAGAAAGGTTGAAAGAAAAAAAGTGTCAATGATACAATGTGATGTATTAAAGTGCTTAGGAACCTAGTCACTATTTCTGGCCAAAATAGCTGATCCTACCCGTCCCTTAGCCTACATTACAACCATCAAAAGACCTACTTGATCCTAATCTTAACATTCCGACATTTAGTAGAGTACTACATTAAGGGCAAGCCTATGGTCATCAGTTGCGACATATGAATTCTTTGCGAGAGTGAGAGCAAGGATATGTTGATACCCATGTTTGAAAAATATGCTATATTTGTGAGTGATTATGGGTACTATATTGTGAGACACACATGGTTGATGAGTCTTGGATAGTTGTATATGATTCTATGCACCTTAACGTTTGCATGCGAGTTGATCACCATCACGAGTCTATGCTTGAGGTTAAATTGTTTCTACTTATAATAGGAAAGCTACTCTTTGTTGATAATTGTTGTGCCTGTCTTGATAAATATTTTGTGTTGTTGCTGTAAAAACCTTAAGTCGGTGCTTAAAAGGACATGATATGTTCGAGGACGAACAAAGCTCTAAGTGTGGGGTGTTGATGATAGGCGAATTTACGCGCCTATATCAATATATTTTGCCCATATTTTAGCCTAGTTTTGAGAACAAATTATATATTTCATGCACTTTTAGTCCTTTTTCCTATAAATGAGCTAACGAACATGATTAGGAAAGTTTCAGGTATAAATAATGCAAAATACAGCATTTTATGGCTTACTTGACGCAAAAGAAAGCTCACAAACGAAGTAGAAAGGAGCTGGACGCCTAAAGGACCAAATCTGCTGCATGGAAAATCTGTCCCGGGCTAAAACAGCATTTCTGAATACTTTGGGGACTGCATGGAAAATCTGTCCAGGACTAAAACAACATTTCTGAAGACTTTGGGGACTTACAGACACAAAGCTGGAATTTTACAAAGATACATTAACCTAGTACAATTAGGTTATGTATTTCACTATTCTACTTGGATTATGATATTGTAACCTTACCCTAGTACATTTGGGTTAAGGATTTCATTAGTCTATTAGGATTTGGTTATTTATTTCATTAGCTTAGTAGGAGTAGGATAGGAGTATTATAAATATCCTATCATGCTAGAGATTTGAAATCAAGTCCTCCCTTAGTGGAGGCAACTCCTCTCTAAATTCAAGAAATTCATTCTTAAACTATTAATTTTCTTCCATCTCTCTCATCTTCCACCACAAACATTCAACTCTTAAATTCCACAACAAGAGAATCGTTACTTGCTACGGAATCACTAAAATCACACGCCAAACACCTACTATTCACGCCATCCACCATGCAAAACGTGATATCCTTCGCATTCATGGGTAACTAAACCTCTTAGTTGGGGTTATGGAAGCCGAATGAGTTACTATCTATTGCTATGAGCTTGTGAGTTCAAGACACGTATATTGCTTATATCATTATTCTCTTCATCTTAAATCTACATCCTTTGCGGTTCAAACACAAGAACACGCCATTCTAACATCTGACCTGTTCGAGAGAAAGGTTATTTGTCTAGAAAAGAAGACGCATAGACTAACGCCAGTCTAACATTTAACTTGTTCGAGAGAAAGGTTATTTGTCTGGAAAAGAGATAATGTCAAGGTAGTAGGACACCCTTTCCTATTAAAAAGCTAGTGCCGTAACTGGACTAACCTCTTGGAGAATTCGTACCGTTAGACACACTTTAAGCTCGAGAGAGTTAAAGTGAAATAGTCCTTGTTTAGGTCGAGAGACGCTTGGATTTACCATCGACTACAATTCTCTATAAGCAATTGCATGTCAAGACTCTACACACTCATAGCCAATAGAGACGTATACCTCTGAAGGTGGACATAACCCCAACGCCTCAATTCTCATTGTTTCACAACCTACGAAATACTCTCTTTTTACTTTATTATTTTCAGCTTTTATTTCATTACTTTGGCTACTTATTACAATCCCCCCTTTTTTACGAGACTTGCACCAAAAGTCTATTAATTTTACTTACTTGTTGGTCAAGCTATTCCCTGTGGGATCGACACCCAACCCAGGTTGGGTTCTATATTTGCTAACGACCGCTTTACACTCCTACGAGAGCTGTAGATTGAGCGTTATCAGGGCTCATCCATAGATCATTGATTACATAAACAGCGAAGAATACCTGAGCCAAAAAAAAATATAGATACTCAAAATTAGGTGACATAAGCAATGCAATACTGTGTATTTAAGAACTTCTTCAATTATGACAAAATGGGATAAGTAGGTTAACCATCTCCAAAAATGTAATGTACTAATAAAAAAAGAAGAATTGGAAAAGAATCAGTGTCTTCCTACGACAACCTTTCAAGTTAAGTAAGCATGATCAATTTTCTATTGTAATGTCTCTGGCTTTCTATCTTTCACTATATGTATTCCTCCATTTTCTTAAAAAAACTATGTATTCCTCTTATGATAAATAATTTTAATATAAAGAAGAGAGTCAAAATTAGAGTTTGAGAGTCAAATGCTATGATGTTACAGACTGATGACACTTAGCCATGACAGCATGTCCCACATCATGAGTAGGGACGGCATTGCCCGGGTAATTGTAAAAATCGATAGCCGCTGCATAGAACTTTTGCTTCTAATTAATTCCAAATTACAAGAACCCCAAAAAAAGGATTGCCCAAATAAATACAGAATATAACCAAAAATATTATTGAATTGCAAAATCCAAAGTAAAATGTACAAAACCACAGTCTCACAATATAACAATTTCAACAAAAAATGACAAAATACACACGGAGAAATAACATTCACAACACTTAAAAAATAAAGTAACCACAGAAGATTAAGAGTTACAATAAATTAACACCTAATAACAATAAAGAGTGATGTATTCTGATTACGAGCAACAAACCTCGAAGAAAGGACCTTTAGTCATTTTCTCCCTCTTCACCCTTTTCCTCTTCTGAAATTTTCACTATTTCTTGTTTACTTTGTTCCATTTTCTTGTTCAACCTCTTCTTTCTAATGTTTCTACTAACAACAATTAGGTAGAAAATTCGTTACCTACTTTATTTTTGAGGCATCACTAAGCAAAACTTATCTGCTTCTTCTTCAATATGTAAAATAATACAGTGTTTATATCTATTACTGTAACGCCCTGAGACTGCTCCCTAAGCGTCTGTAATACCCCGGATTTTCGTGCTAGAATTCTAACCGTCGTTCCTGCGCGTCTAAGCTCTAATTCAAGTGATTCTCACATGAATACAAGTTACATGATCATTATCCTAGTCTATGGGGTAGTTTAGAGGTGAAAATATTTATAGCAATGACATAGAACAAGGTTGAGCTAAGATCAATTGATTCATCCAAAGTTTGACATTCGATTCTACAAGGGTCAACTTCAAATGTGAATATATCTTAATATACATGGAATTTTTCATTCCAATACCTATCAAATTGTAGATAATTGAATTATTTTTCCAACGATACCAATTTTGCAAAAACATGATACCCGAGCGAAGAGTTATTCCCATTTTCGTAAGAGGCAGTAAGGGTGTGCGATGGGCAATGTGCCACCCAATCAAATATGTACGATTGGGAGTGCGAGACCCACTTAAATGTCTTCCATAAGATACCTTAAGGTCTGTCATGGGTTGTGCGCCGCATACCTCACTTCCAAGTGCCAAAAACACCCCTATATATGTCTATAACACAGGATTAAACTCCCACAACATTAAAATAAGTTTACTTTCTCTCAAAATCACCAAGAACAACCTTTAGAGTTTCAAAATAAAAACCCCAATAGCTAGAGATTCAACCATGAGAATTCTATAATTTTTACATATTCGGAATCCCCGTTACGAAGGCTACGAGTGACACCCAAAAGTTCGTGAATAGCATTACGTCATTCGAAAAGTCATTCAATGCTTTAAGTTTAAGGTATGTGGGATTTTTCAACAAGAACACCTTTTTGTTCTTGTGCCCAAAATTTGTATTATTTTACAAAGATATATGATTTTACATGCTCTACTTATGAATTTGAGATGGAAATTTGAAATTTATATTCTTGTTGAAGAAGTTATAATATTTTTGATGTTTTGAAGATGAATTTCATGAGCGTTGATGTGAATATTCATGATTAAAGATAAATTTCCAGATTGTCGTATGAATCATACATGTTTGATATATAAAGTGTGAATCTTGAAATGTTTTGATCAAGTATTGATATATGGGTTGTTGAACCCGATTTGAATTTATATTTTGTTGAAGTAATGTGTTATATACACTTTGAGATTGGATTGGTTTGACCTTTTGGTATTGAAGGAGTTATTTTTGGACTCTAATGAGAAAATAAATCCACATTTTGATTGGTTATAATAAAGGGGTAGCATGATGGCTCACATTATGAATTGTTGAATTGTGTTGTTATGGATTTTCTTTTGAAAATATCTGAGCTAAGTTCGGGAGTAGTCTTTAGCACCGAGTGAGAGGTATAGCTGTGATTGGTACTTCCCTAGAACTACGTGCCCCCATAGGATATGAGCCTAAGATTAATTGATACAGTGATCACTAGTGAAAAGAATGATTAAGGTCCTACTCCGATGACAAGGATAGGACAGCTCTCCCCAATGTGGGTTGGACGTTGGACTCCATGTAGCTCACATGATTTATGTCGGTTGTAAGAGACTCCCAATGTGTGTGTGTGTATTCTCCTATCTAATATGAAAAGTCTTATTTTTCTATCTGAGATGAAAACATATTTGTTTGAAAGACTGAGTTTGAGAAAGTCATTGTTTTCGAAAAATTTAATGAACATATATTCCAAAGAGAATTGTTATGAGATTTGATTGCTTTGATGATTTGGAATCGAGATGGAAGTGAATTGAGATTTATTATGATGACTCGCATGTTTCACCCGATATATTTTACTCTCTTATGATTATGATAATTTTAATTCGAGCTAAGTGAGTCATTTATATCAGCATGCAAAATTTTATAAACTGTGATGATATTAAGATATTATTTTATATATGCATTGCACCCCCATATGCTCGGTACTTTTCCATGGTACTAACCCACATATTCATATGTGGGCTACATTTTCTCAGAATGTAGGTACAAGGTATAGTGTACATCTTCAGATCCAGTCAGTTCGCGGCATCCAGTCAGCAGGTGATGAGTCCTTTTGATTCAAGGACTTGAGTTAGTTATACAGTTTGAGAAGTGTTGTATTTTCTTTATTCAGTCGTATTGAGTTAGGTTATTCGGGAGTCATGACCCGGCTACCTACAGTCAGTACTAGTAGAGGCTTCATAGACGGTCAGTAGAAGTTGATGTATTCCATTTCAGTTTTGGTTGTAAAAGCAGAGTTGTAATCTTGTAAATTTAGTTTTGTGTCTATCATATTCAGAAAAGAGTTATTTTCCGCAGATTTGTATAGATTTATACTTTTTGTTTAGTTGCTTATGAGTTATGCCAGTAGAAGGGTTAGCTTAGGGTCACTTGTGATCCTAAGCACCGTGTGATGTCTTGGGACTCAATTTTAGGGCGTTACAGCGTCACACGGTGCTTAAGACCTCGAAAAACAACAAGCTAACCCATAACTGGTACCTGTTGTGAGCACTAAATATAATACTGAAATATATATGTGGAAGAAATCTGAAAATGCCATAAGGTTCTCAAAATATTGAAATAATAGTAACTGAGTATAACTGATAATAATATCTGAAAATTGAATAACTGGCTATGCTAGTCTGAAAGCCTCTAGCTGTCTAATTATGGAGTTGATGGGACAAACCTCCAACTAACTCCGACTGAAATAACTACTGAAATGCTGAAATAAGTAAACTTTATCCTCGAAATATGAGGACTTGCCACTATAACTGTTGTTGATAGCCTGAACTGCTAAGTACGGTCAGGAACCTAAGCGTTCAAACCTATGATATGAGACATCATAGCGCAAAGTAAGAGTATGCGTCAGTACGTGGAATGTACTGGTATGTTAAGTGAGATAACGCTAGTATGCATGGGTTCATATGCATGAGCTGATAACTGACAAAATAAACATCACGAAGTAACTGGATGAGAGTACATGCAAACTGTAACTACTAAACATACTGAACATGTTATACTGCGCATATAGATATACATCATGTATCTGAGATTATACTAAAATTGAGTGCTAAATTCTGATGGTTGAGTAACTGATAACTGATAGCCATGGTTCTGTAGAACTGTCTGAGTTCTTTACTGAATACTGAAACTGAAATTATATCTGTGGGAGTGTTCATCTAAACGACATACCCCAACATAGACTAATTAGGGGTCCAACCTGTGATCCCAGTTGGAAGGGTGCTAGCACTTTGCCACGGAATACTAACAATACTGGTTCAACCCTAATCTGGAAGGAAAACTCATGAAATATATATATAATTGCATCAACCCTAGTCTGGCAGGAGGATGACTTACCCTATGCTAGATACGTAGTCCTGTAATGCAGGGACAGCTACTAAAGGTCAAACCCTCTGCTGGCAGGAATACCCCCATCCCTGGGTTCGCTCGATGCTGAATTCTACTCCTAACTGAATTGACACAGAAGGACTGTACTAGGCATGACTGAACTGACACTGATCGTGTTGACTGACTGAACTGGACTGAGTTTACTGAGTTCTGTTACTGACTGAGTACTATTGTTCTTGACTTTTACCAAGACTATTCTATAACTCTGCAACTAAGTAAACAGCTAGATATCGGGTAATAAATACCCCCAAGTCTCAATAGCATCAATAATAAAATATAACAAATCTTGAAAGCATAACAATAGTCTATTGTTCATAATTCATTCACTGAGATATTTTGTCAAATACTTGGAGGTTATGAACTTGTACAGGAATGAGAACACATGATAACCTGTCATAATTACACTATTCAATTCACATGGACATTCTATCAAACACTTGGGGAGCATAATTAATGCACATGGTAATGAACAACACATAAGCTTCATGACTACAACTTGAACTTGCAATATCAAGGGTTTTAACATGGGAATTACATCAATCAACATACATGCTATCTTATGTTCATGAAACTTATAATTAAATCTTAAATTGAAACTCATACAACAACACTAACATGAATACAACCCAATTTGCACATGTAAATCATGTATCTGAAAACATGTAGTTTTATAAAGGGTTTTTGAACTCCAAGGGTGGAAGGAGACCTAAGGATAAACACATAACATACCTTGATTGTTGATTTCATAGGATTTGGTGGTGAATTCTTGAAACTTGGACTTGAATTTGAAGAAACTAGGGCTTGTTCTTGAGAGTATTTTGTGAAAAGATGAGTATATTTGCCCCTTTGAATCCTTAATTTTGTGATATATGTGGGTCAAGATGGGTGAAAAATAATTCTTTTGCCCCACAAACCCGTAACTTAATACATAGATTGTGCCTAGGGATGCGATTGGCACCGCACCGCATCGATGGGATCAACGCGATCACCGATGCATCACGTCGATGGTGTCGACGTGATAGCTAATGCGGCGCATCAAGATCGTGTTGGCTTGCTATTTTGTCCATCCAAACACAACTCAAATGATGTCCCAAAATTTTGAAACCCACCCAATATAACCTATTGACATCCCTGATCATGAATCAATTTAAAAATCGACAATCTAAGGTCGAAAAGATTGTAAATGATGCTATTGAAATATTAAGGCCAAAAATGAGACTAAGTGTCAACACTTATCTAAAATTTTGTAAGTCTGGAACCTTTTTTTGCATGCTATAAAGGACTGAAATGAATAAGACTTTACGGGGTCTTACAATTACTATATAATAACTTCAACAGATAAAATTAGAGAAAGAACCTACCTTCAAACTGTAGCAAATACTTGATTTTTACTGGAAGACTTTTTCTAAAAATAAATCTATAGATTTCTCCCTCAATTAGGAACATACTACTCAAGAACCTTCAAAATTTAAAAGCATAATTTGATAAATTTACATCAAATACTTAAATTTGATGCAAAAAGAGCAATATATAACCATGTAAACTTGATAGTCAACAAAGTACTATACATAACAGAGTATAAACAAAATATATTTGGGAGAGAAAATCAGTAGTTTCTTCCTTACTTCCCTTTATAGTATCACATATTCGATGTATTTATGAAAACCTCCTAAATTAATGTGATTTATTAGCTACATAATTTTATGAGATAGCCAAAAGATGAAAAGAGTTTTAAAAAACGTGTCTTAGAGGGAAAATGCTGAAATTAGGCTGACAAAAGTCATTGCACCATGACAGAACCTCTCCCATCACCAGTCGGGCGGGAAATAGCTGGCATTTCTCGAGCAATAATACAGCACAGCAGCCACTACATTGCCCCGTTGCTTTTGAAAATCAGCCAATTTCGACCTTAGTTTCAAACATCAAAAATCAACAAAAATAAATAAATTACCATAACTCCAAATTCAAAGCTTTAAATTGTCCTGATACAGAATGAGTCAAAGAATGTTTCCACTTATTGCACAGAATAATTGCAGTCGCACTTGTGAGAAATCAAACACACAGAGTATAACTCTGAAATTCAATGACACAACCAACCATTCATAACATAGAAATGATTCTATGAGAAAAATAACTTAACAGACAAAAAATAACCAACAACATTGCTGAATCATAACATCAAATCAATATTATAAAGTACAACAACGCATGCCTATAGTACAACAGTTTATATCATCGAAAGGATATAATCTACACAAAGAGAAAAATTCAAACATAAGTACCTGGAAATAGAGTAACTGCGACGATTAAGGTGAAAAATGAAAATGTTCGACAACAAAAATTTAAAAAGATTGAAGAGCCAGTTTTGTCCATGAACCTTAACTAAATCTTGTACCTAAAGAATTGTACAATATTTAAATTTAATGGTGTGTTTTAAGTGATTAATGTAATAAAGAATATGTTATTACCTGGTAACTGCTAAGGAATCCACATGCTGGTTAGTGCAAACATAAGTGTTTTCCATCGCATTTTTAGAATTGTGATATTGTTGATGAACCCTGACAATTTTCTTAAGAAGACTGAGTATTTGGAGAATGTTGAAAGAAATTTGCATAGTTGAAGTATTTTACCGTATATACGTAGTTATATAGAAGTAGGAACAGGTTTTGGAGATGATGAGATATAATAGGGGAGGTTTTAATCGTGGATAAGATGAAAGAACGGTTGTGTACTAACACGTATGTTAAACTGTTGAGTATAGATTGTGTTTTTAAAAAAAAAAGTGAAAGTAAAAAATGTATTCTTTTTATTTTTAATAAAGTAAATAGATATTGAGGGAAATGTGCATGCCAAATGCATTTCCAAATTTGTATGACAAATTAACGTTGTAAAGTTATGTCAATTATAAGTCAAGTCAACTAGACGTCAGTGACCCGTATTTTCTATTAAAAAATTTAGCATTTTCTAAGTGCAAAATTAGTTTGCATATTTAATTTTCTTATAAAACAAGAAAGAACAAGAAGAATAGTAGAGAAAATAGGGAGAGTGATTCTTATTTCTTCTCTTGAGGGATGAGAGATCGTATGATTGTCAATACAATAAACAAAACCCTTCTATTTATAGGAGAAATTTACTCCTAGTCTGAGTAAAAGATGGATGCTTCAAATCCTAATAGATATCAAAGTAGATCTTGATAGATCTTGATAGACATTCACTATAATATAAATACATTTATAACACTCCCCCTTGAATGTCTAATCGGTAGATAATGTGCCTCGTCAAAACTTTATTAGAAAAAAAATAGTAGAAAAAAAATTTAGTAAAGGAAAAAGAGTACATATCTTTAATAATACGCATTTCGGCTGCCTCATTAAAAACCTTACAAAGAAAATCCAGTGGAAAACAACCTCGTAAGGAAAAAAGAGTACAGCGCGTATTAACTCCCCCTAAAGAGAGCATCCTTGAACCTTTGCATCCCGATCTTGTGCACCATCTTCTTAAAAATTGTAATTGGAGAAGACTTGGTGAATAAATCAGTCACATTGTCAGTTGAATGAATCTGTTGCACGTTAATATCATCATTCTTTCGTAGCTCATGTATGTAGAAAAGCTTTGGCAAAATGTGCTTCGTTCTATCAACATTTATGAATCCTCCCTTAAGATGTGCTATGTATGCTGAATTATCTTTGTATAAAATTATGGGTAGATTGTCATATTTCACACCATATTTTTCTCGAATGAGATGTATCATGGACCTCAACCATACACATTCTCGGATTGCTTCATAAATAGTTATTATCTCAGCATGATTCGATGAAGTGGCTATGACAGACTGCTTTGTATATCTCCAAGATATGCCAGTATCCCCACATATGAACACATTGTATGTTTGAGACCGAGATTTATGTGGGTTAGATGAGTACCCAACATCAGCATGACCAGTAAGAAGAGACTGCAATCTTTAGAATAAAATAAACTCATATATCTTATCACATTTCGATGTCTCTTAGTAGGAGTAGAAATATACCTTGCTAACAAATTGAGCGAAAGGCTATATTGGGTCTTGTAGTTTTTTACAAGATACATGAGTGCACCAATTGTACTAAGACATGGTACCTCATAACCAATCTAAATTGGTATATTTCTCATTTCAGCAAATAATCTTATTGCTTTTGAAAACTTTCCAAGAGTTTCAATAACTTTCAAGCTATAAGCTTATACAATATAAGGATTATCAATAAGTTTCCTAGTAACTTTTCTATTTTGAATCCTTAAAGAAGTTTTCATACAAATTTTGTCAAGTGACAATATCAACATTTTATGTGTGACATCTTCAAGTATCTAGACTGCAAATCAAATAAGTTTTCACTTACCAAGATGCACCCTTTCATATTACTTGATAAATGTTTCTACGTCAGCATGCTTAAATAAACGTAGAATTCAGATCCTCGTAATCTTTCACAATATTTCACCAATATTGTGTTAAATATATTGATGATATATCATTTTGTATCGATTCATAATGCGACATAACATTTTGAGATCTCATCACTTCATTATTTTCAGATACATGAACCTCTCATAAGGTTTCATGAAGTGTTATGTCATAGGCTCTTCAAGAGCTCATTGCCTTTTATTATGATTATTTGCTCCTTATTTTCTAAGGACTATTTCATTTAGAACCGATTAGTCTACCACGCTTCACGCATGCATAGACTTTGTCTTTTAGGAACACAAAATAAGAGCACTTGCGCTTAATATGATATGTTTTTGGCATTTGACTTGAATTATCTTTTGGATGAGGATCTGGTGATAATTCCTAACATATTTCATAGCGCTTATAATCTCCCCCTTATGTTAGAAAAACTAACATACATCCTCTATCTTCTTTGAGGAATCTATCTTTGTGCATCATGTTATATTCATTAATCGTATACCGCACATCAAAACTATTAGATAGAATAGTTGGTTCATGACCTTGAATCAATTGAGAGGGAATAAATAATCATAATTTATCGGTCTAATGCATACAAGTGTTATTGTATGCAACATATCATATTTCAGACCAACACATGAAGCTTTGTTCTCATTAGTGATGGTTTAGCTAGTTATCGAAGGCATTCAATGTCAAACCATCATCATCAAGATAACTTTCTTGATTGAACAATCTGAAAATTATGTTCTTAACTCAATTTTATTGAGCAAGCAACTTTATGAATGTCAAACTGCAGGTTGACAATAAATGTACATGTGATCATCTTATTGATGCATCTTTTCAACATATCACATGATAGGTGAACGGGCCCTTATTCACCTTTTATAATTTTTAAATTTGAAGGGATCCAATTCCAATATTAGTTGGTCCAACCAACTTATCATAAGAATAAACGACATAAACAATTCTTGAAGAATCTTCTAGTTCTTCAATACATGAACATCTTCGAGATGTCACAATTGTTCATATCAATTTATGAACTTTTTATTCTAGTAAACTCCAAGTTTACCATGACATGTACTTTTTCTTTAGTAAATTTCAGATTTACTATTACATGAATAAATTTTAGATTTACTACTTCAGAAGTAGATTTTAAAATTATTCAACCTCTTTCGGAGGTGAGTTGTGATACAATCACAATCAAGTGCACGTTTGAATTAATAAGTTTCTCATTCCCCAGGAATGAAATATAATCATGCCTTAAGTCTATCAAATTATGATAGCTTATAACCTCTTTCAAGATTTTGCTACTTCAGAAGCAAATCGAGGCATACATATGATGTAGGGAATTTTTCTCTAGTATATCTTATAATCATATAAGCGTGTGAAAATATTGTCACTTTCGATGATCATTATCATATTGTCCCTCCACGCGTATATTCGTGCATTTAATCACTTATCTTCTTTCAGACATATTATGCACTGCTACCAAATACACCTCAAGAATGATGTAAGTTGTCATATTTCAGACTTATCATATATTGCTACCACATTCACTTCATGGAATGGAGCATATTCAATGGGTCGAATTTCATAACTTTTCATTAAACACCCATTATTTTGCCTTAGCCATCATAATATCATCAATATGGGGTATTGAGATTCAAACTCAACATCTTATCCATATAAAGGCGTCTTAGGCATGAATCGATGGGACTTGAACCCAAATATTATCATTCCTTTTGATAATATTGTTCTTGAGGAATGAATTTAAAACATAAATGGTTCCAAACCAATTATTTTTTCTCAAATCCAACAATAATTATATCATTAATAGAAAAATACAAATAACATAAGGAATTACTAACTTTGATCTTTAGATTTATAATCTCACCTTATTTGGTAGAGTCTCGTGCTGATAACGTGTTATGAAATAACTAAAGAACAAAGAAGAAGAGTAGAGAAAATAGAGACTGATTCTTATTTCTTCTCTTGAGGGATGAAAGATCGTATGATTGTCAATACAATGAACAAAACCCCTCTATTTATAGGGAAAATTTACTCCTAGTCTAAGTAAAAGACGGATGCTTCAAATCCTAATAGATATAAAAGTAGATCTTGATAGACATTCACTATAATGTAAATACATTTATAACAAATTTATTTTTTTCTTTGCTAATTATTCCCTCTGTATTTTAAATTTATAATATGCCCTTAAAAAACAATGATTGATATGATAATCATAATATTCATATTAATTGATGTTTAGCTTTAAGTTTTGAAAAATAAATAATTAATGCTAAGAGTAAAACATGAAAAGAAAAATTATTGTCTATTCTTGATATGTTAAAATGACAAATAAAGGTGAAAAAACTCTTTTTAGAATAGTGGACAAATAAAAATGAACGAACAAAATATTTGATTTCAAAGTAATTTTCTTTCTCCTCTTTTTAAAATGTTAATCTTTGGTACTTCTAATCTAATGCATAGATGGGATCAGTACAAGTAATCATGAAAATTGACTAAATTTTTGTATTAAAATAGTTGGAGATCGTTTTTGTTGTTAATTCCAGTTTAAACAATATAACGATTAATTATGCAGAAATTAGTTATGAAGAGTACAAGTATATATGCATTAGTTATATTAATTTTTATTTTGCATAAAATAATATGTAAATTAACTCATAATGTATACACATTTTACTTATGTGAGATTGTAAATGATAACCATATATTATAATTAAGCTTTACTTGGTATGCTAATTTTATCATGAATAACTCCTCTTCTAACTACAAAACAAATAAAGTTGCACATTTTAAATTATCATGTATTAAATAAGATCCCATTTAAAAGAAAAAAATGGTGATTCCCTTCTATTGTGTAAAAAAATAATTATTTCAGAAAAGATATTTTCTATAAAACTTGATGTATCCAAAGGGTTGGGAACAATATATATGTGGATTGTGAATACATATTCTGAATAATGCAAAGAGATGAAGGGTAAACTTTTTTTTTTTTTTTTGGGGGGGGGGGGCGGGTTTGAGTTGGAGGTGACAAAAGAGTTTTAAAATGAGATGTAAGTGACACAAGTCTTAATTCACTACAACAAAGTGTATCTATAGCTACGAAATCAAAGCTATGAATTTAGAAAACGTAGCTATTAACTAGTAATAGCTATAAATTTTTGAATTCCGTAGCTATTTACAAATTCTTAAAATTTCTCAGCCACAAAAATTAAACTAACAAAGCTAATTTCTCATTTTTGCTACCATTACTAGCGATCATAACAATAATTATCTAAATAGCTACAACTTTATTGCTACACTAAAATTTTATAATTAATAATAAGTTTTTGCCACGCGGTAGAAGTTATTGTAGCAATAGTGAGCTTTTAGCCAAAATAAAATATTTAGAATAAAGTAATATAGCTAAATGAATTTTTTGCTTCAAGTTATAAAAAATTGTGGCAATAACTAAATGATTTAGCTATATTTTCTTGCTATAATATAATTTCATAGCTAATTGTTAATTTTTTCTACAAGTTAAAACTTATTGTAGTAATCGTAACCTTTTAGCCATGATAAATTATTTAGAATAAAATATTATGGCTAAATATATATTTTTGGTTCAAATTGCAAAAAATTAGTTCAATAGTTAATGATATAGCCATAAAGTTTTTCCACAATAAAATTAAGTAGTAATTATTAATTGTTGTTGTTAAAACTTATCATAGCAATAGTGGCCGTTTTGCCATAAAAATTGTTATTTAAAATAAAATATTATAGCTAATAAATATTTTAGCTTTAGGTACCAAAATATCGTGGCAATAGTTGACTCAATAATAGTTATATTTCTTCAATTCCTAGATAATGTATTTTTAGTTTTGGTACAACTCTTAAGAAATCAATCATTCATAAAAAATTAGAAGAACTTATTCTTGATAAATACCTCGAAGAGGATGTAACTCTTTAATAATTTTTTAGTTATACAAAATTCTCTACAGTTAAAGAATGATAAAATTGAAAGAACATTGTTAATGTCTTCTATCTAAAACAGCACTTATTTAGGAACAAAATTAAAAAATATCAAAACACCAGTTATTTGAAATGGGGGGATAATTATTCATCATGACGAAATGATTTAGCCACAAATTTAACATTATTATAAAATTTTATTGCTAGTAATTAATTTTTACCACGAGATAAAATTTGTTACAATAATATTAATTTAGTGTAAATTAGAGTTGTTAATCGTTCGATTCAATTCAGTACTACTGGTTTACTTGTAAATTTTAAATATAATTTTAATAAATAGGAACTTCTAATTAATTTTAATTAACTAATTATGTTGACCTTAAATATAATTTCACCAAGTCTTATTAAAGCTTAATCATGATCAAGTGCTTACAGAACTGTTACTTAACTCAAACTTGGCAATCAAAATAATATATTTATCACTCTAATATGATTTAAGGTATTAATGATTCGATTTAATTTAATTTTACAACTTATAAGTCTTAGATATAACTTATTTGATTATTTTTATTTCATTTAACTGATCAGACCTGATTTTAGAAAAACCTCAATAAGTATCATTTAAACTTTATTCTGATCAGAATTTTTCAAAGTTATTATTTGATTTGCACATGATGTATTGAGACAGTATTTATAAAAATTTATATGATCTTACGCTTTAGTTTCAAATATAATTTTTTTATATATATATATGTATATTCAATTTTAAATAATAAAATTAAAATATAAAAAGGGTAATATACCTACTTATAACCTCAAAATTCAACTAACTTCTTAAACATATTAAGTTAATATTTCATCTTATTGCAACATATTATTTATGAATGTTAATTGTACTTTTTATAAAAAAAAAAAAGGTACAGTCAAATTTTTTAAAAATTTGTAAAGAAAGTTATGTATACTTGATACTTTATATGAAAGAACTTATCTTTTTTAAAAGTATTCATAAAAACATCACTAATTATAGATATATTATATATTTGTATATTTGAATTCTTTTTTTTTGTTATGTGGGTGCATTTCAATATAAATAAAGCATTTAAAAGAGTATTACATAACCAAGGAGATTCAGCCTGGGTTAATTACAAAAGAGTAGCAGTTTTGCTCTGCTAATGATTGAGCAATTGATTTAATGGATCTTTCAAAAAAAAGTTCCTGTCATGTCTGCTCCCAGTTCCTGTTGAGCATACATAGGTGGAACTAGCAAAAGATGAGCTTCTTCAAATAAGTTTGAGGCTGCCCCGTGTTTGGCTAACTTGTCAGGAACTTGGTTTTACTCCCTAAAGCAGTGGTGCACTGTTGGGAAACCTGTTTCCCTCTGCCTTAACCTGCAAAGATTAACAATGCTATCATAGTGTTCATTCCCATCCCTGAGCATGTGCAATATTTTAGTTGAGTCAGTATTGATTTCAATAGGAATGAGGTTGTGTTGGATAGCAAGAGTTAGGCCGACCTTAAGAGCTAGAAGCTCCATTTGGTTGTTAGTAGCAAAAAAAAAATGCTTTGAGTGAAGCCTATTATCCATTCTCTATTGTGATTGCAGATGACTCCCCCTATTTCCCCCTTCCAGGGTTGCCTAAATAAGAACCATCAACATTTAGTTTGTAGTGGTCCCTCAAAGGTGGGTTCCAATTGATAGAGATGGTGGACTTGTGGGCTTTATTTTGAGTTTTGTTCATGAGGAAATTATATTCAATAGCTTCATTGTAGCCTGGGAGAAGGAAGGCATGGCATTGCCTTGTTGAAAGAGGTTATGATTCTTGGATTTCTCAATTGCCCAGAGACATTAGGGGATGATTTCATGCCAGAGAAGCATGCGGTCAAAAGCCTTATGCTTAGTGGTCCTTCAAGCATTGGACCAGTTCTCTGAGAAGAAATTTAAAAGGGTGTAGGTAGGTGGGGCAGCTTGCCTTGCTGAGGGTGTCAACCCAAAGCCTAGTGGTGGAGGGGTAATTAAAGAAGAGGTGGTTGGTATCTTCAATGGTGTCAGCACAAAATTTGTAGTGGGGGTTTATATTTATGCCCTTCTTGGCTAGATTAAGACTAGTGGGGAGCTTGTCACGATGCATGAGCCACATGAAGAATTTGATCCTAGGAGTGGTAGGAAGTTGCCAGATCCAACAGAAAGACTTGTCCTTTCTCACAAAGTTGCAGTCAATTTCCTTGACCAGATGAAGATAGGCACTTCTGGCGGAGAAGGCCCCTTTACCATTTATAGCCCAGACAGGAGTGTCTTTGGCTACTTTGGTGTTAGCAAAGAAGGAGTTTCTAATGTGGTGAATGAGATCATGAGAAATGACCATAGATATGTTGTCAAAGTTCCAAAAGCCCTAGTGCCAGACTTGGAAAAGCTTGATTTTCTCTTCATAGTTGGTTAGAGGACCATAGATGAGATTCCTAAGGGGTTGGGAGTTGGGTATCCACCTATCATACCAGAAGATCACATTGGAACCATCCTTGACAGCCCAGGTAGAGATATCCTTACAACTAGCCCAACCCTGGTAGCTATTCTATTAAGTCCTGGAGGCATTAGTGTGACAAATCATGCCATCCTGGCTATATTTACCTTTCAGGACCTTGACCCAAAGGTTGCAAGGCTGGGTTATGGCTCTCCAGGCTAGGCTCATAAGAAGAGAATTATTTTTTACAGAGGCCTTTTGGATGCCAAGACCACCCTCACCCTGTGGAAAAGACACTATTTTCCAGATGATCATATAAATTTTCCTCTTCTCAGTAGTAGACCCCCATATAAAGCTTCATTGGATTTTATCAATATGGTTCAAAATTTGTTTGGGAATGGAGATGTACTATATGATATGGTTGGGGATGCTGCTGAGAGCAGTTTTGGCAAGGATGGTTCTACCAGCCATATTCAGAAGTTTGGTTTTCCAACCTCCAAGTTTGGTATTGACGGAGTCTATGATGAAGTGGAAATCCCTATTCCTGGGTTTAGAATGAAAAATGGGAAACTGCAGGTATCTGCCTAGTTCCCCCTTAGCCTTAATCTGGAGAAGGTTGGCCAACTGGATCTTCAACTAATTGTGGCAGTTGTTGGAGAAAATAACTTTGGATTTAGAGTTATTGACTCTTTGATCAGAATGGTGGGAGAAGCTGTTAAGGGTGGCAGTGACAGTCTTGTAATTTGAAAATTATTTTGGAATCACCAAAATAAATTTGCAGGTACATTACGTAACTTTTCTTATTGAAAAGCTTGTACTAATTCTTTAAGTTATAGTAATGAAATTGTTGAATTTATTTTTATTTGGGATACATTATAAAAATTCTTGTTATTAATAATGTTTCTGACAATATTTTTTAATTTGTAGCAATGAATTCTTATAGTTGTGGCTAAACGTATATATAATTGTAATAAATAGGGTTGCATATTTTCTCTTTTTATAGAATATTTTAAAAGTAGCTACAATTTATCTTTTCGTGGCAAAACAAATAAATTTTAGCCATGTACAAAAATATTTGTGGAAAATACTTTATTTTATAGCTATAGATTTTCTAGCTCGTAGCTAAATATAAGTATACTTATCACAAGACTAAAATGTAAAATAGCCACAAATTTTAAATTTTCGAAGTAAACAAATGAAATCTTTTACCACAATAGAACGCATAATGCTATAATATTAAAGTTGCTACATATTTTATTTCTCGTGGCAAAAGAATAAAATTATTTGCTATAAATACATATTTCGTGGCAAAGTTTTTTTTACCATTACAGCTACAACACAATATTTTTTATAGCTATAAATATTTGTCCTTAGCCACAGACCATGTAAAATCTGTAGCTAACATTTAGTTACGTCGCTTCTTGCTATAAATGCTACGGGAAAAAATTGTAGCTAAAGATTTTAGCCATGGAACTTTTGATATTTAGCTACGACATATTCTGTAGCTATATATGCATTATGTTGTAGTGATTATTGAGTGGAGGTGACAATTATTTATTATGGATTAAGAAAGTTTGGTAAGTTTGAGAATAGCCTAGAAGTTTTTAAATTTATACTTTGATCCAAATGTTTACCTAATATAACGGGAAATGGAGGGAAAAAAATGTCTTTCTCTCTCTTCTCATCCGTTGTTGTCTTCTCCCTCTTCGTAATTTTTGTTGTTCATTACTGTTGTTGCTTTATTAATCATCTCCTACTTCATTATCATCATCTTATACTTCATTATCCTCTTTATATTCTTCTTGTTGACCATTATTGCTATTGTTGTTACTGCAACTGCTGCTTTTTGGCCAATTTCTTAGGTCAAATTTTATTTCGTACATCACTTTCAACTTTGGCATTTACTTGATAGGAGACTTTGGTAAGTCAAATTATGCTTTTTAGTTGAATTTGTCATCTGGGTAACTGTCACTGTGCTGTTTTTTCAACAATAGCTAGCACGTGAATATGAATGCAATATAAGAGCTATCTGTTTAAACAGATCCATAATCTGTTGCATCAGATAGATATTCTGTTGCAATATAAGACTCATATGTTGGATTCATATTTATGGTTCTATAGTGCCCATAATATGAATCGAACAGATGG
Organism: Capsicum baccatum var. pendulum; assembly: GCA_030864225.1. Taxonomy (NCBI): domain Eukaryota; kingdom Viridiplantae; phylum Streptophyta; class Magnoliopsida; order Solanales; family Solanaceae; genus Capsicum; species Capsicum baccatum. Next base: position 233,774,371 of record CM061556.1, on the reverse strand, counting down.
GTAATCTGTTGCACCATATTAGTAATCTGTTCCAATAGATAATTAATTTATTGCACCAGATTAGTAATTTGTTCCAATAGACAATTAATCTGTTGCACAAGAATATTTATCTGTTACAACATATTATAATTCTGTTGCAACAGATGAATAATTTGTTTCAAACATCACAATATAGCTCCTATCACAAACCCAACAGATAACCCGTATGTTGATCTCTCACTATTGATACTAGGTTCAAATTATTCCTTAATCGTAGACATGTTTGTTGAGAAGAAGAAATAGACGGAATGAAAATTAAATAAGAATTAAAACGTCAAAGTGGATGAAACATAAATTTTTTATTAAACAAAAAAAGTAAAAATACATAGGTAAAAGAAATATTTCATGTGTTGGATTCATGTTTATAGTTCTATAGTGCTGGTAACATGAATCGAACAGATGGGTATTCTGTTGCAACATATTAGTAATCTGTTCCAACAGACAATTAATTTGTTGTACCTGATTAGTAATCTATTCCAACAAACAATTAATTTATTGCACAAGAATATTTATCTGTTGCAACATATTATAATTTATTTGCAACAGATGAATAATTTATTTCAAATAACACAATATAACTCCTGTTACAAACCCAACAAATAACGCGTATGTTGATCTCTTTCTATTGATATTGGACTCAAATTATTCCTTAATCGTAGACATGTTTGTTGAGAAGAAGAAATAGAGAGGATAAAAATTAAATAAGAATTAAAACGTCAAAATGGATGAAACATACTTTTTTTATTAAATAAAAAAATAAAAATACATAGGTAAAAGAAATATTTCATATGTTGGATTCATGTTTATAGTTCTATAGTGCCCGTAACATGAATCGAACAAATAGGTATTCTGTTGCAACATATTAGTAATCTGATCCAACAGACAATTAATCTGTTGCACAAGAATATTTATTTGTTGAAACATATTATAATTATGTTGCAACAGATGAATAATCTATTTCAAACAACACAATTTAGCTCCTGTCACAAACCCTATAGATAACCTGTATGTTGATCTCTTGCTATTGATACTGGAATTCAAATTATTCCTTAATCGTAGACATGTTTGTTGAGAAAAAGAAATAAACAGAATAAAAATTAAAACGTCAAAGTGGATGAAACATAAATTTTTTACTAAACAAAATAAATATAAATACATTTATACATAGGTAAAAGAATAAAAAATCTAATTATTATTATCATCATCATCATCATTATTATTATTATTGTCAGCCGGCCAATCTTCAACCGGCAGCAGCAGTGTCTCCTTATCCTGCGGATCTCCTGCAACATCCTTACTCTGACAGCGGACAAATCCCACTGTATGTCATGAACCTGCCTCTGCAATTTCCGTACTGCGTCTCGTAAAATAGCAACATCCCACACTTGAGCAGCCATATCTAGAACACGCATAATTGACAAAAAATGCAAATGAATCCGAAAGTAATACAAGTATATTTACACAAAAAACAAGAAAAAAAACTCACCAAAGAATGAGAAAATCTATCAAGTCCTTGAAGAGAAAGTAGTTGAAGGTGTAATATAAAAGACGAGCAAGAAATAAATAGATACGTGTAGTAGAATGAACGAGTAAGGATAGGCCTATTTATAGCGGATTGAATTTGAATGAGTTAGGCAAAAAGGCGCGACTGTTCACCTCTATTTATTTATTACATTAAAACTGGTGACTTTTTTATTACTGTGGAAAGTTATGATTTAACTAGTTCTTTTCAGTAACCGTTTTTATTGAGTTGTGGCAACAGATTATATATCTGTTGCATCAGATAATCTATTTGTAACAATAGATATACCATTTATTGCAACAAATCTACAATCTATTGTATCAGATAATATATCTGTTGCAACATATATCTTTTTAATAATCATCATATCTTTATCTTTAATTCAAATTTGGTGACTTTTTTATTATATAAATTAAAAAAATAGATTCAAAAATAAAAAGGCGCGACTGTTCACCTCCATTTGTTAATTACATTCAAACTGGTAACTTTTTTATTACTGTAAAAAGTTATGACATGATAAGTTATTTTTAGTAACCATTTTTATTGAGTTGCGGCAACAGATTATATATCTGTTGCATCAGATAACCCATCTGTGATAACAGATATACCATTTGTTGCAACAAATCTACAATCTGTTGCATCAGATAATATATCTGTTGCAACATATATCTTTTTAATAATCAACATATCTTTATCTTTAATCCAAACTTGGTGATTTTTTTATTATATAAATTAAAAAAATAGATTCAAAAATAAAAAGGCGCGACTGTTCACCTCCATTTATTAATTACATTCAAACTGGTGACTTTTTTATCACTGTGAAAAGTTATGACTTGAAAAGTTCTTCTCAGTAACCATTTTTATTGAGTTGTGGCAACAAATTATATATTTGTTGCATCAGATAACCCATCTGTGACAATAGATATATCATTTGTAGCAATAAATCGAAAATCTGTTGCATCAGATAATATATCTATTACACATATAAGCTATCTTTTTTAATAATCAACATATATTTAATCCAAATTTGGTGGATTTTTTATTATATAAGTTAAAAAAATAAATTTAAAAACAAATATGTTGAAGAGTCACGATCAGTTATTAAAATTAATTAACCATTCTTTTACGATTATAAATTGTGTTTATCATTTATTTTATTATTTTATGAATCTTTTTTCATATGAAAAAAGTCATGACTAAAGACTTTTCACCCTCTCAATAATAATAATAACCTTTTTTTATTAATAATCGCCTATTGCAACATATGATCCATTTGTTTAGGTAGATCCAATATAAAAAAGGAAAATACATATGCTAAAAGAAAAAACATAACCTATTTATTATTACTACTATTATTATTATCATTATTATTATTATAAGTATTACTAGTACTACTTTCATTGTCTGAAGGACAATTTTCATCCACCAGCAGCAGGATCCTCCTCAGCCTTGCTCTGAAGTCGGTCAAATCTCTCTGGAATTCATCACACTGCCTTCGAAGTTCCCGGAAGGACTCAATATAAATCTTCTTGTAAAAATATGGATCAGCCATATCTGGAAGTGTAGTTGTAGAATGAACGAGTAAGGAGGGACCTATTTATAAAGAAAGGGGTTAGTCAAAAAGCCACGACTGCTCATCCCTTAATTAAATAAAACTGGCGACTTTTTGAATATGTAAATTAAAAAAATGGATCTAAGTAAACATTGTACAATCTTTATTGTATTTCGGAAAGAAAAGAAAATTGCTTTAAAATAAATCTAACAGATGCATAATCTGTTGCAAAATACATTCTATCTGTTGGATAATTTACAAAATATTAAAACTATTGCAACAGATGCATATACCTGTTTGATATTTCAAATATATAAGTCCTATATCGCAATAGATTGATCATCTATCATAATAGATGTCTTAATTGTTTGACAATTTAAATAGATGTGGCATCTGTTACAATGTGTTAGTCATCTGTTTATTCAATTTAAACCATAGATAGGCTAGGAAGAATAAGGTGCGTGCAGATGGATGGATAGACTTTCATGTGTGGGGGTTAAGTATTACTGATAAGGTTATCGGGATAACACACACAAAGTACAATATTTTGTGAATGCAGTTTTTAACCGATTAGGCACTGGTCATTCAAACAAGATCCTATATTGTACAGTTAAGTTTGATGGGTTCGAATAGATAAGGTTGAGAGCCCCGTGAAGATGGTGCAGATACCCAATTACGAATTCTGACGGTTGATACTCGTGTTTATGCGTGTTAAGTTTTGAGAAGGGGTCAATATTTGGTGTCGTTAAAGAGATCCAATAGTGATTGGACTTAACTTTAAGTGTGCATTGGACTCTGAGAAGGCCTTCGAAGCCTCGCACTGCATCAAACAAGAATCAAAAAAATAATAAAAATTCTCCAGGCTCAAATTTATATGGAAGGATTGATCGAGAAGATGATTATACGCCAAAAGGAGCCGAAGGAGAATGCCTGCAAGGGAAAGAATAGTTGATGAAAGACTATATCATTTGAGAGCTAATTGGAGAAGAGAAATAGGGTAGAAAGTAACTTCTAATGAATCTGGCCGATGAAATTATCTTAAAACATGAGAAATCTGAATCAAATGCAAATATGAAATTGTATCCGATAATGTAAATTCGTCTATTATCTTTCTGAAAGAAAAATAATGCAGATGGACACTTTGATAGGAAGTTGCAACTAGGTAGTGTGGTTGGGATTATCACCTTAATTCTAGAAAATTGCAGAAGACCAAAAAAGCATCTTTACAGGCATCGAAGGTTGAAATGATGTACAGTAAGTCTAAAAAACTTGTACCAACAGCAACTGTAGTTAAAGTAAGGAATCTAAGCGAAGGCGACAATTTCTGAATTTTAAATTGCATCCCATGCCTTCTTGTTTGTGGTTCTGATTAGGTCCTTTGCTATTGACCTGATTGGAACCACAAACGAGATTGAAAGACAGATTGAGTGTCATTACTTCCTTAGCAATATGGACTAATTGATTGTGTTTTCTTTCCTTAGCATGCTTTCAACATTCCTTGGAGAAGATCAGAGGCTTGCTGTAGTATGTGAATTTCTATAATTTTCAAGCTTGCCTCCAGCTTGCCGATTTGATATTCAAGCTTGTCATTGTCGTCTTTGAAGTTGGTATAGAGTTCCTAATCTCTTCTGAGCTAGATCAGGAATAGTTTCTCCTTTGAAGTTGTGGCATTGAAGGCCTTCAAAACACTTTCTTCAGAAGCCTTAAAGAATATATGGAGGGCCGCTATGTTTATTTTAAGTCAAAAAATGTTGATGCACATTGAAGATGTAGTCCCAGTAGTTGAATAGCTCACCTTTATCGAGCGTTTCTCAATGAAGCTTGCTCAACCAACCTTCAAGGGATTTGATAAATTAATAAGCAAGGAGTTACGTAACGTTTGATCTAAATAAACTCTACCAAGCCTATCAACTGTTACGTAACTCCAGGCCCATTACCCTATCAAAAAACTTTGCCCGAGTTAGTAGACAAATCAAACAAGCTCAATCTCTCATCCGTTCCGCTGATTGCTCTTCTCCAATATAGATGACAAGATATTTGTCATGCAAAAGTCTACACCGTCAGCAGAAATACTTGCCAGAGCAAAAGTGGCATTATCAACTCCTCTGTCTTGCTCAAGTATCTGAAAAAGAAAAATTTCAGCTCCTCTGTCTTGCACTTTTCTTTTGAATGAGAAAAGGCAGAAATATTTTCATTTACATTCGCATTTTATTTGTTTAACAAACGAAACAAAGATAAACTAAATCTAGCATTCAATTTGCCCTTCCTATTCCTCCCCTTTTTATCTTCTCATCTTTTTCAGCTCATGTTGTTCTTTTGTGGCCCTTGTATATTGCTCAACAATGCAAGATAGAGGAGTTAAAATTTTTCTTTTTTGGATACTTGTGCAAAACAAAGGAGTTGATAATGGCACTTTTGCTCTGGCAAGAATTTCTGGTAACGGTGTAGACTTTTACATGGCGAATATCTTGTCATCTATATTGGAGAAGAGCGATCAACAGAAATACAGAGAGATTAAGCTCATTTGATTTGTCCACTAACTCGAGCTAAGTTTTTTAATAGGGTAATGATCCTGGAGTTACGTAATGTTTGATAGGTTTGGTAGAGTCAGTTTAGATCAAATGTTACATAACTCCTTGCTTATTAATTTATCAAATCCCTTAAAGGTTGGTTGAGCAATCTGCATTGAGCAACACTCGATAAAAGTGAGTTATTCAGCGGTTATGGCCACATCTTCAGTGTGCATCAACAAATTTTGACTAAATCAAACACATCGACCCTACGTGTATCCTTTAAGGCTTCTGAAGAAAGTGTTTTGAAAGGCTTCTACAATGCCACAACTTCGAAAATAGTGTTCCTGATCGAGCTCACAAGAGATCAGAAACTCTATACCAACTTTAAAGATGGCAACGACAAACTTGAAGACCAAATCGACAAGCTAGAGGCAAGCTTGAAAATTATCAAAATTCACATACTACAGCAAACCTCTAATCTTCTCCAAGGAATGTTGAAAGAATGCTAAGGAAAGAAAACACAATCAATTAATCCATATTGCTAAGGAAGTAATGACACTCAATCTGTCTTTCAATCTCGTTTGTGGTTCCAATCAGGTCAACAGCAATGGACCTAATCGGAACCATAAATAAGAAGGCATGGGATGCAATTTAAAATTCAGAAATTACCGCCTTCGCTTAGATTCCTTACTTTAACTGCAGTTGTTGTTGGCGTAAGTTTATAGACTTACTGTACATCATTTCAACCCTCAATACCCGTAAGACTGCTTTCTTGGTCTTCTACTATTATCTAGAATCTAGGTAATAATCCCGACAGTAATACCTAGACGCAACTCCCTAGAAAAATAATCATCTGCACTATTTTTCTCTTAGAGAAACAACAGACAGATTTTTCATTATCGGATACAATTTCATATTTACATTTGATACAGATTTCTCATGTTTTAAGATAATTTCATTGTCCAAATTTGCTAGAAGTTACTTTTTACCCTATATATCCTCTTTAATTAGCTCTCAGATGAAATAGTCTTTCATTAACCACCCATTTTCCCTCGAAGGCATTCTCCTACCGCACCTTCTGGCATATAATCATTACCCCGAGCAACCCAACCATATAAATTTGGGCTTAGATAGTAACTATATTGGTTTTCTGTTATTTTTAGATGCAACCCTAGGCTTTGAAGGCCTTATCAGAGTTCAATGCACCCTAAAAGTTAGTCCAATCGCTATTGAATCTCTTTACAATGACACTAAACTAGATCCCTTCATAATGATTGATACATAAAAATGAGCAACAACCGATATTAAATCTTAATAGGGTATCAGAACCATATTTATGGTCCCTCAGCCTTATCAGTTTGGACCTACCAAACTTAACTATAAAATTTCAGGCATCTTATTTGAATGATTAATGACTAATTGGTTAAAACAACATTCACAAAATCAATGTACTCTGTGTGTGTTTCCACGATAACATTATCAGTAATACATACCTCCCATATATGAAGTGGTTCCATCTGTATGTAACTTATTCCTCCGAATCCATCTTTACTGCAGCTTTTTATGTTGGTCGGGCAAAAGTTGATCAACTTTCAGTTACTTATATATACAAAGAAGAGAAAAAAAATGATGTCAAAGAACGAACCTTATACATCTGTTGCAACAGATGTGGAGTCTATTGCAACAGATGTGGAGTCTATTGCAACAGATATAGAGTTTGTTGCATTAGATGTGGAGTCTGTTGCAACAGATGTAGAGTCTGTTGCAACAGAAATGGAGTTTGTTGCAACAGATGTGAAGTCTGTTGCAACAGATGTAGAGTCTGTTACAACAGATGTGAAGTCTACTGGAATACATCAAACCAGTCTTGCTGGTGATTTGATTTGTTCCAACAGTTGCTCCATTGGTTGCAACATCAACAACAGCATAAACTACAAAGAAACAACAAAAAAACATCAATAACAAAGAAAGAAACAACAACATTTGTTCCAACACCATCAACAACATTATCAACAACAAAGAAGTAACATCCTTTGTTCCAACACCATCAACAACACCACACCACAAGTTCCAACAATGCCAACCCCACCAACAATATCAATAATAACATCAACAACAAAGAAAAAAAATAAAAAACATATAAAAAAATGTTGCTACCAACAAGGCTTTTAAACTTCTTCCAACAGATGACTTTTTTTACATATTGTAATAAAAATTCTTGATTCGTTTATTCAACATTTAAAAGTATTTTCAAATTTTTTGAATAAATATGATATGGGTTAATGTAATTAAATAAAAAAGTAGATATAAATAACTTTCAATAAAGAAAACGATAACGAAAGAGCAATAGTGAACCATACCTTAATGTAAAAAGGGGATCAAAACAGCATTTTCAGTTAAGGAAAGATATGGATCGGTTTAGATCCGAAAGGATCTTTATGAGAAAAAGAAGAGAAAAGAGAGAAAAAATATTGTGATAACCCTAAAGAAGAGAAAAATAAAAAGATGAGAGATAAATAAAATAAATTTAGGGCTGAAGCAAAAGGAGAGATGAGATAATTCTAGATGTATTGTGTACGTAGATGTGGGTTTCAATATTAATTAATTAATATAATTAATATTCATTAATAATTTGAGGGGCACGAGGAAGACTAATGACATTGAAAATACAAGATAAGACTACTCAATAAACTCATTTTTGAGTTATCCAAGAAATATTTTTTACCGCATTTTGTAGTACTACTTTATCTACTCGGACAGAAGCTTGCTTTAAAATTAAAATAAAAAAAAGTTTCAAACAGATATGTCATCTTTTGTAACAGATAGCAATATCTATTTAAAAATTCCAACAACACAGTCATCTGTTACAATAAATACAAATATCTATTTAAAAATCCCAACAGCTCAATCATTGTGACAACTGATGCAAATATCCATTTGATAATTAAATTAGATATGTCATCTGTTAAAACAGATATCAATATCTATTTAAATATCCCAACAGCTCAATCAACTGTGACAACAGATGCAAATTTCCATTTAATAATTAAATCAGATATGTCATCTATTACAATAGATATCAATATCTATTTGAAAATTTCCAACAACTCAGTTATCTGTCACAACAGATACAAATATCTATTTGATAATTAAATCAGATATGTCATCTATTACAACAGATATGAATATCTGTTAGAAATTTTCAACAGCTCAATCATTTGTTCCAATAGATTCCATTGCGATAAATTTAGGTGGAACTAGGGATAAATGAATGAGTTCATAGGGCAACTACAACTTCAATTGAGTATTTGCAATTGTATGGTGTTGGTATTGCACTCATCTCGACTCGAGTCATCGATCGATCACTCTGAGTTAAAAAGATTCTCATTAACTTAATGTTAAGCTAGTACCTAAATTGATTTAGGTGGAACTAGGGATGAATAAGTTCTCATTAATTTAATTTTAAGATAGAACCTTAATTGATTTAGGTAGAACTATGGATAAATGATTTCATAGGATCAACAATAACTTTTATTGAGTCTTTGCATTTGCATGGTGTTGGTATTACGTTCATCCCAACCCGAATCGTCGATCGATCACTCTGAGTTGAAATGATTCTCATTAACTTAATTTTAAGATAGTACCTAAATTTATTTAGGTGAAACTAAGGATGAATAATCTCATAGGGTCAACAACAACTTCAATTGAGTTTTTGTAATTGCATGGTGTTGGTATTGTGTTCATCCCGACCTGAGTCATCGATCGATCACTTTGAGTTGAAATGAGTTCTCATTAACTTAATGTTAATATAGTACCTAAATTGATATAGGTGTAACTAGGAATTAATGAGCTCATAGGATCAACTACAACTTTAATTGAGTCGTTTCAATTGCATAGTATTGGTATTGTGTTCATCCCGACCCAAAATGTCGATCGGAGTTCTCATTAACTTAATGTTAAGATAGAACCTTAATTGATTTAGGTGGGACTAGGGATGAATGAGTTTATAGGGTCAACAACAATTTTAATTGAGTCATTCCAATTGCATGGTGTTGGTATTGCGTTCATTCCAACCTGAGTCATCAATCGATCACTCTGAGTTGAAATGAGTTCTCATTAACTTAATGTTAAGATAGTCCCTAAATTGATATAGGTGCAACTAGGGATGAATGAGTTCATAGGGTCAACAACAATTTCAATTGAGTCGATGCAATTGCATGATGTTGGTATTGCGTTCATCCCGACCCGGTTTCATCGATCGATCACTTTGAGTTGAAATGAGTTCTCATTAACTTAATGTTAATATTAATAGTACCTAAATTGGTTTAGGTGCAACTAGGGATAAATAAGCTCATAGTCTCAACTACAACTTCAATTGAGTCGTTGCAATTGCATGGTGTTGGTATTGCGTTCCTCCTGACCCGAGTCGTCGATCGATCACTCTGAGTTGAAATGAGTTCTCATTAACTTAATATTTAAAAAACTATATCTTTTGAAATTTTAAAAATTAAATAAGATCAATTTGGACCAAATTAACAATTTCAAAACTTGTCATTCTGTTCCAAAATTACAAATCAATCCATACAAATCATACATTTATGGAAAAAACTTTTTCTCATTTCAAAGCTTAAGTTATCGCTCTTCTCTCTATTATTTCTCTCTCTCTCTGTCTCTCTCAACGATACAGATAACAACTACTTAATATATTGCTCAACCCTTCAAAATAGGTAGATTTTCTTCCCATTTCCGACCATATAGTTGTTATTTTCGTCTTGATTCTCGCTTGTATCCATCGTTTTCTATGTCTTCACAGGTAACAGAGTTTGAAAAGAGTTCTACATTTATTCTTTATTCTAAAAATTAGGGCTTTTTAGTTAATGATGAAAAAGAAGACTTTTAGTTGTATTATCTTCGAGAATGGGATAACAATTTTGTGTTTTAATGCTAAAAAAATAGGAAGAACCAAGAAAACCCTATTTTTTTATCAGTGTTTTGTTGACTATCATGGTATTGTTGGATGGTATTTCTAGTTTTGTTGGTCGATGTTGTTGGTGGTGTCGATATTTGTATTTTTAGAGGTGGTGTCGGTGGTCTTGGTGTTGGTATTGGTGGCATTGGGGGTGGTCTTGGTGGCATTGGTGGTGGCATTAGTTATGGTGTTGGTGGTCCATCTATTGCAATAGGTGAAAGATCTGTTGAGAGATATTAAATAGGTCTTTAAATAGATTCCCCATCTGTTCCAACTGATGGGTTATCCATTGGAGTATTTTTTTATAATGTGGCATAGAATAATTTATTGAAATTTGTCTTATGTTTTTTTAAAAAATTATGCAAATATCAAATGCAATGTATTTTTTATTTTTCTATTATTTATTGTTAAAAGATGTCTCCCAAAAGAAAAGAAACTGAAAGTGAATCAACTTCTGACCACCCAACCAAAAAGGCTAGAGTATAGATAGATTAGGAGAAACTTCCTGAACAATCTCAGTCTGGGCAAAATGAAGCTGAGGAAAGTGGTAGCTCCTTATCACCAATGGGGCATGAATTAATATAAAAATCCCAGCATTATCCTATCAAAACCATTAGTATCAACTGGTTTCGAGTTGCGATGCCGATAGATAATCCTGACAAAGTAACTGGTGATTTTGTACTTTAATGTCATTTGAGGAAACATTTTGATGAAATTAGGAGTATTATGAAGAATGAAAACATAGATGGACTTTTTAACAAGAGATGATTTGCATATTTTCTTGAGTTGCCTGTGGACCGCACTCTTCATTTCCCAATGAGCATGGTATATGTCTTCTCAAGCGCAGGATCAAGTACGTGGAGGATGATAAAGATTTAAAGGAGGGCAAAAAAGATGGATGAAATCTAGATCAACTACTATGGCATGCCGGTTTGTTTTGGATTGAAAGAGTTTGTCATAGTGACGGACTTGAGATGCGATCTTCCAGAAGAACCTCTCATCAAGGAAACACCTCACAAAGGGTCCAACAAACGCAAGTAAAAAAATGGGTTATTGGGCATTATTGGACGTAGCTACAAAGCAAATGATTTAGTGGTAGGTCTCGGAGATAAAAACATACCAAAGCACTACAGAGAGAAATTGTGCTTAGTTTGATTTGTCCATTCCATTTTATTGGCAAGAGACGTCAGAAAAGTCATAGAAGATGATTTATTGGTGCTTGCTGATGATTTTGAGAAATTTAATGATTATCCCTGGGGATATGACAGCTACTACTTGACTGTCAAATATTTACTGACACAGCTATCCCCAAAGACGACCACATTATAAAGTTTTCCTTGTGCTTTCATGGTAAAATTGATCACTATTTTTACTCATCCATTAATTTATATAAAATATAGTTATTATGACTTTTTTTGTTTGGTTCCTGTTTACATTTTTTAGGCTTGGGTATGCGAAGCCATTCCTCCCCTTCGAAAGTAGTTCAAGGTTTACCCAGATGAGGTTTCTCATCCAAGGATCCTTAGGTGGTTGGCTGCAAATGGCAGTAATAATATTAAGGAGGTTGATCTTTTTAACCCTCTAGATGATGTAGTATATCTTCTTTCAGCTAAAATAATTTCCCTCAAATAAATATATTAAAACAGATGTGTTATCTGTTGCGACAGATAGGTCATCCGTTGCAACAGATTACCCATCAACTGCAACTGGTGCAATAGATGGGTAATCTGTTGTGACAGATGATCCATATTTCACAACAGATTAACCATCTATTTCTCTGGCTCCCTTAACCCGACTCAACAGATTACCCATCTACTACAAATTATGCAACAGATGGGTAATCTGATACAACATATTGTCAATCTATTGTGACATATAGATCAGCTATTGCGGCAGCTAGATCGTCTATTGCATAAGTTAGTTGTGTTAACATGTGGCCCAACTGACTGCAAATTATTATTATATGATTTAAATGACTCCTGTCTTTTTTATAGGTTGTGCATCCTTGGATCGTGCCTACTGTTGATGAGTTGGGGATGACTTCTTTTCTTACTCTTGGTCTTGTTGATACAAAAAAAGACCCAACGGTGGAGTTAATAAGGAAGTAATTGGCTGGAGCAACATCTATATGAAAAGTAGTTAGGCAAGGTTAGCCTAATGTTTAAGCTCTTCACGACCAACCTACTGAACAAATCCTAGTGCTTCTTCTAGGGGTGTTGCTGGTGGAATTGTTGATGATAGTGGCAGGATGTTGCTGCTGCTGCCAGTCGTGATTATGAGAATGTTGGTGCTCAGGAAAAAATAAATACATTTGAAAACACCCCTTGCACAGTTCCCTCTCACCCCTACACCGGTCCCTCCTACACTTACAGTGGTCCCTCTCACCCCTCTTCACCCTCGTGTTCTCACTGTGAATGCAAAGTTTGCAAGAACAAAGAGGATAAACTCCTTAAAAAGCTAGAGGCTATTGCTGAAGTTGTCGAGGAGTTTAAATCCAAGAGGGGTGTCATATTATCCAAGAAGCTCAGGGAGCCATACACTCCTACAGTGGAGGTTAGAAGGAAGATAAAAAATAATAGACAAATACACTTCAATGTGAAAACAAAAAAAATTGCATCTCTTCCTGCTCCAAGAGTTATTGAAGTTCAGGGGCCACTGAAAAAGGTGGACATATACGCGGCACTTGGGAAAAAAAAAGGAACTGTAAGAAATCATGAATGACAAGACAAAGGTTCAAGAAGAATACACCATGCATTCATTTGCAGCCAAAGACTTCACGAATATGACAAATATGCATGAGTGGTACGTGGACTATGTAAGTTTACTTTTGCTAACCTAGCCTTCCTATCTACTCCGTGAAGAAGCTACGCAACAGATGTGTAATCCATTGCAACATCTGGGTATTCTATTGCAACATAATACACATCTGTTGCATAAGTTGTGTTAGTTGGGTAATCTGTGAACTAATTCAGAGAACCCTCTACAATAGAATATTTCCACTGTGTTTTTATTCTTTATAATTACTACCCTATTTAAAAATTATCTTCTTATACCAGAGTATGTTGATGAAATTCTCTGCCCCATGAGGGGCAGGTAATTAGCGTACCCGAATGCTTATGATGTTGCCGATAGGATAATGGACCTCAACTTCTACAACAATTTCAAGAATAGGTACGATGATTTCCTCAGGCGATCTGGTCTAGGTTGCTGTAGATTTGATAAGTTAGTTTCTACGTTCAAATGGGATAAAGAAATTATTAAATATGTTAGAGGGAAGAGGCCATATCCATATGGCAAGAGCTGGACCAAAGCAAAGAGAATCCTTGCAGTTATGAACGTGAAAGTCAAATATTTTCTCATTGCTGAGATACTACTCGACGAGGGAAAGATTAAGGTTTATGACCGCAACTTACCTGTCTTCAACGAAGACACATTTTTAACCCACGTCCAACCACTCTTGAAGTTATTGACGTAGAGTAAGTTGATGGACCATTTGCCAGCGAAAGTCGTGATGAAGGAATCATGGGTTTTTAAAGGTCGAAATAAGAATATCCAACTCCTAAAAAGTAAAATTGGTGCAGCGTACGAGCCATACTTGCTTGCATACATCGAGTGTTTGTTGATCGGCACTGAAATGATCGGTATATGCGATGCCGTTGTGGGAAAGATGCAAGAGGTCTGGGCTTATAGGGTACTAACTAAATGATTGGAGACCGTATATAAAGAAGAATATGTACGAAGACAGAGACGTGCACGATAATAATTTTTTATTTCAAGCCACTTCACATTACATGTAGTGGCAATAATTTTTATGTATGACGAAATTTTGAATTTTTTTAATGCAATAGATTGTCTATCTGTTGTAATAGATATAATACCTATTGTGACAGATTGATTATCTGTTGGAATAGGTTGGTCATTTGTTGCATTATACAGATGTACTCGTCTGTCTGTCGCAATAGATATATAATCTATTGCAACATACAATCTATATGTTGCAACATATAATCTATCTGTTGCAACTGATAGGAAATCTATTGGAACAAATCAAAAAGGTAGGAAGACCTGTTTATATAATTTCCAGCAGATGACCTAACTAAATGGTTAGAGCCTGTGTATAAAGGAGAATATGTACAAAGACAAAGAAGAACACGATAACAATTTTTTATTTCAAGCCACTTCACTTTACATGTAGTGGCAATAATTTTTATGTCTGGTGAAATTTGAATTTTAATAATACAACAATTTTCTATCTGTTGTAACAGATATAATACTTGTTGTGACAGATTGATTATCTGTTGGAATCTATTTATCGCAACAGATATACAATCTATTGCAACATATAATGTATCTATTACAACTGATAGGTAATCTGTTGGAACAAATCAAAAAAGTAGGAAGACCTGTTTATATAATTTTCGGCAGATGACCTACATGTGGCAACATATGTTTAAATCTGTTTGATAAGATATTTCGTCTATTGCAGAAGATGTATTATCTGTTACGATATTTGAATCTAGTATTCCATTTTAATTAATATGTTCAAAACTAAGGATTAAATTATATTCACAGACAGCATAAAATAAATTAAAGCCTTCGGAAATTACATGAAATAACTCAATAAATAAATAAAATGTAAAAAAATATTATGGGTATAAATGATCTGCTCTACAAATAAATCAACAAGTTAAACCAAGGAGAATAGGTTATTACATTGTCGGACTTAAGCTAGAAAGATCTAATCAATATGGACAAGATGTTCTTCATCCGGTGCTATGGACGGCTTCTAAGCTTTCGCTTCTCCGTATTTTCCATAAAAGAGCAGCATATCTTTTGCGGAGTAATCCGGCATCAAGTACATCATTTGGTACTTGTAATACATCACTCAAATACTCGACGTAAGCGACAACAAAAGGACCACAATTCCTGCATTTTAAAAAAATAGATAATACATATCTTACAGTTCATGTAAGCGTTATGAAATTTATGAAATAAAACTAAATCATGATATTTATACTTACAAGCTATCAATGGTTTGTTGAGCAATTCCTTCAACATATTGTACATCAAATGGATTATCCATTTTATCCCGGTATGCTTCAATCGTCGACCAATCAGTACGAACATTGTGGTCCAAAAAGCCACTCATATCAAGGTAAGTAGATAATATTTTGGCCAGCTTTTGTATCTCAAACGACGGCTCAGAACGTCTCCTTCGCGACATCGAGTCATAAACTCGGATGTGCCTCTCTTTTAGAATAATGAGAGCCAACACCCAATGAAATTCATCACCACAATTGATTGGGATGTACACTTCGTCGACCAAATGCCAAGGTAGGCCAGCTGGAATGCTAAAACCTTTGATGGTGTTGATTAAGCATTCCTCGTTTCCGAAAACTTCCAGTTGTTGTTGACAATACCTATCATAGGCATTATTGATGTAAACTTTGTACAAATAATTGTCTATCGTGTATCTATATTGTTCTGGTGTTTGCAACTTGGCCTTCTTTCGGAGGTAGTGAAAAATGACATCAATGTGCTGCACATATTATCAAATATTTTGGATTACGTGACAAAAAAATTAATAGGCAGATGCAATTAAATAAAGTATTAATTAATAGAAATATGTATGGCAGTTAAACCTCATCATTTCCAGCAAGTTTGGGGTTGTGACATCAAATAGAACCAATTCTTTATTCCGAAATGTGCAACAACAAAGTCGAACATATCAAAACCAAGACTCGATTCATTCACTTTGTAGTGTTCGTCATTTTATTTTCTACATGATGATTTATATGTGTAAATATCATGTTCTTACAATAAGAATTGTATAAATCAATATCTTTAAAGTTGATTTATGTACCTGCCGGCATAATGCTTTAACAGCCCATCGGCAATACATTCTGAATAGTTGTTGATTAACTTTGTTAGTTTTTTTGGAGCCTCGTCTAAGATGTTAAACCCTTCAAATAGGTAATTCTTCTATTCTCTCGAACTGACAGGCTTCACTTTTTTTTTGGAAGCAGTTGATGGATTATCAACTGTTATATTATGCTCTTCAGTAGTAGCTTCTGTTGTGACATCCACCTGGAAATCCAGAATCATCAATGCTAATTACAGCTATACAACAGATGATCATCTGTTGCAACAGATGAGTCTTATGTTGCAACAGATGGATCATCTGTTGGGACAAATTCGAATAGGTAAAATAGAGCAGTACGATAATTTTGGTGCAAGACAAAGACAAAGGCATTACAATTTTGCTTTTTTTTATGCTTGATGATGCCTTGGAAATATCTTTCCTTCTCCTCTTAGCCACCTTGATCTCTAGTGGAGTGTATGGATATGAAATCTTCTTTGATAGAATGGCACCCCTCTTATATGTCATTTCCTTTACAGAAGCAGTTAGTGCATTAATAGCATTAATCTTTCCATCAAGTTTTGTCTTGCAGTCTTGACATTTGCATGCAGAACATTCGCTAGATGTGGCAAACTCTGGAGAAAATCTGTACAACTAGTATGATCATAATCATAATGACTTGTTGTTTCAAAATCAATAAAAGAAGCATCATTAGCCCTAACAGCAGTACCACTACCACTACGACTACCATCATCAACAGCAACAAGCCCACCCTCCAAAATTATTTTTCTTATAATGGTTGTTGCTCCAAACAATTCCATTTTTATTCCATCAACGACCTTAGGGTTCGATAAAGTTTGCACAGACCGTAAAGTAAGAAAAAATGGCATCTTCAACTCTTGATTGGTCGGAACAAGCCACGGATGGACAATCTAAAATAAATCAGTACATATATTAGAATGATGATGAAATCATTTGAAATAATCATTAATTAAAATAAAAACTTGATTAAAATTGGACTTACTGCTTCCTTCAGGGGATTGGAAAGATCAAGAAATTTTACATTTTTATCATTTTTAGCCGGCAATCATCTTAAGATTCTTGGACAGGAAACTTCTTCCTGGTAGTTCACTTGTTCTCTCAAATAAGGAATAGCTTCAAATACCTAAGCCTGTAACATAACGCCAATAAATCAAAAGCATTATTGAATAAAAAAATGACGAATCACATCATGATAAAAGAAATATTTACCATGAAATCCCATGGAAAGCCATATAATTGACTGTCTTTGGCATTAACGGAGTCAACAAATATTTGACAGTCATTTTGAAGCTTTCATAACTTCAAGGATAGTTGTTAACTGCCTTAAGATCCTCAGAGAGATTTACTAAATCGAGACTTATGTTGTTGTTAACGTCTCTCGTCCAAAGAATATTATGTACAAACCAAATCAAGCACAATGATTTCTTATGGTTCTTTGAAAGTCCTTTACCTTTCAACGCTTCTATCAAATTTTTATTTTTGAAGCTTGGACCAACAATGAAAACCAGGTCATCACGATCACTCGACTTGTCTTTGCCTTTTTGGGGTATGCGGGGTGTTTTTTTGGGGTTAGAGTAGGTATAACTTAAGAAGGAGAAAGAGGATAACATTTTAGTCCAGTAACTATGGCAAACTCCTTCCAACAAAAACAAACAGGCATGCCACAATAATTTATCCACACTTCATTTATCTTATCTTTATTTTCATACATAAACCTGCGCTTGAGAAGATCATACCATTTTCATCTGGAAATGAGCATTTTTGTCCTCCGGCAAATCATGATATTGCCCAAAGTAGCTTTCCCTGAAATAAGAATTTAATTTTTGTTCTTGAATTATTTTTCTGAAGGCGTCGAAAGATTTTTCCATGGCTGACTTAACCACGAAATCACCCGTTAAATCTGTGGCACCATCGCACTATATTCTCACAGGATAACGATCAATGCTGGAGATTTTGATCAACTCTTCAGCGGAAGGGCTATTAGCATTTGGATCATCTTTTTTGAATCATTCCTCCTCCCGGTGTTCATTATCTTCTACTCCTGATTGAGATAACGCTTATAAAGCAAGCTCATAGAGTGATGGATGTAGTCGAGCTACTGCACTTGTTCCTTTACTTGGACTTGATTTGATTTCTTTTCTTTTGGGAGCCATATTATCTTAAATTAACAGGAATAGAAAATAGATTATAATTAATTAATGCATCATTAAAAAAGGATAATAGTAAATCTAACATGCACAACAGTAAAATACTAGTTTCAACAGACTACACATTATTGCACCAGGTATGTTATCTGTTGCAACATATAACTGACCTGTTGCAATAGATGAGTAAATCATTGGAAACAATAAAAACAGATCACTAATCTGTTGCACCAGGTATTTTATCTGATGCAATATATAACCACCGTTGCAACGGATGAGTAAATTGGTGGAAACCATAAAAACAAATCACTAATCTGCTGCACCGGGTAGTTTATCTGTTGCAACATATAACTAACTTGTTGCAACGGATGAGTAATCCATTGGAAACAGTAAAAACAAATCACTCATCTATTACACCAGGAAGGTTATTTATTTTAACATATAACAAACCTATTGCAAGGATGAGTAATCCATTAGAAATAGTAAAAACAGATCACTAATCTGTTACACCAGATAGTTTATCTGTTGCAACATATAACCAACCTGCTGCAATGGATGAGTAATTCGTTAGAAACCATAAAGTAGATCACTAATCTATTGCAGCAGGTAGTTTATTTGTTGCAATATATAACTAACCTGTTGCAACGGATGAGTAATCTGTTAGAAATTATAAAAATAGATCACTAATTTATTGCACCAGGTATTTTATCTGATGCAATATATAACCAACCTATTGCAAAGATGAGTAATCCGTTGGAAATAATAAAAATAGATCACTAATCTGTTACACCAGGTAGTTTGTCTGTTGCAACATATAACCAATCTGTTGCAACGGATGAGTAATCTGTTGGAAACCATAAAACAAATTACTAATCTATTGCACTAGGTAGTTTATTTGTTGCAACATATAACCAACCTATTGCAACAAATGAGTAATCCATTGGAAATCATAAAAATAGATCACTAATCTGTTGCACCAGATACTTTATCTGATGCAACATATAACCAACCATTGTAACGGATGAGTAAACCATTAGAAACCATAAAAATAGATCACTAATCTGTTGAACCAGGTAGTTTATCGGTTGCAACAGAAGAGTAATTCGTTGGAAATAGTAAAAATAAATCACTCATCTGTTGAACCAGGAAGGTTATCTATTACAATATATAATCAACTTATTGCAACGAATGATTAATCCATTGGAAATAATAAAATAGATCACTGATTTATTGAAATATACCACTCATTTGTTGCAAAATAAGTTATCTATTAGATCAATATTATTTAAATTTCTTCCAAACAGAAGAGTTGTTTGTCACAACAGATGAATGATTTGTTAGATTGTTCATCTGTTGTATCAGATTTTCATAGTTGCATCAGATTTTCATCTGTTGTGTCAGATGTTTTCATCTGTTGCACCAGATATTTTTATCTATCGCATCAGATGTTTTATCTGTTGCATTAGATGTTTTATCTGTTGCAACACCATTTTTATCAAGACAAACAACAAATCAACCCAGCAACACCAACACATTACACACACATACTAAGAACATCAACTGTGACCAAAAATCACCAACAAATCCGAATAAACAGTTCGACAACAAGAAGAAGAAATGTCAGAAATTAGGGTTTTATTCAGTCCATATTTTAAATTTAAGCTAGAAATATTGAAATTATTAACCAATACTAGAAGAGTAGTTGGCTCAAGTTCCTCTGTTTCTTCATTTTTTTTACCTGTGAAAAAAGAAATGGGACGTCGAAGAACTCAAAGTTGGAAATGGGACGATGAAGAACTCGAAGTTGTTGTCGCCGGAGAAGTCTTCACATTGATTGATGGTTGAAAGTCGAAAGGGAACTCGCCCGACTATTTGTCGCCAGAGGTTGAAATCGACGGGGATTGAAAAGAGAATTTTGCAGAACTGTTGGTTGGGAAAGAGTTGAGAGAAGTTGTCGAGAGATAAGGAGAAAGATGGTTGATTTGGATTGAAGGGGGGTGTAGGTTGATTTATATTTTTGAAAAGATTAGAATGTTTGAAAATATTAATCAAGTCCACAATTAACTTAATCAAGTTTCCTAATGATGTTTGACCCTTTAAGTTGGTCAATATCACAAATCCTTCGTTCAAAACATAAAAGACACCTTTCCTTCAATTTTTTTAACTTTTTGAGAGCTGTCAGGTCCAAATAACAAACATTGAGTACAACTTTCCTAAACAAGCTAATATAGGAAAATGATTGAAAGCTCAAAAGTATCCTTCTATTTGAATTTATTGACATTTAATAGACATGTTGATACCATTATTTCACTCACTCTTTTAATATAGTAGAATACTCATATCGAATATTGATAAAAGAATGGAACAAATGTAATTTTCTTTCTAATTATTCAACTAACAGGAAAATGCAACATGTGACCATTAGGACACCGAAGAAAATGAAAATTAAAAGACTATCACTGATGTGACACTTTGGCATCAAACAAACATACATTGACGTCACAAAAACTTTGATTATTTTTTAGGATCAAATTTATTTCTCAATTATGTAAAATGATATAATTTGATTTTCATTAGTAGTTGACGCCAATTATTTTTTCTTCTCTGTGTCACTACCTCTATCACCAATCACCCTTTCTTCCTCCTTTGACCCCAATAAGAATATACATCTGTATTAAAATAGTATTATATATATATATACTGCATGTTTAAGTTGTTTAGCACATTTCCTCTTAGTGGTGTAGGTGGTGACCGGTAACCGAGAGAGAGAAAGAAAAAAGGAAATAGGAAAAGAAAATGGTGGTCGATGGAAGTGATGAATTGATGATGACTATGGTGGCGGGGAGAGACATGGAGGAAGGAGGAAGAAATGTTGATTGGTGGTAGTGATAGAAAGAGAGAAAGGAGGAGGTAAAAAAATTCAAAATTCAAAATTAAGGGAAAGGATCAAATTTGATCTTTAATCTACGAGGAAAGGTTAAGTTTGCGCCAAAAACATGCGAAAGGCTCAGGTTTACTTTATGTTTTAAAACTATTTAAAAATAAGGGCAAATTTGTTGCTTTTTGCATGGTCCGCGGTCAAAATTTAACCCCAACTAATTAGGACAAAGGCATATTTAACCCTAACTATTAACAGAGGATAGATTTGTTTTTCTTTTATATTGTTCAAAGACAAATTTGATTCTTTACCCTTTAATTAATATTATTTAAATGGACAAATTAAAATTTATACACGCAAGAAATACAAAATACAATTGGCAGAACACATCGTCAGGCCCCTCAGCTTGACGTCATGTTTCACTTTGGCACCTCAAGTGGATGTTGTTCGCTTTTTTCTATCCAAATAATTTTTAACTAATTAATTTAAATACACCCCCCCCCCCCAAATCCCCTGCCAGTCCTCTTCTCCAAACACCCCGCCCCCACCCTACCCCCCAATCAACTACTTCAAATACCCCAGCCCTCCGCCCCGCCCCCAAATGTTCTTTTCCAAACGCCCCCAGCCCCACTTACCCACCCAACTCCAAATTCCTCCCTCAAACCCCTTCCCCCGTCCCCACCCTCACCACTATCAATATTATCTTCTCCAAATGCCGCACCCCTCAAACCACAATCATCTTCACCAAACGCCCCCTTCTTCTTCCAACCCTCAAATTCAATCATCTTCTCCAAACATTTCAGCCCCCGTCCATAATAAAACAAACTTGAAACTTGAAAAACTTTCTCTTCCAATTAAAAATGAGTAACTTTATCTCTTCTTTCATATTTATAGAGAGAAAGCTAGAGAGGGAGATGACGGAATTGGTAATGGTGACAAGGGGTGGTGGGTGTTTGAAGAGCAGCTCAGAGGTCGCTGATGATGATGAAATTGAGAATGAACAACAATTGTCTTTGGTGGTTAAGAGTAGGACAAATTTTTAAATTTTCTTAAACTAGTTAGATTATTTATGATGAATTTTTTTCATAAAAGATTCTTGAAATTCTCTGAAACAAATAAAACGTTTAAGCTGATTGATCAAGATTCAAGATTAAGTCTCGAATTTGATTTTCCATGTTCAAATGAAGAAGACCCACGGACTATAAAAAAAATTCACGGTGAATACTAATTAAATCTCTATGACTAGTTAAGAAAATTCATAGTGAATAATAATTAAATTCATGGTGAAAATCCATGGTGAATAAGGTCATTTAGCACATGAAATGTGGCAGCAGCAAGTTTGGTGGTGTTTTTCGTTCCAATTTATTTTAGATAAAAAAGTTACTTACCATATTCGATACTAAATCAAATTCATGAATGATATCAATTTTATTTACCTGAGTAGATTTTTATAAATTATAGAGATGATGCATCAAATCCCCCTAAATTTGTCTCCCCAACTTACTTTAGCACTTAAATTAATCTTTTATTTATTTACCCCCTTAACATCTTTATAGTGAATTTATTTTCCCCCTTATGCTGACATGGCATTTTCTTAAAAAAAATGCCTGAACAGAATTTTTAAAAAAAACTAATATTTTTATATATATATAAAGAAAAAAAATCTTCCTCTTCTTCACCCAACCCCGCCAACAGCACCCCCCCCCACTTCTCCTTAGCCAACACCAACACCCCACTTCTCTTCCAATTATGAAAGTTGTCACCCCCACCTTTAATGTATCCTCCTTCGACCTCTTAGATCAATAAAAAAAATGGTTTGGATGTTTGGTTGTTGATTTTAGAGAATTTGGTGTTGATTTGATCGAATTTTTTATGTGGGTTGAGTTTATTATCACTATTTTATGATATTTTTTTATGGTGGTAATTAATTTTTGGGAAAAGGGTCAAATATACCCCTTAACTTTGCGAAAAGGTCTAAATATACCCTCTATTACAAGTTTGGTCCAAATATGCCCTCGCTGTTAAAGTTTAGAAGCAAATACACCTCGAAACTTTGCGAAAAGGTCCAAATATACCCTCTGTTACAAGTTTGGCTCAAATATACCCTCATTGTTAAAGTTTAAGAGCAAATATACCCCTTAACCTTGCGAAAAGGTCCAAACATACCCTCCGTTACAACCCATAACCTAACCCGCCAATTTGGACCAACCCATAACCCGACCCACCAATTTGGACCAACCCATAACCTGACCCAAATTTTGTTTTCCATCATTGAGGGCCCTTTTTCCAGCAACAAGACAATATCTCTAGTAGTCATCTAAACGAGGATCATTCTTTTTGTCTATCTAGCCTTCGGAGGAGAAATTATGAATCTGTTACGCGAACCTAACTGTGTAACTTGAGGCATCAAATCTATATATGAAAGTGATTCTACTCTATCTCTCGAGAAGTTTGTTGTAAAAATTATCGATATTACTTCAAAAGATTGAAACAGGGCCTATTTCGGGTATGACAATCCTTTTTTTTAGGCGGGGAAGGGGGGGGGTCTGTCTCTCTCTTAGGAGTTGAAACAGTTGGAGAAGCCATGACCCTGATTGTTCCACATTTTACAACTATTTTAAAATATTTCAGTAGATTAGAGTCTTTCGCGATAAAATTAAACAACATGGAAACAAACCAAAATTTGAAAAATGCAATATTAACACAATATTTGAAGTAGAACACACTAGTAATAAGAAAAATACAACATTAACATAATATTTGAAGAGTCATTGAACTGATGAAATATTTTGATAACATTATAAGATTGAAATTTTGATAAACAAAATTTGGGTCGGGTTATGGGTTGGTCCAAATTGGTAGGTTGGGTTATTGGTTGTAACGGAGGGTATATTTGGACCTTTTCGCAAGGTTAAGGGGTATATTTGCTCCTAAACTTTAACAGTGAGGGCATATTTGGGCCAAACTTGCAACGGAGGGTATATTCGAACCTTTTCGCAAAGTTTAGGGATATATTTGCTACTAAACTTTAACAACGAGAGCATATTTGGATCAAACTTGTAACAGGGGGTATATTTAAACCTTTTCGCAAAGCTAAGCTGCATGTTTGACCCTTTTCCCTTAAATTTTTCAAGTGGGTTGAGTTTTCTCCGGAAAACCTGGCAGGTGTGGTTGTGTGAGGGTGGATGGGGGTATGTTTAGGTGTGGGAGTGTAGGGGTGGATGGAGGCGTATGTGCCGGTGGGGTATTTTTTTAACTTAAAATATGTATATATATATATATATAAAAAATAATATTTATATATATTTTATATAGATATATATAAAAATATTTAAAAAATATTTTATTTACGTGGCTATGATGTGGCGGTGATCTGACGTTGACATGGCGCTGACGTGTCAGGGAGTGATCCACTCTCTCTCATGAGAGTGGTATTATATATTAAGGGAGGGAATTAATTCACTATAAAGATTTTAAGGGGGGTAAATAATTATTCGTAAAGTTTAAGTGCTAAACTAAGTTGTCGGGACAAGTTCAGGGAGGTTTTGATGTATTATCCCTAAATTATATGACTAGTTAAATCTTTATTTTAGATTCAATTTGGTTATTATTCACCCAACTAAACTAATTAAATTGAGTATTATTTGCAAACCTGATTCGTATGAGAGAGGGCGAATCCCTAAATGTGTATCTAATTTTTAGATCTCTCTTAATAATTTTCATCATTAAATAAGTTTAAGATTGACAAAAATGGTAGATAAAAATGGGGAAGAAGATATAAACTAATAGAGATGAGTTAATATATTGTTTGTGGGTCAACTTGCACGCCACATCAGCTAAAAAGGGGCTTTCACGCGCCTTCATGTAGATGTAATACACACACCATGCCAACTTTGTAAAAGATGTCCAAGTGACATACCGGTACGCTACTTGAGGTGTCAAAAGTGAACAATATCCACTTGAGATACCAAAATGAAAAATACGCCAAATTGAGAAGCCTGACGGTGTATTAGGCCAATACAATTTGATTCATCCTTTCACATGAAACATCTGATAACAACTGTGTTGTTAACAACTATAGTAGTAAGTAGTCTATACTTCTTAGAACTCTAGAATATAACTACAATCTTTCTAGTTGGGGTCACGTATATATTTTCATTTATATAGCTGGATTCAATTTTTTTGAGATTGAAAATACAATTTCTATAGATCATATTTGTACTTAGTAGAATAATGATAATAACATATTCAGTATATTCTCACAGAGTGAGGTTTGAAGAGGGCGGATGTAATTTATATAAAATGAAAATTGAAGTTAAAATGTAATGTTTTAAGCTTTGAGACTACATTAATGGTTTGATAGTTTTTCTACTTAACATCATTCTTGAATCAAACACATTATATTCGTCAAGAACAAATAAAAAGCGTACTTAACTTGCATAATTATATTCTCCAAGAAAAGAACAATAAATAATATCATGTTTAAGAAGTAAAATGAGTAAATTAGGGTGTTTATTGGACAGTTCGATCAAATCTTTATATTTAACGATTATCAACTTTTAAATATATCAATTTTTAGTTTAACAATTAGAATGTCGGTTGGATTTGGATGAAATAGCATTTGTTTGTCGATTTATCGATGATTACAATGTTAAAGACTCTAATCAAATTTTGCCTCAAATGAAGCTAAGGAAAAAAAAATTCAACAAATGGTAAAAAAAGAAAAACTCAGCTTGGTGAAATTATATAATAAAGTCACTTATCTAATTTATGTATCAAAGTAATTGGTTTGTATTTTTGTTAATGAGTGGTAATGCAAAGTCAAAGATTTATTCTTTGAGAATAAATATTAGTCAAGGTTAATTCTTTTGAATTAATAAGGTTTATTCACTCAAATTTAATATTAGTCAAAGTTCATTTCTCTAAATTAATCAGATTTGTTCTCTAAATTAAAGTTATTCAAAGTGCATTTCTCCAAATCAAACGACCTATACTACCTAAATCTTGTCAAAATAAAGAAATTCCTCTATTCAGCTTCTTCAAAGTTCTTATTTTCCTTTTATTTTTTGGACAATTGGTTTGTTCAAATTCCAAAAACTTCAGTTATGAGAGCACCTGATTCGAATTGATTGTATAATTTTGGGAAGCGATCAACTACAATGATTTGCATTCTTGCTATACCAATAATGCTATTAAAATAGTGGCTTACCATAGCAGTATTTATCATAATTTTATTTAGGGAAAAAACATCGTTTTCACCTCAAACTATAGTCTAAAATCGAATGCACATCTAAACTATATAAGTGACCTATTACACACCTTAACTATAAAAAAGTGATACTTTTTACACCCTGTCAGGCATTACACCACTTGCATGTGGTGTGGTGTTTTACACACGCTGTCACGTCAGCACCACGTCAGCATAATCCGAAAAAATAAGGGAAAAGACATCGTTTCCACCCCAAACTATAGTCGAAAAGTCGAATCCACACCTAAACTATATAACTGACCTATTACACACCTTAATTATAAAAAAGTGATACTTTTTACTTCCTAAATCTGACGTGGAAAATACATAATTATTTAAATAAAAATTGTCGCATTTAAATTAAAAATTAATGCAAAAAAATAAATAAATGGTCATTATTGCTTCAAAAAATGGTCACTCGATTGTTGTCCTCTGTGTTTTAAATGGTAATGGCCAACACCTTTCCGTACTATTTCTATTTGTTTTTCAGCTATAATTTTTTTAAAAAAAACTAATATGGTAGCAAGCTCCATTTTTGGATGGATTAATAATTAACAGACATAGAGGAGAAAGTCGACGATGAATCCGACTTTTTCGACAAGAATTCAACGAAAAACATCCTTGCTACAAAAATTTATATATTTTTTTTTATAAAATTTGGTTTTGTCCGTTTGAACATCAAATACAATTTGATTTTGTTCATTCTAAAATTGACATTGATTCGATGAAGGTGGAGGATGAATTGTGTTATTTGGGGATGGGGTTGAAATTTGGAGGTAGGGTGATGAAGAAACTGTGTTGATTGGGGTGGGGGTGATGAAGAAGAAGATGGTTTGGGGTGGGGTGGGAGTTTCGGGGTGGGGGTGAAGAAGAAGATGATGGTTTTGGGGTGGGGGGTGTTGAAGAAGATGATTGTTTGGAGGCGAGGGTGTGGAGATGGATGCTGGAGGTTGGGGGAGGAGTATTTTAATTTTTTTGCATTAATTTTTAATTTAAATGCGTTAATTTTTATTTAAATAATTATATATTTTCCACGTCAGATTTAGGGAATAAAAAGTATCACTTTTTTATAGTTAATGTGTGTAATAGGTCACTTATATAGTTTAGATGTGGATTAGACTTTTCGACTATAGTTTGGGTGGAAACGATGTCTTTTTCCTTAATGTTTTTAGGTTATTTAATAGGCTGGACGCGCTTAAAATAAGTGTAACATACGCGCCTTAGAATAGGGATCGCGAGAAGTTAATAATATCACTTTTATATAGTTAAGGTGTGTAATAGGTCACTTATATAATTTAGGTATGACTTTGACTTTTTTTGTATAGTATGAGATGAAAATAATGTCTTTTCCTTTTTACTTATTCTTTGAAAATTAAAATCCAAAAAACGTTTCTCATAGAATCTCATAATCTTATAGAACTTATAATAGTCAGAGAAATCAGATGGATGATTCAATTGGACTGAGAGACTACTTGGATAGTTCAGGTATTCTGCCGAAGCTTTTGATGCTAGAAAGTCCTCAGTCATGCTATCTAGGATATGTTGGGTTTGAAATTGAAGAGGCGTAATGCAGAAGCTGTTAGTGTAAACCATGATAACTCAGATGATAAAGAAAAATATAATACTAAAAATATTTTATTAATATGATTGGTCAACCGACCTACATATTAAAAATTAATGTTAAAAAATATAAAATTTATTGGGAGGAATCTCACCCAAAAAAAGACTCACTACATAGTGGATATTTTTTATGTTATGATATGAAAATGAGATCTTCTATTTATAGATGTCTAAAACTTTTCCTCCAAGAAAGAGGTTTGCAAGTATGAAAGAGTTTTATATTTTCGTTTTAGAAAAAGTAAAAAGTAATTGTGATATTACTTTTATTTTTCTTTCGAGAAAGGTAAAACTTAAATTTGGTAAGAAAATTATGGCAAAAATCTCAACAAATCTCCCCATTTTGACTTCATTTTTTGACAAAATAATCTTGATCTTTCTTTTTATACGATTTTCATATATCCCTGTTGTTTACCATGATTAAAAGTTGATGTGTTAAAAATTGAAGCCCTATACGTTAAAAATAAAAGCATGAGTTGATATAATTGAAACCCTATATTATAAGTGAACAGAAGGAGAAGTGGAGCCTTATGCATCGAAAGTGAAAGTGAAGTCTTGTGCATTGAAAGTGAGCACAGGTTAAAAGTGAAGCTTATGTGTTAAAAGTATATATGTATGAGTTGAAAGCAGCTCAAGCATAAAAGTTAGCAAGAGTTGAAAGTCGAAGCCCATAATCATGAGTTGAAAATTAATTTTGGTTTTAAAGATGGATTAACAAGATTGTTGAAAATTAATTTGAAACTTTCTCCGCATGTAGCTAGATAAAGTTCTTCATTATTATCAAATTGATTGCAACTTTGATCTCAACATGTTCTCAATCTGAATCATCAGACCGTTGAACCATAACTCTGATATCACTTGTTGGGTTCGAAATCGAGGGGCTTCATGCGGAAGCTGTCAGTGCAAACCACGATAACTCAGATGAGAAAGAAAAATATAATAGTAAAAATATTTTATCAATACGATCGATCAAATAATCTACATATTAAAAACTAATATTGAAAAAAACATAAAATCTATTAGGAGAAATCCCCTCCTAAACAAGACTCTTTAATGAGTACATTGTGGATGTTGTTTTGTGTTATGGTATGAGAAGAGATCTTCTATTTATAAATATCGAAAACCTTTCCTCTCAGAAAGACGTTTGCTAAATATGAAAAAGTATTATATTTTATTTTTAGGAAAAGTAAAATTAATTATGATATTATTTTTATTTTTTTCCTTTCAGAAAAACTAAAACTTAAATTTGGTAAGAAAATCAGAGCAAAAATCCTAACAGGAAGCCTAATTGGGGCATTTTTTTTTTTATAATCGTGGTGTATGGGTTAGCTGTCGTGCACCTCAATTAAATCTATATGATATCTGTCATCTTTCACCAGCAAAAATGTCCAGCATTTGTGTATCTCAACTAAATCAATGTGATACCTACCACCTCCACCAGGAACATTATCCGGATTAGTTTTCGTTCACCTCGATTAAATTTACTTGATACCTATCACATCCCATTAACAACCATGTCTTTGTCAATTTTCACGCAGCTCAACTAAAATCTACGAAATACCTGCCACCTCCCAGCGAGAGGCATTTGACAATGAGGAAATGGAGAAATTGTTTCAAGAGGATGAAGAAATTTCTTGCGCTCGACTCTAAAGGAGATAATGAAGGAAAATACCATCTAATTTTTTGTTCCAAAGGTACTATTATATCATTTGTAGAAAATAAACTACAAGTCACTAAATTGAGCAGCCATTTAAATTTTTTTTGAAAGAAAATATAATGAGTAGCAAATGAGGTCATTTCTTTCTATGTTTGACAAAAAACATTAGGAGTGAAAAGGACTTGTTCAATTCTTACATGAGAAAGACAAAACTTTGTAATGATATCCGTACCATCCTTTCATATATTGAGCATGCCTTCTGCATAACAAACATCGTAGAAAAAGAAACTTGTATGTTATTGGATGTGAGAATTATACATTTTTTACTCTTACTATCATTATTTGGATTCGGTTGCCGGAGGAAAAAAACATATTTCCCATCAGAGCGGAGCCAGGTACTGTTGAACTCCTTTCTAAGAAAATTATAATATTATTTGTATATAGTTAAGGTTAAATTCACTATAGTTATGATAGATAATGAATTTCTTTGATATTTTTATTTATTTATTTCTTCATATTTTAAATTAGAAGTAAATTCAGGTAGGGTGAAGGAGTTCGAAAAATTACACAAATTATACATGATTAAAATTTTATATATACATTAGAGGTTGAATTTTTTTGACTTCTTTATATATTTATTTTTCATATTCATACTCCAACACTATTTTAAATGCCTTAATAAAAATTTCGATTCTACCATTATTTCTGATTTATCTACACAAACAAATCTTACTTAGTTACTTAAAATTTTGGGGAGCGCGGGCTAGATAATGAACTTTGGAACTCCCTCCAACTTGATACACATTTTTCCCTCCAAATTTAAGCATCAAATGACGTTTTTACCCTATGATCTTTACTATTTTTATTTTTCAAGATCTATATTGGCAAAATGACAAAAACACCCTTCTCTTTGTTTCAGAACCACAAATACCTACCCTCCGGGCAGTTGGGCAGTTTAAATTTTCACGCAAATGTATGTGGTAGTAAGGTAGTTTCTCTTCAGTTATTTTGAAAATTGACCATTTTTGGATAGAATTCAGTTCTCTAATCTAATTATAAGTATTTTATTCGTCTCAAATTGAGATAATATATTGATTAAGAAGTAATTGATGACATGACTAGTTTATCATAATATTCCTATTAAATGATATTTATAGTTTAATTTAAAGAAAAAATAATTAATATAAAAGGTAAAACATGAATTTTTTTTTGTCTTATCTTGATTAATGAAAAAAGACAAATAAAATGAGAAATCAAATTAGAAAATTTAAGATGGACGAAGTATTAAATTTATCACGATTAAATAAAAATTTAAAGGATATATTAATTATAGTAGTATATATCAATGCATATATATCATATATTCACTGAACTAGAGTATAATATATTCTATACTTTTTAAAGAAGTCAATTGCCAAAATTTTTCTAGAATGCGTGGTTAATATTTTTACAATTTTTTTGTTTAAGAAGTTTTGGAAAAAATAAAAAGAAAATCCTTGTTTGTGCCATTGAGGACCCAAAAACATATAATAATCATTTGAATAATTTTTGGCAATGTTGAAAAAAGTATTTCAAAGTTGAAGTTACCAAAAAATCTATATTTAATAGATTTGAAAAAAATAGAGTAAAATTATTATTTTACTAAAAATATTCCTTAAATAATTTCTTTTAGAATTTTAAACACATAAATCCAATATATATAAATGGTGATAGAACATTAACTCGCGTTTGACCATAAATTTTGAATCTTAAATTTGGTTAAACTTTAAAAAAAAATTTCTTAAAAAATTATTTGGTCAGTAAATTTGATTAGATTTTGAAAATTAAATCTTTAAATAATTTTAAGTTCTTAAAAACTAAAATTCTTTTAAAATTTTCACTCAAAAAGTTTTAATTTTTTCAAACACTCCCTTTATTCCATTTTTACTTTGTTACCTTTTGCTCCCAAAGTCAAAATTTATGCTTGCCAAAGCTGACTTTCACACAATATAAAATGTCCAAACTATAATTATTTATGATAACATATCTGCCCGCTGCCCAAACCGTACGTCGACGACGAAGAAAAAAAATTACATTGCCAGTTCCAGTAAGAATTTGTTACCAGCTCCTTGTCAAGTTATACAAAGTTAAGAAATAAAAAAGGAGTAAATACAGGGACTAAGGGGTTTCCTTCTTTCTTCTCAGGCCAAAAGCCCACACCAACAAGCCCGAAGTACAAAATTCTCTTGAGGCAAAAAAAATAAAAATAAAGTATATATCTCTACACGTAATATTATACAGAGAGAAATAAAAAACAAAGAGAAAGAAAGAAAGAGATTCGTTCTCTGCGAAATCAACAACAACAATCCATTCGATCTCGCCCGCGCTTCTTCCTACCTTTCAACTCTTCAATTCGACTCGGAGTTTGACTCAGCTGTCTTCTTCTTCGATCTCTTAACTCAGCTCCCTCAGAATTTCAACTGGTATGTATATAAACCCTAGAACTTTCAATTTTTTCGATTTCAATTTTGTTCTTCTTTTTCAAAACCCTACATTCGGTTCTTCTTGTTAATTTGGTTGATTTACGTGTTTGTTGTTCGATTGTGTTGATTTATTTTCGTGTTTGTTGATTTTTCTAGGGTTTGCGGCTTTGCGGAGATTGGAATTGGACAAGCTGAAATTGTTTTGGAGAAGTATGAGCATAGACAACCCTGGCGAAGAAGGTGATTATTAGGGTTTGGTTCTGGCGACTGTGGTGCGGTTTTGGCGGTGGGGAAGAGTTTTGAGCTTTCCATGGGCGATGGAGGCGTTGCATGTGTGTCTGTACAGCATATTATGGAGCGTTTCTCAGTTTGTGGAGGCAAAAATATGAGCAGTAACACGTTCAGTACTACTACTTCGATGAATTCAACTACTAAAAAAGCTACCGTGAAGAAGAAGATGAAGAAGGTGAATGGTAAGATGAAGGTTGTTAAGAAGGGGAAAGGAGTAAACTTGAGTTCGAAAAGCGGTGTTAAGGAAATTGAGTGTAATGGTGACGTTGGTAAAGATGAAGTTGAGGAAGGTGAATTGGGTACTTTACCTGTTGAGAATGGACAACTTGTTTCGGAGAAGGCTTTGCCTCGGAGATGCGAGATAAAGAGTGAAATTGAGAAGGCGGAGATTAAGTCTGAGGTTAAAAGGAGTGAGTTTGGTAAAGGAAGGTGGCGTAAGGTGGAATGGGAGAAGGGTGATTATATTTCTGGTAAGTTTAATAGAAAAGGGGAGGTTGATAAGAATGTTCCTGGTTATGAACCGGGTGAATTCGTACCTGATAGGTGGCGGAAAGGTGAGGGGTCAGCAAGGGATGATTTTAATTATAACAGGACACGCAGGTATGATTTTGGTAAAGACAAGGGTTGGAAAGGGGACCTTGACTGGACGCCACCTTCTGCCAAGGACAAAGGATGGAGAAATGATCATGAATGGACGCCACCTTCTGCCAAGGACAAAGGGTGGAGAAATGATCGTGAATGGACACCTCCGTCGGCCAAGGACAAAGGGTGGAGAAATGACCATGAATGGACACCACCTACGGCCAAGGACAAAGGATGGAGAAATGACCGCGAGTGGACGCCACCTTCTTCAGGTAAGCATTCTGGGGAGAAAGATATTGGTAGAAGTGGTGGAATTCAGCATGTGAAGAGGTTATCTAGATATGAACCTAGCATTCCTGAAAGGACCCCAAGGATTAGTTCCAAGATTGTTGGAGAAGAAGGCCCTTCCAAGAGTGAGCTGAGAAATGGCAATAATCCTTCAAGAGAATATTTCTCAGGTAATAGGTTGAAACGGCATGTTACTGATTCAGATAAAAGTGACCGAAAGTACCGAGGTGAGTATGATGACTTCTCAAGTTCAAAAAGCAGAAAACTTTCTGATGATGGAAGTCGAGCTGTATACGCAACAGAGCACGGTTTGCGGCGCTCTACTGAGAAGTTGCACAAGAATGTAAATCGGAACATTCCGCCTGATAGGTATTCTTCCAGGCATTATGAGACATCGAAAGTTTCTTATGACCGACTTAATAGCAGTCCTCGTCATTCGGAGAGGTCCCCACGTGACCGGGCCCGCCATCTTGAGAACTGGGATCGGAGCCCATCCCGCCATGAAAAGTCTCCCTATGATCGAGGCCGTCACTTTGATAGCAGTAGGTCTCCTTATGACCGGAGCCGTCATTATGATAATAGAAGCCGGAGCCCAAGTTATTCAGAATGGTCCCCACAAGATCAAGGCCGCCACCATCATAGGAGGGACAGGACCCCAAACTTCATCGAGCAGCCCCAACGTGATCGGAGATGGAATGTTTATCGTCGAGACCCAGGTCAGAAAAGTGGACCAAATGATAAAAAGGAAAGTAATTTTGAAGGCAAAAAGCTTGAAGGGAAGTTCAGCAGCCAAAAGGATGTCAGTGGGAAAGATCAAATTGCTAAGGATTCTGAGGTTAGCAGCTGTCCTGAAAATAGTAACTGCTCAATTGTTAAAAGTGGCAACCATCCGGTAAACAATGAAGATTTGCCTCAATGTCCTGCAGTGAATGCCTTGGAGCCTTCAGAGGAAAATGGAGCTGTTGAGGAGGTAGCTTCAATGGAAGAAGACATGGATATATGCAATACCCCACCACATGTTTCAGTTGTAGCAGAAGGAACTATTGGAAAATGGTATTACCTTGATCAGTTTGGTGTGGAACAAGGACCTTCCAGATTATGCAAGCTGAAGTCGCTGGTGGAAGAGGGATATATTGTAGCTGACCATTTTGTCAAACACACGGATAGTGAAAGGTGGGTTACTGTTGAGAATGCAGTTTCCCCGATGGCAGCTGTAAATTTTCCATCAGTTGTTCCAGATGTAGTTACTCAGATGGTGAGCCCTCCGGAGGCTCCTGGTAATGTCTTGGAAGATAATTATGATCTAGCTCAACTTAATGACCGGGTGGCTGTGGATGCTTCTGCCCCTTCATCAGAGATTGTACCATGTCATGCAGATAGTTTGGATGCATCTGAACCTTTGGACGAACATCATATTGATGAGAGAGTAGGGGCACTATTAGAGGGGTTTTCTGTTACTCCCGGCAGGGAACTTGAGGTTATTGGCGGTGAGTAACTCATGACTTTTCCGAAAATTATCTCTTTTCATGGTAGTGTTCAGGTTTTTCTTACCACACTTAATATTTCCTGTTTGCAATTCTCTTCTGCAGAAGTGCTGCAAATGACCTTCGAGCATGTGGAGTGGGAGAAATGGGGAAGTGCTGAAGGTAAGTAGTTCTTTTTGTTTCTATTTCAAGTCTGTATCTCCTAGTTGGTCAACAAAGGTGTGTTGTTTTCCACTGCTCGGCCTATGCAATAAAGAAGTCATTGCCATCTTTTATCGAAGC
The DNA here is from genome assembly GCA_030864225.1 of Capsicum baccatum var. pendulum. NCBI lineage: Eukaryota > Viridiplantae > Streptophyta > Magnoliopsida > Solanales > Solanaceae > Capsicum > Capsicum baccatum. Next base: position 233,738,941 of record CM061556.1, on the reverse strand, counting down.
GTAGGTGGAGAGTATTTAGCCCGTGGGGTATTACTGCTGATTTTGTTTTCTTACCTCTCTGCCTAAGATAATAATTGCTGAAAACCTTATCTTTCCTGTGGTAATCTGACTACTTAAGATCTGATTACTTAATATTGCTATACTTGTTTGGTAAATCTCTTGTTCGTGTAGTATACAGTTCTTTCTTCCCTCATTTAAGCTGTGGTTGTTTACTTTCTGCAAATTGGTAGCACTTAGCAGACATTTTGTTGAATGACAACTGTAGTTATCTCAAAGCAACATACAAGCAAGTCTGAAGCTAATTTGTATGTAAAGGAGGAAATTTGTAAATACTAGCAGTTGTTGGCTTGATAGAATTGGGGTTTAGTACCATGAGATGAAATTGTTATATTTTTTTTATTTTTTGGATGAAGGAGTTGAGATTGTTTATTACTTTGCCTTTTTGAGTTTCAGCTAGATTTAAAAAAAAAATAAAAAAATTTGGATCAGTTTGAAGTTAGCCTGAGGTATCTGCTAATTGCATCCTGTCTAAGTCACACTATTAATTTTCTAATGATCTGTGATTGGAATAACTAATGACAGTCTATACCAATTATATTTGTTTATTCCTACTCATTTAAAAAGTGAAACTGTGTTTGTCCCCAGGTTGTTGGAGAGGGGAAAAAGTTTGGAGGCTTGATTGTACCAAAGTCTAACTTGATCTTGGTTTCCTATTTCTTTCTATTTTTTTGGTTGGTAATTGTGTCATCGAAGTGGTTGTCTAATCATGTCCATTACACCCAATTTCGGCATTGGCTATGATCAGCTTCTCTGATAACTTTTGAGACTTCAATGTTTGATATAGTCTTTTTTCTTTTTTTTTGGTTTTGGGGTGGGGTGAGGGGAGCTGAGGAAGAACCTAAATTACTCTTGAATGGAATTTTATGTGGTGGTGTAGGTAGAAGTACAGTGATAATATCCATATACTATACATGTCTTTTAGTATCTGTATCATAACTTTTGTTATGTGGTTGGTTGACTTTTCTTCTAACTGTGTTTGTACTTGGATATATCCAGAGTTTGTTTTTTTCAGTAGTGGTCCCTTTAACAGGTCACTTTGTTTATATGCATTTGGATTGCGTTAACCTCTTAAGTTGTGTGCATATGATGTGTACACTTTTCTCCATCTTGTTGCAAAGGAGCTTTATGATCAAGTATGCATTGGTTTCTCTTATGTAGGGGAGCACTGTGGTCAAAGCTCTGATGAGTGCTTACTTAATTCAGAGGCACAGAAAGAACCCACAGAACCAAGGACCAGGGACAAGGAAAATGATTTCTTCTGCAGTGACTCAGCTGAATTGTTTTCTGGTCTCTGGTCATGCAAGGGTGGGGATTGGAAAAGAAACGATGAAGCTACACAAGATAGGCTGTGGAAAAAGAAGCTTGTTCTTAATGATGGTTATCCTCTATGCCTCATGTCGAAATCTGGGATTGAAGACCGAAGATGGCTGCAGAAAGATGAATCTAATTACCCGTCACACAGCAGAAGGCTTGATCTTCCATCATGGGCTTTTACTCCTGATGAGTGGAACGATAGTAGTGTTGTTGTAAGACCCAATCCATCTAAACCTCCAATGTTAAGGGGTACAAAAGGGATTATGCTTCCAGTGATCCGGATAAATGCATGTGTAGTTAATGAGCATGGGTCATTTGTGTCTGAGCCTCACACTAAAGTTAGAGCAAAGGATAGGCATCCTCAGAGATCATCACGACCGTATGTGGCGACCGGTGATACTAAGAGGTTGTCAGAAGAAAGTGCTTATCGCTCTCAAAGTAGGCAGGACCAAGTATCACACAGTTCCCGTAAGAGCAGCACACCCTTAAATATTCCAAAGGATCGTCTTTGCTCAGTGGATGAGTTACAATTACATTTAGGTGAGTGGTACTACCTTGATGGTGCTGGGCATGAAAGGGGTCCATTCTCGTTTATTGAGTTGCAGGTATTGGTTGATCAAGGTGTCATACCAGAAAATAGCAGTGCTTTCAGAAAGTTGGACAGGACTTGGGTCCCAGTTGCTTCAAGTTCAAAGACATCTGATATGTCAAAGGTGTGCCAAACGCCTAATGAGCCTCTTGGAGCTTCTATGTCAGAGTTGGAGAGTTCTCTACAAAGTGTTCCTAGTGGTGCTCCCTGCACATTTCATGGCATGCACCCTCAGTTTATTGGGTATACCCAAGGAAAGCTTCATGAGTTGGTCATGAAGTCATACAAGAGTAGGGAACTTGCTGCTGCTATTAATGAGGTCCTGGATCCCTGGATAAATGCAAGACAACCAAAGAAAGAGTGCAATCCAGGTTCGTGCTCCTTGCTCTTGAAGATTCCCTTGCTCGTTTTTGCTGTAAAGGGACTGGTTTTCTATGATGTCTAGTTTATATCACCCTTTTCTGATACAACTTTGTTGCATATGATGAGTGAGTTGCTACTTTCCGTAAATTTCTTTGGACTTCTTACTCTCCTTCCTGTCCTTGTATCTATTTGTGATATAAAGAAATTTATCTTTGTTCAAATTACGCCAAAAAGGCACAACACCAACCTGGATTCAGAAAGAGACATGCCTGTGCCTGTTCCCAGTTCACCAATTATATTCTAATCTCGGTTATATATTCATTATGATGTGGCCTGTTATCAACTGTTTTCTTCTTTCTGTCTGTCTTTCACTCGCATTGCTCAACTTGTTTTCTTATTTGTCTGTCTTTATCACCCTTTGCGTCCTGGCTCTCATTCTCTAAAGTATCTCTCTGTGACAGATTTTCGTGCCAGCAAAAAGGCGAGGTGTCATGGAAGTGAAGAAGAGAGTGAAATGGAAGAGGACATAGCCGTATTTCCGATTGATGAATGCCAATTTGATGATCTATGTTGTGAGGAAGCTTTCAATAGAGAGGCCATTACTAAACCTGGAATCGAAAATGGAAGCTGGGGTCTACTGGATGATCGTGTGCTTGCGCGGATCTTTCATTTCCTTAAAGCTGATGTTAAATCTCTTGTTTATGCTGCTTTGACTTGTACGCATTGGAGATCCATAGTAAAGATATATAAGGGAATCTCTCGTCAGGTTGACCTGTTATCTATTGCTTCCAGTTGCACTGATTCCGTGTTGCAGAAAATAATGGTATGCTTTTGCTATGATGACATTCTGCCACTTATTTTCTCTCCTACTGGCTCGCAAATTGGAATAATTTTAAGAAGCAGAAAATTGTTGAGAAATTATGATACCTTCAACAGTAACACATTCTTTATTCATTTTTTTGCAGAGTGATTACAACAAAGAGAGGTTAACTTCCTTGGGTTTACGTGATTGTATCGGCATAACTCCCAGAATGCTTGAGGATGTTCTGCTTTCATTCTCTTGTTTATCCTCTATAGATATTAGAGGTTGCAGCCAACTTGAAGATGTTGCTGTTAAATTTCCAAATATTAATTGGATTAGGAGCAGGAGTTCGAATTTGAAAGTTAAGAGTCTCAAAAACGTTTCTGATAGAACCTCATCATCTTATAGAACTTATAGTAGTCAGGAAAATCAGACAGACGATTCAATTGGACTGAGGGACTACTTGGAAAGTTCAGACAAGAGAGAGTTTGCTAACCAGTTATTCCGCCGAAGCTTGTATAAACGTGCAAAGGTTTTCGATGCTAGAAAGTCCTCATCCATGCTATCTAGGGATGCTCAATTGAGGCATTTGGCAATGAGGAAATCGAGAAATTGTTTCAAGAGGATGAAGGAATTTCTTGCCTCAAGTCTAAGGGAGATAATGCAGGAGAATACCTTCGAATTTTTTGTTCCAAAGGTACTACCATATCCTCTTTGCTGAGTTGCTTTCTAAATACTGTTTACATGCTTCTAAACCTTGTCCCCTTTCCTTTAGGTTGGAGAGATTGAGGAGAAAATCAAAAGTGGATATTATGCTAGTCGTGGCTTGAACTCTGCCAAAGAGGATATAAGTCGAATGTGCCGGGATGCACTAAAGTAAGTTTTGCATTCCGTATTGTGTATGATTCTTTAGCATCACTGGATCTTTCCAACAGCTGAATTGTGTGAAATTTCTGTTTTGGGAGAAAAGTGCAAACTATCTCTATTTGACCTTGATTGTACCTTTAAATTTTTTTATTCAATCAATCAGCAAGTTTGATTCAACCACAAACAAGCCCGAGTCAACTGTACAAATCCTCGGTCAATGTACCCAATTTTCTTCGAAGAACTTTAGCAATTTAGGCCAATAATATACAAGACTAGCTGAATTCTAGCAACTTCATCAACTTGTAATCGATAGTGTCGTGGTTGCCTTATCATAGAAGGCATTTTCATATTGAAGTTCATTTTTAAAGGGAAACAGTATGTTTCTAAAGAAATATAGATCTGATAAAATCACTCTTCCCTATTAGAAATGATCCCTAAAACTGATGAATACTCTTTTAGGCAATGGCATACATTCGCCATGAGTTCTGGGTGTACAGAACTGTTAAAACCTATTTTCTTTAGGATTCAAGTCACTGCATTCTGGGGACTGAAGGTTAAAGGTGCAAAGAGGGACCCAAAGTGTGAATGAGGGATAGCAAACTGACCAAAACTGCAATTTTTGAAGTGAAATTTTGTTGATTGTACCAAGAAAGTGCTAGAGCATGCACAGAAAAGGACTTCTGTTTCATTCAAGCAAATAAGGAATGTAGAAAGTCAACAAAAGTATTTACGTCTCAGTCAACCTTGATGTTAGCAGAAGTACAAAAAACAGTAGGCTCTAAATTTAACAACCTTGATGCTTCTTCGTCCTCTGCCCATTCCACTGATTGTAGCCTCTTAATATGTTGCTGGAGGTACCAGTGCACCCTAACACATTAAGGAGCAGAGTTCATATGTTCCATGCTCTTGGGGATGTTTTTGTCTTCCCTGCTGCTTTCCAACACACAAATTGATAATTTATATGGTGCAAATGGTTCTGGTATTTTTTTGGCGCTTCTGTTCTATCTAACATAATTTCTGAAAATTCTGATTGATATTCTATAAATGCTGTGGCCCAGGTCAAAAAAACGTGGTGATGCCAAAGACATGAATCGCATTATTGCATCATTTATCCGTCTTGCTACTAGGTTGGAGGAAGATCCCACCAAGTCAGTCTCTACAAGAGATGAGATGATGAACACTTGGAACGATGAGTCACCTCCAGGTTTCTCTTCTAGTACAACAAAGTACAAAAAGAATCCTGCTAGAATGTCTGAAAAGAAGTACTTCAACAGAAGCAATGGATCTTCCTATGCTAATGGTGTATCTGACTCTGGAGAGTTTGCAAGCGATAGAGAAATCAAAAGACGCTTATCCAAGTTGAGGTTGAAATCCTTAGATTCAGGAAGTGAAACATCTGATGATCTTGACAGATCTTCTGATGACACTTCAAGTGACAGTGAGAGTTCTGCTTCAGACACAGAAAGTGACTTGGATTTAAGATCGGAAAGTGGAGCTGCAGAATCAAAAGATTATTTTACTCCAGATGATGGGTTTGATTCTTTGGCTGATGATCGTGAATGGGGTGCTCGTATGACTAAGGCTAGCTTGGTTCCTCCGGTAACAAGAAAATATGAAGTCGTTGATCATTATGTTATTGTAGCTGATGAGAAAGAAGTGAAAAGAAAGATGCTGGTTTCTTTGCCTGAAGATTATGCTGAGAAGCTTAGTGCACAGAAGAATGGAACGGAGGAGTCCGATATGGAAATTCCTGAGGTGAAGAATTATAAACCAAGGAAAACACTTGGAGAAGAGGTGATAGAGCAGGAAGTCTATGGTATTGATCCGTACACTCATAATCTTCTTCTCGATTCCATGCCAGATGAATCGGATTGGTCTCTGCTGGACAAGCATTTGTTTATTGAAGACGTGCTTCTTCGTACTCTTAACAAGCAAGTTAGGCGCTTCACGGGCAGTCACACACCAATGATATATTCTTTGAAACCTGTTTTCGAAGAGATTCTGGAAAATGCAGAAAAAGATCAGGACAAAAGAACTGTGCGGTTATGCCAATTCATCCTAAAGGCCATTGATACTCGTCCGGAGGACAATTACGTTGCTTATAGAAAGGTGAGGATAATGAAAAATAGTTTATTACTGTGACCTACAAAAAATATTTATTGCTTGTGTGTTTGGGTAGTTTATTATATGCTCATCCCTTTCGTCTAATATTTGATTGACATCTGATGTGTCTGTCAGGGTCTTGGGGTTGTGTGCAACAAAGAAGGTGGCTTCAGCGAGGAGGATTTTGTCGTCGAATTCTTGGGGGAGGTAAGAATAATATGTTTACTTCTGGATTATACCTATACATTCGTCCAACTTTTCCGAGTATCCTTAATTTTGCATTTAGAGGTGTACATTCTGAAAGATGACTTAAATTCGTTCCTTTCCTAACGAGACATACAGGTTTATCCTGCTTGGAAGTGGTTTGAGAAGCAAGATGGAATTCGCTCCTTGCAAAGGAATAACAATGATCCTGCACCTGAGTTTTACAATATTTATCTTGAGAGACCAAAGGTATCCTATATTGATTTGGTGCAATCTATTCTCCTTTTCCCTTCAACCTTTTCTCCTAAACCTATTTGTAATTCCTCTGGTTAGGGTGATGCTGATGGATATGATCTAGTTGTTGTTGATGCAATGCACAAAGCTAACTACGCCAGTCGAATTTGTCACTCGTGCCGTCCTAATTGTGAAGCAAAGTAAGTTTCCTCCTTCTCTCTAAAGTGATTTATAGTCCAGCTGATAGTAGAACCAGATTATGAACCATGTATCGTGCATAGAACCAGATTATGAACCATGTATCGTGCATTTTGGTAATTCCAAGAAGATACTAAAAATGGAAAGGTGGGGTCATTCGACAGTGATGCATGTGGCCCTTAGCCAGCTTGTTCATTTAAACCTTGTATTTTCGGTGAACAGCATAAATATATATATATATTTTAGAACCCTGAAATTTCAACAAATATTACATATGAACCATAATTAGAAGTACAATAAAGATGGTGCTAAGAACCTCTTATAGTTCGAACCACACGGGATCTGTGTGTACTTGAAACAAATGGTTTGAAACCATTTGTTGCATTGATGTTTAACTGATATTTGCTCGTCCAGAGAAGAGGAAAGTATGTAAGACTTATTAGATTTTTGGGTGAAGTAGCTGAAATACAGTTTTATTGTCAGTGTTATTATGGTTTCCCTTGACCTTGAGAGGTGTGTTGTGTTTTTTTTTAATGTATTATCCCCTCTTTAAAACTAGAATGTTTCTCGTGACATTTGTATACTTCCTTTTGAGTAGAGTAACAGCTGTCGATGGTCAGTATCAGATTGGAATTTATAGTGTACGGCCGATTGCTTATGGTGAAGAGGTCACTTTCGATTACAATTCTGTTACCGAGGTGAGTTTTTAGATAATGTTAGGGATCTGTTTAGCTTAAGGAGAGAGCCTTTCTATTTTTCCTTTTTGTGGATAATTTTTGTTAAATGGTGATGTTTCATGCTGCAGAGTAAAGAAGAGTATGAAGCTTCTGTCTGTTTATGCGGCAGCCAGGTTTGCCGTGGAAGTTACCTGAATCTTACAGGTGAAGGGGCTTTCCTGAAGGTACATTCTCCATCTAAGTTTTGAAGAATTATCTCGGTCTTGGCAGCTCCTTAAGCTCTTTTGTCATTGAGGTTTTTTGGTGTTTTTGGATCGTCACATTTTGTGCTTAAAAGAAAATGCTTTAATCATTTGAACGGACACCTATTGTTCCAATGCTATCACCTTGAATATTTTTTTCATGCCTTTCAGCAGTGTCATTTCTTGTCACCTGAACCGTTATTGGTTTCTGCAGGTGCTCCAGGAGTACCATGGGTTACTTGACCGACACCAGCTGATGCTAGAGGCTTCCGAACTGAATTCAGTTTCTGAAGAAGATTATATTGATCTTGGTAAAGCTGGACTTGGAAGTTGTTTACTTGCTGGTCTGCCACATTGGTTGATTGCTTATTCAGCTCGTTTGGTATGCTTTTGCTCTGAATTGATTATGGCTTACCATTGTATTATTTTATTTTTTCTAAAGCATTTTCTGAATTTTATATTGTGTTGAAGGTGAGATTTATCAATTTTGAGAGGACGAAGCTTCCTGATGAGATACTTAAGCATAATTTGGAAGAGAAGAAGAAGTACTTTTCAGATATTTGTCTGGAAGTTGAGAAAAACGAATCTGAGATTCAGGTAAGTATGCTGTCAGCTGGAGTTTTATACTTCCATTTCTATTCCCTCCACCTGCATTTTCAAAGTTGTTTGAATAATACAGGCTGAGGGTGTTTACAACCAAAGGCTTCAGAACTTGGCTCTGACTCTTGACAAGGTTTGACTCTCCTTTTTGACCAAGTCATGTCTTATCTTTCCTTCCATTTTTCTTTCTTAAGAATTAGCTTCGAAGTCTTTATCTGATGTATTGAGATCAAGTAAAATCTAAGAGCTGCTTATGTGCCCTTGGCAGGTGCGTTATGTAATGAGATGCGTTTTTGGTGACCCAGAAAAGGCTCCTCCTCCTATTGAGAGGCTTAATCCTGAAGATGCTGTTTCTTTTATCTGGAGAGGAGAGGGGTCTCTTGTGGATGAACTTCTTCAATGCATGGCTCCTCATTTGGAAGATAGTATGCTAAGCGATCTCAAGGCCAAGATTCGAGCTCATGACCCATCCAGGTCTGAAGATCTTGAGACGGGCCTTCGGAAATCCTTATTATGGTGAGTAGTGTCAACCATGGTATCCTAGATTATATCATTCTTTTCAGAAGTCAATTTTCTTGACTTGCTCTTTCTTGTTCTAGGTTGAGAGATGAGGTCCGAGATCTTCCATGTACATATAAATCTCGACACGACGCAGCTGCTGACTTGATTCATTTATATGCTTACACAAAGTGTTTCTTTAGGATACGAGTATGTTAATTTATTCTGTCAAAACTTCTTTTTGGTGTCCTTTTCATTGGGAATTGTGTAGGTTGACTCTTATACTTTCTCTCTTTGCAGGAATACAAGACTGTCACTTCCCCCCCTGTATATATAAGTCCTTTAGACCTGGGACCCAAATATGCTGATAAGCTGGGGCCTGGTATTCACGAGTATCGCAAGACATATGGCGAGAATTATTGCTTAGGACAGCTGTTTTATTGGTATAACCAAGCGAATGCTGATCCGGAGAATTGTCTTTTCAAGGCGAGCAGGGGTTGCTTATCTTTACCTGAAGCTGGCTCTTTTTATGCTAAAGTCCAGAAGCCGTCCCGCCAACGTGTTTATGGCCCTAGGACTGTGAAGTTCATGCTATCTAGAATGGTAAGCTTTATGTTAATTTCAGAAGAGCATCCTCTATTTAGTGTTGTCTATTGTAGAATAAGCCGACAGCTAGATGCATTGTGTTCTAGTAGAGTAATGCCTTCTAAGCAGAACATGCTGAACGTCCTTTAGGAGTAATACTAGTACTAGAATATCAGTGTGGCTTAGTTATTGGTGGCAGTGCTGTAATTGGTTGTGCTCTTCTTTTCGTGGTCTGAATTTCTTTTTCTCAAAGTATCTCTCATTGTTATCATGGCAAAAGTCGACATCCCACCAATGAATATTGTGAACCATGTAGGAGGCTGTTAATTAGTACTGTTTTACTAGCTTTCCAAACAAATATGATACACTTGACGTATAGCTTCAGTTAAGTTCAGCAATTCAATTATTATACTGGGAAGCATCCACTTAAAGCAAGTTCTTTTTCTTCTTCCAGGAGAAGCAGCCCCAGAGAGCATGGCCAAAAGATAGGATATGGTCATTTAAGAGTAGTCCCAAAGTTTTTGGCAGTCCTATGCTGGATGGTATTCTAAACAAGGCTCCATTAGAAAAGGAGATGGTACATTGGCTGAAGCATAGACCTGCAATCTTTCAAGCCAAATGGGATAGATGAAATTTTGCAGGCATCAGCAGAGCAGCATTAGTAGGACGCTGCTTGTAGGATATTGATTGCTTAGATTAGTCTAAGGCGTGCGAAAGCTGGTCCGGACACTACGGTCATTAAAAAAGGGGGATATTGATTGCTTAGAAGAAAGGGTGTTCGATGTTAGAATCGAAGCCCTCTCACTAGTGGAAGGAGGGAGAAATAGTTGATTGCTCTGAGTCTTTGATTTCATTATGGCTGCTTCCTCACTTAATTCTTGTGTATAGTTTTTATTTGTTTTTCAATTCTTGAGCAGTTTTGTAATATGTAATTCATTGTCACGGAAAAGAAAATTAGTGAAGGTGTTCCTAATCTTAATTTAGATGTAAATGGATAAAGTAGATTATATTTCCAGTTACACATACAAGGAGCTTCTATTCTCAACTTTATACTAGACCTTTCTTTTTGAAATAATTTGCTTTTTTTGAGTTCTAAAATGTTTATTCTCACTGAAATACCTAAGAGGTGACAGGTTTCATAATCTGTTTCTGCAAATCCAGGTACTGTAAACCAGTACTTTGTACAGTGACGGATACCCAAATCCCAACATTATCATTACCTTTTTATCTTTCTGTTTCACTTAAATTTCTCTTTTAACCCTCCATTTTTGTAAATAATCCCCTTCATTTTTGTCCTTATCCTGATCACTACATTTCCACCGTTTGATCAAAATCCAATCAACGGTCTTAAATCAACCCGCGAAAGAAAACGAATTTCGAATGGAACGGCATAGTACAAAAAAATAGAGACAGAATCAACAGTAGCCACAGCTACTTGTCTGTTATATACCTCTATTCATATCTCGGCACGTGGTCCTTAACCCCCTCGTAACAAATATATATACATACACGCCAGCGTATCCTATAGAATTATATCTTTCCATTTTTTCTGCATGTTGTGTTGTGTGTGAGAGCTATGGAGAGAAAATCTCTTGTTCCACAGGCCGGCGGTGAATCGTTACTGCCGTTGATGGAGACCGATGAAGCTGCTGCTTTCATCAACGGCATGTACGCCGGTATGAGTTATTCGTCTTTGTTGAGTTTGAGCATCGATAACAACCGCAACTATGAGCCTCCGCTCGTTAATGATCATATGGTTTATGCAACTGCTGCTGCTTCTGAAATCCAGCAAAGTTCGGAGACGGAGAATTTCAATGCTGATCAAAAGCTGAAATTCCCTAAGCTAGAAGTACCAGTAGTAAGTGATACTCCTCCTTTTCAGTTGTATCCATACAACAATGAGTATTTTTTGAATGAGCCGTTTAGCTACGAAGGCTTTGGATACCAAAATCTTCCAGATCTCCGTTGCCTTAAACAGACAAACTATTTTGATTTTCATTACGGTGACTCATCGTCATCGCTGGTTAGTAACCGAGTCGAACCGAGTAATTTTCCAAAAAGGAAGCAGCCTCCTAGTTCATCTACAGCTCGATTACAAAGACAGAAGCTAAGCGAGAAAACTCGGTGTTTGGAGAAGCTATTGCCATGGGACAAAAAAATGGACACAGCGACGATGCTAGAAGAGGCGTACAAATACGTGAAGTTTCTACAGGCGCAAGTTAGCGTTCTCCAGAACATGCCTTTGTTAAGCGAAGGAGGTGCTTCGTCGTCCTCTTCCGAGGACAAAAATGGAAAAAGTACCAGCGTTTTTGGGAAACTAGGGAGGCTGAATAGGCAGCAGCTTTTAGAGGTGGTACTAAACTCACCAGTTGCTCAGACGTATCTGTATTCCAAAGGCTGCTGTGTTTACTCAGTAGAACAGCTGGTTCAGTACAGGAAAATTGCTCAGAGAAACGCTTTGTACCGCCAAATGTTGTTTTACGCCGGTATGCCGTCTTGAACTAGGCGATTCCAATTCAATACTCAGGTGAATGCTCTTAGCTAATATGGAAATTCCTCTCTTTTTTGCTTTGTTTTTTGGTTGAAAAGAAGTGAAAGCTTAGGCTTATAGGAGTAAATGGAAAATCTGTAGATGTGGGTGAAATTGGGAACTAGAAGTAGTGTTAATATCATGATCAGTAGATGAATATCTTTTTGCTAATCATTACATGTAAGAATGTGATGTGAATATCTTTTTGCAACTTCTTCATATCATCTTTTGATGATTCTGCTCTGAGAAATTAAAATCAATCTATCTTCAATTTTTGATGCGACTGATAGTTTGATGGTACTTACATAGTTTAATTCGATATTTTTTTAATTAGCATTCAAAAATTAATGTCTAGATTTACACCAAAGATTAATCGCGCACACTCGTGTTCTATGAATTTTGTCATCTTTTGAATGCATTATATTGTATGAATTTTGTCTTTTCCAGTCCATCTGGTCAGTAGTTTCCACGTGGTTTTCCTTCTATCCACCCATGGTGGATGGGTGAGAGTCTAGCAGGAATTAAATGGAAATGAAAAAAATATGTAAACAATTGAACACCTTGCCATCATTGTTAGTAGCACGAAAATTGCGAAAATTATCTTTTATGACCACTTGCAATTGAACTAAAAAAATGACTTTTTTCACATGTCAAGTAAAAGTGATAATCTTTGATAAAAAGGATGTAAAACTCAAAACAAGTTTGTATAGGGCTACAAAACAAATTCTCCCGCAAAATTGCCCTACGAACCTCAATGGCTATATGAATGCTCAATTGCTCCATATTCAACAACAGCAGAGGATGTAGAGCTCTTACGAAGGCCACTTGCCCGGCCGCTCTATTTATTCAAAGGTTAAACCATTGAGGCAAATATATAACCTAATGTTTCAGTAGTATTTGCGAAATTCGACATCTCTGTTCTGCACTGTGCTCCTGAAATATACAATCTACAAAATTGAATTGGATGCCAAGAGAAGATTCATCGTCTTGTACTAATGGTTACGATATTCATCTGTCCGGTGAACACCTTGGAGCAATAAGAGGTAGCAATCGGAACAGCTGAAAAGAAATCCATGTTCACTTGTCGAACTCCCAAATGACGCCTCCATCCTCTGTCATCATCAGAGAGCAAATTAATTTACAAGAACCAAACAACAAATGACATCACAGTATAAATTGGAAAATACAAGATAAATCAAACCAATGATTGATGCGTTGGAAATTGGAATATGTTTCTCTGTGTCCACAGAACTCAATTGTCTGTCATTTGTCAGATAGTTAAGCATCAACATACCATAAAAATGGAGTAGGCTTTTGGGAAAGGCTTAACCAACATATTTTCCTTGACTTTCAAACTAGGATATGCACCTAATCACCACAAATATTAGCTCCTAAACGAGTGAAGGGTCCATTTCAATCTTTTGAGAAGTGTTCAAGCAAGAATGGGCTATGAAAAAAATGGATTAAATGATGGATGAAGCAGAAAATAAAATAAGCAAGAGAACAACTTGCAAGGAACCAATACACTTCAAGGAAAAAAAACGTAAGCAACAGAAAATTACAAGATGTATGTCAGGTACAATGTTCTTTCGTTGGAAGTAAGATTACGGATTATAGGGGGAAAAAAGCAAGGGTAATTTGTGCAAGAGATCAGTTGCTGAAGAACTCTCCGAGCCCAGGAATATGTTTTATACGTTATCCTTCTGCCTTTGGCGCACCAAAAGGGCTTCCTGAGGGATATTATATCCATGTAGTCGACATGAATTATTCTCAATTGGAAAAGATGAAAAATACAAAGTAGAAATCTTATGACATAAGCATTTACTGTGCCCTAACAATATAGAGAACTATCCTCAATTACTTTGTTATCAATAAGGATAGACTTAGAAGCATTACAACATAGTACACCATTTTTTGAGACCCTGAAATATCTCGTTAATAGGAATTATGTGCTGTTTATAATGAATGAACAAAAAGCACCTTACAACTGCCTTCAAAAGCTTGTAAACAAAGATAAAGAATTTACATGCTACTGATTTAAACTTAAAGCGTAAAAGTGGAAACAGATGATATTTACACGATTCAATCTGCTTTAAAATAGAGAAGATCCACAATGATTACCTTTGATCTTCTTGTTGATCCATCCTTCGAGCAACATTCCTGCACCAATACCTGCAGCAATAAACGACCCATAAAAGGCGATGGAGTATGGTAAGGATCTTCGTGGAAGAAAATAATACTCAGGAACTTGTCGAATCTTTCTTGGAAGCCGTTTCTTCACGGATGGTCCAGCATTAGGCTCACTACTTTCTGTTCCACCCAGAGTTTTCCAGTCCATCTCTTTCAGTTGGTCTTTTTGTTGTTCCACACCCATTATAGGACCCTAGCCAGGTAGCCTGTTTATTAATGAAAAACAAAATGATTGAGATGGATCAGATACTGAATCTCAAATTGAGGGAAGTCTTGGAACGCTAATACATTACATCATTCACTCATACAACAACACATTTATGGCCGACATCTTGTTTTTTCATTGGAAAATGGCTAAGAACAATATAACACCCAGGGCAATTCCTTACCCCTACCTCGTGGAAGTAGAGAAGCTGTTTCCAAGAGACCCTCGGCTCAAGTGCAGCAAATTGAAGCAGTTATGAAAAGGTAATATGGAAGCCATTTCAAGGATGGCTGAACATTAAAAATCGTCTTTAAGTTAACTTACTGCAATAACAGAATGTACTCCCAACTAATCAGTACCTATGAATGATGCAATTCGAAGATGGCTGAACATCAAAAATAGTTTTTAAGCTAACTTACTGCAACTATGGTATGGACTCCCAACTATTCAGTACATATGAATGATGGCAAGAAACTCCTCATGTAAATGAAATTATCTTCCTAAATGATATGTTTAGCTTCTCTTTAATAACCGAGAAATGCATCTAGAGCCAACTGTTTGGACCAACCACAAACTTCGAAACTCAATAAGATGGGCTCCCCCTCTACCCTTCTCCAATTAAATACTAGACTTAGTTCGCTTGGTGCAGGGCTCAAACTTGTAACCTAGACACAAGTCCCTCAAGCCTTTGCCAGTTGAACTAATACACGCGTCCTTCAATGGAGGCTACATTATAAGAGTATGTATAGCTTGACAGTAAGCAAGTATTGGATTGTTAAGCTTCTCTTTTAATTATTTTAAGCTAAATTGATTCAGATTAGGGAATCAGTTTTAGCCAAAACCCTGGATCTTCCAAGCCACAAGACAAAATTGAACAAAAAACATAGTAGAGCAACTTCATTAATCAACACATAACCTTCTCTCCTAACATAAATGGATAAAGAAAAATATGAAAGGCATAAATGGAGTTTCCTATTCACAGGGAATCTTAGTCGCTCAGTTGGTTGGCTACCTAATCTTTCAACTTGATGGTGAGAGTTCGATTCCCCACCTTTCAATTCCCTCCCCCCAACATTTTTTTTTAAAACTCTAATCTTATTAAATATTTCTAATGTTGAAAATCAAGAAGTAACAAATGGACAAATGATATGACAGGGACAGTCAAGACTGAGGAGGACTATAACAACATACCTAGTAAAATTCCACTAAGTGAAGTCTGGGGAAGATAAAGTGTACGCAGACCTTACCAGAGGTTGTTTTCGAAAAACTCTCGGCTCAAATGTAGCAAATCGAGGTACAAAGAAGAGGAAAATAGTGAATAAAATATGACAACTAACACGGGAACAATGCAAAATATACTAGAAAAACAATAATCAACCACAACTATAATGCGATAATAGAAACACAACCCACAACAGCAATGATAGATATTTAGCGGCTAAACCCTAAGCTACCACACTACGAATAGTGCAAGACAACACTCCTTACGACTGGTGAAGAGGACTAATTATGTGAATCCATGGCACAAATAAGATTTTGGATCGCAACATACGCAAAGAAGGAAATCTCGAGAGACAAATATTAAATACTCCCTCTAGTCCAAAATAAGTGAATTCTTACCTCAATGCGCACTTATTAAGCAAAAGAAATTGGGACATAAATTGTACTTTACTTTCCACTTCAACATATTATTAAACTTCTCTAGAAATTTCAGCCACATTAAAATAAAACTGTCTCTTGGAACTGATAACGTAAAGTGTAAATGAAGGGTCAAATTAGCAACATGTTCTTGAATAATGAACAATTCACTTATTTTGGACTAAGGAAGTAGTAACAACTTACAGCTTGATTTCAATGAAAGACAGAAATTGCGGGGAGAAAGAACAAATTCAGCGCATTTGTTCGCGAGGTCGACTATGGCGGCACTGGAAATTGTCGGGTCAAAATCATACAGATTTGGGGTCCGAATTTGGCACTTATTTCCCCCTTTTTTTACTTACTAATTAGTGTAATGTTTATTTAAAGATGACTTACATTTTAAATAACTTAATTGCAAATCAATGCATCTAACGTAATCTCTATTTTAAATACTAACTCCATCTATCTTTATTTCTTCATATCTTTATCTATCTAACGTAATTTCTATTTTAAATACCAACTCCATCTATCTTTATCCGTTCATATTTGATGATTTACACTTTTATTAAGTTTTAATGATCAATCTTATAAGTGATCTAAATATTAAAAATAAATAGTATTTAGTAACAAAAATAAAATAGAGTTAATTATCTCTTATTATTTAAACTAAAGGAATAAAGTGAAACAACTATTTTTAATATTCTCAATAAAATTGAACGGAGGAATTATCTTTCTATTTTGTAAGGATTTGGCCTCCTGCTATGTTTGATGCAACAAAGACGGAACAATGTGAATAAGTAATTGGCGGATGGATTATGAGCAAGGAATATTGTATTTATTTGTGCTAGAGATGATAAATTAAATTCATTAAATGAAAGTATATGTTTAATTTAGCTAGTGAATCATTTCCAATTGCTAGATACAGTTGGAAAGGAAGTAAAATTGATATCTTTCTCTTAGCCAATTTTTGGAGTGATTGAAAAGTCTTGCCGTGTACTTGTTGAATTTGGAGTCGATTCGGATCAATTTGAAGCAAAAAGTGTTAAAGAAATTTTTTTTAAAACTTTTAGTGATCTCTCACAAATTGTGAATTTTGTTGCAAATTTAAGATATTTGTACTAAAGTTCTGACAATACGTCAAGACTTATGGCAATTCATCCATCAAAAACTCTTGCAGATTCATCAGGACTTATAACAAGTTCATCCATTAGAATCTCCTTTTGATTCTCTTGGAAAATTTTTGTTAAACTCTTAGTGATCTATCATAGTCGCAAGACAATTCTTTTGGTGATCTGTCAAAAATTGAACTCTTTTAACTTTTGCTTTATTGCACAATTTGCTATACACGGGATCAATAATTAAACAATAGCATGAGAATAAACCCATTTGCGCAAACGTCCCCAACAAATGGTTTGGTTACTGGTGTTTTTAGTCATTTTTGAAGCCTTGTGACTATGGCTCATATCCCTTTGAATGAAAATTTTTATGATGGATGAGATTCAAACAACAAAAGTTGTGTGAGTATCCATCCTTTGTTTGATAAGGGGAAATATGGGTCCCATATGGACTTTGTTCCTATACTTTATCTTTCTTTATTCATTATTGTTAGTCATTTTCTTTCCCATCCTATTCGTCCAATAATATTTGTCCACTATTGACTTGACACATAAGTTAAGAAATAATAAAAATTTAGAATAATTTTACTATATCATTCTTTGAATATAATAAATTTAGTTATTTAGTAATGAAGTTGAGTAATGAATAGTGCCTAATAGCCAAAACAAAATGAACAAAAAATAATTCATTAATTTTTTAAATTAGACAAACACCATTGGATATTTATTTTTATTAATATGGATAAGTATTATTGTTCAAAGGGAGTAATAAATTTCACAAAAATATGCTAAAGCTTTTTCTTTCTATGAAAAATGAAAAATGCTAATTACTCTAAAAATATTTCTTACGTGTTTTTATTTATATGTGTAACCTAATCATATATAGGGTTTTGCAGATTTTATAAAAATTAAAAAATAAAAACTTTTTTTTTGAAATCTTTTTTCACTTTATTTAAAAATCAATATTTAACTTCTAATCCAACTTGAAGGGGTATCCAAATTTGAAAAATAGGTTACAACATTTTTTTCAGTTCATTTTTATTTTTTATGTTTTATTTGAGTAAATTTATTTATTAATATTATTTTAAATATTTTTTGTAGAGTACATCAAACACAACTCCAACCTCATATATATATATATATATATGAAATCTATGTAAAATGCCTACTAAGGACCCATTTAGCCATGAATTATATTCACCTTATTCTGAAATATGTATTTACTTTATTGAAATTCTTGTTTGGCCATAAAAACAAACACTACTTGAAAATGTATTTGAGATTTTGAAAATCTGTTTTTTTTTTTCCTTTTAAATTTTCTTTCAAATTTTTTTTATATTATTTATTTTCATAAAATAACCCCATTTAAATTATATTTCAAGTTCAAGTCATCTTTATATTTTTTATAAAATATGTTTGAATTTTAAATTATTAGCTCTAATTATTATGGTCAAACAGAACTCCAATTTTAAATCCAAAAATTTCAAATAAAGTAAATATGTATTTAATTTTCATGGCCAAATGCCAACTAAATATCCATAGATTGAATTATATGAATTTTACTGCTCAATTTTGAAAATTTTTATGATGGATGAGACTCAACCAACAAAACTTGTGTGAGTCTCCATCCTTTGTTTGACAAGGAGAAATATGGGTCTCACATGGACTTCGTTCCTACACTTTATCTTTCTTTATTCATTCTTGATGGCCATTTTCTCTCCCATCCTATTCGTCCAATAATATTTATCTACTATTGACTTGACACATAAGTTAAGAAATAATAAAAATTAGGATGATTTTACTATATCATTTTTTGAATATAATAAATTTGGTTCTTTAGTAATGAAATTGAGTAATGAATAGTGCCTAATAGTAAAAAAAAAATGAACAAAAAATAATTCATTAATTTTTTAAATTAGACAAACACCGTTGAATATTTATTTTTATTAATATGGATAAGTATTATTGTTCAAAGGGAGTAATAAATGTCACAAAAATGCTAAAGCTTTTTCTTTCTATGAAAAATGAAAAATGCTAGTTACTCTAAAAATATTTCTTACGTGTTTTTATTTATATGTGTAACCTAATAACATATAGGGTTTTGCAGATTTTATAAAAATTAAAAAATAAAAACTTTTTTTTTGAAATCTTTTTTCACTTTATTTAGAAATCAGTATTTAACTTCTAATCCAACTTGAAGGGGTATCCAAATTTGAAAAATAGGTTACGACATTTTTTTCAGTCCATTTTTACTTTTTATGTTTTATTTAAGTAAATTCATTTATTAATATTATTTTAAATATTTTTTTAAAGAGTACATCAAACACAACTCCAACCTCATATATATATATATATATATATGAGGTTGGAGTTGTGTTTGATGTACTCTTTAAAAAAATATTTAAAATAATATCAACTTGAAGGGGTATCCAAATTTGAAAAATAGGTTACGACATTTTTTTCAGTCCATTTTTACTTTTTATGTTTTATTTAAGTAAATTCATTTATTAATATTATTTTAAATATTTTTTTAAAGAGTACATCAAACACAACTCCAACCTCATATATATATATATGTGTGTGTGTGTATATATATATATATGAAATCTATGTAAAATGCCTACTAAGGACCCGTTTGGCCATGAATTATATTCACCTTATTCTGAAATATGTATTTACTTTATTGAAATTCTTGTTTGGCCATAAAAACACCAAACACGACTTGAAAATGTATTTGAGATTTTGAAAATCTGTTTTTTTTTTTTTACTTTTAAATTTTCTTTCAAAAGTTTTTAAATTTTTTTATTTTCATAAAATAACCTCATTTAAATTATATTTTAAGTTCAAGTCATATTTATATTTTTTAATAAAATATGTTTGAATTCTAAATTATTAGTTCCAATTATTATGGTCAAACACAACTCCAATTTTAAATCCAAAAATTTTAAATAAAGTAAATATGTTTTTAATTTTCATGGCCAAATGTCAACTAAATATCCATATATTGAATTATAGAATTTTACTTCTCAATTTAGAAAAAAATATAAAATTAAATAATTTTGTACCATCGTAATTTTTTTCTCTTGGTATTTTGAGTTGGGTAGAAGAGAAATAATAAAAGTGAGTAAAAGGAGTGAAAGAGGGAGAAAGTATGAGCAAATAAAAGTACTGGTAGAACCCACGTTTTACTTGTCAAGTAAAGGGTGGAGACTCTCACAACTTTTGTTGGTTGAGTCTAGCCCATCATAAAATTTTTCCCTTTGAATAAGTAATATGTTGTATGTCCTTTGGACATGGTTTGCCCATATTCTAGCCTTTGAACTACTACGAGTGGAAATTATCCTAAATAAATTTATTAGATTGTTTATTATAAGTTATAGCAACACTTTTTAATAATTAATAGACTAAAAAAATAATTGCAAATTATAGCAACTTTTTAGAAAAATATTTTTTACTTATATATTTGAAAATTATTTTTTTAATATTTAATATTCATATTATTTCCTTATTTATAGCATTTAACAATTATCACTCTTCATTAAATCTTTTGATAATTATGATAAGTTATATTATTGGTATCAATGATTTTTTTTAATAAGGAAAAATGGTCAAATGTGCTCATAAACTTTGCGAAAAGGTCTAAATATACCCCCGTTACAAGTTTGGTCCATATATGCCCTCGATATTAAAGTTTAAGAGCATATTTACCCATTTGAAAGTTAAATGACGTGCTGGAAATTTACAAGCTCCTTTTTTCTTTTTTAGTTTTAATTGACACATAAGCAAAATAATTGCCACATCACAAGAAATAAACCCACCCAACTCTTCTACAATCTAAACCCGACCCATCAATTTGAGTTAACCCATTATCCGACCCAAGATCCACACCCCTTTTAACCATTGTAATACCCTAATCTATTTCAGTGTATCTTCTCAATCATCTAGTCAAATAAGTGCGCTGCTGCTAGGAGAATAAACTGGTGTTGTTCACCATCTCAGCTGTTCAGAAGAAAGTGAAGGTGAAGAAATTAACTGAGAAGAGATAATAGAGAACACCCTTGATGATGCTGATCAAGAGATGGTAACAATGCAAGCCTGAATACTATAGCAGCATTGCAATCAGCCAATCTTGCCATTCTGCATCAAATAAATCTTTATTTTCTTCTCTTTTGAACATTTAGCAGTGAAAAATGTTAAGGACAATACTCAAACGAGCTAAAGGAGGTGTGGATTTTGGGTCGAATCATGGGCTGATTCAAATTGATGGCTCGAGTTTAGTTGTCGAAGAGTTGGGTGGGTTTATTTTTTGTGATGTGGCAATTAAAATTTAAAAAGAAAAAGAAAAAAGTTCTTATAAATTTTCAGCACATCATTTAACTTTCAAAGGGGTATATATGCTCCTAAACTTTAACAGCGAGGGCATATATGGACCAAACTTGTAACGAAGGGTATCTTTAGACCTTTTCGCAAAGTTTAGGGGTATATTTGACCCTTTTCCCTTTTAATAATTACTAAGTTTCAAAGTCTGTTCACAATTTTAAGGAGTCAAATATGGTAAATATATATTTTTTACATTGATACTTGATTTTTTACTTTTTATTAACTTTAATAATTAACTTACTTTTACACTTTATCATGTTTTACAGTGTTTCTTTACCGATAAAAGTCTTCACTCTACCATATATTTTTTCTTCATCTTTTTTGTCACTTGTTTTGAGTTTCATGAGTATGAAACTTGGGTTTCCTAACATAGTCCGATTATTCTATCTAAACTTTCGTTTAATTTGAAGTATTTTACCCCATATCTATTATCAAAGATGATACAAGCATGAGGTGCACAAAATTGTACAAGGCAGTCAAAGGTTCAAACTTCGAAATTGGCAAGTGTTTGGAGCATTTTAAAGCCTTGCCAAGTTGAAGAAGGAAAAAGGCAACCATTACACTCAAGAGGTGCCTCACTTGAAGGACAAAATGGACTTTTCACACTATGATTTGACACTCAAGAGGCGCCCCATTTTAGAGTTATTGTTGTCTTTTAAGACTCTCCTTTTACACTCCAAAGGAGCACCCTTCATTAAGGGTATTTTTGTTCTTGTTTGTAATAAGTATAAATAGACACCTTAGCTCTTATTTTTCCTTAGTTTTGACATAATGAATTGAGTGAATTTTCAGATTGTAATATTAGTGTTAGCTTGTAGTATTCTCCTTCTCCTTAAGAGAGAGAAACCGAATTAGGGTTAGCACAATTGATGGATTTCACTTGTATTGACAAATTGACAAGAAAGGTGGATTTTGAGGATTGTGAATTCCCTTGGCCCACCTAAGAGAAAGGTTTGAGCTTCTATTGGTGAGATGTGATTGATGGTTTGATACACCATCTTTTGTTAATCACTTAGTAGAAGTAAGGGTCTTTCTATCTATCCTTTAATTTCAAGCATTCTTCTTCTTCATCCCCTTTCTTTGTGTTGTTTTTCTCTTTATGTGCTTGCTGATTTTTGCATCTTATATGTCCACTTCATGAATTTCTAGTCTTCTCTTGTATCATTTGGTATCAGAGCCACGTTTTAGGGTTGTTCCTACATCCTTAAGTCTTGAATTATTGATTACCTTGAAGAAAATCAATAAAAAAGTGTGTAGAAAATCAAAAATCTCACAAAAGATTTGTTAACCCATTTTTGTGTTTTGACAGATTTTTAGATCTTAGATCTACTTTGTTTTTGTTTATTTTGTTGGTTTCAAGTGTTGGATTCTTGTTCCCTAGCACCTAGGGAGTCTAGATCTACATTTGGAACAAGATTTGGTTGAGTTTGAGCTAAGAACCTCCATGGATATGGTGTTTTGAAGCTTTTTGAGTGTAGATTCATGTGGGTTTTGAAGTTGGATGTTGGTTTGTTGCTGATTTTTAGTTATTTGAGTTCACCTTGGCCTAAGGAACCTAGATCTACAAAAAAAAATTAGATTTGGAGTTCATTTGGTTAGGGGTCAAACTTTGGTCAACTCTTAAATATTCATCTTGTTCTTCCATGTTCATCAAGTCTTGCTAAGGAAGAATATTCAAAGAGTGTGTTTGATCTAAAAAAGGAGAAGAAAGAGAGTGTACTTGGTGTTTGTGAAAGAATATTCCTTGGCATATTCATTGTTATCCAAAGAAAGAAGAGACAAAGGAATAATCAAAGTACAAAATCAAGTACATTTCAAGTACAAAGGGGGGGACCATTGTTTTGAATTCATTTGAAGCTCCAAAAAGGCTTTCAAACCTTCATTTTTCCCTTCCAAACGAAATTCTTCTTCACTAAAAGGGTTCTAGGCTGAGACTTGAGAATTAGGGTTGAAAAAATAATAATTAAAAACTCAACATTCAACCATAAGCTGCCACGTCATCACTGGCTAATCGGCCAAATTGAGTTCTTAGGTAGATTTCTTAGTTTTTATTTCTTGTTTTTAGTTTCAATTTTGTTATTGTTTCACTAATTAGCAAACTAGTAAGTACCTACTAGTTTGGTAATTAGATTAGAGTCCGATTATTTTGTGTCTTCGATTTTTGTGTGCTTTTCTCATTTTTAATTCGTAGTAATTTGTTAGTTCAAGTCCGTGCATCATTTTATTTGAGTCATATCAAAAGAAAATCGATTTCAGACCAAAGCATATTCACCACTCATTCACTTGTCAAGTTTTTCAATACTTGTGAGACCAAGTGTGAGGTAAGATCCGAGTGTGAGTGTGGTGAGGCCTTTTTGAACTAACTTGTTTGCTCATTTTGTAGGTTGGTTTGCTTGATTTTTTTGTTTTTGCACTTTTTAGGTACATTTTCCATGGAATTCGAAGGTACTACTTCCCAACCATTGGGAAATGATGTTATTGGAGCCTTGATGGCTTGAATTGATGCCTTGGGTCGAGACTTTGCTCAAAGAATGAAAGATAGTCATGATGCCTTGAGAAGAGACATGAAGGATGATATGGATGCAATGAGGGGTGACATGATTAGAATTAAAGCGAGGGTTGATAGATTATGTCCACCAAAATCTCTACTAAATTCAAACCACCAAGTTCCAAACTCACTTGACCAAAGGCTACCTTCACAATTCCAAACACCTCAAGTCCAAAGATCCTATACTTCACAAAATTCAATGACTCCTCTCTATGAGTTAGAAACCAAAGAGAGTGAGGCCAAGCCTCAAGATGAAGAGAAAATAAATGGTGAGGTACAAGAAGAATGTGAAAAAAGAAGGGAAAAAGAAGGGGAAACCATATGTAGTGAAGTCAGAAGGGGAAAAAAAATGCTTGATTGTGGATCTTGTCCACAAAGGACCCTTGTTATTCACTAACCCAAATGCTGCATTTTTCCTAGTATTTTCTCTTCTCATGTGCAGGTTCAAGACCCTAGAAGTCCCGAGGAGAAGCCCAAGAAAGTTCCCTTCAAGCCTTTGGCTGAAAGTCCCAAATTTGGGATAGGTGATGAAGAAGTTAGTCCAAAGGGAAACCTTGACATAATCCCCTGTAATGTGGAGAATGAAGGCTGCCATAATGCAAACCCAAGTGAAGAACACACTTCCCATGATCTACAAGGTAACAAAGCAATCTTCTACACTTCCTTGAACTTAGAATGTTATGATGTGGCTAGTAGTGGCCAAAGTGGTGTAGTTTTAGATTTTCTTAGTAAATAAGTGTGTGAATCTTCCTTTTGTGATACTCTTCGTGTTTTTAGGTTGCATAAGGACCAAACTCTTGTTGTCAGTACGCAAGCACTAGCTGATCCTTTAGATGACAAATCAATTTTTTTCATAAGAATAATGTGTCCATCTAGTGCTAGCACTCATGACTTGAATAAGGTTCCATTACTAAGTGACAAGAGTATTCACACACTAGTTGATCCTTGTGAAAATGGAGGTGAGTCTACGTTGGTATGTGAGTTGCCAACAACTAGTGAGGATGTGAATGATGATCAATTTACTCACGAATGTAGTCCACTACTTGAGTTTATAAATGGTGTGCTTGATGAGCCTCAAGTTAGTGTTGATATTTATAATGTTGATCTTGATAATGAATATGGTCCCTTAAACTTCTTATGTGGTGAGAACCTTGCTATTAATTGTGTTCTTGGTGATCATGTGTATGGAGAGATCATGGATGATGAGGTGTATGTTGTTAAGGAAAACCTACTAAGCCGTAGGTCCTTATCCTTGTGGGCTAGTCTTCCCTTAAGAACAAATAATTTGGGTGAGTATGATACCCTAGTAGATGGAATGAGTAACTTCAGTTTAGTCCCTTGGCCACTTCACCCATTTGATCTCGATGTACTAGTGGGGAGGAAAAGGGATTGTTTCGACTTGTGCTTATTTTTCTTTGATATTTATCTTATACCTATCCTTTGTAATGCTCATACTAGATGTTTCATGGTTAGAACAAATGATTGTTGGTTTTATTTTAAAAGTGTACCCCCTCGGTATGATGTCTTCACACTTGATTCCTTTTTATACTACCTCTTTAGCTATGATGATAAGAATATTAATTCTGAATTTGTATTGTGTAGAGGTAGGAAGTTTGGTGGCTGGTTTCCTTGTTTGAATGATAGTGATGTTTGGGTGAAGTGGACCTTAGGATCAACAGTGGAACTATATTTGATGAGGTCCTTTGTAGAGGTAATGAAACAAATGTATCTTATGGTTTCTAAGCCAAAGGTAGTCTTACCTTTTGGGTATAGTAAAGCCGTTAAGACAATTGTAGTTTCCTTATCTCTTGATATTTGTCAAAACCACCTCCTTTATGCCATTCATGCTAAGCTTTTCATGTCACACACAAAGGATCCGTGGTTGTATTTCAAATGTGAACAACCTTGGCGTGTTGAAATATGTGATGATTTTGGGTTGCACTCTCCTCTCTTTGATGCATATCTTAGTCATGTCCTTTGTGTTGCTTACAGTAAGTGTTTTATGATTATTAAAAAGGATTGTTGGCTATATTCTAAGAGTGTGACCCCTTGGTGTGTTCATATAATTTGTCACTAATGCTAACCCTCTTACCAAGAGGATTGTGTGCTTGTTTTTCTTCTCTTTAGTTTTGCAAGATCTAAATTTGAGGTCAAATTCCTTCAAGATGGAGAAGATGATACAAGCATGAGGTGCACAAAATTGTACAAGGCATTGTCAAAGGTTCAAACTTCGGAATTGGCATGTGTTTGGAGCATTTTAAAGCCTTGTCAAGTTGAAGGAGGAGAAGAGAACCATTACACTCAAGAGGTGCCTCACTTGAAGGACAAAATGGACTTTGCACACTATGATTTGACACTCAAGAGGCGCCCCTTTTTAGGGCTATTGTTGTCTTTTAAGACTCTCCTTTTACACTCCAAAGGAGCATCCTTCATTAAGGGTATTTTTGTCCTTGTTTGTAATAAGTATAAATAGGCACCTTAACTCTTATTTTTTCTTAGTTTTGACATAATGAATTGAGTGAATTTTCAGATTGTAATATTAGTGTTAGCTTGTAGTATTCTCCTTCTCCTTAAGAGAGAGAAACCGAATTAGGGTTAGCACAATTGATGGATTTAAGTTGTGTTGACAAATTGGCAAGAAATGTGGGTTTTGAGGAGTGTGAATTCCCTTGATCCACCTAAGAGGAAGGTTTGAGATTCTATTGGTGAGGTGTGATTGATGGTTTGATACACCATCTTTTGTTAATCACTTGGTAGAAGCAAGGGTCTTTCTATCTATCCTTTAATTTCAAGCATTCTTCTTCTTCATCCCCTTTCTTTGTGTTGTTTTTCTCTTTATGTGCTTGCTGATTTTTGCATCTTATATGTCCATTTCATGAATTTCTAGTCTTCTCTTGTATCAAAAGAACATGAAGGTGGTAATTGAAGGTGAATCCATATCGCATAATCAAAGCAATATTTTGCCGGTTAAAATTAATTATGCAATTAATTTACTGAAATAATATCGTGTAGAAAAAAAGAAGAAGATGTATCAAGATGGAAACTCTTAACAGACGCATTAAAATAAGAGATAAAAAGTTAAAAATGGTTAGAGAGAATTGGGGGTGAGATTGATATCAATTACTAAGGTTAACTATATGTAAGGAAGGAATATTGTAGATTAGTTATATTAAATCTATATTTTTGGAGAATTATTGACTGTAGCAGTGTGTTTCTTCTTCTTCAACATCTTTTTTTTTTTTCATTCTTGTTCTTGTGATATATCAACAAACATCTATTGTTGTCAATCAAAATCTTTCATAAAATTTTGGTATATTTAGTCGAGATTGTATTCCTTTAAATTGCTATGAAATAAGAATTTAAGTATTTTACGTGAAATTGATCAAAAAAGACTTTTTATCAATTTCTATGGAGGATTTTGATTGATTTTGAGGAAATCATATATAAATTGATATCGGGTGATTATTGTATCATTTTACGTGAGATTGTGTGATTGATCTTGATTCAAAGAAATAAGTACATAATGTATGGAATGGATATATAAATTGGTATCACCTATATTGAATATCACAATCTATAATATCAGTTTATATATCTATTTCATACACATTTCATATAAATGTGACATGTAAGAAATCACTTTATATACTGATTCCATTCAATTTATAATCTTAAGTATGTCGTCTTAATTGAATATCACAATCACATTATATTCATTTCATATAAATATAACATGTAAGAAACTATTTTATAAACCTTGAATGAAATATTGATATTTCATATTGATTTTATACAAGTTTCATACACGAAAAAATTTAAAAAAATACAAGTTTATATATTTATTTCATACTCTAAAATAAATAATAGCGTATAATATTTGGTGAAAGTCGATTTCTATACTAGATTCTACAATCATTATACTTATTCCATATAAATATAACATGTAAGAAACTATTTTATAAACCTTGAGCGGAATATTGATATTTCATACTGATTTTATACAGATTTTATACATGGAATAATCTAATAAATATATACAAGATAATTTTCACTATATTATGCTTATGAAAGATTTCGATCTACATTCAAATCCTTATTTATGTTGTTACCAATACAAATAACGAATTGTTCAGTATTTTTTGTATGTATTCGTATGTATTTAATTACTGAACTATTGATTTTTCCAATAGAACAAATAAATCAAAAGATTAATTGACTTTAATAAATAAAATATCACTAACACCTCATCTTATTCCATGCATTATAAGTAGAGAATGTAATCTATCACCATTCATTAGATCGAATTAAGACGAAATTATACTTATATCTTTCTTTGAAGAACAAAGAAAGAATTAGAAGAAAGAGAATTTCTGATGAAGAAAAATAAATTGCTGGTTGAATAATAATTTTGAAAGTATGAAATCGTTTAGATGTTAATGAAATTGGAGTAACACTGTTTCAGAGAGTTCCTTTTTCATCTTCTTTTCTCTTCTTTTGAGTTTCATGCGTATGAAATTTGGGTTTTTCAACATTCATTCGTACGCTTGGATTAAGAGTTCTTCACTTTAGTTTTTTTTCTTGAGACAGATTAGAAAAATGCAAATTTGATTCTACTTCTAATAAAAAAAGTCCTAGATTAATACAAAAAAATAGTCCGATTATTCTATCTAGACCCTCGTTTGATTTTGGGTGTTTTCTACACAATCTCCATTATCAAAGAGCAAGTAAAAGGTAATTGAAGGTGAGTCTATATCGCATAATCAAAGAAAAATTTTGTCGGTCAAAATTGATTATGAGATTGATTTACTGGAACAATATAATCGTGTTGAAAAAAGAAGAAAGTTTATGAAGATGAAAACTCTTAACGGACACATTAGAATAGGAGTAATAAAAACGGTTTGAGAAAATTAAGGGTGGGATTGATATCAATTATTAAGGTTAACTATATTTAAATAAGGAATATTGTAGATTAGTTATATTAAATCTATATTTTTTTTTTTTGAAATATATACTTTTTTTAAAAAATAAAAAATATATTTTAAAGCTTTTTTTAAATAAAAGTTGCTATAACTTAAAATCTAAAAAGAGTTGCTATAACTTGTAATAAACTCCCGAATTTTATCCCCTCCCAAGACAAAGTAATTACATAGAATCCCTTTAGCGGTTCTCTCTTCCGAATTTTAAAAATATACTCATACATTAGGATGTCCCTCATACATTCTTTGAATGTATGATAAAATTGTTAATCCTAAATTTAAGATAATAAAAATCAGATATTATCTTTCTGTTCCTTAATTATAGCCATTAATTAGCTAATAATCATATTCAATTATTCTCTTACCTTAATAAGAGCAGTAATTAATATTCTTATTTTATGGATGCTTAAAAATAGTAACTGTAATTCAAATTCAAAAAATATCTTGAAACATCACTACAATCTTTTTTTTGTTATTGCGATTTGAAATTCAATTTGAAAAAAAAAACAATTGTTTTCTTCTGTTTCTCAAAATCAATATGAACATCACTATATTGTTGAGGCATTTAGAGTCTTGGCAGTCTGATATTCTTTATATTCGAAGTACGAAGTTCGATAAAATTCAAATTCAAAAAATATTCTGACTATATAATGTTATGACATATGTAAGTACTATATAATATTAATAATGTATCCGAAGTATGGGGTTCGATAAAATATTGATTAATTATTTTGATTTAATTATGGTTCATACATATGTATGAGTTGTTTCATACATAACTATTTTATATATTATAATGTTGTTTTATACTTTGCATGATAATATATATTGTATGAGGATTTATTATATATGTGTGGTAAAGTATGATGACATAAGTAATGTATAATCATATCTCATTCAATGTATCTGAAGTATGAAATCTGAAAAAATATTGGTTAAGTATTTAGATTAAATTTTTGTTACTTACATGTATATAAGCTGATTCATGCATAACCGTTTTATATATTATAATGTTGTTTGTTACTTTGCGTTATTATATTTATTGTATTAGAAGTTATTATACATATATTTAAATGTACGATGGCGTAATGAATGTATAATGTTATTATACATATATTTAAAGGCATGAGATTTCAGTAGTTTGAAAATATAATGATATCTGACATGCAATTTAGTGTATAATTATTTGTCATAAGTTATAAATATTAAACACTTAAGTGTATAAATGTTTGTTATACGTTAGATATAAATGATAATTTATTGTATTAGTTGCAAACATAGATAGTATTAACATTCTAATGATTGAGAAGTACCGATACAATAGATTTTACAATACACTGAATTAAAATCGAAACATGACCCTATAGTAAACGATGTTGCTGACTATACATAACATATGTATGTATAAGCAGTTTCAATAAAACAATAAAAACTAAGAATTCAAATTAACATAAAAAATTAAGAAGTGTTGTAATTGTTTAACATCTCTATGTGCTTGATGAAATTTGAGAATGCTTAAATAACAGATCCAGTGAATCCCGTGCAGCGTCCAGATCCATTTGAGACATGTAAATCCACAATTATGAATTGGAAAATGTGATAGCAACAGAAGACTGACTTGTATCCTCCATAATTCCTTCGTCTCAGAATTTTGAATTTCACATTAATATTCACATTACTTGGAGGCTGGGTTGGATATGTGTGATTTGTGAAAGGGTAGGACCAAATGTGAAAGACACAATGAAAGAAGTTTCTGTATTAATTAATTAACGAAATGGTTTCAATGTGGAGGAGGTTTTATATGAAGATTTAAATTGTGAATTTGATTTTTTAGAAAAACAAAATCAATTGTGGAGAGATAATAAGGAGGTTTAATGGAGATAGATAACTGAAGAGAAAAGGTAGCTACGTTCTAGGAGGAAAATAAGGAGCACAATTTGGAGCAAAATAGGTGGTGTGGGATGTATAAGAAGGAAGAGAGAGAAGGTAATAAAAATAGGGATTTGAGTAATTAATTGAGATTTTTGTAATTTGTTTTTCAATATGGGATTTTATGTAATAAGGTAAAGTTACCTTGTGTATATTTGTAATTTTTAGTAAATTTATTTAGTTAATTTTTCATTTGCAGACTAGCACAAATTAAGGCCCAATCTGATATCCTAATCCCACACAATTTGGTTCCCAAAGTTGATGTAATTAATCGCTAATACCTGCAAAATTCATTACTTAAGCAAAGGTGGAATCGGAATTTTGAGTTTATGATTCTAACTTGCCTTCAAACTCATATAGTCTCCAGAGCCATTATGTAAATAGATTCCTTAATATAGATACAATGTTCAAGTAAAAGTTACTTATTCGATCTCCCTCTGCCACTAATTATAAGCTTATACTAAAGAAAACTATGAAACATAGTCACAATGGAAAGTGTAAATATCACATCACAAAGTTAATCCTTTTCAGTCATTAAATAGAATAGGATTAAAAAAGTGGATTCTTCAACATTCTAGTCTTGTGAGAAACTGGCTTTTTAGTTGTATGGAATGACTAGAGATTCTTGCTCCTAGCTCAAGGAACACTGATGCTAGCTTGTGCAAACTAATAAATATATTCTTGTAGATCTTATATCTTTTCTCCCTTTCGATCCTTTCCTTTTCTTTAGCATCATGATCGTACAATATTCTATTAATAAAGCTCATGAAATTGGGAAATTGAAAAGAAAAAACATAGTGTAAATTTTAGAAGTCTAGGATTCAAAAAAAAAAAAAAACTCTATTTTAATTAGTAGTATCATTTAAAATGAATATTTATTGTCGGTTTTAACATTCTATTCCACACATAATTGCTTATTTAATAATAAAATATTCATAGTGTGATGGATATAACATTTCCTCATCCTTAATTAAAAATCTCATACTCAAGTTAGGTATGAAAAATTCTTCACACAGGCTGTTCCCCACCCTCTTTAATAGACCTTATATGTCGAATTCGAAATAGTCCAAATATTAATTAATGTGAGTATCTGTATTTATAGACATAAATATTATTTCATCTTGTTTCCATTTTTCTCTAGGAAGAACTGAATTCAGCGAGCTTGGTAGGAACAGTTAGATAAATTACCAATTTTGAGTTGCGAATGGTAAAGTAATTCGTATGTACCTTAATTTCAAAGTCAAAAAGGCAATGGGAACTCACCGGTTTACCAGTTTTTTTTTTTTTTTTTAATGTGATTGATAGATGCCTAAGCCACATTATTATTCTTTACTCCTTCGCTGGTTTATACCCAACTTTTCTTCAATGCAATTTAGGGAATCAAACACAGGAAAAAGTAGACAAAAGAGCACTAACAAAGCTAGCATTTAAGGACAAAAGAAGCTTTTGTTAAAAGCTACAGATACTATTAGTACGTACAATTTTTTATATTATCAATAAAAACCCATTGCATTAGAGTTCACTATTTATACTATGGTATATCTAATGTAAATATATTGTTTTTCTTGTATCAATTTTTTTCTCTCTTTCCACATCCAGAGCTAAAGAGAGAGGTCCTATATATAAACAACCTAAGAATATATACACATTGTTGGTGTTGAAGTTGATGAGAAAATGGCAAAGTTGTTTGGTATATTTGCATGCTTGTTGATTGTGGCCTTAGATGCCACTGCTGGCATTCTTGGAATCAAAGCAGAAGCTGCTCAAAACCAGGTACCATTACCTCTTTCAGACGTATATATAGGCAACATGTCCTCAAATTCATTGGCAGAGGCAGGGTTTTCACGAGAGGTTCAATATTTAACCTTAAATATGTAGTGTGATTCTCCGGTGAAGGGGATCTAGATGAACCCCCTTCTACTCGCTAGCTCCACCCCTGTTCAAGCCCGGTCTGTCGTCTCAAATTATGTAATGCCATTTGACTTGGCAAAAAGTTTAAGAAAAAAGACGTTTAAAATTTGTGTGGCTATATAAATCATTTCATTAAGGTAAAAAGGTATTTTAAAGTTAAATCATTTTAATGATGACACTCTTTTTTGGACGGATTAAAAAGAGAAAATGTGCCACATAAATTGAGATAAATTGAGATGGAGTAGTAGTTGATAGCTAGCGCTACATAAACTTAGAGTATATACTATTACTTAGAACATATGTTAAAGTAAAATTAGTAGCCTGAAAAATAAGGCAAATTACTAGCTATAACAAAATCAAATTTACTCCTAGTAGTGTACGTGAAAGTTTGTTAAACTGTCTACACATATAATTTAAATCTTAAATCT
The DNA here is from genome assembly GCA_030864225.1 of Capsicum baccatum var. pendulum. NCBI lineage: Eukaryota > Viridiplantae > Streptophyta > Magnoliopsida > Solanales > Solanaceae > Capsicum > Capsicum baccatum. The sequence continues at coordinate 233,705,755 of CM061556.1, read as the reverse complement.
TTCAAAAAAAAAAATGAAATCCTAGTATATTTGATTTTGTGTTTGTTTTGGGGGATTAATATGGAACAGGAAAAGCACCTTCGGTTGTGGTTGTTCGAGTGTAAAGAACCAAGCCATGATGCATTTGTACTAGGTGTGGCTGCAGCATGTCTTCTTGCAATTGCTCATGTTCTTGCCAACCTTCTAGGAGGCTGCAGTGTCTGTGCTACTGATGACATTAAGCAAGCATCCCCTAGTAGAAAACTATCAATGGCTTGCCTTGTTTTTACATGGTATCTCTTGATCAACTCCTCCATTTATCAAAGCATATTAATTCCAATTTTATTGCTTTTTTCCTCCTTTTGTTGTTAAGTATTTACTTTGTTTCTTCTCACAATGAAAAGTTGGAGGGGTTAACTGTTAGGTTGTGGAGCCTGATTAATATGTGACGTACTGTTATAAATATAAATAGCCGTCTGCTGTGGAGTTTATTCACGGGGTGTTACCACGTAATTCATTCTCACTTATCTCTCTCTCAAGAACTTTCTCTCTAGATTTTCTTTATCCTCTCCATAGATTTAGTGTGTGTGCACGCAAATCGATCCAAACATTAACCATTGTTAAGAAAATGGACGTTAGATCTAACTTTACCTTAAAAGTAGTTCACGGGGTGATCGAAGATTGTCAATAAGATATATGATCTTACACAAGTTGCACATGAACGAAGCGGAGCTATAATTTTAACTTTAATTTGTCCATTTTTAAATTTTAGAACGACTACTCCAAGTGTTAATAACTGAATTCTAAATTTAATTTCTAATACAAATACACTATTTAAGCAAAAATTATCAGATTCGGATCGTATCCAGGACTTCTGCCTACAATATATAACACTCAAGACTCATACCAAAAACATAACATATGGGCCCAAGATTGAATAAACCAAAAACATGAATACATCTAGTTCTCCATATTAAGAAAATGGACTTTAATCTAATTAGCCTAAAAAGCTAACTCATAAGGGATCGATATAAAAACAATATATAAGAAGATCATATATCGCTCTACTATTTATGATTTTGCTAATTAATTTATTTTATTGGTGTAAAATCTTGAAGAGTTTGTTATAAACCAAAAGAGAGAGCCCAACTCAAAAGACTAGTTTAATAGGTGGGAGAATCCATTTGACTTATAATCCCCTTGGCATTTCTCTATTTTTCCAATGTGGAACAACTGGTTCATAACAGAATTCCTCGTTGGGATGAAGTAAAGTGAGTAGATTCCATCAGAAATAATGTCCGTGATTTGAGACTAACATGTTACCATGTAAGCAAAAGGGAAAAATGTAGAAAAATAAATGAATCCTATACTTTTTTTTGACTAAACTACTGAGCAAAAAGACTTAAAAGAGACAAGAAGGTGTCCCTACATTTTTGATAAAATGCTTTATTGCTGTGGGTTTTACAGGATCATAATGGCAGTAGGAATGGGACTGCTGGTGATAGGGACAATGGCAAACAACAAGTCAAGAGCTTCTTGTGGATTTTCACATCATCACTTTTTCTCTATTGGTGGAATCTTGTGTTTCATCCATGCCATCTTTTCTGTTGCATACTATACTACTGCCTCAATGCTACTTGCTCCATAGTCCAAAATAGGAGTGGCAAACGGGTTACAAAACGGATCATGATCCGTCCATATTTAACACCAATTAAAAATAGATTTCTTTCCCATGGCAAATTGTACCCTTCTAATTAGGCATGCTTATCTACGTAGATCGTTACTCCATTTCCTTTTTGTTTCTTGGGATTGTAATGCAATGAAGATGTTTGTTTTGGTAGAGTAGCCTAGGATTGTGTAACAAAACTTTAAGGGAGTGTAGTAGACAATATTATTCATGGTGATTGATGTTCGTGTTTTTAACTAAGTATGTTGCTACATTAGCTGTAATCATTTGTGCAGCACTTTCACTTGTCTTATAGATTATAGAAGTATATACTTTTAAAGTCTGATTAGTTTTCCCAGAGGCACTTTAGAGCATCAACTTATGAAAGACAAAGACGAACATAAGTTTTGCAATTGATATTATTTAAATAAATACCATGAGATTTTAATGTTCTCTAATTCTGTTTAATTCAGTAAAGTTAAAAAGAAAAAGAAAATCTAATTACAAAATAAAAAATTTGTAACACCCCTAGTGTTTCGACACGTAAATAGAACTAAGAACAAGCCCACGTGACTCCTAGATCGAGAATAAATAACTTTAGGATAGGTTCAGATAGATTGAGAGTAAGATTGGAGGAGAAAATGATCCGTGCCACGCGAGAAAGATCCCGCACCGCGTGGGCCACTGTCTCACCTACAGGGAGGGCCCCACACTAAGGGGTCATGCCACGTGGCTGCCTCCCCATGCCGGGGGTCGCACGACACCCCTCCTTTTGTTGATAGGGCATCACGTTTAATATTATTTCAGGGGAATTTAGGTCTTTTACACCCTTAGGACGGTTCTAATTCCCCATCACGCTAATAGGCCCTAAGAGCAACTCCTACTGAAAATCCACTTAGAAACATTCACAGAGAAATAAGGAGGAGAACTACCTAGGGTTCAAAGCTAATCAACTTTAAAGATCAAATTGCATAAGATTTTCTCAACTAAAAAGTATGTAGAACGATCCCAACGCCCACGAACCTAATTATGATATTTAATAAACTCTAAATTTGTATATATAATATGGGTTTTAAAATTATTGAAGAGCATGAATTGTGACCCTTTTTATGATGAGAATTATGCACTTAACTAGTATTGTGGATTTCTTTAATGATTGACGAAAATGCTGAGTTTCAAATGATTTCCCCGTCAATTTATACGTTGTTTAATTTTACGGATTCAAAGGGTGTTTCTTCTAGTTAAATGCACTTGTGTTCTCATGGTGATTGTATAAAATTATGAAAAGATGACCACCTTTTTTGAGTTATAGAGATGTCTTAAAAGAATGTTGTTTTACCGAAATTTGCTCATGAATTCCACAAGAAAAATCTTATTTGATATTTGAATCATTTTGGGGGGTCAATGATATGTTTTTGAATAAAGGGATAAAGAGTAAAGATGATATGATTTATACGACTTGCAAGTCTAGGTATGCCGATACCTTTTTAGAGGATTCCCTTAAAGAGAAAGAGATGAATTTTATAAGAATGATGAATGGTTTTAAGAGGCTAAAAATGAGCTTAAAGAGATAGATGATTAACTGAGAAGGCACGAATTTAAATGACTCATTGCTGAAAATCGTATTTTACCAAATGCAGATTGATTTGTCTTATGGATAATCATTATGTGCTTGCTTTGTGCTTTTGACGTATCAGAGCGTAGAGACTCCGACCCTTGCAAAAAACTTGTGTTAGGAGCTTGCTCGATAAGTTAATGTCGGACCTATATAGCCCGTCGGTAAATAGAATATGGGAAATATGATACGAATACGACTACGAAGATGGACATATGTGAGATGTATTGAACCCGAGGCTTGGAGTGTGCAAGTAAAGTGCAAAGAAGGACCTAAAATTTCTCAAAAACCGTCCAAACTCTACACTCTAAGGGCGCCTATTGAAGCATTTGACTAAAGGGTCATTTTGGATATTTCACACTTTATTTTGTAACCTACTATAAATAGAATAATATAGGATTTTATTCATTTAGTTTTTGTTGAATATGAAAGTGTAACACTTAGAAACATCTCTCTTGAGAGAATGACCCCCCTTGGCCGAAATTATAACTAGGGAAATCAATTTGAGTGTGGAATCACTCATGTTGGATTCAAGCTTGGAAATGTTGGATGCTTGGGAGATCGAGGTCCCTCTTGTTCCAACGTAAGAGATAGGTGAATTATTGTGCGTAGTGTTAAGGTTCCAAGAGTGGAATAGGCTTTTGGGTTCTTAAGATTATGGCTTCATGTAGTCTATCTATCTATTCATTGTTTTCATTGTAATCTTGTAGTTTGTATTCTTGTTGTAACCATTTGTAGTTTGTCATGTGATAGTGAACCCGTGACTTCTTGTTGTTATCATATTATTCTTATTTCTTCATCTTAATGTTGTAACTTAGTTTGTTTGGCTATTTTTGGCGTGAAATCATACCTTTGTTATCTCGTTTATTGGTGTATTTGTTGAATCCGAGTATGGTCTCCAATCAGTCCAAGAATCCCTTTGATTAGTGGACTGATTTGGAGTGTGTTTTGTATCCTTCCTTGTCATTCTTGTATCATTTGGTATCAGAGCATGACTTGATCTTGTTCATACAAGATCAATCTTGGGCTTGCTTGTTGGAAAAATAAAAAAAATTTGTGTTCTTGAGTTTGTTCTTGGCCAAGACTTATGTCTTGTTGTTGTCTTGGCCGAGACTTGTTCTTGTATGTCTAGATCTAGGATTCCTTTTACTTTTCTTGTGTGTTTGTGGTGTTAGTATTGTTCTTCACTAACACTTTGAGTCTAGATCTAGATTTGAGCTTGAATTGTTGATCTTGTTATTGTGAACATAAGGCTTGGCTGAATTGTTGTTGAAACATTGTTGTGGTGGAATGTTTTGGCCTTGTGGTCTTCATCTTGTTATTGTTCTAAGCTTGGCCACGTGATATTGCTATTCATTGGTGGCCTAAGAACCATTTTGTTGAAGTTGTAGTTGTTAGGCCAAGTGTTGAAGATATTATAATGTGAAAATTGAAAGTTGGCCGTGTGAAAATTGTTGGTGTTCTTGGAGATTGTTGTTGGTTGTACTTGCTGATTGTTGATGTTGTTCTTGAAGTTCTTCACAACCTTCATAGCTTGTTAAAATAAAGTGAACATTAGATTTATAAAGGTGAAGGGAAAAAGGTGAATCTAGAGCTGTCAATATGGGTCGGTCCAGCTTATCCGGACTAGCCCACACGGGCTTTGAGTTTGACGGTCTAGGCCGGGCTGCCCCATCAAAATGATGGGCCAAAAAACACCAAGCCCACACCATTACTCTGTGGGCTGCGGGCTTCACGGGCCAGCCCACTTTTTAAAAAATAATATTTCATAATTTAATTTTAGAATATTAATAAACATAAATATTACCAGATAATATTACATAGTGTTAATAATTGTTAATCAAGTCTCCAACACCCCAAAAAATACTCCTAACAACGAAATTAAATAAATTTTGACATGATATCCTTTGAACCAAGTAAAAATACTAATGAGCAATCTAAATAGTTGCATGTATTTGACTTACAGACCGGCCCACGGGCTAGCCCAACCCATATTGCTCAAGCCCCACGGGCCACAGGCTTATAGGAGCTGGGCTAAAAAGCCCTGTTCTTAAATGGGCTGCAAAAATTGAAGCCCAACTCCATCAAATTACAGGTCAGGTCAGGCCGGCCCTATGGGCCGACCCATATTGACGTCTCTAGGTGAAGCTTTGTTAGTCTTGAAAGACTTACCATCACTCATCAACTAGTCAATCACATCTCAATCATTTTTCAACAACTTTCCATGATTCAAGGACCCATGTTTTAAGGAGAAGTACAAGTAAAGTCAAAGTCTTAAAACTTGCAATTGAAAAGGGCTCCAAGACTTGTTTGAATTTCCCTCCTTAAGCAAATTCCACCAAAGTTCAAATTGAAAAATTGACCAAGACTTGAAATTGGACAACAAAGTTGTGTGGGACCGTGACCAATTATGTGGCTGCCATGTCATCACGTTTTACTGTTTACACAACATAATTAAGCTCAAATTTTAGAATTCTTAGTTTCATTTTATTGTTTCTTAGTTTCGTTTGTTGGTTTGAACACTAATTGACAAGCTATTAAACTCCTACTAGATTGTAAATTAGTTTTGTGTCCGTTTGTTCGTGTTAACATTCTTTGTGTACTTTTCTCTTTTGTGAATTCGTTGTTAGTTCTTAACTCAAGTCCTACAAGATTTTGTTTGATTTTCAAACAAAAATCTATTTTGGACAAGAGTAGACTCAACCCTCAATCACTCACGAAGTACAAGCCAACTTTCAACACTTGTGAAACCAAGTGTGAGGTAAAACTGAGAGTGAGAGCGTGTTGAGGCATTTTTTTGAGCTAACTAGTTTTTTTTATGTCTTCTCTTTTAGGTACCATGGCTACCAATAATTTTGATGCCATATTTGATCGCATCAATGACATTATTGAAGACATGAAATGGTACATTGAAAGGCTACACCAATTGGTATCCACAATCATCCCAACAAATCCAAAGCCTAAGGTCCAAACACCTTGCGATGAGAACTTCCCAAAGGAAGAAGTGGCCTGCCATGACCAACACCAAGGCGACGACCGTAACTCATGTGAGATATGAGGTAAAAACGCTATCCCCTACACTCCTATAAGCTTAGAATATTGTGATGTGGCTAGCAGTGGCCAATTAGATGTAGCTGCAGATTTACCTAGAGTAGAGGTGTTTGAGTCTTCCTATTGTGATACTCTTGGTGATGTTAGGCCACGTGAGGACCAAACTCTTGTTGTATGTATGCAAACACTAGTTGATACTTTAGATGACGAAATTTATTCTTTTGTAAGAATGATTTATGTCCATCTAGTGCTAGCCCTTATAACTTGAACAAGGTTCCATTACCAATTGACAAGAGTACTCACGTACTAGTGGACCCTTGTGAAAACCAAGGTGAGTCTATGTTGGTATACGAGTTTCCAACAACTAGTGAGGATGTGCAAAATGTTCAATCGGGTAAAGATGACTTTAATTTATTTGAAAGTATAGGAAACCCGAGTTGTGATTGTACTTGTGAAGATGGTTTTGGTCGTAACCCCTTTGAAATAGAGTATGAATGAAACCTATGCCCATGACCACTTCTCCTATTTGACCCTGGTGCCATCTTAGAGTATGGTAGGAGTAGTGTCGGCCCTTGTTCTTTATTTATTGAGTGTAATCCCTTTGCCGCCTATGATAGTTTATGTCTATGTAGGGACTACTTTCTTGAAAGAGAAAGTGTTGCATGTTTAGAAATTCCATCTACTTCTTCTTTATGTGTTTCTTATGTGGACTATACTAGTGGTGATGGACTTGAAATTAGTGAATATATAGTTGAAGTTGGCTTGTGTGACACCTTTCTCTACCCTCTTTGTGCTCGTGATATTTCTACTAGTGATCTAGAGGGTATGCCTAATTTTGAGGACGACACCTTAGGGGAAAGTGAGAGTGGTCGAGATCTAAGTCCTTGGCTGCTCCACCCATTTGATCCCGATACCATCTTAGGTTGGAAAAGGATTACTCTTAGCCTATTTTCCTTTTGTCTTGATGCTTGTTCGAGCCACTTTCTTTGTAATATTTGTACTCATCTTTTCATGCTTAAAACAAAGGACCCGTGGCTATACTTCAAGTTTGTTCCACCTCGGCATGGCATGTTGATATGTGTATTTTGATAACCCTAACCCTCATGTCATGAGGATGTGTGCTTGTTTGTCTTCTCTTGACTTTACAAGGCGTGGATTTGAGGTCGAATCCCTTTTCAAGAAGGGGAGGATGATACGAGTACAACCACGAAGGTGGACATATGTGAGATGCATTGAACCCGAGGCTTGGAGTGTGCAAGTAAAGTGCAAATGAGGACCTAAAAGCTCTCAAAAATCATCCAAACTCTACACCCCAAGGGCGTCTATTGAAGCATTTAACTAAAGGGTCATTTTGGACATTTCACACTTTATTTTGTAACCTACTATAAATAGAACAATGTAGGGTTTTATTCATTTATTTTTGTTGAATATGAAAGTGTAACACTTAGAAACATCTCTCTTGAGAGAATGGCCCTCCTTGGCCGAAATTGTAACTAGGGAAATCAACTTGAGTGTGGAATTATTCGTGTTAGATTTAAGCTAGAAAATGTTAGATGCTTGGGAGATCGAGGTCCCTTTTGTTCCAACGTAAGAGATAGGTGAATTATTATGTGTAGTTTTAAGGGTTTAAGAGTGGAATACACTCTTGGGTTCTTAAGATTATGACTTCATGTAATCTATCTATCTATCCTTTGTTTTCTTTGTAATCTTGTAGTTTGTGTTCTTCTTGTAACCGTTTGTAGTTTGTCTTGTGATAGTGAACCCATGACTTCTTGTTGTTATCATATTGTTCTTATTTCTTCATCTTAATGTTGTAACTTAGTTCGGCTGTTTTTGGTGTGAAATCACACCCTTGTTGTCTCGTTTATTGGTGTATTTGTTGAATTCAAATGTGGTCTCCAATCAGTCCAAGAATCTCTTTGATTAGTGGACTGATTTGGAGTGTGTTTTGTGTCCTTCTTTGTCATTCTTGTATCAAAATACCATCTATCTCAAAATTAAAGTAAAGAATTTAGCCTTTACAAGATTGATTGAAGCTTTTAACTATGCCAATGTGATTTGATCTTTATCTCTGTTAAACTACCTTCATAATGGTTTTGTTATTTTATAACTATGTGTTGTTTTTGGATTGTTTCACTGACAATACATTCCAAGTATTGACTGTCCTCGGACAACTGCATTGTCTCATAATATAGATTCTGAGGCTCAATCCCGTGGTCTATCACAACAGTAGAATCTTTCAAATCATCAGAGTTGGTGAGCCATTCATCTTTCGTAAGACGTTGTATTTATATGTTTATATATTCGTATTTATATGTTTATCTCTTTCAATTTATGATCCGTTCGAGAACCTTGTCCGACCTATATTGTTATTCATTAAGTAGAGGCTTCGTAGATTGAATTTAGTTAATGTTTAGTATTAATTTATTGATAGAGTTTTGCCTATATTATTTCTTGAAAATTTATTATATCTTCCGCATTTCATATGAATTATGTATATGATAGTATGCTAAGGGGTCTATAGATGTATCGTTGTTTGAAATTTCTGTCGTGGTTAGGACCTCATCTCGGGTCGTGACAAGCTTGATATTAGAGCTTGATTCAGGGTCCTAGAGTGTCTACGAAGCCATGTTGAGTAGAGTTCTTTTTATGGGTGTGTAGCATGTCACTCTTATAAGGAGAAGGCTACGGGGCATTTTAGAATATTTTCCTTTTATTCATGTCCTAGTTCGTGCTAGAGAGTTTAGTTGCAATGGAATTCTCCTAACTCCTGAATTTCCGTATTTTAGACCATGCCTCCCTGAAGATCTAGTGGTCAGAGAAACTCAGTTAGAGCCTCTATCCCTACTAAGGAAAATACTGAGGTGGTTCGCCCCACCTACGAGATTCAAACTTAGGGTGGCAAACGGGCGGATTGGGTTGGATTTGGACGGTTAAATATGGATTGAGCAAAAATAGTTTGGATTTCAATCCGCCCATGTAAATATGGGTAAATATGGATTTGGTCAAATATGGATTGGGTAAAAATGGTTTCAACTCACTTTAACTCCTAAGTCAAAAACTTAAAACTTCTATATCATATCAACTTGATTTTTTTTTTCATTTTTTTTTAGTTTTTTTGTCTCTCTTCTATATGTAGCCTCTAGTTTTCTTTTTTTTTTGGTCATTTTTTTTCTCTCTTCTATCTCTACCCTTTGTTTCTCTTTTTTTTTTCTTTTTTTTCCTTTTCCTTTATAGTCTTTTTTTTTCTATTTTTTATTTTTTTGTTTTTACATCTTTCTCATTTTTTTCTTTTTTGATTGTATTTTATGTTTTATATTTTTTTTATTTTCGAAGAACATGGTTAAGTCGAGTACAAATTATGGATGATGACTAAAATATCGTAACCACTCAGTATATTTGTTTTCACCATCATCTTTTTTCTTTTTCCTTTTCTTCTTTTTCATTATTTTTTCTTTTTAATTTTTTTTTTTGTATTTTTTATCTTCATTTCTTTCTTTACGCTTTTTTCTCTCTTCTATCTCTAACTTCTACCTCTCTTTCTACTTTTTTTTTCTTTTCTATTTTTGGTTTCCTTTTTTTTCATGATAACGAAAATACCATAAGGGGATATTGATTTATATTCGCCCAACATTTATAATTCGAGGGCTATGTGGATCCCCAGCCATATATATTTTAGTCTCAAGAAAATACAATTAATTCATATATTTTTTTTAATTTTTCATCCGGTGTTCGGTGCCTGCATTGGAGCCCCGACTAATCCGAATCGGGCATTACAGGATCCATTAAGGTGGCAACGCTCCCAACAGAGTTTTTTCCATAACTAGGGTCGTACCCTCGACCTCTGGTTAAGGGTGGAGCAGCTCCATTCACTGCACCACAACCCATGTGGATTTTAATTCATATACTTATTTGTCTATAAATACAAATGATAAATTGCACATATTGACAACTAAACTATTCAAATACAAATAATAAATTTATTTAAAATATATAGTATGATACAAATAATTTAAAGTAAAAAATTATAAAATGCAATGACAAAAAAAAAGATGAGGAAAAGAATATAAAAAAATAAGAAAAATGACAAAAATGACGAACCAAGAATGAAAAAGGGGGAAACGAAAATACAAAAAAAAAAAAGAATGCAAAGAAATAAAATTGAAAAAGAAAAAATGATGAAAAAGAAGAAAGAAAAAAAGTGTAAGAAACGAGTAAAAAATAAGTGAAAAAAATGAAAAAGAAAAAAGTAAATTAAAGGAAAAAAGAAAGGAAAAAATTGTAAATTAAAGGAAAAAAAGAAAGAAAAAATAAAAAAAAAGAAAGAGAAAAAAAAGATAGAAAATAATAATAATAAAGGAGTGAGACTACGGATTATATTTAATTGAGAAGAGATATTATGAATTATATAGGCTAAATGGGATAATTAGAAGCTTATATTTATTAACCTATGTAGGTCTCAAGCGGATACGAATGATGAAATAAGAATGAGAAAGGGGAAATAAAAATAAAAAAATAAAAAAAATAAAAAAATAGATAAAAAATGAGCAAGAAAAAAAGAAATTATAAGGAATGAGTAAAAAAATCAAAAAAATGAAAAAGAAAAAAAGTAAATTAAAGGAAAAAACAAAGAAAAAAAGAAGAAGAAAAGAAACTAGAAAAGAAAAAAACTGAAACTTTAAGCATAGGAGGGTGATCTCTGTATTTAAATGGGTACCCATATTTTACCCATTTTGTTCTTATTTTTATGAGCTTTTAAAACGAGTTGAAGTCCATATTTACCCATTTGAAATATGAGTGATCCAATTCACTAAATATGGGTTAAATGGACTCTTTTCACAAATATGGACTAAAATTACCACCCGTATGCAAACTCGATGTAGAGCCCGTACACCTGACTTCACTGCTCCCCTGGAGTTCCACCAGCACCAACTAGTCCTCCTCAAGCTTCTTGGGCTAGTATTAACCATATTCAATATCCACAGAGAGAGATCTTGAATATTGAGTTCCATCAGTACATTCACATGCTTTCTTTGATTGTGACGTCGCAGTTCTGTCGTTCTGATTATGTTGTTCCTATCACTGTCTCATCTGAAGTCACTCGGGTTGGTCAATTTCATGAGGCTGAATACCCTGACTTTTATGAGTTCAAGGTTAAGTAAGATCCTCAAGAGTTCGTGGACGAGATGAAAAAAATATTCAGAGTTATGCATGCTAGTGATACGGAGGAGGTAGAATTTCCAGCCTACCAGTTGAAAGAAATGACTTACTAGTGGTATGATGAGTGGGAAGAGTTGAGGGGTCAAAATACTGAACCAGCTGTGTGGGAGGAGTTTTCTGACGCTTTCCTTGACCACTTCTTTCTTATGGAATTAAGGGAAGCTAAGACGGAGGCGTTTGTAAATTTGAAGCTAAGAGAAAATGAGTGTCGATGAGTATAAATTATTCATATATTTTAATATATAAAAATTATTATTTTAAATAAAAAACATGAATAAATATATTCAATTCTCCTATATTTTCCAACAATACTTGTAGGGAAAAGAATGAATGAGAAATAAGAATAAAGAAAGAAAGAAGATATAAGACAAGGAATTAAGATTCATCCACTACAAATTCATCAAAGACTACGCAAGAACAAGAAAGATAAAATCATGAACATTCTCATAATGATCTTTGAATTTCTAACCAAAGATTTCTGATAATTGTTATGCTAAAATCTCATCAAGATGTCATGATAAATCATCATGTCAAATTCTCATCAAGATATCATTATATATTGAAAATATCATGTAATTCTCATTAAGATCTAAGTAGAAATTTATCTATAAATAAGCATATGTTGTAGAGGAAGATCATCCAATTACCATCTATTTAATTCTAATTTTCTTTCTAATTTTTCTACGGAAAAAGAAAGAGTTGATCTTGGTCACTTTCTTTAATCATTTTCTTGTAGAAAAAATATTTCTTGTGTTCTTTTAAATTTTTCTTACTCCATGACGGAGTAATCTCTTTTTATTGAGATAGTTGATGAAGCTTGATATATATTTCTATAATACTCTCTTAGTCTCAACACATCTTGGCCTGAAGATTTTCACTTATACTCCAAACTGTGCTGGAGTAATAGTTTTCAATAAATCCTTATCATCATCTTCATATATTTTATCTCTAAGTTACCTTTATATTAATTTTGTAATTCTCTCAGAGCAAAACTAATATATGATATTTAAAATATAAATTAGTGGAGTGAAAGTAATCTTTAGTTATCTATTATCCCCAAATTTTTGATCTTGTTGTTGACATATAAATTTGAGCCTTTTAAACGTCAATTTATCCCATTCTCTCGCACCCATACCACACAACCCACCCCATTTAATACTTCCCCCACTAAATAACAAAATAAAAAAGTTATAACAAACTAACCACCTCACCCAATTAAAGGTGGACACCTCACCTCACCCTAACCACCTTAATCACCCTACCCCACATACCCCCTTATCCTCCCTTCACGTTTTCCCCTTTCCTTTAACAAAATGCACACTTAAATACATCATACCTACACATTACCAGAAAGAATACACACACCCAAAAACAAACCTATATACTCACATACACATACACGGCTGTATACACAGATTCAGACACAAAGGGGAGAATTTTGATATAGACACACCCAATCGGAGATAAAAAGGGGGTAGAAAAAAATTAGAAAAAATAAGAATTTTGGAGGAAAACAGTGAAAGAAATAGAGGTGAATTGAGAAGGAAAAATCAGAGAAAGAAACCTGAGAAAAAAGAAAAATAGTGTGGATAGAAGAAGAGAGATCGAAAAAGAAAATGTGAGAGAGAGTAGGGAAAAATCAGAGGAAGAACAGTGAGAAATGGGAGAAAGGTGAGAGAGAGAAAATCGATGAGAGAGTTTTTTTGGCAAAATCATCATCGGAATCACCACCGAAAAGCACTACCAATCGTTGCTTGTTACTGTTACGGCGACACCCTCATGGAAAATCCACCAAAAAATGTTATCCAACACAAAACTGCGTGAGACTCATCGAAAAACCCATAAAAACCTGGCAACCAAACCTCATAAGGAGGCACGGGTTTCGTCTCTCTTGCGCAATTGCTGGTTTATTTTGGCAAAAAATAATAAAGGGTATACCAAAGCTGAATTTGTTCATTTTATTGAGGTTCGTTCTAAGATTTTGATTGCAGTTCTAGTCAAAAAGCGCAATTACACTTGAAAGACTTAAATTTAAGGTTCATTTCTCCTCTCGTTCTCTATTTTATCTTGAATTTTAACTATTGTTGGGGGTATGAATGACTTGTGTGCTTACCATGCTTGGATCTTTGTGGTGTGTATGTGGTTGATTGTTGGATTTGGATGTTGGAAAATTGAAAAGAAAAAATTGAATTGATAGCCGAAGAATTAGTTAATCATTGACTGGGAATGAAATTTGGGTTGAAAATTAAAAATTGATAAAGACAAATATTGGTTGTTTTGATTCATTAGTGGTTGTTTATTTAAGAATAAACGTCAAATTATTGAACACAATAGTATCATGTATTGGTCGAGAATCGATAGACAAATCTTAGGTTTAGGATAGGCAAATCATAGGTTTCTATATTATCAAATGTGCGGATATTTGTTTCGAATGTTTTTTTTCTATTTTAGCGCATTTTTATCAAATGTATTTATTCGTCGGGGAAATGTCCCAAGGTCACAATCTATCGAAATGCCCCGCGAAGCTCTATATTTGAAAGATCGATCATGATCAAGGCCCGAGGCATCGAGTAAATGTAATACCCCGTACTTTCGTAACTCAACTCCACCCATAGTGCGTGCTTAAGATACTTAGAACCTAAAATAAAACTAAGTGTTGGAGACTTAGTCTCATTTTGACCCCTTAAACTTTGATGACTTTTTCCCGACCTTTTCAAGATCATATGGTTGATTTTAAAGTTGATTCTTGATCGGGGTAGTAACTAGTACATCTCGGGTGAGTTTTGGAGCTTTTGGACAAGCGTAAGGCCATGTTTGGAAGTCCAAAACAGTAGCTGCAAGAGAATAGCGTGCGACGCACGCTCCAGTCCACCCCTAGGGAGCATGCAATAGAGCATACGATGCACGCTCTATTCCGTAGTTACAGAGCATGCGACGCACACTCCTGAATTTTTTAGCTTTTGACTCTGCATGTTGGAGGACAATAATGTCTTTTGTCCCACATCAAAAATGTCCAAAACACATAATTTCAGTCTCAAATAGCTTAGATACATTATTATTCATCTTCTTCCTCTCTAACAAAAACCCTAGCTCTATGAAATCTAGAACAACCCATTACTCCTTCTTCAAGAAAGTCAATAATCCACACTTCCGGGTTCAAGAACTTCAAGAAGAAGCTTCGAGAACACCATTAAAGATTCAAAAGTTCAAGCTTTGACATTCAGTTATTCCAACGAGGTATGTGGAATTTTCAACAAGGATAATTCTTTCATCCTTGTGTTCAAAATTAGTTTTAAAGTTCAATTTTACATGAAATTATATGAATTTCAGTTTAGGGTTTATACCCACTTATTCCTATTTGAAGAATTATGAGATATTGAGAGATGTAGATGTTGAATTACATGTCTACTTTCGTATTTTTATGCATATTGTAGTAATTTCAGATTTAGAATTAAATCATCCATATTTTCATTATCAAACATTAACTTTATGATGATTTGACATGAAATAGATGCATGAATTATTATCCCTAGTTTGAATGTTGTTATTTCAAGAAGATTATGTTTTTAAGAATCCCATGATTTGTTATATTCAGATTTTGAACAAAGGTTTGATATTTTGATCTCAGCCTAGATATGGAATCCACTTTACAAATTTAACTACAGTTTACAGTAAATAAATTCATAAGAGGTTTTCATTGTAAACCCTTATACTAGTTTTAAAAGTGGATTTCCTACAGAATGAGCATACAGATTAAAGGGAGTAGTATTTAGCACCGAGTTGGGTATGTTTATATGCCCCAGAACTACAAGCCAACGTAGGTACAAATTATCATATTATTCCCATTTCTATATGGATGACAGTTACAGATGTGATCACTTAGATTAGGTTATACTCCTTGGCAAGAATATTTCACCTCTCCCTGACATGAGGTTTTCCCATAAGAAAACTAGACGTTGGACATTATGATAGCTCACATAGTATGTTGGTTAGAAGAACTTCCCTAATAGAAAAAGGCTACAAAAAATGACAAAACATATTTTAGAAACTAAGTGTAAAGGTTCATAGTTTTGTTCAGATATTTCTTTATATAAGACATTGACTATAAGATATCAACTTTCAGTTGATAGATATAAAAGTGAGTCCTTTCTACCCTTAGACAGTATGATTTCAAGATAGAATACAAGTACAACTTTTAGAACTAAGTTTTGTGACTTACTAGATTTATACAACATGCTTTATTATTCATGATCATGATTCTCAGTTTTCAGTTATTCCAGCTATTGTGAGTCATCTACACTTAGTATGCATTCTTTTGCAAATCTATACTAATGTTGAGATATTATTTTACTTATGCATTCACCCCCATATACTCAGTACATTACAGAAGTACTGATCCACATATACGTCTATATGCTATATTATCTCATAATGTAGGTTCAGGTGATCATTTTCAGTAGTGTGAGTGATTTCAAGCATCTCCATCTACATTCTGACCATTGGTGAGTTCTCATAGTTCGGGGACCTAGTTATTTAGTTTTCCTCTAGCTTATTATAGTAGTTGATTCAGTATTTTCAGTCAGTTTGAGTCAGCTAAGGGCTTGTCCAAGTGGCTCTCTAGTTATTAGTAGTAAAGGCTTGTCAGACTGCTAGTTGTTATTCAGATTTCCAGTGTTGAATGTCCAGAAGTCTAATATTTTCAGATATTATGTTTAGATAATTTCAGCTTAGCTCAGATAGAGTTTCGCATTTTAGGTTTGATTATATATCTATATTCCTTTATTATGAGCTTCAGATTTAGTAGAAGGCTTACAGGGTTAGCTTAAGGCTACTTGTAGTCTTTAGCACCGTATGATGTCTCGAGACCCATTTTTGGGAAAGCATAGTTAGGGTAGTTAGAATAGTTTAGGATTTTATTTTAGCATTTTTTATTTTGGTTCATAAAAATTGGACTGGACACTATTTTTGGAGTTCTGATTATTTGATTGCTTGTTTTCTTGTCGTGTGTTTTGTTTGGTTTATGCATTTCATAGTGTCGTACTAGTCGATACACTCCACGAAGCGACCATGGTCGAACCACGGAACTAAAGGATGCCTAACACCTTTCCTTTGGTCAATAGAATTCCTTAACCGGATTCTCTATTCACGGACCAGTTTTTAAGAGTGAAAAATAGTTCTGAAAAAGGATTTCCAAAGGTGACTTGGCACACCAGATTCTTTCCAGCTGACGAATATGAGTTTAATTGTAAAAATAATTCTTTTTGAAATAAATTTTTATGTTTTTGTCTCTTTCAATAATTAAACCCTTTTTGAACTTAAAAATGAAACTTTTTGATTTAAATAAATGAAAAAATGAATCTTTTTGGTTTAAAAAAAGTGTGTGACAGCTCTGGCGACTCCACTGTGCATTTTTTTTATAATTTGAGATTAATTTTGAGTTATATCGGCTTAGTTTAACACTATATGTGTATAGATATTTTATTTGTGTTATTGTTTTATCATTCTTGGATGTTTACGTGCTCTTTGTTTATAACTTTTCTTTATATATCTTTCATCATTTGCATTATCTCGAGTCATTTCTTTCGCAACAAGTCCCGTAGTACAAGTTTGTGCACGAACATTCGTTGAGTCACCTTTATTTTAGGAGGGAGATATTAGGTGTATGGAGTAGGTGGAAAGCTATTGTAGCCACTATCGACCATACGCTCCCCCGAATAGCCTTGTTAGTTGAACGCAAGCCTAGGTCAACCTTTAGGTCATTCTTATTTGCATCATATTGAGACCTGGCTAGACCTGTTTGGTCCTTTATAGGTGACTTATCCTAAGTATCCCTACGTGCTGATTGTTGCATCTTTGAGGGTAATAGGGTCATTTGACAGACTCATTTGGGGGAAGCATGTGCTAGAATTAAGGAAAAACATATTTTTAGTGAAGGGAAAAATAGAGAAAAAAAGAAGAAAAAAATAAAAAGAAAAAAAAGAAAAGAGTCTCATAGTTTTTAGTAGTTCTTTATGGTTTTTGTTTACCACAATCAAAAATTCAAAAAGATTTTTTACTTTTTGCACGCCTTTTTCTCAAAAAACAAAAGACCAAAAAGATTTTTCCTTTGTTTCTTGTAGCATGTATTCATAACTCAAAAATTTTAAATTTTTTTTTAATAGGAGCTTTTTATAAAACAAAAATAAAAAATGTTAGAAGTTTTGTACATTTCATATAATGAAAATGTCAAAAAGATTTTCCTTTAGGGTCTTCATTTTTTTCTATATTACAAATTTCAAAATTATTTTATTCCCGTTGGTGCTTTATTTTTGTACAATTTAATGCGAATATATCAAAAAAGATTGACCTTTCCTGTTTTCTTTAATTTCATTGTTATATGAAGTTTCAATTGAAAACCTCGAAAAAGATTTTTACTTGCGTGTTTCCTCATTTGTTTTGGTCATGCCTCAAGTTGGGGTTCAGTTTGTCACTTAATCTTTAACTATCCAATCTGGATGAATTACGCACATCTGATTATACTCTTTCGGGAGTGAGATACGTAGGCAATACTTCTTGGGTTTGGTGATCTTATTCAAAAAATTCAAAAATATTATTCTCTCTTTTCATTTTAGAGTTGATGTTTAATATACGTATTTAAAAATGAAAAATACAAAAAGATTTTTCCTTTAGTAGTTTTAGATTTCATTTGTGAATGAAATTTAAAATAAAAATATAAAAAGATTTTTGTCTATATCGTTTGAAATAATGATAAAAGATTTTTTTATTCTGCATTTTAGATTACTTGTTAGGAGGTGCCTTGGTTTATGTTGTTTGAGGATGATGTAGTGCTGATTGATGAGTGCGAGGAGGGGGGAGAGTGTGAATGAAAAATTAGAGGTTTGGAGGCAAACCCTTAAATCTAAGGGGTTCAGGTTGAGTAGGTCCAAGACGATGTATATGGAATGCAAGTTTAGTGATTTGAGGAAAGAAGATGATGTGGTGGTGAAGCTGGATTCCCAGGATGTTTGTAAGAGGGATAGTTTTAAGTATCTTGGGTCCATGATTTAGGGGAATGACGAGATTGATTAGGATGTCTCTAACCGTATTGGAGCAGGTTAGATGGAGTGGAGGCTCGCCTCGGGAGTGTTGTGTGATAAGAAGGTGCCACTTAAGCTTAAATGCAAATTCTACAGAGTGGCAGTCCGTCCAGCTATGCTATATGAAGCAGAGTGTTGGCCAGTCAAGAACTCCCACATTCAAAAGATGAAGGTGGCAGAAGTGAGAATGTTGCTTTGGATGTGTAGAATTACTAGAGGGGATAGAGTTAGGAATGAGACTATCCGGGAGAAGGTGGGAGTGTCTTCTGTGGAGGACAAGATTTGGGAAGTAAGGTTGAGATGGTTTGAGCATGTGAAGAGGAGGGGCAGACTGAAGAAGTACTAGAGGGAAGTAATTAAACATGACTAGGAGAAGCTTCATCTTACTGAGGACATGACCCGAGATAAGAAGGTGTGGAGGTCGCGGATAAGGGTGGAAGGCTAGGATGTGTGCGTGGGTTGTAGCAAATAGTTACAAGAGCTCATGTATAGCCGAGTTAGTAATCCTAGGACTGTGTCCATAGGAAGGAGCCCCTAGTCAGGAGGATCTAGGTGTGGCAGGTGTCTCTGGTCTGTGAGTGCAGTATTCCTAATGTCCTATTTCTTATCTCTTATTTCATATTGTGCTTATTTATCTTATCTCGTATTGCTTTGATTTTTATTTTATTATGTCTTATCTCTTTTTATGTTATGCCAGTCATCATGCTTCATATTTCATTACGCTCTTGTTTACTATTCTCTATCTTGAGCCGGGGGTTAATCAAAAAAAACTCTCTACTTCTTTGGAGATAGCGGTATGGACTGCGTACATTTTACCTTCCCCAGACCCCACTTTGTGGGAATACACTGTGTTTGTTGTTGTTGTATTTTAGATTAGTTGTTAGCACATGTTGCTTTATTTGAAAAATTCAAAAATATTTTTCTTCAATAATTGTAGGTTTTATTTTTGTATGAAATTCAGAATCAAGAATTTAGAAAGATTGTATAAATATCTTTCGGAAAAAAAATTTCGTTACTCTTCTTTTTGGATTAGTTGTTTCACGTGTTTCTCCATACAAAAATGAAAAAGATGTTCATTTGTTAATAAATTAGTTGAGCCATGAGTTTCTTTATAGCCCCTCCGTCCCAAATTATCATCCCAAATTGAGATGGTACATTGATTAAGAAAAATAATTAATAACATGCCTAGTTTACCATAGTACCCCTAAATGATATTTACATTTTAATTTGAATAAAAAATAATTAATGCAAAGCTTAAAACATGAAATTTTTTTCGTCTCTTCTTGATTAATGAAAAAAGACAAGTAAAATGAGAAATCAAATTAGAAAATTTGGGACGGAGGGAGTATGAAAATACAAAAAAAATTCTTTGATAATCATAGGTTCATTTTTATAGTGGATTCAAATTTGAAAAATTCAAAAGATTTTCATAAATTTTTTTGACAATTTGTTATTTCTTTTCTTCTAAAGTTTCAAGAAAAAGAAAAAGAAGAAAGAGAGATTGATTGGCCATTTTGTGGCCAAACTTCAAGAACTACGTACACCCGATTCTCCTCTATCGAGGGTGAGATACGTAGGCACCCTTCTAGAATTCGGTGATCTTTTCAAAGAAAATAAAAAAGTAGAAGGAAAAAAAAAGAAGAGTTTTGAAAAATTGTTGAACCCTAATGCATTTGTTATCTCTATTGTTCAGTTAGTTTAAGGTGGTTGATTTGTGGCATTCTGGTTGGTCCTCCATATTACACCAAGTTCACGAAAGAGTTAGTTATATCGAACAAGAATATCGAGAGTGACATTATGGATCAGACAAAGAGTTGGGAAAATAAGAGTTTAAAGCAAGAGATTTTGAGATCTAGGCGACAAATGACAGAAATACACCGAGCTTGGTCTAGTGGGTTGCCTTCTACTGTATTTTCCGCTATTGACCCTACAAATATCTTTAGTTTTCCATCAATGTCGCAAACTCAGTTTTCTACTGTTATTGACATACCACAACATGCATCAGAATTTACCCCATGCCAAAAATATCCCATCGCTTCCACCACTCATTCTCTAGCTCTTCAGTATAAGCCTACCATATTTACAACACCACCTACCGTCTGTGATTTTGTTGCTCAACCCTCTACAGAGGCTCCTATTTTGGTGATCCACCCAATGGTTGTGCTTTCTCAATCTGCTAGTGAGTCTATGTTCAATTCTCTTGAGAATCACTATTATACTTCTGAGTCTACATCTAAGTTAATTAGACCATCAAAATTCCTTACCAAGAAGCCTGCCATGGAAAAAGAGCAAGAGAAAATGGCTCGGAAAATGAAGAGTGCAGAAAATGCTATGAAAAGTTCCCTGAAACTTACAGATTATGAAGATATTTCATATAAATACTGGGGCATGTCTTCAAGTGTTAGCCTTTCTCCAAGATTTGAGATATCAAAATTTGAGGAGCATGATGGACTTGAGGACTCTATGAAACATTTGGGACGATATTGCGATCAATTGAGAAAAACTGAAGTAAAGAAGAAGGAAATGTAGCTATTGTTATTCCACGACCAAAGTAGAGCTCAAGAGGTCCAACTCACCAATACTATCAACCGTAACCCCGAACCTACACATCAGATCCATATACTCACCTGCAAGAAGTTTTCTTTCTCCAAAATCCAAGATATTCTATTCCACTTCCTCAATATCCTTTGAGTAATGCACAACTGTATACTTATCTATATTTTTATCCACAATGGTATGCATCGATCCCTCAATGTCTTCCTCGACCCCCATATATTTACCAAGGTGCCTCTCAATCCAGGTTTTGATTGAGGCTAGAGTTTGCAAAGAAGAGGAAGTCAAAGGTTAATTTCACACTAACTGGGAAATTATATACCAATTTGTTTCAAAAATTTAGTCAATGGGGTACGATTACCCCTTTCCTTGAGCATAAGCATAACCCGCATTCAAGAAACTTTGATCCTAAGGTACAATGTTCATATCGTTCCGATGTTCAAGGACACAATACTGAAGATTGTGGTACTTTGAAAAGAGAAATAGAAAAGATGATTCAAGAAAAATTGATTGTGGTGCAAAACATTGACACCTCAACCATTACACAGAGTCTTTTACTAACACATGATAATGAAAAATACGTGGGAATCAATGAGTTGAGCATGGTGATCCAGAACTTATTTGTTGAGAGAAATGTATTTTGACGGTAAGGAAAGCTCTAGTCATGATAATGTGCAAATCAGTTGCTATGATGTCAAGCTACGCAATTGGGAAGTCACTCTTCTCCTTACTTGGAAGGATTATTGGTAGTTTGTTTTGTTTTCTTCTCTATTTTTTGAATTATTTCAGGGTTGTAGCTCAGAATCTATCTTGTTTTATTTATTTATTGTCTTTGTTCAAATCCTTCTATCTTTCCTTTCAATGAAATGTAGTGTTCCTTGTTGTTTTGTTTTGTTTTATTTTATGATGTTTGTTTGTCTTTTTTACGTTGTTTTATTATGATTAGTTCTAGTGATATGACATACTTGCGGAATTTTTAACTAGATCTTAAAATCCTATTTAATCAGGACTCATTGAATCAAAATGTCAAATTTTTAAGTAAAACATTTAAGAAAATTGATAGAGTGTAGAGACATTGGGTGATCAAGATGAAGCTTTTTATGAATAAATTAAGTAAATCATTTTGAGAATCACAAGAATAATTTGAGCATCGATTGATAGACATATCTCAATCATTTTGAATTAGATCAAACAGGGGATACACTATCTTTTATCAAGAGAAACAAAAGAAAATCTACACCACTAAAGTATGAGTCATCCGCTGTGAGTGTGTAATACAAGAATGGAGTTGTACATTTGACAAAAGCGCAAGAAGAAATGACACACATGTTCGGTAAAAGTTAGTGTTGTGAAAAGGTCGTAAAGGATCTTCATCCTTCACTTTCATATTGCATATTATGTACCTACATTTTCAAGGATTAATATGATGAAGACATTTCATTCCGTTATCCAAACATTGTATCAACCTTTGTTTACCCTGTTTGACTTTAGCTCTTTTGAAATCAAGATAGAGTTAGAAAAGTTTTAAAGAATAGTGTCAAGCAAAAAACAGAGTCAGAAAAGTTCAAAAAAGAGAGAGGGAAAAAGTGTGGTAAAAAGATAAAAAAGAGATAAGAGTGTCAAGACAATAGAGTCAGAAAATTCTCAAAGAAAAGGTCAAAGAAAGAAGAAAAAAAGAAATCTAAACCAAGCAAAAAAACAAGTTTTTGGAACTACGTTTGACCCAATTCTTCTCTTTTGGGGGTGAGATACATAGGCGACCCTACTCTAGGGTTCAGTCTAACCAAATAAACAATTTAGAATTATCCAGTCAAAAGAAACAGGGGCAGAGTTAATATTCATTGCTTGAAGAAATTCCAAAAGTTTAAATCTCACCCACTTCAAGTGTCATTTGAGCCTCATGCCATCCTTTCTTTCTAACCTTATCCAAATGCCACGTTACAATAAAAGAAAGACCTTCAGATCGATCTTTATGAATATTATGGCTAAGCATGTGGTGAATAATATGATGTTCTATTTTGGGTACTACTTTTCTTCATCAGCATAAGTAATCAGGAGAAAAATAAAAATAAGAGTCTTATTGGTGAAAACTCTCACAAGCATTGTAAGGCGATTGTGAATAGAGAGAAATAAAATGAGAGAGTTTTACTGGTGAAAACTCTCTCCGGCACCATAGGACGATTACAAGTTAAGAGAAATAAAACTGAGAGAGTATTATTGGTGAAAACTCTCACAGACTTCACAAGGTGATGATGAGCTGAGAAAAATAAAAATGCGAGTCTTATTGGTAAAAACCCTCACGAGCACTTTAAGGTGATAGTAAGATGAGAGAAATAAAAATGACAGAGTCTCACTGGTGAAAACCCTCACGGACGTCGTAGTGAGATAGTCAGTTGAGAGAAAGAAAATTAGAGAGGCTTGTTCGTTAAAATCCTTCAAGGCGTAACTAGACGAATGAGGTCTATGAGTGCAATTAGCCAGAGTAAAAAACTCAGTTTTAGGGTCATTAACTCAATAAGAAGTGGTAAAAGTTTGGATGGAAAGATTGTTTAATCCAAAATGCATATCATAAGCATTAGATCTAGCTTCCGTATTCAGATAGAGTTTTCTTTTCTCTTGTCACACCCCTTTTTTAACACATACTCCAAAACATTGGAATATTTTTAAAGTTCGAAAGGGTTTTATTATTTTTAGTGACGAGAAATGAAAATTTGTTCCAAAAAAAGGATTATTTGTATTTTTATTCAGAGTCGCCACTTGGCATAATCCGGTGTGCCAAGTCACCTTTGGAAAATCCCTTTTTCAAAACCAATTGACTCTTAAACCGGTTTGCGCACAGAGATTCCGGCTAAGGAATTCTGTTGATCGAGGGGAAGGTGTTAGGCACCCCTCAATCCCGTGGTTCGACCACGGTTGCTTGGTGGAGTGTATCGACTATTTTTGGCATTATGAAGGGTATAAACCACAAAAAAAAGCACGCAAAAAACACTCAAACAAAACAAAATGAAATGTAAATCCAGTCCAATTATTACAACCCGAAAATAGAAAAGAACTAAAAATAAACCTATGCTAATCCTAAACTAATGCTTTACCCAATGCCTCGGGCCTTCATCGCGGACGTCCTCCAGGTACAAGGTACTTCGGGGCATTCCCCGGATAAATCTATACAAATCCTTCGGGGCATTCCCCGGCCAAATGAGTACAATTTAAACTTTTCGTGCAATAAAGTAGAGAGTGTCGTTCGAGCACATATTCAAAACACTCCAACAAATTGTTATTCCTAAATTTGCCTACCCGGCCTACGTTTGCCTATGCGTTCTCGACTAAAGACATAATTCCATCATTGATTCATACCAACAGTAAATCAAATTAAACCGAATCTATCCTTTTATCAATTTTTCGATTCCATCCCCGACTTTCTTTCTATTCATCCATTAGAACATGATCAAGTTTATGCCTTAATCTACCAAAATCCACAACCAAGCATCACAATCATAATATCATCATAACAAAAATCCAACAAAACCATAATCACTATTCGCAATAGCAACCAATCAAAACAACCAACCACAAATATATATATATATATATATATATAAGACGAGTTAAGAAATGGACCTCGATAGCACGTTGTGTCGGTAATAAGGAAATCCAAAGACCAAAATACTCGATCGGAGATCCTCACAATGAACTAACCCTACTCGGTATTAAAGTGATGACCGAAACAGCTCCAAAACCAGCGAATGGAAAAAATCTTTACTATACGACACCCGCAACCGAGAACGACAACACAATTCGATAAAGACGACTCGAGATCTACTATCGACGATGAATCACAAAATAAACGAAATCATAATTAACCAACAAACAGTAAGAAACCAAAACCCAACGTAGATCGGACTCCGGGGAGTTTCGGTGATGGAGAGACGACGACACCAGCGTCGATGGTGACTGTTGTCACCGGAAGGAGGATGAAGCGGCGGCCGGAGATCTGGTCGGGTTCTCAGCCGGCGACCGGTGTTGTCACCGGTGGACGACTGCGGCCGGAGCTGGCCGACGCGGAGCGGCGCTGGCACCAACGCCGGCGCTGTCGTCATTGCTGGTGAGAGATCAGGTCGGTGACAGTAGATCTGGCGGGTTTGACCGGAGGAGAAGAGAGATCGGAACCGAGAGAGAGGGCAGCGCCGACGTCGTTATGGTTGAAACGACGGCGGCTTCTTCGCCGGAGTTGACTGTCCACCGCAGATCTAGGCGGGTTTGAAGGTGGTGTCGCCGGAGTTGGTTGGTTTGTTGGGCGACGGGGAAAAGAAAGAAGGGAGCCGGCTGGTTAGTGGGTTGCTCCGGCGCCGGCGAAGTTTTTGGAGGAGAGAGAGAGTGTGAGTTTAGATAGAGAAAAAGAGAGAGCTCATTTTCTTGTTTTTTTTTTGTTCTTCTTGTTGTTCCTTTACCCCTTCTTCTTTGATTTGTGTATGTGTGTATATATATTTTTGAGGTTTTCTTTCTTGACAAGAAAAAAAGAGTGGGGGTGGGGTAGTGTGGGGTAGGGGTTGTGGTGAGGTGTTATGTTTTTGTTGGGTAGGTGGTTAGGATAAGATATGGTTAGTTATTTTATTATTTGTTTATTATTATTATTATTTATTATTATTATTATTATTATTATTATTATTTTTGCGGGGTATGATAACGTAGGTGAAGGTACACGGTATGCTATGGTGGAAATGAATAAAACGAACTTTCGAGGGGGACAAAATTACGTGTCTACATCATGCCCCCTTTGAATGTAAACACGCAGTGTTTTCAGACAAAGAAGTAGACAACGAGACAGAATTTTGTCCCGACCATTATTCAAAGGAATAAACAGAAGAAAGAAGGACTACCGGGTCTTGAATTAGGACAACCTACCCACCCAAGTTATAAGGGAATCAAGTCACGGGTATTTCAAAGGATTGAAAGAGGAGTGGACTATACCGAGTTGGAGAGTCGAGTGAGGTTCCGTCGAGGTTTCGGTCTGCAGCTTTGTTATTACATCAAAATGAAAATTAAAAGCTAAAACATAAAGGAAATTACAAAAATCCTATCTATACAGCTTTTGTTGGCTCTTGACTCGACTTTTATCACCCTATTCTTCAGGCGGGCTCCTGACTTGTTATTTCTTCCAACTTGTTGCTTGACTTACGTTTCTTCAGCCTATTCTCCAGGCGGGCTTCTGACTTGTTATTTCATTACCCTGTTCTTCAGGCGGGTTCCTGACTTGCTATTTCATCACCCTGTTCTTCAGGCGGGCTCCTGACTTGCTATTTCATCACCCTGTTCTTCAGGCGGGCTCCTGACTTGCAATTTCATCACTTTGTTGCTATGCTTTCAACTTCTTCACCCTGTTCTGCAGGCGGGCTTCTGAAACCACATCAAAACTAAAAAAAAGAAAATTATCCCAAACAAATATTATTATAAAGAGGTTTTATTTGCCAGAATAGTAAAATTTCAAAAACAAAAATTGAATTTTTTTGCCCCAGTTTATCATCAGAAGACTTTTGGGAAAATCACATCATACCTACTTGCATGTTGCAATGATGAATCAAGACTCTGACTAAGAAATGCATCTCTTAAGAGTAAAATTAAATAACCAAGACTAGGAAGTGCATCTCCTAAGAATTAAAGTGAGGGATTCTAACTAGAAAGTGC
The DNA here is from genome assembly GCA_030864225.1 of Capsicum baccatum var. pendulum. Taxonomy (NCBI): domain Eukaryota; kingdom Viridiplantae; phylum Streptophyta; class Magnoliopsida; order Solanales; family Solanaceae; genus Capsicum; species Capsicum baccatum. The sequence goes on along the minus strand of CM061556.1, from coordinate 233,678,913 downwards.
GTCTTCTAGAGATACAAGTTTAAGTTAAAAGTGTCACCTAAAAAATGAAAACTAGCAAGGAAGTGCGTCTCCTAAGGATAAAGTGCAATAACTCGACAAGAAAGTGCATCTTCTAGGAATCAAGATTTACGTTAGGAAGTTCATCACCTAAAAAGCAAAATTCGAATTACCCAATCAAGGAAGTGCATCTCCTTGCCAATGTTGCTTGAATTATCAGAACATAGAAGTGTGTTTCCTTACCAATGCCGCTTGAATTACCAAAACAAGGAAGTGTGTCTCCTTACCAATGCCGCTTGAATTACTCAAATAAGGAAGTGCATCTCCTCACAAATGCCTCTTGAATTACTCAAACAAGGAAGTGCGTCTCCTCACAAATGTCTCTTGAATTGCTCAAACAAGGAAGTGCGTCTCCTTACAAATGTTTCTTAAATTGCCCAAACAAGAAAGTGCGTCTCCTTACAAACGTTTCTTGAATTGACCAAACAAGGAAGTGTATCTCCTTACCAATGTTGTTGGAATTACCCGAACAAGGAAGTGCGTCTCCTTACAAATGTTGCTGGGATTACCCGAACAAGGAAGTGCATCTCCTTACAAATGCTGCTGGGATTACCCGAACAAGGAAGTGCGTCTCCTTATAAATGCTGCTGGGATTACCCGAACAAGTAAGTGCGTCTCCTTACAAATGTTGTTGGTATTACCCAAACAAGGAAGTTCGTCTCCTTACAAATATTGTTGGATTTACCAAATAAGGAAGTGTGTCTCCTTACAAATGTTGCTAGGATTACCCGAACAAGGATTATCATAAGGCAGTATTTCATTTTGAAAGCATGGTCCCATTTTTCAGGAGGGTCTTGAACAGAAAGTAAAATCCCATTTTTCAGGAGGGTCCTGAACATAAAGTAAAATCCCATTTTCCAGGAGGGTCCTGAACAGAAAGTAAAATCCCATTTTCCAGGAGGGTCCTGAACAGAAAGTAAAATCCCATTTTGTAGGAGGGTCCTGAACAGAAAATAAAATCCCATTTTCCAGGAGGGTCCTGAATAGAAAGTAAAATCCCATTTTGCAGGAGGGTCCTGAACAGAAAGTAAAATCCCATTTTGCAGGAGGGTCCTGAACAGAAAGTAAAATCCCATTTTGCAAGAGGGTCCTGAACAGAAAGTAAAATTCTATTTTGCAGAAGGGTCCAGAACAGAAAATAAAATCCCATTTTCCAGGAGGGTCCTGAACAGAAAGTAAAATCCCATTTTTCAGGAGGGTCCTGAACATAAAGTAAAATCTCATTTTTCAGGAGGGTCCTGAGCATAAAGTAAAATCCCATTTTGCAGGAGGGTCCTGAACAGAAACTAAAATCCCATTTTGCAGGAGGGTCCGGAACGGAAAGTAAAATCCCATTTTACAGGAGGGTTCTGAACAGAAAATAAAATCCCATTTTACAGGAGGGTCCTGAACAGAAAGTAAAATCCCATTTTGCAAGAGGGTCCTGAACATAAAGTAAAATCCCATTATCCAGGAAGGTCCTGAACAGAAAGTAAAATCCCATTTTGCAGGAGGGTCTTGAACAGAAAATAAAATCCCATTTTGCAGGAGGGTCCTGAACAGAAAGTAAAATCCCATTTTGCAGGAGGGTCTGGAATAGAAAGTAAAATCCCATTTTGCAGGAGGGTCCTGAACAGAAAGTAAAATCCCATTTTGCAGGAGGGTCCTGAATAGAAAGTAAAATCCCATTTTCCAGGAGGGTCCTGAACATAAAGTAAAATCCCATTTTGTAGAAGGGTCCTGGACAGAAAGTAAAATCCCATTTTTCAGGAAGGTCCTGAGCAGAAAGTAAAATCCCATTTTGTAGGAGGGTCCTGAACAGAAAATAAAATCCCATTTTTGCAGGAGGGTCCTGAACAAAAAATAAAATCTCATTTTCTAGGAGGGTCCTGAACAGAAAGTAAAATCCCATTTTCCAGGAGGGTCTTGAACAGAAAGTAAAATCCCATTTTTCAGGAGGGTCCTGAACATAAAGTAAAATCCCATTTTCCAGGAGGGTCCTGAACATAAAGTAAAATCCCATTTTCCAGGAGGGTCCTGAGGATAAAGTAAAATCCCATTTTGCAGGATGGTCCTAAACAGAAAGTAAAATCCCATTTTGCAGGAGGGTCCTGAACAGAAAGTAAAATCCCATTTTCCAGGAGGGTCCTGAATAGAAAATAAAATCCCATTTTCCAGAAGGGTCCTGAACAGGAAGTAAAATCCCATTTTGCAGGAGAGTCCTGAACAAAAAGTAAAATCCCTTTTTCCAGAAGGGTCCTGAACAGAAAGTAAAATCCCATTTTCCAGGAGGGTCCTGAACAGAAAATAAAATCCCATTTTGCAGGAGGGTCCTGAACAGAAAGTAAAATCCCATTTTGCAGGAGGGTCCTGAACAGAAAATAAAATCCCATTTTCCAGAAGAGTCCTGAACAGAAAGTAAAATCCCATTTTCCAGGAGGGTCCTGAACAGAAAGTAAAATCCCATTTTCCAGGAGGGTCCTGAACAGAAAGTAAAATCCCATTTTGCAGGAGGGTCCTGAACAGAAAGTTAAATCCCATTTTGCAGGAGGGTCCTGAACAGAAAGTAAAATCCCATTTTCCAAGAGGGTCCCGAACAGAAAGTAAAATCCCATTTTCCAGGAGGGTCCTGAACAGAAAGTAAAATCCCCTTGATGTGCATTTCCAATGTTAGCTGAATCAAGTGAAATGTATTTTCCCTGTTTCAACAAAGAAAATTTGTCAGTTAAAAACTTAGTGGTAGGTTGCAGCACTTTGGCTTTCCAGGCATTTGCTCTAGTGTTCATTTTCTACATTTTATTTCAGATTGCTGACATTTGCCCCTGCTTTGTCGTGTCATTGACCCAAACTCAGATCATTAAGAATAACTCCAAAATAACCAAAGTATCTCTGCTTTGTCATGCTTCTCAGATAAATCCTTCAAACCTGGGTATTTTCATAAGTTCACAATTATGTCTCTTTCATATGCTGACTTTGTCTTGCATTGTGCAATTGAAGAAGTTGGTGGCCAGTTTTGAAATCTTTTCTCACTTATTTTGATATGGACTTGACTCAAAAACAAGAGAAAAATGACAATGACTTTTATTTGGACCACTGACTAAGAAAATAAAATAAAATAAAGAGAAGAAAGAAAAGACAATGATTGTCTCCATTTGAAACAAAGAAATGACAAATTTTCTAAATATGACAGTCAACTCTAATGAATATGCCATGCCTTTTGGATTAAGCTACCTGATCTTTCCATCCAACCTCTCTACCAATTATTGCTGAGTTAATGGCCTTGAAACTGAGTTGTTTCCTCAGACCAATTGCATTCAGACCTCATTTGGCTAGTGACGTTTGAAGGGTCTTTCCCTCAGCTCACCCTTGTCTTATGGTGTCTGTAAGGGTTTTTAAAAATGAGACTCTCTTATTCTCTTTTCTCTCAACTCACAATCGTCTCACGGTGCCCGTGAGGGTTTTCACCAATAAGACTTTCTTGTTTTTATTTCTCTCTTGATTCCTTGGGCTGAGGAAGACAGGTAGTTCCCAAATACATCAGCATATTCCTTGCATGTTTTGCCTTAACATCCCCAAAGATTGATCTGAAGGTCTTTTCTTTGATTGTAACTTGGCTTTTGGATAGGGTTAGAAAGAAAGGATGGCGTGAGGCCCAAATGACACTTGAAGTGGGTTAGGACTTACAACTTTTGGAATCGACTCAAACAATGAGGATTAACTCATGCCCCAGTTTCTTTTGACTGGGTGATTCTAAATTATTTATTTGGTTGGACCGAGCCCTTAGTAGGGCAACCTACGTATCTCACCCCCGCGATAGGAGAATCAGGTCATGCGTAGTTCCGGCAGCTTGTCCTTTTGCTTTCATCTATTTTTTTTCACTTAGCGATTCTTTTTTTCTAACTATATTTTCCTGGACACTCTTTTTTGGGAAACATTTTTGTAACTTTTGACTTTATCTTCTTACTTGACACTATCTTTGAACTTTACTTACTCTATCTTGATTCCAAAAGAGGGGTATGAAAAAAAATAACACTAAGGCTTAAATGGGGTAAACAAAGGATGACACAATGTTTGGATAACAGAATGAAATGCCTTCATCATATCAATCCTTGAGAATGCAAGTATATAGCATGCAATGTGAAAGTACACGACCAATATCACTTATGACATGTTTTACAACACTAACTTGCCTCGAACGTGTGTTTCACCTCTTTTTATATACTTGTCAAAGATACAACTCTACCTTTGTTATGCATCTCTCACATCGAGTGATTCATGCTTCTGTGGAGCTGATTATCTTCTTGTTAACCTTGATATAGGGATCACACATCCACTATTTGACATAATTGGGACCTGTCTTTCGATCGATAGCCAAGTTATTCTTATGATTCTTAAAATAATTGCCTTAACCTATTACCAAATGTCTCAGCACTCCATCTATTTTCTCATATGCTCTTTTTTTTTTTAACTTTAACACTCTGATTCAAAGTTCATGCTTAAATTGGATTTTAAGATCTGGCTGAAAATTCACTGCATGTCATATCACTAGAGTTAACACAAAATGTACTATGTAAAGAAAACAAACAAACGACACATATTTAAAACACAAAGGAAAATGAGACACTTCATTTAGTCAAAACAAAAGATAGAAGGGTTTGAACATAAACAACAAAAGGACAAAACAAGACAGATCCCGAACTACAACCCTAAAATAATTCGGAGAATAGAAAATTAAACAAAATAAGCTACCAAACCCCCTTCCTAGTAAGGAGAAGGGTGACTTCTTAATTGCTCAGCCTAACATCTTAGCCACTGGTTTGTATATCAGCATGACTAGAGCTTTCCTCACTGTCAGTGTTCTGTACCATGATTGATTTATCTTGAATTATCTTTTCAATTTCTCTTTTCAAAGCACGACAATCTTCAATACTGTGACCCTGAACATCAGAATGATATGCACATCGTATGTTAGGAACAAAACTTCTTGAATGTGGGTCGGGAGTATACCCAAGGAGAGGAGTGATCATGTCCTGCTGTACCAATCTCTGGAATAAACTTGTATATGACTCTCCAATGGGTGTGAAGTTCTCTCTCGACTTCTGTCTCATTTCATTATTTGGCTTAAATTGAAAACCAGGCCTAGGAGGGCTTCGGTATGTATGTGGAATTAGAGGATGACTCGGCAGAGTTGGCGCACGCCAGTGTGGGTAAGATGGAGGTTGAACATAAGGTTGAGCCTTATACACTTGATATGGAGGTGGGGGAATGGGATATAATGGATTCTGGTAACATCGACGGCTCCCCCCCTAAAATAAGGGTGACTCAAACTAGAGGTCGTGTACAACACGTGTACTACGGACTTGTTGCAGAAAGAAGGCCGGGGGGTGGACTCATGATGACAGATATAAAGCGGTAACATATAGAATAAATAATATAAACAAAGAGCACGAAAAAGCACAAAAAGTGAAAATAACACAAACAATAACCACAAACAATGTTTATACACTCGTAATGCCAAACAAAGCCGATACGACTCCAAAGAAATAGCTCGAATTCTGAAAACTCATCAATTATTCCCCAGCAGAGTCGCCAGAAGATGTCACACCTCTTTTTTAACGCATACTCCAAAACATTGGAATATTTTTAAAGTTCGAAAGGGTTTTATTATTTTTAGTGACGAGAAATGAAAATTTGTTCCAAAAGCGCAAGAAGAAATGACACACATGTTCGGTAAAAGTTAGTGTTGTGAAAAGGTCGTAAAGGATCTTCATCCTTCACTTTCATATTGCATATTATGTACCTACATTTTCAAGGATTAATATGATGAAGACATTTCATTCCGTTATCCAGACATTGTATCAACCTTTGTTTACCCCGTTTGACTTTAGTTCTATTTTCTTTCATACCCCTCTTTTGAAATCAAGATAGAGTTAGCAAAGTTTTAAAGAAAAGTGTCAAGCAAAAAACAGAGTCAGAAAAGTTCAAAAAAGAGAGAGGGAAAAAGTGTGGTAAAAAGATAAAAAAGAGATAAGAGTGTCAAGACAATAGAGTCAGAAAATTCTCAAAGAAAAGGTCAAAGAAAGAAGAAAAAAAGAAATCTAAACCAAGCAAAAGAACAAGTTTTTGGAACTACGTTTGACCCAATTCTTCTCTTTTGGGGGTGAGATACATAGGCGACCCTACTCTAGGGTTCAGTCTAACCAAATAAACAATTTAGAATTATCCAGTCAAAAGAAACAGGGGCAGAGTTAATATTCATTGCTTGAAGAAATTCCAAAAGTTTTAAATCTCACCCACTTCAAGTGTCATTTGAGCCTCATGCCATCCTTTCTTTCTAACCTTATCCAAATGCCACGTTACAGCAAAAGAAAGACCTTCAGATCGATCTTTATGAATATTAAGGCTAAGCATGTGGTGAATAATATTATGTTCTATTTTGGGTACTACTTTTCTTCATCAGCATAAGTAATCAGGAGAAAAATAAAAATGAGAGTCTTATTGGTGAAAACTCTCACAAGCATTGTAAGGCGATTGTGAATAGAGAGAAATAAAATGAGAGAGTTTTATTGGTGAAAACTCTCTCCGGCACCATAGGACGATTAGAAGTTAAGAGAAATGAAACTGAGAGAGTATTATTGGTGAAAACTCTCACAGACTTCACAAGGTGATGATGAGCTGAGAAAAATAAAAATGCGAGTCTTATTGGTAAAAACCCTCACGAGCACTGTAAGGTGATAGTAAGATGAGAGAAATAAAAATGATAGAGTCTCACTGGTGAAAACCCTCACAGACGTCGTAGTGAGATAGTGAGTTGAGAGAAAGAAAATTAGAGAGGCTTGTTCGTTAAAATCCTTCAAGGCGTAACTAGACGAATGAGGTCTATGAGTGCAATTAGCCAGAGTAAAAAACTCAGTTTTAGGGTCATTAACTCAATAAGAAGTGGTAAAAGTTTGGATGGAAAGATTGCTTAATCCAAAATGCATATCATAAGCATTAGATCTAGCTTCCGTATTCAGATAGATTTTTCTTTTCTCTTGTCACACCCCTTTTTTAACACATACTCCAAAACATTGGAATATTTTTAAAGTTCGAAAGGGTTTTATTATTTTTAGTGACGAGAAATGAAAATTTGTTCCAAAAAAAGGATTATTTGTATTTTTATTCAGAGTCGCCACTTGGCATAATCCGGTGTGCCAAGTCACCTTTGGAAAATCCCTTTTTCGAAACCAATTGACTCTTAAACCGGTTTGCGCACAGAGATTCCGGCTAAGGAATTCTGTTGACCGAGGGGAAGGTGTTAGGCACCCCTCAATCCCGTGGTTCGACCACGGTTGCTTGGTGGAGTGTATCGACTATTTTTGGCATTATGAAGGGTATAAACCACAAAAAAAAGCACGCAAAAAACACTCAAACAAAACAAAATGAAATGTAAATCCAGTCCAATTATTACAACCCGAAAATAGAAAAGAACTAAAAATAAACCTACGCTAATCCTAAACTAATGCTTTACCCAATGCCTCGGGCCTTCATCGCGGACGTCCTCCAGGTACAAGGTACTTCGGGGCATTCCCCGGATAAATCTATACAAATCCTTCGGGGCATTCCCCGGCCAAATGAGTACAATTTAAACTTTTCGTGCAATAAAGTAGAAAGTGTCGTTCAAGCACATATTCAAAACACTCCAACAAATTGTTATTCCTAAATTTGCCTACCCGGCCTACGTTTGCCTATGCGTTCTCGACTAAAGACATAATTCCATCATTGATTCATACCAACAGTAAATCAAATTAAACCGAATCTATCCTTTTATCAATTTTTCGATTCCATCCCCGACTTTCTTTCTATTCATCCATTAGAACATGATCAAGTTTATGCCTTAATCTACCAAAATCCACAACCAAGCATCACAATCATAATATCAACATAATGATAACGCTCAATCTACAGCTCTCGTAGGAGTGTAAAGCGGTCGTTAGCAAATATAGAACCCAACCTGGGTTGGGTGTCGATCCCACAGGGAATAGCTTGGCCAACAAGTAAGCAAAATTACTAAACTTTTGGTGCAAGTCTCGTAAGAAGGGGGGAGTCTTGTCGTGCAAATAAGGTAAACAAACGCTGAAAATAATAAAGTAAAGAGAGAGAGATTGTTACGTGAGTTGTAAACAATGAGAATTGAAGCGTTGGGGTTATGTCTACCTTCTGAGGTATACGTCTCTATTGGCTATGAGTGTGTAGAGTTTTGACATGCAACTGCTTATAGAGAATTGTATTCGATGGTAAATCCAAGCATCTTTCGACCTCAACAAGGTCTATTTCACTTTAACTCTTTCGAGCTTAAAGCGTGTCTAACGGTACGAATTCTCCAAGAGGTTAGTCCAGTTACGGCACTATCTTTTTAGTAGGAAAGGGTGTTCTACTACCTTGACACTATCTCTTTTCCAAACAAATAACCTTTCTTTCGAACATGTTAAATGTTAGACTGGCGTATTCTTGCGTTTGCAACCACAAAGAATGTAGATTAAGATGAAGAGAATAATGATATAAGCAATATACGTGTCACGAACTCACATACTTACAGCAATAGATAGTAACTCATTCGGCTTCCATAACCCCAACAGAGAGGTTTAGTTACCCATGAATGCGAAGGAAATCACAATTTGCATTGTTGTTATTATACCACAAGATTGATGATTTTCGTGTAGCACAAGTGGTAGGCGTGAGGCGTGAATTCCTTAGCAAAAGTAACGATTCTCTTGTTGCGGATTTTAAGAATAGAAGAAAATAAGATTAATGGAAAGATTAGAAGAGTTGTAGAATTGTTGTGGTGGAAGAAGAGAGGGATGGAAGAAGATTAATTGTTGAATAGAAGATTGTTCTCTCCACTAAGGGAGGAATGAATAAAAATCTCTAGCATGATAGGGTATTTATAATACCCATATCCTAATCCTACTAAGCTAATGAAATACTTAACCCAATTGTACTAGGTTAATGTAACATTATCCAAATCCAAATAAACTAATGAAATACTCAACCCAATTGTACTAGGTTAATGTATTATTATCCTAATCCAAATAAGTTACTGCAAGTCCCCAAAGTCTTCAGAAATGCTGTTTTAGCCCGGGACAGATTTCCCATGCATCACTTTTGGTCCTTTAGGTGTCCAATCTTACGTTCCTTCCTTCGTGAGCTTTCTTTGGTGTCAAGTAAGCCATAAAATGCTGATTTCTGCATCATTTATACCTGAAACTTTGCTAATCATGTTTGTTAGCTCACTTACAGGAAAACAAACTAAAAGTGCATGAAATATATAATTTGTTCCCAAAACATGGCACAAATATGGGCAAAATATATTGATATAGGCGCGTAATATCGCCTATCATCAACACCCCACACTTACAGCTTTGTTCGTCCTCGAACAAAATATCATGTCCCTCTAAACATCAACTTAGGGTTTCACAGCAACAACACAAAACATTCGTCAAGACAAGCACAACAATTATCAACAAAGAGTAGTTTTCCGATCATTAGTAGAAACCATTTAACCTCTAGCATAGACTCGTGATGGTGGTTAACTCATATTCAAAAGTCAAGGCACAAAGAATCATACACAACTATCCAAAACTCATCAACCATGTATGTCTCACAATATATTACCCATAGTCACTCGCAAGTATAGCATATTTTTCAAACATGGGTATCAAAATATCCCTGCTCTCGCTCTCACAAAGATTTCGTATGCAGCAACTGATGACTATAGGCTTGTCCTTAGTGTAATACTCCACTAAATGTCAGAATGCTAAGATTAGGATCAAATAGGTCTTCTGATGGTTGTAATGTAGGCTACGGGACGGGTAGGACTATTTTGGCCAGAAATAGTGACTAAGTTCCTAAGCACTTTAATACATCACATTGTATCATTGACATTTTTTTCTTTCAACCCTTCTTCTTTCTTTTATTCTACCACCCTTGTTCTCCTCTTTTGTTTTTCAATTTTAAGCATAACTCACTTTTCAGCTTTCTTTTCCCTTTTTCTTTTCTCAACATACCTCTTATGATAGCACTTTCTTTTTCATAACACATTCAAGCACCATTACAATTTAAAGCATCATACTCACCCAATTTCCTCTTTTGTTGTCACATGACTTTTTTACTTTAAAGCACTTAGGAATTTGGATCAAATTACGGTCTTGAAAAAAATGGATTAGGCTTAAACACGAGGTTGTCAAAGAAATAGGCTAAAGGCTCAAAAGGGTTTAACTTGGATGATGTCCAAGGGTAGGTAAAACGAAGGTAAACATGTATAGGTTGCCAAAGAAATGCCTAAATCATATCCTAAACTTACACTCTTTATTTTCGCTTTGCATACATACCAGGCAAGTTCTAGCATCAGCCACATACATAAAAGATACTATTAATCTCACACACACAAGGCACATGGTCGACTTGATTGGAAGTAATATAGACTCTCGACCCAACAAGTGAAGGAGTTGAACCACAAAATATCACATAATGAGTCACAACTAGAGTCTAAATGTCTTAATAGTCACAATTGTAACACATACTCTTGTTATAATCTCATGCTGCCTGTCAAAATAATTTCATGCGAAGCTAGAAAAAAATTACTCCTAAAAAAAACTTAAAAAAACAAAGTAAACAAACAAACATAGGTGCAAACAGAGAAGTATAGCATGCGATACCGCCACCCCACACTTAAACGGGACACTGCCCTCAGTGGAAAATAAATATGAAGAACCTGGTTAGTCGGACTCTTCCTCAATGTCGGGGGTCATGCCCCCTTCGTCTGAATCATCATAAGAGTCGTCGTCAGAGTTCTCCTCCTCGTCAGAATCAGGCAAGCGTCGATCGTCATCAGTCGGCACATCATCATCTAGAGGTTTCTCGAAGTATACGCCCACTCCACACATCTCCCGTGCATGCATGTTCATTGGGTAGTCGTGGTCCAGCTGTTGGAGCTCTTCAGCAGTTGGAACACGTCCACCACTCATCATAGTGAATCGTGTCATGCCATAGAGATGACGGAAGAAACTCTCATCACGAGCATGTCTCTCCGCAGTAGTAAGGTTGACACCATGAGTTGTTTCAGCATCTTTGACCTTGGTGAGGTCAACCTTCTTTGGGTTATGTGGGAGTTTGTGGTCAGCTGGTTCCTCTTCGATATCCTCCTTCCGCAAGATTGCTGTCAACAAATTTCCAAATATGAAGTGGGACCTTTTGTGGAGTCTGGCCTTCCTCATGGTAGATCGAATTATTGCCCCAAAGTTGATAGGGACATTCGTCATCAAAGCATAGACCAAACACACTCTATCTCTTGATATCTTGGTGTATTGAGTCCCAGGAATAAGGCATGAGTTGACAATGCGCATCCAGATTCTTGCTTCCCTATTTAGTGGAGCATAGGAGAAGGTGTTGTGTCGGCCGATTTCTTTATGTCTGCCCCACCATGCCATCGATCTGCTTCCACAAAGTGTGTGTCGTATTGCTCTATAAGGAGGCATGCTGTACAGCTCTTTGAATGGTGCTGTGTCGACCGAAGGTAAGCCAAGAAAAGAGTTGATCCAATCCGCGGTGAGCTGTAATACTTGGCCCCGAATTTTGACTTCATTGCCTGATGTGTTCGGCGACCAGTTGGCATAAAACTCTCTTATTAAATCAAGGTTGCATTCTCCCATATCGCGGAAGATGAAATCCAGCTTCAATGCCATTATTTTTGCCAACATACGCGGCTCCTTCTTTGCTAAGGTGTCCTTGTTGATCAAGTCGATGTGAACATATTTTCGTTCTTTGTTGTTCCTGTACCATTCTTTGGCTTCCTCCTCAAGAACCCATTTTATTCCAAACATTCTGCGGGGTAGTTGTGCTGAGGATGATTCTCCTTGGTCCTTGCGGCCTCTTTTTTTGCCCTTTTGGGAAGTGGTAGCCTTCTCCTTGCCTTGCCTCGCTTTAGGTGCCGTTGTACCTGAGACTAGAAATAGTGTTAGTGGCAGCACAATCTCAATCGATACAATCTATAAACAAGAATTAGGGGTACCACCCCACACTTAGTTTTGTTAACACAAATCAGTGAAGTGAAAGTGGTCGAGTACTCAGATTTCGTCGACATACGTTTTAGGATTGTATTCCGACAAGAAAATCAGCAATGCATCACTTACTTGCAGCCATTGGACTACTTTCATGGTAGATATAACAGCACTACTACATAGGGGTTACCACATGGAATAGTTATTCTTACAACAATCACAACCTCTTATGCCGGTAGGCACTATAAGTCTTATCCCGATGGCCGGGATAGTCTAACATGTAAGTATCCAAACAACAATCTTAAGCAATGTTCATAGCCATAGTAATTCCGTAAATACCATAACAATGCTATTGAAACCAAATTCAAGTCGGAAATAAGTCAAGATTTTCCTACGTATATGTTCACTCACATGATTTTGTATCAACTATCCAAACACATAAACATCACCGACAATCTTATACGATTTAGCAATTCATACTAGACATAGCAATGTAGTACTTACGAGAAATAAATAAAGAATAAGAGAGCACTTACTTGCTTGAAACTTGTGGGGATGGTTTTGTGAATTGGAAGAGCAAAAGAAGAAAATTTTGAGAGGATTTGGATGTATATGCGGCGCCCTTAGATCAATTTTTAGTGTGGTTGTGTTGTAAAACTAAGTCCCCTTTATATAGGAAGAGAATGGGTCGGGTTATGACCCATTTACAATCGGTTTTGGAGACAAAAATCCCACATATGCGGCCATAATGCTTGGCATAGACATGACATATGCGGCGCATTGTCTATAGCATAATGGGACATATGCGCCGCATAGTCTATGATATTTGTAGACATATGCACCGCATAGTCTATGGCATATGAGATACTGAGACCAAATGCCATAGCATAGGCGGCGCAAAGTCAAAAGCACACTTAGGAATAGGCGGCGCATAGTGTATAGCACACTAGATTCCGAGACCTTAGGCTATAGGATAGGTTGTGCATCGTTCGTGGCCTAGTTTTTCCAAGTCCTAGCCTTCCTCGATGCCTATTTGGGTATGAGGAATGCTCAATCCATAGCCTTATGCATCACTATTCCTAACTTACCAACTTTACCATACAATGCGTCCAAATCGTCAATTGAAATCAATCTCCTGGTTGAATACTTCTTGCACCTATTTTTGCTCAAAACCAAACGAAAATGCTTAGTACGATGGGTTGCCTCCCACCAAGCGCCTTAGTTTTGGTCGTGGCACGACTCTTATTTTTGGATTTTTCATTTAGCAAAACAAAACAAGTACTAGAATGAAAGAAAAAACGATAAACGATAAAACGATGGGTTGCCTCCCATCTAGCGCCTTATTTATTGTCGTGGCATGACATAGTTACCTCGAGTACTCAGACTTCATCGAGATAAGTGATGGATTATTTTCTGAAAGGATTTAGACGACAATGAGGCTTACCTGTGGGTATGCGATCTTTTTCGAGCTGGCTCATATGTTTCTCCGGAGAGTCACCAATTATATCTTCAATAGTCCACCCCATAGCTCTCTTGTATCTCTTCAGAGCAGAGATGAGAGCCTCTACGTGCTGTTCACTTAAATCATCTGCACTCTCTGGAAGTATATTTCTACTTTCCAAGAACACATACCTTAGATAATCGGGGAGCTCTTGTGATTCTAGCATTGGTGGCTCGTCAATGGGAGTCTTCGCTGTTGGTTGATTCTTGAGATCACAATCCGGTTGCTTAGGAGTATAAGACTCTATTTCTGTTAGATCACCCATAAGTTCTTCATAATCTTAATTATCCTCATGCTCAACATTCAGTGGCGCAGCAGACAATGGCTCAACAGTAGGATGTTTCTCTATAGATAATGCTTTCATATCCTCTTGATGAACATCAACTACAGATAACTCATTCATATCACTGGGCTGCTTCATGGCTTTGCATATATCAAATCGTACTACTTCGTCATTAATTCGAAACAAAAGCTCATTGTCTTTCATGTCAATAAGCACACTTCCGGTTGCAAGGAAAGGACGTCCCAGGATTATGGGAACTTCAGAATCCTCCTTACAATCCAGAATAATGAAGTCTGCAGGAAATATGAATGAAGAAACTTTCACCAAAACATCATTCAAAATACCCACAGGTCTTTTTACCGACCTATCAGCCATCACGAGCCTCATATTGGTTGGTGTCGGATCGCCTAGCCCCAACTTCTTGTAGATGGATAGTGGCATCAAATTTATGCTAGCACCTAGATCGCACAATGCTTTGGCAAAATTCAAAGATCCTATGGTGCAAGGAATAGTGAAAGCTCCGGGGCCGGCCTTCTTATGAACTATCAATCGGGTAGCAACTGCACTACAATGATGAACATTATCCGCTAACTCATAACTTGATGCCCGCTTCTTTATCAACAGGTCCTTCATAAATTTTGCATATCCAGGCATTTGTTCAAGTGCCTCCACCAATGGAACATTAATGGTAAGCTGCTTTAACATCTTCATGAATTTGCTGAACTTTGTATCATCCGCCACCTTCTTTAATCTTTGGGGAAAAGGTGGTGGTGGGTATGGAAGTGTTGTTTCCACGGTTTTCTTCTCCTCTTTCTTCCGTTTTTCCACTTTTTCAGGTTGCACAGTGTTGGATGTGGCGTCCTTGACGTCAGGAGTGGGTGCTGCGGCATCTTCTCCTTTTGTGTTGTCATCCATGTCCGCAACTTCGTCAACCACTTGCTTGCCTTTTGCTGAAGTTTCCAGCACCTTACCACTTCTGGTAGTGATGGCCATGCATGACCCGTTATTCCTTGGGTTTGGCACAGTATCGCTAGGTAAAGTGCCGGCCTTTCTTTGATTGAGTGCTGCTGAAAGTTGGCTCAATTGCTGCTCTATTTGCTTGATAGAAGTGGAATGTGAATAAACTAATTATTTCATGGAGGACAAATCATTGATTACCTCTGTTACTCCCGCGCTCGTTGCTTCCACTCCTTTCAATAATTTAGCCATCATGTCTTCCATACTTCCAGAATTAGATGTGGTGGTGTCACGTCTACCAGGGGGAACGTACAAACCACTCTTTTCATTCTTGTTCTTCCAAATACCTTGGTCCTTGTTTCCAGATTTATCATAATAGTTCCGACCTTGGTTTCCTTGGGCATTCCCGCGGAAACCCCCCTGATTGTTCAAGTAGTTGGCCTCATCTTCCGAATCAGATTCGTCTCTTCCTTTTGACGCGATAGCTTTCACTTTTTCGGTCTTCCCTGATAATAAATGCTTTGTAAGAAGATCCATTTGTGTTTTCAAATGCGCCATATCTTGATCACGTTCTTCTTCTCTTCTTCTTTGGTCTGCAGTCATGCCAATAGATAAAGTGGGGCTTGCTACCTCAGAATCCCTGGTATGCCAAGCTCTACTTTGTTTCGTCATACGATCTAGCATATTGCTTGCTTGACCAAAGGTGAGGTCTATGAAAGATCCTCCAGCTGCATTATCCACCACTGGTTTAGTTATTGAATTCAAGGCTCTATACAAGATCTCCATTAGGTGAACATTGGTATGTGATGGTTTGGGCACCTCGCTAGCTTTGTCTTGAACCTCTCCCATGTTTCATGAAGATCTTCAGTGGGAAGCTGATGAAAGTTGCTGATTTCATCTCTAAATTGCGCCCTCTTGGATGGCGGAAAGAATCTTTCTAGGAAAGCGTCTCTCAATTGCCTTCAATTTGTAATAGAATCAGGAGTCAGCCCATTCAACCATAGTGTTGCCTCCCCAGACAGAGACAATGGAAATAGACGTAATCGAATTGCATTCTGACCAACACCAGGATTGTCAAACGACTTGCATGTAGAAATAAAGTTGATGAGATGCATATTCGGATCATCGCCTGCTAGTCCACCAAATAATCCCTTGAGTTGCAATAACTGAATCATGGTGCTTGTGATGTTGAACTTTGCTCTGGGTGCCAATGGTGGAAGAATAATAGCTCCGGTGGCACCAGGTCCGTCCAGATCGTCCTCATCGTCATCAAACGGTATTTGCATAGCTCGGCGTTTAGGCCTAAACCTAGCTTGACGATCTCTTCTCTGCATGGATGCCGCCAACTCAGCGGTACGCCGTGGGTTTAGTAGCTCCTCATCGCCCAGGTCCTCATCATCAGGATTTGTTTCCCGGCATGGATTATCAATATTCTGTTGATGCACTTGAGCAACCATCCTTTCAATTTCACGTTGTGCATCCATTGATGCACTGAACAAACCTGAATAAAACAAGAACAACAACTAAAAGTAAAAGTACGAGAATCTTTGACCAAAGGGTCTAGTAATTATCACGAACTTAATTGACACTCGTATTCCCCGGCAACGACGCCAATTTTTGATAACGCTCAATCTACAGCTCTCGTAGGAGTGTAAAGTGGTCGTTAGCAAATATTGAACCCAACCTGGGTTGGGTGTCGATCCCACAGGGAATAGCTTGGCCAACAAGTAAGCAAAATTACTAAACTTTTGGTGCAAGTCTCGTAAGAAGGGGGGAGTCTTGTCGTGCAAATAAGGTAAACAAAAGCTGAAAATAATAAAGTAAAGGGAGAGAGATTGTTACATGAGTTGTAAACAATGAGAATTGAAGCGTTGGGGTTATGTCCACCTTCTGAGGTATACGTCTCTATTGGCTATGAGTGTGTAGAGTTTTGAAATGCAACTGCTTATAGAGAATTGTATTCGATGGTAAATCCAAGCGTCTTTCGACCTCAACAAGGACTATTTCACTTTAACTCTTTCGAGCTTAAAGCGTGTCTAACGGTACGAATTCTCCAAGAGGTTAGTCCAGTTACGACACTAGCTTTTTAGTAGGAAAGGGTGTCCTACTACCTTGACACTATCTCTTTTCCAAACAAATAACCTTTCTTTCGAACAAGTTAAATGTTAGACTGGCGTATTCTTGCGTTTGCAACCGCAAAGAATGTAGATTAAGATGAAGAGAATAATGATATAAGCAATATACGTGTCACGAACTCACAAACTCACAGCAATAGATAGTAACTCATTCGGCTTCCATAACCCCAACAGAGAGGTTTAGTTACCCATGAATGCGAAGGAAATCACAATTTGCATTGTTGTTATTATACCACAAGATTGATGATTTTCGTGTAGCACAAGTGGTAGGCGTGAGGCGCGAATTCCTTAGCAAAAGTAACGATTCTCTTGTTGCGGATTTTAAGAATAGAAGAAAATAAGATTAATGGAAAGATTAGAAAAGTTGTAGAATTGTTGTGGTGGAAGAAGAGAGGGATGAAAGAAGATTAATTGTTGAATAGAAGATTGTTCTCTCCACTAAGGGAGGAATGAATAAAAATCTTTAGCATGATAGGGTATTTATAATACCCATATCCTAATCCTACTAAGCTAATGAAATACTTAACCCAATTGTACTAGGTTAATGTAACATTATCCAAATCCAAATAAACTAATGAAATACTTAACCCAATTGTACTAGGTTAATGTATTATTATCCTAATCCAAATAAGTTACTGCAAGTCCCCAAAGTCTTCAGAAATGCTGTTTTAGCCCGGGACAGATTTTCCATGCATCACTTTTGGTCCTTTAGGTGTCCAATCTTACGTTCCTTCCTTCGTGAGCTTTCTTTGGCGTCAAGTAAGCCATAAAATGCTGATTTCTGCATCATTTATACCTGAAACTTTGCTAATCATGTTTGTTAGCTCACTTACAGGAAAACGGACTAAAGGTGCATGAAATATATAATTTGTTCCCAAAACATGGCACAAATATGGGCAAAATATATTGATATAGGCGCGTAATATCGCCTATCATCACATAACAAAAATCCAACAAAACCATAATCACTATTCGCAATAGCAACCAATCAAAACAACCAACCATATATATATATATATATATAAGACGAGTTAAGAAATGGACCTCGATAGCACGTTGTGTCGGTAATAAGGAAATCCAAAGACAAAAATACTCGATCGGAGATCCTCACAACAAACCAACCCTACTCGGTATTAAAGTGATGACCGGAACAGCTCCAAAACCAGCGAATGGAAAAAAAGCTTTACTATACGACACCCGCAACCGAGAACGACAACACAATTCGATAAAGACGACTCGAGATCTACTATCGACGACGAATCACAAAATAAACAAAATCATGATTAACCAACAAATAGTAAGAAACCAAAACCCAACGTAGATCGGACTCCGGGGAGTTTCGGTGATGGAGAGACGGCGGCACCGGCGTCGATGGTGACTGTTGTCACCGGAAGGAGGAGGAAGCGGCGGTCGGAGATCTGGTCGGGTTCTCGGCCGGCGACCGGTGTTGTCACCGGTAGATGACTGCGGCCGGAGCTGGCCGACGCAGAGCGGCGCTGGCACCAACGCCGGCGTTGTCGTCGTTGTTGGTGAGAGATCGGGTCGGCGGCAGCAGATCTGGCGGGTTTGACTGGAGGATAAGAGAGATTGGAACCGAGAGAGAGGGCAGCGCCGACGTCGTTATGGTTGAAACGACGGCGGCGTCTTCGTCGGAGTTGACTGTCCGCCGCAGATCTAGGCGGGTTTGACGGTGGTGTCGCCAGAGTTGGTTGATTTGTTGGGCGACGGGGAAAAGAAAGAAGGGAGCCGGCCGGTTAGTGGGTTGCTCCGGCACCGGCGATGTTTTTGGAAGAGAGAGAGAGTGTGAGTTTAGATAGAGAAAAAGAGAGAGCTCATTTTCTTGTTTTGTTTTTGTTCTTCTTATTGTTCCTTTACCCCTTCTTCTTTGATTTGTGTATGTTAGTATATATATTTTTGAGATTTTCTTTCTTGACAAGAAAAAGAGAGTGGGCGGGGGGGGGGGGGAGTGTGGGGTAGTGGTAGTGGTGAGGTGTTATGTTTTTATTGGGTAGGTGGTTAGGATAAGATACTGTTAGTTATTTTATTATTTGTTTATTATTATTATTTTTTATTATTATTATTATTATTATTATTATTATTTTTGCGGGGTATGATGACGTAGGTGAAGGTACACGGTATGCTATGGTGGAAATGAATAAAACGAACTTTCGAGGGGGACAAAATTACGTGTCTACATCATGCCCCCTTTGAATGTAAACACAAAGTGTTTTCAGACAAACAAGTAGACAACGAGACAGAATTTTGTCCCGACCATTATTCAAAGGAAAAAATAGAAGAAAGAAGGACTACCGGGTCTTGAATTAGGACAGCCTACCCACCCAAGTTATAAGGGAATCAAGTCACGGGTATTTCAAAGGATTGAAAGAGGAGTGGACTATACCGAGTTGGAGAGTCGAGTGAGGTTCCGTCGAGGTTTCGGTTCGCAGCTCTGTTATTACATCAAAATGAAAATTAAAAGCTAAAACATAAAGGAAATTACAAAAATCCTATCTATACAGCTTTTGTTGGATCTTGACTCGACTTTTATCACCCTATTCTTCAGGCGGGCTCCTGACTTGTTATTTCTTCCAACTTGTTGCTTGACTTTTGTTTCTTCACCCTATTCTCCAGGCGGGCTCCTGACTTGTTATTTCATTACCCTGTTCTTCAGGCGGGCTCCTGACTTGCTATTTCATCACCCTGTTCTTCAGGCGGGCTCCTGACTTGCAATTTCATCACTTTGTTGCTATGCTTTCAACTTCTTCACCCTGTTCTGCAGGCGGGCTTCTGAAACCACATCAAAACTAAAAAAAAGAAAATTATCCCAAACAAATATTATTATAAAGAGGTTTTATTTGCCAGAATAGTAAAATTTCAAAAACAAAAATTGAATTTTTTTGCCCCAGTTTATCATCAGAAGACTTTTGGGAAAATCACATCATACCTACTTGCATGTTGCAATGATGAATCAAGACTCTGACTAAGAAATGCATCTCTTAAGAGTAAAATTAAATAACCAAGACTAGGAAGTGCATCTCCTAAGAATTAAAGTGAGGGATTCTAACTAGAAAGTGCGTCTTCTAGAGATACAAGTTTAAGTTAAAAGTGTGTCACCTAAAAAATGAAAACTAGCAAGGAAGTGCGTCTCCTAAGGATAAAGTGCAATAACTCGACTAGAAAGTGCATCTTCTAGGAATCAAGATTTACGTTAGGAAGTTCATCACCTAAAAAGCAAAATTCGAATTACCCAATCAAGGAAGTGCATCTCCTTGCCAATGTTGCTTGAATTATCAGAACAAAGAAGTGTGTTTCCTTACCAATGCCGCTTGAATTACCAAAACAAGGAAGTGTGTCTCCTTACCAATGCCGCTTGAATTACTCAAATAAGGAAGTGCATCTCCTCACAAATGCCTCTTGAATTACTCAAACAAGGAAGTGCGTCTCCTCACAAATGTCTCTTGAATTGCTCAAACAAGGAAGTGCGTCTCCTTACAAATGTTTCTTAAATTGCCCAAACAAGAAAGTGCGTCTCCTTACAAACGTTTCTTGAATTGCCCAAACAAGGAAGTGTATCTCCTTACCAATGTTGTTGGAATTACCCGAACAAGGAAGTGCGTCTCCTTACAAATGTTGCTGGGATTACCCGAACAAGGAAGTGCATCTCCTTACAAATGCTGCTACGATTACCCGAACAAGGAAGTGCGTCTCCTTACAAATGTTGCTGGGATTACCCGAACAAGGAAGTGCGTCTCCTTACAAATGTTGTTGGATTTACCAAATAAGGAAGTGTGTCTCCTTACAAATGTTGCTGGGATTACCCGAACAAGGATTATCATAAGGCAGTATTTCATTTTGAAAGCATGGTCCCATTTTTCAGGAGGGTCTTGAATAGAAAGTAAAATCCCATTTTTCAGGAGGGTCCTAAACATAAAGTAAAATCCGATTTTCCAGGAGGGTCCTGAACATAAAGTAAAATCCCATTTTCCAGGAGGGTCCTGAACAGAAAGTAAAATCCCATTTTCCAGGAGGGTCCTGAACAGAAAGTAAAATCCCATTTTGCAGGAGGGTCCTGAACAGAAAGTAAAATCCCATTTTGCAGGAGGGTCCTGAACAGAAAGTTAAATCCCATTTTGCAGGAGGGTCCTGAACAGAAAGTAAAATCCCATTTTGCAAGAGGGTCTTGAACAGAAAGTAAAATCCCATTTTGCAGAAAGGTCCAGAACAGAAAATAAAATCCTATTTTCCAGGAGGGTCCTGAACAGAAAGTAAGATCCCATTTTGCAGGAGGGTCCTGAACAGAAGGTAAAATCCCATTTTGCAGGAGGGTCCTGAACAGAAAGTAAAATACCATTTTCCAGGAGGGTCCTGAACAGAAAGTAAAATCCCATTTTGCAGGAGGGTCCTGAGTAGAAAGTAAAATCCCATTTTGCAGGAGGATCCTGAGCAGAAAGTAAAATCCTATTTTGTAGGAGGGTCCTGAACAGAAAGTAAAATCTCATTTTCCAGGAGGGTCCTGAACATAAAGTAAAATCCCATTTTGCAGGAGGGTCCTGAATAGAAAGTAAAATCCCATTTTCCAGGAGGGTCCTGGACAGAAAGTAAAATCCCATTTTCCAGGAGGGTCCTGGACAGAAAGTAAAATCCCATTTTCCAGGAGGGTCCTGAGCATAAAGTAAAATCCCATTTTCCAGGAGGGTCCTGAGCATAAAGTAAAATCCCATTGTGCAGGAGGGTTCAGAACAGAAAGTAAAATCTCATTTTGCAGGAGGGTCCGGAACAGAAAGTAAAATCCCATTTTACAGGAGGGTCCTGAACAGAAAATAAAATCCCATTTTACAGGAGGATCCTGAACAGAAAGTAAAATCCCATTTTGCAGGAGGGTCCTGAACAGAAAGTAAAATCCCATTTTCCAGGAGGGTCCTGAACAGAAAGTAAAATCCCATTTTGCAGGAGGGTCCTGAACAGAAAATAAAATCCCATTTTGCAGGAGGGTCCTGAACAGAAAGTAAAATCCCATTTTGCAGGAGGGTCCTGAACAGAAAGTAAAATCCCATTTTGTAGGAGGGTCCTGAATAGAAAGTAAAATCCTATTTTCCAGGAGGGTCCTGAACAGAAAGTAAAATCCCATTTTGCAGGAGGGTCCTGAACAAAAAGTAAAATCCCATTTTTGCAGGAGGGTCCTGAACAGAAAATAAAATCTCATTTTCCAGGAGGGTCCTGAACAAAAAATAAAATCCCATTTTGCAGGAGGGTCCTGAACAGAAAGTAAAATACCATTTTCCAAGAGGGTCCTGAACAGAAAGTAAAATCCCATTTTTACAGGAGGGTCCTGAACAAAAAGTAAAATCCCATTTTCCAGGTGGGTCCTGAGTAGAAAGTAAAATCCCCTTGATGTGCATTTCCAATGGTAGCTGAATCAAGTGAAATGTATTTGCCCCTGTTTGAACAAAGAAAATTTGTCAGTAAAAAACTTAGTGGTAGGTTGCAGCACTTTGGCTTTCCAGGCATTTGCTCTAGTGTTCATTTCCTTCATTTTATTTCAGATTGCTGACATTTGCCCCTGCTTTGTCGTGTCATTGACCCAAACTCGGATCATTAAGAATGACTCCAAAATAACCAAAGTATCTCTGCTTTGTCATGCTTCTCAGATAAATCCTTCAAACCTGGGTATTTTCATAAGTTCACAATTATGTCTCTTTCATATGCTGACTTTGTCTTGCATTGTGCAATTGAAGAAGTTGGTGGCCAGTTTTGAAATCTTTTCTTACTTATTTTGATATGGACTTGACTCAAAAACAAGAGAAAAATGACAATGACTTTTATTTGGACCACTGACTAAGAAAATAAAATAAAATAAAGAGAAGAAAGAAAAGACAATGATTGTCTCCATTTGAAACAAAGAAATGACAAATTTTCTAAATATGACAGTCAACTCTAATGATTATGCCATGCCTTTTGGATTAATCTACCTGATCTTTCCATCCAACCTCTCTACCAATTATTGCTGAGTTAATGGCCTTGAAACTGAGTTGTTTCCTCAGACCTCATTCGGCTAGTGACGTTTGAAGGGTCTTTCCCTCAGCTCACCCTTGTCTTATGGTGTCTGTGAGGGTTTTTACAAATGAGACTCTCTTATTCTCTTTTCTCTCAACTCACAATCATCTCACGGTGCCCGTGAGGATTTTCACCAATAAGACTCTCTCTTTTTTATCTCTCCCGACTTACTATCGCCTTACGGTGCCCGTGAGGGTTTTCACCAATAAGACTCTCTCATTTTTATTTCTCTCTTGATTCCTTGGGCTGAGGAAGACAAGTAGTTCCCAAATACATCAGCATATCCCTTGCATGTTTTGCCTTAACATCCCCAAAGATTAATCTGAAGGTCTTTTCTTTGGTTGTAACTTGGCTTTTGGATAGGGTTAGAAAGAAAGGATGGCGTGAGGCCCAAACGACACTTGAAGTGGGTTAGGACTTACAACTTTTGGAATCGACTCAAACAATGAGGATTAACTCATGCCCCAGTTTCTTTTGACTGGGTGATTCTAAATTATTTATTTGGTTGGACCGAGCCCTTAGTAGGGCAACCTACGTATCTCACCCCCGCGAGAGGAGAATCAGGTCATGCGTAGTTTCGGCAGCTTGTCCTTTTGCTTTCATCTATTTTTTTTCACTTTGCAATTCTTTTTTTCTAACTCTATTTTCCTGGACACTCTTTTTTGGGAAACATTTTTGTAACTTTTGACTTTATCTTCTTACTTGACACTATTCTTTGAACTTTGCTTACTCTATCTTGATTCCAAAAGAGGGGTATGAAAAAAAATAACACTAAGGCTTAAATGGGGTAAACAAAGGATGACACAATGTTTGGATAGCAGAATAAAATGCCTTCATCATATCAATCCTTGAGAATGCAAGTATATAGCATGCAATGTGAAAGTACACGACCAATATCACTTATGACATGTTTTACAACACTAACTTGCCTCGAACGTGTGTTTCACCTCTTTTTATAGACTTTTCAAAGATACAACTCTACCTTTGTTATGCATCTCTCACATCGAGTGATTCATGCTTCTGTGGAGCTGATTATCTTCTTGTTAACCTTGATATAGGGATCACATATCCGCTATTTGACATAATTGGGACCTGTCTTTCGATCGATAGCCAAGTTATTCTTGTGATTCTCAAAATAATTGCCTTAACCTATTACCAAATGTCTCAGCACTCCATCTATTTTCTCATATGCTCTTTTTTTTTTAACTTTAACCCTCTGATTCAAAGTTCATGCTTAAATTGGATTTTAAGATCTGGCTGAAAATTCACTGCATGTCATATCACTAGAGTTAACACAAAATGTACTATGTAAAGAAAACAAACAAATGACACATATTTAAAACATAAAGGAAAATGAGACACTTCATTTAGTCAAAACAAAAGATAGAAGGGTTTGAACATAAACAACAAAAGGACAAAATAAGACAGATCCCGAACTACAACCCTGAAATAATTCGGAGAACAGAAAATAAAACAAAATAAGCTACCAGACCCCCTTCCTAGTAAGGAGAAGGGTGACTTCTTAATTGCTCAGCCTAACATCTTAGCCACTGGTTTGTATATCAGCACGACTAGAGCTTTCCTCACTGTCAGTGTTCTGTACCATGATTGATTTATCTTGAATTATCTTTTCAATTTCTCTTTTCAAAGCACGACAATCTTTAATACTGTGACCCTGAACATCAGAATGATATGCACATCGTACATTAGGATCAAAACTTCTTGAATGTGGGTTGGGAGTATACCCAAGGAGAGGAGTGATCATGTCCTACTGTACCAATCTCTGGAATAAACTTGCATATGACTCTCCAATGGGTGTGAAGTTCTCTCTCGACTTCTGTCTCATTTCATTATTTGGCTTAAATTGAAAACCAGGCCTAGGAGGGCTTCGGTATGTATGTGGAATTAGAGGATGACTCGGCAGAGTTGGCGCACGCCAGTGTGGGTAAGATGGAGGTTGAACATAAGGTTGCGCCTTATACACTTGATATGGAGGTGGGGGAATGGGATATAATGGATTCTGGTAAAGATTCTGTGAAGCTTGGGCATAAACTTGGGTTTGAGCCCGTGGGTAACGATGGTGTGGTCCTCTTGCCCATGCCTGTTGTCCAACTGCAATGGCAGATGCATCTTCCACATTCTCATTCCCCGAACTCCCTATCTGATTAGTGACAACTAACTCGGTATCCTTGTTGGCCATAATTCCTCTGTGACTTGGAGCAATATGGAGGACCAGCCAAAATGCCAGAAACCAACCACCTTAAACTAACTCACAAGAGATAGCAAATGGTTAGAGTTCAACAGTTTTTCAAAACCTCTTTTTTTTTTTGAAAAGATCACCGAACCCAAGAAGGGCGCCTACGTATCTCACCCCCGAAAGGGGAGAATTAGGTGTGCGTAGTTCGTGAAGTCATGCCAAAATGGCCAATCGAACTCTTTTTTCTCTTTTTTTTCTTTTTGAAACTTTAAGAAGAAAAGAAAATAACAAATTGTCAAAAAGAACTGACGAAAATCTTTTTTTGTATTTTTAGGCTTAACATCCTTATACAAAATGAAAACTATGATTAACAAAGAAAAAATCTTTGGGTTTTTTTTTTTTTTCTATTTTGAATTTCATAGGAAAATGAAACTTGAAACTATTAAAGAAAAATCTTTTTGTAGTTTTCTTTTAGAGATGTATATAAAACACCTACTCTAAATGAAAAGTGAAGAAAATCTTTTTGAATTTTCAGATTTCTGTACAAAATGAAATCTATGATTACAGAAAAAATATTTTTGGATTTTTTTTTAATTTTTTTTTTTTGAATTTCATGCGAAAAATGAAACCTGAACCTGTTAAAGGGAAATATTTTTTGTTATTGTTTTCTTTTAAAGATGTACATGAAACACCTACTCTAAATGAAGAGTGAAGAAAATCTTTTTGAATTTTTGAAATAAGATCAACCAAAAATGAACCCTACGACTATTGAGGAAAATCTTTTTTTTTTCTTTTCAAGATATGTATGAAACACCTGCTCTAAATAAAGAGTGAAGAAAATTATTTTTTTTTGAATTTTTTAAATAAGATCCCCGAACCAACAATAGGCTGCCTACGTATCTCACTCCCGCAAGAGGAGAATCAGGGGTGCGTAGTTCGTCCAGATTGGACAATTAACGATTAACTAATAAATTGACCCTAACTAAAGAGACACAATAGAAAACAAACGAATAAAACTTTTTTTTTTTCAACTAGACGCTTTAACCAAGACTGACACCACCAATTATACAGAAAAGTCTTTTTTGGTAATTTTTAGTTTTTGACAAGCAAACAAAACTTCCTCCTTTTTTTTTTTTCGAATTTGCGGTACTTTACAAAACGTAAAAAAATCTTTTTGAGTTTTTGGATTGTGAAAAACAAAAGCCATAACGAATTCTAAAATAAACTACGACATTCCTCTTTTTTTTTCATTCTTTTCGACTCACTTTTCTATTTTTTTCGTCTACACCCCTTACTCCTAACGAATTAATTAAATTTTTTTTTTCAAAAATCAGTCCGTCAAACGACCACGTTGCCCTAAAAAATGCAACAGTTAGCACGTAGGGATGCTTTAAAGGTGAGTCTCCTACAAAGGACCAAGTGAGCCCCACTAGGTCTCAATATGATGCACATAAGCTTGGCCTAAAGGCTGACCTACGTTGTGGTTCACTAACAAGGCTATTCGGGGGAGCGTATGGTCGATAGTGGCTGCTTTGCTTTCCACCTACTCCATAACACCGACGGCTCCCCCCCTAAAATAAGGGTGACAAAAACTAGAGGTCGTGTACAACACGTGTACTACGGACTTGTTGCAGAAAGAAGGCTGGGGGGTGGACTCATGATGACAGATATAAAGCGGTAACATATAGAATAAATAATATAAACAAAGAGCACGAAAAAGCACAAAAAGTGAAAATAACACAAACAATAACCACAAACAATGTTTATACACTCGTAATGCCAAACAAAGCCGATACGACTCCAAAGAAATAGCTCAAATTTTGAAAACTCATCAATTATTCCCCAGCAGAGTCGCCAGAAGATGTCACACCCCTTTTTTAACGCATACTCCAAAACATTGGAATATTTTTAAAGTTTGAAAGGGTTTTATTATTTTTAGTGACGAGAAATGAAAATTTGTTTCAAAAAAAGGATTATTTGTATTTTTATTCAGAGTCGCCACTTGGCATAATCCGATGTGCCAAGTCACCTTTGGAAAATCCCTTTTTCGAAACCAATTGACTCTTAAACCGGTTTGCGCACAGAGATTCCGGCTAAGAAATTCTGTTGACCGAGGGGAAGGTGTTAGGCACCCCTCGATCCCGTGGTTCGACCACGGTTGCTTGGTGGAGTGTATCGACTATTTTTGGCATTATGAAGGGTATAAACCACAAAAAAAGCATGCAAAAAACACTCAAATAAAACAAAACGAAAAAAACCGAAATGTAAATCCAGTCCAATTATTACAACCCGAAAATAGAAAAGAACTAAAAATAAACCTACGCTAATCCTAAACTAATGCTTTACCCAATGCCTCGGGCCTTCATCGCGGACGTCCTCCGAGTACAAGGTACTTCGGGGCATTCCCCGGATAAATCTATACAAATCCTTCGGGGCATTCCCCGGCCAAATGAGTACAATTTAAACTTTTCGTGCAATAAAGTAGAAAGTGTCGTTCAAGCACATATTCAAAACACTCCAACAAATTGTTATTCCTAAATTTGCCTACCCGGCCTACGTTTGCCTATGCGTTCTCGACTAAAGACATAATTCCATCATTGATTCATACCAACAATAAATCAAATTAAACCGAATCTATTCTTTTATCAATTTTTCGATTCCATCCCCGACTTTCTTTCTATTCCTCCATTAGAACATGATCAAGTTTATGCCTTAATCTACCAAAATCCACAACCAAGCATCACAATCATAATATCAATATAACAAAAATCCAACAAAACCATAATCACTATTCGCAATAGCAACCAATCAAAACAACCAACCACATATATATATATATAAGACGGGTTAAGAAATGGACCTCGATAGCACGTTGTGTTGGTAATAAGGAAATCCGAAGACCAAAATACTCGATCGGAGATCCTCACAACGAACCAACCCTACTTGATATTAAAGTGATGACCGGAACAGCTGCAAAACCAGCGAATGAAAAAAAAGCTTTACTATACGACACCCGCAACCGAGAACGACAACACAATTCGATAAAGATGACTCGAGATCTACTATCGAAGATGAATCACAAAATAAACGAAATCATGATTAACCAACAAACAGCAAGAAACCAAAACCCAACGTAGATCGGACTCTGGGGAGTTCCGGTGACGGAGAGACGGCGGCACCGACGTCGATGGTGACTGTTGTCACCGGAAGGAGGAGGAAGCGGTGGCCGGAGATCTGGTCGGGTTCTCGGCCGGCGACTAGTGTTGTCACCGGTAGACGACTGCGGCCGGAGCTGGCCGACGCGGAGCGGTGCTGGCACCAACGCCGGCGCTGTCGTCGTTGCTGGTGAGAGATCGGGTCGGCGGCAGCAGATCTGGCGCGTTTGACCGGAGGAGAAGAGAGATCGGAACCGAGAGAGAGGGCAGCGCCGACGTTGTTATGGTTGAAACGACGGTGGCGTCTTCGTCGGAGTTAACTGTCTGCCGCAGATCTAGGCGGGTTTGACGGTGGTGTCACCGGAGTTGGTTGGTTTGTTGGGCGACGGGGAAAAGGAAGAAGGGAGCCGGCCGGTTAGTGGGTTGCTCCGGCGCCGACGAAGTTTTTGGAGGAGAGAGGGAGTGTGAGTTTAGATAGAGAAAAAGAGAGAGCTCATTTTCTTGTTTTTTTTTTGTTCTTCTTGTTGTTCCTTTACCCCTTCTTCTTTGATTTGTGTATGTGAGTATATATATTTTTGAGGTTTTCTTTCTTGACAAGAAAAAGAGAGTGGGGGGTGGGGTAATGTGGGGTAGTGGGTAGTGGTGAGGTGTTATGTTTTTATTGGGTAGGTGGTTAGGATAAGATAGGGTTAGTTATTTTATTATTTGTTTATTATTTTTTTTTTTTTATTATTATTATTATTATTATTATTATTATTTTGCGGGGTATGATGACGTAGGTGAGGGTACACGGTATGCTATGGTGGAAATGAATAAAACGAACTTTTGAGGGGGACAAAATTACGTGTCTACATCTCTGTATTAAAATAGGAGACATTCATTGTTTTTTTTTCTTTCTCTATATTTCTATTTTCGTTCTTTGATTTTACTATCCCAATTGAAAATCATGATCATTTTTGTATGTCTTTGAGTCAAGTCCATGTCAAAACACTATTTTAAAACTTTCTACCAACTTCTTTAATTGCACGAAGCAAGACAATAGGCCAACACATAAAAAAACATGATAGTAAGCCAAAACAAGGCATGCAAAATGTTTTTATCAACAGACAAGTGTAGGGATTCGGGGAAATA
Organism: Capsicum baccatum var. pendulum; assembly: GCA_030864225.1. Lineage (NCBI taxonomy): Eukaryota > Viridiplantae > Streptophyta > Magnoliopsida > Solanales > Solanaceae > Capsicum > Capsicum baccatum. The sequence continues at coordinate 233,649,426 of CM061556.1, read as the reverse complement.
CCATGGTTCAAAGAGTTTATCCGATAGACATAGCAAAATAGAGATACTGTGTTTGTTTTAGAGTCGCTCTTAACAATCTAAGTCTGGATCAAGGGTGCAGCAAGACAATGACATATGCCGACAGTTTAAAGCAAGTTAAATGTGACAAGTGCAACAGTGATTACCTTGAGAGCTAAAGCCACAAACTAACCACCATGTTTTTAAACTCACAAGTTTTCTTTGTATGAAACAGGAACACATGTTACCTTCAAATCAAGGACTTCAGAGCCTAAATATTAAAGGCTGCAATTCCTCACTTCTGTAAATACAAAAGGAAATGTTGCTACATAGGTTTGATAATCATAGTTATGGTAAAACTCATCATCTTGTACCCCTAAGAGACACACTTTCTAATTTGGGTCTTTCATGTTTCATGGCTATGAGGTGAACTTCCTAATTTAAACTGTTAATCCTAAAAGATGCACTTTTTAGTCAGAATCTTTTGCTTTTTTCCCTTAAGAGACGCACTTGTTGGTCTTGGTCATTTAATTTTATCCTTTAGAGATGCATCTATTGATCAGAGTCTTGATTCGCCTCTGCATTATGCATTTTGCAAGTAGCTGTGATTAGATTGACACCCACAAAAGTTTTCTGATGATAAATTAGAGCAAAAAATTTAATTCATGTTATTTAGAACTTCATTTTATGACCCTCATAGAAAAAAGAGACTTTATTTTTCTGGAAAATGGAACTTTCTTTATCATAATCTTTGTTTGGCATAATTTTTATTCTAGTTTTGATTTTGATTTCAGCAGCTCGCCTGGAGTACAAGGTGAGAAAATTGCAAGTCGGGAGCCCTCCTGGAGAACAAGGTGACGAGATTGCAACTCGGGAGTCCGCCCAGAGAACAGAGTGGTGAAATTGCAAGTCGGGCGCCCAGCCAAAGAATAGAGTGATAAAATTGGAAGTCAAGAGCTCGCCTGGATAACAAAGTGAGAAAATTGCAAGTCGGGATCCTGCCCAGAGAACAGGGTGATCAAATTGCAAGTCGGGAGCCTATCTGGAGAGCAAGGTGATGAAATTACAAGTCAGGATCCTTCTTGGAGAACAGGGTGATGAAATTACAAGTCGAGAGACCAACCAAAGAACAGGGTGATGAAATTACAAGTCGGGAGACCACCGAAAGAATAGGGAGATGAGATTACAAATCCGGAGCCCGCCCGGAGAACAGGGTGATGAAATTAAAAGTCAGGAGCTCGCCTAGAGAACCAAATAATGAACTTGTAAGTCGATTGCCCTCCCAAAGAACAGGGTGATGAAATTTCAAGTCGGGAGCCTACTCAGAAAACAAGGTAAAAAATTACATTCAAGAGCCTGCCCGAAGAACAGGGTGATGAAATTGCAAGTCTAGAGCCAGTCGGAGAACAAGGTGATGAAATTGCAAGTCGGGAGCCTGCTTAAAGAACAGAGTGATGAAATTACAAGTCGAGAGCCCGCCCAAAGAACAAGGTAATGAAATTGAAAGTCAGGAGCCTGCTCGGAGAACAGGGTGATAAAATAGAAAGTCAATAGCCCACCCAGTGAATAGGATGATAAAATTGCAAGTTCGGAGCCCACTGGAGTACAGGATGATGAAATTACAAGTTTGAAGCCCTCCCAAAAAATAGGGTAATGAAATTGAAATTCAGGAGCTCGCCTAGAGAACAGAGTGAGGAAATTGCTAGTTAAGAGCCCGCTCGAAGAACAGGGTGATAAAATTGTAAGTCAGGAGCCCGCAATAGGGTGACAAAATAGAAAATCGAGAATCCGCCTGGAGAACAGGGTGAAGAAATTGAAAGGCAGGAGCCCGCCTGAAAAACTGGGTGAATAAGTTACAAGTTAGGAGCCCGCCTGGAGAATAAGGTAAGGATTTTCAAGTTCAAGTTCAAATTCAGAAGTACCACTTGCAGAACATGTTCAATTTTTGAGTTCAACTCCAATACCTAATTTTGTATTGGGAAAGAATTATTCTCACGTTCAACCCAAAGAAGATCAGATATTTTATCACTTTTGAAATCATTGAAGCCTCAAGTCAAGAGAAGTTGCATAGATACACTTTTGTAATTTCATTTATCTTTTTTAACTTGTAATTTTCATTTTTGATGTAATGACAGAGCCGCAGACCGAAACCTCGATAGGACCTCACTCGACTCTCCAACTTGATATAGTCCCTCTTATTTTCTATCTGGAAACTACATGTGATCTGATTCCTACAAAACCTAGGATAGATAGGATGCCCAAAATCAAGTTTTGGTTGCATTCTATCTTTCTTTTCCTTTCTTTAAAATAATGGTCGGGTTAAATTTTGTCTCGTTGTCTACTTCTTTATTTCAAAATACTTTGTGTTTACATCCAAAGAGGGGCATGATATAGACTTGTAAATTTGATCATTTTTAGATGTCAATTTATCCCATTCTCTCGAACCCATACCACACAACCCACCCTATTTAATACTTCCCCACTAAAAACAAAATAACAAAGTTATAAAAAATTAGCCACCTCACCCAATTAAAGGTGGACATCTCGCCTTACCTTAACCACCCCAATAACCCCTACCCCACATACCCCCTTAGCCTTCCCCTTCACATTTTCCTCTTCCCCTTAATAGAATACACACTCACACACATCACACCTACACACTAACAGAAAGAATACACACTATACACACACCCAACAACAAACCCATATACTCACATACACACACAAGACTAAATACACAGATTCATACACAAAGGGGAGAATTTTCTATATAGACATACCCAATCGAAGATTAAAAGAGGGTAGAAAAATAGGGATTTTTGGGGAAAAATAGTGAAAGAAATTAAGGTGAATTAAGAAGGAAAAAATAAGAGAAAGGAACTTTAGAGAAGAAAAAATGGTATGGAGAGAAGAAGATAAATCTAGAGAGGAAATGTGAGAGAGAGTAGGGGAAAACAAAAGGGAGAACAGTGAGAAATGAGAGAAAGGTATGAGAGAGAGAGAGTTTTTTTGGTGAAATCATCACCGGAATCGCCATCGAAAAGCACCACCAGTCGTTGCTTGTTATTGTTACCGCGATACCCTCGTCAAAATCCACCAAAAATGTCAGCCAACTCAAAACCGATGGAGACTCACCAGAAAACCCATAGAAATTGGTGACCAGACCTCATAAGCAGGCATAAGTGTCGTCTTTCTCACTCAATTGTTGGTTTGTATTGGCAAAAATTAGTAAAATGTATACCGAAGTGGGATTTGTTTGTTTCATTAAGGTTCAGTTCGAGATTTTGATCACGATTCTAGTTGGAAAGAGCAATTACACTTGAAAAACTTAAATTTGAGGTCCATTTTCCTCTCCTTCTCTATTTTATCTTGAATTTTAGTTGTTGTTGTGGGTATGAATGACTTGTGTGCTTACTATGCTTGGATCTTTATTGTGTGTATGTCGTTGATTGTTGGATTTGGATGTTGAAAAATTGAAAAGAGAAAATTGAATTGATAGCCAAAGAATTAGTTAATCATTGATTAAGAATAAAATTTGGATTGGAAATTAAAAATTGATAAATACGGATATTGGTTATTTTGATTCATCGATGGTTGTTTAATTCAAAATTAATGTCAAATTTGTCGAACGTGATAGTATCATGTGTAGATCGAGAATCGATAGGCAAATCTTAGATTTTGGGTAGGAAAATTGTAGGTTTCTATATTATCAAATGTGCGGATGTTTGTTTCGATTGATTTTCTTTCTGTTTAGCGCATTTTTATCAAATATATTTATTTGTCAAAAAATGCCCTGAGTTTATATGTATATATCTATCGAGGAATGCCCCGCAATACTCTGTATTTAAAAGAGCGATCGTGATCAAGGCCCAAGGCACTGGTTAAAGCATAGTTTAGGTTTTCATTTCAACATTTTTTATTTTGGTTTGTAATAAATTGGACTGGACACTATTTTTGGAGTTTTGATAGTTTGATTGTTTGTTTTCTTGTTGTGTGTTTTATTTGGTTTATGCATTTCATAGTGTCGTATTAGCTGATATACTCCACGAAGCGATCGTGGTCGAATCATGGGACTGAGGGATGCCTAACACCTTTCCCTTGGTAAACAAAATTTCTTAACTAGAATCTTTGTTTGCAGACTAGTTTTAAAGAGTTAAAATAGTTTTGAAAAAGAATTTTCAAAGATGACTTCACACACCAGATTTATGCCAAGTGGTAACTCTAAGTTTAACTGTAAAAAAACTCTTTTTCGATTTTTTTCATATTCTTGTCACTTTTAATAAAACCCTTTTCGAACTTAAAAATGTATCTTTTTATTTTAAAAAAAGGACGTGACACTTGTTTTTTTACATCCTAATTCTCATGGAGGATTAATTAAAACGAGTTTATTGATCAAAGGATCTTTATCTTATTTATTTTAGTCCTAATTCTCACAGAGAAATTATCTCAAATAAGTTTATTGATTTAAAGACTAATTAAAAGAGGTCTTTTATCCTTTTTAGCACAGTAGACAAGAGAATATTGATTTAATAGTTACTAGAATTAAATCTGTTAATTGACATAACCTCATAGAGTGTTAATTAATTATTTATTTTTAGTGACAAAATATAATTGTATTAGCAATAAACAATTATCCTTTAGAACAAAATATATTTGGAGGCAGAGATTTTATTGTGAAAATATTATCAAGTGAATTTAATGATTCCCAACTTTTTTTTAATTATTAGTCTTTCAAAAAGTGATTTGTTTTAGTTTTAAGTAATCTTTAATTCCAACTAACCTTTTGTCAATTTTGTTCTCTCAAATATTAGTCTAGATATTACAAGTCAGTAGCATAGATCTTTCAACCATATTACAAGTCAGTAACATAGATCTTTCAACCTTATGGGACGATATCATAAACTATATTAGAATTTGACAGAGTACGAGCAATAGAATCCTATAGATATTGCCTCGTCAATTGTTTGATGACGTATCCAGAGATTGATACAGGTCTACTTTAGATTAAATATTTTATTGCTAATTTGAGAATCTATTATCATAACGGTTGTTGTTATTCTTAAATATTATTATTGCAATTATTGTTGATATAATGATATTAATAGTTCTATTTTATTGTTGTTATTATACTTATTAAGTAGGACTTTTTGGGCTTGTATCATTGTATGCTTGTTAAACTAATAATTAGTATTTTTATTTCTAAATTTAGTAAAAATAAAAAGAGAAATTTTATTAGTGATCTGTTTAATTGATTGAACTTTAAATTTTAAATTATCTATGGCTTGCTATTCCACGTAAGAGTTGGCCAATTATGATCCTGAAATTGAAAGATCTTTGCGACTTCACAGAAAAGAGCAAATAGTTTCTCAAGACATAACCTGTGACCAAATAGAACATAAACAAGGAGATGTGAATCAATGTAGAAGATCAGTTTGATGAAGTGACGTCAAGGACAACACAAAGAATCCTAACGGATTATGCTACACCAGACCACTTTAATTGTGAATCAAGTGTTAGAAAGTCACTAAAGCAGCCAACAACTTTGAAATTAGGACAGACCTGATTCAAATAATTCAACAATCTTGCATCTCTACTGATGATCAAAGTACTGATTCAAATAGTCATTTGATTAATTTTTTGGAACTTGTTGAAACTGCTAAGTATAATGGAGTGTCTCCTAAAGCAATAAAGTTTAGGTTGTTTTCTTTTTCTTTAAAAGGATATGCCAAGACTTGATTGCAAAGTTTGCCTCAAGGTTCTATTACCACATGGGACCATATGACTCAAAACTTTTTAAACAAATATTTTTCTCCTACTAAAACTACAAAATTAAGACAGGATATATCTAATTTTTTTCAGACTAATATTGAGTTAGTTTATCAAGTCTGGAAGAGATTAAAGGCAATGCTAAGAAAATACCCACATCATGATATTTTTGAACACATGCAATCTTATATTTTCTATCATGATCTAATACCTTCATCTAAAAACGTGATCTATGCAGCTATAGGTGGCACCATAATGGGAAAAACAACTGAAGAGGCATTGAATTTGTTGAATGAAATCTATAAAAATGCTATTCAATGGCCCCCTTTATTTGAGTGCCCCGCCCGGTTCATTGGGCTGTTGGCTTACTTGTAATCATCAAGAAGGGTGCTAGTGTAAATCAAGCAGATTCCTTAAATACATTAATCCAATAAATTACTTTAACACAGAAATTTGAATTTTTTTAGATAAATACACAACAAACAAGTCAGTCCGAGGCTTGTGGTATGCGTGGAGGACACCACCTAAATCATAAATGTCAAGTGACCAACCAAAATGATGAGCAGGTTAACGCCATCAGATACATGCCGTATCCTTTTGGAAGTTCAGTGGCACAAAAATGTCCAGAATTTCAGTAGAGCAATTCAATTAGTGCTGAGAACTCTCAAGCTTCCTAAAAACATGTACTACAAAATCCACCTGGCTTCTCAAATATAAACTATATACATTAAAACTTTAAATCTTATCAACAAGCAACTTCATATTAACAAAGGCCTCAACATGTTTATTCAAACCTTGATGACCTTTTGTACAAGCAAATTAAGGCTACAGAGGAAAAGATTGAAAATCATGGTTCAACCCTTAAAAATATGAAAACTCAGATAAGCCATCTGGCAACTCTTTTTTCAGAAAAAATTCAAGGTTCCTTACTAAGCAATACAAAAACAAAAAATTCAAAAGAGCATCTTAAGTCCATTGCCTTAAGATCAGGTAAGGAAATGCAGATTGACAAGAAAAGCAACAATAACAAAAATAGGTAGATATTTTACAAAAATTTTGATTTATTGAAGAGTCAGTCACTTAATTTTGAAAAGGAATTAAAAAACCTTTATAAAATACTTTAAACGATCCAAAACAAAAAAAATTATTTAAAATTTAAAGATTCTGAGTAAGCGATTTTTATTAACGTTTTAGGAAGGTGTTAAGCACCTAAAACGTCCGCTAACTTGCGTTTATCTGAACTATTTGAAAACATCTTTTGACAAACTTAAAAAAAAAATTAATTTGTTAGAAAAGTAATTGATTAAGGAATATTTGAAAGTTTTCTTTTGCAAAATCAGTTTTTAGCGACTTAGTTTGGGGCTTAACTAGGTTCGCAAAAACACGTAGAACAGGTAAGCAAAAAGGAAAAGGGGAAAAGGAAAGTAGTAGTGATTTAGGCCTTTGAGGCCAAATTAAATAAATAAATAATGATAAAAGAAAGACAACAATAGATAAATAAATAAGACTTTTAAGTCTCTTAGCCTCTTCGAAAATGGGATTTTAACCCATTCTTCTTCTTTTGACTCCTCGCGTCCGTATGCTATGCGATGGATTCTTGAATTTTCTTTTGGGCTTAATTCGGAAAGATAGGCCTCATTGGCCCGTTTATGAAATGCAAAGAGAGAAGGATCCCATTTAAACTCCAAGGCGGGTGCATGCAAAGAAAGAAATGAAGAAATTAACATACGTCCAAGATTTTAATAAACTATGAAATTCGTACTATATTTAAATATGCTTGCATATAAGGAAAATGTGACAGGAGCAGCAATCTATAAAATTTGAGGAAAAACATCTATAATTAATTAAAGACATTCAATTATTGGGAGGAATAGCAATGGCTTTGAGAAAACTTCATTTGATAATTAATAAACAATGTGATCAAATTTTATATGAATGAGGAAAAGAAAACATCCAATTTCATTAGTCAAACCGAAGCGAACTCTAACTCTTTTAATCCCACATGATCAGTCTCAACTCAAATGTTCCGTCTGGGTCCATTTAAATCTTCTAGTTCAACTGCTAGTACAAATTCAGAAGGAAGAATGAACTACTGAAAATTTAGAAATTGCCAAACCACAGATCTAATAAAAAAGAAAAACAGAGTTTGTATATATTTTCATGTGGATAACAAGCGGTTCAATAACAGAAAATCTATTGCTCTTCTGGAATTAAAACAAAGATGCAACGAAGGAACATTTGGACACAAAAATTATAGGAGGACGCTAATGGTAAAAAATAAAATACTACGAATGGAATTTTCACAGAACACATGCAACAATTTAGTTTTACAACCTAATAGCAAAAACTAAAATAAGAAAAAATGAGAGTAAAAGGAAAGATACTCACAACAACAAATTAAAGTCGACGAAAATCTAGAAATGCTGAATTCTTCAATTGAGTTCAAACAATCAGTATTAGGAACAGAATTCTCACAGAACACATACAACAATTTAAGAGCAAAAATACGAAAAGAGATGAGAGTAAAAGAAAAGATACTGACAAGCAGTTGTCATTTCATCTGGGTAACAAGCAGTTGAACAATTACCGGACTTAGAAATAATTACGGCAACAAAGGAACTTTTGAACACATAAAAATTAAAGGACGACGGAAACATATAGAGAACTGCTCGATCCTTCAGTCGAATGTAAACAAATAGCTATTACGAAGGCAATTTAACGAAATCCTCACAGAACACATACTACTACTACAAGTGCGTTGTTTCACTAAACACAAAAATATAACTGATCCAAAATAGGTAAAGAAATACACCGCAAATTTATCCTTCTCCTCCCTTGACACACCGTGAGGATTTTTCTATATATCAAAAGTGACGTGGGAGGATCCTCGGACCAAACACACATCATTCATGAACCAGCCCTGCCACTCCCATTGATAATATGGATCAAAGGATATGAGGGAGATTCTACTATAATCGACTGAACAAGGCGAAAGCAGAAACAAATGGGCAGCCAGTAAAAGAAATGGCGAACCTTGCTTTCAGGTATATCAAAGAAGCATATAGATATCAAAATAGCAAAGGAAAACAAGAAAAAATCAACTGTTTTAAAAAAAATTGCTGTTTGATTGACATAGTTCAATGTTACATGTCGAGATAACCAAATTACCGCCTTAGCTACGGTTGAACTCAGTCAAAGAAACCTAAATAAATTGTGAAGACAATTTATGCATTTTGAACACAATAAGCACACATGAAAGGAAAATATCAGAATGAAATCAATGAGCACATATTAACATCGAGCCTGGAAATGGCACAAAATTCTTTATTTACTACGCTGGAAATCGAAATATGTTCACGCCAAACATGGATTATCGAAATTATTCGAGGTTTAGACAAACCCAGCCTGCTTACACACTAGTGAATCATGAATTTTCGAAACTATCTACTCCCACAACAGGCAACAGTGGATGAATAACTCATTTAAACAATGATATCAGCAAACACAAGAGTCACTGAAAAACTAAGACAACTCCCTATTGCAGACTACGAACGTTGAATCGACGAACAACATAACATCACTATCACAGGCAAAACCTACGGCTAACGAGGCTTCTACAGAAAACAAACCTAGCGCTATCACGATTACAACTAAATGATTAACTAATTCTACGGAGAAAAGGGATGAAGAGGAAAATTGACGAAAAAAAAAAAAGGGACGAGAGTATGTCTACCTTTTTCAGGGCAACAAAACGGGACTCGAAGCTTCGTCGGAATCACAACCACCAGAAAAAACATTTTTGCCTTCAACCTGAAGCTCTAATCTAGCCGACGAACTTTCGGAAAACAGAATTTCTACTACAGAGATTAAATTTTTTCTCCGACAGATTTTTTTTTTTTTTTCTCTCTTTTCGAACCTGAATTTTTTCAACACCCTCCAATCAAAATTCCCAACCCCCCCTTTTGCACCTCCAACCAGCCTTTTATAGAGAAACAGGGTTTCTTTTAGGGCTTCAACAGATGGGCAAAATGGGGTCTTTTAGGGGTAATTGTGGAATTTGCAATGAGGGATTTTGAATTTTTTTGGGGCTCCGAATAGGTTTCCCATTCAAAATCGATTCTAGTTTTTGGATTTCTCCTCCAATAAATCGAAATAATCAGCCAATAAAAAATGAGGAAGCGAAATTCCCTCATGAACTAATTAAAAATCATCAAAAAGGTATGAATCCGTACCGATTATTTCGAGATTTGTGAAATTTGGACGTTGAGGGTGACACCTAGCTTGTTTCTAGAAGGTTCGAGGGTTTTCTTAGGGTGTGGAAAGAGGCTGGGTCGGATTGGGGGGGTCGATTTTGGATGGGTTTCGCAGGATACGGGTTGAGTTTGTGATGGTTGCTGAATTCGGTGATAGGTAGGGGTGGGCATTCAGTATTCGATTCGGTATTTTCATAATTCGGGTTTGGTAATTGAAAGTAGATACCAAATACCATACCATTAAATTCGGTTCGGTAATTCGGTAAATTAAATTTTGGTTCGGTACGAAATTCGGTATTACTATATTAAAGTTGGACATGCTTGTAGTGATCCTATTTGGTGATAATAGTGGTGATTTCCAACCAACGTTTTCAGAAAAATTCAATTTTGTTTGGTAGTTTGACACCTCTGAATACATAGTTTTACACAAAAAAAAATCAATTTTATTTGGTCCTGTTACACGTTGATACGTGTGACTCAATTAATGAAACATCTTAAAACCTATGTTATTATAGTTTGATCCAGCTCCAAGAAGGGGAGAACTAGATGTAACACGAATAACATTTACATCAAACTAGATGCAACACGAACTGGATGTAACGAATTGGATGTAAATGTGATGTAAAGTCATAATATTACTTTTTATAAATGTGATGGAGAGTAATATATGTTATGTTGTTTGCCAAATGTTGAGTTTTGCTTCTATCCGCTGTTGATATATGAACACAAGGATTAAGAAAGTTTGACCAAGTGCCCTTGGTTAAATCCATATTCCGACCTACGTTAGGAACATTAAAGTTGGGCAAGTGAAGCCACCAATGGTGTTATGTATCATATCACGAAGACTTCTATTTTTGTTGGTCCCTTCCACGCCCCGATTTTCAGTCTTAGCGTGATATTTTCTTCAAAAGTTGTCATATGTTAGTTCCAAGAAAGTCTATTGTGTAAAGTTAAGAGTCTACTTTATGATTGTGTTTAACAGTTCAAAGTTTGCTTGGGCAATAGTCACACAAGTATGTGACCTTTGGAGTGTGAACTAGGTATGGGGCCTGTGGGTCATTTAACTATAATTAAAATTTCGGGAAATACCAAATACCAAACGGTAGTAATATTTTTTTACCAATCCCGAACCCAAATACCGTAATTTTAAAATTTTACTCCCAAATACCATCCCAAATACCAAATTACCGAATACCAATTGCCAAATTTTTCGGTTCGGTTCGGTAATTCGATTTTTGATATTTTATGCCCACCCCTAGTGATGGGGGCTGTTTTGATTGTGAAGAAGGAAAGACAATTGGGATGGGTCTAGGGATTTTAAAGTGGGCTGGGTGTTGGGTAATTTTGGCCGCTGAGGGCTGTTTGTGTAATTAGGCTGAGGATTTTGGGGCTCTGGCGGGTTGAGTCTCAAATTGGGTTATGTTGAATAACCCCAATTAAATCTATTTGGGGTTATTAAATAATTCTAATTAAATTTAATTAGATTAGAATAATCATAATTAAATTTAATTGGATTAAAATAATCTCAATTAGGAAATGGTAATTTTTGGGGATTAAAATTGAATTACAATTTAGGCGTCTTATTTAAACTCTAAGCAAATTGAATATCCATTGGTCAATTGCATTACAATTGAGGCCAATTTGATTTCAATTGAGGTCATAGTTAATTAGTTCGCTAAATTGAATCGCAATCCGATACGAATTAAGTAACAATTTAACCTCGAGTTTCTTGATTTAATAAAAATCAAACAAATATTCCTCCAAATAAAATATTTTGAGAATAAATCATATTTAAAATCAAGATTTTATCCATTTGGATTAATTTTCAAGTTTAAACAATAAAAGTAATTTTAATAAAAAAGTTCATTTAAATAACAAAATTTATACGCTCTCGTAAATAAAAATACGAAAATGTATAATCGTTGAGTAAATAATAAAATTAACTCAAATAAATATTTTAAATTGTATTTACTCGGATAAAATAATTATTGTGATTTTATTTGAAAATTGAAGAAACTCGGGATCAAGCTTGATTGTGGAGGGCAAAAATTAGGTGTCAACAGTAGACATGGGTAAGAATGTAGAAACACCCAATGAACCATCAAAACAAAAAGAAGTTAAGAAAAATGAAGAAAAAATAACTCCCCTCCCCGTGACAATTCCTTTTCCATGAAAAACAAAAAGGAAAATCTTGATGGTTAATTTGCAAAGTTTTTAGATATTTTAAAAAAATTCTCATTAACATTTCTTTCGCTGACTCTTTATTACAAATAGGCAAAATTTTTGAAAGAAATTTTTTCAAGCTAAAGAAGATTGGAAGAAGTTTTTGTGATAATGCTTACAGAAAAATGCGGTGGTATACTTTAAAATAAGCTACCAAAACAAACTTGGTGATCCAGGTAGTTTTACTATTTCATGGACTTTGGGAGGCATATATTTTGAAAAGACACTTTGTGATTCTGCAGCTTCAATAAATTTGAGGGATTTTTCTATCAGTGAGAAACTGAATCATGGTGAAACTAAAGGGACAAGAGTCTCTCTTCAATTCGTAGATCAAAGTATAAAAACATCAAAGGAAATAATTGAAAATGTTCTTGTAAGAGTAGATAAATTTATTTTCTTTATAGATTTTGTAGTACTTGAGATGAAGGAATGTCCAAATGAATCAATAATCTTGAAAAGACCATTTCTGACTATTGATAGAGCCACCATAAATGTCCATCAAGGATAATTAATTTTACAAGTAAATGAAGAAAAAAATATTTTTTATATGCAAAAGATGATAAGATTTTTTTAAGATAAGACATCATCATCATGTTTTTTAATTGATATAATTAGCAATCTTACAGATGAATTCAAGGGTGATTAATTAATTTTAGACTCAATGAAAAAATATCTAACCATGTCAAGCACTACATTGGATGATGATCCTATCATGAAAAAAGAAGTTGAATTATTAGAATGAGATTCTGAGGACGATGAGATGCAACTAGAGAAAGTTCAATCAAAAGTTGAATTCAAAATTCTTTCAATTCATTTAAAATATGTTTATCTTGAGCAAGAATCATTTTTAATAATTATGTTTTCTTCACTATAATGTACACACAAAGGAGCTTTGGGATGGACTGTAGCAGAAATCAAGGAGATTAATCCGGCTACAAAATTCTCATGGAGGACAATTAGAAGACAATATTCAAACTAAAATGAGATTGAATCTAGCAATGGAATAAATGGTGAAAATGAATTAATAAAACTTCTAGCGGCAGGTATCATCTACCCTATTTCTGACAGTTTTTGGGTAAGTCCTGTTCAGATAGTATAAAAAAAGGAGATATGACAGTCATAAAAAATGAAAATAGTGAACTCATACCTACTAGAATAGTTACAGGATGGAGAGTCTATATTGATTACATATGTCTCAATGGTGCCACCAGAAAAGATCATTTTCCTTTATCCTTTATTGATCATATGTTGAAAAAATTTGCAGAATATAGCTTTTACTGTTTTCTTGATGGCTATTCAGGTTATAATCAAATATCTATTGCACCTGAATATCAAGATAAGACAATTTTTATATGTCCTCATGGAACATATGCATATACAAGAATGACATTTGATCTATGCAATGCCCCTACTACATTTCAATGTTGCATGACAATAATTTTTTTGACATAAATGAAAAATTTCTTGAAATTTTATGGATGAGTTCACACTCTTTGGCATGATATTTGAAATTGTATTCACCATTTGAACCTAGTTCATAAGATGTGTAGAGACAAAATTAATTCTTAACTGAAAAAATATCATTTTATGATAACAGAAGAAATTGTCTTAGGATATAAAATCTCTAGTATGGGAATTGAAGTTGACGAGGAAAAAATTGATCTCATAGCAGGATTACCTCCTCTTACAAGCATTAAAGGTACTAAAAGTTTCTTGATCATGCAGGTTTTTACATAAAAAAAATTTCAAAAATTTTAGAATCTCTGACTAACCTTTTAATGAAAGATGTCAAGTTTGATTTTTCAAGTGATTGTTTAAAGGCATTTGAAACTCTTAAAGACAAATTATTAACTATGCATGTAGTTGTATCTCCTGATTAGAACCAATCTTTTGAGGTCATGTGTAATATTAGTGATACGACTGTGGAAGCTGTGTTAGGACAGAGGAAGGATAATTTTTTTCATCCTATTTACTGTGCCAATAAGACATTGAATGAGGTTCTATTGAATTATATCACAATAGAAAAAATTATTTACAGTAGTATTTGCATTTGATAAATTTTGTTTCTATTTGATAGGAACCAAGGTCACTATTTTTACCGATCATGCAACTTTATAATACCTCATAACAAAGAAAGACGCTCGGCCTAGATTGTTAAGCTGAATTTTACTTCTCCGATAATTTGACCTTGAAATAAAAGATAAAAAGAAAATGGAGAATCAGGTATCCGATCATTTATCAAAGCTAGAAAATTGCCCTCTTGAGTCTTGTGAAATAAAATAAGAGTTTTATGGTGAAAGTTGTCACGACCTAATTTCTTAAGTCGTGATGATGCCTACATAACCCACCTATAGGCAAGTCAAACTCGTAGTCCGAAACAGCTAGTAACGGACCACCAAATAAAATAAAGAAAGAATGCCTTATAAATATGACAAAAGTTTAAATACATGAATAAATCCTAAAACCTGGTGGTATCAGTACAAGAGCTTCTAATATAATAAGAGTACAAAAGTAAAATAGATGAAATAAATTACACTGATATAACTTATCTCTGAATACAATATAGAGACTAGTCTATACATAAGAGGGAGGAAAGTAATACTCTGAACGTCGGAATCTCACTCGGTATCTCCAAACCATAGCTGCTTCGCATGACACACACATCAACAACGATATCCCGTACTATGATCTGCAGGCTGCAGAAGTGTAGTATGAGTACCAAACGAATGGTACTCAGTAGGCAACTGCCAACAAAGCTCCAAAGATAAAACAGATATACGCAACATATAAAAAGAATGGACACTACACCCAAGAGTCGAGAAATCATATAACAAGCCAATGAGATAAAAAAGAACAACTATCTTGTTCATATCCAATATACTAACATAATAAGGCTAAGTAAGTAATAAGGGTGCACTATCTTATTCCAGCCATATTTAGGAGTCTCAACACTGTACCGTATATCTTTGGCCAATATATGAATAAAGAATGGAAGAAGAACATATAATAATTTACAAGGCCAAGGAATGAATATATAATCTGAACAAATGAAGGAAGAGATATACGGTAATACCATAGCTACATATAACTATATATATAAATGTATCCATGTATATATATATATATATATATATATATATATATATATATATATATATATATAGATACAAGGTTATCTCAAAGCACAACCTGGATCATCATATCTTTATTTTAAGGCCTCCTTATAATCCTATCAGAATTTAATACTATCATCCTTAGGGTTTCTAATCTATATGGCTAGACATGAAATAATCATGCACAATAATGAAATTGTAAGATAGAAGAGGCTAAAAACATACCTCAAATCTCGACACCGATTCTATAACCAATCTGTCATAAGCTAGCCATAATAATAATCATAACAATGATAATAAAAATATTTATAACAACGTGAGTAACCAACTATTCCGGACAACTAAATACCTAATCGAGACTATGCGTTTCCCCCACCGCCCCAGGCCCGAAAGGTTCTATTAGCACACAACAGCACAAGACATAGTCATCACCCATATTTATACAACCATCCCATACCGGTTGATAAACATAGGCGCATACTGGTGATAGGTGATGTGCATGCAAGAATGAATGTAAGGTACACAATCAATACCACAACCATCCTCCGAACTTGAACTAAGTATATATATCATCATCACAACATCCTCTATCCTTGCCAGTTATCAACATCATCATCATAATATCCTTTGGACTTATCGGGTATTAATATCATCATAACAGTATCTTCAAGCCTTGCTGGGTATCAATATCATCATCACAGTATCCTCCAGACTTGTCGGGTATCAATATCATCATAACAGTATCCTCTGGCCTTGTCGGGTATCAAAATTATCATAACAGTATCCTCCGGCCTTACGGGTATCAATACCATCATAACAGTATCCTCCGACCTTACCGGGTATCAATATCATCATAACCATCAATACATGTGTATATATATATATATAATAGGGCACAGACTCAAGCCATGGCTAAAAGAGTGTAAAAACATAAGTCTGTTGCCCGGAATAATCTTCGGAATAAATTATTGTAAAAATG
Organism: Capsicum baccatum var. pendulum; assembly: GCA_030864225.1. NCBI lineage: Eukaryota > Viridiplantae > Streptophyta > Magnoliopsida > Solanales > Solanaceae > Capsicum > Capsicum baccatum. Next base: position 233,633,095 of record CM061556.1, on the reverse strand, counting down.
TAAAAGGGTCACAATTTCTCATGATCGAAGTAAATAATAGTGTCAAGTCATGGACCGGAATCTGGATCGGTCAAATCTTTGAAAAATATTTTTAACCTCTTTTATACGTATAAATATTCCATTTAGTAGGCAATTATTATGTAAAGAAATCCATTGTTACGATAAAAAGTGGGTTTTAACCCTTATTTAGGAATAACAGTGTTAAGGTCTTATTTCAGCTAGGATCTCATCAATACCGATATAATAACCATGAATGTACCGAATCTACGTATGCTATCACCAGTATTCAGTGAATGAAATCATAAGCAACATAAACATATATGTATCCATATTCTACAATCGTATCCTTTACAAGGATAAATACTTTCCGAATATCCAATCAATATCATAAAATGACCCCCAACCCAATAATATGTCCGAAATAATCACAACATCGTACTCACAGACTTAGGCCCAATAATAAAAGACAAGCCCCACAAGGGTTAAAGTAAAGTGCGGGCCCCACGAGGGCTTAAGTAAATAAGATGCGGGGACGAGCATACCTTCATAACCCATCATTCATCGTCAAGGACAATTTATCCATGGATATATGAATGTATATAACATGAATAATACAATGCATTATCGAATTTAACATGGTTAGTAGCATATCTTCTCATGTAGTCAATAAATATACCTTCTAGAGCCTTTAGTATCATGACTCACAATATTAGCAACAAGAGGGATTTCTAGCCTAATCACTAGTTTGGTTACTAGGTAAAGTATACCATTAGTAATATCATAGTCCGAAGCCCGAAATAGTAGTCTAGTCAATGATTTAAATGATAACATAGTCATGAGCTTAATTAATAGCATAATCCATAGCTACACATTGCATTAACGATAATGTAGTCAACAACCATAGATATCACCTCAAATACTATCACCATAACTCATTTACCATGGTTAGCCAACATGCTCCCAAGGTCATTCTCTAAGCGTTTAACAAGCATCTAAGGTCTTCAATGGAACTATATAAATCAAAGCTTCAGGTGAGTCAAGATCCCACTTCTAATCCTCAATTTCCATAATTAGGCAAATTGTGCCCCAAACTAGGCTAAGGTATTTAGTTCAACTTCTAGATGTCAAGTAAGCCATAACCAATCCTAAGATATGAACTTCACTTAGAAACATGGGCATTTAAGCCAACACTACCCAAATTACGGTGTCAAGATCACTAGAATAGTCCAACTAAGGTTAAGCATACTAACCATGATTCAACATATAAACCACATCCCAAACCTAGCATACTATCATATCCATGCTACAAATTAGCTTAACCTAGGAAAAAGGCAATAGGGTTCTAAAAGTATCATGGACATTCCACCTTATGGGTCCAAAACCATCATCTAATTCCCCAAATATCAATAATCAATACAAAGTTATTTTATTCATAATCAAACCTAAAATTCATATTCACATTCCATACATAACACACATCATCTTCGAAGAAGAGTAGGTAGAAGCCTACCTCAAAGCCGAACCACAAAACCTCATATCATTCACTATGTGCTCGTCTTCACTTCACAATCCAAAATGTCATCATGCTATCAAAAGCACAATCTTATCATCAATACAAGTCTAACGATACCTATATTGCACTATTGTGCTTTGGGTCCCAAAACGACACCAAAAAACCCAAGTGGGTCTCACTTACGGAAAATGCATTTTCGAGGCCAACCCAACACTCACACATCATTAAGGAATCAAATCCTCAAGAAATGGGTGCAAACAAAGCTAACTTTGAGCTAAAATCAAGCCGGGATTTTGGATAAAAAACTAAGAAATTCATCAATAATGTGATGGAATCTTACCTTAATTTGGATTATAATCGTGATAATAGATGATAATCAAACTCCTAAGTCACCCACACAACTCAATTTTGAGTTATCATACCCATTTAGGATTTTAGGCTCTCAAAGATGAAGGGAAAATGCCCAAATTCGCAACTTTTGGGTCTATTTATAGACCCCATGAGGAAGAGATGTGGTATCCTCCTGCTAGAAAAGTCAAAAACTTATTTTTGACCCTCGAAACTCATTTCGAATCCAAATAAAAATGATCCAGTAGTGAAATTTGAGTGCAAACCACATTTCAAATCTATTACAACCATCAAAACTTTCATCCGAGATTATTATGGGGCCCACACCTATAGTTTTATTTTTCATAAATCCGCTCAATAATCCAAAATAAGTCTGGGTGCCTTGGGACCTGAACCAAGGACCCCCAGCCTAAAATTGACATTTCAGATGCGATGGAAAAGTAGGATTTTTTATCCAAGGTTATTTCGATCAAATGTGGGTCCCATACCCATATTCTCAATTTTTCCACTTTTCTACCAATAGGTCAAAATGAGCTCGGGTGCATTAGGACCCGAACTAAAGGTCTACCTAGCCTCAAATCAATATTTTGATCTGTTGGTATGGTCAGAATTTACATCCAAGATTGTTTCACTGAAGTTTTTAGCCGATGGCCATTTGGTACCAACAAAGACTTTAAAATAGAGAATTATTCTAAGAACCAAGCGAACTGCCCGGTAACCGAACCATCAATCCCAGTAAGTCATAAATGACTTGTGGTAGCTATGGAGAAGACCTAACATCGAAGATAAGGGAAAATGTGAAAAATGACTGAAAGGGTCATTATAATATCCACTACTAAAACAACTTTCGTCCCTAAAAGTCAACAGATAGAAAGAATGTCAAAAGCTCGAAAGGATGAGGTATTGAACCGCATGCTCCGAGCATGACTTCCTTGATAACCTCAATGAAGAGAAAATGCTTCTAAGGAATTTTTCCACAGGTATCCCTTTTTCAATCAATACTCCCATTTCACTTCTAAACAGTTAAAACTTGACTTCAACCACTAACTGGCCTCCAATTGAACCAAATAGGCTGATGCACACAAACTGAACCACAACATATTAATACCATCTTGATAGAAGAATAATCCAACCAAGGTTTATCCAAGCCTAAAACAATCCCAAGACATGAGTCATACCACCGACTCCAAATCCAAATATAACCTTCCTTTACCATCTTACACCTGGTATCCTATACAAACCAGGAGAAAATTACCTAAGCCTCGTCCGCGTAATCTCATCATAGAGAACTCAAAGAACTGAAGCTAATCCGCTAAAAGTCTATATGGTAACCATGAGCCTAAGCTCATAAGGCGCTATTTGGGCACACAAATGGAGATAATCAAGGAATGAAATATATGCCAATATTGCAACCAGTCCAAATAAAAATCAAACTGAAATCTCAAAGTATCAAGGCATAACTAGTCATCACTAAACATTCCGCTCCAGGATGTCTCATCCACCGAGAATGAAGCCATACTAAATCCAACTTGAGTATATTAGTCCCACTGAGTATATCATCCATAATTTCTAAAGAAAATTGATATATCATCCATAATTTCTACAGAAAATTGAAACTCGAGGTCAAAGCTAAAAGAACCAATACCGGGACCGTGGGCTATTATCTGAACATTTATATACTCTAATAAATCCAAAGTTGAGAAGACCCAATAGGAAACGACAGAGTAGGCTCAGCTTGCCTATAAATGAAATCTGAATTGAGATAAGTCCCAATTAAAGCTGCACACAAGATCTATAACACCAGGCTAAAATCTCAATACCGAGGCTGAATTGCTTAATTTCAACTACCCAAACAAGACCTGAAGACGGGTAGGCATTCATAAACCAAGTTTATCACAACTTCTAAATCGCCATTCAAGGATGTCAAGTCAAAATTGAACCAATAAGCGTATATCATTGCCAACCATTCAAATTGACTTTAGTATCTAAATCTGACACATCTGAGATAAATCATACCAAGCCACAGTCGAGATATATCTGAAGAACAAAAATCTCCACAGGGATAGCCATCGACTAAAAATGCAAAAAACTAACTCTATATCAGCTAGAGGGTACGAAATACAACCACAAAATAAAAATCATGCAAAAGGATGAATCATTGGCTGAAAATGCAAATAACCCACTTCATATTCGCTGGAGGGCATCAATAATCAATATATACTCAAAAACTCTCCAAGGGTGCAAACCACACTAGTAATGGAAAAAATCTAGCAACTCAGAGAAAGGAAACTTTAGCTGACAACTACTCAATCCAACACTTCATCTCGACAAGGGTAGTCATTGACACATATCATTAAGGAAAAACACTCCACCAAGCCTTATTAGGCCTTACGAACTCTAAAATGGGGATTTCCCAAATCCACCTAAGAATCACATCATCGAAGAAGAAATATACCAATCTCAAAACCAAGGTTAAAGTCAAAACCACCACCAGAAAATCAACAACTAAGGATAAAGAACTTCCAATTTACCAACTCAAGAAGTGATCATAGGAAAGGCCACCCGCCTTTAACTCTCCAACTCCGCTAGACAAAACCATATCATAGCAAAAAATAAGTATCCAATTTCCACAGTAATAACAAGGGGAAACCATCAAAAGGGAACGAGCCTAACAAATCCAAGAGATAAATTCATGACATCTCAGTATCAATATCAAAATTGCTATCGAACGATGAAATAGCCATAAATAAAGAACGAACCTCAAACTGGTCAATCTCACAAATGGGTTATATCAGAAAGGATAGCCAAAATAAAAGCCTTCTCAACCTAGGAGGCAAGTCTAAGAATCCCCAACCCGAGAACAAGCAATATGGCTAAATTGACAACTTAAGAACCACACAGAACCACAGAAGGTCAACTTGCCTTCAATATTACAATACATCCCTAAATCAATCTAACACAGCTAACCAAGAGGGAACACAATCAACCTTATCACGTCAGGGGAAAGAAATCATCAAATCAGGCTATATCCACTCAAGCCACTAAATATAAACCTTAAGAAAATAAAAGTCTAGCTAGATAACACTAGTCTATATAACTATCCAGCAAAAATTAATTACATCAAGCAATAATATCAAATAATATCAATAACCTCAATAGTGGTAGCAATAACAACAGTGATATCAACAATAATATAACGAATAGCCAGTATCAGAATGAACATCAATATCATGTACCACTTAAGGGCCACAATAAGGCCGACATGCCAAGGTAAATGGGACTCAAACCCAAAAGCTACATCTATAGGAGAAAATATCTACACAGATCTACTCTAGCCACTATTAAAAGAGATAAATCATGAGAGTAGTCATTAATAATGAATTCAATAACAAGGCACATAATAATTAATATGAACTCATCAATGCGTATAATCATCAATAGGCATGAAAAGCCCAATACACATAATAAATGATAAATGTGAGAAATAAAAACACACCAATCGTGGTGATATCTGCAATCACACACTTGATGGACATAACAAAAATAAAATTGAACGAGTTCAACTCAAACTGACGGACTAAATCATCAAGTAAGGGCCAAGTGTACTATCTCTAATTGAAGGTGCCATAACATTATGAGGCTGATCTAAATAAGCTGAATGACTAGAAATCCTATGCTGGGGATACTTTCTAGACCAGTAGTCGGTCTCTCTGTGGTTGTAGAAACTTTTGAAGCATCAACATGGTGGGGACACAAACTGAGTTCAAATGGCTGGCTAACTAACACTGAGTGAAATGTCTAGAATATTGTAAGATACTGCCCCTCAATATCCAAAATGGCCGCCATGGCCTGAAGATTCATATAAAAAATCTCTACGAGGTCTGATGGGAACTCTGATCACTATGATCATCACGACTAGTCTGAGAAACACCCATAGTCTGAAATACTATTTGTGTAGAGCCGATACGCTGTAAGTGAAGTTAAACTCTATCGGAAGGATCCTCACTCCTGAATAAAATACCAATAGAACTAAACTGATGGCATGCCTCTTATCATCATTTCCATAAGTCTCAATACATGATCTCTATGGTCCTCTTATAATCAACCACGTGAGGGAAGAAAGACTCAACTATTATCAAGTGCTTCAATGCCAAAAAAATTGGCTATACAAAAACTCAAATAATCCATGCACTAATGTCTTGCTTAGAAGGATATCACATAGGAATAAGTCTGGCCCACTGAAGAAATCCAATGTCGTACTTAGAACTGGTAAAAAACCCTAATGAACACTAATAGACCCAAGTCTGAGAACCGTTTGATAAGTCAAATGTCATCTATGGTGAGAGGATGTATATCATGATTTGGATTCCCGATGCTGAACCTCAAAGGCTGAAGTAGTCTCGAGCTTAACTGGAGCCTAAATTTGCCTTAAATCCTTTGGTTGACACTGAAGATCTTCGACATGCATCTCTGACTCTCTAGTCCAATGCTATATAAAACTCTAGAAATACGTGCTGAAGTCTCGTCTGCACCTATCCACATTATCATCCATCTTGCATCATTCATTAAGTATAAAATAAAGTCAAAGAATGTGTTTGCGGTTCATAGCAATGCGGACATACGATAAGGAGTCAAGAAGTGAATTTCCTAAAATGTCCCTCCTATAGCCTCTCAAAGATAGGTTACGAACGTCTCTGCATTGATCCACAAAAATCTACTAACACTTAGCTCTTGCATTAAGACATCGATGAAACCTAGGTTCTGATATCAATTTGTCATGACCTAATTTATTAGTCGTGATGGCTCCTACTATAACCCATAGGCAAGCTAAACCCGTAGTCTAAAATAGCTTGCAAAAGACTACCAGATAGAATAAGAAGTAAATGCAGAATAAATTTAACAAAAGTTCAAATACATAAATAAATCTCAAAACCTAGTGGTATTAGTACATGAGCTTCTAATATAATAAAAGTACCAAAGTGGAATAGATGAAATAAATTACACTGATATAACTCATCTCCAAATACAATACAGAGACTAGTCCATACATAAGCGGGAGGAAGTAATACTCCAAATATCAGGAGATCACTCTGTATCTCCGAACCATGACTACTCCCTATGACGCACACATTAACGATGATATCCCATACTATAATCTGTAGGCTGCAGAAATATAGTATCAGTACCAAATGAATGGTACTCAGTCAGCAATTGCCAACTGAGCTCCAAAGATAAAGCAGATATACACAATATATAAATAAAATGGAAACTACACCTAAGATTCCAGAAATCATATAATAAGCCAATGAGATAATAAAGAACAACTATCCTGTTCATATCTAATAGACCAACATAATAAGGCTAAGTAAGTAATAAGGGTGCATTATCTTATTCCAGCCATATTTAAGAGTCTCAACACTATACCGTATATCTCTGGACAATATATGAATAAAAAATGGAGAATAATATATAATAATGTACAAGGCCAAGGAACGAATATACAATCTAAACAAATGAAGAAAGAGATATACTATAATACCATAGCTACATATAGCTATATATATTTAAAAGCATGCCTAGATCATTATATTTTCATTTTAAGGCCACCTTATAATCCTACTAGGTTTTAATACTATCATGATCAGAGTTTCTAATCCTCGTAGCTAGAAAATAAATAATCATGCATAATAATAATCATAAGATAGAAAAGGCCAAAAATATACCTCAAATATCGATACCAAATTAATAACCAATCTGTCAAAAGCTAGCATAATAATGATCATAACAATGTTAATAATAATATCAATAACAATGCAAGTAATCGGCTATTCCAGACTACCAAATACCTAATCGAGCCTATGCATTTCCCCTACTTCTCTAGGATCGAAAGGCTCAATAAGTACACAATAACACAAGGCATTATCATCACCCATATCTTTGCGATCGTCCCATACCGACTGATAGACATAGACATATACTGGTGATAGACGATGCGCATGCAAGGTACATATTAAATATCACAACCATCCTATGAACTCAAATATTTATATATATAATTATCACAATATCCTCCAACATTTTTGGGTATCAACATCATCATCGCAGTATCCTCCGGCCTTGCAAGATATCAATATCATTATAATAGTATTCTCCGGCCTTGTCGAGTATCAATATCATCATCACAGTATCCTCAGGCCTTGTTAGGTATCAATATCATCATAACAGTATTCTTCACCCTTGCCGGGTAATAATATCATCATAACCATTGATGTGCTATAGAAGTATAACACTTTCGACGCTTAAAACTATGAAAAAATGCAAAGTTCTTAGGATGTTTTGTTAGATATGATGCGTTTTGGGTATGTTTTCTAGGAAATTATATTTTGGATGATAAGTTCATGAAAAAGAGGAAAATGGTGTTTATTCTACTTATTTGATCAATATTGAGCATTCCTGACACTTTTTGAATTGTACGTGACCAAAAAATGTGATGAAAGTTAAAGATTTGAAGCTTTGTTGTAAGCGTTGGAAGGACTAGCACTTACCTATGTCTACATGTGGACTACATATAGAACATGTGGTCTGTATGAGACTAAGGTAATTGCTAGACTTGATGATCCAGGGTGGAATTGATGATTCAGAGGGTGAAAGTGCTAAATAAACTTTCAGCACTTACCTATGTCAACATGGGGATTGCATGTAGAACATGTAGACCATATGTGGGCAAAACATGTATCAGAAGTCCAAACTTCCAAGAGCAAAGTTGCAGGATTTTTTGGTCTGAAAACATACGGTGGCCACATTCACCCAACCCCATGCTGCACGTGCCACATGCGCCAAAGGGTAGGCCGATGTGGACACCATATGTGGTCACCAATCCTTTTTTGTCCAGGTTTTAATTTTAGGGTTCCTCATGTACTATAAATACCCCTTATGTCTTTTTTTAGTAGAAGTGACACACTCTTGATACTTACAAACATATTTTGATTCTATGATTTGATTTTGGTATTCGAATTCTCTTATATTGATTTTGGTTGATTAATTCAAATACGATTTTAGGTTTTTACTTGTGATTATTGTGATTTTATCTTATGATTTCAATCATGAATGTTGTTGATTGCTTCACAAGCATGAGTGTCTAAAACCCTTAGCTAAAGGGTTGGAAACCCTGGCAGATTGACAAAGTAAGGAAAATACTATTGTTGTTCTGAACTGATACCCTTGCATGCATTGTATTATCTTTACTTTAATAGATATATTAGAAGTGGCAAATGTTAGGATCCTGCCTAGATTATTGCTGCTTACTCCAAAAGAGGAGTAGCTACTAGGAAAAGATAACTACAATAATAATTTAAAGTTTAACTGTCGATCCACACTACTAGGTATTATCTAAGTAAGAAGGTTAGCATTTATCTAATAACTAGAGAATAAAAAGGTAATAGCTAACTAGGATCAATATAAGGGTTAGTAAGGCAACATCCTAAGACTCAAAAGGTAAAGGGTAAAATCTATTTGCTCGTCAGAAAGACTATAGATGGTACATAACTTATCAGATTCTACATGTACGGTATTAGGTTGGTTCAATAAAGCACGATAAGCCTACAGAGTTGAGAAGACAGGGGGGACACAATCCTAGTGTTCACCTATGACTGATTATAACCAAAGTTGATATTAGTTAGTAGTTTGATATTGCTACTCAAAACCCCTCATTTATTTTCCATTTTTGTCTGTTTATTACAACAGCTAAGTACAACAATTCCATGTATATCCTTAGGATTTGACCCCAATATTTTTTGGGTTACTACTTTTAGCAGTGATCGCATAATATTCAGAGTGATGGTGTGGCTTGGGCATGACCAAATTTTGGTGCCGGTGTTGAGGAATACAGTGTTGATTTATGAATTGAGGTTGTTGCAGTTTATGGGTCTTTTTGTTTCTTTTTGTTAGGTATACTCCAGTGTATGCCTAACACACAGAGTGGAGGCAATCCCTTACTCCTAGTGAGTCATAATCCAGAGAGGATCCTACAAACACCTAGTAGGATAACGGAACATAAAAAAGATGATATCCTTGAAGGGGTTCATGATGATGCGTCTCTCTGTTCTTCTAAAGGAGTTTAGGATATTATTGATCAGTAGACAAGTGCACTTTTAGCACAAGCTACTAATGAGATAAGGGTAGTAGAGGAAGGTCAACGGATAGCTATGGAGGCAGAGCTAGCTGAGCAGAGACAAAAAGTAGACTACCTAGTAGCACTCGGTGGAAATCAGAACAGAGCTAAAGGTGGTCATGTTCAAGTAATCCAGCATATCAGTATGTGCAACCATATGTAGATGATGAAGATCTAGGATAGATTAAGCCGATGGAAATTGGAGCCATTATCCCTTATGTTCTACCCCTGATGTTAAGTTTAATATCTCTAGTCTATGATCTAGCTCCTATAATAGAAGGGTGTGTTTACGAGGTTAACTACAGATAATGTAAACATGCATCTGGCAAATATTATGGGGATATACACTTCATATACCATACCGGGGTAGATCAAAAGGCACTTAGACTGAGGGTATTTCCTTTTTGCTTACCAGAGAAACATCTTTATGGCTGGGGAAACTTCCAAGAGGATATATCACTACATGGAATGAGTTACGTAGACAATTCTTGAACAAGTTCTTTCCTCTATCTAGAGTGTTATAGATGAAGGACAAAATTTATAATTTTAAGAAGCTAAAATCAGAATCTATGTACGAGGCATAGTTTAGGTTCAAGAAGAAGCTTAGCATGGTGCCCAACCACCAGATTTTATGGACAATCTTGTTGGAGATATTCTATATAGCCCTGACTGTCACTTCTAGAGCCATGGCAGAAACTATCTTTGAATGATCTTTTATGAGATTATGATGGGAGATATCTTCGAGTATTATGGATCAAATGTTTTTAACTAGCTGAGGTTGGGAAACTCAGGAGGTTGAGAGAGAATCTGAAATTTATGCCATTGGATCTTTTGGTGAGTATAAAGTGACCGAGGATACTGTAGCTTGGAGATTTCACTATTTAGGATTGATATTGGTGAGTTGGCCAAGCAATTCATAGTAATAAATTTTGCAAAGGTTGATGCTGTAGGGGCACAGGGTGTAACCTATAGGATTTATGAATCTAAGTTAGAGAAGGAGGCAAAGTATTTGGATCATCAGTTGGCGGGTTTTCGAGCCCAAGGGCAAGAAAACCAAAGTCGAAACTATTTTGATGATAGAGACAAATACATTCCACCTTGCAGACGAGATGCGGAATCAAGAATAAAAAAAATATTGTCTAAGCTGATGAAGGGTCAAGAAATCCAAGAAACTTGCCTTAAAGAACTCAAGGTTGATATTTCAGGATTGACCCAAAAGGTTGAGTCATATGCAACTGCTATCAAGCAATTGGAACAGTAATATGGGTAAATCTCTGCCACTTTGGCTCAAAGACAGTCAGGTGCCCTTCTTAGTAAAACTGTGCAGAATTTTAGAAAACTTACTCTGTGTTTGGCTATTAATACTAGGAGTGACTCCTTATCTGATAAGCATTTTCTGCATACTACTAATGAGCTGAAGAAGGATAATATTATTGCTGATGAACTAACTGAAGTTGAGTTTGAGAAGCTGACTTATAGTGATGATGATTTTGAGAGTGATTACGGTGATGACATAGGTTCTTACAAATATGCCCCTAAAATGCTAGATCTTGACTTAAAGAACAAAACCACACCTCCTGTAAAACCATCTATTGAAGAGCCACCAATATTGGAATTAATGAACATCTTACTTGTGGTATGTATTCTTAGGGGCCAAAAATACCTTACTAGTAATAATTGCAGTAGATTTGGCAGGAGCACAGGTGGAAACTTTGACATCAATATTGCAATAATTTAAGAGAGCTATTGGGTGGACCAATGCAGACATTGTGGGAATTCCACCAGTTGCACACATAATACACAGCTTGAGCCGAACAACATTCTTAGTATTGAGCATTAAAGGCGAGTGAACCCTCCTATGCAAGAGGTAGTGAACAAAAAGATAATCAAGTGGTTAGATACTGGAGTAGTTTTTCCTATTATAGACAACAAGTAGGCAAGCCCAATTCAAAGCATGCCAAAGAAAGGGGGATCATAGTGGTTCCCAATGAAAAGAATGAATTAGTATCCATAAGGTCATTGACTAGTTGAAGATTCTGCATAGATTACAAGAAGATGAACAAGTGGACACAAAAGGACTATTTCCCTACGTCGTTCATGGATTAGAAACTAGATAAACTAGAAGGCGAAGGTTGGTATTTTTTTTTGACGGGTACTCAAGTTATAATCAAATCATGATTGCTCCCAAAGACCAAGAAAAGACTACTTTTACTTGCCCTTATGGGACCTTTGTATTCAAGAGGATGTCGTTCGGATAATGTAATGTGCCAGCCCTTTTTCAGAGATGTATGATGCCCATCATCTCTGATATGGTGGAAGACACAATCAAAGTATTCATGGATGACTTTTCAGTAGTTGGGTATTCATTCAATAATTGTTTGGCCCATTCAACCAGTGCACTATAGAGATGTGAAGAGTGCAATTTGGTGAAAAATTGGAAAAAATGCCACTTCATGAAGAAAGAAGGTATCATTTTATGGCACAATATCTCTAAACATGGCATTGATGTGGACAAAGCAAAGATTGAGGTAATTGAGAAATTGCCACCACCAGTGTTAGTTAGAGGCATAAGGAGCTTTCTGGGTTATATAGGCTATTATAAGAGGTTCATCAAGGACTTCTCTGAAATTACAAATCCTCTATGCAAGATTTTAAAGAAAGAGGTGAAATTTGTGTTTAATGATTCTTGTCTCAAGGCTTTTAAATGCCTGAAAGATTGGTTGATTTTTGCACTCATTATTGTGTCTCCTGATTGGTCTGCACTATTTGAGGTAATGTGTGATGCAAGTGGAGTGGCCTTGGGTGCTGTCCTAGGCCAATGAATAGAAAAGATCCTGCATCCCATCTATTATGCCAACAAAGCTTTAAACCACACACAAAAAAGTTATACAACAGAGCAAGAACTATTTGCGATGTTTTGTCTTTCAAAATTTTTTGATATTATTTGATTAGGACTAAGATCATAGTTCACACTGACCATGTAGCCTTAAAATATTTGATGTCGAAGAAAGATTCCAAACCAAGATTGATTCATTGGGTTCTCTTACTGCAAAAGTTTGATTTTGAAGTAAAGGACCAAAAAGGAAAAGAAAATTAAGTTGCAGACCACTTATCCAGACTTTAGGAGGAGACAATATCAAATGGCGGGGATGATCTCGAGATAGATGATGCTTTTCTAGATGAGCGGGTATTGGCGGCATCTCAAGATTTAATTCCCTAGTTTTCCAATTTTGCCAATTATTTAGCAAGCGATCTTGTCCCAGAAGACCTATCCTTCTTGCAGCGGAGAAGATTTGTGTATGAGGTAAGGTATTTTTTTTGGGATGAGTCATGCCTGTTTAGGATTTCTGTTGATAGTGTGATTCGGAGATGCATTCCATAGGTGGAGATGATGAGTATTCTGGAAGTGTGTCATTCATCACTGTTGGGGGTCAACATAGTGGCACATGCACAACCCACAAAATTTTGTAGTATGAGTTTTACTGGACTACAATTTACAAGGATGCTCATGATTTTGTGTAATCCTATGACCAATGTATGCATCAAGGCAATATTTTACTGTACCATGAACTCCCCATAACACCTATTCTAGAGTTAGAGTTATTTGATGTGTGGGGGATTGATTTTATGGGACCATTCATGATCTCCTATGGCATGAGATACATTATGGTAGCGATTGACTATGTGTCAAAATGGGTGGAGGCATTTATGCTTCCAGATAATAAAGGTGGAAGTGTCACCGCCTTTTTGAAGAAAAATATTTTTTCTTAATTTGGCACTCCACATGCAATTATTAGTGAGAGTGGGTCACTTCTGTAATTGCCTATTCAAAGCCTTACTTGATAGATATGGTGTAAGGCATAAGGTGGAAACACCTTGCCATCCTCAGACAAGCCAGTAAGTGGAAGTCTCTAATCGAGAGATAAAGTCAATCTTGGCAAAGATTGAGGACTGACTGGTCTAGAAAGTTAGATGATGTATTATGGGCCTACCAGAAATATAATAAAACACCCATAGGTGCCTCACCATATCATCTTGTATATGGCAAGGCATGCTATTTACTGGTTGAGCTTGAGCATAAGGTACTATGGGCATTGAAAAGGCTAAATTTTGAGTGGTGTGATACAACAAACTTGAGGTTGAGCAATGTAAATGAGTTAGATGAATTCTGACTCCATGCTTATGAGAGCTCAACCATATTCAAAGAAAGAATAAAGTTGTATCATGACAGGAAAATTGACAAAAGAGTATTTGAACCCGGTGATTTGGTCTTGTTATATAATTCAAGACTCTATTTATTTTCTGGTAAGCTGAAATCTATGTGGACTGGATCATTCACTGTGGTTAAGGTATTCCCACATAGTGTTATAGAAATAAAATGCAATGGTGAAATCCCGTTCAAGGTGAACGGGCAGTGAGTGAAGCACTACATGGGAAACCTGGAGAAAGTACAAGTCTTTGTTGAGTTATACCTTGGCAAAGTTTTAGTAGCCAAGGAAACTGAGTCGTGCCATGACAATAAATCAGACGCTGTTTGGGAGGCAATCCAAGGTACATTGACACTTAGTGTATCCCAGGTATGTCCTCATTTCCTTTGTTTTTTATTATTTTTGTATATTGGGGATAGTGTACTATTTTTTAGTTGGGAGTGAGGTATACCATAACCGCCACAATTTTTTGTTACCATGCTTCTTTTCCCGTCGACTGCGGTATGATTGTAGAATCGGCATATCTAAATTAAAATTTGTGTCGTATTGTGTTTTATTTTGTATTGTGTTGTGTTTTTGTATAATTAGGAGATTTTAAGTATTTAGGACAGTTATCATGATATTGATTGATCTTTGAGAAAAATGATTTCCCTCCAATATTATGTTTTAGAACTATGTGAATGTATATATGTGTGAACATTGTGGATCTTGTTATGGCATTAGGATTAGGGACATGATAATGACTCGCTAACAATTGCATTAACCAGATAAGTAGGATCTTGTAATATTGACTTTATGCCATGTGTGTGTGAGATGCTACTTGGTTCCCTTTATGTGTTGAATTCAAAACTTGCCTAGTTAGTCTTTCCTAGGTTGAAGGATAGTCGGTTAGGAAAAGATCATAGGTCGTTTTTCATTTTACTCCACTTGTAGCCTAAATGTCCTTCCCAATGTGAAATAGTATCCCTTGATCCCTGTTTTGAGCCTTATAGCCTGTTTTTCATGTTTCACCATTAATTTTCCCATTTGTGTTGCAATAACTTGTTTTGGCCTTGGTCCTCCTTCGATATTGTGCTCCTCAACTCAGGCAAATCGCCTAAGTTGAGGGTGGATATCATAGGGGTGTGTAATATAAAGTGGGTATGTAGAGGGTAAAATAAGAGAAAAATTAGTAGGGCTTGATGTGGTAGCAAAAAAAAAGAAAAATTGTGAAAAAGTGAAAAATAAAGAATAAAAGACAACACCTAATTTAAATGTGCAGTAAAGTATTCAAAGGAGAGATACGATTGCAATAAAAAGGAAATTGGCTAATAAGTGAGACTCCAAAGTTACTGTAGTGCCAAGGAGTCTTAGCCACTTGATATGTCCATATGTACCATACCAGCTCCAAGCCTACATTACAAGATGAGAAAAGTCCTATAGTGATCCTAACTTGACTATTTGAAAACTAAGGTAAAGAAAATAAGCCCAAGATCATGGTATTTATGCACATTGATTGGAACTTCTCTTCTGAGTGTGAGTGTCTCTTGAATGTCCCTGTATTGAAATGCATTATTTCATATAAGTGAGCTGGACTTCTTTGTTGTAAGGGTACTTGAGTCATATTGCTAGCTGCTTGCTTATTTTGGGTAATGTAACTTGTTTATATATGCATGGTTGTCTATTGATAATGTAATGACATTCCTTGATCTCATTGTGTCACACTGTTGTACATCATATTTATACATAACTGGTTTTGAAAAGTGAGATAGGATGGGGTATTGTGGTTTGAGCTTCAAGTGTTGATTGACTGCCTTGAATAACTTAGAATCTCCTAATTAAGTATCGTGTTTTGTTTTATTTTCTTTTATTTTGTTGTGTTTCCTGAGGACATGCAAATGTTCTAAGTTGAGGGTATTGATGTTCTATAGAAATATAGCACTTTCAACGCTTAAAACTATGAAAAATGTAAAGTTCTTAGGATATTTTGTTAGATGTGATGCGTTTTGGGTATGTTTTGCAGGAAACTAGGTCTTGGATGATAAGTTTGTGAAAAAGAGGAAATATGGTGTTTTTGGATACTTATTTGATCAATCTTGAGCATTTGTGACCCTTTACTGATTGTACGTGACCAAAGCATGTGATGAAAGTTGAAGATTTAAAGCTTGATTTCAAGTGTTGGAAGGACTGACACTTACCTATGTCTACATGTGGACCACATGTAACACATGTGGTCTATATTAGACTAAGGTAAGTGTTGTACTTGATGATCCAGAGTAGAATTGATAATCTAGAGGGTGAAAGAGCTGAAAAAGAACTTTTGGCACCTACCTATGTCAATATATGGATCGCATATGGCATATGTGGACCGCATGTGTCAGAAGACCAAACTCCCGAGAGCAAAACTGCATGATTTTTTGATTTGAGCACATGCGGTGGCCACATACACCCTGCCCCATGCCGCATGTTCCACATGCTCCCAAGGCTAGGCCGCATGTGGACAGTACATGTGGTCACCTACCTCTTTTTGTCCTTTTTTTGTCTGAGCTTTAATTTTAGGGTTTCCTCATGTACTATAAATACCTCTTATGTATTTTTTTAGTAGAAGTGAAGCACTCCTGATACTTACAAACATATTTTGATTTTGAGGTTTGATTTTGGTCTTGGAATACTCTTGTATTGATTTTGGTTGATTAATTTAGTTATGGATTTGGGTTTTTACTTGTGATTTCATCTTATGCCTTAAATCACGAATGTTGTTGATTACTTCACAAGCATGAACGGCTAAAAACCCTTAGCTAGGGTTAAGGAAACCCTAGCGGATTGACAAAGTAGGAGAAGTGCTATTATTGTTCTGAACTGATACCCATGCATGCATTGTATTATCTTCACTTTAATAGATATCTTAGCAGTTGCAAACATTAGGATCCTGCCTAGATTATTGCTACTTACTCCAAAAGAGAGTAGTGACTAGGAAAAGATAACTCCAATAGTAATTTGAAGTTTAACTGTCGATCCACGCTACTAGGTATTATCAAAATAAGATGGTTAGCTTTCATCTAATAACTAGAGACTCAAAAGGTAATAGTTAACTGGGATCAAGATAAGGGTTAGTAAGGTGACATCCTGAGACTCAAAAGGTAAGGGGTAAAATCTATCTGCTCATCCAAAAGACTGTCGATGGTAAATAACTTTTAAGATTCTATATTCAAGGTATCGAGTTGGTTCAATAAAGCATGATAAGACTATGAAGTTGAGAAGCCAGGGGAAATATAACCCTAGTGTTCACCTATGACTGATTACAACCGAAGTTGATATTAGCTACCTGTTCGATATTGCTACTCAAAACCTCCATTTACTTTTCTAGTTTTGCCCATTGATTACAATAGTTGAGATCCATAATTCATCATATTTTCTTGGGATTTGACCCCAACCTTTTTTGGGTTACTGTAATACCCTGCGATTTCCCTAGCTTAAACTATTCTCGAAAAATGTCAAGGATTAGCTTTTAGAATAAATGATTTCTAATTTAAGTAGAATTCATTAGGTTTGAACTTTCCATGACATAGGAAATTGAATAAGCTTTCCAATGATATAAGATTCGCCTAAATCCGATAACCGAGTAAGAAGTTATGGCTATTTTAAGTTCCAGTCGTAAAACACCATTAATTGGACCCTTAGCGCATCGCAGAGTAGTGTTAATTCCTAATTGTAATTTTCTAGTGGCCCTCTGCGATATTGGCATGTCACGGAGAGGGCCAATTTCCCGCTGGTCAATTTTCAGAGGTCCAGCGCGATAACAGTGCGGTGCGTCATATGCAAAAATGGCATTCCAAAGGGGCACCGCAATGACCCCGCGTCGCGGAGTCTGCCCACTTCCCAGTTGGCATTTTTCCAGTGGCTTAGCGCGATTGTGGCGCTTCACGCCAATGCCAAAAATTGGGGCCCCAATTTATTTTTCCAGTTTCGTTCAGGAGTTAAAGGGGGGTGTTTTGGACTTTTCCCCAACCCCCAATCCATCCAAACACGAGATTAAAGCCTTTTTAGAAGCATTATATGCTAAGTTTCATCAAAATTACTCTCATCCAAAACCCTAGGCTTCAATATTCATCTCTAAGAAACTCAAGATTCCACCATCCTTTCTCCAAATTGATTCAAGATTTAAGATCCCTAGACCAAGAGCTTCAAGAATCTTCATTCAATAGTGTGAATAGAGTCTAAGAAAGCAAGCTGGTGCATCTATTTCATCATCTAAGGTATGTGGGATTTCAACAAGGGCAATCCTTTCGTCCTTGTGCCCAAAACTTATTTTAAATTATAAATTTTTGAATTTTAAGTGATCTCTCATGATATTGTAGTTAGGGATTATACCCAATTTATCTTGTTTGAAGATTATGAGATTTCAAGTGATTGAATGTTGAATTACATGACTAATTTCATATATTTAAGCATGTAATGCGAATTTCCAGATTTTTTCCAATTGAGTTTAAGCATGATATTGAGATTCTTGATTTTACTATCTTGATATTTTTGATGATTTTCAAGAAGCGTATTAAGCATGATGATTTACTATGAATTTACATGAGTATGAAGTATGGGTTATTAGGCCAGAATTTGAGTATTGATATTTCAAGAACTTGTGCTTTTAAGCACCCTGAGATTAGCATATTTTCAGTTATATAAACAGTATTTGATCTTCGAATCCTCAGTTTAGCCATGGAATCCACTTTTCATAAATTACTACAGTTTATAAAAACAGATTACAGATTTGAGTACAGTTTATATCAGATAAAAGCATAATTGGTTTTAGATAAACCCTTATGCTAGCTTTTAAAAGTGGATTTCTAACACAGTGAGTATATATATAATAAGGGGGTAGTATTTAGCACCGTGCGGGAAGTGTGGATTTAGTGCATCCTACTTTCCTAGAACTACGTAGCCAATGTAGGTACAAATTCAGATTTATTCTCATTAGATATGGATGACAGATTTAGCTTGTGATCGATCACATGTGTAGGTTATACTCCCTGGCAAGAGTATGACACCTCTCCCCAACGTGAGTTTTCTTCCTTAGGAGGACGAGACGTTGGACTCCATGTTGCTCGCATGGTTTATGTCGGTTAAGAGAACCTCCCTTAATATGAAATGTTTTTCCCAAAAGCTTTGAAAGATCTCCCTTAAAGAATAGTTTTTGAAAGAATTTCCCTTCAGATAAAACGACAAAGTATTTTCTATACAGACTTGTAAATTCCACTTGGCCTATATGATTTGAGAATGAGAACAGAATACTGATTTTAGAACTAAGTGTAATGACTCACAAGATTTAGACTATATGCCTTGTTATTCATGATATTGACTTTCAGACTTCAGTTTTACTCAAGCTTATGTGAGTCATTTACATTTAGCATGCATGATTTTATAAACTGTGATGAAATTATTTACTTACTGCATGCACCCCCATATACTCAGTACATCCTCAAGGTACTGATCCACATATATGTCTATGTGCTACATTGTCTCATAATGTAGGTACAGGTGCTCAGTCTCAGCAGTGTGCTTGATCTTCTAGAATCTTATCTACATCCCTGCAGTTGGTGAGTCCTCATAGTTTCAAGGGCTTAGTTATTCAAATTTCCAAGTTACTAGTAGATATGTCCTTACTCATTTCAGACGGTTGAGTCAGCTGGGGCCTGTCCCAGTGACTCTCTAGATTCAGATAGTAGAGGCTTGTCGTACTGTTAGATTCAAATTTAAACCTTTGAGTTAGTATTCAGATTTTCAGCATTTGTTTAATCAAATTGATGAGATTAGTACTTTCAGATATATTCAGATAGTTTTTTGCATTTCATCATGATTTATTCTTATATTTCCCTATGTTGAGATTCAAATGTGTTAGAAGGAAGCCAGAGTTAGCTCGGGACTACTTATAGTTTGGAGCACTGTGTGGCGTCTCGGGAACTAGATTTTGGGGTGTTACAGTTACTATATTTGGAAGCGACCGCATAATCTTCAGAGTGAAGGTGTAGCTTGGGCGTGACCAACCAACAATACATGTGTATAGATATATATATAATAGGCGCACAGACTCAAGTTGTGTCTAAAAGATTGTAAGTTCGTAAGTCTGTTTCCCGGAATGATCTTCGAGACTTAATCATTGTACAAATATAGAAAGTGTCAGAATATCTCATGATCGAAGTAAATAATAGTGTCAATTCATGGATTGAAATCTATCATAGTAAAATCTTTGAACAATAGTTTAACCTCCTTTATACATATAAATATTCCATTTAGTAGGCAATTATTATAGTAAAGAAATCCATTGTTATGGTGAAAAGTGGATTTTAACCATTATTTAGGAACACTAGTGTTAAGGTCATATTTCAGCTTGGATCACACCAATGCCGATATAATAATCATGAATGTACCGAATCTATGCATGCCATCACCAATATTCAGTGAATGAAATCATAAGCAACATAAATGTATTTATCCATATTCTACAACCGTATCCTTTACAGTGATATATACTTTCTGGATATCCAACAAATATCGTAACACGACCCTCGACCCAATAGTATGTCTGGAATAATCACAACATTTTACTCACGGCCTTAGGTCCAATAATAAAAGACAAGCCTCACAAGGGCTAAAGTAAAGTGTGAGCCCCACAAGGGCTAAGGTAAATGAAAAGCCCCACGAAGGCTAAAGTAAATGAAAAGCCCCACGAGGGCTAAAGTAAAAGAGAAGCGAGGAAGAGAATACCTTCATAACCAATCATTCGTCGTCAAGATTAATTTATCCATAGATATATCAATGCATATAAAATGAATATTACAATATATTATCGGATTTAACATGGTTAGTAGCATAACTTCTCATGTAGTCAATAAATTTGCCTTCTGGAGCTCTTAGTATCTTGACTCACAATATTAGTAACAAGAGGGATTTCTAGCCTAATCACTAGTTTGGTTACTAAGCAATGTATAACATTAGTAATATCAGAGTCCGAAGACCGAATCAGTAGTCTAATTAATGATTTAAATGATAACATAGTCTGGGGATTAATTAATAGCATAATCCATAGCTACACATAGCATTAACGATAATGTCATCACCAACCGTATACATCACCTCAAATACTATCACCATAACTCATTTACCATGGTTAGCCAATATGCTTCCAAGGTCATTCTCTAAGCATTTAACAAGCGTCTAAGGTCTTAATGGAACTATACAAATCTAAGCTTAAGGCGGGTCACCCACTTCTAATCTTCAATTTTCATAATTAGGCAAACTATGCCCCTAACTAGTCTAAGGTATCTACTTCAACTTCCAGATGTCAAGTAAGCCATAGCTGATCCTAAGATATGAACTTCGCCTAGAAACATGGGCATTTAAACCAACACTACCCAAATTATGATTTCAGGATCACTAGAATAGCCTAACTAAGATTAATCAAACTAAACATGATTCCAACACATAAACCACATCCCAAACCTAGAATACTATCATATCCATGCTACAAATTATCTTGACCTAGGAAAAAGACAATAGGGTTCTAAAAGGGTCATAAATATTCCACCTTACAGGTCCAAAACCATCATCTAATTCCCCAAACATAAATAATCAATACTAAGTTATTTTATTCATAATCAAGCCTAACATTCATATTCACATGCCATACATATAACACATATCATCTTCGAAGAAGAGTAGGTAGAAGCCTACCTTAAAGCCGAACCACAAAATATTACATCATTCACCACATCTTTTCTCACTTCCTAATCCCCAAAATGCCGTCATGCTATCAAAAATCTAATCTACTCATCGATACAATTCTAATGATACCCATATTTCACTATTGTGCTTTGGGTTCAAAAATGACTAAACCCCCCAAGTATGTCCCACTTATGGAAAATGCATTTTCGAGGCCAACCCAACACTCACACATCATCAAGGAATTATAACCCTCAAGAAATGGGTACAAACAAAGCTAATTTTGGGATAAATCAAGCCCTATGTGAATTTGGGATTTTGGGTCAAGAACTAAGAAACTCATCAATAAAGTGATGAAATCCTACCTTAATTCGGATGATAATAGCAATAATAGATGATAATCAAGCTCCTAAGTCACCCACATAACTCGATTTTGAGTTATCATACCCATTTAGGGTTTTAGGATCTCAAAGATGAAAGGAAAATGTCCAAATTCGCGACCTTGGGGTTTATTTATAGAACACCCCCACTCCGGCGAAGAGATGCGGTATCCCCCTAAAAGCAAAGTCAAAAACTTATTTTTGACCCTCGAAACTCATTCGAAGCCCAAATAACATGATCCAATAGTGAAATTTGAGTGTAAACCATACTTCAAATTCATTGGAATCATCAAAAATTTCATCCGAGATTGTTTGGGCAAAAAGTTGGGCCCACACCTATTGTTTTATTTTTCATAAAATCAACTTAATAACCCAAAATAAGTCCGGGAGGTTTGGGACTTGAACCAAGGGTCCCCCTAGAATAAAATCGACGTTTAGAATACAACGACAAATTTGAATTTTTCATCCTAGGTCGTTTCGACCAAATGTGGTTCCCACACTCATATTTTTTATTTTTCCACTTTCCGACCAATAGGTTAAAATGAGCTCTCGGGTGCATTGATATCTGAAGCAAAGGTCTATCTAGCCTAAAATCAATATTTCAAATCTATTGGCACAATTAGAATTTACATCAGAGATTGTTTCACTGAATTTTTGGTCCTATGGCCATTTGGCACCAACGAAGACTTCAAAACATGGAATTGGTCCAGAAAAACAAATGAACTACTTGATAACCGAACCTTCAATCCCAGTAAGTCATAAATAATTTGTGGCAGTTATTCATAAGTCCTAATAGTGAAGATAAGCAAAAATATAAAAAATGACTAGAAGGGTCATTACAAAAGCATTTTATCTGTTAATTCAATTGTGATTCAACCACCCTAGTTTGCAGAACAAATGTATAACAAGAATTCTTATGAATAACAAATAATCTTTTCTATCAACAAAGAAAAAAATTTATCTTTGATGCTAAAATTTATCTGTGGCATGAGCCTTACTTATTTAGATTTTGTGTAGATAATATCCTTAGAAGCGTGGACCTGAGGAATCTATGAATCAAATATTGTATCATTGTCATAATGGAGCAATTGGAGGACATTATTCAACCAATCGAATTGCTTTTAAGGTTGGAATTAGAATTTTTCTGACCAATACTTTTAAAAAATGCACGTAAATATGTCGCACGATGTAATAAATATCAAAGAACAGGTAGTATCAACAAGAGAGATGAAATGTCATTACAATGTATACAGGTTTGCAAAATTTTTTATGTCTAGAGAATAGATTTTATGGGTCCTTTTTCCTCATCTCATTCTTTCAAATATTCTTGTGGCGATGGATTGTGTCTTAAGATGGGTTGAAGCCATTCTCACCAAGAAAAATGATACTCGAACTATGTATAATTTTATCAGAAAAATATTTTTATCAGATTCAGTATACCGTGAGTCATCATCAGTGATCAAGGAACTCATTTCATGAATAGACAATTTTCTGCATTACTGTCAAAATATGGTGTGACTCATAGGACAGGAACACCATATCATGCTCAAATTCAAGGGAAGGTTGATGTTTCCAACCACAAGTTAAATAGAATACTTGAAAAATTGGTTGGAGTTTTAAGAAAAGGCTGGGATTTAAAACTAGACGACGCATTATGGGCATATCGAACGGCATTCAAAATGCCAGTTGATACTATCTCATATAGATTAGTCTTTGAAAAGGCTTGCCATCTTCCTATTGAATTAAAATACAAAATTTTTTAGGCATTAAAAGTATTGAACTTTGATGTTGACTCTGCTGATAAAAATAGATTTTCTCAAATTAATGAGTTGGAAGAATTGAGATTGGAAGCTGACATGACTATCAAATTCAAAAAAAAATTAAAATTTAGAGACCAAGGTTCTTCTTTACAATAGCAGACTAAGGCCTCATTTGTTTGCACTTAATGGAGATCTGAATGGTTCAGACTTCAAACCATTAAGTGCATTTATTTTTTATTAAGCTTTTAGCTCTTAATAGGTCTGAATAGGTCTTAATCATTCAGATTTAGAACAAAGTCTTAATAGGTCTGAAGAGATATTCTGGTTTTGGATAATATTCACCACTCTATTCATAATCAGTAGTCACAACCACTAGACACCTCAGCCACCGTCACCATTGTCAACCACCACCCATCATCACCAACCACCTCCACCATCATAACCACCATCGACAATAAATATCGTTACCAACCACTATTGTCAACCGCTACCACACTTACTAACTTTATTATTCAAATTATATTCACCGCTACCACCGTCGTCAACACCACCACCATCATCAACCACTACCGTCCAATTCCTACTACTGGCCAACTCATCTATCACAACTAGCACTACCACTAACTACCACTAATACATTACAGCCTTCACATATTTTTTGGCCGCCACCACCATTGTCACTAGTAACGCCATCTCTATCACCACTTCAACCACTACCATCGCTATAATTTATCTCTACTAACAACTATCTCCACCATCACAATAAACAACATCTCCAAGTAGTACCAATACATCATCAACCATCATGCATTCATGTTTCAGCTAACACAATCAACACCTCAAACTACTAACATCAAGCAACATCACATCACAACCACCACCACCACCATTAATCGCCACCATCATAACAGTTACTACAATAAAAGCCATCACAACTATTACCACCAACATTTTAAATCACTAATATCAATCATTGTCACCGCAACTACCATTAAAAACCATCTCCACTATCACTAACAAACATAAATGACTTTCTTAATTAAATATAATTTTATTGTATTAAATTACATACTTTTCTAATATATAACTAATTTTTTATTTGAATCATATTTTTTATTTTATTATATATACAAATAAGTTTTTTTTACATATTCAGAAGTTGAAAGACAAATTGTCTTAATCATCCAGTTTCCAGATATAGAGACAACATGTTAGTCATTCAGATGTGCATTCAAATTCAGACGTCTGAATCTTAAAAAAATAAATAAATGCTGCCTAAGGCTATTTTCAAAAAAATTGAAATCCAGATGGATAGATTCCTACAATGTTAAAAATGTCACTTCATATGGAACAATTAAAATTCAGCAGACCGATTGTAGAGACAAATTTAAAGTAATAGTCATAGGTTAAAATTATATTTTGAAGGGCATTTTGAGAAACAATCACTAGTTAATGATAGACTAATGAAGTCCACAATTAATAAGTCGAGCTGACGCTATTAAACTCATAACTATGGTTCCTTACTTATACGTAGTCATTGAGGGTGAAACAATGGAGCCTTGTAATCTCAACATAGAATTGAGTAATTAAATGCTTAACCAATTGATCTAGTCAATATTCAGATTACTGTACAACCAAAATATTTCATGACTGTCTCTACAAAAACAGTGTCATCTACATAGGAGAAACTTTATGATGATCGGTATGCTTGAGTAACTCACTGGTTAATCATTTAATAATGCAATTCATATGCCGACATAGGTAAATTTATTTTGGTTTATATTAAAATTAAAACAATTTTCTGAAATATTAAATTAGTTTATATATGATAAATTATAAATTTTATAATATATAATATTATATAATTTAAAAAAAATTAAGAAAAACATGCGAGTAGTAGAATAGTTTTCTCTCCACTTTAGCATTTTTTGTATTCTAATTGTATATATTATTTATATAACTACAATTTATATTAAGATGTGCCTATAATAATATAGTTACTATTTGTTTAAATAATAAAATAATAAATAATACTAAAATAATATGAAAGTGGTGTAGCTTTTTGAAATATTACATTGAGGTGTAATAATTATTTAATATTGGGTAATATAACTATCCAAAAAAATTGAATGAAAAAGCTAATGAGTTATCATTGTCAAGAAAGCACACTATTACAATTTTCTATTCTTTCCCACGTGCTAAAAAAGGTAAGCGACCTTCTCTTATGAGTTGTTTTGTCTTTTATTTTAAAGAAAAAGAAGAAAAAGATTTATATGATTGGTCATATCCAAAAATAGTAATCCAATAAACTTTTTTACCTCATTATTCCTTATGTCATCTCAATTGAAATAATGTAAACTTTCTTCAGTGTGTAGGTATATATATACATACATACATATATATATATATATATATATATATATAAAATTATTATGTAATTTATAATTTTATTTACTTTATATTCCATTTTTCAAAAATAAATTGAGAGAGAAGGAAAATAACGTGTTGAGTTAAAAAAAAAAGAGATAAAGAGTAAATAGTGCATTAGTTGTTCATTAAACGAGGAATGTTAAATCAAGTTTAATTTATTTAAGAGAAAATGGTCAAATACCCTCCAATCTTTACCCCAAATCTCAACTACACACTTATACTTTGAGAAGGTCCTATGACCCCCCTGAACTATTTCAAAATGAAATTATTACCCCTCCAACACTGACATGGCAAGAGAATGTGTTTCACTCTCTTTAAAGAGAGTGAGAAAGAAAATATTTTATTAAAAATTTATTTTTAATATTTCTTTAAATAAATAAATATAATTTTAATTATTATTCTTCTTTCTTTCTTTCTTTCTTCTTCTTCTTCTTCTTCTTCTTCTTCTTCTTCTTCTTCTTCTTCTTCTTCTTCTTCTTCTTCTTCTTCTTCTTCTTCATTTCTTCTTCTTCTTCCATTCTTCTTCTTCTCCAATTCTTTTTCTTCTTCAATGGCATCCAAGAATGGCAATTAATTTTCCTCTTCTTTTTCTTCTTCTTTAATTCTTCTTCTTCTTCTTCTTCAATGGCATCTAAGAACCCATCAATGGCAATTAATATTTTTTTTCTTGTTGTTGTTGTTGTTGTTGTTCTTCTTCTTCTTCTTCTTCTTCTTCTTCTTCTTCTTCTTCTTCTTCTTTTTCAATTCTTCTTCTTCAATGGCATCCAAGAACCCATCAATGGCAATTAATTTTTTTCTTCTTCTTCAATTCTTCTTCTTCTTCTTCTTCTTCTTCTTCTTCTTCAATGGCATCCAAGAACCCATCAATGGGCAATTAATTTTCTTCTTCTTCTTCTTCTTCTCCTTCAATGGAATCATAGAACTCATCAATGACATTTCTTTTTATTCTTATTCTTCTTCTTCAATGGCATCCAAAAATCGAATTACGTCATAGAACTCATAAGAGAGTGAAACATATTCTCTTGCCATGTCAGCGTTGGAGGGGTAATAATTTCATTTTAAAATAGTTCAGGGGGGTCATAGGACCCTCTCAAAGTATAAGTGTGTAGTTGAAATTTGGGGTAAAGGTTGGGGGGGGGGTATTTGACCATTTTCTCTTTATTAAATAATTTTTCTTCTAATACCTTCTTCTATAATTCTTTTAACCATTTTACCTCAAACACAACAAGAAAAAAAATAAGGTTAACTTCTCTTCTCAACTATCTTAGTCATTTAGTTTAACTATCATGTTTATATTTTTCTCATTATCCTTTTAGTCACTTCTTGTAACGCCCCAAAATCTCATCCCGAGACATCACACGATGCTTAAGGCTACAAGTAGCCATAAGCTAACCCTTTGAGCCTGCTACTACTCCCAACACTTACTTTAGGACAATTATAGAAAAACAAACATACTGTCATAACATATCTCAACTGAAATAACAAAAGAATACTGTCCGAATAGCAATATATTGAAAAGTCTCAAACATCACTGGTAGTTTAGTATGACAAAGCCTCTACTACTCAAGCTAGAGAGCCATTGGGACAGACCCCCAACTGACTCGAACTAATCTAAAAGTAATGCTCAAAATAATATGAAAGTGGAAAAGCTGCAGATATTGGTCCTCAAACCATGAGGACTCACCAAAGATAAAGATGTAGATGAGATGCTTGGAGATCACTATCGCTGTTGAGACTGAGCACCTGAACCTACATTATGAGACAATGTAGCACACAGGCGTATATATGGATCAGTACTTTGAGGATGTACTGAGTATATGGGGGTGTATGCAATGATTAAAACAACAGTATCATCAATATTTATAGAAATCGTGCATGCGAATACAATTGACTCACATAGCTTGAATAACTCAAAAATGTAAATCTCATCCATTATGAATAATGGGACGCATAGTATAAATCTCGTGAGTCAATATACTTATTTATGAAATCTGTAGTTCTATTCCCTTCTCAAAACATATATTTGATTAAATTGCGAGCCTTTACACTTAGTTTCTAAACCCTTGGGGAAACATACTTTTAAAAGCTTGTCTTGATTATAGAGAAAATAACTCATCTTGAGGGAAAATACTTTAGAAACTGATTATTTACTTTCACTAGTAGGGAGGTTCTCTTAATCGACATAAACCATGCAAGATACATGGAGTCCAATGTCTTTTCCTTCTAAGGAAGAAATCTCACATTGGGGAGAGGTGTCATACTCTTTCTAGGGAGTATAACCTCAACTCAGTGATCACTATCTCGACCTCGGGCCCATAAATCTCAATCTTACGGTGGCATGAAGTTCTGGGGTATGAAATCGTAGTAACTTATTCAACTCGGTGCTAAATACTACTCCCTTTAATTAGCTACGCTCATCTCATGGAAATCCACATTAAAACTTGTATAAGAGTTTACTGGAAACCAGTTATGCATTTAACATTATAAGAATAATTCTGGGATGTGGATTTCAAAACTCATGTAAGGATCAAAAGATGAAATACTATTTATACTATTTAATATCAATGTATCAACTCATATAAATACATGGAAAATCATCATGCTTTGTAAGTTTTTCTCAAAATTCTACCATAATACCAAAATGATAGCTTCAAATCACAATCTCATACTTAATTCAATGAAAAACTGTAATCAATGGCTCAAATCATGCTCATGATATTTAAAATCATAAAAGAACATTCTTTAACTCAAAGAAACCATGAAATTTCATAAATCAATCACATCATGCTCAAAATTTCTCAACAACATACTATGGGTAGAAAATTTAATATTTAAAATCATAGGTAATCCATAAAAATATAGCTCTTGGGCACAAGGGAGAAAAGATTGCCCTTGTTTAAACCCCACATACCTTATATTAATAAACTTATATGAACAACTTGCTTTTGAGATGTTATTGGAACTCTTGAATGAGGGTTCTTGAAGCTTTTGACTTGGGAGGCTTGAATCTTGACTCAATTTAGAAAATCTATGGTGAACCCTTGAGATTCTTAGAAGAGGATTTGGATGCTTAGGGTTTCTGGTTGAGGGAAATCTTGAGAAATATCTCATATGATGCTTGTAGTGACCTTAATTATGATGTTTGTACGGTTTAAGAGGCTTGAAAAAAGTCCAAAGTGCCCTTTTTAACTTCTGTACGAAGATGAAAAAATTGAACTGAAAACCCAACTTTATGGGACACCGTGATGCAACACTATCGCGGTGGATCACTGGAAATCGACAAATGGAAATATGGGAGTCACCGCGACGCAGAGCCATTGCGTTGTCCCACTGGTTGGGAGCTGGAACTTCAGCGCGACGCGTCACAATCAGGCTAGGCCACTAGAAATTGACTATTGGGAGATTGGGGTCCTCCGCGATGTGCCACTATCGCGGAGTTCTACTGAAATTTGACAATTGTTACATAGACCCTCTCCACGATGCGCCAAACACTAAAATGACGGCCTTTTACGATTAGAACTTAAATTAGCCATAAATTCTTGCCCGGTTATTGGATTTGGACGAATCTTATATCGTTGGAAAGCTAATTAAATTTCCCACATAATAAAAAGTCAAACTTAGGGAAACTTTATATAGTATAAATATTACTCACTCAGGAAGTCATTCCTTAACCTTCTAGAGATGAAATTAGGCTTAGGAAAAAGTTTGGGGTATTACAATATCTCCCCCTTGGAAACATTCATCCTTGAGTGTCGCTAGCTAGGCTAAGGATACGGAGAAAACTGAGTATGCACAGCTGAAATAACTTGCTAAACTTACTCTACATCATTCTAAACTCTTGAATATCTCAAAGAATGCATGAACTTATATTAAGAATAGCTATATAGCTAAAACTTTAATTGAAAAAAGGGGCTGAATTAAGGAAGAATAGTACCTTCGGCTTGATTTGAACTTGCGGAGAAGAGGTGCGGGTACTTGGATCACATATCTACCTCGGCTTCCCAAGTAGCACCCTCAACTAACTGGTTTCGCCACAACACTTTGACCAAGGAAACCTCGTCGTTCCTCAGTCTACGGATCTGGTGGTCTAGAATCTCAACTGGAATCTCTTCAAACGAAAGGCTAGTTAGGATATCTGGGCTCTCTGAGGGATTCACTACAACGGAATCACCAATGAGCTTCTTAACCGTGGAGATATGAAAGATAGGATGCATAGCTGGCAACTCTATGGGCAACTCAAGTTCATAGGCTACTCTCCCCACACGACTTAAGATTCTAGAGGGGCCCACATACCGGGGACTAAGCTTTCCCTTCTTGCCAAATCTTTTCACCCCTTTCATGGGTGAATATTTTTAGATACACCAAATCATTAACTTCAAAGTCAAGGTCTCTTCTTCTGATATCTGCATATGACTTTTGATGACTCTGAGATGTCTTCAACCTTTCTCTAATCAACTTCACTTTCTCCATAGCCTCAAACATTGCATTAGGTCTAACCAAAGCAGATTCACCTACTTCAAACCAACCTATAGGTGATCTATACCTCCTCACATACAAAGCCTCAAATGGTGCCATCTTGATGTTAGCATGGTAACTATTGTTATAGGCAAACTCAATAAATGGCAAATTCTCATCCTAACTACCCTTGAAATCAAGAGCACATGCCCTCAACATATCCTCTAAGGTTAGGATGATTCTCTCAGCCTGACCATCTGTCTGTGGATGAAAAGCGGAACTAAGATGCACTTGGGTACCAAGATCCCTCTGAACACCTTTCCAAAATTAAGAGGTGAACTGAGTACCCCTATCTGAGATGAAGGACTAGGAGACTCCATGCAATTTAACTAACTCTTGAATATATAATCTAGTATAATCCTTAGCTGTATAAGATGTATACACATGCAAGACATGTGCTGTCTTAGTTACCCTGTCTACCACAACCCAGATAGAATCATGATGACGATGCGAAATAGGTAAACCAGTCACAAAATCCATATTCACCTCTTTCCACTTCCAAGTGGGTATACTAAACTCTTGCATTACACCACCAGGTCTCTGGTGCTCGACCTTAACCTATTGGCATATTGCATATTTCGCCATAAACTCTGCTATATCCTTCTTCATGCCACTCCACAAATAGATTTCTCGCAAGTCACGGTACATTATGGTGGCACCGAGATGAATGAAATATGTGCGCCATGCACTTTAGTCATAATTCTCTTCCTCAGATCATCAACACAAGGACTACATAATATACCCTGTAATTTCAACATACCATATCCTCCTTGGGAGAAAAACTCTACCTTTTGGTCCTTAGCTGACTCCTTCAGTCTGACGAAACTTGGATCCCTGTCTTGCTTCTCCTTCACTTCTGAAACTAAAGAGGATTCAGAACTGCTCTGAACCAAAATATTCCCCTCAGCGGAATCAAGAAACCTAATGCACCGTCTAGCCAAATGATGCACCTCACGAGCTAACTCTTTCTTATCTTCCTCTACATGAGTAACACTGCCTATAGACATCCTGCTAAGGGCATCCGCCACTACATTGGTCTTGCCCGGATGATATAACACACTCATATCATAGTCTTTTAGCAAATACAACCATCTTCTTTGTCTAAGATTTAACTCCCTCTGAGTAAACATATACTGCAGGATCTTGTGATCAGTAAACACATCAACATATACACCATACAGGTAGTGTATCCAGATTTTCAATGCAAAAACCACAACAGCTAATTCAAGATCATGGGTAGGGTAGTGTTTTCATGCAACTTTAACTGTATAGAGGCATAGGATATAACCTTACCTCTTTGCATCAACACACAACCTAAGCCCACTCTATAGGCATCACAAAACACAACAAAACCATTCGTACCATCAGGCAAAGTTAACACTGGGGATGAAGTGAGGTGAGTCTTTAACTCCTGAAAACTCTTCTCACAGGAATCCGACCACAGGAACTTAACTTTCTTTTGGATAAATCAGGTCATAGGAGATGCAATAGAAGAGAAACCTTTAATAAAACGACGGTAATAGCCAACTAGACCCAAGAAACTCCTAATGTCAGACGGAGAGAGAGGTCTAGGCCAATTTCTCATAGCTTATGTCTTTTGGAGATCGACTCTAATGCCTTCGGCTGAAATAATATAACCCAAAAAAGCTACGAACCTTAGCTAAAACTCACACTTGCTGAATTTGGAGAACAACTGATGATCTCTAAGAGTTTGCAAAATAATTCTAAGATGATCTGCTTGGTCATTCTTAGTACGAGAGTAAACAAGGATATCATCTATGAAAACTATGACAAACATGTCAAGATACTACTTAAACACTCAATTCATGAGGTCCATGAAGGCCGTTGGAGCATTGGTTAGCCCAAAAGACATGACTAGAAACTCAAAATGGCCATAACGGGTTTGGAAGGCTATTTTTGGGATATCATACTCCCTTACTTTAAGTTGATGATAGTCGGATCTAAGGTCTATCTTGGAGAAATAAATTGAATGTTATAATTGATCAAATAGGTCATCTATTATTGGAAGGAGGTACTTATTATTGACTGTGACCTTATTAAGCTGATGATAGTCAATGCACATATGCAAAGAACCATCTTTCTTTCGCATAAATCAGGTGCACCCCAAGGAGAGACACTGGGCCTTATGAAACCTTTATCTAGAAGATCTTTGAGTTTCAACTCCTTAATCTCTGTAGGTGCCATATGGTAAGGAGGAATAGAAATAGGTTGAGTATCGGGAAGAAGGTCAATCTCGAATTCTATCTCTCTATCGTGAGGTACCCATGGGAGATCTTCCAGAAAACATTAGGAAACTCATTAACAATGTTGACTGACTAAATAATTGGAGTCTCAGACTTAGTGTCTTTAACTCAAACTAGATGATAGGTGAAACCTTTGGATATTAGCTTTCTATCTTTAAGATAGGATATGAAATGACTCTTGGGAGATACAGAATTTCTGGACCACTAAAAAATTGGCTTATCTGGGAATTGAAATTTCACTACCCAGGTGTGACAATCTATGGATGCAAAATAGGAATGAAGACAATCCATACCCAAAATAAGATCAAAATCAACCATATTTAACTCTATCAAATCAGCAAATATGACCTTATGAAGAACAGTAATAGGACACCTCTTATACACTCGCTTAGCAATAACTGACTCTCCTACTAGGGTAGAAACTAGAACGGGCTTAGGGATCTTTTCTGGACTTATTTCAAAGTTCACAACAACTAACGGAGTCACATAAGAGAAACTTGATCTCAGGTCCAACAACACATAAACATCAAAGTGAAAAACATGGAGCATACCAGTAACAACAACGGGAGAATTCTCTTTCTCCCGATGGGATGTAAAGCATAGAATTAGTTGTAGCACTGTCCACCATCAATATTGAATGAAGTGCCCTGAGGAGGGGCTGGACGGGCTAAAGGAGCTAGGGCACTAGTAGCCTGAGTCTGAGGTCGGGCATTTCTGTTCCCCTGTCTAGAATGTGGGCACTCTCTAAGTCTGTGGCCTACCTTGACACAACCAAAACAACCCCTCTGATCTACTAAGCACTCACCGGGATGGTCCCTACTACACTTAGTACAAGGAGGATAACGAGGTTTGTTGCTCATACTATTCTGGAATCTTGACATAGAAGACTTATTCCTTTGCTCCTGCCTGGTTCTGTGTGCGGGAGCACTAGCTGATGAAGGCGATGGCATAGACGAACGATTCTAAAACTGTGGCTGATTCTCTCCATGGGATCTAGTCTGACCATACTCAAACTACTCTGATCTAGCCCTCTTATTTTTTCTTACTCTATCTCTCTTCTTTATCTTTTCTGCCTCAATCTACTGAGCATGCATCATGAGCCTAGAAAGATCAATATCTCAATTGAGCATAGCAGTACTATGCTCTTTCACCACCAACCCAGACACACTGGTCACAAACTTACTAATACTAGATCTGGGGTCAGCTATCAAGTCAGGAGCATACTTAGCTAACTAGTTGAACTTAAGGCAATACTCCTTAACAGTCATGGAGACCTGTCTCAAGTTCATAAACTTCTAAATATTTTCTTCCCTCATCTTAAGCGGGAAGAACTTGTCCAAGAATACATCTTGCAACATCTACCAAGTGATAGGGGTAGAATATTTCCCTCTATTCTTCCTTCATGTGACAACCCAGTCATAAGAAATGTCCTTCAACCTGTAAGACGCCAGCTCAACACTTTCTTCCTCAAAAATATGCATCACTTATGTGATCTTCCCCACCTCCTCCAGATACAACTGTGGATCCTGACCTGCCTTAGACCCATAGAACTCTGGCGGATTCATTCTAATGAAATCACGAATCCTAGCAGCGGCTAAATCACCTCCTTGCTGAGGTGGAACTGCGGCCTGCATATTGGCCTGAACATTCGCGGTAACTTCTTGGGATAACACCTAAATGGTCACTCAAAACTTAGCATGAGACACAGTCTCATTCAAGGGATCAACAGGCTAGGGTTGCTCATTATTGTTTCTGCGGGCATTTGCTCTTCAGGGATGCATTTTCTAAAATAACAAAGCATGAGTCAATAGTTGAGAGAAACAACTATAAGCACCATAGATTCTGAAAGAATGGGATGACTTTTTCCTAAAACATCTTGTAGACTCTTGATCATAGATGTGGTGCGCTATACACCGATGATCAATACTCTATGTAACGTGGCTCATCACACTCCCTAGGACTCCTTAAACCTTAGGCTCTGATACCAAGTTTGTAACGCTTCAAAATCTCATTCCAAGACGTCACATGGTGCTTAAGGCTACAAATAGCCCTAAGATAACCCTTTGAGCCTGCTACTACTCCCAACACTTACTTTAGGACAATTATAGCAAAACATGCATACTGTCATATCATTTCTTAACTAAAATAACAAAAGAATACTGAACGAATAGCAACATAGTGAAAAGTATCAAATAACACTAATAGTCTAGTCTGACAAAGCCTCTACTACTCAAACTAGAGAGCCATTGGGACAGACCCCCAACTGACTCGAACTGATCTAAAAGTAATGCTCAAAACACTATGAAAGTGGAAAATCTGTAGATATAGGTCCTCAAACCATGAGGAATCACCAAAGATAAAGATGTAGATGAGATGCTCGGAGATCATTGTCGCTGCTGATACTGAGCACCTGAACCTATATTATGAGACAATGTAGCACACAGACGTATATGTGGATCAGTACTTTGAGGATGTACTAAGTATATGGGGATGCAAGCAATGATTAAAATAAAAATACCATCAATCTTTATAGAAATCATGCATGCAAATACAACTGACTCACATAGCTTGAATAACTAAAAAATGTAAATCTCATCTATTATGAATAATGGGATACATAGTATAAATCTCACGAGTTAATATACTTATATATGAAATCTGTAGTTCTATTTCCTTCTCAAAACATATATTTGATTAGATTACGAGCCTTTACACTTAGTTTCTAAACCCTTGGGGAAACATACTTTTAAAAGCTTGTCTTGATTAATAGAGAAAATAACTCATCTTGAGGGAAAATACTTTAGGAACTAATTATTTACTTTCACTAGCAGGGAGGTTCTTTCAACCAACATACACCATGCATGCTACATAGAGTCCAATGTCTTATCCTCCTAAGGAATAAACCTCACGTTGGGAAGAGGTGCCATACTCTTGCCAGGGAGTATAACCTTAACTCAGTGATAACTATCTCGGCCTCGGGCTCATAAATCT
Organism: Capsicum baccatum var. pendulum; assembly: GCA_030864225.1. Lineage (NCBI taxonomy): Eukaryota > Viridiplantae > Streptophyta > Magnoliopsida > Solanales > Solanaceae > Capsicum > Capsicum baccatum. The sequence goes on along the minus strand of CM061556.1, from coordinate 233,596,821 downwards.
CAATCCTATGGTGGCATGTAGTTCTGGGGTATGAAATCGTAGTAACTTACTCAACTCGGTGATAAATACTACTCCCTTTAATTACCTATGCTCATCCCATGGAAATCCACATTAAAACTCGTATAAGGGTTTACTGGAAACCAGTTATGCATTTAACATTATGAGAATAACTCTGGGATGTGGATTTCAAAACTCATGTAAGGATTAAAAGATCAAATACTGTTGATACTATTTAATATAAATGCATGGAAAATCATCATGCTTTGTAAGTTTTTCTCAAAATTCTACCATAATACCAAAATGATTGCTTCAAATCACAATCTCATACTTAATTCAATGAAAAACTGTAATCAATGGCTCAAATTATGCTCATGATATTCAAATTCATAAAAGAACATTCTTTAACTCAAATAAACCATGAAATTTCATAATTCAATCACATCATGCTCAAAATTTCTCAACAAGATATTATGGGTATAAAATTCAATATTTAAAATCATAGGTAATTTGTAAAAACATAGCTTTTGGGTACAAGAGATAAAGGATTTACCTTGTTCAAACCCCACATACCTTAGATCAATAAACTTGGATGAAAAACTTGCTTTTGAGATGTTATTCGAACTCTTGAATGAGGGTTCAAAGCTTTTGACTTGAGAGTCTTGAATCTTGACTCAATTTAGAAAATCTATGGTGAACCCTTGAGATTCTAGGAAGAGGATTTGTATGCTTAGGGTTTTTAGTTGAGGGAAATCTTGAGAAAAATCTCATATGATGCTTGTAGTGACCTTAATTTTGATGTTTGTACGGTTTAAGAGGCTTGAAAAAAGTCCAAAGTACCCTTTTTAACTTCTGTATGAAGATGGAGAAATTGAACTAAAAAGCCGACTTTATGGGCCACCACGATGTGCCACTATTGCGGTGGCTCACTGAAAATCGACAAATGGGAATTTGGGAGTCACCGCGACGCGGAGCCATCGCGTTATCCCACTGGTTGGGACCTGGATCTTCAGCGCGATATGTCACAATCGTGCTAGGCCACTAGAAATTAGCTATTGGGAAATTGGGGTCCTCCGTGATGCGCCACTATCATGGAGTTCTAGTAGAATTTGATAATTGTTAAATAGATCCTCTCCGCGCTCTACGACCTCACACAAGCTCCAAAAACTTGGTATGAGAGATTGAATACTTGTTTACTAAATAACAATTTTCAAAGAGGTAAAATTGACACAACTCTGTTCATACAAAAGCTTGATTCAAATTTCCTTATTGTGTAAATTTATGTTGATGACATCATCTTTGGTAGTTCTAACATCTCTATGTGCGATAATTTTACTAATTTGATGAAAGGAGAATTTGAAATGAGTCTTATGGGAAAGCTCACATTCTTTCTGGGATTGCAAATTAAACAAACTTCTAAAGGCACTTTCATCAGTCAAGCCAAGTACATGAAAGAACTCATTAAAAAGTTTGGTATGGAAAAAGGAAAAGGCCTATAAAATACCAATGAGCCCATTCATAAGCATTAATTCAGACTTGTCTAAAAAGACGTTGATGAAAATATGTACCAGGGGATGATCGGATCTCTACTCTACTTGACTATAAGTCGACCGGATATTATGTTCAATGTGTGTAAATGTGCCAGATTCTAGTTAACTCCCAAGGAGTCTCACCTCACTGCCTTCAAGTGAGTCATCCGATATCTAATAGGAACTCAAGACTTTAGACTATGGTATACCTTTTCCTCACACTTTGATTTAATTGGTTGTTCAGATACTGATTTTGTAGAAGACAAAAATGACAGACATAGCACTAGTGAAACATGTCAAATTCTTAGTGATGCCCTTATCTCATGGCATAAAAAGAAGCAAACTTCTGTTGCTCTTTTAACCACTGAAGCTGAATACATAGCTGTTGGAAGCTGTGGTTCTCAAATCTTATGTATTATGCATAAGCTTCTTGACTTTGACTTATCTTTTATATTTGTTCCTATTATATGTGATAACACTAGTGCTATTAGCTTATCTAAGTATATTGTGCATCACTTTAGGGCTAAGCATATTGATATTAAGCATTATTTTATTCGAGATCATGTAGAGAATGGTGATTTTACTTTAACATTTGTTGACTCCAAAAATCAACTATCAGATATTTTTACAAAACCCCTGCTAAAGGAAATTTTTTTTTCCATTTGATAAAGGCTTGGTATTCTAAGCATTAATGATCTTTAAGTTTTATTTTGGATATATATGATCTTTCTTGTCTGCACACTGCCTTAGTATTGTTTCCTTTTTATTATGTCAAATGGGGAGAAAGTAGGAATATCAAAGTACCCAACCAGTTAGGGGGAGCAGAGCAGAGAAAGTCAATTAATGTTTACATACTTGTACAAGTTAGGGGAAGCAAGCCAACAGACAGGGATGTCAACTGATGTTTACTCTTGTTGTCATTATCAAAAAGGGGGAGATTGTCCACTTCCTAAGTCTACGTTTTAATAATGATAAACTAACAAGTGTATCTTTGTAGTACATTGAAGACTGCTACTATTGGAAGGATAAAGGAAGTCGGCTCCAGGGATAGTAGTCGACTCACAGAAAAATTTTAATTCACCCCTCTCTTGAATTTCAATTAGTATCAGAGCTAGTCTCACCTATAGCATTGCTTAACCGCAAGTGAGCAAAGATCAAATTGCCAATTATCAATTTTTTGGCGCTTTCCTTCAAGATGATCACTCCTCCATAATACTACCATACTTTAATTAACCACATTACTCTTGCTGGAAGAACAGGTTCAGAATCTTTGTTCAATCAAATGACTTCCAAGCCTGGGTTGTTATCAAGAAGGTTCCAAATCTGATTTAGAATGACTTGGTAAACTCATTAACTACAAGTACCAACTGAAAAGAGAAACTCTTGGTACTATTATCTTTGACCTAGACAAGATGATAAAAACAACCCTTGATTATCAACTTATAGTCTTTAAGATAAGATATGAACTTTCCCTTAGGTGTAAAAGAATTTCCCTCCCATTCTATGACTGGTTCATTAGGAAATGGAAGATGACTTTTCTGTTTCTGCAATCTAGGATAGCATAACAAAGTGAAGTCAATCCATCCCTAGGATTGCATCGAATTCTATCATGTCTTGCCGACGACTGAACATTACCCCAAAAAATCTTCTTGGATCATTTCTTGCCCTACTTCCTACGTTGTTGTTGATTGGTATCCTGATCCGCAGTCCTAGTTCTCTTAGCTTGCCTTTCCTTCGCCTCTGCTAACTTCTTATTCTCTTTCTCCATCTGGTGCAAGTACACTACTAACATGGATATATTCATATCACTGTTCAGCATTACCCCCTTAATTCTAATACCAAATCATCAGAAAGACCGAAGACAAACTTTTTTATGTGGGACCTCATATTAGACACCAACTTTGAGTCATAACGAGATAGTTAGGTAAAACTTTAGTGTATACTTGATGAGGCCAATATGTATAGATTCTGTTGCTCGTACTCTGTCAAATTCTAATATAGTTTATGATATTGTCTTACAGAGATTGAAAGATATACACTATAGATTTGTAATATCTTGACTACTATTTAAGAGAGAAAAATTGATGAAAGGTGAAGTTGAAATTATAGATTACTTGAAAATAAAATAAATCACTTTTTGAAAGATTAATAATTAAAATAAAAGATGGGAATAATTGAATTTACTTTATAATTTTTTCACAATAAAATCTCAGTCTCTTAATATATATTTTTTTTCTAAAGGATGATTGCTTATTGCAATACAATTATATTTTGTCACTAAAAATAAATAAATAATTAACACTCTGTGAGGTTATTTTAATTAAGTGATTTAATTCTAATAACTATTAAATCAACATTCTCTTGCCTGTGTTGTGCTAAAAGGGATACAAGATCTCTTTCGATTAGTCCTTAAATCAATAAAATTATTTGAGTCAATTTCTTCGTGAGAATTAGGACTGAAAGAAATAAGATAAAAGCCCCTTTAATCAATAAACTCATTTGAATTAATTCCTCCATGAAAATTAGCATTTAAAGAAATAAGATCAAAGATTTTCGAATAATAAATAACTAAAGATTACTTTCACTCAACCGTTTTACTCATTAGATATCATATATTAATTTTGCTTCATGAGAATTTAAAAATTAATATAAATATAACTTAGAGATAAAATATATGAAGAAGATGAAGGATTAAGTGAAAACTAATACTCTGGCACAATTTGAAATATAAGTGAAAATCTTCAGACCAAGATGTGTTGAGACCGAGATAGTATTATAAAAATATATGCCAAGCTTCATCAACTATTCCAACAAAAAGAGGATTACTCCATTATGGAGTAAGGAAAACTAAAAAGAAAATAAGAAATATTTTTACTACAAGAAAATGATTAGAGAAAGAGACCAAGATCAACTCTTTCTTTCTCCTTAGAAAAACTAGAAAAAAATTAGAATATTAAATAGATGATAATTGTATGATATTCCTCTAAAACATATGCCTATTTATATATAAATTTCTACTTAGACCTTGAAGAGAATTACAAGATATTTTCAATTTATCTTGATGAGAAATTGACATGATGATTTATCATGTACTCTTACGGAGATTTTAGCATGACAATTATCATGAAATTTTGGTGAGAAATTCAAAGGTCTTTACGAGAATGTTCATGAATTTATCTTTCTTGTTCTTGCATAGTATTTGATGAATTTGTAGTGGATGGATCTTCATTCCTTGTCTCATACCTTCTTTCATTATTTTTTTTGTTTCTTGTGCATTCTTTTCCCTGCAAGAATTTTTAGAAAATACAGTAGAATTGAATATATTTATTCATGTCTTTTATTTTAAATTATTATGTTTTTATATTAAAATTCATGAATAATTTATATTCATCAAATTTTTTCATGAATTTTTGCTCTTCCTCGAGTAATATATATTTATATATATCTTTTATATCCAAAAAATATTTACTTTATTTCTACTTTGTTCAACAAAAACTACATCTGCTAGCCTTGTCGGGACTTTTCTGAAATTGATAACTGCATGATCAGTTATTTGAGTATTTTCATTTTTAGTCCATAAGCTTGCCTTTTATATTTATCTCCACTAATGTAGACTAAACACTGATAGGGAAAATATTTTAGGATTTTGTATGTTTGTAATATTGACTTCAGGCTGGAAAGAAATAGGCTATAGTGACTTGCCTTTCCTAAATAAAAAAGTTTTGGAGCAGAATATTATTTTTCATATCAATTTTTCGCATATTTGCAATTTATGTATTAATTTATTTGTAGCAATTTATTTGTAACGCCCCGAAAAACGGGTCCCGAAGTGTCACACGGTGCTTGAGGCTACGAGTAGCCCCAAGCTAACCCTTTCAGCCATTTTCATTCAGTTCAACACAAATCAACGGGGTTTCCATAAATAATCCTCAAATATCAACAGAGTAATCATCGTCCAAGAATAAAAGAATTTCAGAAAGATAACAAAATACGACTTATTAGTCAACTCCCAACATCTTTACTAGTCTGACAAACCTCTAAGAAAATCAATAAAACCAGCGAGCCATTGAGCCATGGCCCAACTGACTCATACTCAGTTATCAAATATAACCAATTCCGTGAAACCAACATCAGACATCACTTCCTCGAAATATGAGGACTCACCACAACAGAGAATGTAGAACAGCGTGCCTGAAGAATCACTGTCGAACCTGAAACTGAGCACCTGAACCTATATTTTGAGAAAATATAGCCCACATCCAAAGATGTGGGTCAGTACCATGGAAAGGAACCAAGTATATGGGGGTGTATGCAGTTGTATAAACATCATCATCATAAATATTTATAAGAAATATGCAGGATGTATGAAAAACTCACATAGCCTGAAGAAAATCATCATAATCATGAGAGGATGAAATAAGTACAATAACACATGTGAGTCATCATATAATTTGTGAATCACTTTCAGTTCATCAAGAATATCAATTCTCATAATGTAAATATCATTTAAATCTTTCGAAAGAATAACTTTCACAATTCCACTTTCAAATCACTTCACCATTCACCATAGACACAAGGAAATACACACAGTGGGAGATCCTATGATCGACATAACCCAAGTGAGCTACATGGAGTCCAATGTACAACCCACGTTGGGGAGAGCCTTTCAATCCTTGCCATCGGAGTAGGACTATCGATATCAAATCCACACAAACTAGTGATCACTATATAAATCATCCTCAGGCTCACTCCTACGGGGGCACGTAGTTCTATAGAAGTAAGGTCGCTTTATACCTCCCACTCGGTGCTAAAGATTTCTCCCGAACTTAGCTCAGATCATTTCAAAGATAATCCACAACAAAACAATTTTAGTAATATATAAATATACATCGGGAGCCATCATGCTTCCCATCTATCAAAATCAACCACGTTGTGGATTTCTTTCGCACTCGAGTTCAAAATAACTCCATTAAGACCAAAAGGTCAAATCATTCAAAATATCTCAAATATTCAACATCAACGTGCTTATAACACACACTTTCTAAAAAAAAACACAATTTTCAATGGGGATTCACGACCCAAATATCAAAATCATGATAAATATCGTTCAAGATTCATGCTTTATATCTCCACACATGTAAATTCATCTTTCAAAATCATAAACATCAAGATTTCATAATAATCATCATAAGATATGGGTTCATGCTTCAAATTCGTAAAAAATCAAATAAAAATCATGCCTTTGTAAAGAAAATTACTTTTGGGCACAAGAACGAAAGAGAGTTCTTGTTGAAAAACCCCACATACCTTGCATGGTGAACTTTAGATCGATACTCGTTTTTGAGATGTTAATCGTGTCTTTGAATGATGGTTCTTGGAGTTCTTGAACTAGGAACTTGGAATCTTGAATAAATTTGCAGAATTAATGGTGAACTTTGGAGGTTCTTGAAGTTGGATGTAGGAGCTTAGGATTTTTTTTTAGAGGAAATTTGATGAAATATAACATATAATGCTTCTAATGGGCTTTAATATAGGGTTTGGACGGATTTTGGGTGAGGGGGAATGACCAAAACACCCCTAAAAAGTAAATAATTCTCGAATCTATCCTTTGGTGGACTGTTTTGATAGTCTGAAGTAGATCAACCATAACATTTTACTCCGATATCCAAATTGGATGAAACCAATTTCATTAGAAAGAGGACTCTCATATCTTTCCATTGATATATAGTATCTCACCCAGATCAATGTGTAAAAGGAGTTATGATCGTTTGAAGTTGACCCAAAAATTTACTTTTGATTGGCTGAAGTAGATCAACCATAACCTTTTGCTCCGATAGACAAATTGGATGAAACCAATTTCATTGGAGAGAGGACTCGTAGAGCTCTCCGTTGATATATAGTAGAGCACCTATATCATTATGTACAAGGAGTTATGATCGTTTAAATTTGGAGCAAAAATACGCCAGGCCTCAGTACTTTTTTCTGCACGTTTTATTGTTCACTACTATTCACGGTTCGTTCGGAATGTTCATACCTCGTCGGTCGGGTGTACGTTTTGGATGATCCACATATCATTGGAAATATTATTCGATACTCTACGTAATGGTGGGTCATAATCTAAGACATTCCGCACGAAAAATTTATAATTCATTCTAGAAGATAGAACCTAACACGTTTACGCACAAAATTTCAACAAAAAATTTCCCAGGGTATTACATCATCCCCCCCTTGGAAACATTCATCCTCGAATGACGCTAGACATGCCAAGATTAGATAAGGAATAGACCATACAACTGAAACCATTCGTTAGACTCATCACCACATCATTTTTCACTTCGAATGCAACATAGAATGCATAAATTCAAGAAACTACAGATGAACACATAATAAATGACAGTTGAACTGCTGCAACTTTTATCAAAAGTGCATGATTTAGGAAAGAACGGTACCTTCAGGTTGATCGTAGTTCACGGAAAATAGGTGCGGGTACTTGAATTGCATATCCGCCTCAGCTTCCCAAGTTGCACCCTCAACAGATTGGTTTCGCCACAACACCTTGACCAAGGAAACTTCTTTGTTCCTTAGTCTTCGGACACTAAAATCAAGAATCTCAACAGGAATCTCATCAAAAGAAAGATTTTCTTGAATGTCAGCACTCACAGAGGAATCCACTACCACAACATCGCTAATATGCTTTCTAAGCATGGAGACATGGAATATTGGATGAACAGTGGACAACTCGGAAGGCAACTTGACCTCATAAGCTACCTTACCAACACGGCTAAGAATTTTGTAAGGACCAACATAATGGGGACTAAGCTTCCCCTTCTTTCCGAATCTCTTTACCCCCCCTCATGGGTGAAATTTTCAGATACACTAGGTCACCAACTTCAAACTCAAGGTCTCTCCTTCTAATATCCGCATATGACTTCTAACGACTCTGCGCAGTTTTCAACCTTTCCCTAATCAACTTAACTTTTTCCATAGCCTCAAATACCGAATTTGGATCACTCACAGTCGCTTTACCCACCTCAAAAAAACCTGTGGGTGATCTACACTTCCTTCCATATAAGGCTTCAAACGGAGCTATGCCAATACTAGAGTGGAAACTATTATTGTAAGCAAACTCTATCAATGGTAAGTGATCATCCCAACTTCCCTTAAAGTCAAGTGTACAAGCTCTCAACATATCCTCTAAGGTTGGGATGGTCCGCTCAGCCTGACCATTGGTCTGCGGATGAAAAGCAGAACTCAAAAGCACTTGGGTACCAAGATCCTTCTGAAAAGCTTTCCAAAATTGCAAAGTAAACTGAGTACCCCTATCCGAAATGTTAGATAAGGGAACTCCATGCAGTCTGACTAGCTCTCGGATATACAATGTAGAGTAATCCTCAGCAGTATATGAAGTATGAACAGGCAAGAAATGAGCAGACTTAGCCAACCTATCAACTACAACCCAAATGGAATCATAATGGCTTCGGGAAGGAGGTAAACTAATAACGAAGTCCATATTTATCTCTTTCCACTTCCATGTGGGAATACTAAACTCTTGCATCATACCACCAGGTCTTTGGTGTTCAACCTTAACCTGTTGGCATGTTGCACACTTAGCAACAAACGCTGCTATATCTTTCTTCATGCCACTCCACCAATAGATTTCCTGCAAGTCTCGGTACATCTTGGTGGCACTAGGATGAATAGAATATCGCTCCCCGTGCGCTTCAGCCATAATCCTCTGTCTCAGATCATCAACATTTGGGACACACAATCTACCCTATAATCTCAACACACCATCTCCCCCTTGAGAGAAAACCTCTACTTTTTGGTCCTTGACTGATTCCTTCAGTCTGACCAAACTAGCATCTAAGTATTGCTTTTCCTTCACTTTTGAAACCAAGGAGGATTCGGAACTACTCTGAACCCCTATACTACCTTCAACAGAGTCAAACAACCTAACCCCCAATCTAGCCAAACGATGTACATCACGAGCCAACTTTTTCGTACCTTCTACCACATGCGAAACACTACCCATGGACACTCTACTTAGGGTATCCGCCACAACATTGTCCTTGCTTGGATGGTACAACACACTCATATCACAGTCCTTTAACAATTCTAACTATCGTCTCTGCCTAAGATTCAATTCTCTCTGGGTAAACACATACTACAGACTCTTATGATCAGTGAAAACATCAACATGGACACCATTCAAATAGTGTCTTCAGATTTTCAAAGCAAACACAACAGCAGCCAACTCAAGGTTATGGGTGGGGTAATTTTTCTCATGGGGTTTCAACTGTTTAAAAGCATAAGCTATCACCTTACCCTTCTGCATCAATACGCAACCCAACCCAACTCTTGAAGCATCATAGTACACCACAAAACCATTAACACCATCAGGCAAAGTCAAAATAGGGGCTGAAGTGAGTCAAGTCTTCAACTCCTGAAAACTTTTCTTACAAGATTCGGACCACAAGAACTTCACTTTATTTTGGGTCAACCGAGTCATAGGTGACGCTATAGAGGAGAAACCCTCAACAAAACGGTGGTAATAGACAGCTAAACCAAAGAAACTTTGGATATCAGTTCGAGAAATAGGTCTAGGCCAATTTCTAACAGCTTTGATCTTTTGGGGATCAACTCTAATACCCTCGGACGAAATTATATGACCTAGAAAAGAAACTGACCTTAGCAAAGACTCACACTTTCTAAACTTGGAAAATAACTTGTGATCTCTAAGGGTTTGCAAGACAGTTCGGAGATGATCAGAATGTTCATCCTTACTACGGGAGTACACCAGTATATCATCGATGAACACTATGACAAACATATCTAGATATGGTCTGAACACTCGATTGATAAGGTCCATGAAAACTGCTGGGGCATTAGTTAACCCGAAAGACATAACAAGAAACTCAAAATGGCCATACCAAGTTCGGAAAGCGGTTTTCGGGATGTCACACTCTCTAACTTTGAGTTAATGATAGCCGGTACGAAGGTCTATCTTTGATAAATAACTTGCACCTTACAATTGGTCAAACAAATCATCTATTCTCGGAAGGAGGTACTTATTTTTGATGGTGACTTTATTCAGTTGGCGGTAATCAATGCACATACGCAAAGAGCCATCTTTCTTTCTCACAAACAACACAGGAGCACCCCAAGGAGAAACACTGGGCCTTATGAAACCCTTATCTAGTAGATCTTTGAGTTGCTCTTTCAAATCCTTAAGTTCTGTAGGCGTCATTCGGTAAGGAGGAATAGAAATGGGTTGAGTATCGGGAAGAAGATCAATCCCGAACTCTATCTCTCTATCAGGAGGTATCCCTGGGAGATCATCTGAAAAGACATCAAAAAACTCATTGACGATGTTAACAGACTGGATTGTTGGAGTCTCCGACTTAGTATCTTTGACTCTAACCAAATGGTAAACACACCCCTTGGAAATAAGCTTTCTAGCGTTGAGGTAAGAGATAAAATGACTCTTGGGTGACACAGATTTCCCAGACCACTCAAACATGGATGCACCCAAAAACTAAAACTTGACCACTCGGGTCCGACAATCAATAGAGGAATAAGAAAAATACAGCCAGTCCATACCAAAAATCACATCAAAATCTACCATGTCTAACTCAATCAGATCAACCAATAAGACTCTATGAAGAACAGTAACAGGACACTTTTTATACACTTTCTGGGCAACAATAGAATCACTCACTAGGGTAGAAACTAGGATAGGCTTAGGAATAATCTCAGGACTCATTTCAAAATTCACAGCAATCAAAGGTGTAATATATGAGAAACTGGATCCAGGATCCAACAAAGCATACACATCAAACTGAAATATATGAAGCATACCAGTAACAACATCGGGAGAGTCCTCATGTTCCTGGCGGGACGATAAAGCATAGAATCTATTCTGGCACTGCCCGCCAGCATTGCTAGAAGAGGTGCCCTAAGCTGGGGCTGGGCGATTCACTGGAACTGGAGCACTAACAGTCTGAGTCTGGGTCTAAGGGCGATAGTTACGACGCCCTTGTCCATCCTGTGGACAATCTCTAACTCTATGACCCATGTTACCACATCAAAAATAACCCCTCTTCTCACCCTAACACTCACCCAAATGAGCCCTAGCATACTTAGGACACAAGGGACGATTTGGCTTACTGCCAGTACTGTACTGGGACCTAGATGCATATGACCTGCTACCTTGCTCCTGCCTACTTCTAGGCATGGAAGCACTAGCAGATGACGGTTCTGGCATAGACGAACGATCCCGATACTGAGGGCGACTCCCTTCCTATGATCTAGTCTGACCCTGTCCGTGCTACTCAGACCTAGCTCTCTTATTCCCTCTCATTCTATCTCTCTCCTTAATCTTATCTGCCTCAATCTATTGGGCATGAGTCATCTGCCTAGAAAAATTCATCTTACTATTCAACATAGCATACCTACACTCTTTAACCATATAACTGACACTCCAGTCACAAACTTACTCATACTAGCCCGATTATCAGCCACTAAGTCAGGAGCATACTTGGCCAACTGATTGAACTTTAGACAATACTCCCTAACAGTCACAGAGCCCTGTCGCAAGTTCATAAACTCTTCCACCTTCGCCCCCCTTATCTCCAAAGGGAAAAACTTATCTAGGAATGCATCTTGGAACTCTTGCCAAGTTGTAAGGACAGCTCCCTCACCTCTACCTTTCCTTCAAGAAAAAACCCAGTCATAAGCAAGGTATTTCAACCTATATGCAGCCAACTCCACACTATGTTCCTCAAATACATGCATCACCTGAGTAATCTTCCGCACCTCCTCTAAAAACAACCGTGGATCCTTATCAGACTTGGACCCATAGAATTCTGGCGGATTCATCCACATGAAGTCATGGATCCTGGCAACAGCTGAATCACCTTCTTGCTGCTATGGAGCCGGGGCCATTTTTGCTTGAACATTTGCAGTAATATCTTGGGCCAGCGCCTGAAAGGCTGCCCGAAATTCAGCAGTAGATACGTTTTCACTCAATGGGTCAGCGGGTTGAGGTTTCTGACCATCATTATTTCTTCTCGCTCGACGTGGAGGTATATTTCTGAAAGAGATGAGCACGAATCAATAGCAGAGAGAGACACTTTAAGTATGATAGACTTCTGAAAGAAAGAATCACACTTTTTCCTAAAACATCTTGTAGCCTCTTGCTCATGATGTGGCGTGCTACACACCGATGATCAAGACTCTACTTAACGTGGCTTTTCAGACTTCCTAGGACACCTTAAAACCTTAGGCACTGATACCAAGTTTGTAATACCCCAAAAAATGGGTCCCGAAGCATCACACGGTGCTTGAGGCTACGAGTAGCCCCAAGCTAACCCTTTCAGCCATTTTCATTCAGTTCAACACAAATCAACGGGGTTTCCATAAATAATCCTCAAATATCAACAGAGTAATCATCATCCAAGAATAAAAGAATTTCAGAAAGATAAAAAAATACGACTTATTAGTCAACTCCCAACATCTTTACTAGTCTGACAAACCACTAAGAAAATCAATAAAACCAGCGAGCCATTGAGCCATGGCCCAACTGACTCATACTCAGTTATCAAATATAACCAATTTCGTGAAACCAACATCAGACATCACGTCCTTGAAATATGAGGACTCACCACAACAGAGAATGTAGAACAGCGTGCCTGAAGAATCACTGTCGAACCTGAAACTGAGCACATGAACCTATATTTTGAGAAAATATAGCCCACATCCAAAGATATGGGTCAGTACCATGGAAAGGAACCAAGTATATGGGGGTGTATGCAGTTGTATAAACATCATCATCATAAATATTTATAAGAAATATGCAGGATGTATGAAAGACTCATATAGCCCGAAGAAAGTCATCATAATCATGAGAGGATGAAATAAGTACAATAACACATGTGAGTCATCATATAATTTGTCAATCACTTTGAGTTCATCAAGAATATCAATTCTCATAATATAAATATCATTTAAATCTTTTGAAAGAATAACTTTCACAATTCCACTTTCAAACCACTTCACCATTCACCATAGACATAAGGAAAAACACACACAGGGAGATCCTATAACCGACATAAACCATGTGAGCTACATGGAGTCCAACGTACAAACCAAGTTGGGGAGAGCCGTCCTATCCTTTCCATCAGAGTAGGAATATCGATATCGAATCCACACACACTAGTGATCACTATATAAATCAGCCTCAGGCTCACTCCTACCTAGACACGTAGTTCTAGGAAAGTAAGGTCGCTTTATACCTCCCATTCGGTGCTAAATATTTCTCCCAAACTTAGCTCAAATCATTTCAAAGACAATCCATAACAAAATAATTTTAGTAATATATAAATATACATCGGGAGCCATCATGCTTCCCATCTATCAAAATCAACCACGTTGTGAATTTCTTTCACACTCGAGTTCAAAACAACTCCATTAAGAAAAAAAGGTCAAATCATTCAAAATATCTCAAATATTCAACATCAACGTGCTTATAACACACACTTTCTAAAAAAACACAATTTCCAATGGGGATTCACGACCCAAATATCAAAATCATGATAAATATCGTTCAAGATTCATGCTTTATATCTCCACACATGTAAATTCATCTTTCAAAATCATAAACATCAAGATTTCATAATAATCATCATAAGATATGGGTTCATGCTTCAAATTCGTAAAAAATCAAATAAAAATCATGCCTTTGTAAAGAAAATTACTTTTGGGCACAAGAACGAAAGAAAGTTCTTGTTGAAAAATCCCACATACCTTGAATGATGAACTTTAGATCAATACTCATTTTTGAGATGTTAATCGTGCCTTTGAATGATGGTTCTTGGAGTTCTTGAACTAGGAACTTGGAATCTTGAATAAATTTGCAGAATTAATGGTGAACTTTGGAGGTTCTTGAAGTTGGATGTAGGAGCTTAGGATTTTCTTTTAGAGGAAATTTGATGAAATATAACATATAATGCTTCTAACAGGAATTAATATAGGGTTTGGATAGATTTTGGGTGAGGGAAATGGCCAAAACGCCCCTAAAAATTAAATAATTCTCGAATCTGTCCTTTGATGGACTGTTTTGATAGTCTGAAGTAGATCAACCATAATGTTTTACTCCGATATCCAAATTGGATGAAACCAATTTCATTAGAAAGAGGACTCTTATATATTTCCGTTTATATATAGTATCTCACCCAGATCACTGTGTAAAAGGAGTTATGATCGTTTGAAGTTGATCCAAAAATTATCTTTTGATAGGCTGAAGTAGATTGACCATAACTTTTTGCTCCGATAGACAAATTGGATGAAACTAATTTCATTGGAGAGAGAACTCGTATAGCTTTCCATTGATATATTGTAGATCACCCAGATCATTATGTACAAGGAGTTCTGATCATTTAAAGTTGGAGCAAAAATACGTCAGGCCTCAGTACTTTTTCCTGCATGTTTTACTATTCACTACTATTCACGGTTCGATCGAAATGTTCATAATTTGTTGCTCGGGTGTCCGTTTTGGATGATCCACATACCGTTGGAAAGCTTATTTGATACTCTACGCAATGGTGGGTCATAATCTAAGACATTCCACACGAAAAATTTATAATTCATTCTAGAAGATAGAACCCAACACGTTTACGCATAAAATTTCAACGAAAAATTTTCTGGGGTATTACATTATTGGTCCTTCTCTTTCTTTGTTTTTGTGTTCTTTTCGAAGGATATATTTTTCATTAATTCTGATTCTTTTTTTGAGAAAAGTTTCAATTTACTTTTCTGAAACAATGTTTTCAAATTATAAGCATGGATATGCATATTTAAATTTGAGCATAGATAGGTGTAAGGATTTTTTTGTTGTTGGCTTTAAAATGAGTTCTAGGGATATATATTATTTCATTTGGTGCGATATTTAGAAAGACTAGGCAAATAAGGATGACCTAAATTCATTTTTCAAAAAATAATGTTGCCTAAGATTCGCCACGATGGACATTCGAGGCAAGTTCTAGCATAATGATTGTAAATTTTACTTCTTTTTTTATCATAATGCTTCTCAATTTTAAGACATTTTTTCAAGTATTGAAGATATTAGTTCTTGCCTTCACAAAAATTAAGTCACAAGCAAAAAAGTCATATGAAAAATATATAACATATATATTTGATATGGCATGAAAAAAATTTATTTTGATAATTAGTGTTGCATAAGAGGAATAATTGTAACATAATATATATGTATATATATGAGAAAAAAAATCTTTTTATTATGATGGATATACAACCACAGAAGAAAGCTTGACAGAAATTGCAGTCACACATATTTCATAAATTCAAGTCTAGTTTTTATATAAACTAGAAAATTATTTGTGTCAATTAAATAATTTTTTCTTAAGTTCATAGGACTTATGAGGCCCCATTTCTTCACCATCAATACATTGGAGTTTCTCTTAATTTTTTTTTAAAATTGTTTGATTGAACATTTTGAAAATACAAAAAAAAAGAGTAAAAATTAATATATTTTTTTAATTTAAAAAAACAATGTTAATAACATAAAAACAACAACATATTGATAAAACAAAAATAACAATATTAGTAAAATTAAGAACTAAGTGAAAATACCATTTGTAGCAACCACATACACGTGTCACATGACCTTTCTTGATTCCTATATACACAAAAGTTAACAAAATTAAATATCATATGTATATAATGATATTTAAAAGATACGACCTACAAAATCATAAAAATGGTTTGTATTATCTTTACAAAAAAAATGAGATCAGCAAAAATTACAAGAACTTAATCTCCCCATATTTGTCCATTTCATCCTCTCGAATGAAAATAACTTCAACAATTCATCATTCATTCATTATTTTGTTCCTCCAAATTCATTTCATGATTGATTTTTCTTTTCTTTTTTTGGATTGACATTTATGCTTGGAGATAGTGGTATGAACGTTGTGAGGTCATTCAAATTGGAAAAAAGTACTGGAGAGTGAAGGAAGATGTGGTAGAGATGATCATGATGTAAGTTGTGAGAAATCTGTAAATTCATCATAAATGAAGAAATTAGGGAGTGAACTAGTAGGTGGATCAACAAAATTAGGTGAAAAGACTTCCATCATTGAATTACTGTAATTCCAATTTGTCAAATCACTCGTAAGATTGGTTGTAAATTCTACTAGTGCTTCTACATCTAACTTTTGCAAAAAAAAAAAAAACATTTCATCAATACCTACCCTTAGTTTTTCCTCTAAAATTATTTTCATTTCCTTGCATTTCATGTCACGACCCGAGCCGGGTCTCTGGCCACGACGGGAATCCCGAACCATTAAGGTCTGAGAGACCCCTCAATATCAATCTCCTAGATGAAACGTAAAAATAATACCCATCGATACGCGACTGATAAAACCTTGCCACACAATCAGGGTACGCCAGGCATGGCTAAAGTAACAGCTCTAACAAAACAATCGAAGATCACATGATAAAGAGATACTAAATTCTATTTCTACCAAATGCCAAATTAAATTAAATAATCCACGATACATTTAGATAATACTAAAATTATATAAAAATATAGAAAAATGACTGTAAGGGTCATTACATCATCCACTACTAAAAGGACTTTCGTCCGCGAAAGTAAAAGATAAGGCCATACCAGAAGTCTTCATCATTTTTTCCATCAACTTTTTTTCCATTTCAAAAGTTTTCAATAATATTTTTTTTATAGCTTGAAAAATTATCTCATAATTCTTTCTATTTTTTGGACCTTTGGATTCTCCGCATTCTTTTCAAAATGACTTACTTATGAATTCGTTTGATGTAACACTTGATTTCAAATTTGGAACAATCTCGACATGTTGGATCAACGAAGTAATTATTGAATAAAATCATCACACGCGGACAATGGGAGTCCGGAGGTTAAAGGGATACTTTTTTCACCAAAATCTTTCAAAAGGGACACTTAAAAGAAATCAAAGGGGACAAAATATTGGCGGATGAGCAATTTGCAAACCGCTTTATGTCCAGTGATTTGCAAATCGCTAGGTGTCCAGTGATTTGCAAATCACCTAGTGTCCAGTGATTTGCAAGTCGCTTGGTGCCCAACGATTTTTAAATCGCCAAGTGTCCAGCGATTTGCATGAATTTTTTCCATTCAGTTTAAAAACTCATTATATTTACCCATCGATTAAATCCAGTGGAAAAGAACATTGTTGATGATTAGAATTCAAATTTTACATGTGCATAGGAGTATTGCTAGGTTCCCCCAATATCAAAGTTGTGCACACTCCGATCAAAGTTATGATACTGTGTATCAAACCAACCATCATAGTGCGTAGTCAAGTTACTTATATCATCTGAGTGTCTGTCAAATTCTCCTACTATTTGTTGTTGGACTACGCCCCTTGCAGAACTAACATTCAAATTTAATAAATATTAAGTATCTCAAAGATCAAATTCATTTTCAATGGGTTCTTGAACAATAGAAAAATATTCAATTGACGCATATATATCAAGACTTGTTAAGTTGATGTGACTATTAAAATTTTTAACAGTATGGAGAAATACAGATAAAAAATCAACATTCCAAATACAAGTCTCACCATATGTTATAACTCTATTTGCAGAAAAAGATGTTAGATATCGTCTAGTGATAACCATTACATCTTTCGAATCACTTATACCCATTTTGTTTCTTAGCAAGCGTTGCAACCACTCATATTTAAGAGATAATAGAAACATTTGCACAACTACAAGACGCCAGCTAAATATTATAGAATCAACTTTATATAAAACTTTACCGCCTTAATATAAACTTACTTTTATTGTATCTTGATTCAATTTTAATACAAGAAACAAGAGTATGCTCAAACAAGAGTAAATACTCGAGTTGAAAGAAGAATAGCTTAAATGAGAGAGTAGAGCTTGGAGCTTAAATGAATAACTCACAACAAGAAATTGATTAAATAATGAAAAAAAACTACAAGTTGCTGGACACTAGGCGACTTGCAAATTGATGGACATCAAGCGATTTGCCAGCGATTTTCAAATCTCTCATCCACCAACATGTTGTCGCCTTTGGTTTCTTTTCAAATCAAGTGTCCTTTTAGAAATTTTTGGTAAAAAGAAGTAGCCTTTTGGCTCTGTAGCGACACTTTTTGATATTGGTGTTGATAATTTAAAAACATGATTTGGATATGAAGGATTTGCAAATACGGGGGGTTGTTTTATAATAACTTCCTTATGAATAAATCCATTTAAGAAAGCACTTTTTACGTCCATTTGATATAACTTAAAATATTTGAATGCGACAAAAGCTAATAAAGTTCGTATTGACTCTAACCTTGCTACGGGGGCAAAGGACTCGTCATAATCAATTCCTTCCTACTAGAAGTAGCCTTGACCTACAAGTCCAGCTTTATTTCTGATAACTTTACCTTCTTTATTTAATTTATTCCTATAGACCCATCTGGTTCCAATTATTGAACAGTTTTTAGGTCTTTCAACTAGAGTCCAGACTTGATTTCATTCAAACTGATCCAGTTCTTCCTTCATAGCTTTAACCCATGATTCATCATTGAGAGCTTCATCAGTTTTCTTTGGTTCAATTTGGGACACAAGGGCAATAGATGCTTGTCTCCTCAATGATGCTCTGGTTTGCACTCTATCTTCTAAATTTCTAATGATGAGTTTATTTAGACGGCTAGCATCATGCTTCCAGTCTTTTGGAACACTAGATTTCACTATTTTTATGATGGGAGTTGACTCTGTCTGGGGTATAGTCGACTTGTCTTGTGGAGGTTCTGAGGTTGTGTTGAGATTTTCTCCAGTTTGTAGATTACTCACCTATTCTTCATCAGCAGTTAAATTCGTAGGGAGGTGATTAGATTCATCAAAAACAATATGCATAGATTCCTCAACACACAAGGTTCTTTTATTAAAAGCTCTGTAAGCACGACTAGTGGGAGAGTACCCAAGTAAATACCTTCGTCACTTCATGGATCGAATTTTTCTAAGGCATTCTTACCATTATTGTGAATAAAATATTTGCAGCCAAAGGGATGGAAATAACCAATGTTGGTTTTCTTTCCCTTCCGGAGTTCATAAGGCGTTTTCTTTAGAATAGGTCTGATCAGGCACCTGTTGATGATGTGATATGTTGTACAACTGCTTCTTCCCAAAAGTGATCTGGGAGATTATGTTCCAACAATATTGTCCTAGCAGTTTCCTGGAGGGACCGATTCTTTCACTCTATTACACCATTTTATTGAGGAGACTACGATGAAGAAAAGTTCTGAGAGTATCTATTTTAAGCACAATACTCCTCAAACGCCTTTTTTTCAAATTCTCCTCCATGATCACTATGGACATAAGTGATGAGGTGTCTAACTTCTCTCTGTACCTTTCTATAAAAAATCTCAAAATTTGTGAAATCCTTATGTTTATAAGCAATAAATATTACCCAAGTAAATCGTGAGTAATCGTCAACTATGATAAAAACATATCTCTTTCCACCAATGCTTGTAGTCTTGGTGGGACCAAACAAATCCATATGGATTGTTTGAAGAGGTTTGGTAGTAGAGACAATGTCTTTGACTTTGAAAGATGTTTGAGTTTATTTACCTAATTGGCAGACATCACAGATGTGATCCTTTTTAAACTTGAGTTTTGGTAGACCTTTCACCAAATCAAGTCTAGACAATTTCTCAATGATATGCATGCTAGCATGCCCAAGATTTCTATGCCACAACCAAGTGTCATTGGTTTGCACAGTGAGGCAGGTTAAGATAGCAAAATTAGGACTATTTAAGACATAAATGTTATCAATGCGTGATAACGCTCAATCTACAGCTCTCGTAGGAGTGTAAAGCGTTCGCTAGCAAATATAGAACCCAACTGGGTTGGGTATCAATCCCACAGGGAATAGCTTGGTCAACAAGTAAGCAACGATTACTAGACTTTTAGTGCAAGTCTCGTAAAAAGGGGGGATTGTAATGTGTAACCATAATATTAAAGTAAAAACTGAAAATAGCAATGTAAAAAGAAAGAATGTTTAGTAGGTTGTAAAATAATGAGAATTGAGGAGTTGGGGTTATGTCCACCTTCTGAGTTTACGTCTCTATTAGCTATGAGTTATGCGGAATTCAGACATGCATGTGCTTATAAAGAATTGTATTCGATGGTAAATCCAGGCGTCTTTCGACCTATTCGAGGATTATTTCACTTTAACTCTTTCGAGCTTAAAGCGTATCTAACGGTACAAATTCTCCAAGAGGTTAATCCAGTTACGGCACTAACTGTTTAATAGGGGATGGGACCCTACTACCTTGACATTATCTCTTTTCCAGACAGATAACCTTTCTTTTGAACAAGTTAAATGTTATACTGGCGTATTCTTGCGTTTGCAACCACAAAGAATTTAGGTTAAGATGAAGAGAATAATGATATAAGCAGCATACGTGTCACGAACTCACAAACTCATAGTGATAGATAGTATCTCATTCGGCTTTCATAACCCCAACAGAGAAGTTTAGTTACCCATGAGTGCGAAGGAAATCACAATAGACATTGTTATTATACCACAATAAAGATTTCGTGTAGTAATGGTGTGGTAGGTGTTAGGCGTGATTTCTTGCAAGTAACGTTTCTCTTGTTGCGGAAATTAAGAATAGATGAATAGAAGAAGAATAAAAAGTAGAATTAATGGAAAGATTAGAAGAGTTGTAATTGAAGGAAGAAGAATTGATTGTAGAATAGAAAGATGTAGAATAGAAAGATGAGAATAATAAAAATCTCTAGCAAAATAGCGTATTTATAATACCCATATCCTATTCCTACTAAGCTAATGAAATACTTAACCAAATCCTACTAAGCTAATGAAATACTTAACCAAATCCTAATAAGCTAATGAAATACTTAACCAAATCCTAATAAGCTAATGAAATACTTAACCCAATTGTACTAGGTTAATGTATCATTATCCTACTAATAAATTACTGCTAGTCCCCAAAGTCTTCAAAAATGTTGTTTTAGCCCGAGACAGGTTTTCCATGCATCACTTTTGATCCTTAGGCGTCCAAGACTCCCTTTTCTCCCCTCGTGAAGCTTTCTTTGGCATCAAGTTATCCATAAAATGCTGAATTCTGCATCATTTATACCTGAAACTTTGCTAATCATGTTCGTTAGCTCACTTACAGGAAAAAGGACTAAAAGTGCATGAAATATATAATTTGTTCTCAAAACTAGGCTAAAGTATGGGTAAAATATAGCACTATAGGTGTGTAAATTCGCCTATCATCAACACCCCACACTTAAAGCTTTGTTCGTCCTTGAACAAAATACCATGTCCCTCTGAACATTAACCTAAGGTTTCATAGTAACAACACAAAATATTCGTCAAGACAAGCACAACAATTACCAACAAAGAGTAGTTTTCCAATCAGTAGTAGAAACAATTCAACCTCCAACATAAACTCGTGATGGTGGTCAACTCATACTCAAAAGTTAAGGCACAAAGAATCATACACCACTACCCAAAACTCATCAACCATGTGTGTCTCACAATATCTTACCCATAATCACTCACAAGTATAGCATCCTTTTCAAACATGGGTATAAAAGTATCCTTGCTCTCGCTCTCACAAAGAATTCATATGTAGCAACTGATGACCATAGGCTTGCCCTTAGTGTAATGCTCCACTAAATATCAGAATGCTAGGCTTAGGATCAAGTAGGTCTTTTGATGGTTGTAATGTAGCTAAGGGACGGGTAGGACTATTTTGGCCAGAAATAGTGACTATGTTCCTAAGCGCTTTAATACATCACATTGTATCATTAACACTTTTCTTTCAAACAACCTTTCTACTTTCTTTTATTCTACCACCCCTTTTTCTCCTCTTTTGTTCAATTTTAAACATGACTATCTTTTCAGCTTTCCTTTCCTTTTTCTTTTCATAACATACCTCTTATGATAGCAATTCTTTTTCATTACAAATTCAAGCACCATTACATTCTAAAGCATCATACTCACCCAAACTTCCTCTTATTTTGTCACATGACTTTACACTTTAAAGCACTTAGGAATTTGGATCAAACTATGGTCTTGAAAAAATGGATTAAGCTTACATATGAGGCTGTCCAAGAAAATAGGCTAAAGGCTCAAAAGGGTTTAACTAGGATAATGTCCGTGGGTAGGTAAAAATGAAGGTAAATAATCATAGGTTGCCAAAGAAATGCCTAAATCATCTCCTAAACTTACACTCTTTATTTTCGCTTTACATACATACCAGGCAAGTTCTAGCATCAGCCACAAACATAGAATATACTATCATCTCACACACAAGGCACATGGTCGACTTTATTGGAAGTAGTATAGACTCTTGCCCCAACAGATGAAGGAATTGAACCACACAATATCACATAGTGAGTCACAATTAGAGCCTAAACGTCTCAATAGTCATGATGTTAGCACAAACACTTGTTATAATCTCATGCTGTCTATTAGAATGATTTCATGCGAAGCAAAAAAATTAACTACAAAAAAAAATGAAAAAACGAAAAAAACTCAAACATAAACATAAATAAATGCAAATGCGGATAAAGAAGTAAAGCATGCAAATACCACCACCCCACACTTAAATGGGACACTACCCTCAGTGGAAAATAAATACGAAGAACCTGGTCAGTCGGACTCCTCCTCTATGTCGGGGGTCATACCCCCTTCGTCGGAATCATCATGGGAGTCGTCGTCATCAGAATTCTCCTCCATGTCGGAGTCTGGCATGCGTCGATCATCATCAGTCGGCACATCGTCATCAAGAGGTTCCTCAAAGTATGTACCTACTCCACACATCTCCCTCGCATGCATATTCATTGGATAGTCAAGGTCCAGCTGTTGGAGCTCTGCAGCAGTTGGAACACGTCCACCACTCATCATTGTGAAGCGAGTCATACCATAAAGATGACGAAAGAAACTCTCATCTCGAGCATGTCTCTCCGCAGTAGTAAGGTTGACACCATGTGTTGTTTCAGCATCTTTGACTTTGTGAGGTCAACCTTCTTCGGGTTATGTGGGAGTTTGTGATCAGCTGGTTCCTCTTCGATGTCCTCCTTCTGCAAGATTGCTGTCAACAGGTTGCCAAAGGTGAAGTGGGACCGCTTGTGTAGTCTGGCCTTCCGCATTGTAGAACGAATGATTGCCCCAATGTTGATAGGGACATTCGTCATCAATGCATAGACCAAACACACTCTATCTCTTATTATTTTGGTGTACTGGGTCCCAGGAATAAGGCAGGAGTTGACAATGCGTAACCATATTCTTCCTTCCCTATTCAAAGGAGCATAGGGGAAGGTGTTGTGTCGTCCGGTGTCTTTTTGTATGCTCCACCTTGCCATGGATCTACTTCCACAAAGTGTGTGTCGAATTGATCTATAAGGAGGTATACTGTACAACTCTTTGAATGGTGCTGGATCGACTGAAGGCAAGCCAAGAAAGGAGTTGATCAAATCCGCATTGAGTTGTAAAACTTGGCCCCGAATCTTGACTTCGCTTCCTATGATTTTCGGCGACCAGTTCGCATAGAATTCTCTTGTTAGATCAAGATTGCATTCTCCCATGTCGCGGAAGATGAAATCAAGATGTAACGCCATGATCTTGGCCAACATGTGCGGCTCCTTCTTCGCTAGGCTGTCCTTGTTGACCAAGTCGACATGAACGTATTTTCCTTCCTTGTTGTTCCTATAGCATTCCTTGGCTTCCTCCTCAAGAACCCATTTTATTCTAAACATGCGGCGTGGTAATTGCATTGAGGATGATTCTCCTTGGTCCTTGCGACCTCTTTTCTTACCCTTTTGGGAAGTGGTAGCCTTGTCTTTTCTTGCTTTAGGAGCCATTGTACCTGAGACTTAAACACATTCATGATGATACAATCTATAAACAAGCCATAGAGGTACCACCCCACACTTAGTTTTGTTGATACAAATTAGTGAAGTGAAAGTGGTCGATTACTTAGACTTCGTCGATATAGGTTTTAGGAGCTATATTCCGACAAGAAAATCAGAGAGGTATCACTTCTTGCAACCTTTGCAATACTTTCATGTTAGGTATAACAATACTACTACATAGGGATGACATCATGGTATAGTTTCTATCAATAATCACAACCTCCTATGTCGGTAGGAACCTATAAATCTTATTCCGATGAATGGTATATTCTAACATGTAGGTATTCAAGTGACAAGGTTATGCAATGTTCATGACTATAGTGATTTCGCAATTAGTATAACAATGCATCAAAATCAAAATCAAGTCGGAAATAGTTTAAGATCATCCTAACGTACATGTTCACTCACATGGTTTTGTATCAACAATTCAAACACATTAACATCACCAATATTTCTTCAAGATGTAGCAATTCATAATAGACATAGCAACGTAGTACTTACTAGATATAGATGAAGAACAAGAGAGTACTTACGTGATTGAAGCCTTTGGAGATGTTCTTGTGAAGTGGGAGATCAAAAAGAAAAGTTTTGGGAGGATTTGGATGTTATGTGCGGCGCCTAGGTCAAGATTTCAATGTGTTTATGTTTCAAGACTAAGTCCCGTTTATATAGGAAAAGAATGGGTCGGGTTTTGACCCATTTAAAATTGGTTTTGGAGACAAAAAGTAACCATAGGCGGCGCCTTTAGCTTTGCCTATGCATGGTATAGGCGGCGCCTAATGCAAAGCATTTGCTAGCATAGGCGGCGCCTAGTGCAATGCCCTTAGTGACCATAGGCGGCGCCTTTAGCATGGCATATGAGATTCCGAGACCAAATGCTTTAGCATAGGCGGCGCCTATGCTATAGCATACTTGAGCATGGGCGGCGCCTATGCCTTTGCACACTAGATTCCGAGACCTTAGGCTATAGTATAGGCGTTGCCTAGTTCGTGGCCTAGTTTTACCTAGGCCTAGCCTTGCTCGATACCTATTTTGTCATGAGCAATGCTCAATCCATAGCCTTGTGCATCTTAATTCCAAACTTACCACCTTTACCATACAATACGTCCAAATCGTCATTTGAAACCAATCTCCTCGTTGAATACCTCTTGCACCTACATTTGCTCAAAAATAATGAAAACAATTAGTACGATGGGTTGCCTCCCATCTAGCGCCTTAGTTTTGGTCGTGGGACGACTCTTATTTTTGGATTTTCATTTATCAAAAGCAAAACAAGTACTAGAATGAAAGAAAGGCAAAACGATAAACGATAAACGATAAACGATGGGTTGCCTCCCATCTAGCGCCTTATTTATTGTCGTGGCTCAACATAGTTACCTCGAGTACTTAGACTTCGTCGAGATAAGTGATGGACATATAATTCATCGAGTCAAGAGGACCGATATAAGGTTTAACACGTTGACCATTCACCTTGAAGATAACACCATTGGTGTCTTCCAACTCAACTACTCTAGACGAGTAGACTTGAATAACTTTGTATGGACCAGACCACATAGACTTTAACTTACCTGGGAATATCTTCAATCTAGAGTTGAAGAGAATCACCATATCATCCTTTTGAAAGTTTCGTCGAACAATCCGCTGATCATGATACTTCTTCATCCGCTCCTTGTATAGGTCTGACCTTTCATAAGCATGGAGACGGAACTCATCTAATTCGTTCAGCTGCTCCAACCTCAGATTCATCGCATCATCATAATTCAAATTCAATTGCTTCAACGCTCACAATGCCTTATGTTCGAGCTCAATGGGTAAATGACAAGCCTTCCCATAAACTAGTTGATAAGGGGACATGCCGATGGGTGTTTTGAATGCAGTCCTATACGCCCATAGTGCATCGTCTAGCTTCCGAGACCAATCCTTCCTATTAGCACTTACCGTCTTCGCAAGGATTTACTTGATCTCCTGATTGGAAACCTCTACTTGTCCACTCGTTTATGGGTGATAAGGCGTGGCTACCTTATGTTGCTTGACACCATACTTGGCCAACACGGATTTGAATAGCTTGTTGCAAAAGTGAGATCCTCCATCACTTATGATAGTACGTGGTACTCCAAAGCGAGAGAAGATATTCCTCTTCAAAAATGCTACAACACGCTTTCCCTCGTTGTCGTCCAACGCTACAGCTTCAACCCATTTCGAGACATAATCTACAACAACTAAGATGTACTTCATTCCAAACGAATTCACGAATGGACCCATGAAATCAATGCCCCACATATCAAAGAGTTCTACCTCAAGAATTTTCGACATGGGAATCTCATGGTGTTTTGAAATAGCACCTTGTCTTTGGCATTGGTCGCATCTTCTAACAAAGTCATAAGCATCTCTAAATATCAAAGGCCAATAATATCCACTTTGCAATACTTTCCTTGCTGTCCGATTACCTGCGTGATATCCACCAACTTGGGAAGTGTGACATGCTTCCAATATATTAGGCACCTCTACATGGGATTACATCGTCGGATAACACCATCCGCACATCTTCAAAACAAATATGGCTCATCCCAATAGTAGTATTATACGTCATGCATAAACTTCCTCTTTTGGTGGTATGATAAATTGGTAGGTATTACATTACTCACCACAAAATTTGCAAAGTCGGCATACCATGGTAACTTTTCTGTTATCGTCGCTAGGATCTCCTCGTCAGGGAATGCATCATCAATCTCGATATCAGGCTGCGCCACATGCTCGTTCTCGAGTCTAGATAGATGATCAGCCACTTGGTTCTCACAACCTCTTCTATCTTTAACTTCAAAATCAAACTCTTGCAGCAGCAATACCCATCGAATTAATCTTGGTTTTGCATCCTTCTTTGTCATTAGATACCTAAGAGCTGCATGGTCTGTATGAACGATCACCTTAGTACCCAATAGATAGGCACGAAACTTCTCAAATGCATACACAACCGCTAGGAGCTCTTGTTCTGTCACAGTGTAGTTCCTTTGAGCTTCATTTAGGACCTTACTCGCATAGTAGATAGGATAAAATAATTTCTCCTTTCTCTGACCAAGCATAGTTCCAACGACTACACTACTAGCATCACACATGACTTCGAACGAGAGAGACCAATCTGGTGCTACCATGATAGGGGCTTCAGTGAGTTTTCCTTTGAGGCATTCAAATGCCTTTAAGCAATCTACATTGAAGGGAAACTTCACATCTTTCTCCAAGAGTTTGCACAATGGACTAGCAATTTTGGAGAAGTCTTTGATGAACCGACGATAGAAACCTGCATGGCCGAGAAAACTACGAACTCCCTTCACCAAAATTGGAGGCGGTAGCTTCTCAATGACTTCGATTTTCGCTCGATCAACCTCAATTCCTCTTTCAGAGATTTTGTGCCCAAGAACGATTCCTTCTTTTACCATGAAGTGGCACTTCTCCCAATTTAGCACTAGGTTGAATTCTACACATCTTTGCAACGCCATACTTAGGTTTGCCAAGCATGCTTCAAAAGTCTCACCAACAACTGAAAAATCATCCATAAATACCTCCAAAGTGTCTTCAACCATATCCGAAAAAATTGACATCATACAACGTTGAAAGGTGGCTGGTGCGTTACATAGCTCGAATGGCATACGTTTGAAGGCAAACGTACCATATGGGCATGTAAACATTGTCTTCTCTTGGTCTTCGGGTGCAATACAAATCTGATTATAGCCTGAATAACCGTCTAAGAAGCAAAACCATCCTTTCCCCGCTAATCGATCTAGCATTTGGTCCATAAATGGCATTGGGAAGTGATCTTTGAGTGTCCAAGAATTCAGCTTTCGGTAGTCCATGCAAACTCTCCATCCAGTGACGGGTCTGAGTGGAATAAGCTCGTTCTTCGCATTTGCGACCACCGTCATGCCTCCTTTCTTGGGAACACATTGTACCGGGCTTACCCATATACTGTCAGAGATTGGATACACAACTCCTGCGTCTAACCACTTAATTATTTCTTTCTTCACCACTTCTTGCATAGGTGGGTTTAGACGTCTTTGATGCTCAATGGTGGGTGTGCAATTCTCTTCAAGATGAATTTTATGTGTACAAATCCCAGGTGGAATACCAATAATATCCGCAATAGTCCATCCAATGGCTCTAATATACTTCCGTAGAATAGCAATAAGAGCTGCAACTTGTTGCTCACCCAAATCTGCTGCAACAATGACTGGAAGTGTGTTTCCACTTCCTAGGAATGCATATTTTAAATGTCTTGGCAGCTCCTTCAA
Source organism: Capsicum baccatum var. pendulum (assembly GCA_030864225.1). Classification (NCBI taxonomy): domain Eukaryota; kingdom Viridiplantae; phylum Streptophyta; class Magnoliopsida; order Solanales; family Solanaceae; genus Capsicum; species Capsicum baccatum. Next base: position 233,568,038 of record CM061556.1, on the reverse strand, counting down.
TTCTAATGTGGATGGCTCTTCAATAGATGGCTTAGCTGGTGGTGTGGGTCAATTCTTGAGATCAAGGTCCATCTTTTTGGGAGCATAGCGATATGTCCCTAATCCTGATAGAGCACAAATAGCTTCTTCACAATTTTCAGCATCCTCATTCTCTCCATTCATGAGCACAACCGCCAAAGGGTCATCAATAATTTGCTCTTCTTCAAGTAATTCTTTCTCAACATCAAAGTAAACATCAGCCACCACACTCAGATCTTTGGGTTGCTTCATTGATTTGCAAACATCAAAGCGAACTACTTCGTCATTTATTCGAAACAAAAGCTCATTAGCTCTCAAATCAATAAGTACGCTTCTCGTAGCAAGGAAAGGATGCCCTAAGATTATGGAAACTTCTGAGTCTGCCTCACAATCCAAAATAACGAAGTTTACCGGAAAGATGAATGAAGAATCCTTTACCAAGACATCACATAGAATACCAACAGGTCGTTTTACCGACCTATCCGCCATTACGAGCCTCATGTTGGTTGGAGTAGGATCACCCAACCCCAACTTCTTATAGATAGATAATGGCATCAAATTGATGCTGGCTCCTAAATCACATAATGCTTTGGCAAAATTCAAAGACCCAACGGTGCAAGGAATAGTGAAAGCTCCGGGGTCGGCCTTCTTCTGAGCTATTGATCGGGTAGCGATTGAGCTGCAGTGATGAACATCATATTTCAACTCATAACTTGCTACCCGCTTCTTTGTCAAAAGATCCTTCATAAATTTTGCACACCCAGGCATTTGTTCAAGTGCCTCCACCAATAGAACATTAATGGTCAGCTGCTTTAACATAGTCATGAATTTGCTGAACTTCGTGTCATCCGCCACCTTCTTCAATATTTGAGGGAAAGGTGGTGGTGGGTATGGAATTGTTCTCTCAACGGCTTTCTTCTCCTCTTGCTTTTGTTTTTCAGCTTTTTCAGGTTGCAAATTATTGGGGTTGACGTCATTGACGATAGGATTAGTTGCAGCGGCATCTTCTCCTTTCGCCTTATCATCAATGTCCACTACTTCGTCATCCACTTGCTTGCTTTTTGCTGAGGTTTCCAGTACCTTACCACTCCGGGTAGTAATGGCCATGCATGACCCATCATTCCTTGGGTTTTGCACAGTATCACTAGGTAAGGTGCCAGCCTTTCTTTGATTGAGTGCTGCTGAAAGTTGGCTCAATTGCTGCTCTATTTGCTTGATTGAAGTGGAATGAGAATCAACTATTTGTTTCATAGAGGACACATCATTAACTACCTTTGTTACTGCAGTGCTTGTTGCTTCCACTCCTTTCAATATTTTAGCCAGCATGTCTTCCATACTTCCAGAACTAGATGTGGTGGCGTCACGTCTTCCAGGAGGGACGTACAAACCACTCTTTTCATTCTTGTTCTTCCAACTACCTTGGTCCTTGTTTCCAGATTTATCATAATAGTTCCGACCTTGGTTTCCTTGGGTATTACCTCGGAAACCCCCCTGATTGTTCAAGTAGTTGGCCTCTTCTTCCGAATCAGATTCGTCTCTTCCTTTAGACGCAATAGCTTTCACTTTTTTGGTCTTCCCTGATAATAAATGCTTTGTAAGAAGATCCACTTGTGTTTTCATGTGCGCCATATCTTGATCACGTTCTTCTTCTCTTCTTCTTTGGTCTGCAGTCATGCCAATAGATAAAGTGGGGCTTGCTACCTCAGAATCCCTGGTATGCCAAGCTCTACTTTGCTTCGTCATACGATCTAGCATATTGCTTGCTTGACCAAAGGTGAGGTCCATAACAGATCCTCCAGCTGCATTATCCACCACTGGTTTAGTTATTGAATTCAAGGCTCTGTATAATATCTCCATTAGGTGAACATTAGTCATGTGATGGTTTGGGCATCTCGCTAGCTTTGTCTTGAACCTCTCCCATGTTTTATGAAGAGATTCAGTAGGAAGCTGACGAAAGTTGCTGATTTCATCTCTCAATTATGCTCTTTTGGATGGCGGAAAGAATCTTTCTAGGAAAACGTCTCTCAATTGCCTCCAATTTGTAATAGAATCAGGAGTCAGCCCATTCAACCATAGAGTTGCCTCCCCAGACAGAGACAATGGAAATAGACGTAATCAAATTGCATTCTGACCAACACCAGGATTGTCAAACGACTTGCATGTAGAAATAAAGTTGATGAGATGCATATTCGGATCATCGCCTACTAGTCCACCAAATAATTTCTTGAGTTGCAATAACTGAATCATGGTGCTTGTGATGTTGAACTTGGCTCCGGGCGCTAATGGTGAAGGAATAATGGCTCCTATGGCTCCGGCTCCATCAAGATCATCATCATCGTCATCAAAAGCTGGTTGCATGGGTTGGCGATCATACCTAAACCGAGCTTGAAGACCTCTTCTGTTGGCAGGTGTTGCGATTTCAGCATCATGCCTTGGGTTTAGTAACTCGTCATCACCTAAATCCTCATCGTCAGGATTTGTTGCTCGCCCAGGGTTACCAATGTTTTGTTGTTGAACTTGAGCGGCGGTAAGAGCAGCTAATCTCGCCTGTTCCTGTTGAGCAGCCATCCTTTCGATTTCTGCTTGTGCTTCCATTCTGCCAATACGTTGTGGTTCAGCATTGATAGGTAATAACGGTTGACTAGAACTTCTAGTATGGGGCATGCACTGAATAAAAACCTGCAGTAAACAAAAACAAAAACTAAAAGTAAAAGTACGAGAACCTTTGACCAAAGGGTCTAGTAATTATCACAAACTTAATTGACACTCGTATTCCCTGGCAACGACGCTAATTTTTGATAACGCTCAATCTACAGCTCTCGTAGGAGTGTAAAGCGGTCGCTAGCAAATATAGAACCCAACTGGGTTGGGTATCGATCCCACAGGGAATAGCTTGGTCAACAAGTAAGCAACGATTACTAGACTTTTAGTGCAAGTCTCGTAAAAAGGGGGGATTGTAATGTGTAACCACAATATTAAAGTAAAAACTGAAAATAGCAACGTAAAAAGAAAGAATGTTTAGTAGGTTGTAAAACAATGAGAATTGAGGAGTTGGGGTTATGTCCACCTTCTGAGTTTACGTCTCTATTAGCTATGAGTTATGCGGAATTCAGACATGCATGTGCTTATAGAGAATTGTATTCGATGGTAAATCCAGGCGTCTTTCGACCTATTCGGGGATTATTTCACTTTAACTCTTTCGAGCTTAAAGAGTATCTAACGGTACAAATTCTCCAAGAGGTTAATCCAGTTACGACACTAACTGTTTAATAGGGGATGGGACCCTACTACCTTGACATTATCTCTTTTCCAGACAGATAACCTTTCTTTCGAACAAGTTAAATGTTATACTGGCGTATTCTTGCATTTGCAACCACAAAGAATTTAGGTTAAGACGAAGAGAATAATGATATAAGCAGCATACGTGTCACGAACTCATAAACTCATAGTGATAGATAGTATCTCATTCGGCTTCCATAACCCCAACAGAGAAGTTTAGTTACCCATGAGTGCGAAGGAAATCACAATAGACATTGTTATTATACCACAATAAAGATTTCGTGTAGTAATGGTGTGGTAGGCGTTAGGCGTGATTTCTTGCAAGTAACGTTTCTCTTGTTGCGGAAATTAACAATAGATGAATAGAAGAAGAATAAAAAGTAGAATTAATGGAAAGATTAGAAGAGTTGTAATTGATGGAAGAAGAATTGATTGTAGAATAGAAAGATGTAGAATAGAAAGATGAGAATAATAAAAATCTCTAGCAAAATAGGGTATTTATAATACCCATATCCTATTCCTACTAAGCTAATGAAATACTTAACCAAATCCTACTAAGCTAATGAAATACTTAACCAAATCCTAATAAGCTAATGAAATACTTAACCAAATCCTAATAAGCTAATGAAATACTTAACCCAATTGTACTAGGTTAATGTATCATTATCCTACTAATAAATTACTGCTAGTCCCCAAAGTTTTCCAAAATACTGTTTTAGCCCGGGACAGGTTTCCTATGCATCACTTTTGGTCCTTAGGCGTCCAAGACTCCCTTTTCTCCCCTCGTGAAGCTTTCTTTGGCATCAAGTTATCCATAAAATGCTGAATTCTGCATCATTTATACCTGAAACTTTGCTAATCATGTTCGTTAGCTCACTTACAGGAAAAAGGACTAAAAGTGCATGAAATATATAATTTGTTCTCAAAACTAGGCTAAAATATGGGTAAAATATAGCACTATAGGCGTGCAAATTCGCCTATCATCAATGCGTTCACTGATAAGAGAGATATTTCTTTTGTTGTGCTTGATTGAGCAATTTTCAACCTTGAAGAGTACTTCGAATCCGGTATTATAAAGTTAACTGATGTTGAGTAGATTGTGTTTGAGGCTGTTTACCATGTATACTCTCATGAATTTTCATGATGAGTTGAGTTTTACTGGGCTAACTCTGATGACGTTGCCTCTAACATTGTCATCGAACTTTACTGATCCCCCATCTATTTTATCTAGAGCAGAAAAATTTTCTTTTTTTTTCGATCATGTGTTTGGAACATCAGCTATTAATGACCCACATTTCTTTCTTATAGCTCTTGCGGGCCTGTTTCTACAACACAAGAAGATTAGTTTTGTTTAGGTACCTGTGTGGTCATGGGTCCTTGCGGGTTAAATGAGCTTTCTTTAGGCCTCCAAACCCATATAGTTTTAGGTTTATGCCTGCAACGTACGATTTGTGCCTTTTCTGTCTACATATAAAGCATACAAGTCCTCGATAAGTAAATAAGATCTTAGTTGATTTAAACGATTCTGATGAGAACCTAGATTTATTTTGAAAAGAGTTGGATTTCACAAAACTATGACTGGGAGATCTCTTAATACTTTTTAGCTTTAATTTTACATCATTAATCTCTTCATGAAGCAGGTCAATTTCAATTTGACATGCTTCAATTTCTATTTGATGACTTCTCTGTTCCTCCTTAAGTTTTCATTTAAATCGGGCTTTGCAACTTTTTTTTTCTTGAGCAAGTTTGTTATATTCATTTATGATCTTTCAAAGTTCAGCGGTTATCAAATCTAAGTTAGATTCAAGAATATTACTGTTGTTACATTCATGTGTTCTTACCTCGCTAGATTCACCAGTTGCCATGAAGCACATATTGACGGCTTCTACTTCTTCTTTGGTTTTATCTTATCACTCCAGGCTCCAAAGTTTTGTATTTTTTGTAGACGATCTTCTCCTTAACTTGGAATAGTTTTGTTTAAAGTGACCAGATTTTCCATAAAAATAATAACAATTATCGATTTTGGTGGAATCATCATTCTTGGCTCCTTGGGATCTCTGATGTATCTGTCTCATGATTTTCCTTACTCCGCGATTTATGAGAGCCATTACTTCACTATTGGCATCTTCAAGAACATTTACTTTTCCGATTGGAGAAGCATTGAAGGCTACCAGTTTCTTCTTCTCCTTCTTGTGGTACCTGTTAATATAATTTTTCTCATATGCAATAAGGTTACCTCATAGTTTATCATATGTCGATCATGTTGTGAAGATCTCTGTCTTCTAGAATGGTAACCTTGGTTTCCTAAATCTTTGGGAGACTTTAGATCTAATTTTGGACTTATAGTCTGTGTGGATAGATCATCTCTAGTGATTTAAGTTCACATACAATCTTGCTGAATCTGGAAAATAATGCTTCAATGTCCTCATTCTCTTTCATTTTGAGTAGCTCATATTCATTGACCAGGGCAACCATTTTTTACTTCTTGACTTTGATGGTTCCTTCATAGGTTACCTCCAATTTATCCCACATTTCTTTTGCGATTTCACAAGTTGATATCTTGTCGTATTCTTCTTCTCTAACAACACAAAAAGTAAACTTATAGCACGTGCATTAGTTTGGACTACCTCTTGTTGTTCTTTCGTGACCTCAAAGCTTTCAAGGTCTTCTATGTCAGAACTTCTCAATTCTTTGTCTTTATCTTTTGACTTCTCCTTGAGTCCTGGAATTGGCTTTGGACCCTTCTTGATGATAAACCAGGCTTAGAAGTCATTTGATTGAACAAAGATTTTGAACCTGTTCTTCCAGTAAGAGTAATATTGTCCATTAAAGTATGGTGGTCTTGTGAAGGAGTGACCATCTTGAAAGAGAGCATCAGGAATTTGATAATTCACCATTTGATATTTGCTCACTTGCGGTTAAGCAATCTATAGGTTAGACCTACTCTAATACTAATTGAAATTCAAGAGGAGGGTGAATTAAAATTTTTCTGTAAGTCGACTACTGATTCCTCACAATCGACTTGCCTGTAGATCAGTGTACTTTTCAAACAGATTAGATTTAAAATAATTAAACAAGTAAATAGCACAACATAAAGTAATAACAGAAAGATTTATCCTGATTTGGAACACCAATGTGGTGCCTACTTCCAGTCCTCTTGGGTTTTAAAGTACCTTAGATTGTTGAATATTGGGCTCGAGTACAATGATAGAAAACATGCTCTCGAGACTTATTTTGCTCTTCGGATCTTGTGACACAGCTTTGGTTGATGTTACAAAGTTGACTCAATCCTATGCTTTATATAACAATTGTAAACTAAAAGTTACAAAACCTTGTGAGACTAAGATTGAGACACTTTGATTTTTCTGCTTGAAGTTGCATAAAAAGTGTTAGACTTCGGTCTTCATCTTTTATAGTCTCGGTTGCTGCACTTCATAAGGAAGCCCAAGATATTTCTTCTCAATCAAGGATGTAAATTGATTCCTTGATTGAGGAATGTAGCCGTATGATATGTCCACATACGGCTTTGGATCACATCCATATCAGATATGTCCCTGATCTATTTTTTTTGGTCTTTTGGAGATTGATGCCTTTCCAAATGTGCTCATGATCTTTTCTTCTTTTACTTGATTTGATTTGTCAAAACTTATCTTGATTGATTTCGTCTGCCATGATTTCGGGATTGTGATCCTTCTTCTATTTCTGTGATATTTGATTGATCTGTTTTCCATACTGTTTGAATGTCGTGATCCTCCATATATTTGAGTGTGATACTCTTCTTTCTTCCAATATCTTGATTTGATTTTTCATGACATTTAGAACTGAAATTCTCCTTCTATTTGTTCTTATTTGTGATTGAATTACTTGGATACCGTGGATGTCCTTCCATTCCTGATGTCCCTAGAGCCGGCTTCCTTTATCCTTCCAATATTAGCAGTCTTTAATGTCCTGCAAAGTTATAGTTGTTATTTGGTCATTATTAAAACATAGACTTAGGAGGCTAACAATTTTGATGCTTTCTAAATGTACTGAGGGGTTCATTGCAAATTATGATGCACCATGGGTAGGACTTGGTTGTGTACTTATGCAGCATAATAAAGTGGTAGCTTATGTATCCAGGAAACTAAAGGTTCTTGAGAAGAACTACCTCACCCATGATCTAGCATTAGAGACTATGGTATCTACACTTAAGATTTGGCATCACTATCTTTATAGGGTGCATGTTGACATTTACACAGATTATAAGAGCTTAAAGTATGTGTTCACTCAGAAAAAGATAAATCTCAGGCAAAGGCGGTGGCTTGAGGTATTAAAAGATTATGACATGATCCTGCACTATCATCCAGATAAATCTAATTTGGTTACTGATGCTCTTAGCAGGTTGTCTATGGAAAGTCTTTCTCATGTGGAGAAGGAAAAGAGGGATCTGGTTAAGGATAATTATCATTTTGCTAATTTGAGAGTCTGATTCTTAGAATCCAAAGAAGGAGGGGTGATTGTTCACGATGTGGCTAAATCATCCTTGTGTGCTGAAGTTAAGGAGAAGCAAGAAAATAACTATATATTGATGCAAATTAAGAAAGATGTTGTCCAACAGAAGGTTCTAGCTTTTGAGATTAAAAGAAATGATTTATTGCGGTATCAAGGAAGGTTGTGTGTTTTGTACGTTGATTGTTTGTGAAAGGGTATATTGATGAAAACTTATGTTTCAAGGTATGTCGTTCATCTTGGTTCTACGAAGATGTATCATGACTTAAAAGAAGGTATATTGTTGGAATAACATTAAAAGAAATATTTCTAATTTTATTACTAAGTATTTGAATTGCCAACAAATTGAGGTTGAGCATTTAAAGTTGGGTGGTACCTCCCAAGATATAGCCTTACCCATGTGGAAGTGGGAAATAATCAACTTGAATTTGGTTAGTGTTATCGATTTTTGCGATCTCGAAACCAGTATGATTCTAGTTGGGTCATTGTGGTTAGAATGACCTAGTCCGTCCACTTTTTGCTTGTGAGGACTAATTATTTGGGACAGGATTATGCGAAATTGCATATTCAGGAGATAGTTCAGTTGCATGGAGTCCTAGTGTCCATTATATCCTATTAAGGTATACAGTTTTCTTTATAATTTTAGCGGTCGTTTCAGAGAGGTTGGATACTCCGGTGAACCTTAACACCTCTTACCACCCCTAAACAGATGGACAAGTAGAACGTACTATTCTAACTTTGGAAGATATGCTAAGGGTCTGCGTGATTTGCTTTAAAGGTAGTTGGGTAGATCACTTGCCATTTAAGAGTTCTCCTACAATAACAATTATCATTCTAGTATCCAAATGGCTCTTTTTAAGGCTCTTTATGGTAGAAGATGTAGGTCACTGATTTATTGGTATGAGGTAGGTAAAATCTGATTGTTTGGACCTAATCTTGTGTATCAAGCGAGGGAAAAAATAAAGGTTATTAGAGAGAGGATTAAAACCGCTAAAAATCTTATACCGATATAAGACATAGGGGCTTGGAGTTTGAAGTTGATGATTGGTGTTTCTAAAAGTCTCCCCTATGAAAGGAGTTATGAGGTTCGAGAAGAAAGGAAAGCTCAGTCATTGTTATATAGGTCCTTATCAGGTTAAGAAGAATTGGTGGCATTGCATATGAGTAAGATTTGTCGGCAAACTTGGCTTCAGTCCATTCCGTTTTTCATGTGTCCATTCTCAAGAAATATGTTGGGGATCATTCTCTTGTCATCTCCATTGAGGATATTGGTGTGAAAGATTCATTGTCATTCGAAGAGGTTCGTATGGAAGTTTTAGATAGACAAGTTCAAAAGTTGAAAAGCAAAGAGATAACTTCGATCAAAGTATTATGGACAAATCAAAAGATAAAGGGAGATACTTGAGAATCGAAAGATGACATACGTGCTAGATATCCCCCACTATTTAAATCTTCAGGCGAAGCCATGGAAGGTTCTAATCTTAACCTTAATCTCACTCTCATTTCATGATGTATTCCCTTAAAACGTGCTTAATATATTTCGGGCCAGTATTCGGGGACGAATGATCCCTAGGGGGGAGGATAATGTAACACCTCGAGTGTTTTGACACATAAATAGAGTTAAGAACAATCCCACGTGACCCCTAGATCTAGAGTAAACCACTTTAGGATGGGTTCAGATGGGGGTAAGATTAGATGAGAAAATGACCTGCGCGACGCGAGGGGACAATGTGCAATAGCCCTGTACCTTATAGGCCATCGTAGGAGGCCGTTCCTCACCCACGTAGAGGGCTCCTCATTGCGAGGGGGCTAGCTCACACTAGGGGTCACACCACGAGGCTGCTGCCCTGCGCTAAGGGTTGATCCGCGTGGCTACCTCCCTGCGCTGGGGGTTGCACTACACCCCCTCCTTTCATTGATAAGTCATCATTTTTAATGTTATTTTAGGGGTGTTTAGATCTTTTACACCCTTAAGATGGTTCTAATTCACCATTATTCTAATAAGGCCCTAAGAGCAACTACTTCTACTAAAAATCCACTTAGAAAACATTCACAGAGCAATATGGAGGAGAACTACCTCACGTTCAAAGGTAATTAGCTCTAAAGACCAAATTGCGTCAGATTCTCTCAACTAAAGGTATGCAGAACAACCCTAACACTCATGGGCTTAATTATGATGTTTTAATAAACTCTAAATTTGTTTATTTGTACATTTGATATGGGTTTTAAAATTGTTTGAAGAGTATGAATTATAAACCCTTTTTATAATGAGAATTATGCACTTAACTAGTGTTGTGGATTTCTCTTATGATTGATGAAAATATTGAGTTTCAAATGGTTTCCTTGTCAATTTATACATTGTTTAATTTTACGGATTCAAAAGGTGTTTCTTGTAGTTAAATGCTTTTGTTTTCTTATGGAGATTGTATAAAATTATGAAAAGATGACCATCTTTTTCGAGTTATAGAAATGTCTTGAAAGAATGTTGTCTTACTTAAATTTTCTCATGAATTTCAAAAGAAAATTCTTATTTGATATTTGAATCATTTTGGTGGTCAATGATATGTTTTTAATAAAGGGCTAAAGAGTATAGACAATACGATTTATACGGCTTGCAAGTCTAGATATGATGAAACTTTTTTAGATGATGCCCTTAAAGAGAAAGAGATGAATTTTAAAAGAATGATAAATGGTTTAAAGAGGATAAAAATTGGCTTATAGAGAGTTAGATGGTTAACCGAGAAGACACGAGTTTAAATGACTCATTGCTGGAAACCATGTTTTGCCGTTGTGGGTTGATTTTATCCTGAAATATGGATAATTATTATGTGCTTGCTTTGTGCTTTTGGCGCATTAGAGAGTAGAAACTCCAACCCTTGCGGTAAACTTGGGTTCAGGGCTTGACCGAAGAGTTAATGTCGGACCTATATAGCCTGTGGGTAAATAGAATGTCGGGAATACCATCTAGCTCAGAATTAAAGAAAAGAGTTGAGTCTTTACGAGATTGATTGAAGCTTTTAATTATGCCCATGTGATTTGACCTCTATCTTTGTTAAATTGCCTTCATAATGCTTTTGTTATTTTGTAAACATATGTTGTTTTTGGGTTGTTCTACATTCCAAGTATTGACCGTCCTCCAACGATTGTTTTGTCTCATGATGTAGGTTGTGAGGTTCAGTTTCGTGGTCCATCGCAACAGTAAAATCTTCTGAAGCATTAGATTTGGTGAGCCATCCATCTTCCTGAAGGCATTTTATTTATATGTTTATCTCTTTTAGTTTATGGTTCGGCTAAGGGCCGTCTCCCGGCCCAGACAACCATTCATTAAGTAGAGGCTATGTAGACTGGATTTGATTAATGTTTAGTATGAATTTATTGATGGAGTTTTGCTTATAAGATTTCTTGAAACTTCATTATATCTTCCAAATTTCATATGAATTATGCCTATGATAGTATGCTAAGGGATTTTTAGATCCATCGTGGCTCGAGATGCCCGTCGCAGCTAGGGCCTCGACTCGAATCATGAAAAAATTGATTATGCTTGATAAAAGAGATTTGATTGGTAAGTAATCTCCACTTTCAAACTTAAAATCGTAGCTTCAATTGACCAATGGAGAAAAAGGGGAGCTCCTCGAGGGGGACATCTTCTTCCTTTGATGCGATAATTCCCACTTGTTCTTAGACAACTATAAAACAACTACAACACTCAAAAGGTTACGCTTTTATTGATCAGTGCAATAAATTTCATAATGATCTAATTGCTGGAAGGTGAAGAAGTAACAAACCTCGTAGGATATAACACTGATCCTCACCTTGGATATTAATAGTGCCTTGAGTTCTAGTAACGTTAACAATGCTTGCAGGCCAATGATAGGCTTGAAAGAACTATAGCTAATTCTGCATCTGTATTGCCTGTTTTTTCCTGCTGCAACAACCATGTTGTCAAATTAATCATTTCATATCGATTTTTTGATTTTTTGATCTGTGCTGGGAATGTTTTTGTTCCTTCCAAGCTTGCTGCTACACAACTAATTCTTGAATTAGGACTAAAACTATCATTGATGAGTTGTTGTGATCTCTTGATATTTGTGGGAAAGAGATGGAAATCAGGAGAGAGGGGAGAAATGAAAGAAGAGCTTGAGAATTTTCTCTGTAAAAGGTCTATTTATGTGGTATATATATTGTATCAACGTGATATAAAAGTGTATCAATCTAGTAAAAAGTGTTATCAATGTAGTATCAAAGTGTATCAATGTAGTATCAAAGTGTATCAATGTAGTACAAAAGTGTATCAATATTGTATAAAAGTGTATCAATTGGATATAGAAACTGCATGTGGCCGACTGGGTTAATCGCTAAAAGAGGAAAATAAATTAATCGACTGACTACAGTTGTCCACATTTTCAAATTGTGGGCCAATTTTTTTCAAAGTGGTCAGCCCATGTCCTTTCCCCAAATTTGTGTAAAAGTTTAGTAAAATTACAAGTATAAACAACATAAATCTCTTCCTTAATGAAACTAATTACATAATATCCCTTGTGCTATTTCTCTCTCCCGATTTTGGAAAAATACATATACATGTCATTGATCCTCATACATTGCTCCAATGTATGATGAAACTTTTTGGCCTATATTTATGGAAACGAATATCAGCTATCCTTATTCAATTGCTTAATTTAAGGCATTAATAGATGTTGTGATTTATTGGATGCTTAAAAGTAGTAACTGATATTCAAATTCAAAAATATCACCACAATATATTTATTTTTTTAAAAAAAATTTATTTGGAATATAAACTGAAAAAAAAGCCCGAGTTGACATCTTCTTTCATTTTTTTTTCAAAATCAATATGAACATCGTTATATTGTTGCGGCATTTCGGTTCTTGACAGTCGAAAATTATTTATGAACAATACAAAAGTGATGGAATTGTGGTTTCAAAAAGTAGCACATTCTTGAAATTGATTTTGACGATTGATACGAGACTGAATATTGATGAATGTCGGAAAAAAAGTGAAGTACATTGTTGAAAGTAATTCCTCTCCAATTATTATAGGGAATGATAATGGAGTGAGAGTATACATTGAGTTGAAGAAAAGTATTTCAGGTTTTGTTAATTATCCGTTGTGGATTACAACATTTGACAAGTTCAACAAAGAGATTGATTTTGATAGTGAAACCGGTGTTGTTCTTTGTGTTGAAGGAACTGAATCTGATGCTTTTGTTGAATGTGCATTATTTCTTTATAAATTTACAAATCGTTAATAGAAATTGCAGTTGTCGTATAGAGTTGTTACGTTTTTTTTTTCTTGTATGTATTGTATTATATTATACGTTGAATAAAATGAAACTATTTACTTAAAATTTCGGCTGGCTTTCTCTCTCCTGATTTTGGGTAAAATACTTATACATGTCGTGGATCCTCATACATTGCTGGAATATGTTAGAAAATTGATTAACCTATATTTATGGAAAGATAAATCCGATACTATTCTTATGTTCCTTAATTTACGTCATTAATTACCTATCATTATGTGATGTATGATTAATAGAGTAACTAAAATTTAAATTCAAAAAATATCTTAAACATCAACATTAATTTTCTTTTTTGCTAGATTACGATCTTGAATAAAAAAAAGTTACATATACATGTCGACCACATATTATACATTAATGGAATGTATAAGGTAAATCATTTTTTCTATATTTAAGGAAATTAAATCAGTCACCTTAATTATCTAATTTGTTGATTAAATCAGACACCTATATTTAAGTAAAGTAAATCAGAAACTTTAAATCAAGCACCTTATTTAATGGAAATTATGAATTTATTGATTAGTGATATATTAAAATTAGTTACAGTAATTTAAATTGAAAATAATTTAATACATTCAAAAATTAAAAAAATCATGAATATCTATGTATAATACATAATGTGACCTCTTATATGCAATTGTTTTTAAAAAAATTCATAAAAATATTATTTCTTATAAATCATTATTTTATTATGTGTATAAGGTCTAAAAATCAAATTGCATCAGATGAGGTGATATGTATGTATGTAGAAAATATTATATGTTACATTGACCTTATACATAACAGTCTTATGTATAGTGTAATTAATTAAATGTATAATGTTGACATTAGCGGAGTCTCAAAATGTATTATGTTGAAGAATATACATAACTTGATATGTATAACATCAAAAATCAAATTGCATCAGGTGACTTTTAATTTTTTTTAAAATAATATAAGTTCTTGAATATTTTAATCTATACATTAGTATGGTAACCTTATACATATTCATTTTATGTATGATATTATAGTTATGTGAATTATTGATTGAACAACTCGTGCTAACTTAAGAATAATGCTTTCTTATACACAACTTGATATGTATAAAAGTGAACAAACAACAGATATCAACCACATACTCGTACACTACTTAGTAATGTGTGAGGGTTGAATTGAACAAATAATAGAATTTAACCACGTCCTCATACATTGCTTAGTAATGTATGAGGACTGAAGTAACAATATCTGTATGACCTTAATCTATTGTATGAGATGGTATAGTACATTATCATTATGTATAAATTTAAGGGATTTAAATAATTACTTTGAGATTTCTATAATTACTTTTCTAATATGGAATTTTATGTAATAAGATAAAGTTACCTTGTATACATGTGTGTAAATTTTAGAAATTACAATCAATATCAATAGTAGATTTTACTTTGGGCCTCTTACTATACTACTGATGATTAGCTTCACTGATTAGTCCCAATCAATTGTTCATGTTCACTTTGAAATCTCTTATTTTTAGGCACTTAATCATTAGATCGAGAAACGCAAAACCATATGAAGAATATTGATATAAAGAGTAAAAGAGTTTGAATCTTAAAAGGAAAGAAGTTTCGTGCAAACAACAATACAGCAAATGCGCAACCAAATATAACGGTGTCACCATGGAAGAAAAAAGACAGATCAACTTTACCAATTTTCATCAAGATGGAACTGAGTGTATGATACATTGATACTAATAGATTTCAAGAGATATCTATTAGTCTCTCCTAGAGATACTGTTATGACCAAGCGTCTAAGACCACACTGATTGTATTTAACAGAAAATGATCATTTCCAACAGAAAGGATGATGATTTCCAACGAATCGTACAAGTTGTGCAGAACAATGTTGCTCGGACTCTCCAAAAATGTCGATAAGTGCATATTGGATCCTTCAGTAGTGCATTCTTGAAGGGATCAACACAGCAGCAGCACAATTTTGAGAGTCTTGAGCGACATAGGTGCAAAAGCACCACGCAAACCCCAAAATAGTAATATACAGCAGCACAAAGAAACAAAGTATACAAGCTAAATGTGCAACAGTAAATATCCAAATCCAGCAGGCTGAAGTAAAAGTCTCAGCAAAGCAACTTCCCTTCCACCAACAACGAATGGAGCTAACAGCCAGCCAAAAGAGAAGCAGAATTGTGATGAAAAAGAAGAGGATAGGGAAGGGAAACAAAAGCCCCCCCAGATTTACAGCAAGAAGAATAGTACTACGATGCCATAGAAGTCTCCGGGAAACAACATTCAGAGCTATAACTATTACTTCAGCTATGGTGCATAATGGTATAATTTAGATATCTACTCTCACTCTCCCAGGAAAAGGATATGACAGGGAGATCAAGCTCAACATGTTCACAAGATAAAGGCTATCAAAGAACTGATATTAAAACAGATGTATGACCTTATATAACTGGACAACTCTTTTGACAAAGGTAAATTGGACAATGGTAGAACTTATTACATCTAACAGAGAGTGCAGGTAGTACACAGAGAAGATAAAGTGCGAGCAGATCACCTTATATAGCTTCCCATGTGTTGAGACCTCCAGGTTTACAGGTCTGACAACACGATAATTAAGATCTTCTTTATGAAGACGATAATTATGATTTTTAAAAGGTAAATTAAGTCGCGTGGATATGGAAGATTTCAATCCCTAGTGTCTTTTGAAATCAATGTAGACTTGGTTAAGAACAGAACCTAATGGAAGCAAAAGATCTGTATAAGATACCATAGTGATCGACTAGTTAAAAGATACCATAGAGAGATGTGTGGAAGATTTAGAAAACCCCTCATTTTATCTTTAAGACCTAATTCAATATTGGAATGCAATGAACCTGACCAAAACTGAATGGATATCGAGAATTCATATAACTGACATCAATTGTTGTAGGATTGGCATATAGTTGATTGAATGATGACAAATGCAAGCACACAACGTGCACATACACATAAAAGGTGCATGTGTGTGCACATTCATGCACTGCAGAATATCTTCACAAGGAAAGAACAGAGAATCAGCAGTTTAAGAAAAACACCTAAGAAGCAGTGCCTGCAAGAAAATATTCTATCATAATTGAAGTTCTGTCAGCTTTAGAACAGGACTTAAAACCTTTAGGATTGGACAACTGTCTAGTCAGGAAACAACATTGCACTCTATACCAAAGGAAGCTGTTACTATCCAAGAAAAACATAGCATTTACTAAGGAAGGATACACCTGAACGTTGGCAGGACAACATTACAGCAATTCCTATTGTCTACATCTATGTTGCTCGGACTCAGGTGTGGTACCGGATACTTCATTACTAAAACCAGAACAAAATGGAAGCAAAAGATCTGTATGAGTGACACCAAACCATTGAGATTACACTAGTTAGCAGTTATCCATGTAGAGATGTGTGGGAAATTTAGCAAAACCTTAATTTGTCTTCAAGACCTAATTATTCAGTACTGGGATGAATGGACCAGAAAAAAAAAACAATGGATATTGAGAATTCATCTAAATTGCTTTGGGATTGACATATAGTTCATTGAATGATGATAAATGCAAGCACAGACACACACATATATAAAAGGTACACTTTGTGCGCATTCATGCACAAGTGAATAGTGAATCAGCAGTTAAAGGAAACATTTAAGATCCAGTGCCTGTAACATTTATAGAGGAAAGAGATACAATTACCTCCCCCCCCCCCCCCCCCCCCCCTCCTAAAACAACATCGCAAGGAGATAGCAAGTAGGCCAAGGACAACACAAGCTGCAAAAACTGAGAAAGATAGCATTGAGCCATAATATTATCCAGAAAAGGAAATGATATATTACAGAGGATGAACCAGAATGTCTCCAGACGTTCAATGGTCAATATTCTCTGCAAATTCATCTGTATTGGTGGAATTTCCACGCCAGCTGTTCCTAAGGTTGCTTCCACCAATCACATCCCCATACCACACTAACAAATATACGAAGCAACACAGCAAATCTCATACAAACCATTTCACTAGTAAAACTAAAGAAGCAGTATCATGTATGGTTCAACTGAAAAGTAAATCTAATCCTGCAGGATTAATAATAAGTTCATTAACCCGAGAAGACCTAGTCTCGAAAGACAAGAATATATGAAACAAAATCTAAAGATTCACAAAATCAATATCCGAACTTGCAGCACCAAAAAGAACATAACCCATCAGCATCTAATTACCTCTTGTTCCATCAACCACCAATCCGCAATGCTCCCTAATCAAATCCAAGCGCTTCAGAATTAAAGCAGCTTCAGCATCATCCAGCTTCTTCCACTTCTCCTCCAACACTTTAGCCTTGTCACTAGCAATTGAACTCATCTTCTCCTTCAACCAACTCGTACCATTTGGATAAATCATCGACATCCCACCCAAACTTTCAAATGAAGCAGCCAAACGCGGATACTTAGACTGAAAATCCTGTTTATCATCGTTAACAATATCCTCCTTAACCACCTCTATTGCAGCAACCTTTTTCTCTTTCTCTTCGTCCTTACGTTTCTCATTATCTTTTGCTTTGTTCAAGGTACTAACTTTACCACTTTTCTTAGGTTCAGCAATCTTTTTAACCGCATCAGCTGCCGCCTTTTTCGCTTTACCATTAGCACTACTGCTAACATTCTCCTTAACTATATTATTACTAGGGGCACCCCAAATCTGATTTGAATACTCATAAACTAACCAATCTTGAGTCTTGGAGAAACCTGGTTGCTCCCCATCCTTCACACTAGTCATAAATTTCTTCTTTAACCTCCTAATCTTATCACTCAATTGACTCTTGGAAACATCAGCCTGTAACTTCCCTCTAATAAACTCATAAAAAGCAGACATATCAGCATTTGGTTCGGTACCTTTTTCCTGCTTGTATTCAACCATACCTTTGAGTATAGCAACCTGATCGTCCTCACTCCATAGGCTACGAGGCGTCGCAGATGCTTTCTTCTCCTCTTCTTCAGCAATCTTGGGCTTCTTCTTTCTTGAATCTTTTGACTCTTTCTGGGCCTGTTCTTGTGGTGGCGGCCTTTTTGCTGGTTCTTTTGATGGGACAGCAGCTTTTACAGGAACACTCGGCTTGACGGTAAAGTCTGATGCAGAAGGAGAAGGCAACGACTGACCCGAATGACCCGAATCGGTTTGGGATTCGGATCCTGACCCATTTTCAGTTCCGGACTCAGAAGAAGAATGAACTGGTTTTGGTTGGGTTTGAAGTGATTTTTGGGTAATGGGTTTCTTGGGTGGTTCACCTTCTTCAGTTTCTTCACCAGACTCTTCTTCTTGTCCTTCCTCAGATTGTTCTTCTTGTTCTTCTTCTTCTTGGGATTCTTCTACTTGTTCTTCTTCAGACGAGGAAGCAGAAGGAGGCTGATCAACTAACCTAGATTTGGCTTTGGGTGCCATGGTAGAGAGCAAAGGGTGCGGAGTTTCGACTAGCACGCCGTCAGCTGTGTATAGTGGTGAGTCTAGATGTCGAGACAAAAGATGAGGGGTGTTGTTGTGTGGTTGCGTAGGGTTTTTTAGTTTATATAGTAAAAGTCAATGTCTTCGTCAATTTGTCACTCCGAGATTTGAAAATTTTACTTTGATATATTTTGAAATCTAGACCAGGTGAGTTTTATATGTATCAAGCATGTAATGTCACTACTTAGAGGTGGAAATGGGGTGATTGGAGGATGGAAGAGCAATTACGCCTTGTTTTTTCCTGACATTTATCAAATAATTTGTGTAATTTATTATTTTTAATTGGTATTTTTTTTTTTTTTTTTTTTTTGTGAATTGTGAAGAAATTTGTCGATACGCAAGTAGAAAGACGTATGAATGAATATAAAATTTTATAAATGATAAGTACTTGATGTTATATATATACTTTGAATATAAATATCTATTTTTCTTTTTTCCCTTAATATATCAATTGAATGAGAGAATTAATTCTTATAGTTTGGAGAATGTATTTGTACATTACAAACAAAAGTTTTATAAAAAGAACAATTTAAATTTTTTGAAAATATTTTTTACCTTTATATTCTTGTCTTGTTCATTATCGGTATTTTTAAGGTCGTTGAGTTGTTGGTTAAAAAAAAAAATTAAAAGATTTTTCAATTTAATAAATTCTCTATGGATATTTTCCTTGTTGGGTTGTTGGTTAAAAAAAAAAATTAAAAGATTCTTCAATTTATTTGAGGTTGGCTCAAATAATAAGATTAAGATCACAATTTTCAAATCATATTAAGCAATTTGTCTTTAACAATGCCGACTAGTTTACTTACCTTGGGGCTCGACCCTGACCTCGAGACCCAACCTCAAGACCTGATAGACCTTGGTACCAACTTATAACTTGGTCAATTATTGGGATGGGGACTAATTCTTGAGTTGGGGTCAGGGGTTTGGCATGTGTTGATTCAGGGTTGGGTCCTGTACGTGTCGGTTCGGGGTCGCAGTTCAGGATTGAATCCTAGGTCGTAGGGGATCTCGTGACGGGCGTCAGATCTCGAGTTATGGTCGAGTCTTGGTTTGAGGGGGGGGGGGGGGGGGGGAAGGGAGGGAGAGATCTCGGATCGAGTAATTGTGAGTGTGATACGAGCTGGTAGGTTGAGGGGCCAAGGGTCGGGGGCGTTTGGGTGGATTAGGTGGTGGGGATGGGTTTGAAGGTGGTGAGGTTGAAAGAGAATTTAGAAAAAATTTCCCCTACTTTTAGTAGGAAAGTCATTTTCCTTTAGTTGGAAGAAAATAAGTCTATTTGGAAAACTTTTAAGCCACTGGAACATGAAAAAGTTGGAAAACATTTCCGCCATACCGACCACACCCATTGTCAGTGCTTGAACTTCTTCACCTTTACACAGTAAACAAGCAGAAGATGCTGCATCAATGAAATACCAGCATAACTTTGAAATTCTTCAAGTTTATATAGACCTTGTGTTAGAAGGCAATTTCCTCCACCAATCAGCAGAAATGATTTAACGTTTATTCAGAAATGACCTTGTTTCCTTCGAAATGCCATAGGCCAATCCTAGTACTCTCAAATTCTTTTACACAGAAATATAGAATGAGGAGTAGACAATTACCCAAAGAAAATGAAAGTTAATAATGAAACGTACGAAATATAGTACATATCGTAAAGACAGATGTAGCAGGGGTCGCAAACCGGATAGTACACAACTTGGTTTTGGAAGAAATGCCACTAAAAGATTGTACCAAGTTGAGTGCCAACAGAGAAACTAGGAAACAAAATGGATGAGGGAACAGATGAATTAGCAATGATGCATCTTGACCAGAAACAGAAACTGTTACTACGAAGAATAAAACGCTGCAACTAGACAAATCTGGTCCAACTTCCAATATATACTAAAAAGAATTTAACAAATATTAGGGAGATTTCAGTACCATTACCATCTCGATATTTAGATTCTTATAGACAAAGGTGACTACAAACATTGAGAGGCCGTGATATAACTCCGTGGATAGTTGTAGTAGACCATGCAATAACTACAGCATCTATACTAAAGCCATTCTTCCTATTGCTAGCGCTAGGGCTCTAAGAGAGCATTGAAGCAAAATGCCTATTCCCTCTATCTTGAAGAGCATGTGTTCGCTAACTGGGGTGTAGAGGCAGACCTTAGGCCTCAGATAGTTGTTAAATACATACTTCTTTAGACTATTATCCAAGCCATATCTCTGAAGTACTCTGACACCTACACATTAAAACAGCAAATTATAATCCATCAGCCCTCTTTGCATAGTTTCACAGAAACTCAGTTAATAGACATACCTAAACAGACACCTATGGGCTTGAGCTTTCATTATCTGAACTAGAATTGTGCATCTGTCGCTCCTGGATTGCAGGAAATAGTTGTTTACGTATGTCTGGCAAAGACTCGGGACAGGATTCTTGGGAAGGAGATGTTGTTAATGACCCTTTTCTAGGAGTCTTTACTGGCAACTTCTTTGAGTTTCTCACCATACTACATGCCTTGTCCAACATAATTAAGAAATCACTAACGACTGAAAAGAGACGCAGGCCTTCATCCTTCCCTGAATTTCCGTGGAAGTAATCTCCTGTGCTCTTAACCAAAGACATTATCCTTTTCTCTTCTTCTAGTAAGCAAGTAACCTCCTGATCTGCATGTTGGATAAAATTTGTGAGTGTATCGTGGAACTTACTTTCTTCCTCCAAACTTCTCATATCAGTGTCCAGAAACTCTTTATTTTTCACTAGTGACTGACTAAGCTTCATGACAGCTGCGCTTAAGATCTCTCCATCAATAAGTGAAGCTTTTCTTACATTCTCAAGCTCGTTACTTAACCCAGAAACCACCTGGAGACCAAGGTTAAAGTGATAATCTACAGACTCCTGAGCAGAATCCTCAACAAGATCTTCTGTCTGCACACTGGCAGTGCTTTGGCTCTCTCTTAATCTACGTGCTGCTTTTAATCCTTCAGATCGAACAATTTCCTGAACTACAAAATTCAAGAGTGTGGTCTTGCCATCAGTTCCTTTCACATCTGAGAGTTTCAAAAGTGTGTCAAGCTTGAATGCCTGTGCACCACCACGGAAGGTGCCATCATTCATGCGGTTGCCAGTTTTAAGAACTGCTTCAAGAAGTTTCAGGAAGAGTCTACTGTTTCTGAGCTCCTTACATGCGACCTGCAAGTCAAAAT
This sequence comes from Capsicum baccatum var. pendulum, assembly GCA_030864225.1. Classification (NCBI taxonomy): domain Eukaryota; kingdom Viridiplantae; phylum Streptophyta; class Magnoliopsida; order Solanales; family Solanaceae; genus Capsicum; species Capsicum baccatum. The sequence goes on along the minus strand of CM061556.1, from coordinate 233,546,236 downwards.
GATGAATGAAGGGATTCCTTAAGTGAAATTATGAAAGTAACAAGCAAGCATTCTAAGAGCCCTTCCATATAATCATGAAGTACAGCAAGACACTAAAATTTCCTTAGGATGGTTATAATTCCCTTGGAATCACTTCCACTTTAAGATAAGCAAAGCAAACACAGATGTCCATTCTGGTATTTCACAGTGGAAATATTTTAAATGATCTTCTGGCACTATCAAAGATTCAGAATCAGGAGACATTGTCAGTTCACCAGTTTAACGTTCAGCTACAGTATTTCACGCGAAGTAAATGACCCCCTTCAATTGAAAAAGTCTGTATTTATTACAAAAAGTGAGAAACCATGAATCCATGAAGAAAAATCAGGTGGGGAACTAACTGTTTTGTTGCTGTTGATTGAAATTACCCGAAGCAATGGTCCCTCTCTCTCAGAAAAGTCTAATTTCTACATACTTTTACCACTGGTAATCTAAAAGAACAGTTAACTTCCTTGATTAGTTTTTCTTATTATTCTTACTTTTTTAACCAAAGGAATCATATTCAAACACGCAGAGACAATTTCCAGATATGAAATTATCAGTCACATGATATGCCGCACATGTATGTTACTCCCTGTGGTCTCATTTTATATGGCATACTTTCCTTTTTAAATTTGTTCCCAAGAGAATGACACCTTTCTATACTTGGAATAGTTTAATTTGTAATCTTCTCATTTTGCCCTTAATAAAATGATTTCTAGCCACATAAATGTCTGAATTGTTTTAGACCACAAGTTTCAAAGTCTTTCTTTATGTCTTAAACTCCGTGCCTAGTCAAACATCGCTATTTGCGTTCTTTTGTTTTTTTCGGAGTTAACGTGGAAGGATTGCGTATAGTTGACAAACCACCAAGAGGAGAATCAACAGATAAAAACTGAAGTCAAAGAAGCTAATAAGAAAATTTCATTTTAAACTGCAACCATCAAATTATAAGAAACTCAGTATTTTACACTTTACCTCTAAGATTACGAAGGATTCTTTGATGGAAGAAACTTCTTCCTGAAGAGAACACTTGAGCAGCAATGCTTCCATCCGTTTGAAGGCAAATGGAACTGCAACCATGGACTTCAGAAACCGTTCAGCAGGACCAAGCTGAGAAATGTCTCCAACAAATAATCTGAGTTTTAGTTCTTCATCCGGTGTTGGTGCCATCTTCAGAAGAGTTCGTGTGAGTTCAGGAGGCAGCTCATTACCTGAAAAGAAACAAATTAGAGTTAAGCTTCAGAAAACGTCTTGATGAAAACAATACAAAATTGAAACTGCATGAAATTTGCAAAATCTAAGCTGAAATACTAATTGAAGTCGAGCTTTTCACGATTTAATATTAAAAGGAGTTAAGATCTATTTTGTGTGGCAAGGTACATGAAATTAAGGAAATTTTTGTCATCATGAAACTTCAATATTTTCCTTGGGATTGTTTAGAACATCTTTTAAAAAGCAAAGTATCAAATAAGTAACAGACCAAATGTCAAGTTTTCCAATTCACTTCATGCTCCACAAAACTTTGCCATGTTTTATTTTGCAAGCTGAAGAGGACTTTCTTTTCAACGCTGTAACTAAATAAGCATATTCTAGCGTTAACAGATACATTTTCTTCTTACAGATCTTCTCATCCCTTAAAGCTTTTGTGATTGCTATCTAGGTGATTGTTGGCATTTTGCAACAGACACAATGAAAATTTTGATGGGACTTTTTCTTGCCTCCGAACAAGGGCGGATCTAATGGGGGTTCAGGGGCGGCATGACACCGCAAACTTCGATCGAAAAACAGTGTGTATATATATATTTTGAAGAAAATCGGTATATTATTTAAGTGCCACCCGGTGCAGCAGTTGAGGAAGTAGTGTCAGTGGCAAATGCGCTGAAATTTCACATAGTATACCAGAGGTCAAATCCAGACGCTAGCATTATTTTGTTACTTTTTGATCGCTATTCTATTTTCTAGAAGTTTTTTTCCTCTTGACTTAATCTTTGTTTGACTCTTTTTTTTGGGTAATCTTTGTTTAAGAATTTTTAACTTAAGTGTAGAACATAGTTGAAGATTCCTTCTTCCTTCAAATTTATAGTTAACCTCTCCTCGTAAATCATAATAATGATGCTTGGCTTGATGTTATAATTTCTTAACAATAGAATTGGAAATATCCATTGAATGTTGACAACTATTTTGTACTTTCACGCTGATTGATAAGTTGAATTTAACTCTTGTTTACACAATTTATAGTAATAACAACAACAACAACAAATTCAGTGTATTCTCACATAGTGGGGTCTGGGGAGGGTAAATATATGCAGTCCATACACTACCTCCAGAAAAATAGAAAGGTTATTTTCGATAGTTTTTATAATAATAATCACATTTTTATTATTTGATCTATTTGTCTATACAAATTGAAAAGACAAATAATCAAATCGAAACCCAAAGTCTATAAAATCGACAAAATATTTGTCTTATTTGGGGCAGTGTAAATAGCAAAATGTAAAGCAAAAAATTAACTGAATTCATAAAAATTAGGTTCTTTGATAATGTTTCAATGAAATTTTCCTTCAAAAATCTCTTGCTAACAAGCCAAATTCCAATGGGACACCCATAAAAAGTATCATTTTTGAGTAGTAGCTTTAACGTTAAAAGTGACATGGCACCCGTAACCTCAAAATCCTAGATCCGCCTCTACCTCCGAATACATGAGCAAAAACAGGATGTGCGGATGTTAAGATGACAATTTAATTCAAATCCATGTTCACTTCTCCAGGAGAATGACATGATAAATAAAAATGTATCACATCTACTTAAAATATAGAATGGTTGAAAGAGAGGGTTGTAACTAGAAAGTTATAATATTCGGAAGATATCTAACAATGTTATATGAAAGTGAATGTTGAGTTGTGAAGAACTATACGAGTTACCCTCCTACTTTGGGACCTGGTCCCAAAAAAATGTATGCAACAGAAAAACTAAATAGAACAAGCTTGTAAAGTAAATAATCAAAGAACACAATAAGTTTTATGTGGAAACTCCTTGCTCAAGGGAGAAAAATCATGACCCACTATGTAGGATTTCCAATCGCTTCACTAGATTCAAGCAACATTGAATACAGACTCCATGACTTCAAGGGTTAATTGATAATTTTATCAATTATTAATAGTAATTAAGGAAATTAATGAGATCAAGCCAAAAGGCTTCCTTCAGTTTCACGTGTAATGGTTGAAGTAGAGTACTAGGGCTATATATATTATCCTTTATTCTTGAGAAAACAGCAAGCAAATAGCGTACAAAACAGAAGAGAAGTACTCCCTCCATCCCATTTTACCCGTTCCAAATTTTCTAATTTGATGCCCCATTTTACTTGTCCTTTTTTACTTATCAAGACAAAACAATTTTTTTTCCCATTATACCCTTTGTGTAATTGATTACTCCTTGTTATTAGCCATCCATCAATATTGGAACTAATAACAAGACACAATTAAGAAGGGCAAAATGATAAAGTTACATTACCAATCATTGTTTTCTTAATAGCTGTGTCATCCCAATTTGGGACGGGTAAAATGGGACGGAGGGAGTATAATACTAGGGCAAGTGATTCCTTAACTATTGGGAGAAAAGAAAAGTTGAACGTGTTGGGTTATTTTGGGCGGCTTACAGAATACTTTTGCTGCTGTCAAGTACAGGTAACGACCTCAATTTGCGTGGTAGTGATATGCATATATATGTGCATATGTTTGAAATTTTCATAAAGTGATTATAACCCCATTCTTCTAATAATTAGCTAATGATCGAATGAGGATAATGATGTTTCAATGATGAGTAGTTAATGGGGCTAGAGTTGTGACAGTGGGTTGGAAGTTTGTCATGAGAGAAGCCATTTAGACTACCTGTATAATACGGCTCCATTACTTGAAATTAAGGAACTCATGAATAATTAGTTATATGGATAACAAATAAAGTTATATAAACTATAATAGTATTTGTGGAAAGTGATGTTAGAATGTAAAGTGACAGTATTGCTATTAACATTAGAAACAACACAGTTTGGCTTGAATGAAGTTGCATATCGAGGTTCCAGTTTGGCAATTAGGCCACTATCTGCGCAAACAATTTTTTTTTTGTCAATTTATTGAAGGTGCAATTGCATTTTAAATGGTAGGGGCACATAATACGATTAATTGGATTGAATGATAGACTTTAATATTTGACTTGCTCTAAAATTTTAGAGAATGTTCGTTGATGGGGTATTGATTATATTAAACCCATTTTTGGTGTCGTTTAAGGTGTTTGAGTCTTCGGGAGCATATTTTGATTTACTAGGAGGCGGTGCTTGAATTGTGCATTCAAGGTAAGTGAAACTTTAAGCTTTGATTCTTGATTTTCAAATCTGATTTATAAAAATTATATTTTTTTGCCTAGTCCATGTGTTGGGACAAGCGTGAACTTGGTCGAATTTGTGGCCTTTGACTAGTTGTGGATATGTATTTTGGGAAGTGTATTGAGAATTATTTAGAGGTGAAATGTGAGGTGAGGTTGAGGAGTTGAATATATTTTCTTCGCTGTCATTATAGTCTCTAGGGGCATACATAGCTGCCGTAATATGTTAGGGGCATTACTTATGCTGCCATAATATGTTAGGGGCATTACCTATGCTGCTGTAATATGTTAGGGGCTTGTACATGCTACCGTAGTAGACTTTTTGGGGCATTATATATGTTGCCGTGGACTTGTCAGGGTGTTAGGCCGATCACCTTCACTGTCGTTTATGATAAGTCGTGAGAATGGATTGAGTTGAGATATAGAATGAAATTTTTGAACATCCTTTGGATCTTATTGACATTACTTTGTGAGAGACATTATGTGCATATTATTTGAGTATTTTGTTGTGCCTTGTATTTTCTAACACTTGTTCCAGGAGTATTAAAGTAGCGGTCGAGGATCTTACTGGATTATATTTATATATAGCTCACTCCTTACTTGTATATCTGCAGATACAGTTACAGAGAGAGAGGCTTGTGGCTGATAGTCTTTACGTGTGGATTCTGTTGCTAAGGTGAGCCTTCGCATTGTTCGCGAAGGCAGTCATCCAGCTTTAGTTATTTTTAGATTATAATTTTTATGTTGGCTTTGCATGCCCAAAAGTTGAACTCATGTAACTCTGTTTAGATGCTCCATGGTCTTAGTGTAGGATTTGACGCTAGAGAGTTATTATTTAAGTATTGTTGTTTTCATAAATCGAATTACGGTAATCGGGTGGATGATTACTTTGCGTTTAATAATATTTTCACGCGCTTAAAGTTGCACATGCGTTTAGCTTAGTGTTTGTAGATATTGTGAATGTATAGAGAATTGGTTCTCCCGGCAAGTGATGTTATCAGGAGCCAATCACGCCTAGAGGTTATTTTGGGACATGACACTTTCACTTGTAATAACTCTATTACCATAAAATCCAATGCAATAACTCCATTGCATCCACTGACTTAGCTAACTCTAACTAAGACAGTAATCAAGCGAACTCTAGCTTCTTTGTCACCTAACTCTAGATGACACTTTGAGAACAAGAATTGAAAAGAAAATACCCGCTAATAATGAATAAGAGTAGTAGGTAATGTTTACACACACAAAATAAAGACTAAATTATAACAAGAGCTTGAGACACACGAGCGAGCTGAGCAGGTCCCTGTTGTGAGTGAGGTTTTGAGTCTGAGAGCTTCAAGAGATTTGATGTTGTGAAAATATGGAAGCTTAGGTTTTCTTGTTGTAACATGAGCATATATAAGAGACAAGAAAACCTAGGATACTTCTGATTGGCTGGGACAAACGAGTGTTGCAACCCTTCCACCAACTTACTGCAGAGCTGTACTTTTTCCAGCTGTAGTATTGACTAGTGATAGTGACGTGAATGTGGCCAACCTGGTCCCTAAGTAGTTGCAGCTTTATCATCAAATGATCTCTAGGAACCAGGTCCCAAGATGATAGTTTGTCAATCATCAAAACTAGGGACTTAACAGGTTGCTAAGGACCAATATCCAAAATCTAGAGTCGTAGAAATGCGATCATACAAAAATTTGAAAAGATTAAAAATAAACATGTCTGACAGAGGGTGCAAGTAGCACACGTAGAGGATAAAATTAGAAAGGTTGAAAAGAGAACCAGGTAAACCTAAATCCATATGGAAGAGCGTTATCCCTATATTACTGCAAAATCAATGCAGAAGTAGCTAAGAATAGAAAAAAGTGAAGCAAATGATTCGTATTGGTGATACCAACTAGTCAGGATTATGCTAAGTTGTTGATCTTATACTTACTCAGGTTAGGTGTCTTCCATGAGCCCTATTACTTGGTCAGAGACTTAAATATGAACATAGGGATAAATGTCAGAAAGCCGACCCCCTAGTATTAAAACATACAAAAATGTCCTTTAAAATAAAATATTTAGTAGTGGAATGAAATGGACCATATCGAATGGAATTTCTAAAAGGATTCATAGAGCCACCATAAATAGTTTTGATATTGTAGTGTACCTGATTTAATTGATTGATTATGACATATAGGTACAATAATATGGTCTTGTATGTAAAGGGTGGGGTGAAGCTTAATATGTAGACTTCATTGTTCATGCCCTTTCCTTTCTTTCCTAATACTTTTATATCTTTAGTTGAAACATGATGAGTAACACTCAGTCCAAAAGCTAAACGCGGAAAAATCTTAAATGAAACTATTTTAATAAGGTGAATACTTCTACTTACTTTGTGAAAATACTTGCTAAGACTCCATTGATGGAGCTAAGAAGAGGAGAATGATCAAAATTATAACTACTTCTTAAACTTGTGTTACCATCTAAGATTTGTGAGATATTGTGCCTTATGTGAGATGTGAAAGGGATACAAAATATTTAATAACCACCTCCTTCTAGAACATTCTATTTGACAACTCATTGTAACTAACTAATCATTATCTAACAACCTCTAACAACCTTCAACCATTTATACAGCTGACTTATCAGTTGGCTAACCAACTAACTAAATAACTACTCCTATCAGTATTACATATCAATGGAATAGGTAGTCGTGTATATGCCAGTGTATGTGGTAGTCAAAACACTCCCCCTCAAGCTGCAAGGTGTAGAATGTTCAGCACACCAAGCTTGCTAAGTAAATAAGTATGTTGATCAAGGCCCAGGCCCTTGGTGAGCAGGTCTGCAAGCTGATCACTAGACTAAACATATAAAGCCTTAATCAAGCTATTTTTTATCTTGTCCCTGATGAAATGACAATCAATCTCAATATGTTTGGTTCTCTCATGAAACACAGGGTTGTTGGCCAATTGGATGACTGAATTATTGTCACTATAAACTGAAATGGGAAAGGTGACCGGAACCTTGAGTTCCTGAAATAATCCAACCAGCCAAGTGAGTTCTGCAACCGCTGAAGCCATGCTTCTGTACTCAGCTTCAGCAGAACTCCTGGACACAGTGTGTTGCTTCTTGGATTTCCATGATATAAGTGAATCACCAAAGTGAATAGCATAACCGATAACTGATCTTCTGGTGTTTCGACAAGCAGCCCAATCTGAGTCACACCAGCTAGTCATAGTAGTAGTAGGCTCAGCCTTTTACCAGATCCCTTGACCAACAGAACCTTTAAGGTATCTTACCACCCTAATGGCTGCTTCCAAGTGAAACTTCTTGGGATGTTGCATGAATTGGCTGAGAGTTTGGAGAATAAAGTTAATGTCTGGCGTTGTAATACTGGCATACATAAGCTTGCCAACAAGTCTTTGATAAGATAAAATGTCAGATAGAAATTCATCACCTTGTGCACCTGTGGCTTGATCATACTCAATGGAGGTGACCTTGGAATTAGACTCTAAAGGAGTAATAGCAGGCTTAGAACCACTAAGACTTGTGTCAGCAATCACCTCAAGAATGTACTTCCTTTGGTTCAATATGATCCCTGATGTTGATCTTAAAACTTCAATCTCCAAAAAATACTTGAGATCTCCCAAGTCTTTCATCTTAAACTGCTAATGCAACTTAATTTTGGTGGCATTGATCAATGATGCACTGCTCCCAGTGATTAGCAAATCATCAACATAAACAAGCACTCTAACAGTATCATTACCTTGATGCAGAGTGAATAAGGAATAATTATGTGCACTCTGGGTAAAACCAGCATCAAGTAGGTCATGAGTGAGCTTAAGATTCCACTTCCTGGAGGCCTGCTTAAGACCGTACAAAGATTTGATCAACTTATACACCTTGTGCTCCCCCTGTCTTCTAAATCCCTCTGACATTTCCATGTAGACTTCCTCCTCAAGATCCCCTTGGAGGAATGCATTAGGCATATCCATTTGATGAAGATTCCAACCTTTAGATGCAGCTACTGCAATCACACATCTGACTGTAACCATCTTAGCCACTGATGAGAAGGTTTCATGATAATCTAACCCCTCTTGTTGGCTATATCCTTTGGCTACTAATCTTGTTTTGAACCTCTCCACTTCACCATTTGCAAGGTATTTGATTTTATATATCCACTTGGAACCAACAGTATTCTTCCCTTTAGGTAGATCAACAATGATCTATGTGTTGTTAGCTTCCAAGGTCTGAATCTCTGAATTCATAGCTTTCACCCACCTCTCATGTTCTATAGCTTGTTTATAGTGCTGAGGCTCAGTCAAAGTAGAGAATTTGGTTAAATAGCACTGATAAGTACGACTCAGATTTTTGTAAGACAAACTGTTGGCTAATGGATGTTTGCATCTTTGGTTTCTGGAAGTATCAACATAATCATGCATCCACATCGGTGGTCTGCTTGTTCTTATTGGTCTACTGGAAGAGGGTTGATGTATGGATCATTCATCTTGATATGTTTCTTCATGGTTGGTGCCAGGGGAAGCTGTACCAGGTACTGCAGCATCATAAATTCCATCCTCTTCCACCGGAGCTTCTTCAGTAACACTCTCAGTAGTTGTTTCATGAAATATTTCTTCATCTGTGGGGATCAAGAATTCAATGATATCTTTTTTCAGATGAGGAAGCTTGTGTATTTTGTGCTGGTGAGGGAGCAAAAGGAAATGTATCTTTATGAAACACAACATCTCTACTGACTAATAGTTTCTTTGAGGTAATATCCATCAGTAAATATCCCTTCCGAGACTCTGATTAGTATCTCCTGTCCAACCATCTTTAAGAACATACAGTCCACCCTCTTGTCTACCAATCCCCTTCACCTTGCTATTGAAGAGGTCTTGTTTCATGTCTTTTGTGTCTTTGCTCAACATTTGAGTGTACTCCTCCTTAGTGAATGTGTGAGGCTTATCCAATGGAGCATGAGTCACTTCATGACTAGAAGTAGCAGCATAAACCTGACCAGTTACCATAGTTAAAGCCTGAGAAGACTTGTTGTCAGTGTTGACAAAGTTGGTACCACCATTGCGTGTGGAGAAGCTGTTACTATCAATGTTTTATGATCTGAAGTTAGAATTGTAGCCTTGTTTCTTCTTATTCTTCCAGTCATTTGGATACCCTACCAACTTGTAACAAGTTTCCTTGGTATGACCTAAGACATGGCAATAATCACATTTTCTGCCTTTATAGTTAGTGTTGCTTTGTCCAAAACCATAGTTTCGATTCACTTGCATAGCAAGTGGCTCTGATCTGTCATTCACAGTCGGCATACAAGTTGAATGTTGGATTTCATCCTCTATAAGCATAGCATAAGCTTGGTTAAGAGTAGGAGTTACTCTTTTGAGCAATATCTGTCTTCTAACTTGATCATAGGACTTATTTAAGCCACTTAAAAACTGTAAAAGTCTAAGTTGACACGTATGATCTGAGTACTCTCTGGACCTAGGGAAATCACAACTAGGATTTGGCACTAGCACATCATACTCACTCCATAAACTCTTCAATTTGGTAAAATAGGTTGAGACTGAATCTGTACCTTGAGAGTGCATATTAATTTCATGGTGCAATTGGTATATACGCATACGATTCACCTTGTCATACCTCTTCTTCAAATCCTCCCAAACTGCACAAGCACTCGTGGTATAAATAATGCCAGATAAAAGACTCTCACCATAGTGTTCATGCTCCATGAAAGCACAATTGCATTACATGTTTCCCACTGCTCATGAAGCTCTTCTCGATACGACTCCTTGTTGTAGGTTCCAGTGACAAATCCAAACTTCCTCTTCCCTAAGAGAGCAATAAGCATCGATCGACTCCATAGACTATAATTTTCTAAACCAGTTTTGATTGGAACAAGTACAACACTGGAACTATCAGATGCACCAATGAAAAGTGGATCACTTTGATCAATTTTAGGCGCCATGATTGATAGAATGTAACTGCAATATAGATCTAAATTGCGTAAAAGGATCTGAAGGCAGAGATCCAAAATGCGCAGAAAACTTAGTGAAATGTGATAAAAAAACACACTTAGTGTTAAGCTCGTGGCTTTGATACCATGTGAAAATACTTGCTAAGACTCCATTGATGGAGCTAAGAAGAGGAGAAGGATCAAAATTATAACTGCTTCTTAAACTTGTGTTACCATCTGAGATTTGTGAGATGTTGTGCTTTATATGAGCTGTGAAAGGGATACAAAATATCTAATAACCACCTCCTTCTAGAACATTCTATTTGACAACTCATTGTAACTAACTAATCATTATTTAACAACCTCTAACAACCTTCAACCACTTATACAATTGACTCATCAGTCGGCTAACTAACTAACTGAATAACTACTCCTATCAGTATTACATATCAATGGAACAGGTAGCTGTGTATGTGCTGTATGTGGTAGTCAAAACATACTTTGAGAACCTCTTTCATTATATTCTCACTCTTTACAGGATGATAATGTACTAGTTCTCATTGCATAATAGCTACTACACATTCCACCTCAAAGAGATTGAATTGGAGGGGAAGAGATAGAGATAGAGATTTACCCTCCTCGAGAGCATCAAAAACTTCTTCTGTTGTCACATTTAAGGCTTTGAGAAGAATTGCTAGATTTTGTGATTTCTTAGCATCAATAATCTGAATATACTGCGAGGTTTGGTCAAAGGATGAGGAAGTTTTTCTTCGATCATCTTTTCCTTGGTCTCCTGGTATATATCCAAATAAGGACTCCATCATCTCCTCGTTGAACCTGTAATAAAATTCAGCAATCAGAATGGTAAAAACCAGATACAGTAAAACTCTCGCAGGAGCAAAGCGAATAGCAAGACCAGTACAAAGCTTACTGGAACGAGCCGGCTCTTATTTCATGCCAAACCATAGAGTGGTCAGGGTTAGCAAGAACCTTGTCCCAGAAGAATGGTTTTAATTTTGTTTTTGGAGCATCAAATTCACCCAAGTCACTTCCCTCCTCCTCAGAAGAACGTCCCCTCTGATGTGCTCCAAGAGGTAAAAGATTTGGCAAATTACCAGATTTTGGTGGATTAGGAGCGCGAACTTTTGGTGGTGGAGGTGGGCGGGGAGCAGGTGGTTTAGGAGGAGGAGGTGGTGGACCAGGAGGTGGAGGTGCACATTTTCCTGGAGGAAGAGGTAATGATGCATGAGCATTTGCACTCATCTCAGGTATGGACAGTTTTTCTTCTGCTTCGAAAGAATTATGAGGATCAGCATCATTTACAGTAGATGCACCATTGACATTTAGAGAAGAACCTGACAACACAAATCATACAATTACTGAAATGTAACGCAAAAGAAAGATGCCATGAGATAAATTGACCATGATAAATAGCAGCAAATAGACACCTGCATTCAGATTCAGAGGCGGTTGCCCATCTTTTGGAGCTACTTCTTTCTTTTTATTCTTGACACACAATACCAACAGAGCTAAAAAGGCAACTCCTGCAATGGAACTTCCAGCCACTGCACCAATTATATAATTCCGATGCTGCTGATTATTTCTTGGAGAATTAGGATCATTTTGTGGTTTATCTGGAGGATGAACAGGCAAAGGTTTTGAAGAATTGGTGTTAGTTTGAGGTTTTGGAGGCTTTGCAGGGGGTTTTATAACTGGAGAAGGAGGCTGCACAGTTGGAGGAGAGCTAGTGGGCACTTCAATAGAAGGAACAGGAGCATAAAGTAGTGATTGGGCAGAAGGTCCTGGAGATGGAGCGAGCGTTGGAAATGCTGCAGGGCCTGGAGAGGGAGAGAGAGACGGAACTGAGGCAGGGCCTGGAAAGGGATGGGGAGATGGAACTGATGCAGGGCCAGGAAATGGAGCAAGGGATGGAACTGGAGCACGATTTTTTGGCAAAAATGGACGCTTTCTTCCTCTTAGGTACCTCCTGGGAACACTTGACAATTGTGAAAAAAGCTCTTGGTACTTGCTAAACCAAGTACTGGATGCATCATTATTATCAGAAATATGAATTGGAACATTTTTTCTTCTTAAGCACTGCAACAAAATCTGCTTCTCTCGGGGAGGCAAATCTTTAAGAGCCTTTTGTAAGGTTCTTTTTCTCAACAAAGCTATATCCTGTTTTAAGTAACTATAACTTCCTGTTGCTGTCTGTTGAATATAATATTCCAGAAATTTTGCAGCTTCGGTACCCTCTTCTAACTCTTCCCTGCAATGAATCCATACTTGTTCGGCCTGCATAGAGAAGATCTCGTCAAATTATAGTGTTCTAACAAGGCAAGAATTAAGTTAGAGATATGAATTCTAAATACTAACATAACGTTATTTTTGTTTCACTATTATGCAACAGATGCTTCTCCATCTCGCATCTTTTGAAAATTCAAATTTGATGGCTACATTATATGCAAATGAATCAAAACATTCAACAACTAAACCACCAGCATTGGAACTTACTATCCTATGTGATTGACTGTCCAAATCCAGATATAAAGGAATAAATTTCTGCCAGATAAAAGCAACAGCTTGGGAACACAAATTTAGATGCTAGGTTCTCTTAGGAAAGCAGAAAAGTGACTCCAGTTTTCTTACAAAATGATCTTCAAAAGGCTCGTGCGAGGAAAAAAACCTTTGATGCATTACAAATAAGCTCAAAGGAATAGGTTGAAAAGGTTACAGAGTTCAGGAAAACAGCGGTATTTAAGTTCCAAGGAGAAATGTCAGAGATTCTTCCTCAATGTCTTTGCTGTTAATACAGATTCACTTCTTGTTTCCTACGAACCTCCAAATCTCAGTCATTTTACAACTAACGGTTTAGTCTCTGAACTTTTGGAAATGAAAAACCTTAGAAACTTCGACATAAACTCCTAAGCCCATTTTTTGTTAGAGAGAACACACTTTTATTATTTAATTCTATTCTCAATACGCCTCCTCACATGCTGGCCTGATTCTTTTTCATGGGCTAAGCATGTGAAATCCTTTTTGATAATTGGTTTTTATGAGATTTGATCCTAAGACCTCTGCCTGCTTTGATACCACGTTGAACTGTGTGACCATCTCATAGAGAACTTTTATTATTTAATTGTATTCTCAACAAAAGTAACGCTACTTCAATCTCAACAAAATTGCTAATACAAATCAGAAAATAGTAATTAGGTATCAACAGATAAAAGCATAGACATGCCTATAAGAGTCACAATAACAACCATAGTTAACATATACATCAAGTAACTTCCATTTAGATACATGCACTTCACACATTTTATGGATGCAAATTGCATTCATAAGTCAAAACCATACCGTATCTTCGTCTATCACAGGAACATGCCAGAGACCTGCAAAGTATAAATTGCTCCCAGGAAACTTCCTTTTCCCTTCTGAATCTCTTGCTGCCCAAACACAAAGCAAAGCAACAAAACCAAATGCATAGGCCACCCTTCCCATTATAATATTGCTCATCCCATATTCTGACCTTCTTTTAATTGCATTTGGCATGTATTCAACAACCTTTTATTCAAGAAAAACCCAAGGGCCAATACAAAACAAGAAACAACCAGAAAACCTTTGCCTTGGTAGTTCTTTTTTCAATCCAATACAAAGAATTCCAAATAATTCTCAGCTAAAATAGAGGATTAAAATAAACAACAAAAGTATAAACAATACAAATATATCAAATGGATTATGAGCCGTATTTTGCATCCAACATCAAGAACTCCCATAAACAATCAAAGATTCAGCTTTTGCACTTAAATATGTGTTTACCCCGATACAGTTAAATTTGTATATAAGGTCAAGAGCATGCACGTTAAATCTAACCTTGTTTACGTCCGTTTTCCTGCCCAATACAATATGCACATAAAATTGTATCATTAGCAACCCTTTGGTTCTTTTGCAACAAGTACTGAGGAAAAAAAGAATGTTTTAGCAAAGGTTCAAGAAAGAAATGAATTTCTATATATGATCAAGAATTCTATTTTTTAAAGGTTTGCTTAAATTTTTTTTTTTAGAAAGATCTCAGATTTTTGACATTTTTGGATCAGGTTCGATGATGGGATTTTTGTTTGTTGGAATATTTGAGGTTTCTTCGGACGCCAAAAAGACCTGTGCATGTGGCACATTTTTTTATATTTATAGAAACGTGCTGAGAACAAAGTTGAGATAAGAGAGAGACATAGAGGAGATTTGAGTTTTGGCCTTTTTAAATTTTATCCTGAACTTAAAGAATTTATTTTCCTTCTTTTGTGTTCTTAGGCTTGTTTGGTAGAATAGGTAAAAGGATAACTAATTCGGAATCAATTTTAGGATGAACTATTCTATATTTGATTGAGATAAAATTATGGGATAATCTATCACTGGATTAGTTATCTCGAAATTAATGTTATTTTTATCCAATATTAAATATGAAATAACAATCCCCGGATAACTTATTTCCCAACCAAACGACAAAGAAAAAGAAAGGCTTTCTTAATTATTTCAAAACAATTTACAATATCTTATTTGTCTAGAGTTTATAAATACACAACTAATAAAAATACTACACGATAAGATTCCTGAGAAAATTGAAGGGAAGGTGTCATTTAAGTCTTTAATGAAGGATTGATGACATTGACCAACTTAAAGGGTCAAACATAATTAGGAAACTTGATTAAGTTAATTGTGGATTTGATTAATATTTTCAAGTCTTTCTAATCTTTTCAAAAATACAAATCAATCCACATCCCTCTCCTCTCCAAATCAACCGCCTCTCCTCTCTCTCTCGACAGTTTCTCTCAACCAACAGTTCTGCAAATTTCTCCTTTCAATTCCCGGCGACTCCAACCTCCGACGATAAATAGTTGGGCTTCGAGTTTTTTTTTTGACTTTCAATCTCCAATCGACGTGACAGCCTTGCTCTCCGGCCTCAACAATTTCGAGTTCTTCATCGTCCCTTTTCTTCTTTCATAGGTAAAAAATTATGGCTTTTTTAGTTTTGAAGAAAAAGAGGAACTTGAGCTAACTTCACTTCTCTTTTAGTATCGCTGAACAATTTCAATATTTGTTGCTTTAATTTGAAATGCGGTCTGAATAAAATCCTAATTTTTGGTATTTCTTCTCTTCTCTTTTCAGAGTGAAATATGATTTTTTGTTGTTTGTTGCGTGTTTTGAAGTTTGATTTTTGTTGTTTGTGTTTGTACAAACAAAACAACGATGTTGGTATTTTGGGTGTCGCACCCGTTGCTGGGTTGATTTGTTCTTGTTCTTGGTAAATGTCATGACCTCATTTGGAGTCATGATGGCACCTACCACACCCCACCGATAGGTAAGCCAATACCATAACCCGGAGCTAATGCAATGAGTTACCTTGGTAAGAACGTCCAACATGGACCCTATGTGTGAACACAATATATAACAACAACATTTCACAACTAAGGACAATCAATATTCAAACACAAATTCCACGACCTGATAGTATTAATACAAGAGCTTCTAAACTTGACAAGAGGAATTTACAATCTCAGAATCTAAAATGTCTTAAATAATCTCATCCATTTGTCTCAAAAGAAAAAGATAAATAAGAATAGAGGGGAAAGAGGGCAACTCGATCTCCAAGAGCTCACCCTGTCTCCGAATAGTCAACTCACACGAACTAGCTCAACGGCGGCAACTAGAACTTGGGTCTGCACCAAAAAGGTATAGAAGTGTAGTATGAGTATCAAAATACGGGTACTCAGTAGGAGTCATCAGCCGACTGAGCTCAAATAGAATGTAAAGAAGATATAAAGTAAGACAATAATCTTAAAGTCAAGGGATAGGATCGAACCTGAATCTGCTTTGATACCACTGTAACATCTATGCTACTAAAGCAGTAACATGACATACTATCTCAATATACTCCATAATCGCCATAACAACTGAGTATCATTTCGAAAGCGTAAAGCCATATACACAATAGCAAAGCATCTACTTTCCATAATCATCATCAACCATTTTTAAAACATAAACACAAGAACTTACCATGACGTTTTATACCTCCGGGAAGTACACAAAGGAGAGCATAACAAAGAACTCGTCACGGCATCCCATACCACCGAAGAGTACACAAAAGAATATCAAACAAGAACTCATCACGGTGTTCTATTCCACCGGAGAGTACACCAAAAGAATACTACCAATAATACAATAAAGCACAACTATTCCATCAATTGACCGATACCGCGGGTAGCTCAATCCCACCATGGCTCATTGCCGAATTTCACTTCCAAATACCCATATCGTACTTTAACATAAAGAAAGCAACATTGTCATAGCATAGACATGTAGTCATTAATTCTATAATTCATCGATAAACACCGCGTAAAGTCGATACTAGTTATCCTTATCCTTCCATTGATCAATAGATTACAAGTCTTATCATTACTAGCCATCAAATTGGGGAAAACTACAAGCCACTCATATTATAGGTTATTCATCTATCATAAGACCATTCTTTAGCTAGCATCTTCATGATATGAGTTATCAATTAATTCATCTCAACCTCACATATTAGAAGATAATTTAACTAACCATCATGCAATACTAGGTCCATCATTACTAAGAATGTCACAACCTTAGGGCTAATTTCCATACTTTAATCAAGTAAAGTCCACCGACTAGTTTACTAGGTTTCTAGCCTCCAAATAGTAATCATATATTTTAGAAGTAACTAGTTGTCATATAAGCCACTTTACTAAGCAAGATTTCATAATATAACCTCTTATTCAAATCAAGAAGATATATTAGGTTAGCCCTTGATTTTATGCAAGTTTACACATAACACTAAGCCTTAACTCAATATTAGGCATAAATTTCCTCTAGTTGCTAATTTTGCATCAATAAGGGTCACACCTCTTATATAGTGATTTGGAATAAGAAATGAATAGCAATATACCAAGAGAGACCTCATATCTCAAGCACATAGGCAGTTGACCCCACATGACCTAACTTTACAAATATCAATGCATATAAGTAAATTTTCCCTACACGTCATCATAATGTTCTTACCTCTTCTAGATTCACCGGGCATCATCACAATATTAATATATTCCTTCAGATTCACCGAGCATCATCATAATATCATATATTCCTCCGAATTCATCGGACATCATCATAATATCACATATTCCTCTGGATTCACTGGACATCATCATAATATTAACATATTCCTCCGAATTCACCAGGCATCATCATAACATCACAAGTTTCCCAATACAACAACATACATCCATATGCATAACCGAAATAATAAACATACACAAAGGTTCACAATATAAGAAAGTAGGGATGTAGGATAACACTTGCCATTTCACTTTGGTAATAAGCTTCACACGTAATAGGAGCATAAACAAGAGCATGAGTATTTACAAGGCATGGACAATAATCATTTAACAAGATTATTCAAGTCATGATCACAAGATAATCCGATAATTGAGTTCAACCATCACAATTTCCTATATATATATATCTATATATATATATATATAGTTTAGACAATCACCACATTTCTAGGTCACTAAGCATTTACCTAGTTTAAGCTTAAGGTGGGTCAAGCCCCATTTCTAAATCTTGAGAATGTCAAGCTTACTAACACAAGTCTATCTTCTACCTGAAATTAAGCTAGATTATCCATACCTCACCATAAGGGCTTACCAATCCTTTCTAGGTCTATAGGGAAAGTCTCTTTAAGAATCCTTCCTAAGTCAATCCAACACCAAGATCATCTCCCCTCTAGGCATCATATAGGTCAATACACTCCTAAGAATGGAGATGCATATCATTCATGTCTACTTAGAACAACTATAGTATTCTCATACTAGTCTTGAGACCACAAATAAGCTAACCAAGGTCCAAACTAAGGATCAAATATCATACCTTACAAATTAATAGTCTATAAAATCAATAAACCCCAAGTTAATCATGTAATAAACTATCATCTAAATTCCCCACCCAATCTTTTAAGTTATCAATAATTATATTACAAACAAGCTCAGTCTAGTCTACAGGTAAGCCTAACCTACCTTGAATCCAAGAAACTCACGAACAAATGAGATTTTTTTTTCCTTTCTGAGAAGATTCCTCTTTCACAAGCAATGCTATCAACAATACAATCTAAGCATTATAACAAGAATGACAATACCCATTATAGCACCATTATGCCATGGGTTTCAAATGGACACAAAACCCTAATTGGGTTTCACCCTTGGAAAGGAGTTTTCAAGAGCAACTCATAGCCTAACTATCTTTAGGGAGTTAAAATCCTCTAGTAATTTGAGTCAATCACTCAATTTTGGGGCTACAATTAACCCATAATGATTTAGAGGTTTTGAGTCAAGAAAACATGAAATCGATACCAAATTAGAGGAATTCTTACCTTAGATTATAGCAAGAATCAATCACATAAGTTGTATAAGCTCCAATTCAACCCACAACACACACTTAGAAGATTCTACACTCCATTAGGGTTTCTAGGTTAAGAGGGAG
This sequence comes from Capsicum baccatum var. pendulum, assembly GCA_030864225.1. Classification (NCBI taxonomy): domain Eukaryota; kingdom Viridiplantae; phylum Streptophyta; class Magnoliopsida; order Solanales; family Solanaceae; genus Capsicum; species Capsicum baccatum. The sequence continues at coordinate 233,527,338 of CM061556.1, read as the reverse complement.
ACATAAAAAGATAACACTTAAATATGGACCACTCAGCCCTCTGATGGCGTGGTTGCGACCCTCGTGTCACCGTGGTCGCGACCTTGTGATTACACCTTCTTCACCGTGGTTACAACACCTCGGTACATGCTATGCATGGCCGAAGCTTGGAACTTAGTTCTGAGCTTTGGCCAATGCATCAGAATGCATTCGAGGTCCATTTCAAACAAATAATATATGAAAACCCATAGTTTTTGATGTTTTGGATGTGCTGGAAAAGTTGAATTTTGCATATGAGGCTGTTTCCAAAGTTTTTACTTAGTGGTGAATTAGGACTAATGAAGACTTAAAATTGAGAAAGGGGTTCTAAAGCCTAAATGAACCATCAGGTAACCGAACTATCAGTCCCTGCAAGTTATTAATGACTTGGGATGGCTATGGAGAAGCTCTATCAAAGAAAGCAAGCAAGAATACGGATAATCATCTGAAGGGTCATTATAGTAAAAATGGTGATATTGCTGTTATTCTATTGAACAAAATCATGCTACTATTTTTTTCTTCAACAGATTAACCATCTGATGGAATAGATTAACCATTTGATGCAATAGATTTATTGTATTATGCAACAGAGGAACCATCAAATAAAAAATCTGATGCAACAAATTAACCATTGGATAAAAAATATGATGCAATAGATTAACTATCTGATGCAACAGATTAATCATCTAATGCAACAAATTTATCATCGGCTTAAAAATTTGATACAACAAATTAACCATATGATGCAATAGATTTAACATCAGATGCAATAGAGCAACCATCTAATTAAAAATCTAATGCAACAGATTAACCATCTGATGTAACAGATGTACCATTTCATGCAATGGAGGAACCATCGAAATAAAAATCTAATGCAATATATTAATCATTTGATTCAACATATGAAACTTTTGTTGGATAAAATCCTATCAACTATTCCAAAAATACATGTCCAAGACTTGATTTTTCCAACTGATCAGTCATCTGTAGCGATGGACGACTCTTCTATTGGAAGAAATCTAAATAATACTGTCCGTTGATAATTGTTCCAACAAATCACTCATATATTACAACAAATGTATGATCTGTTGCACAGACCAGTCATCTGTTTCAATAGATGAGTGATCTATTTTTATTGTTGTAACATATTACTCATCTGTTATAATAAGTTAGTTATATATTGCAATAGATCACTCATTTATTGCACAGATACGTGATCTTTTGCACAGATATTTATTTATTTATTTCAACAGATGAGTGATCTATTTTTATTGTTGCAACAAATTACTCATCCATTGCAACAGATTAGTTATATATTGCAATAGATCACTTATATATTGTAATAGATATGTGATATGTTGCACAAACTATTTATTTATTTTAATAGATAAGTGATCTATTTTTATTGTTGCAACATATTCCTCATCTATTGTAATAAGTTAGTTATATGTCGCAACTAATAACCTACCTGAGTGCGATGGTGCCACAAATTTAACGGGTAATTTCGTGGTTAGGTCAGCCATGAAAAAATCTTTTGACGCCTTCACAAAAATACTCAAAAACAAAATTTGGATACTTATTTCAGGGATAGCTTCTTTGGATAATATCTTAATTTTTCAGAGGATAACAATGTTTGTTTTCAAATAAAAATGGTATATGATCTTCTCCAGTGTAAGTTTATATATGAAAATAAAGATAAGATGGATGAGGTGTGGATAAATTACTGTGGTATGCCTGTTTGTTTTGGTTGGAAGGAGTTTGCCATAGTTACTGGACTAAAATGTTATCCTCTTTCTCCTTCTCAAGTTATACCGATTCTAATAAAAAAATACCCTGCACACCCAAAAAAGGCAAATGCAAGTCGAGTGATCATGAAGACTTGGTGTCCCTTGTTGGTCCAAGCTTCAAAAATAAAAATTTAATAGAAGTGTTGAAAGGTAAAAGACTTTCAAAGAAGCACAAACAATCATTGTGCTTGGTTTGGTTTGTACAAAATATTCTTTGGGCGAAAGACATTAACAACAACATACCACTTGCTTTAATAAATCTCTCTGAGGATCTTGAGGCATTTAACAACTATCCTTGGGGTTATGAAAACTTTAAAATGACTATCAAATATTTGTTGACTCCGTTAGCGCCAAAGACAGTTAACTCATATGGCTTTCCATGGGCTTTCATGATAAATATTTCTTTTATTATGATATGATTCATTTTTTTTTATTCAATAATGCTTTTGATTTATTAGCATTATTTTATAGGCTTGGGCATTTGAAGCCATTCCTTATTTGAGACAACAAGTGAACTACGAGGAAAAAGTTTTTTTTCCAAGAATCTTGAGGTGGTTGTCGGCCAAAACTGATAAAAATGCAAAATTTCTTGATCTCTTCAACCCCTCAAAGGATGCGGTAAGTCTAATTCTAATTAGATTTTGTTTTAATTAATGATTTTTTTAAATGATCTAATCATCATTCTAATATATGCACTGCTTTATGTTTGATTGTGCATTCGTCGCTTGTTACGACCAATCGAGAGTTGAAGATGCTATTTTTTCTTAATTTAAGGTCTGTACAAACTTTATCGAACCCTAAGGTCATTGGCAGAATAAAAATGGAATTGTTTTGAGCAACAACCATCGCAAGAAAAATAATTTTGGAGAGTGGGCTTGTTGTTGTTGATGGTGTTAGTGGTGATGGAGTTGTTGTTGGTGGTAGTGGTGCTGCTGTTGGGGCTAATGATGCTCCTCTAACAGTTTTTAAAATAAACCATTATGAGTATGATTATATTGGTTATACATATTTTGCCCCTTCTAGCGAATGTTCTTCATGCAAATGTCAAGACTGCAAGGCGAAACATGATGTACCGATTAATGCTATTAATGCATTAACTGCTTCTATAAAGGAATTGACATCTAAGAAGGGTGTCTTTCCATCAAAGAGGATTTTATATCAATCCACTTCATTAGAGATTAAGGCTAAGAGGAGAAAGAAAGTAATTTTCAAGGCATTATCAAGCATCCAAAAAGCAAAATTGCAACTCCGCTGTCTTTATGTTGCATTATTGAGCAATGTACGAGGGACACAGGAGAGAAACATGATCTTAAGAAGGTGAATATATAACATCTATTCTAAAAAACAAACAAACACATATCTATTTCAACAGATGACACATCTGCTAAAAATTATCAAACAGATATATATATCTGTTGCAATAGTTGACTAACCTGTTGCATCAGATGCAGTATCTGTTACAATATGTCTAATCTATTTTAGCAAATCAAATAGCTCTACTCGATGTACCATTTTTATTTGTACCAACAGATGACCTATATGCTGCAACAAATGGGTCATCCATTGGGACAAATTAAATCAAGACTTCCTACTATTTTAGTTTTTCCAAATAGATTAGTTATATGTTGCAACAAATGGTTTATCCATTGAAAATTATAAGACAGGTCTTCCTCATGTTTTAATTTATCCCAACAGATGATACATATGTTGCAGCAGAAAGAAAATCTATTTGCTAAATTAGATGAATTATCCTTTTCCATTTTTTTGTATCTCGGTGATTAGCATTGGCGATTCTGACTTTCCAGGTGGATATCATAGTAGAAGCAACTGCTGAACAACATTAAAAATATACTACTCTATTTATGGAAATACAGAGAAGTGAAAGCGCAGAAAGTGTATGCAAGTGACATTAAAGATCCACGATGACTAAAGCCAAATTTCATAGCACCGGATGGAGAACAACTTGTCTATATTGAGTAGATCTTTATAGCTTGAGTCTATCAAAGTTATAACCTCCCCCCTCCTTAGGAATTGTTGGCAGCAAAACTTAAATTGTTTATTTATTTGTTGAGATCTGTACCTATAACAATTTTTTTATATTTTATTTATTTGTTGATTTATTTCATGTAATTTCTGAAGGTTTTGATTATTTTATATTATCTATGAATTTTATTTTATCTTTAGATTTGAACTTATTAATTGAAATGAAATACTAGATTCAAATATTGCAACAGATAAGGTATCTGTTGCAACAGACGACATATCTGATGGAAAATATCATACAGATTTAGACATATGTTGCAACATGTAGGTCATCTGTTGGAAATTATCAAACAGATTTTTCCACTGTTGCAATGGATAGACGTAGATAGAAACATCGACATAATCCAACAGATGACCAACCTATTGCAACAGATAAACTATCTATAAGAATAGATAGAATATCTATTACATAGATAGACAATCTGTTACATTATAAAAAATTGCCACTATAAGTTAAGTGAAGTGACTTACAATAAAAAAGGTAGAATCCATTGATAGACACCTGAAGTTCTAGAGATCTTTCAACTTTGGCACCTCAAGTAGACAATGTTTATATTAAACACCTAAAATAGGCATCAAATGTGTCAGTTTATCACTTTTTGCCCTGTTGGCAGCTCGCGTGTAATTCATACAACCAAGGCACGTTGAACTCCCATTTTTGCCGACTTGGCATCTAATTTAGCCCCAACGATTATTTTTCCCAATTGTCTTATATATTCATCTTTTTCCTAAAATTTAACCCTAAATTCCCAAATCTTCTTCTTCATCATCTTCTTTTCTCTATCCAAATTCTTTAAATTATCTATATTTATTTTTTCTTAATCTTTTTTTTTTCCAACTGAGCTTGACAATGTCGAGCTCATATCCCTCTGTTGTTTGTGATAAAGATTTTTGATAGTGTAAGTGTGGCCATGAAGCTCTATTGAAGACTTTTTTGGCTCAACAAAATTCAGGTCGTAGGTTTTTTACTTGTAAGATTTCAAAGATAATATTTTTTTATTTAATTAGTTGATTAATATTGACTTGTAATTATTTTGTAAGTGTGGTCTTATTTTTATAGAAATTGGGTGGATGTGATTACTTTGATTAGTATGAAGAACGACACCCTTCACAAGCAAATCGTGTAATATGAGATTTGTTGAACAAAGTCAAGACTTTTGAAGAGAAACAAAATCTAGCAAGAAGATACTACATTATTGGCGTTATTGCTACTAGTTTGGTGTTGTTGGGCACATGGATATTCAAGCCTAATTGTTGAAATTTTTATGGTGGTGTATTTATTACTGGTTTGGTATTGTTGAGCACATGGATATTCAAGCGTAATTGTTGGAAAATATCAAACAGATATAGACATGTGTTGCAACATATAGGTCATATATTGGAAATTATCAAACAAGTCTTCCCACTGTTGCAACAAATAGACTTAGATAGAAACATCGACATAATGCAATAGATGACCAACCTATTGCAACAGATAAACTATCTGTCAAACAGATAGAATATCTGTTACAATAGATAGACAATCTATTGCATTATAAAAAAATTAACTTTCTTCAGACAAAAAAAATTGCCACTACATGTAAAGTGAAATGACTTGAAATAAAAATTATTATGGTGTTTTTTTTTCTACATCTTATTCTTTATACACAGGCTCCAAGCGTCCAGTTAGTACCTCATAAGCCCATACTTCTTGCATATTTTCCACAATATTGTTGCACAGAAAGGTCGTTGGCTCGACTACTTCTGTGCTGGTCAGCAAATATTTGATATGTACAAGCACGTACGACCCGCACGCGGCAGCGGTTTCATTTTTTAGAAGGTCCATGGCCTGTTTCAACCTTCAAAATCCCATATTTTCTTTCTCAATACTTTCTCTAACAAATGATCCATCAGTTTACTCTGCCTCAATAAGTTGGGGAACAAATCCAATAGTGGCTACATGTAAGTAAAAAAATGGCCTTGTTGAAGGCAGGTAAGTTGTAGTCATAAACCTTGATTTTTCCCTCCTCGAGTAGTATCTCAACAGCTAGATAATGTTTGATGTTTATGTTCATGTATGCAAGAATTCTCTTTACCTCGATCAAGCTCTTGTCGTGTGGATATGGCCTCTCCCCTATAATATATTTAATTATTTCTTCATCCCATTGGAACCCAGAAACTAACGAATCAAATCTCGGGCCACCGGGAGTTGACGCTAGCTTAGTGAGATCATCGTACCTATCCTTGAAATTCTTGTTAAAGTTGAGGTCCATTATCCTATCGACAACATCATAAGCTTCTGGGTACACTAATTGCTTGCCCCTCATGAGGCAGAGAATTTCTTCATCATACTTTGAATTAAGAAGTCAATTTTTAAATAGGTTAGTAATTGTAAAGAAGGAAAACATAGTGGAAAGATGCAATGAATGGTCCATATGTTGTAGAGGGTTCTATAAATCTGTTCACAGATTACCCGTATAACACAACTTATGCAACAAATGGGTAATATGTTGCAACAGAACCACCACCAGTTGCACCAGAAAATCCAGCTATTATGTAGCTTCTTCATAGAGTAGATTAGAAGGCTAGGCTAGGAAAAGTAAACTTACCTTGTCCATGTACCACGTACGCATATCTGTCATACTATTGAAGTCTTGGGCGGAAAAGGTATGCATGGGGTAATATTCTGTGCCTTTCTTGGCATTTTTGGCCCATCGCAGATTCTTCTTCTCTTTGGCGCTAAGTTCCGCATATATGTTCACCTTCTTCAATGGCCCCTGAACTTTAATAACTTTTAGAGAGGGAGGAGTTGCAATTTTTTTTATTTTTGATTGGAGAGTACTTGTCTAAATTCTCTTTTCTTCCTCCTAACCACCACTGTAGGAGTGTATGGCTCTCTCACCTTCTTGGATAGTATGGAAACCCTCTCAGATTTCAATTCCTCGACAACTTTAGCGATAGCCTCTGCTTTTTCAATAAGTTTATCTTGTTTGTCCTTGCACTATTCACATTTGCAATAAGAACATGAGGGTGAAGAGGTGTGAGAGAGATCACTGTAAGGGTGGGAGGGACCGGTGTAAGAGTGAGTGTAATACCCCATACTTTTTCCTAGCTTGCAATTGTCCTAAGAATGTTAGAAGCTTTCTTTGAAAGATGAATCCACTTTTGTACATATTTTATTATTAAGATTTTCACTTTTTGTCATGTGGGAAATTGAATAAGATTTCCATTGATACCAATTTCATCAAAATCCAATGTTGGAAGAGAAAGTTATGGCCGAAATGCAGAAAGCAGTAAAACCACCTAGGTGCGACGGTGAAGCCGACGGACCGTCCGACTAGCGCCAGACCGTCGACCATCGTAGTGAGTTAGTGTGACTACCTTCTACCTTGGATCGACGGCCCAGGACGATGGACCATCGGACTAGCGATGGACCGTCGCTCAGGCCATTACAAGGGAAACAGTGAGGCCCTATTCTGCCTAGAAGCGACGGTCAGGACCGATGGATCGTCGACCCAGTGATGGACCGTCGCACCAAGGCAGTAAGTTTTAGTTCTGATCCCAGTGCGATGGTCAGTCCGATGGACCGTCAACCCAGCGACGGACCAACGCTCCCACCGTTGCATGTTCCATTTAGTTATTTTAAAGCTGTTTTAAAGGGGCTTTTTGGTCTTTTAACACCCATTTATATAACTAGTTATATCCGACCAAAGCTCAGAAATTCATTATCCATCTACAACAACAAAATTAGGGTTTTCTCTCTAAGATTAATCCCCAAGAACAAAATTCAAATATTTTTCAAGAACTAAGAGATTCAAATTCTTCAAGTTCAAGAACTTTAAGACACTCAACCCAGGTATGCATAGTGTTAATTTATGGACTCCTTTCATCCATGAAGCCCAAGAATCTCTTTTTAAAGTTCAATTGTATCGATGTCTTTATGAATTTCATGTTGGGTTGCTTTTGTTCATGTTGATAATGACCAATTGAATTCTAATCCATGTTGGGTGATAAATTTTATGTGGAATTGATTAGTATAAAGGTAGATTCATGTGGACATATGATTAAACCCTTGGATGATGAAATTAGAGTTGAATCATGATGTTTACTTGTTATATAATGTTGTCTACATATACTATGCCTACCATGTGTTTGATTAAATGCCTATGTGAAGGAAAAAAAGATGCCCAAATAGTATGATCTTATGAAATCCCCATTTAAGTACAAGATTATGCATATCATATGTATGAAAAATTTCCTCAATAAATGAATTATGGATTGCAATGTTGTTCATGTATTTAAGAAAGTCATGCTTTATCAGTTTCCTTCCATTGAGTCCTGGGGGTACTTGTACCCGATAATTTAGCTGTATGCCTAGAGTCAGTGTCATGTTTACACGATATCCTCAGTCAAGCCATGATCCATATAGCTCAGTCAGTCATGTGACTCAGGAAAGCTCAGCAATTCAGTAACCTTAGTAATCTCACGAACTCAGTCAGTTATCAGATATCAGTAGTTTTTTGTCCACTAACAGAATTCAGTAAACTCAGTCCATGTTCAGGTCAGCTAATCATGTTAAATGTCTATTCAAATGGGAGTAGAAATTAGCATCGAGTAAACCTAAGGATGGGAACTCACCTGCCAGTAGAAGGTGTAATTCTTAGAAGCAATCTTTGCGTTCTAGAACTACGTAGACAGCATAGGTTGAGACATTATACTTGCTAGTTGAGGGTAGATGAGGTGTCTTAACCCTCTAGTTAAGGGTTCCCACAGTCCTCATTAGAGTACCCTACTAGTCGAGGGTCACTTACATGTTGTCCTTAATAGTGGCACGGTATTGACACCCTTCCAATCAGGGCACAGATTGGACCCAAATTCAGCTATAATGCATCATTTGGGGCACGTTGGTTAGATTACTACTTCCCACAGTTTTATGTTACAGAATTCAGGACTGTCAGATACAGTCAACTCAGATACAGTACGGACTCAGCTAGTTCTATCATATTTAGGACTTTCAGATACAGTCACTCATGTTATCAGTTATTAGAACTCAGTTATTAGTCATGTTAGTTATCAGTAAACTCATGTTATCATGATTTCAGATGTAGTTACTATGTATACATGCATGTATTCTCACGTTCATATTAGTTAGTTAGCCAGTATTGTTCATGCATATGAACCCCATGCATTCAGCCTACCTTACATGCATACCAGTACATTCAAAGTACTGACGAATTTGCGCTATGGTGTCTTATACCATAGGTTCAGAGACACGAGCTCCAGAGCATCAGTAGATTCCATTCTCAGCAGTTAGACCTAGAAGCGAGTCCTCATTTTTTGAGTACATGATCATTACTTTATTATCTCATTAATTTATTTATTAGTTGGAGTTACTTGGGGACATGTGCCATCAACTCCTTATTTAGACCATTCAGTCAGTTAGAGGCTTTCCAGACTATCATGTTCAATTAGTTATTTCAGTTGTTTTGGGTATTTCATACCCCATCCATATGTTATAATTTATTAGCTCCTATGTTACAGTTTTAAACCTAATGGCCTTTTAGTTCATGTTTCCGCATTATATAGTATATTATGCAATATACAGGTACAAATATCAGTCATGGGTTAGCTTATGGTCCTTCGGGGTCATGAGTACCGTGTAGCATTCTGGATACCAGATTTAGGGTGTTACAGTGAGAGGGACCTATGTAAGAGTGAGAGAGACCTATGAAAGAGGTGTTTTCAAACATATTTATATTTTCTTGAGCATCAATATGCTCATCATCATGACTGGCATCAATATCAGCATCAACATCAATATGCCTGCCACCAAGATCAACAACTCCACCACCAACACCCCTAGAAGAAGCACCCGAATCTGTTGTAGTAGGTTGGTCATGAAGAGCCTCAACATTAGGCTGACCTTGCTTAACTTCTCTTCATATGGCTGTTGCTCCAGCCAATTCCTTCTTTATTAACTCCATCATTGGGTTTGCTATTGTATCAACAATACCTAGAGTAATAAAATAAGTCATCCCCAACTCCCTGCTCAGTAGGCACGATCCATGGATGCATAACCTATAAAAAAGATAGATACATTTAAATCATATAATAATTTGTAGTCAGTTGGGTTATATGTTAACACAGATGACATATGCAACAAATGATCTTTCTATCACAATAGTTGGTCCGTCTGTCATAACAGATTAATAATATGTTGCATCAGACACCCATATATTGTATAATTTGTAGTAAATAGGTAATCTATTGAGTTGGGATTAGAGAACCTAAGAAATAGATAGGTAATCTATTGCAAAATATGAATCATCTTTCATAATAGATTACCCATCTGTTGCACCAGTTGTAGTAGACGTGTAATCTATTGCAACAAATCACCTTTCTGTTGCAATAGATGGTACATCTGTTTTAATATCTTTCTTTGAGTCAAATTATTTTACTTGAAAGAAGATGTACTGCGTTATCCGGATGGTTAAAGAGATCATCCTCCTTAATTCTTGTGTTGCTCTTTGAAGCCAACCACCTAAGGATCCTTGGATGAGAAACCTCATTCGGGTAATCCTTGACCTGCTTTTGGAGGAGAGGAATGGCTTCAAATTCCCAAGCCTAAAAAATGTAAACAGGAATCAAGAAAAAAAAGTCATAATAATTATTCAATATAAATTAATGGATGAGTAAGCAAATAGTCATTAAATTTACCATGAAAGCCCAAGGAAAGCCGTATAATGTGATTGTATTTAAGGATAGCTTTGCCAGTAAATATTTGATACTCAAGTTGTAGCTGTCACATCCCTAAGGAAAATTGTTGAATTTCTCAAAATCCTCACTAAGTTTCAACAAATCAGCTTTTATGACTTTGTTGACATCTCTTGGCAATATAACGGAATGGGAAAACCAAACTAAGCACAATTGCTCCTTGTACTTCTTTGATATGGTTTTATCTTTAATATGTTTTAACAAGTTATTGGATTTGTATCCATGTCCGACAATGTCCAACAACCCATCTATTTTTTCCTTGCATTTGTTGGGTTTGGTGGGTGGTCGTTGGGGCAATGCCTTCCCTCTATTTGATGGTGGTGGTTTGGCTGTCCTACTTGCCTTGGACCTTTTGCAGGATGTTTCCTTGATGAGAGGTTCATCTGGACAATCGCATATCAGGCCTATCACTATGGCAAACTCTTTCAAGCCAAAACAAACTGGCATGCCACAGTAGTTGATCCAACTTTCATCTATGTTTTTCCCCCTACTTCGAATATTTATCATCCCCACGTACTTGATCCCGTGCTTGAGAAGACCATATAACATACTCATTTGGAAATAGGCAGTGTGGTCCTCAGATAGCTTAAGAAAATGTCCAAAGCAGCTATTCTTAAAAAGTTTGTCTATATTTTCATTCTTCATAGTTTTCCGTAAGTCATCAAAAGATTTCCCAACTGATATTTAAGTACAAAATTACTAGTTAGTTCTGCAGGGTCATCCATCGGCATCGCAACTTGAAACCTGTCAATACTAATAGTTTTGACAGATGTTGGAATTTTGATATTAATTCACTCCCCATTGGTGATACATTATCATCATGTTGATCATCATCCTTTTTCTCACTTTCTTCTTCCTTCTTTTCTTGTTTATCTTCTTCTCTTTCCTCCCCACTTTCATTTTCCTCATCACCATCTACAACCGTTGTCCACCTCCCCCAATGCCATTTTCATATCTTTCCTCAGCTTCACTTTTCCCTGTCTGAGATTGTTCAGGAAGCTCCTCCGAATAAATCTGTACACTAGCCTATTTTGTTAGGTGGTCAGAAGTTGATCTACTTTCAGTTTCTTTTCTTTTGGGAGACATGTTTTACCTACAAACAATAGAAAAACAAAAAATGCATTACAATTGATATATGCATAAATTTTAAAAAATACATTACAAACACTACCAATAATGACACCACCAACAACCACCACAAACACCACCAATACCGACACCACCTACACCACCAACCAATGCCACTACCACCACCACCACCAACCACCATAAACACCACCAGTGCCACCACGACGACGACGACCACCACCACCAATGCCACTACCACCACCACCACCAACAAAGAAAAATACCATCCAATAATACCACGAGAGTCAACGGAACACTACGATAAAAACTAGGATTTTCTCGGGTTTCTTCTTATGATTTTAGCATTAAAACTCAAAATTGTTGACCCATTCTCGAAGATAATACAACCAAAAGTATTTTTTTATCATTAACAAAAAATTCCTAATTTTTAGAAAAAAAAACAAATGTAGAACTCTTCTTGAACTCTGTTACCTACGGAAAAAGAGAAAAGATGGATACTAGCAAGAATGGAGTACAAAATACCACTATGTGATTGAAAATGGAAAGAAAATTGATCTGTTGAGAAGGGTTGAGCAATATATTGAGTAGTTGTTTTTTATATTGTTGAGAGAGAAAGAAAAGAGCGAGAACTCAAGATTTGAAAAGATGAAACATTTTTCCCGCAAATTAATGATTTGTATGGGTTGATTTGCATTTTGGAAAAGAATGACAAGTTTTGAAAATATTAAATTGGTTCAAATAATTTGCTCATCCCTAGTTGTAGCTAAATCAATTTAGGTATTTCAAATAATAAGCTAATATGAATCGTTTTAACTTGGATTGATCGATTGACGACTCGGGTCAGGAGGAGCGCAATATTAACATCACGCAATATAGTTGACCCTACCAACTAATTCCTAGTTGTAGCTAAATTAATTTAGGTATTTCAAATAATAAGCTAATATGAATTATTTCAACTCGGATTGATTAATTGATGACTCGGGTCAGGAGGAGCACAATATCAATATCACGCAATATAGTTGACCCTATCAACTCATCCCTACTTGTACCTAAATCAATTTAGGTATTTCAAATAATAAGCTAATATGAATCAATTCAACTCAGATTGATCGATTGATGACTTGGGTCGGGCAGAGCACAATATCAACATCATGCAATATAGTTGACCCTATAAACTGATCCCAAGCTATAGCTAAATCGATTTAGGTATTTCAAATAATAAGCAAATATGATTCCTTTCAACTTTGATTGATCAATTGACGACTCGGGTCAAGAGGAACGCAATATCAACATCACAGAATATAGTTGACCCTACCAACTCTTCCCTAGTTGTAGCTAAATCAATTTAGGTATTTAAAAAATTAAGCTAATATGAATCATTTCAACTCGGATTGATCGATTGACGACTAGGGTCAAGAGGAGTGCAATACCAACATCATGTAATACAGTTGACCCTATAAACTTATCCCTAGTTGTAGATAAATCAATTTAGGAATTTTGAATAATATGCTAATATGAATCATATCAACTCGAATTGATCAATTGACGACTCGGGTTAGGAGGGGCGCAATACCAACATCACACAATATAGTTGACCCTCCTAACTCATCCCTAGTTATAGCTAAATCAATTTAGGACTTTGAAAAATAAGCTAATATGAATCGTTTCAACTCGGATTGATCGATTGACGACTCGAGTCAGGAGGAGCGTAATACAAACATCACGCAATATAATTGACCCTACCAACTCAACCCTAGTTGTAGCTAAATCAATTTAGGTATTTCAAATAATAAGCTAATATCGATCGTATAAACTGGAATTGATCGATTGATGACTCAGGTCAGGAAGAGCGCAATACCAATATCACGCAATATAGTTGAGCCTACCAACTTATCCCTAGTTGTAGCTAAATAAATTTAGGTATTTCAAATAATAAGCTAATATGAATCGCTTTAACTAGGATTGATCAATTGATGACTCGGGTCAAGAGAAGCGTAATACCAACATCACGCAATATAGTTGATCATATCAACTCATCCCTAGTTGAAGCCAAATCAATTTAGGTATTTCAAATTATAAGCTAATATGAATTGTTTCAACTCGGATCGATCGATTGGTGCCTCGGTTCAGGAGGAGCGCAATATCAACATCACACAATATAGTTGACCCAATCAACTCACCCCTAGAAATAGCTAAATCAATTTTGGTATTTCAAATAATAAGCGAATATGAATTATTTCAAATTGTATTGATCAATTGACGATTCGGGTCAGGAGGAGTGCAATACCATCATCACACAATATAGATGTTCCCACCAACTCATCCCTAGTTGTAGCTAAATAAATTTAGGTATTTTAAAAATAAGATAATATAAATCGTTTCAACTCGAATTGATCATTTGACGACTACTGTCAGGAAGAGTGTAATACCAACATCACGCAATATAGTTGACCCTATAAACTCATCCCTAGTTATAGATAAATTAATTTAGGAATTTCAAATAATAAGATAATATGAATCATTTCAACTCGGATCGATCGATTGACGACTAGGTTCAGGAGGAGCGCAATACCAACATCATACAATATAGTTTACCATACCAACTCATCCCTTGTTATAGCTATATCAATTTAGGTCTTTCAAAAACAAGCTAATATGAATTGTTTAACCTCGAATTGATCGATTGACGACTCGAGTCAAGAGGAGCGCAATACCAATATCATAAAATGTAATTGACCCTACTAACTTATCCCTAGTTCTAGCAAAATCAATTTAGCTATTTAGAAAATAAGCTAATATCAAATATTTCAACTCGGATTGAACGATTAATGACTCGGGTCAGGAGGAGCACAATACCAACATAACGTAATATAGCTGACCCTATCAACTCATCCCTAGATGTAGCTAAATCAATTTATTTATTTCAAATAATAAGCTAATATGAATACTTTCATCTCAGATTGATCAATTGATGACTCGGGTCAGGAGGAGCACAATACAAACTTCACGCAATATTGTTGGCCCGACCAACTCATCCCTAGTAAGCTAATTGAATTTAGGTATTTAAAACTAAGCTAATATGAATCATTTCAACTCGGATTGATCGATTGACAATTCGAGTCAGGAGAAGCACAATAACAACATCACACAATATAGTTGATCCTGCCAACTCATCCCTAGTTGTAGCTAAATCAATTTAGGCATTTAAAATAATAAAATAATATGAATCTTTTCAGCTCGGATTGATCGATTGATGACTCAGGTTAGGAGGAGCACAATACCAACATCATGCATTATAGCTACCCTACCAACTTATCCCTAGTTGTATATAAATCAATTTTGGTATTTTAAATAACAAGCTAATATGAATCATTTCAACATGGATTAATAGATAGATGACTCGGGTCAGGAGAAGTGCAATACCAATATCACGCAATATAGTTGACCTGATCAACTCATTCCTAGTTGTAGCTAAATCATTTTATGTATTACAATTAATAAGCTAATATGAATCATTTCAACTCTGATTGATCAATTGATGACGCAGGTCAGGAGGAGTGCAATACCAACATCAAACAATATAGTTGACCCTATCAACTCATCCCTAGATATAGCTAACTAAATTTATGTATTTCAAAAATAAGATAATATGAATTGTTTCTACTCGGATTGATCGAGTGAAAACTCGCGTTGGTAGGAGCACAATATCAACATTACGCTATATGGTTGACCCTACCAACTCATCCCTAGTTGTAGAAAAATCATTTAGGTATTTTAAAAATAAGCTAATATGAATAGTTTAAACTCGAATTGATCGATTGACAAGTCGGGTCTTGAGGAACACAATTCCAACATCATGCAATATAGTTGACCCTACCAACTCATTCCTAGTTGTAGCTAAATTAATTTAGGTATTTCAATAATAAACCAATATGCATCATTTCAACTCGAGTTAATCAATTAACGGCTCGGGTCAAGAGGAGCGTAATTCCAACATCACACAATATAGTTGACCCTACCAACTCATCCACAGTTGTAGTTAAACAAATTTAGCTATTGCAAAAATAAGCTAATATGAATCGTTTCAACTCAAATTGATCGATTGACGGCTCTAGTCAGGGGGAGCGCAATACCAACATCACGAAATATAGTTGACCCTATGAACTCATCCCTAGTTGCAGCTTAATCAATTTAGGTATTTCAAAAATAAGCTAATATGAATAATTTTAACTCATATTGATCAAATGATACTTGGGTCAAGAGGAGCGCAATACCAACATCACACAATATAGTTGACCTTACCAACTTATCCTTAATTGTAGCTAAATCAATTTAGGTATTTAAAATAAAAAGCTAATATTAATTGTTTCAATTTAGATTGATCGATTGACGACGAAGGTTAGGAGGAGCGCAATACCAACATCACATAATATAGTTGACCCTACCAACTCATCCCTAGTTTTATATAAATTAATTTAGGTATTTCTTATAATAAGCTAAAATGAATCGTTTCAACACAGATTAACCGGTAAATGACTCGGGTCAGGAGGATAGCAATACCAACATCACTCAATATAGTTGACCCAATCAACTCATCCCTAGTTATAGCTAAATTAATTTAGGTATTTTAAATAATAAGCTAATATGAATTGTTTCAACCCGGATTGATCAATTGATGACTCAGGTCAGGAGGAGCACAATACCAACATCTCACAATATAGTTGACCCTATCTACTCATCCCTAGTTGTAGCTAAATCAATTTAGGAATTTTAAAAATAAACTAATATGAATTGTTTCAACTCAGATTGATTGAATGATGACTCGAGTTAGGAGGAGCGCAATACCAACATCACGCAATATAGTTGACCCTACCAACTCATCACTAGTTGTAGCAAAATTATTTAGGTATTTTATAAATAAGCTAATATGAATTGTTTCAACTCGGATTGATTGAGTGACAACTTGGGTTAGGAGGAGCGCAATACCAACATCACACAATATAGTTGACCCTACCAACTCATCCCTCGTTGAAGCTAAATTAATTTAGGTATTTCAATAATAAATCAATATGTATTGTTTCAACTCAGATTAATCAATTGATGACTCAGGTCAAGAGAAACACAATACCAACATCACTTAATATAGTTGAACCTACCAACTCATCCCTAGTAGCAGTTAAATCAATTTAGCTATAGCAAAAATAAGCTAATATAAATCATTTCAACTAGGATTGATCGATTGATGACTCTGGTTAGGGGGAGTTCAATACGAACATCACAAAATAAATTTGACCCTACCAACTCATCCCTAGTTGTAGATAAATCAATTTAGGTATTTCCTAAATAAGCTAATATGAATCATTTTAACTCAGATTGATCGATTGACAACTTAGGTCAGGAGGAGCGCAATACCAACATCATGTAATATAGTTTACCCTACCAACTCATCCCTAGTTATAGCTAAATCAATTTAGATATTTCAAATAATAAGCTAATATAAATCATTTCAACTAAAATTGATCGATTGACATCTCAGGTCAGAGGAGCACAATACCAATATCACGCAATATAGTTGACCTTATCAACTCATCTCTAGTTGTAGCTAAATAAATTTAGGTATTTTAAATAAAAGATAATATGAATCATTTCAAACCAGATTGAACTATTGATGACTCGGGTCTGGGAGAGCGCAATACCAATATCGTGTAATATTGTTGACCCTACCAACTCATCCCTAGTTATAGCTAAATCAATTTAGGTATTTTAAAAATAAGTTAATATGAATCATTTCAACTCAGATTGATTGATTGACGACTCAGGTCAAGAGAAGCGCAATACCAACATCACGTAATATAGTTGACCCTACCAACTCATCCCTTGTTGTTGCTAAATCAATTTAGGAATTTCAAATAATAATCTAATATGAATTATTTCAAATCAAATTGATTGATCAATGACTTAGGTCAAGAGGAGCGTAATACCAATATCACGCAATATAGTTGACCCTACCAACTCATCCTTAGTAGTAGCTAAATTAATTAAAATATTTCAAAAATAATCTAATATAAATCATTTCAACTCGAATTGATCAATTGATGACTCGTGTCAGGAGGAGTGCAATACCAACATCACACAATATAGTTGACCCTACCAACTCATCCCTAGTTTTAGCTATATTAATTTAGGTATTTCAAATAATAAGCTATTATGAATCATTTCAATTATAATTGATCGATTGATGACTCGGGTCAGGAGGTGCGCAATACCAACATCACGCAATATAGTTGAAGCTACCAACTCATCCCTAGTTGTAGCTAAATCAATTTAGGTATTTTAACAATAAGCTAACATGAATCATTTTAATTCGGATTAATCGATTGAGGACTCGGGTCAGGAGGAGCGTAATACTAATATCACGCAATATAGTTGACCTTACCAACATATCCCTAGTTGTAACTAAGTCAATTTAGGTTTTTCAAAAATAAGCTAATATGAATTGTTTCAACTCGGATTGATTGATTGATGACTCGAGTCAGGAGGAACGTAATACCAATATCACATAATATATTTGACCCTACCAATTCATTCCTAGTTATAGTTGAATAAATTTCGGTATTTTAAATAATAAGATGATATGAATCATTTCAACTTGGAGTGATCGATTGACGACTCAGGTTAGGATAAACATAATACGAATATCACACAATATAGTTGATCCTACCAACTCATTCTTAGTTGTAGCTAAATCAATTTAGCTTTTTTAAATAATAAGCGAATATGAATCATTTCAACTCTGATTTATCGATTGACAACTTAGGTCAAGAGGAGCGCAATACCAACATCACACAATATAGTTGACCCTACCAACTCATCACTGGTTGTGGCTAAATCAGTTTAGGTATTTCAATAATAAGATAATATGAATTATTTCATCTTTGATTAATTGATTGATGACTCGGGTTAGGAGGAGCGCAATACCAACATCACGAAATATAGTTGACCCCACCAACTCATCCCTAATTACAGTTAAATTATTTTAGGTATTTCAAAAATAAGCTAATATGAATCATTTTAACTTTGGTTAATTGATTGATGACTCGGGTTAGGAGGAGTACAATACCAACATCACACAATATAGTTGACCCTACCAACTCATCCCTAGTTATTGCTAAATCTATTTAGGTATTTAAAAAATAAGCTAATATGAATTATTTCAACTTGAATTGATCGATTGACAACTCGGTTCAGGAGGAACACAATACCAACATCACACAATATAGTTGAATCTACCAACTCATCCTTAGTTGTGGATAAATCAATTTAGGTAATTAAAAAATAAGCTAATATGGATCGTTTCAACTTGAATTGATCGACTGATGACTCGGGTCAGGAGGAGCGCAATATAAAAATCACGCAATATAGTTGACCCTACTAAATCATTTTAGGTATTTCAAAAATAAGCTAATATGAATTATTTCAACTCGGATTGATCAATTGACGACTGGTCAGGAGGAGCACAATACCAATATCACGTAATATAGTTGACCCTATCAACTCAAACCTAGTTATAGCTAAATTAATTGAAGTTGTAGTTGAACATATGAACTTAATTAAAATTGTATAAATACAAATGTTCAACGTGTTGCAATGGATGACTTATCTGTTGGAATTTATCAAACAGATTATTGAATATGTTGTAACAGATAATCTATTTTGTTGTAAATTATCAAATAGACGTTGGCATCTGTTGCGACAGGTGACTTATATGTTTTAAGATGTTTTTTTTATTTTAAAGCAATTTCCTGTCTGAGGTAAAAAGATAAAACACTAAGGTAGTAAAGGATATTACTTGGATAACTTAAAAATTTCTTCCTTGATTTGTCTTATCTTGCCTTTTTCAATGTCATTGTCTCCTTGTGTCCCTCATAGTTGTTAATGAATATTTAAAATCCATCTCTAGAATTCTCTCTCCTTCAACCATAAATTAACTTAACTTATCTCTCTTATTTATTTCAGAATTCTCTTTCTCTCCTCTTTAGGATAATCACAATTGTCTCCTTTTTTTCCTCTATTTTATCTCCCCTTTTGCAAGAGGATCATTTTGGACCTCAACCGATCAATATCTTTTCTCAAATAAAATGGGTGTTCTGATCCCTTTGCTTTTTTGACATTGTAGGTATGGTTCAGTATTTCTCTTTTCTTCTCGTCTTCTTCTTTGTATGTTATTTAAATTAGATATTTACATTTGTTGTTTTTATTGATTTAACCATTACAAATATCCTATTTATTAGGAAAATTAAAGGAAAGGTGACTTTTAAGTCTTGATTAAATGAACTATTATTTTTTATTAAAATATGCAACAAAGTCATCTGTTAGTAGAACTTGAAAAGCCTTGTTGTCAGATTTACCGATAGTCTCTGCAGTTTCTTTGTTGTTGATTGATGTGTGAGCGGATGCTAACATATTTAAAGCTTTTAACTCTGAATAATTTCAAAGTCTTCACCAACTTTTGTTGTTTTTGATCATTTTTGTGTGTTAATGCAGATATAAGTGATTGGGGAGGAAACCACAGGAAAGAAGAATAAAATAGTTAAAATCTGGTAGAAATAAGCTGAAATATATCTGATGATCATTTTGAAGCATCGTCATACATGGGACAGGCTGTCAAAGTCACCATCAAGATTAGACAGAACCAGAGAAGATTAGATGAACTGCGACGATAATTCAGAAGGGCCGTCAAATATTTGACATCTCATCAAAATTGCCGTTAACTAGAGGGTAGAGTATGCTGATTTCTAGTGAAGTGTGATGCCAATTTGCAAGCGCCGTCAAGAATTTTGACACGTAGTCAAGTTTGCCATCTGATTAGTCAGAATATAACAATTCACTTGAACCTTTGACGACATCTCGCACACGTCGTCAAACATCTGACACGCCGTCAAGATCGCCATCGTCCAATCTGAAGAGAAAACTGAAACTTTAATTTTATTTCCTTATTTGGGGTTGACTATTTAAAGACTTGTTTTAGGGTTTTTTAAGGAGAATCGGTCATTATCTATCATACATTAACCCTGAGAAGAGAGGGACATAAATTGCTCTCTTTTATCAATTTTTCTTCTTGTTTCTTATCAACTATTTTTGGTTTTCCACTTTGTGATTAAATTGAAGGAACTACTTGTTATTTTTTTCATCCATTCATAAGTTTATCCTTATCATCATGAATTCAACTGGTTATTTTGTTCATCAAATCATGAGTGGCTAATTCCACTAGCTGGAGTTATGGGATCCATGGATTGGGGTTTGATATGATGCTAGGTGTTTAACGAATTCAAAGAGTTGCAGAACATCTTGAAATTCTATTGTTTTAACTGAAATCTAGTGGTTTCAAACATTAGATTATGCCTTAGGTTTTTTTTGCTTCTAACGGAGAAATAGACTAGAGGTCGTGAATTATCAATAGGGACTCGAAATCTACCAACCTTCTTTTAATGATTGATGACGTAACTGGATTAATCTACCTGAGATAACATCCTATTGGAAATAGATAAGTTATCTAAGTTCGAGCGAATTAGATAATAAATAGTCTGGTGAGGTCGAGAGATAAGTCAGAAAGTATCATAGTCAAGGATATTCTGCTGTTTCTACTTACTCCAAGAATCCCAAGCATTACCTAGTATTCATTAACTCCCAATACCCATGGTGAACATAACTCTGGTTTCTCATTTATATTGATTACAACACTAAAATATTAAAAGTGACAATTGACTCTCTGTGAAATTTAAACCCCTTCATTCGAAAACAGTAAACTACCAGTAAAGCATTTTGTAAACAAATAAAAGTTCACACCCTATTCCCTATGGGATTCGACCCCAACCTAGTTGGATTTTATATTGACAACGATCTATTACACCTATTCAAGAGTGTAATTTAAGTGTTATCAAAAATAGCGCCATTGCCGGGGAATATGGTTGTAGACTAATAGTTTGTACGCAAAAATTTGCTGATAGTTAAGTTTCCTTGATTTAAGTTTATTTGTTATTATTGTTTATTGTAGGTACTGTGTTGTTTATACCAAACACAAGAAGTTTTGAAGAACCACTATTACCAACCAATCCGGAACCTCAACTGATAGGAAGAATGGCTGAACAACAGGAAGAAAAAAAGACTAGTTGCTATGGTCAGGGCTTAGGTGAATGTGTAAAATTTGGGTCAACAAGCACATCATGGGAACCCCGATGATGAAGACTTGGGTGATGAGGAATTGCTGAATCTGCAAAACCCAAGGCGAGCTGAATAAGTTAATGTACTAGAGCAGCGAAACATCAACAGAAATCATCCAGTCTGAGGAAGATATGGGCAACAGCCTATGCAATATGAGGATGATGAAGATGATGAAGGAATGGACGGATCTGGTGCAACGGGTGCTATCATTCCTCCACCGTTGGCACCAACTGCCGAATTCAGCATAACAAGCACCATGATCCAACTGCTAAATCTGAAAGGTTTAATTAAAGGCTTGCCTGGTGATGATCCGAACATGTATTTGGTGAACGTTATCACCATTTTCAAATCCTTTAACAATCCAGGAGCGAGCCAAAATGCGGTCAGGTTGAGATTGTTTCCTTTGTCTCTGTCTAGGTAGGCAATAATATGGTTGAATGAGTTAGAGCTTGATTCTATAACCAACTGGAGACAGTTATAAGATGCATTCCTAGAATGGTTCTTTCCACCCTCTAGAAGAGTACAGTTGAGGGACGAGATTAACAACTTCAGACAACTTTCGACTGAAGTTCTGCACGAAACTTGGGAAAGATTTAAGAAGAAACATACACAATGTACGAACCACAATATGATAGATTTACACTTAATGGATACTTTGTATAGAGCTTTTAACTCTGTGATAAAGCCTATTGTTGGCAATGCTGCAGGTGGTTCGTTCATTGACCTCTCTTTTCTAGATTCTTGACCAAGCAGAGTTGGGCTTGGCACACTAGGGATTCTATAGTGGCTAGCCCGACTATTGCTGGTGGTATTACTGCGGAGCAACGTAGAAGGGATAAGGAGAAAGATCAGGACATATCTTACTTGAAGATGCAGATGGACTTGCTGGCCAAGCACTTGCTATCCAAAAAGACTAAAATAGTTAAGGCTGTGGAATCACAGGGTACTGTGTCTACAGGTGCTGATCCTGAGGCAAACTATGTGAGTAATTAAGGGGTTTCTGAGGCAACAACCAAGGGAACCAAGGTCGGACTTTTATGACAAGCCTAATTATAAAGATAGAGAGCAGTGACATTGGAGAAATAATAATGACAGGAGTGGTTTATAAATTTCTTCTAGGAGTCAGGATACTGTGACGACTAGTTCTGGAAATATGTCCATGGAGGACATGATGGAAAAGCTGTTGAACGGAGTTGAAGCTACCAACTCGGGGGTAACTACTATGAAAAGAGAATTTTCTACCCTTAGTCATATGGTTAGCTCACGCTTTGCTTGTATTAAGCAGTTGGAGCAATAGATGAGCCAACTGTCAGCTACTCTAAACCAGAGAAAAGTTGGTAATTTACCTAGTGATACAGTTCAGAACCCGCGGACTGATAGCTCTTGTTTGGCGATTTCCACTCGAAGTGGAAAGATATTATCTGGCCTTTCTACGAGCAAAGCTATAGACAAGGAGGTAAATATTGATGAATCAGAAGGAAGCAATCCAGTGGAGTCTGAGAAGATGGATGGTTCTATTGATATTTCAGAGAAAGAAGATGAAAAGAAAGGGGAAGTGGTATTGAAAGAAATGCCAATACCACCACCTTCCTTTCCTCAGAGATTGAAGAAGAATGCAGACAATGAAAAATTTAGCAAGTTCATGGCAATAATGAAACAACTGATAGTGAATGTGCCATTGATGAAGGCACTTGAGCAAATGCCAAACTATGCTAAATTTATGAAGGAATTGCTAACAAAGAAAAGAAAGGTAAGCTGTGAGTCGGTGGACAACATCTACCACTGTAGCGCTGTTTCTTCACAATCCTTTGTGCATAAAAACCCTGACCCTGGAGCATTTACCATACCGTGCACAGTTAGGTCCATGAAGTTTACCAAAGCTTTATGTGACTTAGGAGCAAGTATTAATCTGATGCCCCTTGATATCTACAAGAAGCTTGGATAGGGGGAGCCTACCCCTATAACGATGCATCTTGTGATGGCAGATAAGTCGATGAAACGACCAGTTGGTATATTGCACGAAGTGCCGGTGATGGTGGATGACTTTATTCTGCCTGTAGACTTTGTGATATTAGATTGTGATGTTGATTTTGAGGTACCCATCATCTTGGGTAGACCATTATTAGCCACGGGAAGAGTGTTGGTTGATATGGAGCTCAATGAGCTAAAGTTCAGGTATGGAATAAGAGAGGCCAGATTTAAAATGCATCCTCTTATGAAGCGGTTGGAGGAGATAAATATCTTTTTGGTCGTTGATGTATTCCAAGAAGATGGTAATGAGGTAGTGATATGGTATCTTGATGAAGTCTAAGTAGTCAAGATAATCAAGTCGTGCCGCGATGTTAAATTAGGCGCTGTTTGGGAGGCAACCCAATATTTTAATTTTATTGCACTTGTGTTTTTAATTTTTGTAGCTAAGAGTTGTACAGAGGAGGTGAACTGGTTTAAGTCAGCTTGAGAAGGTTGACGTCAATTTTGGCAGGCTGTCACAAGTATGACAGTCCGTGAGAAATGGTGTCAAAATAATCAAGTCAAACCCTTATTCTGTTACGGCTGACGACAATTTTGAAGCGCCATCCAGTATCTAACGTGCCATCAAAAATGCCATCAAATAAGTTGAGCCCAGCTTAAAATTTTGGGATAACTCGGCCCAATAACAGATGTTCACATTCCCATGTACTTTAGATATTTCTCTTACAGTTTTGGTTTTCTTTCCTTAGAGAGTTATTTTCCTTCATTTTTCAAATTTAATCCCTTCTAAGGCAAAATTTTAAGACTTTCTTTGTTGAAGCTTGAGAGTTAAGTCAAGAAATCCTCTCTCTCTCATCTCAGTCTTCTTTCACTCAAAATTCTAAGTGCTTAGAGTACATCTGCTAAGTGTCGACATCCAGATATGAGAAGAACTTCAACCTCATCTTTCTTTGGATCAATTGTGAACTACAAGAAACCTTGGTTTCAAAGGGGTGAGATGAACCCATTAACATGCTTCAATCCCCTTCAAAAACTAGGATTTGTAGGGATATGCGGTATAGTTTCATGGAAATCTCAGTAAAGAACATGACCTAAGTTGAAATTGAGAATAATGGTAGAATAAAAATCAAGTAAAAAGAAGTTAGAAATTATAATGTTGTCTGACGACAATTTTCACGACCTTGCACCTGTGTGATAGCTATTCAAAAATGCCGTCAAAAGCTGAGAAATTTTGTAGATTCTGGATAAGGCTGATGATGCTTTTGAAGCACCGTCACACCTGTGACGGCAAATCAGAAAGGTCGTCAAACCTGGGAACTAAAAATAGTGTTGATGTTAAACTGAGGTGATCCTTCTTCTTTTCTTGTTTGATTATGAGTACTAATTGAGGATTTATACGTTGTATAGAACTGAGCATGGCACCCAAGAAAGAGAATCCAACCGCACCAAAGAAAGCAGCTAAATAGAGTGTACCTCGACAACTTGTCAATGAGGACTCTAATTATGAAGACGAGGAGACTTTGCTCAGATGGAAAACAAAGAGGACTAGTCCAAAGACTCTGCCTCCATCTAAGACTATTGAGGTGGAGGATACTGATGATACTGAGGTGACAACCTCATCTGAGCAACCTTCGGAGGAATAAGGATCAGAACACACTGATCAGGGGTCTGAGAGCACTGAAAAAGAAACTGAGTCTGAATCACCATCTTCAGAGCAGCAAGGTGATACGGATTCTCCAGTACGGGGAACTTTGGTGAACTGCAAAAATACCGAGTTTAGGAACAATGTGAGATGACAAATCCCTGGGGCTGAAATGATATATTTGGATGAACTTCACAGAACAAATCAATGATGTGCCAGAAGGCCAATTCTAGAGAAGAAAAAGATAATCACTACAGGGTTGATTAGATACCCTGAGGTGATGCATAAACTCAAAGAGTATGGTCTGGAGTGGACTACTAGGGGAAGTGGTGTTTACTGTCCTTTTTTGGTCTGGGAGTTCTACACGAACTACCAGGCTATGGTGGAAAATATATGCAAAGAAGGGGATAGAACTTTAGATAAGCCTCTTCTGACAAAAGTTGCAGTACGTGGAGTGAGGGTAGATGTATCAGATGCCACCATAAAAAAGTTTCTTCATGGTCTAGCCTTCATCCTACGAGCTACCTCACCTACATTCTATGCTCGGTTGAAGCATCAGGAAAATCAGCACAAGTGGCTAGCGACTCTCATAGCAGATTGGAAACCAGAGTGGTTGAATAATCCAGTAGAAAAGATTACCAAAGCATCTCTAAATTTAGAGGTAAGATTTTGGTGGGGTTTAATACGAATACATATGATACCCACAGAGGGAGACAACATATTAGGGGATGATCAAGCAATATTGGTTGCAAGCTTGATAGATAGAACCCCTTTAGACTTTGGAGAAATTATAGTGGAAGAGATCAAGATTCAACTCAGAAGACCCGATGCTGCATATCCATTCCCATGTCTGATTACTAGGTTTTGTGAAGCAGCTCATGTACCTGAGATTTCAGGTATTGATGTTGAGATACATGCCAAGAAGACTCACAACCCAGTCAGCAAAAATGAAATTTGGCCGGGCTTGTGACTTGATCAAGATGCAGTTGGTGCAGCAGATCCTCCAGTCACTGAGACTATTTCAGCACCATATGTGGGGGGTGTAAAGTATCAAAACTATACCACCACCACCACCAACACATTCAGCTCAGGCAGGTTCAGTGCCTCAAAGTGAGCCGACTGCTTTAGTTCTTCCAACAGCAACAAGGTCAACATTTTAGCCAATTGATATCAGGAAGGTGGCCAGGCAAGCGAATTAGTGCGAGGTGCAACTACAGGCCTTCTCTAAACAATTTGCTACTGCTGTAGACAAAAGAGTTAAAGGTGCACTCGATACTGTACTAGAACCTTTCATGACCTTGCCTGGGCAGGTGGTAGATTTTTAGAACAGATTCGATGCTTGGGTAAGAGAAATGACAGATGCTGATCTCACTACTTTTAGGGCTATATTGGAAAAGGTGAAGGCTGAGGTTGGGATGCTGCAGCAGCACCATATTATGGTGCCAACAGGATCAACCATGCATGATGTAGAGAAAGACATTCCTATACTTGATCTTACTATGGATTTCCCGAAGAAAAAGAAGAAAAAGGGGCAAAAGAAAGGCAAAAGCAAAAGAGATGATCCTGATAGTGAAGAGGAGATAAAGGCTAAAAAGAAAGCAAAGAAGAAGGCAGAGAAGAAGAACTTGAAAAGTGCAAGACTGTAGTCCCTGGCTGACACAGAGAAATGGGAAGCAGCCATCAGAGCTAGATCTACAAGTGCTTCATCGAGCTAGGCTCCAGCTACTGCAAAAAAAGATGCTATGAGTGGGGAAAAGATAGCTGATGATGCGATGGCAGGGTCGAAGACCCAGGACCCATAAGCTTGACTTTTTTCAGGTATATCCTAACCCTTGGTGCTTTTTATTTCTTAATTTTAAGTTGAGGGTATAGGGAAACTATTGTTGTAACACATTCTGTGGATAATTAGGAGTAGTGCAAATACTTGAGGAGTTAGCTCATTTTGTGAATTTTGAGTACCTCTCCACTGGTCTGATATGATGTAAACTATGTGAAGTGCATCTAGTATGACCACTGTGTATCTATTTGTGGCACTAGCATGGCAAATAAATAACCTGTAGAAAATAAATGCATGAAACAGATGAGTAGTGATGTGCTATATACTTTTGTCCCATGTGCGTGTAAGGTCTTACTCAGTTCCCATTGTGTGTTGAAACTAGAACTTGCCCAGTTAGTCGTGCCATAGTCATAGGATAAGCCTTTAGGAAAGGATCATAGGTTATTTTTGCATGTTAAGCCATTTTAGCTTAAATGACCATCCAAGTGTGAACAATATCCCTTGATCCCTTTTTGAGCCTAAATAGCCTAATTCTTTCTTGTACACCTTTCACCTTCCCATTACATCAAAATGAACCTATTTTGGCCCTAGTCCTCCTTGGACACTGTGCACCTTGACTTAGGTAAATAGCCTAAGTTAAGGGTGGCTACTATAGGGGTGCATAATGCATTATGAGTATGAAGAGAGATAAAATAAGGAAAAGGAATAACAAGTTGGGTGTACTGAAAAAAAGCAAATAGAAAAGAGAAAAATAAAAAAGTTGATCTAATGCTTGAATAGACAACACCCATCTTGAGAATACTTGACAAATAAAAGAGGGAAGAAAAGAAGGTCAAAAGTTGAAACCCTGTGAGTTAATGTAGTGCCAAGGAGGTGTAGTCACTATGAAATACCCTTGAATGTCATACCATCCCTAAGCCTACGTTACAAGCTTAGAAAAGCCCTATAGTGATCCTAAATGACTTATCTGAAGAATTCGGTACTGACTATAAGGGCAAGCCTATGGCATTCGATGCACAATGTTGGAACTTTATTCTGAGAGTGAGTCGTACGTTCATCCCTATGTCTATACATGTGAATCTGAGTGAGAAAGGGATTTATTTGTTGTGAGGGCATACTAGGTATGTTGCTATTAACTGCTTTGTTTGGAGAATATAATTTGGGTATGTGCTAGCTTGTTATTGCTGAGATTTTTGCCATATCTAGTTGCTTGTGAGTTACATGGTTGTTTTCAAATATTAGACACAGTTGATTTTCTTTTGATTGATAATGGATATGGTGCATGTATTCTGAATTGATAAGAGTAGTTAGCTGCTGAAAATTACTTTGTTTACTCTTAGTTATGTTTTGGTTGCTTGAGGACAAACAATTGTTTAAGTTGAGGGTGTTGATGTGTGAGCCGATGCTAACATATTTGAAGCTTTTAACTCTGAATAATTGCGAAGTCTTAAGCAAATTTTTTTATTTTTGATCAGTTTTGTGTGTTAATATATATACAAGTGATCGGGGAGGAACCAAAGGAAAGAAAAATAAAACAGTTAAAATCTGGTGGAAATAAGCTGAAATGTATCTGACGATCATTTTGAAGCGCCGTCATACATGGGACAGGCTGTCAAAGTCACCATCAATATTAGATAGAACCTGATAATATTAGATGAACTGTGATGATGATTTGGAAGGGCCGTCAAATATTTGACATCTCATTAAAATTGTCGTCAACCAGAGGGTAGAGTATGCTGATTTCCAGTGAAGTGTGACACCAGTTTGTAAGCGCCGTCAAGAATTTTGACACGCCATCAGGTTTGCCGTCTGAAGAGTCAGAAGATAACAATTCACTGAAACCTTTGACGATATCTCGCACACGTCGTTAGACATCTGACACGCCGTCAAGATCATCATTGTCCAATCCGAAGAGAAAACTAAAACTTTAATTTTATTTCCTTATTTAGGGTTGAATATTTAAATACTTGTTTTAGGAGTTTTTAAGGAGAATCAGTCATTATCTATCAGACATTAACCCTGAGAAGAGAGGGACATACATTGCTCTCTTTCATCAACTCTTCTTCTTATTTCTTATCAACTATTTTTGGTTTTCCACCTTGTGATTAAATTGAATGAACTACTTGTTGTTGTTTTTCATCCATTCGTAAGTTTATCCTTATCATCATGAATTCAACTTGTTATTTCGTTCATCAAATCATGAGTGGCTAATTCCATTAGCTGGAGTTATGGGATCCATGGATTAGGGTTTGATATGATGCTAGGTGTTTAACGGATTCAAAGAGTAGTAGAACATCTTGAAATTCTGTTGTTTTAATTGAAATCTAGTGGTTTCAAACATTAGATTATGCCTTAGGTTTTATTTGCTTCTAACGAAGAAATAGACTAGAGGTCATGAATTATCAACAGGGACTCGGAAGCTACCAACCTTCTGTTTAATGATTGATGCCATAACTGGATTAATCTACCTGAGATAACATCCTATTGGAAATAGGTAAGTTATCTAAGTTCGAGAGAATTAGATGATAAATTATTTGGTGAGGTCGAGAGATAAGTCAGAAAGTATCATAGTCAAGGATATTATGTTGTTTCTACTTACTCCAAGAATCCCAAGCATTACCTAGTATTTGTTAACTCCCAATAACCATGGTGAACATAACTTTGGTTTCTCATTTATATTGATTACAACACTAAAATATTGAAAGTGACAATTGACTCTCTGTGAAATTTAAACCCCCACCTTCGGAAACAGTAAACTACCAGTAAAGCATTTCGTAAACAAATCGAAGTTCACACCCTATTCTCTGTGGGATTCGACCCCAACGTAGTTGGGTTTTATATTGACAACGCGTGCTTACACCCATTCAAGAGTGTAATTTGAGTGTTATAAAAAATTACATGCTTAAATTACACCCTTGAATAGGTGTAAGCGATCGTTGTCAATATAAAACCCAACTACGTTGGGGTCGAATCCCACAGGGAATAGGGTGTGAACTTCGATTTGTTTACGAAATGCTTTACTGGTAGTTTACTGTTTCCGAAGGTGGGGGTTTAAATTTCATAGAGAGTCAATTGTCACTTTCAATATTTTAGTGTTGTAATCAATATAAATGAGAAACCAAAGTTATGTTCACCATGGTTATTGGGAGTTAACAAATACTAGGTAATGCTTGGGATTCTTTGAGCAAGTAGAAACATTAGAATAGCCTTGACTATGATACTTTCTGACTTATCTCTCGACCTCACCAAATAATTTATTATCTAATTCTCTCTAACTTAGATAACTTATCTATTTCCAATAGGATGTTATCTCAGATAGATTAATCCAGTTATGGCATCAATCATTAAATAGAAGGTTGGTAGCTTCCGAGTCCCTGTTGATAATTCATGACCTCTAGTCTATTTCTTCGTTAGAAGAAAATAAAACCTAAGGCATAATCTAATGTTTGAAACCACTAAATTTCAGTTAAAACAACAGAATTTCAAGATGTTCTACTACTCTTTGAATCCGTTAAACACCTAGCATCATATCAAACTCTAATCCATGGATCCCATAACTCCGGCTAGTGGAATTAGCCACTCATGATTTGATGAACGAAATAACAAGTTGAATTCATGATGATAAGGATAAACTTATGAATGGATGAAAAAAACAACAAGTAGTTCCTTCAATTTAATCACAAAGTGGAAAACCAAAAATAGTTGATAAGAAACAAGAAGAATAATTGATGAAAAAGAGCAATGTACATCTCTCTCTTCTCAGGGTTAATGTCTGATACATAATGACCGATTCTCCTTAAAAAACCCTAAAACAAGTCTTTAAATAGTCAACCCCAAATAAGGAAATAAAATTAAAGTTTCAGTTTTCTCTTCAGATTGGATGACGATGATCTTTACGGCGTGTCAGATGTCTGACGACTTGTTCGAGATGTTGTCAAAGGTTTCAGTGAATTGTTATCTTTTGAATCTTTAGATAGCAAACCTGACGGCGTGTCAAAATTCTTAACGGTGCCTACAAACTGGCGTCACACTTCACTAGAAATAGCATACGCTGCCCTCTGGTTGACTGCAATTTTGATGAGATGTCAAATATTTGACGGCCCTTCTAAATTATCGTCACAGTTCATCTAATCTTCTCAGGTTTTGTCTAATCTTGACGGTGACTTTGACAGCCTGTCCCATGTATGACGGCACTTCAAAATGATTGTTAGATACATTTCAGCTTATTTCCACCAGATTTTAACTATTTCATTCTTCTTTCCTTTGGTTTGCTCCCCGATCACTTATATCTGCATTAACACACAAAAATAATCAAAAATAACAAAAGTTACTTAAGACTTCATAATTATTCAGAGTTAAAAAATTCAAATATGTTAGCATTAGCTCACACATTATTGATGCTGTTGTTGATGTTATTGGTGGTGTTACAATAGTTCCTTCAACTATTGAATTTGATGAATCTACTGTTGGAACAAACGGAGCAACTGTTAAAAGTAATCAAACCAGTAGCAAGGCTGGTTTGATTTATTCCAATATATGACCCACCTGTTGCAATATTTTAGCCATCTGGTTACAAAGATCCATTGCTTGTTGTAATAGATTACTCATCTATTTAACAAATGGGGAGTCTGTTGCACTAGATGTGTCATCTGTTACAACACTTATTGTAATGTGTTGTATTCATTCTATTTTGTGTTACCCTTTTGTAATGTTCTTTTTGTTGTTCTCTTGTTTGACATCAAATGTTCTTCTTTTGTTCGTAGATAAAAGAAAGTGAAAGTAGGTTAACTTTTGCCAGATCAACATTAAAGGCTAGAGTAAAGATGGGTTCAGAGGAATAAGCTGCTTGCAGATGGAACTACTTCATATATAGGAGGTATGTTTTACTGATCAACCTATCGTGAAAATACACATTCACTATACTGATTTTGTGAATGTTGGTTCTTTACCTATTAAGCGTTAATCTTCCACAAAAGATATGTCATTTTTTAATTTAGATTGTTAGGTTTTAATTGGTAAGGCTGAGGGACCGAGTAGGAGGTGTCGATACCCTATTATGATTTAATGAAGATTTTTTTAATTTTTATGTGTCAAGTTTGGAGAAGGGTTTAAGTTTTTAGTAGTAGTTTAGACATTCAAATAGTGATTGGACTGATTTTAAGAGTTCAATGGACTTTCAAACGGCCTCCAAAGCCTCGAACTGTTACAAACAAGAATGAAAAATCAATAGTTATTGCCCTGGTCCAAATTTATATGGATGGGTTGCTCGAAGAGACTATTATACAGAAGAAGGTGCTTGTGAGAATACCTGTGCGGGAAAGAGGTGTTGGAGAAGACCATATATTAACTCAGACCTTATTAAAAAAGAAACATAGGGTTGGAAGGAATATGTAGCGAATCTGGCTAATGAAATTGACATGAAAAATGAAAAAAATTAAATGAGCTACAATGTGAAAGTGTATCCAAAAATGAAAATCCATCAGTCCATTTTGAAAAGAAAAATGCTGAAGTGGACTGGACCAATGCACTTCGTTAAGGGACTGCAACTAGATAGCGTGGCTTGAATGAAGACCTACAAAATGTAGGACTAGAACTCTAAGGTTGCATCTTTGCATGCATCGATAGTGATAAGATTGTCGGCCAGGAACGAAACCTGAATTAACAACTCCTGAAGTAAAAATAAAGGATCAAGCTAAGGTAACAATTTCTGAAGTTAAACTTGCATCCCAGGTATTTTTCTTATGGTTCTCGTGTAGTCAAAGGCAGTGGAAACAACAAGGCATGGGATTTTTGCCGACCTTCATACCATTTTGTTTCTACAGCCATTGACCTGATCAGAAACACAAATAGAAGCCATGGAATGCAAGTTAGAATTTAGAAATTGACGCCTTAGCTTCCATTATTTTTACTTATGGAGTTGTTGGTTTAGGTTTCTTTTTTGACTGAAAATCTTACCAATTCGCTGTGCTCGCCAAGCTGCTTCCTTAGAGTTCTGATCCTGCTCTTTGTGGGTCTTCATTGAGACCACGCTCGCTAGTCGTAGTCTCTAACAAAGTGTCCAGCTTCATTCCCTTTCAACATTTTTCTTTCTCAAGAACGACCAATGGATTTTAATATTTGGATACACTTTCACATTTGCCGCTCATTCAATTTTTTCATCTTTCAAGTCAATTTCATTGGCCAGATTGGCTAGAAGTTCCTTACTTTCTTTCTTGTGTTTCCTCTTAAACAAGGTCTGAGATGATATATGGTCTTTTCCACCTCTCCTTTGCCGCATAGGTAGTCTCACAAGCACCTTATGTTGTATAATAGTCTCCTCGAGCAACCCATCCATATAAATTTGGACCAGGGCAATAACTATTGGTTTTCCATTCTTGTTTGCAGTAGTGCGAGGCTTCGAAGGGCTTTTAAAAGTCCATTGAACCCTTAAAATCAGTCCAATCACTATTTGAATGTCTACACTGCCATAAAAAAACTTGAATCCTTTTCCCAACTTGATACAGAAACATGAGCAAAACCGTCATTAAATTATAACAAGGTATTGACACCACCTTCTTGGAACCCTTCGGCCTTATCAGTTTATACCTATCAAACTAAACTATAAAATACAAGATCTTGTTTGGTGGATTAATGTCTAATCAATAAAAAACTGTATTCATAAAATCATTGTACTTTATGTGTGTCTATTACGAAAGCCTGATCAATAATACATAACTCCCACACATGAAAGTGGGTCCATTCATCTGCATGCACCTTATTCTTTCTACCCCATCGTTAAGTAGTGTACAATACTACAGAGGCTTA
This sequence comes from Capsicum baccatum var. pendulum, assembly GCA_030864225.1. Taxonomy (NCBI): domain Eukaryota; kingdom Viridiplantae; phylum Streptophyta; class Magnoliopsida; order Solanales; family Solanaceae; genus Capsicum; species Capsicum baccatum. Next base: position 233,493,233 of record CM061556.1, on the reverse strand, counting down.
GAGGGTAATCATCTTTAATGTCAGAGGAGCACACGCCCGTTATAAAAAAAAGTGCTACAAGTCATGACTTTTTTACCTTTTTTGTTTTTAAATCTATTTTTTATTTTATACAATAAAACAGTCACCAATTTGGATTAATTGAGGTATGTGATGACTATTAAAAAAGAGGTGAATAGTTGTGACTTTTTGTCTAACACATTCAAAATAGCCGATGAATCAAATTATCCATCTATTGTAACTGATGAATTAGCTATTGGAAGAAATCAAAATATCTTCTCCGACATATGGTCCATCCGTCGCAACAGATAATCCATATGTTGCAAAATATGTCTTACTATTGTACATACAGACCATCTTTTGCAACAGATGGTAAATCTATTACGACAGTGGGTTCTCTGTTGTGACAGATGGATGATCTATTGAAACAACTCAATAATAACAACTGTTATTAAGAGAGAAACTATTTTGAAAAGGTGAAAAGTTTGAATATACAATAAAAAGTCACGATTTTTCACAGAAAACAAAAAGTCAGCAGTTTGAAACTAATTAATACAATGGAGCTGAACAGTCACGCCTTTTTGCCTAACACATTTATATTAAATCCTCTATAAATATTTTTCTCCTTAATCTTCATTCTACTCTACTTTATTTTTTGCATTTTGTCTTTTCATATTACATTTTCTACCACTTCTCTTTAAAGAACATATTTCTTTCTCGTTGAGGTAAGTTTTTTTTGTGTGTGTAAATCTATCAGTTAGTAGTATATGTTGTATTACATCCAGACTCTTTTCTTTACTTTTGTGTTTACTTTTTTTGTCAATTCATGCATGTTCTAGATATGGTTGATCCTATTTGGGACATTGCTATTCTGCACCACACCGTGCGAAAAATTCAGAAGCAGGTTAATGACCTACAGAGGAAGTTGGTCGCGTTAAGAGCAAGGATGTTTAGAGAGATGCAGAGGTTGATGACGTCCCTGCTGCTGCCGTTTGATGATTGGCCAGCTGGCAATAATAATGATGATGATGATAATAATTAGAATGTGTTTTTCTTTTAATGTATGTATTTTAATTTTTCTATATCAAATCTATACCTAATGTATTTTATTTTTTGTTTAATGAAAATTTTATTTTTGGTCGACTTTGGCTTTTAAGTCTTATTTAATTTTCATTCTGTCTATTTCTTCTTCTCAACAAACATGTCGACGGTTGGACGTAAGGAACAATTTTGAATCCAGTAGCAATAGCAAGAGTTTTGAGATCTTCCAACAATGGACCATCTGTTGAAACAGATTGGTCATCAGTTGGGTTTCTGTCAGCAGATTATCTATTTGTTGCCACAGATTTGTCATCTGTTGGAGGAAAACATTCTAGTTTAATGAATTGTATTGTGATCTTCCAGCTAATGTCCATCTATTGCAACATATAGGTAGTCTGTTGAAAATAATTTTGTGGTCTGCTGTATTTAGTTCCTATTTTGCCTCTTTTTATTGATGCACAAGTTATTAAAAAAGATAGTTTATATAATAAATGATAACATTTATGTTCACAACAATGAGTTAAATATATAAAAGTCCATAACAAACAACAACACAAGTTTTTACTATTACAATGATTATGGTGGATTACGATCCGGGCATGTAGTTCTTTTGTGTCCAACATTCTTACATACGAAGCACTTATTTTTTCTTGTTGGAAATGATTCTTTGACTCCACGCCTCCTCTTATATTCTCTTCTTCCCAAAAGCTCTCCAGGAACAAACCAAGATTCTTCGGGAGGCACCGGAGTCATATGCTCACTATATGCCATTATATATTTTTTCACCAAATAATATGGAGAGAAATATTCATAAATTTTAGTTCCATATTTTGCAACGTATTGAACTCGTAGCATTGCCATAGCATGTGAACAAGGTATTTTGTCCAAGTCAAAAACTCTATACGTACAAGATCTTGTTTGAAGATCTATCGTGGCAACATCACCATGACCGTTGATACTGAACTTGTAATCTGCTATTTGATGAGTAAATAACCTATTCCCTAGATCCATAAGAATGTACTTATTTGTCGAACAAAATATCCAGATCCATCTCTCGAAACCGACATGTAAGAAATGTTCTGCTTCCTTGGGATGCATAGCCGTTATTTGATTAAAATGGTCTAAAAACTCCTCTCTATTATATAATTTAATTGATCGATAAAAAAGGGTCATGACCCTTTCATTGTGAAAGTTGTTCCGAATGTTATCTCCAAGATGCCTCATGCAACACCCAAAGTGAATTGAAGTGTAGAAAATTGAACCCATCTTTGGAATGCTTGGATGTCTATCCAAAATAAAACACGATTCTTTGGTATCTTCAACGCAGCTTCACATTTGTTCAATAAAATATCCATAAGAGGCATTACATTCCTTGTCCTCTACACAAAAAGTGATAGAAAAGATGTGATTCTCCGCATCCAGCGCCACCGCCATTTTCAAAACTCCATTATAATTGCTCCTCAATAAGGTCCCGTCGACGGCTATGACTTTTCCCAAATATTGAAAATCTTGAATCCAAGCACCATAGGATACAAAAAAGTACTTGAACCTTCAGTTTTTATCAACATGCAATGCCGTCTTACTTTCGGGATTTGTGGACTCAAGCATGTAATGGTAGGCATCGAGGACTTCCTACCCATGCTTATGTCTCCCCCTAACCAAGTTCTTGGCAATCCCTATGGTCGTATATATCTTCCAATAACTGACTACAACACCCAAATCCGTAACGAGTTGATTGGCCATATCCCTTATAGAAGGCCCTTTGCCATTGGGGAATCTATCCTTGAAATATTCATCGAGGACCTTTGCCGTGGCGTGAGGATTTTGGTTCAAAATGTGCTCCAAACCACATGTGTGATACTTTTCATATTTATGAATGATGAATATGTCAGAACTTAAGTACTTTACCACTCTCAACCACTACTTGCAGTTCGAATTAGCACATCTGAAGCAAAAGACTTTGCTCGAATTAATCACCTTCTTTATTCTAAAAACTTTTTTCAAGCAAGCAATAAGAAAAGAAGTAGAAAATTCTTTCTTATCATTGAATGACATTCCCTTGTAAAAGCTGATCTCTTCATCTTGATGATTTCCAGACTGTGTCAATTGCGAAGAACTGCCCACCATATTGCTCGCAGCATCGAACGTTGGTGTCTGATCATCATTTGGAATATTCATGTCCAGATCATCCAACCTATCATCAAAGATATCTTGTTGTTGTTCTTATTCTACATTCTGGTTCACATTTTCTCTTGTATTTTCAACCACGTAGACCCTTATCAACGGCCTGACTGAATCACTAAGATAAGCACGCAACTGAACCTGATTGGTTATCTTAAAAGGTAGTACCCTCTGATTTTCAAAGGATATGTGTATGTAGTTGATGATAAGTTCTTCTAGTTGACAATTCAGTCTATAATAGCTGATCATTAAGTTCACAAAATCATCATACAAAACATCACTTTGGATTGTCATAGCTATTATCTCTAGCATTTTACCCTCCTTCCATCGCCATACGTATCGATTGCTCTTCTCGATACACTGACCATGACAATCCACCCCTATTGTTATTGATCCCTCCATTAGTGATGCCTAAATAAAGTCATTTATTAAAAATAATTAATAATGATATCATAATAAAATTAATAGTGATTTCATAGTGCCGTAATATGTACCCCAATAGATGTGTATCTATTGCAACATGTGAAAACTATGTTGCAATAAGTGATTAGTTGCAATAAATTACTTACCTGTTGGGATTAATGTGACGCTCCTAAAACTAATTTCAATAGATGAGTCATCTGCTGTAACATGTGAATCATATGTTGAAACAGATTATACACATCTGTTGCAATAGATGAAGTGCCTGTTGGGACTAATGTTACAGTACTAAAGAACCTTTGAAGCTGATTCCAATATGATACACGAAACAAAGCTAAAAACCAAAACTATAACTAAAGAAAAGAGATGAAGATGATAATAATGAAACAAGATGAAACAAGACACAGATTCAACACAAACACAAGAGAAATTGCATAGAAAATAAAGATAGATAGTGAGACCAACATTATTACAAGATTAAGAACCAAGTGTATTTCAACACTAACCCCTAATGAATGTAATAATCAAAACTACACAATTACGGTGACCGCCAAAGGAATCAACTCACCCCAAGATCCACCGTTTCCAAGCAAAGGACAATATTGGCTTTTCCAAGCCCTATACTAAGGATGACTTTTCCAAGCCATAACTAAGACTACAATAAGGTGGTCTACTCTCAACAGAGAGGATTTTCAAGCATTTCATACATTCATCATTCAAAACTAATGAGAAAAGACCTAAAAGAGACTATATATAGTATATTACAAAAGAAAGATAAAATGACTCCAACGCCCTTAATGAGGTGAGGTGGCCTTGGTGTGTCATTTAGACAAGTCTAAATGACCAAAATGCCATCAAGGCTAAGTGACCAACATGACCTTAATAAAGGGAACCAAAATCGTGAACCACCAAGTATGGCCCAAACCCGAGAGTCCTCAAGTCATCAAGGCTCCAAGCAATCTTCCACACTCGGATTTGTTTAATAGCATGCTCAAGAAGACCCCTCCAAGTATGATCCTGTGCCCTCTATGCGACCAAAGCTTGATTCTTCACGTAATGACTTTGAATGATGCCATCGAAATCTAAGGCAACCATTTGACTTGTATCACAAAAGATGAGTGACATGTTGCAATAGATAACTAACCTGTTGTGATAGATGACTTACCTGCTACAACAGACGACACATCTATTAGAATCAAGTTTAGGTTCTGTTGCAACAGATAACTAACCTATTGCAACAGATGACTTACCGGTTGCAACAAATGACGCGTCCGTTGGAATAGAGTTTAGGTTCTGTTGCAACAGCTTAATAATCTATTACAGCAAATATTTACCCTGTTGCAATAAATAACTAGTTATTGCAATAGATAACTAGTCTATTGTAACAGAGGGGTCACATGTTGCAACAGATGACCCATATATTCGATTCATGTTACGACACTATAGAACCATAAACATGAATTCAACATATGAGTCTTCCATTGTAACAGATGGATCATCTGTCGCAACAGATAAGTGATTTGATTAAATAGATGGATATTATGTTGCATTCATGATTGCGTGCTATCTATTGTTGAAAAAACAACACAATAGCAGTTACTCAGATGACAAATTCAAGTAAAAATCATAATTTGACTCCAAAGTCTCATTTGAAGTAATGCCACATGAAAAATAATGTACGAAATAAAATTTGACCTAAGAAATTGGCCAAGTAGCAGCATTAGCGGTAGCAACAACAACCACAATGGTCAACAATAACAAAAAGATGATGATAATAAAGTAGAAGATGATGAATAAAGAAAAAACAATAATGAACAATAAAAAATCACCAAGAGTGAGAAAACAACAATGGATGCTATGAGAGAGAAAACAACAATGGATGAGAAGAGAGAGAAACACATCTTTTTTTCGTTTGTTTCCTGTTAAATTAGGTTAACATTTGAATCAAAGTGTAAATTTAAAAACTCGTGGGATATTCTCAAACTTCCCCAACTTTCTTAATCCATAATAAAGTAATTGTCACCTATACTTAATTATTTTAATTTGAGTCACCTACACCTCATTTTGAAATTCTTTTGTTACTTTTAACTCAATGCCCCAAGATTCTTTGTATCATAGGATGTATGATTAAATTTCTCAAACAAGTCATTCAACTATTTAAATTATTTATTGAAGTCATTTAATATAATTTTGTATTGATAAAGTCACTCAATTTTTTTTATTTCTTCTCTGGTGAAGTTATTATTACTGTACCAATAAATCCTCAAGTTTAGAATTTTCTCTTACAAAATCACTCTAGTCAAATTTGTTACTTTCAACCATCAGAATTTTTTTTTTTTGTAACAATTGTGAAGTATTATTATTAGTAACCAACAACATGATCACAAAGTAAGAACACCTAAGTTACTGGCTACTTCCTATAAGGGTTGCCAATGAGATTAAGCCTCAAGAGCAAAATGAAAATAACTAACAAAAAAAACTATTAACGCTGGATCCTATAGAAAAATCATTGCTAGTATGTGCTCTCTTTGAAGTATCAGACATATCTAGTCTAGTTAGTATGTCGGGCAAGTTTTCCAAAAGGATAATATGGAAAACTATTTTCCCAAATTTATAAACTTCTTGAAAAATTTGCCAAAAGAACACTTAAATCCACATCATCATCAACTTTTCCAACTTAACAACTTCACCCACAAATTTTATAATAATTCACTTTAACCCAATACTTCCAACTTAATAAATCCATCCATAAGTTTTAAATAATACACTTCAACCAACTCCATCATCCACCATTTATATACAAAAATATCTAGGTTTTCAAAAATATTAAATAAAAAAAATCCAAAAGATAAAAATAGAAGGTGGTTGTTTTTTCCTCCAAAAAGCTCTGATTCCGGCCACTTTTCCGGCATTATTTTCTAGCGATTAGCTCTAAATCAGTCCACAAACATCACAAGCTTGTCCATTGCACCCATTGTTACCCCATTTGTTTGGTATCTTCTCACACACACTTTTCATCATTGTTAAAAAGCTTGAAACCACTCACATTACTCAAAACCACTTTAGAAAGTACATCACAGCAGCTCAGGCGGCTCCAAGTTTATTTCTCTATTCCATGAACCGAACGATCATTGATTAAAAGTCATATTTGTAATTTCAAGGTTTTCGTACGAATATCTTCCCATTTATCGATCATTTATCATCATTCATCGACCATTCATATAACCCGACCTAGAAAATAAGCATAATCTACCGTCGACCAAAGCCAAATTCTAGGATGTCTATTGCAGAAGTTGTTCTGGTTTCTAGTGATTTCATGGGAGAATGGATGGAGACTCCCAAATGTTGGAAATAGAGATCTTTTACCAAGGTGACAATCCCCATTTCTATTCACTGCAATAGTTCATACGATGAATTGGTTGCAAGTATAATGCAGAGCGGGGATCTAGATTGCGTGCCGGGAGACATGGTTATTAGTTATCTAATGCATTAGAGGAAAAAAGGTGAATTCTACGATCATAAATAGTGATGTACGTGTGCTGATGTACATGATGGATGTTGATGCAGATGGCTTTAGGCCTATTTTGAGGATAAATATAGTTGAGAGGTCCTTCGAAGGACCGATAAATTCATCAGAACCCCACCTCCGCACCTGATAGTCGATGATGATTTCAGTGATTATGAGAATGATGGCGATCATCCTATTAATATGGAAGATGACTCTATGCATATGAAAGACATTTCATCATACTCATAAGATGATGAAAAGATTGTGGAACGGGATCACAACTAGGACATTTCTTCATCGACGGAACCAATTTCTATATTGATCAAATATTCGTTGACAAGAAAGAGCTCAAAATGCTACTAGATGCAGTAGCGGTGAGACAGTTATTTGATTATTATTTCGAGTTCTGCCTCGTTACTATGATCTGCTTCTGCTGTTGCATAATGACCTTGATCGACTTTTCTATAGCCTGGGGGAAGACTGAGCATACTTGGAGTGTGAGATCTGATGTATTGCTCGTTTCCTCCGAGCAATTCTGTAGAGGTTTGGCATGAACGACAATGACTACATCACTCCCCAGCATCCCCCTAATTTAGTTTAGATGTTTATTTTACTTTATGTATTTAAGTTTTTTTTGGTATTGTTCATTACTGAAGAAGCTTTCGTAATAGGATTTTATTAGAAGAAAGCTTCTTCAATTTTGCCTTTTTGCTTAAAATTCATGTAATGCAATGAACAAGTTCAATCAATATAAGTATTTTCAGTTTGTACATTATGTTTTTCCTTTTTTTTTTGAGACTGTTATTTTTTTGTAGTTATTCGTCTATGCAGACAACAACAACAACAACAACAAACCCAGTGTATTCCCACCTGGTGGGGTTTGGGGGGGGTAAGATGTACGCAGTCCATACCTCTACCTCTAAGGAAGTAGAAAGGCTATTTCTGATAGACCCCCGGCTCAAGACACAAGATACCACACAAATACAAAGTAAAGCACCGAACAAGGTTACAAGATTACATAACATAACATGCATAACATAAATACGACATAAATACGGCAGCCATAAGTAAAAGAAAAAGAAAACAGAAATGAAACAGAGGAAAGCACCCAGATTCGTACTAAAACAAGGAACAAGGAACACGGAATCATAACCAGGCTACTACCCACAACAAGTAATTCCCTACACTAGCGACCCAAACTGGCCCTAGTCCTCTGCCCTAATTCGCGTCCTCCAGACTTTCCTATCTAGGGTCATGTCCTCAGAGAGCTGTAACTGCTCCATGTCCCGCCTAATCACCTCACCCAGTACTTCTTCGGCCTACCCCTACCCCGTCTAAAACCATCCAACGCTAGCCTTTCACACCTACGAACCGGGGCATCCATGCCCCTAAAAATGATTTAAACTGATAATAACATATTTTGGGGTTGGTGAAAGAAAATAATTAAATTAAAATAGATTTAAATAGACAATCTTAAACTATTGGTGATACTTAATAGACTGTCATCGATGTTGGCCTAAAAAATATCAGTAAAAGATATACTTGTGCTTTGAGGGTCCATCGAATCGTCCGATCTATCGTAGACCTACACCTTTAGGAGTGCATCGATGGATATCTTAATTATGCATAAACCACAGTGATCTATGTACACTGCTATAGACCAACACTTGGATGTTTTTTAAAAAAGAATAAATAAATTAAAAATAAATTGGGGGTGGTGTATTAAGGAGTGTGTGAATGGGTAGTGGTTGAATGTTCAATGTCCTAAGAGTAATGTTTGTCAAAGTCCAAGTATGTTTTGAGGATATATTTTATATTTGATGAATACACATTCCACATACTCCTTTAATCACCACCCCCAAATCAAAAGAGTACGTGGAATGGATAGTGGATGAACAATCATCATCCTCAATACATACTTGTGCTCTGAGAAACATTACTATTAGAAGATTGAACATTCAAACACTACCCATCCACACATTCCTTAATACACCACCCCTAATTTGTATAAGCTCTAATATGATTGTGTGACTTGTATACACCCCTTCACATGTGTAGAAATTCACCCTATATTTATTTTTAATTTATTTATTCTTTTTAAACAACATCCAAGTGTTGGTCTATAGCAGTATACATAGATCAACATAGTCTACGCATAATTAAGAGATCCATCAATGCACTCCTAAGGGTGTAGGTCTACGATAGACCAGACGAGTCGATGGACCCTCAAAGCACAAGTATATCTGTTACTGATATTTTTTTAAAACATGTTATTGAGGGTCCATTGATTACGCGTGTCTACGGTGGATTTTAGTATCTCGTTGATGGATGACATAGGTCACGATCTACGACAGTCTATTAAGTGTCACCACCAATTCCAAAAATAAAATTATTGTTCTAATGATAACAAATAGCTAATTTTGTACTTAACACTTGTTTTTTACTTCATATATAAAGTCATCACTCTCTCATTATTTTATTTCATCCACTTTGTTTTTATTTAAAAATTCTACAATGCCTCAAGCATCTCAAACATTCAATTCTAAAAAGACTCTAATTTGTCATTGTGGGAATGCGGTTGTCTTGAGGACGTCACGCACGGACTCAAATCCAGGTTGCAAATTTTATAACTATGCAATTGCGAAGGTGAGCCGTGTATGTCTTTTTTATAATGTTAAGTTAATCATTATGTAATTATAATTTATTTTCTAGGATAATGGCGCATGCTTGTTTTTTAAATGGCTCGATGAGCTATCACTTTTAAGTAGTCCATCAACGTTGAGTCCGGGACCCGAGACATCAATTTTTCGTCGCTTGGAAAAATTTAATCTACTACAAAGGCTCCAAGAATACGAAGAAAATAGAGATTTTCTTATGACTTTGTTCAAAGAAGCCGAAGAACAAAGGGATAACCTTAAAGTATTGCTATATGACACCGAAATAGAGAGGGATCAACTAAAATAAAGATTGATTTTAGCCGAAGAAAAGGAGAATGACCTAAAAATGATGTTATGTGCTATAATGCTAGTATTTGTTCTTTGAAAAAGTGTAACATGGATGTAGTGATATTGAATAAATAATAATACTTCTATTTTTCTACAATGTTAATACTGTTTTGATAGAATCATAGTCGATCAATCAACACCTCAATTGAAAATCGAACAGCATTGTAATGATAGACAATGCAAGCGGTATACGAAATATTAATATTAATTCTAAGAAATAAAAGAATGTTTCAAATATCCTACCAACAGATCATTCAACACATGAATAATATTAACATTCAAACGTCCTTTTTCCTATTTTCCTCATCATCAACATAAGGATTGTTGATTTCATCAACGATATCCATGAACCTAACTTCTTTGTCTTCTCCTCCTCCTTTGTCTGTTATTTCTTCCATTACATCTTCAGCTTCATTTCCTTCCTTTTCAGCATCTGCAGCAGCTGCTACTTCTTTCTCAATTTTTTTCTTCCTCAGCTTCTTTTTTATCTTCACCTTCAACAGCTGCTTCTTTCTCACCTTCCTTTTCTTTCTCAGGATGGATGGTGTTTTTACCCATTTTCAATACAATCTACACATGCAGAACAAATATCTCATTTTCAGTTCATAGACCACAAGTTTATCAACAGAAATAAGTCAATGCTCAAATGAAAATCCCCCCAAAAAATAAATAAATACCGCACCAAAATCTAACATGCAGTATCAAAATCAAACTAGTGCACCTAATAAAACTAAGTAGCTATTAATCTTTTAATTTTCAGTATTTCAGCCATCATATTTTAAAAAAATTTCATACGTTTAAAAATTGATTTAAATCTAGGGCATTCTCATTTCATAAACCACGGGTCTACGGACAGAAACAGGTCACTGTTCGAATCAAAATGCCAAGATAACTCTTCCACCATCAAACAGTTCACTACACACATCAATAACTGAACCAAAATCCAACATGCAGTATCAAAACACAACAATTGCTAAAAATTAAACTAGTGCACCTAATCAAACTAATTAGTTATTAATCTTTCAATTTTCACTATTTCAGCTACCATATTTCAAAAGAATTCCATACGTCTAAAAATTGATTTCAATCTTGGGCATTCTGATTTCATAGACCACGAGTCAATTTCATAGACCACAGGTTTACGGAAAGAAATAGGTCATTGTTCGAATCAAAATGTCAAAATAACTCTTCAAATAGCGATTATCCCACCATTCAACACTTCTTTGCTAAAAAAAATCGGAACTAAACCCAAACTCCTTAATCGACCAAATTAAAAAAAATAAAATTCTACATCACTACGAATCGATTAACAAAGAAACCTGTTTAAATGGATCTACAAATGATCGAAACATGATTTTAACTAATCTTATGAAGCAACAACGATCTCTTAGCAGCTGCAGAAGAAGGAAAAACGAAAATGACGTTTGAGGAGAAGAGTTCTTGAATGCGGAAGTTGAGAGACAATTTAAGAGGAGAGAGAAAGTTTTTTTTATATTGGAATAAGTGGATGAGTATTAGTGTATTATGTTAAAATTGTAAAGTTAGAAAAATGATAAAATGGTCCCTTGCCTCATATGTGGGCCTACTTTTTTTCAACTTTTACACATTTTTTACACTCTAGCCCTAAAAAATAATTCAAAAAGAAATTTAGTATCCCTTTGGCAAAATAATTTTGAGAAAGGTAGCTTTTGCCAATTTTACACTCCCTTAAATTGCTTCCAGTTTCTAGCTCTTCAAGTGAGGTAATACATTGCTCCTATATTAGTGCTATGTTTCCTTTATAAACTGGTTACATCTTCTTCCCTTTATAGAAAACAGGACCCTTTTCACTTCACTTGAATGCACTATGATACCTGCCCAGTGCTCTTCTCCTTGTTTAACTTCTTTGATTCAATCACAGCAGCAATCACATAGACAACCTGAATCATCATGGCTGGATGTTTCATGAATTTGCTTATCACATAGACAACCTGAATCATCATCTATTGCAATATTCATTTTGTGCATCCTATCCTTGGTGATGAGTTTGTTCTGTGCAGCAAACCATACAGTGACTTTGTGCTTTAGCGGAGTCACTTTGGTCCAAATGAGCTCAACAATGGAAACCTCCTTTATGTACTGATCAAATCCAAATAACTCCTAGTGATAGAGTACTTCCCTTTAGTAGTGAACTTATATTTATTTTTTACATACCATGTCTACATTCTATCTTTTAAGGAGTTGAGTTTTCTCCAATACCAACTACAATCTGGAGGTGCTTTATATGTCCAAATATCTTCATGCTCGTTCATATACAACTCGTGGACCCACTTTACCCAATATTGATTCTTTATTGGCTATCAGTTGCCACAATAGCTTCCCTCTTGATTTCTTTGGATGATAGACCACCTCCCAAGCCACAAGTGAAAATTCTTCTTTTTAGTTGTGACACCCCATAAGTATTCTCTGCGTTTCCTGTCCACTTCCTTAAAGATGCTTTGAGGTAGTATAAACACAACTCCCAAATAAACTGCAAAGAACACTACATTAATCACTTGGATCCTCCTTGCAAAAGACAACTATTTGAAGTATGTCATAGTGATTTTGGACACAAGTCGTTGACACTATACTTTGTTCCATTTCTTAGGAGATAAAAGGTAAGTCAAGGTATCTTATAGGAAACCTAGTAGTTAATCCTTGACCTCATCAGTCAATCCTGCTATGAAGATGATTTACTCCTGTTTACTTCCAACCTTGTTACAACACTAAAGCGTGTACAAAATTCCATCACCATTTTCATTGAGTTTACTGCACCTTTATAGAAGACTATCAGATCATCATCAATTGCTAAATAAGTCAATCCTAGTACCTTACACATAGGATGATACTTGAATTTTGATAAACAACTCATGGTTGTCAAAGCTCTTGAAAGGTACTCCATAACCACTATAATAAAAGAGATGAAGCAGGATCATCCTACCTTAGACCTCTTCTCCCTTTAAAGTACCCATGATTTTCTCCATTCACCATGACAGCGAACATAGTTGAGGTGACATGTCATGACTAGCTTTACAAACTGCACTGGAAATTCAAACCCAAATATAACTTCTTCGCCTGTTTAACATCCTTCCCTATGACTGGCTTCATCAATATGCTGATCTGTGGTAAATAGTGCAACATTGTGGAGAATATTCTTAGGATCATACTTCCAGTCACTATAGTCATTTTTAATATGAGTAGTGGCCTGTTGTAATCTTTTGTGTTTTGTAGCTGCATAAAAGTATTTTGTGTTGCTAATCTCAACCATGTAGCTTTATTCTTCTGTTGCAAGAACACCTCAGCCATATATGAAGACTTTCTAAACTTTTAATATTTCCTATGTTTATCTTGCTGGTAGTAAGTCTTAAAGGTTCTGTCTGCAGTAGCTTTATGCATCTTGAAATGCTTGTTTGTGCTCTTGTGCTTCTGTTGTAATATTCTTGAAGTATTGAGCATTTAAATTACTTAATTACCTCTTCATCAACTTTAATCTCTTCACCACTTGCAACATTTTACAACATGGTACCTTATCCTTCCATGTTGTTTCCACCAATTTTAGAAAATTAGGATGATATACCCATGCATTGCAGTATTTAAAATGCTTCTTCAAATTAGGTACAACTTCCTTTAGTGTGATTTTAGCTAGGCAATGATCACTAGTTCCCTCATGCAAAAATATGGCTTTAGTATAAGCATTATATCTAATCAATCTTGGTCAATAAACATTCAATCAATTTTGAAAAAAGACTCTTTGTGTGCCACCTTTATCATTCCGTGCATGTAAAAGAGTTGCCTACATAAGGTAACTTAATCAACTCACATTCCTCTACACAGTAATGAAAATCTTTAACCTCTAGTCAAGTTACTGGACTGCCACCCACCCTATTTCTTGGGGTGGCAAATGAGCGGATTGGATTGGATTTGGACGGGTTAAATATGGATCGAGCAAAAATGGTTTGGATTGCAATTCGCCCGTATAAATATGGGTAAATATGGATTTGATCAAATATGGATTGGGTAAAAATGGTTCCAACCCACTTTAACTTCTAAAGTCAAAAACTTAAAACTTTTATATCATATCAACTTGACTTTTTTTCCGTTTGTTTTTTTTTTTTAGTTTTTTTCTCTCTTTTCTATATGCCTCTAGTTTTATTTTTTTATTTTTCATTTCTTTTTTTTCTCTGTTATATCTCTACCCTTTGCTTCTCTTTCTTTTTACTTTTTTTCTTTTCCTTTTTAGTCTCCTTTTTTTCTATTTTTTATTTTATTTTGTTTTTACTTCTTTCTCATTTTTTTTCTTTTTTGGTTGTATTTTATGTTTTATATTTTTTTTATTTTCGAAGAACATGGTTAAGTCGAGTATAAATTATGGATGATGACTGAAATATCATACCACTTAGTATATTTGTATTTACCATCATTTTTTTCTTTTTCCTTTTCTCCCTTTTCATTATTTTTTTCTTTTTGATTTTTTTATATTTTTTTCTTCAATTCTTTCTTTACACTTTTTTTCTCTCTTCTGTCTCTAACTTCTACCTCTCTTTCTTCTTTTTTTTTTCTTTTTTGTTTTTTTTTCTATTTTTTTTTTTTATGATAACGAAATTACCCTAAGCGCATATTGATTTATATTCGCCCAACATTTATAATTTGTGTAAGTACACTCAAGTGGACTCCACCTAATAGACAGATACAGAGATAGTATCCTGAAAGATCTTGGGATTACATTCGTCAAATCAAATATCTTTAGCAGTCGCAAGAAGTGAACAAATCAAGGTTTCTACGTACTTCCTTCCTTGCCTGACCCTAAGCTCTTTGTTTCGTACCTTACTTCTGCTCTAACGAGAACTCTAAGATGAGAGAATTAGAAGTCGGATTTGAAGCTGAACTTTCCCATAAATCGAGGGCTATATGGATCCTCTGCCATATATGAAATGGAATAAAGATGGACCAAGCTACTTAATGCAATTGTATTTGTATTTGTTTTTTAGACTTCAAACTTGTATTTGTATTTTATAGTTTGTACCGTCATATATATTTTATATAATTCACACTTATATTTTAAAAGGACTGTTTTGTATTCGTAATTTATCTTTGACTGCACATTGTATTTGTATTTTGTGATTTTATTTTGCTTGTATTGTCTTTGTATTCTATTTTCATTGATGAACTTGTATTTTTAAAGATCTCTTTTATATTTGTATTTTTAAGTTGATCGTGTATTGTATTTGTATTTATAATTACATTTGTTTGTATTTGCATTCATAGTTGACAGTATCATTTGTATTTTAAACAATTGAAAAAGAACAATTATTTTTCTTTCTACGAACACTTATATTTATATAGATATTGATACAACTTGTATTTTTTTGATATAAATTAAACAATAAAAATAAAAATAATAAAATTATGCAAATATAATTGCTAAATTATACAAATACAAATGTTACATTTGTATCAAATGATACATGTTTATACAACTTGAACCATACGCATACTAATGATACTTGTTTATATACAAATATAAATGATAAATTTGATATACAAATATTAATGATACATTTGCATTGAATAATACATTGTATATTTATATATTTTAGTCTCGAGAAAATACAATTAATTCATACACTTATTTGTATGTAAATACAAATGATAAATTGTACATATTGACAACTAAGCTATTCAAATACAAATAATAAAATTATTTAAAATATATAGTATGATACAAATAAATTTAAAATAATTTTTTTAAAAAAATATAAAATGTAATGAAAAAAAAGATGAGGAAAAAAATATAAAAAAAGAAGAAAAATGACGAAGCAAGAATTAAAAAGAGGAAAACGAAAATACAAAAAAAAAGAATGCGAAGAAAAAAGAAATAAAATTGAAAAAGAAAAAAATTGATGAAATAGAAGAAAGAAAAAAGTGTAAGAAATGAGTAAAAAATAAGTAGAAAAAAATGAAAAAGAAAAAAAAGTAGATTAAAGGAAAAAAGAAAGAAAAAGTAGCAAATTAAAGGAAAAAGAAAGAAAAAAAAAATTGAAAAAGAAAAAAAAGAAAGAGAAATAAAAGATAGAAAAAAATAATAATAATAAAGGAGTGAGACTATGGATTATATTTAATTAATAAGAGATGCTATAAATTGTATAGGCTAAATGGAATAACTAAAAGCTTAAATTAATTAACCCATGTAGGTCTCAAACGAATATGAATGATCAAATAAGAATGAAAAAGGGGAAAACGAAAAAAAAATACAAAGAAAAAAGAAAAAAGAATAGATGAAAAATGAGAAAGAAAAAAAGAAATTATAAGAAACGAGTAAGAATAGAAAAAATGAAAAAGAAAAAAAGTAAATTAAAGGAAAAAAGAAAGAAAAAACAAAAAAAAAAAAGAAGAAAAGAAACTAGAAAAGAAAAAAAAAACTGAAATTTTAAGCATAGGTGGGTGATCTCTGTGTTTAAATGGGTACCCATATTTTACCCATTTTGTCCATATTTGTATGAACTTTTAAAATGAGTTGAAGTCCATATTTACCCAGTTAAAATATGAGTGATTCAATTCAATAAATATGGATTAAATGGACTCTTTTCACAAATATGGACTGCAATTGCCAGCCCTACTTTTAACATAGAGTTAAAGTCGCCTACAATCAACCAAGGCTTACTACAAGTTGATGGTCTACTAAACTATTTCATAGCTCATTTCTCTCCCCCCTGTTATTATGAGCATACCCAGAATTTAAAAAGTAAGACACCTACAAATGATATGTAAACTACCTCACAAGTTGTTAGTTTCCAAAGAGTGAAGAACATAAGAAACTAAGTTTACTTGTTGATGAACATGCGGAATATGATTTTGATAACTTTAACAGAGAGAGATTGGTGAAAGCAAAAACTACTACTTTATTGCAGATTTAAAATTATTTATATGTTACAATTCTAACTAAAAAAAATAACCCAACTCCTAAAGATAAAGATAAGGACTAGATAGAAACCAATTTTACTGCTGACTAATATTAACTTCTAACAGATAACATAAAAATTAAAATTCTGCAGCTCTTATGCATTTTTATAACACTTCTCCTTGCTTTAAGAACTGCAAACTCCAAGTTTTTTCCTGAGAAGTTGAAATTTGTTTCCCGGTAAAGGCTTGGTAAAAATATCAGTCAGCTGCTCCTTGGTTTTGCAATAGAGCAGAATCACATCACCAATCTTTTGCACTTCCCTTAAGAAGAAAAGCTTGATATTGAAGTGTTTTGTTTTGGCATGAAATACAGGATTGTGAGAAATTGCTATCGCAGATTGGTTGTCCACAAATACTTTAGTTCCTTTTGTTTGATTCATATGTAGATCAACAAATATTTTCCTTAAACACAGAGCTTGATTCGCTGCTGCTGTTACAGCCACAAATTCTGCCTCTGCAGTGGATTGAGCCATAATATCTTACTTCTTTGAGCACCACAAAAATATTTCGGAGCTAAGACTAAAGCAATATCCAAATGTGCTCTTCATATCATCTATAGATCCATCCCAATCACTATCAGAATACCCAAGTAGTTTCGGATTTGGATTTTTCTGAAACATGACACCATAATTAATGGTTCCTTTGATGTATCTGATTACTCTTTTTGCTTCTTTTAGATGCAGCTTACTAGCACAATGCATGAACCTCGATAAAATACTTACAACATACAAAATATCGAGTCTTGTAGCTGTGAGATATATCAAACAACCGAGTAAGCCTCTGAAGTATGTTTCCTCTACTTTCTCTGCTCCATCATTCTTACTTAGTTTCTTTTTTTGGTTCATAGGAGTACTCTTCTCCTTGCAATCTTCTATGTTGAACTTCTTCAGAATTTTCTTAGCATATTTCGTCTGACAAATAAAAACTTCATTCTGTCCCTGTTTGATTTCCATTCCAAGAAAATAGGACATTAGACCAAGATCAGTCATCTCGAAGGCTTGCATCATTTCTTGCTTAAAATCCTTAATATGCTTTGTATTGCTCCCTGTAATTAGTACATCATCAACATATATAGACACAATAAGAATATCAATGCCATTATGTTTAACATAAAGAGTAGATTCTAATAGACTCTTTTCAAAGCCTAACCCAAGTAAATTATCATCTATTCAACCACACCAGGCTCTTGGTGCCTGTTTAAGTCCATAAAGTGCCTTCCTTAGCCTGTAAAATTTGTCCTCTTTTTATTTCATCACAAAGCCTTCAGGTTGCTCAACATAAATTTATTCCTGGACAAAACCATTAAGAAATATCAATTTGACATCCATCTGATACACTTTCCAGCCCAATTGTGCAGCAAGAGTAAGAAGTTACCTGATCGTGTCAAGCCTAGCCACTGGTGCAAATGTATCAAAGTAATCCATACCAAAAATTTAAGCATATCCCTTAACGACAAGCCTTGCTTTATGCTTGTTTACTGAACCATCAACATTTAACTTTGTTCTGAAGACCCATTTCAACCCAATTACTTTTCTATCTTTAGGTTGATCAACAAGCTCCCAAGTCATGCTCTTCTTAATCATAAACAAATCCTCTTTCATTGCAGACACCCAATCATAAAAATGCCTGGAATAGATTTCTTATCTAGCTTGTCTCATTTAACTTGATGAAAATAGGAAAAATAGAGACAAACAAACACTTTAAGAAAGTTTAATGATGATTTGAACCCATACCAAGCTTCAAAAGGAGTTTGACCTTTCACCTGCTTTGTGGAAAGCCTGTTTTAGAGAAAAACTGATATATTTGCTGCTTCTGCCCCAAATTTCTTTGGCAAGTTCTTCTCGTGCAACATGCATCTGGTCATCTCTATTATGTATCTTTTTCTTCTTTCACTTACTGCATTTTTTTGAGAAGTATACAGAGTAGTACGCTGATGTTGAATCCCTACTTCCTCACACAAAATGTTGAATTATTGAAAAGTGTATTCCTTTCCATTATCTGTTCGTATGGACTGAATTTTACAAGAATTTTAATTTTTTGCTTTTGCTTTGAACTTTCGAACGATATTAGCAGCCTCTGACCTATGCTTGAGAAAGTAAATCCAACACATGCGAGTTAGATCATTAACAAAAATGATATAGTAAAGACTACCTTTTAGTGAGGGAGTCCTTTGAGGTCCTGCTATATCGGTATGAATTAATTGCAATTTCTTTGATGCTCTTCAAGTTGTATTTGGAAATGGAAGTCTGCTTTGTTTCCTATATTGACATGCAAGGCAATTTGAAGAATTCACTTCTAAAATAGGTAGGTCCTCGACTATTTCTGCCTTTTGCATTTTAAGCAACCCTTTATAGTGATAATGTCCGAGTCTCTTATGCCATACTTCTGCAACATTTTCTTTGGCTGAAAAAATCATATGCTCCTCCTCAAATAGATCTAATGAGAAACTTTTACCTGTCATTCTTACTTTAAACATTTCTTGATCTGATGCATCATTGATCAAGCAATGTTTATCTTCAAAATTTAATTTGAAGCCATTTTTTATCAATTGACCAACACTAAGCAAGTTTTGATCTATTTCAGGTACATAAATCACTTCAGAAATTGTTTTTGTACCTGAGTGACTTGGAATAGCAACCGTTCCTTTTCCTTGTACAGGAATATATTCACCGTTACCTATTCTGACTTTAGTAATGGTCGTAGGCTTTAATTCCTTGAAGAGATCCTTGTCGTTTGTCATGTGATTAGTACATCCACTATCAATCAGCGAACACTCACTTAATGATTTACATGAAAAACATATAGCAACAAAGATTTGATCATCCTCCTCTCCATCCACAATTTGAGCACCTGCTTCTTGTTGCTGATTATTGTTCTTGCAAATGACCAATTCATGCCCAAGTTGATTGAATTTAATACACTTAGCATCCGTCCTTGTCCCACATTTGTATGGTGGATGGCCTTTCTTGTTACAATGCTTACATGGAGGAAAACTTTTCTTTTTGTTTCTAGTTTTTCCTGTTGCAGTACCTGTTGGAGCGTTTTCATCATTCTTCTTGTTCTTCTTCTTTTTATTTTTGCCTCTATCTTGAGGCTTGGCAAACAATTCTCCCTTGGTATTTCCTTCATCTCTCATGACCTTTCATTGTTCTTGAGCCTTCAAAGCATTTAACAACTCCACCAAGGTGATCTTGGATAGATCCTTGGTGTTTTTCAAAGTAGTTATGGTTGCTTCAAATCTTTTCAGCATAGTTACCAGAATTTTTTCAACAATACGAGAATCATTAAACATGGAACCAAGAAATCTTACTCTGTTTGCTATGTTCAGGAGCCGTTCAGAGTAATCTTTTATGGTTTCTGTTTCTTTCATCTTCTGTATTTCAAAATCTCTTATAAGATTCAAAACTTGCATACCTCTGATCCTCTCATCCCGTTCATATTCTGACTTGAGATAATCCCATATGTCTTTGGCTGACTTTAGAGACATAATTCAAGTGAAAATTGAAGAAGATACTACTGAAAATAGACAGGCTTTTGCCTTTTATTTTCTGGTTTTCCTGTCTTTATGGTTCTTGATCTGGGCCATAGTTGGATTATTAGGCAATGGAGGAATTTCATAATCCTCTTCAACTGCCTCCCACATATCCATGGCATCTAGATAAGTTTCCATCCTTACAACCCAAATCTGATAGTTATCACCATTAAAAATATGCTTCAGAAACGTGTCTTATTTCAGTTATTACTTTTATGAAATACCCACAGATCTCTCAAGAAATTATTGCTTTGATACCAATTGTTAGTTTCCAGAGAGTGAAGAACATAAGAAACTGATTTTACTTGTTGATGAGCAAGTGGAACATGAGTTTGATAGCTTTAACAAGGAGAGATTAGTGAAAGCAAAAACTACTGCTTTATTGCAGATTTAAAATTATTTATATGTTATAATCCTAACTGAAAAAAAATAACCAACTCCTAAATATAAGGATTTTTTATTAGATAGAAACTAATTTTACTGCTGACTAATATTAACTTCTAACAGATAACATAAAACTTAAACTGCTGTAGCTCTTATGCATTTTTCAAACACAAGTGATCATTTGAGTAGACATAGTGACAGGAACTTTTGTGAAATGTGGAGTTAATGCTTCCTTAAAGAATTTTGTCTAATTCAATGAATAAAGAAGTATGTTTCAAATAAAATGAATCTACATATCCATTCCAAATGAAAAACAAGTATTGGTAGCCTTTGATTAATTGTACTTTGAATTAATGGTACTTTAGTACCATTAAATCTATTCTTGCTATAGCTTGTTGCATCCTATATAAACTGTATCTTTGGTGAACACAAGACACACCAAAAAGAAAAAATACACCAAAAAAGTGAAAGAAAAACATATTCCTCCTTTCCACTTCCTCTTGAATTATTTTGGGAATTGGTTTGAGCAACCTCCAAACCTCCAAACTTTCATCCACGAGTCCACGTGTTTGGAAGTAGCTGTGGAACCTTGGGGAGTGACCGGCTAAAAGGATTTGCATAGGAGTCGGGCTGAAATTTCTTTCAAGGCAGTGACTTGCCACGACACAGTATTTGTGACTATTTTATTACAATTATTAATTCCAGTTCCATATCAATATTGTAGTAATTTTTCCAACAATTTGAAAGCGATTTCCTTACATATAATACTGATAAATGGTTATTTCTTTGAATAAAACTATAACTCCCCGAGACTACACCCTGGGCTCCAAACGGTGCCTACGATCCTGAAGGACTACAAGCTAACCCATGATTGGTACCTGCTGTGAGCACTGGATAATAATCATGAAAACATATGCGAAAGTAAAATTGAAAATGCCATAAGGTTCATAAAACTAAATCAATACTAAATACATCAATAGAATAACTGCTAACTGAAAGTGTCTGAAAGCCTCTAATTATCTAAAATAAAAGAGTTAATGGGACAGGCCCCAACTAACTCCCAAAACTGTCTGACAATAAATGTTGTACTGGAATAATATATTAACTGAATAAAAGTTATATCCTCAATGGATGAGGACTCACTACTATAACTATTGCTGATCAACTGAATATGACTAAGTACGCTCAGGAACCCGAGCGTCCAAACCTATGATATAAGACATCATAGGGCAAATAAAGAGTATGCATCAGTTCTTTGAATGTACTGGTATGCTAGGTGAGGTTAGGCTAATATGCATGGGTTCACGTGTATGAGAATAATAACTAATTATTATGAAATAACTGGATGAGATTATATGTAAGACTGGGAATACTGCAAGTACTGAACGTGCAATACCAAACATATATCATCTAAATTAGTCTGAAGCTGAAGTACTGAGTTTCTAATAACTGAATAACCAATAACTGTAATTCATGATTGTTTAGAACTGAATTGACTTCTGTACTCAATACTGGATACTGATTATTGAATATTGAATACTGAAACTGTAACTATGGGAGTTATCATCTAACCAACATACCCTGATTATAGACTGATATGGGGTCCAACCTGTAACCCCACTTGGAAGAGTATTAGAACCATGCCACGGGTTACTAATAGTAGCTGGGTCAACCCTAAATTGTCAGGAAGACTCATAAGATATATATGGTTACGTCAACCCTAGTCTGGAAGAAGACGATTTACCCTATGTTTGCTACATAGTTCTGTAATGTAGGGACTGCTACTAATTGTCAAACCCTCTGCTGATAGGAATGCTCCTATCACTGGGTTTGCTCGATGCTGAATCCTACTCCCAACTGAATCGACACTGAACTGATTACTAGACTATACTAGGCTTGGCTGAACTCACATTGATTCTATTGACTGACCGTATACTACTATTGAGGATACTACAGAATTATACTATTCAAACTAGAGACTAGACAACAGCTAAATTTTGGGTATTTAATACCCCCAGGACTCGATAGCATAGATAATGAAATCATATCTCAACTCTAAAAGCATCACACATAGGTCATCATGCATAATTCTTTCACAAAGATATTTTGTCAAACACCTAGGATACATAAATCTTGTACATGAGAATGAACATTATATGAATGTCATGACTACCACATTCAACACCAAAATTCAAAGATTAAACATGGGGGTTACATACATCAACATGCATTCTAGTTAATTCACATGAAACTCAAATTATTCTTGACTTGAAACCCATACAACATCACATACATAAACATAGTTTCATTCAAGAATGTAAATCATAATCTAAGTGTTTGAAAAAAGGATTTCTTGAACTCCAAGGGTGCAAGAAACCCAAGGATGAACACGTAAAATATACCTTGATTGATGAACTATTGAAATTTATTGTGGGATTTCTTATAAATTAAACATGAATGATGAAGGGGATAGGGTTTGTTCTTGAAAGGGAATGCTTTTGATTTTGAGAGAATTGTGATAAATGAGGGGAAAATGTTGTTTTGGGACCTAAATCCTGTGTTAAAGTGAGGGGAAAAGACTGGAATACCCTACTACCCTCAGGATTAAATAAGCTGAAAAATGCCCAGTGATGCGATAGGCGATGCGCCATATCGATGCCATCGATACGATTACCGACGTGTTGCGTCGATGGTGCCAACGCAATAGCCAACGCGATGCGTCATGATCGTATTGCCTTTCTGTTTTGGTCATCCAAACATGACTCAAATGGTGTTCAAAAATTTAACTCACCCTAGATGACCTATAGATAACCCTGATCATGAATCAATTTAAAAATTGACAATCTAAGGCCGGAAAGATCGTCAATGATACCATTGAAATATCAAGGCAAAAAATGAGACTAAGTGTTAACACTTAGCTAAAATTTTCTAAGTCTGGAACCTCTTTTGGCATGCTATAAAGGACTGAAATGGGATAGGACTTTATGGGGTCTTATAATATCTCCCCCTTGGGAACATTAATTCTCGAATGAGACTGATTAAGCTACGAGGTACTTAGACTATACTGACATACATAACTGAAACATGACTAAATGTTGAGGCATGACACATGACTGAATTGATCCATGAATGCATGAATGATATGCAGTTGAAACTAAGAATGTAATAGAGAAAATCTAAGGAAGACTATTACCTTAGGATGAGTTTTAGTTTGCGGAGAAGAGATAAGGGTACTTGGTTCGCATGTCTGCTTTTGCTTCCCAAGTGGCTCTCTCAATGGACTGATTCCGCTAAAGAACTTTGACCAAGGAAGATTTTTTGTTCCTTAGTCTTCAAGTCTGACAATCAGGGATTTTGACTAGAACTTCTTTGTAATAGAGACTATTCGAAACATCTAAACTCTCTATGGGGACTACAACTATTGGGTCACCTATGCACTTCTTTACCAAGGAGACATGAAACACTGGGTGCACTGATGCTAAGTCTGCAGGCAACTCAAGTTCATAGGCTACCTTTCTAAAATGACTCAGAATCCTATAAGGACCAACATATCGGGGACTAAGCTTCCCCTTCTTACCAAACTTCTTCACCACCTTTATGGGAGAGATTTTCAAATACACATAATCACCAATCTTAAATTAAAGATCTTTCTTTCTCACATCTGTATAATATTTTTGTCGGCTCTTGGCTGACTTAAACCTCTCCCTGATCAACTGTACTTTCTCTAAAGCATCAAACACCAAGTCATCCCCTACCACTGTGGCCTCACCCACTTCAAACCAACCAATGGGAGATCTACATCTTCTCCCATAAATATCCTCAAACGGAACCATATAATTACTGGAATGATAGTTGTTATTATATGCAAACTCAATCAAAGGTAAGTGGTCATCCCTACGGCCCTTAAAGTTAATGACACACGCTCTCAATATATCTTCTAAAGTCTGAATGGTCCTTTATGCTTGACCATCTTTCTGAGGGTGAAAAGTTGTACTGAGATGGATTGGGGTACCAAGACCTTTTTGGAAAGCTTTCCAAAAGTGAGAGGTGAACTGCATACCTCTATATGAAATAATTGACAGCGGGACACCGTGTAACCTAACCAACTCTCTGATATAGATCCTGGCATATCCTCAGCTGAATAGGAAGTATGGACTGGCAATAAATAGGTGGACTTGGTCATCCTATCTACAATGACCCAAATCAAATCGTGCTAACGATGATTATGAGGCAAACCCTTCACGAAGTCCATGTTCACTTCTTCCCACCACTTCCATATGGGAATACTGAACTCCTACATGGAACCACTAGGATTTTGGTGCTCAATCTTTACCTACTGAAAAGTAGAGCACTTATCTATAAATTCTGCAATGTCTTTCTTTATCTCACTCCACCAATAGACTTCCCACAAATCACGATAAATCTTAGTGGCCCCTGGATTAATAGAGTAACGCACACCATGCACTTTAGCAAGAATTCACTGTCTTACATTATCTACACATGGCACACATAGCCTACCCTGGCAACACAACATTGCATCTCCTCCTTAGGAGAAAACCTCTAATTTATGGTCTCTGACTGACTCTTTCAGCTTAACTAAATTGGGATCTCTGTCTTGCTTTTCGTTCATCTCGAAAACTAAAGAACACTCCAAACTATTCTTCACCCAAATACTTCCTTCAGCTGAATCAACCAAACGGACACCTAGTTTGGAAAGCTGATGAACTTCCTGAACTAACTTCTTCTTACCATCCTCAATGTAAGCAACACTACCCATGGACAACCTACCGAGGGCATCTTCCATTACATTGGCCTTGCCTGGATGATACAAAACACTCATGTCATAATATTTCAACAACTCTAATCACCTTCTCTGATGTAAGTTCAAGTCTTTCTACAAAAACACATACTGCAGGCTTTTATAGTCTATGAATACATCAACATGCACCCCATACAAATAGTGCCTCCAAATCTTTAAGGCAAACCAAATAACTGCTAATTCAAGATCATGGATAGGATAATTCTTTTTATGGGGCTTAAGCTGTCTAGAGGCATAGGCTGTAACCTTACCTCTCTGCATCAAAACACACCCCAAACTAACTCTAGTTGAACCGTTGGGCAAAGTCAAAATTGGGGTTGTAGTGAGTCGAGTCTTCAAATCCTGAAAACTTTTCTTACAAGAAGCTAACCACTGAAGCATAACTTTCTTCTGAGTCACTCTGGGTATAGGGGATACAATAGATTAAAACCCTTCAACAAACCACTAGTAATAGCCATCCAAACCTAAGAAACTCCTGATATTTGATGGAGAGATGGGTCTAACCTAGCTTCTCACTTCTTTGGTTTTTTGACGATCAACTCTAATGCTATCACCGAAAACTATATGACTAAGAAAAGCTACTGCTCTTATCCAAAGTTTGCATTTACTGAATTTGGTAAACAACTGATGGGCTCTGAGAGCCTGCAATACTCTTCTGTGATGGTCTGCATGGTCATTTTCACTGTAGGAGTAAACAAGAATGTTATTATGAAGACTATGATGATCATGTCCAAGTACTTCTTGAACATGAGTTCATCAAGTCCATGAAAGTTGTTGGGGCATTGGTAATACCAAATGACATGACTAGAAATTCAAAGTGACCATATCGAGTTCTGAAAGCTATTTTTGGAATATCACATTCTTTAACTTTGAGCTAATGATAGCCAGATCTGAGGTCTATCTTAGAAAATTCTGGCATTCTAAAGTTGGTAAAACAAGTCATCGATTCTAGGAAGTGGTTATTTATTCTTGATGGTGACTTTTTTCAATTAACGGTAGTCTATACACATTCTAAGAGAACCATCTTTCTTTCACACAAATAAAACTGGTGCATCCCGAGAAGATACGTTGGGCCAAATAAATCCTTTGTTTAAGAGGTCTTTTAACTGTTCTTTTAAATCTTTAAGTTCAGCTGGAGCCATTCTATATGGAGGAATAGAGATGGGCTAAGTATGAGGAAGAAGGTCTATTCCAAAGTTAATTTTCCCTTCGAGAGAAACTCTGAGGAGATCTTCAGGAAACACATCTAAAAATTCACTTGTGACTGGAACTGACTCAAGGTTAGGAGTCTCAAAACTAGAGTTTTACTCGCACCAAATGATGGACACACCCCTTGGATATCATTTTTCTCGCTCTAAGGTACGAAATAAATTGACCCTTTAAGTGCTGTGGTACTACCCCTCCATTCAAGGGATGGTTGATAACGCTCAATCTACAGCTCTCGTGGGAGTGTAAAGCGGTCGTTAGCAAATATAGAACCCAACCTGGGTTGGGTGTCGATCCCACAGGGAATAGCTTGGTCAAAAAGTAAGCAAAATTAATAGACTTTTGGTGCAAGTCTCATAAGAAGGGGGGATTGTAATAAGTAACCAAAGTAGTGAAATAAAAGCTGAAAATAGCAAAGTAAAAAGAGAGTATTTCGTAGGTTGTGAAACAATAAGAATTGAAGCGTTGGGGTTATGTCCACCTTCTGAGGTATACGTCTCTATTGGCTATGAGTATGTAGAGTCTTGACATGCAATTGCTTATAGAGAATTGTAGTCGATGGTAAATCCAAGCGTCTCGCGACCTAAACAAGGACTATTTCACTTTAACTCTCGCGAGATTAAACGTGTCTAACGGTACGAATTCTCCAAGAGGTTAGTCCAGTTACGACACTAGCTTTTTAATAGGAAAGGGTGTCCTACTACCTTGACATCATCTCTTTTCCAGACAAATAACCTTTCTCGCGAACAAGTTAAATGTTAGACTGGCATATTCTTGCGTTTGCAACCGTAAAGAATGTAGATTAAGATGAAGAGCGTAATGATATAAGCAATATACTTGTCTTGAACTCACAAACTCATAGCTATATATAGTAACTCATTCGGCTTCCATAACCCCAACTAAGAGGTTTAGTTACCCATGAATGCGAAGGATATCACGTTTTGCATGGTGGATGGCGTGAGAAGTGGGTGTTTAGGCGTGTGGTTTTGGTGATTCCCTAGCAAGTAACGATTCTCTTGTTGTGGAATAGATGAATAGAAGAGTAGATTAGAAGTGTTAGTGGTGAAAGATGAGAGGGATGGAAGAAAACTAATTGTTGAATTAAGTGAAGAATGAATGTATCTCTCCACTAAGGGAGGAGTTCCTTGAAAATCTCTAGCATGATAGGGTATTTACAATACTCCTATCCTACTCCTACTAAGCTAATGAAATAAATAGCCAAATCCTACTATACTAATGAAATCCTTGACCCAAATGTACTAGGGTAAGGTTACAATATCATAATCCAAATAGACTAGTAAAACACATAACCTAATTATACTAGGTTAATGTATCTTTGTAAAAATCCAGCTTTGTGTCTGTAAGTCCCCAAAGTCTTCAGAATTGCTGTTTTAGCCCGGGACAGATTTTCCATGCAGCAGATTTGGTCCTTTAGGCGTCCAGCTCCTTTCCACTTCGTTCGTGAGCTTTCTTTTGCGTCAAGTAAGCCATAAAATGCTGTATTTTGCATCATTTATACCTGAAACTTTACTAATCATATTTGTTAGCTCATTTACAGGAAAAAGGACTAAAAGTGCATGAAATATATAATTAGTTCTCAAAACTAGGCTAAAATATGGGCAAAATATATTGATATAGGCACGTAAATTCGCCTATCATCAACACCCCACACTTGAAGCTTTGTTCGTCCTCGAACAACATATCATGTCCTTCTAAACATCGACTTAAGGTTCTTACAGCAACAACACAAAACATTCTTCAAGACAGGCACAACAATTATCAACAAAGAGTAGCTTTCCGATTATAAGTAGAAACAATTTAACCTCAAGCATAAACTCATGATGGTGATCAACTCGCATGCAAACGTTAAGGTACATAGAATCATATACAGCTATCCAAAGCTCATCAACCATGTGTGTCTCACAATATAGTACCCATAATCACTCACAAATATAACATATTTTTCAAACATGGGTGTCAAAATATCCTTGCACTCACTCTCACAAAGAATTCATATATAGCAACTAATGACCATAAGCTTGCCCTTAATGTAGTACTCCACTAAATGTCAGAATGTTAAGATTTGGATCAAGTAGGTCTTTTGATGGTTGTAATGTAGGCTAAGGGACGGGTAGGACTATTTTGGCCAAGAATAGTGACTAGGTTCCTAAGCGCTTTAATACATCACTTTGTATTATTGACACTTTTTTCTTTCAACCTTTCTTCTTTCTTTTATTCTACCACCCTTGTCTCCTCTTTTGTTTTTCAATTTTAAGCACAACTCACTTTTCAGCTTTCTTTTCCTTTTTCTTTTCACAACATACCTCTTATGATAACACTTTCTTTTTCATAGCACATTCAAAGCACCATTACAATTTAAAGCATCATACTCACCCAATTTCCTCTTATGTTGTCACATGACTTTTTCACTTTAAAGCACTTAGGAATTTGGATCAAATTACGGTTTTGAAAAAAAATGGATTAGGCTTACATACAAGGTTGTCAAATAAATAGGCTAAAGGCTCAAAAGGGTTTAACTAGGATGATTTACATGGGTAGGAAAAACTGAAGGTAAATAAATATAGGTTGCCAAAGAAATGCCTAAATCATATCCTAAACTTACATTCCTTATTTTCGCTTTGCATACATATCAGGCAAGTTCTAGCATCAGCCACAAGCATAGAATATACTATTATCTCTCACACACAAGGCACATGGTCGACTTGATTGGAAGTAATATAGACTCTCGTCCCAACAATTGAAGGAATTGAATCACACAATATCACATAATAAGTCACAACTAGAGCCTAAACGTCTCAATAGTCACAATTGTAGCACATACTCTTGTTCTAATCTCATGCTGCCTATCAAAATAATTTCATGTCTAGCTAGAAAAATTTGACTCCTAAACAAATTAAAAAACGTTTGAACGAAAAAAAACAAAAAAATGGATGGAAAAAAAAAACAAAGTAAACAAGCAAACATAGGTGCAAACAAGGAAGTATAGCATGCGGATTCTGCCACCCCACACTTAGACGGGACACTGCCCTCAGTGGAAAATAAATGCGAAGAACCTGGTTAGTCGGACTCTTCATCAATGTCGGGGGTCATACCCCCTTCGTCTGAATCATCATAAGAGTCGTCGTCAGAGTTCTCCTCATCATCAGAATCAGGCAAGCGTCTATCATCATCAGTTGGCACGTCATCGTCCAGAGGTTCCTCAAAATATACGCCCACTCCACACATCTCCCGGGCATGCCTGTTCATTGGGTAGTCGTGGTCCAGCTTTTGGAGCTCTTCAGCAGTTGGAATACGTCCACCACTCATCATAGTGAATCGTGTCATGCCATAGGGATGATGGAAGAAACTCTCATCACAAGCATGTCTCTCTGCAGTAGTAAGGTTGACTCCATGAGTTGTTTCAGCATCTTTGACCTTTGTGAGGTCAACCTTCTTTGGGTTATGTGGGAGTTTGTGGTCAGCTGGTTCCTCTTCTATATCCTCCTTCCGCAACATTGCTGTCAACAAATTGCCGAATGTGAAATGGGACCTTCGGTGGAGTCTGGCCTTCCTCATGGTAGATCGAATGATTGCCCCAAAGTTGATAGGGACCTTCGTCATCAACGCATAAACCAAACACACTCTATCTCTCGATATCTTGGTGTATTGCGTCCCAGGAATAAGGCATGAGTTGACAATGCGCATCCAGATTCTTGCTTCCCTATTTAGTGGAGCATAGGGGAAGGTGTTGTGACGGCCTGTTTCCCTATGTCTGCCCCATCTTGCCATCGATCTGCTTCCACAAAGCGTGTGTCTTATCGCTCTGTAAGGAGGCCTGTTGTACAGCTCTTTGTATGGTGCAGGGTCGACCGAAGGTAGGCCAAGAAAAGAGTTGATCCAATCCGCTGTAAGCTGTAACACTTGGCCCCGAATTTTGACTTCGTTGCCTGTTGTGTTTGGCGACCAGTTGGCATAAAATTCTCTTGTCAAGTCAAGATTGCATTCTCCCATGTCGCGGAAGATGAAATCTAGCTTCAAAGCCATTATTTTAGCCAACATTTGCGGCTCCTTCTTTGCTAAGGTCTCCTTGTTGATCAAGTCGACGTGCACATATTTCTTTTCTTTGTTGCTGCTGTACCATGCTTTGGCTTCTTCCTCAAGAACCCATTTTATTCCGAACATTCTGCGTGGTAGGTGCGCTGAGAATGATTCTCCTTGGTCTTTTCGACTTCTCTTTTTGCCCTTTTGGGACGTGGTAGCCATTTCCTTGCCTTGCCTTGCCTTAGGTGCCATTTTACGATAAATAGATGAAGAATAAGAGAGTACGTCCTTGCTTGAAGATTGTGGAGAAGTTGTTGTGAATTGGAAGAACAAAGGAAGAAAATTTTGAGAGGATTTGGAGTGATATGCGGCGCCTTTAGGGTTGTTTCTAATGTGGTTGTGTTATAAAACCAAGTCCCCTTTATATAGGAAGAGTATGGGTCGGGTTATGACCCATTTACAATCGGATTTGGGGACAAAATCACCACATATGCGGCGCATATCTCTCGCCATATCAATGACATATGCGGCGCATTGTCCATGGCATAATGGGACATATGCGCCGCATAGTCTATGGCATTCCTAGACATATGCGCCGCATAGTCTATGGCATTTGGTCTCAGTATCTTAAATGCCATAGCATAGGCAGCGCATAGTCAAAAGCATACCTAGGAATAGGCTGCGCATAGTGTATAGCACACTAGATTCTGAGTCCTTAGGCTATAGAATAGGTTGTGCATCGTTTGTGGCCTATTTTTACCAAGGCCTAGCCTTCCTCGAAGCCTATTATGATGTGAGAAAGGCTCAATTCATAGCCTTATGCATCACCATTCCTAACTTACCGACTTTACCATTCAATGCGACCAAATCGTCAATTGAAATCAATCTCCTCGTTGCATACTTCTTGCACCTATATTAGCTCAAAACAAATGAACACGATTAGTACGATGGGTTGCCTCCCACCAAGCGCCTTAGTTTTGGTCGTGGCACGACTCTTATTTTTGGCTTTTCATTTATCAAAAAGAAAAAATACTAAAACGATGAAACGATAAAACAATAAAACTACAAAACGATGGGTTGCCTCCCATCTAGCGCCTTATTTATTGTCGTGGCTCGACGTAGTAATCTCGAGTACTTAGACTTCGTCGAGATAAGTGATGGCCATGTCATTCATCGAGTTAAGAGGACCGATATATGGCTTAACACGTTGGCCATTCACTTTGAAGACAACACCGTCATTGTCTTCCAATTCGACTACTCCAGATGAGTAGACTTGGATGACTTTAAATGGACCAGACCACTTTGATTTTAACTTACCTGGGAAGAGCTTGAGTCTGGAGTTAAAGAGCAGTACCATGTCACCTTTTTGGAAGTTTCGTCGAACAATCCGCTGATCATGATACTTCTTCATCCGCTCCTTGTATAAATCTGATCTTTCATATGCATGGAGACGAAATTCATCTAGTTCGTTCAGCTGCTCCAACCTCAGGTTCTTCACATCATCCCAATTCAGATTCAAGTACTTCAATGCCCACAATGCCTTGTATTCAAGCTCGATGGGGAGATGACAAGCCTTCCCATAAACTAGCTGATAAGGTGACATGCCAATGGGTGTCTTGAATGCAGTCCTATACGCCCATAGTGCATCATCTAGCTGCCGAGACCAGTCCTTCCTATTCGCATTAACCGTCTTGGCAAGGATTTGCTTGATCTCGCGGTTGGAAACCTCAACTTGTCCACTGGTTTGGGGATGATAAGGCGTAGCTACCTTGTATTGCTTGACTCCATACTTGGCCAATACAGATTTGAATAGCTTGTTGCAAAAGTGAGATCCTCCATCACTTATGATAGTATGAGGTACTCCAAAGCGAGAGAAGATATTCTTCTTTAAAAATGCTACAACACGCTTTCCTTCGTTGTCGGCCAATGCTACAGCTTCCACCTATTTCGATACATAATCCACAGCAACCAAGATGTACTTCATTCCAAATGAATTCACGAATGGACCCATGAAATCAATACCCCACACATCAAAGAGTTCTACCTCCAGAATTTTGGACATGGGCATTTCATGGTGTTTTGAAATAGCACCTTGACGTTGGCATTGGTCACACCTTCGCACATAGTCATATGCATCTCTGAATATTGTAGGCCAATAATAACCGCTTTGCAAGACTTTCCTTGCCGTTCGATTCCCTGCATGATGTCCTCCAACTTGCAAAGTGTGGCATGCTTCCAATATAATAGGAACTTCTTCATGGGAAATACATCGTCGAATGATACCATCCGCGCATCTTCGAAACAAATAAGGCTCATCCCAATAGTAGTGCTGAACGTCATGCATAAACTTCCTCCTCTGGTGGTAAGATAAATTGGAAGGTAGCACATTACTCACCACGAAATTTGCAAAGTCGGCATACCATGGTAATTTCTCCATTGATGTCGCTAGTATCTCCTTGTCAGGGAATGCATCATCAATCTGATTTTCTGGTTGCGCCACATACTCATTCTCAAGTCTAGATAGGTGATCAGCCACTTGGTTCTCGCAACCCCTTCTATCTTTGACTTCGAAATCAAACTCTTGCAGCAGTAATACCCATCGAATCAGCCTTGGTTTTGCATCCTTATTCGTCATTAGATACCTAAGAGCTGCATGGTCTGTATGAACGATCACCTTAGTACCCAAAAGATAGGCGCAAAACATCTCAAACGCATATACAACCGCTAGGAGCTCTTGTTCAGTAACAGTGTAGTTCCTTTGGGCTTCATTTAGGACCTTACTCGCATAGTAGATAGGATGAAATAGTTTCTCCTTTCTTTGTCGAAGAACAGCACCAATGGCTACACCACTAGCATCACACATGACTTCAAATGGGAGCGTCCAATCTGGTGCTACCATGATAGGGGCTTCAATGAGTTTTCCTTTAAGGCATTCGAATGCCTTTAAGCAGTCATCATTAAAGTCAAACTTCGCATCCTTCTCCAATAGTTTGCACAATGGACTAGAAATTTTGGAGAAGTCTTTGATGAATCTACGATAAAACCCAGCATGGCCAAGAAAACTACGAACTCCTTTCACCGAAATTGGAGGCGGTAGCTTCTCTATTACCTCGATTTTGGCGCGATCAACCTCTATTCCTCTTTCGGAGATCTTGTGCCCAAGAACGATTCCTTCTTTTACCATGAAGTGGCACTTCTCCCAATTCAGCACAAGGTTGAACTCTACACATCTTTGCAATGCCATGCTCAAGTTTGCCAAACACGCTTCAAAAGACTCACCAACAACTGAAAAGTCGTCCATAAATACCTCCAAAGTGTCTTCTACCATATCAGAGAAAATAGACATCATACAACGTTGAAAGGTGGCTGGTGCGTTACATAACCCGAATGGCATACGTTTGAAGGCAAACGTACCATATGGGCATGTGAACGTTGTCTTCTCTTGGTCTTCGGGGGCAATACAAATCTGATTGTATCCTGAATAACCATCCAAGAAGCAAAACCATCCTTTCCCCGCTAATCGATCTAGCATTTGGTCCATAAATGGCATGGGGAAGTGATCCTTGAGCGTCCAAGAATTCAGCTTGCGGTAGTCCATGCATACTCTCCATCCAGTAATGGGCCTGAGTGGAATAAGATCATTCTTTGCATTCGCAACCACCGTCATTCCTCCTTTCTTGGGAACACATTGTACTGGGCTTACCCATGTACTATCAGAAATAGGATACACGACTCCTGCGTCTAACCACTTGATAATCTCCTTCTTCACCACTTCTTGCATTGGTGGGTTTAGACGTCTTTGATGTTCAATGATGGGTGTGCACTTTTCTTGAAGCTGAATTTTATGAGTGCAAATCCCAGGTGGAATACCAATGATATCCGCAATGGTCCATCCAATAGCTCTAATATACTTGCGTAAGATTGCAATAAGAGTTGCAACTTGTTGCTCACCCAAATCGGCTGCTACAATGACTGGAAGAGTGTTTCCGCTTCCTAAGAATGCGTACTTCAAATGGCTTGGCAGCTCCTTCAATTCTAACGTGGGTGGCTCTTCAATAGATGGCTTAGCTGGTGGTGTGGGTCGATTCTTGAGATCAAGATCCAGCTTCTTGGGAGTATAACGATATGTTCCTAATCCCGATAGAGCACAAATATCTTTATCAGAAATTTCAGCATTATCATTCTCTCCTTTCATGAGCAAAACCTCCAAAGGATCATCAAGAATTCGCTCTTCAGCAAGTAACTCTTTCTCGTCATCAAATACAACATCAGCCACCGAAAATACACTCAGATCTTTGGGTTGCTTCATTTTTTTGTAAACATCAAAACGAACCACTTCGTCATTGATTCGGAATGAAAGTTCATTAGCTCTCAAATCTATGAGCACACTTTCCGTAGCAAGGAAAGGTCATCCCAAGATTATGGGAACCTCTGAATCTGCTTCACAATCCAAGATGACAAAGTCTGCTGGGAATATGAATGAAGATACCTTCACCAAGACATCACATAGAATACCAACCGGTCGTTTTACCGACCTATCCGCCATAACAAGCCTCATATTCGTTGGTGTAGGATCTCCTAACCCCAACTTCTTGTAGATCGATAATGGCATCAAGTTGATGCTGGCTCCTAAGTCACACAATGCTTTAGCAAAGTCCAAAGATCCGACGGTGCAAGGAATCGTGAAAGCTCCGGGGTCGGCCTTCTTCTGAACTATCGATCGGGTAGCAATTGCACTACAATGATGCACATCATCTTTCAGCTCATAACTTGCTGCCCTCTTCTTAGTCAAAAGATCTTTCATAAACTTCGCATACCCAGGCATTTGTTCAAGTGCCTCTACCAATGGGACATTAATGGTCAGCTGCTTCAACATAGTCATAAATTTGCTGAACTTAGTGTCATCGGCCACCTTCTTCAATCTTTGTGGAAAAGGTGGTGGTGGGTATGGAAGTGTTCTCTCCACGGCTTTCTTCTCCTCTTGCTTCCGTTTATTATTTTTTTCAGGCTGCACGTCACTAGGTAGCACATCCTTGACGTTTGAAGTAGTTGTTGCGGCTTCTTCTCTTGTAACGTCACTAGGTCTGGCGTCAATGTCTGCTGCTACGTCAACCACTTGCTTGACTTTTGCTAAAGTTTCCAGCACCTTACCACTTCTGGTAGTGATGGCCATGCATGACCCATCATTCCTTGGGTTTTGCACAGTATCGCTCGGTAAGGTGCCAGCCTTTCTTTGATTGAATGCTGCTGAAAGTTGGCTCAATTGCTGCAATATTTGCTTGATAGAAGTGGAATGAGAATCAACTAATTGCTTCATGGAGGCCAAATCGTCAATTACCTCCTTAACTCCCACGCTCGTTGCTTCCACTCCTTTCAATAACTTAGCCATCATGTCTTCCATAGAGTTAGATGTGGTGGTGTCACGTTTACCAGGGGGAATGTACAAACTACTCTTTTCATTATTTTTCTTCCAACTACCTTGGTCTTTGCTTCCAGATTTATCATAATAGTTCCGACCTTGGTTTCCTTTGACATTCCCACGGAAACCCCCCTGATTGTTCAAGTAGTTGGCCTCCTCTTCCGAATCAGATTCGTCTCTTCCTTTCAGCGCCACAGCTTTCACTTTTTTGGTCTTCCCTGATAATAAGTGCTTTGTCAGAAGATCCAATTGTGTTTTCATGTGCGCCATGTCTTGCTCACGTTCTTCTTCTCTTCTTCTTTGGTCTGCAGACATGCCAATAGATAAAGTGGGGCTTGCTACCTCAGAATCCCTGGTATGCCAAGCTCTACTTTGTTTTGTCATGCGATCTAGCATATTGCTTGCTTGACCAAAGGTGAGGTCCATGAAAGAACCTCCAGCTGCGTTGTCCACCACTGGTTTAGTTACTGAATTCAAGGCTCTATACAAGATCTCCATGAGGTGAACATTATTCATGTGATGGTTTTGGGCATCTCGCTAGCTTTGTCTTGAACCTCTCCCATGTTTCATGAAGAGCTTCAGAGGGAAGCTGACGAAAGTTGCTGATTTCATCTCTCAATTGAGCCCTTTTGGATGGCGGAAAGAATCTTTCTAGGAAAGCGTCTCTCAATTGCCTCCAATTTGTAATTGAATCAGGAGTCAGCCCATCAACCATAGTGTTGCCTCCCCAGACAGAGACAATGGAAATAGACGTAATCGAATAGCATTCTGAACAACACCAGGATTGTCAAAAGACTTGCATGTAGAAATAAGTTGATGAGATGCATATTCGGATCATCGCCTGCTAGTCCACCAAATAACCCCTTGAGTTGCAATAACTGAATCATGGTGCTAGTGATGTTGAACTTGGCTCCGGGCGCTAATGGTGGTGGAATTATAGCTACAGTGGTTCCGGCACCATCAAGATCATCATCATCATCGTCGAAAGCTGGCTGCACAGGTTGGCGATCATATCTATACCGAGCTTGTCGACCTCTTCGATTGGCAGGTGTTATAATTTCAGCATCACGCCTAGGGTTCAGTAACTCGTCATCACCTAAATCTTCATCGTCAGGATTTGTTGCTCGCCCAGGATTATCAATGTTTTGTTGTTGGACTTGGGCAGTGGCAAGAGCAGCTAATCTTGCTTGCTCGTGTTGAGCAGCCATCCTGTCGATTTCAGCTTGTGCTTCCATTCTTCTAATTCGTTGTGGTTCAGGATTGATTGGTAATAACGGTTGACCAGAACTTCTAGTATGGGGCATGCACTAAAGTAAAAACCTGCAAGAAACAAAAACAAAAACTAAAAGTAAAAGTACGAGAATCTTTGACCAAAGGGTCTAGTAATTATCAAAAACTTGACTGACACTCGTATTCCCCGGCAACGGCGCCAATTTTTGATAACGCTCAATCTACAGCTCTCGTGGGAGTGTAAAGCGGTCGTTAGCAAATATAGAACCCAACCTGGGTTGGGTGTCGATCCCACAGGGAATAGCTTGGTCAACAAGTAAGCAAAATTAATAGACTTTTGGTGCAAGTCTCATAAGAAGGGGGGATTGTAATAAGTAACCAAAGTAATGAAATAAAAGCTGAAAATAGCAAAGTAAAAAGAGAGTATTTCGTAGGTTGTGAAACAATGAGAATTGAAGCGTTGGGGTTATGTCCACCTTCTGAGGTATACGTCTCTATTGGCTATGAGTATGTAGAGTCTTGACATGCAATTGCTTATAGAGAATTGTAGTCGATGGTAAATCCAAGCATCTCGCGACCTAAACAAGTACTATTTCACTTTAACTCTCGCGAGCTTAAAGCATGTCTAACGGTACGAATTCTCCAAGAGGTTAGTCCAGTTATGGCACTAGCTTTTTAATAGGAAAGGGTGTCCTACTACCTTGACATCATCTCTTTTCCAGACAAATAACCTTTCTCGCGAACAAGTTAAATGTTAGACTGGCGTATTCTTGCGTTTGCAACCGCAAAGAATGTAGATTAAGATGAAGAGCGTAATGATATAAGCAATATACTTGTCTTGAACTCACAAACTCATAGCTATAGATAGTAACTCATTCGGCTTCCATAACCCCAACTAAGAGGTTTAGTTACCCATGAATGCGAAGGATATCACGTTTTGCATGGTGGATGGCGTGAGAAGTGGGTGTTTAGGCGTGTGGTTTTAGTGATTCGCTAGCAAGTAACGATTCTCTTGTTGTGGAATAGATGAATAGAAGAGTAGATTAGAAGTGTTAGTGGTGGAAGATGAGAGGGATGGAAGAAAACTAATTGTTGAATTAAGTGAAGAATGAATGTATCTCTCCACTAAGGGAGGAGTTCCTTGAAAATCTCTAGCATGATAGGGTATTTATAATACTCCTATCCTACTCCTACTAAGCTAATGAAATAAATAGCCAAATCCTACTATACTAATGAAATCCTTGACCCAAATGTACTAGGGTAAGGTTACAATATCATAATCCAAATAGACTAGTAAAACACATAACCTAATTATACTAGGTCAATGTATCTTTGTAAAAATCCAGCTTTGTGTCTGTAAATCCCCAAAGTCTTCAGAATTGCTGTTTTAGCCCGGGATAGATTTTTCATGCAGCAGATTTGGTCCTTTAGGCGTCCAGCTCCTTTCCACTTCGTTCGTGAGCTTTCTTTTGCGTCAAGTAAGCCATAAAATGCTGTATTTTGCATCATTTATACCTGAAACTTTACTAATCATATTTGTTAGCTCATTTACAGGAAAAGGGACTAAAAGTGCATGAAATATATAATTAGTTCTCAAAACTAGGCTAAAATATGGGCAAAATATATTGATATAGGAACGTAAATTCGCCTATCATCAATGGTTCATTTAGGAACTAAAAATAAACAATTCTTCTCCTACAATCAATTGAAGCATAGCATGAATGAAGCCAATCCATACCGAGAATGATGTCAAAATCCATTATTTTTAGCTGTACAAGGTCAGCTTATGTAATTTTCTGAGACACCATAATCGGACAGTTCCTGCATACCTATCAAGCTATGATAGACTTACCCACTAGCGTAGAGATTGAGAAAGGCTCTGTTAGGATTTTAGGATTGACTCTGAAGTTGACGGCTATATAAAGAGTTACAAATGAAATAGAAGCTCCAGGGTCTAACAAAGCATAAATATGTAAATTAAAGACTTGCAATGTACCAGTAACTACATCAGGATAAACCTTCTAATCCCGTTAGGGATGAAGTGCATAGATCCTATTTGGGCGCTGCCCACTGGTGGCACTGAAAGTGGCACCCTGCTGAGATGGGCGATTGGACTAAACTGGGGGACGGTTATGTTGACTCTATGAACCTACTTAAGGACACTCCTTAATTTTATGGCTTGGCTTACCATACTCAAAACACACATCACTGCTAGCCCTGCAGATACCCTAATGATTTCTGCCATATTTCTGGCAAAGAGGATTTATTCGAGCACTGTTCACACTACCCTAAGATTTAGAGCCTGGTGCCCTATCCTTACTATCATTCCTGAATTTGGAAATTGGCGTACTAGCTAAAGACAGAGCTGGGAATAAGGATTTTGGGCAGAACTTAGGACAGTTACTACCTTCTGACTTTGGCTGAGCAAAACTAAAGCTACCTATTCTAGCCCTCTTATTTTCCTTCTCCTTCTCCTTAGTCTTCTGTTCCTCAATCTATTGAGCATGGACCATTAACCTAGCTAATTCCATCTCCTTAATCAGCCTTGAAGTCCTACATTCCTTGATCACACTATCTGATACACCAGACATGAACTTGTTCATCTTAGACCTACTATCAGCTACCACATGAGGAACATACCTGGCCAACTGAGTAAACTTAAGGGAATACTCTTTCACACTCATATTTCCCTTCTTCAGGTTGATGAACTCTAACCCCTTAGCCTCCCTCAACTCCAATGGAAAGAACCTATCTGAAAAGGCAGTAACAAACTCCTTCCATTCCATAGGCCCTGCATCTGTACCCCTATCTACCTTCCATTGCTTAAACTATGTATGAGCCACATCTTACAACTGATAAGAAGCTAAATCAGCACTCTCACTAGTGGTTACCCATATAATGTCTTTTAGCTTTTGCACCATGTCGAGGAATTCCTATGGACCCTCTTTAGACTTAGACCCTAAAAATGAAGGAGGGTTAATTTGGATAAAGTCTTAAATTCTAGCTGCAGTAGTATTGGATACTAGGTTGGCCTGAACAACAACTGTTCGAATATTCTGAACTACCACAAAATAGGCTAGAGTGGTGAAATCTGCTCTGAATTCTGCATGAGAAACGTGCTCATTCAGGGGATCTTCCTGAACGAACAGAGGTGCTGGGTGGTTCCTAGTTCTTCTTCCATTGGTCTTTCTAAGAGGCATGCTCTATAAAAGAAAGGAAAATTTATATTAGACAAAGATTTTAACTTGATCTAATGCTCACTCTCACGAAATGAACATTGAAAAAATGGAACTTTTTCCTAAAAATACCTCATAGCCTCTTATCCATTAGTTTGGCGTGCTACACACCTATTCACAAGACTGTACTTGACGTGGATTTTAGCCTCCCTAGGATACTTTAGAACCTTAGGCTCTGATACCAAGTTTGTAATGCCCCGAGACTACACCCTGGGTGCCACATGATGCCTACGATCCCGAAGGACCATAAGCTAAACCATGGCTGGCGCCTACTGTGAGCACTAAATAAAAATCATAAAAATATATGTGGAAGCAAAACTAAAAATGCCATAAGGTTCATAAAACTGAATCAATAATAAATACATCTGTTGAATAACTGCTAACTAAAAGTATCTTAAAGCCTCTAAACATCTGAAATAAAAGAGTTGATAGGACAGGCCCCAACTAACTCCCAAAACTGTCTGACAATAAATATTGTACTAAAATAATATATTAACTGAATCAAAGTCATGTCCTTGATGGATAAGGACTCACTACTATAACTGCTACTGATTATCTAAATCTGACTAAGTACGGTCAGGAACCCGAGCATCCAAACCTATGATATGAGACATCATAGCAAAAAGAAAGAGTATGCATCAGTACTTTGAATGTGCTGGTATGCTAGGTGAGTTTAGGTTGATATACATAGGTTAACGTGTATAAGAATAATAACTAATTATCATGAAATGACTATATGAGAGTATATGCAAGTCTGGGAATACTGTAAGTACTGAATATCCAATACCAAGCATA
Organism: Capsicum baccatum var. pendulum; assembly: GCA_030864225.1. NCBI lineage: Eukaryota > Viridiplantae > Streptophyta > Magnoliopsida > Solanales > Solanaceae > Capsicum > Capsicum baccatum. The sequence goes on along the minus strand of CM061556.1, from coordinate 233,451,441 downwards.
TATCATCTATCTGAATTAGTCTAAAGCTGAAGTATTGAGTTTCTGATAACTGAATAACCGATAACTGTAAGTCATGATCGTGTAGAACTGAACTAAGTTCTATACTTAATACTTAACATTGAATACTAATTACTGAATACTGAAAATTGAAACTGTAATTGTAGAAGTTATCACCTAACTAACATACCCTGATTATAGACTGATATGGGGTCTAACCTGTAACCCCAGTTGAAAGGGTATTAGCACTGTGCCACGAGTTACTAATAGTAGCTGGGTCAACCCTAATCTAGTAGGAAGACTCATGAGATGTATATGGTTATGTCAACCATAGTATGTCAGAAGATGATTTACCATATGCTTGCTATGTAGTTCTATATGTTAATTTGATGATTATACCATGCCTTAAGTCATGCAACCTAAGTGTTTGATAAAACACCTAAGAGACTAGAAATTATGAAATATAGCACAATTGTGACTTATGAGATGGATTCATATTTTACCCTTATGTTCAAATGACTCCCATTCTATTGATGTGCAATGTAGATGTTTGTTGGAATGGTCATGATATTAGAGTATGAAATTATGACATTAAGTATATGCATTACTACCATGTACAATATTATTATAACAATGTACTTCATGAAATCCCCAATTTATTGTATTATGGATTGTTGATGTCGGTCATGTATTCAAGAATGTCATGCCTTGTTAGTTTCCTTCTATCGAGTCCTAGGGGTACTTGTACCCAACAATTTAGATTTGTGCCTAGATGAAGTGTCATGTTTTCATGATATCCTCAGTCAAGCGATGTTCAGTAGAATTCAGTCAGTTATGTGACTCAGGAAAACTCAGTAAACTCAGCAATCCCAGTAATCTCAGAAATTCAATAATCTCAGTAGTATTCCATCAGTCAACGAAACTCAATGAACTAAGTCCAGTTCAGTTCAGTTAATCATGTTCAGTGTCTATTTAGATGGGAGTAGGATTTTGCACCGAGTGAACCCAAGGATAAGGACACACACTGATAGTTGAGGGTGTGATCCTTAGAAGCAATCCTTCTATTCCAGAACTATGTAGACAGGATAGGTTAAGACATCAAAAATGCCAGATGAGGATTGATGAGGTGGATAAATACTATCAGATAAGGGTCCCGCCATTCTCTTTTAGGGACACTGCCAGATGTGGGTCACCCACGGCTTGTCTTTACCAGTGGCGTGGTATTGACACCCTTTTAATTAGGGTTATAGATTGAACCCCAACTCAGCTATAATATGTTATTTGGGGTAAGTTGGTTAGATGACTACTTCCTATAGTCTCAGTAAAAGAACTCACATAGTTTTTCCAATTTCAGGACTGTCAGATACAGTCAACTCAGCACAGTACGAAACTCAGCTAGTTCCATCAGAACCTAGACTGTCAGATACAGTCAATCAATATCCGTTATATCAGTTATCAGTAACTCATGTTATTAGTAATCAGACTCAGTAGTAAGTACCATCACGAATTCAATTATAGCCACTTATTCATGCATGTATTCTCACGTTCATATTATACAATCAGTTAGTATTGTTCATGCATTTGAACCTTTTGCATTCAGCCTACCTCACATTCATACCAGTATATTCAATCGTACTGATGTATTTGTGCTATGGTGTTTTATTCTATACCATAGGTTCAGAAGTATGAGTTCCAGAGCATCAGTAAAATTCCAGTTTTGCAGTCAGAGTTAGCAGTGAGTCCTCCTCCTTCGAGGAAATCATCATTACTTTATTTCTTCATTACTTATTTTATTTCAGTAGTTGGGTTTAGTTGGGGATATGTCTTATCAACTCCTTATGCAGACAGATCAGTTTTAGAGGCTTTTCAGACTACAGTATGTTTAGATAGTTTTGTTTTAATTTATTTTGGTATTGATATACCATACTTTCAGATGTTATGTTTTATCAGTTTTGAACTTTATGACCTTTCAGCCTTTATTTCCATGTTTATACAATATATTATGTAGTGTTCAAGTATAGATATCAGTCATGGGTTAGATTGTGGTCCTTTGAGGTTATGAGCACCGTGTTGCATTTTAAGTACCAGATTTGGGGTGTTACAAAGAGAATAATCAATATATGAATGTCATGACTATCACATTCAACACCAAAATTCAAAGATTAAACATAGGGGTTACATACATTAATATGCATTCTAGTTAATTCATATGAAACTCAAATTATTCTTGACTTGAAATTCACACAACATAATCCATACAACTCAAATTATTCTTGACTTGAACATAGTTTCATTCAAGAATGTAAATCATAATCTAAGTGTTTGAAAAAGAATTTCTTGAACTCAAGGATGAACACCTAAACATACGTTGATTGATGAATTATTGAAAGTTATTGAGGGATTTCTTATAAATTGAACTTGAATGATGAAGGGGCTAGGGTTTGTTCTTGAAAGTAAATGCTTTTGATTTTGAGAGAATTGTGATAATGAGGCAAAAATATTGTTTTTGGACCTAAATCCCATGTTAAAGTGATGGGAAAAGATTGGAATACCCCTCTGGCCTCGAGATTAAATGAGCTAAAAAATACCTAGTGACCTGATAGGCACCGCGTCGCGTCAATGGTATCGATGCGATTACCGATGCATCACATCGATAGTGACCACGCGATAGCCAATGCGACACATCATGGTGGCATTGGCTTGTTGTTTTAGTCATCCAAACATGACTCAAACGATGTTTGAAATTTCCAAAACTCACCCGAGATGGCCTATAGAAAACCCTAATCATGAATTAATTTAAAAATTGACAATCTGAGGCCGGAAAGATCGTAAATTATAACATTGAAATATCAAGGCCAAAAATGAGACTAAGTGTCAACACTTAGCTAAAATTTTTTAAGTCTGGGACCTCTTTTGGAATGCTTTAAAGGATTGAAACAGGCTAGGATTTTACGGGGTCTTACAATTTATTTTCTAATTTTTCAATACTTGAGCCATTGTACGAAAATAATTTCAAACGTTGGTCACAAAAACTTCTAATTTTCTTTAAACAATTCGAATTTGATTATGTTTTGTTTAATGAACCTCCTACTTATGATTCCAACATTACTATTGGATCTAATAATTTTGTGGTTTCTGATATTGCTAAAAATAAATTTTAAAAAGACAACAAGACAGCTAGAGGACATTGAGCCATATGACTACTCATTTGTTTGATTTATTTGTTACTTATAAATTTTATAAAGAAATATGGGATGGCTTAAAAAGAAATATGGTGCTGATGATGCAGGAAAGAAAAAATATGTTGACGGACAGTAGATTAAATTCCAAATGGTTGACAATAAACCAATTATGGAACAAGTTCAATAATATGAAAATTTAACTACTAATGTTCTCAATGATGGCATGAAGATGTGTGAGATTCTTTAGGCTAATGTTCTGTTCGAAAAATTTTCATCATCCTGGAGTAAGTACAGAAATCAATTGAAACACAAGAAAAAGAATTTAATTCTCCAAGAACTTATCAGTCAATGAAGACTGATGAGGCAAACTATCTCAAAGATAAGATGGAGGTTTTTTCTATCAATTCTTTAAAACCTAACCTTTTGAAAACTTCTGGTACTATTGCAAAAGACAAGTAAGAAGAAAAATAAAAGAATGTCTAGAATAAGGAACAAGTGAAGAAGAAAAATAATTTCAACAAGCCAAAGAGTCAAATTAAAAAAGCAAAGGGTCATTGTTTTATCTGCGGAAAACTTGGACACAAGGCTTTCCAGTGTTATCTAAGAAAAGGACAAAAGTCAGAACAGGGAGGATAAGATGATGTCCAAGCTCATCTTATTAGGGTGATCAAGTAATTGTTCCAGTAACCGTTGAGGTAAATCTGATAGCTAACAAGATTGATTGGATGTTTGAAACAGGTGCTTTAAGACATTTCTGCGCCAACAAAGAGTTATTCCATGACTTTGAGGAGTCCACCAATGGTGAGTGTGTCTATATGGGTAACTCCACTACTGTTTGAGTTATGGGTAAATAAATTTTCTTACTTAAATTAACTTCTAAAAAAATATTAGCCTTGAACAATGTTTTGTATGTTTCCTTGCTCCGTAGAAACTTAGTTTCTGGAGCACTTGTCAACAAAGTCGGCCTTAAAATTGTTTTTAAGGCTGATAAAATAACTATTTCTCATTAAGGCGACTTTGTTGGGAAGGGATACCTTAATGGGGGCTTATTTGTACTGAACATTGATCAAGAGATTGCTAAAAATGCAAGTATTTCTAATTCTGCTTATATTGTTGATTCTATTAATTTATGGCATGGGAGACTAGGTTATGTTAATATTGTTCCTATTAAACGACTAAGAAAAATGGGATTAATTTTTGCAGTAAATGTTGATAATATTTGTAAATGTCCTGTGTGTATATAAACAAAGCCTGTCAAGAAACCTTTTAAATATGTTACTAGTAGAAAGACCGAATTGCTTGAACTAGTACATTCAGACTTAGCAGATTTCAAGAACATTGTTAGCAAAGGTGGAAAGAAGTATTACATGACTTTTGTTGATGAATTTTCTAGGTACAGTAAGGTATACCTCCTTAAATCTAAAAATGAGGCAAAAAAATTATTTTTAAAATTCAAAGCAGAAGTAGAAAACCAAGTAGCCAAAAAAATTAAGAGATTTAGATCTGATAAAGATGGTGAATGTAGTACTAAAACTCTAGAAGAATTTTTTGAGAAAAATGTATAACATCATGGATAATACCATTTTTCTCACAAAATTCTTCTAGAGTTTTAGTACTATATACTCTCCAAAAATGGCGTAGCTATACGAAAGAATAGAACCCTTAAGGAAATAATGAATTCTATGCTTTTAAGTTTGGGTATACCTGGATATATATGGGGGGAAGTTTCCTTATCTACATGTTATATTCTTAATAGAATCCCTCATAAAAAGTTAGACAAAACCTCATATGAATTGTGGAAAAGATTTGCTCCTAATTGAAATTTTTGAAAGTGGTGGGGGGGGGGGGGGTTGTTTCACTAAGGTTGGTCTAGCTGATTTTAAATGGATAAATGTAGGCTCTAATTATTTTGACATTGTCTTTATTGGTTATGCTCAAAATAATGCTACATATAGATTTATGTCATTAAATGAACATTCTATTTGTGAATCTAGAGATGCAGAATCCTTTCAATATGTTTTTCCATTGAAAAATGATGTACCTAGTGATGCACAAAATAATACTTCTATATCTATATCTATTATATCTCATGTAATACATGTATTTGATGCTATTGATAATAAACCTAAAAATGAATTGAGAAGGGGTAAAAGATGTAAAACTGAGCATAGTTTTGGTCCTGACTTTATCACCACCTTCTTAATTGAGGATTTTGATATCGATGCTTTAAATGATGAATTAATGTCTATCTACATAATAAAATAAGACCCTAAGACTTAAGATTAAGAAATGAGTTCAATAGATGCATTATTTTGGAAAGAGGCTATTAAAAAGGAATTAGACTCTATAGTATCTAATCACACCTGGACTTGTATGATTTGCCTAAAGGTTGTAAACCCATAAGTATCAAGTGGATATTTAAGAAGAAATTGAGGCCTAATGGTACAATTGATAAATACAAGGCTAGACTTGTGATTATGGGTTTTAACCAAAAGAAAGTTGTTGATTATTTTGATACATAATCTCCTGTGACTAAAATAATGAAAATTAGGACTCTTATTGCTCTAGCCGCTATTCATAATTTGGTGGTATACCAAATAGATGTCAAAACTATATTTTTAAATGGAGATTTAGAGGAAGAGATCTGTATGACTCAACCTAAGGGTTTTGTGGTCCTAGGACAAAAATATAAAGTATGAAAATTGAGAAAGTCGTTATATGGACTAAAGCAGGCTCCTATGCAATGGTATGAAAAAATTATTTTTACATTAATGGATAATGACGTTGTTGTTAATTCATCTAATACATCTGTTTATTCTAAAATAATAGGATCAGATTGTGTGATTATATGTTTATATGTGGATGACATTTAATCTTTGGCCCTAATATGAATGTTGTAAATGATACTAAGAATTTCTTATTTTCTAAATTGAAATGAAAGACCTTGGAGAAGCTGATGTGATTTTTGGAATAAAAATCAAAATAACTATTAATGGTTTCTCTTTGTGTTAGTCTCGTTATATTGAAAAGATGTTGAAAAGGTTTGATTGTTTTGCTGTAGTGTCAGTGAGAACTCCTTATGATCCTAGCATGCACTTGAAAAAGAATAAAGATTCCAGTGTTTCTCAAACTGAATATGCTAAAATTATTAGGAGTGTAATGTTTCTCATGAACTGTACTTGGCCTGATATAGCTTATGTTGTTAGTAGATTGAGTAGATATACTCATAATCCTAGTAGAGAACATTGGAATGCTTTTCATCGCTTGTTAAAACATTTGAGAGGTACCATGGATTGGTTTTTGCATTTTAATAAATTTCCTGCTGTTTTAGAAGGTTTTTGTGATGCAAATTTGGTAACTGACAATGATGAAGTTAGCTCTAACAGTGGCTATGTATTTACTTTTGGTACAGGTGCTACTTTATGGAAGTCTTCAAAGCAGACTTGTATGGAATGTTCTACCATGGAATCTGAATTCATTGCTCTCAAGTTGGCAGGGCAAGAAGCTGAGTGGCTTAGTAATCTTTTAGTAGATTTGCCTTTATGGGGAAGATAAATGTCACCAGTCTTTTTATATTGTGACTCATAGGCGACAATTAGAATTGCTAAAAATAGTTTATACAATTTTAAAAAAAGATTATTCCCATCAGACATGTTGGAATCAAACAATTGTTGGAACATAGTGTTATTTTCCTGGAATATGTATGGTCCAAAAGAAATTTGGTGGATCTTATGAACAATGTTTTGACAAGAAAAATGGTCCTTGAATCGTTGAGGGAGGTGGGCCTAAAGACCATTAATTGAGGTAATATGGTGGATACCCATTTGTGGTCAAACAAAGCCGTATAGGACTTCAATAAACACTACATATCCTATCCCTATGATGATAGGTAGTGTATTATAAGGTTGAGCTTAAATTTTGCTCTTAATGATCCATGGCCTTAAATTGGTTTATGAGATATACTTGATGGACCACCTACGTGTGTGTAAGGAATTGGTTTCCTGTTATGAAAGACTTGGGTCGTCTTTCTAGAGAACTTATGAGACCTAAGGTTTGTGTGCATGACCATAAAAGAACTTTATAGTATCGCGGAGGTTGCTTAAAATCAAGGATACGATATGTGTTGTGGGGGCCTCAACTTATGTCCATCTAGTTCAAGAGTACTTCACTTTTTGGATATTTGTTGTTGCCTCATATAACAAAGTGCCGATTCAAATTGAAAGATATTGACACTTAAGTACGCGTTCCTTCCTTTTGCCCAGCATTTATTCATATTCTTTATCTTTGCAATAGTGGGGGATTGTGGAGTAAATGCTTCCTTAAAACATTTTGTATAATCCAATGAATAAAGAAGTATGTTTCAAATAAAATAAACCTACATATCTGTTCCAAATGAAAAACAAGTATTGGTAACCTTTGATTTAATTGTACTTTGAATTAAGGGTACTTTAATACCATTAACTCTATTCTTGCTATAGCTTTTTGTATCCTATATAAACCATGTCTTTTGTGAACACAAGACACACCAAAAAGAAGAAATTCACCAACAAAGTAAAAGAAAAACATCTTCCTCCTTTCCTTCTCCTCTTAAATTATTTTGGGCAATTGGTTTGAGCAACTTTCAAACTTTCAGCCACGAGTGCACGTGTTTGGAAGTAGTTGTAGAACCTTGGGGAGCAACCGAATAGAAGGATTTGCACCGGAGTCAGGCCAAAATGGCTTTCAAGGCAGTGGCTTGTCATGACATAGTATTTGTGACTATTTATTACAATTATTAATTCTAGTCCCATATCAATATTGTAGTAATTTTTCCAACATGAAATTACTACGCCTCTAGGTAACCCAAATTCTACCATTATCATGCTATGACAAATTTGTGATATATGACCAACCTCCAAACAATGTTGTTGATATATGATCTAGTTTGTTCACCTATATCTTTGTCTCAAAAAACCCCATCGAGCCAATTTGTAATACCCCATAATAGACTCAGTTTAGTTTAACTCCTAGTACTTGCCTAAGGGGCTTAAAGCCTAAAAATTTAGCTAAGTGTTGAAGACTTAGCCTTATTTTGACCGCTTAACTTCAAGGATTTTTAAGTTGACCTTCCGGCTTCGAGACAATGGTTTTTGAGTTGATTCATGTTTAGGGGTGTATGGAGCATGTCTCGGGGAAGTTTTGGAATTTTTTAACGAGGTTTGGGTCATGTTTGGATTTTGATTCCAGCAGCTCAATGCAATTCCACTGCATTGTGCCGTGTATAGCGATGAGCATGCCATTGTGTCGCGCCAAGCCCCTAAATGGCATTCCAATTGTGACTTTAATCTCTAGAGGGACAATTAAGTCTTTTACCCATACCCAAGTTGTAAAAACAAAAGATTAGATGTCAGTTTAAGCATTATACACTTATTCTTCATTAAATTTCTCTCCAACAAACCCTAGCCTAATTCCAAGAAACCCAAAACTCCATTGCATCCTTTGTAAGACAATCATGATCTAAGTTTTTGAAATCAAGAACTTTAAGAAGAAGCCTTCAAGAACATATTTAAGAGTTCAAAGTCAAGTTTCTACATAAAATTAAACCTAATAAGGTATGTGGGGTTATGAACAAGGGCTTTCTTTCACCTTTGTGACCAAATTGCATGTTTTTAAGATTTATTTCCTTGTTTTGAAGTAGGATTTATACCCAAATTTACATATTCTTGAAGCATGTGATTATTATGAGATTTAAAGCTTTAAGTTGATCATGAAGTGCTTATGTTTATGTTTTATCTTATGATATTTCTATCATGCATGAGATTGCACTATCTCGACTTGATATTGTTGAAGTATTTTCAATATTGTTATTGAGCATAATGTTTTGTTATGTATTGACTTGAGATTAAAGAATGGGTTTTAAGTCCTAAGTTTAAGTATTGAGATTTCAAGAAGATCATGCTCTTAAGTTTTATTTTAACAGTTCGTGTCAAGAATGAGTTGAATTTTCAAGAAGACTGTGATCTTAAGTTTATTGATGGTTTTATACCAAAATTTAAAGAAAGATGGATCTTTTGATCCTTAGTTAAGAGATAGAATCTACAGTTATTTATCTTGATTTCAGTTTAAGCAAAGAAGAGCTTAACTGGTTTTCATTATAAACCCTTATGCTACTTCAAGATGAATTTCCTAAATTCTGAGCAAATAAGTATGGGAGTAGTATTTAGCACTGAGTTGGGTATGATTCCAAGGTCTCATGTCCATAACTATGTGCCACCGTAGGTTTTAATACTCACAAGTGGGTTCAGTATAGTGATCACTCTAGTTTAAGTCCTATTCCGATGGCAAGGGTAGGACAACTTTCCCTAGCGTGAGCTCTACCCTCCGTGGGTAAGACGCTAGACTCCATGATAGCTCACATGGTGTATGTTGGTTAGAAGAACCTCCCTAAGAAATATTGAAATTAAAGCTTTTGGAAACTAAGTGTGTGACTCACAAGGTTTATTCAGTATGCTTTATTAGTCGTGTTTTATGATTTTTAGTTTTCAATTTTATTCAAGTTCAAGGTGAGTCACCTACACTTAGCATGTATTACAGCTTACAGAAACTAAGTGTTATGTCTCACAAAGTTTGTTATTATGCACTACAATTCATGTTTATGATTTTACAATACTTGTTTTATTCAAGACTGATATGAGCCATTTACACTTAGCATGCGTTGTTTGAAAGTCTGATGTACAAATTAAGTTATTTTTTTATTTATGCATTCACCCCCATATACTCAGTACATTCTAGAAGTAACGATCTACATATATGTCTATGTGTTACATTGTCTTATAATGTAGGTCCTGGTGCTCAGTTCCAGCAGCGTGATTGATTTTGAGCATCTATACCTATATCCTAGCTCTTGGTGAGTCCTCATAGTTTGAGGGTCCATTCTACTAGATGTTCATGATAGTGAAGTATTTTAGTCATTTGGTTTTCATTCAGTTCGAGTCAGCTGGGGCTTGTTCCAGTGACTCTCTAGTTAGACTTTCAGTAGGATATTAATTCAATTTTAGTTAATACATCTATTCACTATTTTGAGATTTTTCATGTCAAGCTTATCATTGTTATGAGTGCCAAGGTTGTTAGCAGGCTTAAAAGGGTTATCTTAGGACTACTTGTAGTCTTGAGCACCGTGTAATGTCTGCGGTATATTTCTGGGGTTGTACAAACTTTGTATCAGGGCCTAAGGTATAAAGAGTCCAAGGGAGTCAGACAAGCTGCATTACGTAGAGCCTTGATCATGGGTGTGAAGTGCGCCATATTTATGATCAAGAGGCTTCAAAATGATTTAGGAAATCATCCTTTTCTTTCATGATCTATCTTTCTTACAATTGTCTTTAACTACTTTAACTTGTGCTTTTATGTGACAGAATATGCCTCCTCGTCGAGCCAATGCACGTAGAAATGGTGACCAACCTCCATTGCAAACCAACCCTCTGAGTGAGAATATGTCTCATGCTAAATTTAGGGCTTTCTTTCAGGCGTTGGCCCAAGCAGTGACTTCCAATATTTAGGGCAACCATCAGGCTGCAGTCTCACTTCAACAAAATAATGATCTAGCTACATCCAGAATTCGTGACTTCATGAGAATAAATCCACCTGAGCTCTTTTGGTCCAAAGTTGATGAATACCTACAACTCTACATTAATGAGGTGAGAAAGATTACCTAAGTTATGTATGTTACTGAGGAGAAGAGTATGGAATTGGTATCCTATAGGTTGAAGGATGGTGCTTATGATTGGGTTATTATGTGGAAGGAGGGTAGAGGTGAGAATACAGCTTCTATGAGTTGGTAGGTGTTTCAAGATGCTTTTTGGATAGGTTCTTTCTATGTGAGATGAGACAAGCTAAGATTGAAAATTTATGAACCTGCGGTAGGGCTCGATGATAGTGAAGGAGTACTACCTTAAGTTTACCCAGTTGTCTAAGTATGCTCTCGATTTGTAGTTAACCCTAGATCTAGTATGAGTAAGTTTATCACTGGAGTGTCTAGTTTGGTAGTCAAGGAGTGTAGGATCGTCATGCTTATTGGGGATATGGATATTGCTAGGCTGATGAATCGTGCTTACCAAATTAAGGTAGAGTAGTTGAAGAAGAGATAGGGGAAATAAGAAGGCTAGAATTAGACAGTTTGAGTATGGTTAAACAAGGCCTAGAGGGGAGAATCATTTCTAGTTTCAGAGTCACTCATCTATGACAATGCCATCTTCAGCCAGTACCCCTGCACCTAGAACCAACCAGGAGCAGTGGTGTAGGACTTCTGCTGCTAGGTCTTAGAGTAGTGTGGGTGGAAAGCCAATTTATCCTACATGTGCAAAGTGTGGTCAAAACTATTTTGGTGAGTGTTTGATAGGAAAAAGAGGTTGCTATAGATGTGGCAAGTTGGGTCACGAAATTAAAAAGTGTTTGTATGCTAAGCAAAGAAGTAGGGATGTTCATCCCCAGACTCAGGATACTAGTGCACCAGCTTCTCTAGTTCGCCAAGTCCCTCCCAGGGCAACTCATTCAGTATCGGGAGCGGTCAGCGCCAGAATCGGTTCTATGCTTTACCATCTCAACAAGAGAAGGAGAGTTCACCAGATATTTTTATCGGTAAACTTTGTGTCTTTCATTTTGATGTTTAAGTATTGTTAGACATCGGATCACATCTCTCTTATATTAATTCTTTGATTGCAGAAAATTTTGGGATAGATCCTTAAAAGCTCTCCAAGCCCTTCCTAGTTTCCACCCCAGTGGGGGAGTCAGTTGTTGCCGGACGAGTCTATAATAAGTGTCCTATCGCTGTCCTACATAATATCATACTAGCAGGCTTAATAGATCTAGAAATGGTAGATTTTGATGTTAATCTAGGCATGGATTGGCTCCATTCATGCTATACATCAATAGATTGTCGCACCCTGTGGTAAAGTTTTAGTTTCTCGATGAGGCAGTTTTTGAGTGGAAAGGTAGTTCTGAATCTCTCAAAAGTCATTTCATATCCTATCTTAAGTTTAGAAAGTTGATATCTAAAGGGTGCATTTATCATTTAGTTCGAGTCAAAGATACTAAGTCTGAAGCTCAAATAGTTGAGTCAGTCCAGGTAGTCAATGAGTTTCCTAAGGTTTTTCCTGAAGATTTGCCAAGGATACCTCCTGATAGAGAAATAGAATTCGGTATTGACCTTCTTCCTGATACTCAACCCATATCCATCCCTCCATATCGTATGGCTCCAATTGAGCTTAAAGAGTTAAAAAATCAGCTTAAAGACCTCTTAGATAAAGGTTTCATAAGTCCCAGTGTTTCTTCATGGGGCACTCCAATCTTGTTCATGTGTAAGAAAGATGGCTCTCTCTAAATGTGCATCGACTACTGCCAGTTGAACAAAGTCACAATCAAGAACAAATATCCTATTCATAGGATTGATGACTTATTCGACCAACTTTAGGGTGTAAGTTATTTCTTTAAGATAGATCTCAGATCCGGCTATCATCAGCTTAAAGTAAGGGATTGTGGTATTCCAAAGATAGATTTTAGAACCCATTATGGTCACTTTGAATTCCTAGTTATGTATTTCGGGCTAATGAATTGTAATAACCCAAGACTACCCCTAGTCGTCATACGGTTCTTGGAACCACAAGTGATCCCAAGCTAACACATGAACTGACATACTATTAAGCAACTGAAATATAACATAATTAATAGCTGTTCTACTGAGCGGAAACATAATCATACTAAAAATCTAAACTAGATACAATATTGATAAAGCTTTACAATCTGATAAATCTGAAGGATGAAACTGAAATTACAGGACTGACTCTGATTGACATCTATGAAGCCTCTACTATACTGACTATAGATAGCTGGGACATGCCTACAACTACCACTAACCAATACATATGAAAGTAAATGAATTGTACATAAACTAAAGCTGTCTGGAGTTTCTAATGTAGGAGAACTCATCACCTGGTGGATGGAATTTGAAACTATATAATCGTGATGTACGGGCTACAACTGGTACCTACATTATGAAACAATGTAGTCACATAAACGTATATATGGATTAGTACTTTTGGAATGTACTGAGTATGTAGGGGTGAATGCAATAAGTAAAACTGACTTTATATGTAATCGTAAAACATGCATGCTAAGTGTAAGTAGACTCACCAGTAGGCTGGAATAAACTGAAAACTAAAATATCTTACAGCATGAGCAACAAACATTCTCATATAAGATGATAAATCTCTACACTTAGTTTCTGTAAAACTTTACTTTATTGATAAAAGTATAACTAAAACTGGGATATGATAAAACATGGATACTGTATGAATACCGAATCTGAAACGACATGATGGAGACTGACATAGATTAAGGATCTGAATATACAATCACACTGAGCATGAATGCATAAACATACTAACTTATCTGATTAACTGAATGACTGATAGCTAAATACTGGGCATGTAAGACTATACTGTACTTAGTCTGAATAACTAGACTAAAACTATAAAGTATTATGCATAAGAGAAGGGAATGACTGAGTAACATGAGATAACTAATCATGAATTTGTGAAAACTATATTATTTGAGAATGCAAGACCAAGCGTATAACATGATTCTTAAATAGTCTGTAAACTGAGGTACTGAAATACTAATAATTGAATAACTGATGACTATGCGCTATGGTCAAGCAAACCTGATACTGAACTAAGTTACTATTCTGATTGCTGAATTGAGACTATGATTGAGACTGTAACTGAGACTATAACTAAGATTGTAACTGAGACTGTAACTAAGACTTAATACTGAGTTCTGATAACTAAGTAACTGATAGCTGCAATTACTGATAAATTGGTGATTGTTTAACTGAGTTACTGATAACTAAGAGATGGTTCAACTACAATTACTGATAAATTGGTGATTGTTTAACTGAGTTACTGATAACTAAGTGATGGTTCAACTAAGTTACTATAATTGGGTGACTATTTCTGTAATACCCGTACTTTTTCTAGCTTGAAATATTTCCATAAAAATATTAGAATCTTTCTTTGAAATATGAATCCACTTTAATATATATGGTATTTTCAATATTTTCACTTTTTTCATGTGGTAAATTCCTTAAGCTTTCCATCGACACCAAATTCGCCCAAATCTGACACTCGAGCGAAGAGTTAGAGCCTTTTTAGTGAGACAATGTATCACTTGAGCCATCAGTGCGTCGCGGAGCTAGCTTAAATGGCAATTGTCAATTTTCAGTGTTGCTCCATGATAGTGGAACGTCGTTCAAAACTTCTAGGTCTCAAACAAGTTGGCAATGCGATAGCCCTGCATCACACCACCATGCAGATTTCCAATTGTCCAGTTCCAGCGACTTGGCGCGATAGTGGCACATTGAGCCAAGGATGAAAATAAGAAAATCTTCACAAGAATTAAAATACGTGTCCTAGGGTTAAAAGTGTCAATTTTCCTACCCTATATAAGCTCAAAAACATGGATTTGAGCCTCCATTAATCCAGAATATACTCTATTCTCTCAAAATCCTCTCAAGAATACATTAGGGTTTTTCATAGAAGATTTAAGTTCAAGAATTTTCTCCATCAATCTCTATGTATTTACGAACCAAGGTATGTGTAGTGTTCATTTATGGTCTCTTTACATCCATGAAGCCCAAGAATCTCTTTTCCAACTTCAACTTTATGGATTTCTTTATGAGTTTCATGTTGGATTTTTTTTGTTCATGTTGAGAATAATTAATTGAATTCTAATCTATGTTGGATGATCAATTTTATGTGGAATTGATTAGTATAGATGTATATTCATTTGAACTTACGATTAAACCTTATAATGATGAAATTAGAATTGAACCATGATGTCTAATTGTTGTACAATATTGTTTACACGTACTGTGCCTACCATGTGTTTGATTGAATGCCGATATGAAGAAAAAGTGCCCAAATAGCATGATATTATGAAATCCCCATTTATGTACAAGTTTATGCATGTCACATGTTTGATGAAGTGCTTCAATATATGAATTATGAATTGTGTTGTTGGTCATGTGTTTGAGTAAGTTATGTTATGTCAGTTTCTTTCCATCGAGTCCTAGGGGTACTTATACCCTACAACTTAGCTTGTGCCTAGAGCCATGTCATGTTTTCACGATACTCTCAGACAAGTCACGATCCATAGAACTCAGTAAGACACGTACTCAGAAAATATCAAAAATCTCAGTAATCTCAATAGTTTAGTGACCTCCATGATCTTAGTATTCCCAGTAAGTCTCAGTAACTTCAGTACTCTCAGTCAGTACTCAGATGTCAGTTGAATTCCATTGGTCAAAGGAACTTAGTAAATTCAGTTTTAGCTCCGCTAAATGATACCATCAGTAAATCAGTTCAGTTTAGTTATTCAGTTCATTGTCTATTCAGTTGGGAGTAGGATTTAGCACTGAGTGAACTGAAGGAGAGGGACTCACCTATTATTCAATAGAGGGTGTGATCCTTAGAAGTAATCCTTGCGTTCCAGAACTATATAGCCAATGTAGGTTGAGATGCACCCTACACATTTAGGGATATATATATATATATACTCACAACATGTCTTTACCCGTGGAATGGTATTGATGCCCTTACAACTGGGGTTATAGGTTGGACCCCACCAGTTCAGTTCTGGGGCATGTCGATTAGATGATAGTCTCAGTCACAGTTTCAGTCTCAGTCTCAGTCTCAGTCTTAGTAAAAGAACTCAGATAGATCCATCAGATTCAGGACTGTTAGATACAGTCACTCATGTTATCAGTTATATCAGTTCTTAGAACTCATGTTATCAATATTTAGATTTAGGACTGTTAGATATAGTCAACCAGACCAGTTCTTCATAAATAGAACTATCAGAAATGGTTATTCATGTATCAGTCCCTCAATATTCAGTAATACAGTATCAGTATTTCTCACTTATCAATGATTCAGGGGTCAATATCAGTAGACTTAGTATTCAGTCCTATCATGATCACAGTTACAATAACATAGTCATGCATGTATTCACACGTTCATGTTAGTTAGTCAGTTAGTATTGTTCATGCATATGAACCATTTGCATTCAGCCTACCTCACTTGAATACAAGTACATTCAAAGTACTGACACATTTGCGCTATGGTGTCTTATACCATAGGTTTAGAAGTACGAGTTCCAGAGCATTAGTAGCATCCCAGTTCAACAATCAGAGTATGTTGTGAGTCCTCATACTTCGAGGACATGATTATTACATTACTATTTTAGCGTTTAGTTTAATTAAGTTTTTGGAGTTAGTTGGGGACCTGTCCCATCTACTCCTTATTCAGATAGTTTAAAGTCTTTAAGACTATAGCATGCCAGATAGTTACTTCAGATTTGTTTTGGTATTTGTTGTACCATTTTTGGACATTGTTTTTTAGATGTTTATTCGGTTTTGAACCTTATGGACTTACAACTTTTATGTAATCCGTATAATTTTAGTACATTATTCAGTGCTTAGTTACATATATCAGTCATGGGTTAGCTTGTGTTCCTTCAGGGTCATAGGCACCGTGTAGCATTCTGGATACCAGATTTGGGGCGTTACAAACTTGGTATCAGATCCTAAGGTTCAATAGTGTCCTAGGAAGTCTAAAAATCCACATCTAGTAGAGTCTTGTACATGCACGTGTCGTGTACCACACTTATGTGTAGGAGGCTATGAGATGTTTTAGGAAGAATTTCCCTTCTTTCAGTATTCATGTCATGCCAGTGAGCATAGGCTCAAAGTTAAACTCTCAGTCTAAACTGCTTCTTCCCTTCGTTTACAGATCATGCCTCCCAAAAGGGCTAGTGAAGGGGGCAATGGAAATCAATCAGCACCTTAGTCCGTCCAGCCAGATCCTCTGGATGAGCATGTCTCTCATGTAGAATTCAAGACTGCATTCACTACTCTAGCCAGTTCAGTTGTAGCCTTGAATGAAAGGCCAGCTATTGTTCCATCCAACCCAGTGGCAAATTCTGCCGTAGTCAGGATTCAGGACTTCACCCGAATGAATCCTTCTCAATTCACCGATTCTAAGTCTGAAGAGAATACACAGGAGTCCTCGATTAGGTTCAGAAAGCCATAGACAGCATGGGAGTGACTTCCAATGATAGCATAGAGTTAGCCACCTAGTAGCTATAAGATGTAGCCCATACATGGTATAAATAGTGGAAGGTAAATAGGGGTATAGATACAGAGCACATAGAGTGGGAAGAGTTTGCTATATCTTTCTTAGATAGGTTCTTTCCCATAGAGCAGAAGGAGGATAAAGTGTTAGAGTTCATCAATCTCAGACTAAGTACAATGAGCGTAAAAGAATACTCCCTCAAGTTAATTCAGTTAGCCAGGTATGCTCCCCATGTAGTAGCAGATAGCAGATCCAGAATGAGTAAGTTTATGTCAGGGGTATCAGGTAGAGTGGTTAAGGAGTGCAGGATTGCGATGTTGATTGGTGACATGGGCATATCTAGGATTATGATATATGGCCAATAGATAGAGAAGCAGAAGCTTAAGAAAAGGAGAGAGAAAATAAGAGAGCCAGAATAGTTAGTTATAGTTTTGCACAACATGGGTCACAGGGTCGTAACCGTTCTCAGTTGTGTCAGAAATGTTTAGCCCCAATTCATGCTTCAACTAGTACCTCAATACCAAAGTTTAGAAATAACCGTATAAATGGGGCATCAAGCTCCAAGGCTCAGAATAATGATAGCAGGATTCTTACTAGGCCGTTTTACGCAGAGTATGGTAAGCATCATAGGGGTGTTTGTAGAGCCGGTAGTGGTGTATGTTTTAGATGTGGTGAGTTAGGTCACAAGGTTAGAGACTGCCCCCAATTAGGTTATCAGAGTCATATCCGCTCATCTTTTCAGTTCAGATACCTGAATCAGTAGGGTACCAATTCCAGCATTATCAGTGGGCAATGCCCAAGCAGACTCTATGCACTTTAATCTCAACAGAATTAAGAAAATCCTCCTGATGCAATCACGGGTATGTTATAGATCTCTCATTTATATGTTCATGATTCTTCATATTCATGAGTTTCTTTTTCTTTTGAAATCTTGCATAACAGTTAAACAATGGGGTCAAAAAGTTAAGCCTTCAGATTCTAGTTATAGTTCTAGTATGCGTAGGTAATCACTAAGGAAAGATAATTTCTGACCTACTCTTATCTCAGTGTAATTTTTTTGTACCATAGTCATCACCTTACTTACGCATGTTTCACACCCTTCCCATAGGACCGTGTGTGTGTTGAATTCCTAGCAGGACGGGTTCTAACACCCTCAATAGTATGAGCTATGTTCCATGAACACATAAATTTCAGACTCAAGTCATGTAGCTCATGAATCAGGCACTCATGTAATGTTTTACTATATGTTGAGTCCACATGACTCATGCTCTACTCCTAGTGATCATTCAATCTCAAATTATGTCATGTATACCTCCAGTTTAAATCTCTTGATAATCCATAATGTTAGTACTCTATTCCTTAGGCATTAGTTGATTGTTCAGGTCGATATAGTATTTATTTAAGCATTAGATCCTTCCTTATGACAATCGTTCCCCAAGTAGTTATCAGTATCCAGTCTCAGTACTTCAATATTAGTCTAAACCTCAATTATCAGAACCCAGCATTCAGTTCCAGTAAGAATCTCAGTTACAATTTTAGTTATGATACCAACTTCAGTTTAGTAATCAGATCAGAAACTCAGTCCAGTTCCAGACTTTCTTGACCAATGCTATAGCTATCAGTCACTTATTTAGTAGGTTTTATTACCTCAGACAACAAAATGTTTCCAAACCATGATATACGTCTAGCCTTGCATTCTTGAGGTGATGCAGTTTTGCTCATTCATTCTCAGTTACCTCATGTTATCTAATCAATCATTATCTCCTATGAATAATGTTTTACAGCTTTAGTCCTGTTATTAGGACTAAGTATAGACCAGTCTCTTATACCCAGTATTCAGCTATCAACTATCCAGTTAATCAGATAAGTCAGTATGTTTACGCATTTATGCTCAGAAATTCGTAAATCTTTCAGTAGTCTCAGTTGTAGTGCATGAAACTTAGTTTCTTCATCTTATATGATGTATCAACCCTCAAGTTTTAGATCTCAGATAATCAATCACGATTCAGATACTAATTGCCTTGCGCATCGCCTCAGTTTCCCCTCAGTAGATCAGCCAAGACAGTATTTTTAGAGGGATCTAGTGTCCCAAGGTAAAGATATTCTATGATGCCCCGAACCTTTATAACATAAGTTTCCTATTCTCTTCTTACAAAATAAATCCATTTTGAAGTAGGGCATACTCATAAGTTGATCCTCAAGTTCGAATCTCAGTCATGAGCCATGTATTTAAGGGCTTGGATTAGTTCACGAAATTTTGTTTATATGCCATGTTTCAGTCTTAGTCATGTTATGACATCCCCATTCATGCATACTTCTTGCATAATCATGGGGTCATCAGTGCCTTTCAGTCATGTAGCAGTTTTCTTAAACTTACTCAGTTCCATGTTCAAACTACCATTACAAACTTGGTATTCAGTTCATGCTCAAATCCCCATTACAAACTTGGTACTAAGTACTCTTGCATATTTAGTCATGCATTCATATACCAGTTTAGATATGTAATCATGCATCAGAAATGCCTTCTCACTGTGAGAAATTCTATTCATCAGAATATTCAATCATGTATTCATTAGTCAATTATCCATGCATTAGATATGCATGAATTCAGCTTATCAGTCATACATCAGACATGCATGTTCAGTATGTTATATTTACCTCTTCAATTATGAGATTATGTTTCAGTTATTCATGTATAGTATGCATGTCAGTTCATCTTCTCGCCTCTCACTCAGTCTAATTCGAGGACAAATGTTCTCAAGGGGGAGATATTGTAATACTCATACTTTTCCTAGCTTGAAATTCACCCCCAAGAATGTTAGAAACTTTATTTGAGAGATGAATCCAATTTTATAAATGTTATATTTTCAAGATTTTCATTTTTTTTCTTGTGGAAAATTCCATAAGCTTTCCATCGATACCAAATTCGCCCAAATCTGACACCCGGGCGAAGCGTTAGAGCCTTTTTAGTAAGATAGTGTATCACCTGAGCCATCAGCACACTGCGAAGCCAGCTTAAATGGCAATTATCAATTTCCAGTATTGCTTCGCGATAGTGGTGCATCGCTTTAAATTTCCAGGTCTCAAATAAGGTGGCAACGCGATAACTCCGCGTCACGCTACCATGCAGATTCCCAATTGTCCAATTCCAGTGACTTGGCGCGATAGTGGCGCATCGTGCCAAGGCTGAAAATTGGGAAATTTTCAAAAGAATTAAAATATGTATCCTAGTGTTAAAAGTGTCAATTTCCCTATCCTATATAAGCTCAAAAATACAGATTTGAGCCTCCATTACACCAGAATATACTCTATTCTCTCAGAATCCTCTTAAGAACACATTAGGGTTTTTCATAGAAGATTCAAGTTCAAGAATTTTCTCCATTAATCTTCATGTATTTACGAACCAAGGTATGCTTAGTGTTCATTCATGGACTCTTTACATCCAAGAAGCCAAGAATTTGTTTTCCAATTTCAACTTTATGGATTTCTTTATGAGTTTCATGTTGGGTTTGTTTTGTTCATGTTGAGAATGATTAATTGAATTCTAATCTATGTTGGATGATCAATTTTATGTGGAATTGATTAGTATAGATGTATATTCATGTGAACTTACGATTAAACCCTATAATGATGAAATTAGAATTGAACCATGATGTCAAATTATTGTACAATGTTGTTTACATGTACTATACCTACCATGTCTTTGATTGAATGCCTATATGAAGGAAAAGTTCCCAACTAGCATGATATTATGAAATCCCCATTTATGTAAAAGTTTATGCATATCACATGTTTGATGAAGTACTTCAATATATGAATTATGAATTGTGTTGTTGGTCATGTGTTTGAGTAAGTCATGTTATGCCAGTTTATTTCCATCAAGTCCTGGGGGTACTTGTACCTGACAACTTAACTGTGTGCCTAGATCCATGTCATGTTTTCACGATACTCTCAGACAAGTCATGATCTATAGAACTCAGTTAGTCATGTAACTCAGGAAATCTCAGAAATCTCAGTAATCTCAGTAGTTTAGTGACCTCCGTGATCTTAGTATTCCCAGTAAGTCTTAGTAATTTTAGTACTTTCAGTCAGTCCTCATATCTCAGTAGCATTCCACCGGTCAATGAAACTCAGTAAATTTAATTTTAGCTCTACTAAATGATACCATCAGTTAATCAGTTCAGTTTAGTTAATCAGTTCAGTCTCTATTCAGTTGGGAGTAGGATTCATCACCGAGTGAATCCAAGGATGGGGACTCACCTATTATTCAGTGGAGGGTGTGATCCTTATAAGTAACCCTTGTGTTCTAGAACTAAGTAGCCAACGTAGGTTGAGATGCACCCTACGTATTTAGGGATATATATATATATATATACTCCCAGCAGGTCTTTACCCGTGGTATGGTATTGACACCCTTCAATCTAGGGTTACAGGTTGGACCCCACCAGTTCAGTTCTGGGATATGTCGGTTAGATGATTACCTCTCATAGTCTCAGTCACAGTCTCAGTGTAAGTCTCAATCTCAGTAAAATAACTCAGATAGTTCCATTATATTTAGTACTGTCAGATACGGTCACTCATGTTATTAGTTATATCAGTTCTCAGAACTCATGTTATCAGTATTCGACTTTAGGACTATCAGATATAGTCACCCAGACCAGTTCTTCATAATATGAACTATCAGAATGGTTATTCATATATCAGTAACATAGTATCAGTCCCTCGGTATTTAGTAATATAGTATCAGTCTTTCTCACTTATCAGTATCTCGGGGGTTAATATCAGTAGACTCAGTATTCAGTCCTGTCACGATCACAGTTATAGTTATGTAGTTATGTATGTATTCTCATATTTATGTTAGTCATTCAGTTAGTATTGTTCATGTATATGAACCATTTGCATTCATCCTACATTACTTGCATACCAGTACATTCAAAGTACTAACGTATTTATGTTATGGTGTCTTATACCATAGGTTTAGAAGTACGAACTCCAGAGCATCAGTAGCATCCCAGTTCAGCAGTCAGAGTATGTTGTGAGTCCTCATACTTCGAGGACATGATGATTACATTACTATTTTAGCTTTTAGTGTATTTAAGTTGTTGGAGTTAGTTAGGGACCTATCCCATCTACTCCTTATTCAGATAGTTTAAAGTCTTTAAGACTATAGCATACCAGACAGTTACTTCAGATTTATTTTGGTATTTGTTGTACCATTTTCAAACATTATTTTATTAGATGTTTATTCAGCTTTGAACCTATAGCCTTACAAATTTTATCTATTCTGTATAATTTCAGTATATTATTTAGTGCTTAGTTACATATATCAGTCATGGGTTAGCTTGTATTCTTTTAGGGTCATAGGCACCATGTAGCATTCTGGGTATGAGATTCTGGGCGCTACAAACTTGGTATCAGAGCCTAAGGTTCAATAGTGTCCTAGGATGTCTGAAAAGCCACATCTAGTAAAGTCTTGTACATGAATGTGTCGTGCACCACACTTATGTGCAAGAGGCTATGAGATATTTTAGTAACAGTTTTCCTTCTTTTAGTATTCATGTCGTGCCAGGAGCATAGGTTCAAAGTAAAAATCACAGTCTAATCTGCTTCTACCCTTCGTTTACAGATCATGCCTCCCAAAAGGGCTAGCGAAGGGGGAAATGGAAATCAGTCAGTACCTCAGTCCATCTAGCTAGATCCTCTGGATGAGCATGTCTCTCATCCAAAATTCAGGATTGCATTCACTACTCTTGTTAGTTCAGTCACAGCCCAAAATAAATGACCAGTTATTGTTTCAACCAACCCAGTGGCAAATTCTGCTGCAATTAGAATTTAGGACTTCACCTTAATGTATCCTCCTCAATTCACCAATTCCAAGTCTGAAGAGGATCCACAGGAGTTCCTTGATCAGGTTCAGAAAGTCACAGACATCATGGGAGTGACTTCCAGTGAGAGCGTAGAGTTAGCCAACTATCAGCTACAAGATGTAGCCCATACATAGTATAAATAGTGGAAGGTGGATAGGGTTACAGATACAGAGCCCATAGAGTAGGAAGAGTTTGCCACATCTTTCTTAGATAGGTTCTTTCCCATAGAGCAGAAGGAGGCTAAAGTGTTAGAGTTCACCAATCTTAGATAAGGTACAATGAGCATAAAAGAATACTCCCTCAAGTTTATTTAGTTAGCTAGGTACGCTCCCTATGTAGTAGCAGATAACAAATCCAGAATAAGTAAGTTTGTGTCAGAGGTATCAGGTAGAGTGGTTAAGAAGTGAAGGACTGCGATGTTGATTGGTGAAATGGACATATCTAGGCTTATGATATATACCCAACAGATGGAGAAGCAAGAACTTAAAAAGAAGGAGGGAGAAAAGAAGAGAGCCAGAATAGTTAGTTATAGTTTTGCATAACATGGGTCACAGGGTGGTAACCGTTCTCAGTTGTGTCAGAAATATTCAGCCATAGTTCACTCTTCAGCTAATGCCTCAATACCAAAGTTCAAAAATAACTGTAGAAATGGGGCATCAGGATCCAAGGCTCAGAATAGTAATAGCAGGATTCTTACTCACCCGTTTTGCGCAGAGTGTGGTAAGCATCGTAGGAGTGTGTGTAGAGCCGGTAGTGGTGTGTGTTTCGGATGTGGTGAGTTAGGAACAAGGTCAGAGACTGCCCCCAGTCAGGTTATCAAAGTCATCTCCCTTCATAATTTTAGTTTGGTCGCCCGAATCAGCAGGGTGCCAATTCCTGCGCTATCAGTGGGCAACGCCTAAGCAGACTCTATGCATTTCGGTCCCGACAGAATCAGGAAAATCCTCCTGATACAGTCACAAGTATGTTATATATATATCATTTATATGTTCACGCTTCTTCATATTCATGAGTTCCTTTTACTTTTGAAACTTTGCATAGCAGTTAAACCATAGGGTCAGAAAGTCAAGCCTTCAGATTCTTATTATAGTTCTAGTATGTGTAGGTAATCACTAAGGGAAGATGATTCCCGACCTACTCTTATCTCATTACAATTTTTTTGTACCACAGTTATCACCTAACCTACGTATGTTTCACATACTTCTCATAGTATCATGTGCGTGTCGAATTCCTAACAGGACAGATTCCAACACCCTCAATAGTATTAGCCATGTTCCATGAACACAGAAATTTGAGACTCAAGTCATGCAGCTCATGACTCAGGCACTCATGTCATGTTGTACCATATGTTTAGTCCACATAACTCATGCTTTACTCCTAGTGATCAGTCAAGCTCAAATTACGTCATGTATACCTCCATTTTAAATCTCTTTATAAATCCATAATGTTGGTACTCTATTCCTCAGGCCTTAGTCAATTGTTCAGGTTGATATAGTATTTATTTGAGCAACGGATCCTTCCCTATGCCAATATTTCCCCAAGTAGTTAGCAGTATCTAGTCACAGTACTTCAATATCAGTCTAAACCTCAATTATTGCAATGGCCTGGAAAATCCTCTTCCAGTCTGAGCCTTAAAGGGTATTTGGTAAAGTAAAAATCTGAGTCAAAATGTTTCATAAATATTCTCCCAAGTATGAAATAATTTGAATCATGTGGGAATCTATTTGAGCATGAATTAAGATCATAGAGGTCCCCTAACTCATGAACGAGTTGAAAGCTTTCCTACCGTTCAAGTTTTAGTGACCGTCAAAATTTGGGTCAACTTAAATCGACCATAACTCATTGTATATGAATAACTAGGTGTCTTTATATATATATCAAATGAAATATCTTTGAATTATGTTTCCAACAATACCAATTTCGCCTAAATCCGATATCGGAGCAAAGAGTTATGCCCATTTTACTCCAGCATGTCAAGCTGGAAAACGGTGACGATGTTTCTGATGGGATACCACGTTTTTGACGACCTTTTTGACGACGTCGTCATATTCTGACAACATTTCTGATGACGTCGTCAGACCTGGGTAGAAAATCAAGAATTGGACCCCTTTTTGTGATAACCATTCGTGACGGCCTATCACGGATGGCATTAAGAACATTTTTTCAGCAATTCAAGGGCATTTTTGCAAGGGTATTTTGGTCATTTTCCAACTTTTTGAGCCTCTATAAATATGAGAACCCTCATTCAAACCCTAAATTCATCATTTTTCTCTTCCAATTCTCTCAAGAATATCTATCTAGGGTTTTATCAAGAACCCTAATCTTTCGAAATTCATCCATAAATTCTTCAAGATTTCTTCAAGAATCAAGTTCCTCATAGTGTGGGCTTCAAGAATTTATTTATTTCAAGTGTGGATAAAGTTTCAATCACTAAAGGTCATCCAATTTCAAAGGTTAAGGTATGAAGATGTTGATTCTTGGGTCCCTTTCATCTAAGAAACTCAAGAACTCTTTTTAAAACTAAAAGATTTTTATGTTTATGAGTTGTAAATGATTTCTATGAGTTGAAATGGATGTTTAATGAGTTTTTGAGTTTTGATTTATGTTTGCCTACAAAATTTATGAGCTTTGACCCCAGTATATGGAATTCATGTGATGTTTGTGATAGACCCTCTTGAAGTTGTTTTTCCATGTGATGTGTTCATGACTTTTGGGTGTAAAAATGGTTGAATAAGTGAAGAACATTCCCCATAGGTTTGATAAAAAGATTAGGTGAAGCATAAGGGACACTATAGTATGTTGAATAGGAAACCCCAAATTGTGAGCTATTCCATGCATGCCTAGTGATTGATAAAATGCTTTAGTGAGTGAAATATGCCAAGATAGTATGAAATCCCCATATAGGTATAAAATCATTCATGTCTAGTGGTTGTTGAATAACCCTAGTAAACAAGTCGAGACATGATGGTTGTAACTTTCCCGATTAAGTGCTCTTTGATATATACTAAGCTTTTAATACAAGGCAAGTGGTTAGCAAGTTAGTTATGACATGATAGTATGAAGTTTCCCCAAGCCTTGTGATTTCCAAGCATGTGTCAAGATTGATATAGGTATGAAATAGTTGAGGTAAAACCTTGTTGAATGGAGTACGATCTAGTAGCATATTTCCCCTACATTATTATATGATTATGATTCCAAGATGCTTAAAGTGACCCCTTGACGACTATGATAATGAATAGACGTTTGTAATTCCTAATTACTTGAAGAGTTGTGTTAATGATTGGGAAGATGCTTTAATGATTATGATGATGAGGCATGGATGATTATGATGATACATGAATGATTGTGATTATGAATGAATAATTATGCTTTACTTTTACGCTATCGAATCCTGGGGGTATTTATACCCAACAATAGAGCTGTTGTCTAGAGCCTATGTCAGTTTCTCGATAACTCGAGTCGAGCCATGATTCTCAGAACTCAGTGAACTATAGAACTCTGTATCCTCAGACAAGTCAGAACTTAAGAAAGCTCAGTAATCTCAGTTATCTCTGTAATCTCTGTATCGCTAGTAATCTAGCCTCAGTTCTGTAATCTCTCAGTTCTAAAAGTATTCAAGTAATTCAATCCTACTCTCAGAAAAAATTCGAGTAATTTATTCAAGCTATGTATCTTCTGTCAGATACCATGATTCGATATCTTTTCTTTAAGATACAGAACCAAGTGATCTCAGCGTAACTCAGTTAGACCTTTTGAGTAATATGATCAGTGTAAGATTCAGTTCAGCTAGTGTTCAATTGAGAATTTAGTTTTGAGTCTTTCAGTTAGGAGTAAAAACTAGCACCGAGCAAGCTCAAGGATGGGAACTCACCTACTAGTAGAGGGTGTGATTCTTAAAAGCAATCCTTGTGCTCCAAAACTACGTAACCAGCATAGGTTGAGACATCACACCTATTAGTTGAGGATGAATAAGAGACATCATACCTACTAGATGAGGGTAGATGAGGTGGGTTGACCTGCTAGATGAGGGCTCTACCATTCTCGTTTGAGGACCTGCGAGATGAGGGTCACATAGAGTTGTCTTTACCAGTGGCGTGGTAATGACACCCTTCCAACTGGGGCGCAAGTTGGACCCCACATGTGGTAGATTGGGGCTTTTCAGTTAAGTGACTAATTCCTACAGTTTCTGTTTCAGATTCAATCTCAGTTTCAGAATCAATCTTTAGAAATCAGGACTATCAGATACAGTCATCTATCATTGTGAGAAACTCAGATAGTTCCATTAATGTATGGCCCATCTCATCAGATAGACTTGGTCTCACATACAGTTATTTGATATCATATTCAGAGATATACTGTTAGACAAGATTGATCACAATATCAGATTTCTATTAAGTATTCTTGTTGTCAAATTCAAATATAATCATATTTATTATCATTGATAAAGCTTCTGAAATCATCTGTTAGAAAGGTTGATCTCTAATCCTATCAGTCAAAAGCAGTAAGTCCA
The DNA here is from genome assembly GCA_030864225.1 of Capsicum baccatum var. pendulum. NCBI lineage: Eukaryota > Viridiplantae > Streptophyta > Magnoliopsida > Solanales > Solanaceae > Capsicum > Capsicum baccatum. The sequence continues at coordinate 233,423,720 of CM061556.1, read as the reverse complement.
AGGATCCATTCATTGATATAAGCACATCCAAATCCTCAGTTATCAGTATCAGATGAGTCAGTGATTCAGTATCTCAGTATCAGTAATGAGTTCAGTCTGCAGTAAAGTGGTATCTGGTTTTAGTATCTAGAGTTGCGATAATTGTGTTCATGTTTTGTGCATTCATGTATGTGTTCTCATGCAGCATTTTCATGATTATTCAGTTTAGATATTGTGCATGCATAAACCCTGCATTAGCCTACCCCGTCTACATACTCGGTACATTTTTTTATTGACGCATTTATGCTATGGTGTTTTATTTGACACCATAGGTACAGAGGAACAAGATCCAGTTTATCCTCAATAGTTTGGTCCCAGTCAGTAGCAGTAGCAGTGAGTCCTCTTCTTTCGAGGACGAGTCTCAGTTTACTACTATTGTTTCTGACTTTGTTTATTTTCTGTTGACGGAGTTAGTTGGAGACATGTCCCATCAAATCCACAGTTCAGACAGTTAGAGGTTTTTCAGACGAATATATTAGTATTCAATTTTTAGTTTTGAGTATGTATAGATGTGTTGAACCTTATGGAAAGTTTCTGCATTTTTTCAGATATTATGCAGTGTATAGGTACAGATATCAGAAAAGGGTTAGCTTGTGGTTCTTCGGGTCCATAAGCACCGTGTCACATATCGGGATGGGATCTCGGGGCATTACAAACTTGGTATCAAATCCTAAGGTTCAAGAGTATCCTAGGGAGTCTGAAAAGCCGCATCTAGTAAAGTCTTATGTATGGGTGTGTAGCACACCACATTTATGTACAAGAGGCTACAGGATGTTCTTAGGACCAGTTTTTATTCTGTCAGTGGTCATTTCGTGTGAGTGAGCATGAGCTCAAGTTGATCCTCAGTCTAATCCACATCATTCTTTCATTTATAGAGTATGCCTCCTCGCAGAGACTTGGTCCATAGGGTTGATGATCAGCCCCCTTAGCCAGTAGATCCTGAAAAAGAAAGTGTCTCACATGTAGAGTTTTGGGAAGCTTTTCAGGCGCTAGCCCAGGTGGTGACTAATGTTCATGGTAACCATCAGGCTGCAGTCCTACCTCAGCAAGATGGGAATTCTGCCGCAGCCAGGATTAGAAGCTTCATGAAAATGAACCCGCCCAAATTCTTTGGGTCAGTAGTAGGTGAGGATCCGTAGTTATTTCTTGAAAAGGTAAAGAAGATCACCCAGATTATGCATGTGTCAGAGAAGGAGAGTGTTGATTTAGCATCTTATAGGTTGAAATATATTTCTCATGATTGGGTAGTGATGTGGGAGAAAAGTAGAGGGGAGAATGTAGCTCCCGTGACTTGGCTAGAGTTTCTGAGTGCCTTTCTAGATAGGTTTTTCCCGCTACAAATGAGAGAAGCTAAGGTAGAAGAATTTATGAACCTAAGGCAAGGTTCCATGACAGTGAAAGAGTATTTTCTTAAGTTTAACCAATTAGCTAAGTATGCTCCCGACTTGATAGCTGACCCTAGAGCGGGTATGAGTAAGTTTTTGACTGGGGTATCAAGTGATGTGTTGAAAGAGTGTAGAGCTGCCATGCTTCATAGATATATAGATCTTTCTAGGCCAATGATTCATGAGTAATAGATTGAGGCAAATAAGATGAAGAAGAGAGGGAGAGTAAGTAAGAATGCCAAGACAGGTAGTCATGGTTTCTAGCAGTCAGGGTCTTAAGGTGGTAGTAGTTCTCAGTATGGTCGGAGATTTTTAGTTCCAGCTCTATCTTCAGCTAGTGTACTCGGACCTACATTTGGGGATGTTAGATTTGAGGGAAAGCCAAGCTCCAAAGCCTAGAGTAGTACTAGTGGTGTTCATACCTACCCGTAGTATAAAGAATGTGGTAAGAATCATAAGGGTGTATGTAGATCCGGTAGTGATATGTGCTTTGGATGTGGAGAGACCGGTCAAAAAGTTTGAGACTGTCCTAAGCCAGGTCCCTAAAGTTAGCGTAGTCTTCCTTCAGCTCATAATAGATTGTATGCGTTTCAGGCTCACCTTGATCGGGAAGGATTCCCTGAAATAGACCTGGGTATGTTATGAGCCCTTCATCTTTATGTTATGCATTGATAGATCCTTTTCTCTCATTTTGATTTTATATATTAGCATGAGTCATGCATAAGTTTCAGATCTTGATCGGTCAATTATGACCCAGTCTGTAGGTGCCCCGCGCACCGCTCCAGTATTTTAGTAAAGTGTGTTTAGAGGGACATAGAGTCCCAAGGGGGAGATACCCCATGGTATTATGATGTTGCATGTCATTAGATTCATCTCGATGCATGTTCAGATTTTCCTTATAAAGTTAGCATCAATCATTGTTGCATTGTCAAGTCGTGCTTTCAAAAGTCAGCTTAGCCAGACATTCATGCATTAGATATGCACATTTAGCAGAAAGAGTTTATCTTGTCAGTATGTGTTCAGTCGTGTATTCATGAGATCATCCCAGTTATGAGTCCATGCATCAGATATGCATGTGTATTATGAGAATTCAGCTATGAGTATCATCAATTGAGTATTCCATGTATCATATATGCATGCCCAATGTGAGAACTCTATATGTCAGTCATTCCAGTTGCGTAGTCCTGATATGAGATGTTTCCATTTCTTGAGTAAGTTTTGTTGATCCGTATTCTCAGTCTATCAAATGACATTTGAGGAAGAATGTTATCAAGGGGGAGATAATGTAATGCCCCGCAAAATCCTCTTCCAGTCTGAGCCTTAGAGCGTATTTGGTAAAGCAAAAATTTGAGTCAAAATGTTTTAGAAATATCCTCCCAAGTATGAAATACTTTGAATCATGTGGGAATCTATTTGATTATGAATTAAGATCATAGAGGTCCCCTAACTCATGAACAAGTTGTAAGCTTTCCTACCGTTCAAGTTTTAGTGACCGTCAAAATTTGGGTCAATTTAAATAGACCATAACTCATTGTATATAAATAACTGGGTGTCTTTCTATATATCAAATGAAATATCTTTGAATTATCTTTCCAACGATACCAATTTCGCCTAAATCTGATATCGGAGCAAAGAGTTATGCCTATTTTGATCCAGCATGTCAAGCTGGAAAATGGTGACGACGTTTCTGATGGGCTATCACGTTTCTGAAGACATTTTTGACGACGTCGTCACATTCTGATGACATTTCTAATGGCGTCGTCATACCTGGGAAGAAAATCAAGAATTGGATCCCTTTTTGTGATGACCATTCATGACGGCCTATCATGGACTTGACGGCCTATCATGGATGGCGTCAAGAACATTTTTCCAGCAATTCAAGGGCATTTTTGCAAGGGTATTTTGGTCATTTCCCACGTTTTTTGAGCCTCTATAAATATGAGAACCCTCATTCAAATCCTAAATTCATCATTTTTCTCTTCCAATTCTCTCAAGAATATCTATCTAGGGTTTTATCAAGAACCCTAATCTTCAAAAATTCATCCATAAATTCTTCAAGGTTTCTTAAAGAATCAAGTTCCTCATACTGTGGGATTCAAGAATTTATTTATTTCAAGTGTGGATAATGTTTCAAGCACTAAAGTTCATCCAATTTCAAAGGTTAAAACCCTTTTTAAAACTAAAAGATTTTTATGTTTATGAGTTGTAAATGATTTTTATGAGTTGAAATGAATGTTTAAAGTGTTTTTGAGTTTTAATTTATGTTTGCCTACAAAATTTATGAGCTTTGACCCTAGTATGTGGATATCATGTGATGTTTGTGATAGACCCTCTTGAAGTTATTTTTTCATGTGATGTGTTCATGACTTTTGGGTGTAAAAATGGTTGAATAAGTGTAGAAAGTTCCCCATAGGTTTGATAAATAGCTTAGGTGAAGCATAAGGGCCACTATAGTATGTTGAATAGGAAACCCCAAATTGTGAGCTAGTCCATGCATGTCTAGTGTTTGATAAAATGCCTTAGTGAGTGAAATGTGCCAAGATAGAATGAAATCCCCATGTAGGTGTAAAATCGGTCATGTCTAGTGGTTGTTGAAGAACCCTAGTAAACAAGTTGAGACATGATGGTTGTAACTTCCCCGATTAAGTGCTCTTTGATCTATGCTAAGCTTTTAATACAAGGCAAGTGGTTAGCAAGTAAGTTGTGACATGATAGTATGAAGTTTCCCCAAGCCTTGTGATATCAAAGCATGTGTCAAGATTGATATAGGTATGAAATAGTTGAGGTAAAACCTTATTGAATGGAGTACGATCTAGTAGCATATTCCCCCTACATTATTATATGATTATGATTCCGAGATGCTTAAAGTGACCTCTTGGTGACTATGATGATGAATAGACATTTGTGATTCCTAATTACTTGAAGAGTTATTTTAGTGATTGGGAAGATGATTTAATGATTATGATGATGATGCATGAATGATTATGATGATACATGAATGATTGTGATGATGAATGAATGATTATGCTTTACTTTTACGCTATTGAGTCCTGGGGGTATTTATACCTGACAATAGAGCTGTTGTCTAGATCTCATGTTAGTTTTTCAATAACTCCAGTCGATCTATGATTCTCAGAACTCAGTGAACTATAGAACTCTGTATCCTCAGACAAGTCAGAACTTAAGAAAGCTCAGTAATCTTAGTTATCTCTGTAATCTCTATATCGCTAGTAATCTAGCCTCAGTCCTATAATTAGCTCAGTTCTAACAGTATTTAAGTGATTCAATCCTAATCTCAGAAGTGATTTGAGTAATCTATTCAAGCTATGTATGGTCAGTCAGATACCATGATTCAATATCTTTTCCGTCAGATACGAAACCAAGTGATCTCAGCGTAACTCAATCAGACCTTTTGAGTAATATGATCAGTGTTAGATTCAATTTAGCCAGTGTTCAATTGAGAATTCATTTCTGATTCTTTCAGTTGGGAGTAGAAACTAGTGCCGAGCGAGCTCAAGGATGGGAACTCCCCTACTAGTAGAGAGTGTGATTCTTAGAAGCAATCCTTATGCTCCAGAACTACGTAGACAGCGTAGGTTGAGACATCAAACCTGTTAGTTGAGGGTGGATGATAGACATCATACTTGCTAAATGAGGGTAGATGAGGTGGGTTGACTTGCTAGATGTGGGCTCCACCGTTCTCGTTTGAGGACCTGCTAGATGAGGGTCACATAGAGTTGTCTTTACAAGTGGCGCGGTAATGACACCCTTCTAACTGGGGCACAAGTTGTACCCCACATGTGGTAGATCTGGGCATGTCAGTTAAGTGACTACTTCCCACAGTTTTAGTTTTAGATTCAGTCTCAGTTTCAGAATTAGTCTTCAGAAATCAGGACTGTCAGATACAGTCATCTATCATTGTGAGGAACTCAGATAGTTCCATCAATTTATGGGCCATCCCATCAGATAGACTTGGTTTCATATACAGTTATTTGATATTATATTCAGAGATGTGCTGTTAGACAGGCTTGATTACAGTATCAGATTTCTATTTAGTATTCTTATTGTCAGATTCAGATATAATCATATTTCTTATCATTGATAAAGCTTCCAAAATCATCTGTTAGAAAGGTTAATCTCTAATCCTGTCAGTCAAAAGCAGTAAGTCCAAGAATTCAGTCATTGATTTAAGCACATCCATATCCTCAGTTATCAGTATCAGATGAGTCAGTGATTAAGTATCTCAGTGTCAGTAATGAGTTCTGTCTGCAGTAAGGTGGTATCTGAGTTGTATTATCTAGAGTTGCGATAATTGTGTTCATGTTTTGTGCATTCATGTATGTGTTCTCATGCGGCATTTTCATGATTATTTAGTTTAGATATTGTGCATGCATGAACCCTTGCATTATCCTACCCCGTCTACATACTCGATATATTTTTGTACTGACGCATTTGCACTATGGTGTTTTATTTGACACCATAGGTTCAGAGGAACAAGATCCAGTTTATCCTCTGCAGTTTGGTCCCAGTCAGTAGAAGTAGCAGTGAGTCCTCTTCTTTTGAGGACGAGTCTTAGTTTACTACTATTGTTTCTGACTTTGTTTATTTTCTGTTGACAGAGTTAGTTGGGGACATGTCCCATCAACTCCATAGTTCATACAGTTAGAGGCTTTTCAGACGGATGTATTAGTATTTAGTTTTCAATTTTGAGTATGTATAGATGTGTTGAACCTTATGGCAAGTTACCGTATTTTTATACTATGCAATGTATAGGTACAAATATTAGAAAAGGGTTAGCATGTGGTCCTTCGGGTCCATAAGTACCATGTGACGTCTTGGAATGGGATCTCGGAGCATTATAATTATCAAAACCCAGCATTTAGTTCCAATTAGAATCTCAGTTATAGTTTTAGTTATAATACCAACTTCTGTTCAGTAATCAGATCTGAAACTCAATTCAGTTCCAGACTTTCTTGACCAATACTACAGCTATCAGTCACTCAGTTAGTAGTTTTTTAGCACCTTAGACTACAGAATGTTTCCAAACCATGATATACGTCTATCCTTGCATTCTTGTGGTGATGTCGTTTTACTTATTCATTCTCAGTTACCTTAAGTTATCCAGTCAATCATTATCTACTATGCTTAATGTTTTATAGCCTTAGATCTGTTATTCAGACCAAGTACAAACCAATCTCTCATACCCAGTATTCAGCTATCAGTTATCCAGTTAATCAGATAAGTCAGTATGTTTATGCATTCGTGCTCAGCAACTCATAAATCTTTTAGTAGTCTCACTTGCAATTCATGAAGCTTAGTTGCTTCATCTTAGTTGATGTATTAGGCCTCAAGTTTCAGATCTCAGATAATCAATCATGATTCAGATACTAGGTACCTTGCACATCGCCTTATTTTCCCCTCAGTAGCTCAACCAAGATAGTATTCTTAGAGGGATCTAGTGTCCCAAGTGGGAGATATGCTATGATCCCCCGAACCTTTCTGACATAAGTGTCCCATTTTATTCTCACAAAATTAATCCATTCTTAAGTAGGGTATACTCATAAGTTGACCCTCAAGTTTGAATCTCAGTTGTGAGCCACGTATTTAAGGGCTCGAATTAGTTTACGAAATTTAGTTTATATTCCATGTTTCAGCCTCAGTCATGTTCTCAGGTCTCCGTTCATGCATACTTCTAGCATAATCATGGGGTCATCAGTTCCTTTGAGTTACGTAGCAGTTTTCTTAAACTTACTCAGTTCCATGTTCAAACTTCCTTTACAAACTTGGTATTCAGTTCATGCTCAAATGCATATTACAAACTTGGTACTAAGTACTCTTGCATATTTAGTCATGCATTCATATACCAGTTCAGTTATGTAATCATGCAACTTACATGTCTTCTCACTGCGAGAAATTCAGTTCATCAGAACATTCAGTCATGTATTCATAAGTCAATTATCCATGCATCAGATATGCATGAATTCAGCTTATCCGACATGCATCAAACATGCATGTTCAGTATGTTATATTCAGCTCTTCAGTTAAGAGATCATGTTTCAGTTATTCATGTCTAGTATGTACGTCAGTTCATCTTCTCCCCTCTCACTCAGTCTCATTCAAGGATGAATGTTCTCAAGAGGGAGATATTGTAATACCCGTACTTTTCCTATCTTGAAATTTCCTCCCAAGAATGTTAAAATATTTCTTTGAAAAATGAATCCACTTTTATAGATGTGGTATTTTCAAAAATTTTAATTTTTGTCATGTGGGAAATTCCATAAGCTTTTCATCAATACGAAATTTGCCCAAATTTGACACCTGGGTGAAGAGTTAGAGCCTTTTTAGTGAGACAGTGTATCACCTAAGCCATCAGCACGTCGTGGAGCCAGCTTAAAGGGAAATTTTCAATTTCCAGTGTTGCTCCACAATAGTGATGCATCGCACCAAACTTCCAAGTCTCAAACAAGGTGGCAACGCGATAGCTCCGCGTCGCGCCACCATGCAGATTCTCAATTGTCCAGTTCTAGTGACTTGGCGTGATAGTAGCGCGTCGCGCCAAGGATGAAAATCAAAAAAAATTCACAAGAATTAAAATAAGTGTCCTAGGGTTAAAAGTGTCAATTTCCCTACCCTATATAAGCTCAAAAATACAGATTTGAGCCTCCATTACACTAGAATATACTCTATTCTCTCCAAATCTTCTCAAGAACACATTAGGGGTTTTCATAAAAGATTCAAGTTCAAGAATTTTCTTCGTCAATCTTCATGTATTTATGAACCAAGGTATGTGTAGTGTTCATTCATGGACACTTTATGTCCATGAAGCCCAAGAATCTCTTTTCCAACTTCAATTTTATAGATTTCTTTATGAGTTTCATGTTAGATTTGTTTTTTTCATGATGAGAATGATTAATTGAATTCTAATCTATGTTAGGTGATCAATTTTATGTGGAATTTATTAGTATAGATGTATATTCATGTGAACTTATGATTAAACCCTATAATGATGAAATTAGAATTGAACCACGATGTCGAATTGTTGTACAATGTTGTTTACATGTACTATGCCTACCATTTGTTCGATTGAATGCCTATATGAAGGAAAAGTGCCCAACTAGCATGATATTATGAAATCCCCATTTCAGTACAAGTTTATGCATATCACATATTTGATGAAGTGCTTCAATATATGAATTATGAATTATGTTGTTGGTCATGTGTTCGAGTAAGTCATGTTATGTCAGCTTATTTCCATCAAGTCCTGGGGGTACTTGTACCCAACAACTTAGCTGTGAGCCTAGAGCCATGTCATGCTTTCACGATACTCTCAGACAAGTCACGATCCATAGAACTCAGTCAGTCATGTAACTCAGGAAATCTCAGAAAGATCAGTTATCTCAGTAGTTCAGTGACCTCTGTGATCTTAGTATTCCCAGTAAGTCTTAGTAATTTTAGTACTTTTAGTCAGTCCTCATATCTCAGTAGCATTCCACCGGTCAATGAAACTCAGTAAATTTAATTTTAGCTCTGCTAAATGATACCATCAGTTAATTAGTTCAATGTCTATTTAGTTGGGAGTAGGATTCAGCATCGAGTGAACCCAAGGATGGGGAATCACCTATTATTTAGTGGAGGGTGTGATCCTTAGAAGCAATCCTTGTGTTCCAAAACTACGTAGCCAGCGTAGGTTGAGATGCACCCTACGCATTTTGGGGATATATATCTATACTCACAATAGGTCTTTACCCGTGGCATGGTATTGACACCCTTACAGATGAGGTTATAAGTTGGACCCTACCAGTTCAGTTTTGGGGCATGTCAGTTAGATGATTACCTCCTACAGTCTCAGTCACAGTCTCACTCTCAGTGTCAGTCTCAATAAAAAAACTTAGATAGTTCTATCAGATTTAGGACTATTAGATATAGTCACTCATGTTATCAGTTATATCAGCTCTCAAAACTCATGTTATTAGTATTCAGCTTTAGAACTGTCAGATACATTCAACTAGACCAGTTCTTCATAATCAGAACTGTCAGAAATTGTTATTCATGTATCAGTAACATAGTATCAGACCCTCAGTATTCAGTAATATAGTATCAGTCTTTCTCACTTATCAATGACTCAGGGGTCAATATTAGTAGACTCAGTAGTTAGTCCTATCACAATCTCAGGTACAGTTATGTAGTCATGCATGTATTCTCATATTCATGTTAGTTAGTATTGTTCATGCATATGAACCATTTGTATTCAGCCTACCTCACTTGCATACCAGTACATTCAAAGTACTGACAAATTTGCGTTATGGTGTCTCATACCATAGGTTTAGAAGTACGAGCTCCAGAGCATCAGTAGTATACCAGTTCAGCAGTCAGAGTCAACTGTGAGTACTCATCCTTCGAGAACATGATGATTACATTACTATTTCAGCTTTTAGTTTAATTCAGTTGTCGGAGTTAGTTGGGGACCTATCCCATCAATTCCTTATTCAGACAGTTTAGAGGCTTTCAAACTATAGCATGCCAGACAGTTACTTCAGATTTGTTTTGGTATTTATTGTACCATTTTCAGACATTATTTTATTAGATGTTTTTTCAGTTTTGAACCTTATGGCCTAACAACTTTTACGTATTTCATATAATTTCGGTATATTATTCAGTGCTTAGTTACAAATATCAGTCATGGGTTAGCTTGTGTTCCTTCGGGGTCATAGGCACCGTGTAGCATTTCGAGTACCAAATTTGGGGCATTATAGTTTGTAATAGTCCTGATTCTATAGAACTAAACTGAGTTCTATACTGAGCTGGGTGACTATGTCTGATAGTCCTAATTCTAAAAACTAATCTATGGTTTTATGGTGAGTCTGAAACTAAAACAGTGGGAGTGTTCATCTAAGCGACATACCCCAATTGTGAATTGGGTTGGGGTCCAACCTGTGACCCTAGTTGGAAGGGTGTTAGCACCTTGCCAAGGGATAATAACAATGGCGATGAGTTAACCCTCTCTAGCAGGAAGATATTTCGTCAACCCTCGCTGGCATTAAAACTCATATGAGATGTATCAAACCTAGACTGGCAGGTGGATATCTCAACCTACGCTGGCAACGTAGTTCTATAGTACAGGGATTTCTTCTAAGGGTCAAACCCTTTACTGATAGGAATTTCCCTATCCCTAGGTTCGCTCGGTGTTGATTCCTACTCCCAACTGAATAGACTCTAGGCTTGACTAAACTATTACTGATCGTTCTAACTGATTGAACTGGACTAAGTTCACTGAGTTCTGTTAACTAACTGAATTCACTAAGTTCTGTAATTAACTGAGTACTAATGTACGTGACATCACTGAGACTATTCCTTAGCTACTAAAATTCTAAGTACATAACCAGATTTTAGGTATTGAATACCCCCAGGACTTGATAGCATTAAAAGTAAAACATGGCATGGTTATAATAACACAACAATAGTAGCTTGTTAATAATGCTTCCATTAAGAAATTTTGTCAAACACTTGAGAGCCATGAACTTAAACATGGGAATATCTTAAACATGGGAACATAGCATGATTACATAACTAAAATCATGAATTGAGAAATTCACATGTAATTCGCTTGAAATAGGACATGAGCATTTCATCAAAACATGTAAAATTCGTAACATAAACATAAGAATGTCTTAAACATGAGAGAACGATAGAATTACATGGAAAAATCCATATCTTGGATATTCATCTTGAAATTTACTTAACATGCTATGGGAATTTCATCAAATATATGGAAGGCATAAATTTAAAACATAGAAATATTGCTAAACATCATGAATTTAGATTCCATCATGGAATTTACTTGACTAAAACATGAGAAATTCAAATTCATAGCATGAGGAATTTAAATATTGCATGGAATTACACATGGACTGATTTGAATTAATACCACCATGAAAACATGAAATTCAATCTTTCTTGAACATACAAAATACCATAATAATGGAAAACTCATTCTTTAATTAAAAGAAAAGAGTTTTTGGGATCCATGGGTGAAAAAGGACCCATGGATGAACTCCCACATACCTTAAAATTTTTAATCTAGAAGAAGAAACAAAATATTGAAAGCTTTCTTGAATTGGGAAACTTGAAATCTTGATTTTTCTTGAAGAGGATTTGATGGAGTTCTTGAGGGGGCTAGGGCTTTCTTTGGAGAGAAAAAGGATGAGTAATGATATAAATAATGCTTTTAGGGCTTTAATTATCTATTATGGATGAGTTAGGATGAAGTAAAGGACCCTTTTATCTTAAAAATGTGAAAGCAAAACCTGGGAAATAGGTGCAGGCGATGAAGCGAGCGCCGCGAGCATATCGCCTCGGCTTACTGCCTCTTACAAAAATGGTTGTAACTTTTCATTCGGGTATTGTATTTTGGAAAAATTGGTATATTTGGAAATATAATTCAATTATCTACCATTTAGTGGGTCTTAATCTAAAAAATTCCACGTTTATCAAAAGTTATACATGTTTGAAGTAGACCCTTATAGAATCAAATATCAAATTTTGGACGAATCAAATGATGTTAGCTCAACTTGTCTATAAGTGATTCATATGAACATTTTTAACCTCAAAAGCACTTCACAAACTAAGATAAAGATCATGAAACTTATATTCACCTAGTAATCACTTGGATTATAGCTTATACACGTAGGAACGATGGTTCAAAGACTAGCCCAAAAAATGTAGGGTATTACATGAATACCCCAGTAGACTTCATGGACTTGATGAATAGAGTTTTCAAATATTACTTGGACATGTTCATCATAGTCTTCATCAATGATATTCTTGTCTCTTCTCCTAGTGAGAATAACCACGCTGACCATTTCAAAATTGTGTTGCAAACTCTTAGAGATCATCAGTTGTTCGCCAAATTTAGTAAGTTTGAATTTTGGCTAAGGTTAGTAGCTTTCCTTGGCCATATGTTTTTGGTGATGACATTAGAGTTGAGCCCTAAAAGACAGAAGCAGTGAAAGCTGGCCTAGACCATCTCTCCATCAGACATTAGGAGTTTCTTGGGTCTAGCTGGCTATTACCGACAATTTGTTGAAGGTTTTTTATCTATTGAATCCCCCATGTCTAGATTAACTCACATGAAAGTTAAGTTTTAGTGTTCAGATTCTTATGAGAAGAGTTTTCAGGAGTTGAAGACTCAACTCACTTCAGGCCCAGTTTTGGCATTACCTGATGGTACATATGGATTTGTTGTTTACTGTGATGCTTCTAGAGTTGATTTGGGTTATGTTTTGATGCAAAAAAAATAAGGTCATAGCCTATGCCTCTAGATAAATTAAGCCTCATAAAAAGAACTATCCTACCCATGATCTTGAGTTGTCAGCTGTTGTTTTTGCCTCAAAAATTTGGAGGCATTGTCTTTATGGGGTGCATGTTGATGTGTTCACATATCATATAATCTTGAAATATGTTTTTTTCCAGAAAGAGTTGTATCTTTATTATAGAAGATGGTTAGAATTGCTAAAAGATTATGATATGAGTGTTTTGTATCACTCGAGAAAGGACAATGTAGTGGTAGACACCCTTAGTAGATTGTGTATGTGTAGTGTTGATCATGTTGAGAATGATAAAAAGAAGTTAGTTTAGGAGGTTCATCAGTTGGCTAGATTAGGTGTTCGATTGTTTTTTCCAGCAGAAGGTAGTGTATGGGTTCAAAATAGTTCAGAATCTTCTTTGGTTGCCTAAGTGAAGAAGAAACAAGATAAGGATTCCAGTTTGGTTAGGTTGAAGAAGTCAGTCAGAGATCTAAAAGTAGAAGTATTCTCCCAAGGGAGAGATGGTGTGTTGCGATACCAAGGTTGACTATGTGTGCCATATGTTGATGCTATGAGGCAGTAGATTTTGCAGAAGCGTATGTATTACATTACTCTATTCACCCAAGATCCACTAAGATGTATTATGATTTACGAGAAATCAATTGGTGGAGTGGCATGAAAAAGTATATTGCTGAGTTTGTAGCCAAGTGTGTTAATTGTCAACAGGTTAAGGTTGAGCACCAAAAGCCTAGTGGCACCTTGCAGGAGTTCAGTATCCCCTCTTAGAAATGGGAAGACGTGAACATGGATTTTGTGATAGGGTTGCCTCATTGGCGTCGTGAACATGATTTGATCTGGGTTATTATGGATAGAATGACTAAGTCGGCTCATTTCCTGCCAGTAAGTACTTTCTATTTAGCTAAGGATTAATTAGAGAGTTAGTCAGATTGCATGGAGTTCCTTTATCCATTATTACGGATAGGAGTACTCAGTTTACCTCTCATTTTTGGAAAGCCTTTCAAAAGGGTCTTGGTACCCAAGTTTATCTCAGGTAGAAAGGACCATTCAAACACTAGAAGATATATTGAGGGCGTGTGTTTTTGACTTTAAAGGAAGTTGGGATGACCACTTGCCTTTGATCGAATTTTCCTACAACAACAGTTATCATTCCAGTATTTAGATGGCTCCGTTTGAAGCTCTCTATAGAAGAAGGTGTAGATCACCTATTAGTTGGTTTGAAGTGGGTTAATAGGACCAGATGTGGTGTTTGAAGCTATGGAAAAAGTTCAGTTGATTAGATAGAGGCTTAAGACAGGTTAGAGCTATCTAAAATCATATGCAGATATGAGGAGAAGGGATCTTATGTTTGAGGTTGGTGACTTAGTTTATTTGAAGATTCTTCCCATAAAAGGAGTGAAGAGATTTGGCAAAAAGGGGAAGCTTAGTCCTCGATATGCTGGCCCTTACAGAATATTAAGTCGTGTGAGGCAGGTAGCATATGAGCTTGTGTTGCCTACAAAATTATCATCTGTTCACCCAGTGTTTCCTGTCTCCATATTAAAGAAGTGTATTGGTTATCTGACTATTGTAGTTCATTTGGAAATAACCAAAATTCAAGATAGCCTTTCTTATGAATAAATCCCAGTTGAGATCCTTGATCACCAGGTTAGTAGACTAAGGCACAAAGAAGTTCCTTGGTCAAAGTTCTTTGGCAAAATCTGTCCGTTGAGGGTGCCACTTGGGAGGCAGGGGAAGATATGCAAACCAAGTACCCTCATCTTTTCTCTACAAGTTCAAACTCAGCTTAAGGTAACAAGTTTTCCTTAGCTTATCTCTTTTGCCACTTTTAATTCTAGTTGTATTTAATCTTCTTCATGATATCTCATGCGTGCACTGATCAGTTCAGTCATGCAGTCAAGTGTAAGTTAGGCATGATCAGTATAATATCTAAGCTTTCCCAGTATCCTCTGTTTAGCCAATATCATCCAAGCACGAATGCTCCCAGGGGGAGATATTGTAATACCCCATATAAGACTCAGTTTAGTTCAGTTCCTAGTGCTTGCCTAAGGGTCTTAAAGCCTAAAAATTTAGATAAGTGTTGAAGACTTAGCCTTATTTTGACCAATTAAATTTAAGGATTTTTAAGTTGACCTTTCGGGATCTGAAACATTGATTTTTGAGTTAATTCATGTTCAGAGGTGTAAGGAGAATGTCTCGGGAAAGTTTTGGAATTTTTGGAGGAGGTTTAGGTCGTGTTTAGATTTCAATTCCAGCAGTTCAACGTGATTCCACTGCTTTGCGCCATGTATAGCGTTGAGCATGCCATCGCATTGCACCAAGCCCATAAACAACATTCCAGTTGCGACTTTAATCTTCAGAGGGGCAATTAAGTATTTTACCCTTACCCCAACCCATAAAAATAGAAGATTAGATGTCGGTTTAAGCATTATACACTCGTTCTTTATTAAATTTCTCTCCAAGAAACCCTAACCTAATTCCAAGAAATCTAAAACTCCATTGCATCCTCTTCAAGACAATCAAGAATATAAGTTTCCGAATTCAAGAACTACAAGAAGAAGCTTTCAAGAACATCTTTAAGAGTTCAAAGTCAAGTTTCTATGTCAAATTAAGCCTAATAAGGCATGTGGGGTTATGAACAAGGGCTTTCTTTTACCCATGTGCCCAAATTGCATGATTTTAAGATTTATTTCCTTGTTTTGAAGTACGGTTTATACCCAAGTTTACATATTCTTAAAGCATGTGATTATTATGAGATTTAAAGATTTAAGTTGATCATGAAGTGCTTATATTTATGTTTTATCTTATGGGATTTCTATCATGCATGAGATTGCACTATCTTGACTTGATATTGTTGAAGTATTTTCAAGATTATTATTGAGCATGAAGTTTTGTTATGTATTGACTTGAGATTAAAGCATGGGTTTTAAGCCCTAAGTTTAAGTATTGAGATTTCAAGAAGATCATGCTCTTAAGTTTTATTTGAAAAGTTCATATCAAGAATGAGTTGAGTTTTCAAGAAGACTATGATCTTAAGTTTCCTGATGGTTTTATACCAAGATTTAAATAAAGATGGATCTTTTGATCCTTAGTTAAGAGATGGAATCCATAGTTATTTATCTTGATTTCAGTTTATACAAAGAAGATCATAAATGGTTTTCACTATAAACTCTTATGCTATTTTAAGGTGGATGTCCTAATGTCTGAGCATATAAGTATGGGAGTAGTATTTAGAACTGAGTTGGGTATGATTCCAAGGTATCATGCCCCAGAACTACATTCCACCATAGGATTTAACACCCATAAGTGGGTTCAGTATAGTGATCATTCTAGTTTAGGTCGTATTCCGATGGAAAGGGTAGGACAACTTTTTCCAGCATGAGCTCTACCCTCCATGGTTAAGACACTGGACTCCATGATAGCTCACATGGTTATGTCAGTTAGAAGAACCTCCCTAAGAAAGTTCAAAAGTAAATCTTTTGGAAACTAAGTGTGTGACTCACAAGGTTTCTTCAGTATGCTTTATTAGTCATGTTTTATGATTTTTAGTTTTCAGTTTTATTCAAGTTCAAGGTAAGTCACCTATACTTAGCATGTATTAAAACTTACAGAAACTAAGCTTTATGGCTCACAAAGTTTGTTATTATGCACTACTATTCATGTTTATGATTCCACCATACTTGTTTTATTCAATCCTGAGATGAGCCATTTATACTTAGCATGCTTTATTTTAAATTCTGATGTACAAATCGAGTTATTGTTTTATTTATGCATTCACCCCTATATACTTAGTACATCCTAGAAGTACTGATCCACATAATGTCTACGTGCAACAGTGTATTATAATGTAGGTCCTGGTGCTCAGGTCTAGCAGCGTGATTGATTTTAAGCATCTCTACCTACATCCTAGCTCTTGATGAGTTCTCATAGTTCGAGCACCCATTATACTAGATGTTGATGATAGTGAATTATTTTAGTCATTTGGTTTTCATTCAGTTCGAGTCAGCTAGGACTTGTCCTAGTAACTCTCTAGTTAGAAGTAGTGGCATGTTCGATTGATTTCTTTTTTCAGATTACAATCGAGTTTGTTTTAAAGTTTAAGATTTTTAGTAGGATATTAATTCAGTTTCATTTAACACATATATTCATTATTTCAAGATTTTTCATGTCAAGCTTATCATTGTTATGAGCTCCAAGGTTATTAGCAGACTTAAAAGGGTTAGCTTGGGACTATTCATAGTCTTGAGCATCGTGTGGTGTCTAGGTATATTTCCAAGGTGTTAAATAATTTTTCTTCATTCCAGAGAAGATTGGATTTCTTCTTTTAATTATTAGAGGTATTTAAACCCTTAAATTCTAATTCAATAGACTATCCATCCATTTTTTATTATTAGAGGCATTTAAACCCCTAAACTTCAATTCAACAGACTATCCATCTACACTACGAGGATTAGTGTTTCTCCCCATATTATTTACATGTCCATTCTTTAGTTCTGAATTGATTAAAGCCTGGAAAATAGTAGCTTGAATCAATTGATGAGTCTGTGGTAGTTTCTCTTACCACTTTTCATCTGTGTAACCAAACTAACATCCGTTACTTGGTAAGTAGTTTAACTTTTAACCAACCTATAGATAACAATAGTCTCCTATGAAGTTTTATGCCCTCTATTCTAGCCACCTTTTGGTCTTGGTTGTAGTATTTACTCAATCGGTACCTTTTGTAAGATCGTCTTTTCAAATGGTTGTTCCCCAACCTTCTCCACCTGATTCCTTGACTACATAAGGGCCTTCTTCTTTCTATATATTTGTTCAGCATGTTATTTTCCTACAATAGGAACATAGTTTTGACCTCCAGTCATAGGTGACTCTATTTTCAATTAAGATTCCTTTCTCAGTTCTAAAGTATCTAGTAATGTATCTCCCATTATTGGCCTACCAATGAGACTTGTAATAGCCTCTTAGAACTCCTGAATTTGAAATCCAAACTAGGAAATCTAATCCACTTAGGCACTGTGTTCAGCTCATCTCTTGTGAACTTCATATTCGGTGTCTATGCCTTGGCTATGAGGGGTTTATTGTCAAAGTGGTAGATACCACCTTCAATCACCTAATTCTTACAACTTAGTCAAACTTGACAATTAGGACTTTATTTTTCAGCATTACAACCTTATTGATGCCATAATTTCACCACATCATTTCGATATAGCTGTTGATTGCATTAAAAGGGGGTGAGCTCAAAGAACATAACACACAATAGCATTCTGCCTAAAATAATTTTTAGAGTTAATATCCTCCATTTTAATCTCAACTATACTATCTCCCCATGTTTAGTAGGAGAGAAATACTTTGATCTGAACCATGACTTAGACATCTTAGTGATGCCAAAGTTATCCCAAATAGAGTTCTTCTTCTTCCCTTATTCCTTATCAACTAAATCCTCACATGACTTTCTAGCACTCGTACCTTATTTCTCTTAAGTTTGTGCCCCTAAATTATTTACTACTTCACTCTAGATCAAATTAACCTGCATTTGCTACATTTTCCCATTTCTACACTTGTGGTATTGTTACAATGGTTGGAGGTGACTTTATGTTGAGATGAGTATAAATCAAAGAAGAAAATGAGGTAAAGTTAGTTATCAGATTCTAGAAGTTAGTTACATTATCACATTAAAAAAGTTAGTTATATTGTTGTAGGTAGTTCGTCAGCTAGGCTCCTTAGTTATACTTATCATCTAATCACTACATGTATACATACATATCAACTATGTACGCACATAATTAAGATCAATCAAATTGAAGAAAATACTAATCTACAATGATTCTACTTTCTTCTTTCTCTTTTACTTCTCTTTTTCTCTGATCTCTATTGCTCTTTCTTTCCGTATTTCTTATTTTTCTATTATTTAAGTATCATTAATCTATTTGAACTCGATCCTATTTCTTAGTTGAAACTACATTGGTTCTTGAATTCAAGAACTTCAGAATCTAATAGTTTTTTCTGCAAATATTCTATAATGGTTACAATGGTAACTGGTGTTGATAAAATTGGTACTTTAACTGTACCTCTAGTGAATACTTCCAATGATGGTTCTACTTTTTAGTTTACAACTACCACTTTGGACATTAATCATCTTCTATATCTTTCGTTGCTGATATCTCTGGTACTTTACTTATTTCATTCCAGTTAAAAGAAAGTGAAAACTATGTTGAGCGGAGTAAAGTAGTTAGGATTGCATTGCTAGGTTGAAATAAGTTTAGAATGGTTGATAGTTCTTGGAAAAAAGAGAGTTTCTCTAAAGATTTAGCTAAACAATGGGAGAGAGTTAATGTAATAGTATTATCATGGATGATGAATTCAATATCTAGTAACCTTCTTGTAGGGGTAGTACATGCCTCAAGTTCTTGTGATGTGTGGGTTGATATTAAATAAATATTTAATTAAATAGATGGATCAAGAACCTACAATTTGCATCAAGAAATTGCAACTATTTCTCAAGGGGTTCAATCTATTTCTGTCTATTTTACTATGTTAAAAGATTTACGAGATGAGTTTGAGTCTCTAGTCCCATCACTTGCTTGTAACTATGAAAAATCAAGAGAGTTCATGGTTTATCTCCAAAGACAAAAGTTGTACAAGTTTTTAATGGGCTTGAATGATTCGTACTCTCAAGCAAGAAGCCAAATCTTTTTAATGACACCACTACCAATTGTTAACATAGCTTATTCCATGATTATGAGTGATGAGAATCAGAAGTCTGTCGCTCAGGCTGTGCATGCCACAGGACTTTTTGGTGCTACTCCAAATACAACTGAAGCAGTTGCAATGAACTCTAAGTCTTGATATCAAGGTGATTTTCAAAAGGGAAAAAGAAACTATGTTTCCACCTATAACCCTAATGATGTTTGTGATCATTGTAACATGAAAGGCCATTTTAAGATGGATTACTACAAGTTGGTTGGGTATCCACTAGGTTATCCTAAGTTTGGAGACCAAAGGATGCACAATGAGTTCAAAAGTTGCTATTATAACAAATATAATCAAAGAAAGGTTGGTTCCAGTGCTCACAATGTTGTTGTTCAAAACTAGCAGATGCAACCTCAATAGACTCAGTCCTATGGTACATATCATCTCTCACAACTAATATAAAATAATGGGATGATCACACCAAGGTTTACACTTGGATATTAAGATCAGATTTGCAAAATGCTAGAGTAACAAAATTAAGATACAATACCCTCCACCAGTTCAACTATCATGTCAGGTATTGCTAATGCCCTGTTGGTGTGCAATAAACTACATCAGCGGATTATTGACACAGGTGTTATAAATCACATGACTACAAATATTGACCTCTTTGATAAAGGTTCAATATCTGAGTCAGTGCATTCTCAAAAAGTCACTTTACCAAATGGTGATATATCACTTGTTATACACACTGGTTCTAGTAGAATCTCTGATAATAGCACTATACAAAATGTGTTCCACTTACCTCAATTTAAATATAACTTACTATCAATTTCATAGGATATGAAACAACTTAATTGCTATGCTACTTTTTTTCCTAACTATTATGTATTTTAGGATCTTTAGAGTGGGAAAGTAAAGAAAATTAGCAGAAAAAAGAATGGATTGTATGTTATACTAAGGAAAAGACTATCAGGACATAGCAAAGTAGCTAATTGTGTTCTTAATACAGAGATAACAGACAAAACAGACCTTACACTGTGGAACAATAAGATTGGACATATTCCATATAGGATACTATGTAAAATGTTTCCTACTAGAATGGGTTCTTTGGATGGTGATATCAATAAATGTAGGGTATTTCTATTAACTAAGCAAGTCAAATTAGCATTCTCTACTAGTGCTACCTCTAGCCTTGGACCTCTTGATCTACTATATATGGATCTTTAGGGTCAATTCAAAGTTCCTACTTGTGATGGTCAGTACTAGCATGACTAGCGTACAACCTAGTCATGATCTCCAACTTCAATCCACAAGTAACACCACTAAAGATCAACCAAGCATTCCACATGATCAACCTATACAATATACTACCTAAGAAGAACCTGTTCAATAAATATAAGTTCTGACTACTGCAACAAGAAGAGTAACCAGATCAATCATAAAACAACAAGCTGCAGAACAACCTGTGATAATAAGAATGGCTACTAGACTATAAAAAAATGCTCAACATGAACAAATAAAGTCTACCAAGGGATCAAATCCACCTAGATGGATAAAAGACTTTGTGTCATTAATTATCAATGACAATATTTCATACCCACTTCTAACTATGTCTTTTATGATAACAAATCCACTAAGTATCAATGCTACTTATCTCATTTCTCTAATCTAGTGGAACCTACATCCAATGAAAAAGCTATGAAAGATCCTAGGTAGGTGGAAGCTATGCAAGCTGAGGTGGATGTACTTGAAAGTAACAATACTTGGAAGGTGGTTGTTTTTCGATAGGAAAGCAACCTATAAGATGAAAATGGATTTATATGATCAAGTATAAAGCTTCTAGGGAGGTATAAAGGTTCGAGGCACGGATGGTTGCAAAAGGTTTCGACCAAAAAAAAGGAATAGACTACCATGAAACCTTCAGTCCAGTTGTGAAAATGGTCACACTAAGAATAGTTTTGGCAATAACAACTACTAGACACTAGTAAATCCATCAAATGGATATGTTCAATGCTTTATTACAAGAATATTTAGAGAATGAGATTAACATAGATCTCCCATAAGAAATTAGAAGCTAGGGGGAATAGATAGGTATGCTGACTTACTAAATCCTTGTATGGGCTGAAAAAAGCACCAAGGCAGTGGAATGCAAAATTATCTCAAGATTTAATCAACTGAAAGTTTAGATAAAGTCAATATGATCATTCACTATATATCAAGAAAACCAGTGATGGAATAGTAGTTGTACTAGTATATGTTGATGACATAATAGTAACTGGAGATAAGCTGGATTAGATAGTTTGAAACAAACAAAGCTCTTCACAAAGACTTCAAGATGAAAGACCTAGGAGAATTAAAATATTTCCTAGGAATTGATTTTGTAAGGTCAAAAAAAGGATTGTGATGAACCAAAGGAAGTATGCACTTGAATTAATTTCAAAAAATGGTCTTATTGCTGCAAAACCAGCTCCAACACCAACACCATAAGATATTACAAGAAAACTAACAACTATAGAGTATGATCAACACATCTCAGGATGCACAATCTCAGAAGATGAGGTACTAGATGATCAAGAAAGGTATCAAAGAACAATAGAGAAACTATTATACCTCACAGTAACAATACCTAACATAGCATACAGTGTACAAACTTTGAGTCAGTTCTTGCAAAATCCAAAATAGTCTCACATGAGTGCAATAATCAAGATTATCAAATACATAAAAGAAAAACCAAGGAAAGGTCCTCTAATGTCTAGCTCAAAAAGAGATGTTCTTACAACTTATTATGATGCAGATTGGGCTGCATATGCCTTTTTCCAAGAGATCTATTACAGGCTTCATTATCAAACTAAGTGAGTCACTAGTTTCTTGGAAGTCAAAGAAGCAGACAATAGTTTCTAGGAGTTTAACAACATCAAAATATAAAAGTCTTACTTGAACAGTTGCAGAAGTTACATGGCTAATTGGCTTGATTAAGGATCTAGGTATTCAATTACAACTACCAATGACCATCTTTAGTGACAGCAAAAAAACTTTACAGATAGCAACAAATCTTGTCTACCATGAGATGACTAAATATATAGAAATAGATTATCACTTTGTGAGAGAAAAAATCTAACAATGATTGATTAAGACTTAATACATATCTACTCATGATCAACCTGCAGATGTATTCACTAAAGAATTGACAAAGGTTCAATATGAATATCTTATGTCCAAACTTGGCTTTGTTAATCTCTTTGAAGTGGTAAGTTTGAGGGGGAAATTGAAGAACGAGTATAAATCAAAGAAGAAAATAAGGAAAAGTTAGTTATCAGGTTCTAGAAGTTAGTTACATTATCACATTTAAGAAGTTAGTCATAATGTTGTTGGTACTTAATTAGATAGGATCCTTAGTTATACTTATCATCTCATCACTATATATATATATATGCATACATATCGACTATGTAAACATAGAATTAAGATCAATCAAATTGAATACGATACTAATGTACAATGATTCTACTTTTTTCTTTCTCTTCTACTTCTCCATTACTCTAATCTTTATCGCTCTTTCTTCTATGTATATCCTTCTCTTATTCAAGCAACATTACTCTGTTAATTTTTATTTTAGGCTCAAAACCACATCAATTGCCTCTTGTGTGATGCTGAATTGATTTTCCTGAGTCATGAGTTGCCTTCAAAGATGGGGTTACACTTTTCACTATTTTCTCTAATCATACCTTTGATGCTACTGTAGCATCTAGAACCTATTGTTTCTTTTTACCTTTATCTTGTACAGACCTAGTTTTAATCATTTGCAAAGCTTTGTACGACGACATACGAGCATTACTTCCCATGGTAGGCACCAGTTAGTTAATGTGCACCAAGAGAGTTGATGTGCTATAGAAATATAGCACTTACGATGCTTAAAATGGGGAAAATATGCATTTTTAAGGCTATTTTGTTAGATATGATCTATTTTGGGTATGTTTTGCAGGAAACTATGTTTAGGATGCTAAGTTTGTGAAAAAGGTGAAAAAGGTATCTTTGGCTACTTTTTGGAGAAATTATGGATATTTGGGATATTTTACAACTTGTTCGTGATCAAAGCATGTTTCAGAATCAAAAAAAAGCTGAAAAGATGACTCCCAACACATACCAAGTCAACATGTGGCCGTAAGTAGGACCTACAAACTGTATGTAGGCAAAGCAAGTACTAGAAGTCTAAAATCCTGAGAGCTGAATGTGTAGGATTCTTGCTCCCAGTACTAGCAGTTTATACCTCCGCCTAATGTTTGGATTGCAGGTAGTACCTACATAATGTCTGAGCAGATGCTAACACCTTTGAGACTTTTAACTAAGAATAATTGCAAAGTATTAAGAAAATTTTGTCATTTTTGATTGTTTTCTGTTTGATATTGCAGTAAAAGTCAAGATATAAGAGAACCAGCAATAATAGAAGGAAAAGAGTTAATTCCTGAGCAAGCAGAGAGGGAAGTATAGCGACGACTTGTCTAATAAGTCATCAGCCCTGTGATAAGTTATCATAAGTACTGTCAGCCTTAGACAGAGAATGGACTTAAGCTGGAATACGTGATGACATCTGTGATAGGCTGTCAGAGTTATAATAAGCCATCAGGCTTGTTGTCAGTCTTGGCAGTGCTTGAGAAGTTGAAGTACAGATATGACGACATCCATGATAAGTCATCAAAGGTCTGATAAGCCATCATGCCTTATTGTCAACCTAAGGCAGAGATTGTCAAAAGTGAAGAGGAGCTGAGGACATTCCTGATAAGTCAACTGACTCCTGATAAGCCGTCACCCACAACTTCATCTATCCAAGAAAAAAATGGTGATCTGTGATTTTATTTCCATAATTAGGCTGAAGTATTTAAGGACAAGTTCTAGGGTTTTCATTCATCATCTTGATCGTCTTTAAATGGCTGGAACTTATTCCAAAGGAGTTCACCTCTCTTTGGGAGCTCTTAACTTAGAATTCAATTTTTAACTCTCTGATTTGGTTGTGTGAATTTTTTCTTGAACTTAGAAGAGAATCAACTTCAGACTTCATATTTTGTAAGTTTAATTACTTTAAATGATGATTATAATTATTGTTGTCTCTTTCTTTCTCATATGGAACTAAAACCCACCACTAGGGTTATGGGATCTATGATTATTCCCCCATGGATTTAATAATTGGTTAGGGTTTGAGTGATTGTGGGGACATCTTGATAATTCCTTAGTTATGATTGCTATTTATTGGTTGCAAATAATAAATCCCACCTTCTGTTGATTTTTTTAAACTGAGAAATAAACTAAAGGTAGCAAATTATCAACAAGGATTTGATAAGGCTAAGCTCTCATCTAATGCTTAATGCTGTAACAGAATTGATCAACTTGAGATAAAATCAGTATGAATAGAATGATTTCCTAATTTTGAGAGAATTAGGGAGTTCAACATCTAAGTAGGTTGAGAAACACTTAGATGGACTGTCGAAACTGATAATTTGGTTTTTTCCACAAGTCATGAGAATCCAGTACTACAACTATTATTCAATGGGGGATTACTAATTATAGTGATCATAACTCTAGTTTATCTATATCATTGATTTAAAATATTACAGTTTAAGCTTCGATTTCTAAGGCGAATTGAAGTGTTAATAACTTTTGTTCAATCATTAAAAACCCTCATTTTATCTTTTCGTATCATTTGTTTGAATTCAACTTATAGCTATAGTTTCAAATTAGTTTAATCGCCACTCACATTGTTCCTCATGGATTCCACCACAACTCCAAAATTGGGTAAATATATTGACGGCGACTGCCTTGCACTAAATTGACGTGTAAGCTAAGCATTAGCAAAAATGGCACCGTTGTCGGGAAAAATTTTGGCGTATTTAGTTGGTTTGGAGTTTTAGCCTACTTTCTTGAATTCAAGCTTGTAAATATTTATTTTTAGTTTTCTTTTATTTCTTGTGTTAGGTAGATTTTTATTTTAGTTTATTTATTACTATGGCATCGTGGAATGAACATGATCTTAGTGGTTGGAAATCTTATCTTGATGATCCATGTTCATATTATGATGGACCTCACTTTTGGCAAGATTGTAGATATGCTCTCCAGAGAGAGATGTGTGTACCTTCTCCATCCTACCGGGGTATTATTTTTCTTTATGTGGTGGTCAAGATGGACATTGAAGTGATTGCCCAAATGCCCCCTCCCCCTATTGTGCTAACCCTAATTCTAGTTCTTCCTATGAGTTTGATAGGTCTTATGGTCAAGAAAGGAAGAATGAAGCACTGGGAAGAGTGGAATTGAAGTTATGTTTCAATGAATGTTGGATCTCCAGAAAGAAACGTATGATATTGTATGTAATATGTGTCAAGACATGAAGCCAATCATTCATGAGGAGATGGATATAGAGGTCAATCATTCAAAGCATTCTTCTATATTATGTTTAGATGATATCTTGTCTGTGGGATCATTTAAAATAATGGAAGAGTGTGAAGATGTGGAGAAAGAACCCCATATTGATGTTGAGCAACTCTCAGTAATTTCCCAACCAACCGAACCAACCATGTGAGATGATGCCAAGATAGAGGACATGGTTCTAGAGGAAAAAGAAGAAACAAAGAAAATCTCTAATAAAGACTCTAGCCCAATTCGAAGTGAAGATGTCGAGAAGGTGAATAAACGTGAGTGTATAGTAGATAGTGTAAATTTTGAAGTAGGATTGATTGGGCCTCATCCAAAGAACTTTTCTACATTATCTTTAGATGATATCTTGTCTGTGGAATCATTTAAAATAGTAGAAGAGTGTGAAGATGAGGAACAAAAATCCTATATTCTTGATTTTACATTAGACAAGCAACATAAAAACACACCTTACTTTATGGTTAGTGGTTTACCACGCTCAATCCATTACTTGACTTCTTAATTTTTGTACCGCCCCCTACGAGCGAGGCAAGAAGATAGACTCAAAGTTGGGGGTGAAATTCATATCCTCAAGGTGGAGGAAAAAGTTGAGTTGGGTTGTGCCGTAACATTAAATCAGGCGCTGCTTGGGAAGCAACCCAAGGTATTTTGTTGTTTGTATTCGTATTATATGATTGACATCAGACCTTCACACCCATAGTGCCACAGGTATGTTTCTAACTCTTTTGTTTTTGTTTGATGCATTGGGGACATTGCATGATTTTAAGTTGAGGGTGGGGCTACTTGTGGGTGTTAATATCCTCTTGGGGTTTTTGTTGTTGTGCCTCTTTTCCCTGGAGTCTTGTTCCTAGTAGAGCCGGCATGTTTAGGCATATTGTGATTTGTTGTAAAATATTGTAGTTGACTACAAGAAATACAAGTACCTTAAGTAGTTAACATGTTTTTGTTGATTTTTGAACAGCTCTCCAATGGTCTATTTTATAACTGTGTGATATGTATTTATGTGTGACCACTGTGCATCTTGTTATGGCATTAGTACTAGTGACATGATAACCATTACTAAACAATTGCATGAACCAAATGGGTAGTAGCTTGTGATGTATATTTGTGTCATATGTGTGTGAGATACTACCTAGTTCCAGTTATGTGTTAAATCCAGAACTTTCCCGATTGGTCTTGCCTTGGTTGGAGGATATCGGTTAGGAAAGGATCATAGGTCATTGTGATATTATTATTCCACTTTTAGCCTAAATGACCTTCCATGTGTAAATAATATCCCTTGATCCTGATTTTGAGCCTGAATGGACATTGTGCACTTTGACTTAGGCAAATAGCCTAAGTTGAGGGTGGCTACCATAGGGGTGCGTGATGTAAAATGAGTATGAAGAAAAGTAGAATAAAAGAAAATAATAAAAAGTTGGGTGCGGTGGAAAAAGAATATGAAAAGAAAAGTTATGAAAAAAAAGAAATGATTGTCAAAAATACCGCACCCATCTGGAGTATGTGTGATCAAAAACGGAGAGAATTAGGTAAAGGTAAATAAGTGAGACCCCAAAAGTTAATGTAGTACCAAGGAGGTTTAGTCACCTTAAATATCATAGAGTGTCATACCAGCCCTTAGCCTACATTACAAGCTGAAGAGAAAGACCTATAGTGATCTTAGCTTACCTGTCTGAAAACCTTGGTAATGAAAATAAGGGCAAGCTTATGGTATTTGGCATACATTGAGTGGAACTTCTTTCTGAGAGTGAGTGTCTCTTGACCATCCCTGCATTGATATGCTTGATTCCACATATGAGTGAGGAGGGACCTCTTTATTGTAAGGGCACACTGGTTACGTTGCTAGTTGCTAACTTGTTTGGATAGTGTAATCTTGGTACATGCATGGTTGTTGTTGCTGAATTGATTCCATATCTTGATTCCTGTGTGTCGCATTGTTGTCCTTTAATAATATGCACAGTTGTTTTTTAAATTAATTGACCTTGGAGATGGTGAAGATTTTTTGAGATAATATGGATGGTTTACTACCGAATGTACTTTCTATCCTCTGGTTTTTGTTTTAGTTGCTTGAGGACAAGTAATTATTTGAAGTTGAGGGTGGTTATGTGTGAGTAGATACTAACACATTTAAGGTTTTCAACTGAGAATAATTGAAAAGTCTTAAGAAACTTTTGTAGTTTTTGATTGTTTTCTCTTTGATATTGATGTAAAAGTCAAGATACGAGAGAACCAACAATAATAGAAGTAAAAGAGTTGATTTCTGAGCAAGTAGTGAGGGAAGTATAGCTGATGACTTATTTGATAAGTCGTCAGCCTTGTGATAAGTTATCAGAAGTACTGTCAGCCTTAGATAGAGAATTGACTTTAGCTAGAATACATGACGACATCTGTGATAGTTCGTCAGAGTTGTGATAAGCCGTCAGGCTCGTTGTCAGGCTTGGGAAGTGCATGAGAAATTGAAGTGAATATGTGACGATATCCATGATAAGTCGTCAAAGGTCTTATAAGCTGTCATGCCTCATGGTCAACCTAAGGTAGAGATTTTCAAAAGTGAAGAGGAGCTGACAACATTCATGAAAAGTCGTCAGACTCCTGATAAGTCGTCACCCACGATGTCATCTGTTCGAGAAAAAAGCTGTGATATGTGAGTTTGTTTCCATAATTAGGCTAAAGTATTTAAGGACAAGTTCTAGGGTTTACATTCATCATCTTGATTATCTTTAAATGGCTAGAACTTATTCCAAAGGAGTTCACCTCTCTTTGGTGGCTCTTAACTTAGAATTCAATTTTTAACTCTTTCATTTGGTTGTGAGAATTTTCTCTTGAACTTAGAAGAGAATCAACTTCAGAATTCATCTTTTGTATATTTAATTACTTTGAATGATGATTATAATTGTTTCTATATCCTTCTTTCTCATGTGGAACTAAAACCCACAACTAGGGTTGTGGGATCTATGATTATTCCCCCATGGATTTAATAGTTGGTTAGGGTTTGAGTGATTGTGGGGACATCTTGATAATTCCTTAGTTATGATTGCTATTTATTGGTTGCAAATAATAAATCCCGCCTTATGTTGATTTTCTTAAACTGAGAAATAAACTAAAGGTAGCGAATTATCAACAAGGATTTGAGAACGTTAAGTTCTCATATAATGATTAATGCTGTAACAAAATTGATCAACTAGAGATAAAATCAGTATGAATAGAATGATTTCCTAATTTTGAGAGAATTAAGGAGTTCAACATCTAAGTAGGTTGAGAAACACTTAGATGGACTGTCGAAACTAATAATTTGGTGTTTCCCACAAGTCATGAGAATCCAGTACTACAACTATTATTCAATAGAGGATTACTAATCATAGTGATCACAACTCTAGTTTATCTATATCATTGATTTAAAATATTGCAGTTTAAGCTTCGAGTTCTAAGGAGAATTGAAGTGTTAATAACTTTTTTTCAATCATTTAAAAAACCCCATTTTATCTTTTCGTATCATTTGTTTGAATTCAACTTATAGTTATAGTTTCAAATTAGTTTAATCGTCACTCACATTGTTCATCACGGATTTGACCCCGACTTCAAAGTTGGGTAAATATATTGACGAAGACCGCCTTTTACTAAATTGAACTGTAAGTTGAGCGTTATAACTACGCCGAAATCCATACCGCAGGTATAGACCATTTGTGGCCACCAACTCAGTTTTCTCCTATTTCATCCAGGCTTTGTTTTTAGGGTTTTCTCTTGTACTATAAATACCCCTTATGTACTTTTTAGTAAGAGTTACACATTTTTGATACTCAGAAACATATTTTGATTTCAAGATACGAGTTTGATCTTGGGATTCTCTTGCATTAACTTCAGTTCATATATTCAGTTACAATTGTGGGTTTTTACACTTCTTATCATTATGATTTTATCTATGCTTTCTTTATGAATGTTCTTAACTTCTTCACAATCATGAGTGGCTAAACCCCATAGCTAGGGTTGTGCAAACCCTGGCAAATTAATGAAGTAGGGGAAGTGCGATTATTGATCTGATCTAATACTCATGGCATGCATTTCTTTATCTTTATTATAAAAGATTTCTTAATGGGTGCACACATTAGGATCCCGCCTAGATACAACTACTTACTCCAAAAGAGGAATAGTGACTAGAAAAAGGTAAAGACAATGGTAATTTGGAGTTTAACTTTTGATTCATGCTTCTAAGTCATGTCTTAGTAAGATGGTTAGGTTTAATCTAATAACTAGAGACTCAAAAGTTAATAGTTAACTATGATCAACATAAGGCTTAGTAGTGAGACATCCTAAGACTCAAAAGGTAAAGGGTGAAATCTTTATACTCGTCCAAAAGACTGTAGAAGGTACATAACTAATTGATTCTACATACAAGGTATTAGGTTAGTTCAACAACGCATGATAAGCCTATGAAGTTGAGAAGCCATAGGGAAAACAATCCTAGTGTTCACTTACGACTGATTATAGCCAAGTTAATACTATTCTTTAATCAAGATTACTATAAACAATCCCCCCCATTTACTTTTCTTGTTCTGCCCATTGACTACAACTGTTGAGATATGCAAAGCCATGTGTCCTTTGGGATTCAACCCCAACCTTTGTTGGGTTACTATATCTTGACAATGACCATATCATCATCTGAAAGATGGTGTTGCTTGTACAACATCAGGAAATTAGCACCGTTGTCAGGGAACACGATGTTGATTTGTGATTTGAGGTTGTTGCAATTTTTGGTTTTTTTTATCTTAGTTAGGTATACGTTGGTGTATGACTAGCACATAGAGTAAGGGAAAACCTTACTCCAGTCAATATGAATCCAAAGAGGATCCTACAAACACCTGGTAGGATGTCTAAGTAGAAAAGAACTGATAATTATGAAGGGGTTTATGATGTTGTACCTCTCCTTCCTTCCAGTGGAGTACATGATATTGTTGATCATCAGACTGGTGAGCTAAAACCTCAACCTGAAGCCAAGATATGGGAAATGGAAGAAGCTCAGAGAATAGCTAAGGAGGTAGAGCTTGTTAAGAACAGACAAGCAACAGACCACCGAGCAACACTCTATGGGAATCAGAACAGAGCTAGAGATGCCCATGTTAAAGTAATCCCAGCATAACAGTATGTACAGCCATATATAGATGATGAAGAAGACTTGGGATATGTTGAGACGGTAGAGACGATAACCATTACTCCTCCTGTTTTACCCCAGGCATCAAATTTGACAACAAAAGTGGAATGATTCAGCTTCTAAATTTGAAGGGTATGTTTGCAGGTCTGCCTACAGATGAAACAAATTTGTACCTTTCAAAGTTCCTATGGATCTACACCTCGCATACTATTCTATAGGTAGATCAAAAAGCACTTAGACTGAGGCTTTCCCCCTTCACATTGTAATGCCACAAGTCTGCACCCCAAATATCACACGATGCTCATAATCTCGAAGGACCACAATCTAACCCTTTACTGGTACCTGCTATAATAATTAAGTAATAATACTGTAATAATGTAGAAATTAAGCTAAAGTTTCCATAAGGTTCATAACTCAATCAAATACTGATGAATAAATACTGAAAACTGAATATCTGTCTAAAATAATCTAGTCCGAAAGCCTCTAACTATCAGAAGATGAAGTTGATGGGACAAGTCCCCAACTAACTCCGACTACTGAAATATACTGAACTACTAAAATGATAACTTTTTCCTCTAACTAAGAGGACTCAACACTATATCCGTCGTTGATAATCTGAGTTGCTAAGTACAGTTAGGAGCCTGTGCGTCTGAACCAATGATATATGACATCATAGCACAAAAGAAAGATTATGTGTTAGTACTTTGAATGTACTGGTATGCTAAGTGAGGTAGGCTGATATGAAAGGATTCATATGCATGAACAATAACTTACTAAATAATATGAATATAACTGGATAAGAGTATATATATAACTGGACTGCTGAAAATACTAATAATGTATTCCTGTACATACATCTATATACATATATACTATTATAGAGATTATGCTGAATTGAATGTTGAGTACTGATAACTGGGTTATTAGTAATTGGGTGACTATTCTAATAGTTTTGATTCTATAGAACTAACTGAGTTCTATACTAAGCTGGGTGACTATGTCTGACAGTCCTAATTTTGAAAATAGATCTGAGGTTTTATACTGAGTCTGAAACTAAAATTTTAACTGTGGGAGTGTTCACCTAATCGACATACCCTAATTATTAACAAAGTTGGGGTCCAACATGTGACCTTAGTTGGAAGGGTGTTACTACCTTGCCAGGGGATACTAACAATGGTTATGAGTTAACCCTATCTGGTAGGAACATATTTTGTCAACCCTCACTGGCAGAAAAACTCGTATGAGATGTATAAACCCTTATCTAGCAGGAAGATATCTCAACCTACGCTGACTATGTATTTCTGTAACACAGGGATTGCTACTAAGGGTCAAACCCTTCACTGACAGGAATGCCCCCATCTTTGAGTTCGCTCGATGCTGATTCCTACTCCCAACTGAATAGACACTAAATTGATTTCTAGATTGTAATAGGCTTGACTGGACTGTTACTGATCGTGCTAACTAACTGAAGTGGACTGAGTTCACTGAGTTCTATTAACTAGCTAGATATACTAAGTTCTGTAAATGACTGAGTACTACTGTATGTAACATCGCTAAGACTATTCTGAAACTACTATAAATCCAGGTAAATAGCTAGATTGTTGGGTATCAGATACCCCCAGGACTCGATTACATAGATAGTAATAACATTGCACAATCTTGAAAATATGATAACAAGTCACTTTGTCACAATTCATTCATTGAGGCATTTTAGCAAACACTTGCGTGGCATGAACATGTACACATACTATTATGTCATGATTTCACTATTCCACTCACATGTACATTATATCAAACACTTGGGGGCATAGTTTATGCACATAATACTAGTCAACATGCAAACATCCTGATCATGATTCCAAACTCACAAATTCAATTGTTTCCAACATGAAACTATATGGTACTACACACATGCTATTTAATTAACATGAATTTTGTAATTAATCATGGATTAGAACCCAAATAAAATCATAATCATGAATACAATTTAACACAACATGGAATTCAGGAAAACAATTATCTTGAAATTTTAAAAGAGGTTTTTGAACTCCAAGGGTGAAAGGAAACCCTTGGATGAACACCTAACATACCTTGATTGTTAATTTCGTGGAGATTGGAGTGAGTTCTTGAAACTTGATTCTTGAACTTGATGAAGCTAGGGCTTGTTCTTGAGAGGTTTTGTGAAAATGATGAGAAATTATGCTATTTAGGGCTTTAATCCCGTGTTATGGACCTATTAAGTGAAGGTAAAATGACATATTTCACCTTAAAAATACAGAACAAAACTACAAAAATTATCCAAACCAGACTGGCCAGGGCACCGCGGGCTCTAGATCATCGCTCTAGGCAGGGTACTGCAGTCTGTATTGCGGGCTCTCCCCAGCACCGTACTAGGTACGGCGCCGCGGGATAATTGACCTGAGCCTCTATTTTAGAGTTTCAAACATGCCCTTACGCTTGTCCCAAAATTTTGAAACTCACCTGAGATGTACTATTGACTTTCCCGATCATGAATCAACTTAAAAACTAGCTTTCTTAGGTCGGTAAGGTCGTAAATAAATTCCTCAAAGTTTGAGGGCTTTAAAAATGACTAAGTCCTAACACTTGGATGAAATTTTTTAAGTCTGGGACCTCTTATGGAGTGCTTTAAAGGACTCAAACGATTAGGATTTTGCGAGGTCTTACAATATCTCCCCCTTGAGAACATTCATCCTCGAATAAGACTGACTAAGCTAAGAATACTAATAGACTGAGCTTATATACTAAACATGCACAAATGAAGCATGATTAAATGACTAAAGCTACTAATGTACTGAGTTATTATATTGAACTTGCATAACTGAAGCACGACTAAATTCTGAAGACGTGATGCAAGACTGAATTCTGAAGACATGATGCATGAATGAGTTGTTTTATGAAGGTAAGCATGATATGAGAATACTATACAACTAAGTTAATACAGAGTTATAAAGGAAATTTGAGTGTGGGACTGAGTAAATTCAAGGAAAACTATTACCTTGAGCTTATTCTGAGTTTGCAGAGAAGAGGTAAAGATACTTGGTCCGCATATCTGCTTCTGCTTCCAGAGTAGCCCCATTAACGGACTGATTTTGCCAAAGAACTTTGACTAGAGAAAACTATTTGTTCCTCAGTCTGCGATTCAAGAATTTCAACTGAAACTTTCTCATAAAAGAGACTGTTCTGAACATCTATACCCTCTACAGGGAATACAACTGTTGGGTTACCTATGCACTTCTTTAGCAAGGAAACATGAAACACTGGATAAACTGAATCTAAGTCTAAAAGCAACTCAAGCTCTTAAGATACCTTTTCAAAATGTCTGAGAATTCAGTAAGGACCAATATGTTGGGGACTGAGTTTCCCCTTCTTGCCAAACCTCTTTACTCCCTTCATAGGAGAGATTTTCAAATACACATAATCACCAATCTTGAACTCTAGATCCTTTCTTTACACATCTGCATATGATTTTTATCGGCTCTGAGCTGTCTTAAGCCTTTCCCTGATCAACTGAACTTTTTCTAAGGTATCAAATACCAAGTCAGGCCTTACCACTGCGACCTCACCCACTTCAAACCAACCAATGGGAGATCTATATCTCCTCTTATAAAGCATCTTAAACAGATCCATCTGAATGCTGGAATGGTAACTGTTATTATATGTGAACTCAATCAAGGGAAAGTGGTCATTTTAACTGCCCTTAGAGTCAATAGCATGCGATATTAGCATATCTTCTAAAGTCTAAATGGTACCTTCTGCTTGACCATCTGTCTGAGGGTGAAATTTTGTACTGAGGTGAACTTAGGTACCAAGACCCTTTTGGAATGCTTTCCAAAAATAAGAGGTGAACTTCGTACCTCTGTCTGAAATGATGGTTAACAGAACTTCATGCAATCTGACCAACTCTCTAACATAGAGCTTGGCATAATCCTTAGCTAAATAAGAGGTATGAACTGGTAAGAAATGAGTTTACTTGGTCATCCTATCCACAATGACCCAAATCGAGTCGTGCTGACGACGAGTGTGCGACAAATACGTCACAAAATCCATATTCACCTCCTCTCACTTCAAAGTGGCAATACAGAACTCCTGCATAGCTCCACTATTCTTTTGATGCTCAATCTTAACCTGTTAACATTTTGAGCACTTAGCTACGAATTCTATAATGTCTCTCTTCATCTCTCTCCACCAATAGACTTTTTGCAAATTGTGGTACATCTTAGTGGCCCCTAGGTGAATCTAGTAATGCGCTTCATTCACCTCTGCAAGAATCCTCTGTCTCACGCTATCCATATATGGCACACAAAGTTTACCCTGACAATGCAACAAACCATCTTTTCCTTGGTAGAAAACCTTTACCTTTGGATCTCTGACTGACTCTTTCAGCTTAACTAAACTGGGATCTCTGTCCTGCTTTTCTTTTACCTCAAAAACCAGAGATGATTCCAAACTATTCTGAACTCATACGCTACCCTCTGTTTAATCTCTGTCCTGCTTTTCTTTCACCTCAGAAACCAGAGATGATTCTTAACTATTCTAAACTCATACGCTACCCTCTATGGAATTGATTAAATGGACACCTAGTAGGGCAAGATGGTGAACTTCCTGGACTAGCTTCTTCTTACCATCCTCTACATGAGCAACACTACCCATAGACATCCTATTGATATCATCAACCATTACATTGGCTTTTCCTAGATGATACAGGATACTCATGTCGTAGTTTTTTAATAACTCCAACCACCTTCTCTGATGCAGGTTCAGTTCTTTCTGAGAAAATACATACTGCAGGCTCTTATGGTCTGTGAACACATCAATATGTACCTCATACAAGTGATGCCTCCAAATATTTAAGGAAAACACAACAGTTGTTAACTCAAGATCATGAGTAGGGTAATTATTTTCATGGGGCTTAAGCTGTCTTGAGGAATAGGCGATGACCTTACCTCTCTGCATCAGAAGACACCCCAAAAAAACTCTGGAAGCATCACAATATACCATAAATTTTCCTGAACCATCTGCTAAAGTCAAAACTAGGGTTGTAGTGAGTCGAGTCTTCAACTCCTGAAAACTTTTCTCACAAGAATCTGGCCATTAGAATTTGACTTTTTTCTGAGTCAATATGGACACAGGGGATGCAATAAATGAAAATCCTTCAACAAACCATCAGTAATAGCCATCCAAACCCAAGAAACTCCTAATTTCTGATGGAGAGATGGGATTAGGCCAGTTTCTTACTGCTTTGGTCTTTTGAGCATCAACTCTAATGCTATCACCAGAAACTATGTGATCAAGGAAAGTTACTGACCTTTGCCAAAATTTTCACTTACTAAACTTGGTGAACAACTGATGGGCCTTGAGAGTTTATAATACTATTCTGAAATGGTCCGCATGATCACTTTCACTGTGAGAGTAGACAAAAATGTCATCAATGAAGACTATAACGAATATGTCCAAGAACTGCTTGAACACGTGGTTCATCAAGTCCATGAAGTCTGTTGGGGCATTAGTAAGACCAAATGACATGAAAAGGAATTTGAAGTGACCATACCGAGTTCTCAAAGTTATTTTTGGAATGTCACATTCTCTGACTCTGAGTTGATGATAGCCTGATCTGCATCTTTGAAAAGTAACTGGCACCCTGAAGTTGGTTCAATAAGTTATCAATTCTGGAAAGTGGATACTTGTTATTGACTGTGACTTTGTTCAACTGATGGTAGTCAATACACATTCTGAGAGAACCTTCTTTCTTACGCACGAATAGAACTGGCGCACCCCAAGGGGATATGTTGGATCTGATGAATCCCTTATTTAGGAGATCCTTCAACTGTTATTTTAACTCTTTGAGTTCTGCTGGAAACATTCTGTATGGTATAATAGATATGGGTTGAGTTTCTGGAAGAAGTCTATTCCAAAATTGATTTCCCTTTTGGGAGGAACTCTAAGAAGATCTTCGGGAAACACATCTGAGAATTCATTTACTACTAAAACTGACTCAAGACTAGGAGTCTCTGAATTAAAATCCTTAACTTGAACAAGATGGTAGACACACCCCTTGGATAGAATTTTCCTCACCCTTAGGTAGGAAACAAGATGACCCTTAAGTGCTGAAATACTACCCCTCCACTCAAGGACAGGTTTATTCAAAAATTACAAATGGACAACTCTGTTTCTGTAGTCAACTAAAGCATAGCATGAATGAAGCCAATCCATGCGGAGAATAACATCAAAATCCATTATTTCTAATTCTACTAAGTCTACTGAAGTGACTTTATGAGATACCATAATCGAATAGTTCCTGTATACCCATCGGGCTATGATAGATTTACCTACTGGGGTAGAGACTGAGAAGGGCTCTGCTAGGATTTTGAGACTGACTTCGAAGTCAACAGCTATATAAAGAGTTACAAAAGACAAAGAAGCTCCTAGATCTAGCAAGGAATAAACATGTAAATGATAAACTTGTAACATACCAGTGACCATATCAGGAGAACTTTCCTGATCTTTTTTGGACTGGAGTGCCTAGAGTCTATTTGGGCATTGCTCATTGGGGGAACTGGAAGCCGCACCCTGCTAATTTGGGCGACCAAACTAAATTGGGGGATGATTATACTGACTCTGTGAGCCCACCTGAAGACACTCTCTGACCCTATGTTCTGGCTTGCCACATCCAAAACATACATCATTGACAGCTCTGCAGACACCCTGGGGTTTTTGCCACACTTTTGGCAAAGGGAATTTGTTCGGGCACTGCGAACACTACCTTAAGGTTTAGGTCCTGGTGCCCTATCTTTATTGCCATCTCTGAATTTCAGCACTGGAGTACTGGATGATGATGGACCTAAAACATAGGATTTCAAGTAGAACTAAGAATGATTACCACCCTCTGACTTAGGTTGGGCAAATTTAAAGCTACCTATTCTAGCTCTCTTGTTCTCCCTTTCCTTCTCCTTATTCATAGCTTCTTTTGTCTGTTGATCATGGACCATGATCCTGGATATGTCCATCTCCTTAATAAGCATTGCTGTCCTACACTTCTTGACCACAATGCTAGACACACCTGACATAAACTTACTCATCTTAGATCTGCTATCTGCTACCACACGAGAGGCATATTTGGCTAACTGAGTGAACCTGAGGGAATACTCTTTCACTGTTATGTTGCCCTGTTTTACATTAATAAACTCCAAAACCTTCACTTCTCTCAACTCCAGTTGGAAGAACCTATCAATAAAAGATATAGCAAACTTCTCCCATTCTGTGTGCCCTATATCAGCGACCCTTATGCCTTCCACTACTTGAACCATGAGTGAGCCACATCCTGTAATTGATATGAATCTAACTCAGCACTCTCACTAGCAGTCACCCTCATAATATATGTGATTTTCTGCACCTAATCAAAGAATTCCTGTGGGTCCTCATCTGACTTAGACTCGGTAAATGATGGAGGATTCATTTAAGTGAAGTCCTGAATTCTAGCTACAGCAGTAGTGGCCATTGGGTTGTCCTAGACGGCAGCTGGACGTTTATTCTAGGCTGCCACAGAATGAGCTAGAGTGGTGAAAGCTACTATGAATTCTGTATAGGAAACATGCTCATCCAAGGATCTGGTTGGAAGGGCGGTGGTGCTGGTTGGTTTCTTGTTCTTCTTTTTTTAGTCCTTTTTGGAGGCATATTCTGTAAATGGAAGGAAACATTGGATTAGGTAGAGAGTTAAACTTAAGCTCACGCTCACTCGCATAATATGAATACTGAAAGAAGGGAAGTTATTCCTAAAACACCTCATAGCCTTTTGTCTATAAGTGTGGCACGCAACACACCCATGCATAATACTCTACTAGACATGGATTTTAGACTCCCTAGGACTTTGTTTAATCTTAGGCTCTGATTCTAAGTTTGTAATGCCTTGAGTCTGCACCCGAACGTCACATAGTGCTCATAATCCCGAAGGACCACAAGCTAACCCATGACTGGTACCTACTATAATAACTGAGTAATAATATTGTAACAACGCAGAAATTAGGCTGAAGTTGACATAAGGTTCCTAACTAAATCAAAATTGATAAATAAATACTAAAAACAGTACATTTGTCTAAAATAATCTAGTCCAAAATCCTTTAATTGTCTAAAGATGGAGTTGATGGGACAAGTCCCCAACTACCTCCGACTACTAAAATATACTAAAATGATAACTTTGTCCTCAAACTATGTTGACTCGCCACTATATCTGCTGCTGATAATTTGAGCTGCTAAGTATGGTAAGGAGCCCAAGCATCTAAACCTATGATATGAGACATCATAGCACAAAATAAAGAGTATGCAACAGTACTTTAAATGTACTATTATGCTAAGAGAGATAGGTTGATATGCAAGGGTTCATATGCGTGAGAATAATATGAATATAACTGGATGAGAGTATATATATAACTGGACTACTGAAAATACTGATGATTCATTATTGTACATACAACTATATACATATATACTATAACTGAGATTATTCTGAACTAAATACTGAGTACTGATAACTAGGTTACTGGTAATTGGGTGACTATTTTGACAGTCCTAATTTTGTAGAACTAACTGAGTTCTATACTAAGCTGGGTATTTGTGTCTAACAGTCCTGATTCTGAAAACTGATATGAGGTTTTATACTGAGTCTAAAACTAAAAATGTAACTATGAGAGTGTTCATCTAACCGACATACTCCAATTATAAACTGAGTTGGGGTCCAACCCGTCACCCCAATTGGAAGGGTGTTAGCACCTTGCCAAGGGATAATAACAATGGTTGTGAGTTAACCCTATCTGGCAGGAAGACATTTCATCGACCCTTACTGGCAGGAAAACTTGTACGAGATATATCAGCCCTTACCTGGCAGGAAGATATCTCAACCTACGTTGGCTACGTAGTTCTATAACACAGGAATTGCTACTAAGTGTCAAACCCTTCACTGAATAGACACTAAATTGATTTCTAGATTGTAATAGGCTTGACTAGACTGTTACTGATCGTGCTAACTAACTGAACTGGACTGAGTTCATTGAGTTCTGTTAACTAGCTAGATATACTAAGTTTTGTAACTGACTGAGTACTACTATATGTAACATCGCTAAGACTATTCTGAAACTACTATAAATCTAGGTAAACAGCTAGATTATTGGGTATCAGATACCCCTAGGACTCGATTGCATAGATAGTAACAACATTTCACAATCTTGAAAACATGACAACTAGTCACTTAGTCACAATTTATTCATTGAGGCATTTTAGCAAACACTTGTGTGGCATGAACATGCACACATACTATTATGTTATGATTTCACCATTCCACTCATATGTACATTATATCAAACACTTGGGGGCATAGTTTATGCACATAATACTAGTCAACATGAAAGTATCATGATCACAATTCCAAACTCATAAATTCAAGGGTTTCCAATATAAAACTATATAGTACTATACACATGCTATATAATTCACATGAATTTTGTAATTAATCATGGATTAGAACCCAAATAAAATCATAATCAAGAATATAATTTAACTCAACATGGAATTCAGAAAACAATTATCTTAAAATTTTAAAAGAGGTTCTTGAACTCCCAGGGTGGAAGGAAACCCTTGGATGAACACCTAACATACCTTGATTGTTGATTTCTTAGATATTGGGGTGCGTTATTGAGACTTGATTCTTGAACTTGATGAAGTTAGGGCTTGTTCTTGAGAGTATTTTGTGAAAAGGATGAGAAATTATGCTATTTGGGGCTATAATCCAGTGTTATCGACCTATTGGGTGAAGGGAAAATGACCAATTTGCCTTTAAAATATGGAACAAAATTACAGAAATTACCCGGACCAGATTAGCCAGGGCGTCGTGGGCACTAGAGTGCTGCTCTGGGTAGATTGCCACAGTCTGCATCGCTAGCTCTCCCCCGCACCAAACTAGGCAGGGTGTCGCGGGCTAATTGCCCTGAGCCTCTGTTTTAGAGTTTCAAACACGCCCTTACGCTTGTCCAAAAATTCCAAAACTCACTTGTGATGTACTATTGACTTATCCAATCATGAATCAACTATAAAACTAAATTTCATAGGTCTAGAAGGTCGTAAATAAATTTCTCAAAGTTTGAGGGCTTTAGAAATGACTAAGTCCTAACACTTATCTGAAATTTTCTAAGTCTGAGACCTCTTTTGACATGCTTTAAAGGACTCAAATGATTAGGATTTTGCAGGGTCTTACACTCACTTATAAGTGAAGCATCTTTACAGTTAGGGTAATTTCCAAGAGGCTCTATCACTACTTATAGTGAGTTACGCAGGCAATTCTTGAATAGGATCTTTCCTCCATCAAGGATGTTGCGACTTCAGGATGAGATCTATAATTTCAGGCAACTGTA
This sequence comes from Capsicum baccatum var. pendulum, assembly GCA_030864225.1. Classification (NCBI taxonomy): domain Eukaryota; kingdom Viridiplantae; phylum Streptophyta; class Magnoliopsida; order Solanales; family Solanaceae; genus Capsicum; species Capsicum baccatum. The sequence goes on along the minus strand of CM061556.1, from coordinate 233,382,301 downwards.
GCCAGAGTCCATGTACGAGTCTTGGTTTAGGTTTAAGAAGAAGTTGAGCATGGTGTCAAATCATCAGTTGTCAGGGATAAGCTTATCAGAGATATTTTACAAATCCTTGACCATCAGCTCTAGAGCTATGGAAGACACCACATCTGGATTTTTTTAGGACTACGCTAGAAGGTAGCTGTTGACACCCAATTTTGGCTCACTATTTTCTTCCAATAATTTTGCCGATGCTTCTTGGCCTTAAATAATTTTTCAAAATAAATTTGTATTTTTACTTCTATTAATTTTGAAAAGATTAAAGGAAAAGATTTATTTTCCTATCATATCATAACATATTTTAATTAAATATAATTAAATATTTTAACATCAAAGAACGCAAAAAAAAAATCTTTTGGCAATTGCATTTTTCATTATTTCTAATTTTATTTTTTCAGACGATACTATGACCGTGTATATGTTTATATATTTTTTATTATTGTTGTTTTACATATATATATATATATATATATATATATTCGTATATTTTGTTAATATTAAATCACCAAAATATCAAATTGGACGCTTATAGAAATTGTAACACCCCGTAAAAATCATACATGTGTTAGCTCATGGTAATATGCGAGTTAAATGACTAGAATTGTGTCAAAGAAACTTAGTCTCATTTTTTACTTCCAAAATTAGTAAAGTTTAAACCATATATAATTTCCCTAATTTTGACTTTTTATCAAGTGGAAAATTGAATGAGCTTTCTGTCGATATAAGATTCGCCCAAATCCAATACTCGAGCAAGAAGTTATGGCTAATTCAAGTTCTAGTCGTAAAACACCATCATTTTGGTGCTTGGCACATCGTGGAGGGGGCCTATTTAGAAATTGTCAAATTCTAGTAGCGTAGCACGATTTTAGCACGTCGCACTAAAGTTTCAGGTCCCAACCAGTGGGACAGTGCGATGGTTTCGCATCGCGGTGACCTTAAGAATCCCATTCATCAATTTCCAGTGAGCCACCGCGATTGTGGCGCGTCGCGGTGGCCCATGAAATTAGGATCCCAGTTATATTATTTATTCCATCTCATTAAGGGTATATTAGGTATTTTCCACCCCCTTATAAGCCTAAACATGGGATTTAATCCCAAAGACACCAGAATACATTCCTAATAATCCAAATTACTCAAGAATACTCTCTAGGGTTTCAAACTAAAAACCCAAATAACTCAAGATTTAACTGTGGATTTTCAAGATTGATTGAATATTTGAAATCCCCAAATTGTAGGCTTCAAGAATCATTCATTAAATTCCTAAATTGAGGTACGTAGGGTTTATCCTAAAAATACATGAGCTTGTTGAAAACACTCAATTATGATTTAAAGATTATAAATCATGAATTTGTTAAAGGAGTTTGAAATCCATGATTTTTATTATGTTTTATGCATGTTATTGATATTGTTGTTTTGGCCTTTAGGCCTCATCCCCTTAAATTGATTTACAAGTATATGTATATGTATGAAATTGAAATTTAAGATTTGTTTGAGAGTACAGATTATGAAGTCCCTCTCTTGTGATAAATTCAAGTTTATGATCTTATTGTAAATGATTTAAAATGCATGATTTATGGTTTTGAAACTAGTTTTCTCAATACCTTAGTGTTTGAGCACGATTTAGAGATGATGAGAAGGAGCTTGTTGATATAATTACACCCTTGTTTTAAATGAGAAAGAGTTGCATGTAATTGAGAAATTTGACATGACCACCTTGTATTATTGAAATGCTTGACAAAGAGAGTGTCTTGCATGTGTTTACTTAAGGTTTGAGAAAGAGTTTCTTTGAATTGATTTATTGATGTAGTGGTCCCAAACTTATGTTTTGAAAATTGAGATTATTATATGTTATTAATGTCTCAGAGACGTGACTTGCAAGTCAATGGTATGACGATACCATAAACATGTATGCCATAATAGAGTATGTTTTCAGAATATATTTTCAGAGAATGCATTCTTTAAAGAGTTAAAATGGGCTTAAAGAGGGTTAGGTGGTTAACCGAAGAGGGATTTAGTTCAAGTAACTCTTAGCCTAAAATCATGATTTGTCGATCCGGGTATATTATTTTACGCTAGCAGCGGCCGTGTGTCGTAACAGAGTTAGAGACTCCAACCCTTGCGGCATACTTAGGTTGGAGGCTTCCCCGCCGAGTCAATGGTGTATTCCATATAGCCCATGGAATTTCAAATTTGTAGGGAACACCACCTAGTACAGAAGTAAAACAAAGAGCATCACAGAGTTCAGATGATTTTTTAGAGTCTTCCAAAAATACTCATGTGATTTCTTACTATATGGCATATTTATGAACTGCTCTAAATTGCTCTCATATATGTTAAATATAAATGATTATTTTGGATTTGTTCTGTGAAACAGTACATCTGTATTGACCCCCTACCTCCTAGGTTCAGAGGCTCAGTCTAAGGGTCCAACTAATAAGTAGAGTATTCCAGAGAGAAGTGATCCGTGTGGTGGTGAGCCTTCTTTGTTCCAGAAGGCATGTTATTTTAGATTACGTTATTCCATTGTTTTGGTCTACTGGGGACCTTGTCCCAGTTTTTAGATAGTTGTTAGATTTTCATGTAGTAGATATTTCGTAGACTGTTCCAAATGTTGTTCAGTTGATTTCAAATTCATTCCTTATTGTTAAACTAAATCTAGAGTATGACCATGTTTCCGTATCAGATTATATTTTTGCATCTTCTTTTATTATGTGAATGTTATGCATGATTACCAGTTAGAGTAGGATGCTTAGGCCTTCATGGTTTGGGGTGTCCATCACGACCATGCCTTAGTTCGGGTCGTGACAAACTTGGTATCAAAGCACAGTTCATGGTCCCAGGGTGTGTGTGAAATTGCATCAGGTAAAATCTTATTTATGGCTGTGTAGAACACCATACTTATAAGTAAGAGGCTACTAGGCATTTAGGAATGTTTCTCTTCTTTGTGGTTTAGTTTGTTCTTCAGGGTCTGAGTTATCCCCTAATCAATGATCTCTTGTGTTTCAAAAAAAACAATTATGCCTCCTCGTCATACTATCGATTAGAATACACAGACAGATGATATCCGTCCCACTCATGGGATGAAGACCCAAAACAAAGCTCAAACTTCGGAGATTAATGCTACTCCAGGAGTCCCACTTACTCAGACATGCCTACTTAGGGCACCCAGAGCTCCCCGAATGGGGACTAACCGCACTCAGCCTCATGAGAGAAAGGTAAATAATGCAGAATTCAGACAGTTCATTCACATGCTTTCCTAGTTGGTAACCATACAGACTCAACGGTCGGAAGATATTGGGTCTGCATCTGTTACGTCTGAGGCTACAAAAGTGTGCTAGTTCATAAGGATGAACCCACCTAAGTTTACTGGTACCAAGGTAGAAGAGGATCCATAGGAGTTTGTAGATGAGATAGAGAAGATATTTAATGTGATGCATGTAGATGAGGTAAAGGGGGTTGATTTAGCAGCTTACCAGCTTAAGGATGTAGCTAACCAATGGTATAAAAAGTGGGAAGATTCAAAGAGTGAGCATGCTAAGCCCACAGTTTGGGCCGAGTTTATGGAAGCCTTTCTTGATCGATTCTTTCCTCTCGAGCTGAGGGAGGCCAAAGCCGAAGAGTTTATGAATCTAAAGCCGGGTAAGATGAGTGTCCAGGAGTACACTCTAAGGTTCAACCAACTAGCCCACTATGCTTCAGAGATAACTAGTAACATGAGAGCCCAAATGAGAAAATTTGCATCTGTCCTTTTAAATGACTTAGTGCTTGATTGTCAGGGAGAAATGTTGAATCGAGACATGGATTTTTCCAGACTATCAGTCTATATATAGCAAGTTAAGAAAAAGAAAAAGAAAATTGTTAAATCTAGAGATAAGGAAAGATAGACAAAGAGAGCCAAAATACCATACCAGAGCTACAGTCAGAAGTAGAGTGGGAATTGAGGTAATAAATGGCAGAAAAAAAGAAGAATAGGGGTAATGCGCAGTCTGCAGCCAGTGCCCTGGTGACCAGACCCCCAGTCGGACAACGCACTCAGGATTTTTATTATAGGTAGGGCCGAGTATGCAGGGTTCACATTCTCAAGTAAGTGTAGCTAAAACCTCACGGACATACCTGCACTATGAGAAATATGGGAGGAATCATCCAGGAAGATGTCAGTTTGGCACTATGGTGTGTTATTCATGCGGCTATCCAGGCCATATCCAGAGAGAATGTCTGGCAGCAAAGGGTAATGTTGGTGAAGCCAAGTCACAAGCTAATTCTTCTGCACACCCACCACCTCAGAAGGGTGTCGCTTCAGCCGCCGGAAATGGCCGCAACCGGTTGTACACCTTGACCGATCGCCAAGAGGCAGAGGCCTTACCAGATGCAGTTACTGGTATGTTGTAAATCTTTTCCCATGATGTTTATTTGTTACTTGATCCCGGGTCTACCCTGTATTACGTGACCCCTTATGTGGTTGTTGGTTTTGGGTTTAAGCCCAATGTAATTGCCGAACCTTTTTCTATTTCCACTTTAGTAGGAGACTCTATTGTGGCTAGGAGGGTGTATAGACATTATGTGGTGCCTGTTTATGGGCGGGATACTGCGGCAGACCTCGTAGACATAGACATGGTTGATTTTGATGCTATCTTAGGGATAGATTGGCTTTATTCATTCTATGCCACACTAAATTATAGAACCCAAAATTTTACTTTCTCTTTTCTGAAGGAACCAGCAATAGAATGGGAGTGACATTCTTTAGCACTTAGAAGAAAGTTCATCTCTTGTCTTAAAGCCCATGAACTCATTTCTAAGGGTTGTTTGTATCACCTTATTTGGGTTAAAGATTTGAATACCGAAAGCCCTTCTCTTTAGTCCATTCCTGTGGTGAATGAGTTCCCAGAAGTTTTTCCAAATGATGTCCCAGGAATACCACCAGATAGGGAGATAGATTTTGGTATTGATTTGTTGCCAGATACCCGTCCCATCTCTATTCTTCCATATAGAATGGCTCCTGCAGAGTCGAAAGAGTTGAAAGAGCAGCTATTAGATCTTCTAGATAAAGGTTTTATCCGTCCTAGTATTTCTCCCTGGGGTGCACCTGTACTCTTCATGCGAAAGAAAGGTGGGGTCACTATTAAAAATAAATATCCTCTTCTTAGAATTGATGATCTTTTTGACCAACTTTAGGTGCTAATTATTTTTTCAAAAATAGACCTTCGCTCGGGATACCATCAGTTGAAGGTTAGAGAGTCAGATATTCCCCAAATATGTTTTTAAACACGATACGATCATTATTAATTCTTAGTCATGTCCTTTGGGTTGACTAATGCCCCTGCGGCTTCTATGGACCTTATGAATAGGGTGTTCCATCAGTTTCTAGATCTGTTTGTTATAGCTTTCATAGATGATATTCTGATTTATTCCAAGAGTGAGGAGGACCATGCCAATCACCTCCAAAACATCCTTTAGACTCTCAAAGATCATGAGTTGTATGCAAAATTTTCCAGGTGCGAATTATGGCTTAATGATATTGCTTTCTTGGGGCATATTGTGTCTAGTGATGGGATTAAGGTTGATCCCTAGAAGATTGAGGAAGTGAGAAAATAGCCCAGACCCACGACTCCAACCGATATTCATAGCTTCTTGGGTTTGGCAGGGTATTACAGAAGATTTGTAGAGAGTTTTTCTTCCATAGCTGCACCACTTACTAAATTGACTCAAAAAAGGTGAAGTTCATGTGTTCTGACTCCTGTGAGAATAGTTTTGAGAAGTTAAAAGATAAGTTGACAACTACTCTTATTTTGACTCTTTTGGAAGGTACGAAAGGGTTTGTTGTGTACTGTAATGCGTCCCGTGTGGGACTTAGGTGTGTACTTATGCAGCATGGTAAAGTGGTGACTTATGCATCTAGAAAGTTAAAAGTGCATGAGCAAAATTACCCTACCCATGACTTGGAGTTAGCGGTTATGGTGTTTGCGCTCAAAATCTAGCGGCATTATCTCAATGGGGTACATGTTTATATATTTACTGACCATAAAAGTTTGTAGTATGTTTTCTCGCGGAAAGAATTGAACCTCAGGCAACGGCGTTGGTTGGAACTTTTAAAGGATTATGACATAATCCTGCACTACCATCTGGGCAAGGCAAATGTGGTAGCCGACGTCCTCAGTAGGTTATCTATGGGCAATCTTTCATATGTTAAAAAGGGAAAGAGGGAGACGGTGAAGGATATTCACCGACTTATAAATCTAGGAGTGCGACTCTTGGATTTTGAAGATGGGGGAGTGGTTGTTCATGAGGAAGCTAAATCTTCCCTTTGTGCTGAAGTTAAAGAGAAGCAGGTTGAAGATCCCATCTTGATACAGATCAAGAAAAAAGTGGGTCAATAGAAGGTGATGTCTTTTAAAATTGGTGGTGATGGAGTTTTAAGATATTAGGGCAGACTATGTGTTCCAGATGTAGATGGGTTACGAAACAAGATCCTTGATGAAGCTCACACTTCGAGGTATGTTTTTCACCCAGGCTCTACTAAGATGTATCATGATCTGAAAGCTATTTACTGGTGGAATAATATGAAGCGTGATGTGGCTAATTTTGTTTTCAAGTGTTTTAATTGTCAACAAGTGAAAATAGAGCATATGAGGCCAGGTGGCACTTCCCAAGAGATAGTCTTGCCTTTGTGGAAATGGGAGATGATCAATATAGACTTCATCACGAGATTTCTAATATCCCGAAGATAGTATGATTCAATTTGGGTGATTATTGATTGAATGACCAAGTCAGCCCATTTTCTGCCCGCCAGAACTAACTATTTGGGAGATGACTATGCCAAGCTGTACATTGAAGAAATAGTCCATTTGCATGGAGCACCTTTATCCATCATATCTGACCGAGTTACGCAATTCTCTTTGAAGCTTTGGAGGTATTTTCAGAAGGGTTTAGGTACCCAAGTGAACCTAAGTACTGCATTCCACCCTCAGACTGATGAGCAAGCTGAGTCACCATTAAGACTCTCGAGGATATGTTAAGGGCCTACATAATTGACTTCAAGGGGATTTGGGTGGATTACTTTCCATTGATAGAGTTTGCATATAATAACAGCTACCATGCTAGTATTAAGATGGCTCCTTTTAAAGCATTGTATGGAAGAAGTTGTAGGTTGCCAATAGGGTGGTATGAAGTGGGCGAGACTTAATTGTTTGGACCTGACCTTTTTCATCAGGCAATGGAGGACGTGAAAATTATTAGAGAATGACTTAAGACAGCCCAGAGTCGACAGAATTCCTACGCCGATGTTAGGAGAAGAGACTTAGAGTTTGAGGTTGGTGATTAGGTGCTTCTCAAAGTTTCTCCTATGAAAGGAGTCATATGTTTCGGGAAGAGAGGTAAGCTGAGTCCTCGCTATGAGTTAGAGTTGCCTGCAAGTTTGGGCTCTATTCATCCAGTATTTCACATATCGATGCTGAAGAAATGTATTGGAGACCATTCCCTAGTGTTGCTTGTAGAGGAGATCAAGGTGACAGACTCATTAGCATATGAAGAGGAACCTATTACAATCTTAGATCGCCAAGTTCGAAAGTTGAGAAGAAAAGAGATAGTGTCGGTTAAGGTGTTGTGGAGAAATCAGAAAGTTGAGGAAGCAACTTGAGAATCAAAAAATGACATGATTTATAGATACCCATACTTATTTAATCGGGTGGATGATGAAATGGAATGTAAGATCCTTGTCTTATTCTTTTATGGCCTTAGTATACTTTAAATCGTGCTTGTCTGTGTTCCGCATCATCATTTGGGGACGAATGATCCTAAGGGGGAATAATGTAACACCCCGCAAAAATCGTCCATGCGTTAGCTCGTGGTAATAAGCTCTTAGAGTTAAATGACTAGAATTGTGTCAAAGAAACTTAGTCTCATTTTTGACTTCCAAAGTGAGTAAAGTTTAAACCATATATAATTTCCCTAATTTTGACTTTTTATCATGTGGGAAATTGAATGAGCTTTCCGTCGATATAAGATTCACCCAAATCTGGTACCTGGGCAAGAAGTTAAGGCTAATTTAAGTTCTAGTCGTAAAACACCATCATTTTGGTGCTTAGCGCATCGCGGAGGGGGCCTATTTAGAAATTTTCAAATTCCAGTAGCATAGCACGATTGCGGCGTATCACGCTAAATTTTTAGGTCCCAACCAGTGGGACAATGTGATGGCTCCGCATCGCGGTGACCTTAAGAATCCCATTCGTCAATTTCCAATGAGCCACCACGATTGTGGCGCATCGCAGTGGCCCATGAAATTGGGCTCCCAGTTATATTTTTTATTCCATATCATTAAGGGTATATTGGGTATTTTTCATCCCCTTATCATCCTAAACACGGGATTTAATCCCAAACACACCAGACTACATTCACAATCATCCAAATTACTTAAGAACACTCTCTAGGGTTTCAAACTAAAAACCCAAATAACTAAAGATTTAACCGTGGGTTTTCAAGATTGATGAAAGATTTGGAATTCCCAAATCATAGGCTTTAAGAATCATTCATCAAATTCCTAAATTGAGGTACGTGGGGTTTATCCTAAAAATACATGGGCTTATTGAAAACACTCAATTATGACTTAAAGATTATAAAGAATGAATTTGTTAAAGAGGTTTGAAATCCATGATTTTTATTATTCTTTATGAATGTTATTGATACTATTTTTTTGGCCTTTATGCCTCATCCCCTTAAATTGATTAACAAGTATATGTATATGTATGAAATTAAAATTTAAGATTTGTTTGAGAGCACAAATTATGATGTCCCACTCTTGTGATAAATTCAAGTTTATGATCTTATTGTGAATGATTTGAAATGCATGATTTATGGTTTTGAAACTAGTTTTATCAATACCTTAGTGTTTGAGCATGATGTAGAGATGATGAGAGGGAGCTTCTTGATATAATTACACCCTTGTTTTAAATGAGAAAGTGTTGTATGTGATTGAGAAATTTGACATAACCACCTTGTATTATTGAAATGCTTGACAAAGAGAGTGCCTTGCATGTGTTTACATGAGGTTTGAGAAAGAGTTTCTTTGAATTAATTTATTGATATGGTGGTCCCAAACTTATGTTTTGAAAACCGAGATTATTATATGTTATTAATGGCTCAGAGACGTGACTTGCAAGTCAATGGTATGAAGATACCATAAACATGTATGCCATATCAGAGTTTGTTTTTAGAATATTTTTTTAGAGAATGCTTTCTTTAAAGATCTAAAAATGGTCTTAAAGAGGGTTAGGTGGTTACCCAAAGAGGGCTTTAGTTCAAGTAACTCTTAGCCTAAAACCGTGATTTGCCAATCCAGATATATTATTTTATACTGGCGACGGTCGTGTGGCGTAGCAGAGTCAGAGACTCCAACCCTTGTGGCATACTTGGGTAGGAAGCTTCCCCACCAATTTAATGGCGGATTCTATATAGCCTATGGAATTTCAAAGTCGTAGGGTACACCACCTAGCACAAAAGTAAAACAAAGAGTGCCACATAGTTTAGATGATTTTTCAGAGTCTTCCGAAATGCCCATGTGATTTCTTACTATATGGCATGTTTATGAAATGCTTTAAATTTCTCTCATATATGTTGAATAAAAATGATTATTTTGGATTTGCTCTACGTACCAGTACATCTGTATTGACCCCTACCTCCCGGAGGCTCAGTCTAAGGGTCTGGCTAATCAGTTGAGTATTCTAGAGAGAAGTGATCCGTGTGGTGGTGGGCCTTCTTTGTTCTAGAAGGCATGTTATTTCAGATTACGTTATTCCACTGTTTTGGTCTACTGGGGGCCTTGTCCCAGTTTTCAGAGAGTTGTCAGGTTTTCATGTAGTAGAGATTTCACAGACTGTTCCAGATGTTGTTTAGTTGATTTCGGATTTCATTCCTTATTATTAAACAAAATCCAGAGTATGACCATGTTTCCGTATCAGATTATATTTTCGCATCTTCTTTTATTATGTGAATGTTGTGCATGATTAGCACTTAGAGTAGGACACCCGAGCCTTCATGGTTTGAGATGTCCGTCACGGCCAGGCCCTAGTTCGGGTCGTAACAAAAATTATGTCTGTAATTTATATACGTACGTACTAAATTAATTTTGGGGTAGTAGGAAGTATCGTTAAAACTAATTTCAGTAGAAAAAAAGCATCCGAGGCTATAATAACTCAATTGTGATCTTTATTTTATCCGAATCCAACTCTTATTTATAAATTTCAGCCAAAGAAGCCCAAAAATTGACCTAAAATCCAGCCCAATATCCATTTCCATTTCATTGATCCACTACACAGTATCCACCAACCCCACCCTGCCACATCAGCAAAGAAACACATATTCTCACTAAATAAACACATAATAATCTGATTCGTTGATTTCTCTCTATTCCTAGGGTTCTAAAATTTTTAGAAATATATATATATATAATTTTCTCTTCTCTCTTCTCTCTTCTTTCTTCTCTATTCTCTTTTCTCCCTCTCTTCCACCATCGCTAACAATAACCTTAATCCTCCACTATCACAAAAATAGTAACTCTAATCCCCACCATAATTTACTATCATCCCTAGTCGCAGCTTGCAGTTTTTCACCAAATCCATCACTTAGCAACCACGGTGATGCAAATACAAACCCAAAATAGTGAATGGTGGAAAAATCGACTCAGGCCAGCCATCAATAGCTTCGAAAAACTAAAGATTTATCCCAGAGATTTGAAATTAAAATCCTTCTTTATTCATATTTACTCAGGTTGTTGTTTCAAATCCAGACTTTTAAAGTCCAGATTTCCCCTATAAATAAGCAGTTCTCCATCTCCATGAAAGGGGGTAGAAGGGAAGAGATAGAAGAAAAAAGAGGGGAAAATAGTTAGGATAGAAAAGCAAAAAAAATAAAGAAAAACAAGGTTGAAAAGGAAAAACATGAGTAAAAAGGTGTCGGGAGTCGAGAAACAGTAGAAAGGGGTCAGAGTTGAGTTGTTACCAAAAAACTCTTGGACATCGAAATTTCGGTTTTGCTTCCCCAAAAAGGTGCGTATCTCCTACTCATCTCACTTTCATCTCCCTTTATTTTATTTTGTCCGATTTGGTAAACACGTTAGTTTAGTTAGGTTTGGTCGGGTTTTGTGTTGATGTAAAAAAAATGGATTTTTGTATGAATTTTGATCATTTAAGTTGTTGGTGATTGATTTCAAAAATCGAGGTTTGTATGTGAATTCCTGTTAAGTTAGTTTACATTGTTATTGCTTGGTGTGGGCTTGTTGATAAAAAAAGCATAATTCTGATTTGGCGAAACTGTTTCGTGTTTAAAAATGCAAGCATAGAGGTCTGTAAATGTGCGTGTGGGTATTCCTCTTGTTTTGGTACTATTGTTCGTCGTTTTGATTTTGAGTCATTTTTCCCTTCCCATATATGTTTCTTATTTTTGTTCTCCTAAAAGAATAAAATTATAAATTTTATTTTTTGGGACTTTAGAGGTTGAATAGTGTGAAAATTGTCATATATCTCCGCCTTTCTATTTGGATGCGCTTATGAGGATGTGCGTGTCTGTTTATCCCACTCAATATTGTTGTTATCTTGCCCGAAAATTGAGTTGATGAACAAGAAAAGAAAAAGAATTTCCATTGTTGATCCTATGTGTTTTGTAGTGTTACCGCCCATTTTTCACCGCTTGAGTTCAATAAGGAAATTCTATCTCAATTCTCATTTTTGTTTACAAATTGTGTTGTGTCATGCTCAAATATGTGAGATGTGTAAAAGTAGTCTTTTATCTACCTTCAAATTGATCTATTTCTCAAATATGAGAATTGGTTTAGCTTTGAGATTATGTATAAATCATCCCATCTTAACTTATGTGTTGCTCATTTTGTTTTGCTCGATATTCATATGGATGTCTAAAATATATGATATATGAAGAAAGTCAGTTCTTTCATTTCTTTATTTCTCTTGCACTGATTTTTTGAGCACACGTGCAGTATAGTCTAGTAGTTTTTTCAAATTTAGTTCAACAAGTATTGCTTGTCCCAAATTTTATTGGTCTTGATATGAATGGCTTAAGGAGTGTTCGATTTAGATTAATTACGTCGTCCTTAATTTTGAACCCTGGATTAAGTTTGTTAAACTTGTGCATTTTAAAAATTAAATTGAGTTGTTGACCTTGGTCCGATTTCATCGAGTTTGTCTGTCTTCATCACTCTCACATCTATATGCGCACTTTCCATGTTCTTTGATAGTTAAGAAAAAAATAATCTGATTTGATCATTGTGTGCAGTTGTAGGAAATAGTTTTAGAAAAAATACACCCTTCCTTGTTCTATGAATGTTTGGTCGCTAAGTCAAGGTTTCTATTAATACTTGTTTCAGATTCATTTCCTTGCAATCCCAAACAATAAAAAGGGTTGCTAAGCATGAGTATAATTGTGCACCTGAATTCGATTTGGTTTACGCTATCCTAATCCCATCCTTTGGAAAGCCTTTAGTTTGGAGTTGTTCTTGATTTTCTTAGAAATAGGACAACAATTTTAGTTTAAGATGTGGAGGGATTATTTGTCTGAAGCCTTATACAACTTTTATCTATTAAAGCATGCGTCAACTAGCTCCATTTGGGTGATAGTGTACTGGAATCTTATTCAAGTTTACTTGTTTTCCTTCTAGTGTTTGCTAAATCATAACATTGTACGGTTAAGTTATTTGATCAAGTTTACTTATTCCCTTTTTCATCTTTGCTTAATCCTAACATCGGATGTTTGAGTTATTTGGTTATAGAATTGCCCATCATTTTGTTACTTGGTTACTTCATTAAAGTTCGATTTCTAATCCTTTACTTTTTTTGTACATGTACACCGCTGGAGCATACTTTGAGTTCCAGAAAACTCTTTCCTCCGTGAAAACTAGAGCTCGTGTCTGCTACTTCGTTGTTTGATTAGAGTCTAGCTTCCTTTAGACTTTCAAATTAGTGACGGATTATATAGGAGAACCTAGAACCTCCTTTTTAGTTTGGTTCTTACTTATTTGCATTACCTATTATTGCTAACATTTTCTCTTTATAAGTTATACTGGTTGTCTACTTGGTTTTATTTTTAGCCATTATGAATTGCTAAGGCCCGTAATGGTGAGATGTGGTCTCTTAGTTTCTCCTCTCTTTAGGAGATGCTATATACGTTTTAAGTTCAAATGCGTTGGTTCCAAGAATTAAAAATTCAAGCTATATTATGTTAAATTTCAGACTATCGGAGTTTTGCAAATCTAGAGTGCAAAATCTCCTAAAAGCTAAAACCAAGTCCAAATAGACCCAGTGTTCTGCTTTCAGTTTGTTTCTCAACCTTGGTTTTGAGTTCTTTTTTTCAGATTTTAAAGGTTTGAAAACGTGAGGTATATATACATATGCACCACCATATATGAGGTATATTGTAATACTCCACATTTTCGAGCTAGAAATCAAACCGTCATTCTCACGTCTGTAAAATCTAATTCCATAATTTATATTTAAATTCATGTGTCATGATCTTTATCCTAGTGAGTTAAGTTCTTATGAGGTAACAAATGTTAATATAAATCACTTAGAGCAAAGTTGATCTCAGAATCTTTGATTTGTCTAAAATTGATATTCGATTCAACAAGGATCAACTTTGAATGTGTATAACTTTTTATATATGTGAAAATTTTCATCTCAATACCCAACAAATTGTAGATAATTGAGTCAGCTTTCCAATGATATCAATTTCGCCTTAATTCAATACCCGAGCAAAAAGTTATGACCTTTTTCATGAGAGGCAGTAAGAGCAGGCGATAAACCTGCGCAGTAGGGATTATTCCACCGGGATAGAGTGGGCGTCGCGGGGTCTATCACGCCGGACAAAATGGCATGCCCCCTGGTCTATTCCTTTACTTTTTCAGCTTCTTAAGGGTCAAGGGGTACTTTGGTCCTTTCCCTTCAACCCCAAATGTCCAAAGGACGATTTATATCACCCAAAAGAGCATTATTTGCCCATTTTCTTCAAAATTAACTCACCAAAATCCCTCCCTTTCCCAAGAACAAACTCAAACTCTTCCTCAAGAAAACAAGGAATTTAAGCTTTCTTCACTAATCAAGAAGCTTAAGGTACGTGGGGCTATCCTAAATTTCTTGGGCATAGGTTTTACAATTTTAACAAGCTTTAAAGTTATATATGTATGTATATGTACTGAGTTTGGGAAATTATTTTAAGAACATGCATCGTGAATTAAATTTGATGAAAGTACATAATTATCATAGGGTTTTTTCATAAACTCGAGTTATAATCTCGTGCATATGTGATTTGAGTTCGAAAACTGATTTACGAATGTGTATTGTGAAATTTACTTTTCCCATGATGAAATTTATGAACTTTGCATGGCATAAATTATGAATTATTTTTGAGAGCATGACTTAAGAGCCCCTTTTTTATCATGAGATTTATGTATAATCAATGTTGGGGCTAGTTTATGAATGATGATAAATTCTTGAGTCTTAAATGTCTCTTTAACCATTATGCATGTGTTGAATAAATGGAATGGCCACCACGTATTAATGTCTTGTAAAGAAAATTGATTTGCATAAGTTTCATATGATTTTGATAATAAGAACTCTCGTATGATTTAATAAATCTTTGGTGGTTATTTACATATGTTGAATGAGAAGGGCTATGGAATTGATATGATATGAATGGCTTGCAAGTGTGGGTATGACGATACCCTTTTATGATGCACCCTTAACAAAAAGAGAAAGATTTGTTTCTAAGAATGAAGTATGTTTTTAAGAGGCTAAAATTGGGCTTAAAGAGAGTTAGATGGTTACCCAAAGAAAGCACGAGTTGAAAGACTCAATGCTGGAAACTGTGATTTGCCGACACGGGTTTATGGTACCCTGCTTTGTGATCTTGTGTACCTTGATTCATGTGGTCCCAATTTGGTACTATGGTTAGGATCCCTACTTTGTGATCTTGTGCACTACCATAACATGTTGATTTGATTGGGGATCATGGCACCCTGCTTTGTGATCTTGCATGTCCCCCTTACTGATACTCTAATTCTTGTGACAAACTTGAATTGAGGACTTGGCCGTTGAGTCAATGGAATATTCCATATATCCCGTAGAATTACAGATTTTAGGGTGTACCATCTAGCTCAGTAGATAAATGAAGAGTTGAGTCATGATTTCAAGAATGTTTTAAAGCTCATCAAATTATGCCCATGTATTTTCAAATGTTTTATGATGACATGTTTTTAGGAAATACTCTCACTTATGTTGACCCCACTTATAAACATGAATACCTAATTTTTATCTATCTCCGTCTATTTCATATTTTATCACCTTCATCCATTAAACTTTTGCGAATGAGTGTTAGCATGATTTTCCTTTTATTCCAAATACGCGCAAATTGTTTTTCCCCTTAGCTAACATAGCATATGTTTTAACATCCTTATTTTTCTTTAGGATAAACACATT
The DNA here is from genome assembly GCA_030864225.1 of Capsicum baccatum var. pendulum. NCBI lineage: Eukaryota > Viridiplantae > Streptophyta > Magnoliopsida > Solanales > Solanaceae > Capsicum > Capsicum baccatum. Next base: position 233,366,798 of record CM061556.1, on the reverse strand, counting down.
TTGGTAAACTCATTATCAAATCAAACAATTTCTACACTCTTAGATAAGCATTTTTATCTTTTCAATGAATTTCCACATATTTTTGAAACTACTTTCTCCCTTATTTGACACAAATTTCTTTTTTTTTACGCCATCAAATATTATATTTTGTAAATTATGAAATCCTACACCTCGTAATGCATATATATATATATATATATATATAATTTTTTCTTTCTTTACTCCCATATTCATTTCATAATGAATAAAATTTCACATTTTTCTTTACTTAAAACGATTTCATACATGTATATAACTTCATATACTATCAAACATCATATTCTTAAAAAAGTTATACTTTATTATTTCCAATATACATATTACAATAAGGGTACTATATTTAACTTTCTTCTTCCCCATTTTCATATTTTTGAAACATGCATGTTTTACAATAAATTATATATCCTTGTATATTGTAGTGGCGCAATTTTATACACCTCAAATTTTCATCCCTCAAAATAACAAAGGTTCTTCTATCACAACTTTTCAGCAAATAACAAAATAAATATTTTTCAAATATTTTCCTAAACTGAGTCTAAGGACTATGTTCGAATAGGCTCTGAGGGATTCCTAACAGCTTTCCATCGAGTAATCAAAACTCTTACGCAGATTCTCAAATGTTCTCGATAAACCAGAACAGAGTTTTCTACATAAAAAATATTTTTTCCTAATTTTTCTAAAAGTTAGGTGGCGACTCTAAAAGAATAAATTTTCAAAACTCAAGAGTCACGACTTAGCCACCACATGTTTTGAGCTGTTTCGACCGGTTCAAAATAGAGCACAATAAAATGAAGACTCTGTTGGGGACATTAATGAACTTAGGTTTTTACCTTAACACACTATTTAGGATTTTCATGCTTTTATTGTATTATTTTCTTTACGTGTATTTATATCCCGCTTTGTGTGATAGGACACAGGCCAAATCCAAACTTGCGTGCCTTATTTGTTTGAACAACACTACTTGTTACTGCTTTATCACTTGCATTTACGTATGGAGTCTTTGGTCGTACATAATTCACACACTGTGGTTCACGCAGGGTGTCTTACACTCCCCCAAACTTTCTTTGGATTCTTTAGTTTCAGAGTCGGTGCAATTAAGTTAGTGCACCTTCTCGCAGCTATTCAGTCTCATTCTCAAACATTTAGGAAAAAATCTTACTCTAGAAATAGGTTATATTGCATAAACCTTAGGCCAGAGGGTCCAAGACATCGTCATCGCAATTAGGAAACCACCCTTTTGTCAAAGGTTACAAACCTGTCGACATATTTTTGTGTAAAGTTTGGTGTAAACGGTCCAAAATAAAACACATGATGGATTTAAGATAAATAATTTATCATATCTCTTACCCTTTATTTCAAATGGATACCAACCAAACCCTACCAAACATCCAAATGATTGCCTCAGTCCCCCAAAACTTATAAGACTAGCGGTAAAACATTTGGGTTGTGCATGGAACTGAAGTCAGAGAACACTTAGGCTTTTTGTGTCACTCATGGATATTCAAGCCAATGAAGTGCTTGTGAAGCTATTGGTTGAGTTTTGGGATCCGACCACTGTGACATTTCAGTTTGCCTACTTCGAAATCACCCCCCAACATTGGAAGACATTGGTATCCTCATGAATTTACCTTTTGAAGGGAGAATACTGTTGGCCCCACCAACCATGATCGGCAATGATTTTTTGCATGCTTTAGGTTAAAAGGTAGACCATGCACCAAGGAGAATCAGATATGGTTGGTTTAACTTGGGCTTCTTATTTTAAGGATTTGGAAATCAAATGAGCTATGACCATCACCGAGAGGACTTTGATTGTAGCAGAGCAAGGTGAGAGAGTGTTTTCCCCTTGGCTTTCGCACTTACCTTCCTAGAAATTATGGTCTTCCCTAGAAGAAGGGGCCACATCAACATCAATTTGATGCCTTTGGTTTTTACTATGTTCACCAGTTTTGAGAGACTGACGTTAGTGATAATACTGCTGGCAGAATTATTCTGAGCTTTGTCTGTTTGCTCGAGAGGGGATGATTTCTTTGGTGGATATAACTTTCTACTTCAATTCTGGTTCATGAAACACTTCTATCAAAAGGATTCAATCGAAGGCAACTCAGAAAACTTCCCTGACATAATACATAGTCATGAGAAGAGGTTGATATTTTAGGAGGCGCCACTAGGACCTAAAGAATGACGACCTTATATGACGTACCTCACAGGAGATTCCATCCGATGGAAGCTTCCTGGAATCACAGGAAGAGCACTGCTAAGGAGGTACACTAGTTATTTTATTGAGTTTATTGGGTTGGAATTAATCCAACTGTATGCTACACTTAGAGTTCTACGTCAATTCGGCATATAACAAAACATCCCTTTATGGTCCCCCATGGATCCAAAAGAAATTACTTATGGAAAACAAGTACCTAGGGACAGAATCAATGAGCTACAGGAAATGTGGATGAATATACTTTCTTCAAAAATTGGACAAACGAGTTGGTGCACCTTAGGATATTACGCATAGAATGTAGAAGGAGGCCCCATAACGCGACCAAGCTGGGAAAGAATTCCTAGGCTGGTAGACTATGACATAGTGTGTCAAGTGGCAAGTGAAATACTACCTCACATGTAACTCACCACCTCCATGTATCAATAAGTGATTCCAGGACATGATTCCTCCAAACAATGTTGATAATGTTAGGGAAGGCCCAAAAGAGGAACTCGGAGACCAACCCATGAGGAATGAAGATGATCCAGACTAACCAGATTGGATGATAAATGATGAAGACTTCATGAACTTCTTTCTGGTCCTAGGTGATGATGATGAAGATGGCCCCACTGGCCCTATATCTCCTATCTTATTGTTTTTTTTTATATTCCTTAAGAAGCCGCATGGCCCACCCCATTGTAAGCCCTTACGGCCGTCCATGTGCTTTCGTTTTAAGCTGTCCTCGATCTATTTTGTTGTAACCTCTTGAAACCCTCTATTTAATGAAATTCATGTTTATTCTCAAATCCAAATGTGTTTAAATAGACCATTTATCATCAAATTGATTGCAACGTAGGCCTACCTCTGGCGAAAAGAGGCTTTATATTAGGATACATTTTGGATGTCGCCAACTTGGCGTATATATGTGTTCATACTTGTTACATTTTTCAATGTCTCCCAAACTAATATGGTTTCCCTTTTTCTTTTCTTTCTTTTTTTTTATTAATTGCCAAAAGAAAATAAAGTCGACTTGTGACGACTGGCAAACTGGCAGAATCCTAATATATCCTTCAATCCAAAGACAAAATGACCAACAAGGATAAGGCCGCGATGATATCAGTGGATGACATTGAAAGCTCCCAAAGGTTGTAATACACCAAGAACAATAAGCAGATGGCTAACATGGCATAAGAAATTGAAGTCTTAAAAGAAGAACTACATCAAATGTGGGATCTAACCAAGCTTATGGTGGCTATCTTTCCCGCTAAATTCTAGGCTCCAAATGTTGGATTGCCCCCAGTCGCTCCCGCTGACCTAAAAAATATACCTTCACAAGCTCAATCCCCATTCGCTTTCAACCCACCACTGGGGATGCACCCAATTATTTGTTTTCTACTCAAAACTTCACCATTCTAGTCCATCCAATAATGCAACACATACCTGAGGCACATGTCACTTGTGAGATACCTGTGCCACCAGTATATGCTTTCAAAGTTCCAACATTTATAACTTTCATAGTTCTTAAGGTGCCATATAAGGTTGATCGGTATGCGGGATTAGGAAAGGATACCCAATTGAATGAAAAAGGGTTGATAGTAGCCCAGCTCGAAAGTCTCAAGAGGGAATTTAGAAACATACAAGTCAGCAGAGGGACTGAAAGCTTGGACTATGATGATTTATGCATTCATCCGGACATCGACATACCAATTGGGTACAAACCCCTAAAGTTTGATATGGTTGATGGAAAAGTTGACTCGCATGCACATCTGAGGGCCTATTGCGACAAGTTGGTCGGCGTATGAAGGAATGAGAAGTTGAGAATAAAGTTGTTCATCTGGAGCTTGTCAGGAGAGGTTTTGACTTGGTACACTCGACAAGACCCCCGTAAGTGATGTGACTGGTGGGAAATGGCTGAAGACATTATGAGCCTTTTCAGTTTTAACACCGAGATTACCTCAGATAGGTTCTCACTGGATAATGATACGGGACAAACAAAGGAACACCAAAATCAGTCTACAAAATGGAAGAAATCCGTGAACCATTTTAGAGCCAAGTCTCGACTTCCCAAGAACACAATAACAAGAAGATAACAAGGTATTTATCACACCAAATCAGCGGATAACAAACTAGATTAACAACATAAGATGATGAACAATTAGACACAAGATTCGGATTTAACAATAACAACAAGAACACAAGACTACAACACAAACACTAAACAAAGATTACAAGAATGTAAAAGGATAGATAGATAGACCATATGAAGGTATAATCTTAAGAACCCAATAATGGATACTCTTGGACCCTTAACACTACATACAACAATAAACCTATCTCCTATGTTGACACAAGAGGAACTTTACCTCATCTAAACACCAACATCTCAAGCCAACATTGCAACACAAGTGATATCCACACTTATTGCCCTCATTTTGGTATGGTGGCTATTCCAAGCCCTAAAACTAAAGGTGTTTTATACTTCAAGTCTTACATCAATGAACAACCAAAGAGAAAAGACCTAAAATGTTCTATTTATATTCTATTACAAGATAAGACAAAATGACAACAATGACTTTAAAGGGGGTGGCCATGGAGTGTATTTGGACCCAATGAAGTGACCAAAATACTCTTAATGAAGATGATCAAACCGTGAACCATTAAGTGTTGTCCAAAACCGTGAGTCCTCAAGTCTTCGATGCTCTAAGCAATCTTCCATACACGGCCTTGTTTGTGCTTAAAATGGGTCTTCCTTGCATATTCTTGTGCCCTCGGGGTGACCAAGTCTTGAGCCTTTAAGTGATGCCCTCCAATCATGTCTTCAAAAATTAGGGTGGCCATATGACTTGTATCATCCTCCCCTTCTTGAAAAGTATTCGACCTTGAATACAAACCTTGAAAGAACAAAGAGAAGACAAACAAGCACCGCATTCTCATGTTATGAGGGTTAGAGCTACTACAATAAACAAAATCAACATGCCAAGGAGGTACACACTTAAGGTATAACCATACATCCTTTTTTGTAATCATGAGGAACTTAGCAAAAATATTACAAAGAAGTGGGCGAAAGGAATCACCATAAAGGGGTGGTTCTCTAATTGATAGTAAAGTCCACACAACACATATAGAAATGTCACTAAAACAAGTGGACCTACCAACAACTACCTGCCCTTCATACCCTAAGAAGTTACTGGGGTCAAATAGGAGACGTAACCAAGGACTTAGGTCTCGGCCATTCTCACTTTACCCTAGGGTGTCATCCTCAAAATTAAGCAATCCCTCTTTATCACCATTTGAAATATCATGAACAAAAAGAGGGTTGAGAAAGGTGTTCCATAATTCAACTTCAAATAAAAGGTTCTCATGCATGCACTTACTACTAGTTTCAAAATCTCCACTACAAATATGTCCAACATAAGAAACGCATAAAGAAGAAGTAGATAACATTTCTAAGCACATATCACCTTCTCTTTCACAAGAGTAGTCCTAACATACATACAAACCATCATGGGTAGCCAAAGGACCATAATCAAAATCATTTTCATAAGTACAATCACAACTCGGGTTTTCTAAACATTCAAGCAAATCAAGATCATCTACGCCCGGTTGATCATTTTGCTCACCCTCACTAGTTATCGGCAATTCACATACAACGTAGACTCACCTTGTTCTTCACAAAGGTCAACTAGTGTTTGAATACTCTCGTCACTTGGTAATGGAACCTTAGTCAAGTTGTAAGTGCTAGCTCTAGATGGACACAAATCATTCTCACGAGGAGAATCAATTTCGTCATCTAAAGGATCAACTAGTGCTTGCATACCTACAGCAAGATTTTGGTCCTTATGCGACCTAACAATATCAAAAGTATCACAAAATGAAGACTCATGCACTCCTACACTAGGTAAAACCACAACTACGTTCATAAGAGTGTAGGGGATAACAATTTTACCTCGTAGCTCACATGAGCTACGGTCTTCATCTTGATGTGTGTTCGAGAATCCCACTTGCTCCCTTGGAACTCCCATGTGATCCAACCTTTCATTTATCACTTCTCATTGATGGGTAAGGGCTTCAAGTTTAGCCAAAATAGCACTTGTAACTGCGAGTTCCATTTTAATTGCACCTAAAAAAAAGAGAAAAGAACAATCCTACAAAGAAAAACACTAGTTACAAAGTTGATCGTCTCACACTTGGATTCACAAGTGTTGCAAGTCGGCTTGTAGTTCGTGATGCGTTGAGGGGTGAGTCTACTCCTAGGTCGAAATGGATTATTTGTTTGAAGACTCAAGAAAATAATGTTCGAACTTGAACCAAGAAGTACTACGATTTAAAAAAATGATAAAAGTACAAAAGAAACGTAGACACGAATAATGGATGCAAAGGACTAATTGACAATCTAGTAGGAGTTTACTAGTTTGTTAATTAGTTCTAGGATCAACTAATGAAGCCAAAAATCAACAATTAGAAACTAGGAAAATCCAAATTTGAGCTTAATATTTACGGTGAATAGTAATTAGGTGACGTGGCAGCATATAATTGGTCTCGGGCTCACACAACTTTAATCACAAATTTTAAATTTTAATTTTCACACAATTTGGAATGGAAGACAATTGTATTTGGAGGGAAAGTATAAGTCTTGAATCCTTTGTAAGTTTAATCTCAAAAAGATGATATTGACTTGTAATAGTTACACTAAACAAGGCTCCTTGAATAAGGATAGTAGTTGAAAAAGTTGAAGGCAAGTCTAGGAAGTGATGGCTAATTCTTCTCACAAACACACTCTACAACTTTTATCTTCACTCCTTTTGGATCTATTTGCACTTTTTGTTGGCTTAAGTATGAGAAAGATGAAGAACAATATGAACACAACAACAACAACCTTTCAACAACACACCAATCAACATCCTCCAATCTTCAACAATAAGGCATAACACACGGCCAACTTCAAATCACAACACACGGCCACTTCAAGTTCACAACAACAAGGTCAATATTATAAGCTCAATTTTAGATCTAGAGACATTTTATGTTAGTGAGAAGGAAACCAACACAAGAAACAAACTAGAAAAACAAAAATCTACTAGATCTAGTACAAATCTCGGCCAAGAAAACTTCACAAGAACAACTTTCGGCCAAGAACAAAAAGAATGGACAGATTTCACCCTTTTTCTAGAATTTGCTATTTTTTTCAACAATTTTTTTTTATTTTCAAGTTTACGATCCCAAGATTGATATTGTGGGAACAAGATCAAGCCATGATTTGATACCAAATGATACGAGACAAACAAGGGAACACAAAAATTAGTCCAAAAACAATCCACAAAATGGAAGAAATCTGTGAACCCTTTTGGAGACCAAGTCTCGGCTTCCCAAGAACACAATAACAAGAAGATAATAAGGTATTTATTACACCAAATCAGCGGACAAGAAAATACGTTAACAACATAATATGATGAACAAGTAGACACAAGATTCGAATTTAACAATAACAACAAGAACACAAGATTACAACATAAACACTAAACAAGATTACAAGAAGGTAAAAGGATAGATAGATAGACCAAATGAAGGTATAATCTTAAGAACCCAAGAATGGACACTTTTGGACCCTTAACACTACACACAACAATAAACCTATCTCCTATGTTGACACAAGAGGAACTTTACCTTCTCTAAACACCAACATCTCAAGCCAACATTGCAACACAAGTGATATCCATACTTGTTCTCACATTTCGGTGTGGTGTATATTTCAAGCCCTACAACTAAAGGTGTTTTATGTTTCAAGTCTTACATCAATGAACAAATAAAGATAAAAGACCTAAAATGTTCTATTTATATTCTATTACAAGATAAGACAAAATGACAATAATGACCTTAAAGGGAGGGGTGGCCATGGAGTGTATTTGGACCCAATGAAGTGACCAAAATACCCTTAATGAAGATGATCAAATCATGACCCATTAAGTGTTGTCCAAAACCATGAGTCCTCAAGTCTTCTATGCTTTAAGCAATCTTCCACACACAACCTTGATTGTGCTCAAAATGGGTCTTCCTTGCATATTCTTGTGCCCTCGGGGTGACCAAGTCTTGAGCCTTTAAGTTTGGCCCTCTAATCATGTCTTCAAAAATTAGGGTGGCCATATGACTTGTATCAGATAATATACAAAAGAAGCCATAAAAATTATTTCAAAAATATGCATGGCATTGGAGTACCGAGGCTGCTAGGATCCAACATCCACTAGATGAAAGTGAGCTCTCCAAGTATTTTATTCGAGCTCAAGAGGGTGTTTATTTTGATAAGATGATGTCGATGATGGGCCCAAAGTTTGTAGAATTAGTCAAGATGGGGATTTCATAGAAAAAGGTATCAAATCGGGAAAGATACAGTCTATGGTTGCACTGCAAGCCACAAGTAAGGTCATACAATCTAGTTTAATTGGTGGTAATAATAAGAAGAAAGAAAATGTGTCAACTATCACACCAAACTACCAACCTGAAAATTCTTCCAAGATCTCAAGAAACGGATCAAGATCCGGGTTCCATCTATCGAGATCCGGGTTTCATTTTTTAAATTAAACCACCTACGGTATGTGGGAGTACTCTAAAAACCTTGGGCATAAGTTTAAATATTTTATCAAGATTAAAGATCCCTAATTATGATTTATAATAAAGTATACGATATGATTTTCAAAGATTATGCATCATGGGACTGTTTTGACTAAAATACATATTGTCTTGAACTACTTTTTCATGAAAATTGAATTACAACTATATATATATGTGTGTGTGTGTGTGTGTCTTTTCGTGTGATTTGTAAGATTTATTGAGAGCATGTGTATGAATTTCCACTCTTGTTGTGAAGTAAAGTTTATATAATCATTATGAATGATTTGAAATGCATGTTTTTAGAATTTGAAAGTGATCTTCTCAATATCATGGTGTTTGACATGGTTTATAGATGATGAGAGGGAGTTTCTTGTTATAACTATATACTGCTTTAAAAAGAAATAATTGCATGTGATTAAATAAATTAACATGACCACCACATGTTTTGAACCTTGCAAAGAAAGGATAAATGACTAAATATTATTGAGATTTTGAAGTGGTGACTCTATTGTAATGTTATGAATCTTGGGTGGTCATGTGCATGTTTTTTAATATGATGGGCTGTGAATTTGATATGATATTGACTTGCTAGTCAGGGTATGACGATACCCGGTTATTACATTCCCTCAATAGAAAAAGTATTGATTGTTTTGAAAGTATGAACATGTTCACTTTAAAGAACTAAAAGTCGGGCTTAAGAGAGCTAGTAGGTTACCCGAAGAAGGCATTTGAGTGTAAGGGCTCATCGCTGAAAACCGCAGTTGCCGATATGGGTCTTATGATATTATATCCTACATGAGAGGATAATAAAATAATTAGGACATCTCATATGGGGGGATTCCTGTGGTGTGCTCACATGGGGGGTATCACCGGCTCCAAATCCTGGCGGCTACTTGGATTGGAGGCTCGACCACCAAGTCAAGGACGGGTATCACATAGCCCATGGAATTTCAAATTTGTAGGGTGTACCGACTAGCTCAAAAGAATAATAAAGAATGATTCAAGGTTGTCAAGAATTGTTTTGAAATTATTAAAGTATGCCCATGTATTTTACATACGTATATGATCATTGTTTTTATGAAATGCTCTCATCTATTTTGTATAAAAACATGTTATTTTGAGTTGTTTCACATACCAGTACATCTGTATTGACCCCCCCTATATTTTAGTATTCTAAGACACAGTCCTGGGGTCCCGTTAAGTAGTAGATTGATTTTTCAGAAGTTTGCAGCTGTTGGGCCTCCCTTACTTCGAAAGGCCTAGTTATGAAACTTGTTATAGTTATTTTATTTGATTCATGGTCAGTCTGGGGGCCTTATCCCAGATTTTAGACAAATGTCATTTCCAGTTGTTAAAGATTTCGTAGACTGATGTTAGACGTTGTTAGAGGTTTATAGGTTCCATACCCGATTGTTCAATTGATTGATGATATTGACCATGATTTTGTATTGTTTTATCTTTCTGCATTTTTCTTCATATTATATGAAAGTATGTATAATTTCCAAATAGAGAAGGGCGCTTGGACCTTAACGGTTCAGGATGCCTGTCACGGCTAGGGCCTTGGCTCGGGTCATGACATCTGCTATCACAACAAATGTATCAGAATCCACCATGGTAGCAGCAATAAAATTGCATTCATAGTAGTATCAAATCCCGACAACAATACATCATCTAGTTCAGATCGAAGGTCACCCTGCCAGAATTGGGTTTTTACTTCTAAGAAACTGCTACGCAGGTCGAAGACTTTATTCTTCAAGCATTGTTTCACCAGTCGAATGGCGTTTATTTTTCGATGAACTACCTGCCAGTCTTATGGTTTATTCTTCAATTACTCGCCAATTAAATGGTGTACTCTTCAACTGCTCGCCGGTCAGATGGCTTTTTCTACAAGAATCACTCAGCTGATAAAGGCTCATTATATTTCAGTCATTGACCGGCTAGTCGGAGGCCTCCACAAATGAAGATCACAATACTAGTTTGAATATCTAAACTCTACTCTTTACATTACAATTTTAATTTATAAATTTTTCAACAACAAGTACTTTAAACCCTTTTGGCATGTTTTGCAGGACAGCACACTAAAACATGGAATTGCTCTCTTAGCAACAAACTGGGGCAAGCTAGCGGAATGTCAAGCATCCCTAGCTACGTCAAGGATTCTGACAAAGAAACTCAACTCAACTCAAGTTTCCATCTTCATAATTTTTAGTGTCATCGTCCAGTGTCGTCTTGATCCGACACTGGGGAAATCTTTGAAAATCCAATCCCTTTCCTCTCAAAATCCTCAACAAATATTACTATCCAGCCATCTTCCATTCTCAATCATCTCAAACAACCAGTTCAGGGATAAGTGCACCCGTATCCATTTCATTCGTGCTGAAATCTTTGTTATCATCCTCAAAGGAACCCAGTGTCACCATAATTCTACATTGGGCCAAATTTTGATATTGATCAAAAAAAATCTTTGATTCGAACTACAGATGGCCTAACTTTTTATGATACCCGAGATATGTAGGAAGCTCAGAAATTAGAGATCAGTCACAATCTTTCAAATATTTTATTTCGCCCTAGATAAAATTAGTTACGACAACGTGATTATCCAAAGATTTTTACACTAATCTTCGGTCAATCAGGGGCAACTGTTGACACTCAATTTTGGCTCACTCTTTTCTTCCAATTATTTTCTTGATGCTTCTTGTTCTTAAATAATTTTTTAAAATAAATTCATATTTTTATTTCTATGAATTTTGAAAAGAGTAAAGGGAATGATTTATTTTCCTATCATATCTAACATATTTTAATTAAATATAATTAAATATTTCAACATCAAAGATCACACAAAAAAAATCTTTTGGCAATCGCATTCTCCTTCTTTCAAATTTTATTTTTTCAGACGATAATATGACTGTATATATGTATGTATACTTTTTGTTATTATTTTTTCCATATATTTCATTAATATTAAATCAAAAAAAATATTAAATTGGACGCTTATACAAATTATGTTTGTAATTTATATACGTACGTACTAAAATAATTTTAGGGTAGTAGGAAGTATCGATAAAATTAATTTCAGTAGAATAAAAGCATTCAAGATGATAATAACTCAATTGATATCTTTATTTTATTCGAACCCAACTCTTATTTATAAATTTCAGCCAAAGAAGCCTAAAAATTAACCCAAAATCAGTCCAATATCCATGTCCACCTCATCGATCCACCACACAGTATCCACTAATCCTACGCTCACCTAATAAACCTATAATAATTTGATTCGTTGATTTCTTTCTATTTCGAGGGTCCTAAATTTCCAGTTATATATATATATATATATATATATATATATATATATATATATATATATATATATATATATATATATATATATATATATATATATATTCAGTTATTTGTATATAATTATTATTATTAGTATTATTTTTTATTTATTATTCTTAAATTAAATCTGAACCGTTCGATCAAATGGTCGGATGGTTTAAATTTAAGTCAACAAAATCAGCCCATTACAAGGCTTTTTCCGCTCCCCAAATATCAGAATACACGTGATACTCTCTTCCCCCAAAAACCCAATAGATGATCCTCTCTCTTCTCTCTTCTTCCTCTCCTCCACCATTACTAACAGTAACCCTAATCCTCCACCATCACCAAAATTGTAACCGTAATCCCCACCACAACCTACTATCGTCCCCAGCCAAAGCTTGTAAGTTACCACCAAATCCATCACCCATCAACCACGGCGAAAGAAAATACAAACCTAAAACAGTGAATGGCAGAAAAATTGGCTCAGGCCAACCATCAATAGCTTTAAAAAACTAAAGATTTGTCTCAGAGATTTGAAATTCAAATCCTTCTTTATTTACGTTTCCTTAAGTTGTTGTTTCAAATCTGGACTTTTGATGTTCGAATTTCACCTATAAATAGGTAGTTCTCCATCTCCATGAAAAGGGGGCATAAGGGAAGAGATAGAAGAAAAAAGGGGGATAAGGAGTTAGGAGAGAAAAACAAGAAAAAGAGAGAAAAATAAGGTCAAAAGGGAAAAAATGAGTAGAAAGGGGTCGAAAGTCTAGATACAGTAGAAAGGGGTCGGAGTTGAGTTGTCACCGAAAAAATCTTAGACTTCGGAGCCTCGATTTTTTTCCCAAAAAAGTTGTGTATCTCCGGCTCGTCTCACATCCATCTCCCTTTCTTTTATTTTGTCCGATTTTATAAACAGGTTAGATTAGTTAAATTCAATCAAATTTTGTGTCGGCATTGTAAAAAAAATAGATTTCTGTATGAATATTGATCATTTAAGTGGTTGGTGATTGATTCCAAAAATTGAGGTTTGTATGTGAATTCCTGTTAAGTTAGTTTACGTTGTTATTGCTTGGTGTGGGCTTGTGGATTAAAAAACATAATTCTAATTTGGTAAAACTGATTTGTATTTGAAAATTCAAGTATAGAGGACTGTAAATATGCGTGTGGGTATTCCTACTGTTTAGGGACTATTGTTCATCATTTTGATTTTGAGCCATTATTCTCTTCCCGTATATGTTTCTTGTTTTTGTTCTCCTAAAAAATAAAATTATAAATATTTTTTGGGGTACTTTTAGAGGTCGAATAGTGTGAAAATTGTCGTGCATCTCTGCCTTCCTATTCAGACGCGCTTATAAGGATGTGTGTGCCTGTTTATCCCTCTCAAAGTTGTTGCTATCTTACCCAAAAATTGAGTTGATGAACATGAAAAAAAAAAATTCCATTGTTGATCCTATGCGTTTTGTAGTGTTACTGCCCATTTTTCACCAATTGAGTTCAATAAGGCAATTCCATCTCAATTCTCATTTTTATTTGCAAATTGTGTTGTGTCATGCTCAAATATGTGAGATGTGTAAAAGTAGTCTTTTATCTACCTTCAGATTGATCTATTTCGATAAATATGTGAATTGATTTAGTTTCGAGATTATGTATAAATCATCCCGTATTAACTTATGTGTCGCTCATTTTGTTTTGCTCGATATTCATATGAATGTCTAAAATATATGATATATGAATAAAGTCAGTCCTCTCATATCCGTATTTTGCTTGAACTGATTTTTTGAGCACGTATGCAGTATAGTCTAGTAGTTTTTGCAAATATAGTTCAAGAAGTATTGCTTGTCCCAAATTTTGTTGGTCTCGATATGAGTGGCTTAATGAGGGTTTGAGTTGGTTTAATGACGTCGTCCTTAATTTGAATCCTGGATTAAGTTTGTTAAATATGTGCATTTTAAAATTAAATCGAGTTATTGATCTTGGTTCCATTTCATCAATTTTGTCTGTCATCATCACTCTCACATTTGTATGCGTACTTTCCATGTTCTTTAATGGTTAAGAAAAAAATAATCTAATTTGATCATTAAAAATAATCTAATTTGATCATTGTGTGCAGTTGTAGGAAATAGTTTTAGAAAAAATACACCCCTCCTTGTTCTATGAATGTTTGGTCCCTAAGTCAAGGTTCCCATTAATAGTTATTTCATATTTGTTCCCTTGCAATCACAGACAGTAAAGGGGGTTGTTAAGCATGAGTATACTTGTGCGCTTGAATTCGATTTGGTTTATGATGTTATGATCCCATCCTTTGGAAAGCCTTTAGTTTGGAGTTGTTCTTGATTTTCTTAGAAATAGGACAACAATTTTAGTTTAGGATGTGGAGGGATTATTTGTCTAAAGCCTTATCCAACTTTCATCTGTTAAATCATGCATCAACTAGCTCCATTTGGTTATAGTGTACTGGAATCTTGTTCAAGTTTACTTGTTTTCCTTCAGGTGTCTTCTTAATCATAACATTGTATGTTTAAGCTATTTGCTCAAGTTTACTTGTTCCCTTTTACATGTTTGCTTAATCCTGACATCGGATGTTCGAGTTATTTGGTTATAGAATTGCCTATTATTTTGTTACTTAGTTACTTCATTCAAGTTCGATTTCTAATCCTTTACTTTTCTTGTACATGTACATCGCTAGAGCATACTTTGAGTTCAAGAGAACTCTTGCCTCCGTGCAAACTAGAGCTCGTGTCCGCTACTTTCGCTATTTGATAGAGTCTAACTTCCTTCAAGCTTTCGGTATGGTGACGGGATTATATAGGAGAACCTGGAACCTCCTCTTTAGTTTTGTTCTTACTTATTTGCATTACCTGTTATTTCTAACATTTTCTCTTTATAAGCTATACTGGTTGTCTACTTGGTTTTGTTTTAACCATTATGAATTGCTAAGGCTCGTAATGGTGAGATGTGGTCACTTAGTTGCCCCTCTCTTTAGGAGATGCTATATTTGTTTTAAGTACAAAAGCGTTGGTTCCAAGAATTAAAAATACAAGCTATGTTATGTTAAATTTCAGACTAGAGGAGTTTTGCACATCTATAGTTAAGATGCAAAATCTTCCAGAAGATAAAACCAAGCCCAATTAGTCCCAGCGTTCTGCTTTCAATTTGTTTCTCAACCTTGTTTAAGTTCTTTTTTCTCACATTTTAGAGATTTGAAAACGTGAGGTATATATACATATGCACTACCGTATATGAGGTATATTTCATTATTTTTATTATTGTCATTATCATCTTCATCATTATTATTATTGTTGTTGTTGTTGTTTGGTTGTTTTATATTATTATTATTAGTGTTATTCATGTGTTATCTTGACCCCACTTATAAATATGAATATCTTATTTTTATCTATCTCCGTCTATTTCATATGTTATCACCTTCATCCATTAAACTTTTGTGAATGAGTGTTAGCGTGATTTTTCTTATATTCCAAATACGCGCAAATCTGTTTTACCCCTTAGCTAACATAGCATATGTTTTAACATCCTTATTTTTCTTTAGGATAAACACATTTAGGTAAAATCATTATCAAATCACATAAATTCTACACTCTTAGATAAGTATTTTTATTTTTGTAATGAATTTCCACACATTTTCAAAACTACGTTCTCTCTTATTTCACACAAATTTTATTTTTTTACGCTATCAAATATTATGTTTTTTAAATTATGAAATCTTATATCTCCTAATGCATATATATATATATTATAACAAAATATTATTATAAATTTTTCTTTCTTTACTCCCATATTCATTTCATAATGAATAAAATTTCACACTTTTCTTTACTTAAAACGATTTCATACATGTATATAATTTCATATACTATCAAACATCATATTCTTATAAAAATTATACTTTATTATTTCTAATATACATATTACATTAATGGTACTATATTTAACTTTCCTTTTCGCCATTTTCATATTTTTGAAACATGCATGTTTTACAATAAATTATATATCCTTGTATATTGTAGAGGTGCAATTTTATACACCTCAAATTTTCTTCCCTCAAAATAACAAAGGTTTTTCTATCACAACTTTTCAGCAAATAATGAAATAGTTATTTTTAAAATATTTTCCTAAACTGAGTCAAACGACTATCTTCGGATAGGCTCTGAGGGGTATCTAACACATTCCCCTTGAGTAATTAAAACTCTTACTCAAAATCTCAAATATTCTCGATAGACCAAAACAGAGTTTTCTACATAAAAATAATTTTCCTAATTTTCCTAAAAGTTAGTCTCCATCTACAACAAGGCCCTTGGAGCAGAAAAAGGGTGATCCCAAAGCATTTACTATACCATGTACTATTGGTTCATCCCAATTTTCCTGAGCCTTGTGTGACTTAGGGGCCAGCATTAGTTTAATGTCTCTGGCCGTATTCAAGCAATTGGGCTTGAACCCTCTGAAACTGACTTTGATGTAATTGTTGATGGTTGATCGGATAGTGAAGAAACTTGTGAAATCTTGATTGATGTGATCGTAAGGATGGTTAACTTCATCTTTGTGATTGATTTTGTCATCCTGGACAGTAAAGTTGACATCAAGGTGCTCATTATCTTGGGAAAACCGTTTATAGCCACAGGTAGAGCTATGGTTGATGTAGAAAAAGGTGAGCTAAAATTTTGAGTCAATGGTGAGGAGGCCACGTTCAACATCCGAAGGTTAATGAGGCAACCAACCGACATAAGGGTAGTATCATAGATTTATTGTATTGATGACCCTGGAGGATACTCCTATGAGTACCTTGATGAGTTCTTAGTCAAGATACCTGCATCATGCTGTGACGTTAAATCAAGTACGGCATGGGAGGCATACCATAGGCTTGTTGGTGTTGTCTGAGTAACCAACATAGCCACGTCGTGCCGCAACGTTAAACCACGCGTTGAGTGGAAGTCAACCCACTATTTTAGTGTTCATGCTTTTGTTATTTTTGTCTTTTTGTAGGTTTATAGATTTTGCACCTTACCAGGAATACGGTAAAAAATGCTAAATTCATCGATTTCTAGGTAAGGACAGTGTGTGATCAATCCATCATGGTCACAAGTCTCACATGATAAGTTGAGTAATAAGTTGAAATTTTGAAATTTCGAGGACGAAAAATGGTAAGTTACGGACTTTGGCATCTAATTTTACTTTTGGGGCCTAAAACTTAGGCTTCGAGACCATAAGTATCTGGAAAAATATCAAAACACCAAGTACAGGTTACAGAAAAGCGGGCCAAAAAATTTGGCTCAAAACCTGCGCCTAGCACCTACTGGCCACAGGTGGTACCTGTGCCCAGAGCCAGACCGCAGGTGATGGCTCCAGGTACAAGCCGCAGCTAGGTCAGTTTGTAGGCTCAATTTTTAATTTAAATTTTGGGCCTACCAACACTTAAATTAACCTAAAACAGCCCCCCACCTATATAAAAACATTCTTACCCTCATTCTAACTCATTCAAATCCTCAAACTTCACTTTTCTCTATGAATTCAAAGTTTTATGATAAAACACCAACTAACCCTACACTTAAGTAAAGGCTAAATTGACACTTACTTGAGATGTCAACTTGTCCTAACACGCTAAAAATAAATTTCAACTTTGGTTTTGCTTGAGTTATTCATTATTCACTACCAGTTTTTCAAAAAAGGGATAACTTTCTTGGCTCCTAATTGTTATATATTGGTTTATTTATTATTTAAACAAGTTGATATGTGTATTCTATTGCAAAATATATAGAATTTATCATACTTGTATGTTGGATCCTTAAAGTAGCCTAAACTTGGAGCCTTGAAGTATCCTAAAATCATAGTGTAGGACCTTGTTTTGAAGAAAAAACTAAAGTTAGGCCCCAACCGAAAAGTGAACTTGAATGAATTGAGTAATACCACTAGCTAAACATATTTGTTTGCTTTGAAATTCATGATTCTTGATTGGTGTGTGCACATTGGACTTGTTGAAATGTCAAATAGGTCTTAGGGGTGTGAAAATTGAAAAAAAATTCATACTTTTCAAATTTTGAGTTTTTCTTCAACTTTTGTTATTCCTCACTTTTGTTGGAAACTAAAAACTGCTGATTTAGGTACATATGACACTTAAAGCGGTGAAGAAGACAAAGGCCGGTACTTCGAGGAGACAGGCAAAGTCTCTCGAGCATAGTGGTTCAGTGGAAAAGTACCCGAGGCAGCGACATAGAGACACTACCATAGGGGTGACACGTAGAGTTACAGGAGGGCAGACTCACCAGGCTGCTCAGACAGTTGCAGCTCGGTCCAGGATAAAATCTGCATGAATATCACCCCCCCCTCACATACATACACACACTTCCACCTAATGATGATGATGAGGATAAGACAAAGTCTGAATCTACTACACAGGTTGCTACTCAAGATTCCTAGTCTGAGGGAGGGGTCCCAGGATTCATCAGATGAGGTTGAGCAGAAGTAGTCATCCGTGGTGCCCTAGTCTAAGGAAGGTACCGCCACTCATCTGCAGTAGACAAAGGTACCCCAACCTGAGGAGGGTATCGAGCAACCTTCCCATGATGCATCAGTTCAGTAGGGACAGAGCCTTGCACCTCCACATACCCAGAGGCACCTCCCGAGAAGCAACCTCCAAAGTGGTGTATGGAACGGATGTGAAATATATTTGAGCTTGATAGTCATATTTAGGATCTAGGTAGGACTACGAGGTGCATTTATAAGGAGAGTCGAATTAACTTATTGTAGACACGTGATTTTTGACATTTCCCGAGTCTTAACCTATTTTTTGGCATTAAATATTTTTATTTTTATCCAATGTTATCTTGTGTTCTTATTTTACTTTTTAGTAGAATTTCATTTTAAAAATTGTGAAAAGAAAAATTCAAAAAATAAAGTTACATTTTTAGGATGTTTTTATTTTTATTTTTTTATTTTTAAATAATATGAAAAATTTTCAAAAAAAATCTATATTTTTCTTTTAATTTATATTTTTTAAAATAAGCTAGTAATTTTATTTTATTTTATTTTATTTATATTTTATTTTAGGTTAGCCCGGAATCTTTAGGGATCATGAGACTAAGTTTTTACAAAATAAATAAAAATATATAAATTTTAACAGCCCTGAATCTTTAGGGATCATGAGGCTAAGTTTTTACAAAAATATATATATAAAAATCTTAACATCCCTGAACCTTTAGGGGTCTTGAGGCTGAATTTTGTATGACATATACTTCAAGAACTACGCACACCTGATTCTCCTCTTAATGAGATACATAGGCAGTCCTCAATGGATTTGGTGATCTTAAAAAAAATGATTGTCTTTCCTTCTAAATAAAAAAAATGCAAAAATAAAAAATATTTTTTTTATTATAAATTCAAAAATAATAATAATAAATTGCTTCTCATTTTTCAGATAATTTAAAAAAAGGATATGTTTCTTTGTATCTCCAATTTTTCCGAACTACGCAAGATCTGATTCATGTCCTGGCATGATAAGTAGGCAACCCTCCAAAGCGTTCGATCATAACTTTTTGAAAAGTGCGCCTAAAAAAAAAGTCGGGATGAAACACAAAACCTTTCATGATAGTTAGGAGAATGCATACAGAAACATAATAGACAACGTGGCATTATAATGTGTTGAATATGCAACACTCACCCGTTTGCTACTTGATCACAGAAAGATAAAGTAGTTGGTGGTTGGTTTGTGGTTTAACTGGTATCATATCCGTACAACACCAAATACAAGGGAAAAAGAAAAATGACCCGCAAAGAGGGTGTAGGGTCTGACAGTGAGAAGGAGCAAAATTAGTTGATTTCGCAAGAATTAGCATCAATGGAAGAGATAAGTTATTGAAACAACAAATGATGAAAATATACCAAGCTTGGTTGAATGGACAAGCCACACCTTCCTCAATCCATGGACTTTCAAATACAAATGATCCAAATCCCACCCAAGCTCAAACTGGTGATCCATTTTACCCACCATGATTCGGCCCATTTGTTAACGTGTCTGGCATTGTTGGTACTTCTACCATGCATCCACCAAATTTTTCTATCACAAATAACCCACTTTTCACTTCTATAGCACCAACTACTGTGGGCCTTCAGTCGACGGCACATAAGAATAGGGAGGAACCAAGTCATGATCCATTATATTTTCCTGAAATGACTTTCAAACCTCAAAATCCATAATATCATGCTCATCAACACGATTCTCCTATCATGATTGAGAAGATTGTTAAGAATGAGGAACAAGAGGAGATGGCTAGGAAAGTAAGAAGCTTAGAGCAGAGTATAAGAAATATGCAAGGATTAGGAGGACCAAAAAGTGTTTCATACAAAGATTTGTGTATGTTTTCGGATGTCCATTTGTCGTTAGAGTTCAAAATGCCCAAATTTGACAAGTACAAAGGGCACGATGATCTAGTAGCACATTTAAGGTGTTATTGTAACCAATTAAGAGGTGTCGGAGGTAAAAAAGAATTACTCATGGCTTATTTCGGTGAGATCCTTTCGAGTTTAGCCTCAGAGTGGTTTGTGGATCAATACATTGACAAGTGGAGTAGTTGGGATAACTTGGCCAATGAATTCGTGCAACAATTTCAGTACAATGTCGAGCTGATTCCTAATGAAAAATCCCTGACTAATATGAAGAAGAACAACAATGAAAATTTCAGTGAGTATGAAATTAGATGGCATGAACAAGCGGCTAGGGTAAAACCGCTAATGAAAAAAAGCAAGATAGTGGAGGTGTTTATTCAAGCGCAGAATGAAACATATTATCAACATTTGTTACCTGTATTAGGCGAGTCATTTATTGAGGTCCTCAAAATGGGAGAGATGATAGAAGATGGAATTAAGTGTGGTCGCATTATGAGTTTTGCAACATTAAAAACAACTACTCAAGCAATTCAAAAAGGTTCAGGAAGTGTTGGGGAGAAGAAGAATGAGGAAGATGCACTTACTATTGTAGTTGGATAGCGGGAGCGGTCAAGAAGACCACATCATCGTCGCTCTCAGGCTCAAGCCCAAGTTCATGCCCAAGCTCCACATAATCACCTCCAAAGTCCATTATACTCCAGTTCCCCACCTTCATATCCAATGTATAATTCACAACCACATGTTAAACCCCCATCTTACCCACAATAGCGCACACTAACTCCTCAGAGTCATCTTCCAATTCCATAAATATATCAAAGCCCTTCTAGGCCCGATTTTTTATCCAAACCAAATAATGAAATGAGACAGAAGTTGAGAGATAGCTTCACACCAATCGGAGAGTCATATGCCAATTTACTTCAGAGATTGGTATAGGAGGGCATGATTACTCCTATCCTTGGGCACACTCTTAATCCCCATTCAAGAAATTTTGATATTAATACACGATGTGCATATCATTCTGATGCTCACGGTTATAGTATTGAAGATTGTCGAGATTTAAAAAGAGAAATTGAAAAGATGATTCAAGATAGATCAATTATGATGCAGAACATTGACAATGAGAAAAGATCTAATCATGATGGTATGCAAATTGGTGGCTAAGAGGTCAAGCTCAGTAATTGGGAAGTCACTCCTCTCTCTGCTAGGAAGAGGTCTAGTAGTTTGTTTTCTTTTCTTTTCTGTTACCCGAATTATTTTAGGGTTGTAGTTTAGGACCTATCTTGTCTAATTTTCTTATCATTTTTATTCAAACACTTCTATCTTTCTATCAACAAAATGTGTGTCCCTTTTATTTTTTTTATTTCTTAATACATATCATCTTTTTTTCTTCAAAGAGCTCTTTCTTTGGTGATTCTGGTAATAGATAAGCATGTTGAATTTTAATCCAGATCTTAAAACTCAATCTAATGTTGAAACATTCGATCAAGAACCTAGAGTTGAAAAAAAATGTGTAAGAAAAATAAGTAAAGTGTTGAGATATTTTGGGGACCTAGTTACATCCTCACTTAAATGTTTTGAGGCAATCACTTTGCGAATAAAGAATGACTTGATCTTCAATGAGAAGGTTCAACTCAAGCCTTTTTTAATGAGATCAACCAGAGGATATATAGTTTCTATTGTCAGAAGAAGCAAATGGAAGTTAGCTCAAAAAACAAAAAAAAGAGTCATCTGTTGTGAGGAAAGTACAATACAAGTAGACATGTATGATTTACAAGTTTAAAATAAGTGACACACGTGCATGTTCTTAGTCACGGTAAATATTAAAAAGATGCGTATGATATTCATGTTCCATTCCTAGATTGCATGTTATGTACTTACGTTATTAAGGATTGATATGACAAAGGCATTTCATTCTACTATCCAAATGTTGTGTCATCCTTTGTTATACCTTTTGAGCTTTTGTTTTATTTATTTTATATCCCTTTTTTGGAATCAAAATAGAGTCTGAAAAAGAAAAATTCAAAAAAAAAGTGTCAAAAAAAAATAGTATCAGAAAAGTGACAAGAAAAAAATGGAGTCAGAAAAAATCTCTCTCTCAAAATAAGAGAAAAGTCAAAAAAAATCAAGCAAAATAACAAGATTTTTGAACTATGTTTGACATAATTCTTGTTATGACAAGATACGTAGGCAGCCCTACTCTGGGATTTGGTCCAAACAAAAAAAAATTCAAATTACCCAAAATGAAATGAAACTGGGGCAAAATTTATTTCTTTAAAAGAGTCGATTCCAAAAGTTGTATATTTCACCCAATATTATGTAAACTTTTTAGCCTCATGCCTCCCTTTCTTTCTAACCTTTTCGAAACGCCAAGTTACAACCAAAAAAAGATCTTCAGATCGATCTTTGAGAATTTCAAGGTTAAAAATGTTATGGGTGCATGATGTTTCGTATATTGGGCATTATTTTCAAAAAAAAATGAATGAAAAAAATGAATGAGTAAAAATGAGAGAGTCTTATTGGTGAAAATCCTTTTGGGCACCATAAGGCGACAGTGAATTAAGAAAGAAATGAAAATGATATAGGTGTTGGCAAAAACCCATTGAGGTGCCACTAGCCGAAGGAGGATTGTGATCTAGAGGGAGCATATTCAAGATTGATTTCATTTCAAACTCAATAAGTGGACAAGATTTGCTATAATTAGTGTGGGTAGATCAAGTTGTTTAATTCAAAATGCATGTCATGATTGTTGGAATCGGCTACCACACCCAAATAAGTTTTCTTCTGTCGTTTTTCTTTTTAAAATGCCTATTGTTTTTTTCTTTTATTTTTCTATTTTTGATCTTTTGGTATCTTTATCATCAAATAAAAATATTGTCATTTTTCTTGTGTCTCTGAGTCGAGACCGTGTCATAATAAGTGAGAAAAGATTTCAAAACTGGCTACCAGCTTTTTAATTATACAAAGCAAGACCAAAAGTCAACACATAAAAGAGACATGATTGTGAGCCGAAATAAGGCATGCAGAAAAGTTTTGTCAACAGACGAGTTTGGAAACTCTTGAAAATACCAAAGTTTAAAAGGTTTATTTGAGGAGCATAGCAAAGCAAAGATACTGTGTTTGTTTCAGAGTCACTTCTAATAATCTGAGTTTGGGTCAACGATGCAGCAAGTCGGTGATAGATGCTAATGGTTGTAAGCAAGGTTAAATGTGATGAGAGCAAGAATGATTGCAACGGAAGCTAAAGCCACAAACCTGCCACCATGTTTTTGAACTCACAAGTTTTCTTTGATGAAATAAGAAACATATTACCTTCAAATTAAGGACTTCAGAGCATAAATATCAAGGGCTGCAATGCCTCATTTCCACAGATGCAGGAAGCAATATTGCTGCACAGGTCTGATAATCAAATTATGGTAAAAATTTAACCCCTAGGAGACGCACTTCCTAGTCTGAATAAGTCATTTTTCATTTGTTAGGTGAAACACTTCCTAACTTGAACATTCACTCCTAAAAGACATACCTTTTAGTCAAGTCATTTCTCGTTGATTCCTATAAGACGAACCTTTTAGTCGAGTCACTCCCTTGATTCCTATAAAACGTACCTTTTAGTCGAGTTATCTCATTGATTCCTACTAGATGTACCTTTTAGTTGTGTCACTCCCCGTGATTCCTATAAGATGTACCTTTTAGTCGAGTCATCCCTTTGATTTCTATAAGACGAACCTTTTAGTTGAGTCACTCCTCATGATTCCTATAAGATGTACCTTTTAGTTGAGTCACTCCCCGCGATTCCTATAAGATGTACCTTTTAGTCGAGTCATTCTCCTGATTCCTATAAGACGAACCTTTTAGTCGAGTCATTCTCCTTGATTCCTATAAGACGTACCTTTTCGTCGAGACATTTCTCTTGATTCCTATAAGACGAACCTTTTAGTTGAATCATTACCCTTGATTCCTATAAGATGAACCTTTTAGTCGTTTCACTCCTCGTGATTCCATAAGACGTACCTTTTAGTCGAGTCATCCCTTTGATTCCTATAAGATGAACCTTTTAGTCGAGTCACTCCTCGTGATTCCTATAAGAAGAACCTTTTAGTTGAGTCATTCCTCGTGATTCCTATAAGACGTACCTTTTAGTCGAGTCATCCCCTTAATTCCTATAAAATGAACCTTTTAGTCGAGTCACTCCCCTTGATTCCTATAAGACGTACCTTTTAGTTAAGTCACTCCCTTGATTCCTGTAAGAAGTACCTTTTAGTCGAGTCATTCCCCATGATTCCTATACGATGAACGTTTTAGTCGAGTCATCCCCCTTGATTCCTATAAGACGAACCTTTTAGTCGAGTCACTTCTCGTGATTCTTATAAGACGTACCTTTTAGTAGAGTCATCCCCTTTATTCCTATAAGATGAACCTTTTAGTCGAGTCACTCCTCGTGATTCCTATAAGACGTATATTTTATTCGAATCATCCCCTTGATTTCTATAAGACGAACCTTTTAGTCGAGTCACTCCCAGTGATTCCTATAAGACGTACTTTTAAGTCGAGTCATCCCCTTGATTCTTATAAGATGTACCTTTTAGTCGAGTTATTTCTCTTGATTCCTATAAGACATACCTTTTAGTCAAGTCATTTTCTATGTACAAACTGGGGCAAACATTATGTTCGTGTTTATTAAATTTTACTTTCTACTCAGGACCCTTCTGAAGAATGAAAATTTATTTTTTGCTCAGGACCCTCCTGAAGAATGGGATGCTATTTTTCTGTTTTACTGTTTACTTTGAGTCCAGGAGCCCGCCTAAAGAACAGGGTGAAGAAGTTGCAAGTTCAGGAGCCCACCTAAAGAACAGGGTGAAGAAGTTGCAAGTTCAGGAGCCCGCCTGAAGAATAGGGTGAAGAAGTAACAAGTTAGGAGCCCGCCTGGAGAATAGAGTGAACATTTTCAGTTGCAAGTTTAGAAACCCACCTGAAGAATAGGGTGAAGATTTTCAAGTCCAAGCCAAAAGAAAATCTGAAGAATAAACCAATTGTCAAGTTTCCCTCTAATGCCAAAAGTCAACGAGGAGGAACATTTCGTGTATCAAGTTTAACTCAGAATATGACTATCTCATCATTTGAGAAGTCATGAAAATTCAAGTAAAAAAAAAGCAGCATAGATAGGATATCTCACTTGTATCTTCATTTTATTGTTTTTGTTATTCATTTCAATGTAAAAGTAGAATGGCGTGAACCGGGAACTCGACGGAACTGGCTCAGACTCTAACTCATTGTCACACCATTTTACTTCGTTGAACTACACATGACCTGATTCCCTTAAAACCCGAGATATGTAGGTTGTCCAAAATCAGGGCTCGGTCGCATTCTTTTTTCCTTTTTCCTCATTTTTTGAATAATCGGAGGATCAAAAATCATCTCTTTCTCTACTTCTTTGTATAAAAACTCTTCGAGATTTCACACAAAGAGGGGAAAATGTAGACACGTGATTTTTGACCTTCCCCGAGTCTTAACCTATTTTTTGGCATTAAATATTTTTATTTTTATCCAATGTTATCTTTTGTTCTTATTTTACTTTTTAGTAGAATTTCATTTTAAAAATTGTGAAAAAAAAAATTCAACAAAATAAAGTTACATTTTTAGGATGTTTTTATTTTTATTTTTTTATTTTTAAATAATATGAAAAAATTTCAAAAAAAAACTATATTTTTCTTTTAATTTATATTTTTTAAAATATGCTAGTAATTTTATTTTATTTTATTTTATTTATATTTTATTTTAGGTTAGTTATATTTTTATTATATTTTCTTAAGTATAAAAAATTAATTATTTAATATTTTTATTATTATTACTATTATTATTATTATTTATTTATTTTATATATAATTTGTTTATTTTAAATTAAAAAAAAAGAATCATTATCCTAAAATAACCACCCCTAATTTCTCTCAACTTCTCAATCCTACACACTTATATATACACACATCCTACAACACTCTACAGAGAGAAGAGACACACGGCCAGACAACAAAAATCAATAAGGCAACAAAACATCAACAAGAAAACTGTGAGAAGAAAAAACAAAAAGAAAGGGAAGAAAAAGAGAAAAAACACAGAAAGAAAGAAGGGAGGAAAACATACAACATAATAGTAAGACACGGACTGAGAACAACAAAACAAGAAAGAAAAGAGAAGAAAACGGAGGCAAAAACATAGAGAGAAAAAAGAAAAGAAAAAGTGACAAGTCGAGTTTGGGTTTCAGTTTGAGTTTCCGTCAACGATAGTAGGGCTTTTCTTTTGGTTTAGTTCATTATACAGGTTCTTACCCAATTCTTATTTATTTTTTTATTGTAAATTTCATTGTGAATCAAATTATGAACGAAATTATCTCCGTGATTTCCTATATCATTTAACATATAGAGTTGATTATTTATGTGATGTTCATTCTTTATTACACATGTTATATTCTTAAAATATTGTTAGTTTATCTCATATTACGTCTATTTGTTGAAGTGGGTATGCTATATATAGAAACACGAAATTATATAATTCGGGTACAATCGAAATCCACAAATATTTTTTCATTTCATTTACTGAGAATCACTGAAGGTCCAATATTCTCACTTTTCTATTTAGATTTGTCTTTTAATTGATTGCATAGAATTTCAAAATTTTATTGTGCGAATGTCCATTCCAAAAAATATTTTTATGTACCCTTGGACTCGAGGGGTGCCTTATACCTTCCCCTCGGTCAACAAAATTTCTTACCCGATCTTATGTTTTTGCAAACCAAAATGAAGAGTCATTTCCTTTTGATTAGGGACTCATTAAGGTGACTTGGGACACCATAACTCAATTCCAAGTGGCGACTCTGGAAATAAATTAATCCCTATTCAAAACCGTCACTTTAATTGGAAAAATCATTCGACCTCGATCCCTTCGGGTGGAAAAAAGGGTGTGACACTTATTGGGGCTAGATCGAGTACCAAGTTACAGATGGCATTTGATAGATATCAACTAAAATGGATGACCAGACCACTCAGTTCCTATATCCCGACTATAGAATGAGAATTTTATGCATACTACAGAGCTATCGTAGTCTTTATTATGTCCAGACATCCAAGCTTTGTGAGATTTGTGCGACAGCTACAGCTTGATTAGAGGGGTAAGAGTTGATATTATAGAGGCGACTATTCGTAAAGTTATCTTCGACCCAGATTACATCACTCATGCATCTACAGTTGAGTGTGACCACAACTTAGGGATCGCACGTGATCGACATATCATACAGGAGGCTAAGCACCATCGAGAGAGGGTTGAGATAGCTAGGTGGATAGCTAGTTATATTTCACCATTAGGTGATGTGACCCATGGATTGAGGGGTAAGTTATGATCAAGAATGGCCTATTGACATTGGATTACAAGTTTTGGTGGTTACTGATTAGCTACAAACTGATACCCACTGCTTTAGATAATACATTGACGTGGGAAGGAGCAACACTGGTTGTTTGTTTGATGGCCAGTTATGATGTTGATTTTTTTGCTATTATTCTCTATGAGTTTCATGATAGAGCATTTGGGGAGTTGAATAATCTACCATTCTCTTACATAATTCAGAGGATGTGTGATGAGGCCGGTGTGCCTGAGATATCGGGTATAGACAAGAGGGTTTCTGCGATGGCGACTGCATAGACGAGGACCATGAAGGATCTGGCATCTCCAGGTATTTATAGGAGATCAAGACAGTAGGAAGCAGTACCACGGGCTCAGTTTGAGGGTCCAGTAGATTCCACAAAGCCTACTAAGGTACATCGAGGGGATATGGGTGGTAGTATTGACATGGAGATAGAGGAACAGAGAGAGGCTCCTGATTTAAGTACACAAGGTGAAGGGACACAAACTACCTCTTCTTCAGCCTCAGTTTTAACCTCAGAGCCGGTTGGTGCATATATAGAGCCTATTCATCCATCCACTACAGCTCCTGCATCAGGCATGATTACTATATCTAGCAAATTTTTGTAGAGCTTAGTGGACAGCCAAAGGGCCACCGATGCTAGAGTGAGGGTTATTGAGATTGATATGACTACCCTTTATGAGCAAATAAGATTATGGGTTAGGACTAGATTTGATTAGGCGGAGGCCTGATGAGAGGCCGCATTGAGTACTGCATTATCCGGGCTACGTGCTAATTTTCAGACATGGCTTGATGAGTTTGAGAAACGGGTTATAGCCCGATATACAGAGACAACTACACCAAATCTATCCAGATAAGGAAGGATTTTGATATACTACGAGCAGAGGTACGCTCTCTTATAGAGAGTCGTGTTTCTATCACTCCCTCAAATATACCCCAGGTGGTTCAGATATCACCTTCACGCGCACTAAGATAGTTTGAATTTTTTGTAGAGGATGCTGATGAGGTTTCAATAGTTGGGACCAAGAGAGGTCACATATATGACTTGTAGGATCCTACTATACCATATTATTAGGTCGTTAAAAGGGCTAGGGATGATTCTATGAAGACTGCATTTGTCAATAAGAGGAGGCGCACATCTATAGCAGTGGGTGCATCTACCAGTAGAGCACCACCATCGCCTCTACCAGCTGATATACCCCCACCTGGGGATGCTTCTAATTCAAGCGCTTAGTGCGTCCCAGGTATGTTTTCACTTCTCTCTATTTCACTTTGTTTTAGCTCATTGAGGATAGTGCGCAGTTTTTAGTTGGGGGTGGACATACCATGCCACCGCGAATTTTTATTGTCATGCTTCTTTTCCTGTCGGTCGCGGTATGATTGTAGAACCGACATATCTAGAATAATTTTGTATCGTATTGTGTTTTTCTTTGTATTGTGTTGTTTTTGTATAATTAGAAGATTTTTAAGTATTTAGGACAGCAATCATGTTTTGACTAATTTTTGATACCCCTCTAAAATTTTGTGTTTTAGAACTGTGTAGATGTATATATGTGTGAACTTTGTAGATCTTGCTATGGCATTAGGATTAGGGACATGATAATCACTTGCTGACAATTGCATGAACTAGATAGGTAGTAGTTGGTGATATTGACTCTATTCCATGTGTGTGTGAGATACTACACAATTTCCTTTTGTGTGTTGAATTCAAAATTTTCCTGGTTAGTTTTGCCTAGGTTTAAGGATAATCAGTAAGGAAAAGATTATAAATCATTTTTTATTTCAGCTCACTTTTAGCCTAAATGACCTTCCATGTGTGCATTATATCCATTGATCCTTGTTTTGATCCTTATAGCCTATTTTTCTTATTTTACCTATTCACCTTTTCATTTAGATTACAATGAACCTGTTTTGGCTCTTGTCTTCCTTAGACATTGTGCACCTCAACTCAGGAAAAATGTCTAAGTTGAGGGTGGCTATCATAGGGGTGCGTAGTATAAAGTGGATATGTAGAAGAGTAAAATAAGAGAAAAAGTTAGTAGCGCTGGGTGTGGTTGAAAAAGAAAAGAAAAAAAAGAAAAAAATGTGAAAAAATGAAAAAGAAAGAATAAAAGACCGTACCCAACCTGAATGTGCTTTAAAATAAAAAAGGAGATATGAGGGAGTAAATAAAGTAAAAATTGGCTAATAAGTGAGACCCCAAAGTTAGTGTAGTGCCAAGGATGCTTAGTTACTTTAAATATCCATATGTATCATACCATTTCCAAGCCTACATTACAAGCTGAAAAAGTCGTATAGTGATCCTAATTTGATTATCTGAATGCTGAGAGGAAAAAAATAAGGGTAAGCCTATGGTATTTGACATGCATTGACTGGAACTTCTTTTTTGAGTATGAGTGTCTTGTGATAGTCCCTGCATTGACATGCATTATTTCAGATGAGTGAGTGGGACATCTTTATTGTAAAGGCACTTGAGTCATATTTCTAGCTATTAGCTTATTTCGGGTAGTGTAATTTGTATATATGATTGTTTATTGCTAATGTAATTGTCATACCTTGATCCCATTAAGTCATATTGTTGTACTTCATGTTCATACATAGTTGGTTTTGACAAGTGAGATTGGAGGGGGTATTGTGATTTGAACTTAATGTGATGACTGCCTGCCTTGAATAACTTAGATTCTCCTAGTTAAGCGTTGTTTTTATTTTTGTTGTGTTTTGTTGCCTGAGGACATACAAACGTTCTAAGTTGAGGTTGTTGATGTGCTATAGAAATATAGCATTTTCGACGCTTAAAACGAGAAAAATATGCAACTTTTTTAGGCTATTTTGTTAAATATGATCTGTTTTGGGTATGATTTGCAGAAAACCATGTTTTGGATGCTAAGTTCATGAAAAGGGTGAAAAAAAGGTATCTTTGGCTACTTTTTGGAGCAATTAGGGATATTCAAGATGTTTTTCAGTTTGTTCGTGATCAAAGCATATTCAAGAATCGAAAAAAATCTAAAAAAGTAACTCCCAGCACTTACTAAGTCAACATGTGGCTGCAAGTAGGACCTATGGACCACATGTAGGCAAAGAAAGACCAAAAGTCCAAAATCCCGAGAGTTGAACTTGCAGGATTTTTCTTTTGGTACCTGGGTTTGTACCTGCGCCTAGTATTTGGACCGCAGGTAGTACCTGCGCCCGGGGCCAAACCGCGGGTACAGACCATATGTGACCACCAACCAGATTTTATCCTATTTTGTTCAGGCTTTATTTTTAGGGTTTCCTCTTGTACTATAAATATTCCTTATGTACTTTTTAGTAGGAGTTACACACTTTTGATACTCAAAAACATATTTTGATTCCAAGATACGATTTTTCTCTTTGAATTCTCTTGTATTAACTTTAGTTGATTTATTCAGTTATGGTTGTGGGTTTTTACACTTCTTATCTTTGTGATTTCATGTATGCTTTCTCTTATAAATGTTATTGATTCCTTCACAATCACGAGCAGCTAAAATTCATAGCTAGGGTTGTGCAAACCCTGGCGAATTGATGATGTAGGGGAAACGCGTTTGTTGATCTGAACCAATACCCACAACATGTATTAATTTATATTCATTATAACAGATTTCTTAATTGGTGCACACATTAGGATCCCGCTTAGACATTGCTACTATCTCTAAAAGAGGAGTAGTGTCTAGGAAAAGATAAATACAACGGTAATTTGGAGTTTAACTGTCGATCCACACTTCTAGGTCATATCTTAGTAATATGGTTAGGTTTCATATAATAACTAGAGATTCAAAAGATAATAGTTAACTGGGATCAAGATAAGAGTTAGTAGTGCGACACACTGAGATTCAAAAGGTAAAGGGTAAGATCCTTCTACTCGTCCAAAAGACTGTAGAAGGTACATAACTTATTGATTCTACATGCAAGGTATTGGGTTGGTTCAACAACGCACGATAAGCCTACGGAGTTGAGAAGTTAGGGGAACACAATCCTAGTGTTCACTTATGATTGATTACAACTAAGTTAATACTGTTCTTTCTCGATATTACTACAAACAATCCCCTCATTTGCTTTTATTGTTCTGCCCATTGACTACAATTGCTAAGATCTGCAAAGCCACGTGTTCCCTTGGGATTCGACCTCAACCTTTGTTGGGTTACTATATCTTGATAACGATTGTATCATCATCTGAAAGGAGATGTTGCTTGGACGTCATCAAGAGTCAGTAAAATCTCACTTGACAAAATAAGCTAGTAATTTTTTTGTTATGTAAACCTGAATTTTACACTAATAATACAATCGAAAGATGCGACCCAATAGTCAGATATAAAAGATACAGTGAAGCTTGAAAAAAAATTATCATTGCATAACGACAGTTTCAGTTTTATAGCAAAAATCCATAGATGGCATGTTTTCCCATTGAGATAAGCATCCACTACTCGCTCAGACTATGGTCTAGGGCCAAAGTTACTATGACACACTCCAATTTCACATGAGTCTTATTCCTTCTAAACTCAATTTTAGCGTATTTTTATTTCCTTTTGTGCTGACATGACACTTTTATTATATAAAAATGGGGCCCATGTCAGCTAAAAAGTATCACATCAGCTAAAAAGGTAATAAAAATACACTAAAATTGAGTTCAAAGGATAATAAATCCCTGTGAAATTGAAGTGTGCCGTAGTAAATGTAGTCATAATTCAGAGGGGTAGTAGATGCTTTACTCTTCCCCATTTCACGTTTAAATGCAAGCCTGGTTTCTGTCATGAATTCTATCTCAAATGGTGAGTCCTTTTTTAGTTAGGTAAAGATTTTGCATAGTTATATATTATGTGTAACTCATGATTTTCTTCTTTCATTTCTCCATTTTAAGTGAGAAATTTTTCAGATTTTTTTTTGAGTTTATGGAAAAGTTTCGCTTTTTATGCATCAGTCGCGCATTCTAGCACTTAACTCACATATTTTTTAAAATGCATATGTTTTAAATATGGAAACATTTAACAAATGTGATACGGGAAAATTTCAGAAATAGCAACTCTGTAGCATTAATTATAATTTTTCTAGCAACAGTTTTATAATTACGAAAAGTAGCAAATTGTATTTTGTATTTAAGTAAAATGTTGCTATATAAATACATATATAAATATATATGTATTACTCATAAATACATATGCACAACTGGAAGATACATATTTTTCTATTACTATGAAGTGGGTAAAATATTGCTACTTTTGATATAAGCTGTAATTTTAAAAAAGTGTTACTATTTATTATAATTATAATTTTAAAGATGTTAGTTTCTGTAATTTTAATTTTTGTAAATATATGCACAGTTAACAATAACTTTGAACTGATAACACTAATTAATATTTAATAAGCTGGATCCCTTGAGATGTAATGATCATAGATTTGGTCAACCAATAGATAGTCAAAGAAGTATGTCATTGATTATATTTTACCTATTTTTGTACGTAGAATAAAATTATTAGCACCATGAAATCAAGTATATCTATTGGTATTTTGGTAAGACTTATCATTTTTAGTTGAGTAATAATAGTACAGTCAAATATTTCTATAATGACATTATTTATTTGAAAATTTCATTACTGTTAGAGAGAGGTATTATTATATATGTATTTGATATTTGATATTCAGATCTCATTTAGTTATTATAAACAAAAATATGCAAAATTAGAAAGAACATGAAAGATAAACATTAATAGTTTTTTTCTTGTGAAGTTATGAAATAATTAATGTGCACCATTTAAATAATTTTTTTTTTAAATTAAATATTTGTAATTGAAATATACTATATTCGTGACATTAGTGATGATTACCACAAATGTTTTGATAATATATTTTTCATAATATATTATTATATAATATTGAAGTATATATGTTATTATAAAGAGGTAATTTTACAAAGAGTGTACCACTATAACAAATGTCATTGTTGTTAAAGATATAATTTTGTTATAGAGAAGTAAAATGTAACATGAAAAAATGATTTAAAAGAAAATCAAGTTACTATAGTGAAATGTCGTTATAACTAGTTAACGTTATAAAAAATTCTTTCATTTTCTCAGTAGCTCGAGCCAACAAATGATTGCCAATCGTAACTATAGCAATATTGACTCACAAGTATAAGGAAAGAATATAAACAATTCAGCATATGAATTACCTTGTTAATTTGAAGAAAATGCTTTATGTTATATTTCATATAAAGTGCAAGTGAATATTTACACACTAGATACAATTTAATACGCTGTACAAAGATATTTATGTTTTTGCTCGATTTTTGGATATTGTATCATTTAGTGTGGGTTCAGGTCTATTTCATAAGTGAATTTATATTTTAAAAATGAGATACGTGAACTCATGATCTTTTTGTAAAATTAGATTTTATATATGTATTAAGTGGTAATTGATCTCTAACCCTCTAGATAAATATCATAACATTGAACCAAGTGCACTAGTATGGGTATATATGTATATAGAGAGAGAGAGGATTAGACATCAATTACCACTTAATATGTTTTTCTTTTTTTTTCTTTGTGGTACACTCATTATTTAGAAATTCTAGATTCATCTCTGATCCACATCACATGAAAAATAAAAGTATTTTATCAAGTTTGGAAGTGACAAATCCAACTAAAGTGACTTTGAGAATTTTAAAATTCGATGATTTTATTGATATAATACTAAGTTAAGTGACTTTGTAAAGAAATATCCACAATTGATATGATTTTATCAATTCAAATTAACTTAATCAACTTTACTAAATAATTCAACATAATTAAGTATTTGAGAAACTAGTCGTAGTTTAACCCGTGATCGTTACAATTACAAATAATCAATTACTCATTTGTCATGAAGTATCAATTATATATAATATAAAGAAAGGTCATAGAGGAGGTGACGTGGCACATCTGTCTCTTTTTTCTCCTTTTTGGGATTTTTCCCCTTCATTTTTCTATTTATGTTATTTTAAGTAGGCCAAAAAATGTGTAGATTCAATTAATCAACTTTTCGCCTTCCATTATAATTGTTTTCTTAATTGAATATCTTAATATGCATGACCTTTTGATATCCTTTATATCATTAGCGTAGTTTTTGGTTGGAGAATATTATCGTTGTGGATTGTTTTGCTTTATTGCAAGGTTTTGCTACTTGATGCTCCAAAAATGTATTTCTTGTGTTTTGTTACAAGTGCATGTAATTCTATTGTTGCAGGTTCATTGCGTAGGCAAAGTAGTGGAGTAGAAATTGGATCAATGTTACATGATTTTTCTTAATATATAACCTACCTATTTGTCCTCTTTTTTCTTGGTCATGTCTGATTCTTTTACTGATATGTTTGCAGAGATGGTACTTTCAAAGCTATAAATTTGCGTAGGAACACATCTGCCTCGACCAATTTGAATGATATAACTTCATATAATTTATCAGGGAATTCAGGTTTTGACTTGCATCAACCATGAGATTGCTTTCCTTGAAGTTTTACTGAGTTAATTCAATTGCCTTGATCCCTTTGATTTGTAGCCTAACTAAGCCTTACGTTATAGTGTTATACACAACAAATATTTCATCATATGTACTACTAGGTTGTCCTTTTCCTTTTCTCTATTTCCTGTGAGATTTTTTTAGAGAACTGTGAAGTATGTATTTCTTACACAGTAAATAGACAGAGTCGCAGAGATGCTACCCGGCTGGTGAACTTTGGTCTGCCTAGACTGGATTAATCTTTCTATCTGAACAGATAAAATGTTGTCTCTCATGAAAGAGTTTGTAGATTTCTTTTTTGCGATAGAATTTAAAGATCTGATTAAGCTTCATATTGTATATTCTTCTCTTTTCTGTCACAACTCCACTTATGCGCAACAGTAGCTGGGGTTTCAATGAGAAGCTTCTTATACAGACCTTGTACAAGGTATTCATTTGTTTTATAATCGACTTTGAATTTTCAAGTAGATATTGCCTTTTATAGCTACTGCTTGATCTTTCTCTAATATATTGTCGGACTAAGATTGTTCACTCCACTTGCAAATTATTGTCAAAGTATCGAAAACCAGTCCCATGATTTGTATCTCAGGGATGTCCAGAAGGTCCTTTATATTTCAGAATAGATATATGTATTGTTCCAGAAAATGCTAAAGAAATTGTTTGGGTCTGTTCTGATCCTTGATTCAAGAATTGTGGACCCTGAAAACGACTATAGGGAAATAGATGAAAAATTTTCGTCAATATTTCCCTATAACCTTGAAATCAAACCCCAGAAGAGGAAACACATCTTGTATATAATAACAAAGAAATGCAGAAGAGGTGATGACATGGCATCTCTCAATGATCAGTATTCTTATTTATGTATTTTGTTAATTTTTTGGCATTTTCTTCTCATTTTTCATGTTAAATAAACAATAATTGCCTCCTTTTCAATTGGAATAGTATACTATAGGTTACGCAGAAAATAATAGAACCATTAGCATTAACATAGGCCTTCAATTATAAAATTAACTATTCTATCGGTTACAGTTTATTACCCTTGTGGATTCCTTCAAATTCTTTCAGTTATAGCTTTATACATAAATCAGTAATTAATTATAGAATATGAAAAGAATTTTCACCTTTAAAATTTAACCCTATATAAATTGACATTATATCCAAATCTTGGTAGTACAATTTAGCATAAACAAGTATATTGTTAAATAAATAGCAAATCGAAGGCCAATTTATTTTCAAGACATCAATACTGCTATCATACAATTCATATACTTCTATACAAATAGCTCTTTTATGACACAACAATGGAGACGTGGATATGTTTATGACACTATCATGGAATGAAGCAAGAAGAAGAAAGAAAACAAATACACTATCATAGATAGATGGATGGATGGGTAGATGGGTAGATGGGTAGATGGGCAGATGAATCTATGGATAGATGGATACTTTCAATTTATATACTAAATTAAAATAACTGTTCGAATTTATAGAAGAAACGACAAGAGCATATATGCTGATTTTTTGAGATTCTGGTATAAAAACTTGATCAAAAAGAAAAAGGAAGGATAAAAAGAATGGAAAGAGAAGTTCCATATGCAATTTCGAGATTGACGTTTTGAAGAAAATGATGTCAATTTTGTTTGTTCCATACATAAATTGGACGAAACGGATGTTTTGAGTGACTTATTTATGTTTTGCCACTTCTTTGTCTCTATTGTTTTTATAAAATAAAATAAAATTACCAAAAAAATAAAACTAAATGTACATTTTTTATTGATTTTTCACTCATTCTTTGCAATTAATTATTAATTACATATATATTAAAAGCCCAAGAGTCACTAAAAGTTACAACCATTACACAAGTGTAGGGGTGTTTATGGTTCGATTTGGATCAATTTGGAGATATCACTCTCTAGTGTATGCAGTCGTTCATTTATAGCACATATTGATGCATTCGTATATTTGTTAGGGTACGATCCCTAACTATGTTACTAGGAGAAAATGTTACTTAATCTGTGTTTAGATCCTCCAAAATGCACTATCATTAGAAAATTCAATATGGAAACATTAATATTTTTAAAGAGTCAGTGCAACATGAAAAAAATAAATTTTGTAGAACTGATGGAGAAGCTAAAATACACTAAATACTTCTGATAAGATAGACAATTACACACTATATATATCTTTTGACAGGTTGACTAGATAATGCTTTGGAAGAATGTTCTCCATCTAAGCACGTAGTTCAAAATTGGAAAAATCCTACTTTTTCTATTAGCTGTTGATATTATTTTTTGAGCAGTTTAATTAGGCACGAAGGCTACCTAGAGAAGTTCAGCAAGGAGTTTGTTTATACGAAAAAAACTCAACAAGCCTAATTAAAAGATTGTTAAATTGATGAATCATGGTATATATAAATAATTTAATCGGTTAAAAAGTGAGGACCTATTGATATTTCATTGTTCTTACATATACACTATCCGATAATCATCATTTAATTGTCAATCTGATATCGAATCAATCGTTATTTTATCGGTTGACTGGCGATTTAATACACTTAAAAGCCGATAGCCAATAAGTTAAATTGTTAAGCATAATTATAAAACCGGTCTATCCGATAAGCAGTCTGACTCAATTTACGTGTCATAATTTGAGATACAGTATATTTTATATGATTTGAATAGGTATATCATATATTTTAACGTCAATTGCTACTTTTGAATAATAATTGTGTATATAATTTATTTGATTGATGCAAGACACACGTGCAAATCACCTACAATAAGCTAAAAGTAGGAAGTTTTCAAGTTAAGAGTTAGATTACAAAAATGTCCCAATAAAGCCATAATAGTATGGACAAAAATATAAATGCTTATCAAAAATTAATTAACCACTCTTTCCTTCACAAAAATTAAAAAAAAAATTGTTAAATTTATAATCTTACTGCATTAAATCATATAGAATCTACATGTACATCTACATCTACAATATATTAAAATTGTGAAGACCCTTAGATGAGTGATTTGAATTTTTTGACCTTTATTAAAAGTTTTTTTTTAGATAAAATTCTCTTTTCACTTTTAAATTATTATTATTATACTATTGTTAATAATAGGACGTTGAAATTAATTAAAGTTTTTATTTAAGTTAGGAAAGAAATCATAATATTTATCAGTTCTAAATCAATTAAAAATTTTCATTATATATAATTTGTTAAATTAAATAAAAAGAAAGAATACTTTAAATCGAAAAAGGACACAAAAAAAACTATGGAGAAACAAAAAGAAAAAAAAAATTCAATCTAAAAACAAAAAAGATCATAAAGGCTAATTTATCATTTAAATAGTTACGAATTGAAACCGACAAAGGACATCAAAAATATTGGGAGAAAGAAAGAAAAACTAAACCTAAAATTTCTTATAAATTGAGAATCTTTTCATTCTACAAGACGTCCACAATGTAGTTTTCCAATAAGTTTTTCTTGTTATGGTCGTTCAAAAATGTGTTTGTGATTTGAGGTCAACTTTTTAAAAGTTTAGTTCTTGATGTTTACAATCTTGATAATATCTATGATTAAAAAAATAAAGTTGTTTCTGATTTGAGGTAAGTTTTCTAAAATTTTAGTATGTTCTTGAAGTTTAAATAATAAATTATTATGTATTCGTGATAGACAATTGCTGATTGAGAAGTTTTTAGTGAAATATTGATAGTAGCTATGATTGTAAAGACAAATTTTCCTGTGATTTATTGTAAGTTTTTTTAAAATTTTAATATGTTTACAAAAATAACTAATCATATATTTTGATAGATAATTACTAATTAAAATATCAAAGTGATTTTATAAACAAAACTTCTTAAATCGAGGTACACGCACGAGACACGTATAATATGACTTATATATATATATATATATATATATATATATATATATATATATATATATATATATATATATATATATATATATATATATATATATTATAGCAGTTTCTTTTAAAAAAATTGAATTTACGATTTTCTTCTAATAAATGAGCTTAAAGATAAATAAAACTTTCATACA
This sequence comes from Capsicum baccatum var. pendulum, assembly GCA_030864225.1. Taxonomy (NCBI): domain Eukaryota; kingdom Viridiplantae; phylum Streptophyta; class Magnoliopsida; order Solanales; family Solanaceae; genus Capsicum; species Capsicum baccatum. The sequence goes on along the minus strand of CM061556.1, from coordinate 233,327,279 downwards.
AACTATACAAAGTACTCCACTTGAAATTATTTATAACATTCTTAGAAGAGATATCTTTTTCCAACCGCGCGAAGTGTGGGATAGTACACTAGTATATTTATATATAAAAGAGAATTATTGATATGCCTATGTGACACCTTTCTAAGGCCAAGATTTCAATTTATCTTTTTTCTCATTTTTTTGGCATTTTAATTCATTCTTTTTTACTAAAAGATTAATAATAATTTATGAAGTTATAGCAAGATTTATTGCACAATTATATTATTACAAGAATAGTTATTATCATTTCACCCTTTCAAATTTTACCGTTTCAAGTATGTCTATTAATGTACCACCATTAGTATTCATTATGACTATTAAAAAAAATATAAAAATCTATTGAGGTTGTGTATAAATGCATTTGAAAAAAGATGAAAAAGGTAACATCTCTATTACTTTCACTCAACTTATTAAAACGTTTGAGTTAGCATTTTCTTCTCTTTATCATTTTTATTTTATTCTTTTATTTTTTTTTACTTTTTGAATTTGTGATTTATTTTATGATGTTTATGATGTATGTATAAGGTTATGAAAAATTATGAATTTAATTTTATAGAAGATTATGACTATAGTGCTCAACCCTGTATTAGCTAGAGTATTGATTCAGACAAATAGAGAAAGAAATAGAAGTTTCATGTCTCAAAGTCTTAGAGAAAGAAATAGAAGTTTCATGTTTCAAAGTCTTGGAGGGGGAGGGTAGTATGAAAATATTTTCAACTAAGGATGTATGTATTTAATTGTTTTTTTTCTATTTTTTGTTTCATACTTTTTAAATTGTCAACCACAAATTACTACAAATAGATTATAGAAAAAGAAATGAAAGCAAATTACAATTATTATGTATTCATTAGCTTTTTTGGTTTTACTTTTGGGTCTCTAATAATTCACATATTCTCTCTTTTTTGCTTTTTGTAATTTCTTCCTATGATGTGTGTGTAAGGTTATGAAAAAGTTCGCATTTGATCTGTGGAAGATGATGACTGCAAGCTTCATGTTCTAAAGTTTTAGAGAGGAAGAAGGGCACTATGATGGCAATATGAGAATATGTTCAACAATATATATATATTTAATTAATTTTTTCTATTTCATTAATTTTTTATATTTTTTGTTACATTATTTTTTAGATTTTGATCAATTTTAACCAATCATAAAATTCTACAAAGAGACCGTAGAAAAAGAAAAGAAAGAAGGTGTTTGTTTTTCTTTTATTCATTAGCTCGATCTTTTTGTTTTTTTTTGTAAATATCTTTTTGGTACCTAACGATCCATATATCTATATTTATATATGCATATAAATCTGAAAATAAGAAAAGTGATTTAATTTAGCGTTGTCATTATTCTCTCTTTTTTTTTTGACATTTTTCTCTCAATTTCCCCCTAAACATATTGCTAAAAAAATAAATTATATATATATATATATATATATATATATATATATATATATATATATATATATATATATATATATATATATATATATATTAAATATGTCACATTATTTTCTTGCTCTATTATTTTAGTCATACCTAAAAATTGTAACATATGAATTTCATATTATTACTTGTAATTCATAAGCTCTCTAGCACTTTGTATATAATTTTCTCTATGAAATTTGAGTTTTAGGAACAATGGTTGATCGTATATATCTTTATAGAAAATTGAAAAACATTTAAAATTTCAAAATCAAAATTTAATAAAAAATTAAATGGGATAAAATCTTCAGAAAAATATTTTATTGACTTTAAAGACATGCCACATCTTTTCTGTTAAAATTGAGATTTTTTCCCTATATATCAATATCGTTATTAGCTAAAAACTCCCAATAATGAAAATTATTCAAAAAAAATAAAGTAAAGTGTTAACAATGAAATTGATTAAAACTTAAAATTTCATCCTTTGAATTTGAAGACTAAATAAATGTTTAACATATTTTTAATAACTAGTTATTAATTTTTTAAAAAATGCAATATTTTTTTAAGCCGCGCAAAGATAAATTGTCTAGTTATATATATTCATGTATTAACTATTGATATCTCATTTGCCATAAATTTATTTCAAATGACATGCATATCTTTGATATTAGAACTTTAAAGTTTAATAATCATGTTCTCAAGCAGTTAATAATCTTCCGCCACTCATGTAAACAAATCATCTTAATTTGTTGTATTATGAGATATTTATCAAATAATCATGTTCTCAAGCAATTAATAATCTTCCGCCACACATGTAAACAAATCATCTTAATTTGTTGTATTATGAGATTTTTATCAATTATCCTGCTTGAGACTGAATGCTGTTTATTATTGTTGTTGTGGGTTTATTACTCCTTGTGTTCCAAAGAAATGGAGAATTTGGAAAAAGAGAGTTAATATAATATATAGATGTAGTATAGTTCTTGTTGTAAAATTGACCATCAATTTCTTTATTTTTACGAAAGTAATGTCCAATACTAAATAAAAGTACTTTAAAATAATTTTAAAAAGTTTGACGAAACCTAACAGAAATTCTTTTATCCTCAAATTATTATCTTGTCCAATTTTATAGCACCCCCCTCCCCGACACCTACGGAGTAGGTATGAACCGGGTCGTCCCTCCAATTTTATAGCACTTCCTCCGTTTTAATTTGTTTCTCCATTGATAATCAGAAATAGAAAGAAAGAAATAAAAATGCATGCACCGGAAGGACCTCCCTTGATGTCAATTTATTTGTCATATTAATTTGACACAACATTTATTTTAAGAAAGTAAAAATGACTCTTGAATAGTATGATCTTAAATCAAATATACAAAAGGATGTATCAAAATAACTATTAATCATGTCACATGGAAATTTAGAACTACCGAATTGTCAATTAAGAAAGGCCTATTCTTTTATGGATAGATTAAAAGGGGAAATTGAAATTGACTAACAAAAAATAAGACAATCAAATTTAAAAAGATGGAGCATTACTTTTCGTCAAGTATCTAGCTTTTAATTTCAAGGTTGCAGAAAATTAACAAAAGCCTTGTGAACTAGGAGGATGCAAACATTACCAAAATAAAACCAAATAGTTTTCAATTCCAACACAATATCTATATTAGATGTCATATAAGAACTCTAAAAGTTAAACTAACCATAGACAAATGCAACATTAGTCACATTTTTCTACTAAGTTCTTCAAACATAAGACTACTACAATATAATTCCTCTGAGTTGTTCGACGCCAGAAGCAAATGCTTGGTCTGTCGCGATCCAGTCTATTTCCTCACGGCTTGTTTCCCCTACTGGTTCCTACAAACCCAGAGAACCATGATTTCAGTAGGGTAATATCCAGGTGTTTGAAAATAAAAATAGTGGCTATAGAGTTCACCGATCAGTATGATATGATGATATGAAATGAGTTTAAATGAAGAAGTCAGGATTTATATAACCAATCTCGACTATTATGAATTTGAATGCAGATCCATTACCTGCAGCATAAGACGCATCCTCTGGGTTGACGGAAGCCACCTAAAAATTATAATGCTAAAACAGTTACTTTCCGTATACAATCAAAAGCCATAATTTTGTCCAGCTTAAAATTATTTTACCGCGACATTTTCATTTCCCTGGACAAATCCTTCTCCACCCAAGATTCTTGCCTGGTAAAAAGAGTACAAAACATGATCACGCCGGTCCTAACTCCTCAACTAACCAACTGATACTTTTTTGGGGGATAGGGGGTGGAGAGGATTAATTTTACTTCAGAGTTTCTCCCTCTAGGAAATAGAAGTAAAAATTTGCATCAAGATTTGAGATATGCTCACTTTAGATCGTTGAATCTGTTCCATAGCACTCATAAGGAACTTCTGGCATGCATCAGCCTCTTGGACTGAGCTGATCTTCTCCACTTGTGGTTCATAATACCTGCCCCATACAAGAGAAAAAAATCATTATTCCTTAAAAGGGGGAATCTTTAGAATATAAAAAGAGAGATGCAAGATGAAAAGAGAAAGACGGGAAGGAAAGAGAGGTAAGGAACTTTTCAACCTCATTTTCTCTTGTGCTTCACGTAGTCGTTGATTGAGCTTCATAAGCTCAGCCTCATGAGCCTAATATGGAAATACATAAACAATATATCTAGTTATGATTTTGCAGTAATAACAAATATGAGCTTATAACTACTGGCATCAAATCTTACCTCGACACTAAAGCACGTTGACCAATCATCAGCATCGTAAAATAGCCAGCAAAACGACAAAAATTATTCAATCCCGTGGAAAAATACCAAGCAAAACAAGGAAAAAAAGGGAAAGAAAGAGAGAAGTCGCGTATCCACACTGACGAACTAATAGACTAATACATATAAACGGAGTGAAAAGGAGAGGCATACATAGCTATCTTGTCCACCATTTGTCCTTCATATTTTGACTGTGTGAGACTCTGCATCAAATGCTGCAACGAAAGGCATGTTAAGGTTAGATGTAACTCCAAGGACTTTCCGACAGAGGGCAATCAGTAAAAGATGAGTAAAACTTAGTACCTGTTCGTTTGGATTGGGTCTTCAAAAATCATATGTGGAGTGGGACAACCAAAAAAATACAATTGACATAGTTAGTTAAATGGAATTGGCAAAGTCTAATTCATAGATTTGTCATATTGAAATAAACATACTGCCTGTACGGGTTGCCATAACGGTTCACAACACGGAGCATGATATCCTCAACACTAAACAACCAAAAAAAAATCATATCACAATCAAAAAGATCATTCTAGAAATTCTATTCATAAGAATTACTTATGAGGATTATTCACCTTCCTCTGCTAGAATAGCTGGTCACTTGATCAGTTGGAGAAAACATTAAAAGAGCAACATCTGTGTCACATAAAATAGCCAACTCATCTGCCTTCTTAACAAACCTATCCTTGAGCTTTGAATAGGTCTGTTGACGGGATGTTGGATCCTCAATTTTCTCCATCACACGCTTATTGCGACCCATGGAAGGATGCAAACTAGAACCGGATGTTGGAGGCAAGGTTGTTCGTCAAGGAACTGAGAAATATATAGAACAAGAGAAAAGAAAAAAGCACGAAGGTCAAAGCATTTAATGCGTTAACATGCTAGTCTAAGTCAAAGAATTTAATAAGTTTTTTCCAGATTTCATAAGTTGCAAGTAATAGAAAATCCAATATTGAATCAGATATAGAAAGATTTTGTTAAGAAAACGAGTTTCAGTGGTAATCCTGTTATCTATTACCGAATCTTCAGTCAACTCTAGTTTTTTTTTTGGGTGCAGCTACACACATCCACAGCCAAATAACCTGCACCCACACAATTAATGAACAGAAATCCGTGGGCTGTAACCTGCCGAGTGGAAAAAGGTACTTTAGTTTATTTATTTTCCTCCATTGACTTTTTCTTTTTCAGGTAAATGCATTTAACAAAATTCTCATAATTTTCCCCATGTTGTGAATATGGAAAATAACATTAACTCCTAAAAGAACTTAGTTCTTGCTAACTTCTCAAATTGTTAAAGCCAGCATCTACATGACTTAAAAAAACTAACAGTAAGTCAATTCATCCGGCTTCATGCTAGACAATAATTAATAATGCTTAAAGGAAGCTCCTTCTTTATTCTCCTTGCACCACCCACCCCTCCCCACCCCCTCCTCCCTCCTTCAACAGCCAAGGACACATCACATAGGACTAAAATAATACATCATTAAAAACAAATTGTCTCATGTCACTATAGAGTAAAACTAATTCTTTTTAGGTGGCCTATAACCTTGCACCATAGAGAAACTACGATGTCCAATAAAAGTTGGATCAACATTTTAACTTTATAGGTTCTGGATTATAAAACAGAACGACGATCGGTATAAGATAAATTGTACATACTATGAGAATTTTAAAACAAATATAGAGCTTGAATCAAAGCTATTAGGTGCCGCCGAACCTGTAACTTGTGGTGTAGATCCGACCATGCACCTAGCTAATGATAAAACGTGATACATAGTTATTCTACAACAATAGAATAGTTATAAGACAAAATAGGTCATATGACTTGGCTGATCGACTTCCTCCCTACTCGTCTATCAGCTTTACCCCTGACCTAACAATAAAATATATGTTCACAACTTCTAGGAAAAAAATTTGATATCCATATTTAGTTCTTCATAGACCTATTCAAATTATAGCTCAAAACTTTATTATGGCACCCTTTGATCCTGAACGTAAAATCCAGTATCAACTACCTGAGGTTGCAAACATAATCTTTTCCCAAATAATGCTGCGCTAACTCCCTTCTTAAAAGCAATTTGTCTTTTGAATTGCTGTAACACAAATTTATCCCACTGTATCAAATATAACTGTATCACATATATGCTTGCCATCAAAACTAGCATTTTCTCATGCATTTGTTCACCGTTGTCTAGCCAATTGGCAGCAGGAGGATGTCTTGTCTTCCACTCCTTTTCAAGTGTTTTACATTCTAATTCCAGTTGCTTGTCAATAGGTAAACACTTGATCTGACTGAAACACTTCCCCAGCTTCCATGGAAGTTATATTTGACGAAAACATTGTCGTTCCCTTTTACCTGATTGTTTATTTCACTTTGTTTATCTTATCATGTTGCTGATGTTACTTCTTGTTTACTACGTATTTTTCTTATCCCCTTGAGCCAAGGGTCGGAAACAACCTCCCCACCCTCACAAGGTAGGGATAAGGTCTGTGTACTCTTTATCCTCCCCATGCCCCACCTTGTGGGATTTTAATGGGTATGTTGTGTTTTTGTTGTCTAGATAATGTTGTCTAGAAACCAAATAGGTGGATGTACACCAGAAAGAATACAACAACAACAACAAACCCAGTGTATTCCCACCTAGTGGGGTCTGGTGGGTAAGATGTACGCAGTCCATACCCCTACCTCTAAAGAAGTGGAAAGGCTGTTTCCGTTAGACCCCCGGCTCAAGACACGAGATACCACACAAATACATAGTAAAGCACAGAACAAGATTTCATAACCTAAATACGGTACCCATAAGTAATAAAAACAGAGAAAAGCACACAGATTCGTAATAAAACCTGGAACAAGGTATCATAACAAGAATAATACCCCCACCAAGTAATACTCTACACTAGCGACCCAAACTGACCCTAGCCTTCTGCCCTAATTCGCGTCCTCCAGATCTTCCTATCTAGATTTTGAAGGAGAACAACAATGAACAGGACGGAATACTTCTATAACTAATATTTACTACCATGACCAAGTATACTTATTAGAAGTTTCACATTCCGCAGCACAGAAAACATGCATCTGATGCAAGCAAATAATTGGTTATATAATAGAAGGAATGTTGAACACAACGAATTCTTCACTTTTAATCGTACATGAAAAAGAGAAGAGGTTCATAGAGTCCATATGTTGAGTTATTGAATTTTCGAGTAGTCAATGTGAAGTGACGTCATATACGCCAGAAAAACGACAGCTTTCAAAACCTCAAACTCAACTATCAGATGTGGTGAGCTCCTAAAAGAAGGATTTGAAACTTTGTTCAAATAAATTTTTTGTAAGCCCCTTGTTAAAAGCAATGATTATTTGCATTGGATAATCTCAAATTTTTCTTCCCACAATAATATATTTGTCGTTGTTTGACATGGCACCAGATACCTTATTGGCCACCAAGGCCAGCATCTTCTCAGGTATTCGTGCAGTGCTGTCAAGTCAGATAGTGTCATGTCTTTCATTTCCATTCTTTCCCACGTGGCAATAAATTCTTTGACAGGGCAATTCCATTTCTTGGTAATAGTTTAACACCTAATCTACCTGAAAGATTCTAAAGTCCTAGAAAAGTTTATACATGTGGCATGTGTTCTTGTTCAAAATTGAAAAGGAAATTGAAACTCTTTCACTATCTTACTCACAACTGCTTGCTAAAGTTAATCTATATCTCCTTTTGTTTTGTTTCTCTCTTTTTCCCATTAGTATTCCTCCACATGTTAAATTGTCCAGGATACTTCCCAAGGCTTCAAAGAGCTCCCATCACTTCCATGATCATCAACAAGTTTCATGTTTTCTCTCTCTCTTTTCCACATTCTTATTAGTCCACGTGTTAAATTGTTCCAGATACTTCCCAAAGCTTCAAAGTTCCCATCACTTTCAGTTATCATCAAAAGCTTCCATTATAGTGCCAATGGTGGTTCAAAAAATGATTTACATGGATAAGTATTTTAATCAAAAGTCTCACTCTCTAACCAAGCATACTTTGAGTCAGCTTGCACACACTTTCACTTCCCACTCAAAAATAGGTACGGGAGATTTGAATCTGAGACATCATGATTATTAACCTTTATCACTAAGCCACACACTTGGGTGTGTTTCCAAAGACATTATACCGAACACATACATGCATTTGAGGTCACTACAACAATGTGCATATATAGCTATAAAATACGTCGTAGCTAAATATGAAAACTTTCATGGCTAAACACTTTAGCTATCATAATTTTTTCCGTAGCATGCCTAGCTAGAAGTGACGTAATTAAAAGTCAGCTACAAACTTTAACGTTTCATGGCTAAGAATTAATACCTATTGCTACAAGAATTTTTGTGATGTGGCTATTCTATAAAAGTATAATTGCCACGAAAATATATATTTATAGCTAGTAGCTTTGCCACGAAAAATCTACTTTGTAGCTATTTATACTTTAGTCACAAAAGAAAGTATTGTGGCAAAAGACATAATTATTTTGCCACAAGATTGAAATACGTAGTTATATGTTTAGCTACAAATTTATTTTTTTATAGCTACCAACTAAATAGCCACAATATCTGTAATTATATTTTTAAAATTATATTTTATTATGATCAAATTTTTTTATTATATTTTAATTTTATAGACCTATTTTCTTTTATTAGTGACCATAATTTTTTCCGATGTTACTTTCTTAATTTCTTAAGTTCATGGCATGCAAAATCCACAACTTTTCTACAATTACAAGAGACAATATAGAATTTCGCACAAACAAATTTGCTAATGAGAAACTAGGTAATAAGAGCTCAAATTTAAAGTCTTATCAAAATAAAAGCTTTGTACTATAAATTTTAAAGGTTCCACATTAAAATTAACAAAAAAGGCACTAAATATTTGATTTGGGTATTGGAGATGTTGATCCTATTGTATTCAAGGACGAAATTGCTTCGCTCTATGCATCAAGGTTGAATCCATAAACTTCTTACATTCAAATATTAAAACGCGCCCTATAAATTCAAAAAAGAACAAAAAAATAATTAGCACAAAAAGTTAGCATATCTAAGAGAAACTTTAATACAAAATGCAAGTTTAATTTATTATAATGCTAATAAAATCTTAACTAAAAATTAATAAATGCATCCATATTTATCAACTCATTAGAATAACCCATAAAATTTAACCTCAAATTGATATAAAAACATTCAGGAATACTAAAATATTAATATACCTTGAAGGAGAACGGCACAAACTTATCAGTAAATTTAAAAGAAAAATATGGAAAAGGTGAAGGAGTGTGGCGGCTGAGAACGAAATGGGGATATATAATACATAGGTTTTCTATGGGCCTTGGTCTCGTGTTAGTTGTTACTTTTTATTTCATTTCCTTGTATATGTTTTCTTTTACTTTCAAAAAGTTGTATTATTTGGTGTTCTAGAACACAATCTAAACATATTAAAATAGTAAATATATGGAACTAAATTATGTACGAAAAATAAAGAGTATAAATATATAACTTAATCAAGTAAAATAGGAAAAAGTTTTGACTAATATTTAATTTTATTTTTTTAATAACTAATATTTAATTATATTTATGATAATATTGTTTTTCTCCCTAAATTGGGTTATTAAAATAGTACTAGACTATTACATCAATAATTCTTACTCAACTTATAAAAATAAATTCTTTATTAAATAAACTAATTCCATCAAATTTTTTCTAACTCACAATAGACATGTACAAGAAAAGATTTAGAGAGTCTAAATTCATTTTGTATTAATAATTATGCGGATTTCTCTTCTTTTTATTTTTTTTAATTATAGAATTCATTAAAAATATATAGAAACACAACATATTTTATGTTATTTCACTTTAATCGAAGGTGTTATTTTTTTTTTCAATTTTTAGTCATCTTCGGTTAAATATACACAATTATTTCGGTAACTAGTTAAATATCTATATCTATAATCTATATCTACAATATATTAAAAGTGTGAATGACCATAAAAATATTGTTTGAAATTTTTTCTTCAATAAAAGGCTCTGCTTTGGACAAAATCATCTTTTCACTATTTTTCTAATATTTAAGAATTAAAAATTAATTAAATATTTATAGTAAATTTTTTCCTTATTAGAAGTGGTATAAATTAATGACAAATAATACCTTTTTCATTAGTTTAATAATTAGAAGATTTGAAAAATCTAAAAATAATTATAAAAGCTCTAGAATAAAAAAAACTATCAAATTTTTAAAAACTTTAAACAAGTAATCAGAGATTTTATAAAGATTTAATTTTAAAAATAAGAAAAGATTTTAAATATAATAAAAAAATTACACTACAAATATACTTCAAATCGATCTCTTTTAGTCTCTCACAGTAAGGAAAAGAGATATTGCATGAAAAATTAAAAAGTGACGATTCACTAACCACCTGAAACTTCTGGTGGTAATATATATATACATATATTAGAGAGAGAGATTATTTGCATTTTCATTATTATATTAAAGTGAGAAGGATCTTTGAGAAATGATCTGAACTTTTTGCACTTCATTAAAGTTTTTTACGATAGACAAAGTATAATTTTAAACAATCAAAATTTACACGTGCGAGGCACATGCAGTTAAAGTAGTACACTATAAAAGCTTGAAATCTCAAAGTGAAATCAGGGGCGGCTCAACTATATTCGTGGCCTAAGGCGAAATCAAACGGAGGCCTACGAAAAAATAATTTTTTTTAATGAACACTATTTTTAAAATTATATAATCGATTTTTTCTAATTTTTTTTAAGTAATTAATAATATAATCAATGCATTTAGTCTTTCCTAAGACATAGTATTCTAGATATATGAACTTCTTCTACTAATTTTTTTTTTATATAAAAAACTTATTTTTCTATAAATAATATATATTTTTTTTAAATTATAGTATATTATCGTAACAAATGAGGCCCCTCAAATTTGGAGGCCTAAGACGGCCGCCTATTTTTGTATGAGGTAGAGTCGCCCTTGAGTGAAATGCTAATTGAACTATATAAAGTTTAAAAATAATTTTTATATTAATTAAAAATAAATTAATTATATCCTAAAATTAGAATTTTCACCTTTTGTAAGCTTTATTTTTTATAATAAGCTAAACAAAATTTATTTAAGTTATGCATTATATCAAAAAATTACTACTTTTAAATATAACTTTGATAATAATCGTTAAGCTATATGTGCAAAACAGACACTAAATTAATACATTTAAATACAAGCAAAGAGATCCACCCACAACATTACATTGCACCTAGGTAGTTGTGTTTTTTATTTTTCAGTTGCATAATTCACTATTTTCTTATAGCAGTATTTTAAAAATTTGGTATACAATATTATAAAAAATGAAGCTTTTAAAAAAATTAAATATTTATATAATATTATACAAAGTGTTAAGTCGCCTTCTTTGCATTAATACGTTGGATTCCTCCTCCTTTTTTTTTGAAAGAAGAAATTATATAATAGAAAATATATATATATAGAGAGAGAGAAGCACAACTTACTAAGTTAAATTACTAAAAAAAAATTAATAACACCAAATCATTTGAGCAAATATTGCACTTGTTTTTAACGTTAATTGTTAATTTTTAATAATTTATCTTTTTGTATGTATTTTGTGTTAATTAATTAATGTTACATACACGTATATTAAAATTATAAGAATACATATATTTTTTTAATTGAATATAGTGTTACATATATTATAACTTCGATTGTAATATTGTAGACTTCATTCTTTTTGTATTTTATCTTTTATATTGATGTGACATACAATTGTAATACACGCACACGAAGCTAATATGTTTTAGTATACACTTATTTACCTATAATTTTTTTTAAAAAATTAACAATAGTAAATTTTGCTCGTGGCAAAAATTAATGATTAGTTCCAAAAATTTATTATAGCAATAAATTTGTGGCTAATCATTTAATTATTGCCGTGCTTTTTAATTATTTGAAGTAAAAATATTTTTTTAGCTAAAAAATTTTATGTCAAATAATTTTATTGTGGCTGAAAAGTTATTATTGCTATGAAAACTTTTATCACGTGCTAATAACTTATGATTAGCTACAATTTTTTACTGTAGCAGTAAATATGTGGCTATTATTCATTCAACATTTCCACGATTTTCTATTACTTGAAGCACAATAATCTATTTAACTATAAAAATTTGTTACAAATAATTTACCGTGGCTAACATGACATTATTGTTGTGGTAACTTTTATAGCATAGCAATAACTTATAATTAGCTACAGAACTTTATTGTAACAATAGATTTAAAGCTATTTAGGTATTTATTGACATGATTATTAGCAGATATAGCAAAAATGAGAAATTAGTTTTGCCAATTTAATTTTCATAGCTGAGAAATTGTATGAATTTAGAAATAGCCATGAAATTAAAATTGTTATGGCTGTTGTTAAGTACTAGCCACAATTTTAAATTCGTAGCTAAGATTTCATTATATATGCAATGTGTTGTAGTGGGTAAACAGATAATAGGGTACTAATTGATTTCAACCATAAATTTTTCTTCTTGCATGGACAAGCAACAAATCAGTAAAGTAATTAACAAAGCAGAGAGCCATTAAAATAGAAGGGGAAGTACAAAAACATACCTGGAAGATCAGCAATGTCAATGAATTTAGGAAAAGTAAAAGATGAGAGTCATGCAGATCAAAATGACTAACAGTAAGTTATATTTACCCCTACAATCATTGATAAATTAAAAATCGAATACAATCACTGATAAATTAAAAATAGAATGAATATAAGTAAAGGCACATACCGACCCCTCCGTTTCAATTTGTTTTTGTTTCTCCATTGATTTATTCAAAAATAGAAAGAATATAAATAAAGGAACATACAAGAAGGCCCCAGCCCCTCAGTTTTAATTTTTTATCTGGTTCAAATTAACTCAAAATTTAAGAAAGTAGAGAAATTTTTTGAACTGAATGATCTTAAATTAATATTATGTAGAATATACCAAAATACCTTATAATCTTGTGATCTTAGATATTTCATGTAAAAACTCAGAATTTAAAAAAATGTCAAAAAAAAACTACACATTCTTTTAAAATAAACTAAAAAGAAAAGTAAGATAAATAAATTGAAACAGAGGAAGTATTACTTTTTGTCAAGGGTCCAGATTCTAATTTCAAGGTTCAGAAGACTAACAAAAACCTAATGAACTTGGAGGATGCAAACATTGTTAAAATAAATACCAAACCAAATTGTTTTCTATTTCAAACACAATATCTATGTTTGATGCCATACAACAACTACACTCTAAAAGTTGCATTAATAAAAGATACTTTTGCTTGCCTGATGTGTGCAAGTTATTTTCTACTAAGTTCTTAAAACATAGACTACTATAATATAATTCCTGCTACAGCTGTTCGACGCCAGAAGCTAATGCTCGGTCCGTCGCGATCCAGTCTATTTCCTCACAGCTTGTATCCCCTACTGGTTCCTACAAATCCAGAGAACCAAGATTTCACCAGAGTAACATCCAAGTGTTTGCAAACAAAAATAGAGGCTATAGAGTTCATCGAGTACTATGATATGATATGAAATAAGTTCAAATGAAGAAGTTGGGATTCATAAAGCCGACCTCGCTTTGAATATGCAGATCCATTACCTGCAGCAGCGGTAACCTCTGCGTTGACCGAAGCCACCTAGAAATTATAACGATAGCAGTTACTTTCCATACAGGATGTCAGTAAGACAGTTAAGCATCCTTCCAAGAATGATACAATAAAAAATGGCAATTTTGTGCAGCTTAAAATTACTTTACCCCAACATTTTCATTTATCTGAAGATATCCTTCGCCACCCAAGAGTCTAGCCTGGTAAGAAGAGTATAAAACATGATCAAGCCGGTCCTCATACCTTTTTTAAACAAACAATTGGGGGTAGGAGAGATAAGGGAGGGGACTAGATAGTGGAGATCGAACCTTCCCTAACAAGGTCTAAGTTCAGGTAGCCCAACCAACGGAGCTACTAAGATTCTCCGGTCCTAACTCCTCAACTAACCAACTAGTGGTTTTTTTTTTTTTTTGAGGGGAGGGGGTTGTCATTTATTGAGCTTATTTTCCTTCAGTGTCTCTCTCCCTAAGATACAGAAGTAAATTATGCTCACTTGTGATCGTATCTGTTCCATAGCACTCAGAAGGAACTCCTGGTATGCATCAGCTTCTTGGACTGAGCTGATATTCTCCACTTGCGGTTCATAACACCTGCCCGATCCAAAGGAAAGAGATCAGTATTCCTTATAGAAAAGGGAAATCTTTAGAATCTCAAAAAAGAGAAGCAGGACAGAAAAAAAAAGAGCGATGAACTCCTCAACCTTAGTTTCTTTCGTGCTTCACTTAGTTTTTGATTGAGCATCATAAGCTTCTTCTCATGATCCTAATATGGAAATACATAAAACAATAGATCAAGTTATGATCTGGCGGTAATAACAAATATAAGCTTATAGCTACTGGCATTAGATCTTACCTCGGCACTAAAGCACGTACCAATCATCAGCATTGTAAAACATCCAGCAAAAAGACAGAGATTGTTAAATCACGTAGAAAAATATCCAGCAGAAAAGGAAAAAAGGAAAATAGAGAGAGTAGTCACGTATCCATTCTGACGAACAAATAGACTACTATATATAACTATAAGGGAGTGCAAAAGGAGAGTGGCGTACACAGCAATCTTTTCCACCATTTGTCCTTCATGTTTTGACTCTGTGAGACTCTGAGCGAGATGCTGCAACAAAGGCATGTTAAAGGTCAGATGAAACTCCAAGGGATTGCTGGTAGAGGATAGCGATCAGTAAAAGATGTGTAGAACTACCTGTTCATTAGAAATGGGTCTTCAACAATCATGTGGAGTGGGACAACCAAAAAAAACATTTGAGATAGTCAGATATAAGGAATTGTTAAAGTCTAATTCACGGATTTGGCATATTGAAGTACATACCCCCTGTTCAGTTCGCCAGGATTGTTCACAATACGGAGCATAACATCCTCAACACTAAACAACCCAAAAAAAATCATATCATATTCTGTATCTCAAAATTGTCTTAAAGTGAATTACTTATTAAGATATCCACCTTCCTCTGCTAGAATAGCGGGTCACTTCACCAGTTGGAGAAAACATCAAAAGAGCAACATCTGTGTCACATAAAATAGCCAACTCATTTGCCTTCTTAACTAAACTATCCTTGTGCTTAGAGTAGGTCCTCTGACGGGATGTTGAATCCTCAATTTTCTTCATCACAAGCTTATTGCGACCCATGGAAGAACGCAAACTAGAACCTGAAGTTGGATGCAAGGTCGTTCGTCAAGGAACTGAAAATATATAGAACAACATAAAAATAAAAAGCACGTATCAGGTCTAAGCATTTAATGCATTGGCATGCTAGTCTAAGTCAAAGCATTGAATAAGTTTTTTCCAGATTTCTTTAGTTGCAAGTAATAAAATCGAATTCAGCGATAATCCTGTTATCTATTACCAAATCTTAAGTCAACGATAGATTTTTTTCAGGGTAGCTACACACATCCACATCCAAGTAACCTGCACCCACACAATTAATGAACAGAAATCCGTGGGCTGTAACCAGCCGAATGGAAAAAGGTACTTTAGTTAATTGGTTTTCCACTATTGATTTTTTCTATTTTTAATAAATGAATGCATTTAATGACAAACTCATAATTTCTAGTGCTCCCGGTTCGCACTTCTCAATACTTATTTATCACTTAATTTTCCCCATGTTGTGAATCCGGAACAAGAATATTAACTCTGAAAAGAATTTATCTAGGTCCGCTAGCTTCTTAATTCGTTAAAGCCAATATCTATGCGACTTAAGAAACTAACCATAACTACCATTCATCCGGCAGTGTGCTAGAAAATTGGTCATTAGAACATCCATGACTAATGCTACGTTTTGATCAGTACAGTTCATCTGTTGATCACCGCAATACTTAAAGGAAGCATCATGTCCTCTATGGCCGTGGACATGACGCGTCAGTGGTTTATACAATTAGGTGACATAGAAAATTAAAAGCCTACCTTTTGGAAACTCCTAAGCTATTTCCTTCCGGTAATGATATCAGACGAGTCCTATTTATTACCTTTTCAAGCATTTCAAAGGCTAAATGATATAAATTTAACATGTAGAACAATTCATATTTTGATATCTCAACAGAAGTATAAGGTGTACGGGAAGATCACATTAGACTGAACAAAAATAATACATCATTAGAACACATATTATGTCCATGTTGCCAACTAATGATGATACATGATTCTTAATAAGTTACTACAATACAAAAGATATAAGAAAATATAGGTCATATCACATGGCTGATCGACTTCCTCCCCTCTCGTCTATCAGCTTTACCCTTGACCTAACAATAAAATATATGTTCACAGCTTCCATGAATTTTTTAATATGCATATATTCCATTCTTTTTTTTAACAACTGAGAAATCCGTGAGGACCAAAGACACATGGTTAGAGACTCTTGGGATAAAACGTCAGCCACTCTACCCTTGTCAATTTAAATGCCAAGCTTTTTTGGTTGTAGGGTTCAAACGTGAATCGTGCGCTTTACTCACATTTCATGCTGTGCTCTTACCACTAAACCAAACCCCTGGAGGCAATCCATATATTTAGTTCTTCATATGCCTATCCAAATTATAGCTCAAAACTTTGTCATGGCACCCAAGAATTCTTCTCTTTTATTAGTCTTGAGAGAAAAGGACAATCTTTAGATTATTGAATGTGAACTGAAAAAGTCATAAAAGCCAGTAAACCTCAACCTTCACAAACTCACTACTCAAGTTGCAAAACATTTATCACCTTTTGCCTAAATAATGCTATGTCAACTCCCTTCATAAAAGCAATTGTCTTTTGAATAGCAGTAACACAAACTTGTCTTCCCACTATATCATATATGTGGTTGTTTGGCAATATACAAGCTTGCCGTTAAAACTAGCATTTTCTCAGGCATTCGTGCACCATTGTCAAGCCAATGGCTGCAGGGCGATGTCTTTCTTTCACTTCATTAACTAATATTTACTACCATGACCAAGTATTACTTATCTGCATCTTCTCCTTCCACAATATAGAAAACATGCATTTGATGCAAGCAAACACTTGGTTATATACCAGAAGGAATGTTTACAACCAAGAATTATTCACTTTTAATTGGTCGTATATGTTAAAGACAAACATAGAGGTTCATAGAGTCCATAGATTGAGTTATTGAACTTTCGAGTAGTGAATGCGAAGTGACATCATATAAGCCAGAAAACTTCTTTCAAAAACCTCATATTCAACTATCAGATGTGGCGATCACCTAAATGAATTATTTAGATCTTTGTTCAGATAAATTTATCGTAATCCCCGTGTTAAAAGCTTAACAATGACCATTTGTGGTGAATAAACTAAAAGTTGTTTTCCCACCGTAACATATTTGTCATCGTGTGGCATGGCACCGGATACAATTGGCCACCAATGCCAGCATCTTCTCACGTATTCGTATATTGTTGTCAAGCCAGATGGCGTCATGTCTTTCCTTTCCATTCTTCCCATGTGGCAATAAATGCTTCGACAGGGTAATTCCATATCTTGGTAATAGTTTATGAGCTGATCTATCTACCTGAAACATTCTCAAGTCGAAAGTTCATTCATATGGCACATGTTCTTTTTCAAAATTAAAAGGAAATTGAAAATCTTTTACTATCTTACTCACAATTGCTAGCTAAAGTTAATCCATCTCTCCTTTTGTTTTGTTTCTCTCTTTTCCACATTGGTATTACTGCACATAACAATTTTCCTGGGTACTTCCTATGGCTTCAAAGAGCTCCCATCACTTTCCGTTATCACCAATAAGTTTCTCGTTTTCCTATTTCTCTTTTCCACATTCTTATTACTCCACGTATTAAATTGTCCCAAATACTTCCCAGGATTGAAACAGCTCCCATCACTTTGTGTTATCATCAAAAGGTTTCGTGGTTGTTTTTTTATATCTTTTCCACATCTGTATTATTCCACATGTTAAATTATCCTGGATGACACTTCACAAGGCTTCAAAGAGCTCTCATCACTTTCAGTTATCATAAACAAGTTCCTTGTTTGTTCGTTTTCTCTCTTTTCCAAATTCGTATTACTCCACGTGTTAAATTGTCCCTGATACTTCCCGAGGCTTCAAAGAGCTCCCATCACTTTCCATTATCATCAACAGTTTCTTGTTTGTTCTTTTTTCTCTCTTTTCCACATCCGTACCAGTCTACGTGTTAAATTGTCCCAGATACTTTCCAAGGCTTCAAAGAGCTCCCATCGCTTTCAGTTATCATCAACAAGTTTCTTGTTTGTACTTTTCCTCTCTTTTGAGGTCATGAGTTCTAGCCTTGGGTACAACACTGCAGAAATGCAAGGTAAGGCTGCATATGCCAGACCCTTGTGGTTGAGCCCTTCGACAGACCCTGTGCATAGCGGGAGTTTTAGTGCACGGGGCTACCCTTTTTCTATTACTCCACGTGTTAAATTGTCTCCAATATTTCCCAAGGCTTCAAAGAGCTACCATCACTTTTTTTATCACTTATCATCAACAAGTTTCTTGTTTGTTCTTTTCTCTCTTTTCCGCATTCATTTTACACCACACGTTAAATTTCCCTCCCTAGATACTTCTTAAGGCTTCAAAGAGCTCCCATCTTACTGTTATCATCAACAAGTTTCTTCTTTGCTTTAATTCTCTCAAGCCTGCATTCGTCTTACTCCACAAAATAAATTGACCCAAATACTTCCCAACATTCAATGTTCACTTCCCATTATCATTAAGAAGTTTTCTTATTTGTTTTGATTCTTCACATGTGGTTTCCCCATTCGCATTACTCCATGCATTAAATTGCTCCGGACACTTTCTAATGTTTCAAAGAGTTGCAATCACTTTCTATTATCATTGTCAAGTTTCCAGCTTCGTTAGATTCTTTTTTTTTTTTTTTTGTGTGTGTGTTTTCTCTCTTTTCTACATTCGGCAACTCCACCGACTAAATTGCCTCCCCCCCCCCCCCCAACCCCCCCAAGGTACTTTTCAAATTTCAAAGACCTCCCATCACTTCCCATTATCATCAAAAAGTTTCTTGTTGGAGATGCACACACAAATTCGACCCGGCCCAAAGCCCCAACAAACATAGGTGTAATGCATTCATTCCCTTGTCTATTTGTTGTTAGATTTACATATTTGCACCCATCATAGACGGACGTACAAGGAAAGATTAAATTAATACTATGAACGAGGACGACTTTGTCTCAAAAGACATGCAATCACTACGAATCTATGCTAACTTAGTGAAAGATAAGGCACAATGGTAAAATATATCTATATAGGTGATATCAATTATGTTGGGAACATGCTTTGGTCATGTTAGTAGTTTCAATTGGTCCTATGTTTTCTAGGAGTCTGTTAGCCTTATTGGATATTTCAATGCTAGCAGGAAATTAAAATAAGGATAACATCTAGTACTTTTTATTTTGATTTCTTCATTTTGTACAATGTTGGCTTGAAAATTGAGAAGAATTTGAATGCAGAAACATGGTGAATGAATGTCGATATAGCCAGCCTCGACTAATTCCACTAATTTTCTTTATTGTAGTTCTGTCCACCAAGGTTCCGCCAAGACTAGAACAACTCTGAAGAAATCACTTAGTATCTCTGGTGAAATTAACCCACTTACCACTAAGCCACACCCGTGAGTTGAGTGCATTTCCAAAGACATTATACTGAACACATATATGCATTTGAGATAAGCAGATAATAGTTCTAATTGATTTCAACCATAAGTTTTTCTTCTTGCATGGGGACGAAGGAAAAAACAAAATTGAAGCAATAAATTAGTAAAGTAATTAACAATGTAAAGAGCCATTAAAATAAGAGGGGAAGTACAAAAGCATACCTGGAAGATCAGTTGATCAACAATGTCAATGAATTTAGGAACAGATAAAATTGAGATGAAAAGTAAAATAGATGAGACTCATGCAGATCAACGAGGCACAATTTGCCATTATTTGTCTATGGCACTGCACGTGTGTCCACCGCAGAACTACTTAAAGTTGCTTTATATTGATGCGCCACAAGCAAACACATGGCCGAACGCTTCTCCTTGTCGCCAAGAGGACCAACTTAATTTTGTGTTTTTGTCATGATGCCCTCTTTTCAGGAACCGGCTCCCCTGCAGTTCCCAATTAATAAAATTAAAATGATTACAGAATTAAACTCGCTTCTCTTTCTTTTTTGAGTCCCTTCATACTCCCTCCATTCTTTGTAAAGTGCTACTTTTGGGTGGTGATTTATTCTGCACAATGTTGGTTAATGTACCTCCACTTTGATTTACGTTCTCCTTAACTCCATCCAGAGTCAATAACTTTGGTTTAATCTTCAACTCCCTTCTTAGATCAGTGCTCCTTAGCATCCTAGGTTTTGTGTTTCTAAGTCTTGAGAAAATTGAAGGAAAGGTTTCATTTGAGTATTGAATGAGTTTCATTTGAGTATAGAATGAAAGAACAGTGACATTAATCAACTTAAAACTTTCTAATTTTTTAAAAACTATAAATCAACCCATATCCGTCTCCTCTTCAAAACTTTTTTATCCATTTGACAGTGCTCTCAACTTTCCCCAACTAACAGTTCTATAAAATTTTTCCCTTCAATCCCCAACTCCAATCTCCGGCAACAAATAGTCAGATAAGTTTTTTTTCGACTTTCAATCGTCAATCGATGTGATAATAGTGTTCTCCGACGACAACAACTTCGAATTCTTTATCATCCCATTTCTTCTTTCACAGATAAAAAATTATGTTTTCTTAATTATACAGAAAAAGAGGAACTTGAGTCAACTTCTCTTCTGGTATTGATTAACAATTTCAATATTTATTGCTTTAACTTGAAATGTGGACTCAAAAAAATCTTAATTTTTGGGATTTCTTCTTTACTTTTTCCGGAGTGAAATATAATTTTTTTGTTGTTATTGTAGTTCTTGTTATCGAATTGTTGATTCGATTTGTTTGTGTCCGTTGATCTTTTAGAAGTTTAATTTTTGTTGTTTGTGTTTGTACAAACGCAAAACAATAATGTTGGTGATTTTTAGCCGCTGTTGATGTTCTTAATGTGTGTGTTGGGTTGGTGTTGCTGGGTTGATTTGTTGTTTTTCTTGATAAAAGTGGTGCAATTAATATTAAACGGTAATATTGTTGTTGTTCTATTGAACAAAATCCTGGTACTATTTTTTTTTTGTAACAGATGAACCATCTGATACAACAGATGAACAATCTAACAGATTATTTATCTGTTGCGGCAAACGACTTTTCTGTTGGAAGAAATCTAAATAATATTGACAGTTGATAACAGTTCCAACAGATAACTCATTTTGCAACAAATGAGTGATCTGTTTTTATTGTTTCTAACAAATTACTCATCCGTTGTAACAGGTTAGTTATATCTTGCAATAGATAACCTACCCGATGCAACAGATGTGCGATCTACTGGAACTGTTATTTTACTGTTGTACATGTTAGATTTACTGTTATCCTTTTTAATGATGCATTAATCAATTATAATCTATTTTATGTTTCTGTTAATTTTAGATAATATGACTCCCAAAAGAAAAGAAATTGAATCAAGTCCAAGTAAAGGAACAAGTGAAGCAACTAAGCTACATCCACCGCTCTATGAGCTTACTTTACAAGTGTTATCTCAATTAGGAGCAGAAGATAATGAACATGGGGAGGAGGAATATTTTAAAAGAGATGATCCAAATACTAATATCCCTTCCACCAAAGAGTTGGTCAAAATCTTCAGCATTGATAGTTATCCTGTGAGAATACAGTGCGATGGTGACATAGATTTAACTGCTGATTTTGTGGTTAACTCAGCCATGGAAAAATCTTTCCACGCCTTCGGAAAAATATTTTGAGAACAAAAATTGGATGCTTATTTTAGGGACAACCGCTTTGGGCAATATCTTGATTTGCCAGAGGATAACAATGCTCATTTTCAAATGAAAATGGTATATGATCTTCTCAAGCATAAGTTTATGTATGAAAACAGAGATAAGTTGGATGAGGCGTGGATAAATTACTGTGATATGCGTGTTTGTTTTGGTTGGAAGGAGTTTGTCATAGTTACTAAATTAAAATGTTATCCCTCTTCTCCTTCTTAAGTTATACCTATTCTAACCCCAAAAAAGCACCCCGTACACCCCAAAAAGGCAAAGGCAAGTCGAGTGATCGTGATGACTTGGTGTCCCTTGTTGGTCCAAGCGTCAAAAACATAAATTTGATAGAAGCGTTGAAAGGTAAAAGACTTCCAAAGAAGAACAAGCAATCATTGTGCTTGGTTTGGTTTGTACATAATATTCTTTGGACGAGAGACGTTAACAACAACATACCACTTGATTTAATAAAGCTCTCTGAGTATCTTGAGGCATTTAACAACTATCTTTGGGATTATGAAAGCTTCAAAATGACTGTCAAATATTTGTTGACTCCATTAACGCCAAAGACAGTAAACTTATATGGCTTTCCACGGGCATTCATGGTAAGTATTTTTTTTATTATGATATGATTCATTTTTTTTATTCAATAATATTTTTAATTTATTAGCGTTATTTTATAGGCTTGGGCATTTGAAGTCATTCCTTATTTGAGACAACAAGTGAACTACTAGGAAGAAGTTTCCTGTCCAAGAATCCTGAGATGGTTGTCGACCAAACTAATAAAAATAAAAAACTTCTTGATCTCTTCAACCCACGAAGGAAGCAGTAAGTCTATTTCTAATTAAGTTTTTGTTTTAATTAATGATTTTTTAAATGATTTCATCATCATTCTAATATATGTACCGATTTATTTTAGATTGTCCATCTGTCGCTTGTTCCGACCAATCAAGAATTGAAGATGCCATTTTTCTTACTTTACAGTCTGTGCAAACTTTATCGGACCCTGAGGTCATTGATAGAATAAAAAAGGAATTATTTGAAACAACAACTATCACAAGAAAAATAATTTTGGAGGGTGGGCTTATTGTTGTTGATGATGATAGTGGTAGTGGTGCTGCTAGTGGGGCTAATGATGCTCCTCTTACAGTTTTTGAAATAACAAAGCATTATGATTATGATCATACTGGTTATATAGATTTAGCCTCTTCTAGCAAATGTTCTGCATGCAAATGTCAAGACTGCAAGGCGAAACATAATGGAGTGATTAATGCTATTAATGCATTAACTACTTCTGTAAAGGAATTGATATCTAAGAGGGGTGTCATTCCATTAAAGAGGATTTCATATCCATGCACTCCACTAGAGATTAAGGTGGATAAGATGAGAGGGAAAGAAATTTTTAAGGCATCATCAAGCATCGAAAAAAGTAAAATTGCAACTCCTCTGTCTTTGTCTTGCATCTTTGATCAATGTACAAGGGCCACAGGAGAGCAGCATGAGCTGAAGAAGGTGAATGTATGTCATCTGTTTCAACAAATAAACAGACATATATCTATTTTAATAGATGATACATCTGCTAAAAATTATTAAACAGATATATACATCTGTTGCAACAGTTGTGTAATCTATTGCATCAGATGCGTGTTGCAGCAGATGTCTTACTTGTTGCATCAGATGAGTTATCTATTGCAACATATATCTGTCTGTTTTAGCAAATCAAATAGGTCTTTGTACTACTTTAATTTATACCAACAGATGAGTCATATATTGCAATTGATGGGTCATTTATTGGAAAGTATCGTACAACTTTTCCTCCTGTTTAAATTTATCTCAATAGGTGATCCATCTGTTGCAACAGATAGATAATTTATTGTATCTTTGTGATTAACATTGACAATTCTGGCTTTCCAGGTGGATGTCATTGTAGAAGCTACTGCTGAATATCATAATATCACAATTGATAATCCATCAATTGCTTCCAAAGAACAAGAAAAAGTAGAGCCTATTAGTTCGGGAGAACAGAAGAATTACCTATTTAAAGGGTTCAACATCTCAGACGAGGCTCCAAAAAAACTAACAAAATTGATCAACGACTGTTCAGAATGGATTGCTGATGGGTTTTAAAGCATCATGTCGGCATGTACATAAATCATCTTTAAAGATATTGATTTATACAATTCTTGTTGTAAGAACATAACATTAACAGATATAAATCATTTAGAAAATAAAATGACGAACACTACAAAGTTAATAAATTGGGTCTTGGTTTTGATATGTTCGACTTTGTTGTTGCACATCCCTGAATGGAGGATTGGTTCTATTGGATGTCACAGCCTCAAACTTGCTGGAATGATGAGCTTTAAATGTCATACATATTACTATTAATTAATACTTTATTTAATTACATCTGTGTATTAATTTTACTGTCACATAATTTGAAATATTTGATAATATGTGCAGCATATCAATGCCTTTTTTTACTACCTCCGAAAGAAGGCCAAGTTGCAAACATAAAAACAATACAGATATGCAACAGACAATTATTTGTATAAAGTTTACATCAATAATGCCTATGACAGGTATTGTCAACAACACCCGGAAGTTTTCTGAAATAAGGAATGCTTAATCAACATTATCAAAGGTTTTAGTATTCTAGTTGACTTACCTTGGCATTTGATCTAAAAAGTGTACATACCAATCAATTATGGTGATAAATTTCATTGGGTATTGGTTGTCGTCGTTCTAAAAGAGAGGCGCATCCGAGTTTATGACTCGATGTCGGAAAAGATACATTTTGGGCCATCGTCTGAGATACAAAAGCTGGCCAAAATATTTTCTACTTGTTTTGATATAAGTGGCTTTTTAGACCAAAAAGTTCATACTGATTGGTCAGCGATTGAAGCATACCGGGATAAAATGGGTAATCCATTTGATGTAGAATATGTTAAAGGAATTGCTCAATAACTCATTGGTATCCCGTAAGTATCATAAGTTAGTTTCATTTCATAAATTTCACAACGCTTATATTAATTACAAGATATGGATTATCTAATTTTTACAAATGCAGGGATTGTGGTCTTTTTGTTGCCGCTTACGCCAAGTATTTGAGCGATGAATTACAAGTACCAAATGATGGAATTGATACCGAATTACTCCATAAAAGATATGCTATTCTTATATGGAAATGCGGAAAAGCGAAAGCTCAGAAACAGTATGCAAGCGACATTAAAAATCCACGACGATCAAAGCCGAATTCCATAGCACCGGATGGAGAAGGACTTTTTCATATTGAGTAGATCTTTATAGCCTAAGTCTGTCAAAGTAATAATCTCTCCTTAGGAATTGTTGGCACCAAAGGTTAAATTATTAATTTATTTATTGAGTAGATTATCTGTACCCATAATAATTTTTGTACATTTCATTTATTTGTTGAGTTGCTTCATGTAATTTCTAAAGGTTTTGATTTATTTTATGTTGTCTATGAATTTAATTTAATTCTTAGATTTGAACTTATTAATTGAAATGAAATACTGATTCAAATATCGCAACAGATAATGTATCTGTTGCAATAGACGAAATTTCTGCTGGAAATTATCAAATAGATTTAGACATATGTTGCAACATGTAGGTCATCTATTGGAAATTATCAAAAAGGTCTTCCTACTGTTTTGATTTGTTCCAATATATTGCATATCAGTTGCAATAAATAGAGTATATGTTGCAATAAATTGTATATCTATTGCGATAGATAGACTTAAAAACATCTGTATAATGCAACATATGACCAACCTATTACAACAGATAATTAATCTGTTAGAACAGATAGACTATCTATTACAACAGATAGATAATATGTTGCATTAAAAAATTCAACTTTCATTCGACATAAAAAATTACCACTGTTTAGCGAAAATTTTGACTTTTTAAGAGTCGCCACTTGATTTATTTGAAAAGAAATTAAGAAAACATTTGAAAGTTACTTAAATGATCCAAAACAAAAAAAAATCATTTCAGTTTGAAGATTCTGAGTAAGCGGTTCCTATTAATACTCTTGAGAGGTTGTTAGGCACCAAAAGTATTCGCTAACTTGCGGTTATCCGGACTGTTTGAAAATATCTTTTGACTAAATTCAAAAAGAAAGATTTATTGTTGAAAAATAATTGATTTTAGAAAAATACTTGTGTAAAATAGATTTGGATGACTCAGTAAGGATTTTAACCAAGTCTAAACAAATTAATAATAAAGCATGTAAAAGGGGAAGGGGAGAAAATAAAAACATAGGCCATTGGGCCCAAATCAATAGACTATGTCCTAATCTAATTGGGCTTTTGGCCCACTTGCGTCTGTCCTAATCTACATATTGGGCTTTCGGCCCACAACCTGTCCTAAGCTAGTTTTCGGACCTTCGAGGCCAAAATCTGCCTCACCTGTATTAAAATACAACTTTGACTTCGATACCAAATGAATGAATAAATAAATGACTAATTGAATAAATAAAAAAAAGATAATAATAAAAATCGAGACTTTTCAAGTCTCTTAGTGACCTCATCAATGGGTTTTGAAACATTTTTCTTCTTCGTCTATCTTCTAGTACCCGCACGCCATGTAGTCGACCTTGGGTTTAAACTTCGAATTTGACTCGAAGAGGTGGGCTTCATTGGCCCATTACGAAATACAAGAGGAGAGGAGTCCATTTGGACTTGAGACATTTTTGCATGCAAAGAAAAGATAAAGAAATTAATATACGTTCAAGGCATAAAAGTGACATATTTCAAAGCAAAAGCAACTATCAAGATCTAATTTTTGAATGACAATGATAAGTACACTTGCACAAGAATGAGAATCAACAAATAAAATGCAAAGTAAAGACACCCACTTACATGCCTCATGATTTATATTCATATAAGAATGAATAAAGATAAAAGGAAGAAGAACATATTCAATGAATTAATGTGAGAACAAACAACGCAAGTTTGCGAGAGTAAAGGGATGAGGCGATAAGAAAAATACTCATGACTTCTAAAATTGAACAAACATAGAAACTAATACATATAACAAAATAAAATAAAGGCTAACTTTTCAAGAAAGTGAATCTTTAAATTTCAATTAAGGAGAAATTAACAAAGATTCATACATCTAAGTCATGGCCAACTTTAGGGAGAACATGTAACGACCTATGATTCATCGTTCCAAGACATCGTTGATTCTCTTTTGACATTATGACTCAAAGAGAGACATGAATCAAGTCTTTACACACCCAAAGAACACGTATAACAATCCAAAGGGAGTAAGAAAATTAGAATAAAAGTTTAGCATCTCTAAAAGTAAAATATCGTTCAACAATCATACTATGCATGACTCGAGAATATCTAAATAATTCTATTTAGCCACAAAAATCCAAACTTTCTCATCATTTTGACAAATTAACAACATGCCAAAAAAAAGGACAAAAAGAAAAAGAAAGGAATAAAGATCTTGGATGGAAAATAAAGCTAGTACTCATCTCTTATATGAGGATTTTGAAATCCATTAAAATAATTAGCAAGCAAATGACAAATTCTTGGCTCAATCAATTACTATTTTTATTAAGACAATAACTATTTTTTTCAGCATAAAAGAAATAATTTTACATGCTAATAACTAACATATCCACTAACAATGAATTTAGACATGGCATGAATACGTCTTTGAGCAAAGATCAAAACTTTATACATAATGATAAAAGAATAAAGCTAAAAGGCAAAACAATCAATATTAACTATTCTTTTCAACATAAATGAAGTAACTTTACATGCTAAAAGTAAATATATCCGTCAACAATGAATTTAGATGACATGTGTACATCTTTTAAACAAAGATTGAAACTTTATCTATAATAATCAAAGAATAAAAAAAAGGAGAAACAATCAATATTAACTATTCTTTTCAACATAAAAGAAACAACTTTACATGCTAAAAACAAATATATTCACCAACAATGATTTTAGACAAGACATGAGTACATCTTTTAAACAAAGATTGAAACTTCATCTATAATAATCAAAGAATTAAAAAGGAAAAATAATCAATATTAACTATTCCTTTCAACATAAAGGAAATAACTTTAAATACTTAAAATAAATATATCCGTCAACAATGAATTTAAACAAAGCATAAGTACATCTTTTAAGGAAAGATTGAAACTTTATTTATAATAATCAAAAAATAAAATAAAAAATGCATGTACAATTATTGCTAGCTCATTTTTATACCGTGAACAAGAAAATAACCATACTATCAATACCACAATGTCCTATGGCCTTCAAGGCCATCTACAGCAAACAATCCCAGCAAACACAATTATAACTACGAACTATGAAGAAAAAAAGATGAAGAAAATGATAATAAACTAAACAAAAGGGAAAGGTGTGTTCACCTTTTTGGGGAAGAAAATGGGACTTCAAGCTTTCTTCTTGATCACCACCAGAAAACAATCTTCTGAGAACTTCAATTAGCCCAAGTATTTCATGGAAAAAGAAATTTTTTTACTAAAATAAAAACTCTTCTTTGCTCAAAGCTTTTTTTTCAACCTTGAGACTTTTTTTTTTTCACTAAAAAATTTCAACTATTTTCTTAAAAGCTTTTCAATTCTTTGAGGCTTTGAGACTTGGTCTTTCTACCAAAATAATGATAGTATTTATAAGAAAGAATGGGGCTTCCATTCTTTTCATCGATCAATGTGGGAGAAAAAGCTTTTAGGGGTATTTTTTAGAATTTTAAAAATTGAGGATAAGGTGAGGTGAAAGATAATGTGGGGGGAAATGAACAATGTAGTATAATTTTTGAATTTTAAAATTAGAAAAGGACAAAGTTGGAGGGAATTGTACAATGTAATATAATTTTTGAAATTATTTTTGGTGAAAATTGGGTAGAAGTTATGAGAATTGTTTTGAAAATTTGGGGGTTACTTAAAATACAACACCAATTGGGATTTAAAATTTAGCCAAATTTATTTATTTTGACCAAATTAAAAATCAATTGACAGATTGCATTGTAAATATGGCCAAATATAATAGGTTGACTAAATTAAATTGAAATTCAATACGAATTAATACTTCTTTTAATTTCAAGCTTGTCGATTTAATAAAATCAAATACATATTTATTCAAATAAATTATTTTTGAGAATTAATTATATTTAAATCAAGATTTTAATCATTTAAATTTATTTTCAAGATAAGTCTTGATTAAAATTCATTTTTTTTGTAAAATAAATATTTAAGTAACAAAATTATTAAATTTCATATAATTTAATACAGTACTATATAATTGCTACTTAAAATGACAA
The DNA here is from genome assembly GCA_030864225.1 of Capsicum baccatum var. pendulum. Taxonomy (NCBI): domain Eukaryota; kingdom Viridiplantae; phylum Streptophyta; class Magnoliopsida; order Solanales; family Solanaceae; genus Capsicum; species Capsicum baccatum. The sequence continues at coordinate 233,297,678 of CM061556.1, read as the reverse complement.
ATTTACCTAAATAAATACTTTCAAAAGCTTTTTATTTAGATAAAATAAATGTTATAATTTTATTCAAAAATTGAAGAAACTCGAAAATAAACTTTGTCACGGAGGGAAAAAATTGTGTGTCAACAACTGCCCCTGTTTGGATAGGGTGGGATGCAAGTAACCTTGGGGAAAGGGAGTTTGACATTCCTAATTTTTGTCCGACCACAAATTCATTTTTGAAAAAGATTGATTGTTTCACGAGTTTTGTGGAGTTATGGCTGAACCTCGGTATCAAGTTTCCCATACATCTCAAGTTGCATGAGAATTCAGGCCACTTGTAGTTCATAAAGTTTGGCTTAAAGCATGATTTTTAAAAAATTCACCAGCTATCTTGGTTTTGAAGTATTGATAAAACCAAAAAGCTGGAGAACAAAGGGATTTGGAGGGAGGTTGGAATGCAGTCGAGTTTTATACATAGAGCCCAACCTACATATCCCCGAGACTTAAGGAATCAGACTGCTTGTAGTTTAACTCAATTGATAGTAAAGATAGTCTTTTATTTCAGACGAGCTTTGGCTCAGGATGAGTGACAAGTTGTTCGAGTTATGAAAAAGAGGCTTGTAACCTCTTAACCATGAACATGAAGCTCTTCACATCCATAGGTAAGAACTTACCTGGACATAATTTCCAAAACTCTAGGTGCCCTATCACTCAAATTTGAAAGAAAGAGAAGTTTACCCTAGATATGAGTTTAGAAATATCCCGAAGGTGAAACTGAAACTAGAATATCCCAAAAATTCCATATGCCTTCTAACAGGGGTGTGGTTGGATGGTGGTGGGGATCATTCTTTAGCTCGCATCCAAAGAGTTTGACGTCCCTCTTTAGACTATGTTTCGTTTTGCTGCTCAGAAAGAGTTTCACGTTGTGTTGCATCCTATTTGGAGTCATCCACACCTGTGGTTTTGATTTAATATTTTCATCCTCTTTGATGCTCTTTGTAATGTTTCAAACAAAAGTGTTAATGCTAAACATAATTCACGAAAGAGGTATGTTGTCTTTTACCATATCTCCACATGGGTTGTTGCCTGAAAAGCTAAGGCATCCTTTCATGAACCTGTTAGGAAGGAAATAACTTGCAATAATAGACATAACAACCCTCTTGGTTATTGCATTCTTATCTCATTTATCGGTTGAATATGTCAAAGTGGGGTGATTGTTTTGGACACCGATGACACTTTGTACAGAATAGTCCCTGCAATTGTGTGATCTTATACTGAGGTGAACCATTTTTGTTGCCTAAGATAACCTTTCTGGTTATTGACAATAATTCTTTGCATGTGACCTTGGGTAAGTCCTGCACATCTCTTGTATCGATGTGACTTATAGATTCTCCTTGAATTGTTAATCTTTGGATAATCTTGCACATTATTTGATGTTGGATACGAGGCGACTTACAAATATCCTTTGAATTGCTAGCCTTTAGGTAATCTTGCATATTATCCGACCTTAGATAAGATATGGCTTACAAATATCCCTCCAACCAATAGTTCTCAGGTATTTCTGCACATCATCCGACCTTGGATACAATATGACTTATAAATATGTCTCAAATTGCTAGTCTTTGGGTAATCCTACACATAATTAATCTTGGATATGACGCGGATTATAGAGAACCCTTGGACTTATCAATTTGACAATCTCGCATATTTTTTGGTAAGGATTTAGTTGAGACTTACGGATAACCTTCAGACTATTAAGATTTAGGTAACCCTGCACACTATCCAGTTAGGATGTTGTTGCGGCTTACAAATGACCTATGGGCTATCAACTCATAGGTAATCTTACATATTATCCTATTTTAATTAATAGTACTTATAGATGACCCTTAGATTGTCAATTTCTAGGAAGTCTCATATGTCATTCACTTTTAGATAGAAACTTAAAGACGTCCATTTGAATCACGTGCTTTTGATGCATTCAGATGTTGATTCATGAATGATAAGATATCCTTGATGCTAGAGTATTCTATCTTTGCGTGTCAACAGATATTAAATACTGATGATATCGTTGATGCCATCGTTTATGTCTCGAGTGTTAACAAATATTAGACGCTGATAATATCCTCGACGCCAGTGTTTGTGTCTTGCGTGTCAACAAATAATAGATGCTGATGATATCCTCGATGCTAGATTTGTGTCTCATGTGTCAATAGATATTAGATACTGATGATATCCTCGATGCCAGCATTTGTGTCTCACGTGTCAACAGATATTAGATACTGATGATATCCTCGATACTAGCATTTGTGTCTTGCGTGTCAACAGATATTAAATGCTGATGATATCCTCGACGCCAACATTTGTGTCTCGCGTGTCAACAGATATTATATATTGATGATATCCTCAATGCCAGTGTTTGTGTCACACGTGTCAACAGATATTAGATGCTGATGATATCTTTGATGCCAATATTTTCTATCTCACATGTCAACAAATATTAAATACAATGCCCCTCTTGGCAATGAAATGAGATGAAGTGTCCCTATTAGTAATAAAATAATATGAAATGGCCATCTTGGCATTGGTATGAAATGGTCCTCTCTGTGATGATTTGGAATAGCCCTCTCAACAGTGGCATAAAATGGCCCTCTCGGCAATGGCATGAGATGTCCCTCACGATAATGAGATGAACTGGTTTTTCTGGTGATTTGAAAACAGTTTCACCTGAGTCCGTTTGTCTGTGTTTTGCTTTGTACATGTACCTGTACTCAAGGTAGACAATTAGTAGACACAATGTTTCTCTCACTGGTGACCACAGTCAAGCTTTATGATAGTTTAATGACAAATACTGAGCATCACAATTTGAATGACTTATTTTGCTATTAATCTTCTCTTTTTGAAGAAATGATTAAATAGCAGATCCACCGGATGCAAGTAAATGAGGCAAAACCCTTTTTTGGGGATTACTCAAATACCGTTTACTTCGCTTCAAGACGAATTTTGAGGATGACTTTCTGCTCTTCCTCCGATTGAGTGATCCTTTGATTGTTGTATTTATTGTGACGACTCCCTTGAATGTACCTTTGTTTGTCCTTCATGGTCTCAAGAAATAAGATAGACAATTTAAAAGGTCCTCAATAATTGAACCCATCTTCGGGGCCACCCAAAAATACCGTTCTTGAGCATTATATGCTTTGGTGTGGCTCGCAACCCGCTTGGGGATTTTTTGAAAAAAGATTTCCATTTTTTGTGTACTGATTCCTGCATTCACAGAAAAATGATTAATTTTTTAGTGAAACTACTCTGTGTTAACCTTCTTCAATCCTTGGTTTGCTCCTCACCATATTTGGGTACTCTGTTATGTTGGGACTTCCACCCTGAATCCCTGTTCCAATAGATGCCTAGGAAATTACGAAGTTAAAGATTTGTATAGATTTTTAAAAGTACTCTTAATTTTAGAAAATAGTTTCAAAAACTCCTGTAAAAACTTTAGAAAATATCTGCCAGTCATGTCATGTATAATACCAACGAATATCTTTATCTTGGTTCTGACTATGTATGACGTTTGAAGGAGGATTGCTAGGGATTCAGTATCATTGAGGCTTTCTATCAGAAGTTCTATCATAGCCGGAAATTTAGTCTATCTAGACTTTATCGCAGCTGGTGATTTTTAAACCTTAACTTTGACCTCTGGTGCTGGGGGATTTGAAATATATTTCAATATATCAGTGAAAATTTTGAGGACCTCCTCAAAATTTCTGCCCCAGTTTAAGTTTGTTTGAGACAATCTCAACTCGAGAGGATCCGAAGCCTTTGTTAGTCTTCATTCTCTTTGTTGGATAATGATCTTCCTCTTGTGAATTTTTGAGATTCCTTCTAAAATTTTTTGCCCCAGTTTCCATTTCATGGGGTTATATGACCGAGCCGTTGGTGTACCTATGTATCCCGTTGAAGTAGGAATCAGGTCAAACATTGTTCGGGACTACGTTAGGGACATATAGAAAAAACTAAAAGGTTGACTGAAGCCAACGTAGGATGCCTACGTATTTTATTCTTGAGAATTTAGGTCATCACATATTTCATTTATAAAAGAAAAGGATAAATCATCCTAAGGGGTTGATCGAAGCCGACATAGGCCACCTACGTATCCCTTTATTGGGAATTCAGGTCAAACGTAGTTCGTACATGAAAGGAAAGGGATTCTAGGAAATTACACATCATAAAATAGATACTATCATAAAGGCGATTACAAATAAGCCAAGGAAACAAAAAACTAAAACATCTTTCAAACACAGTATCTTTTTACTGCATCTGAATTGATTGTTTTGGTCCACTCTTGACCATCCATCTCAGGTAGGATTAGGGATCCTCTAGGTTGGGCTTCTTTTGGTTTTCAAATTCCTCTATATCTTCCACTAGCTGCTCCTCATCACCTTCTTCCCGTTCATCATCGTTCTCTTTGCTTTGTTCGTCTAACCCTTGACATGACAGAACATTGGCAAGGTTTTAAATTATTTATACCAAAATAAACCATGTTAGATGATAACAAGATAATAAAAGATAATAAGATAATCATATTTCAAGATAACTTCTTAAATAAAGGGAGGCATTTTGGAAAATAAATAAAAACTATGGTTCATGACCCATGCAAATGCGGGCCCATACCTTTTTGAAAGCTGTAAAACACAAAATAAAAATTTGAGACATAAAAGGATGGTTCACAGGACCTCCTCCAGATCATCACCGATTTTTAAAACTACTAGTAATTGCCCTTTCATCTACTACAACGGGCGACGAATTATGAGCGGAGTGGAAGTCCAATTTTGTAAAGCCTCTCCTGGTGCAACATTTTTCACCCTATTGGACTTCAGTAAATCTTCTGGTACATCATTGCATCCCTCGAACAGATTTTTTATCCCATCCCCAAGACTATCATCTTTTGACATCTCGCATACAAGAAATGACTGGTACAGAAGTGGCGACGGTTCAGATAGAGTCATCTTTGACTTATCTTCAACCTCATCTTCCTTTCTTGGCTGGTACCCTATACCACGCTTAAATATTTTTGGGACCATAATGGGCTCAATAATTCCTTCCAAATTCTTACTCAAGATACTCAAGGCATCCACGACTTTCTTTATCTTTTCCACTTCTTTTGTCTTTTTTGAATTTTACGAATCGACCTTAGTAATAGTCTTGCTAGATACCTATTCGCCTGCTATTTTGATCATGCTAACCATGGATCCCTCGTGATTAGGCAATAGATTAATGTTGACATTTGGTATCGGTGACTGGAGGGTGATGACTTTCTGATCGATCAAGTCCTGAATCCTATGCTTCAGGTTAACACAATCCTTAGTACTGTGTCCTGCCGCTCCCGACTAATAGGCACAATTTTGATCATCATGATAAAATTGAGAATTAGGATTGATAAGTTTTGGTTGAATAGGCTGTAAATGCCTAACATTCTTCAATCTTCCGAAGAGTTGGGTGCGACTTTTAGCCAATGACATGAAGTTTCAGGGAGGTGTTTTTTCGAGGTTTGGATGTGGGGGCTTATAATGATTTTGATTAGCAGGGGGAGGTACTTGATGATAATTTGGAGGCGTTTGAATGTTTGTTCAAATATTTGGCAGGACAGCTGGAACATGAGACTGATAATTCGACTGTGGAACTTGTTATTGGGGTAAAATATTTGGCTGAGGAGCTTGGTATTGGGATTGGATATTTGGAAGTGGAGTTTGGTGCTGGGATAATTGGACATTTGGAAGTGGAGCTTGGTACTGGGATTGGGTGTAGAATACATGCTGAAAATTTGGTGACGGCGGAGAGGAGAGAATGTTCCTAGGCTTAAATTTCTTCCTCAACTTAGCAATAGAATCAATAGAGACCTCACCTACATCTTCTTTTTTCTTCTTTGGGAACATATAATCACTAGATGATGTTGGGGTTATGACAATCTTTCCTGTTCGAATGCCTTCTTCTAGCGATTCCCCAATTTTAACCAAATCTGTGAAAGTTGTCCTGATCGCGGATACCATCCTAGTATAATATTCTCCCCCTGAGCACGAGAGAAAAAAAACACCATTTCTTCCTTAGACATGGGAGGTTGTAACTTGGCAGTTTTTTTTCTCCAACGGAAGGAATAGTCTCGGAAACACTCATCATTCTTCTGGTTGATCCGGTCTAATGAGTATCGGTCAATGACTATTTCAATGTTAAATGCAAATGTATCAAGGAAACCTTTAGACAATGCCCTCCAACTAGTCCATATTTTCAGTTCTTGAGATGCGAACCAATCAAAGGCTTCACCACTTAGGCTTCGGCTGAATAAGTGCATCAATAATGCCTCATTTTTTCCTACCCCTACCATCTTATCGCAATACTTTCTTAAATAATCCATAGGGTTTCTAGTACCATTGAATGTTTTGAATCTAGGGACCTTGTATCCTTCTGGAAGATTTACTCTAGAGTGAACACATAGATCATCGTACCCCAGGGCATTTTTGTCACCTGCCATGTAAGAGGTCTTTGATCCTTGTGATCTCTTCGTTCATGGCTAGTAACTTCTTTTCATGCTTAGTCCTCCACTCTTTTTACTTCTACTCGTAATGGTCTACCTTGGTATTGGGAAAGAAATTATTAATGTCAAGAGATATGATAACATGAGAAGGATTTGGAAGGGTAGCTTGATTTTGAGGATGAAAAAAGGTTGGGTAGGTGGGGAGGACATTTTGGAAATTGAGAACATTTTGTGGAATTTGAGAGTAGTTTGGTGGAATCTTAGAGGGATTTTATGGGTTTGGAAATGAATTTTGTGGATCCGAAGATAGATTTTGTGGATTTGGAAATGTATTTTGTAGATTCGGAGATGGATTTTGTAGATTTGGAAGCGGATTTTGTGGATTTGAAAATAGATTTTGGGGATTTGGGAATGAATTTTGTGGATTTGGAAACATATTTTGTGGGGTTAGGGATGGATTTTGCGGATGGTAAGCATCTGGGTTATTTTCCTAATTGGTGTTTTGGATAAGTTGAGGAGCGGAAGTGGATGATATGTTATTTGGATGGTCCCTGAGGACAGGCGTACTGAGGGGAGGGATCTGGAGTAGAATCCTGTGTTCTCCTGGAGTAGGAGCATTGACAGTGATGGCCAGATTAGTCGAATCTCGAGTATAGTTCATCTCATCTTGAAGCATTTTCAATCTTCTCGCAAGTTCAGCAATTATTTCACTTTGTTCCGCTATTACATTGTCCCTGATAGTCAATGCATTCTATTCATCACTTCCAGTTATGTTTGAATGATGGTTAGGGAATGGTAGCTTATGCGTTTTTGACTGGGTGAAGTAAGGATGTTTTGCCAACTTATTTCAACATGGTGTAGTTTTCTATTATTTGTAAACTAAAATAACTCAAAGGCAGATGTGTTAGTTCTCATATGTGATAAGAAATGTGTAACGCCCCTAAAATGGGTCCCGAGACGTCACACGGTGCTTAGGGTCACAGGTGATCCTAAGCTAACCCTTCTACTGGAATACTTACAAGTAATAGAATAAAATACATAAATCTGAACAAAATCAGAGAAAACACAAAACTTCTCTGAACTTGATCAATAAAAATCTGAATTTACAAGATTATAACTCTGCTTTTGACAATAAAACTGAAATTAAATACATTAACACCACTGACTATGAAGCCTCTACTAGTACTGACTATAGGTAACCGGGTCATGACTCCCAACTATCCCAACTCAATACGACTGAATAAAAAAATTCAACACTTCTCAAGCTGTATAACTGACTCGAGCCCTTGAATCAAAAGGATGCATCACCTGCTGATTGGAAGCTATGGACTGACTGAATATAGTATATGCGTTACAACTTGTACCTATATTATGAGACAATGTAGCATATAGACATATATGTGGATCCGTACTTTGAGGATGTACTGAGTATATGGGGGTGTATGCAATTAGTTAATAATATCATCAATCTTTATAGAAATCATGCAGGTTGATATAAATGACTCACATAGCTTGAGCAAAAACTGAAATCTAAATCTCATAAATCATGAATAAGGAAACATGTAGTATAAATCTCGTGAGCCATTACACCTTATTCTAAAGTCTGTATCCTCTTCTTATTCTCAAATCTTGTCAACTAGATGAAATCTTAAAATAATAACTTTCAGAACATACACTTTAATCTTATGAAAATAAGGGACTTCTTTTAAAACATAAAAATTATAGAACTTTAGGAAACTTAGGACTTGGGACTCAAAGACTTGGGAACTTTAAGACTGTAACACTTTTAGAGACTTTGGGACTTAAAACTTTGGAAATCTTAAAATATTAACTTTCAAAATATATACTAAGACTTTAAATCTATAAACTATTTAAAGAGTAGGGGTCTTCTTTGGGAGGTTCTTCTAACTGACATAATCCATGTGAGCTGACATGGAGTCCAACGTCTTGCCCATGTTGGGGAGAGATATTCTACCCTTTCCATCAGAATATAACCTTAACTTTAGTGATGACTATCTCTGCCTTGGGTCCATAAATCTCAATCCTACGGTGGCATGTAGTTCTGGGGCATAAGACCTTGAAATCATACCCAACTCGGTGCTAAATACTACTCCCATACTTAGGCTCAGAACTTTTAGAAAATCCACCTTAAAATAGCAGAAGGGTTTATAATAAAAACCAATTACGCTTCTCTTTTCTATAAATCATGGACTATATGAATAATGTGGATTCCTTATATTAGCTTAGGATCAAAAGATCAAATCTTGCTTATCAAAGCATGCTAAAAATATAAGCTTCTTGAAATATCAAAACTCAATCTTAGGGATTAAAGCTCATGCTTTAAAATCATGTCAAAACATCTCAAAATTCATGCTTGATAACATAAACATTCATAAGTCATATTAAAATCTGGAAATTTCAGCAATGCTCATGAAAATATAAACAAACTCGTGAATTTTATCTTCAACAGCTCTCAAAAACTAAAAATCTTGTAAATAGTGTTAATGGGTTTGAATCCTAATTTAGAACTCATATATAAACATTCAAAATCATAAAAAAACATCCAACTTAATATGCTTCTTGAAAATACTTCAACACCATCAAAATAATTAGATCAAGAATCTCAATATCATACTTAAACTCACTTTCGAAAATCTGAAAAATTGTGTTACGCGCATAAATACATGAAAATAGTCTTGCAATTCAATAGTCCATCACTTGTAAACTCATAATCTTCAAACAATATAAATTGAATATAAACCCTAACTTCAATTTCATGGAAAATCACATAAAATTCAGTAAATTATAAGTTAAAACAAGTTTTGGGTACAAGGACGAAAGGATTGTCCTTATTCAAACCCCACATACCTTAATTGACTTTATTTGATGAAGAAATCTTGAATTTGGAGCTTTGATGATGAACTTGAATGTAAAAGCTTGAACTTTAAATACTTTGGAGATGATATTGATATCATCTTGAAGTTCTTGGATTAGAAACCCTAAATTCTTGATCTTTTTGTTGAAGAGAAGAAGATGGAATTGATTAGGGTTGTTCTTGAGGGATAAATTGGAGAATGGGGGAAAATAATGCCTCATTTGAAGCCTTAGATCGTGTTTTTACGACCTGGGTTGAGGTGGGAAAAAACCCCATCACCCCTTATTACTTTAAAGCAGAAATTTGTAACCCGCATTTTGATTTGACCCTTTAGCGTGACGCGCTACCATCGCGAAATCTCAGTTCCTCACACGAAAATGGCTATAACTTTTCGCTCGGGTATCGAATTTTTGCGAAAGTGGTATAGTCGGAAAGCTAATTCAATTATCTAAAATTTGGTAGTTGTTGGGATGAAAAATTCCACATATATAAATGTTATACATGTTTAAAGTAGACCCTTGTAGGATTGAATGCCAAATGTTTTGGTCGAATCTAATGTTCTTAGCTCCACTTGGCTCTAAGTGACTTCTATGAACATTATTTACCTAATAAGGACTTCACATACTTCGGATTAAAGTCATGACACAAGAATTCGAATTATGGATTAATAGTAAGATAATTACACCTTCATCGCGACACGTTGAAATCACGTTAAGCTACTGTAAAAAGACGAGTGCGAATTTGCACTCTAGCGCGATGCGGTGCTATCGCGTTGCGCCACTGGAAATTGACAATTGGGAATTTGGACCTCTCCGTGATGTGCCAATATCACGGAGGTCCACTGGAATATGTTGATTTCTATTTTGGCATCCACCGCAATGCGGTGAGTGCCCAGGTGGAACATTGCATTACTAACAATGCTTTAACTTTTTCACCGAGTGTCGGATTTGGGTGAATTTGATATCGATGAAAAGCTTATTCAATTTTCCACACAATGGAATGTATAAATCTGGAAAATTCCATATGAAATAAAGGTTATTCATTTTTGAAGCACACTTTTAACATTCTAGGAATGAATTTTAAGCTAGGAAAAACATGGGGTGTTACAATATCTCCCACTTGGGAACATTCGTCCTCGAATGTGGATAATTAAGCTTAATATACTAAGGAATCTGAGGTTATAAGCTATCATGCACAACTAAAATAAACTGAATAACTGAATCTTAAACATAATGAGTCACTAAACTGATCTTTGAGTGCATGAATTCTCATGAAAATAGCTATATGGCTGATATAGAAATGAGGGCGTCAACTTATGAGTAACCATTTCTTTAGGTTGGATCTGATTTCATGAGAAAATGAATGAGAGGTTTATGACATGAAAAACTCGGGGTATTACAACATCTCCCCGTTGGGATCGTTCATCCCCGAATGATATTGATTTGATTGAAATACTAGAAAAAGACTGAGATGATGAACGGGAAGCTTATGAGTTGAATCATGACTGATCATCTAGATTCTGAAATTGATGCATAAACTAAGCTAAATTCGCAAGGTACACGAAGTGAGAAAATTTCCTCTTAGAATGATATGACTAGATGGGAGGATTGAAAACCATAGAAACTTGTCTGTATGGCTGCTAGACTGAATTAATGCTAAATGGGTTAACTTATATTGTACATTCCACTTTAACAACTATATTCAACCTTCTACTAGGATCTCACTTAATGCACAATACAACTATCCGCACCAGTATTCATTGTCACTACTAGAATTTGGGAGTCTGACTTAGTTACTTACCCTATCATCATCACTAAGCCATTACTCTAAGTTTGTGAACCACTATATAAACTCTAATATAAACTGTAATCACTTTTCTCTAGAGTACGGCGTAAAATCAATACACATAAAACTAAACTTACCCTGAAGGGCCTTATCTTAACGTGTAACTCCCAATGCTAGTACCTCCTTCTGAGATTCAACTCTTAGATTTCTATAGCCTCAAAAGTTATCATCTAACAACTTAAACATTCACTAACTTAGAATCTTTATGGTATCACCAGATCTTTATTTCATACCACCCAGAGCTTCAACTCTTACTTTTGTTCGCTCAATCTTTAAGGATTCAAACTTAGATTCTAACACTTAACACGGACATCATCAATCTTTAATAAACCAAACTGCCCGTGTCATAGCTTACTAATATCACCTCTCTAAACTTGTATTTCTAAACCATGAGAATCAAGATCACACTAAAAAGGCTCAACATCATCTACCCATAACTCCTTAGCTTAGCTATTAAGAACATCATATATATATATATATATATATACATATATATAACTAGTTTCCTTCCACTTAGCAACTCAACGGTACAACTAATCACACATAACACATAATAACCTTGGAAATAATGCAACCCTACATCACCTTGGGCATACTTCTTTACCATACATATAGCATCATACTTAATTATAGATATCTGAACTCAAAATTTTTGCATACACTGTTCAAGCCTACTAGATCCCTTCCATATAACTAGCATCACTAACCAAGAAATTATTTCATCCACTTTGATGACCATCAACTGTTCAAACTTAGCGTCTAGTTCTAGCTATGATCAACCACAACTTCACACATATTCTTACATGCCAAAAATCTAAAAGCATTTGTCCACTAAAGCTTTATAACAGTAAGGATCAATCTCAATCCTATGATCTATCTTATTTAAAATCCATTAACACATCCTCCTTCTACATATCATTACTATCTACCTTTTTCATACCACTAAACTTAGTTCATAGCTCTATAAGTTTTGACTAAACTTCCCCTGGAAATCTCAGGGATGCTTAAATTAACAACACTCCTCCACCAAGTACCTTCATCAATATCCTATACTTTTCTTGCACAACAAACACCGTCGACAACTCTTTTCATACTTCAAGCAAACAATAATTCACCTTAACTAATAACCCCTTCTCTACCTTCTACTAAATTAACATACAAGGACATAGCACTTCATTACTAACTCAATCTTATGCAAAAGATTCGGCTATACATACATTCAATAAATCACCCTTACTATTTTTCTCGTCACTACACCTCTAAACCCCCAGTTCTAACCAACACAAGAACAATAAAATGAACAAGAAGTTGCTAGTGAATCAAAATAAGCCTCATGCGACTTCACTAGTCTTTGATTTTGTATTTTGAACAAGAAAATGAGGTGAGTAACAAGGCAGCTATGCTAGTGAATCAAAAAAGCCCCACACGGCTTCACTAGACTTTGAATTTCAACAACACAATTGTAACAAGATTACAAGAGATGAAAACTTGACACACAATATTCAGATACCTTGAAAATAATGCGGAGATGGCCCAAATAGAGTAAGATAAGAATTTGTATAAGTTTCTTAAAGACCCTTTCTATAGCACAATCTGAGACTTGAAAGAATGGAAACATTTCCTAAATGCCTTGTAGCCTCTCGAAGAAAAGTAAAGATATCTCCGTACCATTCTGCAAGACTCTACTAGACAAGGCTTCACAGAAAACCTAGGAAACTTGAACCTTGTGATCTGATACCATATTTATAACACCTAAAAAATGGGTCCTGAGACGTCACACAGTGCTTAGGGTCACAAATGATCCCAAGCTAACCCTTCTAATGGCATAATTACAAGCAACTGAAGAAAATACATAAATCTAAACAAAATCAGCGAAAACATTAAAATTATCTGAACTTAATCAATACAAATCTGAATTTACAAGATTACAACCCTGCTTTTGACAATAACACTGAAATTAAATACATTAACACCACTGACTGTCTATGAAGCCTCTACTAGTACTGACTATAGGTAGCCGGGTTATGACTCCCAACTATCCCAACTCAATACAACCAAATAAAGAAAATACAACACTTCTCAAGCTGTATAATTGACTCAAGCTCTTGAATCAAAAGGACTCATCGCCTGATGACTGGAAGCTGTGGACTGACTGAATATAGTATATGCACTACAACTTGTACCTACATTATGAGACAATGTAGCATATAGACAGATATATGGATCAGTACTTTGAGGATGTACTGAGTATATGGGGGTGTATGCAATTAGTTAAATATTATCATCAATCTTTATAGAAATCATGCATGTTGATATAAAAGACCCACATAGCTTGAGTAAAAACTGAAATCTAAATTTCATAAATCATGAATAAGGAAGCATGTAGTATAAATCTCGTGAGTCATTACACCTTATTCTAAAATTTGTATCCTCTTCTTATTCTCAAATCTTGTCAACTGGATGAAATCTTAAAATAATAACTTTCAGAACATACACTTTAATCTTATGAAAATAAGGGAATTCTTTTGAAACATAAAAATTATAGAACTTTAGGAAACTTAGGACTTGGGACTCAAAGACTTGGGAACTTTAAGACTGTAACACTTTTAGAGACTTTGAGACATAAAACTTTGGAAATCTTAAAATATTAACTTTCAAAATATATACTAAGACTATAAATCTATAAACTATTTAAAGAGTAGGGGTCTTCTTTTGGAGGTTCTTCTTACCGACATAAATCGTGTGAGCTGACAAGGAGTCCAACATCTTGCCCACGTTGGGGAGAGCTGTTCTACCCTTTCTATCAGAATAGAACCTTAACTTTAGTGATCATTATCTTGGCCTCGGCCCCATAAATCTCAATCCTACGGTGGCATGTAGTTCTGGGGTATGAGACCTTGGAATCATACCCAACTCACTAAATACTACTCCCATACTTAGGCTTATAACTTTTAGAAAATCTACCTTAAAATAGCATAAGGGTTTATAATTAAAACCAATTACGCTTCTCTTTTCTATAAATCATGAACTATATGAATAATGTGGATTCCTTATCTTAGCTTAGGATCAAAAGATCAAATCTTGCTTATCAAAGCATGTTAAAAATATAAGCTTTTTGAAATATCAAAACTCAATCTTAGGGATTAAAGCTCATGCTTTAAAATCATGTCAAAATATCTCAAAATTCATGATTGATAACATAAACATTCGTAAGTCATATTAAAATCTGGAAATTTCAGAAATGCTCATGACAATATAAACAAACTCATGAAATTTATCTTCAATAGCTCTCAAAAACTCAAAATCTTGTAAATGGTGATAATGGGTATGAATCCCAATTTAGAACTCATATATAAACATCAAAATCATAGAAAAACATCCAACTCAATATGCTTCTTGAAAATACTTCAACACCATCAAAATAATTAGATCAAGAATCTCAATATCATACTTAAACTCACTTTCAACAATCTGGAAAATTGTGTTACGCGTATAAATATATGAAAATAGTCATGCAATTCAATATTCAATTACTTGTAAACTCATAATCTTCAAACAATATAAATTGGGTATAAACCCTAACTTCAATTTCATGGAAAATCACATAAAATTCAGTAATTTATAAGTTATAACAAGTTTTGGGCACAAGGACGAAAGTATTGTCCTTGTTCAAACCCCACATACCTTAATTGACTTGATTTGATGAAGAAAGCTTGAATTTTGGAGCTTGGATGATGAACTTGAATGTAAAATCTTGAACTTTGAATACTTTGGAGATGATCTTGATATCATTCTTGATGTTCTTGGATTAGAAACCCTAAATTCTTGATCTTTTTGTTGAAGAGAAGAAGATGGAATTGATGATTCTTGAGGAAATTGATTAGGGTTGTTCTTGAGGGATAAATTGGAGAATGGGAGCAAATAATGCCCCATTTAAAGCCTTAGATCGTGTTTTTACAACCTGGGTTGAGGTGGAAAAAGACCCCATTGCCCCTTATTACTTTAAAGAAGAAATTCGTAACCCGCATCCCAATTTTGCCCTTTAGCACGACGCGCTACCATCGCAGTAGCTCACTGCCTCACACTAAAATGGCTATAACTTTTCGCTCAAGTATCAGATTTTTGCGGAATTGGTATCGTCGGATAGATAATTCAATTATCTATAATTTCGTGGGTCTTGGGATGAAATATTCCACATATATAAAATGTTATATATGTTTAAAATAGAACCTTGTAGGATTGAATGCCAAATGTTGGTAGAATCTAATGTTCTTAGCTCCACTTGGCTCTAAGTGACTTCTATGAACATTATTCACCTAATAAGTACTTCACATACTTATGATTAAAGTCATGACACAAGAATTCGAATTAGTGATCAAGAGTACGACAATGGAACCTTCATCACGACGCGTTGAAATCGCGTTAAGCTACTAGAAAAGGATGAGTGTGAATTTACACTATGGCACGACGCAGTGCTATCGTGTTGCGCCAATGGAAATTGACAATTGGGAAATTGGACCTCTCCGTGATGTTCCAATATAATATAAGACCATTGAAATATGACGATTGCCATTTTGGCATCCACCGTAATGCGGTGAGTGCCCAGGTGGAACAGTGCATTACTAACAATGCTCTAACTTTTACACCGAGTGTCGAATTTGGGCTAATTTGATATCGATGGAAAACTTATTCAATTTTTCACACAATAGAAGGTATAAATCTGGAAAATTTCGTATGAAATAAAGGTTATTCATTTTTGAAGCACACTCTTAACATTCTAGGAACGAATTTTAAGCTAGGAAAAACATGGGGTGTTAGACAATACAAGATATTTTACAATTAGTAACCACATAGAGTTGTTTGTGTCATAGACAAACTGATTCACAGGAGCATAGTGGATAAATTTGTCTTTGATTCAAACAAATGCACATAAACACATAAGGCAGTTATATCACATAAAAATAATATAATAACGCGTATCCTAACTGGGGTGACCCTTTTGAGCCAAAGGTTTAGGCCTAACAAATTTTAAAGAAAATATATGCCTTTTTAAAGCCAATTCATTATCCTTAGACTTTCATAGATGTGTAACAGGGCATAAATACCTACAAGAGTTAACAAAAGAAGGATATAATCTTTAAAGGGAAGGGAGATAATATTAAAGAAAATAAGGTCCTAAGCAGGGGAATAGAAAAACTAGCTATTAGATGCTCCTTCGTTTGCCCTTGCCTTCTTAGCCTTGTTCACCTCCTGCGATATTTGATATTTGTTGATGATTAGATGACTCTCGCATAACTGTGCCTTATTGTTGTAGGTCATTTTTTTTATGCTATCAATCTGAGAATTGATAACGCTCAATCTACAGCTCTCGTAGGAGTGTAAAACGGTCGTAGTCAAATATAGAACCCAACTGGGTTGGGTATCGATCCCACAGGGAATAGCTTGGTCAACAAGTAAGCAAAGATTACTAGACTTTTAGTGCAAGTCTCGTAAAAAGGGGGGAGTTTTGTCGTGCAAGTAATGTAACCAAAGTAATAAGGTAAAAATGGAAAATAGCAAAGTAAAAAGTAAGAATGTTTGGTAAGATGTAAAACAATGAGAATTGAGAAGTTGGGGTTATGTCCAACTTATGAGTTGTACGTCTCTATTGGCTATGAGTTGTGCGGAATTCAGACATGTATGTGCTTATAGAGAATTGTATTCGATGGTAAATCCAAGAATCTTTCGACCTAAACAAGGACTATTTCACTTTAACTCTTTCGAGCTTAAAGCGTATCTAACGGTACAAATTCTCCAAGAGGTTAATCTAGTTACGACACTAACTTTTTAATAGGGGATGGGACCCTATTACCTTGACATTATCTCTTTTCCAGACATATAACTTTTCTTTCGAACAAGTTAATGCTATACTGGCGTTATTCTATGCGTCTGCAGCCACAAGAATTTGCATTAAGATGAAGAGAATAATGATATAAGCAACACACGTGTCACGAATTCACAAACTCATAGCCTTAGATAGTATCTCATAAGGCTTCCATAACCCCAACAGAGAAGTTTAGCTATTCATGAGTGCGATGGAAATCACAATAGCTATTATCATTATACCACAATAAAAGATCTCACGTGTAGTATGGTGTGGTGTGGCTTTAGGCGTGAATTCCTTGCAAAATAGCGATTCTCTTGTTGTAAAATTAAAATTCGAATAGATTTCAACAATGAATTAATAAAGAGAATTGTTTTGATGGATGAATGGATGGTGGATGGATGGGAATTGATGGAATGGGGGAATGAATGGGTGAATTAAAATCTCTAGCAAAATAGGGTATTTATAACACCCATATCCTATTCCCACTAAGCTACTGCATTACTTAACCCAATCCTACTAGGTTAATGTATCATTATCCTAATCCTACTAAGTTACTGCTAGTCCCCAAAGTCTTCAGAATTGCTGTTTTTGCCCGGGACAGATTTTCCATGCGCTACTTTTGGTCCTTGGCGTGTAAGATTCCCCTTCCTTCTTTCGTGAAGATTTCTTTGGCGTCAAGCTATCCATAAAATGCTGAAATCTGCATCATTTATACCTGAAAACTTGCTAATCACGTTTGTTAGCTCACTTACAGGAAAAAGGACTAAAAGTGCATGAATTATATAATTTGTCCTCAAAACTTGGCTAAAATATGGGTAAAATATAGCACTATAGGCGTGTAAATTCGCCTATCATCAACACCCCACACTTAAAGCTTTGTTCGTCCTCGAACAACTATCATGTCCATCTAAACATATACTTAGGGTTTCACAGTGACAACACAAAATATTCGTCAAGACAAGCATAACAATTATCAACAAAGAGCAGTTTTCCGATCATTAGTAGAAACAATTTAACCTCTAGCATAGAATTGTGATGGTGATTAATTCGTATTCAAAAGTTAAGGCACAGAGAATCATACACAACTACCCAAAACTCATCAACCATGTGTGTCTCACAATATATTACCAATAATCACTCACAAGTATAGTATATTTATCGAAACATGGGTATACGAGTATCCTTGCTCTCGCTCTCACAAAGAATTCATATGCTGCAACTGATAACCATAGGCTTGCCCTTAGTGTAATGCTCCACTAAATATCAGAATGCTAAGCTTAGGATCAAATAGGTCTCTTACAGGTTGTAATGTAGGCTAAGGGACGGGTAGGACTATTTTGGCCAGAAATAGTGACTATGTTCCTAAGTGCTTTAATACATCACAATATGCCATTTATGCTTTCTTTCAAACAACCTTTTTGCTTTCTTTTAATCTACCTCCCTTTGTCACCTCTTTTGTTTTTCAATTTTGAACATAACTAACTTTTTAGTTTTCATCATTTTTCTTTTCATAACACCTCTTATGATAGCAATTCTTTTTTTTTATAACAAATTCAAGCACCATTACATTCTAAAGCATCATACTCACCCAATTTCCTCTTATTTTGTCACATGACTTTACACTTTAATGCACTTAGGAATTTGGATCAAATTATGGTCTTGAAAAATGGATTAGGCTTATATATGAGGTTGTCAAAGAAAATAGGCTAAAGGCTCAAAAGGGGATAACTAGGATAAATGTTCATGGGTAGGTAAAAAGAAGGTAAACAAGTATAGGTTGCCAAAGAAATGCCTAAATCATCTCCTAAACTTGCACTCTTTATTTTCGCTTCACATACATACCAGGCAAGTTCTAGCATCAGCCACAAGCATAGAATATACTATATCCTCACACACACAAGGCACATGGTCGACTTTATTGGGAGTAGCATAGACTCTTGACCCAACAGATGAAGAAATTGAACCACACAATCACATAGTGAGTCACAATTAGAGCCTAAACGTCTCAATAGTCATGTTTTTAGCTCAAACTCTTGTCATAATCTCATGCTGCCTATTAGAATAATTTCATGCGAAGGTTAAAAAAATATTTTACTACTAAAAACAATTAACTACTAAAAAACAAACAAACATAAATGCAAATACAGATAGAGAAGTATAGCATGCAAATACCAGCACCCCACACTTAGACGGGACTCACTGCCCTCAGTGGAAAGTAAATAAGAAGAACCTGGTTAGTCGGACTCCTCCTCTATGTCTGGGGTCATACCCCCTTCGTGGGAATCATCATTGGAGTCATCATCCTTAGAGTTTCCTCAAATTGTACCCCACTTGATCCAAAAGTGAGTTTGAGGTATTTGTAGCGAGGAGGATTCAGTTTGCTCTTTTTCTTCCTCTTTTCTTACCTTTTTGTGTGGTGGGCGCTTTTTCTTTTCCTTGTCATACTTTTTGTGCCATTCTTCCTGAGATCTCAATAAAGTCATGTTAGCTTCATCTCGGTGGATATAATCAATAAACAAGTAGTAGTGGCACCACCCCACACTTAATTTATTGGTACAAACTAGTGAAGTGAACGATGTCGATTACTCAGACTTCATTGATATACGTTTATGTGATATGTTCCAACCATATAATCAGTGCAGTCATACTTCATGAAATCTTGGCAATACTTTCATGTTTGATATATCAAGACTACTACATAGAGATTGAATCAAGGTATAGCATCTAGAAATACTCACAACCTCATATGTTGGTAGTCAACCATAATTCTTATCTCGATGAACAAGTCATTCCAACATGTAGGCTTTCTATTGACAAGATTATGCAATTTTCTTGACCATGTCAAATCCGCAAAAGTATGGCAGTGCATCAAAATCAAATTCAAGTTGGAAACATGTTAAGATTATTCTTACGTATTCTTTCACTCCCTTAGTTGTATCACAACACATCAACCACATTCAAATCACCAATACTACTTCAAGATTTAGCAATTCATAATATGCGTAGTAGTGTAGTACTTACGGAATATAAATGAAGAACAAAGTAGTACTTACTTGGTTGATGACCTCGTATGATGTTCTTGCAAAGTAAAAGAGCAAAAGGAAAATTTTTTGAGAGGATTTGGAGAGGTAGGCGGCGCTTATGCTAGGTTTGCAATGTGTTTTTGGTCTAAGACTAAGTCTCTTACTTATAGGACAAGCTTGGGTCGGGTTTTGACCCATTTAAAATCGGATTTGAAGACCAAAAGTGACCATAGACGGTGCCTTTAGCTTTGCCTATGCTTGGCATAGGCGGCGCCTTTTGCAAAGCATTGTTGAGCATAGGCGGCGCCTATGCCATGGCATTCTTAGGCATAGGCGGCACCTTTTGCATGGCATATGAGATTCAGTGACAAAAGGCATTGGCATAGGCGGCGCCTATGCTATGGCATACTTGGGCATGGGCGGCGCCTATGCTATGGCACACTAGATTCCAAGACCTTAGGCCATAGTATAGGCCTTGCCTTGTTTGTGGCCAAGTTTTACCGAGGCCTAGCCTTGTTCGATGCCTATATTTTCATGAGCAATGCTCAATCCATAGCCTTTTGCTTCTTCATTCCTAACTTACCACCTTTAACATGCAATACATCCAAATCAAAATTTGAAACCGACCTCCTCGTTTTACACCTCTTTGCACCTACATTTACTCAAACAACAAAGACGATTGTAACGATGGGTTGCCTCCCATCAAGCGCCTTAGTTTTGATCGTGGCTCGACTGCAAAAACAAACTCCAAAACGATTAAAAACCATGGGTTGCCTCCCATGTAGCGCTTGATTTATTGTCGCGGCACGACATAGTTACCTCGATTACTTAGACTTCATCGAGATAGATGGGGCATCATTTTCTGAATGGATTCAGACGACGTTGATACTTACTTGTAGGCATGCAATCTTGTTCGAGATGACTCTTGTGCATACATATCCCAGGAGGGATACCAATTATATCATCAATCTTCCTACCCATAGCTCTCTTGTACCTCATCAGAGCAGAGATGAGAGCCTCTACGTGTTGTTCACTTAAATCATCCTCCATACTTACCGGAAGTATATTTCCACTTTCCAAGAACACATACCTTAGATAATCGGGGAGCTCTTTCGATTCTAGCCTTGGTGGCTCTTCAATGGAAGTTTTCGCTGTTGGTGACGGTTGATTCTTAAGATCAAGGTCCGGCTATTTAGGAGAATGAGAATAGGACCCTATTTCTGTTAGAGCACATGTAGTTTCTCCATAATCTTCATCATCCTCATGCTCAACATTCAGTAGCGCAGCAGACAATGGCTCAACAGTAAGCTGTTTCTCTACAGATAATGCTTTCTTATCCTCATAATGAACATCAACTACAGAGAACACATTCATATCGTTGGGCTGCTTCATTGCTTTGCATATATCAAAGCGGACCACTTCATCATTCAACTGAAATAAAAGATCATTAGCTCTCATGTCAATAAGCACACTTCCTGTTGCAAGGAAAGGACGTCCCAAGATTATGGGAACTTCAGAAGCCACCTCACAATCCAGAATAATGAAATCTGTAGGAAAGATGAATGAAGAAACCTTCACCAACACATCATTCAAGATACCCACAGGTCATTTTACCGACCTATCAGCCATCACGAGCCTCATATTGGTTGGTGTCGGATCGCCTAACCCCAACTTCTTATAGACGAATAGTGGCATCAAATTGATGCTTGCTTCCAGATCGCATAATGCCTTAGAAAAATTCATAGATCCAACCGTGCACGGAATAGTGAAAGCACCGGGGTCAGCCTTTTTCTGAACTAGTGATCGGGTAGCGATTGCGCTGCAGTGATGAACAGTATCCTTCAACTCATAGCTTGCTGCCCGCTTCTTTGTCAAAATATCCTTCATAAATTTCGCATACCCAGGCATTTGTTCAAGTGCCTCTACTAATGGAACATTAATGGTCAGCTGCTTTAACATATTCATAAATTTGCTGAACTTTGTATCATCCGCAATCTTCTTCAATCGTTGAGGAAAAGGTGGTGGTGGATAAGGAATTATTTTCTCCATGGCTTTCTTCTCCTCTTGCTTCCGTTTTTCAGCCTTTTCAGGCTGCAATATACTCGGTGTGACATCATGGACGTCGTGGGCAGCTTCTCCTTTTGCCTTATCATCGATGTCTGCTGCCTCGTCAACCACTTGCTTGCCTTTGGATGATGTTTCCAGCACCTTACCACTTCGGGTAGTAATAGCCATGCATGATCCGTCATTCCTTGGATTTCGCACAGTGTCGCTAGGTAAGGTGCCAGCCTTTCTTTGATTGAGTGCTGCTGAAAGTTGGCTCAATTGCTGCTCTATTTGCTTGATTGAAGTGGAATGTGAGTCAACCAGTTGCTTCATTGAGGACAAATCATTTATTACCTCCGTTACTCCCGTGCTGGTTGCTTTCACTCCTTTTAACAGTTTAGCCATCATATCTTCCATGCTTCCGGAACCAGATGTGGTGGTGTCACGTATTCCTGGGGGGACGTATAAACCACTCTTTTCATTCTTGTTCTTCCAACTACCTTGGTCCTTATTTCCAGAATTATCATAATAGTTCCGACCTTGGTTTCCTTGGGTATTACCTCGAAAACCCCCTGATTGTTTAAGTATTTGACCTCTTCTTCCGAATCAGATTTGTCTCTTCCTTTTGACGTAACAACTTTGACTTTTTTGGTCTTCCCTGATAATAAATGTTTTGTAAGAAGATCCATTTGTGTTTTCAGGTGTGCCATATTTTGATCACGTTCTTCTTCTCTTCTCCTTTGGTCCGCAGTCATGCCAATAGATAAAGTGGGGCTTGCTACCTCAGAATCCCTGGTATGCCAAGCTCTACTTTGCTTCGTCATCCGATCTAGCATATTGCTTTCCTGACCAAAGGTGAGGTCCATAAATGATCCTCCAGCCGCATTATCCACCACTGGTTTAGTTATTGAATTCAAGGCTCTGTATAGTATCTACATTAGGTGGACATTGGTTATGTGATGGTTCGGGCACCTTATAAGCTTCGTCTTGAACCTCTCCCATGTTTCATGAAGAGCTTCGGTTGGAAGCTGCTGAAAGTTGCTGATTTCATCTCGTAATTGTACTCTTTTGGATAGCGGAAAGAATCTTTCAAGGAAAGCGTCTCTCAATTGCCTCCAATTAGTAATAGAATCAGGAGTCAGCCCATTCAACCATAGAGTTGTCTCCCCAGACAGAGACAATGGAAATAAGCACAGTCGAATTGCATTCTGTCCAATGCCAGGATTGTCGAATGACTTGCATGTAGAAATAAAGTTGATCAGATGCATATTCGGATCATCGCCTGCTAGTCCACCAAATAATCCCTTGAGTTGCAATAACTGAATCATGGTGCTTGTGATGTTGAACTTGGCTCCGGGTGCCAATGGTGGAGGAATAATGGCTCCCGTGGCTCCGGCTCCATCAAGATCATCATCATCATCGTCGAAAGCTGGTTGCATAACTCGGCGTTCAGGTCTAAACCTAGATTGACGATCTCTTCTGTTGGCAGGTGTTGCGATCTCCGCAGCATGCCTAGGATTTAGTAACTCGTCATCACCTAGGTCCTCGTCGTCAGGATTTATTGCTCGCCCAGGATTATCAATATTCTTTTGATGCACTTGAGCAGCGGCTAGAGCAGCAAGTCTCGCCTGTTCCTGTTGAGCAGCCATTCTTTCAATTTCGTGTTGTGCCTCCATTCTGCCAATACGTTATGGTTCAGGATTTATAGGTAATAACGATTGACTAGAACTTCGAGTATGGGGCATGCACTGAATAAAAACCTGCAGAAAACAAAAACAAAAACTGAGAGTAAAAGTGCGAGAGTCTTTGACCAAAGGGTCTAGTAATTATCACGAACTTAATTGACACTCGTATTCCCCGGCAACGACGCCAATTTTTGATAACGCTCAATCTACAACTCTCGTAGGAGTGTAAAGCGGTCGTAGTCAAATATAGAACCCAACTGGGTTGGGTATCGATCCCACAGGGAATAGCTTGGTCAACAAGTAAGCAAAGATTACTAGACTTTTAGTGCAAGTCTCGTAAAAAGGGAGGAGTTTTGTCGTGCAAGTAATGTAACCAAAGTAATAAGGTAAAAATGGAAAATATCAAAGTAAAAAGTAAGAATGTTTGGTAAGATGTAAAACAATGAGAATTGAGAAGTTGGGGTTATGTCCAACTTATGAGTTGTACGTCTCTATTGGCTATGAGTTGTGCGGAATTCAGACATGTATGTGCTTATAGAGAATTGTATTCGATGGTAAATCCAAGCGTCTTTCGACCTAAACAAGGACTATTTCACTTTAACTCTTTCGAGCTTAAAGCGTATCTAACGGTACAAATTCTCCAAGAGGTTAATCTAGTTATGACACTAACTTTTTAATAGGGGATGGGACCCTATTACCTTGACATTATCTCTTTTCCAGACATATAACTTTTCTTTCGAACAAGTTAATGCTATACTGGCGTTATTCTATGCGTCTGCAGCCACAAGAATTTGCATTAAGATGAAGAGAATAATGATATAAGCAACACACGTGTCACGAATTCACAAACTCATAGCCTTAGATAGTATCTCATAAGGCTTCCATAACCCCAACAGAGAAGTTTAGCTATTCATGAGTGCGATGGAAATCACAATAGCTATTATCATTATACCACAATAAAAGATCTCACGTGTAGTATGGTGTGGTGTGGCTTTAGGCGTGAATTCCTTGCAAAATAGCGATTCTCTTGTTGTAAAATTAAAATTCGAATAGATTTCAACAATGAATTAATAAAGAGAATTGTTTTGATGGATGGATGGATGGTGGATGGATGAGAATTGATGGAATGGGGGAATGAATGGGTGAATTAAAATCTCTAGCAAAATAGGGTATTTATAACACCCATATCCTATTCCTACTAAGCTACTGCATTACTTAACCCAATCCTACTAGGTTAATGTATCATTATCCTAATCCTACTAAGTTACTGCTAGTCCCCAAAGTCTTCAGAATTGCTGTTTTTGCCCGGGACAGATTTTCCATGCGCTACTTTTGGTCCTTGGCGTGTAAGATTCCCCTTCCTTCTTTCGTGAAGATTTCTTTGGCGTCAAGCTATCCATAAAATGCTGAAATCTGCATCATTTATACCTGAAAACTTGCTAATCACGTTTGTTAGCTCACTTACAGGAAAAAGGACTAAAAGTGCATGAATTATATAATTTGTCCTCAAAACTTGGCTAAAATATGGGTAAAATATAGCACTATAGGCGTGTAAATTCGCCTATCATCAAGAATCCATGCAATCATCCAAATCGATCAACTTCTTGCTGGGCTTGCTTTAATTCCTCCCTTAATTAGTGTATGATTGAGGCATCCTTACATGAAAGTAAGCAAATGAAGCCTTCTCCCGACCCCCAAAGGATAATGGATAGGATTAAATAAATATATTTTTCTTCAACACATCAATATGATTCATCTATAATTGACTCGGGATCAATAGATGCAGGGAAAGTTTTCCAATACCCCCTTCGAATATTGTGTCGTCCTAGGCTTATACCTAAAAGGGTTTTTGTTTAGCTCTATCCTGGTGTCTATAGTGGGTTGGAACCAGGTTCTCAAGTGGACGAATTGGGTTTGGAAATACGAACAGTAGCCATCAGATGCCTCACGTGCTAATAAACCGTCGTATTTCCAACACTTTATTTGGAGTTGAGCAATAGGGGCCGGAACATCTATGAAACTCCAAAATAATATAATAATCAATGCGGGATTATTCTATGATATGCAATAATTAAATTTCGCAAAAATCGAAACACATAAACACGCAAGTAATTTAAATAGTTAGTCAAAAAATAAAATCAAATATTTTATTAGAACCTAGTTAGAATTTCCAGCAGAGTCGCCATTTATGTTTTGCAGAAATTTTGACTTTTTAAGCGTTTTCACTTAATTTATTTGGAAAGGAATTAAGAAAACCTTTGAAAGTTACTTAAACAATCCAAAACAAAAAAAATCATTTCAGTTTGAAGATTTTGAGTAAGCGGTTCCTATTAATACTCTTGGAAGGTTGTTAAGGCACCAAGAGTATCCGCTAACTTGCGGATATGTGGACTGTTTGAAAATATCTTTTGACTAAATTCAAAAAGAAAGATTTATTGTTGAAAAGTAATTGATTTTAGGAAAATACTTGTGTAAAATAGATTTAGATGACTTAGTAAGAATTTTAACTAAGTCTAAACAAATTAATAATAAAGCATGTAAAAGGGGAAGAGAAAATAAAAGACTTAGGCCATTGGGCCCAAATCAATAGACCATGTCCTAATCTAATTGGGTTTTGGGCTCACTTGCACCTGTCCTAATCTAAATATTGGGCTTTCGGCCCATAACCTATCCTAATCTAGTTTTCGGACCTTTGAGGCCCAAAATCTGCCTCACCTGTATTAAAATACAACTTTGGCTTCGAGGCCCAAATGAATGAATAAATAAATGACTAATTGAATAAATAAAAAGAAGACAATAATAAAAATCGAGACTTTTCAAGTATCTTAGTGACCTCATCAATGGATTTTTATCCAGTTTTCTTCTTCGTCTATCTTCTAGTACCCACACGCCATGTAGTCGACCTTGGGTTTAAACTTCGAATTTGACTCGAAGAGGTGGGCTTTATTGGCCCATTACGTAATACAAGAGGAGATGAGTCTATTTGGACTTGAGACATTTTTGCATGCAAAGAAAAGATAAAGAAATTAATATACGTTCAAGGCATAAAAGTAACATATTTCAAAGCAAAAGAAACTATCAAGATCCAATTTTTGAATGACAATGATAAGTACATTTGCACAAGAATGAGAATCAACAAATAAAATACAAAATAAAGACACCCACTTACATGCCTCATGATTTATATTCATATAAGAATGAATAAAGGTAAAAGGAAGAAGATCATATTCAATGAATTAATGTGAGAACAAACAACGCAAGTTTGCGAGAGTAAAGGGACGAGGCAATAACAAAAATACTCATGACTTCTAAAATTGAACAAACATAGAAACTAATTCATATAACAAAAGAAAATAAAGGCTAACTTTTCAAGAAAGTGAATCTTTAAATTTCAATCAAGGAGAAATTAACAATGATTCATACATCTAAGTCATGGCCAAATTTAGGGAGAACATGTAACGACCTATGATTTATCGTTCTAAGACATCGTTGATTATATTTTGACATTATGACTCAAACAGAGACATGAATCAAGTCTTTACACACACAAAGAACACGTATAACAATCCAAAGGGAGTAAGAAAATTAGAATAAAAGTTTAGCATCTCTAAAAGTGAAATATCGTTCAACAATCATACTATGCATGACTCGAGAATATCTAAATAATTCTATTTAGCCACAAAAATCCAGACTTTCTCATCATTTTGACAAATTAACAACATGTGAAAAAAGAGGAAAAAAGGAAAAAAAAGGAATAAACATCTTGGATAGAAAATAAAGCTAGTACTCATCTCTTATATGAGGATTTTGAAATCTATGTAAATAATTAGCAAGCAAATGACAAATTCTTGACTTAATCAATTACTATTTTTATTAAGACAAAACAAACAACAATAACTATTTTTTCAACATAAAATAAACAACTTTACATGTTAATAACAAACATATCCACTAACAATGAATTTAAACATGGCATGAATACGTCTTTTGAGCAAAGATCAAAACTTTATACATAATAATAAACGAATAAAACTAAAAGGCAAAACATTCAATATTAACTATTTTTTTCAACATAAAGAAAATAACTTTACATGCTAAAAATAAATATATCCATCAACAATGAATTTAGACAAGACATGTATACATCTTTTAAGCAAAGATTGAAACTTTATCTATAATAATCAAAGAATAAAAAAAGGTGAAACAATCAATATTAACTATTCTTTTCAACATAAAGGAAACAACTTTACATACTAAAAACAAACATATTCACCAACAATGAGTTTAGACAAGACATGAGTACATCTTTTAAGCAAAGATTGAAACTTTATCTATAATTATCAAAGAATAAAAAAGGAGAAACAATCAATATTAACTATTCCTTTCAACATAAAGGAAATAAATTTACATGTTAAAAACAAATATATCCATCAACAATGAATTTAAACAAAGCATAAGTACATCTTTTAAGCAAAGATTGAAACTTTATTTATAATAATCAAATAATAAAATCAAAAAGGCATGTACAATTATTGCTAGATCATTTTTATACCGTAAACATGAAAATAACTATAATATTGATACCATAATGTCCTATGGCCTTCAATGACATCTACAACAAACAATTCCAGCAAACACAATTATAACTACGAACTACGAAGAAGAAAAAAGAAGAAGAAGAAAATGATAATAAAACTAAACAAAAGGGAAAGGTCTGCTCACCTTTTTGGGGCAGAAAATAGGACTTCAAGCTTTCTTCTTGATCACCACCAGAAGACAATCTTTCGAGAACTTCGATTAGCCCACGAATTTCATGGAAAAAGAAAACATTTTACTAAAATAAAAACTCTTCTTTGTTCAAAGCTTTTTTCCAATAACCTTGAGACTTCATTTTTTTTTCACTAAAAAACATTTCTACTATTTTCTCAAAAGCTTTTTAATTCTTTGAGACTTTGAGCCTTGGACTTTCTATGAAAATAATGGTAATATTTATTGGAAAGAATGGGGCTTCCATTCTTTTTTCATCCACCAATGTGGGAGGAAAAATATTTAAGGGTGTTTATTGAAATTTTAAAATTTGAATATAAGGTGAGGTGGAAGATAATGTGGGGGAGAAAATGTACAATGTAAAACAATTTTTGAATTTCAATATTGGAAAAAGGACAAAGTTAGGGGGAATTGTACAATGTAATACTATTTTTGAAATTATTTTCGGTGAAATTTTGGTAGAAGTTATGAGAGTTTTTTTGGAATTTGGGGTTATTTAAAATATAACCTCAATTGAGATTTAAAATTTAGCCAAATTTATTTATTTTGACCAAATTAAAAATCAATTGGCGGATTGCATTGCAATTATGGCCAATTTGATTTCAATCATGGCCAAATCTAATAGATTTGCTAAATTAAATTGAAATTCAATACGAATTAATACTTCTTTTAATTCCGAGCTTCTCGATTTAATAAAATCAAACACATATTTATTCAAATAAATTATTTTTGAGAATAAATTATATTTAAATCAAGATTTTAATCATTTGAATTTATTTTCAAGATAAGCCTTGATTAAAATCCAATTTTTTGTAAAATAAATATTTAAGTAACAAAATTATAAAATTTCGTATAATTGAATACAATAATATATAATTGCTACTTAAAATGACAAATTTACCTAAATAAATACTTTGAAAAGCTTTTTTATTCAGATAAAATAAATGTTGTAATTTTATTGAAAAATCGAAGAAACTCAAAAATAAACTTAGTTGTGGAGGGCAAAAATTGTGTGTCAACAACCACTACATGTAAAGTGAATTGACTTGAAATAAATAATTATTATGGTGTTTGTGTTTCTACATCTTCTTCTTTATACACAGGCTCCAAGCGTCCAGTTAGTACCCCATAAACCCAGACCTCTTGTATGTTTGCGACAATATTATCTTAAAAAAAGGTCGTTGGCTTGGCCATTTCTGTGTCGGTCAGCAAACATTTGATATGTGCAAGCGCGTATGACCTGCACGCGGCAACAATTTCATTTTTTGGATGGTCCATGTCTTTGTTTCGACCTTCCAAATCCCATATTTGCTTCATCAACACTTCCGCTGACAAATGATCCATCAATTTACTCTGCCTCAACAAGTTAAAGAACAACTCTAACAGTGGCTGCACGTAGGTAAAAAAAGATAGCCTCGTCGAAGATAGGTAAGTTGCAGTCATAAAACTTAATCTTTCCCTCCTCGACTAGTATCTTAGCAGCCAAAAAATATTTGCCATCCATGTTCATGACTGTAAGAATTCTTTTTTCTTTGGTCGAGCTCTTGTCGTGTGGATATGGGATTTTTTCTCTTAACATATTTAATTACACCTTCATCCCATTGGAACCCAGAAACTAACGAATCAAATCCTGGGTCACCGAGAGTTAACGCTAGCATAATGAGCTCATTGTACCTATCTTTGAAATTATTGTAGAAGTTGAGGTCTATTATCCTATCGGCAGCATCATAAGCATCCAGGTACGCTAATTGCCTGCCCCTCATAAGGAAGAGAATTTCATCAACATATAGTGATACAAGAAGACAAATTTAAATAGGTTAGTAATTGTAAAGAAGAAAAACATAGTGGAAAGATGCAATGGATGGTACTTCTATTGCAGAGAGTTCTCTGAATTTATTCATAGATTACCTAGCTAATGCAACTTATCCAACTGATAGGAAATCTATTAGAACAAAACCACCACTAGTTACAATAGAATACCCAACTGTTGCAACAGATGACACATCTGCTGCATAACTTCTTCTTCCTGGATTAGATTAGAAAGCTAGGTTATGAAAATTAAACTTACCTTGTCCATGTACCACTTATGCATATTTTTCATATTCTTGAAGTCTTAGGCGGAAGAGGTATGCATGGTGTAATCTTATGCGCGTTGGCTAGAATTCATGGTCCTTCGAAGAGTAGTCTTCTCTTTGGTGCCAAGTGCCGCGTATATGTTTACCTTCATCAATGGCCCCTGAACTTTAATAACTTTTGGAGAGGGAGGAGTTGTAATTTTTTTTGGTTTTTAATTGGAGAGTATTTGGCTAATTGCTGTTTTTCCCCTCCTAATCGCTACTGTAGGAGTGTATGACTCCCTTACCTTCTTGGATGGTATGACAAATCTCTTATATTTTAATTCCTTGACAGCTTTAGTGATATCCTCTACTTTTTTAAAGAGTTTATCCTATTTTTCATGAAGACTGGTGAGAGAGACCACTATAAGGGTGGGAGGGACTAGTGTAAGGGCGAGAGGGAACTGTGTAAGGGTGAGAGGGACCTGTGAAAGGGGTATTTTAAAAAATATTTATTTTTTCTTGAGCATCAACATACTCATCATCATAACTGGCATCGACATTAGCATGGCTTCCACCAACATTAACAACTCCACCATCAACACCCCTAGAAGCAATACACCTGGATCTGTTGTAGCAGGTTGGTCATGAAGAGCCTCAATATTAGGTTGACCTTGCCTAAATGCTCTTCTTATGGCTGTTGCTCCAGTCATTTCCTTCTTTATTAACTCTACCATTGGGTCTGCTATTGTATCAATAAGACCTAGAGTAATAAAAGATGTCATCCCCAACTCCTGCTTAGTAGGCACGATCCATGGATGCATAACCTAGAAAAAAGATAGATACGTTTAAATCATATAATTATTTGCAGTTAGTTAGTTTACATGTTAACACAGACAACTTATGCGATAGATGATCTATATTTCGTAATAGTTGATTTGTCTGTCTCAATAGATTAACCATATATTACATTAGATTACCTATTTGCTGCATAATTCGCAATAGATGGGTAATATGTTAAGTCAGGTTCAGAGAACCAAATCAACCAAGTGGTAATCTGTTGTGAAATATGAATTATTGTTCATAACAAATTACCCATCTGTTTTACCAGTTGCAGTAGAAGGGTAATCTGTTGTAATAGATTACCCATCTGTCATAACAAATGACCCATCTGTCATAATAGATGGCATATCTATTTCAATATATTTCTTTGAGTCAAATTGTTTTACTTGAAAGAAGATGTACTGCATCATTCGAAGGGTTAAAGAGATCAGCCTCTTTAATTCTTGTGTTGCTCTTTGCAGCTAACCACCTAAGGATCCTTGGATTAGAAACCTTATCTGGGTAATCCTTGACCTACTTTCAGAGGGGAGTAATGTCTTCAAATGCATAAGCCTAAAAAATATAAGCAGGAAGCAAGCAAAAAAAGTCATAATAATTATTCAATATAAATTAATGAATGAGAAAACAAATAGTGATTAAATTTATCATGAGAGCCCAAGGAAAGTCGTATAATGTGATCATCTTTGGGGATAGCTTTGTTAGTAAATATTTGACAGGTAATTTGTTGCTGTCATATCCCCAGGGATAATTCTTAAATATCTCAAAATTCTCAGCAAGCGCCAACAGATCATCTTCTCTGACTTTGTTGACGTCTTTTGCCAATATAACGAAATAGGCAAACCAAACTAAACACAATTGCTCCTTGTACTTATTTGGTATGGTTTTATCCTTGAGATCTTCTATCAACGTTGTGGCTTTGTAGCTACGTCCAGCAATATCGAACAACCCATCTATTTTTTTCTTGCGTGCGTTAGTTTTTATGGGTAGTTGCTTGGACAATGCCTTTCCTTTATTTGATGGTGGTGGTTTGGCTGTCTTGCTTGTCTTGGACTTTTTGTGGGGTGTTTTCTTTATGATAGGTTTATTGGGATGATCACATCTCAAGCCTATCACTATGGCAAACTCTTTCATGCCAAAATAAACCGGCATGCAACAGTAGTTGATCCAAATTTCATCCATCTTTTTCCCCCCTCCTTCAAATCTTTATCATTATCCATGTACTCGATCCTGCGCTTGGGAAGACTAAATATCATGCTCATTTGGAAATGGGCTATGTTGTCCTCAGGCTGATCAAGAAAGTTTCCAAAGCATCTCTTCTTAAAAAATTCATCTAATTTTTCATTCTTCATAGTTATCCTAAAGTCATCAAAAGGTTTTCTCAACTGACATTAAGTACCAAATCACCAGTTAGTTCTGCAGGGCCATCTATCGGTATCGCAACTTAAAAACTCTTAATACTAATAGTTTTGATAGGATCATGCTGGGATTTTGATCTTAATTCATGCCCTATTGGTGATACATTATCATCATGTTGATCATCATCCTCTTTCTCACTTTCTACTTCCTCCTTCTTTTCTTATCATCATGTTGATCATAATCCTCTTTCTCACTTTCTACTTCTTCCTCTTCTTGTTTATCATCATGTTGATCAATATCCTCTTTCTCACTTTCTACTTCTTCCCCTTCTTGTTTATCTTCTTCTTCCTCGTTACTTTCATTATCCTCACCAGCCTCTAAATACCCTTCTCCACCTCCCTCAACATCATTTTCATAACTTTCCTCAGCTTTACTTTTCCTTGACTGAGATTGTTCAGGAAGTTCTCCTGAATCCATCTTTACTCTAGCCTTTTTTGTTAGGTGATCAGAAGTTGATCCACTTTCAGTTTCTTTTCTTTTCTTTTTTTTTTTGGGGGACACCTTTTAACTACAAAAAATATAAAAACAAAAATACATTACATTTGATGTCGGATAACTTTTTGTAATGACTCGAGACTACCCCCTTGTCGTCACACGGTGCTAGGAACCACAAGTGATCCCAAGCTAACCCATGAACTGGCATACGGTTAAACAACTGAATTATAACAAAATAAATAACTATTCTACTGTACGGAAATATAATCGTACTGAAAATCTGAAATAAACACAATACTGATAAAGCTTTACAATCTGATAAATCTAAAGAATGAAACTAGAATTACATGATTGACTCTGACTGACATCTATGAAGCCTCTACTATACTGACTATAAATAGTTGAGACATGACTCCAACTACCACTAATCAATGCACATGGAGAATAAATAAATCGTTCATTAACTAAAACTGTCTGGAGCTCTCGAAGTAAGAGAACTCATCACCTACTAGCTAGAATTTCCAACTGCCTGATTGTGATGTGCGAACTACAAAAGTGCCTACATTATGAAACAATATAGCCACATAGACGTATATGTGGATTAGTACTTATGGAATGTACTGAGTATGCAGGGGTGAATGCAATAAGTAAAACTGATTTCATATATAAAATCTTAAAACATGCATGCTAAGTGTAAGTAAACTCACCAATAAACTGGAATAAACTAAAGCTAAAATATCTAAAAAAAAATGAGTAATAAACCCAAATCTAGTAAGTTGGTGAATCTCAACACTTAGTTTTTGTAAAACTTTACTTTTATGAGATAAGTAGAACTAAAGCAGGGATATGGAAAAACATGGATTCTATATGAATAATGGGTCTGAAACTACATGGTGGAGACTAACCTAAATAGAAGATCTGAATATACAATCACATTGAGCACAAATGCATAAATATACTAACTTATCTGATTAACTGAATGACTGATAGCTGAATACTAGGCATGTAAGACTAAACTATACTTAGTCTGAATAACTAGGCTGAAACTGTAGAGTACTATGTATATAAGGTAAGGACTGACTGAGCAACATGAGATAACTGAGCATGAATACATGTAAATTGTATTGTCTGAAAATGCAAGACCAAGCGTATAACATGATTCTAAAATAGTCTGTAAACTGAAATACTAAAATCTGATAACTGAATAACTAATATATGTATGCTATGGTCAAGCGACACTGAATCTAAATTACTAAACTGATTACTGGACTGAGATTGTAACTGAGACTATAACTGAGACTGTGGGAGGTATCATCTAACTGACATGCCCTAATTTGAGCAAATTGGGGTCCAACCTGTAACCCCAATTGGAAGGGTGTTAGTACCATGCCACGGGTACTACCACTGGCTGTGTGGATCCACTATACTGATGTACTGTATTGCCTCAAAGGACTAAGGGTTTCAAGCTTGAACTGATGGGTGACCCCTGCGAGATAGTCAAGCCTAAACTGATGGGTGACTTCTCATATTCTATGCTGGCTATGTAGTTCTAAAATACAAAGACTGCTACTAACGGCTCTGCCTAACTTATGGGGAAGCTGCCATCCCTGCATCCACTCGGTCCTAAATCCTACTCCCGACTGAAAGACACTGAAATACTAGCCGGTGTATGCACTGATAACTGATAAAATCAGGTCATGGTGTTATGCAAACATCAGTGCATACGGATTCTAAGGTAATTATTTATGTATAACTAATAATGGAACTAAAACTGGACTGAGCTAACTTAATTGGACTCACAACTAACCATATTACTGATTGAATGATATTTCATATGGTATAACTGAAATCATTCAATAAATTCTGGAAAACTAGACAACAACTAAATTTCAGGTATTCATAACACCCAGGACTCGATAGCAATAACAATAAGAACACATGAGAGCATTTGGAACCACAATAAGTATGCATTATTTGAAGGAACCCATTACTTAGGCATTTCATCAAACACATGGTTATTAATACTTTAACATGGGGAAATTCATCAAACACATGAGGATTATGAACTTGAACATGGGAATATCTTAAATATAGAAGCATAGCATGATTACATAAAAAACATCATGAATTTAGGAATTCACATGAAATCTTTTTGAAATTTAGGAATTCGCATAAAATTTGCTTGAAATGTTTGGTGGCCCTTCAAGCAAATTTTATTATCCCCTTTAATCAAAACATGGATTCTGTATGAATACTGGGTCTAAAACTACGTGGTGGAGAGTGACCTAAATCGAGGATCTGATCACATTGAGCACGAATGTATAAACATGCTAACTTACCTGATTAATTGAATATCTGATAGATGAATACTGGGAATAAAAGACTAAACTGTACTAAGTTTGAATAACTGGATTGAAACTATAGAGTACTATGTATATGAGGTAAGGAATGACTGAGCAACATGATATAACTGAGTATGAATACGTGTAAACTGTATTGTCTGAGAATGCAAGTCCAAGCGTATAACATGATTCTGAAATAGTCTATAAATTGAAATACTGAAATCTAATAACTGAATAACTGATATTTGTACGCTATGGTCAAGTGACACTGAATCTAAATTACTGAACTGATTACTTGACTGAGACTGTAACTGAGACAATAATTAAGACTGTGGGAGGTATCATCTAACTGGCATGCCCCATTCTGAGCTAATTAGGATCCAACCTATAACCCCAGTTGGAAGGGTGTTAGTACCATGCCATGGGTACTACTACTAGTTCTGTGGATCCACTATACTGATGTACTTTATTGTCTCGAAGGACTAAGGATGTCAATCCTGAATTGACGGGTGACCCCTGCGAGATAGTCAATCCTAAACTGATAGGTGACTTCTAATATCCTACACTGGTTACGTAGTTTTTGAAAACAAGGACTGCTACTAATGGCTATGCCTAACTAATGGGAAAGCCACCATCCCTGCATTCGCTTGGTGCTAAATCCTACTTCCAACTGAAAGACACTGAAATACTAGCCGGTGTATGCACTGATAACTGATAAGCTCAGGTCATAGTATTCTGAAAACATCAGTGCATATAGATTCTGAGGTAATTATTAATGTATAACTGATAATGAAACTGAAAATGGACTGAGCTAACTTAATCAGACTCACAACTGACCATATTACTGATTTAATGATATTTCCTATGGTATAACTAAAATCATTGGGTAGATTCTGGAAAACTAGACAATAGATAAACTTTGGGTATTCATAACCCCCAGAACTCGATAACAATAACAATAAGAACACATGAGAGCATTTGGAACCATAATAAGTATGCATTATTTGTAGGAACCCATCACTTGGGTATTTCATCAAATACATGGTTATTAATACTTTTACATGGGGAAATTCATCAAACACATGGGGATTATGAACTTGAACATGGGAATATCTTAAATATAGGAGCATAGCATGATTACATAACTTAAATCATGAAGTTAGGGATTCACATAAAATTTGCTTGAAATAGAACATGGGTGTTTCATCAAAACATGTGAAGTTCATAGCTTGAATGTAAGAGTATCCTAAACATGGGTGAACAATAGAATTATATGACAAAGTTCATAACTTGGGGATTCATCTTGAAATTAACTGAGCATGATATAGGAACTTCATTAAACATGTTGAAGGCATGAAGTTAAAACATGGAAATATGGCTAAACATCGTGAATTTAGGGTCTATCATGGAACTTACTTGACAAAATCATGGGAAACTCAAATTACATGGGGAGTTCAAAATCTTGCATGGGATTACACATGGGCTAAATCGCATATCTACCTTCACCTCTTTCATCTCTAAAGGGAAAAACTTATCCAGGAATACATCCTGAAACTCCCGCTAAGCCGTATGGGAAGCACCCCCACCTCTGCCTTTCCTCCAAGAAACCACCCAATCATAAGCAAGGTCTTTCAACCGATACGCTGCCAACTCCACACTATGATCCTCGAATACATGCATCACCTGAGTAATATTTTGCACCTCCTCTAAAAACAACTGTGGATCCTCATCTGACTTGGACCCATAAAATTCTGGTGGACTCATCCGCACAAAGTCACGAATCCTCGCAGCAGCAGAATCACCTCCCTGCTGCTATGGAACCGGGGCCGGATTGGCCTAAATATTCATGGTAACAGCTTGGGCCAGCGCCTGAAAGGCTTCCCGAAATTCAGTATGAGACACATTCTCATTTAATAGTTCAGTAGGATGAGTTTGCTGACCATCGTTATTTCTTCTAGCTCGACGATGATGAATATTTCTGAAAGAGGAGGGCACGAATTAATAGTAGAGAGAGAGAGACACTTTAAGCATGATAGACTTCTAAAAGAACGAAATCACACTTTTTCGTATAATATCTCGTAGCCTCTTGCTCATAGATGTGGTGCTACACACCGATGATCAAGACTCTACTTAACGTGGCTTGTTAGAATCCCTAGGACTCCAATAACCTTAGGCTCTAATACCAAGTTTGTAACGCCCTAAAAATGGGTCCCGAAACGTCACACGATGCTTAAGGCTACAAGTAGCCCCAAGCTAACCCTTTGAGTCATATTCACATCATTCAACACTTATCAATAGAATTACTATGATCAGTCATCAAAATATCCTCCATGATATCATAATTCCAAAAAAAACAAAAGAGATGCAGAAAGGT
Source organism: Capsicum baccatum var. pendulum (assembly GCA_030864225.1). Classification (NCBI taxonomy): domain Eukaryota; kingdom Viridiplantae; phylum Streptophyta; class Magnoliopsida; order Solanales; family Solanaceae; genus Capsicum; species Capsicum baccatum. Next base: position 233,259,605 of record CM061556.1, on the reverse strand, counting down.
AACAAAATACGACACATCACGACAACTCCCACCATCTAGTCTAGTCTGACAAGCCTCTAAAAGTCAATAACATCAGAGAGCCATTGGGACATACCCCAATTGACTCATAATCAGTATCAAAAGTACTTCGTTCAAAGAAACAGAAATATGTATATCACTTCCTCGGATCATGAGGACTCACCATAATAGAGGATGTAGAACAACGTGCCAGAAAAATTACTATCGAGCCTGGGACTGAGCACTTGTACCTATATTCCGAGAAAATGTAGCCCACATCCAGAGATGTGGGTCAGTACCATAAAAATGGATCGAGCATGTGGGGGTGTATGTAGATTAAAATATCAACATCATAAGCATTTATAGGAAGCATGCATGATATAATGAAAGACTCACATAGCTTGAATAAGATCACTGTAATCATTAGAGAGTGAAATATATGTAATAAAATATGTGAGTCATCATATAAATTCTCAATCACTTTCCAATTCATTAAATAATCAAACCTCATAATAAAATCCCCCTTTGATAATATAAAATCATTAAACTTTGCAAAAATGATAGCTTTCACAACTCAACTTTTAAATCATTGCACTTTTCATCTCAGACATAAGAATACACGCACACACACTAGGAGTCTCTTACAACCGACATAAACCATGTGAGCTACATGGAATCCAACATCTAACCCACGTTGGGGAGAGCTGTCCTATCCTTGCCATCGGAGTAGGACCTTAATCATTCATTCACTAGTGATCACTCTATCAAACAACCTTAGGCTCATATCCTACGGGGGCACGTAGTTCTATCGAACTACCAATTATAGCTATACCTCCCACTCGGTGCTAAAGACTACTCCCGAACTTAGCTCAGATATTTTCGAAGACAATCCACAACAAAACGAATTCAACAATTCTTAATGGGAGTCATCATGCTACCCCTTTTTCATAATCAATCACAGTGTGGATTTATTTTCTCATTGGAGTTCAAAAATAACTCTTTCAACACCAAAAGGTCGAATCAATTTCATTCTCAAAGTGTGTATAACACATTACTTCATAACATAATAATATCACTCCGGGTTCAAAATCCATAATTCAATACTTGAGCAAAACACTTCAAGATTCATACTTTATTTAGGAAACATGATATAATTCATATAAAATCTGGAAATTCGACTTTTAAACATGATATTCACATCAAACTCATGAAATTCATTCTCAAAATATCTAAAATATCATAACTTCTTGATCAAGGATATAAAATGTAAGTTTTCATCTCGAATTCACAATAAGACATGTAAAATCATATTTCTTTAAAAATAATGCAATTTGGGCACAAGAACGAAAGAAGGCTCTTGTTGAAAAACCCCACATACCTCTATAGTAATGAAATTGTTGAAAGATTGTACCTTCAAACCTTGATTGGGCAACCCTAGTTGTTTTTCTCCTTTAGTGCTCTTGGATGATGAACTTAGACTGATACTAGGGTTAAGATGTGTTCAGGAGCAGTTAAATTCGTAGGGTTTTGTTTAGGGACGTATAAGGAATGTTAAAAGGTTTATTTATCCTTCAAATAACGCAAAACGGAGTATTTTAAGTCACTTGAAACCAACACATAGGCGCCGCACATGCTATCGCCTATGCTATCACCTATGTTTACATAGGCACCGACTATGCTATCACCTATGTTTACATAGGCGCCACATATGCTATCGCCTATGCTTTCCAGTGACCACAGGCGATTGGTTGGGCGACGCCCTCTACTTCACAAAGCCATAACTCTTAGCTTAGGTGTCAGATTTTGATGAGATTGGTAACGTTGGAAAGATAATTTGATTCTCTATGATTTTATGGGTAGAAATATGAAGAAATACCACACATTTATCAAGTTATGCTCATTCAGAGATGACCCTTGCAACTTCAAACGCTAAAACTTGATGGATTCCAAAACTCTTAGCTTGTATTACCTTATGTGACTCATATAACCACACTTAACACATCATAAGCTCTCTTTTAACTAGGGTACTCTTGCTAATTTAGGTTCCCAAATATGGCTTACAAAATTGGGATTTCACATGTACGAATAACGGTTCGCTTTCTAGCCTAGGAAAGTGCGGGGTATTACAATATCTCCCCCTTGGGGACATTCGTCCTCTAATGATGCTGGGTATATTAAGAGTAAAGAGAAAATGATGGTACATAGCTGAAGCAACTTTATAATCTTGCCTCTATTTCATTCTACGTTTCAGACACAACAAGGACTGCATAACTCATGAAATCACAGCTGAATAGTATAAAATAGCTGCTGAACTACTGCAATTCTGCATAGAAAAGGAATTATTTAGAGCAAAATGGTACCTTCGGCTTGATCAGAGTTTATGAAAAATAGGTGCGGGTACTTGGATCGCATATCCGCCTCAGCTCCCTAAGTTGCATCCTCAACGGATTGGTTTCTCAACAACACCTTGACCAAGGGAACTTCTTTGTTCCTTAGTCTTTGGACTTGGTGATCTAAAATCTCAACAGGAACTTCCTCAAAAGAAAGACTATCTTGCACATCAGGGTTTTCTGAAGGATCTACAACAACACAATCACCAACGTGTTTCCTAAGCAAACTCTATCAATGGCAAGTGCTCATCCCAACTCTCCTTAAAGTCAAGAGCACACGCTCTCAACCTATCCTCTAAGGTATGGATGGTCCTCTTAGCCTGATCGTCTGTCTGCAGATAGAAAGCAGAAATTAAATGCACTTGGGTACCAAGACCCTTTTGAAAAGCTCTCCAAAACTACGAAGTGAATTGAGTACCCCTATCTAAAATGATGGACAAGGGAACTCTATGCAATCTGACTAATTCCCGAATGTACAATCTAGTGTAATCCTCAGCAGTATAGGAAGTATGCACAGGCAAGAAGTGCGCAGACTTAGTCAATCTATCCACAACAACCCAAATGGAATCATGATGGCATTGGGAAGGAGGTAAACCAGTCACAAAATACATATTTATCTCTTCCCACTTCCAAGTGGGAATACCAAACTCCTGCATCATACCACCAGGTCTTTGGTGTTCTACCTTAATCTGTTGCACATCGCACACTTAGCCACAAATACTATTATATCCTTCTTCATTCCACCCCACCAATAAATTTCTCGCAAGTCGCGATACATCTTGGTGGCACCAGGATGAATAGAATATTGCGCACCGTGCACTTCGGTCATAATTCTATGTCTCAGATCCTCGATATTCGAAACACATAATTTATCTTGCAATCTCAACACACCATCTCCCCCTTGGGAGAAAACCTCCACCTTTTGGTCCTTGACTGATTCCTTCAGTCTGACAAAGCTAGCATCTAAGTCCTGCTTCTTCTTCACTTCCGAAACCAATGAGGATTCGAAACTACTCTGAATCCCTATACTACCTTCAGTAGAGTCAAACAACCTAACCCCCAGTCTATCCAATCGATGCACATCATGAGCCAACTCTTTCTTACCCTCTTCAACATGCAAAACACTACCTATAGACACCCTTCTTAGGGCATCTGCCACACATTGGCCTTGCCCGGATGATATAACATGCTCATATCACAGTCTTTTAACAATTCTAACCATCTTCTCTACGTAAGGTTCAACTCTCTCTGGGTAAATACATATTGCAAACTCTTATGATCAGTGAAAAAATCAACGTGAACACAATATAAGTAGTGTCTCCAGATCTTTAGAGAAAGCACAACGACAGCTAATTCAAGATCATGGGTGGGGTAATTTTTCTCATGGGGTTTCAACTGTCTAGAAGCATAAGTTATCACCTTACCCTTCTGCATAAATACATAACCCAAACCAACTCTAGAAGCACCACAATATACCAAAAAACCATCAACACCATCAGGCAGAGTCAAAACAGGGGCTGTAGCGAGTCGAGTCTTCAACTCCTAAAAACTCTTCTCACAAGAATCGGACCACAAGAATTTCACTTTCTTTTGGGTCAACCTTGTCATAGGGGACGCTATAGAGGAGAAACCTTCAATAAAATGATGGTAATAGCCAGCTAGACCCAAGAAACTTTGGATGTCAGTGGAGAGATAGGTCTAGGCCAGTTTCTAACAGCTTTGGTCTTTTGGGGATCCACTCTAATACCCTCGAAAGAAATAATATGACCCAGAAAAGCAAATAATCTTAACCAGAACTCACATTTGCTGAATTTGGCAAACAATTGATGATTTCTAAGGTTTTTCAAGACAATCTGGAGGTGATCTACATGCTCACTCTCACTACGAAAGTACACCAGAATATCATCTATGAATACGATAACAAACATATCAAGGTATGGTCTGAACACTCGATTTATGAGGTCCATGAAAGCTTCTGGGGCATTAGTTAACCCGAAGAACATAACAAGAAACTCAAAATGATCATAGAAAGTTCGGAAGGCTATTTTCGGGATGTCACACTCCCTAACTTTGAGCTGATGATAGCCAGAATGAAGGTCTATCTTTGAGAAGTAACTTGCACCTTGCAACTGGTCAAACAAATCATCTATTCTCGAAAGGGGATACTTATTTTTGATAGTGACTTTATTCAACCGGCGATAGTCAATGCACATACGCAAAGAACCATCTTTCTTCCTCACAAATAACACAGTAGCACCCCAAGGAGAAACACTGGGCCTTATGAAACCCTTATCTAACAGATCTTTGAGTTTCTCTTTCAACTCCTTAAGTTCTACAGGTGCCATACGGTAAGGAGGAATAGAAATGGGCTGAGTATCGGGAAGAAGATCGATCCCAAACTCTATCTTTCTATCAGGAGGTGTCCCTGGGAGATCTTTCGAAAAGACATCAGAAACTCATTGACAATGCTAACTGACTGGAGAGTTGGAGTCTCAGACTTAGTGTCCTTGACTCTAACCAAAGGATAGATGCACCCCTTGGAAATAAGTTTTCTAGCTTTAATAAATGGGATAAAATGACTCTTGGGAGATACAGAACTCCCAGACCACTCAAACACAGGTTTATTAGGAAACTGAAACTTGACCACTCGGGTACAACAATCTATAGAGGCATAACAAGAATGAAGCCAGTCCATACCCAGAATAACATCGAAATCCACCATGCCTAACTTAATCAGATCAACCAACATAACTCTATGAAAGACTGTAATAGGACACTTTCTGGGCAACAATCGAATCACCCACTGGGGTAGAAACTAAGATAGGCTTAGGAATATTTTTGGGACTCATTTCAAAATTCACAGCAATCAGAGGTGTAACATATGAAAAACTGGACCTAGGGTCCAACAAAGCATAGACATCAAACTAAAATATATGGAGCATACTAGTAATAACATCAGGAGAGTACTCCTGCTCCTGGCTAGACGGAAAAGAATAGAATCTATTCTGGTGCTGACCGCCAACAGTGCTAGAAGAGGCGCCCTGAGCTGGGGTTAGGCGAGTTACCTAAATTGGATCACTAGCAGTCTGAGTCTGAGTCTGAGAGAGATTATCACGACGCCCTTGTCTGGCATATAGGTACTCCCTAAGTTTGTGACCCAAGTAACCATACCCAAAACAACCTTTCTTCTCACCCCAACACTCACCCGGATGGGTCCTACCACACTTAGGACACGAAGGATAATTTGGCTTACTGCCAACACTGTACTGAGACCTAGATACGTACGACCGATTACCTTGCTCCTGCTTACCCCTAGGCATGAGAGCACTAGCTAACGACAGTGCTAGCACAGATGAACGGTGCTAAAACTGAGGGCAATTCCCTCCCTGTAATCTAGTCTGACCCTGTCTGTGCTGCTTAGACCGAGCTCTCTTATTCTCTCTCATTCTATCTCTCTCCCTAATCTTATCTGCTTTAATCTGTTGGGCATGAGTCATCAGCCTGGAAAGATTTATATCACTGTTTAGCATAGCAGACCTGCACTCCTTCACTACATAGCTAGACACTCCTGTCACAAATTTACTCATACTGGCTCGATTATCAGATACTAAGTCAGGGTCATATTTGGCCAACTGATTGAACTTCAGACAGTACTCTCTAACAGTCATAGAACCCTGTCACAAGTTCATGAACTCTTCTACCTTCACCTCTTTCATCTCTAAAGGGAAAAACTTATCCAAGAATGCATCCTAAAACTCTAACTAAGTCGTAAGGGCAGCACCCTCACCTCTGCCTTTCCTCCAAGCAACCACCCAATTATAAGTAAGGTCTTTCAACCGATACGCTGCCAACTCCACACTATGCTCCTCGAATACATGCATCACCTGAGTAATCTTTTGCACCTCCTCTAAAAACAACTGTGGATCCTCATCTGACTTAGACCCATAAGATTCTGGTGGACTCATCCGCACAAAGTCACGAATCCTCGCAGCAGCAGAATCACCTCCTTGCTGCTATGGAGTCGGGGCCGGATTGGCCTAAAAATTCATGGTAACAGCTTAGGCCAGCACCTGAAAGGCTTCCCGAAATTCAATATGGGACACATTCTCATTTAATGGTTTAGCAGGATGAGTTTGCTGACCATCGTTATTTCTTCTAGCTCGACAAGGATGAATATTTCTTAAAGAGGAGGGCACGAACTAATAGTAGAGAGAGAGAGACACTTTAAGCATGATAGACTTCTAAAAGAACGAAATAATACTTTTTGGTATAATGTCCGTAGCCTCTTGCTTATAGATGTGGCGCTACACACCGATGATCAAGACTCTACATAACGTAGCTTGTTAGACTCCCTAGGACTCCAATAACCTTAGGCTCTAATACCAAGTTTGTAACGCCCTAAAAATGGGTCCCGAAATGTCACACGATGCTTAAGGCAACAAGTAGCCCCAAGCTAACCCTTTGAGCCATATTCACATCATTCTACACTTATCAATAGAATTACTATGATCAGTCATCAAAATATCCTCCATGATATCATAATTCCAAAAAAAACAAAAGAGATGCAGAAAGGTAACAAAATACGACACATCACGACAACTCCAACCATCTAGTCTAGTCTGACAAGCCTCTAAAAGTCAACAACATCAAAGAGCCATTGGGACATACCCCAACTGACTCATACTCAGTATCAAAAGTACTTCGTTCAATGAAACAGAAATCTGGATGTCATGTCCTCGGATCATGAGGACTCACCACAACAGAGAATGTAGAACAACGTGCCTGGAAAATCACTGTTGAGCCTGGGACTGAGCACCTGAACCTACATTCCGGGAAAATGTAGCCCTCATCCAGAGATGTGGGTCAGTACCATAGAAATGGACCAAGCATATGGGGGTGTATGCAGTTTAAAATATCAACATCATAAGCATTTATAGGAAGCATGCATGATATAATGAAAGACTCACATAACTTGAATAAGATCACTGTAATCATCAGAGAGTGAAATATATGTAATAAAACATGTGAGTCATCATATAAATTCTCAATCACTTTCTAATTCATTAAATAATCAAAACTCATAATAAAATCCCTCTTTGATAATATAAAATCATTAAACTTTGCAAAAATGATAGCTTTCACAACTCAACTTTCAAATCATTTCACTTTTCATCTCAGACATAAGAATACACACACACACTGGGAGTCTCTTACAACCGACATAAACCATGTGAGCTACATGGAGTCCAATGTCCAACCCACATTGGGGAGAGCTGTCCTATCCTTGCCATCGGAGTAGGACCTTAATCATTCATTCACTAGTGATCACTATATCAAACAACCTTAGGCTCATATCCTACGGGGGAACATAGTTCTATGGAAGTATCAATTACAGCTATACCTCCCACTCGGTGCTAAAGACTACTCCCGAACTTAGCTCAAATATTTTCGAAGACAATCCACAACAAAATGAATTCAACAATTCTTAACGAGAGCCATCATGCTACCCCTTTTTCATAATCAATCACAGTGTGGATTTCTTTTCTCATTCGAGTTCAAAAATAACTCTTTCAACACCAAAAGGTCCAATCAATTTCATTCTCAAAGTGTGTATAACACATTACTTCATAACATAATAATATCACTCCGAGTTCAAAATCCATAATTCAATACTTGAGCAAAACACTTCAAGATTCATACTTTATTCAGCAAACATGATAAAATTCATATAAAATCTGAAAATTCGACTTTTAAACATGATATTCACATCAAACTCATGAAATTCATTCTCAAAACATCTAAAATAACATAACTTCTTGTTCAAGGATATAGAATGTAAGTTTTCATCTTGAATTCACAATAAGACATGTAAAATCATATATCTTTAAAAATAATACAATTTGGGCTCAAGAATGAAAGAAGACTCTTATTGAAAAACCCCACATACCTCTATAGTAATGAAATTGTTGAAAGATTGGACCTTCAAACCTTGAATGGGCAACCCTAGTTGTTTTTCTCCTTTAGTGCTCTTGGATGATGAACTTAGACTGATACTAGGGTTATGATATGTTTAGGAGCAGTTAAATTCATAGGGTTTTGTTTAGGGACATGTGAGGAATGTTAAAAGTTTTATTTATCCTTGAAATAATGCAAAACGGAGTATTTAAGTCACTTGAAACCAACACATAGGAGCCTCCTATGCTATCACCTATGTTTATATAGGCACCACATATGATATCGCCTATGCTTTCCAGTGATCATAGGCGATTGGTTAGGCGACGCCCTCTACTTCGAAAGCCATAACTCTTAGCTCGGGTGTCAGATTTTTATGCGATTGGTATCGTTGGAAAGATAATTCGATTCTCTATGATTTTGTGGGTAGAAATACACAGAAATACCACACATTTATCAAGTTATGCTCATTCAAAGATGACCCTTACGAATTCAAATGCTAAAACTTGATGGATTCCGAAACTCTTAGTTTGTATTACCTTAAGTGACTTATATAACCACACTTAACACATCATAAGCTCTCTTTTAACTAGGGTAATCTTGCTAATTTAGGTTCCCAAATATGGATTACAAAATTGGAATTTCACATGTACGAACAACGGTTCTCTTTTTAGCCTACGAAAGTGCGTGGTATTACATTATTATTCTTAATTTGATGTAATAGATTGACTTTGAACCCTTTGGAGATGATCTTGAAATCATTTTTGAAATTCTTGGATTAGGAACCCTAAATTCTTGATCTTTTTGTTGAAGGGGAGAAGATGGAATTGATGATTCTTGAGGGAATTGATTAGGGTTTGTTCTTGAGCGAAAAATTAGAGAATGAGGGCAAATAATGCCCCAATTGAAGCCTTAGATCGGTTTTTTACGACCTGGGTTGAGGTGGGAAAATACCTCATTTCCCCTCCATCATTTAAACCAAAAATTTGTAACCCGAATTTCCGTTTGAAGGGCCACCGTGACGCGGTGTAATCGCGATGGCTTACTATCTGGCATAAAAAATTCCATAACTTTTCACTCGGGTATCGGATTTTGGCGAACTTGGTATCGTTAGAAAGCTAACTCAATTATATATAATTTGGTGGGTTTTGAGCTGAAACATTCTACATACATCAAAAGTTATACACTTTCAGATTTGAACTTTGTAGAATCGAACACCAAACATTGGACGAATTAAAGGATCTTAGCTCAACTTGGCTCTAACTGATTTCTATGAACACTTGAGACCTAATAAGCACTTCATACACATGCATTCAAATTATGAATCAAGAATATGACAAATACTCCTTCACCATGACGCGGTGATCTCCCCATTGCTATACTCACCATGATTCAGTGTAATCGTAGTGAGTCACAGGAAACTGACAATTGCCTTTCATACTCCACCACGATACAGTGGACCTCTTGGCGATATACTCACCGCGAAGTGATGGAATCATGATTAGATACTGGAATTCCAACCCAAAAATAATCTAAACCTAGTCTAAAAATCCAAAATCTTTTTTATATGCTAGTCCTAACTCCCTTTATCATGAATTAACTGAAGAACCATTGTCTCAGAGTCTGGAAGGTCAACTTAAATTCCTCAAAGTTAGAAGGTCTTAAAAATGGTTAAGTCCTTAACACATAGCTAAATTTTCAAGGTTTTAGCCTCTTATGCAAACACTAGGAGCTGAACTGAACTATGAAAAGTATGGGGTATTAAAATATCTCCCCTTGGGAACATTCATCTGCAAATGAGACTAATTAGATTATGAGTATAGTGCGAAGGTAATTGAGATTATAATCTGAATATGTATGACTTGGAACATGATTGCATAATTGAGTCTGAAGCATGATACATGAACTAAATATCATGAACTGAACTGATTTCTTGAATACATACAATGACATGAGAATAATTATAAGGCTGGGATAGAAACGAGAGAGTCAACTAATGAGTAACCATTACTTCAATATGAGTCCTATTTTATGAAGAAAATAAAGGTTTAGGACATGAATACTCGAGGTATTACATCTTCCCCTTGGTATACTTCATCCCCCGAATGATACTGGCTTGACTGAAATACTAAGAAAAGACTACGATGATACATGGGATACTTACGGACTGAATCATGACTGAATATCTGGGATCTGAAATTGATGTATGATGCATGAACTAAATTGAATTTATGACTTGCATGGTCATGAATGAATTACCTCATGGATAGGAAAGATGGGAAACCATAAGAACTTGTCTGTCTGACTGCTAAACTGGATTATTGTCTAAACGAACTGAATCATACAGAAGGCTTATACTCAACTATACATTCCACTTGTACACCAATCATAACATTCAAGCCTATCTTCATAACCACATATACACTTCTAAACAAACACCCATAGAAGCATCTTCCACATCTTCTCCAAACCTCTATCATTAATACTTCCATGCACTACCCCAAGAAAAAACACATAGAATTTTAACTAATAATGTCATAAGGAGAGGTAACAGAAAGTTAGAATATGAGGACTTGAAATATAAAAGAATAACTTTGACACTCAACTTAGGCCTGAGGAATAAAGTATCAATGACATGAATTCATCAGAGAGGTCTGAACTGAGTATATACATGGCACAAACTGAATTTTGCTGATCATTATGAGTATATCATAACTATCTGGATCTGAACATACTGTAAAACATGAGTACAGAAGTCATGAGCTGCATGACCTGAGTTTGGAGTTTATGATTTCATAGAACATGATTTATACTACTGAGTGAACTGGAACTCCTCATACTAGAAACTAAAGCATAAATGGTTTTTCTATAAAGTGCATGAATATGAGCTTTGATGAGGGAGTTGATATGTTATACATGAGTAGATATCATGATGACTGAAAAACTTTGTAATGAGATAAAAATGGGTTGGGAATCATCCTCCCTTACTACTTTTCTACACATACTGGCACTACTACTAGAATCTGTGAGCCTGACTTGGTTACTTGTTCTATCATCTCCCCCTTAGCTTTAAGCCATCATCATAAGTCTGTGACCACTTTACTAAACTCTAAACTCAACTGCAATCACTTTACTCTAGAGTCTGGGATATAATAATACACATGAATGATAAACTCATCCACACCATCATACTTAATCTTGAATCAACAAACTTAAATTCTTACATACACTGTTCAAGCCTACTGATTCACCTTTCGTACAACTAGACCCGTGAATATATAATTTTCTTAATCCAGATAACAATATCCCAACTCTACTACTACTGCTAAACTTCTGGGTTCATGCATCTAACTTTAGCTCATATACTATAAAAGAAGTTATGGGAAGGATTCTGAAAGCACATCTAATTTTTGGCTTAATGCATAATTTTTATGAACTTGAATGAAATATTCCAAAATTTAGGACATAAGGGCACTGATGGGATACTGTCTGAGCTAACATGAAATCCTATATCTGTTTGTAGGGATTCGCTGAGAAAATTTAGTCTGCAAAGGTTTGAGCTTGACTATTTCTGTTACCTCAAAAACAAGGTAGAGATGGCATGAATAGAGCAAGATGAGAATCTGTGTAAGTTTCTCAAAGGCCCTTGCTATAGCACAATCTGAGACGTGAAAGAAAGGAAACATTTTCTAAATACCCTGTATCCTCTCGAAGAAATGTACAGACATCTCCGTACTGTTTCGCCAAACTCTACTAGACATGGCTTGATAGACACCCTAGGACACTTGAATTTTGTGATCTGATACCAAGTTTGTAACTACCCGAGACTACCCCTTGTTGTCACACGGTGCTAGGAACCACAAGTGATCCTAAGCTAATCCATGAACTGGAATACTATTAAACAACTTAATTATAATAAAATAATAGCTATTCTGCTGTGCAGAAATATAATTATACCAAAAATCTGAAATAAACACAATACTGGTAAAGTTTTACAATCTAATAAATTTGAAGAATGAAACTAGAATTACATGATTGACTCTGACTGACATCTATGAAGCCTCTACTATAATGACTATAGATAGTTAGGACATGCCTCCAACTACCACTAATCAATACACATGGAGAATAAATAAACTGTACATGAACAAAAATTGTCTGGAGCTCCTGAAGTAGGAGAACTCATCACCTGCTGGCTAGAATCTGCAACTATCTGATTGTGATGTGCAGGATACAAATAGTACCTACATTATGAATCAATGTAGCCACACAACCGTATAAGTGGATCAGTACTTCCTATATTTTTAGCATCAAAACTCAAAATTAGTAATCCATTCTCAAAGACAATACAACTAAAAGTCTTCTTTTTTTATCATTAACTAAAATGCCCAAGTTTTTGGAATAAAGAACAAGTATAGAATTCTTATCAAACTTTGTTACCTGCAAAAATAGAGAAAATAACGAATACAAGCAAGAATGAAGTCGAAAATATCAAGCATGTCGCCGAAAATGGGAAGAAAATTGATCTGTTATGAAGGGTTGAGCAATACATTGAGTAGTTGTTGTCTGTATTATTTAGAGAGAAAGAATAGAGAGAGAACTTGAGATTTGAAATGATGAAACATTTTCCCCACAAATGAATGATTTATAAGGGTTGATTTGTATTTTGGAAAAGAATGAAAAGTTTTGAAATTATTAATTTGGTCCAAATTGATCTTAATTAATTTTTTTAAAGAGATATTTTTTAACCATTTCATCATAATAAATTGTATTAAGTTAAACTAAAACACTGATGAATTTATATTAGCTTAATAATAAGATAATATGAATCATATCAACTCAAGTTGATCGATTGATGACTCAGGTCGGGAGGAATGTAATATCAACATCATGCAAATTGCAACGACTCAATTGAAATTATAGTTGAACCTATGAACTCATCCCTAGTTATAGCTTGATGAATTTAATATTATCTTAATAATAAGTTAATATGAATCGTTTCAACTCAAATTGATCGATTGACGACCCAGGTCTAGAGGAACGCAATACCAACATCACGCAATTGCAATGATTCAATTGAAATTGTAGTTGACCCTATGAACTAATCCCTAATTATAGATTGATGAATTTAATTTTTTCTTAATAATAAGTTAATATGAATTGTTTTAACTCAGATTGATCAATTGACGACTCAGGTCAGGAGAAATGCAATACCAATATCATGCAATTGCAACAACTCCATTGAAATTATAGTTGACCCTATGAACTCATCCCTAGTTCTATCTTGATAAATTTAATATTAGCTGAATAATAATTTAATATAAATAATTTCAACTCAGATTGATCGATTGACTACAATTGCAATAACTCAATTGAAATTGTAGTTGACCCTATGAACTCATCCCTAGTTCTATCTAGATGAATTTAATATTATATTAATAATAAGTAAATATGAATCATTTCAACTTTGATTGATTGATTAACGACTCAGGTCGGGAGGAACGCAATACCAACATCATGCAATTACGCGACTCAATTGAAATTGTAGTTGACCCTATGAAATCATACCTATTTCTAGCTTTATAGATTTAATATTATCTTAATAATAAGTTTATATGAATCATTTCAACTCAGATTGGTCGATTGACAACTCAGGTCGGGAGGAACGCAATACCATCATGCAATTGCAACGACTCAATTAAAATTGTAGTTGACCCTATGAACTCATCCCTAGTTATAGCTTGATGAATTTATTATTATCTAAATAATAATTTAATATGAATCATTTCAACCCAGATTGATCGATTGGCGACTCAAGTCGAGAGGAATATAATACCAACATCATGCAATTGCAACGACTCAATTGAAATTCTAGTTGAACCCTATGAATTCACCCTTAGTTAGAGCTTGATGAATTTAATATTATCTTAATAATAAGTTAATATGAATCGTTTCAACTCAGATTGATCGATTAATGACTCAGGTCGGGGGGAATGCAATAACAACACATGTAATTGAAATGACTTAATTGAAATTGTAGTTGAACCTATGAACTCATCCCTAGTTATAGATTCATGAATTTAATATTAGATTAATAATAATTTAATATGAATATTTCAATTCAGATTGATCGATTGATGACCTAGGTCGGGAGAAACGCAATACGAATATCATGCAATTACAATGACTCAATTTAAATTGTAGTTGAACTATGAACTCATCCCTAGTTCTATATTGATGAATTTAGTATTAGATTAATAATAATTTAATATGAATCACTTCAACTCAGATTGATCGATTGTCGACTCAAGTCGGGAGGAACACAATACCAACACCATGCAATTACAATGACTCAATTGAAATTGTACTTGACTCTATAAACTCATCACATGTTCTAACTTTATAAATTTAATATTAGATTAATAATAAGTTAATATGATTTTTTTCAACTCAGATTGATCGATTGACTACCTAGGTCGGGAGGAACACAATACCCACATTATGCAATTGGAATGACTTAATTGAAATTGTAGTTGACCCTATCAACTCGTCTCTATTTATAGATTGATGAATTTAATATTAGCTTAATAATAAGTTAATATGAATTATTTCAATTCATGTTGATCGATTGACGACTCAGGTCAGGAGAAACTCAATACCAACATCATGTAATTACAACGACTCAATTGAAATTGTAGTTTATCCTATGAACTCATCCCTAGTTCTAGATATATGAATTTAATATTATCTTAACAATAAGTTAATATGAATTATTTCAACTCAAATTGATCAATTGACGACTCAAGTCAGGAGGAACATAATACTAACATCATGCAATTGCAATGACTTTAATTGAAATTATGGTTGACCCTTTGAACTCATCCTAAGTTATAGCTTGATGAATTTAATATTAGCTTACTAATAAGTTAATATGAATTGTTTTAACTTATATTGATCGATTGACGACTCAAGATAGGAGGAACAAAATACTAACATCATGCAATTGCAATGACTCAACTGAAATTGTAGTTGACACTATGAACTCATCCCTAGTTATAACTTGATGAATTTATTATTGGCTTAATAATAAGTTAATATGAATCGTTTCAACTCAGATTGATCGATTGATGACTTAGGTCGGGAGGAACGCAATACCAATATCATGTAATTGCAATGACTCAATTGAAATTGTAGTTGACCCTATGAACTCATCCCTAATTCTAGATAACTCAATTGCAAAAAATCTATTACAACAGATTACTTATCTGTTGTAAATTATCAAATAGACATTTACATTTGTTGGAACAGATGATTGAGCTGTTGAAAATTTTCAAATAGATATTGATATCTATTTCAACAGATTACCTATCTATTGTAAATTATTAAATAGACATTTGCATCTGATATGACAGATGACTGAGCTATTGAAATTTTTTAAATAGTTATTGGTATCTATTGCAATAGATGACGTATTTGTTTAAAGATCTTTTTTTAAAGCAATTTTCTGTCTGAAATAAAAAAGATAAAATACTAGGGCGGTAAAAAACATTTCTTGAATAACTCAAAAATTTCCTCCTTGAGTTCTCATATCTTGTCTTTACAATGTGACTCGTCTCCTCGTGCCCCTTGAAGTTATTAATGAATATTTAAACTATCTCTAGAATTATCTCTCTTTCAGTCATAAATTAATTCATCTCTTTTCTTTTTATTTCTCTCCTCTTTAGGGTTATCACAACTGTCTCCTTTTTTCTCTCAGTTTTATCGTGAGGATCCTTTTGGATCTCAACCGATCTATATATTTTCTCAACTAAAATTGTTGTATTGATCCCCTTGCTTTTGAAATTGCGAGTATAGTTCACTATTGCTCTTTCCTTCTCGTCTTCTTCTTTACATGTTATTTAAATTAGTTATTTACATATATTTTTTAATTTAATTACCCATTACCCATATTGGGGTGGGGAATGGTGAGATTGACGAGGATGTCTCCCACCGTATTGGGGTGGGATAGATAAAGTGAAACCTTGCCTCGGGGGTGTTGTGTGATAAAAAGGTACCGCTTAAGCTTAAAGGCAAATTCTATAGGGTGGCAGTCCATCCGACCATGTTGTATGGAGCAAAGTATTGGCCAGTCAAGAAAACCCACGTTCAAAAATTGAAGGTGACGGAAATGAGTATGTTGCGTTGGATGTGTGGGCTTACTAGGAGTGATAGAGTTTGGAATGAGTTTATTCAAGAGAAGGTTGGAGTGGCTTCGGTGGAGGACAAGATGCGGGAAGTTCGACTGAGATAGTTCGGACACGTGATGAGGAGGGGCACAGATGCCCCAGTTCATAGGTATGAGAGGATGGCTTTGGATTGTTTCAGGCGGGGTAAGGGTAGGCTAAAGAAATACTGGAGAGAGATGATTAGGCGGGACATGGAGCAGTTACTGCTTACGGAGGACATGACCCTAGATAGGAAGATCTGGAGGATGCGAATTAGGATTGAAGGCTAGTGCCAGTTTGGTTCATCAGGGAGGGTATTACTTGGTGGGTGTACTATTCTTGTTATGCTACCTTGCTTCATGCTTTATTACGAACTTGTTTACTAGTCTTTGTGTACTATTCCTTGTGGATGTCGTATTTATGTCATGTTATCCTATTCCATTCTTTACTACGGATCTAATTATTATTCCTTGTCTTGAGCCGGGGTCTATCAAAAATAGCCTTTCTACTTCTCCGGAGGTAGTGGTATGGATTGCGTACATCTTACCCTCCCCAGACCCTACTATGTAGGAATATACTGGGTTTATTGTTGTTGTTATTGTTGTATTACCTATATTCTATTTATTGTGAAAATTAAAGAAAAGGTGACTTTTAAGTCTTGAATGAATGAACCATTGTTTTTATTAAAATATGCGAAAAAGTTATTTTTTGGGAGAACTTTAAAAGCCTTGTTAGCAGGATTATTAGCCTTGTTAGCAGGATTATTTTTTCATATGTATTTTGTTTATTTCTTTGTTGTTGATGTTGTTATTGATCTTGTTGGTAGGGTTGGTGTTGTTGAAACATGTGGTGTTGGAGTTGTTGATGGTGTCGGAATAAATGGTGTTGTTTTTTTGTTGTTGATGTTGGTGTTGGTGTTGGTGGTATTGCAACAGATTCCCCAACTTTTGCAATTGATGAATTATCATCCAATAACTATTGCAACAGATGCCATATCTGTTGTAATAAATGGAGCAACTATAGGGACAAATCAAACCGTTAGCAAGGTTGGTTTGATTTATTCCAACAGATTCACCATCTATTGCAATAAATTCCCTATATGTTGTAACAGATATGTGGCCTGTTACAAAAGATGGGGAATTTATTACAATAGATGGTGAATCTGTTGCAACAGATGGGGAATTTCTTGAAACAGATGGGTCAATTGTTGAACAAATGTTAAAATGTGTTGTATTTATTCAATTTTTTGTTACCCTTTTTAAAATTATGCAGACATCAATTGTAATATTCTTTTTGTTCTTCTCTTGTTTGACATTAATTTTTTTTCTCTTGTTTGTAGATATAAGGAAGTGAAATTTGATCAACTTTTATCCGACCAACACAAAAGGCTGTAATAAAGATGGGTTCGGAGGAATAAGCTGCTTACAGATGGAACCACTTTATATGTGGGAGGTATGTATTACTGATTATGTTATCATGAAAACACACATAGAGTACACTGATTTTATGAATGTTATGTTTTATCGATTAGGCATTGATCATTTGAACAAGATATCTATAATTTTATAGTTAAGTTTGATAAGTCTGAACTGATAAGACTGAGGGACAACGAATATGGTTTCGATATCTTGTTACGATTTAATGATGGTTTTTGCTCATGTTTATGTGTCAAGTTTTGTGAAGAGATCAAGTTTTGGTGGCATTGTAAAAAGATTCAATAGTGATTGGACTGATTTTAAGTGTTCAATAGACTTTTAAAAGGCCTCTGAAGCATACACTACTGCAACTAAGAACGAAAATCAATATAGTTATTGTCCTAGCCCAAATTTATACAGTTGGGTTGCTCGGAGTGATGATTATATGCCAGAAGGTACGTTAGGAAAATTCCTGCAAGGGAAAAAAATAGCTGATGAAGATTATATCATCTCAGACCTAATTGAAGAGGAAACATAGGGTAGCAAGCAAAGAACGTGTAGCGAATCTGGCCGATGAAATTGACTTAAAACATGAGAAATCTAAATCAAGTTCAAATATAAAAGTGTATCCAAAAAGAAAAATTCGTCAGTTGTCTCTCTCAAAGAAAAATAGTGCAGCTGGCCACTGTGGTAGGGAACTACGACTAGTTAGCATGGTCAGAATTATCACCTACAGAGAAAATAACAAAATATAAAGAAAGTAGCTTTGTGGGCACCGAGAGTTGAAATGATGTACAGTAAATCAAGAAAACTTACGCCAAGAATTTCTGATGTTAAAATAAGGAATCAAGCCAAGGCAGCAATTTATGAATTTTAAATTGCATCCCATTCCTTCTTGTTTGTGGTTTCGATCAGGTCATCCGCAGTAAAAACAAAAAGGCTTGGGATTTCAGCCCAATTTCATAAGTATTTGTTTCCACTGCTATTAATTTGATCGGAACCACAAACAAGAAGGCATGGGATGTAATTTAAAATTCAAAAATTACCACCTTGACTTGATTTCTTATATTAACTTCAGCTGTTCTTGGTGAAAGTTTTCTTGACTTATTGTACATCATTTCAACCCTTGTTACCCGCAAAGTTGCTTTCTTGGTGTTCTGTTATTTTCTCTATAGGTTATCATTCCGACCATGCAAACTAGTCGCAGTTCCCTAGCAAATTGGCCAACTGCACTATTTTTCTTTGAGATAGACGATAGACAGATTTTTATTATTGGATACACTTTCATATTTGATCTTAATTCAAATTTCTTATATTTTAATTCAGTTTCATCAGTCAGATTCACTAGAAGATCCTTGCTTGCTACCCTATGTCTCCTCTTTAATTAGGTCTCAGATGATATAGTCTTTTATCAACTTCCCTTTCCCTCACAGGTATTCTCCTACGGCTCCTTCTAGCATATAATCATCTTATTGAACAACTCATCTATATAAATTTGGGCCGGGGGAATTTCTATTGATTTTTTGTTCTTGTTTGCTGTTGTGGGATGCTTCAAAGGCCTTTTCAGAGTCCAATGCACCTTTAAAGTTAGTCCAATCAATAATGGATCTCTGTAATGACACCAAAGATTGATCCCTTCTCAAAACTTGACATGCATAAACATGAGAAACAACCGTCATTAATTTGTAACAGGGTATCGACACCATTTTCATGGCCCCTCGGCCTTATCAATTCGAACTTATCAAACTTAACTGTACAATGCAGAATCTTGTTTGAATGATTAATGCCTAATCATCTAGAAACTGTATTCACAAAATCATTGTACTTTATATGTGTTATCCCAATGACCTTATCAGTAATACATAACTCCTACACATGAAAGTTGATCCATCCATCTGGACACACCTTATTGTTTCTAGCCCATCTATGGCTTAATTTTAATAAATAGATGACTAACCTGTTGCAATAGACGACACATCTATTAAAATTATAAATAATTATAGACATCTGTTACAATAGATGATCAATCTGTTGCAACATATGACTTATCTATTGGAAATAATCAAACAAATATATATATCTATTGCAAAAAATTATCAATATGTTGTAAATTATCAAATAGATAAAATATATTTTACAATAGATTACCCATTTGTTAGATTTATTTTAAAGTAATTTTCGTTTCTTTCCGAAATACAATAAAGATAAAATGTTGTATTTAGATCTATTCTTTTAATTTACATATTTGAATAGTCGTTTGTTTTATTTAATTAAGGGATGTAATTATACATAACTCCACTTCTAGATATGACTGATCTGAATTTGGACAAGGTGATTTTGCATGACTCCTTGCAGGAACTTAAAAGGCAGATTCATGAACTCCGATGGGAGTTGGGCGTCATGAGAGCAAGGCTGAGGAGGGCCTTGTTGCTAACAGATAACGATTGGCCGATTGAAAAAAACAACAACAACAACAACAACAACAACAACAATAATAATAATAATAATAATAGTAATAATAATAATTAGGTTATTTTTTTCTTTTAGCATATATATTTTGTTTTATTATATCGGATCTACCTAAGGGAGAAACCTAATGTATGTTTTATTTTTTATTGTATATTTGTATATAATGGATTCAAAAATCTATGTTTGGTCGACTTTGAATTTTTAATTCTTATTTAATATTTAATTTTCATTCTGTCTTTTTCTTATTCTCAATATATCGACGGTTGGAGGTAGAGATTGAGCGTTTGTGGCTACGGATAGACCATATGTTGCAACAGATGGTTAATCTGTTGCGACAGATGGATCATATGTTGCAACAGACGATTGACTATTTATAAAAAAGAATTATTGTTATTGAGAGAGTGAAAAAGTGATGATTTTTTTATTATTTAATATGAAAAATGGTTCATAAATAAATAATAAGGAAATAAATGATAAACATAATTTATAACCATAAAACAAATGGTTATTTAATTTTGATAACTGATGTTAATATTAAATAGGCGACAAGTCATGACTTTTCACCATTTTTATTTTTAAATCTATTTTTTTAATTTATTTATTATATAACAAAAAAGTTACCACTTTGGATTAATTAAGGTCTATGATGACTGTTAAAAAGAGGTGAACAGTCGCGACTTTCTGTCTAACACATTCAAAACAACTGATGAATCAAATTCCCCATCTATTGCAACTGATGAATTAGCTATTAGAAGAAATCAAAAAAGCTCCTTCAGCAGGTAGTCCATCTGTCACAACAGATGTCTCATCTGTTGCATACATGGATCATCTGTTGCAACATAAGGACAATCTATTAGAACAGGTCAATAAAAATGGTTATTATTAAAAGCAACAGTTATTGAAAAGGCGAGAATTCTTCGATTATTTAATTGAGAAATTTTTTTATATAATTTTAAGAACTAATTAATATTACGAAGCTGAAAAGTCATGACTTGTTACAATAGTAAAAAAGTCACCAGCTTGATTTAATTAAGTCATTTATTTTCACAGAAAATAAAAAGTCATAAATGATAAACACAATTTATAATCGTAAAAATGGTTATTTAATTTGAATAATTGATGTTAATATTAAATAGGTGACAAGTAGTGACTTTTCACCATTTTTATTTTTAAATATGTTTTTTTAATTTATATGATAAAAAATCACCAATTTAAATTAATGAAAGTATATGATGATTATTAAAAAAGATGGTCTCCCAACAGATGGTCCATCTGTTGTATCTGCTGTAGGCATCTGACGCAATAGATAACCAATTTGTTGCAACAGATAGATTATATGTCACATAAATGGTCCATTTGTTGTAACAGATAGTATATTTGTTGCCACATATGGGTTATCTGATACAATAAATATACAATCTATTGCCACAACTCAATAAAAAGGTTATTATTAAAAGAAATGGTTATTGAAAAGGTGAGATGTCTTCAATTATTTAATTGAGAAAGGTGTTATTTAAATTTAAGAACTAATTAATAATAAACTGAAAAGTCATAACTTATCACAATAATTAAAAAGTCAGTAACTTGATTTAATTAAGTTATAACTTTTCTCAATAATAAAAAAGTCACCAGTTTGAATGTAATAAATAAAATGGAGGTGAACAGTCGCACCTTTTTACCTAAGTCATTCAAATTCAATCCTCTATAAATAGGTCATTCCTTGCACGTTCATTTTACTACACTCTATTTATTTCTTGCATCTTGTCTTTCATATTTAGACCTCACTATGTGGGAATACACTGAGTTTTTTTTTGTTGTTGTTGTTGTTGTATCTTATCTTTCATATTATATCTTCAACCACTTTCTCTTCAAAGACCAGATACCTTTTTCTTGACTCAGGTAAGTTTTTTTCTTTTTTTTGTGTAAATCTACCCAATTGGTGGTATATATTGTATTACATTCGGACTTTTTTCTTTACTTGTGTTTTTACGTATTTTGTCAATTCATGCAAGTTCTAGATATGACTGATCCTCTTTGGGACATTTCTATTCTGCGTGACACCGTGCGGGAACTTCAGAGGCAGGTTAATAACTTGCAGTGGGAGTTGGGCGCCGTGAGAGCAAGGATGCTTCGAGAGATTCGCCGGCTAAGGAGGGCCCTACTGCTGCCGGTTGACGATTGGCCGGTTGGCAATAATAATAATAATGATAATAATAATAATAATAATTAGGTTATGTTTTTTCTTTTAGCGTATGTATTTTTATTTTTATTTATATCCGATCTACCTAACTACCTAATATATTTTATTTTTGTTTAATGAAATATTTATGTTTCTGTCTATTTATTCTTCTCAACAAACATGTCGACAATTGGATGTAAGGAACAATTTTGAATCCAATAGCAATAGAAAGAGTTTTGAGTTCTTTTAACAGATGGACCATCTGTTGAAACATATTGATTATCTATTGGGTTTGTGGCAAGAGCTATTTTTTGTTGTTCCAAACCGATTACTCCTTTGTTGCAACAAATAACTCGTCTGTTGCAACAAATAACTAGTCTATTGCAACTAATAACTCATCTGATGCAACAGATAACTAGTCTATTGGAATAGATAACTCGTCTGTTGCAATAGATAACTAGTCTATTGCAACGGATGACCCATCTGCTCGATTTATGTTATGGACACTATAGAGTCATAAACATGAATCCAACATATGAGTCTTCCATGGAAACAAATGACTCATCTATCGCAACAGATGAGTATCCGCTTAAACAGATGACTCTTATGTTGGATTCATGAATGGGTTCTATCCATTGTTGAAAAAACAACAGTAGCAGTTTGCCCAGATAACAAATTCAACTAAAAATCATAATTTTATTTACCAAAGTCACTTATGAAGTAATGCCAAAGTGATGTACGAACCAAAATTTGACCTAAAAAATTGGTCAAGTAGCAGCAATAGTGGTAAAAATAACAACCGTGATCGACAAGAAGAAGATGAAGATGATAATGAAGTAGAAGAAGATGATAATGAAGCAGATGATGATGAATAAAGCAGCAGTAACAATGAACAACAAAAATCCTGAAGAAAGAGAAAATAACAACGGATGAGAAGAGATAAAAACATGCCTCCCCCCCCTCCCCGTTTCGTGTTATATTAGTTTAACATTTAGATCAAAGTGTAAATTTAAAAACTTGTGGGCTATTTTCAAATTTTCCCAACTTTCTTAATCCATAATAAAGTAATTGTCATTTCCACTCAATTATTAAAACTTGAGTCACCTACACCTTATTTTCAAACCATTTTGTCACTTTTAACTAAATTCCCCAAGTTTCTACTCCCTCTGTTCACTTTCACTTACTTTTAAAATGAATTTCCAATTTTACTTGTCATTTAGACATAGACAAAAATAGTTTTTTTATTTTATTCTTATCATTAATTATTTATTCTTCAAATCATTTTCATGATATAATGATTAAACATCAATTAATAGGTATAGTATAATAAAATAGTCATATTAATAATTATTTTCTTAATGATTGGGCCAAGTCAAAATATTAAAAATAAACGGAGAAAGTAATATTTATACCCTTTATCCCAATTTATATGATATTTTAATGCGTTTTGAGAGTTGAACAATTTAAATTTGACTGTAAATTTGGATATGAATTATTCAATTTTTTTGAAATAAAATTTATATATTTAAAAACTACTTAAAAAAAATACACTAAGTCATAGTAATTGAAAAATTCAAAATATTTAAAAGATATATGAAGAAAATACGATCAAAAATAGACTTGTTTGAATTTCAAAATTTGAAATGTATCACATACATTATATTATGATGGAGAGAGTATTTATAGTATTTTTTAGTTTCTCCGAAGAAAACTTTTAAAGTGCTTATGGAAGTTATTTGAAAAGTATTTTTATAAATATTAGAGCAGTAATTTGTGATTGATTATTAAAATTCTAAAATTGCTTATGAAAGTTATTTTTCCCGCTTATGAAAAAAATAATTTTTGTTGCCACTCAAAAATATGGGTTCTTTTCATTAAAACTTGACCAAACACCTCGAGTATCAAAATAAGCATTGTTTCAAACTAAAAAAAATTACGTTTAACATTGAAGAATTGTTAAAAGTTTCATGTAATCGCCATTGTACATACATTTATACATAAAATTTTGAAATTCACAAGAATAGAGCTAGTGCTAATTATAATTTCTTGTGAAAAGGTCACATTTTTGTCTCTTTGCTATCAAAAATAAGTATATATATTTGCTCAAAGTTATATTTTTTTCAATAAATAGATCCTCATAGTCAACTTTAGAGTTACATTGACCCCTTACCTATTGAAGTTTTATTTCACATGTAGAACACCATATGTCAAAGAATTAACCTTCTTCAATAGGACTCACTGTTTTTTTTCGCAATAGAAAATTGGTTTAAGTTCTTTTTCCCAAATTTGGAGATATATTTCCGTGAACTTTATTTCTTTCTGAAGCTGCCAAATATAATTTCTTTGTTTTTAAACTTCTTTCGGAGAACAAAAGACAATAAGACGAAAATTCTTCTAAATCAAGCACTACTACAATTAAATAATGTAAAAGCTTTGATTGATTGACAGTGCCATTAGACCAGATGGATTCTGAGGACAGGTCTTTCAATCAAGCCAGGTGATTATTGGGTAGGACATATAAAAGCATTCTTTTGTGGACATGAGCTATCAAGGTATGTGACTCGCAGTAATCTGGTTCTTATAATTCCTACAAAAGAGGTGGTGAAGAACTTTGGTAACCTAAGACTTATTAGCTGAAGCACCTTTTCTAATAAGATATCTCCAACTCATGATAGGATAGTTAAGGCACTGCCTAGGCTAATATCACCAAACCAAGCTGATTTTGTAAAGGACAGGAGCATCACAGAAAATGTGCTCCTAGCACAGGAGATTATAAGGAACATCAATAGGAGGAATAAATTACATGATGAAGTGGTGAAATTAGTTATGACTAAAATATATGATAGGGTCTCATGGAAGTTTTTGGTGAAAATAATGAGGAACGTTGGATTTTCAGAGAGGATTATTGACATGGTAGTGTGGATAATCAGCAGTAATTGTATTCAGTCCTTTTAAATGGCCAATTTGTTTTATTTTTTTTCAGTCATCCAGAGGCCTCAAACAGGGTAACCATCACCACCTACTCTTTTTATCATTGCAGCAGAGGTTCTTGCAAGACACTTAAATGATCTCTTTGAAGATCATGATTATAAAGGGTATGGATTGTCAAAATAGCGTTCAAAAATCAATCATCTATTCTATGCAGATGATATTATCCTATTTTATTCAGGCTATTCTACTTCTAGAAGAAAATAATGAAAGTATTAAGAGGACATGAGATAGTATCAGGGCGGATGAACAATTTGGATAAAAGTTTCTTATATTTATATGTAAAAGTACCAGCTGGAGTGAACAATCAAATAAAAAGGATTATAGGAGTAAAACAAGGATCATTCCCTTTTATCTATTTGGGGCGCCCTATTTTTTAGGGAGGAAAGAATAGGGTTATTTTGAAGAGCTGATCAAGAAAGTGATGAAAAGGCTGAGTTTATGGCAGAATAAGCTTTTGACATTTGGCGTCAGTTACATGCTGGTAACACATGTTTTACAATCAATGCCAATTTATCTTCTATTAACTATGAATCTCTCAACACGTGTTATAAATAAGTTACATAAGATATTTGCAAGATTCTTATGTGCAAACTCCAATAGAGCAGGGAATAAACATTGGGTCTCTAAGGAGAATATGTGTTATTCTAGAAAAGGAGGAGGAATAGGAATCGGGTCATTACATTCAGTCTCCAACACTCTTTTTTTTAAGCTATGGTGGAACTTCAGAGTCTCCGCATCATCAATGTCAAGTGAATTTATATGGAACAAGTACTGCAAAAATACCACCCAATAATGATGAGAAGTTATGGTGCTTCTCATATATGGAGGAAAATGATAGAGGTTAGAGAAGAGATTGAACATAATATATGGTGGCAAAGCTGGGAATTTCAATTTCAAGTTTTATAATTGAACCAGACAAGGAGCTCTTTATTATGTGGAGGGGGACAACATAGAGGAAGAGGAGCTGGAGGTGAGAGACTTTTTTAGGAATGAAAGGTGGGATGAAGTGAAATTGAGAAGAAAATTTACAGATGAAATGGAAAACCACATCCTGGAAAATATAAGACTCCCCAATGACTTAGAGACAAATGACAGTCCTTGGTGGATAGGGAACTCGCAAGGGAGATTCACAGTCAAATCAACTTGAAAAATCATGAGACAGAAGAAAGAACCGAAAGAAGAATACAAGCACTTTTAGGTTAAGGTTTACCTTTTAAAATAATTTTTTTCATGTGGAGGGCTTGGAACAGAAATATTACCATAGATAATAATTTGATAAGAATAACAATTGTATCTATATGTTGGTGATATGACGAGAAAGAGGAGGAGATAGTGGCCTAGTTATTTCTAACAGCCCCCACAACCAATAGATTATGGAGACATTTTTCTATTTTTACAAGAATAGACATGGAGGACATATACTTGCAACAAATCATCAACACATGATGGGCAATGATTTCAATACCAAAATTAGAGGCAGTGTCCAAAGCTATCCTAACAATCATTATGTCGAGCATGTGGAAGAGAAGAAATGCAATAAAACATAGTGGAAAGGTAACCTATATGGAGTTATTATGGCAGATTAATTATTTAATTAGAAAACTGGTAAAGAGGTTATACCCTTGGATCAAAATTGAAAAGGCACCTTGGTCGCAGATTGTTACTAAATTGAGGGAATATATGCCAAAGCTACACTATTTCAATGTCATTTGGAAATTCTCAGAGAAGAATAAGCTTATATACAATACAGATGAGGCAAATAAAGGTAATCTAGGAATGAGTAATTTTGTATTATGCATTAAAGATGACATTGGGGATATGATATTCACTAGAGCTAAAAGAATAGGAGTAGCCTCAAACACAGAAACAAATATAAAGGCAATTAAGGAGGCTTTGGAGTTCATATAAGGGAAGGAACTAAAAGATGTTACTATACCCTAACATTAAAGAGGGTGATAGACAGGAAGTGGAAAGTTCCTTGGGAATGAATTGAGCATATAAAAGTCATAAGGGGCATAGTACAGTCTACTAAAGCACAAATACACCACACATTCAGGGAAGGGAACATAGTAGCAGGTGCTTTGGAAAATGAAGTAATTAACATACAAATATCTAGAGACTATCATAGTTTCTATGAGCTACCAACAACAATTAGAAGGAAAATAAACATGGATAAGATTCAAATCCCTAATATGAGGATTTGGGGAAGAAAGATCAACATTCAAGTACAATAGTAAGCATGCACGAAATTAAAATGAAGTAACACATAGTTCGAAGAGCAGAAAATGGTCCCAATAATTGTAATTCCATGATAATCAGAAATAAACATGAGCACAGAGATAATTGTTTTTTTTCATAAAGACAACTACTATACTGTGCTAATCCTAGCTAGATGCCCTAGCTATGAAAAACCTTCACCATGAAAAGCGGTAGATGTAGCCTCCTTATTAGGTTGTAGAGCCTGATTAATATGTGACATACTATTATATATTAATGTTCACGTGGTTCAACGACCCAAATTTTAGGCTGTACCTTTTATTCTCATTTCTTTGTGTAATTGTAAATACTCTCCAAGTCATCAATATAAATAGCCTGTCCACCGTGGCGGTTACCCACGGGTGTTACCAAAAAATTATTTCTCTCTCTCTCTTCAAGAGCTCTCTCTAGTTTTCTTCATCCTTTCCATAAATTTAGTGTGTGTGCATGCAAATTGATCCTAAAAACTGATATCAGAGCTTGGGAGATTCATCATGATCAGTGAAGATGGAAGGATTAAAGTTTAGAATTGAGAAGTTTGATGGATTCGATTTTGGTTTTTGGAAGATGCAGATTGAAGACTATCTGTACCAAAAAGATCTTCACGAACCCTTGATCGGGGTGAAGCCGGAGTACATGAAAGAGGAGGACTGGAAGCTCAAAGATCGGTAGGCTCTAGGGCTGATCCAGTTAACTTTGTTGAGAAATGTGGTGTTCAACATCGTCAAGGAGAAAACCACGTCCGATCTATTGAAGGCACTATCAAATATGTACAAAAAGTCATCTGCAATGAACAAGGTATATTTGATGTGTAGATTGTTCAATTTACAGATGCCTGAGAATGGATCTGTTGCTGATCATATAAACAAGTTTAATATGATTGTTAGTCAACTGTGCTCTGTGGATATTAATTTTGAAGATGAAATTAAAGCATTAATTTTGATGTCATCTCTACCCGAGTCTTGGGATACTGTTGTTGCTACGATTAGCAGTTCCCGTGGATCTGAGAAATTAAAGTTTGATGAAATCTAAGATGTTCTTAGCGAGAGCATTTATAAATAAGAAATTAGGGAATCATATGGTAGTGCTCTCAGTGTTGACTGAAGGGAGAGAGACCAATCAAGGGGTCAGAATACACACAGCAGATATAAATTGAAGAATCGTGGAAAATCTCCACAAAAATCCAATAAGACATATTGAAATTGTGGAGAGAAAGGACACTTTCGGACAGAGTTCAAGAAACACAAGAAAAAGATGAATCAGAAATTTGGAGATGATAATGTTCTGTTAATTCAGTATAAGACATTGGGGATGCTCTAATCCTTAGTGTGGACAACCCGGTTGAATCCTGGATATTGGATTCTGGTGCATCTTTTCATTCATCTCCTAGCAAGGAATTGTTCCAAAACTTCAAGTCTGAAAACTTTGGAAAGGTGTATCTTACTGGAAACAAGCCATTGGCGATTGAAGAAAAAGGGGATGTCTGCATAAAAACTCCAGAAGGAAATTAGTGGACATTAGAGGGTGTCAGATATATTCCTGGTCTCAAGAAGAATTTGATATCTGTTGGTCAGTTGGATAGCACAAGCTACGCAGCAGAGTTTGGGAAAGGTTCGTGGAAGATTGTGAAGGGTGCTATGGTTGTAGCACGTGGCAAAAAATTTGGAACTTTGTACACGACTGTAGGGTATATAAATATGGATGTTGTTACTGAGGGTGCTTCTGGTTCATGTCTATGGCACAACATACTTGGACACATGAGTGTCAAAGAAATAAAGATGTTGGCTGCAAAAGGAGCTTTAGAGGGGCTGAAATCTGTTGATATGGATCTTTGTGAGAGTTGTATTATGGGTAAATAGAAATGAGTAAGCTTCACGAAGACTGTGAGAGAGTCGAAGAAAGTACGGCTGGAAATGATCTATATAGACGTTTGGGGACCATCTCCTGTTTCATCACTTGGTGGATCCATATTTTATGTCACCTTCATTGATGATTTCAGCAGGAAAGTATGGGTTTACTTCTTGAAACATAAGTCAGATATGTTTGCCACTTTCAAGAGGTGGAAAGTTGAAGTTGAAAATCAGATTGTCTTGAAAATCAAATGCCTGAGGTCTGATAATGGAGGAGAATATGACAAGTCAGAATTCAAATAATTTTGTGCAGCTGAGAGAATTAGATTGATGAGGATAGTAGGCAAGGCAGAATGGAGTTGCTGAAAGGATGAAAAGAACATTGAATAAGTGTGCAAAGAGAACGAGGATGAACTGTGGGCTACCTAAGACGTTTTGGGCAGATACTGTGAGCACAGCTGCATACTTGATCAAAAAGGACCATCAGTTCCTCTGGGATTCAAGATTCTGGAAGAAGTATGGAAAGGAAAAGAGCTCAAGTATTCTTACTTGAGAACTTTTGGTTACACTTCTTATGTTCATGTTGATCCATAAAAGAGAGATAGCTTGATGCTAAAGCTATAAAGGGCTACTTTATAGGTTATAGTTTTGATATGTTCGGGTACAGGTTTTGGGATGACAGAAACAAGAAGATCCTAAGAAATTGTGATGTGACATTTGATGAAAATGTCTTGTACAAGGACAGAGAGCAAAAGGTTCAAGAAATGACAAAGCAAGTGGGAGTTGAGCTTGAGTTGCCGAAGATTACACCCAAAGATGTTGTAGCAGATACTCAACAAACTCTAGAGACTGTAGTTGAGGAACCAGAGGTGGAACAAGTGACACCTAAGCAGGCTGAGAGGAGATCATCTAGGACCATTACAACACCAGATAGGTATTCACCATCATTATATTATCTATTGCTGACTGATAATGGGGAACCAGAGTCTATTGCTGAGGCCCTGCAGGTGGAGGATTCAATAAAGTGGGAGCAAGACATGGATGATGAGATGAGCTCACTTGATAAGAATAACACGTGGATGTTAACTGAGGTACCTACAGGGAAGACAACCTTGTTAAACAAGTGGGTGTTCAGAATCAAGGCAGAACCAGATGACAAAAGAAGGTTCAAGGCTCGGTTAGTACTTAAAGGATATTCACAAACGAAAGGTATTGATTATGCTAAAATATTTTCTCTTGTTGTGAAATTAAATACTATCTGAATTTTATTGAGTATTGTTGTATTACAGAATTTGCATCTTGAGCAAATGGATGTAAAGACTGCATTTTTACATAGAGATTTGGACAAGGAAATCTATATGAAGCAACCAGAGGGGTTTGTAGTTCCAGGAAAGGAACACATAGTGTGCAAGCTCAACAGAAGCTTGTATGGGCTGAAGCAAGCACCTAGACATTGGTACAAGAAGTTTGACTCTTTTATGAGCAAGAGTGGCTTCCACAAAAGTGAGAAGGATCAGTGTTGCTACTTCAAGAAATACACTAATTCTTATGTATTTTTACTCTTATATGTGGATGATATGTTGATTGCAGGATAGTATGGAGGAGATAAACTCTCTGAAGGAAAGTCTGTCTTAAGATGAAAGATTTAGGTGCAACAAAGCAGATTCTTGGGATGAGGATTTCTCGGGATAGATCTGCTGGCACCTTGAATCTATCCCAAGAGCAGTACGTTGAGAAGGTGCTGGCCAAATTCAGAGTTAATGATGCTAAACCCAGGACTACTCCATTGGAAAATCACATAAAATTGTCAAAGGAGCAGTCACTAAAGACAGCTCAGGAGTGAGAACACATGGCACTTGTTCTATATGCTTCTACAGTTGAGAGTCTGATGTATGCTATGATCTGCACTAGACTTGACATAGCACATGCAGTGGGAATTGTTAGCAGGTACATGGCAAACTCTGGTAAAGAGCATTGCGAAGCTGTGAAGTTTCTTCTAAGATATCTGAAAGGTACATCCAGTACTTCACTTTGTTTTAGCAATGGTGAAGTGATTCTACAAGGTTTTGTTGATGCTGATTTTAGTGGGGATGTGGACTCAAGCATAAGAACTTCCAGATACATTTACACCGTAGGTGGTACAATAGTGAGTTTGATATCCAAGCTTCAGAAGTGCGTTGCTCTTTCATCTACTGAGGCTGAGTATGTGGCAATAACTGAAGCTGGAAAGGAGATGATATGGCTGGCAGATTATCTAGAAGAACTAGGAAAGAAACAGCTTAAGAAGATTCTTTACACAGATAGCCAGAGTGCCATACAGTTGGTGAAGAACCCGGTCTATCATTCAAAGATGAAGCACATTAGAAGACGGTACTATTTCACATCCAGGGCAGTGGAAGTAGGTGCTATGTGTTTGGAAAAGAAAGAGGGTGCAAAGAATCCAGCAAACATATTGACAAAATGTGTTGATGTTGGTAAACTAAGGTTGTGCAAAACCTTCGTTGGTTTTCTGTAGTTGTATCTACAAATGTTGTGGTGTGGAGAACATATTGATGATGGAGAAATATTTTTTATTTTATTTTTGAGAATGTAATTCTTGGATGACAGAATCAGTCTCCAAGTGGGAGAATTGTTAGGTTGTGGAGCCTGATTAATATGTGACGTACTGTTATATACTAATGTTCACGCGGTTCAACGACCCAAATTTTAGGCTGTACCTTTTATTCTTATTTCTCTGTATAATTGTAAATACTCTTCAAGTCATTAATATAAATAGCATGTCCGCCGTGGAAGTTGCCCACGGGTGTTACCACGAAATTACTTCTCTCTCTCTCCTTAAGAACTCTCTTTAGTTTTCTTTATCCTCTCCATAAATTTAGTGTGTGTGCACGCAAATCGATCCTAAAACTCCCTTCACAATAGTTCAGCATCCTCAGTGACATAGATAGGAATAACAAAGATACAACAGCATTTGCAGAGCATCAATGAGAACCTCAAAGATCGAAAGGTAGAATATGAGCTAGCAGACAAAAGAGGAGAATGTGAGAACTTATGAAGGTTCAAGAATCTAAACATTAATACGACATTCCTTTATTACCATGGGGACAAACCCCAACCACCTGAGAAAAAAAGAAGAATATTAGATTTGAACAGGACAAGCAAATCAAAAATACAGAAATTGAGCTCACCGGAACCAAGTGAAGTTAATAGAAAGAGCATGAACACATCGAAGCAAGGGTGGAGTTGGAAGATGACCCGTAGAAGGTACAAAATGATTTGTTGATTCAACCTTGAAGAGAACATCGAACTAAGGCGTGGAGTTGGAGAAGAGTGAAGAGTACCGAGTACTCTTGGACAACTGTTATGATCGGACAGAATAAACAACACCACAAAGTATAAGAAAATAAGAAGACACACAAATTTACGTGAAAATATTTGACGAAAAAAATTACGGATAGAGGAAGAGGAATTGACTATAATGGAGAGGAGTACAATATTGAGGAGACAAAAGTCTCAATGAAGTATATCAACCATCCAAAATAATCCACTAAATCGCACTTATATAATAAATGCGTAAAAATAAATCTTAGGTCCAAGAACATACAGGTCACAAAAAATCACAAATATGAGTTGCACCACAAACTTTTCAGGGCTGGATCAACAGAATTTGGGTCACAAACTCTAACAACAACACCGACTCTTTGTAGTACTTTTAGAAACTCTTCATATTTTTTTGGACCGGGGTCATTGTACAGACTTGGGCTTAGCCCATTTTGGTTTGATTATTGATAAATAAAATGGTTCAGAAATTGACCTAAAATTTAACCAAAAAAATAGATTGACTGACATATATCTTAATTAAGATTACTTAAAAAATGTAGAAAATGGAGATGTACGTTGAGTTAGAAGTTCATGAAAAAATAGAAATTAAAATATACTTCTTCCATTCATTTTTACTTGTCGACTTTTCTATTGATACATGGATTAAAAAAAAAAAACTGATAGGGATAAGTTTACCATATTACCTTTTAAATATAATAAATTTAATGTTTTGGTAAATACATTAGATAATAAATTGTATTTAATACTAAGGGTAAAATGGATAAAAATAAATAAATTATTTATTGATTTTATAAATTGAACAAGCATTGTAGGACTTTTTAAAATAGAAAAGTGAACAAGTAAAAATGAACGGAGGATGTAATTAATAGGATAGAACGATTTTCCCAAGATGGACAATTGTCCCTTCAAAGCATCTGCAAATAGCTTGGCTCGAAATTAAAATTTTATTTTGTTACTTTTAACAACAGCAACAAACCTAGTATATTCCTACCTAGTGGGGTCTGGGGAGGGTAGAATGTACACAGTCCATATCACTATCTCTAAAGAAATAGAGAGGCTGTTTCTGACAGACCCTGGCTCATTTTGGTACTTTTAACGGTAAAATTTTATTTATATTGTGTGGTTACACTAAATAAATAGATGACTGACATATATTTGTACGCACATTCATAGTAGCAATTAATTGTGATCATATGTTTACTATATTAAATAACTTAACAATAATAAGTTGAATTAATTTAATATAAACAATCGGTGCAAACAAATATATACTATATTTTAACATCATAGACATTATTTGTTTAGCCGCACAAGTACTTAAATTGGAATAACTATCGTTTAACACTTAAACTCAATTCACCTAAAACTATGTTCCTACACGAAAGTTTGTTAAAGTGACAAGATTGTATATTGAACATTTATTGCGATCCACCGCAGACGCAAGTGCATATGATCGTAGCAAGTAATATAGAGACTATTTCAAGCCGGATATCAAACTGACAGGGACTATGCGTTTAGCAATTCTCTTAGTTTAATTTCTAATAATAATTCGATCCGATCCCCACGTTACCACCACAGAGCCCACAAATAATCATAAACATGGATCGCACCGCAAACATTTCAAGGTTGGATCAACAAAATTTAGGTCACAAACTCTAACAATCTCCACCTTGACATGAATTCTAATTTAGAACTCAAATTCGTTTCAAGAAAACTCTTCACCTCTTCCACAAAAGCCCCTAAGGGCACATCTTAACTGCTGACACTAACTAAGTCCAAGAAATGCTCAAACTTGGCACTTGGTAGTGTCTTGGTCATCATATCAGCGGTGTTATTATAGGTACTAACCTTACTTACCACAATATCACCACGAGCAATAATTTCAGATATAAAATAATACCGAACATCGATGTGCTTTATCCTTGCGTGAATCATCTGATCTTTTGTAAGGAAGATAGCACTCTGATAGTCGTAAAAGATTGTAGTAATCTGTAAGTCTGTGCTAAGTTTACCAAACAGACCCTTCAACCAAATAGATTCCTTGCAAGCCTCTGAATAGCCATGTATTCTGCCTCGGTAGTTGACAAAACAATTGTAGTCTGTAAATTATCTTTCCAACTGATAGCACAACCACCAATGGTGAAAATATAGCTTGTAAGGGATATCCTCTTATCAAGGTCTCCTGCAAAATCGAAATCAACATACCTGATCACTCCATCTCTATTTCATCCAAACTATAAACAAACATCAGTAGATCCATGCAAGTATCTGAAAATCCACTGAACTGCTTTCCAATGTTCTTTACCAGGATTTTCCATGTATCTGCTAACTACAGTGACTGAAAATAATAAATCTGGTCGGGAACACACTATCGCATACATAAGAGACCCAAAGACACTAGAGTATGGAACTCTAGACATATAGTCACGCTTATCATTTGTCTTTGGAGAGAACCTGACCGAGAGTTTGAAATGATCTGCAAATGGAGTACTGACAGGTTTGGCATTTTACATATTGAACCTGTGAAGCACTTTCTCAATATACCTTTTCTGACTCAAGTATAACTTACACTTCTCTCTATCCCTTAGAATTTCCATGCCAAGGATCTTCTTTGCTTCTCCTAGATCCTTCATCTTAAGCTCCTTACCGAGCTGGGCTTTGACTTTTATTATCTTTCTCATATCCTTTGCAACTATTAATGTATCATCAATATACAAGAGAAGATACACGAATGAACCATCACTTACCTCCTTGAAATAGATAGATTTATCATAACTACTCCTAAATATATGAGAAGTCATAAAAGAGTCAAACCTCTTATACCATTGTCTGGGCGACTATTTTAAGCCATAAAGAGACTTTTTTAGCAAGCGTAATAGTCCTCCTTTCCTGAGACTACAACACCCCTTGATTGTTTCATATAGATGTCCTCCCTAAGTTCTCTATGTAAGAATGCAATTTTGACATCCAACTGCTACAGCTTAAGATTCTGCATGGCCACAATACTAAGCAAGGCTCGAATCGAACTATACTTTACAGCTGGAGAAAACACATCTGTGAAGTCAACACCTGAAACGTGAATAACCTTTAGCAACTATTCTTGCTTTGTACCTAGTATCTTCAACACCTTATGTTCCTTTTTTTCTTTTAAATACCCACTTGCAACGGACAACTTTCTTATCCTTAGGCAATCTCACCAAATTCCATGTGTCATTCTTATGAAGTGATTCTATCTCCTCCTGCATAGCAATCATCCATCGGCCAAAATCATCACAACTAACTGCCTCTAAGTAAGAAGAAGGTTCTTCACTAGAATTAATACCTTCTGCTACATTCAATGCATAAGCAACCAATTCAGCTTTACCATACTTTTGAGGAGGTCTAATATCTCTTGTAGGCTTGTCTTTAGAAATAGAATATTGTAGAGTCACTGGTAGTGAAGAATAAATAGTATCACTCTGTATCTCCGAGCTAGACTGAGAAATAGGCACTGGTGTGGACTCTACTCCAATATCCAATTCAGCGTGGGTTCTTGACTTTTGCTGATTAATGTCACTAGATTCATCTGGGGGCGAAGCACTAGATTATTTAAAGGAGGAAGCACGAAGCATGGCAGTTTCATCGAACACAACATCCCTATTAATTATAACTTTTCTATTTTCTGGACACCAAAGCTTATATCCTGTAACACCAGACTTATAATACTTAAATAAGAACTTGACAAATCTAGGTTCTAACTTTCCTTTATTTACATGAGCATAAGCATGACATCCAAATATCTTCAAATCAGAGCAACTGGCAAGAGTACTGGACCATACCTCTTGTAGAGTCTTTTTGTCAATCGCGACTGAAGGAGAGCAGTTAATAAGAAGACAAGTTGTAGAAGCAGCTTTGACCCAAAAAGACTTGGGTAAACCAGCATTAGAGAGCATACAACACATCTTCTCCATTATAATCCTATTCATTCGTTCGGCCACACCATTTTTCTATGAAGTATGAAAAACTGTTAAGTGTCTTACAATTCCTTCTGATTTGCACAGAACATTAAATTCATTAGAATAGAAATCTAAACCATTATCGGTCTGAAGACATTTTACCTGCTTTCCCATTTGCTTTTCAATCACAGTATTCTACTCCTTAAAAGTAGGAAACATATCATTCTTTTGCTTCAGGAAGAACACCCAAATTTATCTGAAATAGTCATTAATAATAGTCAATAGGTAATTAGCACCTCCTATAGAAGGTACTCTAAAAGGACCCTAGAGATTAAAATAAATATAGTGTGCCTTTAGTTGAGTAGATGCCTTTAGTGAATCTGACTCTATTCTGCTTCCAAAAAATACAGTGCTCAAAGAACTCCAATTTAGTAATACTCTGTCCATCAAGATGTCCTCTCCTACTTAGTTCAGCCATTTTGTTTTCACTCATATATCCCAAACGCATATGCCAAAGTTTAGCAACATCACTATCTAATAGAGAGAAAGTAGAAACAGCTGCATCACTCATGACCATAGAAGCTTGCAAGGCGTACAAATTAGTAGTCTTTCTCTGTAGTCTTTAGGTCTAGGACATACCGCACATCACCAAGTATCCTCACTACCCCATCAAATATCTTAATCTTGAATGTTTCAATACTAGCTATCTTACATAGTGTGTTATTTTCCATCAATACAACATCTTTAGAGACCATTTCATATATTGTAAACCGATCCCAATTACGACACATATGAAATGTGCAAACTGAATCAAGAATCCAATCCTCACAGGTTTTGGAGTTACCATCAGAAACTACCAAGATTTCTCCATCACCATCGCCATCTTCAACAAAACTGGCTTTATTGGACTTCTCTGGTTATTTTCCTTTCTGGTTTTCATCTTTTCTTTTATTTTTATTCTATAACTTATAACACTAAGATTTGATATGACCTTTATTCTTGAAGTAATTAAAGGTTTTGTTTCTATTTCTAGATTTTGACCTATTCCTATCATCACCTTTAGGGTTCCTCTCATGAGTCCTTCCTTGAACAATGAGACCATCTCCTTGAGTCACCGACCTATTCACAAAATGCTTTATCTTCTTCTTAGAGAACAACGCATCATAGACTTCATCTAGGGTTAGGGTATCATGACTATATAAAATCATATCCATAAAGATCGAATATGATGCAAGCAATGAACACAACAAAATCAACCCTAAATCTTTCTCATCATACTTAACCTCCAAAGTCTATAAATCAGAGACAATTTTCTTAAATAAAGTTAGGTGATCCTCCAAAGACACACCCTCAAACATGCAATGAGAATAAAGTCATTTTTTGAGATGCAACTTACTAGTTAGGATCTTTGTCATACATAACAATTCCAGTTTCAACCACAATGTAGCGGCAGTGGTCTCCTTCAAAACATCCTATAGAATCTAATTAGATAAATAAAGGCAGATCTGAGATAGAGCCTTTCGATCCTTACACAATTTATCCTCATTTATCCACGATGAGGGTATCTTATCAACCTAATAGAGCATCGTCCAAATCCATCTGCACGAGCACAGTCTGTATCTTGACCTGCCATAATAAAAATCTGGTGTTGCGGTCTAATAACGAAATATCATACTTTATGGTTTTCATCCCCAAGAAAATAATCTCTTTGATATCAGTTTGTTATGATCAGACAGAATAAACAATACCACAAAGCAAAATAAAATAAGAAGAAGACACATAGATTTACGTGAAAATCCTTGACAGGAAAAACCACGAGTAGAGGTGGAGGAATTTACTATAATGGAGAGGAGTACAATGGGGAGGCAAAAGTCTCAATGACGTATATCAACCGTCCAAAATAATTCACTAAATCACACTTATATAATACGTGCATACAAATAAATTCTAGACCAAAAAATATACAGGTCACAAAAAATCACAAACATAGGTCGCATGACGAACTTTTTAGGGCCGAATCAACAGAATTTGGGTCACAAAGTCTAACAACAACACTGACTATTTGTAGTAATTTTAGAAACTCTTCATATTTTTTTTCTTGGACTGAGATCATTGTACAAACTTGGGCTTAGCCCATTTT
The DNA here is from genome assembly GCA_030864225.1 of Capsicum baccatum var. pendulum. Taxonomy (NCBI): domain Eukaryota; kingdom Viridiplantae; phylum Streptophyta; class Magnoliopsida; order Solanales; family Solanaceae; genus Capsicum; species Capsicum baccatum. The sequence goes on along the minus strand of CM061556.1, from coordinate 233,220,485 downwards.
GGTTTAATTATTGATAATAAAGGGGAAAAGGACAAAAATAGCTTCTGAAGTGAAACTAATTCCATCGAAATGGCTCAAAAATTTTAATTCCCACTTTTAGTCATTTGTTGGCAGCTGGTGTCGGGTTATTCCTTTTCACTCTTCTTTCCCTTTTTGGTTATTTTTAATTTTTTTGGGGGTGGGGTGGGGGGTTGGGGCTTATACATCTATTTTCGTTTAAGTTTTTTGGGGAGTTTGTTGCTTCTTGCTTTATTTTCCTCCCTTGTATTTAAAAAATAATTGATCTTCTTTCTTTTTTAAATTAAAAAAAAATGAAACAAAATTTTGTGTGTTTTTCCTTTTTCTTTTAACAATTAACTACATTGCTTGTTATTCTTGTTTTTATCAATCAAAGCAAAAGACTATATGTTTATAGATTATACAAAAATAATATATTTTAATGATACATATACATATGTTAATAAATAGTGATATAATTTTTACACATATCTTATACAAATACATTTTCTATACAATAATGATATAATTTTTATGCGCATATTATACAGACACATATTTTATATACAACCATTATATAATTTTTATGCATGTCATATAGTCAACTTCAAATGACTATAACTCCAATATTCTGAGTATTTTTTAGATCAAGAACCACCAAAGGAAAGACTTTTGAGTCTTCTTTTCCAATGCATCTAATTTTGAATTAATCTAATTCTGAAGCTAAGAGTGATGGCCATTTTAGTAAAGCACTATCCAACCGTGAGATAGTACAAATGAAACAATGATCTAGTTAGATTGTACGAAAATACAATGCATGCATCTACACAACAACATCTCCAAAAATCTTAAAAGTTTACAAATATACCTTCCAACTATAAAAGGATCCCACAATCTTAGTTAGAAACCACGATCTTAGGTATGATCTTAGTTTCAAAGGTTGATTCGGCTTGGACTTTCAACCTATGAATTAAGGTACAATCGTGTATGGGTCCAACGAGTTGTACCATGGCTTGTCTGATAATGTCTAGAGAATCCTCAATACAGCACCCAACCACGAGCACCACCCACGATCGTAGGTGGGTCGTACGATTGTGGGATGGTCCCACTATTTTAGACCCCTATACTACATTGTTTAAGTCATTCTAATGCTGGTTATTAAATTTAATATTACCCTAAGTCCTTATTACTCAAATTCAGTCAACACTTAGCCAAAAATAAAGAAAAAGAGGCAATTTCTCTCTCCGAGGCACTAACTAGGGTTTTTCTCCTTCAAGCTCCATATTTAAAATCACCAACGTTTCCATATCCAAGTAAGTGGGATTCAATCATTGGGGTTCATTTTACCTATTGAGTGCCAAAGTTGCTCCAAATCTCAATTTAATTTACCCTTCAAGCTTAGGGTTCCCATAAAAGTAAGAACCTCATTAATTTTAAGTTTCTTGCCTCGATTAAACCACGATTATGTGTTTTCTATAAATTTGAGCATCTTTAAATACCCATGACTATGAACTCCCATCATAGACATAAATTTCTAATTTTGGGTTTGAGTTATGAAATTTCCTATTGCACTTATTTTATATAATTATCATGATTAGTTATATTCTCCGAATATGACGACTTATGAACATCTGATGACCTATGATATCATGCATTTTTAGTTGAATACTCATTCTTTTAGTTTTCATGAATTAGGATGCTTTCATATAAAACATTTGTTTTTCAGTTTCAAAATATCACTATTGTTAAGCATTTTAGTATATCGGTTTAATTTTAGTTAGGAATAGAACGTATCATCTAGAGGATATGGGGTCAGAAAATTAGAGTCCCAAACTATGTGCCACCATAAGTTAAAAGGGTCCTTACCAGTTGAGAGTGTATCCTTTGTCTTTAATGGGATCATGAGTGAATTCAAGACAATCATGGTTCGTACCCTTGGCAAGGTATAGAATACCCTCCCAATAGGATTACGGGTTGGATTTCATATTGTTCACATGGTCTATGTCGATTAAAAAACCTCACAAAATTTAGTCTCAGACCTTGTTTGATCTTGTATTCAGTTTTTACAGATTCTTACAGCATTATATGTTTATTACTTAATTATTGCATCATTTTAGAGACTTTAATCCCATGTTTAGTTTATCATGTCACTTATAGCATATTTTTATTATATACTGTAGTGCATATCTCATATGCTCAGTACATTCAAAGTACTGATCACATACTTTACTTTTTTCTATATTATCTTATAATATAGGTTCAGACGTTTAGCATTCCAAACGTGGTTCGCTTGATTTAGCATCACTCAAGCAGCAGTGTTTGGTGATTCCTCATCATTCGAGGACTAGTTACCAGTATTTTATTTTATCTCAATTTTAGCTTAAGACAGTTAGAGTTAGCTGGGGGCTTGTTCCTACAACTCATCTTAGTAGAGGCTTTCAAACAGACAATAGATGTTTATTTTTACATTATGTATGATTTTCGTTTTGTTTTAAACATTGACATTTGGTTTGATTATTCATTTATCACTCAGAATTTAGATTTCGCATCAGTATTTCATTAGTTATTTCAGTATTCTTAGTGTCATGTTGGGTTATCTTGTAGTCACTTGTGATTCTAAACACCATATTACGACTAGGGTTAGTCTCGGATCGTGACATTAGGTGTATAAATATGTCGAAGATCACCACCCCATACTTAAAGCCTTATTCATCCTCAAACAACTTTTTATGCTCATTTTATTAAGAAGACTCTAATATCTAATTGAAATAAACTAGAACCAAGATGACTAATATGAATAGCAAGCTCTATAACAAATATGTCACTTTGCAACTTCAAACACATAAATGACTACTCAAAACCTCCTAGACCCAAAAATCAACCCTTCAAAACTAGAAAACTCATGTATATCACTAAAAAAAAAATCATATAAGTCTACCTATCCTTCATTAAATATGCACCATCACAATAAGAGACTCACCCATAATCACTTGCCAATATGCAATTTTAACACAGGAATAGGTGTAAGAATAGCATTATACTCACTCACACAGAGAATTCACATGCAAAATATGATGAACCATAGGATTTTCGTTAGTGTAGTACTCCACTAGTATAAGAATATCAAAGCTCAAGATCAAGTAAGACTTTAAGGGTTGCAATGTAGGCTAAGAGACGGGTAGAAACTATTTTGGATAAAAATAGTGACTAACTTTCCCAATCGCTTTAATACATCATACTTTTAATTTAGCTCATTATTTAACCACCTATTTTCCACCTTTTTTCTCTTCCACAACTCTTTTTTTTTTGCCCCTCTCTTTAAGCTAGCTTACAAATATTTAGTCGGGAGTTTTTGATAACCTTTTTAACACACTTTTAAGTCTTATTGTTTTACTCCCTACCATCAACACATAAACTTTTTCAACACACGAATAGCTATTATTGTGGGGCTTCAACTTCACTTTTTTCTTTCTTCTTGAATTCTCACTCTTTGTCAACTTTATTATTTTCTTCAACTAAAGCACTTAAGAGTTTTGGATCAAATTAATGGTTTATTGGAAGAAGAGGAATAAGCTTCATATGAGGCTACCAAAGAATAGGCTAAAGGATTAAAGTGCTAACTAAGATCATGCATTATGGGCAGATAAAGCAAAGTATAAAACATGTCTATCAAAGAATGCCTATATCATCTTCGAAACTCCATATTCTTCATTTTGCTTTGCAAACACTTTGGGAAAGTTTTATACATCAATATGCAAACATGGAATAGAAGACAACCTCTCACACATATGGCACATGTTCAAATCAAGATGGATTCCTATAGATTTTCATCCAAGCAATAGAAAAAATTTAAAATTAAACTAAAATCATACAAGAGTCACATCAATGAGCTTAGGTGTCAAAAAAATAAATATTCAACACATTACAACCTGCTTTCTGTTCGAACCAAACTTGCATCATATAGTCATGTGACCTACAAGAGCACTTAATATCAAATTAGTGAAAAGGTTCTACTTCCTACTCACTATCTATGACTAATTTTCACTTAAGACGGTTGTCATTCATTTGTCATTGAGAAGCTACTTATCTATGACTTTTATGATCACATATTTACCCTAAGAATTTACCATTTAATCTTACCTAATTTAAAGGGACAATTCTCTGGAAAAGAATCAAAAACAGAAGTCGAGTAATCCCAAAATAAAACAACTAATACTGAACACAAATACTACTATCAGTTTATAGAAATAAACTATTTATAAATTAGTAACTATTAAAAATTACGAATATCTGAATGCCACCAAATCATCACAATATCTATGAAAATAAAGTACACTATCATACCACAAAATAAAAAAAGTACTGAAAAGAACCAAAACTAATAAAGGAAGTCTTTCCCCCACCCCACACATAAGGCTAAGCACTGTCTCTAGTGCTAACAAAAATGCAAGAACAAATAAAAAGATGGGCGAAAGAACTCCCTGAGTTGTACTCATCTTCTTCATCCTCATACTCATCACTATCACCATCTAAATTCGAATTTGAGTCAACATCAGAATCTACTCTCTTGTTGTCCTCATCAGTGAGTACATTATTATCTAGTAGCTCTTAAAAGTCAGGTCTAATATGAAACAAAATCTTAGCATGCTCGCTCAATGGGCAATCTTTCCCAAGCCTCCATAACTCCTCAGTTGACCTCGATACATCATGGTCAAGTATTTCATGCCATAAATTTAGTTTGTAAAACTATAAGCATGAGCATTCCTTTTGGTATGAGGCAATGTAGGCCCAAAAGCAGACTCAGGCTCTTTCACCTATGAAACATCAATACCACTCAAGCTTTGGGGAGACTTACAATCAATGAGGTATTCCTTTACTCTATGATATTTCAAGAAATATTTCATTAGGCTACAAAAACTATATCTATAGCAACTTTTCATCCTTTCCTTTCTCAAGGAAGATCTCAAAACTACACCAACATTAATAGCTTCATTAGTCGTAAGTGCATAAACTAGAATTACTCGATCACGCATGATATTGGAAAGGTAGGAGACCCGAATTAAGCAATTACAAATAATCCTCAACCAAACTCTCCCTTTCTTGTTCAAGTGGGCATAAAGGAAAGTATTGTAATAGTCGTTATCCTTACGAGGTGCCACTTTTCCATACCCCAAGTTCCGAAAAAGTGTGACAAATTGCATGGTAGGGTGGCTGACTAAACAATGCCATCAATTCTCCATGATCAATACTTGTTGTACTTAGGAAAGTATTCAATGAGGCCATATCAAAATACATGATTTTTCTATGCACTAGAACCTTGTTTCTCCTCTTTTTGGGGAACTAATTTTAAAAAACTTCATGAAGCATATCCAAGTTACATTCACCCTAATCATTGAAGATGAAGTCCATCCCCAACTGATGAATCCTTTCCACAATGTTTGGGTACTCGACACTCAACTGCTCCTTATCGATCCTCTCCATGGGCACATATATTCCCTCCAGTGTTATCCTTATACCATTTGTGTCCTTCTTCGTTAATAAATTTCAACCAAATTCAGTATTAGGACACATGAGGGGCTATGGGTGGTATGGTTTATCTAGCATGAGCCTTCTTTTATCCTTGGCCAAAAGTGGATACGACTTTATTTCCTTTGCTAGGTTTGGGTGATACGATACCTGTCAAATAATGCAATTTAGAGAATTAGTGCAGCCTCAAATAGCTAACCACAATAAATCTTAGGTGTGGTCAAAACCACACCATACTTAATTTGTTAGCCTATTCCAACTATAGACTTCCCTTACTAACCATCATTGACTGGTGTACATGATGCATATTTTAATAACATTCCCACCATAATTACTTTCCAATTGTTAGGACATATGATGGGTATTCAACTTGATTTTATTATGACCGATGTCATGACCTTAAACTTACAAGGTACCAACACACATCATTTGCATCATGTTTTCAAGAATCAACATGAACAAGGACAATTATTGTACCAACGCACCCTTCTATTAATTTTCATGCCCATTAATAAAATTTAAACATAATCTTAGGCAAGTCAATCACATATATTCAACCAAAAATCTAAAATTTAGCAAGTTTAGCACTTAAACTTCAGCTCATGCACAACAACCCCAACAAGAGTTGGAGTTTTCACAAGAAAATTCAAACATTAGGTTTAAGCCTAATACTTTACTCTATTTTTATTGGAATAACAACAAACCCACAAGAATTTCAACACATTTCATCATCAAAAATACAAAATTAATACCAAAGTAAGCCCCATATTTGAGTCTATACCCAAGTTCAAGTGAAATAATAAAGCATTCATTACAATGACTAAAGAAGTAGAGATTTGGTATCCAAAAATTTGGATTGGCAAGAGAAAAATTCATATTTTCGAGCAATAATTACTCCATAAAGGTAAAAGACCATGAAATCTTACCTTATTCTTGTAGATGAAGAGAATAAAAAAAGGAAATTTTGGTGTTATTCATGGCGTCGTGAGTTTGTAAGGGTGAATTAGGGGTGTATGTAGCTTTAAAGCATGTGAAATTGTATAATTTTGGATTGGAGATTTAAATAGAGGGTGTAATACCCGAATATTTTTAGCTCAGTCCAACCCTTAGCACATACTTGAAGCACTTAGAAACTGAAAATAAAGCTAAGAGTTGAGGAACATAGTCATTTTGACTCTCTTTAAACATTGAAGATTTTTAAGTTGACCTTACGGGCTCCAAGACAATGATTTTTGAGTTAAATTATATTCAGGCGTAAAAATAACATGTCTCAGGTAAGTTTTGAAATTTTCAGACGAGGATTGAATCACATTTGAATTGGCAAAATAGTAGCTCACCGCAATTAGGCTGCATCGCGCTGAGTATCGTGGTGAGGAGACCACCATATCGTAGTGGAGGACAAATTGGCATTTGTCAATTTCCAGTAGCTTATCGCAAATGTACCACATCGCGGTGAGTATCGCAATGAGCATTCTATCGTGTCGCGATGAGGTTTGAATCAACAATTGTCACAATCCAGTGAGTCACTGCGATTCCACCACACTGCGGTGGGTATCGTGATGACCCACTCACCTCATCGCAGTGGAGCCTTGATCGGCTTCCTAGTTTTGAGTTTAAAATCAAGGGGCATCATAGTCTTTTCCCATACCCCAAATCACGAAAACAGAAGATTTATCATATTGGGGAGCAAAATATGCTCACTTTTCACCAATTTCCTCAATAAGAATTCAAGAATCCCCAAATTCTACCATTCTTGTTCCAAAATTCAGGATTTCCAATTTAAGTTATTCAAGAAATAATCTTCAAAAGCACCAATAGAAACTCAAAGTTCAAGCGTCTTTATCTATTCATCAATGAAGGTATGTGGGGTTTTAAACAAGGATAAATCTTTCATCCTTGTGCCTAAAACTAGTTTTAATTACAAATTCACATGATTTTACATGAATTTCAATTTAAGGTTCATACTTATTTATTGTTAATTGAAGATTTTGAGATTTCAAGTGATTTGGATATTGAATTGCATGTCTAATTTCTTAAATTCATATGTGTGACTATACTTTCCAGATTTTGATTTGAATTATGAATATTTTCATCATAAAACACGAACTTTATGATGATTTGACACGAAATTTATGCATGGATTATCAAGCCCTAGTTGAATATTGTTATTTCAAGAATGATTATGCTTTTAAGCATCCCATGATATATTTATAGACAGCTTTGAATAAATATTTGATCTTTATATAAGACATGGAATCCACTTTACAGCTTAAATTAAGTTTTGAATGAACATATGCACAGTTAGCTTTCAGTACGAAGCATCATAACTTTTTAAAGTGAATTTTCTACAGAATGAGTATCTAGATTAAAGGGAGTTGTATTTAGCATTGAGCGGGAAGTGTGGGTTTAGAACATCTTACTTTATTAGAACTACAAGGCAACATAGGTACAAATTCAGTATTTCCATTTCTATATGGTTGACAGTTATAGATGTGATCACTTAGCTTAGGTTATACTCTCTAGAAAGAGTATGACACCTCTCCCCAACATAAGATTTTACCTTAGGATAACAAGATGTTGGACTCCATGATAGCTCACATGGTTTATGTAGGTTAGAAGAATCTCCCTAATAGAAGAACTTTTACTAGAATTTCCTACAGTCAAACAGAAAAGAATGACAGATAACAGTTCAGTTTTTAGACTTGAAATGTTATGGCTCACCAGTTTTATACAGTATGTTTTATTGTTCATGATCTATGATTTTCATCTTTCAGTTATTCCAGCCATGTGAGTCATTACACACAGCATGTATATTCTATGAATTTTGATAACATTGAGATATTACTTTTACTTATACATTCACCCCCACATGCACAGTACATCCTCAAAGTACTGATCTACATATATATATTTATGTGCTACATTGTTTAATAATGTAGGTTCATGTGCTCAGTCTCAGTAACATGAGTGATTTCTGGCATCTCTATCTACATCCCGGTAGCTGGTGAGTCCTCATGGTTCGAGGGCATATTTGTCCAGATTTTTAGTTTTCATAGTATTTGATTAGTTACTTTTAGTTTAGTCCGAGTTGGTTGGGGGTTTGTCCCTATGGCTCTCTAGTTTCTTAGTAGTAGAAGCTTATCGGACTACTAGTTATTATTCAAACTTTCAGTAGTAGTTTTTCAAATAGTATATCGAGTTTATCTTAGTTCTATTTTGGATATAATCAAACATTGTTACTTGATTAGTTTACCTTGAAATGAGTTTTGGATCTAGTAGCAGGCTTACAGGGTTAGCTTGAGGCTACTCATAGTCTTGAGCACCGTGTGACATCTCGGGACTTATTTTTGGAATATTACAAACTTGTTATCAGAGCCTAAAGTTTAGAGAGTCCTAGGGAGTCAGACAAGCTGCATTACGTAGAGTCTTGATCATGGGTGTAAGGCGCGCCATATTTATGAGCAAGAGGCTACGGGATATTTTAGGAAATCATCTATTTTCTTTCATAATCTATTGTGCTTATAGCTCTCTGTCTTCTTTTAAATCATGTTATTTCATGATAGAATATACCTCCTCGCAGAGCTAATACCCGCTGAAATGATAGCCATCCACCCCAACCTATTGATCCTTTGAATAAGAATGTGTCTCATGCCAAATTTTGGGTTTCCTTTTAGGCATTGGCCCAAGCTATGACTGCTAATGTTTAGGCCAACCATCAAGCTATAGTCCCATGTTAGTAAGAGGGTGATTTATCTATAGCCAAACTTCATGACTTCATGAGAATAAATCCACTTGAATTTTTTGGGTCAAAGGTAGGTGAGGACCCACAGTTGTATCTTGATGAGGTGAAAAAAATCACCCAATTTATGCATGTTACTAAATAGGAGAGTGTGGAGTTGGCTTCTTATATGCTGAAGGATGTTGCTTATGATTGGGTTGTTATGTGAAAGAATAGCAGGGTTAAGAATGCAACTCCCATGAGTTGGCAGGTATTTTAGGATGTGTTTCTAGATAGGTTCTTTCTGGATGAGTTGCTGGAAGAAAAGATTGAGAAGTTCATAAACTTAAGGCAGGGCTCAATGATAGTGAAGGAGTATTGCCTTAAGTTCAACCAGTTATCCAAGTATGCTCCTAATTTGATGGATAACACTATATCTAGTATGAGTAAGTTTGTTATTGGAGTATCTGGATTGGTATTCAAGGAGTATAGGACTACCATGCTTATTGGAGATATGGATGTTGCTAGATTGATGACTCATGCCCAATAGATTAAGGCAGAAAAGTTGAAGGAAAGAGATAGAGAAAATAACAAGGCTAGAACTGGGCAGTTTGAGTATGGTCAATCAAGATTAGCAAGAGGAAATTTTTCATAGTTTCAAATTCATTCGCCTTTACCAGTGCCATTTTTAGCTAATGCCCCATACCCAGAATTAAGCAGAAATAGTGGGGTAGGACTTCGATGTCCAGGTCTCAAAATAATGTGGGTGGAAGTCCTAGCTATCCTGCATGTGCTAGATATGGTAAGAATTATCCTGGTGAGTGGTTTTTGGGACATAAAGGTTGTTTTGGATGTACTCAGTTGGGCTATGGTATCAAGAAATACCCGTATGCTAAGTAAGGAAGCCGGTATGTTCATCCCCAGACTCAGGCTACTAGTGCACCAACTCTTGTAGCTTGCACGACCCCTCATCATGTATCATCATCTAGTACCGGTGGTGGTCAGTACTAGAATTGGTTCTATGCTTTACCATCCCGCCAGGAGCAAGAGAGCTCCCAGATATTGTTACTGGTATACTTCGTGTCTTTCATTTTGATGTTTATGTGTTGTTATACCCAGGGTTAAATTTCTCTTATGTGACTTCGTTAGTTGTGATAAATTTTGGGATAGATCCTAAAAATCTTTTTAAGCCCTTCTCTGTGTCCACTCTAGTAGGTGAGTTAGTTGTTGCCAAAAGATCTATAGAAAGTGTCCCATTTCTATCCTTCAAAAGATCATGTTAGCAGATTTGATAGAATTAGACATGGTTGACTTTGACCTTATTCTTGGTACAGATTGGCTCCATTCCTAGTATGTATCTATAGATTGTCACACCCGAGTGGTAAAGTTTTAGTTTCCTGATGAGCCGGTCTTTGAGTGGGAAGGTAATTCAGCGTCTCCTAAGAGTCATATAATCTTATCTTAAAGCTAGAAATTTGATATCAAAAGGATGTATCTATCATCTAGTTCGAGTCAAAGATGCTAAGTCTGAGGCTCCAACCATTCAGTCAGTCCAGGTAGTAAATAACTTTCCAGAAGTTTTTCCTGAAGAGTTGCCAGGGTTACCTCCCGAAAGGGAAATAGAAGTCAGAACCGATCTTCTTCCTGATACTCAGCACATCTTTATTCCTCCATATCGTATGGATCATATCGAGCTTAAAGAATTGAAAGAGCAACTCAAAGACCTCTTAGATAAGGGTTTCATAAGGCTCAGTATTTCACCATGGGGCACTCTCGTCCTATTCGTGCATAAGAAAGATGGTTCTCTGTGAATGTTCATTGACTATCGTCAGTTGAATAAAGTCACAAATAAAAACAAATATCTTTTTCCCAGAATTAGTGACTTATTTGATCAACTACAAGGTGCAAGTTAATTTTCCAAGATAGACCTTAGATCCAGCTATCATCAACTTAGAGTAAGGGAATGTGATATCCCAAAGATAGCTTTCAAAACCCTTTATGGTCATTTTGAATTCCTAGTTATGTCTTTTGAGCTAACAAATGCCCAGCAACCTTCTTGGACTTGATGAACCGTGTGTTCAAATAGTACCTAGACATGTTTGTCATAGTCTTTATCAATGATATCCTTGTCTATTCTCGTAGTGAGGATAATCATGCAGACCATCTTAGAATTATGTTGCAAAATCTTAGAGATCACTGGTTGTTCACCACATTTAACAAGTGTGAATTTTGGATAAGATCAGTAGCTTTCCCTAGTCGTATTATTTTTGTTGATGGCATTAGAATTGATCCCCAAAAGACTAAAGCCATGAGAAACTGGCCTAAGCCCATTTCTCCATCAGGCATCAGAAGTTTCTTGGGTTTAGTTGGATATTATAGATGGTTTGTTTAGGGGTTTTTATCCATTGCATCTCTCATGACCATATTGACTCAGAAGAAAGTTAAGTTTCAGTGGTCAGATTCTTGTGAGAAGAATTTTCAAGAGTTAAAGACTAGACTCAATTCAGTACTAGTCTTGGCATTACCTGATGGTACAAATGGGTTAGTTATCTATTGTGATGCCTATAGAGTTGGTTTAGGTTGTGTTTTTATACAAAGAGGTAAGGTCATAGCCTATGCCTCTAGACAGCTTAAGCCTCATGAAAAGAACTATCCTACTCATTGAGTTAGTTGCTATTGTGTTTGCTTTGAAAATATAGAGGCATTATATTTATGGGGTGCATGTTGATGTGTTTACATACCATAAAAGTTTTCAGTATGTGTTTAAGCAGAGAGAGTTGAATCTCCATCAGATAAGGTGGTTAGAATTATTGAAAGATTATAACATGAGTGTTTTGTATCATTCAAGCAAGGCCAATGTTATGGCAGATACCCTTAGTAGACTATCTACGGGTAGTGTTACTCAAGTGGAAAGTGATAAGAAGGAGTTAGTTTGGGAAGTTCATCAATTGTCTAGATTGGGTGTTCGTTTTATTAATTCGGATGAGGGTAGCATTTGGGTGCAGAGTAGTGCAGATTTTTTCTTAGTTTCTGAGGTAAAGGAGAAACAAGATCAGGAACCCATCCTAGTTAAGCCAAAGAAGTTGGTTAGAGATCAGAAGGTAGAGGTTTTCTCCCAAGGGGGAGTTGGCGTGTTGAGATACCAGAGTAGATTGTGTGTTCCTTGTGTTGATGATTTGAGACAGCGTATTATGGATGAAGTGCATGGTGCACGTTACTCCATTCACCGTGGTGCTACTAAGATGTACCGAGATTTGTGGGAAATCTATTGGTTGAGTGGTATGAAGAAAGATATTGCAGAGTTTATAGATAAGTGTTCAGTTTGTCAACAGGTTAAGGTAGAGAACCAAACCAAAGGCCTTGTGGTACTTTGTAAGAATTCTGTATTCCCACTTGGAAGTGGAAAGAGGTGAACTTGGATTTTGTGACAAGGTTAACTCGTTCACGTCACCAGCATGATTCGATTTGGGTTATTGTAGACAGGGTGACCAAATTATCCCATTTCCTGCTAGTTCATACATCCTACTCAGCTGAAGATTATGCTAAGATGTATATTAGAAAGTTGGTCAGATTGCATAGAGTTCCTTCGTCTGTCATTTCAGATAGGGGTACTCAGTTTACCTCTCACTTTTGAAAAGCCTTTCAGAAGGGTCTTGGTACCTAAGTTCACCTTAGTTCATCTTTTCATCCTCAGACAGATGGTCAGGCAGAAAGGTCCATTCAGACTCTAGAAGATATGTTGAGGGCATGTGTGCTTCACTTCATGGGTTGTTGGGATGAGCATTTGTCATTGATTGAGTTTGCCTACAATAACAGTTATCATGCTAGCATTTAGATGGTCCCATTTGAGGCTCTTTATAAGAGGAGATGTAGATCACCTATTGGTTGGTTTGAAGTAGGTGAGGCCATGTTGATAGAGCCAGATGTGGTGTTAGAATCTATGGAGAAAGTCCAGTTGATTCGAGAGAGGTTGAAAACAACTCAGAGTTGTCAGAAATCATATTAATATGTAAGGAGAAAAGATCTGGAGTTTTAAGTTGGTGATTTAGTTTATTTGAAAGTTTTACCAATAAAAGGGGTGAAGATATTTGGCAAAAAGGGGAAGCTCAGTCCCCGTTGTGTTGGTCCCTATAGGATATTGAGCCGTGTAAGAAAGGTAGCATATAAGCATGATCTACCTATATATTTTTCCTCTGTTCGTCCTGTGTTCCATGTGTCCTTGTTAAAGAAGTGGATTGGTGATCCAATGGTTGTAGTACCCTTAGAAAGCACAAATATTCATGGACAAAGAAGTTTCCTTAGTCAAAGTTCTTTGGCGGAATCAATCCGTTGAGGGAGGCACTTGGGAAGCGGTGGCAGACATGCAAACCAAGTACCCTCATTTTTTCGTTGCAGATTCAGATTCAGTTCAAGGTAACAAATTTCCCCAGATCATCTCTTTTTCATTCCAAGTTTCAACTTTATATAGCTATTCTCTTGATAATTCTTGCACTTGCAAATCAGTTTAGTCATGCTTTCAGTTGTGCATGCCAAATATAACCTCAGTTTTTCAGTATCCCAGCTTTATTTGACTCATTTGAGGATGAATGTTCCCAAGGGAGAGATATTGTATTACCCCTAATATTTCTAGCTTAGTCCAACCCTTAATACGTACTTAAAGCACTTAAAACTTGAAAATAAAGCTAAGAGTTGAGGGACTTTGTAATTTTGACTCCCTTTAAACTTCGAAGATTTGTATGTTAACCTTCCAGGCTCCGAGACAATAATTTTTGAGTTAAATTAAATTTAGGGATAAAAATAGCTCATCTCAGGTAAGTTTCAGAATTTCTGGACGAAGATTGGATCACATTCAAATTAGCAAAATAGTAGCTCACTGCGATTAGGCCATGTCGCGATAAGTATCCGGTGAGAAGGCCACCGCATCGTGGTGGAGGCCAAATTGACATTTGTCAGTTTCCAGTAGCTCATCGCGATTGTACCATGTCATGGTGAGTATCGCGATGAGCATTTCATCGCGTCGCGATGAGGCCTGAATCGACAATTGTCATAATCCAGTGAGTCCCCACGATTCCACCATGCCGCAGTACGTATCGCGATGACCCACTCACCGCATTGTGGTGGAGTCTTGATCGGCGTCCCAGTTCCAAATTTAAAAATCTAGGGACAACATAGTTTTTTTCCCATACCCCAAAATCATGAAAACAGAAAATTTATCATATTGGGGAGCAAAATATATTCACTTTTTACCAATTTCCTCTACAAGAAACCCTAGGCTTCAACATTCAACTTCAAGAATTCCCAAATTCCACCATTCTTATTCCAATATAGCTCAAAATTCAAGATTTCCAATTCAAGTTATTTAAGAAACAATCTTCAAAAGCACCAATAGGAACTCAAAGTTCAAGCTTCTTCTTCTATTTATCAATTAAGGTATGTGGGGTTTTGAACAAGGATAAATTTTTCATCCTTGTGCCCATAACTAGTTTTAATTACAAATTCACATGATTTTACATGAATTTTGATTTAGGATTCATATCCATTTATTGTTAATTGAAGATTTTGAGATTTTAAGTGATTTAGATATTGAATTGCATGTCTACTTCTTAAATTCATGCGTGTGACTATACTTTCCAAATTTTGAGTTGAATTATGAATATTTTCATTATCAAACACAAACTTTATGATGATTTGACATGAAATTGATGCATGGGTTATCAAGCCCTAGTTGAATATTGTTATTTCAAGAATGATTATTCTTTTAAGAATCCCATGATATGTTTATAGACAGCTTTGAATAAAGATTTGATCTTTTGATCTTTAGCTAAGACATGGAATCCACTTTACAGCTTAAATTCAGTTTTGAATGAACAGATGCACAGTTAGCTTTTAGTATGAAACATTATGACTTTTAAAAGTGGATTTCTTACAGAATGAGCATACAGATTAAAGGGAGTAGTATTTAGTACTAAGCAGGAAGTATGGGTTTAGCGCATCCTACTTTCTTAGAACTACGAGCCAACGTAGGTACTGATTCAAGATTTCCATTTCTATATGGATGACAGTTATAGATGTGATCACTTAGCTCAGTTTATACACTCTGGCAAAAGTATGACATCTCTCCCCAATGTAAGGTTTTTCCCTGAGGGAAACAAGACATTGGACTCCGAGATAGCTCACATGGTTTATGTCGGTTAGAAGAACCTCTCCAATAGAAAAGCTTTTACTAGAATTTCCTACAGTCTAATAGAAAAGAATGATAAATAATAGTTCATTTTTTAGACTTGAAATATGATGGCTCACTAGTTTTACATAGTATGTTTTATTGTTCATGATCTATGATTTTCAGCTTTCAGTTATTCCAGTCATGTGAATCATTACATACAACATGCATATTCTATGAATTTTGATAGCATTGAGATATTACTTTTACTTATGTATTCACCCCCACATGCTTAGTACATCCTTAAAGTGCTGATCCACATATATGTCTATGTGCTACATTGTTTAATAATGTAGGTTCAGGTGCTCAGTCTCAACAGCGTGAGTGATTTGGGCATCTCTATCAACATCCCGACAGCTGTTGAGTCCTTATGGTTTGAGGGCCCATTTATGTAGATTTCCAGCTTTCATAGTATTTGATTAGTTGCTTTAGGTTTAGTTTGAGTTAGTTGGGGGTTTGTCCCAATGGCTCTCTAGCTGCTTAGTACTAGAGGCTTGTCGGACTACTAGCTATTATTTAGACTTTCAATAGTAGTTGTTCAGACAATATACTCAGTTTATTTCAGTTTAATTTTGGATATAATCCAACATTGTTACTTGATTTGTTTACCTTGAAATGAGTTTCAGATCTAGTAGCAGGCTTATAGGGTTAGCTTGAGGCTACTCATAGTCTTGAGCACCGTGTGATGTCTCGAGACCTATTTCTGAGGCGTTACATAGGGTGGATTAGGTTGGATTGACCCAGTCAAAATTAAAAACTTTTGGGCATTTGGGGTTAAGCGTGATGCACTGGTTCACGCGGAAGACAAGCTTTGCGCACCATTTCAGATGTGTACCTCCTCGTCTAAGATGCTCGCCCAATTAATCTTTCGACATGGGGCTCAAAGTTGTGGTTTGGGTTCCGTATTGTCGAGCCCCATTACCTATACTTAATTTCCCCTTGGTTAAACTACATTCCAATTTTAGCTTTTCTAATGCTCCCCATCCCTTTACTACTTGAAAATCACTATAAAAACAACAAAAGTAGTTTTAAAAAGTGGATTTTGTCCTATCAGGCAACTTAGTTTAGGTCGTGACACAACTCATCTCTTTGTATAATGATTTAGGTGTCCTAATATATGTCAAATGAAATATGTTCGAGTCTTCTTTCCAATGCATATGATTTCAACTTAATCCGATATTAGAGTAGAAAGTTATGCTCATTTTACTTCAGAGTGTGCATTTGTCAACTAAGTGACGAGCTGTGAACCTCATCGTCAGCCTTAACCATAAAATACCCTACATCACTTAGGAAAAGTGACTACTAGGTAGATAAGCGATCAACTAGTTGATAGGCTATCAACTAAATTGTCAGCCTTGACCAGATCATTAAAAGGAGGTGATGACTAAGTTAATAAGCCATCAACTAGTTGATAAGCTATAACTAAGTCATCAACTGAAATTTTTTACAATTTTTATTTAGTTTTTGTTGGGGTATTTTGGTCTTTTTCTCATCTCAAACCCTACTATCCATGACTTAAATCATCAAATAAGCATTATTAGCCATTACTAATCAGTTTTAAACCCCATTAATCCTCTCCATTCTCAAGAACATCAAGATTAGGGTTTTCTCATCAAGTCATCTCTCAAACCTCAAAATTCAAGTTTCTTCCCTCAAGAACTCAAGGATTTAAGTTCCAATTTCAAGATTTCTTCAAGAATTTATCCAATTGAGGTATGTGGGGTATTCATCAATGGGTTCCTTTCACCCATTGCACCCAAAACTCCCTTTTTTGGTTAAATTATTAATTATACTCTAATTTATGATCAAGTTCAATGTAAATCATAAAATTCCTCCATGTTTCCTCATTGTTTTATATTCAAGTTATGCTAATAGTTTTACTTCATGAAAATCATGATCCTACATGCTTAAAGTTCCAAAACCCCATGTCATGTTCAGTTAACATCATGTCAAAATTCTCAAATTATTCTTTAAAATGTATAAACATGATATTTTCCCAAGGTTAACTCATTCTCATGCTTATAATCATGAAATTTATTAGACTATTGAAATATCTCATATTTTGGGTCTTTGAATTATGATTTTACGTCACTGTTTTAAGTATTGTTATCGATGTTTTGTAATTATTCAGTACTGGTGGGTTATGAACACCCAATACCTATATTTTCAGACCTTTAAAGTAATGAGTCAGTCAACTTATGATTTTATTGTTAAACTCAGTTTGTTATGATCATGTTGAGAACTATTAGTTTACATGTTTATAATTACTTCAGAATCTCTATGCACTGTTGTTTTCAAAATACCATAACCTGAGCTTATCAGTTATCAGTGCACGTACCAATTAGTATTTCAGTGTCTTTCAATTGGGAGTAGGATTTAGCACCGAGTGGGAAGTGTGGTTCAGCATATCTTACTTCCCTAGAAACTACGTGTCACCTAGGTTTAGGGGTCTCTCCAGAGAGTGTTTCCCCTCGCCCAATATAGGCTCAGCTTAGTGATTACTCCAGTTCAGATTTTACTTCGATGGCAAGGATAGAACAACCCTCCTAAATGTGGGTCAGATATTGGACTCTATGATAGCTCACATGGTTTATGTTGTTTACATGATAACTCCCACAGTTTCAGTCAGTAATCAGTTTATCTCAGTTCAGGTTTGCTTGACCAAGTAGATAGATTTCAATAATTATTCAATCAGTTTTATAGATTATTCATGTTATTCGGATCATGTCAGTGCATGCTATACTTGGTCTTGCATTCTCAGTTTTACATGTTTATGTTTTCATGCTCAGTATTCATACATGATCCTCAGTTCAGTTTTACAGCATGTTCATCTTTTACATATGATTTACATACAGTATTCATATTTCTACTGCTTCCTATCTTACAGAATTATTTTCAGCTAATGATTTATAAATCTTACTATGACTTACAATTTTCACATGATTTATAAATATACTGGTACCTATCTTTTAGATGTATGTTTCAATAAATAACTTATATCCTTAGTTTTGAAGCATGTTTTAGATACATTCATGATTTAGTGCATGTCTTCATATGCTTAGTACATTCTAACATATTGACCACATATATGCGTTTGTGGATACATTCCTTCAAAATATAGGTACCAGATATAGTCCACATACCAAGATCAAATAGTTCTCAGCATTCAGTCAGAAGGTGATGAGTTCTCTTATCTTGGAAATCCAGTCCATTACAGTTCATGTGTTGTATTTTAATTATACATATGTATTGATTAGTGGTAGTTATAGGCATGTCCCAGCTATCCATAGTCAGTATAATAGAGGCGTCATAGATAGTCAGTCAGAGTTATTCATGTAATTCAAGTTCTTTCTTCAGATTTATCATAATGTAAACTATTACAGTATCTTATTTATTCAAATTTTCTCGTGACTATTCTTTTGTTCAGCACATTTAGCCATTATATTCATTTTAAATCAATTACTCAAGTACCATGCCAGTACATTGGTTAGCTTGGGATCACTTGTAGTTCCAAGCATTGTGTTACGACTGGGTGGTAGCCTCGGGTCATGACATGAGCTTTCCAAAAAATGACTTCAACATAGAATTAAACATCAATACCTTTTATCCAGGCTCAATGTGTAAGACACAATATGTATATCATGCCACCTTTTGTTATTCTTCTTGTAAGGCTTCACACTCTCATAAGTATGCAATCTAAATTCTTCAAGTTCGTGCAACAATAGAACTCGTTCTCTCCTGCCAAATCAACATGAAGGTTCAACATATTTACAACCCAATAATCATAGTGCTCTAACTCAATCGACAAATGACAAGCCTTCCCAAAAACTAACCTATAAGGTGATATCCCATTGGTCGTCTTGTATGGTATTCTATAGGCCAATAATGCATTATCTAGTTTCATCAACCAATCCTTGAACTATGCATTAACAGTATTTTACAGAATCTACTTCACTTTACGATTTGAGACCTTAACTTGGCCACCAATTTGGGGAAGATAAGTTGTGGAAAACTTGAGTCTTATCTCACACTTAGCTAATAAATTTCTAAACTAATTATTGACAAAGTGTGACCCTGCATCACTACTAATAGCTTTCAGTGTCCCAAATCTTGTGAATATATATTTCTTGACAAACTTCACCACCACTTTTGAGTCATTAGGTGGGGATATATGTTTCTTTCACCCACTTAGAAACATAATCTCATTAAAAGTATATGTGCTTCCAAATGATAGACGAAAAAGGCTCATGTATTCTATTCCCCACACATCAAAGATCTCCACCTCTAAGATATTTTTTAGGATATCTTATGCCTTCTAGAATTAGTACCCTTGTGATGACATTAGTCACACTCTCTCGCAAATATGGTTGTATTCTTAAATAAGGTAGGCCAAAAGAAATCAGATCATAGCACTGTATGAGTTATACACTCTCCGCCATGAATGATAACTCTACAATACCTGCTTTACTTCACATTCTAGAATGTACCTTCTAATCACTCGATCTGGACCTTATTTGAACAAGTAGGGCTCATCCCATAAGTAGAAATAAGGATCACTGTAAATCCTCTTCCTCTGCTAACTAGTATCTTTAGGTGGATACACTCCACTGACTATCAATACTAAGGTAGCTCTATAACGCTTATTGCTAATATATAGTTATTCATCAAGAAACTCTTTTAAAATTTTACCATCTTCTAGAATATGTGACCAACTCTTTAGCCTAGATAAATGATCAGCTACCTGGTTTTATAACACTGTACGGTCTTTAACTTCTATATCAAACTCTTGCAGCAACAAAATCCACATAATGAGTCGAGTTTTAGCATCCTTCATATTAAACAAATACAAAATAAACTGGATGATTTGTATAAACAACTACTTTGGTACCTATCAAATATGATCGAAATATATCAAATACATACACCAATGCCAATACCTTTTTTGTAATAATAGTATATATAATTTTCTTGGGCTTCATTAAGAGTTATTCTTACATATTATATAAAATAGAAAATCTTCTCATGCAAGCCCAACACTACTTCGACATCCACATCACTAGCATCACACATCATCTCGAATGACAACTTACATTTAGGAGAAATCAATATTCGAGCTTCAATCACATTCTTTTCAGGCAACTTTACCTCTTTATCTGATAATTTACACATTGGTATTGATATTTTCAAAAATAATTTGATAAGCCAGCTACAAAACCCTGCATGCCCAAGAAAATTGAGATACTGGTAGTGAGAGCATTTCTATCCCTTTGATCTTGGCATAATTAACTTCCAAGCCCTTTTGTGATATGTTATTTCCAAGGATAACACATTCCATGATCACATAGTGTCACTTCTCTAGGTTTAGTTCCGAATTGGTCTTATCACACCAAGAAAGCAACCTATAAAGATTCTACAAGCAAACTTCAAAAGAGTTACTGAATACAAAAAATCATCCATAAGTACCTCTATGAAGTCTTCCATCATATCATAGAAGATACCTTCATGCAGCGAAGGAATGTGGCGGCTATATTACATAGCCCAAAAGGGCTTGAAGGCATAGGTACCATATGGGAATGTGAATGTTATTTTATCCCAATCTTCTGGAGAAATGACAATCTGATTGTAGCCAAATACCCATATAAAAAACAATATTACTCTTGCTCTGCAAGCCTACCTAGCGTTTGGTCAATGTAAAGAATTGGGTAGTGATCTTTATCTTTTTGAGTGTCTTCATTGAGCTTGTAGTGGTCCATGCAAATTATCTAACCTGTGATTTTTCAAGTTGGGATCAACTTGTTATTCTCATTAACCACTCCCATGCCTCCCTTTTTTATAAATACATTGGACTCGACTATCCGACTTATTATCTAAAATAGGGTAGATGATGCCTGCATTTAACTGCTTGATGACTTTTCTCTTCAACACATCTTTCATAACTAGATTCAATCTCTGGTGATGGTTAACACTTGATCTGTGCCCTTGTTCTAAGATTTTATACATGCAATAAGCAAGGCTTATTCCCTAAATATTTGATATCTGCCACCTAATCACCTTTTTTCTTCTTTTTATGATAGATAAATCTTCTCTATATGTGCTTTAGAAAAACTTATAGAGAGAATATATATTAAGGTGTCACATTCCATAAGTAAGCATACTTGAGGTATGATTGCAACGTCTTCATCTCTAATTTCCAGGCTTCTATAATAGATGGCTTGGGTGGTGCCCCAAAATGTCTATTTAAAGGCTCAAAATTCTTGTACAGATGATTATACTGGCTACATCTAGAACTGGTATCATATCATAGGCTTCTGTATCTCTAAATATATCATGCCCAACTAAATCTCTCTCTACGGTATCCTTAGATATAATCAGTGGAAGCTCTGGCTCAAGATTAATTACCATGATTGTAGATAATTCCTCATAGATAGTCGACAACTTTATGGCCTTGTAAACATCAAAAGCTTCAACTTTGTTATCTTCCCTCATTGTGAGCTGCCCAGTAGCTACATATATCAAAGCATGACCAGTAGCCAAAAATAGACACCCAAAAACAAATAGGACTTCCAAATCTGCAATAAAGTCCAAAACGATAAAATTCATGTGAAAAATAAGTTAGCCTACTTCCATCAATAAGTCCTCAATTATCTCATCAGGCATTGCAAGTTAATGATCAGCCAACTACAAAATAATTATGGTGGGCCTTGGACTCTCCAACCCTATCTTTTTGAACAAAAAGGTGAGTATCAGGTTAATATTGGCCTCATGGTCAGAAATCGTTGGGATTTGATGGACTACCTAATAATGATCTAGATGATGAAATTTTCTAAATCTTTGATCTATGTTGGCATCCTATTCTGAATTTGGGATATGCACTCTTTAGTAAATGCAACAGTATCATACTTCATCAACATGTTCTTGTTTTCCATAATATCCTATATGTACTTGGCATACCTAGAATTCCCTTTAAAACATCAACGAGAGAAAGGTTAATATGCAACTGTTTTAACAAATCAATAAACTTTTAAAAGCATGCTTCCTCATTTTTCTTTTTTAGCCTTTGTGAGAATGTGGTAGGTGTCTTCACAATTGTTACATTATTCTTACCGTTCATATCTTTTCAGCCTCTTTTTTCTTCTCATCTCTCACCACACCTCCGTGAGTTGCTTTTTTAGGCTTCAACTCCTCTAGTTTTCTACCACTTTAAGTGAAAACTGCATTAACCTGCTTGGGATTAGCTTCTATATCACTTGGTAAACCTCTATAAAGTCTAGTGTTTTGTGCCCTATAAATTTGTCCCATCCAAACCTCTAGAGTCTTTATTGCTAAATACTGATTTTTTATGTCAACATTTATTTGTGCTTGGTTAGCCGTGAACTGCTTTAATATTTGCTCGATATTGCTGGATTAAGCATTAAAATGACCACCCTGAGCATGTTGTTGAATATCTGATTTCCTACTTGGTTTTTATATCGATTGACATTTGCCCTTGATTTTCTCCCCATGAAAGGTTGGAGTGATTATGCCAATTTGGGTTATATGTGTTCCCAAAATTTTATACCTCGGCATTGAGCATTACCCAAAAATTTTATTGATTGTAGATTCGTTGCACAGGCATCTGCTGAGTGATCACTATTATCATAACCTCACATCAAGTCTGAGTTTGCTATACCATGTCTATAAGAGCCTAATGATGTCCCAAATTTAGATTACGGAAAAGGGCATAAAATGCTCTTCAACTATGTAAAATGGTGCAAAAACGCCCTCTGTCTACCTATTAGACCTAAAATGCCTTTTTCGTCTACATTTTGGACCTATTTTGCCCTTTTATTTAGTCAAATTACATGAAAAGACCATCCTTAAAATTTAATTACATAAATAATAGTACTTTTTCAATAATAGAAAAATAAAAGTATTTTTTTATATATAGCCATTAAAAAAATCAGACAAGATAATTATAATTTTTAATGTTATAATTAATTATCAATTCATCTTAGTTATTTTATTATCATGTATTTTTAATTCTAATGCAGTGGGTTAACCATAATTTTTTTTATAGATAAATAGTTATGGAATAAAAATAATTATGTTGGAAGTACACATATACCATGTATTTTTGTTGTATAAATATAATTTATGTCAAAGTTAAATTATTATTATATTTTTAATATAATTTATGGTATATCTCATTATGTCGGAAGTACTTTTCTTGTAAAAAATTATTTATTAAATATAAATATATATTTTCAGTATTACATGATATAAAATTTTTATATCTAAAATATACCATGTATGTTTATGGCATAAATATAATTTATATGGTATAAATATAATTTGTAAGGTATAAATATACTATGTATTTTTATGAGATAAATATAATTTGTGTAATATATAAATATACCATAAATTTTTATGGTATAAATATATCATATATTTTTATGGAGGCATCGTGAAAGCAGACAATAAAAATGAAAAACATAAAATCTTGATATAGTATATAAAAAATGAATGAACAAAGACTTCCATAAAAATAGGCAATAAATAAGAAATATGAGAATTTAATATATAATTATTTTTCTATATATTAGAATATGTTATAAAAGTAAATATTTGATATGCTATATTTGACAACCAACTAATACAACTATGTATATGTAATAAAATTTTAAAAATGGCTATTTATATTGTTTTTCTTTTTATTTATTAGATCAATTTAGAATGACGAAAAGTTGATATTGTACACTATTTATTTGATTAATATTAATAAAAATGATAGGAATTTTATGTAGTTTAATAAATATAAGTTGTGGTCTTATATAACTTTTTCTTAAATAAAAGGGCAAAATAACCCCCATAGGTAGATGAAAAGGGCATTTTAGGCCCAATAGGTAGACAGGAAAAGCATTTATGGCCGAATAGGTAGACAAAGGGCATTTTTACACCATTTCACATAGTTGAAGAGCATTTTAGGCCCTTTTCTATTTAGATTATTAAATAGAGTGTTCATCTGATTCTGCAAAGAGGCAATCTGTGCTGCTATGGCTATCAATTGATCCACTTCTAATAACCCTGCAACCTTCTTTATGGTGCTTCTCTAAACATCTCCATTCTATTTTGAATTTCCTTATGATATGTGATTCAGAAGTGTGTATAACTCATTATTTCTTTTCTAAGGATTGTCCACTAGTTGCTGAATCCAAAAGAATCTTCGTGTTAGGTTTATGCCCCTCTATAAAAGTATGCACTAAAACCCCATTAGTTTGATGGTAGTGAGGGAAATCACGAAGTAAAGACTTGAAGCTCTCCCAAACTTAATACAGATTTTCACTATTATTTTTATCTGAAGCTCAAGATCTCATTCCTAAACTTTGCAGTCTTTCCAAATGAAAAAAATAAATCAAAACTTTCTTGCTAAATCATCCCAGGTGGTGATGGAGTTAGGTGGTTCAGCCTTCAACCATCTCTTTGCTTTTCGTAATCGAGAAAAAAGGAGAGTGTGAGTCTCACATAGTTCGATAAGACTTTTACGAGAATATATGTATCACTAATCTCAAGAAAATTTTACAAGTGTTGTTGTGGATCCTCATGTGATAGCCTTGTAAAATGTCTGTTGGAGTGCAGTAATTGTAGCATAATTTATTTAAGCTCGAATCGGGCTCCGGCTTCCAGTCCGTGAATACTGGAGGTGATATTATTAGTGAGTGGGATTTTCACCTTGGGAACTGGCCATGCTACTCCCATCTTTACAAGAACAATTTCTACCTGATCAGCCAACTGAACTCTATTGAATTAGAAATTAAAGATTCGCTACTCTCTGCCACGGATGAAAAGCTCATTCGGGCTTTAAATATAATTCTATCAATTCTTTTTCTCTGGCTAGCTTGAAGAACAAATTGCACCTGCAAAAGCATCCTCTAAGTTGTCAACACTTGTATAATATTAATAAAAATAAAATTCAAAAAATTACTAATTTTAACGAGAGGAAGGTTAATGTGCACCTGTTTTAACAAATCACTAATTTGTTGTCTACCATACATGCAAGTGTACATGATCTTAGCAAGTAATATAGAGGCTCTTTTGAGCCAGATATCAAACCCACAAGGACTATGTGCTTAGCAATTTGCTTAGTTTAGTTTCCAATAATGATTTGAACAAGTGTTGAGATTTATCAAGAAAATTGGTGATATTATATAGTTCTAATTGTTGCAAAAGTGATAAAGTAAAGCACTAAGGATTTGAGCAAAGGTTGTAATTAATATCAAGGAAAATTTGAGGGTTAAGACATTTATCATAATCATGTATAACGTTTATTCAGCTCAATAAACTTTATTCGAGGTTAAATGTATGATTCATAAATGGTCATCCTCAAAATTACCTATTTAAACTAGTCTCACAACTACATCATTGGACGGAAATGTGAGTTTCTAATTTAAATGAATTAATGTTTTCATCTCGTTCATAACCAGATAAGACAAACTAGGTATATTATTATCCTAGTTGCAAATCAACCCTAACTTTAGCACGAGAATCTTATCCCCTATGTTTTTGTCCTATTCTCCTGTTTTCATGGTCAGTTCATGTAAGAATTACCCATTTATTTAATACTGGCAAGACACTAAAATAGTAAGCTTAAGAATACGGAAATAATTAAATAAGAATCAAGTTTTATTGATTCAAATAAAGTATCATACAATCATGTTCTAGTTGTAATCCCAGAAAAAAGGTATTTAGCTACTCATAATGGGAGTAAAAATACAAGAATTAATGTTAATCATAATAAATAATGAATAGTAGAGTTACAGGATGCAGAACCCTATTAAAAACCCATGCGTTATATATTTTTCTCTCAAAAATCGTAAGTAAATGACTGCAGGCCGTCCCTGAGGTATTTATAGAGGTGGATCCCTTAAAATTCAAGCCAATTAGGAGTTGGCCAAAAATTTGATGAAATTATGTTAAAGAAATAGCTCTGGCAACGCGTGACAGGCAGCTGTGCGGCATGCCCTCCAACGCACATGCCTCTCAGTTGTCTTTTTGGGTGCACTACACGACACTGCTCTCTTCCTATGGGGCCTAGATCCTTTAGCTGAAGAACTCTCATATCTCATATCTCATATCATGATCATACATGCTTCTCCTATCGTTTTGGTTCCCTTCCAGCCATATTTTAGCTTGAAATATGCTAATCACATTTTTTTAATTCACTCATATAAATATAGCTCAAAGCACAATCAAATACCATATTTGTTCTCGAAATTAAGCTAAAATAATATAGGCAAAGAGCGCTACTTGGATATATAAATACGCCTAAAATTGCTATTTTCATTGTTAAGTTAATTTGTAGCATTCACGTTCTTCTTATAGCATGATTTTTTTATAGTGAGTTCTGTATAAAAAAAATGGCTTTTTCATTTGATATTAGCATGTTCACATGATTTTTAAAAGTTGAAAATAATCTTTTAATGAGTGAGGGATAACTATAGTAGGTGATGGATAAATATATATCTAACGTATGACAACAATAACAACAACAATAAGAACATATCCAGAGTATTCGCACAAAGTGGGGTCTAGGGATACCAAAGTGTACGCAGTTTATACCACTACCTCAGATAAAGTAGAGAGGTTGTTTTCGATAGACCAACGGCTTAGGACTGATAACAATATAACAAACAAAAAATATAGAAGCAAACAACAAAAAGGGATACCACACTGCTAGATAGTAAAAGAAACAAGACACCCACAGAGTAAAATTATAAACTAGCTATACGAAACAATAGATAAAAACACCATGCACAAGAGGCTACAAGAAACTATAGGTACGAATACAAACTGAGCACTCTAACACTGTAGGGATATATTTGCTGAAAAAGTATAACGGAGAATAAATATAACTTATTTCTTATAGTAAAGGGGCAAATGTGCTCGTTTATCTGACACTATTTTTGGTACAAGATTTAATTCTCATTAAGTTATTGTGTTTGAAAATTCAGAAATTGTAAGCATTCCATAAGAGCTTTTTTAAGTAAATTATTTATTTTATTATGTTACTAATAATTAAGGATTTCTACTCTCACAAAATTGCAACTTCTAACGTTCTATTCTTCACTATTGAAAGATCCAGAATTTTTTAAAATAAACAAAAAGAAAGAAAACACAAAAAGAAAAGGAAAAAGCATCATGTCATCATTGTGCTTAATTTCATTGTTTAAGAAAATTGAAAAAGCAATGTCATCATTGTGCTTAATTTCACTGCTTCAGAAATTACATAGAATAGTCGAAGTCAACGGGGGCAAAACCATGCATTGGACTTGATTCTGTTGAGTTCTCCCATGAAGTCATAATTTCTTCAAGTTTCAGCTCGTCGTTCGGCTCCGGTTCCATTCCTTGGTTTCTTTTTTCCTCTCTAATCCAATCTCTGAGGCAAACTAGAACATTCATTGCATTGCTTCCCAATGAGTGTCGGTTGTCTCCAAGTTGTTGTCGTCCCTGACTAAAGGCGCTCTCTGATTCAACGGTTGACATTGGAACATTCAAGATATCTCTAGCTAATCTTGAAAGCACAGAATGTTGTGTTTTATTACTCCTCCACCAATCCAACGTGTTGATCCGTCGTCTGTGATACTCTGGTGCCATCCGATGATAATATTTCAGCTCTTCCCGATAAGTTGATCTGTAAGTTCTCTCATCAACACTGTTCCAACAATTTAAATCATAAAATGAATTAGAAAAACTACTATGTGCCGGCCTTTTAGAAGATGATGGCTCCTCGGGAGGATGAGGAGCGACAGTTGGAGTGATATTTGTAGGTACGGCTAAATCAAATAAATCAGCATAGTGATTATATAATTTTTCTATGTAATCCTTTGCATTAGCCGTAGCCGTCCACAAATCAGGTTGTACTTGTTCAGAATCATGGTTAGTATTTATTTCTAAGTTAGTATAAATAAGAGTACTAAAGTGGCACATATTATTATATTTCATGCACGGATTTAGCATAGCACCAACCAAGTAAATAGGGGGAATCGGAAAAAAATATTTTTTAAATTTCATAAACATGGCACCAACAGCTTCTTTATAACCTTCTTTATTTTTATATTCTTTGAGCAAACCAGAAATATCGGCTATATATGTCAAAATATTACAAACAGTAGGATAATAAGCACCGAAAAATTCAACCGTAGCTACATAATATTTTTAAAAAAACTTAACAAGATCATTAATTACAACCCAATCAGAATTATGTAGCATGCAATCAGCAGAATCAACAAATGAACCGCAATGTTGGTTAAAAGCTAGTGTAATAGGAATTTTATATTTATAACAAGTTTTTAAAAATTCATACGTAGAATTCCATCTTGTATCAATTTCCTCAGGCATCAAAATCGGTGTAAGTTCATTTTCTTGACATTTAACTTTAAATTCTCTAATTCTCGATCTACAATTATTTCCTTGAATAAAACCAACGGCAAGACGAATTTTTTCAATATAAAGCTTAAAAAACTCAAGACCATCTTTTACAATTAAATTATATATATGACATACACACTTAATATGAAAAATTTCAGGCAAGGGCGGATATAGCGTATATTTTAATTTTTTTATAGTAGTCTTGTTGTTAGAAGCATTATCAAAAGCAATACATAAAATTTTATTTTCGATACCATAATATCCGGTAATTTTAACAATAGAATCAACAATAAATTGTCCAGTATGTTTACGATCTTCATCATATAAAAAAGCAAGAATACGTTTTTGCATCACGAAATTACTATCCATCCAATGACAAGTAACGGTTAAATAATCATTTTTATTTACAACACGACCAAGATCAGAAGTTAGGGACAATCTACATTGAATATTTTTTAAAAATGTTGATAAATAAAAACAATATTGTGAATGAAATCTAAAAATATCAGATCGACAAGTAGTTATAGGAATACCGTTAAACATAGGATTATAAATTGCTTGTATATAACGAATAAAGACATCAGGAGAAGGAAAAACTAAAAGGTAAACAACCTACAGCTACCATTTTAGCTATTTTTTCCCGGTCCATCAATTTATTATACTTCTTCGCTATGTGACCGATTGCTGGGTCCATTCTAGTTTGCGTTGGCCCACCAACATCCCCACCACCTTGTGCAATATTTAACTCTCTTTTGTGATCTTCAGCTATATGTCTCATTAACATACCCGTACCCCTTTGTTTGCCTCCACTTCTATGCTTATATGTTTGTTGACAAATATTGCATTGCACCTCAATATCTGATATACATTCAAAAAATTGTCAAGCAACACTAGTTCTTTTACGAGGTCTTGGGGCACTGGGAGGATAGTGAGGGAGATTAACCGATTCAGATCTAACGTTAGCATCTCCTACTGTGGGTGTCTCAACAATATTTTCATTATCTTCGTCTAAATTAACCGCATCTACTTCATTTTCTTCTTCTATACCGTAATTTTCCTGAGCTTCTACATAATCCATATCGTGAGCACCTACACCTATTTCTTCCTCAAAAGGTGTACCAAGCGGTACCGGAGGCGAAGGCACACGGGTATATCTACTACTTGAACTACCTCTACCGCTAGTAATTCGCTTTTTACTATCACTACCGCTTCCGGGACAAAAAATTTTAACACCTTTAGTAGCGAGGTTTCTTAATTTATCCAAATATAAATTAAATTAAACTAAAAATATTCAAAATACACAAATAACATAAAATTAACTATTAAACAATTAATACAATAAATAAAAATTAAACGTAAACGATGGAACGACAATACCAAATTTTGGAAGTATCCGAAGGTTGCGACTTTAGAAACTTTCGCTCGTACTTTGTAAACGAAAAATTAAAAAATTAAAGTGAACAATTTAATTGAATATTTGAGAATTGAGATTTGAGAGAGAAAATTGTGTGAAAAATGATTTGAAGTTGTAGGGTATTCATAGAATTTTTTTTGGGATTAAAAAATATTTTTTAAAGTTAAATTTTTTTTTTTTTAATAAATGGGCCTAAACTAGCTGTTTGGACCCAAAAACGGCTATATAGCCATTGGGCCAACAGCTAGTTTGATCCAAAATCCCAATTTTTTTTTTTTTTTTTAAAAGGTATCCGGGCCGGGCTGAGCCGGTTAATCGGCAGGTCTGGACCGGGCTTGGTCTGAGCCGGGTTAGCCGGGCCCATTTTAAAAAAATAACCGGCCCAGAACCCTAAAACCCTAGGACTTATCGGGCCGGGTTAGTTACGAGGGTCGGGTTGGGCCGGCCCACTTGACACCCTTACTTTGTGTTCGTGCTAACAATATTCTTGAATGGGATTCAAATGTAGAAAGAATAAAACTTATTTTGGGAAGCCTTTGGTCCCTGACTGTTTTGTTTGTGCCACTTCACAAAAATGATTTGATAGTTTATGGTGAGATGAAGTCGTTTTAGCAGTAGTTACTATAAACACACGGGTTCGATCGTTTATGGTGAGATGAAATCGTTTTAGCAGTAGTTACTATAAACACACGGGTTCAACAATTAATATAGTATATACTTTCAAATGGAAAATAGAATGCAATTTGAGCATTCTTATAGGAAATATTTTAAGTGACAATCAAAATATTGAAAGATCAATGTTCTTCTTGCGTTTGAGCCATGTAATGAAACCCATGAAGCAAAAATGAAGACGGAATCTTTGTGGTACAAGGACATTATTGTCAGCTAATTGATCAGGATCAGGTGCAACCCGCACTTCCTACAAATCAGTACGAGCATTGGGCTCATAGTTTCCTCGTCATTTAGTCTTCTGCGTCATTTTTTCTATCATTATTTTTAAAAAATTGCTTATTTATTTATAGTTTGTTTCATCCTTTTCATTTTACATGGTTCACTTGGTACACTCCTTAAGAAATTACAATGTATTATTGTAGGGGTCCGGATAGTGAGGATAACTCAGGTAATTTGTATGGTTAGTTAATATTAAATTCTTTTCTTCCATAACTATTTCTAATAATTTTATTCCTTCCATATTTATTCTCCAAGCTCTTAAGTATTCATAGTCTATCATTTTATCCTATAGTAGTTGTAATTTTACAAATTTCTGTGTAATAATTTATTCTAATTGTGCTATATTTGATATGTAATCCTATGTTATCTATGTGATCAATTAACATTTGTTGTTCATGTATAAATAATTTTCCATATGGATTATATAAACTATCATTTGTGCCTCCTTTTTCTAAGGTTAACATTATTCCAAGTAATTTTTCTTCTAATTGTCTTCTTTCTCTTCTAAGCTGATTTCTGTAATTAATTTCTTCATATAGCCAACTTTGTCTTTCTCTAATTCTTCTAATATATAAATACACATTTTTTAATCTGTATAATATACGTCTGAATAGTAATTATCTAGGTATGAATAGTGGCTATCGTCATTTAAGTGTATTTATTCTAATTCATCTTCTATCCAATTTTCTAATTCTTCATCTTCAATATCAAATATCTTTTCCCACATATTTTTCTTTATATCTACTATATATCCTTAAGTGTATATAAAACAAGTATCGTAAATTCATCTATCATTTCATCAGGTAAGTAAGTATTCATTTTTCATATGATGCTATTTTTCAAAATATTCCTTTCAATCATATACATACAAAAATATGGTCATCTTAGATTACTATGTACTAGATTATCCTTAGATAATTATATTCCTTTGTCACTATTAGCATGATATTTTTGGATACTTCTTCCCTAAACAACACCTCAACTCTGGTTACTACCCTATCACGGTTTCTCTGCCTTACTGGTTTCACCTTTAGGATGACGTAGTTCTGAAAATTTTTCTCCTTTTCCTCTTTGCTAATAAACTTCAGAACATATTATCCTTTGCATAATTCTACTATATAGTAACTAACATGAACTTATTTTATTATATCATTATTGTCAGGAATTTATGAATTTAGCTATTCATAATTATAAATGAAAATAGTTGTTCTTGTAGGTTTGATGATTCTGAGCTTTGATTTTTCATAGTTGAGTATAAAATTGAATATCTTTATTGATTATATGAGAGAATTTTGGTTGTGTACAAGAAGGCTTGCTTTTCGTGTAGAAAGTCTTGCCTTAACTTAGCAAATGACTTTTCTATTTATAACCTAAAAAAGAGAAAACGTGTATACTATTTTAAACTGTTCTTACTTTACATTTGTCATTTTTACAAAGGTAGAAAAGACTAAAGTAACTTTAAAAGAAGTCCTAAAGCTATCCTACAAAAATAACAAAATTAATAATGGCACTTTGCCAAAGAAATGTCAAAAAACTAATAAATGCTATATAATAATTTACGTAGTCAAAGTCAAGAAAAGTTATCTAATAATTCATATGTCATTTTCATAACTTTAATATCTTGTCTTTTTGTCTTCTTCTTCTTCTTCTTCATTGTTTCGTTGCTCTCTATCTTTTGAGTATCTTCCAGCTGGCGTTCTTATCTTCTTTTATTCTAGTTGAACTTCTGGAATAATGTTATCTTCTTCGTTACATCTCGAACATAGATGGTTTGGATATTTATGCCCTATTAATTTACAGTATCTGGTCAATAATTCGTCTGAAATAAAATTTTTCCTAATTGCTCTTGTAATTGGTCATTTCTCTGGATTAAGTAGTGTCATAATCCATCTCTGAACTTCCTCCATATCTGCTTGTCTTAAATCTCTTGAATTTGAATAGATCATTAGCTAGTATCTTGAATAATAACTCCATATTGGATTTTCGTTTAGGTAGTTATTTGCTAAATCTTGGATAATTGTAGATATTCTAATAATTCTTTTATTCTCATAAAAATCTGGTATATCTATTTTGGGTATTTCAACTTGTTGTTCAATATCTTCGGGTATGATCATATCTCGGGTCATTCCTATCTTCATAACTTGTATAATTGGTTTAATTTCATCATACAATATCTCTGTTGGTGCCGTATAGAACTTTACAAAAAATAGGTTGCCCTTGGTTATCTTTTTGTAAGTGGTAATTGCTTTATATATTTCTGGTATAGTAGATAATTCACTTCCGTCTTGGATATATACAATATTGAGTAGTTCATAACTGAAACAGGTTTTACTAGATTTGGGTTAGTTTTTGGTAATGCAATTAACTTATTGTATCCTTGTAGTTTTTGGATTATATAGTCTGAATTTGGTTCTTGAATGCTTGTAGCTCTGGGTTTAAGGTTTA
The DNA here is from genome assembly GCA_030864225.1 of Capsicum baccatum var. pendulum. Taxonomy (NCBI): domain Eukaryota; kingdom Viridiplantae; phylum Streptophyta; class Magnoliopsida; order Solanales; family Solanaceae; genus Capsicum; species Capsicum baccatum. The sequence continues at coordinate 233,186,807 of CM061556.1, read as the reverse complement.
AGTAAGTTTATATCTTGTGGATGTTTTTAATATATGATTTGGTTATGTGGTTATAAACTTTCTTGTCTTGGTTTAGGCTATCTAAATATGTAATAGTTTGTGGGGGTATAAACAAAGGGTCTTTTGGTGTTTTTGGTATAAATGGCTTGTCAAATATTTTGGTCATGTTCATATCTAGGTTCCTTCTAACTCCTTTGCTTGTACCTGCAGAAGTAGATTGATAAACATTATGGATTTTTTGGAGTGTCCGAATGTCTTCTTTTATCTCTGAAATTTTATTTTCTTCCGATCGACATTTCTCTGCACATTGCCGAGTTATCTGAGTCATAGCTTCAGACTTCAGTTTAACTTCATTAGTCTTTAGCTTTTCTATCTCATTTCCCATACTATCCACTTTCATTGAAAGCGTAGTTAGGGTTTTGAGTATTTCTTCTAGAGTATCGTCTTCTGTAATAGCTGTTTGGGTAGCTTTGTCTTGATATATAATCTGCAATAACATTCTTTTTAGTCTTAATTACTTCAATTGTAAATGTAAAATTTAATATATTCAATACTAATCTCCGAATTTCCTTCGTTGTAACTGAATTTTGTATTTTTTTTGTTAACCACCATCGTACCTATGTATTATCTGTTCATACAATAAACTTGTTATATACAATATATGGCTTAAATGCTAATAAACATTTATATAATGAGCATAATTCTTTTCTATTTATTTTTCATTTTATTTCTGTTTCATTAAACGTTCCTGAGTAGTATCTACTATGATGTTCTAATTTTTCTTCTTCATATCTATATTTAAGTACTCCTCCATAACTATATTCACTTGCATTTGCTTCTACTATATATGTAAATTTTTATATCCGTCTGGAAATTATAATTTTGGTAACTCTTTATAAAGTATTTTTATTTTCTGTACTTGTTTTTTTATCTTCTTCGTTGTAATTATATTCTACATCCTTTCTTAATTTTTTCTGTAATGGCTTTGGGTTTTCTGCTAATTTTGGTATATATTCTCTTACTTGGTTTACTAATCCTAAAAATGATTGTAATTTCTTTTTTGTATCTAATTCTTCTTTTGAATTGATTTTTTTGTACTATATGTTGTTGCATTTTTACTCCACTTTTATCTATTTGTATTCCTAAATATTCTATCTGATTTTTCATTATTTTTGCTTTCTTTCCACTTAGACTTATTCCTGAATTTTCTATTATACCAGCAAATTGTTCTAATAATTTTAAATGTTCCTCTTTAGTTTTTGTATATAGTAATATATCATCTATGTATACTATACAATTAGGTAATTGTTTGAAATAACTATCCATAAAGTGTTGGTATCTACCTGGTGCATTTTTATATCCAAATGGTAACACATTTCATTCATAAAATCCTTTTGGCACTGTAAACGCAGTTAGTTTCTTAGAATCTTCGTCTAACTTTAGGTGGTAAAATCCTGATTTACAGTCAAATTTGCTAAAATAATTATATCCTTGTATTTGTCTTATTTTTAATATCTTATTTGGTATTGGATAATTATATGTCATAGTTTTTGCATTTAGATTTCTATAATCAATAATCATTCTACTTTTTCCTCATTTTTTGTTCACTGTGTTTATTAACTATGAATGCTGGGCTAGTGTGCTTACTATTACTTTTTTGTATGCATTGTTTTTCTAATAATTCATCTATATGTATTTTAAATTCTTTTAAATCATCAAAGTTATATGTTAATGGTTTTTGGGTTATTATACTATTTTTATCTATTAGCTCAATTCTTACAGTAGTCTTATGTTTTTCCCGTTCTTTTAATGGATCTTTACTGTATAGTTGTCTTAATTTTTTCTTTATTATTTCTACCTTATCTATTGAAAATATAGTTATTTCTTCTTTATTTATTAAAAATATAACTAGTTCTATTGTGCTTCAGTATTTTTTATATTTTAAAATTTTTGTGTGATTTTTTCACTTCCTTTTATCTAATCAGCTTTCTTTCTTGTTTTATTAATAACTCTTTTTGCTCTTACCCTTTGTTCACATGGTGTTGTAAACCACCAGTGTGTTTTAGTTATTATATGTGGTTATAGTTTACCTAAAAATGATATTCCTAAAAGCATATCTTTTGATGTTAGTTCATAATTATAGATCTCTGCTATTGTTAATATCTTATCTCATACTTGTATTTTTATATTTCTAGCTTTATAGGTAGTTAAGCTTCCTTCATTATTAAATCCTTTGACTACTATTGATGTTTTTAGCTTATCTCATTTGTCTTCTGGTAAACAGTTATATCTACATATGTTGGCTTCTGCTCCTGTATCTATCATAGGTGTATAATATCTATTATAATATTCTTCTACTATTATTTTCATAAATACATATATTTTCATGTTAAAACTCTCTTTATTAATAATTTTTCTTTATTGTATGTTATGGTTAATTGTGTATGTTCTATATTGTAGGGTTTTACTTGTTCTAACCATTTTATCCCTAATATTATGTTTGTTTTTTTGCATATCTTCTTTTATTTTAAATTCTATTTTTATTTTTCTAACTCCTATTATTATTTCTTTTTCAATTGTATCTTTAATAGTTATTAAACTTCTTGGTAGATCTAGGCATATATTACCATTAGATTTTATTTCTTCGTTTTTCACTAGGTATTTTGCTATATGGTTTTCTTCTTGTCCTGTATTTAGGAGTATTAAATATTTTTTTTCATTTATTGTTCCCGTTATATAATATTGAGTTAAATTAACTGTTGAAGTTATTTCACAATTTGTCCTTTTCGATGATCCTGATGATTTTGGTTTTTCAAAAGTTATTCTTTTTGTTGTGCTTATTCTATCATTTATTATTTCTAAATCTTCTTCTATATCTATGTCTTTGTAACTATAATCATTGTTTTTACAAATTGTTCAAAAGGACTTTCTATTTGTATTTTATTATTTTTATTTTTTCCCGTTATTTTATGTTTTGTTGTTAATACATATAGATTTTTACATCTTGCTGTAAATATTTTACTTCCTGGGGTTAGTTCTATTCCCGATATTTTCTAATATAGCACTAATGACTTATCTATGTTTTTATCTGTTGTTGCTACTGAATAATTTGCACTTATTATAAATTTAAATTTTTGGTATATTAGATTTCCTCTTATAGCAGTTATTATACTTTTTTCTATAGGTTTTATAATTATATCATCTGCTAAATATAATTCTATTGGTGTATCTATTCCTTCTCTAAAACATGCTTTTATTAATATTTTTATTTCTCCAAGGTGTACGTATTTTATTGGGTCTTTACTTTTTATATCGTTTATTTCTTTATTAATTATTCTTTTTGTTACTAGTGGTATACTAGCTTTATCTTTTGCATAGCTACAGTCCATTATATATTCTTTTTGGCTTACTACGTAGTATTTTTCTTTTCGTCTACTAAATATGTTTTTTATTGTTGATATTTTAAATATTTTTTCTACACTTAAATCTAATTCTTTTCCTTTTATCTCGTCAAATATATTATTATCAAATATTATTTTCTGATCTGTTCCTTCTTCATTTAAATATTCTTCCTTTGTTATTATTTTTATATCTTCTTCAGTCATTTGATTCATCTGATTCACTATCTATTTCATTATCTGTTTTATTTTCCGAAATTTCATATATACTATCTTCACTTTCTAATTCGTAATCTATATAATCTATTTGCATATATTCTACATTTTCTATCTTTATTTCTCATATTTGTTTCTTTTTTGGGTCTTTAGACATTTTACAATCTCTAGCTTCCTAGTTTTCCACAATTATAACAAGTACATTCTTTTATAAAAAATTTTTTCCTCTATGGTCTTTTATATTTATAATTTTTTACATAATATCTTTTTCTTGGTTTCTTATACTTATATTGTGACTTTTTGTACTTCTTATATTTCTTATGTCTTTTTCTTTTCTTATAATATTTTTCTTCACATCCAAATTGGGGTGCTATTTTATCCTTGCAACATGCTAAATTTCTTATTAATATTTTTTCCATTTTTGTTTCTTCTCTGTATTTTTCACATATATTCCTATACCATTGTTGTAGAAATTTCATTCTTGCTCCTAGGGTATCTACTATTTTTGCTTCATCCTAACTCTTTATTATTTTTGAACTAAATGGTTCAGGTAATTTTTAAAATATAGTCTTCTTACTTATTTACTTTCTTTTGTATTGTATGTTCTCTTATAGTAGTATTGTTTAAATACATACGTATATTCATCTATATAACACATATTACATATTGCTAGTTTTAACATTAAATTCCTATTTGTATCTTTTTCTTTGTTTTGTTCTTCTTCATTTGTTGTCATACTGCTAAATTCATCTCTTATAGCTATTTCATATTCTTTCAATATGTTTATAGGTGTTAGTTTAATTACTGTTGTTCCTTCTGTTTTTTTATCAGTCCTTAATATCTTTTTACTATCTTCAGTTAAATTTAAAAAACATAATTTTGCTATTCCTATTAGTATTCTTTCTATATATTCTGGTGTATCTATTGCATTTATACCATTGTCTAATAATTATTTTGTTATATATCCTATCCATAATTGTATCATTTTATCTACATCTATTACACAATTTAAGTCTAAGAAATTATAATTTTTATTAATTATTTATTTTGATGTCCATTTGTTGTATTAATCCTTTAGATTATACCTTTTAAACCTATCTTTATAATAATATGTAGGTTTTCTTATTTCTGATATACTAGGTATTATATTTTCACCATCTTTTGTATCAAGAGTATTTACTTCTGTGTTTGTTTCTTCTATATTTTTATTAATTGTTTCTTGTTTTTCCTTAATTTCTAGGTCTTCTATTTTTTCTAAAATTTCTATATATATTTCACTATTTTCTGAATCATAATCGTTTGTTTCTTTAGTGTCTATTGTGTTTACTTCTGATTCTTTGGTTTCTAAATCTTCATTTTTTATTTCTAATTTTTCTTTGAATTGGTTTATTTCATCTAATAATCTTTGTTCTTTATCTTTTTCCTTTTCTTTTTGTCTTTTTCCATATGAGTCTTTTAACATTTGTAATTCTTTTTCTAACTCAACAATCCTATTATTTTTATTTCTTCTATTTTCCGTATTTCATTTGTAGTTTGTTGTTTTATTTTTTCTATTTCCTTTTTCTGTCTATTTCTTCATTTTCTTTTGTTATTCTTACCATAGTTGTTAATTTATCTTCTAATTTTAATTCTTCTTTTTTGAACATTAAATATAAATGTTTACCTATTTTCTTATATCTTCTTCCTAAATTAGAAAATACTATTCTTATTTTTAATCCTTCGTGATTTTTATATGTTTTTTCATCTATTATGAATTCTTTTTTATTCATTTTATCTATTTAATGGTATATAAATCATGTTGATATATGTATTCTAGGTTATCTATTAGAGATTCTAAATATGATATTTCTTCTTTTTGTGCTTTTATTGATTTTTGACATACTCCAACAATTATGTTATATTGTAGTCTTTCTTTTTTTATTTTTAATTTTCTTTATTTCTTAGATAATATTTGTTTTAGTTCTTTATATTTTTGAGATTGGTATATAGTATTCATTTGTACAGTATTTGTTATATTTTGGTGGATCTCTAAATCTAATTTTATCATAATTAGGTGGTATATACCTCATTTTTCTAGATTTTAAATGGATTATTAATTTTGCCTCAATACTAGATATCAAAGTAATAAGGTAATCTAATCTATGGAGGTCTTCTTTTGTTTTATTTAGTTTCTTATATTCTAAATAATTACTATTTAGAATTCTTTTGACTTCTCTAAAAGTCTGTATATTTTTAAATGATCTTCTCATAATTAACAAATAACAACATAGCTAACAAGATAGCACGGTTTATAATTAACAATTAAATTAACATATCTCATAAATAACATACAAATATCATTTCTTTAACTTTAAAGAACGTAGCTCTGATACCAATTGTAGTTATATATAGTTAATTATATAACTAACCATACAATTGATATTAACGGCTTATATTTCTTTTAACTTTAAATATCATACAATTGTAGGGTTAGTTATTAGTTAAAGAACATACCTAATTAGGTTTTCTGCTAATTTTGGTATATATTCTCTTACTTGGTTTACTAATCCTAAAAATGATTGTAATTTTTTTTGTATCTAATTCTTCTTTTGAATTGATTATTTTTTGTACTATATGTTGTTGCATTTTTAATCTACTTTTATCTATTTGTATTCCTAAAAATTCTATCTGATTTTTCATTATTTCTTTTTCATTTAGTTTCATTTTTCCGTTATATTAAAAAGCCGAAATGGTTTGGAAGACCCTTATACTTGTCTCCATTTGTAACCTACACCCTCCTACTTGCCTCTTTGTCAATTGAACCCTTAAAGTCAATAAAACATAAACCCTTTTGACCATTGACCATTCTTATGTGTCATTAATATTATTGAGTTGGAAAAATGTGTGCAAACACGTATTTTAAAGGCGAGTGAAATCAATATTTCACCTTTTAAAACATTAAAATTTTAAATAAAACAATGATATATTTTGAAGAAAGGAAAAAATAGAAAAAAAAAATCCCAAAATGCTTAACTTCTTCTTTTTCTTCTTCAACCCACCCCCACCATACCCTGTCAAACCCGCACCCCACCCTCATCTTCTCTTTCTTCTTCAGTCCCCCACCATTTCACTACTCTTTTGTTCTTTCAGCTTTTTTTTCTTCGAACATCACCCTCACCCACTACCCCCACCCTCGCCAAATCAATCGTCAACACTAATATCTTCTAGGATATGGAAAAATAAATATTTTTGAAAAGAAATGAAGGAATAAGAATTTTATTTATCAATTGCTTTGATTATGAGGTTGTTGTTAGCAATTATTTGATTGATTTTCGATCTTTTAGGTTCTCATTTTTTATTGGGATTGAAATTGATTTTCATCAATATAAGGTGAACAATGGTGATTTTATTTTTTATTTGGAGTGAAATTGATGATAAAGTAAGTTGAACTTTTGCCTAGTAAATATTTTCGGTTTGAGTAAAGTTGATGTCTTTTTATACTACATACCACTAGAATCAAAGGTTTATTATTGTAAATATTAATATCGATAGGTTTTCGAAGTTTTATTAAAAAAACTTTTTATGTAAAAGATTTGAATTGTTTGGATCTTGCAATCCCTTTGAAGATTATTGAATTTAACTATCTTACAACAATTGGTCATACAAGAATGTTATAGGAGATTTGGTAAAGATGTTTTAGGTAAAATATGTTATTATACTACCTCTTTTTTTTTTTGTTTTCCATCCGGTGTCCGGTGTCTGCATTGGAGCCCCGGCTAATCCGGATCACGCATTGTAGGGCCCATTAAGGTGTCAGCGCTCCCAACAGAGTTTTTCTCCATACCCAGGATCGAACCCTCGATCCCTAGTTAAGGATGGAGCAGCCCCATCCACTGCACCACAACCCATGTTGGTATTATACTACCTCTTAATTTTATATATGATACACTTGTTTTTGCCTTTTGGTATTAATTTATTTTATTTAAATTTTGCAAGTAAATTGTGAGATTAGAGTAGCTTGGAGCCAAGGGCATGAGAAAAAGAAGAAAATTACATCATTTAGGATCTTAGACAAAATGTTGCTATTGTAATTGCTATCACCGTAGAAAAATTATGTATTGTGAATATTTTGAATGTAATTATATGTTACTTAAAATGTATTTTGAAATTTAGATCTTTTAAGTTTAGCTATATTATAGAAATTCTTGTGATTAAAAATGTTTATAACAATATTCTTCAATTTGTAGAAATGAATTTTTATAGTCACGACCAAACCAACATTTAATTACCCAAAATATTGCTATACATTTTCACTTTTCATAACAATTTTTTTAAAGAAAGATATAATTCTTGTAATTGGTGTAAAAAAAAAATTTAGTTATGTGTGAAAATATTTGCAATGTTGGATAAAATTTTTAGACTTTGATTTAAAATTATAATCGCTACTTATCTTGCCAACAAATTATGATGGTGGGTGAATTTATTTTATTTCATTGATAAAGTATTGAGAGAGATGGAGAGGGTGTTGTTGGGTTGAAGCTTAAGGAGCAGAAGGGTGTTGTTAGGTTGAAGCATAGGAGCAAAAAGATGAAGAAGGAAAAAAAAAAGAGTGAGGGCGGGCGGAGAGGCGAGTAAACTAAAATTTGCGGGGTGGAGGGGAGAGGGAATGGGTGTTATAAATTTCATTTTATGTTATTTATTTTTTATATGTATTTATTTTTAATATTTAATTTCTTATATCTCATTAAAAAATAGTGTGAAATTTCATATGTAGTGGATTATACTACACACATGTTAATTGAATGAGAAAGGGTTTAAAATATTATGTTTTGATGAGTTTAAGAGTTCAATTGGTAAAGCGGTTAGTAGGAGGGTCTAAATTATAAATGAAGACAAGTATAAGGATTTATTGCACCATTTCACCTATTAAAAATAGAAAAAATTACCTAAAACCACAACATAAATATCTAAACTTCAAAAAATCCCTCCACTTCCTAAAATTACCTTAATCCCAACATTTCCTATATTTTTCTAATGTTTAGATACAAGTTAACCTACAACTAAAAAGCCCCTTTTTACGCCTCTTTTTACCAAAAGTACTACACAACTCCTCTATCAACGACGCAAAATCTGGCCATTTTCTTTCCATCTTCTCCATCTGAATCAAAGAATTCAATCAAGGTAATCCCCCCCTCCCCTCCCCCCCCACATAAAATCAGATTCACTTTATTTAATACCTTTTTTACATTTTTTTTTTTAAAAAAAATTATTTCCCGCAAGTAAAGATATCTGAAAGTTTAGTCTTTTGGTAGGGATAGTCTTGGGGTTTCTCAATTACAGAGTATCAAAGAATCTCAAGAAGTTGTAAATCTCATAGATCTGGGGTTTTTTTGATATTCTTGGATATCTGAAATTTTGTATTCTGCTTAAAGTTTGAATTTTTGGGCATGGATTTGGTGTATTGGAATTCTCGGCTACTTGTATTTCTTATTTTTTACTTGAAGTTTGATTTTTTTGGGCTTGGATATGGGGGTTTTGACATTCTTGGATACCTAAAATTTGGTATTCTGCTTAAAGTTTGGATCTTTGGGCATGGATATGAAATTTGGTATTCTGTTTAAAGTTTGGATCTTTAGACATAGATATGAAATTTGGTATTCATAGATACATGTTATGTTAACTTGTATCTGGTTCAACTGTTAACAAAAGAAACATCTTTTTTAATTGATACATGTTAGGTTGACTTGTATCATTGAGTTGTTCTTAATGATTTGATAAGTATCTATTTATGTTTAAATTTTACTGAAATTTTATTTTAAGAGATGCAAGTTATTACTTAAAAGATACATGTTGTGTTAACTCAAGATGCATCTGCCAGGACTGATGAGGTTGCTGATATGGAGAAGAAACTGATTAACACCATCAAAGGATTGAGATACAATTGAATTATTGGGCATGGATATGGGGTTTTGGAATTCTTGGCTACTTGTATTACTTATTTTTTGCTTAAAGTTTGCTTTTTTTGGGGCATGGATATGGGGGTTTTTGACATTCTTGGCTACCTGAAATTTGGTATTCTGCTTAAAGTTTGCATCTTTGGACATGGATATGAAATTTGGTACTTCATAGATACATATTATGTTAACTTGTATCTGGTTCAACTGTTAACAAAAGAAACATCTTTTTTAATTGATACATATTAGGTTGCCTTGTATCATTGAGTTGTTCTTAATGATTTGGTGAGTATCTATTTATGTTTAAATTTTATTGTAAGAGATACAAGTTATTACTTAAAAGATACATATTGTATTAACTCAAGATGCATCTTCCAGGACTGATGAGGTTGCTGATATGGAGAAGACGTTGATTAACACCATCAAAGGATTGAGATACAATTGGATTTTTGGGTATGGATTTGGAGGTTTGGAATTCTTGGCTACTTGTATTTCTTGTTTTTTGCTTAAAGTTTGATTTTTTTTGGCATGGATATGGGGGTTTTGACATTGTTGGCTACCTGAAATTTGATATTCTGCTTAAAGTTTGGATCGTTGGGCATGGATAGGAAATTTGATACTTGTGGAAATTATATTATAAGAGATACAAGTTATGACTTCATAGATACATATTATGTTAACTTGTATCTTGTACAACTGTTAACAAAAAATATAAGTTTTTTAATTGATACATGTTAAGTTCACTTTTATCTTTGACTAGTTCTTAATGCTTTGATAAGTATCTATTTATGTTTATTTTTTATTGAAAGTCTTATTGTACGATATACAAGTTATTACTTAATAGATACATGTTGTATTAACTTGTATCTATGAGTTGTTGTTAATGCTTTGATATATATCTATTGGTGTTTAAACTTGACTGGGAATTATATTATAAGAGATATAAGTTATGACTTCATAGATACATATTATGTTGTATTTTGTACATCTATTAACAAGATATAAAAGTTTATATGGTAACTAGAGTAACTGATTGTTTACTCCTTCTTCAATTTATATGGTAATATTTTTTTTTTTATCCATTCAATATAGAATGAAAATTTTATAATTTTGAAAATAACTAAATTTAAATTTCTCCTCTTCTTAATGACATGTTTTTATAGTCACACTACATATTTCAAAATGCGTACAATATAACATATTTAAGATGCTCCCATTTAAAAAATAATGGCACATTAGATTATATTATACAAGTGAATATTTAAACATATTTAATAGGTATGTATCTAACATATTATAGAATGTTGTCTTGTAAGTATCTATTTATAACATATGTAATAATGACATATTTCAAAAGCAGTACAATATAACATATTTAAGAATATATCAAAAAAATAATGACATATTATATTACAGAAGTGAATATTTAAACTTGTATCTACAAAATTTTATATCTAAAAAATTAACTGAAAAACATCTTACTTAATTAAATGTATCTAGTTAATATTAGGTACTCATACATTATATTTTTTTAATGATAAAATTATTTTATTTTGTTATCCATTATAATGCAATGCCAAAGTATTTTAGATATATTTATGTATCGAAATACGTTGTTCTTGCACTTCATAACGACATAGTATTAGATATATATTTTATAATTTTTTTACAATCATATGTATCTAAGGTTATGAAATATTAATAAAGTTTACGTTAATTTTTTTTACATACATGTTAAAGTAAATTCTACAACCAATTTGAAATAAACTCAGACACAAGTTACTACTTATTCTTTAAGTTGAGATACATAAATGGATATTATTGGAACTAGTTTGGTTTTAAAATAATTGAAATTTAGTGACAATAACACATGATACCACAAATTAATGGTACTATATCAAAAAAATAATGACATATTTTATTATAGAAGTGAGTATTCATACTTGCATCTAAAATATTTTGAATCTAGAAAATTAACTGAGAAACATCTTACAGATACATGTTGTATTAACTTGTATCTAAAAGTTATTACTTAATAGATACATATTGTATAAAGTTGTATCTGATACTTATCTGGTACTTACGTAATCGTACAAGTTTCTTGTCATTCGATACATATTGTACGCTATACAAGTTAATACTTAATAGAGGCCATTGAATCTACGAAGTCATTATACAAGTTTGTTTGCGTGTTGGCTATTACAAAAACTAGGAAGTTGATAGAGACTTTAATGATTTTTTGATGAGGTTGGTAATCTTAGGTACTCATACATTATTTTGTTTTAATGATAAAATTATTTTATTTGTTACCCATTATAATGCAATGTCAAATCATTTCAGATATATTTATGTATCAAAATATGTTGTTCTTGCACTTTATAACGACATCGTATTAGATACATATTTTATAATAAATTACAATCATATGAATCTAATATAATGAAACATAAATTGGAATTTAATGGTATTAACCTTCACAATATTACATTATTTAGAATCTCCAACATTGTTTTCTACAAACTAATACATGTTGTCTGTAAAAAAATAACACATTATAGCACAAATTAATGGTACTATATCAAAAAACTAATGACATATTATATTATAGAAGTGAGTATTTAAACTTGTATCTAAAAAAATTTGTATCTAAAAAATTAACTGAAAAACATCTTACAAAATTAAATGTATCTAGTTAATAAAATACATATTTTACATGATACAATTATATTTTACCATTATTACAAATTTTGCAAAATCACTAACAAATCCCATTGTAGGTTGAAGTTGCATAAAAATACGGTCTTTCAACGGGCATGTGTGAATATCTTCGAATAATCTTACTTTAAATAGTTCTGTTCCCCAACGACATGAATCTTGAAAGATCCAAACACAATCCTCCGTACAGCTTTGTAGGATATAGCTGAATCAATGAAATCAAAAGTTCAAATAATTTATCTTAATAAATATGAAAAACAATGATTTCTACATTCAATAATAGCAGTGAATAATTGTATAACATGTATTTATAAATGTAACAACATATATGTAAGACGTTTATATGTATCAGGGACATTTTTGATTTATATGCAAAAATAAAACACAACAAGAAATAAAATTTAACATAACTTCCTAAACTGACATACGACATGAGCACAATGTATCATTTTCAGAAGAAAATGAATCTATGCATGTAACTTGTTCAACATGTATCTAGTAAATTAACAACATGTATCTACATTATTTATATGTTTCTAGGACATTTCTGATATATGTGTGAAACTAACACACAACAACAAACATAATTAACCAAAACTTCATAAATTGAGATACAAGATTAGCAAAATGTATCGTTTCCAGAAGAAAATGTATCTCTGCGATAATAGCATAAAAACACAAACAAAATCTGTAAATTATTCATCACCCAAACATTGAATACAAATTTCAATTAACATACACAAAATTAACAACACCTGCAAAAAATAAATAAATTAACATACCTTTTCTTGTCAGATCTTTTAACATACTTCACAATCATTTGGTTCCTAATGAACAACGGACAAGCATTACCCCAAACAATGTAACGAGCTTCAAGTTTTTTCATTGGTTCGTTGATTTCAAGTTCTACCGTAATTGTAGAAATCATTTTTTCGTAAGTAACATGTTCACTGACCATAACTCCATCACTCTTATAACCAACATACTCGATTTCGTTAACCCAAACATTGAAATGACATAAAAACACAGACATATTCATGTCAAACAAATGAAATTAACACATAAAAAAAATGGTATGCTTTGTATGAACAAGAAGAATTAACATTTGTTAATTTCTAAAAGATTTTAAAAGAGACTTTATGTTTTTAAAAAATAGAGTAATAATCGGATTCCCACTAATCATGGGATTTGATTTTGCTTTTCCCCTTAATTAGTTAGCTTTAATGCTGATTTTATGGAAAGTTATCTGCTACAGTAAATTAGATACATGTATCAACAGTATGTATCTATTGTTGTTAACTTGTATCACCAGAGATAAAATGTTGGGATTTTAGGAGATTTTGAAAAAAATATGATGATTTTTAGTAATTAAGGGTAAACTAGTAAGTATGTAAGTTTCCCTTAAAAATATATTTTCACTATGTCAACATAATACAAACATTGACTCGACCATAATGCTAAAAATTATTCTGACAAAGAAAATAAATTGTGTAAATCAATAAAAGATTCGTTTCTCAACTCAAATTTATGGGGAATGGATGTTAGAAATCTTATGGAAAATATTATTTGCAAAGATTTGTTGAGAATTCTCATAGTTTGAGGCATGCCAAGTGACGGTGTTCTTGAAGATATTTTACATAATATGTGTCTCTCCAAAATTCAGCATACTCTTTTAATATTAACTTAGAAGACAAAATCTAAAAGACTTTGACCAACGAATACTCAGCACAACAATTGAGGAAATTTTTTTCTGTGAGTCCACACTCTCTCATTAGAAAAGACATGTTATATGTGTGGATAAAATAAGCCTACCATTTGAATGATTGATGATTCCAAGTTTCAAGGTAAAATGGTTCAAGGCAATTCATGGTAATAAAGGAGAGATTTATAGCTCACAAGTCATAACCAACAAAAAGTCACCAAAAAAAGATGTTGAATAGAAGTGATCACTTGATGGTCATTGTAACCGAGTAAGTCATTTGAATCCATTTAAAACAAAAATTTGAATTCATGGTTAATTGAAATGGACCTTAATGAATGAATTAAAGTTTACTATATATAATCAAGGAAAATCTAATTATTATTAACTTACTGAGACAACTAAAAATAGGCTTAGTTTTAACAAAAGGTAAGGGCCAAAGGGAGAACAAAATAAGACTTGAATATAGTATGTAGTAAAAATCATAACAAAGAAGATTTAGGATAACTTGAAATGGGTTACCAAGCGAATTTTATCTATTAATCCTATTTATATCACCTCCCCTACTATGTTTCTTTGGAAATCTCAATAGCATTTCAACTTTATCAAAGCTCCAACAGGGCAACTTTGTTTCTCCCAACCTGACCAAATTTCACTTATTGCAATGATAAGAACATACTTATGTGTTTCCACATGTGGCTCACTATCAAATTTCTCCACAAATTTTCTGATCTTATCGATCAATCTTGCATTCTCAATGAATGTTTACAGGCAAAATAACTATTTTCGATAGGCTGATTATGAAGATATCCTCTTTTTCTTGTAGTAATGAAAAAAAATTTCTGTAAGTTAACAAACTTAGGCTCAAACTCATACATATGTTTCTTAATGCCGTCACATATACACTTTGAGGTAGATTAACATTTTCATAATAGAAAAAAGGTGAGCCAATAGTTTTCTCGCTAAGAACTCTTTGGACCATTGTATAATTTTTTGAGAACCCAATATCATTTCAAATTCATTTCACACTAAATTCAACATCCTGTTATGATATATAAAGCAAAGAAGAAGTATAGAGAAGAGAGAAAGAGTGATTATTATTTTCCTTGAGGATTCTCTTGGATTCCTTGAGGATGATTTACAATGAATAAACCCCTCTATTTATAGTAGAAATTACTCCTAGTTTTTCTCTAAAAGATAGATAATTCAATCCTGATAGATACCAACTAGATCTTGATAGATCTTAGCTATATTCTTGACAGACATTCAGTATAATGTAAATACATTCATAACACCCCCTGAATGTCTAGATAGATCATGTGTCTCGTTAAAACCTTACTAGGAAAAATCCAGCGAGAAAAAAAATCTAGTGAAGGATAAAGAGTACACATCTCTAACAATACACATATAGGCTACCTCATTAAAAACCTTACAAGGAAAACCAGTGGGACAAAACCTCATAAGGGAAAAAGAGTACAACGCGTATTAACTCCCCCTAATGAGAACATCCTTGTACCTTTGCATCCCGATTTTGTGCACCATCTTCTTGAAAGTTGCAGTTGGAAGAGACTTGGTGAATAAATCAGCCACATTGTCACTTGAAAGAATCTGTTGTACATTAATATCACCATTCTTTTGGAGCTCATGTGTATAGAAAATCTTTGGCGAAATGTGCTTCGTTCTATCTCTTTTTATGAATCCCCCCTTAAGTTGTGCTATGCATGCTGCATTATCTTCTTATAAAGTCGTTGGTACTTTGTCATATTTCTAATCACATTTTTCTCAAATGAGATGTACAACCACACACATTCTCGGCTTGCTTCATGAATGACTATTATCTCAATATGGTTCGATGAAGTGTCTATGATAGACTGCTTTGTATATCTCCAAGATATGGCAGTACCACCATATATGAACATATATCCAGTTTGAGACCGAGCTTTATGCGTCTCAGATAAGTACCCAACATCAGCATAACCAACAAGATCGGGACTGCAATCTTTAGAATAAAATAAGCCCATATCGATAGTCTCTTTTAGATACTGTAATATGTGTTTGATCCCATTCCAATGTCTCCTAGTAGGAGCAGAACTATACCTTGCTAACAGATTAACTGAAAAGGCTATATCAGGCCTTGTAGTATTTGCAAGATACATTAGTGTACCAATTGCATTAAGATATGGTACTTCATAACCAATCCAAATTGGTATATTTTTCATTACAACAAATAATTTATTGCTTTTGAAAACTCTCCAAGAGTTTCAATAATATTCAAACCATCAATTTATCCCTTATAAGAATAATAAACAAGTTTTCCAAAAACTTTATAAGCTTCAAGCATTTTAAATCCTTTAGGGATTTTCATATAGATTTTTGTCAAGTGACAATATCCAATATTTTGTTTATGACATCTTCTAGTGTTTGGATTGCAAATAAAATAAGTGTTATGCTTACCAAGCTGCATCCTTTATTTTACTTGATAAATGCTTCTACGTCAGCATGCTTAAATAAATCCTCATCGTCTTTTACATTATTGCGTCAATATTGTATCATAGATATTATTGCTGATATATTATTTTGTATCGGTTCACAGTGTGACATAAAATTTTGAGATCTCATCACTTCATTTTTTCAGGTACCTGAACCTCTCATAGGGTTTTATGAAGTGTTATGTCGTAGGCTCTTCAAGAGCACATTGCCTTTTTATTTTGATTATTTGCTCCTTAATATTTTCAAAGATTATTTCATTTGAAATCGATTGGTCTACCACATTTCATGAATACGTAGACTTTGTCCTTTTGGGACACAAAATAGGAGCACTTGCAGTTTAAATATGAGATTAAATTTGAGTCAACAGATGCTTTTGGGCATTTGACTTGAATTATCTTTTGAATGAGGATCTATGATAATTCCTAACATATTTCATAGTTGCTTCTAATATCCCCTTATGTTAGAAAATCTTTGAGGAATTCATTTTTTTGCATCATGGTATATTCATTAATTGTATACCACACATCAAAATTATTAGATGGACAATGTGTGGTTCTTGACTCAGAACCAACTTTGAGGGAAAATTAATCATAATTTATTATTTTGATGCATACAAATACTTTTGTATATAATATTTCAAATCAACACATGAATCTTTTGTTCTCATTAGCAATGGTAAAGCTATTTTTCGAAGGCATTCAATGCCAAACCGTCATCATCACGATGAATTGTCTTGATTGCACAATTTGAAAGTTATACTTTTAACTCAATTTTATTGAGCAAGCAACTTTATGAATGTCAAACTGCAGGTTGACAATGAATGTACATGTGATCATCTTATTGATGCATCTTTTCAACATATCACATGATTGGTGAACGGGCCCTTATTCACCTTTTATAATTTTAGATTGTAAAGGATCCACTCCCAAAACTTTTCAACATAACACATAGACGTATATGTGGATCAGTACTTTGAGGATTTGCTGAGTATATGGGGGTGGAATGCATAAGTAAAATATCATCCCATTATCATAATTTGTAAAACAATGCATGCTAAATGTAAATGACTCACATAAGCTGAAATATCTGAAATACTAAAATCTGAAATCATAAGAGGTAAATCATACTTTATAAATCTAGTAAGTCATAATATTTAGTTCTGAAAGTTGTGCTAATACTCTATATTTAAATCATACTGTCTAAGTGTAGAAAGGACTCACTTCTATGTTTGAAAACTGAAAGCTGAAATCTATAACTAATATGTTTTGTAAAGCATAATCTGAATAAAATTGTGAGCCTTTACACTTAATTTTCTAAAAGTTTTTCTGTTATTCTTTTCTGTTATCTGTAGTCTGTAGGGAATACTTTATCTGAAGGGAGGTTCTTCTAACTAACATAAATTATGTGAGCTAACATGGAGTCCAATGTCTTATTCTCCTATGGGGAAAACCTCACGATGGGAAGAAGTGTCATACTCTTGCCAAGGAGTATAACTTGAGCTAAGTGATCACATCTGTAACTGTCAACCATATAGAAGTGGAATAATCTGATAATCTGTACCTATGTTGGCTACTTAGTTTTGTGGAAACTAGGGCACTCTATTCCCACACTTCCCGCTTGATGCTAAATACTACTCTCTTTAATCCATGCTCATTTTGTTGGAAATCCACTTTAAAACTAGTATAAGGGTTCGTTTCAAAACCAATTATGCATTTATCTGAGTCAATCTGTAAATAAAGCTAATATATTTTTTGTAATCTACAATAAATCTGTAAAGTGGATTCTGAATCTTATATGATGATCAAAAGATCAAATCTTTACTGAAAATCTGAAAATAAACTGATCATCTAATGCTTAAAGCATAATCTTTCTTGAAATTATAACATTCAATCTTGGGATAGTAACCCATGCATCAATCTTATGTCAAAACATCATAATAATCATGCTTGATAATAAAACAATGATAATTCAAATCAAATCCTGGAATTTACTACAATTGGCATGAAAATATGAAAATAAACATGCAATTCAACTTTTAAATCACTTGAAATCTCATAATCTTTGAATTGGCAATAATGGGTATGAATCCTAATTTAAAACTCATGTATAATCATTCAAAATCATTTGAAGTTGTAATTAAAACTTAGTTTGGGCAAAGGATGGAAGAATATCCTTGTTCATGAATCCCACATACCTTAATTAATGATTAGATGAAAAATCTTGAATTTTTTATTCCTATTTGAGTTCTTGAAGATGAATTCTTGATTATCTTGTCTTAGGAATCCTCAATTTTGTGCTTTCTTGAAGAAACAATGGAGGAATTTGATTTCTTGGAGAAGAAGCTTGAACTCTAGGATTTTTCTTTGAGAGAGAATGAATGAAAATTGTATAAAGTGCTTAAGATTGGGCTAAATCTTGTGTTAATCACGAATTGGGGGATTGAGAATTTTACCAAAGTGCCCTTTTTAAACCATAATCGAAACTATAAAAAGGGAACAAAAATCTCGATTTAACATGCCACTGCGACGCGCCACTATCGCGGTGGATCATTGGAAATTGGACAATTGAGAGGGCCACTGGAATTTGATGATTGCTATTTTTACCTTCAAAGCGATGCGGTGCTCGCCCAGCTGGCATACTGCCTTACTTAAAATGCTAACTTCTCAACCGAGTATCGAATTTAGATGAAATTGGTATCGATGGAAAGCTAATTCAATTTATCACACAATTGGGAGTCTAAATCTGGAAAATCCTACATGTAATAGAAGTTATTCATTTTTTTAAAGTTAACCTTTGTCATTCTAGGAGTGAAATTAAGCTAGAAAAAGTACAGGGTATTACAATATCTCCCTCTTGGGATCATTCGTCCTTGCATGTGGCTGGTTAAGCTAAAAATAATGAGGAATCTGAGGCTATAAGCTATCATGCACAACTGAAATAAACTGAATGATTGATTCTCAACATAATGAGCTACTAAACTGATCTGTAAGTTCATGAGTTCACATGAAAACAACTATATAGCTGAATCTGAGGCTGGCAAAGATCTGAATAAATGGAGACTATTACCTTCGGCTGAATCCGAGTTCATGGAGAAGAGATAAAGATACTTGGTATGCTTGTCTGCTTCTGCTTCCCAAGTAGCACCCTCAACTGACTGGTTTTGCCACAAAACTTTGAGCAAGGAAACTTCTTTGTTCCTTAGTCTACAGATATGATGATCAAGAATCTCTACTGGAACTTCTTTATGTGAAAAGCTACTCTGAATATCTGTACTTTCTAGAGGAACTATAACAGCTGAATCGTCCATGTACTTCTTAAACAAGGACACATGGAAAACTGGATGGACTGAGGATAAATTTGTGGGTAGCTCAAGTTCATATGCCACCTTCCTAACACAACTCAAAATCTGGAAGGGGCCTACATATCGGGGACTTCATGGGTAAAACTTTCAAATACACAAGATCATCTACCTCAAACTTAATATCCCTTTTTCTTACATCTGCATATGATTTGACGACTCTGGGCTTCATTCAATCTCTCTCAGATCAACCAAACTTTCTCCATGGCCTCAAATACCATGTCTAGCCTAATTAAGGCGGCCTTACCCACTTCGAATCAACCAACTGGCGATCTACATTCCCGCCCATAAAGAGCTTCAAATAGAGCCATCTGAATATTAGCATGGTAACTGTTATTATAAGTGAACTCAATCAATGAAAAATGCTCATCCCAACTACCTCTGAAATCAAGAATATATGCCCACAACATGCCCTCTAGAGTCTGAATGGTTCTTTTTGCCTGACTATTTATCTATGGATGAAATGAACTAAGATAAACTTGGGTACCAAGACCCTTCTAAAAGTCCTTCCAAAATTGTGAGGTAAACTAAGTACCCCTATCTGAGATGATGCACAGAGGAATTCCATGCAATCTAACCAACTCTCTGATATACAACTTGGCATAATCTTCAGCTATGTAAGACGTGCGAACTGGTAAGAAATGGGTTGACTTAGTCAAGCTATCTACAATGATCCAAATTGAATCATGCTGATAATGCGAATGGGGTAATCCAGTCACAAAGTCCATATTCACCTCTTCCCACTTCTAAGTGGGGATACCAAACTCTTGCAATGTACCACCAGGTCTTTGGTTCTCTACCTTAAACTATTGACAAGTTGCACACTTGGCTATGAACTCTGCTATATGTCTCTTCATACCGCTCCACTAATAGATTTTCTGCAAGTCATGGTACATCATGGTAGCACCTGGATGAATAGAATAATGCGCACCATGCGCTTCCACCATAATTTTCTGCCTCAAATCATCAACACACCTTCTCCCCCTTGGGAGAAAAACTCTACCTTTTGGTCTTTAACCGACTCCTTCTGTTTGACCAAACTACAATCCTCATCTTGCTTGTCTTTTACTTCTGAAACTAGAGAAGATTCAGAACTACTCTGAACTCAAATAGTCCTTTCAGATGAATCAACCAATCTCACACCCAATCTAGCTAACCGATAAACTTCCCAAATTAACTCCTTCTTATCATTCTCCACATGAGGAACACTGCCCATAAACAATTTACTAAGGGTGTCTGCCACTATATTGGCCTTGCCCAAATGATACAACAAACTCATATCATAATCTTTCAACAATTCTAACCACCTTCTCTGACGAAGATTCAAGTCCCTCTGAGTAAACACATACTACAAAGTTTTGTGATCCGTAAACACATCACATGCACCCCACAAAGATAATGTCTTCAGATTTTCAAAGCAAACACAACAGTAGCTAATTCAAGATCATGGGTAGGGTAATTTTTTTTATGAGGTTCAAGCTGTCTAGAGGCATAGGCTATAACCTTACCTTTCTGTATCAAAACACAACCCAAACCAACTCTAGAGGTATCACAATACACCATAAAACCATATGTACCATCAGGTAATGCTAAAACTGGGGCTGAAGTGAGTCCAGACTTCAACTCCTGAAAACTCTTCTTGCAAGAATCGAGCCATTGAAACTTAACATTCTTTTGGGTCAATCTAGACATAGGAGATATAATAGACGAGAAACCCTAAAAAATCATCTATAATAGCCAGCTAAACCCAAGAAACTCCTAGTGTCTGATGGAGAGATAGGTCTAGGTCAATTTCTTACGGCTTTTGTCTTTTGGAGATATACTCTAATACTCTCACTGGAAATAATATGGCCAAGGAAAGCTATTGACTTTAGCCAAAATTCACATTTGCTAAATTTGGCGAACAACTAGTGATCTCTAAGAGTTTACAACACAATTCTAAGATGGTCTGCATGATCATCCTCACTACAAGATTAGACAAGAATATCATCGATAAAGACTATGACAAACATGTCCAGATACTATTTGAACACTTTGTTCATCAAGTCCATGAAGGCTGCTGGGGCATTTTTTAGTCCAAAGGACATGACTAGAAACTCAAAATGACCATAATGGGTTCTGAAAGTTGTCTTTTGAATATCATATTCCCTTACTTTAAGCTGATAATAGCCAGATCTAAGGTCTATCTTAGAGAAGTAACTTGCACCTTGTAGTTGATCAAATAAGTCATTAATTCTAGGAAGAGGATATTTTTTTTTTACTATAACTTTATTCAGCTGACGATAGTCAATGCACATACGCAAAGAACCATCTTTCTTTCACACGAATAGGACGGGAGCGCCCCATGAAGAAACACTAGGCCTTATGGAACCTTTGTCTAATAGATCTTTAAGCTGCTCTTTTAACTCTTAAATCTCAGCTGGGCCCATACGATATAGGGGAATAGAGATAGGCTAGGTATCTAGAAGAAGGTCAATATTGAATTCTATTTCCCTATCTGGAGGCACCCCTGGTAAATCTTCAGGAAAAATATCAGGAAACTCATTGACTACATTGACCGACTGAACTGTTGGAGTCTCAAACTTAGTGTCTTTTAATCGAACGAGATAATAAATACAACCTTTGGAAATCAATTTTCTAGCTTTAAGATAAGATGTGAAATGACTCTTGGGAGATACTTAATTACCTTTCCACTCAAAGACTGGCTTGTCTGGAAATTGAAACTTCACTATTTGGATGGGACAATCTATAGAGGCATAACAAGAATGAAGCCAATCCATACCAAGAATAAGGACAAAGTCAACCATATCTAACTATATTAGATCTGTTAAGATGATTTTATAAAGGACAGTGATAGGATAATTTTTATAGATCTGTTTGGCAATAATTGACTCACCTACCGAGTAGAAACCAAGAAGGGCTTAGGGATCTTTTTAGGACCTATTTCAAAATTTACTGCAACTAACGGGGTCACATAAGAGAAACTTGACCCAGGGTCTAATAACACATAAACATTAAGATGAAAGACATGAAGCATACCAGTAACAACATCTGGTGAATCCTTCTGCTCCTGATGGGATAGTAAAGCATAAAACCAATTTTGGCACTAACCGCCATCGGTACTGGATAATGTGCCATAAAAAAGGGCTGGACCACTCAAAGGAGCTGGTGCACTAGTAGCTTAAGTCTAGGGACGAACATCTCTATTTCCCTGCTTAGCATGCGGACACTCTCTAATTTTATGAACCAACTTACCATAACTATAACACCCCTTCTATCGAGCTAAACACTCACCAGGGTGATTCTTACCATACTTAGCACATGGAGGATAACTGGGCCTTCCACTTACACTATTCTGAGATCTGGACATAGAAGACTTACCCCACTACTCCTACCTAGCTCTGTGAGTGGGAGCACTAGCTTAATATGGTGCAGGCATAGATGAACTATTTTGAGACTACTAATGGTTTCCCCCTTGGAACATAGCTTGGCCATACTTAAACTGCCCTGTTCTAGCCCTCTTATTACTTCTATCTCTTCTCTTTAACTTCTCAACCTTAATCTGCTGAGCATGAATCATCAACCTAGTAAGATCTATGTCTGTAATAAGCATGGCAGTCATTCACTCCTTAACTACCAAACTAGACACTCTAGTAACAAACTTACTTATACTTGCCCTGGGATCAACCATTGTATCAGGGGCATACTTAGACAACTGATTGAACTTAAGGCAGTACTCCTTCACTGTCATTGAGCACTTTCTCAAGTTCACAAATTCTTCTATCTTTGCTTCTCTCATTTCATACGAGAAGAACCTATCTAGAAAAATATCTCGAAATACCTGCCAACTCATGGGGGCTGCATTTTTACCTCTACCATTCTTCCACATAACTACCCAATCATATGCTATATCCTTCAACCTATAAGATTCCAAATCAATACTCTCTTTCTCAGAAACATACATAATCCGGGTGATCTTCTTCACCTCATCTAAATAAAGTTATAGGTCCTCACCTACTTTTGACCCAAAGAACTCTGGCAGATTCATTCTCATGAAATCTCTGATTCTGGCTACTGCTAAGTGCTTATTATACTGAAGTAGGACTGCAGCCTAATGGTTGCCCTAAATATTGGCAGTCACTTCTTAGATCAATGCCTGAAAGGCAGCCCAAAACTCAGTATGGGATACATTCTCATTCAGAGGATCAGTGGGATGGAGTGGCTGGTTATCATTTCCATGGGCATTAGCTCGACGAGGAGGCATATTCAACTGTTATGTAAGAGCACGAGTTAAAAATAAATAGAGATACTGTAAGCACGATAGATCATGAAAGAAAGAGATGATTTACTAAGAATGTCCCGTAGCCTCTTGTCATAAATATGGCGCGCTTCACACCCATGATCAAGACTCTACGTAACGTGGCTTGTTTAACTCCCTAAGACTCTTATAAACCTTAGTCTCTAATACTAAGTTTGTAACTCCCCGAAACCTGGTCTCGAGGCGTCACACAATGATACAATAAAAACTTGGAAGACACAAAATTGGATCAAAACAATCCAAACACACTCCAAAAATAGTCCACTAATTCAAAGAAACAAGGACCCTTTTGGAGACCACTCTTGGATTCAAGAATACAATACAAGAAGAACAATATTACTAGTTGTTTGACACCTTTGCAGCCAAGAACAAACTAATTTAACAACACAAGATTAAACCACAATGAGAACAACAATAACAACAACAAAAATGGATATAAGATTACAAAAGGAAAAGGACAAATAGATAGACCACATGAAGGTATAATATTAAGAAGCCAAGAATGGTAACTCTCGCACCCTTAAAACTACATACAACAATAAAACTATCTCTTACAAAGACACAAGATCGAAATCTACCTCTCTAGCATCAATGTTTCCAAGCAATCAACAATAAAGAGAATCCACTCTATTGCTGTCTCCTAGTTTCGGTTTTGCCTCATTAAGAGAAGAGAGGACTTTGTGTTTTTTTAAGTGTTTCTCTCTTCAACATCCACAATAATCTAAGTAAATAAAATCCTACATTGTACTTTATATAAATCTTACAAGATATAATTTAAAATGACCAAAAGGGCCTTCAAAGAGTGGGCTGTCCATCAAGTGTAAGTTATGGGCAGATTTTGGTGTGTTTTTGGACTCTTCTACACTTAAATTGGACACACCAAGTATCGATATCAATGCGCACCCTTATAAGTCCATATCCATTATTATTATTGTATCACACGGTGCTCAATACTATGAGTAGCCTTAAGCTAACCCTATCTGCTTATTACTAAGTCTGAATCTCATAATAAAGGAAACATAGACATAAGAGCCATACTATATGCATAAAACTATCGAAAATAACTGAGTATAATCTTTGAAAACCAAATACTGTAAGTCTGAATCAAATCTAGCAGTCTGACAAACCTCTACTACTAATAAATAGAGAGTCACTGGGACAAGCCCCTAGCTAACTCAAAATTGTCTGAAAAGAAATACTGAATCATATAAACTGATAAGCTACAAAATTTGAATGAATAAGTCCCCAAACTATGAGGACTCACCAACTGTCGGATGTGTATGGAGATGCTCGAACTACTCACACTACTAATACTGAGCACCTGAACCTACATTATGAGACAATGTAGCACATAGACGTGTATGTGGATCAGTACTTTGAGATGTACTGAGTATATGAGGGTGAAATGCATAAGTAAAACACCATCTCATTATCATAATTTATAAAATAATGTATGCTAAATGTAAATGACTCATATAAGCTAGAATATCTGAAATACTGAAATTTAAAATCATAAGAAGCAAATCATACTTTATAAATCTACAGAGTCATAACATTTAGTTCTGAAAGTTGTGCTAATACTCTGTCTTTAAATCATACTTTCTAAGTGTAGAAAGGATTTACTTCTTTATCTTAAAACTGAAAGCTAAAATCTGTAACTAATATATTTCTATAAAGCATAATCTGAATAAAATTGTGAGCCTTTACACTTAGTTTTCTAAAATATTTTTTGTTATTCTTTTCTATTATTTGTAGTCTGTAAGGCAAATACTTTATCTGAAGGGAGGTTCTTTTAACCGATATAAACCATGTGAGCTAACATCGAGTTCAACATCTTGTTCTCCTATGGGGGAAACCTCACGATGGGGAGAGGTGTCATACTCTTGCCAAGGAGTATAGCCTGAGCTAAGTGATCACATCTGTAACTGTCATCCACATAGAAGTCGAATAATCTGATAATCTATACCTACGTTGGCTACTTAGTTCTTTGGAAGATAGGACATACTAAGCCCACACTTCTTGCTCGGTGCTAAATACTACATCCTTTAATCTGTGCTTATTCTATTGGAAATCAACTTTAAAACTAGCATAAGGTTTCATTTTGAAACCAATTATTCATTTATCTGAGTCAATCTGTAAATAAAGCTAATTTGATTTCTATAATCTGTAATAAATCTGTAAAAATGATTCTAAATCTTATCTGATGATCAAAAGATCAAATCTTTACTAAAAATCTGAAAACAAACTAATCATCTGATGCTTAAAGCATAATCTTTCTTGAAAATATACTATTCAATCTTGGGATAATAACCCATGCATCAATATCATGTCAAAACATCATAATAATCATGCTTGATAGTAAAAACAATGATAATTCATCTCAAATTCAGAAATTTACTGCAATAGGCATGAAAATATGAAAATAAACATGCAACTGAACTTCTAAATCAATTGAAATCTTATAATCTTTCAATTGGCAATAGTGGGTATGAACCCTAATTTACAACTCATATATAATCATTCAAAATCATTTAAAATTGTAATTAAAACTTAGTTTTGGGCACAAGGATGAAAGAAGATCCTAGTTCATAAACCCCACATACCTTAATTGATGATTAGATGAAGAATCTTGAAATTTTTTATTCCTATTTGAATTATTGAAGATGAGTTCTTGATTATCTTGTCTTGGGAATCCTCAATTTTGAGTTTTCTTGGAGAAGCAATGGAGGATTTTAATTTTTTGGAGAAGAAGCTTTGAACTCTAGGATTTTTCTTTGAGAGAGAATGAATGAAAATTGTATAAAGTGCTCAAGAATGGGCTAAATCTTGTGTTATTCATGAATTGGGGGCTTGGGAATTTACCAAAGTGCCCCTTTTAAACTTTAATCGAAACTAAAAAAAAAAGAAAACAAAAATCTCGATTTAACATGCCACCACGACGCGCCACTATCGCGGTGACTCACTGAAAATAAGACAATTGGAAACTAGAAGTTCTCCGCGATACGGAGCTATCACGATGCTCAACTGATTTGTCATTTGGACCATCACTGCGACGCGCCACCATCGCGGTGAGATACTATAAATAGACAAATATGAAATAAGGCTTTTCCACAATATGGGACTATCGCGGAGGGATACTGGAATTTTACGATTGCCATTTTTACCTTCACCGCGATGCGGTGCTCGCCTAGCTGGCATGCTGCCTTACTTAAAATACTCTAACTTCTCAATCGAGTATCGGATTTGGACGAAATAGGTATTAATGAAAAACTAATTCAATTTACCACATAATGGGGAGTCTAAATCTGAAAAATTCTACATGTAATAAAATTTATTCATTTTTTTGAAGCTAACCTTTGATATTCTAGGAGAAAAATTAAGCTAGAAAAAGTATGGGGTATTACAGTCGCAATCGTTCATGTCAATTTATGAACTTTTATACTAGCAAACTCCAAGTTTACCATGACATGTACTTTTTTTTGTAGTAAATTTCTGATTTACTATTACATGAATAAAATTTAAATCTACTACTTCAGAAGTAGATTTCAAAATAACTCTTCTCAGTTATCTGCCTCATTCGGAGGTGAGTTGTGATACCATTATAATCAAGTGTACATTGCATTAATAAGTTTCTCATTCCCCTGAAATGAAATATAACGTGCCTTAAGCCTATCAAATTTTGATAGCTTATAACTTCTTTCAAAATACTGCTACTTCAGGAGCAAATCGAGGCATACATATCTTTCAAAGTATATCATATATTGCTACGACATTCACTTTAAGAATGGAGCGAATTGCCATATTTAGGACTTATGATATATTGCTACTACATTCACTTTATGAAATGAAGCATATCACATTCACTTCATGGAATGGGGCATATTTATTAAGATAGGTTTTATGACTTTTGACCAAATACATATTATTTTGCCTTGACCATCATAATATCATCAATATGGTGCATTGAGATTCAATTTCAACGTCTTATGCATATAAAGGCGTCTTAGGCATAAGTATATGGGGTTTGAACCCAATATCCTATCATCATAGTGCATTAGAATTCTAACCTAATGTCTTACCCTTTTGGTGCGATAAGACATGATCATAGCATAAGAGTGAATAAAAACTGTACATATTTCTTTCACTTTTCAAAAGTGCTCCACTTATCATCAGACCACCGATGTTAATGTTTCTTGTATTCATTATAAAGTTAGAAACTCGTGCTGATAACGTGTTATGAAATATAAAGCAAAGAAGAAGAATAGAGAAGAGAGAAAGAGTGATTATTATTTCTCTTGAGGATTCTCTTGGAATCCTTGAGAATGATTTACAATGAATTAAACCCCTCTATTTATAGGGGAAATTACTTCTAGTTTCTCTCTAAAAGATAGATACTTTAATCCTGATAGATATCAACTAGATCTTGATAGTTCTTATCTATATTCTTGATAGACATTCATTATAATATAAATACATTCATAACACTTTTGAAATTGATCAAGAATTTTAACATTCTTTTAGGCTGATTATTCCTATTTCAATCATTCATTAGTTATTTCAAGAAATTATTGCAATAAAAATTTATATTAAGATTATATTTTTGTTGTAAAATTAAGCTAATAGAGAAGTTGGAATTAGGTATAGAAGCTTTTCAAGAAAATTATGGGAAGAGTTACCTTTAAAACTTATTTTATCAAATAGCCACTTCATTTATTTTTTAGGTTTGGGTGAGTAAAGGTAAAAAAGGGTGGGGTCAAGGCTTTTAAAAATCTACGTAAGTCCCTTCAATGTCTTTATTAATTTATCTGGGCCCTTTTAACTTCCCCAAAATATATATAACTCACATATACCCCTAGATTCTTTTTTTACGCTTTTTCTTCTCTCTTTCAAACTATTCAAAACTTTAAATCTTTCCATTTTGATTCCTCTTCTCTCAGACTCCCAAGCTTCAAAGTCTTCACAGTCAATTGACTAATCTTTTGCTTCCGTTTATTTTGAGATGCATATTATTTTTCAGTTACTTTAATGTGTATAAAAATAATTTTTTATAAAAAATATGAAACTTAAATATGAATAGGTTTAGAGAGAATCTGTATTAGTTAGCATTTTTTTAATTCTTGTTCATCTAAACGTTCTTTTTCTTTTTTAATTGTTGTCCCAATCCCATTTTTGTTGCTTTATCTAATATCAATTCCAATCTCATGGAGGCCTAGAATATGAGTATCGATTGTATTAATGCTACTTTAGCTGTGTTAGCAATCCTGATGTGAATTATTGTTTATATAACCCCTCAATTAAAATGTCCAAAGGCTAATGTGAATTATTGTTTATATAGCCTTCTCAAGTAAAATGTCCCACAAAAGTATATGGAGTTGACTCTAATGTGCAACAACATTGCAAATGTTGTTGTATTGCCTAAGATTTCAAAAGAGACCGAATCTTCAACCCTAAGTCCAATTGTGCCTATAGTGGTTACTTCTGCAATTATAGTGGCTTACTTTGTATATGCCACGACTGGATCTGTCAATGAAGCAATAAAAAATGTGCACTCTATTATTAATGGGCTACCCACTGAACCATAAAGTTCAATGGCCTCATTTGACTAGTTTGAAATTTTGGAATTGGAAGAACTCAAAACTAACTATGATATAGCCTTCAAGACAAGAAGATTACATCAATTATTATAACTTTATTTTTTTCTTCATATCTTCAATTCAAACTTTTTATTTTTGTTAGTAATCTTGTATTGTCCTTAGCCTTCTGATTGCACGCACCCTGCGCCCCCTCCCTCCACCAAAAAAGACTTGATATTTAAATGAGATATGAGGGGTAAGACGAGGATAATTCATTATTTTAATTTTAATGAGATTTAAAATAGAAAAATTTCTTGGGAACTAAATATTATAGTTTTAATTACCTATAATACCATTAATATAAGAATTATTCCGGTTAATAAGATTTAGTATTGTGTTTACAATACATTATCTTGGATGTTTTTACAAAAAAAAATTGTGTATTATTATGAAAATTTGAGCTATTTTATTCAAAGTTCTAAAATATTTTTGGTAAAACTTGGACAGTTTTTCCTTCTTTCCATTTTTATATAGATTCAGAACTTTTTTATTTTACAATCATCAGTATTTTTAAGTGAAAACAACATCATAAAATTCACGTATAAAATTTCTTGGAGCGTCGATATTTTGGGGTCAAAAATAAATGTTTTACTAGCTTGGGCCTTGAGCGGGTTAAGTTCATGGTTGTTTGGTTAGGTACCATCTTGCCATCAAAACTAGCATTTTCTCAAGCATTCGTGCACCATTGTCAAGCCAATTGGCAGCAGGAGGATCTCTTTCCTTTCACTATATTTCAAATGTTTCAACATTGTAATTTTACTTGTCTATATTTGAACAATTGATCTACCTATAATACT
This sequence comes from Capsicum baccatum var. pendulum, assembly GCA_030864225.1. Classification (NCBI taxonomy): domain Eukaryota; kingdom Viridiplantae; phylum Streptophyta; class Magnoliopsida; order Solanales; family Solanaceae; genus Capsicum; species Capsicum baccatum. The sequence continues at coordinate 233,156,250 of CM061556.1, read as the reverse complement.
TTTCCGACTTTTATGAAAGTTATATTTGTCATAAAACTTTTTGTTTTTACTTGATTATTTCTTTCACTTTGTTTATTTTACTATCTTACTGATGTTACTGTTTATTATTACTACTCACTTTTTCTTCTCTTCTTGACCCGAGGGACCGAAATAATATCTCTACCTTCACAAGGTAGAGGTAAGATCTGTGTACATTCTACTCTCCATAGACCCATCTTAGGGGATTTTACTAGGTATGATGTGTTGTTGTTGTCTAGAAACCACATAGACGAATGTACAAGAAAAGAATAAATCTAGATTCTGAAGGAGAACAACAATGGATAGGTGTAACACCCTGAGTCTACACCTTGAATGTCACACGGTGCTTACAACCCCGAAGGATCACAAGCTAATCCATGACTGGTACCTGCTGTGAGCACTGAATGATAATACTAAATAACATATGCAAAAGTATAACTAAAAATGCCATAATGTTCTCGCAATACTAAAATAATAACTGAAGGTACTGATAATGACATCTGAAAAACAAAATATCTGTGCTAGTCTGAAAGCCTCTAATTGTCTACATAGGAAGTTAATGGGACAAGTCCCCAACTAACTCTGACTACTGAACTAACTGGAATATTGAGATAAATAAACTCTGTCCTCAAAGTATAAGGACTCACCACTATATCTGCTGCTGATAGTATGAACTGCTAAGTACGGTCAGGACCCTGAGCATCCGAACCTATGATATGAGACATCATAATGCAAAGAAAGAGTATGCATCAGTATGTGAAATGTACTGGTATATTAAGTGAGGTAGGCTGATACACATGGGTTCATATGCATGAGATGATAACTAACTAAATGAATATTATGAAATAACTAAATAAGAGTGCATACAAAACTGTAACTACTGATCATGCTGATTATGCAATACTGTGTATATAACCTCTATCTGAATTAGACTAAAATTGAAGGACTTAGTTCTGGTAACTGAATACTGATAACTGAGGTTTATACTGATACTAAAATACTGAATTTTGATGGCTAAATAACTGATAACTGATAGCTAAGGTTCTGTAGAACTATCTGAGTTCTTTACTGAATTCTGAGACTGAATACTTATTACTGAGTACTGAATACTGAAACTATACTTGTGGGAGTGTTCATCTAACTGATATGCCCCGATTATAAATTAAGTTGGGGTCCAACCTATGACCCCAGTTGGAAGGGTGTTAGCACCTTGCCAAAGGATACTAACAATGTTGTGTCAATCCTAATCTGGCAGGAAGACTCATGAGTTGTATATATAGTTGCGTTAATATAAGACCCAACAAAATCCTCCCTTTAGAACATGAAAAGAGGTCCTAGACTTAGAAATTTCAGCTAAGTGTTTACACTTAGAATTATTTTAGACTTCATAATTTGACGCTCTTATTTTATGACCCTTATGACCTTAAAATTTCGATTCTTAGATTGAATCATGATCAGGTGTGTTAATAGGTCACTTTGGGTGAGTTTCAGATTTTTTAGACCTCGTTTAAAGCTTGTTTAGGTGACCAAAATAGTGGATTGATGTGATATCGCCGCGTCGCGTGGCCCATCACATCGATGGATATTTTTCTCCGGCATTTCGTGCAAATTGAGTGAGCGAACGAGAACTCAAAGCGGCACAACGGTTATTGCGTTGACCCCATCGATGCAACGCGCCAGTCTACGCGTCGCTGGGCACATTTTTAATCATTAAAACTTCGCGTCCAGAGGGGTATTTGGGTCATTTCCCCACCCTTAATCAACCCCAAAGACATGAGATTAACCTACTCTAAAGTCAAAATCACTCATTCCCTCTCAAATTTCTCAAGAACAAACCCTAGGACATCTAATTTCAAATTCAAGCTTCAAGAACACACCATCAATCTTCATAAATTTGATTACCAAGGTATGTTAAGGGTTTATTCATGGGTCCCTTTCACCCATGAAGCCCACGTCTCCAATTTAAATGCAAAGTTATGATCTTTTCAAGTTATTTATGAATTAAAATTATGATTTAACCATAAAATCCCATGAATCTTGTCCTATACCATGTTTTTATTAAATTGATGTTGATTATTACACTCCACATGTTTAAGTGTTATTGTTCACTAATTTAATTCATGATTTGTTATATTGGTGTTGGAATTGTGCTTTTACTACAAGTTTTAAACTATTCTCATGTTTAATGTACATCATGTATATCAAGTGTTTAAAGAAATGCCTACAAGAGTGGATTTTAAATAGATGCTCCCATGTTATGTCCTTAAAGATTAGTACTATTTTACTATTATTACTGTTGAGTCCTAGGGGTTATGAATACCCAAAAATATAGTTGTTTACTTAGTCTTAGTAGATTTAGAACAGTTTCAGACATATTATGAGCAATATCAGTTAGTCAATTATCATAATTAGTTAAACTCATAACAACTCAGTATTCTGAGTCAGTTCAATTGTGAGTAGGATTTAGCACTGAGCGAGGACAGGGATGATGGCTTTCCCCTCAGATAGGCAGAGTCGTTAGTAGTAGTCCCTGAACTCCAGAACTACGTATCCAGCGTAGTATAAGAGGAGTCACCCATTAGATTAGACTTGACTACCTCCCAGGGGTCACCCGTCAAATTAGGCTTGACACCCTTAGTCCTTTGGGACAGTACATCAGTATAGTGGATCCACACAGCCAGCGTTAGTACCCGTGGCATGGTACTAACACCCTTTCAACTGGGTTATAGGTTGGACCCTAATTAGCTCAGATTGGGGCATGACGGTTAGATGATACCTCCCACAGTCTCAGTCCAATAATTTACTTTTAATTGCTTGACTATAGTATACAGATATTAGTGATTTAGTTATCAGATTTCAGTATTTCATTATTTATAGATTATATTCAGAACATGTTATATGCTTGGTCATGCATCATCAGTATTTATAGATTTCATGCATTCTATTCAGTACTTTATGCTATTCAATCAGTTATTATTCATGTACATGAAACCATGCATATCAGTCTATCTCATTTAGAATACCAGTACATTTAAAGTACTGATCAGATACTCTTTTCTTGCGTTATGATGTATCATATCATAAGTTCAGACGCTCAATTTTTAGATTGTGCATAGATTCTCCAGACCATCAGCTGTTGCAGTGATGAGTCCTCATTTTTTGAAGACATATTATTTATTTTCATGCTTTTAGTTCAGTAGTTAGTTGGAGTTAGTTGGGACTTGTCCCATAACTTATATTCAGTTAGTTTAGAGGCTTTTCAGACATTACAGTCAGTTATTCATTATTCAAACTTCAGTTGATATGGTTAGATATTTTATTAGTTTGGTTTACAGTTTCTATCAGTTTCATTACTTAAAACCTTATGGCTTGTCAGTCGTTCTTCTGCATATGTTATTATATTATTCAGTGATCACAACAGGTACCAGCTCATGTTAGCTTGTGGTCTCTCAGGATTGTAAGTACCGTGTAGTGCCCAGGGTGTACTCTCGAGGCATTACAGTCAAGCTTAATCTAGCAGGAGGACGGCCTACCCTACATTGGCTACGTAGTTTTGTAACACAACGACCGCTACTAAGGGTCAGACCCTCTGCTGGCAGGAATACCTCTATCCCTGGGTTCTCTCATTGCTGAATCCTACTCCCAACTAAATGGACACTGAACTGATCACTAGACTATACTAGGCTTGACAAAGCCATTACTGATCATGTTGACTGACTGAACTGGACTGAGTTCATTGAGTTATGTAACTGACCAAGTACTACTATTCATGGCATTATAGAGACTATTCTGTAGCTACTATAATTCTAGGTAAACAACTAGATTGTTGGGTATTGAATACCCCCAGGAGTCGATAGCGTCAATAGTAAAATATGACAAAATCTTGAAGGCATTACATTAGTTACTTGTCCACCATGCATTTATTTAGACATTTTATCAAACATTTGAGAGACATGAACTTGTACATGAATGGGATCACATGATAACATTTCATGAATTCACTACTCAATTTACATAGGCATTCTATCAAACACTTGGGGAGCATAAGTAATGCACATAGAAATCATCAAGATATAAACATCATGGATACAACATTCAACTTGAAAATTCAAGGGTTAACATGAGGATCACATGATTCTACATACTTGTTAATTATTTCACTTGAAACTTTTATGAATCTTGATTTGAAAACCATACAAAAATACACACATGTACACAATTCAATTCAAACATGCAAATCATGAAATCAATAGACTTGTGATTTAAAAAAAAAGGGTTTTTGAACACCAAGGGTGGAAGGAAAACCAAGGATGAACAACTAACATACCTTGGTTTCTGAATTTGTGAGAATTTATGGTGAACTCTTGAGGCTTAGACTTGAATTGAATGAACCTAGGGCTTTCTCTTCAGAGAATTTTGTGAAATAATGAGTGAGTTTGCCCTTTAGGAGGCTTGATTTTGTGTTAAGGATGAATAATGTAAGGGAAAAATGACCCATTTCCCCCCCCACAAACCCGAATAAAAGAATGTTGGATAGGGTCCCCATTGCGTTGTGACCCCTGCTTGGGTCAAGCAACCCTCGCAATGTGACCCCTGCTTAGATCAAGTAGCCTTTGTGGCACGACCATGAGCCTGAGTCAACTGGCCCTCACAGCGCGGACCTATCGTGACCCCTTACTATTTTGGACATCCAAACTCACCCTTACTCTAGTCCAAAAAATCTGAAACTCACCTGAGATGACCTTTATGTGACCATGATCATGAATCAACTTGAAAATCAACATACTAAGGTCAGAAAAGTAAAAAATAAGATCCTCCAATTTTGAAGGTTAAAATAATTCTAAGTCTTTACACTTAGTTGAAATTTTCTAAGTCTGAGACATCTTTTAGCATGCTATATGGGACTGACATGACTAGAATTTTGCGGGGTCTTACAATATCTCCCCCTTGAGACCTCTTTTGGCATGCATTCCAAAGGTCACTTATCACACGAGATTTATGCCAAATGGAAACTCTGAGTTTTGATTGTTAAAAGTTTTTTGAAATAAATTATTTTCTTTTGTCACTTAATAAATAAATACCCTTTAAAACTTAAAATGAATCTTTTTGGTGAAAAAAAATGTGTGACAGCTCTGGCGACTCTGCTGGTGAAGTTTTAGAATTTGAGCTTATTTTTTTAAGTTGTATCGGCTTAGTTTGACATTATAGGTATATAAACGTTGTTTGTGTTATCGTTTGTATTGTTTTATCGTTGCTGCGTGCTTATGTTCTACGTGTTTATAATTTTTTCTTATGTGTTACAACTTTATACCTATCATCGTTTGCATAACCCAGGTCATTTCTTTCGCAACAAGTCTAGTAGTACATGTTGTGTACACGACCTCTAGTTGAGTCACTCTTATTTTAGGAGGAGGAGCTGTCGACTGGTATGGAGTCGGTGGAAAGCTATTGCAGCCACTATCGATCGTACGCTTCCTCGAATAGCCTTTTTAGTGAACCCCAGTGTAGGTCAGCCTTTAGGTCATGCTTATCTACATTATATTGAGGCCTAGAGGGACCCACTTGGTCCTTTATAGGATACTCACCCCTAAAGCATTCGTATGTACTAATTGTTGCATCTTTGAGGGTAATAGGGTTATTTACTAATTTTGAAAAAAATATGTGCTAGAATTAAAGGAGCATTTATTTAGGCAAGGAAAAAGAAAAGAAAAGCGAGTCAAAAAAGAGTTTTGGAGTTTTTTTAGTGTTCTTTATGGCTTTTGTTTTTCACAATTCAAAAATTCAAAAAAAAAATTACCTTTTGCACTCATTTGTCAGAAACAAAACATCAAAATGATTTTCCTTTTGTTCATCTAGCATGCATTCATAATTAAAAATTTTTTAAAAAAGATTTTTTAATAGGAGCCTTTTATAAAAGATAATTAAAACAAATGGTAGAAGTATTGTACATTGCATATAATGAAAATACCAAAGAAAAATTCATTTCATATTTATTGGTGTCATTTTTGTATATTAAGTCTCAAATTGTAAACTCAAAAATGATTTTATTGATGATTTTCATCTTCTGTTTGTGGTCGTGTCTCTCAAGTCAAGGTTCAGTCAATTGTTTAATCCTTAACTGTCCAATATGGATGAACTACGCACACCTGATTCTCTTCTTTCGAGAGTGAGATACGTAGGCAGGCCTTCTAGGGTTCGGTGATCTTATTTCAGAAATCCAAAAAAGATTTTCTTCACTCTTCATTTAGAGTAGGTGTTTAATATATGTCTTTAAAAGAAAACGACATAAAAAATTTTCTTTAATAGCTCCAAGTTTCATTTTTCTTTGGTAATCATAGGTTTTATTTTGTATAGGATTTTAAAGTTGAAAAATTCAAAAAGATTTTCATCAATTCTTTTGACAATTTGTTATTTTCTTTTCTTCTTAATGTTTCAAGAAAAAGAAAAAGAAAGAGAGTTTGATTGGCCAAGTTGTACCAAAACTTCACGAACTACGCACACCTGATTCTCCTCTCTCGGGAGTGAGATACGTAGGTGTTCTTCTTGAGTTCGATGATCTTTTCAAAAACTGAGATAAAAAAAGATTTTGAGTAAATGTTGAACTCTAATGCATTTTCTATCTCTTGTACAGTTAGTTTAAGGTGGTTAGTTTGTGTCATTTTGGCTGGTTCTCCATATTACACCAAGTCGAAGAGAAAGTTATGGACAATAAAGATACTGAGGCTGTTGTCACTAATCAGATAGGGAGTTAGAGGAATGAGAATTAAGAAGCTAATGAAGAGATTTGAAAATTAAGGTAGCAAATGATAGAAATGCATCGAGCTTGGGCTAATGGGTTGCCTCCTCCTCTATTTCCCACTAATAATTTGGAATATCTTTCTAGCCTACCTCCTGTATCATATGCAAAATTTCCCATTTTTGTTGGCATGACACAACATGCATCAAGGTCCACTCTGGGCAACACTATCCAAACACTTCCAATATTCATTTCCTTAATCCTCAACACAAAACTACCATATGCTCGACTCCACCTACTGTTTATGTTTTTACAGCACCACTTCCACCTGAAGCTCTTACTTTTGATATTCAGCCACCGGTTGTGCCTCCCTACTCTACGAGAGAACCTGTACTGAATACTTATGGTGATCAACATTATGCTCCCGCACCAACATTTAAGTCGACTGATCCTTATGGCTACATTCAACCTCTTGAATTTCCTCTTAACATTGAGAAGCCTATTGTGACTGAAGAATAGGAAGGCATGACACAAAAGTTGAAGAGTTTACAATAAGTGATGAGAAACTTACAGGGGCTCAGGGGTTACAAAAGTGTCTCGTATAAAGATTTATGCATGTTTCCAGGTGTTAATCTCCCTCTTGGTTTTAAAATGCTGAAGTTTGAGAAATATGACAGGCACGGTGACCTAGTGGCATATTTGAGGCGTTATTGTAACCAACTAATGGGCGCTGAAGGGAAAAAAGAATTACTCATGACTTATTTTAGTGAGAGTCTTTCAGGACTAGTTTCGCAATATTTTTTTGACCAAGACATCGACAAATAGAATAGTTGGGATGACCTAGCTAATGAATTTGTGTAATAATTCCAATACAACATGGAGTTTGATTCTTAATGAGTAATCCCTGACTAATATGAAAAAGATGGGTACTGAAATTTTTAGGAAATATGTGATTAGATGGTGTGAACAAGCTGCTAGGGTGAAACCTCCAATGAAAGAAGCATGATAGTAGAGGTGTTTATTCAAGTGTAGGATGAAACATATTATCAATACTTGTTACCTGCATTAGGCAAACCATTTATTGAGGTCCTCAAAATGAGGGAGATAATAGAGAATGGAATTAAGACTGGTTGTATTATGAGTTTTGCAATATTGAAAGTGACTACTCAAGCAATTCAAAAGGGTTCAGGAAATTCTAGAGGGAAAAAAATGAGGAAGATGCATCTGCTATTGTAGTTGGACAACGGGCACGATCAAGAAGACTACGTCGTCGCTACCCTTAGGGTCAAGCCAAATTTCATGTCCAACTCCACATAATCACTCCCAAAATCCATTATACTTAATTTCCCCACCTTCATATCCAATATATAATATACAACCACATGTTCAGCCCCCATCTTACCCGAAATGGAATACATCAACTCCTCAGAGTCATCCTCTAACTCCACAAACATACCAAAGCCCTTCTAGGCCTAATTTTTTATCCAAGCCAAATAATAAAATGAGGTAGAAGTCGAGGGATAGCTTCACACTAATTGGGGAGTCGTACACCAGTTTATTTTAGAGATTGGTACAGTGGGGCATGATCACTCCTCTCCTTAAGCACACCCCTAATCCTTATTCAAGAAATTTTAATCCTAATGTATGATGTGTGTATCATTCTAATGTTCAGGGTCCTAGTATTGAATATTATCGAAATTTGAAAAGAGAAATTGAAAAGATAATTCAATATAAATCAATTATGGTGCAGAGAATTGACAATGAGGGAAGCTCTAGTCATGTTGTTATGCAAATCGGTGGCTAACATGTCAAGCTCAGCAATTGGGAAGTCATTTCTTTCCTTACTTAGAAGGATTGTTGGTAGTTTTTTTTTCTATTTTCTAAATTATTTTAGGGTTGTAGTTCGGAATCTATCTTGTTTTATTTCTCTGTCATCTTTGTTTAAACCCTTCTATCTTTTCTTTCAATGAAATTTGGTGTCCCTTGATTATTTTGTCTTATTTTAAGTTGTTTGTTTGTCTTCTTGACACAATAAATTTTATGTTGGATTCTAGTGTTATGACCTGCTTGCGAAATTTTTAGTCAGATCTTAAAATGCAATTTTAATCATAAAACATTAAATCAGAGGGTTATAGTTAGAAAAACAAAGCATCTAAGAAAATAGGTAGAGCATTAAGGCATTTTGGTGATCAAGTTAAAGCCTTCTTTAAAAATCAAGGCAATTATTTTGATAATCTTAAAAATAACTTGGTCGTCAATTGGAAAGCATATCTCAATTTGCTCAAACAGTGGATGCGCGATCCTATGTCAAGAGGAATAGAAAGAAAATCAGCTCCACAAAATCATGAGTCATTAAATATGAGCAATGTACAATAAAAGTGGAGTTGTATGTTGAAAAAAACACAAAAGAAGTAGTGATGCACATGCTCAGTTAAAGTTAGTGCTGTAAAAATGTCAAAAATGATCTTCATCTTTCACTTCATATTGCATGATATGTACTTGCATTTTCAAAGATTGATATGACGAAGTCATTTCATTCTGCTATCCAAACATTGTGTCTTCCTTTGTTTACCCCATTTGATCTTTAGTTTTATTTTCTTTCATACCCTTCTTTTCGAATCAACATAGAGTCAGCAAAGTTCGAAAGAAAAAGTGTCGATAAAAAAAATAGAGTCGGAAAAATTCAAAAGAAAATCCAAAAAGAAAGAAAAAAAGCATGTTAAGAAAAATAAATGCAGAAAAGGTGCCAAAGAGAAAAAAATCAATAAATAAAAAAATCAGATTTAAGTAAAAGAACAAGCTGCCAAAACTACGTGTGACCTGATTCTCCTCTCTTGGGGGTGAGATACGTAGGCAGTCCTACTCTGGACTTGGTCCAACCAAATCAACATATAGAATTGCCCAGTCAAATGAAAATGGGCCATGCGTTAATCTTTTTTGTTTGAGTCGATTCCAAAAGTTGTAAGTCCCACCCCACTTCAAGTGTCGGTTGGGCCTCATATCATCTTTTCTTTCTAACCCTATCCAAAAGGCAAGTTACAATTAAAGAAAGACCTTCAGATCAATATTTGAGAATGTTAAGGATAAGCATGGAATGGATATGATGACTCATTTTGTTTACTACTTGTCTTCCTTAGCATAAGAAATTCGGAGAGAAATAAAAATGAGAATCTTATTGGTGAAAACCCTCACGAGCATCGTAAGGTGATGGTAAGTTGAGTGAAATAAAAATGAGAGAGTCTTATTGGTGAAAATCCTCATAGTCACCGTAAGACGATAGTGAGTTGAGAGAAATAAAATGTAATAGTCGCATTGGTGAAAACCCCTATAGACACTATTGGGAAATGGTGAGCTGATACAAAATAAGAGAGGCATGTTGGCAAAAACCATTCAAGGTGCCACTAGCCAAATGACGTCTCTGAATACAACTGGCCCAAGAAAGTAACTCAGTTTCAAGGTCATTAACTCAAGAAGAATTGGTAGAAAGTTTGGATGGAAATACCAGGAAGCTTAATCTAAAATGCATGGCATAATCATAAGAGTTGACTGTCATTTTCAGATAAATTTTTCGTTTCTTTGTTTCAAATGGGGACATTCATTGTCTTTTCTTTCTTCTCTATATTTTTTCTTTGTTTTCTTGAGTCAGTTATCTAAATAAAACATTAGTGTCCTTTTTCTCACATTTTTTAGTCAAGTCCATGCCAAAATAAGTGAGAAAAGCTTTCTAAACTAGCTATCAACTTCTTTAATTGAATAAAGTAAGACAAAAGGCCAGGACGTGAAAGAAACATGATTGTAAGTTGACACAAGGCATGAAAAAAGTTTTGTCAACAGACAAGTTTTGAAATTCATGGAAATACCAAGGTTCAAAGAGTTTATTCGAGAAACATAGCAAAACAGAGATGTTGTGTTTGTTTTAAAGTCAGTATTAATAATTTGAGTTTGGATCAATGCTGAAAAAAGATAGTGATATGGCATTAGTCGAAAGCAAGATTAGAGGTGACAAGTGCAAGAGCGATCGCCGTAAAAGCTAAAGCCACAAACCAACATATTTTTAATCTCACAAGTTTTCTTTGTATGAAATAGGAACACATGTTTCCTTCAAATCAAGAATTTCAGAGCCTAAATATCAGAGGTTACAACACCTCACTTCTATAAATACAAGAAGCAATGTTGCTACACAGATTTGGTAATTAAAACCATGTTAAAAATTTATAATCCAATATCTCTAGGAGACACACCTCCTTGTGCAGGTAATTTAGGTTCATTTATTAGGTGATGCACTTCCTAAATTGAACCTTCACTCCTAGAAGTCACACTTTCTAGTTGAGTCCTTCTACTTAATCTTTAGAAGACACATTTCCTTGTATGGGTAATCCAAACGACATTTGTAAAAATATGTATTTTCTTGGGTAATTCAAGCGCCATTTGTAAGGTGACGTATTTCCTTGGGTAATTCAAGTGGCATTTGTAACGAGATGCATTTCCTTGTTTGGATAATTTAAGTAGTATTTGTAAGGAGACATATTTCGTTGGATAATTTAAGTGGTATTTATAAGGAGATGCATTTCCTTAGATAATTTAAGTGGTATTTGTAAGGAGACACATTTTCTTGTCTGGGTAATTTAAGTGGCATTTGTAAGGAGACGTATTTCCTTAACTAGGTAATTGAAGTGGCATTTGCAAGGAGATACATTTCCTTGTCTGGATAATTCAAGTGGCATTTGTAAGGAGATGCATTTCCTTGTCTGGGTAATTTAAGTGACATTTGTAAGGGGACGCATTTCCTTACCTGGGTATTCAAGTGGAATTTGTAAGGAGACGTACTTCCTGATTGGGTAATTTAAATTTTACTTATTAGTTGATGCACTTCCTAACTTAAGTCTTGAATCCTGGAAAATTCACTTTCTAGTCGAGTTATTCCACTTGACCCTTGGGAGACACACTTCCTTGGTGGGTAATTCAAGTTTTGGTCGTTAGGTGGTTCACTTCTTAACTTGATCCTTGACTTCTAGAAGATTTACTTTCTAGTTGAGTCATTTCCTTTGGCTCCTAGAAGATGTACCTTTTAGTTAAGTCATTCTCCTTGACTCCTAGAAGATGTACATTCTAGTCGATTAGTTCCCCTTGACTCCTACAAGATGTACCTTCTAGTCGAGTCATTACCCTTGACTTCTATAAGATGTACCATCTATTCGAGTCATTTCCCTTGACTCCTAGAAGATGTACATTCTAGTTGAGTCATTCTCCTTGACTCCTTGAAGATGTACCTTCTACTCAAGTCATTCCCCTTGACTCATAGAAGATGTACCTTCTAGTCGAGTCATTTCTCTTGACTCCTAGAAGATGTACCTTCTAGTCGAGTCATTCCTCTTGACTCCTAGAAGATATACCTTCTAGCCGAGTCATTACCCTTGACTCCTAGAAGATGTACCTTCTAGTTGAGTCATTCCCTTTCACTCCTAGAAGATGTACTTTCTAGTTGAGTCATTCAATTTGACTCCAAGAAAATGCACTTTCTAGTCGAATCATTCCAATTAACCCATAGAAGATGCATTTTCTTGTTTGAGTTTTTCAAGTAGTTATGATGTGACTTTCACAAAAGTCCACTGATGATAAATTAGGGAAAAAAATAATTTAATTCATGTTGTTTGGAACTTTACTTTTCTAGCAAATGGAATCTCTCTTTATAATAATCTTTATTTGGGATAATTGTTTTTCTAGTTTTGATGTGATTTCAGGAACCCGCCATAAGAACAGGGAGAATAAATAGAAAATCAAGCAACACGGTGAAGAAATTAAAAGTCAACAGATTGAAGAAATAGCAAGTCAGGAGCCCTCCTGTTAAACAGGGTGAAGAAATTGAAAGCTAAGCAATAAGGTGATGAAATTGTAAGTTAGGAGCTCGGCCGAAGAACAGAGTAAGGAAATTGCAAGTCAAGAGCTTGCCTGGAAAATAGGGTGATGAAACAGCAAGTAAAGAACCAAGGAAAGCTGCATAGATAGAACTTCTGTAATTTTATTTATGTTTTTAACTTGTAATTTTTATTTTTAATGTAATGACAGATCCACGGACCGGAACCTCAATAGGACCTCACTCGACTCTCTAACTCAGTATAATCCTTGTTTTCCCAACCCTTTGAGATACCTGTGCCTTGATCCCCGCATAACTTGGGATGGGTAAGATGTCAAAAATCAGGACTCAGTTGCACTCCTTACTTCTGTTTCTTTCTTTCGAATAATGGTCGAGTCAAAATTTGTCTCGTTGTTTACTTCTTTATCTGAAAATACTTTGTATTTTCACACAAAGAGGGGCATAATGTAGACACGTAATTTGTCCCATCCAAACATTGCATTATCAAATTTACCACATCGTTACCATACACCCTTACCCATTTAATATTCTCCCCATAAGAATCCATGTAACAATTTGTAACAAATCCATAACCAGCTCCACCCACCAACAAAAAATGATCAATTTCCTTCAAAAACTTATTGAAAAATGTGACTCGTCTCCCTTCGTGCCATTGATCTGTGATTTCTGGTCCAATTTAGAGAAGAAAGAAAAAACGGGGAGTGAATAAAAACTGAGGTTTGGTCATTTGTCGAGGTCCAATTTAAAACTCTAATCGCAGTTTTAGTTGGAAGCATCATTTCAATATAAGGTAACGATTGAGGTCTAATTTTTATCCCTTTCTTTATAATTTCATGATTTTACATGAACAGTGGTGTGAATTGATTGTGTTTTCATTCATAGTTTGATTTCTTTGCATCTAGATTGTTTGATGGAATGGCATCCCATTTGGGGATTAAAATAAATTATTTGGGAAGGGAATTGAAAGTTTGCTAGTTCATAACTTCAATTAGTTTACTTCAAGTTATTATTTACTATTGATTTGCATTGGTCTCGTTCAATAGTAGAACATTTAGATCGAATTGATAGGCAAATCTTAGGTTTGGGGTAGGAAAATTTAGGACTTGTGGAATATTAAATATTTTAAATGTTTGTTGAATGGTTTGTCTTATCACATTTGGATCAATTGTATTTATTTATCCGGGGAATGCCCCGATATTGTCTGTATTATTTTATTCGGGGAATGCCCCGACGGAGTTGTACTCGAAGACGGCGCGTGATAAAGGCCTGAGGCATCGGGCGGAGCATAATTTAGGATTAGGATTAGTGTAAGCTAGCGTAGGTTTACCTTTTGGTACCTTTTTATTTTGGGTCTGTAGTAAATTGGACTACACTATTTTGATGTTTTGGGTTGTTTTATTGTTTGTTTTCTTGTTACGTGTTTTGTTTGGTTTATACATTTCATAGTGTCTACTAGCCGATATACACCATGAAGTGACTGTGTCGAACCATGGGAATGAGGGGTGCCTAACACCTTCCGCTCGGTCAACAGAATTCCTTAACCGGAATCTTTGTTCGCAAACTAGTTTTAAAGAGTCAAATCAGTTTCAAAAGGATTTTCCAAAGGTCACTTGACACACCAAATTTATGTCAAGTGGAAACTCTGAGTTTTGATTGTTAAAAGTCCTTTTTGAAACAAATTATTTTCTTTTGTCACTTAATAAATAAAACCCTTTCAAACTTAAAATGAATTTTTTTGGTGAAAAAAGGGTACCTAAACCGTACCCTAGGGTATGTGTAGTACCTATATCTCATACCCTAGGCCTTATCTTGGACCTCCATACTGCCCTTCCCAATATACAACCACACCAGTCTAACTCGTATCCTAACATATGAGAATTACCCTATCACCCATACCCTAGATAGAATGCACTAGGCTAAGTTTAGGGCATCATACGACTTTGTAACATACACCTCGTACCCTATCATACGACTAGGGAATGGCCTAACCGTAACTTGGACAGAATGCAACTAACCTACACTGGCCATCATATGAAAGAAGGGACCCTAATCGTACCCTAGCATACGACTTGCACCTTCAAGTCGTACCTTGTCCAGAAACTCAAACTTAGGAGATTCTCTAAAGGTCCAAAGACAAGGTGTTTCATTTCTCCCCCAATTGGATCATTCATCCTCGAATGACGGGTAAAGGAAAGCACAAACACGAATTAACACATCATTATACATCAAGATAACCTTTAATCAAGTTAGAAAACAAAGACATACAACAAAGATAAAAAATCAATACATACCTCAAGCACGAGTTTCCAGAACGGGGAACAAATGCGAATACTTGGACTTCATGTACTCTTCTGCTTCCCAAGTAGCTTCTCAACCTTAGGTTCCTCCAAAGAACCTTTAGCGAAGACACATCCTTCTTTCATAACCGATGAATTTGATGATCCAAGATCTCCATTGGAACTACCTAATAAGATAAGGAATCTGAGATACCCAATCCTTTCAAAGGAATAACCGATGAAGGATCACCCATATATTTCCTCAATTTAGAGACATGGAAAATCAGATGAATAAAGCTAAAACTAGGGGGCAACTCCAACTCACAGGCAACTTTACCAACCCTCTTCAGAACCAAGTAGGGACCAACATACTGGGGACTAAGCTTCCCTTTTTTTCCAAACCAAATCACTCCCTTCATAGGAGATACCTTTAGGAATACCTAATCGCCAACATTAAACCCCAAATCCCTATACCTCATATCCGCATAGGACTTTTGGCGACTTTGAGAAGCTTTCAACCTATTACGAATTACCTTCACCTTTTCCAAGGCTTGGAGAACCAAATCAGGGCCACACAACTTACCCTCACCAACTTCATAGCACCCAATAGGAGAACAATATCTCCTACCATACATTGCCTTAAAAGGAGACATGCCAATGCTAGAGTGGTAACTATTGTTGTAGGCAAATTCAATCAAAGGAAAATAGCCGTACCAACTACCACCATAATCAATCACACATGCACAAAGCATAACTTTCAATGTCTGAATGGCCCTCTCCTCTTGTCCATCCAACTGCGGGTGGAAAGTAGTACTAAGGCACACATTAATTCCCAAACCTTTCTGAAATGACGTCCAAAATTGAGATGAGAATGGTGTACCACGATCCGAAATGATAGAAACTGGAGCACCATGCAACTTCACAATCTCCACAAAATACAAATTAGCATAACTCTCTGCTGAATAACTAGTCCTACTGGCAAGAAGTGAGCGGACTTGGTCATTCTATCCGCAATGACCCAAATAGAATCACATTGATTCTGAGACCGAGGAATACCAATAATGAAGTCCATATTAATCACCTTTCACTTCCATTCGGGCAACTCTATTTCTTTGTACAAATCCCCAAGTCTCATGTGCTCAACTTTCACTTGTTGACACACCATACATTTGGTTACATAGTTAGTCACATCTCCTTTCATATTATTCCACCAATAAAACTCCTTAAGATCATGATACATCTTCGTGGAACCGAGATGAATAGCATAACGAGATCCATGAGCTTCGGCCAAAATATTTTTCCCCAATCCATCTATGTCGGGAACACATAGCCTACCTTGGTACCTCAAGATACCATCACCACCAATCACAAAGTCAACAACCCTTTACTGACCAACATTCCCCTTAATCTTCATCAAATCAGGATCCAACATTTATTTTTCCTTTATTTCAACAAGGGACGACTGCGATACCTGATGCACAAATACACCACCATCCCCAGAGTCTATGAGATGAACTCCAAGACTAGACAAATGTTGAATTGCTTCTCTAACTCCCTCTTATACTCATCCACATGATCTAGAATCCCCATGGATAACCTGCTAAGAGCATCGACAACTACATTAGCTTTACCTGGATGATAATAAAGACTCATATCATAGTCCTTCAGAAACTCAAGCCACCTCCTTTGCCTGAGATTTAACTATTTCTAAGCAAACACATACTGCAGGCTCTTATGATTAGAAAATAAGCCAACATAAACCCAATAGAGATAGTGTCGATAAATATTCAATGCAAATACCACAGCCAACAACTCCAAATCATGAGTAGGGTAGTTCTTCTCATGAACTTTCAACTACCTAGAAGCATAATCTACCACCCTATCATATTGCATCAACACACAACCAAGCCCAACACGAGAAACATCACTATACACTATGAAACAATCATTACCCTCGAGCAGGGTCAAAACTGGAGCTCAAGTTAATTTATCCTTTAATTTCTCAAAACTACCGTCACACGTATCCGACCACAAGAACTTGACCTTCTTATGGGTCAACTTAGTCAATAGGGAAGCTATAGTAAAAAAACTTTCCACAAACATCATTTAGTAATTGACTAAACCTAAGAAACTCCAAATATCAGTTGAAGTTGCGAGTCTAGATCACTTCTTAACCACTGAAACATTTTATGGATCCACTATGATCCCTTCACTAGAGATAACGTGACCAAGAAAAGTCACAGCCTTCAATCAAAACTTACACTTTGAGAACTTGGTATACAAACGTTGATTCTTCAAGGTTTGCAACACAATATAGAGGTGATCAGCATGATCCGCCCCACTCTTAAAGTAGACCAAGATGCCATCAATGAAGACAATGACAAATAAATCCAGAAACTGATGAAAGACCCTATTCATCAAATCCACGAACGTTGTTGGAGCATTGGTCAACCCAAAGGACATGACAAGGAACTCATAGTGACCATTTCGAGTCTTAAAAATAGTCTTAGGGATATCCACCTGCCTAACCTTAATCTGATGATAATTGACCTAAGGTTAATCTTAGAGAAACACTTAACACCCTGAAACTGATAAAAAAACATCGATCCTAGGAAGAGGATATTTATTCTTTATGGTCACCTTATTTAATTGATGATGATCAATACACATCCGAAGGGAACCATCTTTCTTACGCACGAACAATACAGAAGAACCTCAAGGAGACACACTAGGATGGATAAAACCTTTATCTAAGAGATCCTTCAATTACTCCTTAAGCTCCTTGAACTCAGTCAGAGCCATTCTATAAGAAGGGATAGAGATAGGATGAGTATCCGAAATAAGATCAATCCAAAAATCAATTTCCCTATCGAGAGTAATACTAGGAAGATCATCAAGGAAAACCTCGAGAAACTCATTAACCACAATAACGAATTCTAGAGAAGGACCTTCTAAGTTAGAATCTTCAACCCAGACCAAATGATACAAACAACCTTTCAAAATCAATTTTCGGGCTCTAAGATATGAGATGAACCTCCCCTTAGGCAACCAGAGAACCCCCTTCCCATACAATGACCGGCTCATTAGGGAATTTAAACATGACTGTATGGGTCTGAAAATCTAAGGAAGCGTAGCACGAATGCAGCCAATCCATCTCCAATATAACATCAAAGTCAACCATATCTAACTTTATCAAATCCACAAGAGTTTCTCTACTACCAACAGCTACCACACACCCCCTATAGACTTTTTTAACAACTACACAGTCTCTTACCAGGGTAAAAATAGAAAAAAGAACTGAGAGACACTCAGGACCAAAACCAAAATACATGGCCACAAATGAGGTCACATAAGAAAGAGTGGACCCTAGATCAAGTGAATAATACACATCATAGGAGAAAAGTTTTAATATAACAGTCACTACATTGGCAGATGCCTCAGAATCATAGAGAGATGCAAGAGCATATAATCACAGCCAGTGTCGGTACTAGAAGCAGAAGAAGGTGCAGAAATGGCACCATTTGGTACAGGAGCAGATGAAGAGGCAACCAAAACCTTGTTTGCCCTAGAAGTCATCCAAACACGATAGTCACGCTGCATATGACCAATCTGACCATAATAAAAATACTTGTTTCTTCCCTTCCTAACATATACCACGGTGAGACCGCCCATAAAATCTACAAGAAGGGTGGGATGGAGCCGACTAAGCCTCACTAGCTTGAGATTAGGCACCTTGTTCCTAGAACCACCATGATACTGAGACCGACGATCACCCGTCGACTTTGAGTAAGGAGCACTAGCCATAGAGAAAGAGCTAGAACTCCCTCACTTCTTCTTTGGCCACTTACCACTATCTTTACCACCTTTCTCTGAAGGCCTAAATTTTTTCCTTGCCTCATACTAAACTCAACCTATTTCTTCTTCTCTTCCTCCACTTGTTACATGTACACAACCAATCTTAAGATGTCTATGTATTTTATCAACAAAGAATCCTTAATCTTGAGGATTAACTCACGAAACAACTCCTAACAGACTTACGCATTCTAGCCCTCATGCTAGAAACCAACTCAGGAGCATACCTAGACAACTAATGAAATTTCAATGCATACTCCTTAACAGACATCCTACCCTACCTCAAATTCTTAAACTCTTCCACTTTTGTTTCCCTTAACTCCTGAGAAAAGAAGCGGTCCAAAAAAGCAGTACAAAAATCCTCCCACAAGGAGAAACTAGCATCTTCACCCCTCGATTTTTCCCACTCTTCATACCACTGGTATGCCATATCTTTCAATTGATAGGCAACAAACTCAACACTTTAAACCTATGAAGCATGTATAATACAGAGAATCTTCTCCATTTCATCAATAAAATCTTGAGGATCCTCCTCAACCTTAGTACCCGTAAACATAGGAGGATACAATCTCATGAACTAGACAATTTTTATGGCCTCAAAAAATAAAGTTATAGGAACACCACGCTCGAACTGAGAAGCAACCAACTAGGTCAACAGAGTAATGGAGCGATCGAACTCAAAATTAGTCGCCTCCCCTTGAGATGACTGAGTATAAGTATCACCCTCAAAAGTAGGATTAGTGGGGACAGGTGGAACCCTATGAGGACAGTCAGATGCAGCGACCCTTGACCGGGTCTGGACTTCAGAAGTACATTGTCCCTAGTTAGGACAGTGGTGCTAACTTGAACATCAAATCCTCTTGGAGGCATATCTGAAAGACAAGCAAACGGGAATCAGAAGAATCCAAGACCTTAAACTTTAAAGCTCAAAGTAAGATAACAAGAAAGTGAAACATTCCTAAATTTCTCGTAGCCCCTCTCTTATAAGTGTGGCACGTTACATACTCATAAAAGAGACTCTACTAGACACGACTTTGTGGAAACCCAACTGACCATGAACCTAGGCTCTGATACCAACTTGACACGACCTATACCAGGGCCTTATCGTAATAGGTACCTCAAGTCCAACAGGGATCGGAGATCACCTCACTATCCAATCCAACCAATCAACAACCACAATGTAGTCAAGATAATAACCACAATCATATCTATACCATAACATAACATACCCAAGTCCACAATTTTTCTATGTAAAGCCTTTAAACTAACTCAAGAATATCTGGTAGGACATGCCCTCGACCATAGCTAAAATAATATCCAAGTCTAGACCAACAAAGACATAAGAAAATTCAAAGCAAAAAATAGAGCCTTTCGAAGTATGCAAACTCACCACTCAAGTTACCACAAGTTGATCTCGAGTCAAATCATAGAGTATGAGGTATAGGAATATAAGCAACACATGCATCACGTGGGGATACAACATCGAAGAGGGTTAGCGGTTGGAGCGCTAGCAAGTAACTCAAAGGTAAGGATAAAATAGTGCCAACAGTTCAAAACTATTCAACCAATACATATAACCAATGCAATACATACCTATAAATATATACTATGTCGGGGTAGGGAACAAGATTAGCATTAACTTTGAAAACATTAACCTGGGTTGTGTATCATAGCCGTCAAAGAACAAAGTACCCACGGGATATATGGGTCCAGCTCTTCCCTAGCTGGAAGAGCCTCAGTGTGTGTAGCCGCATGAACCAGAGAATAACCATAATTGTATATTCCTATGTGGGGTATTCTAACCTCCTGGCATAATCAAGGTGACATAGCATCAATGTATTGTAATACCCTGTACTTTTCCTAGCTTTAAAGGTTTTCCAAAAATATTAAAAGCTTTTTTTGAAAGATGAATCCACTTTTTTACACGTGGTATTTTCAATATTTTCACTTTTTATCATGTGGGGAATCAAATAAAATTTCCATCGATACCAAATTCGCCCAAATCTGGCACCCGAGTGAAGAGTTAGAGCCTTTTTAGTGAGACAGTGTATCACTTGAGCCTTCATCGCTTCACGGAGATAGCTCAAATGACAATTGCCAATTTTCAGTGTTGCTCCACGATAGTAGCACATCGTTCCAAACTTCTAGGTCATAGAAAAGGTGGTAACGTGATAGCTCTGCATCGTGCCATCGTGCAATTTCCTATTGTCACTTTCCAGTGACTTGGCGCGATAGTGGCGCATCGCGCCAAGGATGAAAATTGAGAAATTTTATTTGAAATTAAAGACGCATCCAAGGGTTAAAAGGGTCAATTTTCTACCCCTATTTAAACTCAATAAAACGTGATTTAGCCATTCTTCACCCAAAATATACTAGTTTCTCTCAAGTTTCTCTCAAGAACAAGCTAGGGTTCTATTAGGGATTCAATTCAAGAAGGTTTCACCGTCAATCTTCACAAAATCACGAACTAAGGTATCCATAGTGTTCATTCATGGACTCCTTTCATCCATGAAGCCGTAGAATCTCTTTTCTAAGTTTAAGTTTATGGATTTCTTTATGAATTTCATGTTGGGTTTGTTTTGTTTATGTTGAGAACGATCAATTGAATTCAAATCCATGTTGGGTGATCAATTTTATATGGAATTGATTTGTATAGATGTATATTCATGTGAACCTATAAATAAACCCTAGGATGATGAAATTAGAGATGAATCATGATGATTAATTATTGTATAATGTTATCTACATGTGCTATGCCTACCATGTGTATGATTAAAGGCCTAGATGAAGGAACAATGCCCAACTAGTATGATATCATGAAATCCCCATGTATGTACAAGCTTATGCATATCACAAGTTTGATGAAGTGCTTCAATATATGAATTATGAATTGTGTTGTTGGTCATGTGTTCAAGTAAGCCATTCTATGTTAGTTTCTTCTCATCGAGTCTTGGGGGTACTTTTACCTGAACATTTAGCTATGTGCCTAGAGCCATGTCATGTTTTCACGATCTCCTCAGTCAAGCTATGATCCATAGAACTCATTCAGTCATATGACTAAGAAAATCTCAAAAATCTCAGTAATTTCAGTAGCTCAGTAATCTTAGTAACTTTAGTATTCTCAGTCCTCATAACTCAGCACATTCTGTCAATCAACGGAACTCAATAAATTTAGTTTAGCTTCGTTAGACAATACCACTAGTATCAGTTTAGTTCAGTTAATCAGCTCAGTTTAGTTATCAGTTCAATATTTTTCAGATGGGAGTAGGATTCAGCACCTAGCGAGCCTAGGGATGGGGACTCACCTGCTAGATATGACTGAGATTCCTAGAAGTAATCCCTAAGTTCTAGAACTATATAGCCAGCGTAGGTACGAGATGTCACCCGTTAGATAGGACTGACATACTCAGGGATCACCTATTAGTGCATTTAAATGTATAAGACTGGTCCCAGAGGTCACCCGCTAGATTAGGACTGACTCCACAGCAATTGTCTTTACCAGTGGCGCGGTACTGACACCCTTCCAGCTGGGGTTACAGGTTGAACCCCAGTTAGCTTAGTATGGGGCATATCGGTTAGATGAATACATCCTATAGTTTTAGTTACAGAATCAAAACTGTCAGATACACACAATTCAGCTCAGTAGTATAGATTTAGGACTGTCACATACAGTCACTCCTTATCATTATAAATAGACTCCGAGATCACTCACTAGACAAGACTGATCTCAACTATGGTCAATCAGTAACGGTATTATCAGATTTAGAGATCACCCGCTAGATAGGACTGATCTCAGATTCAGTTACTTAGATACAGTACGGAACTCAGCTAGTTTGATCCGATTCAGGACTGTCAGATATAGTCACTCATGTTATCAGTTATATCAGTTATCAGAAATTATATTATTAGCATTCAGCTTTAGGACTGTCAGATATAGTCAACCAGACCAGTTATTCATAATCAGAACTATCAGACACCGTTATCCATATATCTGTAACATAGTATCAGTCCCTTAGTATTCAGTAATACAATATTATTTTCTCACTCATCAGTTACTCAGATGCCAATGTCAGTAGACTCATTAGTCAAAACTCAGTATTCAGTCCTATTATGATCTCCGTTACAGTTATGTATGCATGCATGTATTCTCACGTTCATGTTAGTCAGTCAGTTAGTATTGTTCATGCATATGAACCTATTGTATTCAGCTACCACACTTGCATACCAGTACATTCAAAGTAATAACGCATTTGCGCTATGGTGTCTTATACCATAGGTTTAGAAACACGAGCTCCAGAGAACCAGTAGCATCCCAGTTCAGCGATCAGAGTTAGCAGTGAGTCCTCATCCTTCGAGGACATGATGATCACATTACTATTTTAGTTTTCAGTTTATTTCAGTAGTTGGAGTTAGTTGGGGACATGTCCCATCAAGTCCTTATTCAGACAATTTAGAGGCTTTCAGACTATAGTATGTTCAGACAATTATCTCAGTTGTTTTGGTATTTTATACCATATTTTTCAGTTATGTACTAGTATTGAACCTTATGGACTTTCAGTTCATGTTTCCATATTTATGATATTATTACTATTATTCAGTGGTCAGTTTACAGATATCAGTCATGGGTTAGCTTGTGATCCTTCGGGGTCATGGGCACCGCGTAATATTTTGAGTTTCAGATTTGAGGCGTTACATATATACAACATGGGGGACTTGAACCTCCCATTCATATATTCATTCGAAGAAATCGAACCACCTGGTCATAAGACACCCGCATCGACTAGCACGGTTTCCAGTGTTAGTCCTTTGGACTCCACTTTCATGGCCTAGCTACACATCCCGCTTTAAAGCCCAATTTAAGACCATCATTTCATATGCACAACCATTAAGCCAATTACTTACACAAAGGCATCCCATTGGTATCATCATAGCAACCCCAATTGCAAGCATATATCAAGGTCATGACCATTATCATTCAACTTTGGGACTCTAACCCGTTGTCTATGCAAATCCATCAATTCAACTCAACATTTAGGGACTCGGACCCATTATCAAATAGAGACATAAATCAATTTAATGTTTAGGGACTCAAACCCTTTTAACCTACTAAACCACCAAGGTTATCATTTGTATCATTATATGGCCAACAAGGCCTTCACAAAATCGTTTACCAACCATTCATATTCATTAGGCTAATGCCTTAGTTCAAAACACATTTCAATTCAATTTATGGTAATCAAGACCTTTACAAAATCCTTCATCCTTCATTAGTATTCTTATACCAAACATTAGTGTCAAACCCAATTCATCATATGACTAGTTTATTCTATTAGGCATTTTCTCAAACACCTTGAGGGCATGCTATTATCAAGACCAAAATCAAAGTAAAAACCACCAAGTTTAGGGTAACCCATGACCCCATTGTTAAACCACAAATATCAAGAACCCACATGTGTAAACCATCACTAAAAACATGTATAAACACAAGTTAAACTAAGAGTAAACAATACTCAACCGCATATGCAACAAACCCCTCAATTTTGGTTTCCAAAAACCACCACTTAAGAATCGAAATCACACTTTAAAACACATGATATTTATGAACTAATAATGAAGGAAGAGTCACATGCCTTATTCACAAAGATTCATAGAGAGAAACTTGACTCTTGAGCCTCTAGATGAACACTTGTAGAAACCCTAGCCCCTATCTTCAAAAGAGTGTTTAGAGAGAGTATGTGGAGTCTTTTGATCCTTCTATGTGAGTTATGAGAAATCACAGGGTGATTTAAGGAGGATTTAAGGTTTTGGGGTTGAGAAATGTCTGGAATGCCCTCAGCTTAAAAGCTGAAAACTTGCTCGCAGGAGGGTACGACCAACTCCCCTAAACTGTACCCTAGGCCTCATCTTTGACCTCCATACTGCCTAACATACGACCACACTAGGCTAAATCACATCCTAACATACGAGAAGTACCCTATGACCCGTACCCTAGACAGAATGCACTAGGCTAAGTTTAGGGCATCATACGACGTGACAATTAACATACACCTTGTACCCTATCATACGACTAAGAAGAGACCTAATCGTACCTTGGACAGAATGCAACTAACCTACACTGACCATCATACGACAGGAGGGACCCTAACCGTACCCTAGCATATGACTTGCACCTTTAAGTCATACCTTGTCCAGAAACTCAAACTTAGGAGATTCTCTAAGGGTCCAAAGCCTAGGTGTTTGAACCACACTATTTATAGGTGAGATATTCATCCTTGTATTGAATAAGGATGAATGGTGATAGTAAAGAGGGAAGATCAATGGTCTTTAGATTACAAGAGTTACAAGAGTTACAAGAGTAAAGAAGAGAATAAAGGTAGAAGTTACAAAAGTTATAAAAAATTTATGTCCATATTCTTACCACTAACTCACAAAAATAATTGTAATAAAACAAATAGGAGTAAAGTGGGAGTAAAAGCTGTTGCATGCCTACTACAAACATGCAAGGATAGAAGTTAAAGGCACAAATTGGAGTGCAACTGATGAGTAATACTACACTTACTGCCAAACGTTAACAATTCAAAGAAATACTCGTAAAGAAGAAAAATGAAGCAGCAGTAACCCCCATGCAGTAACTCCCACGTCCCAACATTATTATGAAATCTCACTGCCATTTAAAAGAGTCAATCAATTTATAAAATATTTCTAATATTAAAATGCCTTACATTAACAGTTGAGTTGGACCTTAATTCACATCCAAAATACTTCTCACACTTGAGACTTTATCCTAACACTTAGGTAAAATTAGAAATCTCTGCGTTTTCCTTTTCCAAATATTTTTACGAATACGTTTTTATGATCTCGAAGTGCATTTTTTTGAAACTGCCATTATAAAATTCCTCATTGTTAGTTATAGTTAGATGTGAAATACATCTATTGTTCAAAATGAATTCTTTATAATACGCAATTTATAATACTAAAATAAAATATTATCGAGATAGGGAAAAAATAAAAATAGAAAATTCGATTTAAGTTTTAATTTAGTTTAAGTTAGTCCATATTTTTACTTTTTATTGACTCCTTTCAAAAGAGGTAAGATCCGGTGAATCAGAAACAATTAATTAAGAATTCAAATTTTTTTTATGGAATAGACATATGAATATGCGTGCATCATACCTTTCATTCCACTTTCAATCCCTATGTTAATAGGAGCTACGAAGAATGCTTATCTTAACTTAAAATTTTCGAGGCATTACAAAAAACCATGGTTTTAACAATCAATAATCTTCTCCATACATGTAAACAAATCAACTTGTCTGTATTATGAGATATTTATCAATTATATTCTGCTTGAACCTGAAATGCAATTTGTCCCTTTTTTTGTTGCGAGTTCATTACTCTTTATGTCTTAAAGAAATGGAGTTCATTAATAACCTTCAGCATTTTAGTTCTTATCGTAATATTGATCATCAATTTAATTTTTTCTTTCCCAAAAGTAATATTTACATATTCAATACTATATAAAAGTATGTTAAAATTGTTAAAAAAAGTTTGAAGAATTTGACAGATTTTCTTATACACAAATAGTTCTCTGATCCTGTCCATTTGTTTTATAGTGACTCCTTTAGTTTCAATTTGTTTCTTCGTTGATAATTCAAAAATAGAAAAAATGTAAATAAAGATGTATAAGTAGAAAGGAGTCTCCTCCGTTTTAATTCGTTTGTCTGATTTTAACTTGACTCAAAATTTATGAAAGTATAACTTTTGAATTGCGTGATATTAAATTAAAAATATATCGAATGTACCAAAATATTTTTTTATCTGGTATTATTAAACGTGTCATACATTTGAAAACTTGGAATTAAAGAGTTATTTAAAAAAGAAAAACACATTCTTTTGTGAAAATAATGGACCAAAAAAAGAAAGTAAAACAAATAATATCACGAAGCTCTAGCTTCAAATTTCAAGGTTGCAGGAAATTCAAAAAACTTACGAACTTGGAGGATACAAACATTACCAAATGAAACAACAAAGCCAAATAGGTTTCCATTTCAAACACAATATCTATGTTTGATGTCATACAAGAACTCTAAAAGTTGCACTAATAATAGATAAATGCAACATTATTACATTCATACCTTTCTACGAAGTTCTTAACACAAGGACTAGTATATTATAGTTCCTGCTGCAACTGTTCGACCCCAGAAGCTAATGCTCTGTCGTGATCCAGTCTGTATCCTCACAACATGTAACCCGTACTAGTTTCTACAAATCCAGAGAACCATGATTTCAGTAGAGTAACATGAAAGTATTTGAAAATAAAAATAGTGGCTATAGAGTTCACCGACTGAGATAAAAATGAAGTCGGGATTCATATAGCCGATCTCAACTATATGAATGTGAATATGCTGATCGATTACCTGCAGCATAAGTCGTATCCACTGTGTTGACAGAAGCCACCTAGAAATTATAATGCTAAAACAGTTACTTTGCGTATACAATCAAAAGCGATAATTTTGTTCAGCTTAAAATTACTTTACCACGACATTTTCAATTCCCTGGACAAATCCTTCGCAGCCCAAGAGTCTTTCCTGGTAAAATGAGAACAAAAGTATGATCATGCCAGTCCTAACTCCTCAACTAAACAACTGGTAATTTTTTGGGAGAAATAGATATGCTCACTTGTGATCGCTGTATCTGTTCCATAGCACTCATAAGGAACTTCTGCTATACATCAGCTTCTTGGACTGAGCTGATATTCTCCACTTGTGGTTCATAATACCTGCCCGGTCCAAGGGAAAAAATCATTATTCCTTAAAAAATGGAAATCTTTAGAATATAAAAAAAAAAAAAAAAAGAGATGCAGGTTAGAATGGAGACGGGAAGGAAAGAGAGGTGAGGAACTTTTCAACCTTATTTTCTCTTGTGCTTCACGTAGTCGTTGATTGAGCTTCATAAGCTCAGCCTCATGAGCCTAATATGGAAATACATAAGCAATATATCAATTTATAATCTTGCAGTAATAACAAATATAAGCTCATAATTACTGGCATCAGATCTTACCTCAACACTGAAGTACGTACCATTAATCAGCATAGTAAAACACCCAGCAAAAAGACAAATATTTTTAATCACGTAGAAAATATCAAGCAGAAAAGGGAAAAAGGAAATCAAAGAGAGTAGTCACGTATGCATTCTGATGAACTAATAGATTAATACATATAAAAGGAGTGCAACAGGAGAGTGGCATACACAGCAATCTTTTCAACCATTTGTCCTTCATATTTTGACTGTGTGAGACTCTGCCTCAGATGCTGCAACGAAAGGCATGTTAAAGGTCAGATGAAACTCCAAGGGATTGCCGGTAGAGGCTAGCGATCAGTAAAAGATGTGTAAAACTTAATACCTGTTCATTTGAAATGGGTCTTCAACAATCATATGGAGTGGGACAACCAAAACAAACATTTGAGATAGTCAATTACATAGAACTGGCAAAGTCTAATTCATGGATTTGGCATATTGAAATAAACATACCCCCTGTTCAGTACAGGATTGTTCACAATACGGAGCATGACATCCTCAACACTAAACAACCCCCCAAAAAAAGCATATCACATTCAAAAATATCACTCTTGAAATTTTATTCATAGAAATTACTTGACCGGTTGGAAAAGACATATCACATTCAAAAAGTCTAATTCTTGAAATCATATTACCTTCCTCTGCTAGAATAGCTGGTCACTTGACCGGTTGGAGAAAACATTAGAAAAGCAACATCTGTGTCACATAAAGTAGCCAACGCTTTTGCCTTCTTAACAAAACTATCTTTGCGCTTTGAGTAGGTCCGTTGACGGGATGTTGGATCTTCAATTTTCTCCATCACACACTTATTGCGACCCATGGAAGGATGCAAACTAGAACCTGAAGTTGTATGCAAGGTCAATCGTCAAGGAACTGAGAAATATATAGAACAACAGAAAAGAAAAAAAGCATGAATTGGGTCAAAGCATTTAATGCATCGACATGCTAGTCTAAGTCAAAGCATTGAATAAGTTTTTTCCAGATTTCATTAGTTGCAAGTAATAGAAAATCTAATACTGAATCAGATATATTTTTTGAAGAAAACAACTTCGGGGATAATCCTGTTATCTATTACCAATCTTAAGTCAACACTTGATTTTTTTCGGGGTAGCTACACACATCCACAGACAAGTAACCTGCACCCACACAATTAATGAACAGAAATCCGTGGGCTGTAAACTGCCGAATGGAAACAAGGTACTTTAGTTTTTTCATTTTCCTCTTTCGATTTTTTCCATTTTCAATAAATGAATACGTTTACCAACAGACTCATATTTCCAGTGTTCCCTGTTCTCACTTCTCAATACTTATTTATCACTTAATTTGCCCCCATATTGTGAATCCGGAAAAAGAATATTTACCCTGAAGAGAATTTATCTAGGTCCTGCTAGCTTCTTAAATCGTTAAAGCCAATATCTATGCGACTTAAGAAACTAACCATAAGTACCATTCATCCGGCAGCATGCTAGACAATTAGTGCTAGGCAATCATTAAAGGATCATGTCCTCTATAGCCAAGGACATGATGCGTCAGTGGTTTATACAATAGAAGACAGAGAAAATTAAAAGCCTCCCTTTTGGAAACTCCTAAGCTCTATCTTTCCAGCAAGTGCTATTTATTACCTTTTCTCGCATTTCAAAGGCTATATCTTATAAGTTTAACATATCTCAAGAGAAGTATAAGGTGTATGGGAAGATCACATTAGACAGAACTAAAACAATACATCATTAGAACACATATCATGTCCATGCTCCCAACTAATGATGAAACATGATACTTAATAATTTTACTACAATAAAAAAGTTATAAGAAAAGATAGGCCATATCACTTGGCTCATCAACTTCATCCCCACTCGTCTATCAGCTTAACCCTTGACCTAACAATAAAATATATGTTCACAGCTTCCATGAAAATTTTTTATATCCATATATTTTGTTCTTTTTTTTAGCAACTGAGAAATCCACGAGGACCAAAGACACGTGGTTAGAGACTCTTGGGATAAAATGTCTCTACCCTTCTCAATTTAAATGCCACGGTTTTTTTGTTGTAGGGTTCAAATGCAAATCATGCGCTTAACTCACACATTTCATGCTCAGGGGCGGCTTTTGGGCAAAGCCTCTAAAGCCAAGGCTTTAGGCCCCTCATTTTTGGGGCCACATTTTACAACAATAAGTTATATTTTTTTTTTTTTGAAAAAATTATAAAATATTTTAAGTATTTTTTACCATTTAAAAAAAGTTTCCTAATTGAGTACAAGGTAAGATAGCGTACTTAAATCCTTGTGGTTTAGCTCTTCAATGAACTTCACATATAACGAAAGTTTTAGTGCGCTGGAATGCTCCTTTTTTTTAGTTAACTAATTGAATAAAAAGAAGGATCTTAAATAAGTAAGTAATCTACGGAATAAATACTCAATATATTTTTAATATATTGGAAGAAAAGAATGCCCTAATTGATTTTTTTTTAACAAATACTCAATCTACTTTTAACCTTGACTAAATTGCTTTAAATACAAGAGCTCCAATGTACCTTTTCTAATCAAATTATTACTTCTAAGATAGGGCTCTGTTATTTCAACTTTTTTAGTACTGTTTCCATCTAAACACATGCATGGTTTGTTATTTTATTACGTAATATATATTATCTTATTTAATTCTATTAGAATATAAAATATGTCAGCTAGAAAATATGAATTTTATTGTCCAAAACTATAAAAAATAAAAATAAAGGATAAGAATTGAATCTTTGAAACAATCTCAAAATTAGAGTTTTGAAGTAAGTTAGAGATATATCCAACATAAATCCTTTTAAAGAAAATTGGGGGGGGGGGGGGGGGGAGGGGGGAGGTTAACCAAAAAGGAAAAAAAAAAAGAAAATTGAGGGGAGGGAAGAGGAATTACAAGGTGAGGAATCGAACCCTCACCTTGCTGGTGAAATTTTAGGTAGCCAAAGAACTAATCTGCTAAGATCCCCTCCAACAAAGATCATGAAAAAGTAGACTTGAAATGAAAACTTTTTTTATTTGACAGAAAAATTAAAGCCCCTCTTTGGTGAATGGCTTTAGGCCCCCGACGGTATTGAGTCAGCCCTGGTCATGCTATGCTCTTACCGCTAAACCAAACCCACGGAGGCAATCCATATACTTGGTTCTTTATATGCCTATCCAAATTATACATTAAAACTTTATCATGGCACCCAAGAACTCTTCTCTTTTATTTAGTTCCGACGGAAAAGGACAATGCTTCAAAGAGCTCCCATCGATTTCCATCATCATCAACAAGTTTCTTTGTTTTTTTCTTTTTCTCTCATTTCCACATTCTTATTACTCCACGTGTTAAATTGTCCCGGATACTTCCAAATGCTTCAAAGATCTCCCCTCACTCTCCGTTATCATCAACAAGTTTCTTGTTTTTTCTTTTTCTCTCTTTTCCACGTGT
The DNA here is from genome assembly GCA_030864225.1 of Capsicum baccatum var. pendulum. NCBI lineage: Eukaryota > Viridiplantae > Streptophyta > Magnoliopsida > Solanales > Solanaceae > Capsicum > Capsicum baccatum. Next base: position 233,124,977 of record CM061556.1, on the reverse strand, counting down.
GTTTTACTCCATGTGTTAAATTATCCCAGATACTTCCTAAGGCTTCAAAGAGCTCCCATCACTTTCAGTTATTATCAACAAGTTTCTTGTTTGTTCCTTTTCTTCCTTCCCACAGTCATATTACTCCACATGTTAAATTATCCCTGATACTTCCCAAGGCTTCAAAGAGCTCCCATCACTTTCCGTTATCATCAAGTTTTTTGTTGTTCTTTTTCTCTTTTCCACATTTGCATCACTCAACATATTAAATTGTCCCCGATACTTTCCAAGGCTTCATAGAGCTCCCATCACTTTCTGTTATAGTCAACAAGTTTCTTGTTTGTTCTTTTTTTCTCTTTTTTCCTGCATTCGGCTTACACCACACATTAAATTTTCCTCTATATTTCTCAAGGCTTGAAAGAGCTCCCATCACTTTCTGTAATCATCAACAAGTTTCTTCTTTGCCTTGATTCTCTCATTCCTGCATTCGTCATACTCCACACATAAAATTTTCCCAAAATACTTCCCAGCATTCAATGTTTACTTCCCATTATCATCACGAAGTTTCTTATTTGTTTTGATTCTTCCCCTCTGTTTTCCCCATTTGCCTTGTACTCCATTCATTAAATTGCCCCGGATACTTTCCAATGTTTAGAATAGCCCCAATCACTTTCTATTACCATTGACAAGTTTCTTATTTAGTTAGACTCTTTCTTTTCTTCTTTTTTTGTCAGTTTGTCTCTTTCGCCTACTCCACACACTAAATACCCCCCCCCCCTTGGGCGGTACTTCTTGTTAGACATGCACACACAAATTCGACCGCGAAGCCCCAACAAACGTAGGTGTAATGCATCCATTCCCTTGTCTAATTGTTGTTAGGTTTGTATATTTGCACCCATTATAGATGGATGTAGAAGGAAAGAATAAATTAATATTATGAACGAGAACGACTGTGTCTCGAAAGACCTGCAATTACTTCGAATCTATGCTAACTAGGCACAATGGAAATATATATATATATATATAGGTGATATCAATTATTATATATATATATATATATATATATATATATAGGTTATATCAATTATGTTGGGAACATGTTTTGGTCATGTTAGTAGTTTTGACCGGTCCTATGTTTTCTAGGAGTCTGTTAGTCCAATTGGATATTTCAGTGCTAGTAGGAAACAAAAATATAGATAACATTTAGTACTTTTTATATTTATTTCTTTATTTCGTAGAATTGAGAAGAATCTAAATGCAGAAACATGGTCAGTGAATGTCGGTATATCCAGCCCTGACTTGTTTGCATTAAAGCATAGTTGTTGTAATGAGAATGACGGTGAAAAGGATCGAAAACAGTTCATAGTTTTTTATAGAAATTACTCCCCAATACTTTTGGGTCATCTAGATTACAAACTATGTATACACTGTACAGTGTATAGGTAGAGAATACTTTATTCTAATATACATATAATATAAATACATATGCATATATTATACATTTCTATACATATAATAAACATATCTATACATACCTATATATATTTATACATATAATATACATATGTATACATAACACATACATAATATACAGCTGAATATATATATGGCGTATACTTCAGCCATGTGTGGTAAACTTGATGATCGAATGGTATGGTATATATTGGTAACTATCCCCTAGTATTTACTAGTGGGTGCCACAGAAAATGAAGCTGTTCAATTGAATCCCCTTCCTCGAAACTTATTTTGAGCAAATAGGATAAACAAAATGCATTTTTGGGTGTGTGTGTATAGATAGATAGATAAACTTGTAATCCCCTTCACCAAAGAAAAGTTTTCATTATAGAGGAAATGGTGGTTCAAAAGTTGATTTACATCTCAATTTTGAACCGGCTGGTGGAGTTGTTCCAATTGTTTTGAATCCCCTCGATCAAAATTCTAGTCTTTCGATTGATCAACATGAAGGGGCGAATTTACATGTAAACTTTGAGGCACGTGAAACCTGTGGTCTTATCGTAAAATTAGGTATTTTATTATATAATTTTTAAAATTGATATAATACTATCTGTTGGCACCCATGCTACAAAAAGGCTAAACGGTGCACTAGGTTGAGTGTGCATTATTTACATACAGGATTTGAAATCAATTCTCACTAAAATCATTATTTCCATGTTCTCACAATTCTAGACCTCTGCCAACATGACCAAGTATTGTAATGAAAAGTCTCACTCTCTGCAGCATATATAAACGTGATGTCCGGACCAACTTGCATGCAAGTCGACTAATTACTCTAATTTTTATTCCTCTTCAATAACTAACCACTATCCACAAAAATCACTTAGTTTTTGTCTTTGTTGGAATTTGAATTTGAGACGTCATAGTTATCAACTTACTTACCACTAAACCACACCTTGAGTGCATTTCCAAAGACATTATACCAAGCAGATATATGCATTTGAGGTAAGCAGATAATAGTGCTCATCAAATTCAACCATAAGCTTTTCTTCTTGCATGGACAAGCAATAATTAGTAAGTGATTGACTATGCAAAGAGCCATTAAAGTAGGAGGAGAAGTACAAAATCGCACCTGGAAGATGAGTTGATCAATAATGTCAATGAATTTAGGAATAGATAATTGAGAATGAAAAGTAAAATAGATGAGAGCCATGCAGATCAAAGAGGCACAATTTGTCATTCTTCCTCTGTCACGCTGCACGTGTACCCATACCAACTACTCAAAATGACTGAGCTAATCCACTATAATCTGACTCAACAGTGAGATGGAATTACAATGAGGTGTATTAATTAATCTTTTCATTTTTTCTTGTTGCCCCTCCCTAATGGCTCCTATTTTTTTCCGTCGTCTTCGGTGACTCAAATTTATAATTTTTGGGTTAAAAGTGAAGGATACTTACTACAGGAGGAGCTCTCTCTTGTCATTAATCTTTTCTTATTGCATGATAGTATCTAATTTTTCAGTTATAGGAGTACTTGTTCAGATTGAAATTGACAAAGCGTGATGCAGAAGTTAATAATTACAGATTATAAATTTGATATATTAGATGACCAAAACTATACTACTAAAAAGCATAACATTATTTTATGATTTAGTCAGTTGAATATCAAAGTTTAATATAAAAAAATTATAAAAACTATCGAGAAAAAATCTCCCCTAAATAATTTTTTAATATCTTCTATTTACAGAAGCCAAAACATCCCTTTCAGAAAGAATTAACTAATTATGGAAGAGATTTTTTCCGATAAGTAAATCTTTTCCATTAAAAAAATATTTTTAAAATAAAATACAATTATAACAAAATCCAGATATAACAAGAAATTTAGTAAAAACCCTTTTTCGCTGAAGTTTCCAAAGTCTATCTGTTTAAATAGTATGTTTTTTTGAAAAAGATCTTCTAATGAGAGAGATAATTCCATCCTTAATCAATTTTCTCACATAATCATGTCGAAGACTTATGTGTCTTAACTTTTCATTGTATATATTACTATAAGCTCGAAGTAAAATGGCTTGACTATCACAGTAAATTGAAATTGAATCACACCTTTTGAGATCAATGAAATTTCTAAAAGAAATTCCTCAACCCCTCAACTTCTTTTTCTGCTTTTTTTTAATGCAATAAATTCGAATTCCATGATTGAATGTGCTATGAACGTCTGTTTCTTTGATTTTCAAGAAATTGCACCTTCCCCAAAATAAATATCCAACCAGTAGTGGATTCATCGTCTCTCAAACTCAATATCCAACTTGCGTCAAATACCCTTCTAAAGTATAAGAAAACTTCGAGTACTGAATACTCAAATATTTTATTTTCTTAAGAAAATCAAGAACTAATTCAATGATATTCCAATGATCAATACTAGGATTAATGATAAATTTACTCAATTTATATATATGTTATGTCAGGTCTTGTACACTGCGTAGCATATATAAGACTTTGTTTAATGTAATGAGATTAACTCAATAAATATCTCTCACTATTTCTTTTAATCTTAATACCCGATATGGTATCAACTTATTCAAGATCCTTCATCTCAAATAAGAAAGATTGAAACCTCTTCATTTCTATAATTTCATTAATATCATTGCTTACAATTATCATGTCATTAACATATAAACAAACTAGTATTAAATAATTACTATAATTTTTAGAATGAACACATTTATAGCAACATTATGCTTAAAGTCAAATGATAAAATTGTTCTATTAAATTTTTCATGTTGTTTTTAGGGCCCTGTTTTAGTCTATACAAGGGCTTGACAAGCTTACAAACTTTTTGTTCATTTTTTGATAAAATGAACTCTTCAGGTTGTTCCATACAAACCTCCTCTTCGAGACAATTATTTAGAAATGTTGTTTTGATATTCATATGATGATGAACATATAGTCATAAATAGATGCTAAAGAAAATATAACTCCAATCGAAGTTATTCTTGCTACGGGTGTATATGTATCAAAATAATCAATTCCTTATTTTTGTCGAAAGCCTTTAAGAACTAACTTAAATTTGTAGGTATATAAAGTCCCATCAGTATGGTACTCTTTTTGTTTTTTTGAAACACTCACTTAGAACCGATGGGTTTAGAAGTTGGAGACAAGTCAAGAAGTTTTCGAGTGTAATTTAACATAATTGAATCTATTTCATCTTTAATAGCATCTTTTCAAAAGAATGCATCTCTAGAAGCCATAAATTTTTATACGTCTTAAGATCACATTCCACTTGAAGAATAATTGAAATTGTTCTCACAACCATATCTCTATTATCTTCAATAAGATTCAAAAAATATATGTTGAGAGTCAATATCATCTAATCTAAGTATTTTGCCTTTTGAGTTCTAGTGCTTCTCCTTTGTTCACTAGGTTGATTAGTAACCTCTTGTGAACTAGATTGCTCAACAATTCTTTGAGATGTTTCAATAGTTACACCAGTTGATGGGAAATTAAATCTTTTACTCTAAGTTAATAGGTATTCAAAAACTTTCACATCTCTAGATCAATAATCACATTCGACTCTAAATTAAGAAGTCGATTAGCTTTGCTATATGAGGAATAACCTACAAAATGCACACTTAATTTCTCTTGGACCCAACTTGATTTGATTCGTATCATTATTTTTATAATATGCAAGATACCTCTACACTTCAAAATATCTTGTATTAGGTTTCCTTTCCTTTCATAATTCATATGGAGTAATATGTTTTTTCTTTATATGAATTCTATTGAATATATGACTTGTAGCAAGAAGTGTTTTTTTTTTCCACAAATTAAATGATAATTCAGCATGTAGCAATAAAGCATTGATCATTTCTAAGTAAGTTCTATTTTTCATTTTTGTTAAATCATTTTATTGAGGAGTGCAAGGCGCAAAACATTCATGTATAATATTATTTTTTTCATAAAAAATATCAAATTCTTTAGAAAAATATTCTCCTCCTCTATCACTTTTTAGAATTTTAATTTTTTTCATAATTGATTTTTCACTTTAGCTTTTATTTAAAAGTATTAAAGGCCTTATTTGTGTGTCTCAATAAATATACATAAGTAAAACTAAAATAATCATCAATAAATGTAATAAAATATATATTTTCTCTTATTGGTAGCATTCCTTTTAATTCACATATGTCTGTAGACACCTAATTTTGTCCCTTCCGAAAGTCAAATTTTACCATTTTTACCCCACCTTACCATACATCCCCTTTTAGTTGATAATTTTTTCACAAATAACAAAATTCCTATCAAATTAACAACTCACTCAATCAAAATTAACCACCTCACCTTATCCTAACCACTCACACTCCTACCCCTACCCCCATATACCCCTACCCCACGTTTTCCCACTCAACAGCAATACACACACCGACTGGATTCCATATACACTTACACATACGTCTCACCGAAAACACACACACGATTCCTACACACCGTCATAGAGGGAGCTTCACACAGAAAATATTCACACAACATACACATTCACACACAAATACATACAGCCACACCTCACAGATACACAGACACATACACCATATATACACACACATAGAGTAATTAGAGAGAAGAAGATCGAGATTCGAGAAAGAAGAGAGTGAGACTCGGGAAGATATCAGAGAGAATGGATAGGGTTTGAGAGAGATTGGGCAAAGAAACAGTAAAAATGATGAAATCCCGCCAGAAAATGCTAAGGCCTCTGGAATTCGACCCGTTTTGTTGGTTCTTATAGTCGTCTGAGGTCGCCGAAGCTCTAGCAATGCAAAACAGTGACCTCCATCCACTTCCTATCCTATTTTTGACTAAAATCACCCCATCACAGGAGCATCCGCGACCCAACGGTTGAAAAACCACCAAAAACCAACCCCCCGTCTCTATTTCCGATGAGATTGATCGAAAAGAACATCAAAACCGATCGACTGTATAGGTTTTAGCTGCGGTTGTTCTGGTGCTGTTGATTTTTGTCTTGAATTAGTAAAAAATAGGAGCGGGTTGGATAGATCGGTCGAGTTGTGGGTTTGGGTTGGTGAAAAATAATGAAGGCTACACCGAGGTTGGGTTTATTCATCATTAAGGTTTGGTTTGAGGTTCCTTGTGTGGACTCTATCTCGTTTAATTGAATAATACTTGATTGAAAGAAGCATTGAGGTCCAATTCTTTCTTCTCTTCCTTTTAATTCCTATATGATTGTGAATGTGATTCGATATCACTATTTTATTTGTTGATGTGAATCGTTGGTGACGTTTGAGCTTTGGATTGCTGAATGTTTGTTTTTCATAATTGGTGAATGCTTGCTTATTGAACAAATAATCAATTAGGTGATCGAGAATAAATTGGGGAAGTTAAAAATCGATAAAAAGTGAATATGGTTGTATTTTGATTCATTGATGATGTTGAACATGATAGAATCATGATAAGTCAAAATGGGTAGGCAAACGGTAGGTCGAATAGGCAAATTTAGAACTTGTGGATTGTTGAATGTTTGAAATATTTGTTAAATGGTTTTATTTACACATTTAGATCAATTGTATTCATTTAGCCGGGGAATGCCCTGAGGCAATTTGTACTTATTCACCGGGTATGCCCCAAAGTCTCTTGTATGCGAAGAATGTTCGTGATCAAGGCCCGAGGCATCGGGTAGAACATAGTTTAGGACTATTATAGGTTAGCGTAGGTTTAATTTCAGCATTTTTATTTTGGTTTGAAATAAATTGGACTAGACATTAAATTTTGAATTTTTTTTGTTCGGTTTGTGTGTTTTATGTGGTTTATTCACTTCATAGTTCATACTAGCCGATATAATCTACAGAGCGACTGTGGTCAAACTACAGAATCTAGGGGTACCTAACACCTTCCCTTCAGTCAACAAAATTTCTTAATCAGAATCTTTGTTCGTGGATCAGTTTCTTAGAGTCAAATTATTTTGTAACAGGATTTCAAAGGTGAGTTGGCACACCTGATTTATGTCAAGTAGGAACACCAAATTTAGGCTGCCAAACCTATGAAGGACTATCAACCTAGATATCGGATGTGAAGCAAAAGGTAGCATCACTGGAACCCTTGCGACGGACCTAGAGACGAATCGCTAGTTCAACAGCGGACCGTCAACCTGGCCGTCGGAGCTGAAATAGAATACCACATCACTGGAAGTGTTACGATGAACCTATCGATAGGCCGTTGGGGACGTGATGGTCTATTAGCTCATCTGTCAACCTTGAGGCAGCAATCTGAGTTTCGAATTTTAAAACCCCATCCCCTGGAATCATATAAATACCCAGTTTAGGTTTTATTTAGGTATCTTTTATTATATTTCCATTTTGAAAACTTATTGTAATGCATTATTCTCTAAGATTTAAGATACAATTGTGGATCTAGGTATTTTATTCATATTTCACTAAAGAATCAAGAATAATTACTGTAACTTTTGTAAGTAATTTTATGAATTTATTTATGAATAACACAGTGACTTCTTCTTCTTCTTCTTCTTCTTCTCTTGAGATGTGTGGCTAATCCTCCATAACTAGGGTTATGGGAGCCTTGATGTGAATAGCTGATTTGGTGTTATGAAAACACTTGGTTTCCATACTTAATTGAGGTTGTATAAACCCTTCTTCATATTAATGACCTTTCTTGGTTGCAATCTTGAAGAGTGAGCCCAAGAACATCACTTATTTTAGTAGAAAAGTGTATTTTTGGAAACGAAGAGGTTTACATGAAATCTTGATACAAGAAAAAACAAGAAAGTATCAAAATACACTCCAAATCAGTCCACCATTCTTAAGGATCCGAGGACCTTTTTGGAGATCACTCTCGAATTCGCTACCAACAAGGAGAATACAAGATTCAATGAAGTATATAACACCCGAAATAGAATCAAATGTGAAGAACAAGAGGATTACACTAACAATAAACAACGGTTACAACAACATAAGAAACAACAACAAAGATTACACTAGACAAAGGGATAGACAGATAAACTACATGAAGGCATAATCTTAAGAACCCAAGAGCTTATTTGTAATGCCTCGAATCTGGTACCCGGAATGCTACACGATGCTCAGAACCCCGAAGGCCCACAAGCTAACCCATGATTGATATCTACACCTGAACACTGCATTATATATTGTATAAATGCAGAAATAAAGGTTTAAAGGCCATAAGGTTCAAAACTAATAAAAAATAATAGCTGAAAGTATGGTATATCAATACCAAAATAAACTGAAACAAAACTATCTGAACATACTATAGTCTAAAAAACCTATAAAACTGAACTGTCTAAATAAGGAGTTAATAGATCATGTCCCCAACTAACTCCAACTACTAAAATAAACTATGTAATGAAAAATAAAGTAATGATAATGCCCTCGAAGGATGAGGTCTTACTATTAAATCTGACTGCTGAAACTGGAATGCTACTGATACTCTAGAGCTCATGCTTCTGAACCTATGGTGTAGAATAAAATACCATAGTGTTAATGAGTCAGTACGATTGAATGTACTGGTATGCATGTGAGGTAGGTTGAATGCAAAGGGTTCAAATGCATGAATAATGCTAACTGATTGTATGACATGAATATGAGAATACATGCATGAATAAGTGACTGTAACTGAATTCATAATGGTACTAAATACTGAGTCTGATTACTGATAACATAAGTTACTGATAACAAATATAACTGATACTGAGTAACTGTGTCTGATAGTCTAGGTTCTGATGGAACTAGCTGAATTTCGTACTATGCTGAGTTGTATTCGACAGTCCTGAAATCTAAAGAACTATCTGAGTTCTTTTACTGAGACTGAAACTCTAGTAAGTATTCATCTAACCAACATACCACAAATAACGCATTACGGCTGAGTTGGGGTCCAATCTGTAACCCCAATTGGAAGTGTGTCAATACCGCTCCACTGGTAAAGATAAGCTGTGGGTGACCCTCATTTGGCAGTATCCCCAAAAGAGAACGGTGGGACCCTCATTTGACAGTGTTTATCCACCTCATCAACCCTCATCTATCAGTGTTAATGTCTCAACCTATGTTGGTGATAACTCTAAAACTACTCTCTTGAATAGGTGTAAGCGATCGTCGTCAATATAAAACCCAACTAGGTTGAGGTCAAATCCCATAGGAAATATGGTGTGAACTCAAGTCTTTTGTGATTTAATTCACTGATAGTTTAACGTTTCTTAAAATGGGGGTTAAGTTTTACAAATGATTGTTTGTCACTTTAATTTCAATGTTTGTAACCAAGATTTTAAGAAATAACTATAATTATGTTCATTAGGGATTTCGGTACATGACAGATGCTAAAAGTGGTTCAAGATTCTCATGGTGGGTAGGATAAAAAACTATCTTTATCAATGTTATGCTTAAATGTATCTCGACCTACTTAAGCGTTTAATTCCCTAATTACACTGCTGATTATTAAACAAAGTATCTCTGAGTCACTGTTGATAATTCATTTCCTCCTATATTTGATTTCTTTCTCAAGCAAATCAAAGCAGGTGTGTCTACTGTTTACAACCAACAAACGTTAATTAAAACTTTAGAATTATAAAAAAATCCTAATACCTTTTGAATCTTGAACACTTAACACCTTATCAAGACCTAACCCTAGATCCCATAACTCAGGTTAATGGAGTTTAGCCACTCATGATGTAATGAATGAAACACATAATTGAATTCATGATTTGAAAGATAAACTTACAAAGCAATGAAAAGCAATAATTGTTTCTTCGATCCAATCACTAAATAACTCCGCAAAAAAAAAGCAATAGAAATCTCTCACAAGTTAATGGTAACAGTGTATCCAAAACTAGAGAGAGAAATACTAAAGTTTGTGAAGTTCCATATGTCTAAGATTTCTCCTCCCCCCTGAATAAAACCCTAAAAGCTGCTATTTATAGCTGTAACTTAAAGGAAATTCGGAATTAAAATTTCTAAAATTCGTCCCTTATATGAATCAAAATCTTAAGGAAAACCTAGACCTGTCCTTAAATACTTAGGCTAATTATATAAACAAAATCACAAGTTATAGCTTTTTTTCTCGGAATAGACGACGACATGCATGACGCCTTATCAGGGTTCTGATGACTTATCAGGAATGTCGTCAGATCCTTTTCAATTTTGATATTCTCTGCTTTGGGCTGACGATGAAACCTGACGGCTTATCAAAACTTTGAAGACTTATCACCAATGTCGTCATGGATTCCAACTGAAGTCCATTCTCTTGATAGCTTATCAAGTTTGTGACGACATATTAGGGGATGTCATCACACTTCTGCTCCAACTTCATCACACTGCCCCTAGCTAACGATGGACCTGATAACTTATCACCAAGTTGACGACTTATCACAAAAGTCATCAACTGGACTTCTGTAATTTCTTGGCTATTTATTCCATATTCACCTCTTTTTGTCCTTATTTTCTTAGGTTCTCTTGCATTTTGCCTTTCACTACAATATCAAAGAAATATCATCAAAAACAATGATAGTTACTTAAGAACGTACAATTGTTCTGAGTTAAAAGTCTTAAATGTGCTAACAAAATGCTAGCACATCAGCTGGCTACATAGTTCTAGAATGCAAGGATTGCTTCTAAGGATCACATCCTCAACTGTCAGTGTGTGTCCTCATCCTTGGGTTCACTCGGTGCTAAATTGATAACGCTCAAACTACAGCTCTCGTAAGAGTGTAAGCGGTCGTTGTCAAATATAGAACCCAACTGGGTTGGGTGTCGAATCCCACAGGGAATACTTGGTCACTAAGTAAGCAACGATTAGTAGATTGTTGATCGAAAATTCTGTGAAAAGGGGGGATTTAATTGTAGCGTGAATTAAAAGTATCAAAGTAACAAAGAAAATCAGAATGTTTATTAGGTTTTAACCAATGAGAATTTTAAGTTAGGGTTATGTCCACCTTATGAGTTCTACATATCTATTGGCTATGAGTTATGCGGAATTCCGACATGCATGTGCTTATAAAGATTCGTATTCTATGGTAAATCCAAGCGTCTTTCGACCATCACAGATTATTTCATTTTAACTCTTTCGAGCTTAAAATGTATCTAATGGTACGAATTCTCCAAGAGGTTAATCCAGTTACGACACTAACTTTCAAACAGGGGTTGGTATCCCTATTTCTTTGTCATTCTCTCTTTTCTAAACATGTAACTTTTTTTTCGAACAAGTTAATGCTATACTGGCGTATTCTATATGTTTGCAACCACAAGAATTAAATTAAGATGAAGAGAGTAATGATATAAGCAGCATACGTGTCAAGAATTTACAAACTCATAGCAATAGATAGTATCTCATAAGGCTTCCATAACCCTAACAGAGAAGTTTAGCTACTCATGAGTGCAACAAAAAACACAATAGACATTATCATCATACCAAAATAATCACAAACTCATGAAAAATATGTCTTGGCGTCACTTGTGATGTGATTTCTATTGCTAGTAACATTTCTCTTGTTGTGAAAAATTAAAAGTCGAATAGATGAAAGAAAATTGTAAGGAATGAGGAAGAATGGGGCGGAATTCCCTGCTGAAAAGTTCAGCAAAATAGGGTTTTTATAACACCCATATCCTATTCCTACTAAGCTACTGCATACTTGTCCTAATCCTACTATGTTGCTGCATCCTTGTCCTACTCCTACTAAGTTACTGCTGGTCCCCAAGTCTTTGGAAATGCTGTTTTTGCCCAGGACAAGTTTTCCATGCATCACTTTCAGTTCATAGGCTTCTTAAAGCTGCCTTCCTTTTCATGTGAAACTTCCTTTGGCGTCAACCAGCCCATAAAATGCTGAAATCTTCATCATTTAAAGCTGAAAACTTGCTAATCATGTTGGTTAGCTCACTTACAGGAAAAAGGACTAAAAGTGCAGGAATTATATATTTTGTCCTTAAAACTTAGCTAAAATATGGGTAAATTATAGTACTTTAGGTGTGTAAATACGCCTATCATCAACAACCCACACTTAAAGCATTGTTCGTCCTCGAACAAAATATCATGTCCATATAAACATCTACTTAGGGTTTCACAGTAACAGCACAAAATATTCATCAAGACAGGCATGACAATTATTAACAAAGATTAGTTTTCTGATCACTACTAGAAACAATTCAACCTCCAACCTAGACTTGTGATGATGGTTAATTCGTATTGAAAAGTTAAGGCACAAGGAATCATACAAGACTACCAAAAACTCATCAACCATGTGTGTCTCACAATATATCACCCATAATCACTCACAAGTTTTTCATTTTTCGAAACATGGGTATAAGATTTTTCTTGCTCTCACTCTCACAAAGAATTCATATGTTTCAACTGATGACCATAGGCTTTCCCTTAGTGTAATGCTCTACTAATATCAGAATGCTAAGCTTAGGATCAATTAGGTCTTTACAGGTTGTAATGTAGGCTAAGGGGTGGGTAGGACTATTTTGGCCAGAAATAGTGACTATGTTCCCTAAGTGCTTTAATACATCACATTATGCCATAAACACTTTCTTTCAAACAACGTTTCTACTTTCTTTTAATCTACCACCCCTTCTCACCTCTTTTGTTATTCAATTTTGAACAGAATTAACTTTTTATTATTTTTTTTCATTTTTCTCTTGTTTTTATAACACACCTCTATAATAGCCATTTTTTTCATAACGAATTCATGTACCAATTCACTTTAAGGCATCACTCTCACCCAATTTCCTCTTATTTTGTCACATGACTTTACCATTTAAAGCACTTAGGAATTTTGATCAAATTATGGTCTTGAAAAAAAAATGGATTAGGCTACATATGAGGCTATCAAAGAAAATGGCTTAAAGGCTCAAAACGGGTTGACTAGGATAATGTCCATGGGTAGGTAAAACGAAGGTAAACAATCACAGGTTGCCAAAGAAATGCCTAAATCATCTCCTAAACTCACACTCTTTATTTCGCTTCACACACACCAGGCAAGTTCTAGCATCAGCCACAAACACAGAATATACTATCACCTCACACACACAAGGCACATGGTCGACTTTATTGGGAGTAGTATAGACTCTTGACCCAACAGATGAATGTATTAAACCATAAAAATATCACACCGTGAGTCACATTTAGAGCCTAAATGTCTCAATAGTAATGATTGTATCACAGACTCTTGACACAATACCATGCTGCCTATCAGAACAATTTTATGCAAAGTTTTTAACAATAATTTTTTTTTAAAAATTTGACTACTAACAAAAATAAAACAAATAAATATAAAAAAGCAAATGCAGATAAATAAGTATAGCATACAAATACCAGCACCCCACACTTAGTCGGGACACACTGTCCTCAGTGGAAAATAAATAAAAAGAACCTGGATTAGTCGGACTCCTCCTCTATGTCTGGGGTCATACACCCTGCATCGGAATCATCATCGGAGTTGTCGTCATCCGAATTATCCTCTACATCCGAGTCTGGCATTCGGCGATCATCATCGGTTGGCACATCGTCATCGAGAGGTTTCTCAAAGTACACACCTACTCCACACATAGCCCTTGCATGCTCGTTCATTGGGTAGTCATAATCCAACTGTTGGAGCTCTGCAGTAGTTGGAACATGACCTTCGCTCATCATGGTAAACCGAGTCATGCCATAAAGATGGCAAAAGAAACTTTCATCCCGAGCATGTCGTTCTACAGTGGTAAGGTTGACGCCATGCATGGTTTCAGCATCTTTAACCTTTGTGAGGTCAACCTTCTTCGGGTTGTGTGGAAGCTTATGATCAGCCGGCTCTTCTTCGATGTCCTCCTTCTCAATATTGCAGTCAACAAATTGCCAAAGATGAAGTGGGACTTCTTGTGTAGCCTGGCCTTACGCATTGAAGATCGAATGATCACCCTAATGTTAATGGGGACGTTCGTCATCAATGCGTACACCAAACACACTCTGTCTCGTGTAATCTTCGTGTACTGTGTCCCTGGAATCAGGCAAAAGTTGACTATTCGCAACTATATTCGAGCTTCCCTGTTCAAGGAAGTGTAAGGGAAGGTGTTGTGCCGACCGGTGTCCTTGTGTCTGCTCCATCGTGCCATTGATCTTGTTCCATACAGTGTGTGTCTGATTGCCATGTACGGAGGTCTGTTATACAACTCTTTGAGTGGTGATGGATCAACAGATGGCAAACCCAGAAAATAGTTGAAGAACTCCACATTTAGTTGTAGGACTTGGCCTCGAATCTTTACTTCACTCCCTGTAGTTTTCGGTGACCAGTTGGTATAGAATTCTCGTGTTAGATCGAGATTGCATTCTCCCATATCTCGAAAGATGAAATCAAGATGTAACGCCATTATCTTGGCCAACATGCGGGGTTCTTTCTTTGCAAGGCTTTCCTTGTGTATCAACTCCACATGAACATATTTTTTCTCTTTATTGTTCCTATACCACTCCTTTCCTTCCTCCTCTAGGACCCATTTGATTTCAAACATGCGGTGAGGTATTTGCAGCGAGGAGGATTCACCTTGCTCTTTTCGTCCCCTTTTCTGGCCTTTTTGTGAGGTGGTCACTTTATCCTTTCCTTGTCGTGCTTTTGGTGCCATTGTACCTGAGATTAAAATGACAGTCATGTTAGCTTCATCTTGGTAAATACAATCGACAAACAAACAGTAGTGGCCCCACCCCACACTTAATTTGTTGGCACAAACTAATTATGTGAACGTTATCGATTACTCAGACTTCATCGATGTACGTTTAGGCGTTATGTTCCAACCAATATAATCAGTGCAGTCATACTTTTCTTGTCATCTTAACTATCTTTTTCCGATTCTAGTTCATGTAATCTTGACAATGCTTTCATGTTTTGGACTAATGCATCACTTTGAATAAAACTACTACATAGATATTGTATTAATTTATGGTTTGAAATAATTACAACATCTCATGTTTGTAGTTAACCATGATTTTCATATCAATGAACAAGTCATTCAAGCAAGCTTTCAAGTTACAAGATTATGCAATTTTCTGAACCATGTCGATTTCGCAAGGAGTATGACAGTGTATCAAAATTAACTCCAAGTTGGAACCAAGTCTAGAACACCAATACATATTCTTTCACTTTCTTTGTTGTATCATAACAAATCAATCATATTCAAATCACCAACACTACTTCAAGATTTAACAACTTATTATAGGCATAGTATTGTAATACTTACGGAATATAAGAGAAGAGAGCCAAAGTACATACTTGATTGATAGCCTCGGAAGATGTTCTTGCAAAGTAAAAGAGCAAAGGAAAAATTTTTGAGAGATTTTGGAGAGGTAGGCGGCGCCTAGGTTGCAGTTGCAATGCAATTTTGTTTTAAGACTAAGGTTCTATTTATAGGACAAGCTTGGGTCGGGTTTTGACCTATTTGGAATCGGATTAGGAGACCAAAAGTGAGCATAGGCGGCGCCTTTTGCAAAGCATAGTTGAGCATAGGCGCTATGGCATTGTTGGGCATATGAGGTGCCTATGCCATGGCATTCTAGATTAAAAGGCAAAAGGCTTTTGCATAGGCGACGCCTATGCTATGGCATTGTTAGGCATAGGCGGCGCCTATGCTATAGCATTGTAGAATTCGAGAGCTTAGGCCATAGCATAGGCCTTGCCTTGTTCGTGGCCTAGATTTACATAGGCCTTGCCCTGTTCGTTGCCTATATTTTCATAGGCAATGCCTAACCCATAGCCTTTTGCTTCTTCATTCCTAACTTACCACCTTCAACAAATAATACTTCCAAATCAAAGTTTTAAACCACTCTCCTCCTTTACATCTCTTGCACCTACACTTACTCAAAAACAACAAAAACGATTAGAACGATGGATTGCCTCCCATCAAGCGCCATAGTTTTGGTCGTGGTTCGACTCTTCTTTTTGGATTTTTATTAAAAACAACTCTTATGAAGAAGAATGAAAAACGATGGGTTGCCTCCGATCTAGCGCTTGAGTTATTGTCACGGCACAACATAGTTACCTCGAGTACTTAGACTTCGTCGAGATAAATGGTGGCCATGAATTTTATCGAGTCAAGAGGACCGATGTATGGTTTCAGTCGTTGGCCATTCACCTTAAAGACAACACCATTATTGTCTTCTAACTCAACTACTCCCGACGAGTAGACTTGGATAATTTTGTACGAGCCAGACCATTCGGACCTTAACTTACCTGGGAATAACTTCAGTCTGGAATTGAAAAGAAGTACCATATCACCATTTTGAAAGTTTCGTTGAATAATCCGCTGATCATGATACTTTTTCATCTGTTCCTTGTAGAGGTCTGATCTTTCATACGCATGTAGACAGAATTCATCCATCTCATTCAGATGCTCCAATCTCATATTCATAGCATCATCCCACTTCAAATTCAGTCGCTTCAACGCCCACAATGCTTTATGCTTGAGCTCAATGGGCAAGTGACAGGCCTTCCCATAAACTAGTTGGTATGGGGACATGCCAATTGGCATTTTGAATGCAGTCCTATAAGCCCATAGTGCATTGTCCAGCTTCCGAGACCAATCTTTCCTATTAGCGTTTACAGTCTTCGCAAGGATCAACTTGATCTCTCGATTAGAAACCTCTACCTGTCCACTAGTTTGTGGGTGATAAGACATGGCTATCTTATGTTGCTTGACCCCATATTTCACCAACACGGATTTGAACAGCTTGTTGCAAAAGTGTGATCCTTCATCGCTTATGATGGTACGTGGTACCCCAAAACGAGAGAAGATATTTCTCTTCAAGAAAGCTACAACACGTTTTTCTTTATTATCGGCCAGCGCTACTGCTTCAACCCATTTGGATACATAGTTGACAGCAACTAGGATATATTTCATCCCAAACGAATTTATGAATGGGCCCATGAAATCAATACCCCACACATCAAACAGCTCTACTTCAAGAATTTTGCCATAGGCATCTCATGGTGCTTCAAAATCGTGCCTTGTCTCTGATATTGGTCACATCTTTTCACAAATTCGTAGGCATCTCTAAATATCAAAGGCCACTAATAGCCGCTTTGCAATACCTTCCTTGCTGTCCGACCACCTGCATGGTGTCCCCCAACTTAGGAAGCATGACTTGCTTCCAAGATACTTGCCAGCTCCACATGAGATATGCATCGTCTGATCACACCATCCGCGCATCGTCTAAACAAATATGGCTCATCCCAGAAGTAGTGTCTCACATCTTCCTCTTTTGATAAAATGATAGATTCGCTGGCATCACATTACTTACCACAAAGTTTGCAAAATCTGCATACCATGGTAACTCTTCCATCATTGTGGCTAAGATCTCTTCATCAGGGAATGCATCATCAATATCAAAATCAGGCTGTGCTATATTCTCATTCTGGAGTCTAGACAGATGATCAACCACTTGGTTTTCGCAACCTCTTCTATCTTTTACCTCGAAATCAAATCCTTGCAGTAATAATACCCATCGAATTAGCCTTGGTTTTGCATCTTTCTTTGCCATCAAATATCTCAGGGCTGCATGATCTGTATGAAATACCACTTTGGTTCCCAACAAATAAGCACGAAACTTTTCAAAAGCATACACAACCGCTAGAAGCTCTTGTTCCGTGACAGTATAGTTCTTCTGGGCTCCGTTCAAGACCTTGCTCGCATAGTAGATTGGATGGAATAAATTTTCTCTTCTTTGGCCAAGTACAGCACTCAAAGCTACCCCGCTAGCATCACACATGACTTCAAATAGTAGAGACCAATCGGGCGCTACAATGATAGGAGCTTCAATTAGCTTCCCTTTGAGGCATTCAAATGCCTTCAAGCAATCTTCACCGAAGTCGAACTTTGCATCCTTCTTCAAAAGCTTGCATAACGGACTAGCAATTTTGGAAAAGTCTTTAATGAACCTTCGATAAAAACCTGCATGCCCGAGGAAACTACGAACTCCTTTGACAGAAATTGGGGGTGGTAGTTTCTCGATGACTTTGATTTTAGCTCGATCCACCTCAATTCCTATTTCGGAGATTTTATGCCCAAGAACAATACCTTCTCTCACCATGAAGTGGCACTTCTCCCAGTTCAGCACCAGGTTGAATTCAACACATCTCTGCAATGCCATACTTAGATTTGCCATGCACAATTCAAACGACTCACCCACAACTGAAAAGTCGTCCATGAACACCTCTAGAGTGTCTTCCACCATATCAGAAAAAATGGACATCATACAATGCTGAAAAGTGGCGGGTGCGGTGCATAGCCCAAATGGCATACGTTTGAAGGAAAACGTACCATATGGGCATGTAAACATTGTCTTCTCTTGATCTTCGGGAGCAATACAAATCTGATTATAGCCGGAATACATATCTAGGAAACAAAACCATCCTTTCCCTGCTAATCGATCGAGCATTTGGTCTATAAATGGCATTGGAAAGTGATCTTTAAGTGTCCACGAATTCAGCTTTCGGTAGTCCATGCATACTCTCCACCCTGTGATAGGTCTGAGTGGAATTAACTCATTCTTTTCATTCGCAACTACTGTCATGCCACCTTTCTTGGGTACACATTATACCGGGCTTACCCATTTACTGTCGAAGATTGGATACACAACCCCTGTATCTAACCACTTAATAATTTCTTTCTTCACCACCTCTTGCATAGGTGGATTTAGACACCTTTGATGCTCAATAGTGGGTATTCAATTTTCTTCAAGTTGAATTTTGTGTGTACAAATCCCAGGCGGAATACCAATAATATTAGTGATGGTCCAACCGATGGCTCTCATGTACTTCTGAAGAACCGCGATGAGAGCTGCAACTTGCTGCTCAACCAAATCTGCTGCCATAATAACTGGGAGTGTGTTTCCATTTCCCAAGAATGCATACTTTAAATGACTAGGCAACTCCTTCAATTCTAATGTGGGTGGCTCTTCAATAGATGGTTTAGCTGGTGGTGTAGGTCGGTTTTTGAGATCAAGGTCCAGCTTCTTGGGAGCATGAGGATATGACCCTAATCCTGTTAGAGCACAGATAGTTTCTTCATAATTTTCAGCATCCTTATGATCAACATTCATAAGCACAATCTCCAATGGTTCATCAATAAGCTGCTCCTCTTCAGGCAAATCTTTTGCTTCATCAAAATAAACATCAGCTACCGAGAACATGTTCATATCTTTGGGTTGCTTCATTGATTTACACACATCAAAGTGGACTACTTCGTCATTCATCTAGAATAGAAGCTCATTGGCTCTTAAATCAATAAGCACACTTCTTGTTGCAAGGAAAGGGTGCCCCAAGATTATAGGAACTTCTGAGTCCACCTCACAATCCAAGATAATGAAGTCTGCCAGAAAGATGAATGAGGAAACCTTCACCAATACATCACATAAAATACCAACAGGTCGTTTTACCGACCTATCTGCCATTACAAGCCTCATATTGGTTGGAGTAGGATCCCCCAACCCCAACTTGTCATAAATAGATAGTGGCATTAAGTTGATGCTGGATCCTAAATCGCATAATGCCTTGGACAAATTCAAAGGTCCGACAGTGTAAGGTATAGTGAAGGCACCGGGATCGGCCTTCTTCTGAACTAGTGATCTGGTAGCGATTGCACTACAATGATGAACAGTATCTGTCAACTCATAACCTGCTGCCCGCTTCTTTGTCAGAAGATCCTTCATAAATTTTGCGTACCCAGGCATCTGTTCCAGCGCCTCAACTAAAGGAACGTTAATGGTCAGCTGCTTTAACATCGTCATAAATTTATTGAACTTGGTATCATCAGCTTTTTTCTTTAGTCTTTGAGAAAAAGGTGGTGGTGGAAGAGGGATAGTTTTCTCTATGACTTTCTTTTCGCATTGCTTTAGTTCGGCGATCTTTTCAGTCTGTGGACATCGAGGGGTGACGTCACGAATGACTTCATCAGCTTCTTTGGCGTCTTCTGCATTATCTGCAATATCATCGGCCACTTACTTGCTTTGGAATGAATTTTCTAGCACCTTACCACTCCTGGTAGTAATAGCCATGCATGTTCCATCGTTCTTTGGGTTTTGCACTGTGTCGCTAGGTAAGGTGCCAGCTTTTCGTTGATTTAATATAGCTGAAATTTGACTCAATTGTTGCTCTAGCTGTTTTATTGAAGTGGAATGTGAGTCAACCAATTGCTTCATTGAGTACAAATCATTTATTACCTCGGTTACTCCCGTGCTGGTTGCCTCCACTCCTTTTAACAGCTTCTCCATCATATCTTCCATTGACATCTTAACAGAGCCAGATGCAGCGGTGTTACGACTTCCAGGAGGAACATACAAACCACTCTTGTCAGTCTTATTCTTCCAACTACCTTGATCACGTTCCTTGTTTCCAGATTTTTCATAATAGTTACGACCTTGGTTTCCTTGGGCATTTCCTTGGAAACCCCTCTGATTATTCAAGTGGTTAGCTTCTTCTTCAGAATTGAATTCACCTCTTGCCTGTGACACAATAGCTTTGACTTTTTTGGTCTACCCTGATAATAGATGCTTTGTAAAAAGATCCATCTGTGTTTTCATGTGCGCCATATCTTGATCGTGTTCCTCCTCTATTCGCTTTTGTTCTGCAGTCATGCCAATAGATATAGTGGTGCTTGTTACCTCAGAATCCCTGGTATGCCAAGCTCTACTTTGCTTTGTTATCCGGTCTAGCATATCGCTTGCCTGAACAAAGGTGAGGTCCATAAATGATCCTCCAGCCGCATTATCCACCACTGGTTTAGTTACTGAATTCAAGGATCTGTATAGTATCTCCATCAAGTGGACATTGGTCATGTGATGGTTTGGGAACCTCATAAGCTTCTTCTTGAATCTATCCCATGTTTCGCGGAGGGCTTCAGTTGGAAGCTGACGAAAGTTGCTAATTTTATCTCTCAATTGTGCTCTTTTGGATGGAGGAAAGAATCTTTCTAGGAAAGCGTCTTTCAATTGCCTCCAATTTGTAATAGAATTAGGAGTCAGCCCGTTCAACCATAGAGATGCCTCCCCAGATAGAGACAATGGAAATAAGCACAACCGAATTGCATTCTGACCAATGCCTGGATTGTCGAATGACTTGCATGTAGAGATAAAGTTGACCAGATGCATATTCGGATCAACACCTGCAAGTCCACCGAATAATCCCTTGAGTTGCAATAACTGAATCATGGTGCTAGTGATGTTGAACTTGGCTCCGGGTGCCAATGGCGGGGGAATAATAGCTCCTGTGGCACCAGCTCCATCCAGATCGTCATCGTCATCATCAAAGGGAATCTGCGTAGCTCGGCGTTCAGGCCAAAATCTTGCTTGACGATCTCTTTTGTTTGCCGGTGTCGCCACCTCAGTATCACGCCTAGGGTTTAGTAACTCATCATCACCCAATTCCTCATTATCAGGATCTGCTGCTCGCCATGGGTTATCAATATTCTATTGATGCACTTGAGCAGCAGCCAACACAGCTAATCTAGCCTGCTCCTGTTGAGCAGCCCTTCTTTCAATGTCACGTTGCGCCTTCATCCTGCCAATAAGTTGCGGTTCAGGGTTTATGGGTAATAATGGTTGACCAGAACTTCGATTATTGGGCATCCACTAAACAAAACCTGAATAAAAAAAAACAACAACTAAAAGTAAAATACAAGAATCTTTGACCAAAGGGTCTAGTAACTATCACAGACTTAGTTGACAACCGTATTCCCCAGCAACGGCGCCAAAATTTGATAACGCTCAAACTACAGCTCTCGTAAGAGTGTAAGCGGTCGTTGTCAAATATAGAACCCAACTGGGTTGGGTGTCGAATCCCACAGGGAATACTTGGTCACTAAGTAAGCAACGATTATTAGATTGTTAATCGAAAATTCTGTGAAAAGGGGGGATTTAATTGTAGCGTGAATTAAAAGTATCAAAGTAACAAAGAAAATCAGAATATTTAGTAGGTTTTAACCAATGAGAATTTTAAGTTAGGGTTATGTCCACCTTATGAGTTCTACGTATCTATTGGCTATGAGTTATGCGGAATTACGACATGCATGTGCTTATAGAGATTCGTATTCTATGGTAAATCCTAGCGTCTTTCGACTATCACAGATTATTTCATTTTAATTCTTTCGAGGTTAAAATGTATCTAATGGTACAAATTCTCCAAGAGGTTAATCCAGTTACGCCACTAACTTTTAAACAGGGGTTGGTAGCCCTATTTCCTTGTCATTCTCTCTTTTCCAGGCATGTAAATTTTCTTTCAAACAAGTTAATGCTATATTGGCGTATTCTATATGTTTGCAACCACAAGAATTAAATTAAGATGAAGAGAGTAATGATATAAGCAGCATACGTGTCAAGAATTTACAAACTCATAGCAATAGATAGTATCTCATAAGGCTTCCATTACCCTAACAGAGAAGTTTATCTACTCATGAGTGCAACGAAAAACACAATAGACATTATCATCATACCAAAATAATCACAAACTCACGAAATGTCTGTCTTGGCGTCACTTGTGATGTGATTTCTGTTTCTAGTAGCGTTTCTCTTGTTGTGAAAAATTAAAAGTCGAATAGATGAAAGAAAATTGTAAGGAATGAGGAAGAATGGGGTGGAATTCCCTTCTGAAAAGTTCAGCAAAATAGGGTTTTTATAACACCCATATCCTATTCCTACTAAGCTACTGCATACTTATCCTAATCCTATTATGTTGCTGCATCCTTTTCCAACTCCTACTAAGTTACTGCTGGTCCCCAAGTCTTTGGAAATACTGTTTTTTCCCAAGAGAAGTTTTCCATGCATCACTTTCAGTCCATAGGCTTCCTAAAGCTGCCTTCCTTCTCATGTGAAACTTCCTTTGGCGTCAACCAGCCCATAAAATTCTGAAATCTTCATCATTTATACCTGAAAACTTGCTAATCATGTTGGTTAGCTCACTTACCGGAAAAAGGACTAAAAGTGCAGGAATTATATATTTTGTCCTTAAAACTTAGCTAAAATATGGGTAAATTATAGTACTTTAGGCGTGTAAATACGCCTATCATCATAAATCCTACTTCGATTTGAATAGAAACTGAACATGATTAACTGAACTGCATAGGACTGAGTTTATTGAGTTTTGTTGACTGACGAAATACTACTGAGATTACTGAATTACAGAGCTTTCTGAGATTACTGGGATTACCTAGTTTTTCTGAGTCACATGACTGACTGAATTCTACTGAGCATGGCTTGATTGAGGATATCGTGGAAATATGACACTGGCTCTAGGCACATAGCTAAATTGTTGGGTACAAGTACCCCTAGGACTCGATTGAAGAAAACTAGCAAGGTATGACATTCTTGAATACATGTACAACATCAACAATCCATAATACAATAAGTTGGGGATTTCATGAAGTACATGGTTATCATAATTTTGTACATGGTAGGAATGCATATACTCAATGTCATAATTTTATACTCTAACATCATGAGTATTCTAACAAACATCTACATGAATCCATCTCTGTCATGACCCAAACTAGGGCCTGGCTGTGGTGGAGATCCCCAACCATGAAGGCCCGAAACGCCCTTCTCTATCTGGTAATCATGCACAACATTCATATAATAAAAGAAGATGAGGAAACATAATCTGCTATGGAGACATGGTCAATTCTGAATTCAATATAAGTATGGAAACTGTAAATCAACTACATCTAAATAAAATATGACTCAGTCTGTGAAATCTCTACTACATGAAAATCCGACAACTGTCTGAAACTGGGACAAGGCCCCTAGTAGATCAAAACTGAAATAAGTGACATAATTTGAAAAGACAGGCCTTCTGGAATAGAGAAGGCTCATCACTGCAAAATCTAATCAGCTGTCTGAATTATCTACTTCTTATCTGGACCTCTTGAAAGAGTCTTAGAACTTGAGAGGTAGGGTTGGAAGGGGTCAATATAAATGTACTGGTACGCACAACATATCCAAAATAATCATTTATTATTCAACATATATGAGAGGAATTTAAAATAGTTCATAAGTATATCATATAGTAAGAATTCACATGGGCATTTTAAAAACTCTATAAAAATCATCTCAACTCCGAGAAATCTGTGTTACTTCTGCGCTAGCTGGTATACCCTATAACACTGAAAATTCCATGGGCTATATGGAAACTCCTATTAACTCGACAACCAATCCCCCAACCCAAGTGTGACACAAAGGTCAGAGTCTCTTAATCTACTATGCCACATGGCCATTGCCAGCATACACTAATCATATACCCGTATTGGCACATATTGTTTTAGGTTAAGAGTTGCTTGAACTCGCACCTTCTTCGGGTAATCACCTAACCCTTTTTAATCCATTTTTTAAAACTTTATCAAAACATGTTCTTAAAATATATTCTAAAAACATACTCTGTTATGGCATAAATACATATAGTATCGTCATACCATTGACTTGCAAGTCACATCTCTAAGCCATTATTAGTCTATCGTAAATCTCTATTATCAAAACATAAGTTTTGGGACCACCATTTCAATAATTCAATTCAAAGAAACTCTTTCTCAAACCTCATGTAAACACATGCAAGGAACTCATCTTTGTCAAGTATTTCAGTAGTACAGTACAAGGATGCCATATCAATGTTCTTAATTCACATGCAATTCTTTCTCTTAAACACAAGAACATATTTATATCAAGAAACACCCTCTCAACAATTTTAAATCATGATCAAATGCTATAATATTGCGAAAACATATTTCAAATCACAAAACCATAATCTTTAATTCAATACACTAGAGGGAGTTCATAATTTATGCTCTCAACGATCTTAACTCTCAAATTCCATACAAATACATATACATGTAAATCAATTTAGGGTATAGGACCACAAGGTCAAAACAATAGTAACATTGAAATATTTGGAGTACGTAATTTAGAACATAGATTCCAAAACCCCTTTGAAATTCGTGCATAAAAATCTAAAAATCATGCTCTAATGGTTTTAAGCCCAAGTAGTTTTTTTATGATAAAACCCACGTACATCTATCTAGAAACTTAAAGGATGCTTCTTGATGCCCATGTCTTGGAGATTCTAAATCTTCAATTTGTTTTGAAAATCCACGATTGAATCTTAATTTATTTCGATTATCAATATGGAGCCCTAGAGAGTGTTCTTGAATATTTTTGGTGAATGTATAAGTAATATGCTCAATTGGGGTTGAAATCTCGTGTTTTGACTGATAAGGGTGTGGGAAAATGCCCAATATACCCTTAATGAGACCGGTATTAAAAATATAACTGGGAGCCCGATTTCATAGGCCATCGTGATGCGCCACTATCTCAGTGGCTTACTGGAAATTGACGAATGGAAATTTGGCCCACTCCGTGATGCGCCACCATCAATGAGTCCCACTAAAAAATGACCTTCGTCATTTACGCCCTCTCTGCGATGCGCCAAGGACAGGAATGACGGTGTTTTATGACTAGGACTTAAATTACCCATAACTCCTTCACCGATTGTTCATTTTGGATGCATCTTATGTCGATGGAAAACTTATTCAATTATCTACTAAATGAAAAGTTGTAATCTAAGGGATTCCATTGGGAAAAATATATAAATCATTCTAGAAGCCAATGCTTGATATTTTAGGGACAAAATTTAGCTAAGGAAAAATTTTTGGGTGTTACAATATCCCTCCCCTTGGAACATTCATCCCCGAATGTTGACGCAGGATACAAACAAGTATAATTTCAAGCATACATAGGCTTAGAAAGAATAAGGAAAGGATTGTACTTTCCATTTCATCATCCATTAGATCAAAAAGGTTTAGGTTTCTAGCTCTCATGTCAACTTCTGATTCCTAAGTCACTTCTTCAATTTTCTGGTTTCTCTACAACACTTTAACTGACGCTATCTCTTTGTTCCTCAATATTCTAACTTGGCGATCCAAAATCTCTACATGCTTTTCTTCATAGGATAAGAAGTCTGTCACTTTGATTTTTTCGACAAGTAATACTAAAGAATGGTCTCCAATACATTTCTTCAACATAGATATATGAAATACCGGATGAACCAAACCCAAACTAGCTGGCAATTCTAACTCATACACAACTCCACCTATTCTTATCACAATCTGATATGGTCCTATATAGCGAGGACTCATCTTACCTTTCTTCCTGAATTGTATGACTCTCTTCATGGGAGAAAACTTAAGAAATACCCAATCTCCCACCTCAAACTCTAGATCTCTTCTCCTAACATCGGTGTAGGACTTCTGACGACTCTGAAATATCTTAAGTCATTCTCTAATATCTTTCACATCCTCTATTTCCTGATGAACAAGATCAGGCCCAATTATCTGTGTCTCACCTACTTCATACCATCCTATCGGGGACCTATATCTTCTCCCATACAATGCCTCAAAAGGTTTCATCTAAATATTGGAATAGAAACTATTATTATATGCGATCTCTATCAGTAGAAAGTGCTCTACCCAACTACCTTTAAAATCAATCACGCAGGCCTTCAACATATCCTCAAGGGTCTGGATGGTGCGCTCAGCTTGCCCATCTATCTAAGGGTGGAAAGTCGTGCTTAAATTCACTTGGGTACCTAAACCCTTTTGAAACGATCTCTAAAACTATGAAGAAAATTATGTACCTCTATCAGCTATGATGGAAACAGGTGCCCCATGTAAATGAACTATTTATGCAGTGAACATCTTGGCATAATCCTCTCCCGAATAATTTGTCCTGACAGGTAGAAAGTGAGCTGACTTGGTCAACCTATCTACAGTCACCCAAATGGAGTCATACTATTTTCGGGACCTCAAAAGTCCTGTAATGAAGTCCATATTAATCATCTCCCTCTTCCACAAAGGCAAAACTATCTCTTGAGAAGAACCACCTGGCCTCAAATGTTTCACTTTAACTTGTTGACAATTCAAACACTTGGCAACATAGTTAGCCATATCACGCTTCATATTATTCCAACAATAAATGGTTTTCAAATCCTGATACATCTTAGTAGATCCAGGGTGAACAACATACCTCAATGTGTGATCTTCATCAAGAAATCTCTTCCTCAGCCATATACATCTGGCACACACAATCTACCCTAGTATCTCAAAACACCATCACCACCAATTTCAAAAGACAATACCTTTTGTTGACCCATATCTTTCTTGATCTGCATCAAGATGAGATCTTCAACCTGCTTGCGTTTAACTTCTGAACAAAGGGAAGATTTAGCTTTCTCATGAACAACCACTCCTCCATCCTTGAAATCCAAAAGTCGCACTCCTAGATTTGCAAGTCGGTGAATATCCTTCACCATCTCCCTCTGTTCTTTCCCCATATGAGAAAGACTTCACATAGATAACCTGCTGAGGACATCGTCTACCACATTTGCCTTGCCCGGATGATTGTGCAGGCTCATGTCATAGTCTTTTAAAAGGTCAAACCACCGCCTCTGCCTAAGATTCAATTCTTTCTACAAGAAAACATACTGTAAACTCCTGTGGTCAGTAAGTATATCAACATGTACCCCATACAAATAGTGTTGCCAGATCTTAAGTGTAAAAACCACAGCCGCTAACTCCAAGTCATGAATAGGGTAGTTCTGCTCATGCATCTTCAACTGCCTAGATGTATAAGCCGCTACCTTACTGTGCTGTAAAAGAACACACCCAAGTCCCACTCGGGACGCATCACAGTATACAACAAAACCTTTTGTACCCTCCAGAAGAGTCAGAATAGGAGCAGTAG
Organism: Capsicum baccatum var. pendulum; assembly: GCA_030864225.1. NCBI lineage: Eukaryota > Viridiplantae > Streptophyta > Magnoliopsida > Solanales > Solanaceae > Capsicum > Capsicum baccatum. The sequence goes on along the minus strand of CM061556.1, from coordinate 233,096,778 downwards.
TCAACTTGTCTTTCAACTTCTCAAAACTATTCTCACAATAATCAGACCACAAAAACTTCACCTTTTTCTGAGTCAACTTAGTAAGTGGTGTAGCTATGGAAGAAAAACTCTTGACGAATCTTCTATAATAACCTGTAAAACCCAAGAAGCTCTGAATGTCGGTTGGAGTCGTGGGTCTGAGCCATTTTCTCACTGCCTCAATCTTTTGGGGATCAACCTTAATCCCTTCACTAGACACAATATTCCCCAAGAACGCAATAGCATTCAACTAGAATTCACACTTGGAAAATTTTGCATACAATTTATGATCTTTAAGGGACTAAAGGATGATTCGGAGGTGATTGGCATGGTCCTCCTTGATCTTAGAATATACCAAAATGTCATCAATGAATACAATAACAAATAGATCTAGAAACTGACAGAAAACCCTATTCATTAGATCCATGAAAGCTGCAGGGGCATTAGTCAACCCGAAGGACATGACTAAGAATTCATAATGGCCATATATAGTTAGGAAAGCTATTTTAGGAATATCTGACTCTCTAACTTTCAACTGGTGATATCCCGAATGAAGTTCAATATTTGAAAAACATTTAGCACCCTGAAGTTGATCAAAAAGATCATCAATCCTAGGAAGGGGATATTTATTTTTAATCGTAACCTTATTCAACTGGTGGTAATCTATGCATATACGAAGGGAACAATTTTTCTTTTGCATAAAAAGTACAGGTTCACCCCAGGGAGACACAATGGGATGGATAAAACCTTTATCTAAAAGATCTGCTAGTTGTTCTTTCAATTCTTTTATCTCTGTAGGAGCCATCCTATATGGTGGAATAGAAATATGACAGATATCTGGCAATAAATCAATACCAAAATCTATCTCCCTATCAGGTGGTATTCCTGGGAAATCATCTGGAAAGACTTTTGGGAATTTATTCACTATGGGGACAGACTGAAGAGGGAGACTTTCGGTACTAGAATCTTTAACCCAAATAAGATGATACAAGAAACCTTTGGTAATAGCTTTATAGGCCCTAAGGTAAGATATGAAGTGCCCTCTAGGTGCTAGAGAATGTCCCTCCCATTCTATCATGGACTCATTCAAAAGAAAAAGGTGACTCTTTGGGTCCTACATTTCAAGGTGGCATAGCACGAATGGAGACAGTCCATCCCTAAGATGGTATCAAAATCAACCATATCAAGTTTTATTAGTTCTGCCTTAGTATCCTAGATAAAAATAGACATAACACAATTTCTATACATCTTCCAAGCCATAAAAGAATCTCCCACTGAGGTAGAAACCAAAAAAGGTTTAGCAATCACATCAGGCTCAAAGCCAAAACCAATAGCCATGTATAGGGTCATATAAGACAAGGTAGACCTAGGATCAAGTAATACATACACATCATGACAAAAGATTTGAAACGTACCGGTGACTACATCTGGTGAGGCCTCTGCCTCCTAGCAGTTGGTCAAAGCATACAACTGGTTCCAACCTTTTTTGGCTGCTGAAGTGGAACCTCTGGGCGGTGGTGTAGATGAATTCGCCTGTGACTTGGCTCCTCCAACATTAATCTTTGCTACCGGACAATCTCTCTGGATATGGCTTGGCTGGCCATATGAATAACACACCAAAGTGCCAAACTTACATCTCCCTGGATGATTCCTCCCGCATCTCCCACAGAATAGACAGGACCAAAAGGTCTAGGCTACACTTCCCTATGACTGCATACCCTGCATCCTTAGCCCTTGACTAGACTGAAAATTCTGGGTGCGCTGCTTAGTTATAGGTCTGGACACTGGATTATTAGCTGCCGATTATGCATTACCCTAATTCTTTTTTTTGCCATTTGCCTTCCTAATTACCACTCTAGTGATGACTATGACTCTAGTCTGTCACTCTGGCTCTCTTTGCCTGCCTGTCCTTTTTCCTAGATTCAGCTATCTTCTTCTTCTTCTCCTCAATTTGCTGTATGTGGACTAACATTCTGGCAAAGTCTATATCCCTATTCAGGATAGCTCCCTAACACTCAAGCACCAGATCATCTGAAAGGCCGAAAGAAAACTTCCTCATTTGGGCCCTCATACTACTCATCATCTCAGGAGCATAACAGGACAGCTAGTTAAAATTTAATGTATACTCCTGAACACTCATCTTACCCTACTTAAGGTTCATTAACTCCTCTACTTTAGCTTCCCCTAGCTCCAAAGAAAATAATCGGTCAAGAAAAGCTTTCACGAAATCATCCCAAAGTGTGGGTTCAGCACTGTAACCCTTTGCATCTTCCAACTCATTGTACCATTGGTTCGCTACATCCTTTAGCTGGTATGCTTCTAGCTCAACACCCTCCACCTGATCAACATGCATTACTTTGAAACTTTTCTACATTTTGTCTATGAACTCCTGCGGGTCCTCTTCTACCTTAGCACCAGAGAACTTGGGCGAGTTCATTCTCATGACCTGGCCTACTCTATTAACTTCAGAAGTAACAGATGCAGACCCAGTATTCTCCAGCCTCTTAATCTATGCGGCTACCAATTATGCAAGCATGTGAATAGTCTTTCTGAATTCAGCATTAGAAACCTTTCCTTCATGAGGCTGAGTACAATTGGCCCCCGTCTAGGGAGATCTGGGAGGACTAGTCGGTACAGGAGGTACTCTCGGAGTAGGAACAGGTTATGGGGTATGAGCTCTATTATAGGTCTGCATCCCATTGGTGGGATAGACTTCATCATTTTGAGCATTAACATTGGTATGATGGGGAGGCATCACTGGTTTTTTGAAAAGCAAGAGGTCATTGATTAGGGGACAGATTAGACTCTGAAGCACAAACTAAATCAAAAAGAAGGGAAATATTCTTAAATGCCTAGTAGCCTCCTGCTTATAAGTGTGGCGCGCTACACACCCATAAATAAGACTTTACCCAACGCAATTTTGCAGACACCCTGGGACCATGAACCGTGCTCTGATACCTAGTTTGTCACGATCCAAACTAGGGCCTGGCCATGACGGACATCCCGAACCATGAAGGCCCGAAATGCCCTTCTCTATTTGGTAATCATGCATAACATTCATCTAATAAAAAAGGATGCAAAAATATAATTTTCTATGGAAACATGGTCAATTCTGAATTCAACATAAGTACGGAAACTATAAATCAACTACACCTAAATAACATCAGACTCAAACTGGAAAATCTCTACTACATAAAAATCTGACAACTATCTGAAACTGGGAAAAGGCCCCCAGTAGACCAAAACTAAAATAAGTGACATAATCTGAAAAGACAGGCCTTCTAGAATAGAGTAGGCTCACAACTACAAAATCTGATTAGCTTTCTGAATTATCTATTGCTTATTTGGACCCCTAGACTGAGTCTCAGAACCTAAGAGGTACAGGGAGGGAGGGTCAATAAAGATGTACTGGTACGCAGAGCAGATCCAAAATAATCATTTATTATTCAACATATATGAGAGCAATTTAAAGCACTTCATAAGTATATAATATAGTAAGAATTCTTATGGTCATTTTAAAGACTCTGTAAAAATCATCTCAACTCTGAGAAATCTGTGTTACTTTTGTTCTAGGTGGTATACCCTATAACACTGAAATTTCCATGGGCTATATGGAAACTTCCATTAACTCGGCAGCCAAGCCCCCAACCCAAGTGTGCCACAAGGGTCGGAGTCTCTAAATTTACTATACCACATGGCCATCGCCAGCGTACAATAATAATCTACCGGTATCGGCAAATACAGTTTCAGGCTAAGAGTTGCTTGAACTTGAGCTTTCTTTGGGTAACCACCCAACCCTCTTTAAGACCCTTTTTAAAACTCTATCAAAACATGCAGTATCTGAAAACATACTCTATTATGGCATAAATACATATGGTATCGTCATACCATTGACTTGCAAGTCACATCTATGAGCCATTATTAGTCTATCATAAATATCTGTTATCAAAACACAAGTTTTGGGACCACTATTTCAATAATTCAATTCAAAGAAACTCTTTCTCAAACCTCGTGTAAACATATGCAAGGAACTCATCTTTGTCAAGCATTTCAGTAGTACAGTACAAGGTGGTCATGTCAAAGTTCTCAATTCACATTCAATTCTTTCTCTTAAACCCAAGAACACATTTATATCAAGAAAGACTTTCTCAAAAATTTCAAATCATGCTCAAATGCTATAATATTGCGAAAACATCTTACAAATCATAAAACCATAATCTTTAATTCAATACACGAGAGAGAGTTCATAATTTATGCTCTCAACGATCTTAAATCTCAAATTCCATACATATACATATACATGTAAATCAATCTAGGGGATAGGACAACAAGGTCAAAACAATAGTAACATTGAAATACTCGGAGTACATAATTTCGAACATAGATTCCAAAAACCCTTTGAAATTCATGCATAAAAATCTAAAAATCATGCTCTAATGGTTTTAAGCCCAAGTAGTTTTTTTAGGATAAAACCCACGTACATCTATCTAGAAACTTAAAGGATGCTTCTTGATGCCCACGTCTTGGAGATTCCAAATCTTCAATTTGTTTTGAAAACCCACAATTGAATCTTGATTTATTTGGATTATCAATATGGAACCCTAGAGAGTGTTCTTGAATATTTTTGGTGAATGTATGAGTAATATGCTCAATTGGGGTTGAAATCTCGTGTTTGGACTGATAAGGGTGTGGAAAAATACCCAATATACCCTTAATGAGACCGGTATTAAAAATATATTTGGGAGCTCGATTTCATGGGACACCATGACGCGCCACTATCACGGTGGCTCACTGGAAATTGATGAATGGGAATTTAGCCCACTCTACAACACTCCACCATCATGGAGTCCCACTGGAAATTGACCATCATCATTGACACCCTCTTCGTGATGCATCAAGGACAACAATGATGGTGTTTTACGAGTAGGACTTAAATTACCCATAACTCCTTCACCGAGTGTCCGTTTTGAACGCATCTTATGTTGATGGAAAACTTATTCAATCATCTACGAAATGAAATATTGAAATCTAAGGGATTCCACCAAGAAAAAAAAAGTATAAATCATTCTAGAAGCCAATGCTTGATATTTTAGGGACAAAATTTAGCTAAGAAAAAACTTTGGGGCGTTAAATCTCATAAGTCACAATTGAGCTATATTACATAATTTCTAGTCTCTTAGGCGTTTTGTCAAACACTTAGGTTGCATGACTTAAGGCATGCCATAATCATCAAATTAAAATATCATAACCAACTAAATATCATAGTTTTAAACTCACATGCTTACATATTTTCATAAAAACACATAAAGATTCCAACTTGAGAATCACACAACAACAAACCACATGAACATAATCAACCCATAGCATGAATATCAAAATCCATAGTTTAAAACTTGATTCTTGGGCTTCATGGACGAAAGAAATCCATGAATGAATACTATGCATACCTTAGTACGTGATTCTATGAAGATTTATGGTGGAATTTTCTTGAATTTGAATCCCCAATTGAGAACCCTAACTTGTTCTTGAGAGAATTTTGAGAGAAGTGACTAGAGTTTGGTTGAAATGGGGCTAAATCCCGTGTTATAGGCTTATATAGGGGTGGGAAATACCCATTCTCCCCATAAGATATGCGACATACAACTTATCGCGTAAGCTAGGTTGTGTGGCGCACAACTTATCGCCTAAGTTAGGTTGTGCATCCCACAACTTATGGCATAATCATTCCATTAGCCTTAGGTGATTTGGAAGGCGACGAACTCCACTTTGCAAATCCATAACGTCTTGCTCGGGTGTTGGATTTTGGTAAAATTGGTATCATTGGAAAGCTAATTTGATTCTTTACAATTTGGTGGGTCTAAATCTGTCAAAATATAACATATAAATAATGTTTTTCTCGTTCAAAGATAAATTTTGAAAGATCAAATACTAAAGCTTGATGGATTCAAAAACTTTTAGCTTTCCTTACTCTAAGTGACTCTTATGAACATGCTTAACACATCATAAGCTCTCTTCTCACTAGGATACTCATTATAAGTCATGTACTCAAATATGAATCATAGGATAGGAGATTTTATACATAGGAACAATGGTTTATTTTCTAGCTTAGAAATATATGGGGTATTACAATATCTCCCGCTTGGGATCATTTGTCCTCGAATGGGACTAACTAGACTGAGAATACTTATGGATTAGACTTACTTAAGGGGCGTGAACATCTAAAACATAACTATATGACTGGAACTACTGGTATACTAAAATCTCATACTGGGTATGCATGTCTGATGTATGGATATCTGACTGAGTTGTTCCTCATGAAAGCATGACTGAAATTATTGATAAGCTGAGCTTTTTTACTAAACATGCATGTCTAATGTATTAATTCTTGACTGAACTGACTCTTGAATGCTTGAATGAACATGCATTGGTAATTAATACCAAGTTTATAATGGGGATTTGAACATGAACTGAATACCAAGCTTGTAACTGAAATCTGAATATGACGGGTATTAAAGACTTGGCTTCAATCTTAGTTCATACTTTACGGCCTTAGCTAAAATAAGCATACAACAATCTTCAAGTAATAATAAATATTTACTCTCTCCCATCCAAACAAATGATTATCATCACTATCTTAACCGAAGGAAAGGTAATAGAAGGTTAGAACATGAGGGCCCGAAATATAAGAGGATACTATGAATAACTTGACATCCAATTGAGGCTTGAGGAATAGAATATATAGCATCATGGACTTATCAAAGAAGTATGATATGAGGACATGCAAGATATAAAATCTAAATTTTGCTGATCATTAAAAGTATTTCTTGAGTACTTGGACTGAACATACTGTAAAGCTTGAGTACATGAGTCATGAGCTACATGACCTGAATTTGGAGTTCATAACTTATGGAATGTGATTCAAACTGCTGAAGAACTGGAACTCCTCATTTTTGGGAACTAGGAGAGTACATAATTCTCCATCATATGCATGAACATGAATTAAGATAATGGAACTGAACGTAAGGAATGAGTAGCTATTGGGATAACTAAAAATATTGAAATAAGATTAGTTCAAGCATTAATCTTTCTCATAGCTATTCTACAACTTACTGGTACATCTACTAGAATCTGAAGGCTTGACTTGGTTACTTGTTCTATCATCTCCCCCTTAGATATAAGCCATCACTCTAAGGCTATGAACCACTATATAAATTCTAGTCTAACTATAATTACTTTACTCTATAGTCTAGGATATATCAACGTACATGAACAAAAGAACTTAACCCGAATGACTACACTTGAAAGCATAAAACCAAATTCTAATACTCACTTCTGAGCTACACCCTATCTTTCTATATCCCCAATAGTCATCATATAACACTTGAACACTTACTAACTTTGAATCTGCATGAGCATTCCCATAGTTGGAGTGCACACCATCTACTGCTTCAATTCTTATTCCTATTAGCTAAATCTTTGAAATTTCAAACTTAGATTCTAACTCTTAACATGGGTATCTCCAAACCTTTGATTGACCATACAACTTCTGTCATAGTCTACCAATATCACGCTTATAAACTTATATTTCTAAACCATGAGAATCACATTCATACTTAAAAAGGCTCAATATCTTCGATCATAACTCCTTAACTTAGCTATCAAGAACATTACTCATTATCTAACTAGTCTTTCTCCACCTCACATCTCAATGGTACTACTGACCCTATAACATGCACTAATCCTAAAAAAAAATAATACAGCCCCATAGCACCTTGGGCGTACTTATGCATCATACATACAAAGTCAAACTTGATTATGAATCAAGTAAACTTATGCTCTTGCATACACTATTAAAGCCTATTATATCACTTCCCTATAACTAGTATTATTAGCCAAGAAATCATCACATCCACCTTCATGACCACCAATCATTCAAACTTAATACATAGTGTTGTTCTCACTTGTAAGCTATAGAATAAAACATCAAGAATAACTAGCCCACTTGAACCTCATAATAACGATAATCGATCATAATCATATGGACTGTCTTATTTACAATCCATTACCATATTATCCTTCTACAAATCATTACTATCCACCTATCTATACAGCTAAACTTCTTTCATAGCTCTATAAGTTTCAACCAACACAAAACAACAAGATGCATAACAAGTTGCTAGTGAATCGAAATAGGCATTATACGACTTCACTAGACTTTGATTTTTCAACAAAACAATGATAACAAGGTTACAAGAGATAGAAACTTGACACAAAATATTCAATAATCTAATAATACACATCTTATTCAGTCTTACTTTCATGACTCATAAGAGTAATGATATAACTCTGATCTTGACAGACTTATAACACACTAGAATGCTACTCTCAAGCAGCTTTATATGACTTCTAAAGCTTATTGCTAGACAATCTGAGAGAATTATCTGGGGAGGAACTGAAACTTACTAATCATTCTATCTCAAGAATAATACATGGATAGGAAAGTATAGCTTTACATTATAGATTTTTAGGAGGAATTAGGAAGTACATCTAACTTGGGCTTAGTGCACGACTTTTATGAATCATGAATAGAGCGCTTCAATGATCAGAACTCAAAAGCACTAATGGGATACTTTCTAGCTTGCTTACAATTCGATAACTATCTGTGGATACTGTCTGAGGAAGCACTATCTGTAAAGATTTAAGCTTGACTATTTATGATACCTTGAAAATAAGGCAGAGATGACTCGGATAGAGTAAGATGAGAATCTGTATAAGTTTCTTAAAGAACATTTCTATAGCATGATCTGAGACTTGAAAGAATGGAGATATTTCCTAAATTCCTTGTAGCCTCTCGAAGAAAAGTGTAGACGTCTCCATACTGTTTTGTTGGACTCTACTAGACACGGCTTCACAGACACCCTAGGACACTTGAACTCTGTGCTCTGATAGCAAGTTTGTAATGCCCCAAAATTGGGTTTCGAGATGTCACAAGGAGCTTAGGGTCACAAGTGACCCCAAGCTAACCCTTTTACTGGTATAACTATAAGCAACTGAATAAAATACTTAAATCTATATAAAATCAGCGAGAACATAAAACTTTTCTAAACTTGATCAATAGAAACCTGAACTTTACAAGATTACAGCTCTTATTTTACAAAATAAAATTGAAACTGTATACAATAACTCTACTGACTATCTATGAAGCCTCTACTAGTACTGACTTTATATAGCCGGTTCATGAATCCTAACTATCCCAACTCAATACGATTGAAATAGGAAAATAAAGAACTGCCCAAACTATTTATCAAGCTCAAACCCTTGAATTAAAAGAATTCATCACCTGCTGATTAGAAGCTGTGACCTAACTGAATCTGAATATACATACTAAGTCTTGTACCTACATTATGAGACAATGTAGCACATAGACGTAAATGTCAATCAACACTTTGGGAATGTACTGAGTATATGGGGGTGCTATGCAATAAGTAAACAATATCTCAATAACATCATAGCTTATAAAATTATACATGCTGACATAAATGACGCACATAGCTTGAATAATATCTGAAATATAAATCTCATAAATCATGAATAATGAAACATGTATAAATCTCGTAAGTCATTTAACTTGCTTCTAAAATCTGTATTCTCCACTTATTCTCAAAACTTGTAAGCTAGATAAAATCTAAAACTCATTCTGTATAGTAAACTCTTTATCTCAATACTTTAAATCAATAAAACTATTTCAAGAGTGGGGGACATCTTTGAGAGTTTCTTCTAACCAACATAAACCATGTGAACTACATGGAGTCCAACATCGTACCCATGTTGGGGAGAGCTATTCTATCCTTGCCATCGGATAGAACCTTAACTTTAGTGATCACTATCTTAACCCAAAACCTACGGAGGCACATAGTTCTGGGGCATGAGACCCCGGAATCAAGCCCAACTCGATGCTAAATACTACTCCCTTACTTAGCTCATAACTTAAGAAAATCCACCTTAAAAACATTTCAACAATATGTTATGGGAGCCAAAATGCATCTCCTTTATCTCAAAATCAAGGATGTGGATTTCTTTCTTAACTTAGGATCAAAACTCACTTCTTTCTTGAAATCTTGATAGACTTATCATGAATATGCTTTAAAGTCTCAATAACATAGAAATATATGTACTCTTCTTGAAACACTTTAAAAAGTATCAATAAGTCATTTCAAAGGCTCCCAATTTCACAATAAGGCTCAATTCACGATGACAAATCTTGGAAATTCTTGAAAATATGATATCAATAGAGGAATATGCAATTTATGTCATGAACTCTCAATTTATACAATAATTAAATAAGATAATCATGCAATTCAAGACTTGAACAATTCCATAATCTCATAAACTTGAAATATAGCAAAATAATATGAATTCATTATTGAAAATACAAAATTATTTAAGAAAAACTAAAACTTTTGGGCACGAGAATGAAAGAGTATTCTTGTTCAACACCCACATACCTTAAACTTGGAGCTTTTGGATGACTTCAAAATTATTGGAAGGTTATTCAAGAACTATTGGGTGTCCCTCGTATCCCTCTTAATGGGGAATTCAAATATGCAAGAATTATTAAATTATCATGGTTGAATCTCTAGATAATTGGGTTTTAATATTCAAACCCTAGCCTTGCGGTTGAAGGTGTGCAGAGAATATTGAGATCTTTAAAGAAAGAGAATGGAAGATAATACGCTCCTTGAGGGTTATAAGTCATGGAAAGTAAAGAAAAAAGACCAAAATACCCTTAATAAACTGCTTTCCAGTTGCTAAAAATCTAAGGCTGACGACATTTGTGATAGGCCGTCAGACTTGTGATAAGTCATCATAAATGTTGTAACGGGGGGGGGGGGGGAGGGGGCTGGAATTGATGAATTTTGGCCTAAGGCTGACGACATTCGTGATAAGTCATCACACTCGTAATAAACTATCATAAATGTCATCACTGAGGGCTGGATTCTTCTTAAGGCTGATGACATTCGTGATAAGTCGTCACATTTGTGATAAGTTATCATGAATGTCGTCACTCAGTTTTCTAGGCTGACATGCTGGAGTAAAATGGGCATAACATTTTGCTTCGATATTGTATTTTGGAGAAATTTATTTCGTTAGAAAGATAATTCGAAGAGCTTTCATTTGATATATAGTGGGCCACCTAATTCATCATATACATGGAGTTATGGTAGATTGAAGTTGAACACTAAAACTTAAACGATAGGAAAACTTTCAACTTGACCTTGAGTTAGAGGATCTCTATGATGTAAATTCATGTCCAAATAGGTTTCCATACTACATAATTGATTAACATACCAAATTTGCATAGGATTATGGCTTTTGGAGTATCTACATGTAGAAATGACAATTTTTTTCTAGCCCAAAATGCGGGGTGTTACACCTTCTTACCGAACCACTTCACTCCCTTCATGGGAGAGATCTTTAGATACACATAATCACTAATATTGAACTCGAGATCCTTTCTGCATACATCTATATAATACTTTCGGTGGCTCTAAGCAGTCCAGAGTCTTTATCTGATCAACTGGACTTTTCTAAGGAATCAAATACTAAGTCTCGCCCTATAACTCAGGCCTCACTAACTTTTAAACAACCGACTGGAGATCTACATCTCCGACCATAGAGAGCTTCGAATGGAGCCATTTGAATATTGGAATGATAGCTGTTGTTGTATGCAAACTCAATCAAAGGCAAGTGGTCATCCCAACTACCCTTGAAATTAATTGCATACACCCTTAGCATATCTTCTAAAGTGTAAATGGTCCTTTCTGCTTGACCATCTGTCCGAGGATAAAAGTTTGTACTGAGATAAACTTGGGTACCAAGACTCTTTTGGAATGCTTTCCAAAAATGAGAGGTAAACTAGGTACCTCTGTCTGAGATAATAGATAGTGGAACACCGTGCAATCTGACCAACTCTCTGATTAGAGTTTGGCGTAATCCTCAGCTGAATAAGAGGTATGGACTGGAAAGAAATAAGCTAATTTGGTCATCCTATCTATAATGACCCAAACTAAATCATGTTGATGACGAGTATGAGGCAAACCCATCACAAAGTCCATGTTCACTTGTTCCCTCTTCCAAGTAGGAATAGTAAAGTCCTGCATGGACCCACTAGGCTTCTGATTCTCTATCTTAACCTACTGATATGTAGAGCACTTAGCCACAAACTCTGTGACATCTCTTTTCATCCCACTCCACCAATAGATCTCCCGCAAGTAGCGGTACATCTTAGTAGCCCCTGGATGAATAGAGTAGCGTGCACCATATACTTCTACAAGAATTCATTTCCTTATGTCATCTAAACCTAGCATGCAAAGATGACCCTGACAACACAACACACCATCTCCCTTTTAGGAGAAAACCTCTACTTTTTGGTCCTTGACTGACTCTTTCAACTTGACAACGCTGGGATCTCTATCCTACTTTTCTTTCATGTCAGAAACTAGAGATGATTTTGAACTACTCTTAACCTATATATCACCCTCTTATATATCAACTAAGTGAACACCTAATCTGGTAGCTGATGGACTTCCTGAGCTAACTTCATCTTACTTTCCTCAACATGAGCAACACTACCCATAGACAGTCTATTGAGGCGTCGGCCACTACGTTGGCCTTGTCCGAATAATAAAGGACACTCATGTCATAATCTTTCAAGACCTCTAACCATCTCCTCTGACAAAGATTGAGATCTTTCTGGGAAAAGACATACCGAAGGCTCTTATGATTTGTGAACATATCTATATGAACTCCGTATAGATTATGCCTCCAAATTTTTTAGGCAAATACTATGGCTGCTAACTTAAGATCATGAGTCGGATAATTCTTCTCATGGGATTTAAGCTGTTTGGAGGCATAGGCTATAAACTTAATATGTTGTATGTGAAAACAACCCAAACCTACTCTGGATGCATCATAATACACTACGCTCATCTAAACCATCTGGAAGAGCCAAAACTGGAGCTGAGGTGAGTCGAGTCTTCAACTTCTGCAAGGATCTGGCCATTGAAATTGACTTTCTTCTGAGTTAATCTGGACATAGGGGATGCAATAGAATAAAATCCCTCAACAACCCATTATTAATAGCCAGCCAAACCCAAGAAACTCCTGATATTTGATGGAGAGATAGGTCTGGGCTAGTTTTTTACTTTTTTGGTTTTTTGAGGATCAATTCTAATGCCATCACCGAAAATGATATGACCAATGAATGCTACTGACCTTAGCGAAAACTCACACTTACTAAATTTGGTGAACAGCTAATGATCTCTAAGAGTCTGTAGTGTGATTCTGAGATAGTCTGCATGATCACGCTTACTGCGAGAATAGACAAAAATATCATCTATGAAGACTATGATGAACATGTCTAAGTATTATTTGAACACACAGTTCATCAAGTTCATGAAATCTCCTGGGGAATTGGTAATACCAAAGGACATGACTTAGAATTCAAAGTGACCATACCAAGTACGGAAGGCTATTCTTGAAATGTCACATTCTCTAACTCTAAGCTAATGATAGCCTGATCTGAGGTCTATTTTTGAGAAATAACTGGCACTCTAAAGCTGGTCAAACAAGTTGTCAAGTCGAGGAAGTGGATACTTGTTCTTGACTGTGACTTTATTGAGATGACGTTAATTAATGCACAATCTGAGAGAACCATCTTTCTTGCAAATGAATAAGACTGATACACCCCACGGGGATACACTGGGTCTGATGAATCCCTTATCTAAGATATCTTTCAACTGCTCTTTCAATTCTCTGAGTTCTGCTAGTGCCATTCTATATGGAAGAATAGATATAGGCTGAGTATCTGGAAAAAGATTAATGTCAAAGTCTATTTCCCTTTCAGGAGGAATTCTTGGAAGATCTTCAAAAAATACATTTGAATATTCATTCACGACTGGGACTGATTCAAGACTGGGAGTCTCAGAGCAAGAGCTCTTAACATGGAAAAGATGATAAACATATCCTTTAGATATCATTTTCCTTGCCCAAAGGTAGGAAGCAAGCTGGCCTCTGAAAGATGAAGTACTACCCCTCAATTCTTGGAAAGGTTCATTTGGAAACTGCAATTGGACAACTCTATTTGTGCAATCGACTATGGTATAGCAGGAATGAAGCCAATCCATGTCGAGAATGACATCAAAATCAGTCATCTCTAATTTAACTAGGTCTGCTGAGGTGACTTTATGAAATATCATAACTGGACAGTTCATGTATACCTGCCGGGCTATGATAATTTTCCCGCTGGGGTAGAGACTAAAAAGGGCTCTAATAGAATTTTGAAACACACTTTGAAATCAAATGCTATGTAAGGATCAACGAAAGACAAGAAATATCCTGGATCTAGCAAAGCGTAAACATGTAAGTGAAAGATCTGTAACGTACCAGTAACCATGTTAGGAGAATTTTCCTGATCTTGCCGGGACTGGAGAGCATAAAGTCTATTTGGGCGTTGCCCATTAGTAGCACTGGAAGTGGCACCTTGCTATTTGGACGACTAGACTGGGATGAGGAACGGTTCTACTGACCCTGATAACCCGGCTGGGGACTATGGTCTGGTTTGCCACATCCAAAATAGACATCGCTGCTAGCTTTGTAAACACCCTTGTGGTTCTTACCATAAGTCTGAACAAGGGGATTAGTTCGGTCATTGCTGACACTGCCCTAAGACATAGAGCCTGGCACCCTATCCTTAATGTCGTCTCTGAATTTTAGCACTGGAGCACTAGATGAAGAAGGAGCTGGAACGGATGACTTAGGATGGAATTAAGAATGATTCCCTGCTTTCGATTTAGGCTGAGCAAAGTGAAAACTACTTGTCCTTGGTCTCTTATTTTGCTTCTCCCTTATCTTAATGTTTTGATCTTCTATCTGCTAAGCATGGGTCATAAGCTTGTCTATGCTCATGTCACTATTCAACATCGCAGACTTGGACTCATTGACCAGACTATCATTTACCCCAAAAACAAACTTAATCATATTGGCCCTGCTGTCTGCCACTACATGGGGAGCATATCTGGCTAAATGAATAAGCTTAAGAGAATACTCATTCACTGTCATGTTGCGCTGCTTGAGGTTGATAAATTCTAACACATTAGCTTCTCTCATCTCTTGGGGAAAGAATTTATGTAAGAATGTGGTGACAAACTCCTCCCACTTTATGGATCCTGTATCAACTGACCTCTCTAACTTTCCCTGCTTTAACCCAGTATGAGCAACATATTGCAATTGATATGTAGCTAGCTCAGTACTCTTACTAAAAGTAACCCCCATGATGTCCGTAACCTTCTGAACTTAATCAAGAAATTCCTAAGGGTTCTCTGCCTTAGACCCAAAAAAGGATAAAGGATTTATTCGGGTAAAGTCCCAAATTTTGGCTGCGACTGAATTAGCCACTAGGTTGACCAGAACGATAGCTGGTCATTCATTCTAAGCTGTAACTGACTGACCAAGAGTAGTAAATGCATATCTGAACTCTGCATGAGAGACATGTTCACCCAAAGGATCTTTGGGCTAAGGGGATGACTGATTTCCAGTTCTCTTCTTAGGAGGCATGTTCTGTAAATAGAAGAGAAAAGGATTAGACTGAGAGATTAACTTGAGATTATTCTCATAGGCACAATATGAATACTAAAAGGAGGGAAACTATTCCAAAAATATCTTATAGCCTCCTGCACATAAATGTGGTGCAACACACCCATGTACAATACTCTACTAGATGCGGCTTTCAGACTTCCTAGGACACTATTGAACCTTAGGCTCTAATACCAAGTTTGTAATGCCTCAAATCTAGTACCTAAAATGCTACATGGTGATCATGACCTCGAAGGATCACAAGCTAACCTATGAATGATATTGTACCTGAACACTTCATAATATATTGTATAAATGCGAAAAAAAGGCTGAAAGGACATAAGGTTCAAAATTGATAAAACATAACATCTGAAAGTACGGTATTTCAATACCAAAACAAACTGAAACAAAACTGTCTAAACATATTGTTGTCTGAAAAGCCTCTAAAACTGAACTGTCTAAATAAGAAGTTGATGGGACATGTCTCCAACTAACTCCAATTACTAAAATGAACTAAGTAATGAAGAAATAAAGTAATGATCATGTCCTCGAAGGATGAGGACTCACTGCTAACTTTGACTACTGAAACTGGAATGCTAATGATGCTCTGAAGCTTGTGCTTCTGAACCTATAGTATAGAATAAAACACTATAGTGCAAATGCATCAGTATGATTGAATGTAATGGTATGCATGTGAGGTAAGCTGAATACAAAGGGTTCAAATGCATAAACAATGCTAACTAACTGTATGACATGAACGTGAGAGTATATGCACGAATAAGTGACTATAAATAAATTCATGATGGTACTGACTACTGAGTCTGATTATTGATAACATAAGTTACTGATAACTAATAAAACTGATATTGAGTGACTGTGTCTGACAGTCTAGGTTCTGATGGAACTAGCTGAGTTCCTTATAGTGCTGAGTTGATTGTATCTGACAGTCCTAAAATTTGAAGAACTATCTGAGTTATTTTATTGAGACTAAGACTATGGGAAGTATTTATCTAACCGACATTCCCCAAATAATGCATTATAGCTAAGTTAGGGTCCAATCTATAACCCCAATTGGAAAGGTTTCAATATCGTGCCACTGGTAAAGACAAGCTTTGGGTGACCCTCACCTAGAAGTGTCCCCAAAAGAGAATGATGGGACCCTCATCTGAAAATGTTTATCCACCTCATCAACCCTCATCTGTCAATGTTAATGTCTCAACCTATGTTAGCTACATAGTTCTTGAATGAAAGGATTGCTTCTAAGGATCACACCCTCAACTGTCAGTGTGTGTCCTCATCCTTAGGTTGACTCAGTGCTAAATCCTACTCCCATCTGAACAGACACTGAACATGATTACTAAACTGAACTGGACTGAGTTCATTGAGTTCTATTTTCTGATGGAATACTACTAAGATTACTGAATTACTACAAGTACCCACAAGACTCGATAGAAGGAAACTGACAAGGAATGGCATTCTTGAATACATGCCCAATATCAACAAGCCATAATACAATAAGTTGGGGATTTCATAAAGTACATGGTTATCATAATCTTGTACATGGTAGGAATGCATATACTAAATGTCAAAATTTTGTACTCTAATATCATGAGAATTCCAACAAACATATACATTGCACATCAATAGCATAGGAGTCATTTGAACATAAGGATAAAATATGAATCCGCCTCATAAGTCACAATGAGCTATATTACATAATTTCTAGTCTCTTAGACGTTTTGCAAACACTTAGGTTGCATGACTTAAGGAATGACATAATCATGAAATTAACATATCATAACCAATTAAAGTTCATGGTTTTCAACTCATATGCTAACATATTTTCATAAAAACACATAAAGATTCCAACTTGGGAATCATACAACAACAACCATATGAACATAATCAACCCATAGCATGAATATCAAAATCCATAGTTTAAAATGTGATTTTTGGGATTCATGGATGAAAGGAATCCATGAATGAACACTATGCATACCTTAGTACGTTATTCTATAAAGATTTATGGTGGAATTTTCTTGAATTTAAATCCCCAATTGAGAACCCTAACTTGTTCTTAAGAGAATTTTGAGAGAAATGACTATATTTTTGTTGAATTGGAGCTAAATCCTATGTTATAGGCTCATATAAGGGATGGAAATACCCATTCTACCCTTAAAGTAACTCAAAAATAGGGTGTTTATGTCACTTAGGCCATAAGATACGCGGCACACAACTTATCGCGTAAGCTAGATTGTGCGGCGCATAACTTATCACCTAAGGTAGGTTGTGCGTCGCACAACTTATAGCATAAGTTAGGTTGTGCGTCCCACAACTTATGGCATGACCATACCAGTAGCTTTGGGCAATTTGTTAAGCGACACACTCCACTTTGCAAAACCATAACTTCTTGCTCAGGTGTTGGATTTTGGTAAAATTGGTATCGTTTGAAAGCTAATTCAATTCTCCATAATTTGGTGGGTCTAAATATTCCAAAATACTACATATACATCAAGTTATTCTTGTTAAAAGATGACTCTTGAAAAATCAAACACTAAAACTTGATGGATTCAAAAGCTCTTAGCTTTCCTTACTCTAAGTGACTCTTATGAACACGCTTAACATATCATAAGCTCTCTTCATACTAGGATACTCATTTTAAGTCATGTACTCAAATATGAATCACAGGATAAGAGGTTTTATATGTAGGAACAATGGTTCATTTTCTAGCTTAGAAATATATGGGGTATACATTATTCTACTCTTGCACCCTTAACATACACACAACAATTCACCTATCTCTTACGTTGGCACAAGAGGGACCTAGATATCCCAAGCATCCAACATTTTCAAGCTTGAATCCAACACGAGTGATTCCACACTCAAGTTGAAACCTAGTTACAATTTCGGCCAAGGAGGGCCTTTCTCCGAAGAGAAATGTTTCTAAGTGTTACACTTTCATATTCATAAAAATCTAAGTAGTAAATGACTTAACATGTTCTATTTACAGTAGGTTACAAAAATAGTATGAAATGTCCAAAAGTTCCCTTAGTCAAATGCTTTACTTTAGCTGCCCTTGCTGTGTAGAATGTGGACTATTTTGAAGCCTTTTTAGGCCCTCCTTTGCATTTCATTTGCACATACCAAGTCTCGGGTCCAACATATGCCCTCATAAGTCCATCTACATGATCACAGTTGTATCATCCTCCCTTCTTCAAAAGGATTCGACCTCGAATTCATACGTTGAAAAAACAATCAAAGACAAACAAGAAAATATATTCATGACATGAGGTTTATGGTTAGTAAAATAAACACATCAACATTCCATGCCAAGGGTGAAAAAATTTGAAGTATATCCACTAGTCCTTTTTATTAAACTTTGAAAGACTAGTACAAATGTTACAAAGGAAGTGTCTCGGATAAACATCAAAACAAAATTAGCCTAAATTGAGAATAATCCTTTCCTATCCTAAGTTGGCACCGGGAACAAATGGTAGTCGTAACCAAGGGCTTAGGTCTCGGCCAATACTCCTACTTTCCCCTATGGTGTTGTCCTCAAAATTAGGCATACCCTCTATATCACTATGGAAAATATCGTGAGCACAAAGAGGGTAAAGGAAGGTGTCACACAAGTTAACTATAACTAGGGTGTCATCATGTAAGTACTTACTAATTTCAAGTTCATCATCATTTCTATGCTCAATATAAGAAACACACGAAGAAGGAGTAGATAGCTTTTCTAGGTATGAAACACTTTCTCTTTCAAGAGAGTAGTCCCTACATAAACATAAACTATCATGGGCAGTAATAGGACCATACTCAAAAAATAAAGAACAAAGGCTGAGACTAATCCTACCATACTCTAAGATGGAATCGGGGTCAAATGGGAGAAGCAACCATAGGCATGGATCTCGATCATACTCCGTTACAAAAGGGTAACCTGCACTTAGTTTCATACTATCATGTGAAGCCAAAGGGTTGTGACCAAAACCATTTTCACAAGTATAATCACAGTATGGGTTTCGTATACCTTCAAACAAATCAAGGTCATCTTCACCCGATTGATTATTTTGCCCGACCTCACTAGTTGTTGGTGACTCGTATACCAACATAGACTTACATTGATTTTCACAAGGGTACACTAGTGTATGAGTACTCTTCTTAATTAATAATAGACCCTTGTTCAAGTTATAAGGGCTAGCACTAAATGGACATAAATCATTCTTAGAAGAAGAATCAATTTTGTCATCTAACAGATCAAATAGTGCTTGCGTACTTACAACAAGAGTTTAGTCCTCATGTGACCTAACATCACCAAGATATCACCATAGGGAGAGCCAAACACCTCTACTCTGGGTAAATCTGCAACTATATCCAATTGGCCACTACTAGCCCCAACATAACATTCAAAGTTCATAGGAGTGTAGGGGATAGCATTTTTACCTCGTATCTCACATGAGATACAACCTTCCTCTTGACGTGTGTCTGGGAAGCCCACTTGCTTTCTTTGACCTACCATATGATCAAACCTTTCTTTTTCCATAGCTAGGTCTCGGGACATAGTGTCAAGATAGGCCAAAATAACATTGGTGGAATTGTTGTCCATGGGTTCCCTTGTAATTATACCTAAAAAAAAAGAAAATAACATATCTACAAAAAAAAATACAAGTTAGTTCAAAAAACCTCACCACACTCTCACAAACTTGATCATCTCACACTTGGTTTCACAAGTGTTGCAAGCCTGCTTGTACTTCGCGAGTGATTGAGGGTCGAGTCTACTCTTGCCCATAATAGATTTTTGTTTGAGTTGACTCAAGGAAAATTTGTTTACAAACTTGAACCAAAAAGATACAATGAATTCACAAAAGAAAAAAGCACACAACAAACGCTTACCACGAATGAACGAATACAAAGACTAACCAACAATCTAGTAGATGAGTACTAGTTTGCCAATTAGTATTGGAACCAACGAAATTAAAACTAAGGAACAACAACCGAAAACTACGAAATCTGAAATTTGAGCCAAAATTCTATGCATAAACAGTAACTTGATGATGTGGCAGCCACATATTGGTTGCGGTCTTTCTAACGAATTGTTATTCTCAAATATTCATGTCTTGGTCAAAAATTTAATTTGGATTGGTGGAATTTTGTTTTAGGAGGGAAAAGTAAGTCTTGAAGCCTTTTTTAATTTTTAATTTTCAAGACTTGAATTTTTCTTGTACTTCTCCTCAAAACATGGATTCTTAAATCATGAAAAAGTGTTGGAAAGTGGTTGAGACTTGATTGATAGGTCTTGATTGGTTGTAGTGTCTTTCAAGACTAACAAATAATACACCACTTTTCCTTCAAATTTTTGGATGTAGCATTCACTTTATCTTCAATAATATATGAAGGTGGTGATGAACATCAAGAACAACAATAACAACAACAATAACAACACCAAGAACTACAATAATAATCTCCTAGAACACCAACAATTTTTCACACGCCCAACCCCACAACAACAATGTCTCACACGGCTAAGACTACAACACTTCAACAAAATATTCTTAGGACACCAATTTATAAAAACATTCACTTCAAAGATTAAAAAAACAACTTCAACGTCAACAATGTAACCAATACATGGCCAAAGGTGAAGCCACAACAACAATGCCAACACAATCGGCCAAGTTATGTTCATACTTTCAAGATTAACATTTCAAGCTCAAATTTAGATTGAAACTCAAGAGTGTTAGGGATGAAGAAAACTAACACTACAAACAACAAAACAATTAAAAAATATCAGCCAAGACACAACAATAACACAATTCTCAACCAAGAACACAACATTGGCAGATTGCACCTTTTCTGAAATTTTCAGTCTTTCAATAATTTTTTATTTATTTTTAAGTTAAAGGGCCCAAGATTGATCTTGTGGGAACAAGATCAAGCCATGCTATGATACCAAATGATATAAGAAAAACAAGAAAGTATCAAAACACACTCTAAATTAGTTCAATAATCTTAAGGATCCGAGGACCTTTTTGGAGATCACTCTCGGATTCTCCACCAACAAGGAGAATAAAAGATTCAATGATGTATATAACACCCAAAACAGAATCAGCATGTGAAGAACAATAGGATTACACTAACAATAAGCAACAGTTACAACAACAAAGATTACACTAGACAAATGGATAGATAGATAGACTACATGAAGGCATAATATTAAGAACCCACAAGCTTATTGCACTCTTGGACCTTTAACACTACACACAATAATTCACCTATCTCTTATATTGGCACAAGAGGGACCTCGATCTTCCAAGAATCGAACGTTTCCAAGCTTGAATCCAACATGAGTGATTCCACACTCAAGTTGAAACCTAGTTACAATTTCGTCCAAGGAGGCCTTTCTCTCAAGAGAAATGTTTCTAAGTGTTACACTTTCATACTCATCAAAATATAAGTAGTAAATGACCTAACATATTCTATTTATTGTAGGTTACAAAAATAGTGTGAAATTTCTAAAAGACCCCTTAGTCAAATGCTTCACTTTACATGACCTTGGTTCGTAGAATGTAAACTATTTTGGAACCTTTTTAGGACATTCTTTGCACTTTATTTGCATGCACCAACTCTCGGGTCCAACATACACCCTCATAAGTCATCTACGTGATCATAGTAGTATCAAATCTAAAGGCTTTAACCTTTGGGTTATGGGTGATGCCTTAATAGGATCAACCCACATGAAAGACTAGTTGAATAAACCAACGTATTATTTAAGTTTGAAAGAATTGAAAGGTAAATTATCCACTTAGGTTGAGAAACAAATGGGTAAACTTTAGAATTCAACAACTTTTACAATTGAAGTTATAGCTTGGAAACTTAGGATAATACACAACCTCTGCTTCTTGAACATCTTGGTGAACATAACTCTAGTTTGCCTACTCTCATTGAATTAAAATTTACAATAGAACTCACTAGTTAGACCACTATTTGCTACAAATATTTGAATATGGTTACTTAGTAAAAAAAACCCTTTACTCTGAAACCTTCAATCAATAGTATATTAACAACCATAACAATTAGTTTGATAGTATTCCCTATTGTATTTGACCCCAACCTAGTTGGGTTCTATATTTGACAGCGACTGCTTACACTTTCTAATGAGAGTTGTAATTTGGCCATATCAAATTTTGGCACTGTTGTCGAGGAATATGGTTGTCAATTAAGTTTGTGATTGTTAATTGATCTTTGATCAAGTTTCTTAAATTTTACCTTTATTTGTCATTTTTGTTCATTACAGGCTCATTGTTGTTTATGTCATGCACCAGAAGTTTAGGAGAACTATTATTACCTTTCAATCCTGAACCTCACATAGTTGGCAGAATGGAAGAAAAACAAGAAGCTGAGAGACTTGCTACCTTGGATAGAGCACAAGTTAATCAATAGGATGATGGCCAACCAGCCCATGTTCCTAATCCTGATGAGGAAGACTTAGGGGATGATTATTTGATTAACCCAGTAAATAGGATGCATACTGAGGACATAGCTATGCCAGTAAATAAAAATCGGGCAGCTAGAGTAAGAGCAAACCACCAACCTACTATACAGTTTGCACCTAATAAGGAATATAACACAAACTTAGATGAGGCTGGTGCGACTGGAGAAATTATTCCACAACCATTGGTAGCCGGGGTAAAGTTGAACTTAACAACTACCATGATATAACTGCTTAATCTCAGGGGGTTATTTGGAGGACTTCCAGGGGATGACCCAAATATGCACTTGGTAAACTTCATCAACATTTGCAAATCCTTTGACAACCTTGGGGTTAGACAAACTGCAATGTTTCTTCAATTATTATTATTGTCTCTGTCTGGGGAGAAAACAATGTAGTTAAATGAATTAGCTCTCAATTCTATAACAAACTGGAGGCAATTGAAATGATCTTTCCTAGAAAGGTTTTTTTTCCCTCCAGGAAGTTACAGTTGAAGGACAAGATTAGCAACTTTAGATAATTACCGAATGAGGCACTACATGAGACTTGGATGCGATTTAAGAAGAAGCTAACATAGTGTCCCAACCATATGATAATTGATGAACATTTGATGGAGATATTTTACAAAGCTTTAAACTCTATCACCAAACCAATTATTGACAATGTTGTAGGGAAAGCATTCATGGAGCTTACTTTCACCAAAGTTACAGATATATTGAAACGATTGACTAAGATAAGCAGAGCTTGGCATACCAAGTATTCTGTGGTATCAAGCCCTATGTGTCTAGAGATATTATTATGGAGAAACACAAGATAGATGATGAATGAGATCAAGATATGGCGCACATGAAGACCTAGATGGATCTTCTTACTAAGTATTTGCTAACTAGAAAGACTGAAAAGGTGAAAGTTATTGGTTCACAAAGTAGAGCTGAATCTGATTTTGAGGAGGAGGCCAACTAACTAAATAATCAGGGGATTTTCTGAGGCAACAGACAAGGAAATCAAGGTGGGAACTATTACGACAAAGATGGTTACAAAGATATGGATCAAGGGAGCTGGAAGAATAAGAATGATAGGAGTGGACTGTATGTACCTCCTGGAAGTCGTGATAATGCTACTACCAGTTCGGGTAATATATCCATAGAGGACATGATGGAGAGGCTTTTGAAAGGGTTTGAAGCGGCCAATACTGGTGTGACAACGATCAAGAGTGACCTATCTTCTATGAGTCAGCTAGTTAATTCACATTCAGCTTCTATCA
Organism: Capsicum baccatum var. pendulum; assembly: GCA_030864225.1. Taxonomy (NCBI): domain Eukaryota; kingdom Viridiplantae; phylum Streptophyta; class Magnoliopsida; order Solanales; family Solanaceae; genus Capsicum; species Capsicum baccatum. The sequence goes on along the minus strand of CM061556.1, from coordinate 233,072,374 downwards.
AACAGTTAGAGCAGTAAATGAGCCAACTCCCAGAGGCATTTAATAAGAGAAAGAGTGGTACATTTCTGAGTGATATAGTGTAAAATCCTCGAAATGACGGATCTTGCATGGCTGTTAACACTCAGAGTGGTAAATTCATATCAGGCATTTCTGTGGGCAAAGCTACCATTGATGATGTTATTAAAGAAGATATTAAAGATGAAGAAAACTATCCAGTGGATTCTGATAAGCTGGATGGTAATGAGATTTTACCTAACCATTAGCAGGTTGATAAGTTAGAAAAAGAAAAGGGAAAGAAGAAGAAAGCAGTGGTTACTACTCACCTAAAACCACTGCCTCTCTTCCCTTATCGACTTAAAAAGAAGGCTGATGACATAAAGTTTAGCAAATTTATAGCGATACTGAAGCAGCTAACGGTGAATATGCCTTTAGTTGAGGAACTAGAGCAGATGCCTGGATACGCTAAATTTATGAAGGACCTTGTGATAAAGAAAAGAATAGTGAGCTATGAACCTGTGGATAATCTTTACCATTATGGATCCATTTAGACAAGATCCTTGGTGCAAAATAAAGCAGACTCAGGAGCATGTTGTACTATCATGTCTCTTGATTTTGCTAAGGCCTTACGTAATCTGGGAGCAAGTATTAACTTAATGCCACTTGTTGTTTATAAAAAGTTTGGTTTGGGGGATCCTACACCCACAAATATGTAACTAATGATGGCAGACAGATCAGTGAAGCGGCCAGTGGGGATATTGTATGATGTGCTAGTAAAGGTGAACAAATTTATATTTCCTACTTATTTCATCATTCTAGATTACAAGGTGGATTTTGAGGTACCCATAATCTTGGGTAGACCTTTCCTCGCAAGCAAAAGCCTGCTTATTAATTTATGGGCAAATGACCTACTGTTCAGACTTAATGATGAGGTAGTTTGGTTCGATGTATGCCATTCTATGAAGTAGCATAAGGAGATGAGTGTATTCTCTATAGTCAATATTTATTATGAAGAAGATCAAGAGGTACCAATCGAGGAGAAATCTGTTGTTGAAACTCTGGTTGCAATCTTGATAAACTTTGATAGCGAAGGTAGTGACGTATATGAGGAGATAGTGTATGCTCTGGTGAGAGTGTGATCATATGAGTTCCAAGAAACTGGATTTATATCTAAAAAATCACCCAACACTACCGGCTAAGCCATCTATCGAAGAGTCACCGGTGTTGGAGTTGAAGAAATTGTCAGGCCATCTACGGTATGTGTTTCTAGGTAGTGGAAACACTCTACCTGTAATTATTGTAGTAGATTTGAGTGAGCATCAGGTTGAGGCACTTATCTCTGTTCTTAGAAGATATAAAAGGGCTATGAACTGTGTGTTCAAACAGTACTTGATCAACAGTCATTAACAACCATAACACTTAGTTTGCATAGTATTCCCTGTGGGATTTGACCCCAACCTATTTGGGTTCTATATTTGACAGCGATCGCTTACTCTTTCAAACAAGAGTTATAATTTGTGCATTCATGTATACATGACCTCTTGTTGAGTCACCCTTATTTTAGGAGAAGGATCCATAGGGTGTATAGAGTGGGTGGAAAGCTCTCGCAGCCACTATCGACCATATGCTCCTTCGAACAGCCTTGTTAGTGGACTCCTGCCTTTAGGTCATGCTTATCTGCATCACATTGAGACCTAGTGGGATCCACTTGTTCGTTTGTAGGAGACTCACCCCTAAAGTATCCTTACATGCTAATTGTTGCATCTTTGAGGGTAATAGAGTCATTTAACAGACTAATTTGGGGAAAGCATGTGCTAGAATTTAAAAAAATATGTAGGCAAGAAAAAGTTCAAAAAAAAAGTGAGTCAAAAAAGAGTTTCATAGTTTTTAGAGTTCTTTATGACTTTTTATTTTTCACAATTCAAAAATTCAAAAAAAAATTGATTTTTTTTTACCTTTTGCACTAATTTTCTCAAAAAAATAAAAAAATATTAAAAATATTTTTGTTTTGTTCTCTTTAGCAAGCATTCATAACTCGAAAAACTCAAAATGATTTTTTTAATAGGAGCTTCTTATAAATAAAATTCAAAAGATGGTAGAAGTTTTGTACATTTCACATAATGAAAATAACAAAATAATTTTTCTTTCATAGTTGTTGGTGTCAGTTCTATCTGAAGTGTCAAATTGAAAGTCCAAAAAGATTTTATCAACGTTTTTATTATCTGTTTGTGGTTGTGTCTCAAGTCAGGGTTTCTTTGGTTGTTTAATCTTTAATTTCTCAATCTGGACGAATTACACACACGTGATTCTTCTCTTCGGGGAGTAAGGTTCATAAAACCCTTCTAGTGTTCGATGATCTTATTTAAAAAATTCAAAATGATTTTATTCACTCTTCATTTAGAGTAATTGTTATATACCTCTTTAAAAGAAAATTACAAAAAGATTTTCCTTTAGTAGTTTCAAACTTCACTTTCATATGAAAGTAAAAATTGAAAACCCGAAAAGATTTATCTCTGGTAATCATAGGTTTCATTGTGTATAGGGATGTTAATTTGCTATTTGCTATTTTCATTTCTTCCTAAAATTTCAACAAAAGACAAAAGAAAGAGAGTTTGATTGGCCATTTTTTGGCCAAACTTCATGAACTACGTACACTTGATTCTCCTCTCTCGGGAGTGAGATATGTAGGTTCCCTTCTTGGGTTCGGTGATCTTTTCAAAAGAAAAAAAAAGAGAAAGATTTTGAGAAAGTCTTGAACTCTAATGCATTTGTTATCTCTTATTCAATTAGTTAAGGTGGTTGGTTTGTGGCATTCTGGCTGGTCCGCCATATCACACAAAATTAGAAGAAGGGTTAGTTGTTTCCATGAAGGATATAGAGAGTGACATCATGGATCAAACAAAGAGTCAAGAAAATGAGAGTGTAAAGTAGGAGATTATGAGGCTAAGACAACAAATGATGGAAATGTATCGAGCTTTGGCCAGTAGGTTACCTCCTCTATTCCCATTATTGACCCCGTAAATACCTTGAGTTTTCAATTACAATTACAAAGTCGGTTTCCTACTATTGTTGATGCACCACAATATGCCTCAAAATTCACTTTAAACCAAAAGCATCCCAATGTTTCCATCATTCATTCTCTAGCTCTTCAGTGTAAATCTACCACATTGATAGCACCACCTATCATCTCTACATCTGTTTCCCAACCCTCTACTGAGGCTTCCACTTTGGCTCTTCGCCCAACAATTATACTTCCCCAATCTGCTAGTGAGTCAATGTTTAATACTCTTGATGATCACTATTATAATCCTGAGCCCACATCTATGTTAATTGGACCACCAAAATTTCTTACCAAGAAGATTAACATGGAAGAAGAGCAAGAAAAAATGGCTAGGAAAGTAAAGAGAGCAAGGCTATAAAAAATTCTCTAAGACTTGTTAATTATGAAGATGTTACATATAAGGACTGGGGCATGTCTTCAAGTGTTAACCTTCCTCCTAAATTTGAGGTATCAGAATTTGAGGAACATGATGGGTATAAGGATTCTGTAAAATATTTGGGATGATATTGCCATTAGTTAAGGGGAACTAAAGGGAAGAAAGAGAAGAAAAACGTACCTATTGTCATTCAAGGAGAAAAGCAAAGCTCGAGAGGTTCAACCTAGTAATAGTATCAATATCAACCCCAAGCTTACACATCAAATCCACATGCTCACTTGCAACAAGGTTACTCTTTGCAAAATCCGAGATATTTCATTCCACTTCCTCAGTAACCTTTGAACAATGCACAATGTTATACTCATCCGTCTTCTGACCCACAATGGCGTGCACCGGCTAATCAACATCGTCCACATATTTATCAAGAAACTTCTAAGTCCATGTTTCAACCAAGGCCGGAGTTTGTAAAGAGAAGGAAGTCAAAGGATAATTTTACACTAATTGGGAAATTATATGCCAGTTTATTCCAGAGATTAAGAGAGTTGGGAATGATTTCTCCAATCCTAGGGTGTACTCCTGATCTACATTTAAGAAATTTTGATCCTCATGTACGATGTGCATATCATTCTGATATTTAGGGTCACAGTATTGAAGGTTGTAGTGCTTTGAAAAGAGAAATAGAAAGGATGATTCAAGAAAAAATTAATTGTAGCACAAAACATTGACACTACGAGCGTCACACGAAATCCTTCACAACACATGGTAATACACATTACATGGGATTCAATGAGTTAAGCATGGGGATCCAAAACTTATTTGTTGAAATAAATGTGTTGGACATTGGTTGAAGCTCTAGTCATGTTGATATGCAAACCAGTGGCTAAGATGTCAAGCTCAACAACTGGGAAGTCACTCTTTTCCTTACTTGGGAGAATTGTTGGTAGTTTGTTTTGTTTTCCTTTCTCTTTTCTAAATTATTTTAGGGTTGTAGTTTGGAATCTATCTTGTATTGTTTCTCTGTCATTATTGTTTAAACCCTTCTATCTTTTGTTTTAATGAAATGTGGTGTCCTTGTTGTTTTGTTTTGTTTTAAGTTATTTGTTTGTTTTCTTTACACAGTTTATTTTATATTGGTTCTAGTGATATGACATGCTGGCAGAATTTTTAGCTAGATCTTAAAATCCAATTTAAGAATGAACTTTGTATAAAAGGGCTAAAGTTAGAAAAAAGGCATCCAAGAAATTGATAGAGTTTTGACACTTTTGGTGACCAAGTTGAAGCCTTTTTCCAAAATTATAGAATTTTTTTTGAGAATCACAAGAATAACTTAGTCATCAATTGAAATTCATATTCTAATTAGGTGAAATAGTGAACGTGTGATCCCTATATCAAGAGAAACAAGAATATAAGCAGCTCCACAAAAGCATGGATCATTCGATGTAAGGGATGTACAACAAAGGTGGACTTGTATGTTCGACAAGTGTACAAGAACAAGTAACACACATGCTCAGTTAAAGTTAGTGTTGTTAAAGTTTCACAAATGATCTTCATCTTTCACGTCATATTGCATGATGTTTACTTGCATTTTCAAGGATTAATATGACAAAGGAATGTCATTCTATTATCCAAACATTGTGTCATCATTTGTTTACCCATTTGAGATTTAGTTCTATTTTCTTTCATACCCTTCTTTTGGAATCAAGATAGAGTCATTAAATCTCAAAATAAAAGTGTCGAGAAAAAAAATAAAATTAGAAAAGTTTCAAAAAAAATATGTTAAAAAGAAAGAAAAGAGAAGAGTGTCAAGAAAAATAGAGTCAGAAAACATCCCAAAGAGAAAAATAGAGTTAGAGAAAGAAAAAAGAAAGAAATCAGAATTAAGCAAAAGAACACGTTGTTGAAAATACGTGTGAACTGATTCTCCTCCCTCGGAGGTGAGATATGTAGCAGCCCTACTCTAGACTCGGTCCAACCAAATGAACAATTTAGAATTACCCAGTCAAAAGAAATTGGGGCATGAGTTAATTTGTATGGTTTGAGAAGATTTCAAAAGTTGTAAGTCCCACCCCACTTTAAGTGTCGTTGGGCCTCATGCCATTCTTTCTTTCTAACCCTATCCAAAATCCAAGTTACAACCAAAGAATGACCTTTAGATTAATCTTTGAGAATTTTAAGGCTATGTATGCAATGGATAAGATGAAGCATTTTGGGAATTACTTATCTTCCTTAGCGTAAAGAATCATAAGAGAAATAAAAATGAGAGAGCCTTATTAATGAAAACCCTCACGGGCATCGTAAGATGATTTTGAGTTGAAAGAAATAAAAATAAGTCTCAGTAGTGAAAACCCTCACAGACACCATAGGACAATGATGAGCTGAGTGAAAGAAAATAAGGGAGGCTTGTTGGCAAAAACCCTTCAAGGCGTTACTAGCCTAATGAGGTCTCTAAATATGATTGGCCCAAGTAATCAACTCAATTTCAGGCTCATTAACTCAACAGAAGTTGATGAAAGTTTGGATGGAAAGATCAGACGGCTTAATCCAAAATTCATGTCATAATCATCAAAGTTGACTGTCACTTTTATATAAATTTTTCTTTTTTCTATCTCAATGGAAACATTCATTGTCTGTTCTTTCTTATTTATATTTTTATTTGTATCTTATTAAGTCAGTTATTCAAATGAAGTCATTTTTCTTGTGTCTTTGAGTAAAACCAATGTCAAAGAAAGTGAGAAAAGATTTTAAAACTGGCTACCAACTTCTTCAATTGTACAAAGCAAGACAAAAGGCCAACACATGAAAGAGACATGATTGTGAGTCAAAATAAGGCATGCAGAAAGTTTGTCAACAGACATGTCTAGAAACTCATCAAAATACCAAGGTTTAAAGGGTTTATCTGAGAAGCATGGCAAAGTGGAGATACTGTATTTGTTTTAGAGTAACTTTTAATAATCTGAGATTGGATCAATGATGCAGCAAGTCAATGACATATTCTAATGGTTGGAAGCAATATTAAATATGATGAGGGCAAGAGCAATTGCTATAAAAGCTAAAGCCACAAACCAGCCACCATATTTTTAAACTCACAAGTTTTCTTAGTATGAAATAGAAACACAATGCTACCTTCAAATCACGGATTTCGAATCCTAAACATCAAAGGCCATAATTTCTCTCTTCTACAAATGCAAGAAGCAATGTTGCTGCACAAGTTTGGTAATCAAAACCATGGTAAAAATCATAATCCAATATCTCTAGGAGACACACTTCTTTGTCTGGGTAATTCAGGTTCATTTATTAGGTAATGCACTTCCTAAAATGAACCTTCACTCCTAGAAGTTGCACTTTCTATTTGAATCCTTCTATTTTATCTTTAGGAGACATATTTTCTTGTTTAGGTAATCTAAGCGTCATTGGTAAGAAGACGCATTTCCTTGGATAATTCAAGTGGCATTGGTAAGGAGTTGCAATTTTTTGTATGAATATTTTAAGTGGTATTTGTAAGGAGACACATTTTCTGAGATAATTTAAATGGTATTTTTAAGGAGATGCATTCCTTATTTGGGTAATTCAAGCAGCATATATAAGGGAACACATTTCCTTATTTGGGTAATTCAAGTGGTATTTGTATGGAGAAGCATTTACTTGGGTATTTTAAGCGGAATTTGTAACGAGATGGATTTCCTTGTTTGGTTAATTCAAGTGGCATATGTAAGGAGACGTATTTCCTTGTTTGGGTAATTTAAGTGGCATTTGTAAGGAGACGCATTTCCTTGTTTGGGTAATTCAAGTAGCATTTGTAAGGAGATGCATTTCCTTATTTGGGTAATTCAAGTGGCATTTGTAAGGAGACGCATTTCCTTATTTGGGTAATTTAAGTGGAATTTGTAAGGAGATGCATTTTCTTGTTTGGGTAATTAAAGTGGTATTTGTACGAAGACGCATTTCCTTGTCTGGGTAATTTAAGTGGCATTTGTAAGGAGTCACATTTTCTTGTCTGGGTAATTTAAGTGGCATTTGTAAGGAGACACACTTCATTAATTGGGTAATTCAAATTTTACTCGTTAGGTGATGCATTTTCTAACTTAAGTCTTGACTCCTAGAAAATTCACTTTCTAGTCGAGTCACTCCACTTGACCCTTAGGAGACACACTTCCTTGGTGGGTATTCAAGTTTTGCTTGTTAGGTGGTTCACTTCCTAACTTAAGCCTTTACTCCTACAAAATATACCTTCTAGTTGAGTACTTAACCCTTAGGAGACACACTTCCTTGTCAGGGTAGTTCAAGTTTTGGCTTGCTAGGTGACATACTTCCTAACTTAAGCCTTTATGCCTAGAAGATGCACTTTTTGTTCGAGTCCTTGCATGAAACCCCTAGGAGATGCACCTCCTTATCTGAGTAATTTAGGTTTTATTTATTAGGTGATGCACTTCCTAAATTGAACCTTCACTCCTAGAAGCCATATTTTCTAGTCGAGTCATTGCACTTAACCCTTAGGAGACGCACTTCCTTGTCAGTTTTCATTTGTTAAGTGACACACTTCCTAACTTAAATATTTATCTCTAGAAGATGCATTTTCTTGTCTGAATTCCTCACTTTAATTCTTAGGAGACGCACTTCCTAGTCTTGGTCATTTAATTTTATACTCAAGAGATACATTTCTTGGTCAGAGTCCTGATTCATCATTACAACATGCAAGTAGTTATGATTAGATTTGACATTAGCAAAAGGTTTTTGATGATAAACTGGGGCAAAATTTAATTCATTGTAAGCATTATTTTAGGACCCTCTTGAAAATATGACTTTATTTTTGAAAAGTGAGATCTCTATCATAACTTTTGTTTGTCATAATTTTCTTTCTAGTATTGATGTGATTTCAGGAGCTCGCCTGAAGAACAACGTGAATAAATGGAAAGTCAAAAAACAAGGTGAAGAAGTTGAAAGTCAAACAACAGATAAAGAAACATAAAGCAAGAAACAAGGTGATAAAATTGCAAGTCGAGAACTCTCCCAGAGAACAGAGTAAGGAAATTGCAAGTCAGGAGCCCGCCTAGAGAATAGGGTGATAAAATAATAAGTCAAGAGCCAAGGAAAGCTTCATATATAGGACTTTTGTAATTTCACTTATGGTTTTAACTTGTAATTTTCATTTTTTGATGTAATGACAGAGTCGCGGATCAGAACCTCGACGGGGCCTCACTACACTCTCTAACTCGGCATAGTCCCTCATTTTTAATCCTTGAACCACATGTGACTTGATCCCTACATAACTTGAGATGGGTAGGATGGCCAAGATCAAGGCTCTATTGCCCTTCTTCCTTCTGTTCCTTTCTTTTGAATAATGATCAGGACAAAATTTTGTCTCGTTGTCTACTTCTTTATCTGGAAACACTTTGTATTTACACCCAAAGAGGAGCATGATGTAGACACCTAATTTTGTCCCTCCCGAAAGCCGAATTTTACCTTTTTTAACCCACCTTACCATACACCCCCTTTTAGTTAATAATTTTTCAACAAAATAACAAAATTCCTAACAAATTAAAAACCCACCCAATCAAAATTAACCACCTCCCCTTATCCTAACCACTCACACTCCTATCCCTATACCCTCTACCCCCACATACATCCCTACCCCATAATTTTTTCTACTCAACAATAATACACACACCAATTAGATTCCATATACACTTACACACAACTCACCAAAAACACATACACATAATTTCCATACACCATTATAGAGGAAGCTGCACATAGAAAAAATTCACACAACACACTCATTCACACACAAATACACATAACAACACCTTATAGATAAACAAACCCATACACCATATATATACACATACAGTAATTAGAGAGAAGAAGATCGAGATTCAAGAAAATAGAGAAAAAAGTGAGAATTGGGGAGATATTAGAGAGAATGGAGGGAGTTTGAGATAGATTGGGTGAAGAAATAGTAAAATAAGCAAAATCCTACCAGAAAATACTAAGGCAACCAAAATCTGACACGTTTCATTGGTTATTGTCATCGTCTAAGCTCACCAGAGCTATGGTGATGCAAAATAGTGACCTCCATCCACTGCCCATCCTATTTCCAACCAAAACCACCCCATCACCAGAGCATTCACAACTCAACGGCTAAAAAACCACAAAAAACCAACCCCCCATTTCCATTTTTAGCAAGATTGACCAAAAATGACATTAAAACCGACCATTTGTGTGGGTTTTAGTTGCGGTTGTTCTTGTTTCCATTGATTATTGTCTTGAAATAGTAAAAAATGGGAGCGAGTTGGATAAATTGATCGAGTTACGAGTTTGGGTTGGCAGAAAACAGTTAAGGCTATATCGAGGTTGGGTTTATTCATTATTAAGGTTTGGTTTGAGGTTCCCGGTGCAGACTCTTCCTTTTAATTCCTATTTGATTGTGAATATGATTCACTATCACTATTTTATTTGGTGATGTGAATCATTGGTGACGTTTGAGTTTTGGATTGCTAAATATTTCTTATTCGTGATTGGTGAATGCTTTCTTGTTGAACAATAAATTAATTGGGTGATCGAGAATAAATTAGGGGACTTGAAAATCAATAAAAAGTGAATATGGTTATATTTTGATTCATTGATGATGTTGAATGTGATAGAATCATGATAAGTCAAAATGGGTAGGCAAACGATAGGCTAGGTAGGAAAATTTAGAACTTGTAGCTTGTGGAATGTTTGGAAATTTTTTTAATGGTTTTGTTTACACATTTGGGTCAATTGTATTCATTTAGCCGGGGAATGCCCCGAGGCCATTTGTACTTATTCATCGGGGTAATCCCCAAAGTCTCTTGTATGTGAAGAATATTCGTGATCAAGGCCTGAGGCATTGGGTAGATCATAGTTTAGGACTAGTATAGGTTAGCATAGGTTTAATTTCAGTATTTTTATTTCGGTTTGTAATAAATTGAACTGGACATTAACTTTTTATTTTTTATTTGTTCGGTTTGTGTGTTTTATGTAGTTTATTCACTTCATAGTGTCATACTAGCCGATATACTCTACAGAGCAACTGTGGTTGAACCACGAGATTATTGAACCACGAGATTAAGGGGTGCCTAACATCTTTCACTCTGTCAACAAAATTCCTTAACCAGAATCTCTATTTGTGGATAAATTTTTTAGAGTCAAATCATTTTGAAAAAGGATTTCCAAAGGTGACTTAGCACACCCGATTTATATCAAGTGGTGATTCTGAGTTTAAATGTAAAAGAATCCTTTTTGAAATAAACTTTATCTTTTGTCACTTAATAATAAAAATCCTTTCAAACTTTAAAATGAATCTTTTTGGGTTAAAAAAGTGTGTGCCAATGCCAGGATGTACTAAATCTAACATGTCTGTGTTTCTATCAAAACTCTTAAAAGACTTCTTAATCAATTTAGATTTAACTCATAATTCATATTTTTCAATATCATTTAAATTGCAAGAAATCATTCCACTTTTAATTATTCTTTTCATATTACTTGAGCCAACATGTGTTAGATCTGTAATGTCATAGAGAAATTGAATCCAGCATATAAATAGAAGCATCATTTTATGATTAATAAACTTATTGGTTATAGATAACTTGATCATTCCACCAGTAAAATAGCATTTTTCAATAAATATGTAATTTTAAGATAAAAAAAAATCCAATTTTATTACAAATTTGATATTCGATTTGTTCAAAAGTACCCCAGTAGCAAAATTTCACTTCATATCAGGAACATATAAGAAATTGATAGGAGTAACTATCTTGCCCGAAGTAAATGCAAGTTCAACATTTTCCTTGCCAAAAACTTGAATCTTCCTTCACTTTTCATTGTAACCTCTTGCTCATCAACAGTTTCTTTGTAAGTCACGAATAGGGACTTATCATAGAAAATATGAATAGTGGCACATGTGTCGCACCACAAATTAGAAATTTTATCTTTTATAACATAGATCTCTCTCAAAATAGCAACGATCTCTTCGTCTTATTTTGTTGAATTTACTTCTGATTTTTGGGTCTTTCTATAATGATTAGGTTTTTCACACATAAAGCAGTTTATCGCATGGACTTCTTGAATTTATTTTTATCATTTTTAAGATCAAGAAAATATGCTTTACTTTATTTTTTATTGTTGGATTTATTTAAGGGCTTATCCAAAGCATTGGCCTTATTATTGTTATTGTATGAATTTTCAGTCTTATCTCTCTCTCGATTTCTCTTCGATTCAAAGGTGCTTTTAAATTTCTTACAAGGAAATTTTTTAAAATCATGGAGAATTTTCTTCTTGTGACATTTCAAGATATTGACAATTTTGTTATAATTGCTCCAACTTGAAAATTTTCAGGAAGTTTAATCCCCTCAACCCTCAATTGATTTACTATAACCTATAGTTCATGTACTTATGCCAAAATAGGCTTATCATCACTAAAATTGAACTCAAAATACTTAGGAATAAAAAACTTTTTCATACCTTTTTGCACAACTTTGTATTTGAATTCCAATGCATTCCAAATTTTCTTTGTCGAATGTTCAATGGTGTAGATATCATAAGGACGATCTAAAAGTATGTTTACAATATGGCCTCTACACATGATTTCGTCTTACTTCCACTATTTTCTTTGTGCCTTCATTTCTTTAAAATCATCATCTTTCGACAAAGGAATTAGAGTAAGACTTGAATCAAGAACATAAAAAATCTTCAAAGTAATCAATATAAATTTCAAGATGGAAAAAATATTGATTCATGAGTTTGATTGTGTTGGAATCCATAACAATAAAACCAAATTACCCTTCACACAAATCCTTAGCGCCTTTGTTTTTACTTGATGTCCACTGTTCTCGATGAAAACATAAAGAACAGTGACATTTGAAATCATCACAACCTAACATACCAAGTATTTTTCTATTTAGGTACAACTAAAAAAAAATCCACCAAAGCTTTTCTGCCAAAGTTGTCAACCTGTAAAGCATAGAATAAATTTTTTAAATAGTCAATCCAAAATAACTCCCCCAAAAAAAACTCCAACGAAAGAATAAAACCACTGAAAAATTTCAAGACAAAATAAATATTTTTGTGTGAAATTCTTTTGCCAAAACAGAAAACGACAAAGCCTGCAAACTTCGACTTGTTGAAAAATTATCTCCAAGTAGAATAGAAACTTAAACCAAACTTCTGCTTCAGATTTCACAAAAAAAATGTAAGACATCAAAGTCCAACCTATAAAATTGTCGGATAACAAAAACCACCAAAATAATAATTCAATATCGTTTTTAGATTGTTTGAGAATATGAATAATAAACACTAGATTAGAGGCTTGAAACACACATGAAACACTTTCCTGAAAATGATATTTGCTCCGTCTGCTTTAGGAGATTGTTATGAATTTTAATGCAAATAATGTTACTAGATATGACAAGCCTTTGAATTTCTACACCAAGCTTATAGAGAAGAAATCCTATTGAAAAATAAAAAAAATCTATAAATTGATCTTTTGTGGGGAAGAAAGAGTTTTTGCATAGTTTGAAAAGAAAGAAAAAGTTGTTCTACAAAATAAAGCTTCAACAGTTTATGTAGTTAAAATCTTTTGACCAACATCCACTGTATAAAAGTCACATGCCCTTTCTAAAAGAACATTCTTTTAATAAAAGTCATACTCTTTTAATAAAAGACATATCCTTTTATTTAAATTATTAATTATTTTATTTAAACAATTATTAAAAATTAGGGTATAAGTACTTCGTATGAATAAGTAATTACCATATTTTAATTATCAGAGATTAGGTTTTAAAAAATACTTTACATGTTTAGCCACATATTACTTGAATTGGAATTTGCCGTTGTTTTTGAATTGGAATTTGCTGTTGTTTAACTCAATTCACCTACAATTATATATGTTCTTATATGAAACTTTGTTAAAGCGACAACTCTAAATAGAATATTCAATTTTATGCTATATTTGAACTTAATCAGAGTTCATCATGGATGAACTCTATAAACTGGAATGAAGAAGAAGAAAGAAGAATAAGAATGAAGAGAGAGAAGAGTTTGGATTGATCTCATAAATTGAATCTTTATCTTGTATTGTACAATGTATATTTAGTTTGTATATATAACTAATCATGGAATATTCTAGAGACTAACTACTTAACTAACTCAATAAGCTACAAGTTATAAGGTTAATTACTAACTAATTTTCGAAAGTTAGTTAACACTATTTTCACAGTGTTAGTTGAAAGGACTGAGCTGATTTCCCTTCTTTCAAAGCTGACTTCCCTTCTTTTAGCACTCCTCTTCAATCTAGGTGATCCCAAATAGATTAAGTGTCATGACCCAAATCAGGGCCCTGGCCGTGATGGACATCCCGAACCATGAAGTCTCGAGAGCCCTTCTAACTTGTAATCATATACAACATTCATATATAAATAGGAAATGCGGAAATAAAATTTTCTACGGAAACATGGTCATAATATAAATTTAGTTTAACAATGAGGAATAAAATCCAATACCAACTAAACACTGTCTGAAAACTGTCTGCAAAATCTCTACTACATGATCAAATAACAACTGTCTGAAAACTGGAACAAGGCCCCAGTAAACCAAAATTATAATAAATAATAACAGTCTGAAAGAAACTAGGCTTTCTGAAATATAGAAGGCTCACCAAATGGTACTCTTCACTCCTGTCTAATGAAATCTACTGCTTATCAGGCCCCCTAGACTGTGCCTCAGAACCTGGAGGGAGGGGGGTCAATGTAGATATACTGGTACGCAGAGCAATCCAAAATAAAGCTTTTATGTAAATAAAAGTAGTTGAGGGCTAGACATAAACATCATGAAAGATATAATTTTTAAAACACATGGGCATTCTTGAAAAAACATGAAAACCTTTCTGTCAAAAGCAATTTTTGATCTTTGCATTATTTCTGAGTTAGGTGGTACTTCCCAACAATTCTTATATTCCATGGGCGATATGGAATCCGTCATTAACTCGGTGAGGAAGCCCCCAACCCGAGTGTGCTGCAAGGGTTGGAGTTTCTGATTCTGATACGCCACATAGCACTAGGCCAGCGTAATATAATATACCCGAATCGACAAACCACGATTTTGGGAAATGAGTTGTCTGAACTCGTGCGTTCTTTAAAAACCACCTAACATCTCTTTATGCCTAATTTTGATCATGTTCTAAATCATGCATTATTCTAGTTTCAATATCTAAAAATTTTGACTTCAAATATGCATTTTATTCTGTTCTGAATTATCATGGCATAATCTGAATTGGTGTCATCACACCAAGAGTTGCAAGTCCTCTTCTTTGAACCATAATCTATCAGGCATAATTTTTTTATTAAAAAACAGTTCAGACCACCCAAACATGCAAACAATATGAAAAATTTCATGTTCCAAAAACACAAGTCAAAACTATGCTAAGATTATTCAAACATATGTTGGTCATGTGTTCTTTTGGCAAACCATTCTACTCTTTGTTACATTCATATTCAACATTTATCAACATGCATAACCCTCTCTTTTTATTTCAAAATCATATTCAAGTCATAGAATAAATCAAGACATTTCATATTATACTTTCAAGATGCAATTTAGAACAATTCATATCATATGGAAGATGGGAAAAATTATAACAAGAGAGGGGTTCATTATAATTCATGCTCTCAATTCAATATTCATCCTTAAACACATTCATACACACACACACACACACACACACACACACACACACACATATATATATATATATATATATATAATTTTTCAATCAGTTTGGGGGAAGGTCTAAAGACCAAAACCATACCGTCAAAACTTCTAAAACATGATTATATTCATAAATCCAAAACCCTTTTCTTAAAACATGATTTCTATACCCATGAGATTTTTAGAAAAAACCTGCGTACCTTAGATTATGAACTTTGGATGAACACTTTCTTTTGGGACTCTATTTGTGATTTTGATGGATGATTCTTGAAGATCTTAGTTTGGGGATTCTAATTCTTGAATCAATTTTGGAATTTAATGGTGAAATTTTAAGGGATCTTGAATCTTAGGTTGAAGCCCTAGGGTTTGGTTCTTGAGAGTATTTGAGAGAAAGGAGTATATTTTGGTGAATTTGGGGCTTAATCTTATATTTATGGAACTATGGGGTGAAGGAAAAATATCAAAATACCCTTCCAAAATCATTTGGAAAATGCTGAATTTATCAGCTGATGACATTGGGCTAATGTCGTCACATATGTGATAAGCTGTCAGCTCATGTCATCACAAAATAATGGAATTTATGACTTTCTGCCTAAGTCTAATGACATTTTCTGATAAGCCATCAGAAATGTCATCAAAAATGTGATAAGCCATCAAAAATGTCGTCAGACAGTTGCCAGACTGATATGCTAGAGTAAAATGGACATAATTTTTTGCTTCGATATCGAATTTTAGAAAAATTAGTGGCGTTGGAAAGTGAACTCAAATTCATTTAATTTGATATATAGAAGTCCACCCAGTTCGTCATTTATAAGGAGTTATAGTCGATTGAATTTAACCCAAGTTTTGACACTGACTAAAACTTGAACGATAGAAAAGCTTTCACTAGTGCTTGAGTTAGGGGACCTCTATGATCTCAAATCATGCTCAACTAGATTCCCACACTAAATTATTGTTTAACTCAAAAAAAATTCATAGGATTTATGGCTCTTGGATCATTTACTCATAGAAATGATGGTTTTTTGTTCTAGAGCAAATTGCGGGTGTTACATTATCTCCTCCTTGGGATCATTCATCCCCAAATAATGGGTAGGGATGTTGAAGCTTAATGGTATGTAATAACGCAGACATGTTGTGCCTTCTAAGAAAGTACATAACTGATCTAAAATATTTAAACTTCTATCATGAAACTGAATTCTGAGTTCACTTGACTTTACTTGCTTCAAGGAGTTGATTCATTCTGAGAGTTTAGGATTTCCTTGGAGTGTTCATGATCTAATCATACATATTGAATTGAGAATTGATAACCTATGCAAGTACAAGTCATGATGAAACATAACTTAGATTGCACCAAGGTACTGTACTACCTGAGCCAAAATACTTGGAAGTATTTGAAATTATGCTCTGAACTCTTATGAACTAAGTCATGACTATGTAGCTGAATCTGAAACATGATGCTTGGATAAATTCTCAATTTACATGAATAAAATAGAATATCCCTTGGGATGGTCATACACATGAGACTTTGGATAGTATGACTGGGTGAAAATATAGAACACCACAGTAACTTGCCTGCCCATCTATTAAACTGTAATACCCCGCATGTTTCTAAGTTAGGAAGTGAATAAGTATTCCTACATATTAAATCTCCTATCCTGTGATTCATACTTGAGTACATGACTTACAATGAATATTCTAGTGATAGGATAGCTTATGATGCATTAAGCATATTCATATGAGTTACTTATGGTAATACAAGCTAAGATTTTTTGAATCCATCAAGTTTTAGTGTTTGATTTTGCAAGGGTCATATTTGAATGAGTATAACTTGATGTTAATGTGGTATTTTGGCTGATTTATACCCACGAATCGAATTAGCTTTCCAACGATACCAATTTTGCCTTAATCTAATACCCGAGCGAAAAGTTATGCCCATTTTCGTGAGTGACAGTAAGCATAGGTGATTGGTTAGGCGTCGCCCAACCCAAGCATAGGCGATCACGTGGGAGCCGCCTAAATCAGTTCCAGGTTCCAAAAACACTCTGTTTTGAGTTTTTTTAAAGGTAATTAAGTCTTTTAACACTCCTTACACGTCCCTAAACTTAATCCTATGAAATATATAGCTTCTAAACATATTACAACCCTATTATCATCTCAAAGCTCATCATCCAAGAGAACTAAAAGAGAAAACAACTAGGGTTGTGTAACTAAGCTTGAAGATCTGACTTCAAGCAAGTTCCTCCATCAATCATCAAGAATCTTTCCTTCTAAGGTATGCGTGAGTTGATTTATGGATCTCTTTCATCCATAAAGCTCAAAAACCCTCTTTTTCATCAAAAAGTATGATTTCTATATTTTTGGGTGTTGATGATCATGTTGTTGATATTGGGTGATTCCCAAGATGGAATCTTTGTATGTTTTTATGAATTCATGATATCATATGAGTTGGAAATATGTAAATTTGGTTGTTCATGATGTATAATTTGATGATTTCACTATGCTTAAGATGTGCATGTAAAGTGTTTGATAAAATGCCTAAGAAACTAGAAATCATGCAATATAGCTAAATTGTGACTAAGTGAAGGATTTATGATATGCCCTTACGTTCCAATGACTTCTATGTTGATAATGTGCCTTGTAAATGTTGTTGGAATACTCATGAACTATTCTTATGAGATTATGCTATGTTTACTTGCAAATCCTACTTATGAACAAGATGTATGATAACCATGAAATCCACATGAACGTCCATGCTATTGGTATGTGTTGCCAATATGATTATGCAATGAACATGATATTAAGATTGTGCAAGTACTTCCATGTGATATGAAATCCTTTCCATGCAATACATTGTTGATAACCATGCTTAGTATGAGATCCCTACTTATGATATTATAAATTATGGATTCTACTCTTATGATCAATTCAGTCATGTCTGTCTATTTCCTTCCATCGAGTCCTGGGGGTAGTTGTACCCAAAAACTATAGTTGTGTGCCTAGATCCATGTCATATTTCACGATATCCGAACTCAAACTATGATTCCATAGACTTTAGTCAGTCATGTGACTCAAGAAAACCTCATGATCTTAGTCAGTTGTCAGATATCAGTAATATTTTGCCAGTCAATGGAATTCAATAAGATTAAGTTATGCATAGTCAGTTATTCATGTCCAGTCCCTTGATAACCCTCAAACTACAGTTCTCGTAAGAGTGTAAGTGGTCGTTGTCAAATATAGAACCCAACTGGGTTGGGTATTGATCCCACAGGGAATAGCCGGTCAATAAGTTAGCAAAGATTATTAGACTTTTGGTGCAAGTCTCATAAAAAAAGGGGAATTTTAATGTTCAAATAATGTAAACAAAATAGTAAAGTAAAAACAGAAATAGCAAAGTAAAAAGAAAGAATGTTTAGTAAGATTTTTAATCAATGATAATTGGAAGTTGGGGTTATGTCCACCTTATGAGTTATACGTATCTATTGGCTATGAGTTATGTAGAATTCAGACATGCATGTGCTTATAGAGAATTGTATTCTATGGTAAATCCAGGCGTCTTTCGACCATCAAGGATTATTTCACTTTAACTCTTATGAGCTTAAAGCGTATCTAACGGTACAAATTCTCCAAGAGGTTAATCCAGTTACGACACTAACTTTTTAACAGGGGTTGGTGCCCTATTACCTTGACATTATCTCTTTTCCAGACATATAACTTTTCTTTCAAACAAGTTAATGCTATACTGGCATATTCTATATGTTTGCAACCACAAGAATTTATATTAAGAAGAAGAGAGTAATGATATAAGCAGCATACGTGTCAAGAATTCACAAACTCATAGCAATAGATAGTATCTCATAAGGCTTCCATAACCCCAACAGAGACATTTAGCTACTCATGAGTGCAACGGAAATCACAATAGACATTATAATCACACCAAAATAAGGATCTTGCGTGAAGTATGTTTGGAAGCACTTGTGGCGTGAATTCCTTGCAAAATAGCTTTTCTCTTGTCGTTAAAATTAAAAATAGAATAGATGAATAATAATGTCAACAACAAATTTATGAAGAAAAAGGAAAAGGATCGAATAGGGATGAGGGTGGTGGAGAATTGTTTTGATAGATGGATGGATGGTGGATGGATGGGAATAATCAAAATCTCCAGCAAAATAGGGTATTTATAACACCCATATCCTATTCCTACTAGGCTATTGCGTACTTATCCTAATCCTAACAAATTACTGCATCATTATCCTAATCCTAATAGGTTACTGCTGATCCCCAAAGTCTTGAGAAATGTTGTTTTTGCCCGGGACAGGTTTTCCATGCGTCACTTTTAGTCCTTAGGCGTCCAAGCTTTGCTTTCCTCCTTTCGTGAAGCTTCCTTTGGCGTCAAGTTATCCATAAAATGTTGAAATCTTCATCATTTATACCTAAAAACTTGCTAATCATGTTTGTTAGCTCACTTTCAGGAAAAAGGACTAAAAGTGCATGAATTATATATTTTGTCCTCAAAACTTAGCTAAAATATGGGTACATTATAGTACTTTAGGCGTGTAAATACGCCTATCATCAACACCCCACACTTAAAGCTTTGTTCGTCCTCGAACAAAATATCATGTCCATATAAACATCTACTTAGGGTTTCACAGTAACAACATAAAATATTCATCAAGACAGGCATGACACTTATTACAAAGAGTAGTTTTCTGATCACTACTAGAAACAATTCAACCACCAAAATAGACTAGTGATGATGGTTAATTCGTATCCAAAAGTTAAGGCACAAAGAATCATACACAACTACCCAAAACTCATCAACCATGTGTGTCTCACATAAGTTATCACCCATAATCACTCCCAAGTATTGTATATTTCAAAACATGGGTATAAGATTTTCCTTGCGCTCACTCTCACAAAGAATTCATATGTTGCAACTGATGACCATAGGCTTTCCCTTAGTGTAATGCTCCACTAAATATCAGAATGCTAAGCTTAGGATCAAATAGGTCTTTTTCAGGTTGTAATGTAGGCTAAGGGACGGGTAGGACTATTTTGGCCAGAAATAGTGACTATGTTCCTAAGCGCTTTAATACATCACATTATGCCATTTATGATTTCTTTCAAACAACCTTTCTACTTTCGTTTAATCTACCACCCTTTCTCACCTCTTTTGTTTTTCAATTTTGAACAGAATTAACTTTTTATTTTTCTTTTCCTTTTTCTTTTCATAACACACCTCTTATGATAGCAATTATTTTTCATAACAAATTCATGCACCAATTCCCTTTAAGGCACTACTCCCACCCAATTTTCTCTTATTTTGTTACATGACTTTACAATTTAAAGCACTTAGGAATTTGGATCAAATTATGGTCTTAAAAAAATGGATTAGGCTTACATATGAGGGTGTCAAAGAAAATAGGCTTAAGGCTCAAAGGGGGTTATCTAGGATGATGTCCATGGTAGATAAAACAAAGGTAAACAATCACAGGTTGCCAAAGAAATGCCTAAATCATCTCCTAACTCACACTCTTTATTTCGCTTTACATACATACCAAGCAAGTTCTAGCATCAGCCACAAACATAGAATATACTATATCCTCGCACACACAAGGCACATGGTCGACTTTATTGGGAGTAGTATAGACTCTTGACCCAACAGATGAAGGAACTGAACCACACAATTATCACATAATGAGTCACACTTGGAGCCTAAACGTCTCAATAGTAATTATCTTAGCACGAACTCTTGTCATAATACCATGCCGCCTATCAGAACAATTTTATGCATCAAAATCTAGAATTTTTTGAAAATTTAACTACTACTAAAAATCAAATAAATAAATGTAGGTAGGCAAAGAAATACAGCATACAAATACCAGCACCCCATACTTAGACGGGACACACTGTTCTCAGTGGAAAATAAATGAGAAAAAACTGATTCCAAGAGTGCGTTGAGGTATTTGCAGTGAGGACGATTCAACTTGCTCTTTTCTTCCTCTTTTCTTACCTTTTTGTGAGGTGGACGCTTTTTCTTTTCCTTGTCGTCCTTTTTGAAGCCATTCTACCTGAGATCTTAATAGAGTTATGTTAGCTTCATCTCGGAAGATATAATCAACAAACAAACTATAGTGGCACCACCCCACACTTAATTTGTTTGTACAAACTAATTAAGTGGGTGATGTCGATTACTCAGACTTCATCAACATACATATAGGTGATATGTTCCAACAATATGTTCAGCACAGTCATACTTGCATGTTGTCTTTAACTATTCTTTTCAACTCTATGTCATGTAATCTTGACCATCCTTTATGGTTTGGATTAATGCATTTTTGGAACAAGACGACCATGTAGAGATTGAATCAAGTTTATGGTATAGAAAATAATCACAACATCTTATGCTTGTATTCAATCATGATCTTTATCTCGATGAATTAGTCATTCAAACATTCAAGCATTCAATTTTGAAGATTATGCAATTAAATTCATCATGTCGACTCAGCAAAAGTATGACAGTGTATCAAAATCAAATACAAGTTGGAACCAAGTCAAGAGCACCCACATGTATTATTTCACTCAATTAGATGTATCATAATAAACCAAGCACATTCAAATCACTACTACTATTTCAAGATTTAACAATTCATTATAGGCATAGTAGTGTAGTACTTACGGAATATAAAATAAGAACAAAGAATTACTTACTTGGTTGATGGCCTTGGAAGGTGTTCTTGCAAAGTAAAAGAGCAAAAGGAAAATTTTTGAGAGAATTTGGAGAGGTAGGCGGCGCTTAGGTTGGATTGGCAATGCATTTTTGTTCTAAGACTAAGTTCTTATTTATAGGACAAGATTGGATCGGGTTTTGACCCATTTAGAATAGGATTTGGAGACAAAAAGTGACCATAAGCGGTGCCTAATGCTTTGCCTATGCTTTGCATAGGCGGCGCCTTTTGCAAAGCATTGTTGGGCATAGGCGGCGCTTATGCTATGGCATTGTTAGGCATAGGCGGCGCCTATGCCATGGCATATGAGATTCAGAGACAAAATGCTTTTGCATAGGCGGCGCCTATGCTATGGCATTGTTGAGCATAGGCGGTGCCTATGCTATGACACTCTAGAATCCGAGAGATTAGGCCATCGTATAGGCCTTGCCTTGTTCGTGGCCTAGATTTGCATAGGCCTTACCTTTTTCTTAGCCTATATTTTCATAAGCAATGCCTAACCCATAGCCTTTTGCTTCTTCATTCCTAACTTACTACCTTCACCATGCAATACTTCCAAATCGAAATTTGAAACCAATCTCCTCTTTTACACCTCTTGCACCTACATTTACTCAAAAACAACAAAAAATGATTAGACCGATGGGTTGCCTACCATCAAGCGCCTTATTTTTGGTCGTGGCTCCACAAAATCCTAAGAAAACAAAAACAACAAAAACAATTAAAAATGATGGGTTACTTCCCACCAAGCGCTTGATTTATTGTCGCGGCATGACATAGCTATCTCGATTACTTAGACTTCATCGAGATAGATGGTGCATCGTTTTCTGAATGGATTCAGACAATGCTGGTACTTACTTATAGGCATGCAATCTTCTTCGAGATGACTCTTGTGCATACATATCCCAGGAGGGATACCAATTATATCATCAATAGACCAACCCATAGCTCTCTTGTACCTCTTCAGAGCAGAGATGAGAGACTCTATGTGCTGTTCACTTAAATCATCTGCAACATTCATCGGAAGTGTATTTCCGTATCCCAAGAACATATACCTTAGGTAACTTGGTAGCTCTTTCAATTCTAGCATTGGTGGTTCCTCAATGGAAGTCTTCACTGCTTGTGAATGCTGATTCGTAAGATTAAGGTCCATCTGCTTGGGAACATGAGAATAGGACCCTATTCCTGTTAGAGCACAAATAGTTTCTTCATAATCTTCAACATCCTCATGCTCAACATTCAGCAGCGCAGCAGACAATGGCTCATCAATAGGCTGCTTCTCTACAAATAAGTTTTTTTCATCCTCATAACAAGCATCATCTACAGAGAACACATTCATATCGCTGGGCTGCTTCATTGCTTTGCATACATCAAAATGGACCACTTCGTCATTCAATCGAAATAACAGCTCATTAGCTCTCATGTCAATAAGCACACTTCCAGTTGCGAGAAAAGGACGTCCCAAGATTATGGGAACTTCAAAATCCACCTCGCAATCCAAAATCACAAGGTCTACAAGAAAGATAAAAGTGGAAACCTTCACCAATACATCATATAAGATACCAACAGGTCGTTTTACCGACCTATCTGCCATCACAAGTCACATATTAGTTAGTGTAGGATCACCCAACCCCATCTTCCTGTAGACGGATAGTGGCATCAAATTGATGCTAGTTCCCAAATCACACAATGCCTTGGCAAAATTCATAGATCCAACAGTGCACGGAATAGTGAAGGCACCGGGATCGACCTTCTTTTGTACTAGTGATCTGGTAGCGATCGCACTGCAATGATGAACAGTATCTGTCAACTCACCACTTGCTGCCCACTTCTTTGTTAAAAGATCCTTCATAAATTTTGCGTACCCAGGCATCTATTCGAGTGCCTCTACCAACGGAACATTAATAGTCAGCTGCTTCAACATAGTCATGAATTTGCTGAACCTTATGTCATCAACTTTCTTCTTTAGTCTTTGAGAAAAAGGTGGTTGATGATAGGCAAATTTACACGCCTATATCAATATATTTTGCCCATATTTTAGCCTAGTTTTGAGAACAAATTATATATTTCATGCACTTTTAGTCTTCTTTCCTGTAAATGAGCTAACGAACATGATTAGTAAAGTTTCAGGTATAAATGATGCAAAATTTAGCATTTTATGTCTTAATTGACGCAAAAGAAAGCTCACGAAGGAAGGAAAGGGAGATTACACGCCTAAGGACCAAAACTGCTGCATGGAAAATCTGTCCCGGGCTAAAACAGCATTTCTGAAGACTCTGGGGACCTGGACCAAAACTGCTGCATGGAAAATCTGTCCTGGGCTAAAACAGCATTTCTGAAGACTTTGGGGACTTACAGACACAAAGCTGGATTTGGACAATGATACATTAACCTAGTACAATTGGGTTATGTATTTCATTAGTTTATTCGGATTATGATAATGTTACATTAACCTTGTACATTTGGGTTAAGTATTTCATTAGTCTAGTAGGATTTGGTTATTTATTTCATTAGCTTAGTAGGAGTAGGATATGGGTATTAAAAATACCCTATCATGCTAGAGATTTTTAATTAACTCCTCCCTTAGTGGAGAGATACATTCAACAATTAATCTTTTTCCATCCCTCTCTTCTTCCACCACAATAATTCTACAACTCTTCTAATCTTTCCATTAATCTTATTTTCTTATCTTCTATTCTTAAAATTCCACAACAAGAGAATCGTTACTTTCTAAGGAATCACGACACACACCGATCACCTAAGCCACACGCCATCAACCAAATATCGTGATATAATAACAATGCCAATCGTGATCTCCTTCGCATTCATGGGTAACTAAACCTCTCTGTTGGGGTTATGGAAGTCGAATGAGATACTATCTATTGCTGTGAGTTTGTGAGTTCGTGACACGTATATTGCTTATATCATTATTCTCTTCATCTTAATCCACATTCTTTGCGGTTGCAAACGCAAGAATATGCTAGTCTAACATTTAACTTGTTCGAGAGAAAGGTTATTTGTCTGGAAAAGAGATAATGTCAAGGTAGTAGGACACCCTTTCCTATTAAAAAGCTAGTGTCGTAACTGGACTAACCTCTTGGAGAATTCGTACCGTTAGACATGCTTTAAGCTCGAGAGAGTTAAAGTGAAATAGTCCTTGTTTAGGTCGAGAGACGCTTGGATTTACCATAGAATACAATTCTCTATAAGCACATGCATGTCATAATTCTACACACTCATAGGCAATAGAGACGTATACCTCAGAAGGTGAACATAACCCCAACGCTTCAATTCTCATTGTTTACAACTTACGTAACAATCTTTCTCTCTTTACTTTGCTATTTTCAGCTTTTACTTTACTGTTTTCGTTACACATTACAATCCCCCCTTTTATGAGACTTGCACCAAAAGTTTAGTAATTTTGCTTACTTGTTGGCCAAGCTATTCCCTGTGGGACCGACACCCAACCCAGGTTGGGTTCTATATTTGCTAACGACCGCTTTACACTCCCACGAGAGCTGTAGATTTAGCGTTATCAAAAATTGGCGCCGTTGCCGGGGAATACGAGTGTCAATCAAGTTTGTGATAATTACTAGACCCTTTGGTCAAAGATTCTCGTACTTTTACTTTTAGTTGTTATTTTTGTTTTTTTTAGGTTTATTCAGTGCATCAATGGAGGCACAACGTGAAATTGAAAGGATGGCTGCTCAAGTGCATCAATAGAATATTGATAACCGTAGGCGAGCAACAAATCCTGACGATGAGGATCTGGGCGATGAAGAGCTACTAAACCCACGGCATACTGCTGAAATGGCGGCAACCATGCAAAGGAGAGATCGTCAAGCGCGATTTAGGCCCGAACGCCGAGCTGTGCACATACCGTTTGATGATGATGATGATGATGATCTTGATGGAGCTGGTGCCACATGAGCTATTATTCTTCCGCCATTGGCACAGGGAGCAAAGTTCAATATCACTAGCGCCATGATTCAGCTTTTGTAACTCAAGGGATTATTTGGTGGTTTAGCAGGCGATGATCCGAATATGCATCTGATCAACTTTATTTCTACATGCAAGTCATTCGACAATCCTGGCGTTGGACAGAATGCAATTCGATTATGTCTATTTCCATTGTCTCTGTCTGGGGAGGCAACTATGTGGTTGAATGGGCTGACTCCTGATTCTATTACAAATTGGAAGCAATTGAGAGACGCTTTCCTAGAAAGATTCTTTCCGCCATCCAAAAGAGCACAATTGAGAGATGAAATCAGCAACTTTCATCATCTTCCAACTGAAGTTCTTCATGAAACATGGGAGAGGTTCAAGACAAAGCTAGCGAGATGCCTAAACCATCACATGACTAATGTTCACCTCATGGAGATATTATATAGAGCCTTGAATTCAATAACTAAAACAGTGGTGGACAACGCAGCTGGAGGTTCTTTCATGGACCTCACCTTTGGTCAAGCAAGTAATATGCTAGATCGTATGATGAAACAAAGTAGAGCTTGGCATACCAGGGATTCTGAGGTACCAAGACCCACTTTATCTATTGGCATAACTGCAGACCAACGAAGAAGAGAAGAAGAACGTGATCAATATATGGCGCACATGAAAACCCAAATGGATCTTCTTACAAAGCATCTATTGGGGAAGACTAAAAAAGTGAAAGCTATTGCGTCAAAAGGAAGAGACAAATCTGATTCGGAAGAGGAGGCCAACTACTTGAACAATCAGGGGGGTTTCTGAGGGAATACCCAAGGAAACCAAGGTCGGAACTATTATGATAAATCTAGAGACAAATACCAAGGTAGTTGGAAAAACAAGAATGAAAAGAGTGGTTTGTACGTTCCCCCTGGAAGACGTGACACCACCACATCTAATTCTGGAAGTATGGAGGACATGATGGCTAAATTATTAAAAGGAGTGGAAGCAACGAGCGCAGGAGTAACAGAGGTAATTAATGATTTGTCCGCCATGAAACAATTAGTAGATTCACATTCCACTTCAATTAGACAACTAGAGCAGCAATTCAGTCAACTTTCAGCAGCACTCAACCAAAGAAAGGCCGGCACTTTACCTAGCGATACTGTGCAAAACCCAAGGAATGATGGGTTATGCATGGCCATCACTAACAGAAGTGGTAAGGTGCTGAAAACTTCAGCAAAAGGCAAGAAAGTGATTGACAAAGTTGCGGACATGAATGACAATGCAAAAGGAGAAGATGCCGCAGCAACTACTCCTGCCGTCAAGGACGCCACATCCAGTATGGTGCAACCTGAAAAAGTAGAAAAACGGAAGCAAGAGGAGAAGAAAACCATGGATAGAACACTTCCATACCCACCACCACCTTTTCCCCAAAGATTGAAGAAGGTGGCAGATGACACAAAATTCAGCAAATTCATGACTATGCTCAAGCAGCTGACCATTAATGTTCCATTGGTGGAGGCACTTGAACAAATGCCTGGATATGCGAAGTTTATGAAGGACCTATTGACAAAGAAGTGGGCAGCAAGTTATGAGTTGGCGGATAATGTTCATCATTGTAGTGCAATCGCTATAAGGTCGTTAGTTCAAAAGAAGGCAGATCCTGGAGCTTTCACTATTCCCTGTATAATTGGATCGTTGGATTTTTCCAAGGCATTGTGCGATCTAGGTGCTAGCATCAATTTGATGTCACTATCCATATATAAGATGTTGGGGCTAGGCGATCCGACACCAACCAATATGAGGCTCGTGATAGCTGATAGGTCGGTAAAACGACCTGTGGGTATCTTGAATGATGTGTTGGTGAAAGTTTCTTCATTCATCTTTCCTGCAGACTTCGTTATTCTGGATTGTAAGGAGGATTCTGAAGTTCCTATAATCTTGGGACGTCCTTTCCTTGCAACTGGAAGTGTGCTTATTGACATGAAAGATAATGAGCTTCTGTTTCGAATTAATGACGAAGTGGTACGGTTTGATATATGCAAAGCCATGAAGCAGCCGAGCAATATGAATGAGTTATCTGTAGCTGATGTTCATCAAGAGGATATGAAAGTAGTAGCTATAGAGAAACAGCCTACTGTTGAGCCATTGTCTGCTGCGCCACTGAATGTTGAGCATAAGGATAATAAATATTATGAAGAACTTATGGGTGCTCTAACAGAAATAGAGTCTTATACTCCTAATCAACCGGATTGTGATCTCAAGAATCAACCAACAGTGAAGACTCCCATTGACGAGCCACCAATGCTAGAATCACAAGAGTTCCCCGACTATCTAAGGTATGTGTTCTTGGAAAGTAGAAATATACTTCCGGAGAGAGCAGATGATGTAAGTGAACAACACGTAGAAGCTCTCATCTCTGCTCTGAAGAGATACAAGAGATCTATGGGTTGGACTATTGATGATATAATTGGTGACTCTCCGGAGAAACGTAGGAGCCATCTCGAAAAAGATCGCATGCCCACAGGTAAGCCTCATTGTCGTCTAAATCCTTTCAGAAAACGATCCATCACTTACCTTGACGAAGTCTAAGTACTCGAGGTAACTACGTCGAGCCACGACAATAAATAAGGCGCTAGATGGGAGGCAACCCATTGTTTTATCGTTTTATCATTTTATCATTTTTTTTTCTTTCATTCAAGTACTTGTTTTGTTCTTGATAAATGAAAATCCAAAAATAAGAGTCATTCCACGACCAAAACTAAGGCGCTTGGTGGGAGGCAACCCATCGTACTAATCATTTTCATTTGTTTTGAGCAAAAATAGGTGCAAGAAGTATTCAACGAGGAGATTGATTTCAATTGACAATTTGGACGCATTGTATGGTAAAGTTGGTAAGCTCGGAATGGTGATGCATAAGGCTATGGATTGAGCCTTTCTCACGCCAAAATAGGCCTCGAGGAAGGCTAGGCCTTGGTAAAACTAGGCCACGAACGATGCACAACCTATCCTATAGCCTAAGGTCTCGGAATCTAGTGTGCCATGCACTATGCGCCGCCTATTCCTAGGTATGCTTTTGACTATGCGCCGCCTATGCTATGGCATTTGGTCTCAGTATCTCATATTCCATAGACTATGCGGCGCATATGTCTACAAATGCCATAGACTATGCGGCGCATATGTCCCATTATGCTATAGACAATGCGCCGCATATGTCATGACTATGCCAAGCATTATGCGCCGCATATGTAGCATTTTTGTCTCCAAAACTGATTGTAAATGGGTCATAACCCGAACCATTCTCTTCCTATATAAAGGGGACTTAGTCTTGAAACATAACCACACTAAAAATTGACCTAAAGGCACCGCATTCCCTCTCCAAATCATCTCAAAATTTTTTCTTGTTCTTCCAAATCACAAAACCATCTCCAAAAAGCTTCAAGCAAGTAAGTACTCTCTTATTATTCATCTATTTCTCATAAGTCCTACGTTACTATGTCTATCATGAATTGCTACATCTTGAAAGATTATTGGTGATGTTCATGTGTTTGGATTATTGATGCAAAATCATGTGAGTGAACGTATACGTTAGAATCATCTTGACTTGTTTCCGACTTGAATTTGGTTTTAATAGCATTGTTATACTATTTGCGGAATTGCTATAATCTTGAACATTGTTTAAGATTGCTACTTGGATACTTACATGTTAGACTATCCCGGCCATCGGGATAAGACTTATAGTGCCTACCGACATAAGAGGTTGTGATTGTTGTAAGAATAACTATTCCATGTGGTAACCCCTATGTAGTAGTGTTGCTATATCTACCATAAAAGTAGTCCAATGGCTGCAAGTAAGTGATGCATTGCTGATTTTCTTGTCGGAATACAATCCTAAAACGTATGTCGACGAAATCTGAGTAATCGACCACTTTCGCTTCACTGATTTGTGTTAACAAAACTAAGTGTGGGGTGGTACCCCTACTGCTTATGTATAGATTGTATCCATTGAGATTGTGCTACCATTAACACTATTTCAAGTCTCAGGTACAATGGCACCCAAAGCAAGACAAGGCAAAGAAAAGGCTACCACTTCCCAAAAGAGCAAGAAAAGAGGCCGCAAGGAGCAAGAAGAACCCTCCTCGCTGCAAACACCTCGACTCACGCTTGGAATTAAGTGGGATACTTATGAGAAACTTCTGAGGATGACGACTCTGATGATGATTCCAATGCAAGGGGTATGACCCCATACATAGAGGATAAGTCCGACCAACCAGGTTCCTCGTATTTATTTTCCACTGAGGACAGTGTCCCGACTAAGTGTGGGGTGGCGGTATCGCATGCTATACTTCTCTATTTGCACCTATGTTTGTTTGTTTACTTTTATCGTTTTTTTTTAGTTTTTTTAGGAGTAAATCTTTTTCTAGCTTCGCATGAAATTATTTTGATAGGCAGCATGAGATCATAACAAGAGTATGTGCTACAATTGTGACTATTGAGACGTTTAGGCTCTAGTTGTGACTCATTATGTGATATTGTGTGATTCAATTCCTTCAATTGTTGGGTCGAGAGTCTATATTACTTCCAATCAAGTCGACCATGTGCCTTGTGTGTGTGAGATAATAGTATATTCTATGTTTGTAGCTGATGCTAGAACTAGCCTGGTATGTGTGCAAAGCGAAAATAAGGAGTGTAAGTTTAGGATATGATTTAGGCATTTCTTTGGCAACCTATATTTGTTTACCTTTAGTTTTACCTACCCATGGACATCATCCTAGTCAAACCCTTTTGAGCCTTTAGCCTATTTCTTTGACAACCTCGTATGTAAGCCTAATCCATTTTTTTTCAAGACCGTAATTTGATCCAAATTCCTAAGTGCTTTAAAGTGAAAAAGTCATGTGACAACATAAGAGGAAATTGGGTGAGTATAATGCTATAAATTGGAATGGTTCTTGAATATGTTATGAAAAAGGAAAAAAGTGCTATCATAGAAGGTATGTTGTGAAAAGAAAAAGGAAAAGAAATCTGAAAAGTGAGTTGTGCTTAAAATTAAAAAGAGGAGAACAAGGGTGGTAGAACAAAAGAAAGAAGAAAGGTTGCAAGAAAAAAGTGTCAATGATACAATGTGATGTATTAAAGCGCTTAGGAACCTAGTCACTAT
This sequence comes from Capsicum baccatum var. pendulum, assembly GCA_030864225.1. NCBI lineage: Eukaryota > Viridiplantae > Streptophyta > Magnoliopsida > Solanales > Solanaceae > Capsicum > Capsicum baccatum. The sequence continues at coordinate 233,041,412 of CM061556.1, read as the reverse complement.
TCTTGGCCAAAATAGTCCTACCCGTCCCTTAGCCTACATTACAACCATCAAAAGACCTACTTGATCCTAATCCTAACATTCCGACATTTAGTGGAGTACTACATTAAGGGCAAGCCTATGGTCATCAGTTGCTACATATGAATTCTTTGTGAGAGCGAGAGCAAGGATATTTTGATACCCATGTTTAAAAAAATATACTATATTTGTGAGTGATTATGGGTACTATATTGTGAGACACACATGGTTGATGAGTTTTGGATAGTTGTATAGGATTCTATGCACCTTAACGTTTGCATGCGAGTTGATCAACATCACGAGTCTATGCTAGAGGTTAAACTGTTTCTACTTATAATCGGAAAGCTACTCTTTGTTGATAATTGTTGTGCTTGTCTTGAAGAATGTTTTGTGTTGTTGCTGTAAAAACCCTAAGTTGATGTTTAGAAGGACATGATATGTTGTTCGAGGACGAACAAAGCTCTAAGTGTGGGGTGTTGATGATAGGCGAATTTACACGCCTATATCAATATATTTTGCCCATATTTTAGCCTAGTTTTGAGAACAAATTATATATTTCATGCACTTTTAGTCTTTTTTCCTGTAAATGAGCTAACGAACATGATTAGTAAAGTTTCAGGTATAAATGATGCAAAATTCAGCATTTTATGGCTTACTTGAGGCAAAAGAAAGCTCACGAAGGAAGGAAAGGGAGATTACACGCCTAAGGACCAAAACTGCTGCATGGAAAATCTGTCCCGGGCTAAAACAGCATTTCTGAAGACTCTGGGGACCTGGACCAAAACTGCTGCATGGAAAATCTGTCCCGAGCTAAAACAGCATTTCTGAAGACTTTGGGGACTTACAGACACAAAGCTGGATTTGGACAATGATACATTAACCTAGTACAATTGGGTTATGTATTTCATTAGTTTATTCGGATTATGATAATGTTACATTAACCTAGTACATTTGGGTTAAGTATTTCATTAGTCTAGTAGGATTTGGTTATTTATTTCATTAGCTTAGTAGGAGTAGGATATGGGTATTATAAATACCCTATCATGCTAGAGATTTTTAATTAACTCCTCCCTTAGTGGAGAGATACATTCAACAATTAATCTTCTTCCACCACAATAATTCTACAACTCTTCTAATCTTTCCATTAATCTTATTTTCTTATCTTCTATTCTTAAAATTCCACAACAAGAGAATCGTTACTTGCTAAGGAATCATGCCACACACCGATCACCTAAGCCACACGCCATCAACCAAATATCGTGATATAATAACAATGCCAATCGTGATCTTCTTCGCATTCATGGGTAACTAAACCTCTCTGTTGGGGTTATGGAAGCCGAATGAGATACTATCTATTGCTGTGAGTTTGTGAATTCGTGACACGTATATTGCTTATATCATTATTCTCTTCATCTTAATCCACATTCTTTGCGGTTGCAAACGCAAGAATATGCCAGTCTAACATTTAACTTGTTCGAGAGAAAGGTTATTTGTCTGGAAAAGAGATAATGTCAAGGTAGTAGGACACCCTTTCCTATTAAAAAGCTAGTGACGTAACTGGACTAACCTCTTGGAGAATTCATACCGTTAGACACGCTTTAAGCTCGAGAGATTTAAAGTGAAATAGTCCTTGTTTAGGTCGAGAGACGCTTGGATATTCTCTATAAGCACATGCATGTCACAATTCTACACACTCATAGGCAATAGAGACGTATACCTCAGAAGGTGAACATAACCCCCAACTCTTCAATTCTCATTGTTTACAACTTACGTAACAATCTTTCTCTCTTTACTTTGCTATTTTCAGCTTTTACTTTATTGTTTTCGTTACACATTACAATCCCCCCTTTTACGAGACTTGCACCAATAGTTTAGTAATTTTGCTTACTTGTTGGCCAAGCTATTCCCTGTGGGATTGACACCCAACCCAGGTTGGGTTCTATATTTGCTAACGACCGCTTTACACTCCCACGAGAGCTGTAGATTGAGCGTTATCAGTGGTGGTGCAAGGGTAATAGTTTTCTCCATGACTTTCTTTTTCTCTTGCTTCGGATTGGCGATCTTTTCAGGCTGTGGACGTGGCGGGGTGACGTCACTAACGTCCTCTATAGCTTCATCGGAGCCTTCAGGTTTTGCATTGATCACTTGCGTGCCTTTGGATGAAGTTTCCAGCACCTTACCACTCCTGGTAGTAATGGCCATGCATGTTCCATCGTTCCTTGGGTATTGCACTGTGTTGCTGGGTAGCGTTCCAGCCTTTCTTTGGTTGAATGCCGCAGATAATTGACTCAATTGTTGCTCTAGCTATTTTATTGATGTGGAATGTGAGTCAACTAATTGCTTCATTGAGGACAAATCATTGATTACCTCTGTTACTCCCGTGCTGGTTGCCTCTACTCCTTTCAACAGCTTAGCCCTCATATCTTCCATGGACATATTTTCGGAACCAGATGCAGTGGCGTCACGTCTTCCAGGAGGAATATACACGCTACTTTTGTCTGTCTTGTTCTTCCAACTACCTTGATCACGATCCTTATTTCTAGAATTATCATAATAGTTCCGACCTTGGTTTCCTTGGGCATTACCTCGGAAACCCCCCTGATTGTTCACGTAGTTGGCTTCTTCCTCAGAATCAGATTCCTCTCTTCCTTTTGATGCAACTGCTTTGACTTTTTCAGTCTTCCCTGATAATAGATGCTTTGTAAGAAGATCCATCTGTGTTTTCATGTGTGCCATATCTTGATCACGTTCTTCTTCTCTTCTCCTTTGTTCTGCAGTCATACCAATAGACAAAGTGGGGCTTGCTACCTCAGAATCCCTGGTATGCCAAGCTCTACTTTGTTTTGTCATCCGGTCTAGCATATCACTCGCTTGAACAAAGGTGAGGTCCATAAATGATTCTCCAGCCGCATTATCCACCACTGGTTTAGTTACTGAATTCAAGGATCTGTATAGTATCTCCATCAAGTGGACATTGTTCATGTGATGGTTTGGGCACCTCATAAGCTTCTTCTTGAATCTCTCCCATGTTTCGTGGAGGGCTTCAGTTGGAAGCTGCCAAAAATTGCTGATTTCATCTCTCAATTGTGCTTTCTTGGATGGCGGAAAGAATCTTTCTAAGAAAGCGTATTTCAATTACCTCCAATTTGTAATAGAATCAGGAGTCAGCCCATTCAACCACAGAGTTACCTCCCCATATAGAGACAATGGAAATAAATGCAGCCGAATAGCATTTTGTCCAACGCCTGGATTGTCGAATGACTTGCATGTAGAGATAAAGTTGATCAGATGCATATTCGGATCATTGACTGCTAGTCCACCAAATAATCCCTTTAGTTGCAAAAGCTGAATCATGGTGCTAGTGATATTGAACTTGGCTCCGGGTGCCAATGGCGGAAGAATAATAGCTCTTGTGGCACCATCTCCATCAATTTCGTCATCATCATCATCAAAGGGAATCTGCATAGCTCAGCGTTCGGGCCGAAATATTGCTCGACGATCTCTTCTGTTTGCCGGTGTCGCCATCTCAGCATCACGCCTAGGGTTTAGTAGCTCATCATCACCTAAGTACTCATCATCAGGATCTGCTGCTCACCCTGGGTTATCAATATTCTGTTGATGCACTTGAGCCGCAGCCAATGCAGCTAGTCTAGCCTGCTCCTGTTGAGCAACCCTTCTCTCAATGTCACGTTGTGCATCCATCCTTCCAATAAGTTGTGGTTCAGGGTTTATGGGTAATAATGGTTGTCCTGAACTTCGAGTATTTGGCATGCACTGAACAAAAACCTGCAGAAAACAAAAACAACAACTAAAAGTAAAGTACGAGAATCTTTGACCAAAGGGTCTAGTAATTATCACAAACTTAGTTGACAACCGTATTCCCCGGCAACGGCGCCAAAATTTGATAACGCTCAAACTACAGCTCTCGTAAGAGTGTAAGCGGTCGTTGTCAAATATAGAACCCAACTGGGTTAGGTATCGATCCCACAGGGAATAGCCGGTCAATAAGTAAGCAAAGATTATTAGACTTTTGGTGCAAGTCTCGTAAAAAAAAGGGGGAATTTTAATGTGCAAATAATGTAAACAAAATAGTAAAGTAAAAACAGAAATAGCAAAGTAAAAAGAAAGAATGTTTAGTAAGATTTTTAATCAATGAGAATCGGAAGTTGGAGTTATGTCCACCTTATGAGTTATACGTATCTATTGGCTATGATTTATGCAGAATTCAGACATGCATGTGCTTATAGAGAATTGTATTCTATGGTAAATCCAGGCGTCTTTCGACCATCAAGGATTATTTCACTTTAACTCTTTCGAGCTTAAAGCATATCTAACGGTACAAATTCTCCAATAGGTTAATCCAGTTACGGCACTAACTTTTTAACAGAGGTTGGTGCCCTATTACCTTGACATTATCTCTTTTTCAGACATATAACTTTTCTTTCGAACAAGTTAATGCTATACTGCCATATTCTATATGTTTGCAACCACAAGAATTTGTATTAAATGAAGAGAGTAATGATATAAGCAGCATACGTGTCAAGAATTCACAAACTCATAGCAATAGATAGTATCTCATAAGGCTTCCATAACCCCAACAGAGACATTTAGCTACTCATGAGTGCAACGGAAATCACAATAGACATTATAATCACACCAAAATAAGGATCTTGCGTGAAGTATGTTTGGTAGCACTTGTGGCGTGAATTCCTTGCAAAATAGCTTTTCTCTTGTCGTGAAAATTAAAAATAGAATAGATTAATAATAATGTCAACAACAAATTTATGAAGAAAAAGGAAAAGGATCGAATAGGGATGAGGGTGGTGGAGAATTGTTTTGATGGATGGATGGATGGTGGATGGATGGGAATAATCAAAATCTCCAGCAAAATAGGGTATTTATAACACCCTTATCCTATTCCTACTAGGCTATTGCGTACTTATCCTAATCCTAACAAATTACTGCATCATTATCCTAATCCTAATAGGTTACTGATAATCCCCAAAGTCTTGAGAAATGTTGTTTTTGCCCGGGACAGGTTTTCCATGCGTCATTTTTAGTCCTTAGGCATCCAAGCTTTGTTTTCCTCCTTTCGTGAAGCTTCCTTTGGCGTCAAGTTATCAATAAAATGCTGAAATCTTCATGATTTATACCTGAAAACTTGCTAATCATGTTTGTTAGCTCACTTTCAGGAAAAAGGACTAAAAGTGCATGAATTATATATTTTGTACTCAAAACTTAGCTAAAATATGGCTACATTTTAGTACTTTAGGCGTGTAAATACGCCTATCATCATCCCTCCAGATGGGAGTAGAGGTTAGCACTGAGTGAACCCAAGGATGGGAACTCACCCGCCAGTTCAGGGTGTGATTCTTAGTAGTCATCCTTGTGTTCCAGAACTATGTAGCCAGCGTAGGTTGAGATATCTTAACCCAGTAGGTTAGGGTTGATGAGGTGGCTTAACCCGTCAGTTTAGGGTTCCCACAATTCTAATTGAGTACCTGCCAGATAAGGGTCACTCATAGGATGTCCTTACCCATGGAACGGTATTGACACCCCTCCATTCGGGGCAGAAATTGGATCCCAGCTTAGCCATAACGGCATATATAGGGCATGTCGGTTAAATACTACTTCCCACAGTTTTAGTATCAGTCTCAGTAAAAGAACTCAGGGCGTTCTTCAAATTTTAGTATGTACAGGACTGTTAGATACAGTCGTCCATGTTATAAGTTTCAGTATCAGTCATGACAGTTATCAATAAACCATGTATTAGCTTACAGGTCATGCTATCACGTATTCACGATCCCAGTTTCTATATATGTGTGTTTGCTCTCCCACGTTCATATTAGTCAGTCAGTGTTGTTCATGCATGAAACCCTTTATGTTCATCCTACCTTCCTTGTATACTCAGTATTTCAGTTGTACTGACGTATTTGCACTATGGTTCTTTCTTTTCATGTTACACAATAGGTTCCGAGACACGAGCTCCAGCCCAGCAGTAGCGGTAGCATTCAGTCGCAGAGACACAGAGAGTCCTCATTGATTCGAGGACAATATGATTTGACACATTTATTTATTTCTTCAGTTCAGTTTTATGGAGTTAGTTGGAGACATGTTCCTTCAACTACTTGTTCAGATAGTTTAGAGGCTTTCAGATTTACATTTAGATTGAGTTGTTTTGGGTATTTTTACCCATATGATTGTATTTAGTTGAACCTTATGGCCTTACAGTTCTATGTATTCCGCATTATTATATCATTATTTGCAGTATACAGGTACAAATATCAGTCATGGGTTAGCTTGTGGTCCGTCGGGGTCATGAGTACCATGTTACATAAACTGAATTGTTGTTTATACGGGCGGAATTATACTGGAAACTTATACTTAACTGGAGTATTTCTTCAACACTCTTTCTAAAGAAGTTCTAGTAGCATTAGGGAGCAAAGAATCTTGGGCATGAATTACACAAGACATCCAACTAAGGAATCACAAAAATAACACTACTCCATAGCATGAAATATAGACAAATAACTCGTAAACAAGAATAGAATTTTCAGGCCTTAGGCAATGCCAATTATTACTTTCAAGCTTAGCACACTCCTCGAATATCCCTTAACTATATTCTTTTTCTTAATTACCATACTATTTGATTCAAATTATAATCCACATATGGTCATTGATAAATCTTTCTACTAATGTCTAAAGTAGCTTAAATCTTTTCACCGTGATCAAGCCTAATTCTAAATCACAAAATACAACATGCTACACCAGGATACTAATCTAAACCATATGATTTGACCTTTTATATCCTTTTAAAGATCACACCCTAAGTATAACTTGCCTTACCACTTCAATGACTAACTCTGAAGTCTTACTATGGATTTACTAGCGCATAATGCGTTCCTCCACATAAATCCCAACATTTCATTCAAGCCTATCTTTATAACCACATATGAACTTCAACGAAAACACCCGTAAATACATACTTCACATAGTCTCTAAACCATTGTCAATATAACTCCCACGCTCTACCCCAAGAACATACACACACAAATTTCCACTAACCATCACATATATCAAAGACTTAGCCCCAAATCTTACTTCACACTTATGGCTTTATCTAAAACAAGCATACTATAATCTTTCATTAACAAGAAACATTTACTCATGACCACTATCATCACATAAGTAGGAGTCACTAAAAGGTTAGAATATAAGACCTTGAAGCATAGGAGGATATTATACGAGACTTGACACTTAACTGAGGCTGAAGGAATAGCAAATCAACAATAGGGCATACATGACTATAAGCTGAATCTCGTCAATCATAAATAGTATAGCATGAATTATGGGAACTAAGTACATTATAAAGCATGAGTGCATGAGTCATGAGCTGCATGACCTCAATTTAAAGTTCATAACATATGGAATGTGAGTCCAACTACTGAATGAACTGGAACTCCTCATTTTTGAACTGAAAGAGCACGTGATTCTCTATCATATACATGAACATGAACTGTGATCATGGAACTGAAACGTAAAGTATGAGTAAGTATTGGGATAACTGAAAAATGCTGACATAAGACTGGGTTAAGCCTCACCCCCACTTACTGATGTTCTATATCATACTGACCACACCACTAGAATTTGAGAGCCTATCTTGGTCACTTGTTTTATGATCTCACCCTTATCTTTAAGCCATCATCTTAAGTTTGAGAGATCCCTTACTACACTCTAAACTGAAATACACTCACTGCACTCTGGGGTCTGGAATACGACAATACATGTAATTAATAGAACTTAACCCGAATGGCTACACCTGGAAGGGGAAAACCCACTGCTAATCCTACCTTCTGAGACACACTCTATCTTTCTATAGCCCCAATAGTCAATCACATAATGCTTGAACATGTACTAACTTCGAATCCTCGTGAGTATTCCCATAGTCGGTGTACAACCCCATAGCGCTTCAACTCTTATTTCTGTCTATTTAACCTTCAAAAATTCAAACTTAGATTATAACACGTAATCATGGATATCACCAAGCCTTTGATGAATCATACTACTAGTCTTTCTCCACCTAGTAACTCAATGGTACTACTATGTCCACTAGCCGCACGCAACATGTAATAGTCTTAGAAAATGCCATAACTCCATATCACCTTGGGCATACTTCTACCTCATACATACAACATCATAATTTGCTACTTAATCTATTGCATACACCACTCAAGCCTATTAGATCACTTCCATATAACTAGTATCATTAACCAAGAAATCATCACATCCACCTTTATGGACATAAACTATTCAAAGTTAATGTCTAGTGCTACGCATGATTTACAACCCAACCTGACACATAATTCTCACAAAATATTTATCATTAATCTTAAGCCACTATTCTTACATCCACATCCTACATTAAATTTAAGCCAATGGTCTAGCATCAATTATCTATCACAAATAAAGAAGGCAACATAATATACTAGTCCATCAAATTGGGACATTCTATCCAAATACCTCAAAAACGTACTACATACCTTCTCATAAGTAGTACTAGTTTACAACTACCAACGAAAAGAAGGTCAAGGAGGGTAAAGTCACATAATAGACATGGTCAACCTTAATCTTATATTATAACCCCGTACAATCTTATCTACTCATACGGCTTTCTCATATCACACTTACTTACCCAAGCGTATATTTAGACTACCTTCAAATTCCATAAACAACCATGAGTCTATAATTATAACTTACTAGCTCATCTAGCCATTTTCATATTTCAAGTAGACAATAATTCACCTTAACTAGTAACTCCTTCTCTACCTTCTACTAAACTAACACACAAGGAAGTATCACTTCATTACCAACTCAATATCATGCAAAAAGATTCGACTATACATATATTCAACCAACACAAGAACAACCAGTTGAACAACAAGTTGCTAGTGAATCAAAATAGGCCTCACACGGCTTCACTAGACTTTGATTTTTGTGTTTTGAACAAGAAAATGAAATGAACAACAAAGTAATTATGCTAGTGAATCGAAAAAGCTCCACACGGCTTCACTGGACTTTGATTTTGTTTTCAAAAACACTATGATAACAAGATTAATATTACAAGACATAGAAAATTGACATACAATATTCAATGATCTAAGGATACATATCTTACTCTGTATAAATAAAAATCTGAGTCAAACACTTCCTCCATAGACTACCATACAATCCACACATACTACTAGCTACCATATTAGTCTATCACTATAAAGTGGTAAATCATCCTCAAACATCAGTTATTCAACTAACATATTTATTTACATAAAATTCACCCTCACTCTGACTTCTAACTTTGTGACTTCATATCACCAACATCTTGGTCTAATCTTACTACCCATAGGTTATGACACTGACACTTTAACTTATACTACTAATCGGGTGGAAATATAGTTCCAACATTCTGCTACACATCATTCCCCCTGAAGCATGACATCTACAACATAAATTTTTGAAAAGAGATGGAATACTCTTAATACCGCAGCCTAAAAAGCACGATTTCATCAAAATCAAAGTTCACATAAAATCAATACACTCTGAGGCACTAACAGACTCTTCTCAAGTTCGTGCACAAATTTTAAACACTTATATGGCTCAATTAGAAAGGACTATACCATTTAGACTCTAAACTTCTACACTTGAATCACCTCAATAACGAGACATATCTGGGCACATCATAGTAAGGAAATAATTGAGATATCAGTACTTTTGTATGAGCGACACCATATCACAAATTAGAGTATGGAAGAGGAATATTTTAGCTCAATAGCACGAACTAGAACATGAAGAAAGGAAAATATTCCTAAACACCCAGTAGCCTCCTGCTTATAAATGTGGCTCACTACACACCCATAAACAAGACTCTACATGACTCAATTTTGCACACACCCTGGGACCATGAATCATCCTTTGATACCAAGTTTGTCATCACCCGAACTAGGGCCTTGGCTGAGATGGACATCTCAAACCATGAAGGTTTGAGAGCCCTTCTAACTTGTAATCATATACACCATTCATATATAAATAGGAAATACGGAAATAAAATCTTCTACGGAAACATAGTCATAATCTAAATTTAGTTTAACAATGAGGAATAAAATCCAATACCAACTAAACACCGTCTAAAAACCGTCTACAAAATCTCTACTACATAATCAAATAAAAACTATCTGAAAACTGGGACAAGGCCCCCAGTAGACCAAAACTATAATAAATAATAACTGTCTGAAAGAAACTAAGCCTTCTGAAATATAGAAAGCTCACCAACCAGTACTCTTCACTCTTGTTTGATAAAATCTACTGCTTATCAGGACCCCTAGACTATGCCTCAGAACCTAGAGGGAGGGGGGTCAATACAGATGTACTGGTATGCAGATCAATCCAAAATAAAACTCTTATATAAATAAAATTAGTTGAGGGCTAGTCGTAAACATCCTGAAAGATATAATTTTCAAAACACATGGGAATTCTTGAAAAACATAAAAACCTTTCTATCAAAAGTAGTTTCTAATCTTTGTATTACTTGTGAGTTAGGTCGCACTTCCCTACAATTCTGATATTCCATGGGCGGTATGGAATCCGCCATTGCCTCGGGGAGAAGCCCCCAACCCAAGTGTGCCGCAACGGTTGGAGTTTCTGACTCTGATATGCCACACGGCACTAGGCCATCATAATATAATATACCTGGATTAGCAAATTATGGTTTTGGGCAATGAGTTGTCTGAACTCGTGCCTTCTTCGAAAACCACCTAACATCTCTTTATGCCTAATTTTTATCCTGTTTTGAATCATGCATTATTCTAGTTACAACATCTAAAAATTCTTACTTCAAACATGCATTTTATTCTGTTCTAAATTACCATGGCATAATCTAAATTGGTGTAGTCACACCAAGACTTGCAAGTCCTCTTTTTTGAGACATAATGCATCATGCATAATTCATTCACTAAAACATAGTTCAGACCACCCAAACATGCAAACAATATAAAATATTTCATGTTTTGAAAACACAAGTCAAAACTATGCTGAGATTATTCAAACATATGGTGGTCATGTGTTCTTTTAGCAAACCATGCTACACTTTATTACATGCATATTCAACATTTATAAACATGCATAACCCTCTCTTTTTATTTTGAAATCATATTCAAGTCATAGCATAAATCAAGACATTTCATATCATACTTTCAAGATGCAATTTAGAGCAATTCATATCATATGGAAGATGGTAAAAATCATAACGAGAGAGGGGTTCATTATAATTCATGCTCTCAATTGAATATTCATTCTTAAAAATATTCATACATATATATATATATATATATATATATATATAGATAGATAGATATATAATTTTTCAATCAATTTGGGGAAAGGTCTAAAGACCAAAACCATACCGTCAAAACTTCTAAAACATAATTATATTCATAAATCCAAAACCCTTTTCTTAAAACATGATTTCTATACCCATGAGATTTTTAGAAAAAAAACCCCCGTTCCTTAGATTATGAACTTTAGATGAACACTTGCTTTTGGGACCCTATTTGTGCTTTTGATGGATGATTCTTGAAGATCTTAGTTTGGGGATTCTAATTCTTGAATCAATTTTTAAATTTAATGGTGAAATTTTAAGGGATCTTGAATCTTAGGTTAAGGCCCTGAGGTTTGGTTCTTGAGAGTATTTGAGATAAAGGAGTATATTTTAGTGAATTTGGGGCTTAATCTTGTATTTATGGAGATATGGGGTGAAGGAAAAATACCAAAATACCCCTCTAAGACCATTTGGAATATATTGATTTTATCAGCTGACGACATTAGGCTGATATTGTCACATATGTGACAAGCCGTCAGCTCATGTCGTCACAAAATATTGGAATTTATGACTTTCTACCTAAGTATCACAACATTTTCTGATAAGTCATCAGAAATGTCATCAAAAATGTGATAAGCTGTCAGAAATGTCGTCAGACAGTTGCCAGGCTGATATGCTAGAGTAATATAGGTATAACTTTTTTCTCCTCTGTCATAGTTTGGAAAAAATTGTGGCATTGGAAATATAACTCAAATACCTTTCATTTTATATATATTTGGCCACCCAGTTCATCATATATAAGGAGTTATAGTCGATTGAAGTTGATCCAAGTTTTGGCGCTCACTAAAACTTGAACGATAGGAAAGCTTTCAACTAGTCATTGAGTTAGGGAACCTCTATGATCTAGACTCATGCTCAACTAGATTCCTACACTACATTATTAATTAGCACACAAAATTTTTGTAGGATTTATGGCTCTTGGATTATTTATGCATAGAAATGATGGTTTTTTGTTCTAGCCCGAATTGCGGGGTGTTACATTAAGGATATCTAGCTTGGATAGCAAGTTTTAATGTTGAGATTTGTTAATCCCTTTAGTCAACATATCATTAGGCTAGTCTTTGGTACGAATATAATTGACTATGACTTGTCCTTGGTAAATTTTTTCCTTTATGAAGTAGCAGTCTATCTCAATGTGCTTGTTCCTTTCATGATATATTGCTATTAGTGTAGATCTTAGTTGGTTATATAGTTTTAATCCCAATATTCTTCAATTGTCAAAGTAACCAGACAAGTTCAGCCATAGTTATAGCAATGTTTCTGTATTCTGCTTTAGCAAAGGTTCTGAAAATAGTGTTATGCTTTTCAGATTTCCAAGAAAGAATAGATTCTCCAATCTTCACAAAGTACTCAGTGATAGATTTTCTAGAGATGGACATGATGCCCAATCTGTATCACAGTATGCTGAAACTTCAGTATTTGACTTGATGGACATTAGCACTCCTTGTCCAGGCTTTATTTTGATGTGCTTGACTATTTGAATAGCCACATCCATGTGTGACTTTTTTGGTTATTGTAGAAACTGAATAAGATTTTGAACACAATAGGCAATATCAGGCCTAGTCATTATAAGATACAATAATTTTCCTATGAGTCTCTGATAAGCATGCATATTTGTTGATGGATCACTGATTCCATGATCCTTTTTATGGACATGATCATCATATTCTTTAGTAGTCAGTTTGATATTTCTAACAATAGGTGTAGTGGCAAGCTTAGCAGCTCCAAGTCCTAGCTCAACACAAGTTCTAATGCATATTTTTTTGATGCATCAGAATACCTTCATTTGATCTTAAAAATTAAATCCCTGAGAAGAATTTGAGTTTACCTAGGTCTTTCATTTTGAAGGCTTATTTTAGTCTACCTTTGGTATCTTTAATCAATCTTAAGGAATCACCTGTGATTAGCATATCATCTACATAGACTAAGACAATAGTAATACCTTTACTGTTTTGCTTTATGAATAGAGAATAATCTAATTGACTTTGCTTGAATCCTATTTTTGTCAGTGCTCCCTCTGTCAGGAAGCCTGTTTGAGACCATACAGGTATTTCAAGAGTCTGCATACTGGTATCTTCTCCCCTTGGATCTTGAATCCCTATGGTAAGTCCATGTAAATCTCCTCACATAGATCACCCTGTAGAAATGGATAATACATATCCATCTGGTGAATGAGACAGTGTCTCTGAGTTGCAATTGTGAGTATTTTTCTAACTATTTTATCATCATAATAAGAGAAAAGTCGTATGAAAGTCAATACCTTCTTGTTGACTATAGCCTTTTGCAACCAATCTAGCTTTGAACCTTTCTATTTCACCAGTAGCTTTGTACTTTATTTTAAAAATCCACTTGCAACTAATAATTTTCTTTCCTTCAGGTAAGATAGTGATCTCCCAAGTTTTGTTTTCTTTTAGTGCTACAATCTCCTCCTTCATTGCTTATATCCACCTTGGATCTTTCACAGCTTTACTGTAAGTAGTTGGTTCTATAGTTGTAGATGATTTTGCAATATATGCCTGGTACTTTGGCGACAATGCATCATAGGTTAAGTACTTCACTAGATCATAAAGTTCTTTCTGATGAATGTTTAGAGAAACAAAGTCTTTGAGCCATAATGGAGCTTTTTTTATTCTTTTGGTCCTTCTGATCACAGCTTGTTCCAGATTTTCAGCTTGTGGTTGAGATGTGTTTGTAGTTTGAACTTGATCAGCCTGTGGCACCTACTCTTATATTATGTGATCATTAGTGTTCTTAGTTAGTGTTGAATCTTGAGAGATTTGTATGTTTTGCACCTCCATGTCTGACCAGCTGACTAGAGTCTCATTGAGTTTGGTAGTTGTTGACTGGTGGGAGGTATGCACCAGGTTTTTAAAAGGGAATATATCTTCTCCGAAGTTGACATCCCTATTAACAAAAAAATACTTTATTATTATGATCATATAATAAGTAGCCTTTCTGAGTATCAGAATAACCCATCAAAATACATTATCTAGATCTAAATTGAAGTTTATCAAATTGTTGAACTATCTTAGCATAGCACAAGCATCCTATAGTTCTCATGTGACTGATATTTAGTTTCTTTCCACACCATCTCTCATAAGGGGAAATATAATCTAGAATAGTTATGGGAAGTCTATTGATAATATACACAACTGCTTTAACACACAATCCCCAAAACTTAATAGGCACTACTCCCTTAAATCTGATGACCCTAGTGATTTCCAAAATGTGTCTATGCTTTCTTTAAGCCACTCTATTTTGTTGAGGGTTGTATACACATGTAGTTTGGTGAATAATACCTAAGTTGCTACATAAAGTAGAACATTTAGAGTTTACAAACTCAATTCCATTATCAGTTCTAATGACTTTGATATTTTTATTGAATTGATTTTTAACAAGTTGAATGAACTGAGATAATATTACACATATCAGATTTGAGTTTCAAAAGATAGATCCAAGTCATTCTAAAATAGTCATCAACTATGGTTAAGAAGAATCTATTTCCTTTAAATGTTGGAACTCTATAAGGTCCCATACATCCATATGCATCAATTCAAATATAGAAGTAGATTTGATACAGGTAGTTGGAAAAGGAAGTCTGACTTGTTTACCACAAGGAAATACATCACATTCATTGATTTTTTGAATGTTATACCACTAGTTATAGGCAGTGCTTTACTAAGTACATGAATAGAATCATGTCCTCATTTTTTATTCCATTAGACTATCTCTAAGTTGTCATTATCAATTACAGAACCATAGACAAAATTAGGAACAGAATCAATAAGATTTGATCTTTTTTCTATCATTACAACATCATTGGTACTAGTGGTATTAGAAAATATGTAGAGTCGATCATCTTATCTTCCAATCCTCTTCACCTTCCTATTGTAGAGATCCTGAAATACACAGATATTGGGATAAAAAGATACAAGACATTGTAACTTCTTTGTAATTTTAGAGACTGATAACAGATTAAATTTAAGATGAGGCAAGTGAAAAACATTTGTGAGTGTATCAGTGCCAAATATATTGGTTGAATCAACATATGTGAATAATGATATGTCACCATTTGGTAATTATACTCTTTTTGGAGTACAAATACTGTTATGGAGAACTCATTTAGTGCACTGATATCAGAAACCATATGGTTGGTTGCACCAGTGTCTATGATCCATGGATCCATATTTGTGAACCCTGTTGACTCTAACATTTTACCTGTTGTATGAGCTGAGTTTATCTAGAGTTATTTTCTTTATTTAACAGTTGTAGAATCTGAGTACACTGCTCATTAGTGAATTCACAGGGACTTGTCTGTGAACTAGAGCCTCCCATCCCAGAGTTGACTGTAAGATTGGAGAAGTTAGCTTGAGAGTGAGCTAAGTGAACCAGTTGACAATATCCATATCCTACATTTTCCTCCCTAACATTACACACTACATTTTCACTTGCATTAGTTCCCATTCTCTTCCTAAACTTGAAGTCAATAGGATAACCAATTAATTTCCAGCAGTTCTCTCTGGTGTGACCCCTGATCTTGTATATATCACAATAAAAATTCTAATTCTTCTTGAACTATTTATGTTGTTGTTGGCCTCCACTTATGGGGAATATTGTTGTTTTAGTACCTTTATAATAGCCATTTTGGTTATTACTCCTTATAAAAATAACTGATTCATAACCTGTAATTACAGGAGTAAAGCTAAGAATTCCTGCAGTAGCTCCTACTAATTTTTTACTTTCATCACTAATTACCCTAACATATGTTTGGTTAATAGATGGCAGTGGACTCATCAATAATAGTTGGCTCTTTGCCTAACTATAAGATTCATTTAGCCCCATCAAGAACTGAAATAGTTTTAACTTTTAGAGATGAGCAACATAATCTTTGGAACTCTCACAATTACAACTAGGTATTGGAACCAAAGCCTCAAATTCTTCCCACAGATCTTTCAGTCTTGAGTAATACAGAGATACAAAAGTTATTCCTTGAGAAAATGTGGCAATTTCTTTGTGAAGATTGAATGTTCTTGAACCATCAATCTTATTGAACCTCTCACACAAATCATTCCAAAAAGCTTGTGCACTAGTGGCATATATGATCCCACCTAATAGATTGTTAGCTACTGCACTCATGATCCAAGACAGTACTATTGCATTTACTCTTTCCTAGTGGTTAGTCATTTCAGGAGGGAATTTATCCTTAGCACATGAACCATCTACCATTCTTAACTTGTTTCTTCTTAGAAAAGATAATCTCATAGATCGAAACTACAAAGAGAAGTTTTCAATTCCAGTTAGCTGGAAAAAAAAAAGATAATTTGTGGGCCATTTACATCTGATAGATGCATAAATAGTGGATGGTTATAATCAATTCCCACTGAACGTTGAACTCCAGCTGCTCCACTAAAAGAATTGGTTGATTCTTCAGCATGTACACCATTGTTAGAATCCATCACTACATTTGTAAACTGTTTTCTTGATGTAATTCTTGTATGTGATCTTCGTAGATTTCAGAGTTTTAGAATTTGCGGAAATAGAATCTCAGTAATAAAGATAATTAAATAGGATCGATTGTGCTCTGATAAAGTGAACTTAATTAGAGTTCATCATGGATAAACTCTGTAAACTAGAATGAAGAAGAAGAAAGAAGAACAAGAATGCAGAGAGAGAGAGAGAAGAGTTTAGATTGATCTCATTGATATAATCTTGATCTTATATTGTACAATGTGTATTTAGAATGTATATATAGCTAATCATGGAATGTTTTAGAGACTAACTACTTAACTAACTCAATAAGCTACAAGTTACTAAGTTAGTTAATCACTACTTTCGAAAAGTTAGTTAACACTTTCACAGTGTTAGTTGGAAGGGATGAGATAACTTTCTTTCTTTCAAAGCTGACTTCCCTTCTGTCATGACCCAAACTAAGGACTTGGCTGCGATGGGAATCCCAAACCATAAAGGCCCGAGAGACCCCTTGGCATACTATCATAAGAATAATCCATACATAAATCAAAGTGCAGAAGACACAATAGCGTTCAATAGGAACTTATAATCCAAAGTATGTCAACAAGATATGACAATAGAATACTTTAAATACCGTCTACGTAGCCTCTACTGAATACTAATTGTCTAGGCCGGGATAAGGCCCCAGTTGAACTATAAACTAAATTAGATAAACATATGAATAACATGCCTTCTGAAAGATGCATGGCTTACCAAATCTGTCATTATCCCATATGAACGACTGATGTGATGGACCATGGGGATGAACCCCAGAACCTTAAATATAGGGATCAATACTCGAAAGTATTGGTATGAAGAACAATCCAAAATCAAAATATATTTTATATAATATAAATGAGAGCATCTCATAAAAACATGTCAGCATAAAACAATTGAAAATACATGGGCATAATTTTGATGAGATTCAACCATTCATGTACAAATATTGACTCAACTCTTTGTATTACTTCTAAGCTAGATGGTACACTCGACAAGTCTAAAATCCCACGGGAAATATGGAATCCGTCCTTGACTCGGCGGCCAATCCCCCAACCCAAGTTTGCCATAAAGGCTGGAGTCTTTTCTCTCTACTATGCCTAAAGGCCATCGCCAATGTATAATCCCCTATTTTAGGGCAAAATAAAACCCGTGTCGGCAAAATATGGAATTAGACAATGAGTTATCTAAACTCGTGCCTTCTTCGGGTAACCACCTAACTCTCTTTAAGACTAATTTTAGCCTCTTAAAAACATACTTCATGCATATAAATAATTTTTTTTATATTTTGTTAAGGGCATATCACAACAGGGTATCGTCATACCCAGAGTTGCAAGTCATTTATTTAATACCATATCATATCCATAGCCCATCTTACTTAAATGTATATTAATGACCACCCAAAGTATTTAAACATCACAATTGAGTTCTTATTTCAAAAGCATATGAAAACTTATGCCAACACACTCTCTTTTCAAGACTTAAACATGTGGTGGCCAATTCAATCATTAATCACATGTAGTTTCTTCATTATGAAACCGTAGCATTTAGAATAGAAATGACCTCTTTGAAAAATATGTGAAACAAACATCCATAACAAGTAAATAGGTATTTAAACTCAAGAATCATCTTCATTCGTAAAACAACCCCAACATTTGTTATATGTAAATCTCATGATCAAAAAAGGACTTATAATTTATGCTCTCAAATCGAATTCACAATTCATAACATGCTAAGACAATAAATTTCGTCATGGAAAAGGAAATTTAGCAAGTCATGATCATAAATCATTCTTCAAACTCAAATCATGTATGCGCAAGATTATAAAACAAGCATATGGGAAAACCTATGATAATCATGTACTTTCATCAAAATGGGTTTATGATGCATGCTCTTTAACAATTTCAAAACTCATAATATGTACATATATATATATTCTCTAAAGCTTGTAAAAATATTACATCTTATGCCCATGAGATTTAGGATAGTCCCACATACCTTTTGACGGAGAAAATCGAAAAGAACGTAGAGAAATTGGCCGCTTTGAGAGTAGAATCCTCAAACCCTAGGTAGTTTATCCCCTCTTATTTATGGAATTATATTTGGAAATTTAAAGATGCAATGCAAAATTTATAAGGCCTTAATGTCATTCAAAGAGGGTTAGGAATGGTTATGGTATGATAAAAGACCGTTATGCCCTTAAAATAAATCAAATGGAACACTTATATACGCCCCAAAATGGCTTTGCGTCGCATGTACAAAGCAAACATTAGGTTTAGCGTCACATGGCAAAAGAAAAGTTGAGGCAGTGTGATTTGGAAATTAGTGTGTGGCACATGGCCATCGCATACCCTGGACAGTGTCTCATTTAAACATTCGTGACTTTTGACTCCGGACTCAGATTGATGAACAGACAGAGGCGTTAGAAATAATACTCGAAGGGCTTTAATTTGATATATAGTAGGCCATATGACACTTCATATCCAAGGAGGACATATGACACTTCATATCCAAGGATAAATGGTATCTAGATGTTGACCCATGAAAATCATCAACCAAAAGTCAAGCGATATGAAATTGCTCAACTTAAATTTTGAGCTAGGAGATTTTTATGTTGTATATTAATCTCCAAGGATGTTCCCAAACTAAAGAAGTGCTATGCATACTTATATATAAGTATAAACCATTAGGTTTGGGTCTATAAACATAGGAAAGATGGTTCAAATTTAGCCCAAAAGTGTGGGGTGTTGCATTAGCCCCCCTTTGAAATCATTCATCCCCGAATGATGGGTATGAATTTTTCAAAGCTCTAAAAGTATGAAATAAAGAACGTAACCTTGCATTGGACATTTTTTCTCAACAAAATATGCAAAGGAATCAAAATATCATTATGATAACCCCAAGTGAATCGTGTAAGCACGAAGCGTGAGATAATAAGAATTGACATAGAGATGACCTTAAACATGTGTTCTAGGGATAATGACCATCACAACATATGGTATGAGTTTATTTGGTGATCATAGGACTGATTTACATCGGTACTAATCATGAAATAAGATTTCGTGGGATATAAGAATAGAAGCATCTCCACCTTGCAAGATACAACGATAGACCTTACACTTAGAAATACTACTCATCTATGCCCCGACCAATAAATAACATACTTCATTATTTCCAACTTACAATTCTCCCATAGCCCACCTAACCACAAGAGTTTGAGTCCCACTGTATAGTACTTCTATGTTGAAGCCTAACTCAGAGTTGAAAGGTGCTAACTTAAGCTACAGGACCCTGTACTCTATATCCCATTAAGAAATCACCTCACCTCATCACTATAATCCAACAACCTCAGGTCTTAATTCAAGGAGTACTAACCGCATGGCACATTGGTTTACGTTTTTATCAATCACAACATTCAAGCCAATCATTACTACACCCACACCAAGGATCTCCCGACTAATACCAGTAAATTCAATCACTCTCACAAAGATTTTCGCCACATATCTCCTTCCTTACTATTTCACATAATGAAAGTTCATCTCTTTCTCCTTTCTTTAACTATATCCTTAGGTCGAGTAGTCACACCAAAAACTTAACACAACAAGAAACATCTAGTTCCTTATATAAGACATTACTATGCTTCCATAACCACCATCATACTAATATATGAAGGGACATTGAGGGACCCGAGCATAAGTATCATGAAAGGGAGTATCACTAGTCGATTATAACATATACTTATTAAACTACTCAAGGTGGGATATGAGATGAATATACGATACAATGAACATAAAGTGCTTCATCTATCAAATGTCTAGATCATGCGTAGAGAGTTGTTCTGGCATAAACACAACACGTCATGGATTCTTAGGAATGGGCACAGTGAGAAACATGAGCTTATATATCATGAGTTGTATAGCATAAAGGAAAAATTTATGTAGCCAACAACGGAGACAAGGATTGCCACTTGAAGTGATTGCTCCTCATTTAAAGAACTGGAATTATCCATAAGTTTGCATGAACCTTATCAGTTTCGCTAAACCTAACATAGAATGAATCGGTGACATATAGAAAGTATAGTTTCTTAAAACAAAACATGATGTGAGACACAGCTTTATGGATCATGAGCATCATAACATAGAGCTTTAATACTTGAAAGATTGGGTTACTGAGACATCATTATTTCTAGTTTGGAGGTCGGATCATGAGCATAAGTTGCATAGATAATTTGGCCCATAGTCATAGGCATGACTAGCATACATAAGGCATTGGTAGAATGACCTCTTAACTTGTCGTTGGAGGATTTTTCTTAAATAGAAATAGATTTTTCATGACACTTCCCTGAAATTTGCCACCATGAGAAAAATTCAGGAGCTACCCTAACTGATCATATCCCTCTTAGATCAAAGTCATAATTCTAGACTTGAGGCCATATCTTCATATTATATCTACAAGCACAAAACTCAACACAATGGGGTACCACAATATACATAAATACTAAACTCTCCCTGATAAACTATACTCTAAAGGCATTGCTTTTCGGGAATACTACTCTTCACTTTTTCCAACCACTATAGCTATTGCCCTATAATTCACACTCTCATGAGCATATATATCCACACTCCTTATTGTTTTGTGTAGAAATTTTGAATTTTTGAGAGAGTCGCCACTTAATTTTGAAAAGGAATTAAGAAACCTTTATAAACCACTTTAAATGATCTAAAACAGAAAAATTATTTAAGTTAAAAGATTCTGAGTAAGCGGTCCAATTAATGTTTTAGGAAGGTGTTAGGCACCTAAAACGTCCGCTAACTTGTGGTTATCCGAACTGTTTGTAAAAATCATCTTCGACTAACTTTGAAAAAGCAAAAGTTGATTTTTTAAAAACAAAGCGATTTTAGAAATATTTTGATGCTTATGCAAAACTACTTTTTAAGTGACTTAACTAAGGATTTTAACTAGGTTCGCAAAGCACATAAGGAAAACAATCATGAAGAATAGGGGAAAGGGGAGGAGGTAAGGCATTTAGGCTATTGGCCTAAACCAACAAAACCTGTCCTAGTCTAATTGGGCCTTCAACCTATTTTACCTGTCCGAATCTAGTTTTTGAGTCGTTGGCCCGAGTTTTGCTCCACCTGTATTAAATTTATAATTTTGGCTTTGAGGCCCAAATGAATAACTAATGAAATAAATAAATAAATACGAAAATAATGAATAAATGACAAAAAAATAAATGGAAATGAGGTTTGGGCCTCGTCGTCGCTTTAAGGAGGGGACTTTAGTCATTATTCCCTCTTTAATCTCTTCGTATCCATGTGCTATGCGGTTAACAATTGGATTCTCTCTAGAATTTGACTTGGAATTAAATGGGTCTCAATGACCCACAATAGGCATGCAAAGGAAAATGGAGTCCACATTGGAATCAGGAGCATCCATATGCGAAAGAAAATAGAGTAATTAATAAATTTTATAACATTAACATTCAAATAAAATGTCCTAAAGTATTACACGATTCAAAGTGTTTAAGTAATCTCAGTTAGCCATAGTAACCCTAACAGAGACTAGTACACCTTGGCACAGGATAAAATAGTAAACGGAGAGAACATGTGAGAATAATGTAAAATAACTGAGCAAGAGCCAATACTATACGTGAAACAAGTAATTCATGAGTCATAAAGCGCATATTTGACCATCAAAGATTCATAATGTAGCATAAGGCCAATAAATAATTGCCAAAGATGCACAATTAGCATTCCATAAGACAGAAATGATTATAGTAGAACAAAATACAAATTAGACTTTATTATTCATGGCCTAAACAAGGTACCCCACCATGGACCAAATGTCTCGAGAAAACAAATGACATGCCGACTACATTTAGCAACTTAATTAGACAATCAACAACTAGAACACTTCAATCCATTCATTGTTTATGCTATCAAATGATTACACTGTAATTGTAATCAAGAAAACATGTGACTTAAAAGCATCATAAAGCATCAAACTTTATTACACAATAGCTATAAATAAGAAAGCATGTGATTAAAATAAAACATTATAAAGCATCAAAGTTCGTAACTTTATTACACTATAGCTATAAATAAGAAAACATGTGATAAAGAAAGCATCATAAAGCATCAAAGTTGATAACTTTATGTGGCAGTAATCAAGCATTCACCTCTCACAACTTGTACTACCAGTCACAGAGCTAATTTAGAGAGAAAAACCATAACTGAGTAACATGTGATCAAAGTTACGAATATAATCATATCAAATTTAGATATCCTAGAGTTGTCACTGTACACAGCTATACTAAGGACGTGTTATCCTTCCTATTCTCGAATAATTCTACATGATACACCACTCGAGGGTAAAATATTTAAAATAACAAATCAGCATATCATCGCATAAGTTCATATAAAGAGACTAATAGTGTGGTTTCACGTAATATATCCAGTACGATGTTCAAGATGACATAAATATTTACTCTCATTCTTCAGAAATAGGAAATACTCAAATAAGGTTTAGAGGTATTTGTCAGCGAGAAGTAACCATCCTTAATCATTTAGAATATAATATGAGCGACTAAAATATGCAGGATCATCCAGGAACTAAAGAACACATTTAGGCTGGCTCGAATATAGAAAGAAGTAAATGCTCAGGTGTTAGAATAACCCATAAATAGCAGAACATGGCCACCTGAAGATTCATACATAAAGCAACTTGAAGAGTTTCCCGCATTTATTCCAAATAGAACCATGAATATTAGAGCCTAAATCATACAGAACACAACAACATACCCTAACATATCTCTTCAGGAAAAACAAATTTTCTTCATCAAAATCCAAATCGAAAATTGAACCACATTCAAATTATTGATTCATGCTACTCAAACGATTGCCAAAGAATCGTAAGGCCATCGTGGCCGTCTACAGCAAGCAAGTCCCAGCCTCATTCATGATTAATACTACATAGATAGATAATTCTACGAGGAAAAAGAAGGATAAAGCAGAAAGACAAAAATCGATAATAGTAATAAAGAGGGAAAAAGGTGTTTACCTTCTTCTTTAGAGAAATAGGACAGGTTGTCGAACTGGTGACAGGCTTTAACTACCACCTAAAAATGGAAAATTCACAGCAGCTTCGATGACTCCTGACGTAAAAAACCTTTAAGAACCTCTTTAAGGGTAGCAAACGGGATGATGAGTTATCAGCAAAACTGTTACCATTGGGGGTTAATGTTGTCGATTCGGGAATTCCCAATTGATCGACCAGCTTTCAGAAAACTTTCTCCCAAACTAACATTTTCAACCTGTCTTCCTCCACTGTTTTTGAACCCCCAAAATTTCCAAATCTAATTTTGGAACCTTGAATTTAAAAAAAAAAAAAAAAAAACTAAAATTTTCTCCGAAGTTTTTCCAACCCAAGAATTTTTTAACCCCCTCCTACAGGAAACAATTTGTTCCTTATATAGACAGTCTAATTAGGGTTTTCTAGGAATTTTTTAAATAAGGTATTTTGAATTCAAACAAAAGCAATCTTTCAGCTCACCAATCATACCCCCCAAAAAAAGGAGTTTTTGGAATTTAGAATACTTGGAGAAATGGATTTTTCTTCAACCAATGCGGAAGGAGCACATGCGTACCTTCATGGTACAATCCTAATGACTTGGAGTCGATTATTGACAACTAATGATGTTTGGAAGGTTGAGGGCTGCCACCTAATCAATCTTCTAGAAGATTCTTGACCATTCCTCATTCGACCATCGTGTGGTGTCACGTGAGATAAGAAATCGGGTTGGAATTGGGTTGTTAGAGATAGTGTGGATTGCGGGTCCTGCTGATTGTCATGGCGATTTAGAGTAGTTTTTGGAAAGGGTCGGGTTGGTCTTGTTCTGGGTTTGCGAGGCACGGTTCGGGTAGGAATTAAAGTTGTTCGAGGGTTCTTGTTATTGTTGTCTATTGATATTGTTGTTGCTTTGTACGCAGCTTCTTGCTTCTTTGGAGGAAAAGGGGGAAGAAGAAAGATTGGGCTGGTGGGTCAGTTCCATTGGACCTAGGCTAGTTAATATAATTAAAAGAAATAGGTTGCTGAAGGGGTAGGAAATGGGCTGGGTTTTAGATAATTTGGGTTGAAATGGGGTTACAAATTGAGTGGATAAGTTGGTATGTTTTGGCTATTTATCGAATAGCCAAGAAGGGAAAACTTAGACAATTGCATTAATTAAAACCCAATTGCATTATGGTCGAATCGATTTCAAGTAAGGTCAAAATTTAATGAATCGACTAAATTGAATCAAAATTTGATATGGATTAATGCTTTGTTTAATCTTGAGCTTTTTGATTCGATAAAATTAAACAAATATTTATCCCAATAAATTATTTTTTAAGGAAAATTATATTTAAATCAAGATTTTAATCATTTGTATTTATTTTCAAGATGAGCCTTGACTAAAATCCAATATTTTGTAAAATAAATTTTTAAGTAACAAAATTATAAAATTTCGTATAATTGAACACGATAAAATATAATTGCTACTTAAAATGAGCAAATTACTCAAATAAATACTTTAGAAAATCCTTTATTCGGATAAAATAAATGTTGTAATTTTATTTGAAAATCGAAGAAACTCCGAATTAAACATAGTTATGGAGGGAAAAAATTAGGTGTCAACACTTATCACATAATGATCCATTCTCCACTACGTAACATACTGGCATTAAACTTCTATCTGCATAACCCACAACTTAACAAAATTTATAAACTACCAAAGGCACACATTGCCTATGTATATTTCCTCAATTCAACTCTAAAAAACATCATACAACAACTCTCCATACTTCTCCATACTACAAAATTCAAGAACACAAACTAGGTACATGACACTTATGCATATAAAACCTTATATAATAACATACTATCTGGGGTTCAACTTATTCTTATTTACCTAACACTCTTATCCACTAAAGGACTCAGCCAAAATTTATTGCTTTTAAAACTACTCCTTGTGTATTGATATCACAATTATCTGTTCCAATTTTATAAGTTATCAACCTAGGATATTTCACACATCACATCAAGTCTACTAAGTCATTCTGAAAAAATGTGCATCATTAATCTTAAGCTACTATTCTTACCACCATAATTCACATCTAAAATTCAAGCCTATTGTCTAACACCAACCATGTACCACTGATGATGCATGCCACATACTATACTATTCCATCAAATTGGCAACTCAACCTATATACATCATTTCACTTAACAACTGCCTACAATAATATCCCCTCCATGACATTACTACTGCACCTAAAAAGCTACTACATACTGATAATGTTTAACTTACACGTTAATTTAGTGCAAGACGATCGTTGTCAATATATTTACCCTACTTTGGAGTCAGAGTCGAATCCATAGGAACAATATGAGTGGCAATTAAACTAATTTGAAACTATATCTACATGTTAAATTCAAACAAATGATACGAAAAGATAAAATGGGGGTTTTTAACGATTGAACAAAAGTTATTAACACTTCAATTCGCGTTAGAACTCAAAGATTAAATATTTCAAATCAATGATATAGAGAAACTAGAGTTGTGATCACTATGATTATTAATCCTCCATTGAATAATAGTTGTAGTATTGAATTCTTGTGACTTATAGGAAACACCAAATTATCAGTATCGAAAATTGATCTAAGTGTTTCTCAACCTACCTAGATGTTGAGTTCCCTAATTCTCTCAAACTTAGGAACCTTCTATTCACGCTAATTTTATTTTGAGTTGATTAATCTTGTTACAGCATTAATCATTAGATGGGAACATAATCTTTCCAAATTCTCATTGATAATTCACTACCCTTAGTTTATTTCTCAGTTCGAGCAAATCAACATAAGGTGAGATCTATTGTTTTCAACCAACCAAAAATAATTAATACAAAAGAACTATCAAGATATTCCCACAATCACTCGAACCCTAACCAACTATTAAGATAACACAGGAGTAATCATAGATCTCACAACCCTAGTTGTGGGTTTTAGTTCCACATGAAATAGAAAGCGATAAAAATAACTAAATTCATAATTCAAACTGATTAAACTTACAAAAGATGTAATCAGAAATTGATTCTCTTCCCAAATTCAAGAAGAATATGCCACAACTAAATCAAAGAATTGACAATTGAAATCCAAGTTTAGAGACCAAAGAAAAGTAAAGTAGTCTTTGGACTAAGTTCAAGATGTTAAGATCCTTTTTTCAATGAAACCCTAAAAGTTGTTATTTATATACATAACTTAAGAAAAATTAAAAATTAAAAATTCAAATTTTTCTCCTTAGCTGACGACATGTTTGACGGATTATCAGAGATCTGATAGCTTATCAGACCATGTTCTCAGACATGATTCCCATTTCTTTCCTTCTGCTTATGTTTGACGACATACCTGGTGGCTTATCAGAGTTCTGATAGCTTATCAGCATATATCGTCAGGCATGCTTCAAATTTTTGCCTTCTGTTTCTGAGTGACGACATGCATGATGGCTTATTAGAGATCTGATAGCTTATCAGGACATGTCGTCAGAATACTTTTATTTTTGAGTGACGGCATTGTTGATGGATTATCAGGGGATGTCGTCACACTTCTGCTCCAACTTCTTCACACTGTCTATAGTTGACAATGACTCTGATAACTTATCACAAATTTGATGACTTATCAGACAAGTCGTCAACTACACTTTCATGGCCACTTGTTTCAAATTCACCTCTTTTGCTCTTATTGTCTTTGGTTTTCTTGCATCTTGACTTTCCTGCATTATCAAAGACAAAGCAATCAAAAACAACAAAAGTTGCTTAATACTTTATAAATATTTCTAGTTAAAAACCTCAAATGTGTTAGCATTAGCTCATTCATCAACACCCTCAACTTAAGACAATTGTCTGTCCCCAAGCAACTTAAACATAACTAAGAGGATACAAAGCACATTCGGCAGTGAATCATCCATTTTAGCTCAAAACATATTTACCATCTCCAAGGTCAATCATCTCAAACTCAACTATGTATATTACTGAAAAGCAATAATGCAACACAAAGGAATCAAGCTATAGCATCAACTTAGGAAGAACAACTATGCATGTACCAATATTACACTACCCAAACAAGTTAGCAACTAGCAACATAACCAGTGTGACCTTATAACAAAGAAGTCCCTCCTCACTCATATAAGAAATAACATATGTAATTGTAGGGATAATCAATAGACACTCACTCTCAAAAAGAAGTTCCAGTCAATGTATGCCGAATACCATAAGCTTTCCTTTATTCTTATTACCAAGGCTTTCAGACAGGTATGCTAAGATCACTATAGGTCTTTTTCTTCAACTTGAAACATAGGCTAAGTACTGGTATGATACTCGATGATATTTAAGGTGACTAAGCCTCCTTGGCACTACACTAACTTTTAGGGTCTCACTTATTTACCTTTACCTAATTCTCTCTTTTCTTGATCACACATACTTCGGATGGGTACAGTCTTTTTGACAATCATTTCTTCTTTTTCACAACTTTTCTTTTCTTATTATTTTTCCACCGCACCCAGATTTTTATTCTTTTCTTTTATTCTACTTTTCTTCAAACTCATTTTACATCACGCACCCCTATGGTAGCCACCCTTAACTAAGGCTATTTGCCTAAGTGAAAGTGCATAATGTCTAAGGAGCACCAGGGCCAAAATTGGTTCATTGTGATACAAATAGGAAGGTGATAGGTATAACAAAAAGAATAGGCATTCAGGCTCAAAATCAGGATCAAGGGAAATTATTCACACATGGAAGGTCATTTAGGCTAAAAGTGGACTAATATCAACAATGGCCTATGATCTTTCCTAACTGCTATCCTACAACCAAGGCAAGACCAAGCGGGCATGTTCTAGATTTAACACACAATTGGAACTAGCTAGTATCTCACACACACATGGCACAAAGGTACATTGCAAGATACTACCCATTTGGTTCATGTAATTGTTAGCAGTGATTATTATGTCCCTAGTACTAATGCCATTAAAAGACTCACAGTAGTCACATATAGATGCACATCACACATTTACCAGATAGACAATTGGAGAGGTTTTTATCATTCCAAGAATAATCAACAAAAAATATGTCAACTGTCCTAGATACT
Source organism: Capsicum baccatum var. pendulum (assembly GCA_030864225.1). NCBI lineage: Eukaryota > Viridiplantae > Streptophyta > Magnoliopsida > Solanales > Solanaceae > Capsicum > Capsicum baccatum. Next base: position 233,012,290 of record CM061556.1, on the reverse strand, counting down.
TATTTTACCCTTAGTTAACCACAACACATCGCAAAACAAACACAATATGCCTAAGCATCTCGGATCTACTAGGAACAAACCTCTGAGGAAAAGAGGCACGGCAACAAAAACCCCAAGAGGACATCAATACCCACAAGTAGCCCCACCCTCAATTTAAAATCATGCAATGTCCCCAATGCGTCAAACTAAAACAAAAGAGTTGGAAATATACCTATGGCACCTTAGGCGCAGAGATCTAATGTTAATCACATAATACAAATACAAATAACAAAATGCCTTGGGTTGCCTCCCAAGCAGCGCCTAATTTAAGTCACAGCACGACTAGATATCCAATAGAATTCATCAAGATACAAAGTGCTATATCTCTCAAGATTTGAATCATCGCCAATCTATCTTTACATCTTTGAGGTACATGATAATGAATGTTCTATCACGCTACTAGTAACCAGTCAATAATAAGAAATACAAATCACACAAATATAGTCATTACAGTCTACCACACAATAGATCGATTGACACTTGAGAGCTCTTGATACATATCACAAGATATCACTCATTAACCATGAATTAAACTCATAGTTAGATTAGAATTACACCATAGCAGACCAAACTATTATATCAACAATCAACGTCTGAACAAAACCGAGAAAAGAGGCAGAGACAATAGAGAGCACAATAAAGATAAGACAAATACCCAGAATATTCAATTTAATCATCAAAAAAATCACTCACTATATCAGAACACAGAATATAGATATGTGAACACTATTATCTCATACATTTAATTCAAAATACTATTACAACCATCAACAAAGAACTGCTTCTTAAAGTAACACCAATATGCAAGCAGCCATAATAAGTTAAGATAATAATCACCATACTCGACATATCCTAAATTGTACTGATCATCACATTATACATCTCTCGCATTGAGGTGCCTTTTGGGAAATCAATATGAGAGCATGATAAAGCATCACTGGTGGTTCGAACTATTCAGTTACCCATGCTGTCAAGAATGAATAATACTTCCTAAGTTTAAAACTACTCAATGAACCACTTTTTCGTCAATTATTTTACATCGAACTTTCGTGTGGGCTCATTTGGAAATGGTGAGAATCTTAAAAAGCCACTAAATGGACATCGATCTTTAAGATTATTGGCCTTCAAGATTGGGGTTGTTTTATACCCTTTTGGAAAGACAAATTCCAAAATGTAGGAATTTTCCTCCTCATTTCCAAAATTCATCATTTGCTTGGATGATTCGACTTTCATCACATTCACCAAGCACAATGTTGAAAAGTAAATCGAGTGAGGTCTTCTCCCTAATTTTGGAGTTGCATCCTTCTCTACCTCTTCATCCCGAATTGGGCTACAGTCTTTATAAGAGATTGGCTTGGTTTCTTCTTTTGCCTCTAGCACCATTTCATCAATCTTAGCATCATCTTCTATGGTTGGTCCAGTTGGTTGGCAAATCACTGACGGTTGCTCATCATCAAGCTCAACATCAATATACGATTCTTGCTCCTCATCTCTACACTCTTCCATTACTTTAAATGATTCCACAAGCAAGATATCGTCTAAACATAATTTAGAATAATTCATTGAATGATTGACCTCTATATCTATCTCCTCATAAATGATTGGATTCATCTCTTGAAGCATATTACATATGATATCATACGTTTCTTTGTGGAGAACCAACATTCATTGAAACATAGCTTCAATTCCACTCTTTTCGGTGCTTCGTTCTTCCTTTTTTTTTACCATAAGACCTATAAAAATCATAAGAATAACTAGAATTTGGGTTAGCATAATAGGGGGAGGAGATATTTGGGAAATCACTCCAATGTCCCTCTTGACCACCACATAAGAACAATCATACTCCTGGTAGGATGGAGATGGTGCACATATCTCTCTTCGGGGAGCATAATTACAATCTTGCAAAAAGTGAGGTCCATCACAATATGGACATGGATCATCAAGATAAGATTTTCAACCACCAAACTCATGTTCATCCCACGATGCCATAGTAATAAGTAAACTAAAATAAAAATCTACCTAACACAAGAAATAAAAGAAAATTAAAAACAAATATTTACAAGTTTGAATTCAAGCAAGTAGGTTAAAATTTAAAACCAAATCAATACGCCAAATTGTTCCCCGGCAACGGCGTCATTTTTGATAACGCTCAACTTACACGTCAATTTAGTGCAAGGCGGCCATCATCAATATATTTACCCAACTTTGAAGTTGGGATCGAATCCATGAGGAATAATACGAGTGGTGATTAAACAAATTTAAAACTATAGCTACAAGTTAAATTCAAAAAAATGATACGAAAAGATAAAATGGGGGTTTTTAATGATTGAACAAAAGTTATTAACACTTCAATTCGCCTTAGAACTCAAAGCTTAAACTGCAATAATTCAAATCAATGATAGAGAGAAACTAGAGTTGTGATCACTATGATTAGTAATCCTCTATTGAATAATTTTTGTAGTATTGGATTCTCGTGACTTATAGGAAACACCAAATTATCAGTATCGACAGTTCATCTAAGTGTTTCTCAATCTATCTAGATGTTGAGTTCCTTAATTCTCTCAAAATTAAGAACCTTCTATTCACACTAATTTTATTATGAGTTAATTAATCTTTTTATAGAATTAATCATTAGATGGGAACTTAACCTTCCCAAATCCTTGTTGATAATTCACTACCCTTAGTTTATTTCTCAGTTCGAGCAAATCAACATAAGGCGAGATCTATTATTTGCAACCAACGAAAAATAATTAATACAAAAGAATTATCAAGATGTTCCCACAATCACTCAAACCCTAACCAGTTATTAAGAAAATATAGGAGTAATCATAGATCCCACAACCCTAGTTGTGGGTTTTAGTTCCACATGAAAGAGAAAGTGATAACAATAACTGAATTCATAATTCAAAGTGATTAAACTTACAAAAAATGTAATCAAAAATTGATTCTCTTCCCAAATTCAAGAAGAATATCCCACAACTAAATCAAAGAATTGATAATTGAAATCCAAGTTTAGAGACCAAAGAGAAGTAAAGTAGTATTTGGACAAAGTTCAAGATGTTAAGCTCCTTTTTTCAATGAAACCCTAAAAGCTATTATTTATATCCGTAACGTAAGAAAAATTCAAAATTAAAAATTTAGATTTTTCTCCTTAGCTGACGATATGTCTGACGGCTTATCAGAGATCTAATAACTTATCAGACCATGTCATCAGATATGATTCCCATTTTTTGCCTTCTACTTATGTGTGACGACATACCTTACAGCTTATTAGAGTTCTGATAGCTTATCTTTCACGCCTCAAATCCTATTGGGATGGACTGGCACCCGTAATCGAGGAGGCCCGGGAGAACTAGCTCATAACCTTATACTTCCCATGCATACCTCTATGTCAACCTGAAATTCAGACAGCATCATGTCGCATATGAAAGAAAATAATCACCTATATAAGCTCGAGCACACATATATATGTATATACAATACTTGGCCGTTGGAGCCATCACGTCTATTAACAAAACACCACCTTGACTGTACATTAGGTCTACAAGGCCTCTAGACAATACACAGAGTTTAACTAAGGTTGGGACACACCCCGCCATATAACTAACTTCTATACAATACCAAAAGTGACTGGATATCCTGGCTCCTACTTGTGTTGTGTATGAACTGAGGTACCTGTACCTGCAGCATGAAATACAGGTCCCCCATGGGGGATGCCAGTACAAAATATGTACTGAGTATGTAAAGCTGTAGATAATCACATATGATATAGGAGCTCAATAGAAATCAAAAACAAGTGAATAAATTGTAATAGGAGTGGACCACACTTACTAGAACTTGTGACAACCTGTACATTGTATTAATTCAATCACTTTACCTTCGTTCTTACCATCTTTGTAATCATTATTGTACTGTACTGTGATGATTAGGCTGCCTCCAGTACATATCAACTGGGATCGAGACATGATATGCTTATTCCCCTGGGATACCACCCATAAACACATAAATAGGAATCGGCCCATGATAGGCTTATGCCCCTGTGATACCACCCGATAAGAGAGAACTTTTATCACTTAGTTCAATTAATCTTTGAGATTGTTATTTCGGTTGACACCGCATTTTTGAAACTTTGAAATAATGATACATCAATAAGAGACATATAAATAGACCATAAATGAAATAACAATGAAGTAAGAACTCATTGGCACATCAATGAAGTGTTTTGGAGTCATCAATGCCATAACAATAAAGTAGAAACTTATTGGTATATTAATGAAATGTTTTGGAGTCATTAATAGCACATGGATCTTGTTTGAGTAACTGATAACGCCCAAACTACAGCTCTCGTAAGAGTGTAAGCGGTCGCTGTCAAATATAGAACCCAACTGGGTTGGGTGTCGAATCCCACAGGGAATACTTGGTCACTAAGTAAGCAACGATTAGTAGACTGTTGATCGAAAATTCTACAAAAAGGGGGGATTTAATTATAGAGTGAATTAAGAGTAGCAAAGTAGCAAAGTAAAAACGGAATATTTTGTTTAGCAAGATTTTAATCAATGAGAATTGTAAGTTAGGGTTATGTCCACCTTATGAGTTTTATGTATCTACTGGCTATGAGTTATGCGGAATTTTGACATGCATGCGCTTATAGAGATTCGTATTCTATGGTAAATCCCAGCGCCTTTCGACCAGCACAGATTATCTCACTTTAACTCTTTCGAGCTTAAAGCGTATCTAATGGTACAAATTCTTCAAGTGGTTAATCCAGTTACGGCACTAACTTGTAAACAGGGGTTGGTGCCCTATTTCCTTGTCATTCTCTCTTTTCCAGACATGTAAATTTTCTTTTGAACAAGTTAATGCTATACTGGCGTATTCTATATGTTTGCAACCACAAGAATTTAATCAAGATGAAGAGAAGAATGATATAAGCAGCATACGTATCAAGAATTCACAAACTCATAGCAATAGATAGTTTCTCATAAGGCTTCCATAATCCTAACAGAGAATTTTAGCTACTCATGAGTGCAACGAAAAACACAATAGCAATTATCATCATACCAAAACAAGAATCTCACGTGAAGTATGTTTTGGTAGCACTTGTGGCGTGAATTCCTTGCAAATAGCATTTCTCTTGTCGTAAAAATTAAAAGTCGAATAGATGAAAAATAATGTCAACAACGAATTTGTGAAGAAAAGGGGAAAGGATCGAATAGGGAGGAATAAGGATAAGGGTGGCGGAAAATTCGTCGCTGAAAAGTTCAGCAAAATAGGGATTTTATAACACCCATATCCTATTCCTACTACGCTACTGCATACTTATCCTAATCCTACTAGGTTACTACATCCTTATCGTAATCCTACAAAGTTACTGCTGGTCCCCAAGTCTTTGGAAATACTGTTTTTGCCCAGGACAAGTTTTCCATGCATCACTTTCAGTCCACAAGCTTCCAGAAGCTGCCTTTCTTCTCACGTGAAATTTCCTTTGGCGTCCAATTTCCATCAAATGCTGAAATCTTCATTATTTATACCTGAAAACTTGCTAATCACGTTGGTTAGCTCACTTACAGGAAAAAAGGACTAAAAGTACAGGAATTATATATTTTGTCCTTAAAACTTAGCTAAAATATAGGTGACTTAAGGTGCTTTAGGCGTGTAAATACACCTATCATCAACACCCCACACTTAAAGCTTTGTTCGTCCTCAAACAAAATATCATGTCCATATAAATATCTACTTAGGGTTTCACAGTAACAGCACAAAATATTCATTAAGACAGGCACGACAATTATTAACAAAGAGTAGTTTTCGGATCACTACTAGAAACAATTCAACCTCCAATATAGACTCGTGATGATGGTTAATTCGTATTCAAAAGTTAAGGAACAAAGAATCATACAAGACTACCCAAAACTCATCAACCATGTGTGTCTCACATAAGATATTACCCATAATCACTCACAAGGTTTGCATTTTTTGAAACATGGGTACAAGATTTTCCTTGCTCTCACTTTCACAAAGAATTCATATGTTGCAACTGCTGACCATAGTCTTACCATTAGTGTAATGCTCTACTAATATCAGAATGCTAAGTTTAGGATCAAATAGGTCTTTTACAGGTTGTAATGTAGGCTAAGGGATGGGTAGGACTATTTTAGCCAGAAATAGTGATTAAGTTTCCTAAGCGCTTTAATACATCACATTAATCTATTAACACTTTTTTCCAAACAACCTTTCTACTTTCTTTTAATCTACCACCCCTTCTCACCTCTTTATTCAATTTTGACAAAATTAATTTTTTATTTTTCTTTTCATTTTTCTCTCTTCTCTTTTTTTTTGTTTATAACACACCTCTATGATAGCCACTCTTTTCATAACAATTTCAAGTACCAATACACTCTAAGGCATCACTCTCACCCAATTTCCTCTTATTTCGTCACATGACTTTACAATTTAAAGCACTTAGGAATTTGGATCAAATTATGGTCTTGAAAAAAATGGATTAGGCTTACATATGAGGCTGTCAAAGAAAATAGGCTAAAAGGCTCAAAAGGGGTTGACTAGGATAATGTCCATGGGTAGGTAAAAAGAAGGTAAACAAGTACAGGTTGCCAAAGAAATGCCTAAATCATCTCCTAAACTTACACTCTTTATTTCACTTTACATACACACCAGGCAAAGTCTAGCATCAGCCACAAACACAGAGTATACTATTATCTCACACACACAAGGCACATGGTCAACTTGTTTGGGAGCAGTGTAGACTCTTGACCCAACAGATGAAGGAATTAAAACCACACAACTATCACACAGTGAGTCACATTTAGAGCCTAAATATCTCAATAGTAATGATTGTATCACAGACTCTTGTCATAATACCATGCTGCCTATCAGAACAATTTTATGCAAAGTTTCTACAAAAAAACAACAAAAAATTAAAAAGTTTAACTACTAAAAAAAATAAAACAAATAAACATAAATAAGCAAATGTAGATAAAGAAGTATAGCATACAAATACCAGCACCCCACACTTAGACGGGACACACTGTCCTCAGTGTAAAATAGAATCATCATCGGAGTCGTCGTCATCCGAATTCTCCTCCACGTAGGAGTCTGGCATTCGGCGATCATCATCGGTTAGCACATCGTCATCGAGAGGTTCCTCAAAGTACACACCTACTCCACACATAGCCCTTGCATGCTCATTCATTGGGTAGTCATAATCCAACTGTTGGAGCTCTGCAGCAGTTGGAACACGACCTCCACTCATCATGGTAAACTGAGTCATGCCATAAAGATGGCGAAAGAAACTTTCATCCCGAGCATGACGTTCTGTAGTGGTAAGGTTAATGTCATGCATGGTTTCAGCATCTTTAACCTTTGTGAGGTCAACCTTCTTCGGGTTGTGTGGAAGCTTATGATCAGCCTGCTCCTCTTAGATGTCCTCCTTCCTCAATATTGCAGTCAACAGATTGCCAAAGCTGAAGTGGGACCTCTTGTGTAGCCTGGCCTTACGCATTGAAGATCGAATGATCACCCCGATGTTGATGGGGATGTTCGTCATTAATGCGTACACCAAACACACTATATCTCGTGTAATCTTTGTGTACTGAGTCCCTGGAATCAAGCAAGAGTTGATTATCCGCATCCATATCTGTGCTTCTCTGTTCAAGGAAGCTTATGGGAAGGTGTTGTGTCGACTGGTGTCCTTGTGTCTGCTTCATCAGGTCATTGATCTTGTTCCGCACAGTGTATGTCTAATTGCCCTGTATGGAGGTCTGTTATACAGCTCTTTGAGTGGTGATGGATCAACAGATGGCAAACCCAGGAAAGAGTTGAAGAACTCCGCATTTAGTTGTAGGACTTGGCCCCGAATCTTTACTTCACTCCCTGTAGTTTTCGGTGACCAGTTGGCATAGAATTCTTTTGTTAGATCGAGATTGCATTCTCCCATATCTTGGAAGATGAAATCAAGATGTAATGCCATTATCTTGGCCAAAGATGTAATGCCATTATCTTGGCCAATATGCGGGGTTCTTTCTTTGCTAGTCTTTCCTTGTGTATCAACTCCACATGAACATATTTTCTCTCTTTATTGTTCTTATACCCCTCCTTTCCTTCCTCCTCGAGGACCTATTTGATTCCGAACATGCGGCAAGGTATTTGCAGTGAGGAGGATTCACCTTGGTCTTTACGTCCCCTTTTGTGGCCTTTTTGTGAGGTGGTCGCTTTATTCTTTCCTTGTCGTGCTTTTGGTGCCATTTGTACCTGAGATTAAAATGATAGTCATGTTAGCTTCATCTTGGTAAATACAATTGACAAGCAAATAGTAGTGGCCCACCCCATACTTAATTTGTTGGCACAAACTAATTAAGTGAACGTTATCGATTACTTAGACTTCATCGATGTACGTTTAGGTGTTATGTTCCAATAATATAATCAGTGCAGTCATACTTGTCTTGTCGTCGTAACTAACCTTTTACGGTTCTAGTTCATGTAATCTTGACAATGCTTTCATGTTTTGGACTAATCCATCACTTTGAATAAAACTACTACATAGATATTGTATCAATTTATGGCTTGAAATAATCACAACATCTCATATTTGTCGTTAACCATGATTTTCATCGCAATGAACAATTCATTCAAGCAAGCTTTCAAGTTACAAGATTATGCAATTTTCTGAACCATGTCGATTTCTCAAGAAGTATGACAGTGTATCGAAATTAACTACAAGTTGGAACCAAGTCAAGAACACCAATACATATTCTTTCACTTTCTTAGATGTATCACAACAAATCAACCATATTCAAATCACCAACACTATTTCAAGATTTAACAACTTAGTATAGGCATAGTATTGTAATACTTACGGAATATAAGAGAAGATAGCCGAAGTACTTACTTGGTTGACGGCCTCGGAAGATGTTCTTGCAAAGTAAAAGAGCAAAAGTAAAATTTTTGAGAGAATTTGAAGAGGTAGGCGACACCTAGGTTGAAGTTGCAATGCAATTTTGTTTTAAGACTAAGGTTCTATTTATAGGACAAGATTGGGTCGGGTTTTGACCCATTTGGAATCGGGTTAGGAGACCAAAAAGTGGGCATAGGCGGCGCCTAATGCTTTGCCTATGCTTGGCATAGGCGGCGCCTTTTTCAAAGCCTAGTTGAGCATAGGTGGCGCCTATGCTATGGCATTGTTGGGCATAGGCGGCGCCTATGCCATGTCATTCTACATTCAGAGACAAAAGGCTTTTGCATAGGCGGCGCCTATGCTATGGCATTGTTAGGCATAAGCGGCACCTATGCTATAGCATTATAGAATCCGAGAGCTTAGGCCATAGCATAGGCCTTGCCTTGTTCGTGGCCTAGATTTACATAGGCCTTGCCTTATTCGTTGCCTATATTTTCATAGGCAATCCCTAACCCATAGCCTTTTGCTTCTTCATTCCTAACTTACCACCTTCAACAAATAATACTTCCAAATCAAAGTTTGAAACCAATCTCCTCCTTTACACCTCTTGTACCTACACTTACTTAAAAACAACAAAAACGATTAGAACGATGGGTTGCCTCCCATCAAGCGCCTTAGTTTTGGTTGTGGCTTGACAAAATCCTAGGAAAACAAAAATAACAAAAACAATTAAAAATGATGGGTTGCCTCCAATCAAGCGCTTGATTTATTATCGCGGCACGACATAGTTACCTCGAGTACTTAGACTTCGTCAAGATAAATGGTGGCCATGTATTTTGTCGAGTCAAGAGGACCGATGTATGGTTTCACTCGTTGGCCATTCACCTTAAAGACAACACCATTATTGTCTTCTAACTCAACTAATCCCGACAAGTAGACTTGGCAATTTTGTACGGGCCAGACCATTTGGACCTTAACTTACCTGGGAATAGCTTCAGTCTGGAATTGAAAAGAAGTACCATATCACCCTTTTGAAAGTTTTGTTGAATAATCCACTGATCATGATACTTTTTCATCCGTTTCTTGTATAGGTCTGATCTTTCATATGCATGTACATGGAAGTCATCCATCTCGTTCAGCTGCTCCAATCTCAGATCCATAGCATCATCCCACTTCAAATTCAGTCGCTTCAACGCCCACAATGCTTTATGCTCGAGCTTAATGGGCAAGTGACAGGCCTTCCCATAAATTAGTTGGTACGGAGACATGCCAATTAGCATTTTGAATGCAGTCCTATAAGCCCATAGTGCATTGTCCAGCTTCCGAGACCAATCTTTCCTATTAGCATTTACAGTCTTAGCAAGGATTTGCTTGATCTCTCGATTGGAAACCTCTACCTGTCCACTAGTTTGAGGGTGATAAGGCGTGGCTACCTTGTGTTGCTTGACCCCATATTTCACCAACACGAATTTGAATAGCTTATTACAAAAGTGTGATCCTCCATCGCTTATGATAGTACGTGGTACCCCAAAACGAGAGAAGACATTTCTCTTCAAGAATGCTACAACACGCTTTTCTTTATTATCGGCCAGCGCTACTGCTTCAACCCATTTGGATACATAGTCGACAGCAACTAGGATGTATTTCATCCCAAACGAGTTTACAAATGGGCCCATGAAATCAATACCCCACACATCAAACAGCTCTACTTCAAGAATTTTTGACATGGGCATCTCATGGTGCTTCAAAATCATGCCTTGTCTCTGACATTGTTTACATCTTTTCACAAATTCATAGGCATCTCTAAATATCGAAGGCCAATAATAGACACTTTGTAATACCTTCCTTGTTGTCCGATCACCTGCATGGTGTCCCCCAACTTGTGAAGCATGACTTGCTTCCAAGATACTTGGCACCTCCACATGAGATATGCATCGTCTGATCACACCATCCACGCATTGTCTAAACAAATATGGCTCATCCCAGTAGTAGTGTCTCACATCATGCATGGATTTCCTCTTTTGATGAAATGATAGATTCGCAGGCATCATATTACTTACCACAAAGTTTACAAAGTCTGCATACTATGGTAACTCTTCCATCATCGTGGCTAACATCTCTTCATCAGGGAATGCATCATCAATCTCAAAATCAGGTTGTGCTATATGCTCGTTCTCGAGTCTAGATAGATGATTAGCCACTTGGTTTTCGCAACCTCTTCTATCTTTTACCTCGAATCAAATTCTTGCAGTAACAATACCCATCAAATTAGCCTTGATTTTGCATCTTTCATTGCCATCAAGTATCTCAGGGCTGCATGGTCTGTATGAACTACCACTTTGATTCCCAACAAATAAGCACGGAACTTTTCAAAAGCATACACAACCGCTAGAAGCTCTTGTTCCGTGATAGTATAGTTCTTCTGGGCTTCGTTCAAGACCTTGATCGCATAGTAGATTGGATGGAATAACTTTTCTTTTCTCTGGACAAGTACAGTACCCAAAGCTACCCCGCTAGCATCACACATGACTTCAAACAGTAGAGACCAATCGGGCGCTACAATGATAGGAGCTTCAATTAGCTTCCCTTTGAGGCATTCAAATGCCTACAAGCAATCTTCACCAAAGTCGAACTTTCCATCCTTCTCCAAAAGCTTGCATAACGGACTAGCAATCTTGGAAAAGGTTTTAATGAACCTTCGATAAAAACCTGCTTGCCCGAGGAAACTACGAACTCCTTTGACATAAATTGGGGGTGGTAGTTTCTCGATGACTTCGATTTTAGCTCGATCCACCTCAATTCCTCTTTTGGAGATTTTATGCCCAAGAACAATACCTTGTTTCACCATGAAGTGACACTTCTCCCAGTTCAGCACCAGGTTGAATTCAACACATCTCTGTAATGCCATACTTAGATTTGCCAAGCACGATTCAAACGACTCACCCACAACTGAAAAATCGTCCATGAACACCTCCAGAGTGTCTTCCACCATATCAGAAAAAATGGACATCATACAATGCTGAAAAGTGGCGGGTGCGTTACATAGCCCAAATGGCATACGTTTGAAGGTAAACGTACCATATGGGCATGTAAACGTTGTCTTCTCTTGATCCTCGGGAGCAATACAAATTTAATTATAGCCGGAATACCTATCTAGGAAACAAAACCATCCTTTCCCTGCTAATCTATCGAGCATTTGGTCTATAAATAGCATTGGAAAGTGATCTTTAAGTGTCCACGAATTCAGCTTCCGGTAGTCCATGCATACTCTCCACCCTGTGACAGGTCTGAGTGGAATTAACTCATTCTTTTTATTCGCAACTACCATCATGCCACCTTTCTTGGGTAGACATTGTACCGGGCTTACCCATTTACTGTCAGATATTGGATACACAACCCCTGCATCCAACCACTTAATAATTTCTTTCTTTACCACCTCTTTCATAGGTGGATTTAGACGCCTTTGATGCTCAATAGTGGGTATGCAATTTTCTTCAAGTTGAATCTTGTGTGTACAAATCCTGGGCGGAATACCAATGATATCAGCGATGGTCCAACCGATGGCCTCAGTACTTCCGTAGAACCGCGATGAGAGCTGCAACTTGCTGCTCACCTAAATCTACCGCCACAATAATCGGAAGCGTGTTACCACTTCCTAAGAATGCATACTTTAAATGACTAGGCAGCTCCTTCAATTCTAACGTGGGTGGCTCTTCAATAGATGGTTTAGCTGGTGGTGTAGGTCGGTTTTTGAGATCAAGGTCCAACTTCTTGAGAGCATGAGGATATGACCCTAATCCTGTTAGAGCACAAATAGTTTCTTCATAATTTTCAGCATCCTTACGCTCAACATTCATAAGCACAACCGCCAATGGGTCATCAATAAGCTGCTCCTCTTCAGGTAAATCTTTTGCTTCATCAAAATAAACATCAGCTACTGAGAACACGTTCAGATCTTTGGGTGGATTCATTGATTTACACACATCAAAGTGGACTACTTCGCCATTCATTCGGAATAGAAGCTCATTAGCTCTTAAATCAATAAGCACGCTTCCAGTTGCAAGGAAAGGGCGCCCCAAGATTATAGGAACTTCTGAGTCCACCTCACAATCCAAGATAACAAAGTCTGCCGGAAAGATGAATGAAGAAACCTTTACAAATACATCAGATAAAATACCAACAGGTCATTCTACCGATATATCTGCCATTACAAGCCTCATATTGGTTGGAGTAGGATCCCCCAATCCCAACTTTTTGTAAATAGATAGTGGCATTAAGTTGATGCTGTCTCCTAAATCGCATAATGCCTTGGCAAAATTCAAAGATCCAACAGTGCACGGAATAGTGAAGGCACCGGGATCGGTCTTCTTCTGAACTAGTGATCTGGTAGTGATTGCGCTGCAATGATGAATAGTATCTGTCAACTCACCACTCGCTGCCCGCTTCTTTGTTAAAAGATCCTTCATAAATTTTGCGTACCTCGACATCTGTTCTAGCGCCTCAACCAACGGAACATTAATGGTCAGTTGTTTTAACATTGACATGAATTTATTGAACTTGTATCATCAGCTCTCTTTTATCATCTTTGAGGAAAAGGTGGTGGAAGGGGAATAGTTTTCTCCATGACTTTATTTTCCTCTTGCTTCAGATTGGCAATCTTTTTGGGCTGTGAACGTTGAGGGGTGACATCATTGACACCTTTTTCAGATTCTTCGGCAGCCTCTGGTTCGGCATTATTTAATACATCATCGACCACTTGCCTTTCTTTGGCTGGACCTTACCACTCCTGGTAGTAATAGCCATGCATGTTCTATCGTTCCTTGGGTTTTGCACTGTGTCGCTAGGTAAGGTGCCAGCTTTTCTTTGATTTAAAGTGGCTGAAATTTGACTCAATTGTTGCTCCAGCTGTCTTATTGAAGTGGAATGCGAGTCAACCAATTTCTTCATTGAGGACAAATCATTTATTACCTCGGTTACTCCTGTGTTGGTTGCCTCCACTCCTTTCAACATCTTCGCCATCATATCTTCCATTGACATCTTACCAGTGCCAGATACAGCGGTGTCACGACTTCCAGGAGGAACATACAAACCACTCCTGTTAGTCTTATTCTTCCAACTACCTTTATCACGGTCCTTGTTTTCAGACTTATCATAATAGTTCCGACCTTGGTTTCCTTGGGCAGTGCCTCAGAAACCCCCCTGATTGTTCAAGTAGTTGGCTTCTTCTTCAGAATCGGATTCCTCTCTTCTTTTTGACGCAACCACTTTGACTTTTTTGGTCTTCCCTGATAATAGATGCTTTGTAAGAAGATCCATCTGTGTTTTCACGTGCGCCATATATTGGTCGCGTTCCTCTTCTCTTTGCCTTTGTTCTGCAGTCATGCCAATAGATATAGTGGGGCTTGTTACCTCAGAATCCCTGGTATGCCAAGCCCTACTTTGATTTGTCATCCGATCTAGCATATCACTTGCCTGAACAAAGGTGAGGTCCATAAATGATCCTCCAGCCGCATTATCCACCACTGGTTTAGTTACTGAATTCAAGGATCTGTATAGTATCTCCATCAAGTGGACATTGGTCATGTGATGGTTTGGGCACCTCATAAGCTTCTTTTTGAATCTCTCCCATGTTTCGTGGAGGGCTTCAGTTGGAAGCTGACGAAAGTTGCTAATTTCATCTCTCAATTGTGCTCTTTTGGATGGCGGAAAGAATCTTTCTAGGAAGGCGTCTTTTAATTGCCTCCAATTTGTAATAGAATCAGGAGTCAGCCCGTTCAACCATAGAGTTGCCTCCCTAGATAGAGACAATGGAAATAAACGCAGCCGAATTACATTTTATCCAACGCCTGGATTGCCGAATAACTTGAATGTAGAGATAATGTTGACAAGATGCATATTCAGATCATCACCAGCAAGTCCACCGAATAATCCCTTGAGTTGCAATAACTTAATCATGGTGCTAGTGATGTTGAACTTGTCTTCGGGTGCCAATGGCGGAGGAATAATAGCTCCTGTGGCGCCAGCTCCATCCATATCATCATCATCATCATCAAAGGGAATCTGCATACCTCAGCGTTCAGGCTGAAATCTTGCTTGACGATCTCTTCTGTTTGCCGGTGTTGCCACCTCAGCATCACGCCTAGGGTTTAGTAACT
Organism: Capsicum baccatum var. pendulum; assembly: GCA_030864225.1. NCBI lineage: Eukaryota > Viridiplantae > Streptophyta > Magnoliopsida > Solanales > Solanaceae > Capsicum > Capsicum baccatum. Next base: position 232,997,185 of record CM061556.1, on the reverse strand, counting down.
CATCATCACCCAAGTCCTCATCATCAGGATCTGCTGCTCGCCCTGGGTTATCAATATTCTATTGATGTACTTGGGCAGTAGCCAACGCAGCTAGTCTAGCCTGCTCCTGTTGAGCAGCCCTTCTCTCAATGTCATGTTGTGCATCCATCCTTCCAATATGTTGCGGTTAAGGGTTTATGGGTAATAATGGTTGTCCCGAACTTTGAGTAATTGGAATTCACTGAACAAAAACCTGCAAAAAACAAAAACAACAACTAAAACTAAAGTACGAGAATCTTTGACCTAAGGGTCTAGTAATTATCACAAACTTTTTTGACAATCGTGTTCCCCAGCAACGGCGCCAAAATTTGATAACGCCCAAACTACAGCTCTCGTAAGAGTGTAAGCGGTCGTTGTCAAATATAGAACCCAACTGGGTTGAGTGTCAAATCCCACAGGGAATACTTGGTCACTAATTAAGCAACGATTAGTAGACTGTTGATCAAAAATTCTACAAAATTGGGGGATTTAATTGTAGCGTGAATTAAGAGTATCAAAGTAGCAAAGTAAAAACGGAATGTTTTGTTTAGCAAGATTTTAATCAATGAGAATTGTAAGTTAGGGTTATGTCCACCTTATGAGTTTTATGTATCTACTGGCTATGAGTTATGCGGAATTTTGACATGCATGCGCTTATAGAGATTCATATTCTATGGTAAATCCTAGCGTCTTTCGACCATCACAGATTATCTCACTTTAACTCTTTCGAGCTTAAAGCGTATCTAATGGTACGAATTCTCCAAGAGGTTAATCCAATTATGGCACTAACTTGTAAATAGGGGTTGGTACCCTATTTCCTTGTCATTCTCTCTTTTCTAGACAAGTAACTTTTCTTTCAAACAAGTTAATGCTGTACTGCGTATTCTATATGTTTGCAACCACAAGAATTAAATTAAGATGAAGAGAAGAATGATATAAGAAGCATACGTATCAAGAATTCACAAACTCATAGCAATAGATAGTTTCTCATAAGGCTTCCATAATCCTAACAGAGAATTTTAGCTACTCATGAGTGCAACGGAAAACACAATAGCAATTATCATCATACCAAAATAAGAATCTCACGTGAAGTATGTTTTGGTAGCACTTGTGGCGTGAATTCCTTGCAAATAGCGTTTCTCTTGTCGTAAAAATTAAAAGTCGAATAGATGAAAAATAATGTCAACAATGAATTTGTGAAGAAAAGGGGAAAGGATCGAATAGGGAGGAATAAGGATGAGGGTAGCGGAAAATTGGTTGGTGAAAAGTTCAGCAAAATAGGGTTTTTATAACACCCATATCCTATTCCTGCTAAGCTACTGCATACTTATCCTAATCCTACTAGGTTACTGCATCCTTATCCTAATCCTACTAAGTTACTGCTGGTCCCCAAGTCTTTGGAAATACTATTTTTGCCCAGGACAAGTTTTCCATGCATCACTTTCAGTCCACAAGCTTCCAGAAGCTGCCTTCCTTCTCACGTGAAATTTCCTTTGGCGTCAATTTTCCATCAATTGCTGAAATCTTCATCATTTATACCTGAAAACATGCTAATCACGTTGGTTAGCTCACTTACAGGAAAAAGGACTAAAAGTGCAGGAATTATATATTTTGTCCTTAAAACTTAGCTAAAATATGGGTGACTTAAGGTGCTTTAGGCGTGTAAGATTTGACATTCATTAGTGCAATAAACATATATGATTTGGAAAACAAGTAAGTATTGGAATGTCTTGACATCTTGTAGGGTGTAAACAAGGTCATTGGTAACGCAGGACATCATACAAAACCATTATGGATCACATGTTATTGAATAACTTTGGAAACTTTCTTAATAGAACAATTGTTCACTTTCATGTCAAATATATGGTATAGAATATGCTTTACATACTTGACTGTCAACCTTCAATACTAGTCCAAAATGGACTTCCCGTCTTTTTGGATTACTTATCTACAATGAACATATATAGCAATCTAGTGTTAGCAACCAAACGTCATAATTCAATTATTTGAATTCACCAAACTAGTGGTTAAGTTGTAAGCCTTAATTACACCATAAAGGGTGTCACTATAACCCTCTTATACTCCAATTTCATTCACATGCCATGCAAATTCATACAACATCCTCAAATATCAAGTTTGGATTCATTTATCCTTCCAACCAATCCATTAAACCAAATTGAGTCATAGACATAAATAATCACCAATTCAATAGTATATCACCATATCCACCTTCCATAACTCAATTACCATATCCACCTTCCATAATTCAATACAACCCAACCATGCAAAATAGTCCATAACCATATTTTCATCACCTTTCAATAACAACCAATACATATAATCCTCTATCACACATATACATATGGAAAAGAACAAAGGCAAATAATATTCATACCTTAGAATTCACCTCTTGATTATGCAATCCTATTTTCACAAATAATAGGTGTCGTTCGAAGCTCTCGAGATGAGAAACGAAGTTATCGGATTACTTTGGAATTTCTACGGTTGAATCAAAAGTAATTTAAAGGTCAAATTTGGTTAGGGTTTGTTCTTTCTCAATGATTGATGATTAAAATGAGTTTTGGAACTCATATACATGTATATATACACATATTCTCGTCCATAATATAATAGGAAATTACCAAAATGCCTTTAAAATTTAAATAATGTCAAATCTGTCCTTTGGTGGACTGTTTTAATAAGCTAAAGTAGATCGATCATAACTCTTTACTCCAATATTGGATTTGGGTAAAATTGGTATCGTTGGAAGGATAATTCAAAGGTATTTCATTTCATATAATGTAGGACACGTAGTTCGTCCTGTACAAGGAGTTATGGTCATTTGAAGTTGACCCTAAAAATCTATTTTGATAGGCTGAAGTAAAACGAGTATAAGTCCTTACTCAGACGTTGGATTTGGATGAAACCAATTGCATTGGAAATAAGACTCAAATATATTTATTTTAATAGGTCACATCTCTCCAAGTTAATTATATTAAGGGAGTTATGATCATTCAAAGTTGACCTAAAAATTCGACTGGCCTCAGTAGTTTGTGTGCAGGAAATTTTCCTGCACATTTACTATTCCCAAATATCTCGGCCACCGTTTTATAGTTTTGAACGTGCTCAATTTTATCCGAATCCTATCCATTTTTGGAAATCTTTATATCGTTGGAAATCTTATTCAATAACCTTCTCATGGAACCATCAATGGGCAAATTCCGTTATAAATAAAATAAAAAAATTAATTCCATATAAATAAGACCAATACATGTACTTAAATACGCCAATACACGTACTTGAATATGGGGTGTTACATCCTTCCCCCTTTTATGACATTCGTCCTCGAATGTTAGCATAGTTATTCAACCGAAACAAGTTCAAGTCCATCATTAATATTCAAATCATCACATAAATACTATGCATATATAAAATAAACTTACTTGTTAATGTTCTAACTCTTTTTCTTGAACTTCCTCTTCATCTTTGAACAAATGAGGGTAATTAGATTTCATTGCTTCCTCAGCTTCAAATGTAATCTCTTCCCTTTGACGATTTATCCAACGTACTATCACAAATGCTATCTCTTTATTTCTCATCTTCTTAACTTGGCGATCTAGAATAGCAATAGGCACTTCCTTATAGGTAAGATCTTCCGCAACTTGCACATCCTCAGTAGAAGTGATATGTGATGGATCTTCGATGCACTTTCAAAGCATTGACACATGAAATACCGGATGTACTGATGAGAGCTCTTGGGGTAGCTCTAATTCATATGCAACTTGTTCAAACCTTCGAGTGATCTTATACGGGACTATATAACGTGGACTCAACTTCCCTTTCTTGCCAAATCTCATTACCCCTTTCATTGGTGATACCTTCAAAAATACCCAATCACCTATAGAAACTCTAACCCTCTCCTTCTACTATCCGCATATGACTTGTGTCAATTTTGGGCTATTTTTAGTCATTGCTGAATTACTTTAACCTTCTCTATGGCTTGATAAACAAGATCCGGTCCGAACAAAAGAGTTTCACCCACTTCGAATCATCCTATTGGTGATCTACACTTCCTTCCATATAAAGCTTTATATGGTGCCATTTTGATACTTGAATGATATCTATTATTGTAGTCAAACTCAATAAGAGGTAAATGATCATCCCAGTTGCCCTTAAAATCTATTACACAAGCTCGTAGCATATCTTCAAGTGTTTGGATGGTACATTCTGCTTGTCCAACTATTTGAGGGTAAAAAGTTGTACTCAACTTCACTTGTGTTCCCAAACACCTCTGAAAAGACTTCCAAAAGTTTGCAGTAAATTGGGTTTCCCTATATGATATAATAGAGATTGGCACTCCATATAATCGGACTATCTTTTTAATGTACAGCTTCGCATACTCTTCAACTGTGTAAGTGGTCCTAACTGGAAGGAAATCTGCAGATTTTGTAAGCCTATCAACAATCACCCATATAGAATCAAACTTCCGGGATGTACGAGGAAAACCAATAATGAAATCCATGTTGATCATGTCCCACTTCCAGCTTGGAAGATCAATGCATTGCATATAACCTCCGGGTTTTTGGTGTTCAACTTTAACTCTTTGACAATTTGGACATTCAACTATGAATTCTGCAATGCTCTTCTTCATGTCATTCCACAAATACATATCTTTCAAATCTTGATACATTTTGGTTGATCCTGGATGAATGGAATACCTTGAAAAATGTCCCTTTATCATAATCTTCTTTCTTAGCCCGTCTACATCTGGAACACACAATCGGTTTTGGCACTGAAGTACTCCTTCTCGCGTAAGCTCAAATGACTTGGTCGCACCACTCTGAATGTTCTCCTTAAGCTGTAATAAAATAGGATCTGCATATTGCTTCTCTTTCACTTCAGCTACTAATGAAGATTCCGCAGCATTATGTACGATAAGCTCTTTATCCGGAGTTTCAAGAAGGCGAACTCCCAAACTAGCTACCTGGTGAAGATCTTTAATCATCCCTTACCTTTCTATATACGCCATCATAGACTTACGACTTAACGCATCAGCTACCACATTTGCTTTCCCTGAATGGTACAAGATATCAATATCATAGTCCTTTAATATTTCAAGCCATCTCCACTGCCTTAAATTTAGATCCTTCTGATTAAAAATATATTGCAAGCTCTTATGGTCAGTATATATATCAACATGAACCCCATATAAGTAGTGGCGCCATATCCTTAAAGCAAAAATAACTGCTGCCAGCTCAAGATCGTGTGTAGGATAATTTTTCTCATGTGGCCGCAATTGTCTAGAAGCATATGTTATTACCTTACCATTCTGCATCAATACACATCTTAAACCAATTCTGGAAGCATCACAATACACTATATACCCTTCGATGCCTTCTGGAAGTACCAACACGGGTGTATAAATCAACTTGTTCTTTAAATCTTGAAAACTCTTCTCACAGGCATCATTCCAATGGAATTTAGATTCTTTATGGGTTAGCTTGGTTAAGGGTGCTGAAATGGAAGAAAATCCTTCAACAAACCTTCTATAATAACCGGTCAACCCGAGAAAACTACGAATCTCCGTAGGCATTATGGGCCTTGGCCAGTTCTTCACAACTACTATATTTTGAGCATCAACCTTTATCCCTTCACTAGATACAATATGACCCAAAAATGCCACCGACTTTAACCAAAACTCACATTTAGAGAACTTTGCATAAAGCTTACAATCACGAAGAGTTTACAATGCCTGTCGTAAGTGATTGGCATGGTCCTCTTATAATCTAGAATAAACTAGAATATCATCTATAAAAACTATCACAAATACATCCAGGAATGTCTTAAACACCCTATTCATCAAATCCATAAAAGCTGCGGGTACATTTGTTAGCCCTAATGACATAACTAGAAACTCATAATGACCATACCGTGTTCGGAAAGCTGTCTCAGGTATATCCTTCTCTTTGACCCTCACTTAGTGGTAACCTGACCTCAAATCAATCTTAGAAAAGCACTTGGCGCCCTGTAACTGATCAAATAAATCATCAATTCTTGGGAGAGGATATTTATTCTTAATATTCACCTTATTCAATTGCTAATAATTAATACACATCCTCAGCGAGCCATCCTTTTTGCGCACAAATAACACTGGTGCTCCCCAGGGGGACATACTAGGCCTTATGAATCCCTTCTCTAGCAAATCTTTCAATTACTCTTTCAATTCACGTAATTCTGTTGGGGCCATTCTATATAGAGGAATAGAGATTGGTTGGGTTCCTGGTATTACATCAATACCAAACTCTACTTTTCATTCAAGAGGCAAACCTGGAAGATCTTCAGGAAATACATCAAAAAATTCATTTACCACCGGAACAGCGTGAAGAGTTGGTGGCTCCGCTTCTGTATCCCTTACTCTAACTAAATGATATATGTATCCCTTGGAAATCATTCTTCTTGCCTTAAAATAAGAAATAAATCTACCTCTTGGTGCGTCAATTTCACCTTTCCATTCAAGGACTGATTCATTTGGAAAATGGAAATATACCTTTTTTATGCAGCAATCAATTGTGGCATAACAAAAGGCCATCCAGTCCATACCCATTATAACATCAAAATCTACCATTTCTAACTCCACAAGATCAGTCATCGTATCACGACCACAAACAGTTACTATGCAGTTTCGGTAAACCCTTCTAGCTATAATAGATTCCCCAACCGGTGTGGACACTTCAAATGGCTTAACTAACAGTTCGGGTATTCTTTAAAACTTTCCAGCAACCAATGGAGTAACATAAGACAATGTAGAACCGGGATCAATTAAGGAATATACATCAAATGAAAAGATATACAACGTACCCATAACCACATCTGGGAAAGCCTCTAAATTTTGTCGATCTGCTAGAGCATACGTACGATTTTGAGCCTCACTAGAACTCATGGATCCTCTATCACCTCTAACATGACCCATTGGTTGTGCACCCCTTCCTGAATAAGGTATCAATGATAATGATGCAACAAATGACCCCGTAGGTCGTGCCATACCCCTTATACCCCTTTGTGGGTATTCTCTTATCATATGCCCCGACATACCACACTAAAAGCAAACATTGGTCCCCAGCCGACATGCGCCCAAATGATACCTTTCACATTTATTGCATGGCTCTCGAGGAGGTCTCGATTGGCTCATATTCCCTTGCCCTTGGTACCCCACTATCCACGAACTCTGACTCTCACTTTTGTGTCTAAATTGATTTCCTCTGGACCCTTGGAACTGTGGTGGGGCACTAGCTGCAGAATAAGAAGATAATGGCCTAGGTGGTCTAGCAGAAAACTATGGTCTGAACCCTCCTTGGGATGCCATGAACTACCCTGTAGATCTGACTCTCTTGGAATATCCTCTTTCTAATTCCTGTGTTCTTCTCCTCTACCTCTAATCTTCCATTTTCTATGCAAAAGGTTGGATCCTTGGTATGTCCATATCTTTGTTCAAAGCGATAATAGTACAATCTCTAACCAGATATGGATCCAGCCTAGCCACATATTGGTGAACTCTATCATCCATTGTAGCTACAACATTAGGAGCATATCTCGATAAGGAATTTAATCGGAGACTGTACTCCCTCACGCTCATATTCCCCTGATGAAGATTTAAAACCTGATCTGCACAGGCCTGACGAATCTCGAATGGAAGATAATGATCAAGAAATGCCACTTTGAACTCTTTCCAAGTAGCTGGGGGTGCATCAATACCCCTAGATCATTTCCAGTCCTCGTACCAATATGTAGCCTCCCCTTTGAATCTATACGCCACTAACTCCACTGTCTCTCTACCTATTACATGCATAACATCTAAGGCCCTTTGAATTTGATCAATAAAGTCCTATGGGTCCTTGTTAAGATCTGATCCAGTAAAAGTGGGAGGATTCATCTTAAGAAAATCCTGTGTTCGAAGGTTAGCCTCCCTATCTGTACCACTAGGACCCGTGGTAGGAATAGATTGCCCTTGAGCTTTCCCAGTAACTATACGAGTCAAAAGTTGTACTGTATTTCTAAGATCTTGATTAGTAGCATTAATAGGTGGCTCTGGGGATATAGTTCTCCTCTCCCTTATTTCTTCCAGAGTGGAAGAAGTTTCTGATGCATGCTCAGCTGGAGCCTCACTTTGATTAGTTGGTATAGTGAGTGACTTAATAGTCCCCTCTTCGACAGCCACATCTACTTGCTTATCGGTATTCTTGCTTCTGGTAATCGGCATCATTACTATAATAAGAGAAACAAATGGATTCAGTGGTCAACTATGACTTCATATTCAATATAGGCTCTATTGCACTATCTAAGACATGAAGAAAAGAAACAATTCCTAAATGTCCATAGCCTCCTGTTTATAGATGCGGTGCATAATATACCGATAAACAAGATTCTACGTAGACATGGCTTTGTAGACTCACTAGGACGAACTTCTCTGATACCACTTTTTTCACGCCTCAAATCCTATTGGTGCGGACTAGCACCCGTAACCGAGGAGGCCCGGGAGAACTAGCTCAAAACCTTATATTTCCCATGCATACCTCTGTGAAAACTTGAAATTCAGACAACATCATGTCACATATAAAAGGAAATAATCACCTCTATAAGCTCAAGCACACCTATATATGTATATACAATACTTGGCCGTTGGAGCCATCACGTCTATTAACAAAACACCACCTTGACTGTACATTAGGTCTACAAAGCCTCTAGATAATACACAGAGTTTAACTATGGTAAAGACATACCCCACCATATAAATAACTTCTATACAATACCAAAAGTGACTGGATATCCTAGCTCCTACTTGTGTGGTATATGAGCTAAGGTACCTGTGCCTGCAGCATGAAATGCAGGTCTCCCGTGGGGGACGTCAGTACAAAATATGTACTGACTATGTAAAGTTATAGATAATCACATATGATATAAGAGCTAAATAGAAATAAAAAACAAGTGAATAAATCGTAATAGGAGTGGACCACACTTACTAGAACTTGTGACAACCTGTACATTGTATTTATTCAATCACTTTACCTTCATTCTTATCATCTTTGTAATCATTACTGTACTGTACTGTGATGATTAGGCTGCCTCCAGTACATATCAACTGGGATCGAGCTATGATAGGCTTATGCCCCTGGGATACTATCCATAAACACATAAATAGGGATCAACCCATGATAGGCTTATGCCCCTGTGATACTACCCGATAAGAGAGAACTTCCATCACTCAGTTTAATTAATCTTTAAGATTGTTATTTCGGTCACCATAGCATTTTTGATACTTTGAAACAATGATAAATCAATAAGAGACATATAAATAGACCATCAATGAAATAACAATGAATTAAGAACTCATTGGCACATCAATGAAGTGTTTTGGAGTCATCAATACCATAACAATGAAGTAGGAACTTATTGGTATATCAATGAAACGTTTTGGAGTCATTAATAGCACATGGATCTTGTTTGAGTAACATATATTCTGACATTCATTAGTTCAATAAACATGTAAGATTTGGAAAATAAGTAAGCAATGGAATGTCTTGACATCTTGTAGGGTGGAAACAAGTTCATTGGTAACGTAGGACATCATACAAAACCATTATGGATCACATGTTATTGAATAACTTTGGAAACTTTCTTAATAGAACAATTATTCACTTTCATGCAAAAGATATGGTATAGAGTATGCTTTACATACCTGACTGTCAACCTTCAATACTAGTCCCAAATGGACTTCCCTTCTTTTTGGATTACTTATCTACAATGAACATATATAGCAATCTAGTTCTAGCAACCAAACGTCACAATTCAATTATTTGAATTCACCAAACTAGTGGTTAAGTAGTAAGCCTTAATTACACCATACGGGGTGTAACTCTAACCCTCTTATACTCTAATTACATTCACATGTCATGTATATTCATACAACATCCTCCAATATCAAGTTTGGATTCATTTATCCTTCCAACCAATCCATTAAACCAAATTGAGCCATAGACATAAATAATCATCAATTAAATAGTATATCACCATATCCACCTTCCATAACTCAATTACCATATCCATCTTCCATAACGCAATTACCATATCCACCTTCCATAATTCAATACAATCAAACCATACAAAATAGTCCATAACCATATTTTCATCACCTTTCAATAACAATCAGTACATACAATCCTCTATCACACATATACATATGGAAAATAACAAAGGCAAACAATATTCATACCTTAGAATTCACCTCTTGATTATGCAATCCTGTTTGCACAAATAATAGGTCTCGTTCAAAGCTCTCGAGATGACAAATGCAGTTATTAGATTACTTTGGAATTTCTACAGTTGAATCAAAAGTAATTTAAAGGTCAAATTTGGCTAGGGTTTGTTCTTTCTCAATGATTGATGATGAAAATGAGTTTTTGAACTCATATACATGTATATATACGCATATTCCCATCTATAATATAATAGGAAATGACCAAAATGCCTTTAAAATTTAAATAATGTCAAATTTGTCCTTTGGTGGACTGTTTTGATAAGCTAAAGTAGATCGACCATAACTCTTTGCTCCGATATCGGATTTGGGTGAAATTGGTATCGTTGGAAGGATAATTCAAAGGGATTTCATTTCATATAAATTAGGCCACCCAGTTTGTCCTGTACAAGGAGTTATGGTCTTTTGAAGTTGACCCTAAAAATCTATTTTGATAGGCTGAAGTAAAACGAATATAACTCCTTACTCAAACGTTGGATTTTGATGAAACCAATTGCATTGGAAAGAAGACTCAAATATATTTATTTTCATAGGTCGCAGCTCTCCCAGTTCATTATATTAAGGAAGTTATGATCATTCGAAGTTGACCTAAAAATTTGGCTGTCCTCAGCAGTTTGTGTGCAGGAAATTTTCCTGCACATTTACTATTCCCAAATATCCCGACCACCGTTTTATAGTTTCGAACATGATCGATTATATCCGAAACCTATCCGTTTTTGAAAATCTTTATATCGTTGGAAACCTTATTCAATAAAATTTGTATGGAACCATCAACGGCAAATTTTGGTATAAATAAAATAAAAAAATTAATTTCATATATATAAGACCAATACACGTACTTGAATACGTCAATACACGTACTTGAATATGGGGTGTTACATTATCAGAACATGTCATCAGGCATGCTTCAAATTTTTGCCTTCTGCTTCTGAGTGATGACATGCCTGACGGCTTATCAGAGATCTGATGGCTTATTAGGACATGTCGTCAGAAAATCTTCTGCTTCTGAGTGGTGGCATTCTTAACGACTTATCAGACACTTGACGGTTTATCAAGGGATGTCGTCACACTTTTGTTCCAACTTCCTCACACTGTCTATAGTTGTCAATGACTCTGATAACTTATCACAAATTTGATGTCTTATCAGGCAAGTCGTCAACTACACTTTTATGGCCATTTGTTCCAAATTCACCTCTTTTGCTCTTATTGTCTTTGGTTTTCTTGCATCTTGACTTTCCTGTATTATCAAAGAGAAAGCAATCAAAAATGACAAAAGTTGCTTAAGACTTTACAATTATTTCTAGTTAAAAGCCTCAAATGTGTTAGCATTAGCTCACACATCACATACCTTCTGACGTGTAGTACTAGTTTACACCTACTAGAGAAAAGACCATCAAGGGGGGGTAAAGTCACAAAAGAAGTATAGTTGACCTTAATCTTATAATATAACCCGTTATGATCTTATCAGCATGTTCTACTTTCTCACATTAAATCTACTTGCCCATGCACAAATTTAGACCACTTTAAAAATTCCTTAAACATCACTAAGCTTTCCCCAAGTTAGTCTATACTTATTACTTATTGGCTAACCTACCCTTTTTCGTTTACCATCTATAAATGATTTCTACACCCACCATAACTATTTTTCCTATTTTGAATAAATAACAATCATAGCCAATCACTTCCTTCACATACTACCATATAATTCATAAATCTTGATACAACATTAGTCTATCACTATAAAATTGCAACCTATCCCTCAAAAAAAGGTTATACAACTAAGACTAGCTTTTTTATACAAAAGACACCCTCACTCTGACTTCTAGATTTGTGACTTCATATCACTAACTTTTAGACCATCTTACTACCAATAGGTCATGACACATTAACATATACTACTACTCGAGTGGAAATACTATTCCAACATTCTACTACAAACCTCTACCCTTAAGCATGACATCTGCAATAAGAATTTTCAAAGGGATTGAATACACATCGTACCTCAAGCTGAAAACATAATTGCATAAAGATAGAAGTATACACTCAAATCAATGAACTTTGAAGCATTAATGGATTCCTCTCAACTCATCGTGCTATCTCATAACTTCATGGATAACTCAATCAGAACAGACTACATCATTGGGGTCTTGGACTTGTATTACCTCGAAAATGAGGCATGGCTAATAAAATTAAAGTAAGGAAGGAATTCGGATAACTTTTGCATGAACGATACTATAGTATGAACTAGAGTATAAACGAATGAGAAACAACTCCTAAATGCCCGATAGCCTCCTAATTATAAGTGTGGTGCATAACACACCCATAAGCAAGACTCTACTGGACACGGCTTTGTAGACACCCTGGTACTATGAATCATGCTTTGATACTAAGCTTGTCACGATCTGAACTAAGGCCCTGCCGCGACGGGCATCCCAAACCACGAAGGCTCGAGAGACCCCTTATCATACTATCATAAGATTAAAGTGCGGAAGATATAATAGTGTTCAATGGAAACTTATAATCCGAAATATGTCAACAAAATATGACAATACAATACTTCAAATACCGTCTATGAAGCCTCTACTAAATACTAACTGCCTAGGCCGGGACAAGGCCCCCGACTGAACTATAAACTGAATTAGATAAACATATAAATAACATTCCTTTTGGAAGATAGATGGCTCACCAAATCTGTCATTATCCTATATTAACAACTAATGTAATGGACCACGGGAATGAACCCCAGAACCTGAAATATAGGGGGTTAATACTCAAAAGTACTGGTATGTAGAATAATCTAAAAACAAAATATATTTTTTATAACATAAGTGAGAGCATCTCATAAAAACATGTCAGCATAAAAAAATTAAAAATACATGGGCATAATTTTGATGAGCTTCAACCATTCTTTTAAAAACACTGACTCAACTCTTTGTATTACTTCTGAGCTAGATGGTACACCCTACAAGTCTACAATCCCACGAGCAATATGGAATTTTCCCTTAACTCGGCGGCCAAGCCCCAACCTAAGTTTCCCACAAGGGCTGGAGTCGCTACTCTCTACCATGCCTAAAGGTCTTCGCCAGTGTACAATCCCCTATTTCAGGGCAAAATAAAACCCGTGTTGGCAAAATACAATTTCAGGCAATAAGTTATCTGAACTCGTGCCTTCTTTGGGTAACCATCTAACTCTCTTTAAGCCCAATTTTAGCCTCTTAAAAACATACTTCATACTTATAAATAATTCTTTTCGTATTCTCTTAAGGGCATATCACAACAGGATATCATCATACTCAGACTTCAAGTCATTCATTTTATACCACATTATATCCATAGCTCTTCTTACTTAAAAGTATATTAATGACCACCCACAGAATTTAAACATCATAAGAGAGTTCTTATTTTAAAGCATGTACAAACTTATGCAAACACACTCACTTTTCAAGACTTAAACATGCGGTGGCCAATTCAATCATTAATCACATGTAGTTTTTTCATTAAGAAATCATTGCATTTAGAATAGAAATCACCTCTTTGGAAAACACATGAAACAACCATCCATAACAATTAAAGAGGCATTTAAACTCAAGAATCATCTCCATTAGTAAAATAACCCCAACATTCATTATACATAAATCTCATGATCAAAAATGGACTTATACTTCATGATCTTAATTGAATTCACAATTCATAACATGCAAAGATCATAAATTTTGTCATGGGGAAGGAAATTTTGCAAGTCATGATCATAAATCACTTTTCGAACTCAAATCATGTATGCACAAGATTATAAATCAAGCTTATGGAAAAACCCCATGATAATTACGTACTTTCATCAAAATGGATTTATGATGATGCTCTTTAACAATTTCAAAACTCATAATACGTACATACATATATTATCTAAAGCTTTTACAAATGTTAAATCATATGCCAATGAGATTTAGGATAGTTCCACATACCTTTTGACGGGAGAAAAATCAAAGAGAACGTAGAGAAATCTGCCCCTTTAAGAGTAGAATCCTCAAACCCTAGGTAGTTTCTCCCCTCTTGTGTATGGAATGATATTTGGGAATTTACAGAGGCAATGTTATGTTTATAGGGCCTTAATGTCTTCCAAAGAGGGTTACGAATGGTTATAGTATGATAAAAGACCTTTATGCCCTTAAAATAAATCAAGCGGAACACTTTTTGAAGCTCCGGAATGGCTTTGCGTCGCATGGACAAAGCAAACCTTAGATTTTGCATTGCATGGAAAAAGCAAAGCTGGGGCAGTGTGCTTTGGCAATTGGTGTGCGGCACATGGCCATCGCATACCCTAGACAGTGTCTCATTCAAACACTCGTAACTTTTAACTCTGGACTCGAATTGACGAACAATCAGAGGCGTTGGAAAGAAGACTCGAAAGAATTTAATTTGATATAAAGTAGGCCACATAACTCTTCATAGCCAAGGAGAAATGTTCACTGGAAGATATGCAAAATCGTCAACTAAAAGTCAATCGATAGGAAAGTGCTCAACTTAACTTTTGAGCTAGGAGATTTTTATGGTGTATATTCATCTCCAAGGATGTTCCCACACTAACGAAGTGTTATTCACACTTATATCTAAGTATCAATCATTGGGTTCGGGTCTATAAACGTAAGAAAGACGGTTCAACTTTAGCCCGAAAGTGTGGCGTGTTACACCGTCTTTCAACACTCAACATATTCTTATTTGTAACAGTAACATTCTGTTTATAGCATGATTCTATTATAGTAGACTCCATAAAAAGAGGTTAGTGTTTTCATTCAATAAGAGCGTGACACATGTTTTTTATAGCTAAAAATAAAGTTATAAAAGTGAGGGACATAAATATAGTTTGTTTTAATGGGTGAGGGTAAATGTAGGTTTAAAGTATGATAGTAGAGGTTTATTGAACAAGTATAACGAAGGAAAAATATAACTTATTTTCAATTAAGGGGAAAATATGACCCTTTTTTGTTTCATCTTACTCCATTTTGATATAAGATTTAAATCTCATCAAGTTATACTTTGAAATTCAAATATGGTAAGCATTTCATAAGAAATTTTTATTGTGTTACTGGAGTACTAATTAAGGACATACTCACAAATTGCAATCTTTTTCATTCTATTCTTTACTATGGACGGATTCACCTAATCCCAGAATTTTTGAGATTAAAGAAAAAGAACGAAAACCCAAAAAGAAAAAAAAAACATCATGCCAATATTCTGCTTAATTTCATTGTTTAAAAAAATTGAGAAAGCAAGTGATGCACAAACAAAGATTGTCACGATGAGTTGCATATTTAATATGAAATGAAGCTAACATCCCCTTAAATTTACTAATTACGCCATCTTAAATCTTAATCTTTAAAGGGTAAGTTACAGATATATAACTAGTTTACTAATATGGTCGAAATTTAGTGTATATTTTGTGTATAAATTTGTATATTATATACATATAGTGTGTAGATTTTTAGTAAGCTTATATACAACCCATACATTTTATACATATTTAAGCTAGTTGGCCGAAGGGTTTAGGACCATAACTGTTCCATCCTTCTAGCACATATACTGAACAACATAAAGGGTGTGCTAAGCAGAATATCTGCATATTCTTACATAGAAATTGAAAGAGGTCAAACTAATGCAAAATGCATACAATTAGTTACAAGAAAGCGGCCGGAATCTTGGTTACAGATAGGTAATATTTCAGTAGGTTAATTAAAACTCCAGTAGTGAAAGAATCGTTCTCTGCTCTAGAGATAAATTATTATGAGCTTTACTTGAATGCGGTCCTGATGAGATACTAAATCTCGAAGTAATAGAATAAAAAGCAGTTCAATTATCCTAAAGGAAGGTAGTACCAATTGTTGCTCTTTGGGAACCAGGTTCCTTAAGTTCGTCTAAACTACAAAATAAAGAACACACAAAATTACCAGTTGAAATACTTAACACTGAACACAGAATTCATAACTGTATAATTGATGTACGTTAAGTGAACCAAATTCAACTACTGAAATGCAGTGCAATTGATTTATATGAATCAAGTTCTGCTACTTAAATGAAATGCAAAACAAAATA
The DNA here is from genome assembly GCA_030864225.1 of Capsicum baccatum var. pendulum. Classification (NCBI taxonomy): domain Eukaryota; kingdom Viridiplantae; phylum Streptophyta; class Magnoliopsida; order Solanales; family Solanaceae; genus Capsicum; species Capsicum baccatum. The sequence goes on along the minus strand of CM061556.1, from coordinate 232,980,771 downwards.
ATAGAGAACACAATGATGTATCATGGAAAGCCTCCTTGTTCAACAGAGTAAAAATCATGACCTATGATGTGCAGGATTTCCAACAACCTCTACTAATTCAAAGAACGGTTTCAGATTACAACTCTATAATGTAAGGACCTAACACTAGTACTTCAACTCAACAGTTAACTCTAATTGTTATAACAATAACTCTCCAAGAAGATATACTCTCTTCTTCTTAGAAACCTCAAAATCACATTGCAATAATAGGAATAGTGTAATACCCCATGTTTTGAGATTTATACCCTCTAAGATATAGAAAATCGAGATAGCTTTCCAACGCCACCAGTCTCTCCCTTATCCGAGGTCGGGGTAAAAAGTTATGGGCAAATTAGTGAAGTGTGGTCAAAGCTACCTAGTGATAATGACCCTGATAACGACTCATTATTAGAAATAAAAAGTCATTATCACGGCAGTGAAGAAACCAAATATTAGTCCCTTGACAACTAGTCCAAGGTACAACTCGTTGTGTGACATAACGAGTCGTTATGAGGGACTCATTGTCACAACAGAGGTTGCCCGAGAATTCAAGTCCTGACCACGACTCTTCATCAGGAGTCATTGCCAGTGGTCATGAGTTATTAAGAAGACCGATTGTCATAACAGTGAAGAATACAGTCATGGACCCTCAGGTCATGTGTAACGCCCTGAAATCTGATTCCCGGGATGCCACATAATGCTCCAAACTACGAGTAGTACTGAGCAAATCTTGGCTGATTTCTACTAAGTCTGAATCTTAAAAAAAGGAAAATATGAAGATAAAAACACAATAAATATGGAAATCTTATCTAAATCATAGAAATCTTGGTAAGACAATACTGAGAATTTGAATACTAAAGCAAAAGTCTAACACTGAATCTAGTAGTTAGACAAGCCTCTACTATCTAAATCTAGAGTCACTGGGACAGGCCCCAGCTGACTCAAACTGTCTGAAATAAATAAAGGAACATCTACTAATAAACTGAAAGTATGAATAACTAAGTCCCCGAACTATGAGGACTTACCAACTGCAGGGATGTAGATGAGATGCTCGAAGATCATTCACGTTGCTGAAACTGAGCACCGAAACCTATATTATGAGACAATGTAGCATATAGACATATATATGGATCAATACTTTGATGATGTACTGAGTATGTAGGGGTCAATGCAATAAGTAAACAATATCATTATAATTTACAAATAAAACCATGCATGCTAAATTCAAATGAGTCACATGGGCTTGAGTAATCTAAAATATAAAAATCATAAATATAATACATAAAGCATAAAAGATAAATCTTATGAGCCATTGCATTCAGTTCTAAAATCTGTTTTTTCTGAAAGCTGCTACTTTATCTTATGAATTTGTAGAGGAAGTACTTCATCTCAAGACTTTAAGAATCTTAAAACCATAGCTTTCAAAATATATGTTTTATCATAAAGCTTTAAATCAATAGACTGTTGAAGAGTGGGGGACATCTTTTAGGAGGTTCTTCTAACAGACATACACCATGTGAGCATCTATGGAGTACCACGTCTGGCCCCCATTAGGTAGGGTTGTTCTACCCTTTCCATCAGAATAGAACTTCTATCTTAAGTGATCACAATCTGAGTCATCCACGTAGAAGTGGGAATAATCCGAATCCTACATTGGCACATAGTTCTGGCGTATGAAACCGTAGTAACCTACCCATCTCGGTGCTAAATACTACTCCCATTCTTATGCTCAAAATCTTAAGAAATCCACTTCAAAATAGCACATGGTTAAATCTCAAGTTATATGAACAAAGTGGATTCTTTATCTTAGCTTAGGACCAAAGGGTCAAATCTTTATCAATAATCTAAGAATAATCTTATCTGAGAGTGCTTATAGCACAAATAATCTTGAAATAGAAATCTTAATTAGGGCACAATGACCCATGCAGCAATCTCATGTTAAAACATACAAAAACTCATGCTTGATAATGTAAACACTTATAATTCATCATAAAATCTGAAAATTACTTCGCAATGCATAGAAATATGAATAAAGTCATGGAAATCTCACAAGTTTCTAAACAACAATAATGGGTGTAAACCCTACTTGAATTTCCTAGAAAATCATATAAACTTCAGTAAAAGTTGAATTTAAAACAAGGTTTGGGCATAAGGATGGAAGGAGTATCCTTGTCCATAACCCCACATACCTTGTTGGATGATTTAGATGCTAGAACTTGAACCTTGGATCTTTTTTAATGTTTTGGAGATGACTTCTTAGAGTTCTTGAATTGGGGATTCTCAATCTTCTATTATCTTGGAGAATTGACGGAGGAAATTTTGGAATTCTTGGAGAGAAAGTATGAGCCTTAGGGTTTTGTTTAAGACAGAATGATGAATAAAGCATAAAGTGCTCTCAAATATGATTAATCTTTTGTTTTTGGACGGATTGGGAGTTCGGGATTTACCAAAATACCCACTTTAAACTTTTATATGAAACTGGAAAACGTATATTTTCCTAATCTGGGTGGCCACCGTAATGCGCCACTATTGCGGTGGCTCACTGGAAATTGACGAATGGAAACTAGGCAGAGTTCGCAATGCTGAGACATCGTGGTGCCCTTTTGGAATGCCATTTTGGCACATAGCGCGATGCGCCATTATCACACTGGACCTCTGGAAATTGATAAACAGGAAATTGACCCTCTTCGCGAAACGCCAATATCACGGAGGGCCACTAGAATAGGACAATCAGGATTTTACACTGCTCTGCAATGCGCTAAGGGTCCAAATGACGGTGTTTTTATGACAGAAACTTAAAATAGCCATAACTTCTTACCCGGTTATTGGATTGAGGCGAATCTTATATCGTTGGAAAGCTAATTCAATTTCCTATTCATTGAAAGGTCTAAATATAAGGAATTCCATATGAAATAAATAGTATTCATTTTGTAAGCTATCCCTTAATATTCTAGGGATGAATTTAAGCTAGGAAAAGTGCAGGTATTACAATATCTCCCTCTTGGGAACATTCATCCTCAAATGTGGCTAGTTAAGCTAAAATTTCTGAGGAACATGAGAATATATGATAACATGCATAACTGAAATGAACTGAATAAGAGAATCTAAATCGTTCTAAGCTTTTGAGTAATTTTGTGAGTGCATGAACTTACATAAGGACACTATATAGCTGAATATATGATTAAAAAAGAACTGAATCAAGTAAGAGTACTACCTTCGGCTAAATTGGAGTTTGCAGAGGAAAGGTGAGGGTGCTTGGCTCGCATATCTTCTTCTGCTTCCTAAGTGGCACCCTCAACAAACTGATTCTGCCAAAGAACTTTGATCGAGGGAACTTCTTTGTTCCTTAGTCAACGGATTTGATGATCTAAAATCTCGACTGGAATCTCTTTGTAAGAAAGACTATCATGAATATCTGAGCTTTCTAAAGAAACTACAACAGCGGAGTCCCTAATACTCTTCTTAAGCATAGAGACATGGAATACAAGATGAACGGCTAACAAGTTTGCGGGAAAATCAAGCTCATAAGCTACTTTCCCAACACGACTCAAAATTCTATAAGGGACAACATATCGGGGACTAAGCTTCCCCTTTTTGCCAAATCTCTTCACCCCTTTCATGGGTGAAATTTTAGGATACACTAAATCACCAACCTCAAACTCGAGGTCCCTTCTTCTCACATCTGCATAAGATTTTTGATGACTCTGGGATGTTTTCAATCTTTCTCTAATCAAGATAACTTTCTCCATAGCTCCAAACACTGCATCGGGCCTAAGAAAAGTGGCCTCACCCACCTCGAACCAACCTATGGGTGATCTACATCTCCTTCCATAAAGAGCCTCAAACGGGGATATCTGAATCTACAATGATAACTATTATTATAAGCAAACTCAATCAATGGCAAATGCTCATCCCAACTACCTTTGAAATAAAGAGCATATGCCCTCAACATATCTTCTAGTGTTTGGATGGTCCTCTCTGCCTGATCATTTGTCTGAAGGTGAAAAGCTAAACTAAGGTGGACTTGGGTACCAAGACCCTTCTGAACGGCTCTCCTAAACTAAGAAGTGAATTGAGTACCCTTATCAAAAATAATAGACAAGAGAACTCCATGCAATCTTACTAACTCTCAGATATACAGCTTAGAATAATCCTCGATTGTATAAGATATGTGAACTGGCAAGAAATGTGCTGACTTAGTCAATCTATCTACAATAACCCAAATCGAATCATGGTGATGACGCGAATGTGGTAAACCAGTTACAAAGTCCATATTCACCTCTTCCCACTTCCAAGTGGGGATACCAAACTCTTACAACGTACCACAAGGCCTTTGGTGCTCTTACTTAACCTGTTGACAAGTTGCATACTTTGCTACAAACTTTAATATGTCTCTCTTCATTCCACTCCACCAATAGATTTTTTGTAAGTTGTGGTACATCTTGGTAGCTCTTGGATGGAGAGGATAATGTGCACCATACGATTCATCCATAATTATCTGTCTCAGATCATCAACACAAGGCACACACAATATATTCTGGTATCTTAACATACTATCTCCCCCTTAAGAGAAAACCTCTACCTTTTGGTCTTTAACTGACTCTTTCAGTTTAATCAAATTAGAATCCATATCTTGTTTCTCTTTCACTTCTAAAACTAGGGAAGATTCGAAACTACTCTAAATCCAAACATTCCTTTCAGCTGAATCAACCAACCTAATACCCAACCTAGCCAAATGGTGAACTTCTCGAGCTAATTCTTTCTTATTATTCTCAACATAAACAACACTACCCAAAGACAACCTACTAAGGGCGTCTGCCACTACATTAGCCTTGCCCGAATGATACAACATACATATGTCGTAATCCTTCAACAACTCCAACCACCTTCACTGATGGAGATTCAAATCCCTCTAAGTAAACATATACTGCAGGCTCTTGTGGTATATGAATACATCAACATGAACACTATACAGATAGTGTCTCCAAATTTTTAAAGCAAACACCACAGCAACTAATTCTAGATCATGGGTTGGGTAATTCTTGTAGTAAGGCTTCAACTGTCTAGAGGCATAGGCTATGACCTTACCTCTCTGCATCAACACACAACCCAAACCAACTTTAGAGACATTACAATAAACAACAATGCCATCGGTACCATCAGGTAATGCTAGAACTTGGGCTGAAGTGAGTTGACTCTTCAACTCCTAAAAACTCTTCTCACAGGAATCTGACCACTAGAACTTAACTTTCTTTTAGGTTAGTCTAGACATAGGGGATGCAATAGATGAGAAACCTTCAACAAAATAGAAGTAATAGACAGCTAAGCCCAAGAAACTCCTAATGTCTGATGGAGATATAGGTCTAGGCTAATTTCTTACAGCCTCTATCTTTTGGGGATCAACTCTAATTCCATCGGCAGAAATAATATGACCGAGAAAGGATACTGGCCTTAGCCAAAATTCACACTTACTAAACTTGGCGAACAATTGATGATCTCTAAAAGTTTGCAAAACAATCCTAAGATGATCTACATGGTCATTCTCACTATAGGAGTACACAAGGATATCGTATATGAATACTATGACAAATATGTCTACATACTACTTGAACACTCTATTCATGAGGTCCATAAAAGTTGATGGGGAATTGGTTAGCCCGAAAGACATGTCTAGAAATTCAAAATGACTATGAAAGGTTCTGAAAGCTATTTTTAGAATATCACATTCCCTTACTTTAAGTTGATGATAACTGGATCTAAGGTCTAACTTTGAGAAATAACTTGCACCTTGGAGTTGATCAAATAAGTCATCAATTCTAGGAAAAGAATATTTGTTTTTTACTATAACTTTATTCAACTGACAGTAGTCAATTCATATACACAAAGAACCATCTTTCTTTCGTACGAATAGGATGGGAGCACCCCATAGAGAAACACTAGGACTTATGAAACCTTTATCTAAAAAATCTTTGAGTTTCTCCTTCAACTCTTTAATCTCTATGGGAGCCATATAATAAGGAGGGATAGAAATAGGCTGAGTGTCTAGGAGAAGGTCAATACCAAATTCTATCTCTCTATCGGGAGATACCCCTAGGAGATCTTCTGGAAAAACATCAGGAAACTCATTAACTACACTGACTGACTGAACTGTTGGAGTCTCAGACTTAGTGTCTTTAACTCAAACCAAATGATAAATACAACCTTTGGATATCAACTTTCTGGACTTAAGATAAAATATTAAATGACTTTTGGGAGAGACTAAATTTTCTTACCAGTCAAAGGTTGGCTCATCTGGGAACTGAAACTTTACCACTCGGGTCCGACAGTATATAGAAGCATAACAAGAATGGAGCTAATCCATACCAAGGATAAGATCAAAATCAACCATGTCTAACTCTATCAAGTCTGCTAACATGACTTTATGATGGACAGTGATAGAAAACTTTTTATAAATCTGTTTGGCAACAACTGACTCACCTAATAGAGTAGACACCAAGAAGGGCTCAGGGATTTTTTCAGAACTTATCTCAAAATTGACTGCAACTAATGCATTCACATAAGAGAAACTTGACCCAGGGTCTAACAACACATAAACATCAAAATGAACTATACAAATCATACCAGTCACAATATCGGGTGAATCCTTATGCTTCTGATGGGATGGTAAAGTATAAAACTAATTCTAGTGCTAACCACCATTGGTACTAGATGATGCGCCCTGAGAAGGAGCTGGGCAACCTAGAGGAGATGGCGCACTATTAGCCTGAGTCTAAGGATGAACATCTTTATTTCCCCGTCTAGCATACGGGCACTCTTTGATTCCATGACCCACCTGGACACAATTATAACAACCTTTCTGACCCTACAAACATTTACCTATATGATTCTTACCACACTTAGCACATTAGGGATGATTAGGCTTCCTACTCATACTATTCTAAGATCTGGACATAAAAGACTTACCCCACTGTTCCTGCCTATTTCTGGGTGCAGGAGCACTAGCTGAAGAAGGTGCAGGCATAGATGAACAATTCTAAAACTTTGGACGGTTTCCTCCTCCAGACCTATTTTAACCATAATCAAATTGCCTTGTTCTAGCCTTCTTATTTGCTCTCACTCTTTCCTTTCCTTTTTTTGCCTCAATCTACTGAGCGTGCATCATCAATCAAGGAAGATCCATGTCTCCAATGGGCATAGCAGTCCTACACTCCTTAACTACCAACCCAAACACAGCGATCACAAACTTACTCATGTTTAACCTAGGGTCAGCCATTTGTTCAGGGGCATACTTAGACAACTGGTTGAACTTGAGGCAATATTCTTTCACTATCATTGAACCTTGCCTCAGGTTCATGAACTCTTCTATCTTAGCTTCCCTTATCTCATGTGGGAAGAACTTATCTAAGAACGCATCCTGAAATATCTACCAAGACATAGGAGCTGCATTCTCTCCTCTACTTTTATTCTACATCACCACCCAATCATACACAATAATCTTTGGCCTATAGGATGCCAATTCTATACTCTCTTCTTTATAAACATAAATAATTTGGGTGATCTTCTTCAACTCATCTAGATACAACTATGGGTCCTCACCTGCCTTTGACCCAAAGAATTTTGGCGGATTCATCATCATAAAATCTTAGATTTTAGTTGCGGCTATGTCCCCATCCTACTGAGGTGGGACTGCAATCTGACGGTTGCCCTGAACATTAGCTATCGCAGCTTAGGCTAGCACCTGAATGGAAACCCAAAACTCTACATCTGACATATTCTTATTCAAAGGATCTGCGGGCTGAGGTGGATGGTTATTGTTTCTGTGGGCTTTATCTTGACAAGGAGGCATTTTTTATCATGTGAAAGCACGATTTAATAGCAGATGGAGAAAATGAATACAAGATAGATCATGAAAGAAAAGATGATTTTCTAAAATGCTCCATAGCCTCATGCTCATAGATGTGGTACGCTTCACACCAATGATCAAGACTCTATGTAATGCAGCTTGTATGACTCCCTAGGACTCTCTAAAATTAGCTTTGATACCAAGTTTGTAATGCCCTAAAATCTAATTAACGCCCTAAAATCTAATTCTCGGGATGTTGCACGGTGCTCTGAACTAAAATTGAGTTAACCTTAGTTGCTTTCTACTAAATCTAAATCTTAAAATAGGGGAAATATGAATATAAAAGGACAATAAATGCAAAAATCTTATCTAAAGCATAAAAATCTCACAAATCTTGGTAAGACAATACTGAGAATTTGAATACTAAAGCAAAAGTCTAACACTGCATCTAGTAGTCCGACAAGCCTCTACTATCTGAATCTAGAGAGTCATTGGGATAGGTCCCAGCAGACTCAAACTTTCTGAAATGAATAAAAGAACACCTACTAATAAACTCAAAGTATGAATAACTAAGTACCTGAACTATAAAGACTCACCAACTGCAGGGATATAGATAAGATACTCGAAGATCACTCACGCTGATAAGACTGAGCACCTAAACATATATTATGATACAATATATCACATAGATGTATATGTGGATCAGTACTTTGATGATGTACTGAGTATATGGGGCTGAATGCAATAAGTAAAGAATATCACCAAAATTTAAAAAGAAAACCATGCATGCTAAATGTAAATGACTCATATGGGATTGAGTAATCTAAAATATAAAAATCATAAATCATAATACATAAAGCTTAAATATAAATCTCATGAGCCATTACATTCAGTTCTAAAGTCTATTCTTTCTGAAAACTGCTACTTTATCTTATCAATTTGTAAAGGGAATACTTCATCTCAAGGCTTTAAGAATCTTAAAACCATAGCTTTCATAATATATGCTTTTATCTTAAAGCTTTAAATCAATAGACTGTTGAAGAGTGGGGGACATCATTTGGGAGGTTCTTCTAACTGAAATACACCATGTGAGCATCCATGGAGTCCCATGTATGGCCCCCGTTAGGTAGGGTTGTTCTACCCTTGCCATCAGAATAGAACTTCTATCTTAAGTTATCACACTCTGAGTCATCCACGTAGAAGTAGGAATAATCTAAATCCTACAGTGACACATAGTTATGGGGTATGAAACTATAGTAACCTACCCATCTTGATGCTAAATACTACTCACATTCTTATGCTCAAAATCTTAAGAAATCCACTTCAAAATAGCACATGGTTAAATCTCAAGTTTTATGAACAAAGTGGATCTTTATCTTAGCTTAGGATCAAAAGGTCAAATGTTTATCAATAATCTGAGAATAATCTTATCTGAGGGTGCTTATAGCACAAATAATCTTGAAATAGAAATCTTAATTAGGGAACAATGACCCATGCAGCAATCTAATGTTAAAACATCTAAAAACTTATACTTCAGAATGTAAACACTTATAATTCATCATAAAATCTAGAAATTACTACACAATGCATAGAAATATAAATAAAGTCATGTGATTTCAACTTCTAAGTCAATAGAAATCTCATAAGTTTGTAAACAACAATAATGGGTGTAAACCCTAACTTGAATTACCTGGAAAATCATATAAACTTTAGTAAAAGTTGAATTTAAAACAAGTTTTGGGCACAAGGATGAAAGAAGTATCCTTGTTTATAACCCCACATACCTTGTTGGATGATCTAGATGCTAGAACTTGAACTATGGATCTTTATTGATGTTTTGGAGATGACTTCGTAGAGTTCTTGAATTGGGGATTCTCAATCTTATATTACCTTAGAGAACTAATGGAGGAAATTTTGGGTTTCTTGGAGAGGAAGTGTGAGCCTTAGGGTTTTGTTTAAGAGAGAATGATAAATAAAGCATAAAGTGCTCACAAATATGATTAATCTTTTGTTTTTGGATGGATTGGGGGTTGGGTATTTACCAAAATACCGCCTTTAAACTTTTATACGAAACTGGAAAATGTACATTTTCCCGATTTGGGTGGCTACCGCGACATGCCCCTATTACGGTGGCTCACTGGAATTTGATGAACGGTAAATGGGCAAACTCCATGATGCAAATACATCGCAGTGCCCCTTTGAAATGCCATTTTGGCACATGGCGCGATGCGCCATTAATGCCCTAGACCTCTAGAAATTGACAAATAAAAAATTGACGTTCTTCGCGATGCGCCAATATTACGAAGGGCCACTAGAATTGGACAATCAGGCTTTTACACTGCTCCACGATGCACTAAGGGTCCAAATTACTGTGTTTTTGCTATAGGAACTTAAAATAGCCATAACTTATTACCCGATTATCGAATTTAGGTGAATCTTATATAGTTGGAAAGATAATTCAATTTCTTACACAATGGAAAGTCTAAATCTAAAGAATTCTATGTGAAATAAATAATATTCATTTTGGAAGCTGTCTCTTAACATTCTAGGGATGAATTTAAGCTAGAAAAAGTGCAGGGTATTACATTATGACTTCAGGCCACGACTCGTGGTCAGACATAATGAGTCATAGCCTGAGTCATAATAACTGATATCAAAAAAAAATTGCATATTTTAATTAAGGGTTTTTGGTCTTTTCATCTCTTTAAAATCCGTATCCATGACTTCAATCATCAAATAGATATTTTTTCCCCTTTCTTAGTTTGTTATCAAACTATTCCTCTCTCCACTCCTAAGAGATAAAGTGGTAGAGTTTCTTCTAAGAATTAACCTTTTATGCTTCAAATTCAATCTTCCTCCAAGAAGTCAAAAAATTTAGGTATGTGGTATTTGAACAAGGATACCCTTTCATCTTTGTTCCCAAAAGTTTGATTTTTATCAAATTTTGACGAAAGTGATTTACTTGGGTCAGTACCCATTTTCCTATGCTTTGAGCTATTGATGCTTACTCATGAATAGAATATTGTTTTGTATATGATTTAATGTTTAGTTATGTTTTGAATCCATGAAAATGATCTTGCGTATTGAGTTTGATATTTTCTATAAGATAATGAATGATTTCAAGTTTAAGTTATTGAGTTACAAATAGTTTAAGCTTATAAGTTTATATTACAAGTATTACGACATGATTAAAGTTTAGTTCTAATCTTATGATCTCAGATAAGACTAAAAATCTATAATTTTTCCTCATGAATATGGTTTAAGTAAGAGAAGCATAGTTGGTTTTCAGTTTACAACCCATATGTTATTTTAAGGTTGATTTTATAAGTATGAGCATATAAGTATATGTTTTGGGAGTAGTATTTAGCACCAAGAAGGTAATGTGGATTTAGTTCATCCTATTTCCTAGAAACTCATAGCTTTAAGGGACCTCGCTTGAGAGTGTCTCCTCTCCCCACTTGGGCTAAGTATAGTGATCACTTTAAGTTAAGGTTCTATTCTGATGGCAAGGGTAGAAAATCTCTCTCTAATATGGGTAAGATATTGGACTCCATGATAGCTCACATGGTTTATATTGGTTAGAACAATCTCCTACAAAGAAAGATAAGATAAAATATTTTAAAAACTAAGTGTAGTGACTCACTAAGCTTACCAGATTATGCTTTATTATTCATGTTTTATGATATTTCATATTTAATTTTAATCATAACCAAGATGAGTCCATCTACACTTAGCATGCATGCTTTTTTTGAGATTTCACATTAATCCAGTATTACTTATGCATTCACCCCTATATACTCATTTTATTTCAGAAGTACAGACCCGCATATATATCTAGGTGCTACATTGTTTCATAATATAGCTTCTGGTGTTCGTCTCCAGTATCATAATTGACCCCAGGTACCATTTCCTATATCCCGATAGTTGGTTAGTCCTTATAGCTCAATGGCTAAATTAATGATGTTTTGAGATTTTCAGTACTGTTATGCTGGTTAATTAATTTTCAGTCTGAGTCAGCTGGGGCCTATCCTGGTAACTCCTCAGGAATCAAAGTAAAGGTTTGTCAAGACTAGTTGAGTGGTGTTTCTTTCAGTTGTCCAAAGATTTAAAGATTTCTATGCTATAATGTTCTAGTTGAGATTATGCATTTTGTTGGTTTTTGCTTAAAGTTTTGTCTATGTTTAGAGTTTACATTTTTTAGAGTTCGATGCCGAGTAGACATCATGGGTTAACTTGGGACTATTCGTAGTCTTAGGCACTGTGGGACGTCCCGTGGGTACTCTCGGGGTATTACAAACTTGGTATCAGATTCTAAGATTTTAAGGAGTCCTAAGTAGTTGACAAGCCGCGTTACGTAGAGTCTTGATCATGGGTGTGAAGAACACTACACTTATGAGCAAGAAGTTAAGGAATGTATTAGGAACCATCCTTTCTTTCATGATCTTTATCATTTTTGAAGTTATCTCTATCTATCCTAATTTGTGTTTTAACATGACAAAGAATGCCTTTTCGTCGTGCTCATACACACAGAAATAGGGATCAACCACTACCACCACATACAGACCCTCTTAATGAAAATATCTATCATGTTGAATTTTGGGCTGCCTCCAAGTACTATCTCACGTTGTGAATGCACACGTTCAGGGAAACCATCCAAGAAGTATCCCACTCTAGTAGAATAATAATTTAGCTACAGCCAGAATTCGAAACTTTATAAGGATAAACCCACCTAAATTTTTTGGGTCAAATGTGGATGAGGATCCTCAGTTCTTCATTGATGAGTTGAAAAAAATTACATAGATTATGCATGTTACTGAAGAGGAAAGAGAGGAACTGGCATCTTACCAATTAAAGATGTTTCTTATGATTAGGTTACTATGTGAAAGGTTGGTAGAGGTGACAAAGTGGCTCCTATGAGTTGGGATGTGTCTCAAATTGCTTTTCTAAATAGGTTTTTTCCTCATGAGATGAGGGAGGCCAAGGTAGAGGAGTTCATGAACCCGGGGCTAGGCTCTATGTTAGTGACACAGTACTGCCTTAAGTTTACCCAGCTAGCTAAGTATACCCTAGAGTTGTTAACATACTCTAGAGCCGTATGAGTATGTTTGTCATTGGAGTTTCCGATTTAGTGGTCAAGGAGTGTAGGACTGCTATATTGATTGAGGATATGGATATTGCTTGGTTGATGACTCATGCGCAACATATTAAGGCAGAGAAGTTAAAGGAACAAAAGAGGAGGAACAAAAGGGCTAGAACTGGACAGTTTGAGTATAATTAGAAAATATCGGGAGAGGGAAATCAATCTCAGTTTCAAGGTCACTCATCAGCACCTGCACTATCCTCAGCTAGTGCCCCTACATCCAGAACTAAGAAAGAGTAGTGGGGAAGAGCGCCAAATTTGAGATCTCAGGGTAATATAGCTGAAAGGCCCACTTATCCAGTATATGCAAAGTATGGTAGGAACTATCCGGGTGAGTTGTTGATGGGTAAAGGGGGTTTCTATGGTCGTGGTAAGATAGGCCATAGGATCAAGGAATGTCCGTACGCTAAGAAATAAAGTAGAGATGTCCATCCTCAAACTCAATCCACAAATTCAGTAGCTCATCCAGGCCGGCCAGCTTCTACGTAGGGTACATTATCTAGTACCGGTAGTGGTCAGCTTCAAAACCAATTTTATGTTTTACCATTCTGTTAGGAGCAAAAGAGCTCTCCAGATATTGTCACTAGTATGTTTTGTGACTTTTTACCTTGATGTGTATGTGTTTTTAGACACTATATCAAACCTTTATTTTGTGACCCCGCTTATTTTTGTAAAATTTAGGGTAAGACCTAAAAGTCTTTTGGAAACCTTCTTAGTCTCTACCCCAGTGGATGAGTCAGTACGAATTTATAGGAAGTACCTTATTACCATTCTTCGTAGGGTCACTTTATCAAATTTAATAGAGTTAAAGATGATAGATTTTGATGTTATTCTGGGCATGGACTGGCTCAATTCATGTTATGCATCAATCAATTGTTGCACTCGCGTGGTGAAGTTTCAGTTTCTTAATGATTCAGTCCTTGAGTGAGGGTAGTTTGATATCTCCTAAAGGTCATTTTATCTTTTATCTTAAAGCCAAAAATGTAATATCTAAAGAGTGTATCTACCTCCTAGTTTGGGTAAAAGACACTAAGTCTAAAGCCCTAACCATTCAGTCAGTCCGAGCAGTCAATAAATTTCTAGAGGTCTTCCTAGAAGATCTACCCGAGGTACCTCCTAATAGATAAATAGAATTCGGTATTGATTTTATTCCCGATACCTAGCCTATCTCTATTTTTCAATATTATATGGTTGTTGCCGAACTTATGAAATTGAAATATCAACTCAAAAACCTCTTAGATAAAGGTTTCATCAGATCCAGTGTTTACCCGTGGGGTGCTCCATTTCTATTTGTGCGCAAGAAGGATGGCACTCTCAGAATGTGCATAGACTACAGATAATTAAACAAGGTCACCATTAAGAATAACTACCATATTCCTAGAATTAATGATCTATTTGATTATCTTCAGGGCATTTGGTGGTTTTCAAAGATTGATCTCAGATCGGGGTATCACCAATTGAAGGACAAAGAGCACGACATTTCAAAGACAGCTTTCAAAACCTGGTATGGTCATTTTGAGCTTATAGTTATGTCATTGGGATTAACAAATGCTCCTGTAGCCTTTATAGATTGGGTGAACAGGGTTTTTAAGCAGTACTTGAACATGTTTGGCATTTAGTTCATAGATAAGATACTTGTATATTCTTAGAGTTAGGAGGAGCATGCAGACCATTTGAGGACAGCATTGCAGACCCTAAAGGATCGTCAGCTCTATTTGAAGTTTATGAAGTGTAAATTATGGTCGGAGTCTGTTACATTTCTGGGGCATGTTATTTCGGGAACCGGTATTCATGTAGACCCTCAGAAGACTAATACAATGAAGCACTTGCCTAGGCCCATTACTCTATCTGATATTTGGAGATTTCTGGGTTTAGCTGATTATTATAGAAGGTTTGTTAAAGGGTTTTCTTTGATAGATGCACCATTGACTAAGTTGACACATAAGAAGGTAAAGTTCATATGGTTAGATAGATTTGAGAAGAGTTTCCGAGAATTAAAGGATAGGCTGACTTGGGCTCTAGTATTAGTGTAATGACCCGAGACTAACCCGTAGTCGTTACACGATGCTTATAGTCCTAAGGGACCACAAGCTAACCCATGAGCTGGTACCTACTATGAGCACTAGATAACATGATCATAAATGCGGAAGAATACTAACATGTGATAATGTATTAATAACTGAATTTAAAACTGGAATATGAGTCTATAGAAACAACTAACTGAATTTGATAAAATAATGATAACCTGGATAACTAACTATAATATCTAAATACTGAATAACTAACTCTAATGTCTAAAAAGCCTCTAAAATTGACTAACTGAATATGAGTTGATGGGACAGGCCCCAACTAACTACTGACTGAGATATGAAATAAAATAAGTCTATCCTCAAAGTATGAGGACTCACCACTACTACTGCTAAGGATCTGATAAGTCTAATCATGAGCTGGGAATTAAGCGTCAGAACCTATGATATAATATATCATAGCGCAAAAGAAAAGGTATGCGATCAGTACTTTGAATGTACTAGTATGCTAAATGAGGTAGGCTGATAGGCATGGTTTCATGAATGGAACTAATAATTAACTAGATATGCATGTAAAGCATGGATTACTGAATAAAGAGCATGGAATCTCTAAGTACTAAAAATGCATAAAAATTGTAAATACTGAGGATGCATGACTAACTGTATAGAATGAATTGAGTAAAATCTGTAAACTGAAATACTAAAATAACTAAAATCTGAATACTGTGGTAAAACAACACTAAGACTGAATAACTGAACTAAGACTGTAACTGAGACTATATCTGAGACTGTGAGAGGTATCATCTAACAGATATTCCCCCATTTGAGCTAATCGGGGTCCAACCTGTATCCCCAATTGGAAGGGTGTTAATACCGTACCATGGGTACTAACAATGGTTGTATGGATCCACTAAATTGATATAATGTCCAAAGGACTAAGGGTGTCAAGCCTGAACTGATGGGTGACCCCTACGAGATAGTCAAGCCTAATCTGATGGGTGACTACTCATATCCTATGCTGGCTACGTAGTTCTAGAGTATAGGGATTGCTACTAACAAATCTGCCTATCTAATAGGGAAGACACCATCCCTACACTCACTCGGTGCTAAATTCAACTCCCAACTAAAAGACACTGAGATACTAAACTATTCTGAGTTGAATAACTGATATCTGACTATTTTGATAATGCTTGTAATATAATCTGAAGACTATTTTGTAATGTACTGAGACTAGACTAAATAAATAGCTATGGATTTCAGGTATTCAATACCCCCAGGACTCAAAACAATTATAGTAAAATGACACTAACACTTTGAGATCAAAATATGAAAGCTCATAATAATTAAATCACTCTTGTAGGCATTTTATCAAACACTTGTAGTTCATGGTTTAAAACAAACATAGGAATGACATGGAATTTGTAGGAATAGCATGAATTCATCATAATAGCAATTAATCATGGTTTAATTCAGTAAATAATAGTATTAGAACATGGAATATTGAATAATAACAATAATTTCATGGTAACATAGTATAAAATCAATAGTACATGGAGATTAATGGATGAAATCATAATTTAAAACATGATAACTTGAAAAGATCACAATTTTATAATTTAAAAGGGTTGCTTGGACTCCATGGATGAAAGGGATCCATGGATGAACATCTAACATACCTGGGTTAATGAATTTGATGAGATGAATGGAGAGTTCTTGAGAAATTGACTTGAATTTGAGAGCTAAGGTTTCTTGTTCTTGAAAAAGTGGATTTTAATTTGAGAGAAATTCAAGAATGAATGATTATTAAGGTCAATTGGGCTAAATTTTGTGTTTTAGGATGAGTTTAGGGATTAGCAAAAAAACCCAAATACCCTTAAATGGATTTAAAACGTAAGCTGAAAACTGACCATCCCAATTTTTGGGCTTGCCGCGATGCGCCACTATCGCAGCAAGCAACTGAAATTGGGACAACTGGGACCTGGGTAGATGGCGCGATGCGCCACTATCATGTTAAGCATGTGGATACCATTTTGGCCACCTCTGCAATGCACCAACATCGTAGAGGCCCACTAGAAATTGACAAACGGGAAATTAGTCTGCTCCGCGACACGCCATTAGCGCAGAGTCACACTGGAAATTGACAATTGTCATTTATGTTGGCTCCGCAATGTGCTAAAGTTTAAAATGATGGTGTTTTACGACTAAAATTTAAAATCTCCATAACTACTTACCCGGTTATTGGATTTGGGAATATTTTATATCATTTGAAAGCTAATTGAATTCCCTACAAAGTGACAAGCTCTAAACTAAATAAAAATACGTGTTTTAAAATTTATACATGAATACTTTAGTATTGGGACTTGGATAATGCTAGGAAAATATGTGGTGTTACAATATCTCCCCATTGGGATCATTCATCCCCGAATGAAACTTCTTAAGCATAGGGAACTGATGGACTGAGCTTACACACTGAATATCCATGTTTGATGCATGGAATGTATGACTGAACTGATTCATGAATGCATGACTGACATGAACATGATGTGCGACTGAAACTGAGCATGGCAAAAAAAAAGTCTTAAGAAGATTGGTACCTTATACTGAATCTGGATTCGCGGAGAAGAAATGAGGGTACTTAGTCCACATATCTTCCTCTGCTTCCCAAGTGGCTCCCTCAACGGACTGATTCCCCAAAGAACTTTGACTAGTGGAACTTCTTTGTTCCTTAGTCTACGAACTTAATGATCAAGAATTTCGATAGGGACCTCCTCAAAGGAAAGATTGTTCTGAATATCTACACTTTCTAAGGGAACAACTATAGCAGGATCACCAATACAATTTTTCAACAATAAGACATGGAACACTGGGTGTACCGAGGCTAAATCTAAAGGAAACTCAAACTCGTAAGCTACTTTTCTGAAACAATTGAGAATTCTGAAGGGACCGACATATCGGGGACTGAGTTTTCCTTTCTTGTCGAATCTCTTCACTCCCTTCACGGGAGAGATTTTCAAGTACATGAAGTCACCAACCTCAAACTCGAGATCCTTTCTCCTCACATCGGCATATGATTTTTGTCGGCTCTGGTAAACCGTAAGACTTTCTCTGATCAACTAAACCTTTTCTAATGCATAGAACACCAATTTAGGCCCTACTACTGCACCTCATTTACTTTAAACCAACAAATTGGAGATCTACATATCCTACCATAGAGAGACTCAAATGGATCTATACGAATACTGGAATGATAGCTATTATTGTATGTGAATTCAATCAAAGGCAAATGGTCATCCCAACTACCCTTGAAATCAACAACGCATGCTCTCAGCATATGCTTAAAAGTCTGAATGGTCTTTTCTACTTGACCGTCTGTCTGAGGGTGGAAGGATATAATGAGGTGGACTTAGGTACCAAAACTCTTTTTGAATTCTTTCCAAAAATAAGAGGTAAACTGAGTACCCCAATCTGAGATGATAGATAAGAGAACATCGTGCAACCTAACCACCTCTCTGAGATAGAGATTGGTATAGTCCTTGGCTGAATAAGAGGTATGGACTGACAAGAAATGAGCTGATTTGGACATCCTGTCTACGATAACCTAAATAGTGTCATGCTGATGGTGGGTACGAGGCAAACCTATCACAAATTCCATGTTCACTTCCTTCCATTTCCACATAGGAATATTAAACTCCTACATGGACCCACTAGGTTTCTGGTGCTCAGCCTTAACTTGCTAACAATATCTCTATTTATCCCACTCCACCAATAGATCTCCCACAAATTGCGGTACATCTTAGTGGCACCTGGATGAATAAAGTAACGCAACCCATGCACTTCTGGAAGAATTCATTGCCTCAAATCATCTACACCAGGCACACACAATCAACCCTAATGAGGCAAAACACCATTTTCCCCTTGGGAGAAAACCTCAACTTTTCGATCTTTGACTGATTCTTTCAATTTAACTAGTCTGGGATCTCTATCTTGCTTTTCCTTCACCTCGAAGACTATAGATGACTCTGAGCTACTCTGCACCCATACACTACCTTCTGCTAAATTGAGTAAACAGACACCTAGTCGAGCAAGCTGGTGAACTTCCTAAGCTAACTTCTTCTTACCATCCTCAACATGAGTTACACTACCCATAGAAATTCTACTAAGAGCATCAACCACTACATTGGCCTTGCCTGGATGATACAGAACACTCATGTCATAATTTTTCAATAACTCTAACTATCTTCTCTAACGCAAATTCAAATCTTTCTGAGAGAACACATACTGAAGGCTTTTCTGATCTGTGAACACATCTATATGCACCCCATATAAGTAATGCCTCCAAATCTTTAAGGCAAACACTATAGCGGTTAGCTTAAGATCATGAGTCAGATAATTATTCTCATGGGGTTTAAGCTGTCTAGAGGCGTAGGCTATGACCTTACCTCTCTGCATGAGGACACAACCTAAACCTACTCTATATACATTACAGTACACAACAAAACCATCTAAACTGCCTGGTAGAGTCAAGACTCGGGCTGAGGTAAGTCGAGTCTTCAACTCCTGAAAACTCTTCTCACAGGAATCTGACCACTGAAACTTAACTTTCTTTTGAGTCAATTTGGACATGGGGGATGCAATAGAAGAAAACCCTTTAATAAACTGATGGTAATATCTAGCTAAACCCAAGAAAATCCTGATATATGATGGAGAGATGGGTCTAGGCCATTTCTCACCACTTCAGTCTTTTAAAGATCAACTCTAATGCCATCACCGGAAATAATATGACCAAGAAATGCTACTGATCTTATCTAGAATTCACACGTACTAAATTTAGCGAATAACTGATGAGATCTAAGAGTCTAAAGCACTATCCTGAGATAGTCTGCATGATCGCTTTTGCTACGAGAATAGACAAGAATGTCATCAATGAAAACTATGATGAACATATCCAAGTACTGCTTGAACACTTAGTTCATCAAGTCCACGAAGGCTATTGGGATATTTATAAGACCAAAGGACATAACTAAAAATTCAAAGTGACCATACCGAGTTTGAAAAGTTGTTTTTGAAATGTCATGTTCTCTGACTCTAAGCTGATGATAGCCTGATCTGAGGTCTATCTTAGAAAAGTAACTGGCACCCTAAAATTGGTCAAACAAGTCATCAATTCTAGGAAATGGGTATTTATTCTTGACTATTACCTTTTTCAACTAACGGTAGTCTATGCACATTCTGAGAGAACCATCCTTCTTATGCACGAATAAAATAGGTGTGCCCCATGGGGAGATGCTGGATCTTATGAATCCCTTATCTAAGAGGTCTTTTAACTGTTCTTTCAATTCTTTGAGTTCATCTGGATCCATTCCATATGGAGGAATAGATATAGGCTGAGTATCTGGGAGAAGGTCTATTCCAAAGTCGAATTCCCTTTTGGGAAGAACTTCAAGAAGATCTTCAGGAAATAAATTTGAGAATTTATTTACTACTGGGACTGACTCAAGATTAGGGGTTTCTGATTTAGAGTCTTTGTCTCGTACAAGATGATAGACACACCCCTTGGATGTCATCTTTCTGGCCCTAAGGTAAGAAATTAACTGACCCCTAAGAGCAGTAGTACTACCCCTCCATTCAAGGATTGGTTGATTTGGAAACTAAAAATGAACTATTCTATTTCTATAATCAACTGAGGCATAGCATGAGTGGAGCCAATCCATGCCGAGAATGACGTCAAAATCTGTCATCTCTAACTCCATAAAATCAACTATAGTAACTTTTTGAAATATTGTGATCTGACAGTTCCTGTTTACCTGTCTGGCTACAATGGAAATTCCCACTGGGGTAGACACTGAAAAGGGCTCTGCTAGATTTTTTGGAATGACTCCAAAATTGACAGCTATATATGGAGTTACAAAAGAAAGAGAAGCTCCAAGATTTAGTAAAGCATAAATATATAAGTGAAAGACCTGCAACATACCAGTAACTACGTCAGGAGAATTTTCTAGATCTTAATGGGACTGAATGGCATATAATCTGTTCGTACGCTGACCACTGGTAGCACTGGAAGCGTCATCCTATTGAGTTGGGTGGCCGAATAAAACTGATGACTGATTGAACTGGACCTGTTGGCGCACATCCCTACCTTTCTGAGAAACTACCCAACACTCTCGAATCCAATGGTCTGGCTTTCCACACTTGAAGCACATATCATAACCCGCTCTACACTCACCCTGATGGTGTCTTCCATACTTTTGACATAAAGAATTGGTATGAGCACTGCTAACACTGACTTGGGACTTAGAGCCTGGTGCCCTATCCCTATTATCATTTCTGAAGTTGGGTACTGGGGCAATGGTTGTAGAAGGTACTAGGTCTGAAGACCTCTGATGAAACTGAGGATGGTTACCACCTTCTGACTTTGGCTGATTGGAATTAAAACTACCCATCCTAGCTTTCTTGTTTCCTCTCTCCCTATCTTTAATCTTTTGATCCTCTATCTGTTGAGCATGGACCATCAGTATAGAAAAATCCATTTCACTAATTAGCATTGCGGTCCTACACTCCTTGACCATACTATCAGATATACCAGACACAAACTTACTCATCTTGGACCTATTATCAGCTACCACATGAGGACCATACCTAGCTAAATAAGTAAACTTAAGGGAATACTACCTCACACTCCTACTGCTTTGTCTCATATTAATAAATTCTAAAACCTTGGACACTCTCAAATCTAATGGAAAGAATCTATCCAAGAAAGTCGTGGAAAACTCTTCCCATTCTTTAGGCCCTTCCCTGCATCAATACCTCTATTAAATTTCCACTTCTTAAACCAAGTATGGGCTACATCCTGCAATTGATATGCATCCAACTCTGTATTCTGACTAGACGTCACCCTCATAGCATCCGTTACCTTTTGAACTATATCTAAGAATTCCTGTGGATCCTCTTTAGACTTGGACCCCGTGAAAGAAGGAGGATTCATTCGGGTGAAATCCCAAATTCTGGTTGCAGGAGTATTGGCCACTTGGTTGGCCAGAATAGCAGTTGTCCATTTATTTTATGCTGCTATAGAGTTTTCTAGAGTAGTAAATGCAGCCCTGAATTCTATGTGAGAGACATGCTCATCCAGAGGATCTTCTTGGGTGGGCTGAGGGGTTGGCTAAGTTTCTGTTCTTCTTGGGAGGCATGTTCTATAAATGGAAGAAAGAAATGGATTAGGCAGGGAGTTTAACTTGACCTCATGCTCACTTGTACAACATAAATACTGAAAGAGGGGAAACTTTTCCTAAACGCCTTGTAGCCTCTCATCTATAAGTGTGGCGCGATACACACCCATGCACAAGACTCTACTCGATGCGACTCTCAAACTTCCTAGGATACTTTAAAACCTTAGACTATGATACCAAATTTGTAATGACCTGAGACTACCCCCTAGTCACTACACGATGCTTACAGTCTCGAGGGACCATAAGCTAACCCATGAGCTAATACCTGCTATGAGCACTGGATAACATGATCATAAATGCAAAAGAATACTAATATGCCATAAGGTTTTAATAACTGAATTTAAAGCTGGAATATGAGTCCATAGAAACAGCTGACTGAATATAATAAAATAATGATAAACTGGATAACTAACTATAATATTTAAACTCTGAATAACTGACTCTAATGTCTAAAAAGCCTCTAAAACTAACTAACTGAATATTAGTTTATGGGAAAGGCCCCAACTAACTCCAACTAACTACTAACTAAGACATGAAATAAAATAATTCTATCCTCAAAGTATGAGGACTCACCACTGCTGCTATTGATGAGGATCTAATAAGTATAATCACAAATCGGGAACTGAGTGTCAGAACCTATGATATAATACATCATAGCGCAAAAGAAAAAGTATGCAATTAGTACTTTGAATGTACTGGTATGCTAAATAAGGTAGGCTGGTAGACATGGTTTCATGAATGAAACTAATAATTAACTGGATATGCATGTAAAGCATGGAGTACTGAATAAAGAGCATGGAATCTGTAGGTACTGAAAATGCATAAAAATTTATAAATACTGAGCATGCATGACCATGCATTTAACATGAACTGAGTAAAATCTGTAAACTAAAATACTAAAATCTGAATTCTTTGGTCAAACAACACTAAGACTGAATAATTGAACTAAGACTATAACTGAGACTATATCTGAGAGTGTGGGAGGTATCATCTAACTGATATTCCGCAATTTGAGCTAATCGGGGTCTAACCTATAACCCCAGCTGGAGGGTGTTAATATCGTACCACGGGTACTAACAATGGATGTGTGGATCCACTAAACTAATATAATGTCCAAAGGACTAAGGGTGTCAAGCCTAAACTGATGGGTGACCCATACGAGATAGTAAAGCCTAATCTGACAGGTGACTACTCATATCCTACACTGGTTAAGTAGTTCTGGACTATAGGGATTGCTACTAACGACTCTGCCTATCTAACGGGGAAGACGCCATCCCTACACTCACTCGGTGCTAAATCCTACTCCCAACTAAAAGACACTGAGATACTATACTGTTCTGAGTTGAATAACTAATATCTGACTATTCTGATAATGCTCCTAATATAATCTGAATACTATTCTGCAATGTACTGAGACTAGACTAAATAAATAGCTATTAATTTTAGGTATTCAATACCCCCAGGACTCAAAACAATTATAGTAAAATGACACTAATACTTGGAGATCAAAACATGAAGGATCATAATAATTAAATCACTCTTGTAGGCATTTTATCAAACACTTGTAGTTCATGATTTATAACAATCATAGGAATGACATGGAATTTGTAGAAATAGCATGAATTCATCATAATAGCATTAAATCATGGTTTAATTTAGTAAATAATAGTATTAAAATAAGGAAGATTGAATAATAATAATAATTTCATGGTAACATCGTATAAAATCAATAGTACATGGAGATTAATGGATGAAATCATAATTTAAAATATGATAACTTGAAAAGATCATAATTTTATAATTTAAAAGGGTTTCTTGGACTCCATGGATGAAAGGGATCCATGGATGAACATCTAACATACCTGGGTTAATGAATTTGAAGAGATAAATGGAGAGTTCTTGAGAAATTGCCTTGAATTTGAGAGCTAGGGTTTCTTGTTCTTGAAACAGGGATTTTAATTTGAGAGAAATTGAAGAATGAATGATTATTTAGGTCAATTGGGATAAAATTTGTATTTTAGGATGAGTTTAGGGCTTAGGAAAAAGACCCAAATACCCTTAAATGGATTTAAAACGTAAGTTGAAAACTGACCATCCCAATTTTTTAGCTTGGTGTGACACACCACTATCGCACCAAGCCACTATAATTAGGACAACTGGGACCTGGGAAGATAGCGCGATGCACAACCATCGCAGTAAGCTAGTTGATGCCATTTTGGCCACCTCCACGATGCGCCAACATCGCGGAGGCCCACTAAAACTTAACAAATGGAAAATTGGTCTGCTCCATGATGTGACATTATTGTGGAGTCACATTGGAAATTGACAATTGTCATTTATTCTTACTCTGCGATGTGCTAAGGTTTAAAATGATGGTTTTTTACGACTAAAACTTAAAATTTTCATAACTTCTTACCCGATTATCAGATTTGGGCAAATTTTATATCGTTGGAAAGCTAATTAAATTTTCTACACAATGACAGGCTCTAAACTGAAGAATGATGAGTTCTTCAAAATTTAATACATTAATACTCATGTATTGGGACTTGGATAATTCTAGGTAAATACGGGGTATTACAGTTAGCTTTGCCAGAAGGGCTTGATGGATTCGTGGTGTATTATGACACTTTCGAAGTTAGATTAGGTTGTGTTTTGATACAAAATTGGAAGCTAATATCTTATGCCTTCAGACAGCTTAAGGATCATGAAAACAACTACCCAACCCATAATCTAGAGTTAGCTGCTATAGTGTTTGCCCTGAAGATTTGGAAGCACTATTTATATGGTGGGCATGTTGGCATTTTCACTTATCATAAGAGTCTTCTGTTTATATTTTCACAAAAAGAGTTAAATCTTTATCAGAGAAGGTTGTTAGAGTTGTTGAAAGATTATGACATGAATGTGTTTTACTATTCGGGTAAGGAAAATATGATGGCCAATGCGCTGAGTAGGTTATCTATGGGTAGTATGGCTCATATGAAAGAGGAAGAACAGAAGTTGGCCAAAGAAGTGCATAGGCTAGCCCATTTGGGAGTATGTTTGCTTGATATGGATGATGAGGGAGTAGTGGTCCAAAATAGTTCGTAATCATCCTTAGTGGTAGAAGTGAAGGAGAAGCAGTATGGCAATCCCATACTTAGCCAGGTATTGGAAGCATTCCAGCAGCAGAAGGTTGAGGTTTTCTCCCAAGGGGGTGATGGTATACTTCACTATCAAGGTCAATTTTGTATTCCCAATGTGGATGGGTTGAGGGAAATAATATTAGCTAAGGCTCATAGTTCAAAGTATTTGATTCACCCAAGTAGTACTAAGATGTACCATAACTTGCAAAAAATATATTAGTGGAATGGCATTGAGATAGATGTAGCAGAGTTTGTAGCCAAGTATCCCAATTTCCAGCAGGTTAAGGTTGAGCACCAAAGGCCTGGTGTTATGCTTTAGGAGATCAGTATTCCTACTTAGAAATGGGAAGTAATGAATATGGATTTCATTACAGGGTTGTCGCATACCAGACGACAGTATGATTCAACATGTGTCATAGTCAATCCAATGACCAAATCAGCCTATTTCTTACCTGTTAGGACTTTAGATACAGCAAAAGATTATACCAAGATGTGTATTCACGAGTTGGTAAGGCTTTGTAGGATACCCGTGTTTATTATGTTAGACATAGGCACACAATTTACTTTCCAATTTTGGCAGTCATTTCAGAAAGGTCTTGGTACAAAGGTGAAGCTTAGTACAGCCTTCTACCCATAGATAGATGGTCAACCTATGTGTATCATTCAGACATTGGAAGATATATTGAGGGTGTATTCTAGACATTAAGGAAAGTTGGCATGATCATTTACCTTTGATTGAGGTTCCCTAAAATAATAGTTATTATGATAGTATTCAGATAGCTCCATTTGAAGCACTGTATAAGCGTAGATACAGGTCACCTATAGGTTAGTTAGAGGTTGGTGAAGCGTCCTTTATTGGGCCAGAATTTGTGCTTGAAGCTATGGAAAAAGTCCAGTTAAGTCGTGAGAGGTTGAAAACTTCTCAAAGTAATTAGAAATTATATGCAGACATAACAAAGAGAGAAACAAGTTTGAAGTGAGTGAATGGGTGTTCTTGAAGGTATCGTTCATAAAAGGGCTAGTGAGATTTGGGAAGAAGGGAAAGCTTAGTTCCTGATTTGTTGGTCCTTATGAGATAGTGAAGTGTGTTAGAGGAGTTGCTTACGAGTTATACTTCCACTAGAATTGGCTGCCGTCCATCCAAATTTCCATGTTTTGATGCTAAAGAAATGCATTGGGGACCCATCCTTAGTAATCCCCATAGAAAGTATTGGAGTCAAGGATAACTTGTCGTATGAAGAAATTGCAATTGAAATTATTGATAGGCACATTAGAAGGCTAAGGAATAAATACGTAGCATCAATAAAATTTCTTTGGATAAACCAATCAGTTGAGGAAGCTACTTAGGAAGCGGAGAATGATATGATGACCAAGTACCCTCACTTTTTCTCTTCAAATTCAGTTCCTATTTGAGGTAATTTGTTTCTCCCTTCAATAGATCCTTTCTCTCTTGGGCTATCTAGTTATTTTTAATATCATATCATGCATTCTTGAGTTTTTTGAGTACCTGTATTAGTTATAAGTCCAGTTATCAGCTCAGTGTGGAAATTTCAGCTTTCCCCTAACTCCTTATTCTAGTTAGTTCTTATTCGAGGATGAATGATTCCAAAAATTAGATATTCTAATACCCTATGTTTTGAGATAAATACCCTCCAAGAGATAGATAATCGAGTTAGCTTTCCAACGCCACCAATATTTCCCTCATCAGAGGTTGGGGTAAAACGTTATAGGTAAATTAGTAAAGTGTTGTCAAAGCTACCCAGTGATAACGACCCTGATAATGACTCGTTATCAGACATAATGATTCGTTAGAGGAAGTCATTATCACGATAGTGAAAAAACCAAATTTTGGTCCCTTGACAACGGTCCAAGGTATGAATCTTTGTGTGATATAACGAGTTGTTATGAGGAACTCATTGTCACAACAGAAGGTTGCCCAAGATTATAAGCCCTGACCATGACTGCTCATCATGACTCATTGTCAGTATTACGAGTCATTACGAAGACTCATTGTCATAATAGTGAAGGATCTGGTTATGGACCCTCAGGTCACGACTTCAGGCCACGACTTGTGGTCGAACATAACAAATCGTAGCCTGAGTCGTTATGACTGATAACAAAAAATTCCTGCATATTTTAGTTAAGGGTTTTTTCATCTTTTCTTCTCTTTAAACTCCCTATCCACGACTTCAATTATCAAATAGGCATTATTTTTTCCTTTCTCAGTCAATTATCAAACTATTTCTCTCTCCACTCCCAAGAGATAAAGTAGTAGGGTTTCTTCCAAGAATTCACCTCCCAAGGCTTCAAATTCAAGCTTCCTCTGAGATGTAAAGAAATTCAGGTATGTGGGGTTTGAACAAGTATACTCTGTCATCCTTGTATCCAAAAATTTAATTTTTATCAGATTTTGAAGAAAGTGATTTAATAGGGTTGATACCCATTTTCCTATGCTTTGAGATATTAATGTGTACTCATGAATAGAATATTATTTTGCATATGATTTCATGTTTACTTTTGTTTTGAATCCATGAAAAATTATCTTGAGTATTGAGTTTGATATTTACCATGAGATCATGAATGATTTCAAGTTTAAGTATAAGTTATTGAGTTACAAAAAGTTTAAGCTTATAAGTTTAAATTACAAGTATTACAACATGATTAAAGATCAGTTTTGATCTTATGATCTCAGATAAGACTCAAAATCCATAATTTTTCCTCACGAATATGGTTTAAGTAATAGAAGCATAGTTGGTTTTCAGTTTACAAACCCATATGCTATTTTAAGATGGATTTCAAAAGTATGAGCATATAAGTTATGTTTTGGGGGTAGTATTTAGCACCGAGAAGGGAATATGGGTTTAGTGCATCCTATTTCCTAGAAACTACATGCCTTCATAGATTTAAGGGACCTCGCCAAAGAGTGTCTCCTCGCCTCACTTGGGATAAGTATAGTGATCACTTTAAGTTAAGGTTCTATTTTGATGGCAAGGGTAGAACAGCTCTCCCCAAGGTGGGTAAGACATTGAACTCCATGATAACTCCAATGATTTATGTTGGTTAGAAGAATCTCCCACAAAGAAAGATAAGAGAAAAAATTTTAAAAACTAAGTGTAATGACTCAGTAAGCATATCAGATTATGCTTTATATTCATGTTTTATGGTATTTCAGCTTCCAGTTTTAGTCATAACCAAGGTGGGTCTATCTACACTTAGCATGCATGTTTTTTATTAGATTTCACATTAATCCAGTTTTACCTATGCATTCACCACCATATACTCAATGCATTTCAGAAGTACTGATGACCCACATATATATCTATGTGCTACATTATTTCATAATGTAGATTCTGGTATTCATCCCCAGTAGCACGATTGGTTGCCGACATCATTTCGTACGTCCCAATAATTGGTGAGTCCTCACAATTCGAGGGCCATTCTTATTATGTTTTCAGATGTTCAGTACTGTTATTCTAGTTAATTAGTTTTCAGTTCGGGTAAGCTGGGGTCTGTCCCAGTTACTCTTTAGTCACCAGAGTAGAGGCTTGTCAAGACTAGTTGAGTAGTGTTTCTTTCAATTCTCCACAGATTTGAAAATTTCTAAGCTATAAAGTTTTAGTTGAGATTATGCATTTTGTTGGTTTTTGCTTAATGTTTGTCTATGTTTTGGGTTTACATTTTTTAGAGTTCAATCCCGAGTAGATATCATGAGTTAACTTGAGACTATTCGTAGTCTTAGGCACCGTGTGGCGTCTCGGGTACTCTCGGGGTGTTACAAATAGTTACAACTCAGTAATACTTCTATAACAAACTCAACAAAGGCGAATAACTCTGGCATTTGCCTACCCAAACATTACACGAAATAGAACTCAGAATCAAAATGAGCCAAGATATGGATAAAGTGACCAAAATAAGTCAACCCTTTAATTAGTTACCAAAATAAGCTAACCGTAATAATTTATTATGTTTTATGTTACTATTTTAATGGAGCGTTAATGGCAGTGTACACTGCAATATTTTTTTGTAAAACATAATAAAATATTACACTTTATAAATGTCTTATAAAATGTAAAATTTCTTACGTTTTACAAAAAAAGGCAAAAGAGAAAAGCAGTCTTTCAAAGTACAAGACAACTTTATGTCAAATCAATTATAAATTTTAATAAAATGTTATAAATTATAAATTATAATAAATTATTACAATTTATAAATTGTAATAAATTATTACGTTTTTAACCAAAAACTAAAAAAAAGGGTAATGCTTCGTTTTGTCAAATCAAGTACCACCTTGCCCATTTTTTTATTTGTTCTTTCATAAATCGTGTTAAATAGTTACTTTTTATCAAAAAATTAAAAAAAAATGTGTAATTAAAAGTTACGTTTTATAAAAATGTAATTAAAATTTACATTTTTTCTAAATTTTTCAGGTGATAAGTCAAAGTAGAAAACCACTGAAGACAAGAATTTTCTGCATATAAATTAAAAATAATGGTCATAATAAGCTTAATTTTTCCTCACGAGATCGCAACACTAGTTCATCTCGAGTTAGAAATACCTCATGTGATGGTAGTACTTTTAGAGTTGGTTTTATTGTACTATTTTTTATCATTTGTTTAGTGCATTGTTAGTACTAATGTATGGGTTTTTATACTCATATTTTTGAAAATTTTGTTTCATAAATGATATTTGTTTTTGTGTTTATAATAAATAATTGTTATGGCCAAAAGATTATTCATAATAATCATTCATTCGGAGTTTCTGCAACAAATTTGATGCCATCTTCATCACTACTATTTACAATCCAATTTTTAGTCGGTTTTTGCGTCTACTAATTTTGGAATATATTCTCTTACTTGGTTTACTAATCCTAAAAATGATTGTAATTTCTTTTTTGTATCTAATTCTTCTTTCGAATTTATTATTTTTGTACTATATGTTGTTGCATTTTTACTCCACTCTTATCTATTTGTATTCCTAAAAATTCTATCTGATTTTTCATAATTTCAGCTTTCTTTTCGCTTAGACTTATTCCCGATTTTTCTATTATATTTGTAAATTGTCCTCATAATTTTAAATGTTCTTCTTTAGTTTTTGTATATAATAATATATCATCTATGTGTACTATACAATTAGATAATTGTTTAAAATAACTATCCATAAAATATTGATATCTACCTGGTGCATTTTTATATCCAAATGGTAATACTGTTCCATTCATAAAATTCTTGTGGTACCGTAAATGCGGTTAATACTTTAGATTCTTCTTCTAACTTTAAATGGTAAAATCCTGATTTACAATCAAATTTGCTAAAATAATTATATCCTTGTATTTGTCTTATTTTTAATATTTTATTTGCTATTGGATAATTATATGTCATAGTTTTTGCATTTAAATTTCTATAGTCAATAATCATTCTACTTTTTTCTCTTTTTTGTTCACTATGTTTATTTACCATAAATGCTGGAATATTATATTTACTATTGTTTTTTTGTATATATTGTTTTTCTAATAATTCATCTATATACATTTTAAATTCTTTTAAATCGTCAAAATTATATGTTAACACATGAAGGCTTGCTTTGCAATGCCTTCGGTTCCTCTCATTTATAGAATGATTTTTTTACAAAAGTCTTTACATTACTTACACGTTTTCTAAAAATTCAAAAAAGTCTCCTTATGAGACAAGAATTTGTGTCATAGCCTAAAAGGCTAAAAAGGCTACAAGAATTAGTGCTATAGCCTTTAAAAAGTCAAAAAGGCTAAAAAAAAAGGCTAAAAATTTATACAACAATTTTACGTAAAATTTTATATCTTGTCTTCCATTATCACTCCGTTGATATCTTCTCGTTGTCGTATCTGCTGTTTTTTCATATCTCCATTATTGCTTCTTATCTTATCTTTCAGCTCTGGTATTTAAAAAATGGTATCAGAGCTTGTTTGTATTTAAAAAATACAAGAGAAGTATATATGTTTGAATTTATGTTTGAATTTAGATTGGATTGAATCAATTATGAGAAGACCATTTAAATACAGAGAAGCTTTTAGAAAAATTAAAGAATCTTTAATAGTAATTATTCAGAATATATAAGTCTAAATAAAATAAAAGAAAACCCACAAAGATTAGCCTACCTAATTACCTTAATATCTAGTATTTAAACCATATTTATAATATCTTGGTGGATATCTAAATCTAATTTTATCATAATTAGGTTGTATGTGTCTTATTCTTCTAGATTTTAAATGGATTATTAATTTTGCTTCAATACTAGATATTAAGGTAATTAGGTAGGCTAATCTTTGTGGGTTTTCTTTTGTTTTATTTAGACTTATATATTCTGAATAATTACTAATTAAAGATTCTTTAATTTTTCTAAAAGCTTCTCTGTTTTTAAATGGTCTTCTCATAATTGATTCAATCCAATCTAAATTCAAACATATATACCATTTGTAGGGGGGTGCAGATCTATGCGGATAACTAACTTATGAAATAGATCTATTATATGTATAATGAATCTATTTTTCTTTGTGTGTGGATATTTCTTAAATTTTGTTTCAATATCTTTTAATGATTTATTCTTTTCGTAAGATGTATTCATTAATTTGTATGGTTTATTACTTTATCCTGTAGTAATTGCAGAGTTACAGATTTCTATATAATAATTTATCCTAATTGTACTGTAATGTATATCTAATTCTAGATTTTCAATGTTATTTATTATCTTGTGTTGTTCTTCTGGTAGCGAGTTTTTTAAATTATATAAACTATCACATATGCTTTTTTCTAAATTTTCTAAGGTTTCTTCTATCCATATTAATTTTTCTTTTAGATTCTCCATTATTTTGCTAATTCGGTTTCTATAATTAATTTCTTTATTTAGATTATCTTGATTTTCTCTAGTTTTTCTAATATATTCTAACATCTCTTAATCTGAATAATATCCTTCTGAGTAGTTATCTAGGTATAATTGTGCTATCCAATTTATAGTTTCAATTTCATAGTCTAATACTTTCTCTAATATTATTTTCTTAATATCTATAATTTCTATATCTCTAAGTATATATAAGATTAAGACTTTAAGATTATCTATCATTTAAAATTGACTAGATATTTTATTATAATATTTTGTAGTTGTTTGCTTTAGCCTTAGTAGTTCTTGCATATTTTCATTAAGAAATTCTATATATTTTATATCTTTAGTTTCCATGTATTTGTCTAAATTTACTTTCATTTGTTTTTCTATTAACTGTATGTTTCTCATATCTTTTTCCAAAAATTCTATGTAATTTATCATGGTAAGTATTTGTAAGAGTAGTTAGGTAGGTATGATATGTAATTTACTCTAGTCATATAATATTTACCAAATGCTTTTTCTAATATGATTTTTCTTATATCTACTACTTTTATATCCTTAAGTGCATACAAAATAAGTATTTTAAATTTATCTACCATCACATCAGATAAATAATTATTCATTTTCATAAAATTGCTATTTTCAAAATATTCCCTCCAATCATATACATAACAAAATATGGTCATCTTAGATTACTATATACTAGATTATTCTTAAATAACATGTTCCTCGGTCACTATTAGCATGGTAATTTGGATACTTTTTCCTTAAACAGCGCCTCTACTCTGGTTACTCCCCACCACGGCTTCTTGCCTCATTGGTTTCACCTTTAGGATGGCATAGTTCTTAGGGATTTTTCTCCGTTTTCACTTTGCTAATAAACTTCTTAACATATTATTCTTCGAATAATTCTACTATAAAGTAACTAATATGAATTTATTTTATCATACCATGATTGTTGGGAATTATGAACTTAGCTATTCATAATCATAAATAAATATACCTGTTCGGGTAGGTTTGATATTTCTGAGGTTTATTCCTCCATAGCTTTTTCCATTGAAATATATCTGTTTTTTAATTAACTAAGCAAAATATTTGTTGCGGATAGGAGAGAGTATTTTTGCTTCAACACATGAAGGCTTGCTTTGCAATGCCTTCGGTTCCTCTCATTTATAGAATGAATTTTTTACAAAAGTCTTTACATTACTTACACGTTTTCTAAAAATTCAAAAAAGTCTCCTTATGAGACAAGAATTTGTGTCATAGCCTAAAAGGCTAAAAGGATAAAAAGTCTACAAGAATTAGTGCTATAGCCTTTAAAAAGTCAAAAAGGCTTAAAAAAGGCTAAAAATTTATACAACAATTTTACGTAAAATTTTATATCTTGTCTTCCATTATCACTCCGTTGATATCTTCTCGTTGTCGTATCTGTTGTTTTTCCATATCTCCATTATTGCTTCTTATCTTATCTGCTGGCATGCTTATCTTCTTGATTCATTTATTCTAGGTGGATTTCTGGGATAATATTATCTTCTCTATTACATTTTGAACATTGATGGTCTGGATATTTATGTCCAATCATCTTGCAATATCTTGTCAATAATCCGTCTGAAATAAATCCTTTCTTAATTACTCTTGCAGTAGATTATTTTTCTGGGTTAAATAATGTCATTATCCATTGCCTAACATCTTCCATATCTGCTTGTCGTAGCTCTTTTGAATTTGAATAAATCATTTGATGGTCTCTCGAATAATAGCTCCATATTGGGTTTCCATTGGTATAATTATTTGCTAATTCTTGAATAATTGTAGCTAATCCAATGAGTCGTTTATTTGCGTAGAAATCAGGTATCTCAATTCTGGGTATCTCTGGCTGCTGCGTAATATCTTCCGGTATAATCATATCTCTAGTTAATCCTATTTTTACAACTTGTATAATTGGTTTTATTTTGTCGTATAATATCTCTGCTGGTGCAGTATAACACTTTATATAAAATAGATTTTCTTTTGTTATCCTTTTATAGGTGGTGAATATTTTATGTAATTCTTCCATAGCCGTTAGTTCTTCTCCGTCTTGGGTGTACATGGTATTTAATAATCCATAGTCAAAACAAGTTTTTACTAGGCTTGGGTTGGTTTTGGGTAGTGCAATTAGCTTGTTGTAACCTTGTAATTTTTGGGTTATATAATTTGTGTTTGGTTCTTTGATATTTATAGCTCTGGGGTTAAGGTTTAGGAAAGTTTGTACTCTATAGATATTTTCTATGTATTTTTGGGTTGTATAGTTGTAAACTTTTTTATCTTGGTTCAGACTATCTCGGTATGTGGTAATTTGTAGGGGTATGAACAAGGGGACTTTTTGTGTTTTTGGTATAAATGGTTTCTCAAATATCTTATTCGTATTCATGTTCTGATATCTTTGTCTACTAAATCCTCTGCTTGTACCTGCAGAAGTAGATTGATAAACGTTATGGGTTTTATGGAGTGTCCCATCGTCTTCTTCTAGCTCTGGAACTTTAATGTCTTTCGATCGACATAACTCTGTACACTGCTGAGTTAGCTAATTTGTAGCTATAGACTTCAGTTTATCTTCATTAGTCTTTAGCTTTTTTATCTCATTACCCATACTGTCCACTTTCATTGAAAGCGTAGTTAGGGTGTTGAGTATTTTTTCTAGAGTGTCTTCTTCTATTATATCAGTCTGTGTAGCTTTGTCTTGATATGTAGTCTGCAATAACATTTTTGTTAGTACTAATTACTTCAATTATAAATGTGAAATTTAATATATTCAAGACTAGTCTCCGAATCTCTTTTGTTGTAACTGAATTTTGTATTTTCTTTGTTAACCACCAGCGTACCTGTGTGTTATCTGTTCATACAATAAATTTGTTATATACAATATATGGCTCAAATGCTAACAAACATTTATATAATGAACATAATTCTTTCCTATTTATTTCCCATTTTATTTCTGTTTCATTGAATGTACCTGAGTAGTATCTATAATGGTGTTCTAATTTTTCTGCTTCATATCGATATTTAAGTACTCCTCCATAACTACATTCACTAGCATCTGCTTCTACTATATATATAAAATTTCTATTTTCATCTGGAAATTGTAATTTTGGTAATTTTTTACAAAGTAATTTTATTTTTTGAACTTGTTTTTTATCTTCTTCATTATAGTTATATTCTACATCCTTTTTTAATTTTTTCTGTAGTGGTTTTAAAGTTTCTGCTAATTTTGGAATATATTCTCTTACTTGGTTTACTAATCCTAAAAATGATTGTAATTTCTTTTTTGTATCTAATTCTTCTTTCGAATTTATTATTTTTTGTACTATATGTTGTTGCACTTTTACTCCACTCTTATCTATTTGTATTCCTAAAAATTCCCTCTGATTTTTCATAATTTCAGCTTTCTTTTCGCTAAGACTTATTCTCGATTTTTCTATTATATCTGTAAATTGTCCTAATAATTTTAAATGTTCTTCTTTAGTTTTTGTATATAATAATATATCATCTATGTCTACTATACAATTAGATAATTGTTTAAAATAACTATCCATAAAATATTGATATCTACCTGGTGCATTTTTATATCCAAATGGTAATACTGTTCCATTCATAAAATTCTTGCGGTACCGTAAATGCGGTTAATTCTTTAGATTCTTCTTCTAACTTTAAATGGTAAAATCTTGATTTACAATCGAATTTGCTAAAATAATTATATCCTTGTATTGGTCTTATTTTTAATATCTTATTTGGTATTGGATAATTATATGTCATAGTTTTTTCATTTAAATTTCTATAGTCAATAACCATTCTACTTTTTCCTCTTTTTTATTCACTATGTTTATTTACTATAAATGCTGGACTATTATGTTTACTACTGCTTTTTTGTATATATTGTTTTTCTAATAATTCATCTATATGCATTTTAAATTCTTTTAAATCGTCAAAATTATATGTTAATGGTTTCTGGGTTATTCTGCTATTTTTATCTATTAATTCAATTTTTATAGTAGTTTTATATTTTTCCCATCCTTTTAATGGATCTTCACTATATAATTGTTCTAATTTTTTCTTAATTATTTCTATCTTATTTATTGAAATTATAGTTATTTCTGTTTTATTTATCGAAAATACTACTAGTTCTATTGTATCTTTTATATTTTCTAACTTTTGTGTAATTTTTCACTTCCTTTTATCCAATCAGTTTTCTTTCTTATTTTATTATTAACTCTTTTTGCTCTCACTTTTTGTTTACATGGTGTTGTAAACCACCAGTCTGTTCTAGTTACTATATGTGGGTATCATTTATCTAAAAATGGCATTCCTAAAAGTATATCTTTTGATGTTAGTTCATAATTATAAATTTCTTTTATTGTTAATATCTTATCCCATACTTGTATCTTTACGTTCCTAGCTTTATAAGTAATTAAGCTTCCTTCATTATTAAATCCTTTAACTATTATTGGTGTTTTTAATTTATCACATTTACTTTCTGGTAAGCAATTATATCTACATAAATTAGCTTCTGCTCTTGTATCTATCATAGGCGTATAATATCTACTGTAATATCCTTCTACTACTATCTTCATTAATACATATATTTTCATTTTATGTTAAGGCTCTCCTCAAGAATAATTTCTCTTTGTTATATGTTAAGGTTAATTGTGTATGTTCTATATTATATGGTTTTACTTGTTCTAGCCATTTTATTCCTAATATTATATCTGTTTTTTTGCATTTCTTCCTTTACTTCAAATTCTATTTTTATTTTTCTAATTCCTATTATTATTATTTTTTCTGCTATATTTTTACTATTTATTAATCTTCTTGGTAGATCTGGGCACATATCATTATTAGTTTTTATTTCTTCATTTTTACTAGATATTTTGCTATATAATTTTCTTCTTGTCATGTATTTAAGAGTATTAAATATTCTTTTTCATTTATTTTTCCTGTTATGTAATATTGGTTTAAATTACTTGTTGAATTTATTTCATAACTTGTTCTTTTTTATGAGCTTGATGATTCTGGTTTTTCATCAGCTATTCTTTTTGTTGTACTTATTCGATCATTTACTATTTCTAAATTTTCTTCTATATCTATATCTCTATAGCTATAATCATTATAATCTATTGTTTTTACAATTTGTTCGAATGAACTTTCTATTCGTATTTTGTTAATCTTAGTTTTTCCTGTTATTTTTTGTTTTGTTGTTAATACATATAAATTTTTGCATCTTGCTGTAAATATTTTACTTCCTGAGGTTAATTCTATTCCTGATATTTTCCAATATAATACTAATGATTTATCTATATTTTTATCTGTTACCACTACTGAATAATTTGTACTTATTATAAATTTAAATTTTTGGTATATTAGATTTCCTTTTACGGCAGTTATTATGCTTTTTTCTATAGGTTTTATAATTCTATCATCTGCTAAATATAATTCTATTGGTGTACCTATTCCTTCTCTAAAACATGCTTTTATTAATATCTCTGTACCTCCAAGGTGTACATATTTTATTGGGTCTCCTCTACTCTTTATATCGTTTATCTCTTTGTTAATTATTGTTTTTGTTACTAGTGGTATACTAGCTTTACCTTTTGCACATCTACAGTCTATTACATGTTCCTTTTGGCATACTACATAACATTTGTCTTTTTTCCTAGTAAACATATTTTTTATTGTTGGTATTTTAAATATTTTTTCTACACTTAAGTCTAATTCTTTTCCTTTTATTTCATCAAATATGTTACTGTCAAATATTATTTTTTGTTCTATTCCTTCATCATTTAAATATTCTTCCTTTGTTATTATTTTTGTAGCTTCTTCAGTCATTTGATTCATCTACTTCACTATCTATTTCATTATCTATTTCATTTTTTGAAATTTCATATATACTATCCTCACTTTCTAATTCATAATCTATATAATCTATCTGCATATATTTTGTATTATCTATTTTTATTTATGATATTTGTTTATTTTTTGTATTTTTAGGTAATTTATAATCTCTAGCTAAATGTCCTAATTTTCCACAATTATAACAAGTACATTCTTTTATAGATTTCTTTTTTCTATATGGTCTTTTGTATTTATAATTTTTTACATAATATCTTTTTCTTGGTTTCTTGTATTTATATTTTGATTTTTTATATTTCTTATATTTCTTATGTCTTTTTCTTTTCTTATAATATCTTTCTTCACATCCAAATTGGGGTGTTATTTTATTTTTGCAACATGCTAAATTTCTTATCAATGTTTTTTCCATTTTTAATTCTTCTCTATATTTTTCACATAAGTTTCTATACCATTGTTGTA
Source organism: Capsicum baccatum var. pendulum (assembly GCA_030864225.1). Lineage (NCBI taxonomy): Eukaryota > Viridiplantae > Streptophyta > Magnoliopsida > Solanales > Solanaceae > Capsicum > Capsicum baccatum. The sequence continues at coordinate 232,942,204 of CM061556.1, read as the reverse complement.
AAAATTTTATTCTTGCTCCTAAAGTATCTACTATTTTTGCTTCTTCCCAACTCTTTATTATTTTTGAACTAAATGGTTCGGGTAATTTATTAAAATATAATTTTCTTATTTCTTTACTTTCTTCTATATTATATGCTCCTTTATAATAATATTCTTTAAATGCGCAAGTATATTCATCTATATAACACATATTGCATATTGCTAATTTTAACACTAAATTCCTATTTGTATCTTTTTCTTCTTCTTGTTCTTAATCTATTGTTGTCATACTACCAAATTCATCTTTTATGGCTGTTTCATATTTTTTTAATAATTCTATAGGTGTTAGTTTAGTTGTTGTTGATGATGTTTCTTCTATAGGTTTATTAGTTCTTAATACCTTCTTGCTATTTTCAGTTAAATTTGAAAATCATAATTTCACTGTTCCTATTAGTGTTCTTTCTATATATTCTGGTGCATCTGTTATGTTTATATTATTATCTAATAATTATTTTGTCATATATCCTATCCATAATTGTATTATTTTTCTGTATCTATTACACAGTCTAGGTCTAAAAAGTTATAATTTTTATTAACTATTTGTTTTGATGTCCATTTGTCATATTCATTATATTTTTTAAACTTATTCTTATAATATGTAGGATTTCTTATTTCTGATGTTCTAGGTATTATATTTTCATCTTTTTTTTTATCAAGAGTATTTATTTTTGTGTTGATATTTTCTAAGTTTTTCTTCATTAATTACTTCTTGTTTTTCGTTGATTTCTAAATTTTTTGTATTTGTTAATATTTCTGTATATGTTTCACTATCTTCTGAATCATAACTATCTGTCTCTTCAACATCTATATTATTTATTTTTAATTTTTCTTTAAATTGATTTATCTCGTTTAGTAATTTTTGTTCTTTATCTTTTTCTTCCTTTTCTTTTTTTCTTTGTTCATACAAATCTCTTAACATTTGTAGTTCTTTTTCTAATTCAACAATCCTACTATTTTTAGTTTCTTCTATTTTTCGTATTTCTTTTGTAGTTTGTTATTTTATTTTTTCTATTTCCTTTTTCCTATCTATTTCTTCATTTTCTCTTTCTATTCTTACCATAGCTGTCAATTTATCTTCTAATTTTAATTCTTCTTTTTCTAACATTAGATATAAATGTTCACCTATTTTCTTATACCTTCTTCCTAGATTAGAAAATACTATTTTTATTTTTGATCCTTCGTGATTTTCATATATTTTTTCATCTATTATAAATTCTTCTTTGTTCATTTTATTGTGAATAGTTCATGTTGATATATATATTCTAAACTATCTATTTGTGATTCTAATTTTGATATTTCATCTTTTTGTGTATTTATTGAGTTTTCACTAACTCCGGCAAATATATTATAATGTAGTCTTTCTATTCTTATTTTTAATTCTTTACGTTTTTTCAGAAATAATTTGTTTTAATTCTTTGTATTTTTGTACTTTATTCATTTAAACCATATTTATAATATCTTGGTGGATATCTAAATCTAATTTTATCATAATTAGGTGGTATGTGTCTTATTCTTCTAGATTTTAAATGGATAATTAATTTTGCTTCAATACTAGATTTTAAGGTAATTAGGTAGGCTAATTTTTGTGGGTTTTCTTTTGTTTTATTTAGACTTATATATTCTAAATAATTACTAATTAAAGATTCTTTAATTTTTCTAAAAGCTTCTCTGTTTTAAATGGTCTTCTCATAATTGATTCAATCCAATCTAAATTCAAATATAAATTCAAACATATATACTTCTCTTGTATTTTCTAAATACAAACAAGCTCTGATACCATTTGTAGGGGGTGCGGATCTATGCGGATAACTAACTTATGAAATAGATTCATTATATACTTAATTAATTTAAACAATAATATGGTACTCCAAAATTTAATATTTGTGGTAAATATTTTTTAATTACGTTTTCTGTGTAAACTCGTCACCTGACAAATTTAGTTAACAATGTAATTTTTAATTATGTTTTAATAAAACTTAACTTCTAATTACACATTTTTTTAATAAAAAGTAACTATTTAATATGATAAATGAAAGAAAAAATCAAAAAAGGTGGGCTAGGCGGTACTTAATTTGACAAAACGAAGCATTACCTTTTTCTTACGGTACTTAATTTGACAAAACGAAGCATTACCTTTTTCTTAGTTTTTTTTGTTCAAACGTAATAATTTATTACAATTTATAAATTGTAATAATTCATTACAATTTTTAAATGATTTGACATAAAGTTGTCTTGCACTTTGATTTGACAAAAAATTGTTTTTCTCTTCTCTTTTTTTTTTTTTAGAAATGTAAGAATTTCTTACGTTTTATAAAATATTGATAAAACGTAAGATTTTATTACATTTTATAAAAAAAATATTACATTGTTCACTACCATTAAAGCATCGCTGAAATAATAACATAAAACGTAATAAATCATTGCATTTAGCTTATTTTAGTAACTAATTAAGTGTCTGTTTGGGATTGCTTATTTTTTAAAATAAGCACTTATTTTGAGGAAAAGGCAGTTTTTTTTTTTAAAACAAGGTTGTTTGGCAAACTTGCAAAAGTTCTTTTAAAAAGAAGTAGAAGCAATTTTTCTATAAAAAGAAGCAGAAGCAATTTTTCTATTTCTGGGAAGAAGCAGAAAATTTCTGTTTTTCAAAAAAAAAAAAGCAAAAAATTATTTTTTTCATGACAAAAATATCTCTATCCCACACACACACATATATATATATCTTATTAATTAATTAACATATCTTATAAGTTTGATTAAAGTTTAATTTTGAAATTTTACACTTCATATTTACATCATAATTCTTTATGACATTTTTTTTCACATGTAGGGATTTAATTTACGAAATAATTTTATATTCATTTTCGAATGATGTTTTTAAATAATATTTAACTTATTTAAGTAATATATCATTATTCAATATTTTTTCATATACAAAAATATTAATTGAAAATTTTAGAGTACGTACTTTTTAATTAAATTAAAATAAAATATTAATTAAAAATATTATAATAGATATTTAAAATAAATTTTCTCAATAAATTGATTTTAGAAGTAAAAGTCTATTAATACATATCCTTTTTGGCCATTTGTCTCAAAAAAACACTTCTTGAAAAAGATTATTCAAACACAATCTGTTTATCAAAAATATTTTTCAAATAAATTTATCAAACACAAATTATTTTTTTTCAAAAACACTTTTCTAAAAAACTATTTTATAAAAGGGTTTCTCAAATAAGCAGTTTTGTAACAACAATTCCAAACGGGCTTTAAGTAGATGGTTTATTTTGATCACTTTATTCATATCTTGGCTTATTTTAATTTCGAGTTCACACAAAATAACTCATCAATTTGCTCCGACGGATGAACTCGACAAAGATATAGCTCTAGCCTCTAATTGACCAAACTTCAATATTTAATAGTACATTTAATAGCACAAACTCGAACACAAATAGTGAACCAGGTTCTTTGTATTGTTATGACAAAATCTTGGTGTTTTACTCGAATGACTATTGCTCTCAAGATCATGAATATCATGAATATACAATAGGTGCAGCTCTCAATGGTCTTCATGCCATAAATATGCTGCAAATTTGCCATGATCTAGAATATCATGGACAAGAACATTTGCTTCAAATACAACTTAGCTTCTTATACGAAAATATGTGATTTCCTTCCTTATAACGAGAGGAAACTTTGACTCCTTTTCGTACTCTATTTCCTCCTTTTTATTTCTTTTCTTCTTTTATTTACTCTCTTTATTTCCTTCTTCGCTCTTTATTTCTTTCCCTTTTGCTCCTTCTTTAATTCTCCTCTCTATTTCTTACGTTCATTGCTCCTTTATTTCTCTTCTTTGTTTCTTTTTTAATCTTTTATGTCTTTTCTTCTCTGCTTCAGTCTTTTGTATTTGTATAGGTTGTCCTTGTGCATTCGTGTCACGTCTGGAGAGACCTAATTCAGCTGATATAGTATACCAAAGACAACAAGTAGTGAACCAGATTCACTTTATCAATCATCAAAACTACAACCATATTCTCCTATTTCCCAGCAATTTTCCCTTTTTTGATGATGACGACAAACAATGCATCATGTTTCACTTTGTCAATCATCAAAACTCTTCACCAATCATCAAAACTACAAATATGTTCTCCTATTTTCTAACATAGCCTATTTCTTGCACGAACCAATTGCGTGATTTGTATTTTAGACATGATTCCAAATTTCGTGCACATTGTCCTTAAAATAACATGTTAAGAGGAAAGATTGGTTTCTACTTCCCTATTCCTGTTGTATTCACCTTGTTGGATGGACAATACTGTCTTCCATAATGATAACAAATAGTACGCCTCTTTCAGGTTTACCAAATATTTCTTTTAATTAGCATAACAAATTATTCAAATCGGTTGCACAAGTATATCACTCCTATTAGTTCTGAAATAAGAATTTTTTTTTTCTTTCTTCCTTCTTTATTTTAGTACAGCTTTGAGATTTCTAGCATTCCCAGGTTTTCGTTATCTCACTAAGTACAACGATCCGAAGTAAAAAATTTAGCATTAAGTAGTTAAATTATCAGCCAACCCAAGAATTTCGGCATCACTATACTGATTTGGCATGATATAGTTTCATCCTTGGATTAATATAAGACTGACATTTAGATATTCATGCAACACGTATGAGTTTTTGTTCTTTCTGAAATTTAATGTTAGTAATATGGACATAAAAGTCTCCTATATATATATCTTTACATTCAAATTTACATATAAATGCAGATGCATAGTATGATTTCTGATCTCGGGCATGTGAATTTCGTCAACTCAAGAATTATGAGTCTTTCATGGCAAAGTAGGTATCAGTTAGAGAGAAAGAACTTGTTAAGCAGCCTATCCCAGTATTCAGCCAATATACCGCCAATTCTTGCATCTGTCTGTTCATCCCATGGGAATGGTTTCGTTCGTTGGGTTGCTTCAAGAAGTTTATCCATTGAAATCTCCTCTTTTGATCTGCACAGTGGAGCTGGTTTTTCATATTCTGGATAGTAATCCTGTAAAAGACACCAATCATAGGAATTAAACAAGGCGTTTCTAATACCTAACCCCCAGGGCCACCCTCATCATTTTTCTCATGAAAAGTTAAGAGGCTACTTACCAGATCAGCATGCATTTTCTTGACAAATGTTTTGAAGGTTTTGAAGTTCTTGATTCGAAGGAGTTTTTCTGATAATCGAAGGTAAGTCATCCCAGCCATCTTTAGTTTTGGTGTACCATTTTTGTTGATACCATTTGGCCTAGCATTGAGAAGGATTTGGTTGTAGGCGTAGCCGTCATATCTTGAAAGTGCATTCTCACCTGCTACATCAATGTTCTCTTTCCAGCCAACACTCAAAACCTGTATATGATCAGGTAAAGTCTTGAAGAATGCAGTCCTTTGTTGTTGGCTAAAAAATGTTTGGTCTCTCATAAACTGGTATAAGGTTAAGTCGTAGTTTCCAAGATTTACAATGGACGTCAAAATGGTAAAAAACTGTTCAACCCTCTTTTCGAATCTAACCTGCTGAACTAGTTCTTGAGGGCCAGACTTAGCATAAGCTGGATGTTCTGAATTCCTCATCTCAAGACAAGTGAAATTAAAGGTACCATAATGCCTCGATAACATCCTTGCTATTGGTCGATATCCATCTCTATTGTCCAAATTGTAATATCCTGCTGTTAGCTCTGCAGCATGGCTGGCATCTTTGTACCACCAGTGAATTCCAGCTACCTGCATGAGCAAAATTAACAGAAGGGAAAATTCTCTTAGCTCGTGTTGTCAAAAGGGATCAGCAATGTCGAGATTAAAGAATTTCCAGGTGGATGAAGACTTGCTTTAGCTGATAGCTTCACTTTGCATCCGAGGAAAACTTTGTTTGCTTCATCTAGAATCTGATCTCCATGAAGAAGTAGCTTGCTAGAGTACCACGTCAAGAAGAACTTCCCTTTCTCGGTAAGGTATGTACCATTTGGTCCAAAGAATCCTGTTTCAAAAGGTACATCATTATATGTTCCTGCATCATCTGGAAGATCCCACTCTGAGTGGCCTGCCTTTGTTGCTGCCTCCTTAAAATCGGTATTCATATACTTGTCGTAGCACTGCAACATTTAATTAGCACAACATATAGTAAGTTAAGAATCTCGAGTTTCACGAAATGATTGATCCTCAAGTAGCATAATGATTTAATATGAAATCTTGATTTGAGTTTGACCTGAAATTCTCCAATGCCAGGGAACTTCCATCCTTGAGACTGAGTGTACGATGGATATCTAAGTTCACCAGCAGGACCAAGTCCTACTTCTATGTCCATTATGCTTCCAGCTTCCAAGAAGTCAGACATGTTCTCTCTAAAGCTCCTCATGTAGTCGCTGTAAATCTAAAGGCATCAGGAATTTTAAGTAGAGCCTAAGCTCAAAAACAATGCGTCTATAGGGATCTAAGAGTAAGAGTTGGATTGATCCTTCTGAGAATTACCTGGACAGCAGTTCGACCTTCAAACAGCGGTTGGTTATCCGCAGCAAGTGAGAGGCATTCCTTGTTCCTTGTACCAGACCGGTTAGTATAGAAAATATCAGGGTTGTTTTCTCCGATAGCTAGTACCCATCTGGGTAAAGGAATGAAAACATCATCTCCGATATTGCCACCACATTGGTGGAATGACATAATAGCTTGTATTTTGAGCCCAGTCTTTTGAACAAGTTGGAACAAACTCCTATAGGCAAACCAATCATATAGCCCGGGGCCATTGCCCTCCACGATTCCCCACCAGATATCCACCATAATCCCATCAACACCTGCTTCTCTCAGCTCCTTGAACTGCTTCTCACACTTATCTTGGTCACGAAAAACATTGTCAACTGAAATAACATCTAACTGTTTGTCACCAGCGAAAGAAGAAATGGAAAATGTTAAAATTAGCATTTGCATCAATGTAGTTTCATGATCAATGACTAGGTTTATGACTTACTGGAAGCATTACATAAACAGGCACATAGTTGGCTAAAGGGACACTGCTCAATGTTGGACCTGTTGCCTGGATTACAAGAGAAACCAAGAGAAGTCATTTTTCTATGAAATATTGAATTCTCTAAAGACAATTTTTAGATGTTGCAGCTTGGTATTCTATCTCCATTCTGTTTTGTGACACTATGAATAATTGTTTCTCTACTTCACTGGATATGATCTTAGGAAAGTTGCACAATTTTAGACTCACAAAAGATTAGACTAGTCAAACTATCCACTTGCTCACTATGGACTATCAAACAGTATTTATCCTGGTAAAGATTAGATTAAGAAAAATATATAACGGAAGACCCCTCAACGATGGCAGAAAACTTTCAATCTGCATAGCAATCACAATTGAAGGAAAGAGTTTTACTATTGATAAAGGCTACTCCTAATTAACCATAATCTGCTATTGTATCCAACCATGCAAGATTATCAGTTTCTTTAATTATAAGGGTAGAGTACTAGTGCAAAAAATCATTCAATTGAACTATCACCTCTAATTTCAGTCTCTGCACAAAACAGGTACACAAAAGACTCCAAAATTGAAGCCATTTATATTCTTTATTAAAGGAGAGGAAAAGGGTAGCCAGGTGCACTAAACTCCTACTAGGTGCAGAGTCTGGGGAAGGGCTAGACCCCAAGGGGCCTATTGTACACAATCTTACGTGCATTTCTGCAAGAAGCGGCTTACACAGCGCAGAGACGGAGCCAAGATTTTCTCTAAGGGAGTTCAGAATATGAAGTAAACACAAGAAGAAGCCAAAGAGGTTCAACATCTACTATATATAGATATTAAAAATGATTTCATCTAAACAGTGTAATTTTCTGCCAAATGCGATTCAAATGAACCCTTTGTCCCTAACTGGCTCCGCCCCTTTACAAATCTCGAAATCATAACCTTCTGATCACATGGCAGCAACTTTACAGTTACATCAACATAGGAAAGTTTGTTACCTTCGTTGCTTTTGGCGCAATGGCTCGAGAAATTCCAGTCTTTCGATTACAAGAAAATGTGAGATTTTGCCTGAAAAATTGTTTTCTTGCCAGATTAAATTTCTTAATCATGACAAGAGACAATTCTTGATGTGTAAATCTCATTGCCTCCGGCAGAACACCTAAATTTGAAGTTCCAATGCTTGCCATGCTGATATTCATTTTTCTGGCTAAGAAGTTCAGAACAAAGTGAATTTATAGCATTGCAAGACGAAATGTTAGACATTCATAGCATAGAAGCAAACCCTTCAGTTCGATCGAATATTGATTTTTGTATTCATTTATCTGCGATAAAAAGAGGGAACAAATTCTTGTGGACTACAATGTTTATATATATGTGTGGATTATGAAGAATTGGAGTCTTCTAGCTGCTACTACCACTAGTGCTTGAAAACAAGAAGATCAATTTCTACGAATAATATTGGAAAGGAAACAACGGTTGTCGCTTCATGACGTACAAATACATCTTTTGCATCAAATCATGTTCGGAATATGAGTTACTTAGCTTAATTTAGCTTTGAAAATGAATTAAATTGAGTTATGACAAGAGAAATATAACAATAATTTGGAACCAAGGAAGTAGTCAACTTTTTTAGGGAATCATGTTCTCTTTGCTTTGTGTCGTTTTCGTGGTTCCCGCTTTCTGAGCTTTTGCATCAATCATGTTCACATGAAATGTAGGATGTGAACAAATTTCATCATGCCCTAATGAGGGATCAGAATATTCTATATAAGAATAAAATAAATTTCTCTGATTAAATTTTGTATTGGAAAAAAAAAAAATATCGATATTATTAAAATTTGTATTTGACAAAAAGAAAATATCGACACGTGCTAGCATTATCAGCAAAAGCAGTATATACCCATACAAGTAACTAACTAATGTTTCGCTTCATACAAAAAGAAAATATTCAAAGATATGATTTTTTTTTTTCAAAATTATACCGAGCAACACAATATATTACATATTTACGTTCACGTAACCATATTTTTAGTTTATAACCTCATAGCCAATTTCTTACAACAATTTATATACATAATTATACACTATTATACAATACAACAACAATAATATACTCATTATACACTATTATACAATATTTACATATTTATATAAGCAATATATTTACTTTGTATGAAGGTGTATGATTGTGTGTAAAAATGTTCGGCCTTTGTATAACAATGTATAAACATCGTTAGCAATATTGACAAATTTTCTTTCCCGCGATTTTCAGTTGCAATTTTTGTCTAAAACAAGTCTAATCAACACCAAATAATTTTAAACTTTGTAGACAAGCCTACTTAGGCTATTTTAAACAAGTCTAAATAACACCAACTTCAAATTTCTCACATAATCAAATTTGAAACTCAAACTAATTTCCTTAAGCTTGTTAAACAATTATGGGTTACCTTTCTAATATGATTTTTATCATCCAAATTAGGGGTGGGCAGAAACCAAATCAATAGATAAATCAAACCGATAAAAATATTATTGGTTTAATGTTATTGGGTTATTGGGTTAACGATTTTTTAATAGTTTTATTTAAAAAAAAAAACTAGGGAAAAGCACACTCTACCGTACTTCTTAAAACAAATAGCCCAAGTTTGAAAAGTTTTTAAAAAATGGTCAGTCGGATATACTATTTCCGCTTTATAGTCATTTCCTAATTTGGGTCATTTTGACCTACGTAGTCCATATACAGTCCATATATATATAATACTGATACAGTATTCAATTTGGGCAATTCGGCCCTTTTAAAAATATTTCAATTTTTTTTTGCTATAAATTTTTTAACTGATCAAATATTCTGCTTTTTTTTATTGTTTAGAAATAATAATTAAATTATATAAAAACGATATAATTGTTAAATAGAATTTGTATCTATATAAGATATATGTATAAAAATTGTATAGTTCTATCAAATATGAATATGTATAAAATATATATAAAAAATATATAGAAAGTGTATGAAAATTATATAACTATTGTATAAAACGTGTAAAAAGAAAATGTATAGTTATTGTATAAATTGTGTACCAAAACTGTATAATTTTCGTATAGAATATTTATATGTATAGATTTGTATAGAAACTGTACAGAAGGTGTGTAGAAATAGTATAGAACAAGACAGTAAATTGAAATGGCTAAAAAGTAAAATTTAAATTCTTTGGTCATTTTCATGGAAATAGTTTAATTTGAAGTGTTGTTTCTGTACTTTTCTCAAAAAACTATTGGGTTATTGGTTCAATTTGATTTTTTCTTATTGGGTTATTGGATAAACCGATAACCCAATAAGAATATAGTAAATTACTATTTCACACTCACACATATATATTTCTCTTAATTTCTCCTAACTAACATTTAGTTCAAACTTGAGGATTCTTGTAAATTAAAATAAATTATGTAGGATTTTGGTTGTAACTTAGATTCGATTTCCTTTCATGTTAGTTACAATTTTTCTATTTTATGAGTAGTTCCTTATCGGTTAAACCAAAAACCGAATCATTAGGGACTAAAAATCGATAAAAAATATCTTATTGATTTGGTTATTGATTTAGCATATTTAGAAACCGATAATACATAAAACCAAACCGAACCGACCGATTCACACCCCTAATCCAAATCTTGCAAAAACAGTTTCTAACCACGATTTGAGCTACAAATCCAGTAATCAATTCAAAATTGTCAACCAATATGACTCACAATTTTTACATATAACTTTAAGGAAATAAACTCAAAAATTTCAATAATGGAGATTCTGGTATTGCCTCCTTCTATTTCTAATCCGAATTAAAAAAAAAAAACAAGGATGACTTCGCTGCTGTCTAAACAAGATAAGGTCTAGAAGGGAAGAGAAAATGAGTTAACAGTTATGTATAAATTAAATAGGATAAAGTTTTAAAAATATATGTCTATTTTTTTTAGATATAAACTTGAATCAAGTAATATGCAACGTAAAATGTGGAAATTACATCGTACCTGTAGATACATAAAATTTATTGGGTCAAATTCATATTAAATTTGAATTTGATTCATATTTTATTGGGTCTAAAATTATTTTGGGCTGTAAAATAATAAGTATATTTTATTCATCATTAAGGTTCATCTCACCTTGAGGCCCAAATTCACGTCACGTGTCAAGTGACGTGGCATTCCAGGAAAACTAAAGACCAACAAGACAAGGCCACACACTCAAATGATGTGGCAATCCAAGTTAAGTTCAAAAACCAATGAAACATCGCCAAGTGTCCCAAATGACATATTTTTGGCCAATCACAAGCAACTTATCACATAACATTTGTGATAAGCTTGAAAACTAAATGAACCAATCAGAATAAGGCAGAAGAGATTGTTTACACTTGTACTGCCTACTCCCTACAACTATAAATAGGAGGGTTACAAAATTTTCTGAGGTCATTCTACAAGCATTGGAGAAAGCTTTGCATTGACTACACAGCTCTTCAAAGAATTGACTAACGAAATTCTGCCCAGATATCAACTCGACAAGATAAAGTGTTGTCTGACATTCCTGGAGATCCAAACGCATTTCTAGGAGGTTCAAATCATTCTGCATTTGAAAAACACACTATGGAAGGCCCTCGAATCACAGAAAAAAGCTTAGGAGAGAAGAATCAAGAGAACAACAGAATTGTACTCACAAGATTCATTTAAATAAAATTATTCTTTTTGTTTATTTTATTTTTTCTTGCAGTTAATTTTCAGCACTACGAAAATTTGTTGCGAAAAAATTTTGGCACGCCCAGTGGGACCAGTTCTGCTCTTCATCTCTTCCTTCTACAAATTGAAAAATCACAAATTGAACTACTATAATGGACTTCAAGAAAATCAATGAAGTTTCATGCAAAAAGTCCACTACTGCCACATTAACCTTGTTGGCACCATCAATCAACATAATTTGAACGCTTGTTCTTTAGATGGAGCTCAATACTTCACCTTTTTGGAGATGACAAAAAGGAGAAAATCTCAAATTTCGGCTGTAACTATAACCCGTAGGGAAAACTTTGCATCTATGTTATCAGATGAACCTTCTGAAACTGTCTGCAACTTTGGAGAATTTGAAGACTTAACGAATTCACCAACTTCAATGAAAGTCAACACCTTCATGATTGATGCAGTTGACATGGATAAGAAGTTTGCAATAATGGAGCAAACCATTGAAACCTTGAAGAAGTCTGTTGATGAGAAAGATCATCAAATCATCCGACTTATGAGAAAGTTAGATCTCTACAATCGTGGAGATTCAAATTATAATCTAACACCGCGAGAAAAATTTGATGGTGAATCTCTCATCAAGTTAAGTGACAATCACTGCGATGAGCGATCCACTTCAGTGGCTACTCTAACAATTCAACAACTGCAAGATATGATTGCAAATACCATCAAGACACAATATGGCGGTCCATCACAAAGTTTCGTAGGATACTCAAAGCCGTATTCTAAGAGAATCAAGGGCTTACCGATGCCAATTGGATATTAACCTCTAAAGTTTCAACAATTTGATGGAAAGGAAAATCCAAGGCAACACATCGCTCATTTTGTTGAGACTTGTAGTAGTGTTGGTAAACATGGTGATCTTCTTGTCAAGCAGTTTGTTCGCTCTTTGAAAGACAACGCTTTTGATTGGTATACAGACTTGGAGTCTGAATCAATTGACTATTGGGAGTAACTAGAAAGTCAGTTCCTAAATCATTTCTACAACACCCGTTGTACGGTTAGCATGATGGAGTTGACAAACACAAGACAAAGTAAAGATGAGCATGTATTGGACTACATAAATCGCTGGCGAACATTGAGCTTTGATTGCAAGAATCAACTTTCTGAAACTTTCGCGGTTGAAGTTTGCATTCAAGGGATGCATTGGGGCCTTGTGTATATCCTCCAAGGAATTAAACCTCAAACTTTTGAAGAATTATATACGCGGGCTCATGACATGAAGCTAAGCATTGCAAATCATAGAATGACGTCACTTGTTTTTTATCCTGGGAAAGAAGTCACTAAATTCAAAAACTCATCTGAAGATTAAATTGGGGAATCTATGGCGACAACTATGAGTTTTACAAAGTCCTCCACAAGACAGAAGTTAAAAGAGGAAGCTCCAATACAACAAATCCGAGAGATGCAAAAGCAACCAACCTTGAAGGAATTACAAGCAAGGGTATATCCTTTTTCCAAATCTGATATTCCTAGGATTCTCGATGAGTTTTTTGCCAAAAAAGTCATTGAAATCCCTAATTCTAAGCGGCCTGAAGAATCAAATAAAGTCGATAAGCCTAAGTACTACAAATTTCACTACCTGGTTAGTCATCACACCACAAAATGCTTTATCCTAACGAAAAATATCATGACATTAATGCAAGGGGGAAAGATCATCATTGATGATGGTGATACAGTTGATGCAAATTATGTTAGCGCCAAACTGCACCATATAAAAGGTTCAATTTCAAAACCTATACAACCCATGCGCTCTGTGGAATCACCAAAAGTTAAAGAAATCATCATGCTACAATTTGAGAGCTTTGACCCAATTGGGGTTCCAGCCTTGAAGAAAACAACAAGCAAGTTCATGCCAAATGACTTCTCCAATAGCAAGAAGGGTGACACTTAGACATTGATCTCTCGCAAAAGAAAAAAATATCAAAAGACTTCTAAACACCAACTTCCAAAAAACGACATAAGATCAAGTAAAAATTTGTTTCAACCAATGGGGGAAATAAATACCAAACTGAAGTGCAACAATACTTCATTACAAAGGGTTGGGAGGAAAGTTACATTACAAGAATTCTTTTCCAAAAGGCTCCTCGATGCACGAACCTAAACGCAAGTCAAGCTGCTCCCCGATGCACGAGCCTAAAATACAAGTCAAGCTGCTCCTCGGCGCACGAGCCTAAACTACAAGTCAAAATGCTCCTCACTGCACGATCCTAAACTTCAAGTCAAAATATTCTTGACGCATTAGCTTAAACTGCAAGTCAAATCACTCTTGGCCCGCATGAGACTAAACTGTGAACGGCTCTATAAAAAAATGATTAAAAAAAAGAGCAAAAGGAAAAAAGTATGAATCTTGAATATATAGTCAGTGTCCTTTACAGATGTCATCTTAAAATCAAAAGGATTCTTCATTATCTCTCAAGCAATGAATTTTTCTCGATAAGGGAAAGACTTGTAGTACTTTGAATATTGCTCTAGTCCGGCCTTCAACATATTGCATAAGTAATGTGGCCCAAAACTTAATGTAGAAAATGAAATTCATGAAGTATCCAAATCTGATGAGAAATAGAGTATCACAAGATTTAGGCTACAACTTTGGTAAAGAACCTGAGAAAATATAGAAGTTTTCTAATGGTGGTTTTCACGTGGGAAGTAGATCTGCAAGTCCACTTTTCAATGCAAAAAATCTCTTCTGATTCAAATACTCGTACCTCAAGATATGAAATTTGTCGAGAAACTGCACAATGCTGATAAAACTGTCGAATCAAGATTAGAAGACTAGTTTTGAAGCAATAACTAAAACGATTCAGGTGTAGTCTGATTGTGATTTTCGCGTGAGATATAGCTCTAAAAATCTATTTTACTACGCAAAAATATAATTCTGATTTTGATACTCCTACATCGAGATATGGAATCTATCGTGACGCTGGGCAAAGTTGATAAAACTAGCAAAGCAAGATTAGGAGACCGATTTTGGGGTAATATCTGGGATGATTTGGATGCAATATAATTGTGATTCCTGCAATAGACGTATATCTATGAGTCTAGTTTCCAACGTAAAAAATGGCTCCTAATTTTGATGTTCCTAAGTCAAGCTATGAGAATTTTTGTGATACTGCACAAAACAAATAAAAAGTAATGAAACAGAATTGAAGGTCTGATTTCGAAAGGGTACCTGGGCAAATTTGGAGATAATATGAGTATGGTTTTCACGTATAACATAGCCTCACGACTCTACTTTCTAACACTATAAGTCGTTCGTGATTTAAACACCTTCACGGTGCATAATGAAGCTTCTCCCACAGACACCCCAAAGTGCCCGAAAATTTAATTGTGAAAAAAGTGTTGTCTAACATTCCTGGAGATCCAAACACATTTCTAGGAGGTTCAAATAATCCTACTTTAGAGAAACACGCTACGGAAGGCCCTCGAATCACGGAAAAAGCTTATGAGAGAAGAATCAAGAGAACAACAGAATTGTACTCACAAGATTCATTTAAATAAAATTATTCTTTTTGTTTATTTTATTTTTGCTTGCAGTTAATTTTTAGCACTATGAAAATTTGTTGCAAATAGTACCATAATTTAACTCAAGGGCGGAGCTACATATAAGGTAGGGGATTCATTTGAATCCTCTTCGATGGAAAATTGTACTATACATACATGGTTAAAATTATTTTTTATGTATATATAGTAGATGTCGAACCCCCTTCGGTTAGTTCGTATGTTCACTTGTGAACCCACTTGGTGTCAATCCTGGCTCTGCCACTGATTTAACTTACCATAATTCACTACTAGAAAACTGCTTATTACCTGGGGATTTTCATAGGGATAATATGGTAAAATCCCCAGGTAATTTGATTACCTGTGGATTTTCTTACCAATTAGAATTCAACGAAAATAATTTCATAGGTAATTATTACCTGCGGATTTATAAAATCCCTAGGTAATTTAGCTGCGGAAATAAATCTACAGGTATGTTATTTGCGGATTTTACCTACGAATTTTCAAGAAAAAAATCACAAATTATTCTCCACGAAGATTCGCAAGTAAATTCCTAGGTAATTTAGCTGTGGAAATAAATCTGTATGTACGTTATTTGCAGATTTATTTGCGATTAAACATCAAAATTTTGCATGAATTATTTGGTAAAATTTCATAAAAAGAATTTTACCTGGGAATTTCCAGGAAAAAATTCTCAAATTATTCCCCACAAAGATTTTCAAGTAAATTTCTAGGTAATTTAGCTGTGAAAATAAATCCGCAAGTATGTTATTTGCAGATTTATTTGCAATTAACCATAAAAAATTTTCATGAATTATTTGGTAAAATTTCTTGCAGATATTTATGAAACTATTCCGCAAGAAAATTTGTATGAAATACCCCAAGTAAATCCGCAAGAACAAATTATTTTAAGAAAATTTTCATAAATATTTAGCATGTACATCCCCATAAAAATTTTCAAATAATAATTCACACGTAAATTACTAAAAACATTTCACTATTAATCAAAAATCTATTCAAAACCTTCAATAATTCTCAAAAACATCATTCAATACAAATCTAATGTAAACCCTTACAGCTAACAAAAAAAAACATAATTCAAAACATCCACATCAATAATTTATGATTCTTAAATGGTCCAAAACAAAATATTTTAAACTTGAATCCTCAATAAAACTACCAATCATCAGGATCAGATCACTTTCATTCACGTTATCAGGATTATCAATTTTATTCACGTCGTCAGAGTCACCATCACTTTCATCCTCATAAGCTTGGTTGTCTTCTTGAGATGTGTGTTCATCATTTGCAGATGATTTCTTATATACATGCTTCATCAACAAGTCTAATTCATTTCTCATCCTCCTTCCAAAATTGATGCACTTTGAGCAGCTAATATTTCTTGTTTCTTTCTTTCAAACTCATTCTAGATAAGAATATTTTAATTCAGGTCATAAAAAGTGCTAAAAATACATTATTAGCATAAATTATATGATATTATAGTATCAAATAAAATCATAACAATCAACAAATATAAATATGTATATATTAGCATTTTCAAGTAACTATACTTAACCATTTTCAAATCACTAGTACACATTTCAAGTCACTACAAAAACCATTTTCAAGTAACTAATTCACATTTCAAGTCACTACACTTAATCATTTTCAATTCACTAGTACATATTTCAAATCACTACACTTAACAATTTTCAAATAAATAATTCACATTTCAAGTAATTATACTTAACCATTTTCAAGTAACTATACTTAACCACTTTCAAGTAACTAATTCACATTTCAAGTAACTACACTTCCACAATTTTCAAGTAACTAGTACACGTTTCAAGTCACTATACTTTTCCTGTTTTCACTTCAAGTCGCTAATTCACTTCACAAGTTACCAAACTAAACTAAATTCAAAATAAAAGATCACATTTCAAAATACCTACACTTAAACATTTTCAAGTCACTAATTCACTTCACAAGTTACCAAACTAAACTAAATTCAAAACAAAAGTTCACCTTTCAAGTACCTACACTTAAACATTTTAAGTCACTAATTCACTTCACAAGTTACCAAACTAAACTAAATTCAAAACACAAGTTCACATTTGAAGTACCTACACTTAAACAAATCGAAGCCACTAATTCATTTCTAAAGTGACCATGTACCTTACTAAATTTAAAACAAAAGTTCACCTTTCAAGTACCTACACTTAAACATTTCAAGTCAATAATTCACTTCATAAGTTACCAAACTAAACTAAATTCAAAATAAAAGTTCACCTTTAGGATCTCAAGATTTCACTGACTCCCCAAATGTAAGGGACCATATCAGGCCTACCTCTAATAACATTTCAAATTAGGCTTTAAACCTAACTCACACCCCAAAAGATAGCTCAAAGGAAAGACATTGCTCAGGCCTTACAAGGAGTCCAAGATTCTACCCATTCAATAACGGGGACATTCCATTCACCAAAATGCATATTCTATCAAAACTTAAGTTATGATCTTATAACAAATAGTAATACAATCTAGGATTGAAGAAGTAAAAAAACACAGGTGCGATGCGAATATACTTCCATATGCAAAGCAATTGAAACTACAAAGTTCATATTAGCTACACCCTGCTTCACAACCCTACACAATATGGGAGTGTCACATCGGACCTAACGTGCCTCACTCTCATAGCTTAGGGCCAAATCACAATCCAAAAGCTATCTTAAAAGGAAGGAGGTTTGTCAAGTCTTATAACAGTTATAAGATCATTAAATGTGGTTTGACATTTCGTTGACCATACACAGTTATAAGATCTTTTGTATCTACTGATGGATGATTTTACCTCTTGACAACCTAAATAAAGATCTATAGTAGAGCAAGGCATTAACTTTTCCATCCTCTCACATTTAATTTTGGATATTAATGGTTACAGATAGCTAGATCTTACACGAACAGTATAATTTTGTTTTAGCAAAACAGGCCTATATGCAACATGACAGATAATTAATGATGTCCATGAAAATAATTATAGATCAAGTTAGGAGTTGAGAAAGAGGTGAGTAACACTGGGAGGAAGAACAATACCTCAACAAATATAAGGAAAAATAAACTTTCTTTTTCTTCTTTGTATCACAATAGAATAAAACAGTGACAGAAAGAAAACTATAAAGGAAAAATAATTTTTTAAAAGAAAAAATGGTGCAGCACTAATGTATCCTAATAAGTGAACACATGTAGTATTGTTGCCCTGATTAAAATTATTCTTGTCATGACAAAACATAGGCTTTTGACCATACACATAACTAAATTGATCCAAGCATAAAACCAACACATGAACAAACAATATCAAATAGAATTACTTGAAAATAAAAGGAGATAGAGATAGAAATAGTTTACCTTGTGACAAGTGGTACGAAGGCCACAGCCTGGTCTAAAACATAGAGAGTCTGGCGATGCTTCTTCTAACTTACAATACACTGGAGAAGCGCATAACTAAGAACATATCTCCCGAAAAGAATTTGTCTACCAAAAATGCATCTAAGCTGAAAGTACGCAAACCTGCTCATCAACTCAGAGCCAATATAGATGCCAGACATTCAAGTCATACTTTGCTCGTCATCTACATTTATGATTGGTGGACGGCGGGGATAGTTGAAAAGGCTAATGGAGGGACGGTGGGTGTTGTTGTTGCCACCGTTGGTGGTGTTGGGAAAGGAGGTGGCAGACATATGGGAAGAAGCAGCGGATCGCCGAAGCCTGAACCGTGGTGATTGGACGAAGTTGTTGAGTCCGCTGATGGCGATGGCTGGCGTTGATGGTTGTGGCAGCTGCATGGCTTTTGTACAGTGGCGGCAAACCTCGGGGAGGAGAAAAACAGCTTAACGGTGGTTGCCAGTGAAGGCGGTATCGGTTGTTTTGGTTTTAGAGAGAGAGAAGATAGGGAGAGAGGCTGATGTTTTTGGTGGAAATGAGATTAGGGTTTCTTGTTTTTCTTAAAAGGAGAGGAGTGAGAAATTTGATCTCATCCGTTAGATTGGTTTTGATCAACAGTTGAGATTAAACTTATTTAAAAAAGGGTCAGAAAAATTGAATTTCAATTTGAGCTTAAAATTGGTATCAATTTGGCTATAATTGTCATCAATTGAATACAACTTGGCTGATAATTTAATACTAAAAGGGAAATTAAATGTAATTGACTGTTATTTTAACAACAACAACAACAATAATAATAGACAATGCTTTTGTAAATTGTGAGTATATTTACGAAAAATAATTTAATAAAATTATGTACAATGTCTTAAAATTTATGTTAATTTGGTTAAAATTGATATTAATTGAGTACAAGATGGCTAGAATTTAAATAAATTAGCAAAAATTATTTTAAGTTAGGCTGCTATTTAATAAATATAATAAGGTATCGCTATTAACAATAGACAACGCGTGTAGAATTAAGATTATGTAAAAAAAATATTCTACAAAATTGTCGTTAATAATTTAAAATAAATTAGTTCTAAAATTTAAATATAATAATAATAATAAAAATTAGACAATGTATTTGTGAATTGTGAGTGTGCATATTTATGAAAGATGATTTAAGTAAGAAAATTATGTAAAATATTGTATTTGAATTAATAAATTATAAAAAATGATAATGAAAATTAATAAAAATAATTTGTAAACATTTAAATCATTAATGTGACATATCGTTATTTATATAATACAAGAATAATGTGTAAACATATTAATATTTTAAATTAAATAATTTTGATAAAATAGCAGCCTAAGAGAGCATAGAGAGGTCAAAATAGGTGTCAATAGCAACTGAAGCAGACAAGTTATAAATGTCTATTTTATTTTTTATTAAATATTATTAATTTTTTTTATATGTAAATGACTTATAATAATTAATTAGGAGTAATATAGTAAAATCACGGAGTAGCTGAAGCAGGCATATCGACAAAATGTTGCCTTCTTTTTCACACTTATTAATAGTAGTAACTTATCTCTAGGGAGTTGTTTGGCTTATATTAATAGTTTTGAGACTAAATGCAAGATTATTTTACGTGCATTTGGGTAGAGGTGTTAGTTAATCTTGAATTAATTATCCGTCACTGATGACCATTAATTTTTCGATCTCAATAACGAATCAAGCTAAGATTGATGATCAGCTCAAATACATCTTTGATATCATATTCAGTTGCTTGATCAGCTCATGTGAGCTTCACAAGTATTTTCAAAATTGAGTCAAGCTAAGGTTTATTCATCTCGAATTGATATCAATTCTGACTAAAATTAATATTAATTGAATAAGAATTAGGCTTAGATATTACATAAGCTGGGCAAATTGAATTGACTTAGGTTGTTATTTAATAATGTTGGAAAGACGTAATATTATTATTATTATTATTATTATTATTATTATTATTATAATAATAATAATAATAATAACAACAACAACAACAACAATAGACAATGTTTGTAAATTTGCTAAAATAGTAGCCTAAGGTCAAAATTGGGTGTCAACACAAGTAACCCGAGCAATTTCCACAGATTGATGTCCATGGAGGGTACAGTGTACGCAGACCTTACTGCTAAGGTAGATAGGTTGTTTTCAATATACCCTAGGTTCGTGAAAAATAGTCTGAAGTTGTCCAATTTCAAGAAAAATATTAGTGAAAATTAATTTAATATTAGCCGTTGATCAAATATGATGAACGATTGAGATTAAACTTGAGGAGATGAGTCAAATTGGGATTAGATATTGGGTTAAATAAATGGAATTGAGGATTTCAATTGAGTCAAATTAAACTCAATTGACACAAATTGAGTATAAAATGGCTAGAATTTAAATACAACAACAACAACAACAAACCCAATGTGTTCCCACAATGACTAGAATTTAAATAAATTAGGAAAATTGAATTGAATTAGGTTGATATTTAATAAATATAGTAACTATATAAAATTAATATAAAAAATAATTATAATAATAATAAATAAATGTTGATCAACGACTGAGATCTAAAGAATAAAAATTTGGTTAAAAATTGAATGAAATTTGAAATTGAGTTCAATTGGACACAATTTAGGCTAGGATTGTAATAAATTGGATAAAATAAGGCTAAAATTATTACAAATTGGCAAAATCAGACTAGAAAATAAATATATTAAAAAATAAAATTGACTAAGGTTGCAGATTAATACAATAGTAATAGTAAAATAAATAGTATAATTATGCTCAGTCTAGTTGTAAATAAATTGTGTAACTAAAAGTATGACATATAATATATTACTTTAAAATCAATGATAACAATAATATATATATTTTATTATATATATAAATTTTATATATATATATATATATATATTTAGTATAAATAATATTTTTTATTATTGTCTAATTTCTTTGTATTATATGTTTTTTATTCTTCAAGTTTATCCTTTTCCTATTTAAAATTTTCAAGTCACAAAAATTCTATGTAAATCTCCAATAAATAGTTTCAGCTAAATTTGTAGCAACACAAACCCCCAATAATTTTTCAAGTAATAATTATGTAGGTAAATCCCTAAGAAATAATTTCAGCTAAATTTGTAGCAACACAATCCCCCAATAAGTTTTCAAGTGAGTAATAATTTCACAGGTAAATCCCCAGCAAAATTAGCAGAATAAAATCCCTAAATAATTTCTCAAGTAATAAAATTCATTACATAAATTTCTACCAAAATATCTCTACGTAAATCCGTAGGATAAATAACCTCAAAAGTTTTTTATGAATTTATTATTATTATTATTATTATTATTATATATATATATATATATGTATATATGTGTCCATATACCTTCGTATTTACCTCGAGATAAAATATCCGCCGATACATTTCCCCAGGCAATGTCGCAAGTAATAATTTTGCAGGTAAATCCCCAAGAATAAATCCCTAGCAAAATTTGCAGCACAAAATTCCAAAATAATTTCCCAGGTAATAAAATCTATTACATAAATTTCCACCAAAATATCTCTAAGTAAATCCGTAGGATAAAATACCTGGGAATTTTTCTACGGATTTAAAAAATATATATATATTTGTCCATATACTTGCGGATTTACCTAGAGATAAAATACCCGCCGATACATTTTTCCGGGTAATGTCGCAAGTACAAAATTTGTGCAATATGGTGCCAAATTTACCTGCCAAATTTGTTGCAAATATACAGTTCGCAAATAATATATTTTAATATTGATGAATTTAATAATTTCGTAGGTAAATCCGCATGTATTTCCTGCGATATTATTCCCTAGGTAAAATCCCCATGTAATAAGCAGTTTTCTAGTAGTGATTATCTAAAATCTCAACCCTTTTGATCCTTAACTTTACTTAAAAGACTGAATATATCCCTGAAAAATATGATGTATCGTATAAAATTAAGTAATTTATTGGAAGAATGTGATGTATCCATGTAAAATTAAGAGATGTATCCAAAAGAATGTGATGTATTTGTGTGGAATGTGATCTATCCATGTAAAATTAAATGTATCTGAAAAATATGATCTATTCGTGTTAAATTAAGTGATGTATTCATGTATAATTAAGTGATGTATTCGAAAGAATGTGATGTATCTGTGTGGACTAAATTAGGAATATTTAGTAATTTAAAAAAAAAACATAGAAAGTAATTATCTCAAAAAAAAAAATGTAACTTTAATTAATGTGAAAATCTTAATGAAAAATAAGTGTATTTAAAGAATGCACCTAAGTAGATCTGCCAATATGAATTGCTTCAGCTCATCCTGACTAACCCTTTAAGCGGCCTGGTTAGGCTGACCCATCATTTGATGAACCTTGAAACAACAACATTATTACATGGTTGCAGACCCCATGAGGATGGTCTACCTTTTTAAAACATACTAGTTTAGGTATACGCGCCTCGCGTGTGTACCTCTTTTTAATGAGTTCAAGCATTGTACTAAATAGGATATTCATTTAAATAATAATAAAGAATACAATAATTAAATTCAACATCTTTTAAACATGTAAAGATGGAGATTTTATTTAATTAAACCTAACATTTATAAGAAAAAATTCTCAAAGCAAATTAAAATTTATCTACCACCTGTAAACTATAACAAAATAATACGATGATAGAGATATCAAAATAATACAATTAAAGCTAAATTTTACAAAAAAAAAAAATCTCAAAGGCGATCGACATTCATCTACTACCTATTAACTACAACAACATAATACGATAATAGTGATATCAAAACAATACAACTAAACCTAACCTTTACACACAATAAAAAAAATCACAAAGTAGAGATATCAAAAGAATACAATTAAACCTAATCTTTACCTAAAAAAGAATTTCAAATCCAACTAATATTTATCTACCACCTGTAAACTACAAAAAAAATAATACGACAATAAAGATATTAAAACAATACAATTAAACCTAACCCTTACACAAAAAAATTATAAACTTATTATTTGAGGAGAAACCACAAAGTTATTCAATAACGAAAGCTTGTTATTCCTTATCAATAAACCCAAAATAATAGAAAAATAAATTTAAAACCTAGAAACAACAAAGTCACTTTGTAGAATCAATAATGAAAGTTACATAAATCCAAACATGAAAAGATGTTTTGTTATTCTTGATTAATAAAACCAACGTAACAAAAAATAAAATTCATAACCTAAAAATTAAAAAACCGTGTTATATTAGAAATCCAATAACAAAACTATTTAAAAATATAAAAGGATGATTTGTTATTTATGATTAATAAAATTAAAATGTAATATAAATAGAAATTTAAAGTCAAAAACCACAAAGCTAACCAATAACAAAATTACGGTCACAAAGTTTTATTACCGAAATAAAATATCAGTGATAACGGTCAACTCACTCCCACGTTTGAGGGGTGAGGCAGTCGTTGTCAATAACCCAAGTAGAGTTGGGGTCGAATCCACAAGGAGCGAATTATAAATTTCGAGTCTTATGGGTGCTCTAATCACTAGAAGGGAACCCGGCGTGTCTATAAAGACAACATATAAAACAAAATGGGGGGATGCAATTTGAGGTTGGTTTGAAATGATTTTTGACTACAATATAACAAAGAAATACTATTGACTTGAAATCAAGATTTGAGGAGATCTTGGGATTATGTCTACCTAAGGGTGAAGCATGCGGGTTGTTGACGATTTAACATGAAACTTAGTTGTTAAGTAAAGGATAGGCTAGGTCTATAGTCATTATGCCAATATTTCAATCAAGTCACGATGATTTCACCCATTGGCTCTTTTAAGCACCTAACAAGTGTACAAGTTCTATTCACCCAAAACCTCAATCAAGCATCCTTATTTCTAGGATGATACTCTTAACATGATTTACACTCCAATTATACTTATTTCTAAGATTGCTAAAGGTTGTAAACCATAGACTTAATTGTCCACCATTGTCTTGTCCACCTATAAACCTCTTTCAAGGATGTTATGAGTTACCTTATGTTCACCTCCATCCCTCTATCAAGGATAATGAAGGATTTCTAGAGTTTGGGGTTTTCATCCATCAAACCCATATGGATATTTTAGGGTTTTCACCCACAAATTCCAACTAGTAAGCTCAAGCAATGATCGAATCCATAATCAACAACTAAAAATTATGCAAACACATCAACACCCACACACAAACACACCTTAGTTCAACATAACCCTAAGACTAAAGAAGTTAGCTACTCATAAAATAAGAGGAAAAACTTTTACCACGTATTTCATCCATGATGTTCATGATGAAAGAGGCTAAAAAATAATCTTCAATTCCACACTCCAATGTTACTAATTTTCTCTTTGAATAAAAATTTTTACAACTATGAAGAATCAATCCTTCACTCTAAAAGTCTAGGGTCTTTCTCTATCTCTTTCTCTAAACCCCTTTAGTGTTTTGGATCCTCCATATAAGTCCTTTGATTTTGTTGTCCGAATTGACTACTATGCCCCTTACTCATTTATCCCGATATTTCGTGGTCGTGATGTTTTGACCACGATCATATAACCGTAGTCACGGCTATGATCGAGCGATTGTGGTCTGTCGATAGACTTAATAGACAATGATTGTGGTCTTATGATCGCGATCGCGTTACCTGAGGCTGGATATGCTTCCTGCTTAACTAGCTTCAATCGCGGTGTTTAGATCACGACCCCGATAACCGAGGACCTTCTACTACAGGTCTTCTGCCGTAATTTCTTGCTCCCTCTTTTTTATCATTGTAAGCTCCAATCCACATCTTTCTATCTTTTCAACTCTATACCTACAAAGAGTGGATATGAGTGTATTTGCTCATAAATATATCTCACTTGTTCATTCAGAAAAAAGTAATATGGATATATGTTGAGTGCAGATGAGTAGTAACATCACCACTCATCCACAACCCCCAACTTAAAGCATTTGCTTGTCCTCAAGCAACACTACCTCTTACTATGAGATACCATTATTTATGCCCAAACTTTATGCCTTAATGACTTCAACTTTAGTCACTACCATGAATATCTCATTGAAAATGGGCTAAACTAATTTTCACTACACCCCTCATCATAAGATGCATTATCAAAGGATGCACAAGACTTCAAAGAGCAATCAAGCAGCAACCACTAATGCTCTAAAAATGACTCATATTTTAACCGAAACTAAGTCATACACCATTTGCCTCATCACGCGAAAGGTGAAAAAATCACCCACCTTAACTTGTTTCACATGCCAACCTCATAGGAAAAAAAATTCCACTCACTAGCTACAAAATATGCAATAAAGAATTTTAAGTGTACAACTCTCTCCCTCACAATATAAATCTTCATGAAATATGTGTCATACCATAGGTTTGCCCCTATTTTCAATCGCCACTACAAAGAAAGTAAGTGGATAGAGATCTTGAAGGACTTTCTATGCTTGTAACGTAGATTTGGGTGAGGTTAGGAAATCATTTAGGAACAACATGGATAGAGATCTTGAAGGACTTTCTATGCTTGTAACGTAGATTCGGGTGAGGTTAGGAAATCATTTAGGAACACCATGGCTACTCCCTTCATTGAACATGTATCTCACACTTTTTAGATCTTTCTTTTTTTAATATGGGCCACTCTTCTTTGTTTTCTCTCTTTTATCATGCCTACATTTTGTTTCCGTTGTTCATCCAACTTCATTCATCTCTTTTTCTTGCACTTTCTTGTAATTCTTTATTTTGTTCGACTTTTTCTTCTATTCGGTTCTTTTCAAAGTTTAGGGACATTAGGCATATAGATACATCTTC
This sequence comes from Capsicum baccatum var. pendulum, assembly GCA_030864225.1. NCBI lineage: Eukaryota > Viridiplantae > Streptophyta > Magnoliopsida > Solanales > Solanaceae > Capsicum > Capsicum baccatum. The sequence goes on along the minus strand of CM061556.1, from coordinate 232,915,603 downwards.
GTGGAACCAAACATACTTCCATAAATCTTTACCACCCCCAACTTAGGCTTTTAGCCTCAAATTACATTTTCAAGTTCAAGGAGGGTATGGTTCCAAAGACAGATAAAAAGGAATGGTTCACGGCTTGTAATGTGTTTGCCAAAGAAAGGTCCAAAGGCTCAAAGTGGGTAACTAGGGATTATATTCATGCTCAGGTAGGCTTTTTAGGTTAGAGTGGATACCAAATTCATAAAGGTGGCCTAAGATCATTTCTCCAACCAAATACAATCAATGTTAGCTTTGAAAGACTAACTGGGCAAGCTCTAGATAGCACAAGTATACAAGAGATAAATAACAAGATCTCACCTCAAATGGCATGCAAAATTATCAAAGGGGGCTCACATGTCCTTCCTGCGAGAGACAAAATGGGAGTATCTATTTTTATTCATACGTCAAAATTTATAAGGCCACAAAAAGAGAAAAAGTTTTGTTACCAAATTGCTCATGTCCATGCCCTTGATTTTGTTTTGAAAAATTTTAGAAGGACTGGGTCTCTCATTTTACATTAGCACCACACACAATTTGTTAAATTATGGAAAAAAACAAAGCCCAAGTCTCATATTTAGGCTCAAAATGGGCAAACTACCCATATGGCTACTCAGACTTCGCCAATGGCGTATGAAGTGACCCCAACTTTACCTCACACAATGTCATAGGTACTCATACTTCCCTTGCATTAATGTTTCACAATCCAGGCTCAACGTTTTACCATTAAGAATGTTATCACTCAATCTATCATAGGGCAAAGTTCATCCATAGCTAGCAAAACCTAAAAAACCTCGCCACACCCCTAACTCAATGGGCAGAAGTGTCCTTACTAAAGTAAATTTAAGAATGAAAAGGGATGAGAAGGGCTTTCAGAGACATCAGGCAGTGTAAGAATCTGGATCCGCGATCGTGTCAACATGTCCGCGGTCGCGATAACTGAGACTGAACTCTCCTATTTTTGCTCTGTTTTGATTCCCTACACAGTTGCCAGTTTTCCAGCTCTATTTTTTCCTATTTTTTTGGGTATACTACATATGTTAAAAGACCTAAAAAGCATCAAAATAAACACAAGATGAGTTAAATATGGGTTGACTCCCATCAAGCGCTTAATTTCATATCGCGGCACGACTCTCCCTTTTTACCACATAGTATTTTTGAATTTAATACACTCGACTGTGGGCACCGTGGGAATCCTCTCACTGTAATGCTTCACCCTTTGACTATTTACTACGAATTTCTTTCCTTCATTATCTTTCAATTCTACGGGACTACTTGGGTATACATTGGAAATCACAAATAGTCCCAACCGCTTTGAGCGGAGCTTCACCGTGAAGAGTTTCAAATGGGAATTATAGCGGAGTACATTCTCTCCAACATAGAACTCTCACCTTAATATCCGAGCATCATGCCATTTCTTTATTTTATCCTTATACAATGTCAAACTTTCATATGCCTTTAAGCGTAATTCCTCCATCTCATGGAGTTGCACCCTCCGTGCCTCAGATGCTTCTCCCTAATTCTTATTTAACCTCTTCAAAGACCATAAAGCCTTGTTCTCAAGCTCGATCAGTAATGACACATTTATCCAAGCACCAATTGATAGGTAGACATTCCAATTGGGGTTTTGTAGCTTGTTCTATAGGCCCAAAGTTGTCTTGACCAATTTGTGCAGCCCATATTTATCGTCTTTTTGAGTTTGTCCTAGATTTCTTGATTCGAAACCTCCACTTTTCTGATCATTTGGGGGTGGTATAGAGTGGCGACCTTGTGGTAACCCCATACTTGTCAAGAAGAGCACCAAACACCTGATTGCAAAAGTGCGAGCCGTCATCACTAATGATGGCCCGAAGGGTGCCAAACTTTGCAAAAATATGCTTTTTAGAAATGAGGTGACGCACTTGCTTTCATTAGTTGGGAGTGTGATGTCTTCCACCCATTTGAAGACATAATCAAACGCCACCACAATGTATTTATTCCCGAATAAACTCATAAAAGGACCTATGAAATCAATCCCCCATACATCAAAGATTTCCACCTCAAGGTTAGGCTTGAGGGGAATATCGTGTCTTCTTGAAATAACCCCATGCATTTGACATTTGTGACATGATTTAACCCATTCAATGGCGTTCCTATGCATTAAAGGCCAATAAAACCCACATTGGAGAATCTTTGCGGTGGTTCAAATTTCTCCATAGTGACCACCATAAGGTGAAGAGTGACAAGCTTTTGAGATATAATTTAATTCAATATCCATAACACACCGCCTAATAACTCCATTGGCACATTCCCGAAACAAAAATGGTTCATCCTAAAAATATTGCTTTGCGTCAAACAAAAACTATTTTTTATGGTAACTCAATTCTTCGGGGAGTACTCCACTCGCTACAGAGTTGGCAAAGTTGGCATACCATGGAGTATTATTCCCCTCAATGGACATGATCAATTAGTTGGAGAAAGCATCATCAATTTCTATTTCCCCATGCTTTTCATTATTACTTTCAAGTAGAGAGAGATGATCAACCACTTAATTTTTGCACCTTTTTTAGTCTTTCACCTCAAAGTTGAACGCTTGTAATAGAAAAATCTACCTGATTAAATGCGGTTTTGCTTTTTTCTTGGTTATGAGATACTTAAAAGCGTAGTGATCCGTGTGTACCACTACACCCGTGCCTAACAAATAGGCCCAAAATTTTTCAAAGGCATATACCACCGCTAATAATTCTTGCTCAATGATAGTGTAGTTCTATTGAGCGTCATTCAAGTTTTTACTAGCGTAGTAGATAGGATAAAATAGCTTGTCCTTACATTGTTCTAGCACTGCACCTAATGCAATACCACTTGCATCGCACATTATCTCTAATGGTAATGACCAATTCAGAGCCACAATAATAGGGGTTGAAATAAGCAATTCCTTAAGATGTTCGAAAGCTTTCAAACATGCTTCATCAAAGTCGAATTTAGATTCCTTCTTAAGAAGGTTACACATGGGGTGGGCTATTTTGGAAAAATCCTCGATGAAACGTCGGTAGAACCTAGCATGACCAAGAAAACTTTGAACCCCTTTTACGGAAATGGGAGGTAGGAGCTTAGCAATTACCTCAACTTTGGCTTGATTGACTTGAATGCCCTTTTCAAATATTTTGTGGCCTAGTACGATCCCTTCTTTGACAATAAAGTGGAACTTCTCCCAATTCAAGATAAGGTTCGTTTCTACACACTTTATAAGCACTTTGTTCAAATGTTTGAGGCATGACTCAGAAGAATTCCCCATCACCGATAAGTTGTCCATAAACACTTCCATAGATTCCTCAACCAGATTCGCAAATATTGACAACATGCAACGTTGAAAGGTCATCGGGGCATTACATAACCCAAAGGGCATTCGCTTAAATACAAACGTACTATATGGGCAAGTAAAAGTTGTTTTTTCTTGGTCCTCTGGTGCGATACAAATTTAATTGTATCCTGAGTACCCATCCAAGAAACAATACCATCTTCTTCCGACAATCCTATCTAGCATTTAATCCATGAAAAGGTATTGGAAAATGGTCCTTCCCAGTCCATGAATTCAGTTTTCTATAGTCCATACACACATGTCATCCGGTGACCGATCGGACGGGGATGAGATCATTTTTTTCATTTTCGACTACCGTGATACCACCCTTCTTCGGAACCCATTTCGTCGGGCTCATCAACGTGCTATTGGATATAGGATATATTTCTCCCGCATCGAGCCACTTTATAATTTCCATTTTTACTACATCTTGCATGGGTTGGTTTAATATCCTTTGGTGCTCCACACTAGGTATGTGATTTTCTTCGAGTTTAGTTTTGTGCGAGCAAATTCCGGGAGCTATTCTGATGATGTCTTCTATCGTCCAACCTATGGCCCGACTGGATTTCTTCACAACTAACTTTAATGCTTCTACTTGATAGGATTTTAGGTCACAAGAAATACTAATTGGTCATGTATCATCTCCCAAGAACACATATTTGAGATGAGGTGGCAAGGGCTTCAATTCGATTTTGCAAGTTTCAAGAATGGATGGTTTTGCGGGTGGACTTTCTCGATTTTTTAGATCAAGGTCTAATTTAACCGGGTTCTTGGTGTCAAACCCAAGCCAAATTAAAGAAGCTACCACCTCATAATACTCCTATACTTCATATCTTTACAATTCCATAGCACCCCTATTAAAGGGTGACTCCCATATCAACATGGTTTGACACTTCTCCATCAATAACATCAATCACTGAGATGACTTGTAGGTCTATTGGTTGATTGATGGACTTGCATATGTTGAAGGATATTTACTATCATTCAATCTAAACTTCATTTCCTCAGACTCCACATCTACCACCGCCTTCCCGATAGCTAAAAATGGCCTCCTAGGGATAATAGGAATTTTGACGTCCATTGCACAATCCAAAATAATAAAATCGGCCAGGTAAATGAATCGGTCCACTTTTACTAGAACATCGTGGAGAACTCCCAAGGGCTTTTTGATGGATCTATCTTCCATGAGCAACTTCATTTTGGTGGTCTTTGGCTTACCCAACCTAAGTTTTTGAAATATAGTGTAAGGCATGAGGTTCACACTTACCCCAAGATCACACAATGTTTTAGCAAAAGTGAACGTGCCGATAGTGCATGAGATTGTAATAGCACCGGGATCCTTCTTCTTTTCGACACAAGCACTTGTCATAATGGAACTACAATGGTGAGTCACCTCTATGCTCTCATCCTCCAATAATTTTTTTAGATACCAAATCTTTCATAAATTTAGCATGCCCCAGCATGTCTTGTAATGCCTCAATTAGAGGAATATTAATAGAAAGGGTACTAAATTTATCTAAAAACTTATTAAGCTTATCATGTTATCCCTTTCTAAAAGGTCGTTTAGGGTAGAAGGATGGAAGTGATTTGATGGCATAGAGACAATTTGATGATTGTTAACTATTGATGTCTCTATCTATAGCTCACTTAGATTTGGCTCTTCATCGTTGGATCTTTTTCTCTTCGCCCTTGTCTCCTCTCCATTTTACATTTCTTCACAATGCTTTTCCATGAGATATCTTAATATTTGGCTTAATTTTTCCTCTAATTATTGGATGGCGGTGGAGTGAGATATAACCGTTTGATGAGCATAGAGAATTCACTTTGCATCTCATTCACTATTTCTCTAGTCCTCTCAACACTACATAAAATCCGTGCCAAAATATCTTTATCGATTTCCTCTTTTCTTTCACATGTGCTAAGCTTAGATATTCTCGGTTCTGACCTTGATTCCCGTCTTGTCCTTGTGGGACAATATGGAAACCCTCCCAGCTTCTAGGAATCATACCTAACTTGTCTTCAATCACCTCCTCCTTCACGTCTTCACATGGTTCAACTTCTATTGAACTTATCACACTCACGCTTTTTATTTGGTCACCTAACATATGCTCAAGTAGGAGTTTAAGGCATGGCATCACTTTGTCCATCTTTGCATCGGTATCGTCCTCTTATCTTTCTTATCATATTACACAAAGGACGAGGAGGGAGCCCTCATGGCCACCTCAGCATCTTTTATGTCTCAACCCTTCCACTAAATTGCCACTTGGTCCAAGACTTTTAAAACAATTCCATAAGATGATTTGATGAATGATCCACCTGGTGCAATGTCCACTATAGCCTTATTTTGTTGGTCCAATGCTCTATAGAAGATTTGGAGAAGCATATTCCCCGGTACCTCATGGGTGGGGAATTTCAAAAGTGTTTTCTTGAATCTCCCCCAAGCATCGTACCATGTTTCTTCCTTATAGTGGCGGAAATAAACAATCTCATCCCTCAACTTCAACTTTTTATATGGTGGGAAGTATTGGCATAGGAAAGCCTTCATGAGACTTGTCGATGAAGAAATAGATCTGGCAGGCAAAGATCTTAGCCATAGCACTGCTTTTCTAGTGAGAGACAATGGAAAAAGACTTAACCGGATGGACTCTTGGGATATATAAGTAATTTTGAACGGAGCACATACTTCCACGAAGCCCTTCAAGTAAGCATTCGGGTTTTACTGAGCTCAAGCAATGATGGAATCCATAATCAACAACTAAAAATCATGCAAACACATCAACACCCACACACAAACACACCTTAGTTTAACATAATCCCAAGACTAAAGAAGTTCGCTACTCATAAAGTAAAAGGGAAAGCTTTTACCACGTATTTCATCCATGATGTTCATGATGAAAGAGGGTAAAAAATAATATTCAATTCCACTCTCCAATATTTCTAATTTTCTCTTGGAATAATAATTTTTACAACTATGAATAATCAACCTTCATTCTAAAAGTCTAGGGTTTTTCTCTATCTCTTTCTCTACACCCCTTTAGTGTTTTGGATCCTCCATATAAGTCCTTTCATTCAGCTGTCTGAATTGATTGCAATGCCCCCTACTCATTTATCCACTGTGTTGCGATCAAAAAGTTTTTACTGCGATCGTGTAACCACGGTCGCGGCTATGATCGAGCGATCGTGGTTTGTCGGTCGACTTGACAGACAGTAATTGTGGTCTTCTAATCATGATTGCATTACCCGAGGTTGGATATGCTTTCTTCTTAACCCGCCGCGATTGCGGTTTTTAAACCGCGACCATGGTAATCAAGGCCCTTCTGCTCCAGGAATTCACCTGCAATTTCTTGCTCCCTTTTTTATCAATGTAAGCTCCAATCCACAACTTTCTATCTTTTCAACTCTATACCTGCAAAGAGTGGATATGAGTGCATTTGCTCACAAATATACCTCACTTATTTATTCCAAGGAAATTAATGTGGATATATGTTAAGTGTTGACGAGTGGTGAAATCACCACTCATCAACACCCCCAACTTAAAGTATTTGCTTGTCCTCAAGAAACACTACCTCTTACCATGAGATGCCATTATTTATGCTCAAACTTTATGCCTTAAAGATCAAAATGACTTCAAATTCAGTCACTACCACGAGTAGCTCGTTGCACATAGGTTAAGCTAATTTCCACTACACCCTTCATCATAAGATGCACTATCAATGGATGCACAAGACTTCAAAGAGCAATCAAGCAGCAACCACTAATGCTCTAAAAGTGACTCATCTTTTGACCAAAACTAAGTCGTACTCCATATACCTTGTCGCTCAAAAGTTGACAAAATCATCCGCCTTTAGCTTGCTTCACATGCCAACCTCACAAGAAAAAAATTCCACACACCAAGCTACAAAATATGCAACAAGGAATTTTAAGTGTACAACTCTCTCCCTCAAAAAAGAAATCTCCATGCAACAAGTGTCATACCATAAGCTTGCCCTTATTTTTAATAGAAACTACAAAGAAAGTAAGTGGTTAGATATCTCAAAAGACTTTCTAAGCTGGTAACTTAGATTCGAGTTAGGGTAGGATACTCATTTAGGAACAACATGGCTACTCCCTTCCTTGAACGTGTATATCACACTTTTTAGATCTATATTTTTTATTATGGGACATTCTTCTTCTTTTTTCTCTTTTATCATGCCTACGTTTTGTTTCCTTTGTTCACCCAACTTCATTCATCTCTTTTTCTTGCACTTTCTTGCAATTCTTTCTTTTGTTCGACTCTTTCTTCTATTTGGTTCTTTTCAAAGTATAGGCACATTAGGAATATATCTACATCTTCATGGAACCAAACATACTTACATCAATTTTTACCACCCCCAACTTAGGTTTTTAGCCTCAAATTACATTTTTAATTTCAAGGAGGCTATGGTTCCAAAGAGAGATAAAAAAGAATGGTTCACGACATGTAAAATGTTTGTCAAAGAAAGTTCCAAAGGCTCAAATTGGGTAACTAGGGATTATATTCATGCTAGGGTAGGCTTTTTAGGCTAGAGTGGATACCAAATTCAAAAAGGTGGCCTAAGATTATTTCTCCAACTAAATACAATCAACGTTAACTTTGAAAGACTAATTGAGCAAGTTCTAGATAACACAAGTGTACAAGAGATAAATAACAAGATATCACCACACATGGCATGCAAAATTCACAAAGGGAGCTCACATGTCCCTCCCGCGAGAGACAAAATGGGAGTATCTATTTTTATTCATACGTCAAATTTACGAGGCCACATAAAGAGAAAAAGTTTTGTTACCAAATTGCTCACGTCCATGCCCTTGATTTTGTTTTGAAAAATTTTGTATGGAGGGGGTCGCTCATTTTACATTAGCACCACACATAATTTGTTAAATTATGGCAATAACCAAAGCCCAAGTCTCATATTTAGGCTCAAAACGGGCAAACTACCCATATGGATACTCAGACTTTGTCAGTGGTGTACGAAGTGACCCCAACTTTACAACATACAATGCCACAGGTACTCAGACTTCCCTTGCATTAATGTTTCACAACCCAGGCTCGACGTTTTACCCTTAAGAATATTATCACTCAATCTATCATAGGGCAAAGTTTATCTATAGCTAGCAAAACCCAAATAGCCACACCACACCCCCAACTCAAAGGGCAGAAGTGTCCTCACTGAAGCAAATTTAAGAATGAAAAGGGATAAGAAGGGCTTCTGGAGACAACGGACAGTGTAGGAATCTAGAGCCGCGATCGCGTTGACATATTCGCGACCACGGTAACTGAGACTGAATTTCCATGTTCATCCATCGCAGTATATGTTGAGTGCAGAAAAGTGGTAAAATCACCACTCATCAATCTATATAAACCTAAAAAGGGACTTCTAAAATTGGAAAAAAGAAAGAAATATAAGAACTCTTGAATCAAAATATTATAATAAAAAATAATAGTCCTAACCTAAAAAACACAATACCTTTTTTTCATGAAAAAGTCCACTACCCTTTTTAAATTGGAAAAAAGTCACACAAATTTAGTTTTTGAAAGAATTTTTTTCCTTCTTCTTTTAGGACTCTAAATCTATTTTATGTAAAGTAATTCGACCAATTTTTCTATAAAATTTAAAACTTTACCTTATATAGAAATTTTTTTTATATAATAATTTCTTTGAAGTTGCATTTTTTTGAACAAAATATTGCCATAAATTTAGGAATTTAACTAAAATTAGAAAATCTTTTCATTTAATTTTTTATATAAATTTATCATAGTCAATTTTAATATTATAAATTGAAGGAAAAAATATTAAAAGACGATTTTGTCTATTATAGAGTCTTTTAATGAAGGGCAAAAAGCTTAACTCACTTTTCTAAGGGTCTTCACACCTTTAATATATTATAGATATATTTTTAAAAATTTTAATTTTAAAATGAAAATAACTATTTATAAGATAATATTACATGTAAAATTATTTGCTAATCAAGTCTTAAATTCACGAACAAAATAATGCTAATTAATTTTGGCTTCAACTAAAAATTTGATTGTCGGATTTAGTCTAAATCATTTTTATTCAGTGCAACTATCTCGGGGGTTTGGGCCATAGGTGACCAAAGAGTTTTTAAATAAGGTGTAGGTGACACAAGTCTTAATTATTAGTTGGAGATGACAATTACTTTATTATGGATTAAGAAAGTTGAGGAAGTTTGAAAACAATCCACAAGTTTTTAAATTTACACTTTGATCCCAATGTATACCTAAAATAATGGGAAATGGGGGGGGGGGGGGGAAAGGCGTCTTTCTCTCTCTTCTCATCCATGGTTGTTTTCTCTCTCTTAGTGATTTTTGTTGTTAATTGTTTTCTATTTCTGCTGCTTTATTCATCATCTTCTGCTTCATTATCATCATCTTCTACTCCATTATCATCTTCATCTTCTTCTTGTCGACCATTTGTTGTTGTTATTATTGTTGTTGTTGGTACAGTGCTACTGCTGCGATCTGACTAATTTCTTAGGTCAAATTTTGTTTGCTACATCACTTTCCACTTTGGCATTACTTCATAGGTAACTTTGGTAAGTAAAATTATGATTTTTATTCGTATTTTTCATCTAGGTACACTTTTATTTTTCCAACAATGGATAGAACCCCCATTATGAGTCCAGCATAAGTGCCCACAATTTAAACAGATCAATCAACTGGTGCATCAGATAAGTAACCTGTTGCATTAGAAGATTTATCTGTTCCATCAGACTGTTTATCTGTTGCATCATCGTATTATTTATTGCATCAAACGTATTATCTGTTGTATCGGCATGTTTATTTGTTGCACCAGACTAATTATCTGTTGCATCAGAATATTTATCTGTTGCACCCGACTAATTATCTGTTGCAATGAATGATTAATCTGTTTGAAACAACACAAATTAACCCCTGCCACAAACCCAATAGATAACCAATATGTTTTCAACACTTGCTATTGCTACTCGATTCGAAATTATTCCTTACGTCCAATTACCCATTCCAAATTTCCTAATTCGATTTCTCATTTTACTTAATCAAGAAACAATTAAAAAAATCTATGTTTTACCCTTTGCATTAATAACTTTTTCTTCAAATTAAAATGAAAATATCATTTAATAAGGGGACAATACGTCAACCGACGTTAAAAGCTTTCTTCTCTTATGAAATTTTGATTGAATAGTAAACAATTGTTATATCAAACACGTCTAATGTCCCACCAACTGATCAGTGGGTTATGGTAAACTAGACATGTTATTAATTATTTTTCTTAATCAATGTGGCATCTCAATTTGGGATGGATAATTTGAGATGAAGGGGTACGAATTAAAACGTCAGAGCCAAGCAAAGCAACAAACTAGTCATCTGTTGAAACAGACTATTTATCTGTTGCATCAACTTTTTATCTATTGCAACATGAGTAATCTATTTTGAACAACACATCAACCCCTGCCATAAACTTAACAGATAAATCTTGCTATTGCTACTGGATTCTAAATTATTTCTTTTTACGTTGAATCGTCGACATGTTTGTTGTAAAGATAATAGACAGAATGAAAATTAAATATGGATTAAAACGTCAAAGATCAAACATAATTTATTTATTAAATAAAAATACATATAATAGACTAAAAGAAAAATAATAGTTTAATTATTATTATTATTATCAGCATCATCATTGCCAGTCGGCCAATCTTCAACCAAAAGTAGCAAGGCTCTCCTCAACCTGCGTATCTCGTGAAGCATTCTTGATCTAACTCCTCCCAGTTCCCATTGTAGATCACGAACTTGATTCCGAAGTTCATTCACAACGCCTTGCAGAAAAGAAACGTCCCACACTAGGTCAGCCGTAATCTTATCTTCTAGAGTGTAATATGAAAGATGAGATGCAATAAATAAATAAAGTGTATTTGAATGAACGATTGAGTAAGGAGGGACTTGTTTATAGAGGATTGAATTTGAATGAGAGGCAAAAAGGCGCGACTATTCACCTCCATACATTAATTACATTTTTGACTAAATTAAGAAAATAAATATTGTGATATAAGTCATGACTTTTCAGATTATTATTATTAATTAGTTCTTTTGAAGAACTATTTTTATTGAGTTGTGGCAACAGATTCTATATCTATTGCATCAGATAACACATCTGTGATAATAGATATATTATCAATTGCAACAAATATAAAATATGTTGCATCCGATAACGTAATTGTTGCAACATATAATCTAACTGTTCACCTCTATTTATTAATTACATTTTTTATTAATGTTAAAAGTAATGAATTAATTAAATTAAGAAATATTGTGATAAGTCATGACTTTTCAAATTATTATTATTAATTAGTTCTTTCCAAGAACCGCTTTTATTGAGTTGTGACTCGATATAGGTTGCATCAGTTAAATCATCTGTGACAACAGATACATCATCTGTTGCAACCATAGTGAACCTGTTGCATCAGATAATTTAATTGTGGCAACATATAATCTATTCTTTTAAAAAAAATAACTATCATCATATCATTAATCCAAATTTGCATACTTTTTTATTTTATAAATAAAAAAAATACCTTTTCAAATTCCTTAATAAAATAATAACCATTTTATTATATAATAAATAATTTAAAAAATAAATTCAAAAACAAAAATGGTGAAAAGTCACGATCAGTTATTAAAATTGTGGTTATAAATTGTGTATATCATTTATTTCCTTATTATTTATTTACGAAACACTTTTCATATTGAATAATCGAAACGGAAAGTCATGTCTTTTTCTTTTCACCCTCTCAATAACAATAATCCTTTTTTATTAATAACCACCAAGTGCAACATATGATCGATCTGTCGTAGCAGATTAACCTCTAACTGTTGACACAAATTGCTGCTCAATTCCTACCACCAACTGTCGACATGTTGAGAACAAGGAATAAACAGAATGATTATTATTAAATACTAAATAAGAATTAAAAATTTTAAGTCGACAACAAAATGAAATGAATGTTCATAGATTTTTGAATCTCTTGGGTAGATTTGATATACAAAAGGAGGAAAATAATCGCTAAAATAAAATACATTACCTAATTATTATTACTACTATTATTATTGTCAATCAGACATTTTTCATCCGACAGCCTTACTCCGAAGTTAGCCAAATCTCTATGGAGTTCATCAAACTGCCTTTGAAGTTCATGCAAGGACTCGATGTGAATATTCTTGTACGAATCTGGATCATCCATATTTGTAAGGAGGAACCTATTTATAAATTATTGTATCTCGGAAAGAAAAGAAAATTGCTTTAAAATAAATCTAACAGATGAGTAATCTGTTGCAAAATATATTCTTTCTGTTAGATAGCTTACAACATACTAGCAATCTTTTTCAACAGATGTATATATTGTTTGATTTCTACAATAGGTTGATCAACTGTCGTAATAAATGTCTCCAATTGTTTCACAATATAAATAGATGTGTCATCTGTTGCAACAAGATAGTGATCTGTTTATTCAATTTAAGCCATAGATGGGCTAGGAAGAATAAGGTGCGTGCAGATGGATCCACTATCATATGTGTGGGAGTTAAGTATGGATTACTGATAAGGTTACCAGGACAGCACACATAAAGTACAATGTTTTTATGAATACAGTTTTTAACCGATTAGGCATTGATCATTCAAACAAGATCCTGCATTGTATCGTTATGTTTGATGGGTTCGAAATTGATAAGGCTGACGACCTCATGTAGATGGTGTGGATACCCTATTACGAATTACTAACGGTTGGTGCTCATTTTTATGCGTGTCAAGTTTTGAGAAGGAATCAATATTTGTCGTCACTACAGAGAACCAATAGCGATTGGACTTAAATTTAAGTGTTCATTGGACCTTTAGAGGGCCCTCAAAGCCTCACACTACATCAAACAAGAATGGAAAACCAATATAGTTATTGCCCTGGCCAAAATTTATATGGTTGGGTTGCTCGCTCGGGGTGATGATTATATTCCAGAAGGTGCGGTAGGAGAATGCTTTTGAGGGAAAATAGGTGGTTGATGGAAGACTATATCATCAGAGAGCTAATTGATGAAGAGACATAGGGTAGAAAGTAACTTCTAACGAATATGGCCGATAGAATTATCTTAACAGATGCGAAATTTGAATCAAGTGCAAATATGAAAGTGTATCCGGTAATGTAATTTCATTTGTTGAGTCTCTTAAAGAAAAACAATGCATCTGAACACTTTGCTAGGGAGCTGCGTGGTCGGGATTATCACCTAGGTATAAAATAGGAGAAGACCAACAAAGCAGCCTCACGGGTATTAAGGGTAGAAATGATGTTCAGCAAGTCTAGAAAACTTACGCTAACAACAACTGCAGTTAAAATAAGGAAACTAAGCGAAGGCAGCAATTTTTGAATTTTAAATTTCATCCTGTGCCTTCTTATTTGTGTTTTCGATCAGGTCCACTGTCGTTGACCTGATCAGAACCATAAACGAGATTGAAAGGAAAATAGAGTATAATTACTTCTTTAGCAATATGGATTAATTGATTGTGTTTTCTTGCCTTAGCATGCTTTCAACATTCCTTGGAGAAAATCAGATGCTTGTTGTAGTATGTGAATCTTGATAATTTTCAAGCTTGCCTCCAGCTTTTTGATTCTATATTCAAGATGGTCATTGTTGTCTTCAAAGTTGGTAAGGATTTTCTCGTATCTTGTGAGCTCGATCAGGAACATTACCTTCAAAGTTGTGGCATTCTAGAAACCCTTCAGAACACTTTCTTCAGAATCCTTAAAGGATACATGGAGGGTCGTTGTGTTTGTTTTAGGTCAAAATATGTTGATACATGTTGAAGACGTGGTCCCAACAGTTGAACAATACACTTTTACCGCACATTCTTTCATATAATCATCACTCCGAGCGAGCAACCCAGCCATATAAATTTTGGCCAGGGCAATAACTATAGTTCTTGTTAGATGCAGTGCTAAGCTTCAAAGGCCCTCAAAGGGTCCAATGCATCCTAAAAGTTAGTCCAATCGCTATTGAATATCTTTACAATGAAATAAAAACTAGATTCCTTCACAATTCTTGACAAATAAACATGAGCAATAACCGACATTAAATCTTAACAAGCTATCAGAAATATATTCTGGTCCCTCATCCTTATCAGTTTGGACCTACCAAATTAAACTGTAAAATTGCAGACATCTTGTTTGAACGTTCTATGACTAATCAGTAAAAACATCATTCACAAAATCAGTGCACTCTATGTGTGTTTCAACGATAACATTATCAGTAATACATACCTTCCACATATGAAGTGGTTCCATCTGCAAGCAGTTTGTTCCTCCGATCCCATCTTTACTGCAGCCTCTTGCTATAGTCCGTCAAAAGTTGATCAACTGTCAGTTCCCTATATCTACAAAGAAGAGGAAAAAATTGATGTCATAAAAAGAACATTATCCATTTGTTGTAATAGATGTGGAGTCTGTTGCAACAGATGTAGAGTCTAATGGAATACATCAAACCAGCCTTTCTGGTGGTTTTATTTGTTCCAATAGTTTCTCCATATGTTTCAACATCAACAACAGTATAAACATCAACAAAAAAGAAACAACAACAATATTTGTTCCAACAACATCATCAACGATAAAGAAGCAACATCCTTTGTTCCAGAATCATCAACAACACCACACCACAAGTTCCAACTATGCCAACCCCAACAACAACATCAATAACTGCATCAACAATAATGAAACAAACAAAATGCATACAAAAAAAATGATACTGCCAACAAGGCTTTTAAACTTCTCCCAACAGATGACTTTTTTCTCATATTGTAATAAAAATTCTTGTATTGTTTATTCAACACTTACAAGTTCCTTAAAATTTTTTAATAAATATGATATGGGTAAATAGTAATTAAATAAAAAAATATATCTAAATAACTTGCAAAGAAGAAGATGAGAATGAAAGAGCAATAATAAACCATACCTTAATATCAAAAAGGGGATCAAAATAGAAAGTTAAGTTGAGGAAAGATATGGATGGGTTTAGATATGAAAAGATCTTTATGAGAAGAGAAGAGAAGAGAAAAGAAAGAAAAAAGGTTGTGACCCTAAAGAGGAGAGAGAAAAGATGAGATTTGAATGAAATAAACTACAGCTGAAGGAAGAGATGAGATAATTTCTATAGATGTATTGAGTACGTAGACGTGGTGATTTTCAATATTCATTAATTAATATTCATTAATTTCATTAATAATTTGAGGGGTACGAGAAAGATTAAGACTACTGACATTGAAAAGACAAGACAAGACTGCTCAATGAACTCACTTTTGAGATATCCAAGAAACATATTTTACCACCTTTAGTAGTAAGTACTACTACTTGATATTATCTACTCGGACCAGAATCCTCTTGCTTTAAAATTGAAAGAGAGAAAAAGATTTTCAAATAGTTATGTCATTTGTTGCAACATATATAAATATATCTTTAGAAATTCGACCAGCTCAGTCATCTGTTACAACAGATATAAATATCTATTTAAAAATCCCAACAGCTCAGTCATCTGTGAAAACAGATAAAAATGTTCATTTGATAATTAATAAAATCAGATATGTCATCTGTTACAACAGATATAAATATCTGTTTGAAAATTTCCAATAGATCAATCATCTGTCACAACAGATGTGAATATCTATTTGATAATTAAATCAGATATGTCATCTGTTGCAATATTTATGTACCTGTTTGAAAATTTTCAACAGCTTAGTCATTTGTTGCAACAGATTTCATTGCAATTAATTTAGGTAGAATTAGGGATGAATGAATGAGCCCGCAGGATCAACTATAAATTCAATTGAGTCTTTGCAATTGCATAACATTGGTATTGCATTTATCCCGACCTGAGTTATCGATCGATCACTCTGAGTTTAAATGAGTTCGCATCAACTCAATGTTAGAATAGTGATAGTACCTAAGTTGATTTTGGTGGAACTAGGGATGAATGAATGAGCTCGCAGTGTCAACTACAAAATTAATCGAGTCTTTGCAATTGAATGACATAGGTATTGCATTCATCCCGACCCGAGCCATCGATTGATCACTCTGAGTTGAAATGAGTTCTCATCAACTCAATGTTAGGATAGTGATAGTACCTAAGCTGATTTAGGTAGAACTATGAATGAATGAATGAACTCATAGGATCAACTACAAATCCAATCGAGTCTTTTCAATTGCATGGCATTGGTATTGCGTTCATCCTAACCTGAGTCGTTGATCGATCACTTTGAGTTGAAATGAGTTATCATCAACTCAATGTTAGGATAGTGATAGTACCTAAGTTGATTTAGGTGGAACTAGGGATGAATGAATGAGCTCGCAGGGTTAACCACAAAATCAATCGAGTCTTTGCAATTGCATGGCGTTGGTATTGCGTCCATCCTGACCCGACTCATCGATCGATCACTTTGAGTTGAAATAAGTTCTCATCAACTCAATGTTTTAAAAACTATATCTTTTAAAAAAATTTAAATTAATTAAGATCAATTCGAACCAAATTAGCAATTTCAAAACTCGTCATTCTTTTCCAAAATTACAAATCAACCCAAAAAAATCACCCATTTGCGTGAAAAACTTTTCATTTCAAATCTTAAGCTCTCGCTCTTCTATCTCTCTCTCTCTCTCTCTCTCTCTCTCTTTCGGGGTGTCCTCTCCCTCTCAACAATACAAACAACAACTACTCAACATATTGCTCAACCCTTCAAAATAGGTTGATTTTCTTCCCATTTACGACTACATATAGTTATTTTTTTCGATTTCATTCCCTTTTATATCCATTGTTTTTTCTATCTTCGCATGTAACAGAGTTCTAAAAGATTTCTACATTTGTTCTTTATTCTAAAAAAATATGGTTTTTTAGTTAATGAGAAGAAAGAAGACTTTTAGTTGTATTATCTTCAAGAATAGGTTACCAATTTTGAGTTTTGATGCTAAAAAGGTAGAAAGTACCCAAGAAAACCCTAGTTTTTCTCTCAGTATTTTGTTGATTGTCGTGGTATTGTTGGATGGTGTTTGTGGTGTTGTTAGTGGATGTTGTTGGTGGTGTTGGTATATATATTTTTTGGCGGTGGTGTCGGTGGTCTTGGTGTTGATATTGGTGGCATTGGTGGTGGTCTTGATAGCATTAGTTGTGGCATTAGTTATGGTGGTGGTGGTCCATCTGTTACAATGGGTGGAAGATCTGTTGGTAGATATTAAATAGGTCTTCAAACAGATTCCCCATCTGTTCCAACTGATGGGTTATCCGTTGGAGTATTTTCTTGTAATGTGGTATAGAATAGTTTATTGAAATTTCTCCACCTATTGCAATAGGTAGAATATCTGTGGGGAGATATTAAATAAGTCTTCAAACAGATTCGGGTTCCCCATCTGTTCCAACGGATAGGTTGTCCATTGGATTATTTTTTTTGGTTATATGGTAAGAATAATTTATTGAAATTTGTCTCATATTTTAAAAAAAAATTATGCAGACATCAAAAGCAATGTATTTTATGTTTTTGTTTTGTTTGTAGTTAAACGATGTCTCCCAAAAGAAAAGAAACTGAAAGTGGAAAAAGTGGATCAACTTTCGATCACCAAACAAAAAAGGCTAGAGTACAGATAGATTTGGAGGAACTTCCAGAACAATCTCAGTCAGGAAAAAATGAAGCCAAGGAAAGTGATAACTCCTCCTCACCAATGGGGCGTGAAATAATATCGAAATTCCAGCATGATTCTGTCAAAACCATTAGTATTGATAAGTTTAGAGTTGCGATGCCGATTGATAACGCTCAATCTATAGCTCTCGTAGGAGTGTAAAGCGGTCGTTAGCAAATATAGAACCCAACCTGGGTTGGGTGTCGATCCCACAGGGAATAGCTTGGCCAACAAGTAAGTAAAATTACTAAACTTTTGGTGCAAGTCTCGTAAGAAGGGGGGATTGTAATGTGTAACCAAAACAATAAAGTAAAGGCTGAAAATAGCAAAGTAAAAAGAGAGAGATTGTTACGTTGGTTGTAAACAATGAGAATTGAAGCGTTGGGGTTATGTCCACCTTCTGAGGTATACGTCTCTACTGGCTATGAGTGTGTAGAGTCTTGACATGTAATTGCTTATAGAGAATTGTAGTCGATGGTAAATCCAAGCGTCTCTCGACCTAAACAAGGACTATTTCACTTTAACTCTCTCGAGCTTAAAGCGTGTCTAACGGTACGAATTCTCCAAGAGGTTAGTCCAGTTACGGCACTAGCTTTTTAATAGGAAAGGGTGTCCTACTACCTTGACATTATCTCTTTTCCAGACAAATAACCTTTCTCTCGAACAAGTTATATGTTAGACTGGCGTTATTCTATGCGTCTACAGCCACAAGAATTTGCATTAAGATGAAGAGAATAATGATATAAGCAATATACGTGTCTCGAACTCACAAACTCACAGCAATAGATAGTATCTCATTCGGCTTCCATAACCCCAACAGAGAAGTTTAGTTACCCATGAGTGCGAAGGAGATCACGATTTGCATTGTTATTGTTGAGTAATGGTGTGTGGATTAGGTGATAGGCGTGTGGCGTGATTCCTTAGCAAGTAACGATTCTCTTGTTGCGGAATTTAAGAATAGAATTAATGGAAAGATTAGAAGAGTTGTAATTGAGAAGTAGAATGTGTCTCTCCACTAAGGGAGGACTTGCCTCTCCACTAAGGGAGGACTTAATTAAAAATCTCTAGCATGATAGGGTATTTATAATACTCATATCCTACTCCTACTAAGCTAATGAAATAAATAACCAAATCCTACTAAACTAGGGAAATACTTAACCCAATTGTACTAGGTTAATGTAACATTCTCCTAATCCAAATAAACTAATGAAATACTTAACCCAATTGTACTAGGTTAATGTATCATTATCAAAATTCAGCTTTGTGTCTGTAAGTCCCCAAAGTCTTCAGAATTGTTGTTTTAGCCCGGGACAGATTTTTCATGCAGCAGTTTTGGTCCTTAGGCGTGTAGACTTTCTTCCCTTCCTTTGTGAGCTTTCTTTTGCGTCAAGTAAGCCATAAAATGCTGTATTTTGCATCATTTATACCTGAAACTTTTCTAATCATGTTCGTTAGCTCATTTACAGGAAAAAGGACTAAAAGTGCATGAAATATATAATTTGTTCTCAAAACTAGGCTAAAATATGGGCAAAATATATTGATATAGGCGCGTAATTTCGCCTATCATCAACACCCCACACTTCCAGCTTTGTTCGTCCTCGAACAATCATATCATGTCCTTCTAAACATCAACTTAGGGTTTTTACAACAACAACACAAAACATTTATCAAGACAAGCACAACGATTATCAACAAAGAGTACTTCCCGATTATAAGTAGAAACAGTTTAACCTCTAGCATAGACTCGTGATGGTGATCAACTCGCATGCAAACGTTAAAGTGCATAGAATCATATACAACTATCCAAAACTCATCAACCATGTGTGTCTCACAATATATTACCCATAATCACTCACAAGTATAGCATATTTTTCAAACATGGGTATCAACAATATCCTTGCTCTCGCTCTCACAAAGAATTCATATGTAGCAACTGATGACCATAGGCTTGCCCTTAGTGTAGTACTCCACTAAATGTCAGAATGTTAAGATTAGGATCAAGTAGGTCTTTTGATGGTTGTAATATAGGCTAAGGGACGGGTAGGACTATTTTGGCCAAGAATAGTGACTAGGTTCCTAAGCGCTTTAATACATCACATTGTATCATTGACACTTTTTTCTTTCAACCTTTCTTCTTTCTTTTGTTCTACCACCCTTGTTCTCCTCTTTTCAATTTTAAGCACAACTCACTTTTCAGCTTTCTTTTCCTTTTTCTTTTCACAACATACCTCCTATGATAGCACTTTTTTCCTTTTTCATAACACATTCAAGAACCATTCCAATTTATAGCATTATACTCACCCAATTTCCTTTTATGTTGTCACATGACTTTTTCACTTTAAAGCACTTAGGAATTTGGATCAAATTACTGTCTTGAAAGAAATGGATTAGGCTTACATACAAGGTTGTCAAAGAAATAGGCTAAAGGCTCAAAAAGGTTTAACTAGGATGATGTCCATGGGCAGGTAAAACTGAAGGTAAACATGTATAGGTTTCCAAAGAAATGCCTAAATCATATCCTAAACTTACACTCCTTATTTTCGCTTTGCATACATACCAGGCAAGTTCTAGCATCAGCCACACACATAGAATATACTATTATCTTACACACACAAGGCACATGGTCGACTTGATTGGAAGTAATATAGACTCTTGACCCAACAAGTGAAGGAATTGAATCACACAATATCACATAATGAGTCACAACTAGAGCCTAAACGTCTCAATAGTCACAATTGTAACACATACTCTTGTTATAATCTCATGCTGCCTATCAAAATAATTTCATGCGAAGCTAAAAAAAATTTTAACTACTAAAAAAACAAAACGAAACAAAAACAAACATAGATGCGAATAGAGAAGTATAGCATGCAATACCACCACCCCACACTTAGTCGGGACACTGTCCTCAGTGGAAAATAAATACGAGGAACCTGGTTGGTCGGACTTATCCTCTATGTCTGGGGTCATACCCCTTGCATTGGAATCATCATCAGAGTCGTCATCCTTAGAAGTTCCTCATAAGTATTCCACTTAATTCCAAGCATGAGTCAAGGTGTTTGCAGCGGGGAGGGTTCTCTTTGCTCCTTGCGGCCTCTTTTCTTGCCCTTTTGGGAAGTGGTAGCCTTCTCCTTGCCTTGTCTCTCTTTAGGTGCCATTATACCTGAGACTTGAAATAGTGTTAATGGTAGCACAATCTCAATGGATACAATCTATACATAAGCAGTAGGGGTACCACCCCACACTTAGTTTTGTTAACAAAAATCAGTGAAGCAAAAGTGGTCGATTACTCAGATTTCGTCGACATACGTTTTAGGATTGTATTCCGACAAGAAAATCAGCAATGCATCACTTACTTGCAGCCATTGGACTACTTTCATGGTAGATATAGCAACACTACTACATAGGAGTTACCACATGGAATAGTTATTCTTACAACAATCACAACTTCTTATGTCGGTAGGCACTATAAGTCTTATCCCGATGGCCGGGATAGTCTAACATGTAAGTATCCAAACAACAATCTTAAGCACTATTCATAGCCGTGGTAATTCCGCAAATAGTATAACAATGCTATTAAAACCAATTTCAAGTCGGAAACAAGTCAAGATTTTCCTACGTATATGTTCACTCACATGATTTTGTATCAACAATCCAAACACATGAACATCACCAACAATCTTATACGATTTAGCAATTCATAATAGACATAGCAACGTAGTACTTACGAGAAATAAATGAAGAATAAGAGAGTACTTACTTGCTTGAAGCTTGTGGAGATGGTTTTGTGAATTGGAAGAGCAAAAGAAGAAAAGTTTGAGAGGATTTGGATGTATATGCGGCGCCCTTAGGTCAATTTTTAGTGTGGTTGTGTTGTAAAACTAAGTCCCCTTTATATAGGAAGAGAATGGGTCGGGTTTTGACCCATTTACAATCGGTTTTGGAGACAAAAATACCACATATGCGGCGCATAATGCTCGGCATATCAATGACATATGCGGCGCATTGTCTATAGCATAATGGGACATATGCGCCGCATAGTCTATGGCATTTGTAGACATATGCGCCGCATAGTCTATGGCATATGAGATACTGAGACCAAATGCCATAGCATAGGCGGCGCATAGTCAAAAGCATACCTAGGAATAGGCGGCGCATAGTGTATAGCACACTAGATTCCGAGACCTTAGGCTATAGGATAGGTTGTGCATCGTTCGTGGCCTAGTTTTACCAAGGCCTAGCCTTTCTCGATGCCTATTTTGGCGTGAGAAATGCTCAATCCATAGCCTTATGCATCACCATTCCTAACTTACCGACTTTACCATACAATGCGTCCAAATCGTCAATTGAAATCAATCTCCTCGTTGAATACCTCTTGCACCTATTTTTGCTCAAAACCAAATAAAAACGATTAGTACGATGGGTTGCCTCCCACCAAGCGCCTTAGTTTTGGTCGTGGCACGACTCTTATTTTTGGATTTTTCATTTATCAAAAACAAAACAAGTATAAAAACGATAAAATGATAAAACGATGAAATGATAAAACAATAAAACGATGGGTTGCCTCCCATCTAGCGCCTTATTTATTGTCGTGGCTCGACATAGTTATCTCGAGTACTTAGACTTCATTGAGATAAGTGATGGATCGTTTTCTGAAAGGATTTAGACGACAATGAGGCTTACCTGTGGGCATGCGATCTTCTTCGAGATGGCTCATACGTTTCTCCGGAGAGTCACCAATTATATCATCAATAGTCCAACCCATAGCTCTCTTGTACCTCATCAGAGCAGAGATGAGAGCCTCCACGTGCTGTTCACTTAAATCATCCACCACACTTATCGGAAGTATACTTCCACTTTCCAAGAACACATACCTTAGATAATCGGGAAGCTCTTGCGATTCTAGCATTGGTGGCTCGTCAATGGGAGTCTTCGCTGTTGGTTGATCCTTGAGATCACAATCTGGTTGCTTAGGAGTATAAGGCTCTATTTCTGTTAGAGCACTCATAAGTTCTTCATAACCTTCATTATCTTCATGCTCAACTTTCAGTGGCACAGCAGACAATGGCTCAACAGTAGGCTGTTTCTCTATAGATAATTCTTTCGTATCCTCATGATGAACATATAACTCATTCATATCGCTGGGCTGCTTCATTGTTTTGCATATATCAAACTGTACCACTTCTTCATTAATTCGAAACAAAAGCTCATTATCTTTCATGTCAATAAGCACACTTCCAGTTGCAAGGAAGGGACGTCCCAAGATGATGGGAACTTCAGAATCCTCCTTACAATCCAGAATAACGAAGTCTGCAGGAAAGATAAATGAAGAAACCTTCACTAACACATCATTCAAGATACCCACAGGTCATTTTACCGACCTATCAGCCATCACGAGCCTCATATTGGTTGGTGTAGGGTCTCCCAACCCCAACTTTCTGTAGATAGATAGTGGCATCAAATTGATGCTAGCTCCCAAATCGCACAATGCCTTAGCAAAATCCAACGATCCAATTGTGCAAGGAATAGTGAAAGCTCCAGGATCTGCCTTCTTTTGAACTAGCGATCTTGTAGCGATTGCACTACAATGATGAACATTATCCGCCAAGTCATAACTTGCTGCCCGCTTCTTTGTCAAGAGATCCTTCATAAATTTCGCATACCCAGGCATTTGTTCAAGTGCCTCCACCAATGGAACATTAATGGTGAGCTGCTTTAACACATTCATGAATTTGCTGAACTTTGTGTCATCCGCCACCTTCTTCAATCTTTGGGAAAAAGGTGGTGGTGGGTATGGAAGTGTTCTCTCCATGGTTTTTTTCTCCTCTTGCTTCTGTTTTTCCACTTTTTCAGACTGCACGTCACTAGGTGAAACGTCCCTGACGTTGGGAGTAGTTGTTGCGGCTTCTTCTCCTTTTGTAACGTCACTAGGTTAATGTCCATGTCCGCAACTTCGTCAACCACTTGCTTTCCTTTTGCTGAAATTTCCAGCACCTTGCCACTTCTGGTAGTGATGGCCATGCATGACCCATCATTCTTTGGGTTTTGCACAGTATCGCTTGGTAAGGTGCCAGCCTTTCTTTGATTGAATGCTGCTGAAAGTTGGCTCAATTGCTGCTCTATTTGCCTGATAAAAGTGGAATGAGAATCAACTAGTTGCTTCATGGAGGACGAATCATCAATCACCTCCTTAACTCCTCGCTCGTTGCTTCCAATCCTTTCAATAACTTAGCCATCATGTCTTCCATACTCCCAGAATTAGATGTGGTGGTATCACGTCTACCAGGGGGAACGTACAAACCACTCTTTTCATTATTTTTCTTCCAACTACCTTGGTCTTTGCTTCCTGATTTATCATAATAGTTTCGACCTTGGTTTCCTTGGGCATTCCCACGGAAACCCCCCTGATTGTTCAAGTAGTTGGCCTCCTCTTCAGAATCAGATTCGTCTCTTCCTTTTAGCGCTACAGCTTTCACTTTTTCAGTCTTCCCTGATAATAAGTGCTTTGTCAGAAGATCCAATTGTGTTTTCATGTGCGCCATATCTTGCTCACGTTCTTCTTATCTTCTTCTTTGGTCTGCAGACATGCCAATAGATAAAGTGGGGCTTGCTACCTCAGAATCCCTGGTATGCCAAGCTCTACTTTGCTTTATCATGCGATCTAGCATATTGCTTGCTTGACCAAAGGTGAGGTCCATGAAAGAACCTCCAGCTGCGTTGTCCACCACTGGTTTAGTTATTGAATTCAAGGCTCTATACAAGATCTCCATGAGGTGAACATTAGTCATGTGATGGTTTGGGCATCTCGCTAGCTTTGTCTTGAACCTCTCCCATGTTTCATGAAGAGCTTCAGAGGGAAGCTGACGAAAGTTGCTGATTTCATCTCTCAATTGTGATCTTTTGTATGGCGGAAAGAATCATTCTAGGAAAGCGTCTCTCAATTGCCTCAAATTTGTAATTGAATCAGGAGTCAGCCCATTCAACCATAGTGTTGCCTCCCCAGACAGAGACAATGGAAATAGGCGTAATCGAATAGCATTCTGACCAACACCAGGATTGTCAAAAGACTTGCATGTAGAAATAAAGTTGATGAGATGCATATTCGGATCATCGCCTGCTAGTCCACCAAATAATCCCTTGAGTTGCAATAACTGAATCATGGTGCTAGTGATATTGAACTTGGCTCCGGGCGCTAATGGTGGTGGAATTATAGCTCCAGTGGCTCCGGCACCATCAAGATCATCATCATCATTGTCGAAAGCTGGTTGCAACGGTTGGCGATCATACCTATACCGATATTGTCGACCTCTTCGGTTGGCAGGTGTTATAATTTCAGCATCACGCCTAGGGTTTAGTAACTCGTCATCACCTAAATCTTCATCGTCAGGATTTGTTGCTCGCCCAGGATTATCAATGTTTTGTTGTTGGACTTGAGCAGCTGCAAGAGCAGCTAATCTTGCTTGCTCGTGTTGAGCAGCCATCATGTCGATTTCAGCTTGTTCTTCCATTCTTCTAATTCGTTGTGGTTCAGGATTGATTGGTAATAACGGTTGACCAGAACTTCTAGTATGGGGCATGCACTAAAGTAAAAACCTGCAAGAAACAAAAACAAAAACTAAAAGTAAAAGTACGAGAATCTTTGACCAAAGGGTCTAGTAATTATCACGAACTTAATTGACACTCGTATTCCCCGGCAACGGCGCCAATTTTTGATAACGCTCAATCTACAGCTCTCATAGGAGTGTAAAGCGGTCGTTAGCAAATATAGAACCCAACCTGGGTTGGGTGTCGATCCCACAGGGAATAGCTTGGCCAACAAGTAAGTAAAATTACTAAACTTTTGGTGCAAGTCTCGTAAGAAGGGGGGATTGTAATGTGTAACCAAAACAATAAAGTATAGGCTGAAAATAGCAAAGTAAAAAGAGAGAGATTGTTACATTGGTTGTAAACAATAAGAATTGAAGCGTTGGGGTTATGTCCACCTTCTGAGGTATACGTCTCTACTGGCTATGAGTGTGTAGAGTCTTGACATGTAATTGCTTATAGAGAATTGTAGTCGATGGTAAATCCAAGTGTCTCTCGACCTAAACAAGGACTATTTCACTTTAACTCTCTCGAGCTTAAAGCGTGTCTAACGGTACGAATTCTCCAAGAGGTTAGTCCAGTTACGGCACTAGCTTTTTAATAGGAAAGGGTGTCCTACTACCTTGACATTATCTCTTTTCCAGACAAATAACCTTTCTCTCGAACAAGTTATATGTTAGACTGGCGTTATTCTATGCGTCTGCAGCCACAAGAATTTGCATTAAGATGAAGAGAATAATGATATAAGCAATATACGTGTCTCGAACTCACAAACTCACAGCAATAGATAGTATCTCATTCGGCTTCCATAACCCCAACAGAGAAGTTTAGTTACCCATGAGTGCGAAGGAGATCACGATTTGCATTGTTATTGTTGAGTAATGGCGTGTGGATTAGGTGATAGGCGTGTGGCATGATTCCTTAGCAAGTAACGATTCTCTTGTTGCGGAATTTAAGAATAGAATTAATGGAAAGATTAGAAGAGTTGTAATTGAGAAGTAGAATGTGTCTCCCCACTAAGGGAGGACTTGCCTCTCCACTAAGGGAGGACTTAATTAAAAATCTCTAGCATGATAGGGTATTTATAATACTCATATCCTACTCCTACTAAGCTAATGAAATAAATAACCAAATCCTACTAAACTAGGGAAATACTTAACCCAATTGTACTAGGTTAATGTAACATTCTCCTAATCCAAATAAACTAATGAAATACTTAACTCAATTGTACTAGGTTAATGTATCATTATCAAAATCCAGCTTTGTGTCTGTAAGTCCCCAAAGTCTTCAGAATTGTTGTTTTAGCCCGGGACAGATTTTTCATGCAGCAGTTTTGGTCCTTAGGCGTGTAGACTTTCTTCCCTTCCTTTGTGAGCTTTCTTTTGCGTCAAGTAAGCCATAAAATGCTGTATTTTGCATCATTTATACCTGAAACTTTCCTAATCATGTTCGTTAGCTCATTTACAGGAAAAAGGACTAAAAGTGCATGAAATATATAATTTGTTCTCAAAACTAGGCTAAAATATGGGCAAAATATATTGATATAGGTGCGTAATTTCGCCTATCATCACCGATGAATAACCCTATGCAGTATTTGGTGATCTTGTACTTAAATATCAGTTGGGGAAAACTTTTGATGAACTTAGGTGTATTATGAAAAAGGAAAACATAGATGGATTTTTTAAGAAGAGCTGCTTTGCATACTTTCTTGAGCTGTCTGGGGGACGCCCTCTCCATTTCCCAATGATCATGGTATATGGCCTTCTCAAGCATAGGACCATGTATGCGGGGGATGATGGAGGTCCAAAGGAGGGTGGAAATAAGATGGATGAAGTCTGGATCAACTACTGTGGCATGCCGGTTTATTTTGGATTGAAAGAGTTTTCCATTCTGACGGGCTTGAGATGCGATCATCCAAAAGAACCTTCCATCAAGAAAACACCCCACAAAGGGTCTAACAAACACAAAGTAAAAAAATATAGGTTGTTGGGCATTGTTGGACCTAGCTACAAATTGAAGGATTTGATAGCAGATCTCAAGAATAAAGACATACCAAAGCACTACAGGGAGAAATTGTGCTTAGTTTGATTTGTCCATTTCATTTTATTGGCAGGAGACATCAAGAAAGTCATAGAACGTGATTTGTTGGCGCTTGATGATGATTTTGGAAAATTCAACGATTATCCCTGGGGCTACGACAGCTACTACTTGATTGTCAAATATTTACTGAAAGAGCTAAAGCTAAAGATGATCACATTATACGGCTTTCCTTGGGCTTTTATGGTAAAATTGATCACTATTTTTACTCATTCATTAATTTATACTAAATATGCTTGTGACTTTTTTTTTGCTTGCTTCCTGTTTATAATTTTTAGGCTTGGGCATGTGAAGCCATTCCTCTCCTCCGAAAGTATTTCAAGGATTACCGGAATAAGGTTTCTCATCCAAGGATCCCTAGGTGGTTGGCTGCAATAGAGAGAAGCAAAAAAAATATTAACGAGGCTGGTCTCTTTAACCCTCCGGATGATGCAATATGTCTCCTTTCAACTAAAATAATTTGCCTCAAAGAAAGATATTGAAACAGATGTTCCATCTGTTATAACAGATTACCCATCAACTGAAACTGGTGCAATAAATGGGTAATCTGTTGCAACAGACAATCCATATTTCATAACAGATTAACCATATGTTTCTCTATTCTCTGAACCCTGCTCAACAGATTACCTATCTACTGTAAATTATGCAACAGATGGGTATTCTAATGTAATATATTATCAGTTTGTTTTAACATACAGATCAGTTGTTGCGGTAGCTAGATCATCTGTTGCATAAGTTAGTTGTGTTAACATAACCCGAGCCCCATGTAACCCAACTGACTGCAAATTATTATTATTATATAATTTAAATTTCTCTTGTTGTTTTTTATAGGTTATGCATCCTTGGATCGTGCCTACCATTGATGAGCTGGGGATGACTTCTTTTCTTACTCTGGGTCTTGTTAATACAAAAGAAGACCCAACGGTGGAGTTAATAAAGAAGGAATTGGATGGAGTAACATCCATAAGAAGAGCAGTTAGGCAAGGTCAGTCTAATGTTGAAGCTCTTCACAACCAAACTCAAACTGCAACAAATCCGAGTGTTTCTTCTAGGGGTGTTACTGGTGGAGTTGTTTGTGATGGTGGAAGCTATCCTGCTGCTGCTTCTGCTGCCAATCGTGATTATGAGCATGTTGGTTCTCAACAAAAAATAAATATGTTTGAAAACACTCCTTTCATAGGTCCTTCCTCTCACACCTATACCGGTGCCTCCCACCCTTACATTGGTCCCTCTCACCCCTCCTCACCCTTATGTTCTCATTGCAAATGCAAAGTGTGCAAGGATAGAGAGGATAAACTCCTCGACAAGCTAGAGGCTATTTCTGAAGTTGCCGAGGATTTGAAATCCAGGAGGGGTATAATGCCATCCAACTAAGTGAGGGATCCATGCACTCCTACAGTGGAGGTTAGGAGGAAGAGAAGACAAATTAGACAAATTCTCTCCATTCTGAAATCAGCAAAAATTACAACTCCCCCCACTCTAATAGTTGTTGAAGTTTAGGGGCCGCTGAAGAAAGTGGGCATACTCACGACGCTTGGCAAGGAGAAGAAGAAGGAACTGGAAGAATTCATCAAGATGAAGGTTCAAAAAGAATACACCATGCACTCATTTGTCGCCAAAGACTTCTCGAATATGAAAAATATGTGCATGTGGTACAAGGACAAGATAAGTTTACTTTTGCTAACCTACCCTTCCAATCTACTCCATGAAGAAGAATCTATGCAGTAGATGCTTAATCTATTGTGAAAACTTGGTATTCTGTTGCAACATAATACACATATGTTGCATAAGTTGCGTTGGTTGGGTAATTTGTGAATTGATTTAGAGAACCCTCTGTATCGGATTCTTTCAATTTTGTTTTTATTCTTTATAATTACAAACCTATTTAAAAATTGTGTTATTATACCACAGTATGTTGATGAAATTCTCTGCCTCATGAGGGGCATGCAATTAGCGTGCCCGGATGCTTATGATGCTGCCGATAGGATAATGGACCTCAACTTCTACAATAATTTCAAGGATAGGTATGCTAAACTCTGTAATATATCTGATTCTGGTGGCGCAGTATTTGATCAGTTAGTTTCTACGTTCAAATGAGAAGAACAAGTGATTAAATATGTTAGAGGAAAGAGGCCATATCCACACGGCAAGAGCTGGACCAATTCAAAGAGAATCTTTGCAATCATGAACGTGGATGTCACCTATTTTCTCACTGTTGAGATACTACTATACGAGGGAAAGATTAAGGTTTATGACTGCAACTTACCTGTGTTCATCGAGAAGACATTTTTAACCCACATGCAGCCACTCTTAAAGTTGTTGCCCAAGTTGTTAACGCAGAATAAGCTGATGGATCATTTTTCGATTGAAGTCTTGGCGAAGGAATCATGGGTCTTCCCAAAAAATACAACCGGTGCAGCGTATGGGCCGTACTCGCTTGCATACATCGAGTGTTTGCTGATCGGCACACAAATGATCGATGTATGAGACACCTTTATGGGAAAGATGCAATGGGTCTGGGAATATGGGGTACTAACTAAATGGTTGGAGCCCGTGTATAAAAAATAACATGTACAAAGACATAGAAAAACACGATAACAAATTTTCATTTCAAGTCAATTCACTATACATGTATGGGAAATAATTTTTATGTCTGGCAAAGTTGAATTTTTATAATGCAATAGATTTTATATCTGTCGTAATAGATATAGTACCTGTTGTGATAGATTGATTATCTGTTGGAATAGGTTGGTCATCTGTTGCGTTATGCAGATGTTCCCCGTCTGTCTGTCGCAACAGATTTACGATCTGTTGCAACATATAACTTATCTGTTGCAACTGATCGATAATCTGTTGGAGAAAATCAAAAAAGTAGGAAGACATGTTATATAATTTTCAGTAGATGACCTACGTTTTGAATCTCATATTGCAACATATGTCTAAATCTGTCTGATAAGATATGTCGTCTGTTGCAGCAGATGTATTATCTATTGCGATATTTGAATCTAGTAATCCATTTCAATTGACATGTTCAAAACTCAGAATTAATTATATTCATAGATAGAATAAAATAAATCGAAGCCTTTGGAAATTACATGAAATAACTCAACAAATAAATGAAATGTAAAAAAAATCATTATAGGTACAAACGATCTACTATATAAATAAATCAACAAGTTAAACCAAGGAGGATAGGTTATTACATTGATGGACTCAAGCTATAAAGATCTAATTAATATGGACAAGTTGTTATTCTTCCAGTGCTATGGAATTCGGCTTTGGTCGTCGTGGATCTTTAACGTCGGTTGCGTACGGCTTCTGATCTTTCGCTTCTCTATATTTCCATAAAACAGCAACATATATTTTGCGGAGTAATTCGACATCAAGTCCATCATTTGGTACTTGTAATCCATCGCTCAAATACTCGGCATAGGCGGCAACAAAAGGACCGCAATCCCTGCGTTATAAAAAAATAGATAATTCATATCTTGCAGTTCATGCAAGCACTATGAAATTTGTGAAATGAAACTAAATTATGGCACTTAAACTTAGAGGCTACCAATGGTTTGTTGAGCAATTCTATCAACATATTGTACATCAAATGGATTAGCCATTTTATCCCGGTATGCTTCAATCGTCGACCAATCAGTATGAACCTTTTGATCCAAAAAGCCACTCATATCAAGGTAAGTAGGAAATATTTTGGCCAGCTTTTGTATCTTAGACGATGGCTCGGAATGTCTCCTTCGCGACATCGAGTCATAAACTAGGATGCACCTCTCTTTTAGAACAACGACAGCCAACACCCAATGAAATTCATCACCATAATTGATTGGGATGTACACTTCATCAATCAAATGCCAAGGTAAGACAACTGAAATGCTAAAACCTTTGATGATGTTGATTAAGCATTCTCGTTTGGGGAAACTTTCGGCTGTTGTTGACAATACCTATCGTAGGCATTATTGATGTAAACTTTGTACAAACAATTGCCTGTTGTATATCTGTATTGTTCTTGTGTCTGCAACTTGACCTTCTTTCGGAGGTAGTAAAAAATGACATCGATGTACTGCACATATTATCAAATATTTCAGATTACGTGATGAAAAAATAAATACGCAGATGTAATTAAATAAAGTATTAATTAATAGTAATATATATGGCATTTAAACCTCATCATTCCAGCAAGTTTGGGGTTGTGACTCAAACAAAACCAATTCTTCATTTCGGGATGTGCAACAACAAAGTCAAACATATCAAAACCAAGACTCGATTCGTTCACTTTGTAGCACTCGTTATTTTGTTTTCTACATGATAATTTATGTGTTAATGTCAGGTTCTTACAACAAGAATTGTATAAACCAATATCCATAAAATTGATTTATCTACCTGCCGGCATGATGCTTTAACAGCCCATCGGCAATTCATTCTGAAGAGTCATTGATCAACTGTGTTAGTTTTTTTGGAGCCTCGTCCGAGATGTTGAACCCTTCAAATGGGTAATTCTTTCGTTCTCCCAAACTGATAGGCTCCACTTTTTCTTCATCTTTGAAAGCAATTGATGGATTATCAACTATCATATTATGCTCTTCGGCAGTAGCAGTGACATTCACCTAGAAAGCCAGAATTGTCAATGCTAAGTAGAGATATACAACAGATTTTCTATCTGTTGCAACAGATTAGAGTTATGTTGCATCAGATGGATTATCTATTGGGACAAATTTGAACAGGTAAATCAGAGTATTACGATAATTTTGAACAGATGACCCATCTGTTGGAACATAAAACTTATTTGTTGAAACAGATAATGAATCTGATGTAATAGGTTAGACAACAGTTGTAACAGATGCATATATTTGTTTGATAATTTTCAGCAGATGTATCATCTATTGAAACAGTTAGGTGCCTGTTTGTTTTTTAGAACAGATGATGTACATTCACCTTGTTCAGCTCATGCTGCTCTTCTGTGGCCCATGCATACTGAACATTGGTGCAAGACAAAGACAGAGGTATTGTAATTTTGCTTTTTTTGATGACTGATGATGCCTTGGAAGTGTCTTTCCTTCTCCTCTTAGCTGCCTTGATCTCTAGTGGAGTGTCTGTATATGAAATCCTTTTTGATGGAATGACAGCCCTCTTAGATATCATTTCCTTTATAGAAGCAGTTAGTACATTAATAGTATTAATCACTCCATCGTGTTTTGCCTTGCAGTATTGACATTTGCATGAAGAACATTCGCTAGATGCGGCAAAATCTAGATAAAAATCTATACAACCATTATGATCATGATCATAATGGCTTATTGTTTCAAAAACTGTAAGAGGAGCATCATTAGCCCCACCCTCCAAAATTATTTTTCTTGTGATGGTTGTTGCTCCAAAAAATTTCATTTTTATTCCATCAACAACCTTAGGATCAGATAAAGTTTGCACAGACCGTAAAGTAATAAAAAATGGCATCTTCAACTCTCGGTTGGTCGGAACAATCCATGGATGGACAATCTAAAATAAATTGGTACATATATTAAGAATGATGATGAAATCATTTAATCATTAACTAAAATAAAAACTTGATTAGAATTAGACTTACTGCTTCCTTGGGGGATTGAAAAAATCAAGAAATTTTGTATTTTTATCGGTTTTGGCTGACAACCATCTCAGAATTCTTGGACAGGAAACTTCTTCCTGGTAGTTCACTGGTTGTCTCAAATAAGGAATGGCTTCAAATGCCCAAGCCTATAACATAATGCCAATAAATCAAAAGCATTGTTGAATAAAAAAATGATGAATCACATCATGATAAAAGAAATATTTACCATGAAGGCCCATGGAAAACCATATAAGTTGACTGTTTTTGGCGTTAATGGAGTCAACAAATATTCGACAGTTATTTTGAAGCTTTCATAACCCCAAGAATAGTTGTTAAATGCGTCGAGATCCTCGAAGAGATTTATTAAACCGAGGTTTATGTTGTTGTTAACGTCTCTCGCCCAAAGAACATTCTGTACAAACCAAACCAAGCACAATGATTGTTTGTGCTTCTTTGAAAGTCCTTTACCTTTCAACGCTTCAATCAGATTTTTGTTTTTGAAGCTTGGGCCAACAATGGACACCAGGTCATCACGATCACTCGACTTGCCTTTTCCTTTTTTGGGTGTGCGGGGTGCTTTTTTTGGGTCAGAGTAGGTATAACTTGAGAAGGAGAAGGAGTATAACATTTTAGTCTGGTAACTATGGCAAACTCCTCCCAACCAAAACAAACATCCATGCCACAGTAATTTATCCACATGTCATCCATCTTATCTTTGTTTTCATACATAAATCTGCGCTTGAGAAGATCATATATCATTTTCATCTAGAAACGAGCATTGTTATCCTCTGGAAAATCAAGATATTGCCCAAACCAGCTTTTCCTGAAATAAGAATCTAATTTTTGTTCTTGAAGTATTTTTTTGAAGGTGTCGAAAGATTTTCCCATGACTGACTTAACCACGAGATCACTCGTTAAATTTGTGGCACCATTGCACTGCATTCTCACAGGATAACGATCAATGCTGAAGGTTTTGACCAACTCTTCGGTGGAAGGGCTATTAGCATTTGGATCATCTCTTTTGAAAGATTTCTCCTCCCCGTGTTCATTATCTTCTGCTCCTGATTAAGATAACGCTTGTAAAGCAAGCTCATGGAGTGGTTGATGTAGCTGAGCTGCTACACATGTTCCTTTACTTGGACTAGATTTGATTTCTTTTTTTGGGAGCCATGTTATCTTAAATTAACAGGAACATAACATAGATTATAATTGATTAATGCATAACAGTAACATAACAGTTCCAACAGACAACTAATCTATTGCACCAGGTATGTTATCTGTTGCAACATATAACCAACATGTTGCAACGAATAAGTAATCCGTGGGAACCATAAAAACAGCACTATCTGTTGCATATGGTATTTTATCTGATGCAACACATAACTGACTTGTTGCAACAGATGAGTAATCCATTGAAAACCATAAAAATAGATCACTAATCTGTTGCACGAGGTATTTTATCTATTGCAACATATAATCGACATGTTGGAACAGATAAGTAAATCGTTGGAAAGAATAAAAACGGATCACTAATCTGTTGCACCAGGTACAGATAATCGACCTGTTGCAACAGATGAGTAAACCGTTGGAAAGAATAAAAATAGTCCTAATCTATTGCAAAATGAAGAGTAAACCATTGGAAAGAAAAAAATAGATCACCAATCAATTATCTGTTGGATCAGTATTGTTTAGATTTCTTCCAAACAGAAGATTCGTCTGTCGCAACAGATGAATGATCTATTAGATTGTTCACCTGTTGCATTAGATTTTCATAGTTGCATCAAATTTTTCATCTGTTGCATCAGATTTTCATCTATTACATCATATGTTTCATCTATTACATCAGATGTTTCAACTATTGCAATACCATTTCTACCAAGACAAACAATAAATCAACTCAGCAACACCAATACATCACACACACACACACACACTAAGAACATCATTTGTGACCAAAAATCACCAACAAATTCGAATCAACAGTGCGACAACAAGAAGAAGAAATGTAGAAATACCAGAAATTAGGGTTTTATTCAGTCCACATTTCAATACCAGAAGAGTAGTTGGATCAAGTTCCTCTGTTTCTTCATAATTTTTTACCTGTGAAAAAGAAAATGGGAGGACGAAAAATTTGAAGTTGTTGTCGCCAGAGAAGTATTCACGTCGATTGGCGGTTGAAAGTCGAAAAGGAACTCGTCCAACTATTTATCGCCGGAGGTTGAAGGGAGAAATTTTGCAGAGCTGTTGGTTGAGAGAGAGTTGAGAGAAGCTGGAGAGAGAGGAGAGAGTGGTTGATTTGGATTGAAGAGGGGTGTGGGTTGGGTTGATTTGTATTTTTTAAAAGATTAGAGAGTTTTGAAAATATTAATCAAGTCTACAATTAACTTAATCAAGTAT
The DNA here is from genome assembly GCA_030864225.1 of Capsicum baccatum var. pendulum. Lineage (NCBI taxonomy): Eukaryota > Viridiplantae > Streptophyta > Magnoliopsida > Solanales > Solanaceae > Capsicum > Capsicum baccatum. The sequence continues at coordinate 232,879,862 of CM061556.1, read as the reverse complement.
TCTAATGATATTTGACCCTATCTGTTGGTCAATGTCACCAATCCTTCATTCAAGACTTAAAAGACACCTTTTCTTCAATTTTCTCAACTATCTTTGATATAACCGTACACAAAAAAAATCTTGTTGGATAGATAACTTCTGTGAAATTATTGAATGACTTTTGCCATGATATATTTGAAACAAATAGAAATCTTAATATATAAACTGAACAGTTTATGAGTAACAATTCTACGAATGAAATAAAAACATTAATATAATTTTATTTTAAGAGATCACAGTTAGAAAAAAAAGAATATAACAATATTTTATCCATTAAAATGATGGTTTAGGTAGACTTTAAGTTCAAATTCCTTTTATTGTTTCTAGTATTTTATTTTATTTCTTTTTTTTTTTACTAATTTTTTATTCGACCCATGGATCAAACCAACCTACCTCGCTCAAGCCTCACACGCTAGTGGTCTTATGTGGACTGAACTAAAAATTCTTAGTAAAAGCCCATTTGGAGCTAATTACTTCGTATTCCAATTTTTTTCAAAATTAATAAAAATTTTCGATTTAGTCTATATGGATACATCACATTCTTTTAGATACATCACTTAATTTTATATAGATACATCACATTCCATAAGGATATATCACTTAATTTTATAAAGATGTATCATATTTTTTTGTTTACATCATGTAATTTTAGGCGAATAAATCACATTCTTCAGTGATGCATCTAAAATTTTTAAGTAAAATATAAATTTATGTAAATTATTTAAAAAGGGTAGGACTTTTATTTAGTTATGCTAAGTTAAGTTATAATATGATGTAATTTTTTCAAGGAGGAATTACGTAACACCATAATTTAACTTACCTAAACTACTTAAAATTTCTACCCTTTTGATTAATTACAAAAATTTCTTATTTACTTCAAACTCTTCAAATGCACAGACACCTACACTCTTTCTAAAATTTCGAATAAATCTATCTTTACCTAATACTCCTTCATTAGCGGCGCACATCAAGGAGAGTAACTTGCAGTTACTTCCAACAATCTGAACAATTTGAATAGGAGTTGTTCCACCCCTACCCCAACCCAACTTCATCTTCAATTTTAACTTACAAGGTTAAATAACTACTCTCAAATCTCCATTGATTTTCTTCTTCAATTTTTTTGAGGTTGGTTTCTGAATATAAATTTTAGTCAGAGTTTTTGAGCCAATACAATCTTTTAGTATTGAAATTTTTCGATTAGACAATATCAATTAAATGGCAGATTTTGATATGGAGTCTAATGATTTCAATGAAAAAAGATAAAAACATCGTAACGGTCTTGTAATGATAAAGAAGTTGCATGAGGAGGCAGTTAAAACTATGAAAAAATAAAGTTATGATGGTTCAAAAGCAAAGTTGTTGAAGATACATTAAGAGATGGCCCACACGCCACAGTTATCAAAATAAAGATATTATAGTTATGTATCATTATAAAAATAAAAAAGGCATGTTTACCCCCCTAAACTTGTAACGAAAACCTACTTTAGCCATTAAACTTAACATGTAATTATTTAACCCCTCCCCACCCCCCTCTTATGAACTTTAAAGTGTATTATTTTGCTTCCTTCATGGCCGCGTGTAAACACGGCCAAACAAGAAGTGTTAAGCGCTGAACTTGACTGGAATTAATTTTTTTTTAAAATATGGCCATCTTCTTTTCCTTTAAAAATCGACCCCTTAATCCCAATTTCAAAACCCTAACTCCTCTTCTCCTTCATCTTCAATCAACTCAAATCTTAATTTGATTTGAAATTGCTTGAAAAATCAAGACCGTTATTCTATTATTTTCGTTAATTTTCTCTTATTTTTCCTTCATCTTTTGTTTTCATTTATGATATCTCCATTCCTATGAAGAAGGTACATTTCTTCTTCTTTTGTTAGGTAGATTTTATTGTCCTTTTTTATTTTGAAATTTGTGGATCGAATTATTTTGTAGCATACCATGAGATCAGTTAACTTGTCTAAGCTTAGTATGTAAGAGAACGATATTACTTTGAAGAAGTTCGTTGCAATCATGATTTTGTAGTTCATTTAAAGACATCTTGGACTTCAACTAATTCTGCCAGAAGATATTGGGCATGTCCTTATTATGGGGCAAATATATGGAGTTTTTCTCTTTTTATTTATCCCGGTATATTTAATTGAACACTAATCCTTTGTTTAAATTATTGAAGGGTCCAAGATCTTGTGACTTTTGGCGTTGGGGGACAAAGAGGACATTGATTCGAGGTCCAAATTTGTAATTCCTAAACTAATAGAAAAGTTAGGTGAGTTTGAGAATTTAGTGAAATATTGTTATCAAATCATGCAATCATCAGTCAATGAAGTTGGGAAGATTAAAGCTTCCGAAGAAATTGAAAAGCTTAGAGTGTCTAAACAAGATGATAATTATGTAGACATCAAATTGAAAAAATTAGAAGAAGAGATTGAGAAGATGAAAGAAAGAGAAAAGAAATGAATAAGTATCATGGCTAAAGGAAGGACTAGGGAGAATTTTCTCATATTTATTGGGTTTTGTTGTTTCATTGTAGTTATAAGCTATTGGTTTAGAATAATCTATGTAAAAAAAGACTTAATAGAGTTACCTTAGGATTTTGAGGTGTATAACCTTTACTTTCATTAGATCTTTTGTAATCATTCTTGAAGTATATATGTAATTCTTTGTTGGGATCCCTCCTTTGTTTGTATATTCTATTTACAAGTTCATAAGAATCTTGTTTGAAGTTTGTTATGTTGTTATTCTACTTGCAAGTACACAGAAATAGACACAAAAAATGAATGACAATGACAGAAATTATATATACCCAAATATACAGTCTTGATTGCATGTATTGCTAGAAATATTCATGTGAGACAACTGCATATTTGTTTGAAATAAACACTGTTGTCCCAGCTGCATAATTATTTGCAAAAAAATAGATATCACAAAGCAGTCACAACTGCATAATTATTTTACAAAACATATATATCCAGGAACAATTACATAAGTGTTTGAGCTAATCAAACATCAACTACATAACAGAATTTAGTGGAATAAATTAGACTTCAAACACTAGATAGCAGAAGAACTGGTTTGGCTCAATTGATCCATTTTTGCAGTTTTGGTACTTGTCTTCATTCTTTTTTGTGCTCTCATTTCTTGAATTCCTTATTACGTGACGGCAGGCTTTCCTTTCCATTTCACACCTGATCTTGATTTATGATGCCCAAGATTTTAAGTTACTAGAGAGGAGTTCAAAGGCATTTCAAGTTGGATTAACAAAAAAAGATTAGCCTTTTGAGGATTAACTTGAATATTGAAAAGTATAAAATCATTCAAGCACTTATATTAGGGATTTTAAAATCACTTTGTGTATGTAGAATCCCCATCCTAACCATTCTTGGTCTTTTAAAACTTGTCCTTCGACCCCTGCTAGTAACACCACCAAGATTAGATGCAGGATCAACAACCCCTCTGCCCCTTCCACTGACACCACCAGTATTTGTTGCAATAGCAGCACTCCCTCTATCCCTTCCAATGACACCAACAGTATTTGCAGCAGTAGCAGCACTCTCTACCCCTACAAGTCCCTCTTCCCCTTTCAGTGGCATCACCTATATTAGATGCAAGAGCAGCAGTCCCTCTACCCTTATCAGTCCATCTTCCCCTTCTATTGACACATCTACATTAAATGTAAGAGAAGCAGTCCCTCTATCCTTATCAGTCATTCTTCCCCTTTCAATGTCACCAATCACATTTGCAACTGCTACTGCAATAGCCTAAATAGTCAAAATAAGAGATATCAAAATTTAATAGCAGCTGCAATAGCCAAGCAATAAAAATAATATCAAAATTCAATAAAACTAAAGGTGAATTATAAATAAATTTTACCTATTTTGTAGACCCTTTTGGTATTCCTCTTCTTTTGCTTGTGTTTGGTTGAGACTGACTTGGAGCTGCAGAAGAACCAGCACTAGAACTTGTCCCTTTTCCACTATCTGTTGTAGCTTTTGCACCAAAAAGACAACTCTTCTTATTGTGATCTTTTGCATGACAAATTCTGTAGGTCATTTTAATACCTCTTTTGGATAATTTACCTATCTTTTTCTCAGTTTCCTCTTTTTTTCTTGACTTAAGGGGGCTGCCTGGCCTTTTTCTAAATTTTAGTAGTATAACAGAATGGTTGGTGGATTGTGGCCACATTTTCATTCCAGTAGCAGGTTGAATAAAGAAGTTAGAAGTCTTTTAGTATGTATACTTCTTATACCAACGTGAGACATAGTTAATAGGATTCAATCTTTTAAAATAAAGTGCAGATACAGGATGACAACAATGTATGCCTTTTAGCATCCAGGATCTACAAGTACATGTTTTATTATCAGTTGCACCATAAATGTATTGCCCCAATTGTCCTTAACCTCAAAACTATATTCACCATTCCATTCAAAGATACACTTCATTGATTTTGAAGTATTCTCAACCAATACCTTTAAAGCCATTGGAGAAATATCAGTTATCCAAGATTCAGAGAACTGGCTAAACTCTGTTATTCTTCTCATTACTTTGACCCTTATTTCCTCAAGAATTATGATATTAGTCTTGTATCTTGCCCTTAGAATCCATTTGTTAAAATGTTCAGCCATGTTATTATCAACACTTCCATGTTATTATCAACACTATCACAACAACTAAAAGTATTGAAATAAACCTTAGACCACCTTTCTATGTTGTATCACATAAAATTTTTACCAAATTTTATCACCTAACATCTCCATATGATCTAGATTTCTTTTCAACTCTTGCTAATATGTTGACTTGGCACATTTCTAGAAGTAATTCCTTCTGTCAATGTCTCTCCAATCTTTAGACTAGTTAGCTAAAATATGTTTTGCACATATTTTTTGTTCTACATTTGACGGTAACTGTAGAATTGCAATGTTAAGGCCCTTCAGCAACATGTAAAATGATTAGTTAACATAAGAATATAGAAAAAAATAAAGTAGTTAAAAACAGAATGAGTAAGATAGAACAAATTACCTTTTGCATATCAGTCATGATTGGCAATCCTATCCTATCACCAAGCTTTAGATCATGCCTAACAAGTGTAATAAATCATGTCCAAGTGAAAGTGTTTTCAACTTCAACCACTTCCCAAGCCAGTGGTAGCATATGGTTATTCCCATCTTTACAAACAACCACAAGCAATTGTCCTTTGCAAACACCTTTCAAGAAACAACCATCAAATTCAATACATCTTCTGTATCCAACTTTGAATGCTTTCTTCAAAGCATCAAAACATATATATAAGGGTTGAAATCTTTGTCTTCCACCTTCAAAAATTTCTTCACCAAACCTCACCAAACATGTGTTGCCTGGATTAGTCTTTAAAAGTGCATCTCTATAATCAAGAATTCTTTTAAATTCCTTCATGTGATTACCCATTATCTGCTGCAACACCATGATTCTTGTTTTTCTTGCCACAATTCTCCCAACATATACCTCCAACTCCTTTTTCACTAGATTTTGCAACTGAAAAACTCTAATGCCAGGCTTAGAAATAATTTTATCCATGTACCTCTGTGCTAAATATTTTGAATTGGCCAATTTATTTTTTATTATGATAGTGCCTACAAGTACTGGATTATACTTTTTCATCATAAAATCTCCAGTTCTTGAATCATGATTGCCAAACAGTAACCATGGACAACTATCTTCATATTTTACCCTCACCCTAGTTGGTTCATTTACTTACTTGTCCATCTCTACATGTTCTTGAGCTGCATATTTAGTAAAAGCTTCTCTAAATTGCTTAACATTTTTGAAAGATAGACCAGTTTCTCAAATAATTAACTTACAAGTAGGATCAAACACAATTCTTTTTTTAATTTTTTTTTTGCCCTCCTTGTTTTTTACACACTTCTTACAGGAAGTTGAACCTCATCCTCATAATCAACATCTACATCAATATCTATTTCAAAACTAGTGTTTTCATTTGAATTAAAGTATGGCTCATCACCACCTAATTTATCCTGCAGGATATTTTTTTTTCTTGGAGAGATACTCGTTATATCCCGCATTAACTCTCTTTTTTCTTAAATTAACCCCTTTAGCTCTAGGCTCTCTTTCTTTATTTCTTTTTTGTTTTGTCAGCTCTCTTTTCTTCTCTCAAAATCCTAACCTCCTCGTGAGTATCACTATCATATTCATCATCACATTCAAATAAATCACCATAATCAGAATCTTCACTATCTTGACTATTATTTTCCCAATTAGAATGTACTACTGGAACATCGGATGCAGTAGCAGCAGAAGTTCCAACCAAATCTTCCACAACAATAGCACTACCCCCATCCAAATATTCCTCAAGACTAGCACTATCCTCACCCAAATCTTCCTCAACATTAGCACCACTCCCACTTAAATCTTCCTCAAAACTAGCACCACCCCAACCCAAATCTTCCATAACAGTAGCTCCACCCCCACCCAAATCTTCCATAACAATATCCCCACCCCCACCCAAATCTTTCTCAACAGTAGAAGTACATCTACCTAATTCAATAGTAGAAGAAACTTCACCAACACTAACACTAGGTTGTGCACTTTCTTCAGCTTCTTCAAATCCTAAGTTATCCACGGAGGTTTGTGTAGGATCTTTATCAAAAGAAGTAAAAGATTCTTCACCCACATGTTTACCATATTTAAGGGCGGGGATCATATCAGGTTCATCTATTAAGTGTGACACATACAATTCAATCATATGCCCATTTTTTAATATAGGTATAATACCCAAAATATTCCAATCACATGTAACTTTTACCAAACAATTAGACTTAGGTGGTCTAATATAAACAACACAAGGGGAACAATTGTATCTAATTTTCTTAACATAGCCTAAAAACTCAAAGTAAGATAATTTGTCAATATGTACATTTAAATAATCAGTCTCCATACCTTCGATGTATTTAATATGGGGTTTTGTTGTAATATTCCTCTGTGGTAAATTTTTTGGTAATATACACAATAGCCATTTTCAAACTGTAAAAAGTTTTTAAAAATACGAGCTTTAGTAAAAATAAAAAATATAAACACGAAACTCATTGAAAATAGATTGTATAAAACCCTAGATGCAAAATAAAGGTAAAAGAAAGGGATGACTAACCATCAAATTACAATAATCTTAGTAGCTCCTAGAAACTAACGATTGATTAGGTTGGAATTAGGAATTAGTTTTTCTTTTTTTGGAAGACTTGTTGTTTGACGTGTTAGGAATAGGAAAGGGAATGACGAGTTCGGCGTATTTGATAGGAAAAAGGGTCGGATCGGGTTTTATTTAAAAATGGGTTAGGCATTTTATTATTATAGCGGATCGGATTTATTAATGACGTTGACCAATCAAATCACGAGTGACTATACAACAATGAAGCTTGACTTGGTCTAAGTCACGAAGGGAGTAAAATAATACACTTTAAAGTTCATAAGGGGGTAAATAATCATGTTAATTTTAATGACTAAAGTAAATTTTGTGACAAATTTAGGGGGATAAACATGCCTTTTTCCTTTTAAGAATACAAGAAGATATATTAAAAATATATTAAAAATATGATAAAGCTACATTATGTCTGTCAGATCTATAAATGAGATACATAATAGTCTTATATATCTCTGTCAAATTCTATTTATAGTAATGTATCTCGATAAAAAAGTTGTATAGTGTCATATATCTTTATGCCTTTTACTCTAATGATACATTTGTTTGTCAAGTTATATATTGATTCTTCACTGGTGAATAATCAATCAATTTAACTTATATAATGTAGTATATCTCATTGCAGAGTATGAAGTATGTTGTCCAAGATACAATGTATCTCGTTTCATTATGTATTGTAAAAAAAGTCGATCTTAAAAAATAGAGAAGAAAGAAGCAACTTTTTCTTGTTGAAGAACTTGATCTGTTTTTGAATTTTGAAATTTGAAGTGATTAGGCAATATTTGGGATAGTCAGAAGACATTTAAATGAATGTCGCATGATTTTCTTCATAATTGAACAAATTTTTGTTATTTGAATTTTTATAGCACTTAATTATTACCTAATATATCGGCTAGATGGATGAATTAGATGTTGAACTATGTATTTGAATGAAGCAAATTTTGAGATTATATGCAACTTTGATAAAAGTTGGGATAGGGAGTTTAAATGTTAAAGTATTGAAATTTATGTAGTAAAACTTACTTAAATCCCAATAAATTTTTAACATTGAAGATGAAGAGTTAAATATAAATCAGATAGAAAACGAGTTAGGAGAAATATACTTAAGTGATAACAATCACTATTACTATCTAGATAATTATTCAGATGGATATTATACAGATTAAGAAATGCTAGAATATATTCAAAGAGTTAGAGAAAAACAAAGTTGACTATACGAAGAAATTAATTATAGAAATCAGCTTAGAAAGGGAAGAGAACAATTAAAAGAAAGATTAATTTGGATAAATAAAACCATGAAACGACTAGAATCAAAAGACAGTTTAGAATATGATTTAGACATAGAACTATTCATAGAAGAAAAAGACAGGATAATTAATGAAATAGATAACCTAGAATTTAATATTAGATATAGTACAATTAGAATAAATTATTACAAAGAAATTTGCAGTATCACAACTACTTTAGGATAAAATGATAGACTATGCGTATTTAAAATATTGGAGACAAGATATGGAAGAAATAAGAGCAACAGAGATACTTATGAAAGAAAATTTAATTGAATATTTTAGAACAAATTATATAGAATATTTAGAATACCTCCAAAATAATATAGAAGAATTACAAAGACTAAGAGAAAAAACTAAAGAATACTACAGTAAAGCTTTTAATCAATTACCACATAATCACCCTCCAAGATATGAACATTAATAAAATAAAAATATTTAGAGAAGTTAAGAAATATCCACGCACAAATAAAAATAGATCCATTAGAATAGATCAGAATTTAAAATGCATATAGATGAACTATTAGAAAAATAGTATATACAAAAAAGGTAATAGTAAACACAATAGTCCAGCATTTATAGTAAATAAACATAGTAAACAAAAAAGACGTAAAAGTAGAATGTTTATTGATTATAGAAATTTAAATGCAAAAACTATGAAATATAATTATACAATACCAAATAAGATATTAAAAATAAGACAAATACAAGGATATAACTATTTTAGTAAATTTGACTGTAAATCAGAATTTTACCACTTAAAGTTAGAAGAAGAATTTAAGGAATTAACCGCATTTACGGTACCACAAGGATTTTATGAATGGAACGTATTACCATTTGGATATAAAAATACACCAGGTAGATATCAAAATTTTATGGATAGTTATTTTAAATAATTACCTAATTGTGTAGTATACATAGATGATATACTACTATATACAAAAACTAAAGAGGAACATTTAAAATTATTAGAACAATTTACAGATATAATAGAAAAATCGAAAATAAGTTTAAGTGAAAAAAAAACCAAAATTATGAAAAACTAGATAGAGTTTTTAGGAATACAAATAGATAAAAGTGGAGTAAAAATGCAACAACATATAGTACAAAAAATAATAAATCCAAAAGAAGAATCAGATGCAAAAAAGAAATTACAATCATTTTTAGGATTAGTAAACCAAGTAAGAGAATATATACTAAAATTAGCAGAAAACCTAAAGTCTTTACAGAAAAAATTAAAAAGGGATGTAGAATATAATTACAATGAAGAAAAAAAAAACAAGTCCAGAAAATAAAAATACTTTGCAAAGAATTACCAAAATTACAATTCCCAGACGAAGATAAAAAAAATTTAGATATAGTAGAAGCAGATGCAAGTGAATATAGTTATGGAGGAGTACTTAAATATAGATACGAAAATAAAAAATTAGAACATCATTGCAGATACTACTCAGGTACGTTTAATGAAACAGAAATAAAATGGGAAATAAATAGAAAAGAATTATGTTCATTATATAAATGTTTATTAGCTTTTGAACCATATCTTGTATATAACAAATTAATAGTGAGAACAGATAATACCCAGATTCGGTGGTGGCTATCTCTAAGTATGTATAAAACTAGTACTTCAAAATTATCTGTCATTTAGGTGGGTTAACTAAATGCTTTTTCATAATTTTCTTTAGTTGTTTGTTTTAATCTTATTAATTCTTCTATATTTTCATTAAGGTATTCTATATATTTTATATCTTTGGTTCTCATATGTTCTTCTAAATTTGTTTTCATTAGTTTTTCTATTAATTGTATATTTTTTATATCTATTTTTCAATATTCTAAATATACGTAATTTATCATGGTTGATGTGTAGGTTTGGTATGTATATTCTAAATATTCTAAAAGTAGTTAGGTAGGTGAGGTATGTAATTTATTCTAGTCATAAAATATTTATCAAATATTTTTTCCAATAAATAAGTATTCATTTTTCATATGATGCTTTTTCAAAATATTTCCTTCAATCACACATAACAAAATATTATCATTTTAAATTAGTATATACTAGATTATTCTTAAATAACATATTCTTCGGTCACTATTAGCATAGTATCTTCTGTATTTTTTATATTTTCTAACTTTTGTGTAATTTTTTTCACTTCCTTCTATCCAATTAGTTTTCTTTCTTATTTTATTAATAACTAGGCTTGCCTTCTCTGCTGCCTTCCATGCCTCTATTTATAATGAGAAAATGAATAATTTACATGGTTCCTACGTATTCTTCCTGATGTTACAAAAGTAAAAAGGCAAAGGTTATCCTATTTACATCTATAAAAGCTAATTATGGTAGGTGTCAAAAAGTCTTCTATTTATCTATCTATTTACCCAAGTTATCCGCACCCTCCTACAATTGGTATCAGAGCTTATGCTAACTAAAGTTACGGAAGTAGGATATAATTGGGGTTATTTGATTAATTTATTAATTAGATTTAGATATCCACCAAAATATTATAAATATTGCTTAGATGAATAACGTACATAAAATACAAAAATATCAAAAATTAAAACAAATAATATCTGAAAAATGTAAAGAATTAAAAATAAGGATAGAAAAACTACAGTATAACATAATTGTCGGAGTTAGTAAAAACTCAATAAATGAACAAAAAGAAGAAATATCAAATTTAGAATCAACAATAGATAGTCTAGAATATATATATCAACATAACCTATATACATTAAAATAAAATGAACAAAGAAGAATTTATAATAGACGAAAAAACATATGAAAATCATGAAGGATTAAAAATAAAAATAGTATTCCCTAATTTAGGAAGGAGATATAAGAAAATAGGTGAACATTTATATTTAATGTTAGAAAAAGAAGAATTAAAATTAGAAGATAAGTTGGCAGTCATGGTAAGAATAGAAAGAGAAAACGAAGAGACAGACAGAAAAAAGGAAATAGATAAAATAAAACAACAAACCATAGAAAAAATATGAAAAATAGAAGAAACTAAATATAGTAGGATTGCTGAATTAGGAAAAGAACAACTAATGCTAAAAGATTTGTATGAAAAAAGACAGAAAGAAAAAAATAAAGAAAAAAAATTATTAATTGAGATAAATCAATTTCAAGAAAAATTAGAAATAAAAAATAAAGAACCAGAAACCAGTGAATAGGAAATAAATACAATAGATGCTGAAGAAAGAAATAATTATGATTCGGAAGATAGTGAAACATATAAAGAAATTCTAGAAAACATAGGAAAACTAGAAATTAATGAAAAACAAGAAGTAATTAATAAAGAGAATCTAGAACAAATAAATACAGAAGTAAATACTCTAGATAAAAATATAATATCTACTACATCAGAAATAAGAAAACCAACCTATAATTACAAAAATAAGTTTAAAAGATATAATCCAAAGGATGAATATAATAAATGGACACCAAAATAAATAATTAATTACAACTTTTTAGATTTAGACTGTGTAATAGACATAAATAAAATAATACAACTATGGGTAGGATACATGTCAAAACAATTATTAGATAATAAAATAGATACAACAAACACACCAGAATATATAGAAAAGACATTAATAGGAACAGTAAAATTATGATTTTTAAACCTAGCCGAAGCAAGTAAAAAAGTACAAAGATTTGATAATAAAACAGGAGGAACATCAATACCTACTAAAATACTACCAACAGAAATATTGAAAAAATATGAAATAGCTATAAGAGAAGAATTTAGTAGTATAACAACAGAAGAAGAAGATCAAAATAAAGAGAAAGATACGAATAGGAATTTAATGTTAAAATTAGCAATATGTAAGATGTGTTATATAGATGAGTATACGTGCTCATTTAAAGAATATTATTATAAAAGAACATATAACGTAGGAGAAAGTAAAGAAATAAGAAGATTATATTTTACTAAATTACCTGAATCATTTAGTTCAAAAATAATAAAAAATTGGGATGAAGCAAAAAAGTAGATACCCTAAAAGCAAGAATAAAATTTTTACAACAATGGTATAGAAATTTATGTGAAAAATATAAAGAAGAAATAAAAATGAAAAAAACATTAATAAGAAATTCAGCATGTTGCAAAGATAAAATAGCACCTCAATTTGGATGTGAAGAAAGATATTATAAGAAAAGAAAAAGACATAAGAAATATAAGAAATACAAAAAATCAAAATATAAATCTAAGAAACCAAGAAAAAGATATTATGTAAAAAATTATAAACATAAAAGACCATATAGGAAAATAAAATTATAAAAGAATGTACTCGTTATAATTGTGGAAAACTAGGACATTTAGCTAGAGATTGTAAATTACCAAAAAAAAACCCAAAAATAAACAAATATCATAAATAAAAATAAAAGATACAGAATATATGCATATAGATTATACAAATTATGAATTAGAAAGTGAAGATAGTATATATGAAATTTCGGAGGATGAAATAGATAATGAAATAGATAGTGAATTAGATGAATCAAATTACTGAAGAAGATATAAAAATGAACCAAATAACTGAAGAAGATATAAAAATAATAACAAAGGAAGAATATTTAAATGAAGAAGGAACAGATCAAAAAATAATATTTGACAGTAATATATTTGACGAAATAAAAGGAAAAGAGTTAGACTTAAGTGTAGAAAAAATATTTAAAATACCAACAATAAAAAATATATTTAGTAGAAAAAAAGGAAGAATACTATGTAGTAAGCCAAAAAGAACATATAATAGACTGTAGATATGCAAAAGGAATAGCTAGTATACCACTAGTGACAAAAAGAATAATTAATAAAGAAATAAACGATATAAAATTAAAGACCCAATTAAATATGTACACCTTGGAGAAATAGAGATATTAATAAAAACATGTTTTAGAGAAGGAGTAGATACACCAATAGAATTGTATTTAGCAGATGATAGAATTATAAAACCTATAGAAAAAAGTATAATAACAGCCATAAAAGGAAATTTAATATACCAAAACTTTAAATTTATATTAAGTGTGAATTATTCAGTAGCAATAACAAATAAAAATATAGATAAATCATTCGTATTATATTGAAAAAAATATCAGGAATAGAACTAACCCCAGAAAGTAAAATATTTACAACAAAATGTAAAAATCTATATGTACTAATAACAAAACATAAAATAACAGAAAAAAATAAAATTAATAAAATACAAATAGAAAGTCCTTTTGAACAATTTGTAAAAACCATTTGATAATAATGATTATAGTTACAAAGATATAAATATAGAAGAAGATTTAGAAATAATAAATGACAGAATAAGTACAACAAAAAGAATAGCTCATGAAAAAACAGAAACATCAAGCTCATCAAAAAGAACAAGTTATGAAACAACTTCAACAGTTAATTTAAATCAATATTACATAACAGGAACAATAAATGAAAAAGAATATTTAATACTCTTAAACACAAGACAAGAACAAAATTATATAGCAAAATATCTAGTAAAAAGTGAAGAAATAAAATTTAATAGTGATTTATGCCCAGATCTACCAGGGAGTCTAATAAACATTAAAGATACGGTAGAAAAAAATAATAATAATAGGAGTCGAAAAAATAAAAATAGAATTTGAAATAAAGGAAGAAATGCAAAAAGTAGACATAATATTAGGAATAAAATGGTTAGAACGAGTAAAACCATACAATATAGCAATACACAATTGTCTATAACATACAATAAAAAAAGATTATTCATAAAAAGAACTTTAACATGATATGAAAATATATGTACTTGTAAAAATAATAGTAGAAGGATATTATAATAGGTATTATACACCTATAATAGATACAGGAGCAGAAGCAAACTTATGTAGATACAACTATTTACTAGAAAGTAAATGGGATAAATTAAAAACACCAATAGTAGTCAAAGGATTTAATAATGAAGGAAGCTTAATTACAAATAAAGCTAAAAATGTAAAAATACAGATATGGGATAAAATAATAACAATAGAAGAAATCTATAATTATGAACTAACATCAAAAGATATGCTTTTAGGAATGTCATTTTTAGATAAATTATACCCACATATAATAACTAAAACAGATTGGTGGTTTATAACACCATGTAAACAAAAAGTAAGAGCAAAAAGAGTTATTAATAAACTAAGAAAGAAAACTGATTGGATAGAAGAAAGTGAAAAAATTATACAAAAGTTAGAAAATATAAGAAATACAGAAGACACGGTAGAACTAGTTGTATTTTCAATAAATAAAAAAGAAATAACTATATTTTCAATAGATAAGGGAGAAATAATAAAGAAAAAATTAAGACAATTATATAGTGAAAATCCATTAAAAAGATGGGAAAAACATAAAACTACTATAAAAATTGAATTAATAGATAAAAATAGTATAATAACTCAAAAACCATTAACATATAATTTTGACGATTTAAAAAAATTTAAAATGCATATAGATGAATTATTAGAAAAACAGTATATACAAAAAAATAATAGTAAACACAATAGTCCAGCATTTATAGTAAATAAACATAGTGAACAAAAAAAAGGTAAACGTAGAATAGTTATTGATTATAGAAATTTAAATGCAAAAACTATGACATATAATTATCCAATACCAAATAAGATATTAAAAATAAGATAAATACAAGGATATAACTTATTTAGTAAATTTGACTGTAAATCAGAATTTTACCACTTAAAGTTAGAAGAAGAATTTAAGGAATTAACCGCATTTATGGTACCACAAGAATTTTATGAATGGAACGTACTACCATTTGGATATAAAAATACACCAGGTAGATATCAATATTTTATGGATAGTTATTTTAAACAACTACCTCATTGTGATATACTACTATACACAAAAACTAAAGATGAACATTTAAAATTATTAGAACAATTTACAGATATAATAGAAAAATCGGGAATAAGTTTAATTGAAAAGAAAGCCAAAATTATGACAAATCAGAAAGAGTTTTTAGGAATACAAATAGATAAAAGTGGAGTAAAAATGCAACAACATATAGTACAAAAAATAATAAATCCAAAAGAAGAATTAGATGCAAAAAAGAAATTACAATCATTTTTAGGATTAGTAAACCAAGTAACAGAATATATACCAAAATTAGCAGAAAACCTAAAGTCTTTACAGAAAAAATTTAAAAAGGATATAGATATAATTACAACGAAGAAGATAAAAATAAGTTCAGAAAATAAAAATATTTTGTAAAGAATTACCAAAATTGCAATTCCCAGATGAAAATAAAAAATTTATATATATAGTAGAAGTAGATACAAGTGAATATAGTTATGGAAGATTACTTAAATATAGATACGAAAATGAAAAATTAGAACATCATTCCAGATGCTACTCAGGTACGTTTAATGAAATAGAAATAAAATGGGAAATAAATAGAAAAGAATTATGTTCATTATATAAATGTTTCTTAGCATTTGAACCATATATTGTATATAACAAATTTATAGTGAGTACAAATAATACCCAGGTTTGGTGGTGGCTAACAAAGAAAATACAAAATTCAGTTATAACAAAAGAGATTCGGAGACTAGTATTGAATATATTAAATTTTACATTTACAATTAAAGTAATTAGTACTAACAAAAATGTTATTGCAGATTACATATCAAGACAAAGCTACACAGACTGATATAATAGAAGATGATGCTTTAGAAAAGATACTCAAAACCCTAACTACGCTTTCAATGAAAGTGGACAGTATGGGTAATGAAATAGAAAAGCTAAAGACTAATGAAGTTAAACTGAAGTCTGAAGCTACAAATCAGCTAACTCAGCAGTGTGTAGAGCTATGTCGATCAGAAGACATTAAAATTCAAGAGCTAAAAGGAGACGTTGGGACACTCCATAAAATCCATAATGTTTATCAATCTACAATTGCAGGTAAAAGCAAAGGAGTTAGTGGGCAAAGATACCAGAACATGAACATGAATAAGATATTTGAGAAGCCATTTATACCAAAAATACAAAAAGACCCCTTGTACATACCCCCACAAATTACCACATATCGAGATAGTTTGAACCAAGATAAAAAAGAACTTATAACCATCTAGCCCGAGGATACACAGAAAATATCTACAAATTACAAACTTTTCTAAACCTTAACCCCAGAGCTACAGATATCCAAGAACCAAACACAAACTATATAACCCAAAGATTGCAAGGTCATAACAAGTTAATCGCACTACCCAAAACTAACTCAAGCTTAATAAAAACTTGTTTCGACTATGGATTATTAAATACAATATATACCCAAGATGGAGAAGAACTATCAGCTATGGAAGAATTACATAAAATATTCACCATTTATAAAAGAGTAACCAATGAAAATCTATTTTATATAAAGTTTTATACTGCACCAGCAGAGATATTATAAGACGAGATCAAACCAGTTATACAAGTTGTAAAAATAGGATTAACCAGAGATATGATTATATCGGAAGATATTGTACAACAGCCAGAGATACCCAGAATTGAGATACCTGATTTCTACGCAAACAAACAACTTATTGGACTAGCTACAATTATTCAAGAATTAACAAATAATTATATCAATGAAAACCCAATATGGAGCAATTATTCAAGAGACCATAAAATGATTTATACAAATTCAAGAGAACTACGTCAAACAGATATGGAAGATGTCAGACAATGGATAATGACGTTACTTAACCCAGAAAAACAATCCACTACAAGAGCAATTAAGAAAGGATTTATTTTAGATGGATTATTAACAAGATATTGCAAGATAATTGGACACAAATATCCAGACCATCAATGTTCGATATGTAATGGAGAAGAAAATATTATCCCAGAAGTCCAGCTAGAATAAAAGGAAAAAATCAACCATGAAGATAAGGACGTCAGCTAGACACGAAACAATAATGGAAGAGATAAAAAGACAAGCTATTAAATTGTGAAAGTGACATGTAGATAACTTTCACAATTTCTTGTACACAAATTGTAAATTATTGTATAGGTAGAATCTTAAGCACTAATAGGTTTTTGTCTTTTAGTACTTTAAGTCATTTTCTCTTTTTTAAGATGTCAAGACTTTTTGACACCTACCATAATTAGCTTTTATAGATGTAAATAGGATAGCCTTTCTTTTTTTGACTTTTGTAACATCAAGAAGAATACGTAGGAACCATGTAAATTATTCATTTTCTCATTATAAATAGAGGCATGGAAGGCAGTAGAGAGGGCAAGTCTTTATGCGTCGAAGGAAACACTCTTCTTTCACAACAAACTTTGAATATTTATTAAAAACGGGTATATTTCAATGGAAAAAAACTATGGATGAACAAAGCTTAGAATTATCAAACCTACCAGAACAGGTATATTTATTTATGATTATGAATAGCTAAATTCATAAATTCCTAACAATCATGATATGATAAAATAAGTTCATGTTAGTTGCTTTATAGTAGAATTATTCGAAAAATAGCATGTTAAGAAGTTTATTAGCAAAGTGGAAAAGGAGAAAAATCCGTAAGAACTATACCATCCTAAAGGTGAAATCAGTGAGGCAAGAAAGCCGTGATAGGGGAGTAGCCAGAGTAGAGGCACTGTTTAAGGGAAAAGTATCCAGATTACCATGCTAATAGTGACCGAAGAATATGTTATATAAGAATAATCTAGTATATAGTAATCTAAAATGATCATATTTTGTTATGTGTATGATTGAAGGGAATATTTTGAAAAAGCATCATATGAAAAATGAATACTTATTTATCTAACAAAATGGTAGATAAATTTAAAATACTTGTTTTATATGTACTTAAGGATATAGAAATTGTAGATATAAGAAAAATCATATTGGAAAAAATATTTGATATATATTTTATGACTAGAATAAATTACATGCCTCACCTACCTAACTACTCTTATAAATACTTACATATCAAACCTACACATCAACCATGATAAATTATGTATATTTAAAATATTGAAAAATGCATAAAAAAAAATATACAATTAATAGAAAAACTAATGAAAACAAATTTAGAAGAATATATGAGAACCAAAGATATAAAATATATAGAATACCTTAATGAAAATATAGAAGAATTAATAAGATTAAAACAAACAACTAAATAAAATTATGAAAAAGCATTTAGTTAACTCACCTAAATGACAGATAATTTTGAAGTACTAGTTTTATACATACTTGGAGATATAGAAATTATAGACGTAAAGAAAATAATATGGAAAAAAATATTTAACATTGAAGATGAAGAGTTAGATATAACTCAGATAGAAGACGAGTTAGGAGAAATATACTTAAGTGATGACAATCACTATTACTACCTAGATAATTATTCAGATGGATATTATACAGATTAAGAAATACTAGAATATATTCAAAGAGTTAGAAAAAACAAAGTTGGCTATACGAAGAAATTAATTATAGAAACCAGCTTAGAAAAGGAAGAGAACAATTAAAAGAAAGATTAATTTGGATAAATAAAACCATGAAACAACTAGAATCAAAAGACAGTTTAGAATATGATTTAGACATAGAACTATTCATAGAAGAAAAAACAAGATAATTATTGAAATAGATAACCTAGAATTTAATATTAGATATAGTACAATTAGAATAAATTATTTGTAATACACCGGGAAAAAATTTTTGTTGAAATTTTGTGCGTAAATGTGTCGGAATCCTATCTTTGAGAATGATTTATAATTTTTCTTTGTGTCATTTCTTGGATTTCGACCCACTATTTCGTAGAGCATTGAATAAGCTTTCCAACGATATGTGGATCACCCAAAACAAACACTCGAGCGATGAGTTACGACCATTTCGATCAAACTACGACCATTCCGATCGAACTGTGAACAGTAAAAAGTGCAGGAAAGAAAAAAATACTGCAGCCAGGCGATTTTTTTGGTCAACTTCAAATGATCATAACTCCTTGTACATAATGAACTGTGTGAACTGTTGTATATCAATTGAAAGCCCTGAGAGCCTTCTTTCCAATGAAATTGGTTTCATCCAATTTGGACATCGGAGTAAAAAGTTATGGCCAATTTACTTTAGCTTAACGGATAGATCATTGAAGGGCAGATTTGACATTAATTGATTTTTAAAGGTATTTTGGTCATTTCCTATTATGGTAACCCTCTATATATACCCCCTTTGAGCTGAGAATTGCCATTCATTTTCTCTTATTTCTCTTATATCTCTCTCTCAAAATATATGCATATATATATATATATATATATATATATATATAGAGAGAGAGAGAGAGAAGAAGAGGAGTTAGGGTTAGGGTTCCAATTGGGGGAAAATTGATTCAAGGCTTCGCTTCGCGAATTGCTTCCGTCAATCTCTTCGGCTACGAAATCTAAGGTATGCAAGTGTTTATCTATGGGCTCCTTTTGTCCATAGAGCCCACAAATCATTTTTCAAAGGCTCAAGATACATGTGTACATATATATATATATGATTATACTTTCTAAATTTTCATTGTGTATGTGTGTAGTATTCACATAATGGTTGAGATATATGTGTGGGATGATTATGTGTGTTGGTTGAAGTATATGTGTGTAGTATTTGTGTGATGGTTGGTGATTATGTTGTTGAAGTTGATGATATCAAAGAAGGGATCTTTGTATGTTTGTGGAAACTATGGTGGTGTGTGATGTATAAATATATGAAATGGGTGATTAAATACTTGTAATCTTGATGAATCCACCTATGCCTAAGAAGTGCATGTAAGGTGTTTGTGAAAATACCTAAGAGATTAGAGATTTTGTTTTTATAACATAATAGGTTCAAAATTAATTGATTATGAATATATGATGATTTAAATTGTTAAGCCTTGATTTATACTATTATTCCATTATTTCCTTGTTATGACTTGATAATTGTTATTGGGAATTATATATCCCTGCTATTGATTGATATGTCAAATATTTTCTAAATGTGAGTTGGATTGTGAATTGAAAAATGTGGATGTTGAAGTTGAAGGATGATGGGGTTGTGGTGCATGAAATTGAGCATTAAACTTATGCCCTAAATAGTGCATGTAAGATGATTGCTAAAATGCCTATGTGAAGAAGAATTTAATTATTTGACATGTTTGTTATCCAAATTATGATTTCATTCCATATCCATATGCTTAACTTACGTCTACCATATGTTTGACAAAATATTTAAGAGAATAGGAAACTATGCATTGTGGTTCATTAGGTCTTAAAAGATAAATTCATGCTTTGTTCCCATGGATAGTTGATTTCCTTGAATTTGTGGTGCGTTGTGGGTGTATGATGGAATGCCATGATGAATTATTGAGGTAACTATGATGTTTGTGCATGGTATTTGCTATGGACCCAAAGAATGCTCCCCACGTGTTCGATTGGATGCTTATATGGAGAAATGAGGCCATTTGATTTGCTAAGTGTGAAGTCCTCAATTATGTATTGCGTATGATAGCCTATGGGCATGTTGTGTATAAGTTATCTATCTTGTGTTACTTTATGCTATTGTGTGCTGGGGGTACGTATGCCCGAAATAGTCTGCTGGTCTAGAGCCGAGTCAGTTTCACGGTAATCTCAATCTAGCAATGAACAATGAACTCCCGGTTAGTTTCAAAACTTGGGGAAAACTCAGTAATCTCAGAAATCATTCTTTATCGAATAATCGGGCCATAAAGCTCTGAAATCTTACATATCAATTCACTCCGTTACAGACCTCTGTACATTTTGTGAGATAGTAAGCTTATCTTAAAAGTAAGTAGCAATTAGAAATACTCCGTCAGAGAACGGAATCAAGCGAACTCTGTCATATTGATAAAGTATCATAATGTGAGAACAGATTCAGTTCAGTTGAGTACAGTTAAGAACCGGTTAAATGTCTTTCAATTGGTAGTAGGATTCAGCACCGAGCGAGCTAAGAATGGGAACATTCCTGTGAGTAGAGGGTTTGATTCCTGGTAGCAATCCTTATGCTCCAAAACTACATCGCCAGCGTAGGTTGAGACATCTATCCTGCGAGTAGAGGGTTAGATGAGGTGGTTGTCCTGTGAGTAGAGGGTCCCACCGTTCTCATTTGAGGTCCTGATAGTAGAGGATCCTATGTAGTTGTCTTTACTGGTGGCACGGTATTGACACCTTTCCAGCTGGGGTACAGGTTGGATCCCACTTGTGGTAAGTGGGGCATGTCGGTTAAATGATCACTCCCACAGTTTCAGTAACAGTCTCAGAAAAGAACTCAGTTAATGTGCAGAAGTTGAGGATGTCAGATACAAGCCTCCTAGTATTGCCATCATTATCATTGAGTAGAGAGACATCCTGCGAGATGAGGGTTGCTCTCGAACTTATTTACCCATTATTATTATCGTTGAGTATAGAGACTTTCTGCTAGATGAGGGTTGATCTCAGATTCAGTTGTTCAGTGTTCTAGAGACTTCTTGCTAGATGGGGGTTGATCTCAGATTCAATTGTTCAGTGTTCCAGAGTTGGTGAATTTGAATATCAAATATCAGTAATATCAGTTATCCGATTTCTCAGTATGGATAAGTACAGATGTCAGCTTTAGTAGCTTCAGATACTCAGTATTTTATTGTCAGTATTATTATTTTCGGGTGTCAGCGTTCAAAATGTAACATTCGGTGTCATGATGATTTCAGTTGTACTTTATGCATCCATGTGTGTATTGTTGATCAGACATGTTTCAAAATTGGTAACTGTAGAGTTTCTATATATGTTTATTCCAGCGAATACATATTATTCAGATTGTTATGTTTATGCATAAGCCTTATATTTTACCTTACCCTATCCTTGCATACTCGGTACATTCTTTGCACTGACGCATTCGCGCTATGGTGCTTTCCCCACCATAGGTTCAGAAGAGCGAGATTCAGAGTATATTTAGCTGTCAGATCTTGTAGCAGTGGGTGCAGCAGTGAGTCCTCATCATCCGAGGATATTCTATTTCAGTGTTTTGGTGATTTTAGTAGACGGAGTTAGTTGGGGAATTATCCCTTCAACTCCACAGTTCAGACAGTGTAGAAGTTTTTCAGACAGATGTAATAGTTTTCAGTACTGTATATTTAAATGTTTGAACCTTATGGCCAGATTTAGCCAGTTTCTGCATTTATCGTATTATACTATGCAGTGAACAGATACGGATATCAGTGAAGGGTTAGCTTGTGGTCCCTCGGGGTCACGAGCACCGTGTGGCATTCCGGTTCATGGGAATCAGGGCGTTACATTATTACAAAAAAAATTGCAGTATCATAACTACTTTAGGATAAAATGATAGACTATGAGTATTTAAAATATTGGAGACAAGATATGGAAGAAATAAGAGCAACAGAGATACTTATGAAAGAAAATTTAATTGAATATTTTA
This sequence comes from Capsicum baccatum var. pendulum, assembly GCA_030864225.1. NCBI lineage: Eukaryota > Viridiplantae > Streptophyta > Magnoliopsida > Solanales > Solanaceae > Capsicum > Capsicum baccatum. The sequence continues at coordinate 232,856,929 of CM061556.1, read as the reverse complement.
GAACAAAAGATATAAAATAGTTAGAATACCTCCAAAATAATATAGAAGAATTACAAAGACTAAGAGAAAAAACTAAAGAATACTACAGTAAAGCTTTTAATCAATTACCACATAATCACCCTCCAAGATATGAACATTAATAAAATAAAAATATTTAGAGAAGTTAAGAAATATCCATGCACAAATAAAAATAGATCCATTAGAATAGATCTATTTATCTATCTATTTTCCCAAGTTATCCGTACCCCTCTACAATTGGTATCAGATCCTATGCTAATTAAAGTTACAGAAGTAGGATATGACAATCACCGATTTCACCTTTAGGATGACATAGTTCTTAGGGATTTTTCTCCTTTTCCACTTTGCTAATAAACTTCTTAACATGCTATTTTTTGAATAATTCTACTATAAAGCAACTAACATAAACTTATTTTATCATATCATGATTGTCAGGAATTTATGAATTTAGCTATTCATAATCATAAATAAATACACTTGTTCTGGTAGGTTTGATAATTCTAAACTTTGTTCATCCATATGGGAAAAAATATTTAACATTGAAGATGAAGAGTTAGATATAAATCAGATAGAAGACGAGTTAGGAGAAATATACTTAAGTGATGACAATCACTATTACTACCTAGAAAATTATTCAGATGGATATTAATAATAATTAACGTAAACTGGTAAATTGTATAATAATTATGTATTGAACGTATAATATATATTATGAACAGTATAATATATTATGAACATAAATATATATTATGAATAACGTATAATATATTTATAAATATATATAAATTATGTTTAATTAAAGTATAATATATTCATTAATTATGAATATATTATATTACGTAATATATAACGTAACTACGTAATATATAACGTATAATATTATGAATATATTATGAATATATATATATATATATATATATACGTTAATTATGTTTAATTATATATATATTATGTTAATATATTTAGTTATAGTATATTATGTTTAATTATGTTAATTATGTTTAATTATATATAACATAATATATAACGTAATATATTCTCACACACACATAAATTATGTTTAATTAACGTATAATATATTCATAAATAAATAAATTTTGAACAGTTCACCGTTCAAAATGGTTGTAAAATATATAAATTATGTTTATTTATATATTTTAATTTCTCTAAAACATAATAAAAAATTTTAAGAATGAATATTTAAAGCTTAGAAATATATATATATATATATATATAAAGTTAAATAAGATGGAGAGTATTTTGGTAATCAATCAATTTATTCCTATAAATTATACCATGCATATTAATTACTTTGAATACAACAAACCAAACACTCAATAAAAAATAATTTCATCATAACTAATCCCAGTATAACTTATCTCATCATAATTTATCCCAGCATAACTAATCCCGGAATAACTTATTTTCAAACCGACGACCCCACAGTACTGCTCTCATATTTTCTTTTTGACACAAGTATTACTAATGAAAAGTACTTCATCTGATTATTTTAAAATTTCATTTTGTATTTATTTTATTGTTATCAAATATTATTTATTTTTTAATACTTAAATGACTTATAATAACTAACTAGAAGTAAATATAGTAGAATTACTATAACAAATATTTGTGAAAAAAATAAAGTGAACCCCATATAAGCGCCAAGTTAATTTAAAATATCAAAAGTTAATTTATCATTGTGTCTATTTTATTTTTTATTTAATATTATAATTTTTTAATACGTAGATGACTTAAAATAATTAATTAGGATAATATAATAAAATTACAGTTAAAACAACTGAAACAAACATGTCTTAAATGACTTATTTATAATTAATTAGAAGTAATATACTAAAATTACTATAGAAAAATACTTGTGAAAAAAAATCTAAGTAGACTCAATATAAAACGTCAAGTTGATTTAAAACATCAAAAATTAGATTATCATTTTATATTTATTTTACTAATTTTTTAGTACTTTGATGACTTACAATAATTAATTAGGAATAATATCATAAAATCAAGATTGAAGCAGGCATATGATAGATGCCTATTTTACCCTTATTACTTAATATTATCAATTTTTAATATTTAGATGACCTATAATAATTAATTAGGAATGATATAGTAAAATCACAGATGAAGCAGTTGAAGTAGGCATGTCGACTATAAGTTGTCTGCTTTAGAGCTCCATTCCCACTTATATATTAGTAATGGATTTGATGAGAACAACGAAAAAAATTATAGTACTTCCTTTGTTTCAATTTAATTGTCTTAATTTTTATTTGTGGCAGCTAAATAATTTTTTTTATAATAAGTTTTTCATATATTTTCTAAGTATATTTGAATTGTTAACTATTATAACTTGTAATATTTTTTATATAGTTTAAAAATATGGACGGAGTAAATATTACTTCAAAAGAATAAATAAATATTTTATATCTCAATTTACATCGAATATTAGTTAATTTAGCCCTCATATTTGAAACAACAGAAATAATAAGAACCTTTATTTCTAACTTTGAATTATAAGTTTGTGTAGATTTTTATTTTATTTATATTCATGTGTTCTCGCCTTTTTTTTTTCTTGATGTTTTGATGACTCAAACCTATACCTAATTCTCATTCTTTTTTATTTTTGAATGACTCAAAGCTATACGTAAAAATAGAGATTGGTTATCAGCTGAACAATCCTCGAGTAATAACCACTTGAAATTGCTTATTTCTCAAAATAAACACTTATTTTAAAAAAAAAATATTTTTTTTAAAAAGAAGGGTGTTTGGTAAACTTGCAAAAGTGCTTTTAAAAATAAGCAGAAAATTTCTCCTTCTCAAAATAAGCAGAAGCAGAAACTTATTTTTTATGACAAAAATATTCCTATCACACACACACACATATATATACCTTATTAATTAATTAACATATCTTACAAGTTTGATTAACGTTTAATTTTTAAGAATTTATATTTCATATTTATGTTATAATTCTTTATGATTTATATATTATTATTTTATTTTCACTTATTTTCTTTAAATAACTTTTAAAATATCATTGATGATGATGACTAAAGAATATATAAATTATTTTACTATTATTAATGAATCTTGAGCCGAAAGTCTATTGGAAATAGTCTCTCTACTTTTTCGTAGATAACGATATAGACTGCTTACATCTTACCCCCAAACTCTACTTTGTAGGAATACACTGATTTTTTGTTGTTGTTGTTGTTGTTGTTGTTGTTGTGTACTATTATTAATGATAACAATTGATAGATGAATCACGTTATAAGATTGTATTTTGACATCGCATATAAATTTTTTCTCGAATATTTAATTTTAAATAAATAATTAATAAAAAGTGACATATTTGTTAAAATATAGTGTATATACATATATATGAATATGATGACTGTTTATTCGTAGTAAATTTTAACATCGTAAAAATATATTAAAAAAGATAATATTATAATACAATAGATATTTAAAATATTTTTTCTCTATAAATTGATTTTAGTTATAAAAGTCTATTGATAGATGTCTTTTTGGTCATTTGTCTAAAAAAATATTTCTTGAAAAAAATTATCCAAACACAATTTGATTATCAAGAACATTTTTCAAATGAATTTACCAAATACAAACTGCTTTTTTTAAAAACACTTTTTTGAAAAAAAATTTTATAAAAATATTTTTTAAATAAGTAATTTTGTAACAGTAAGTCCAAACGGGCTCTAACTTTTGAGAGGCTAAAAAAAGTGAGCTGGTGACACGTTTGCAACTGTGATGTGGCACTCTGATAGAGAAAAACTGGGGACACTGTTGTTTGCAGATGTATGACCATAAAAATTATTTATTCATAATATTTTCAAGTATATTTTTATTTTATGTTGAAATATTTATTTAATTATGAAAATCAAAAATGTTTCAAAGCATGTTTTCACAATTTTTGATTTTTTAAGAAAGATTTTTTGAGGTGTTTTTACTTTTTTTAACTTATTTTTTTTTTACTTTATAAAAAAGTATATTTAAAGTCTAAAATATTTTTAAAATTCAAAAACTATGGTCTAATATAATTTCAAATTATATTTTGATCCATTTTATGTGTTACTCCCTTCGTTTCACAATAAATGAATTGTTGGAGCAATTTTAGTGTTTCAAAATAAGTGAATGGTTCACAATTCAAGGTAAATGTTGAAAAAAAAATTCAAATTTACCCTCCATTAAATGTGTCTTGAGAGTGATGTATCATGTGTCTTTTGTTTTTTGAAGAGGATAAAAATGGAAAAATACAATAAATTTATGTCTTTGCTCTTTTTTTCTTAACATGTGTGTCAAATCCAACAATTAACTTATTGTGAAATGGAGGCAGTATCATTTTCATTTTCGCCCGTTTAAAAAAAGTTCACTTGTAAGGTTACTTAATTAAAAATAGTGATAGTATATTTTTTTAATAATAAATAATTTAATAAAAATCATCAAGTATTTATTTATTTATTAAATTTTGTGTTTGATTAAATTATGACAACATATATATATGTAGTTTACGGCAATATCAAGGACAACAGATGTAAGTCAGAGAGGTTAATGAAGAAAAGGACCAAAAAGCACTGACATTGCCAGCTTCATTTAAGGGTGACACGGCAGACAATACTGCCAAGGCTCGTTTTCCCAAATATCCCCCTTCTAATAGCTTCACTCACATTTGTTCGCCCCTACTCATTCATTATTGGCAATTGGGATAAATAGAATTATTTTAGTTTTAATCAAAAGTTTGGGTTTAAATTGCAAATAATCTTTTACTATGAGTGTTTTCTTTATTGGTCTTATGTTATGAACTTAAATTAGCTAGGGCTTCAAAATATGTAGTATCAAATATAGAATGAGAAATGAAAAAGGAAAAGAAACTTGATAATGAGAAATGGCAATGGTAACATAAAAAAAAAACTTTTTAAGGGTAAAACATGAATCTCCTTTTATCTTGATGTGTGATAAGTAATAGAAGAACATAAAAATATATTTTTAATTAGTATAATAGACATGTAAAAGTGAATTGAGAGGAAATTAGTAAAAAAAAAAAAGAAAAAGAAATTATAGTTAGAACTAAATTATGAGGAACAACGGTCTGTATTGGAGTATAAAGCATAATTGGTAGGAAGAGGTTGAGTTTAAGGTGTTTGGATTTACTTTTAATAAGAAGCTTATAAATTAAAAGTCAAAAGTTATAAATTGATACTTCCTCCATTTCACAATAAGTAAATTGTTGAGATATTTATTAGTATTTCAAAATAAATAAAATATTAATTTTTTTTTTAATTCTACCCTCATGATTTGACAACAACAAATAAACAAAGATTTTTTCTTTAACTGAGACTTTTCTCTATGATACTCTAACTTTTGCCGCCTGTTCCTATGTGTGCCAAAATGTCTTAACTTTTTTTTTTTTGTTTTGGGTAAGAGAGCTGCCATACAACTACTCCCTGCTACTACTTCATTAATTGCATTACACTTCTATATATAATTTCATTCTTCATTCTCCTTGTAATCTATTGATCTCAAAGAAAAGTGTTGAGAGTTACAGAAAAAATTTAGAGTATGAATTTTAAATTTGAAGATTCGATTGAAATAACTTATGATACTATTATGAATGAAGATTCGATTGAAATAATACATAAATATACATATATATATGTATATATATATTATATATATAACCAATTAATAGAAAAATACAAAAAAATTATGTATAAACAAAGACAAGCAATAGTTGGATTTTCAAATACTTGTAATTTACATAATTAAACCACCATCCAAATAGCAAAACAACATATAAAAGAACTTGAAATTTCAAAAATAAAATTTAACCTAAATAATCGAGAGTTTTTTTGTACTAATTTTGAATCACATTTTAATTGTACTGGCAGTTGCCTTTCCTTGCTAAATTATCTTTACTAAGATGTTGAATCTTGTAAACCTTTTACTTTCATGATTTTCATCATACATAACTGTAGTGTTAGAAAAACATAGTTGGACTTCTCTGTTGAAAAATATTCATATGATTTTATGACAGCCGTAACAAGATCATCAATACTTTTAAGACTTTCCTTGTGTTGTAGAGACTGAATAGATCTGAAAAATCCAAGGTCTAAGACATTCAAATCTGAAGAATTAGGTGATTGACACATCAAGCGAATATCAAATCCATCTTGTATCGCTGCTCGACAAAATTCTTCGTCATTAGGTTGAATATGAGTTCTTGCATTATCTTGTTGTATGAATATCGTAGAATTTAAATCTTCTCTAGGCCATTTAGCCTTGATAGCAGGAAGTACTTCATTAATCAAGAATGATCATGAAATTTCTTTGGTTACCGAAGTTATTGCTTTTGTTTCCATAGTGCCCGCAGGTCTATTTGCACTAGCTCTTTTAGCTCGTTCTTGTGTAACAAAAGGAAATAATTCAATTTTATCGGAGAATATTTCTACTCCGTGTGCATCAAATCTAGGACGAGCTACAACAACTAAAAACATAACTTTATCGATGAAATTTTTGCTCTTGACGGTGCGGATTGAATCTTCTTCATCAGGCAGTAAAGAATACATTTCATTTTTTTTGGTCATATAAAATCACTTCTCGTCGATATAAACTGTATTGAACATGTTGATAAAAATTGGATCATGTGGTATGCTACCACGATCAAGCATAGATATGTAAAATTGCAACCGACTTATTTTATTTTCCTCTTTCAAATAAGGCTTTATGGCATTAGAATGTCTTCGTATATGTCCCGACTTCAAACGTCTAAACAAAGTGGTCGTATTCATATTCATGAAAGAAGATAATGATCGTAGAGTTGTCCGCTTCCGTAAAGGAATTTCACAAAAATGTTATGATCCATCTCAATTTTTTTCGACCACAATTGTTCACTTTTCTTTCATATACACCACTAGAAGCACATTCATCATAGTTTGATAGTCTCCAAATGCGTTGAATTGTTTGAATGGAAGTCGAAAAATGTGACACCACTATTTTCGTAACTCCTTTGTTTAGTTTACCATCGACACACTTTTGTTGCAACATTTCATATATTGCAACACGTGTTTCATTGCTCAATTTTTTTTCGTCTGTTGTGATTGTGACAAATCTTCAATTGAATCTGCTTATTAAACAAAAAAAAATTAAATATAAATTCAAAACTTTTTTCAAAGAAATGCACATAACGAGCGATTATTTACCACAATTTAGATTTGAATCTTCCGTCGGTCCTTGCAATCTTCTATCAGATTGTACATCATCATTTTCATTAGGATTCAAATTCAAGTCGGGAATTGAATATTCAACGACATTATGCTCAAATGAAAAATTTAGATCTATTAATATTAAAGCCATGTTAAAAAAACATATTAAATGTAAACCTATTTATAGACTAAATTTAGAGGAAAATGAAAATTTTCAACTTATTTTACCTCCAAAAAAATTTATTAGAAATATCAATTTAAAAATTTAAAAATTAGAATGAACAAAAAATTTTGCCACCTTAAGATAAAACATGCATGCAATAAATTTATTTTGCCACCATAAGCTAAAGCATGCATGGAAAAAATGTTGGAAAGGGTAAAAATAAAAATTTATGTTAAATATATGTCTTTGATGCTTTTTTCTTAATATGTGTGTCAAAATCCAACAATTCACTTATTGTGAAGCGGAATGAGTACTATCTTATTTTTGACTTTTGACTTATTTTGACACTTTTTAACTTAAAAATAAGTGCTTAAAAATACTTTTTTACTTTATCAAATATCATCAAAATTTAAAAAATGCTTAAAAGCTAAAACACTTGTCTACAATGTGTTGAAAATGTGAAAAGCAACTTTAGCCTATGTAATTTTGAAGATGTTTGTAAGAGCTTATAAGTTGGTCAAAATAGTTTAAACGCCACTTTTTATTTTTAGAAGTGTTTGACAATTTTGAAAATTACTTTAAAAAAAGTCAATTTTGGCTTAAAAAAAGCCAAAAAGTAAAAGCTCAAATTCCTAATTTTTTATTTTTTTTTGCTTTTAAGCCATTTTAGTTTGACTAATTAAAAGATATTTTTATCCCTCAAAATTCTCCCTTATTCCAAAATTACCTTTGTGTAGCCCCGAAATAGATTTTAATGCTTAATGCTTGTATTAATTGAATATTTTTACTTTTTGTATTTATGGCGAACTTAACTTTAACTATTTTAGTACTTCTTTTGTATGAAACTTCTAATTTATGAAATATGAATTTTTATATATTATTCTCCTTCTTTAATATATTCTTTTAAATTTGAACAATTATTACTGTACAACACATGAATTTTTCTAATAAAAAAATATAATTTACCAACCAAAATATATGGAGAATACTCATTGAAGATATACAACTTTATGGACGATTAGTGAATGAACCATCTATATTTCACGACGATCCATCTATATTTCACGACGCAATATTCATATTCACCAATATTTTAATAGTGATAGTCATTACTCAATCAACGAGTAATATGTTTTCTAATTAAGATTCGTTTTATCAAACAAATAGCATCATTTGTGACCAACTATTTATCCATTAATGTAATTATAATGATTAGTAACATATATATTTTGCTTAATGATTTAAACTTTTTTAACCAAAAAAAAAGTTTTTTAGTGCACAAATTAATATTCATTCATGAAAATATTATATATATATATATATATATATATATTAATTTTAATTTGAATCATTTTAGAAATACAAATTAATAATAATCAACTCTATATATTGTTAACAACTGTAAGGGTATTTCAGATATTTTGACTAAAAAAAGTACTTAAAATCACTTGTTTACCAAACACATCAATAACATTTTTTTTTCAGTTTCAGCACTTCTATTTAAACACGTAACTATTTATTTTTAAAATAAGTTCAGCACTTTCAAAAATACTTTGAAAGAGTTTTTTAAAAGCCTTTTTTTTTTAGCTTATCCAAAACTGGTTGAGGATTGACTTGAAATGTGAAAAGCAACTTCACCTAATACTCTCTCCGTATCCGTCTCAAATTTTCCAATTTGATTTTTCATTTTACTTGTCTTTTCTCATTAATCAAGACAAGACAATTTTTTTTTTCATGTTTTACCCTTTGCATTAATTATTTTTTCTTCAAATTAAATTGTAAACATCATTTAATAGAGATACTATGATAAACTAAACATGTTATTAATTATTTTTCTTAATCAATGTGTCATTTCAATTTAGGATAGATAATTTAGGACGGAGGGAGTATGTAACTTTTTCTCTTTCTCGAAAAAAACTTTTTGGCCACAATAGTAAAAAGTCCTATTCACACTATAAACTAGTTAGTTTTTAGATATTTTTACCCTTTTCATCTTAAATTTGAATTTCTAATATTACTTTATTTAATAATTATTTTTCAATACATTGAAAACAATCCCAATGCATGGAAATGAACAATGGAGTTAAAATTAAGGATCATGGAATTGAATTGGTAGGCCATGTTATTAAATTATTTTTTTAATAGTAGATCTATTTAAATCATCAAACTTTTTTTAATGTTGTTGTCTTACGTCCTTATGTTAGGTCGATTTTATAATTTACAAATTATAATTTATATTTTTTGTTAGTATGATCTCTAATTAAGTAATATTATATTTAAATAAAATTTAAATTATATATTAAATAAATTATACATATAATTTAATATATTTCACTAGCGGCAGTCAAAAATCAAATCATTATATACATAATAAATATTGAAACATTATAGAAATCATGAAAATCACAAAGTTTACATGTGTAGACCCTAGTTAACAACAATTAAAGACATCAAGACATGTTATTGTTGTAGTTTTGTACCTCTATGTTACATTAATTTGATAACTTGTTAATTTTACTTATATTCATTATTAATATGACCTCTAATTAAATAGTTTTAATTAATTATTATATTTTAATAAATTTAAACTATATTTTAATAAATTTAAAATATATTTAAATAGTTTATAAGTCTAATTTGAAAATATTTCAATAATGATAATTAAAATTCAAAACATTTTAGACATGATAAATATCGACACATTATAAAAATAATATTTTTCATCTTTGTTAAGCCTAGTTACTATTTTAAAAAAATACTTTTGTGATAAACTTTAGAATTGAATGACTTTTATATAACAAATAAATAAATAAATTTATGTGATGAGTTCAAAATTTAGTTAATCATTGAAAACCTTTACTTAAAAATATTTTAAAAAATTATAATCAATATATAATAAAATTAGTTTTAAAATTTGATGGAAAAAAAAAAGACTCAAGAGAAATAGAGGGAGAACCATGAAAAAGAAAACGATGAGAATGAGTAGAAGGCGAAGTTTGGTGGATCTCCTATTTTAAAGTTAAATAAATATTTTTCTTCCACATTTAATGATAGTCATAATTTACTCAACATAAATTTTAGTTGCATTTAAGTTTCAAATCTAGAAGATAGTAAAAGATTAGTATTATTTTTATACATTTGTGACCATTTATCAGCTTCTCTTTTTCTCATCTTTTTTTTCTTGTGTGGATTGGGTTGGGGCCTTGGGGGTGGGGTAGTGGGGGTGTAGTTGTGAATTGTGATACCATGAGGAAGATATATATGGGACACATTTTCTAATGGGCTGATGAGAGGTTTAATCTTAATCTAAGGTCTTTTAAGTTGTAATAAATTAAGAACTAAAGGGATATTTTAAATTTTCATTACTTGTAGAAAGAAACATATAGGTGTTGTAATTTCAATCCAAATTAAGAAAATCTATAGTACATTAAGCAATTTGTTCTACCTTGTATATAGAGTTGAGCATATTTTGGTTCAAATTGAAAAAAATTAAAAAATTAAAATTAAAAAATTAAATTAAAATTTAATTTTGATTTCATTTTTTCGAATAGGTTTTAGTTTTAAATTTTAGAAATTCAGTTAAACGGTTTGGTTTTCAATTTTTCTACAAAAATTTGGTTAAATCGAAAAACCAAAAAATCAGAATTATATAAATAATATATATATTTTATTATATATATATATATATTTTATTATATATATATATATATATAATATATATATATATATATATATATATATATATATATATATTATACATATATATTATCATTATGTATATTCAGTATAAATAATGTTTTTCGGTTATTTCATTTCATTTCATCCATGTTGAGTTATTTATATTTGGGAAGGAAAAATAGGTTTGAAAAAATTATTTTTTCTAAAAAAATCGTCAATTTTAAATGTCAGTTGTGACAAAGAAAGGGTCACTACTTTAATCTTCAAAATCCAAATAAAAATTTGAAATAACCAAATCGAATTTGTAGAAACCGAACCAAACTGAATTTATTTCGATTTGGTTACGATTGTCATTTTCGTCAATCCAAAAATTGAAAAACTGAATCTATATTAAACAATCAAATCAAACAAATCGAATACCCACCCCTACTTATATACAAGGTAGAAATAAGATTTTGCATGGACACCATCCTTCTCAAATCTTATTCGTGGAAGTAATAAACCATTTGCATCTCTCTTCTAAAACAAATCAAAGATCCTCCTCTCCTCCTTAACAAGATTTGGAACAAACAAACACTCTATTCCTTTTTAAATGCTTCTTTTCCTTTTTGAGAGTTAAAGGATCTAAATTTTGATCAAACATTTTGAGATGTGATCTTTTTTATCATATTAAATAAAGAAAAATAGCAATTTATAGTATTTTTTATATAGATTTTAAACATATAAATTTTAATTTTAGACTATCAAATAAATTTAATTTAATTTAGTTTTGAAATTTAGCCAAATTAACTCATGAAACATGAAGTATGCAAATTAAAAAAGAACGGAGGGCGTTGCATTTTATAGTGAATTAGTTTGTGAACTTATGTAGGAAAAGTCAGTTTATAATAATCATTAATCATAATACAAGAGAATTTTGTCCAAGACAACAGTTAGTGAAGACAAAATGTTCTTAAATTGACTTTGCAAGGACCAGCCCAACTTTTCCCCATCGGTATTCGATTATTCTCAGACCAACAACGAACATCCACTTCATTGGGCTAACAACTAATTAAGTGGAAGGTACTTCCTCCGTTTCGGAATAAGTGAATTGTTGAGATATTTATTGATGTTTTAAAATAAGTAAATCATTGAATTTATTTTTAAATTTGCCCTTATGATTTGATAAATAATTAACTTTTGAAAAGGTATTACAAGGTTAAATTTTTCTTTTTTTGAGGTAAAAATAGAAAGTTATTTTAAATTTATGTTTTTAATATTTTTTTTCTTAATATGTGTAATTCATTTATTATGAAACGACGGGAGTAACAATCAAAACAAAACCTCAGCTGAACCAAAATTAAATAATGATTTCTCCCCTAATTGGTATCACATGCCATACTGCAGCCTTTTCCTCTTAACTAATCACAAAAAGAGCTAGAAGATTTAAAATTTAATTTAAAAAAAGTTTAATATTGAACTCACGGTATATTATATGATTCAAATTTATGTTATTTGGACTCTCCAATAATAATGTTGGATCCTCCAGAAAATATATTATTCTTAAAAATTTCGTCACACATTCAATGACATTCGTGAAAATTGTGAATAACATAGGTTCAATCTTATATTTTTTAAAACCTTAATAGTTTTGAAGCGAGTCTAGCACAAACACAAGTAGGGTTAGGTGCTTTTGCAAATCTAGGGGATGAAAATATGATAAACTCAGCCAAAATATGAGACCGAATGACAAGACGTGCACAATCCTATTGTATTCGAGTTCAAATTTACTATTTACACTTATAAACTTACATTTTACATTAAAAATACTGAATTCAGATGAAATCGTATATAAATTATCCACCACCCCAGTTCAAAAATCCCCATCTTCTCATCTGTGCTCACTGCTCACTCTACATTACCCAACTCCCAAAAAACCATGACAAGAAAGAAAAGAAAAGAGTAGTAGTATAACAAGTAACATACAAAAAGTGAAAAAAGCAGAAGTAACAGACCCCTCTGTTTCACCCTGCCAACAGATACAAAAAGCAGAAATAAAACAAACACTAGTAATACTAACAGCCTAGCTAGCTAGCTCATATATCAACCAAACTACTCATCACTCACTCATTATTTTCTCTAGCCTATTTTCTGAACCAAACCCAGAAAAGTGACCCCCCAAAAAATGTGCTATGTGGGTAAAGCAACCAAGATCTTCATATTCATTGTCACTGTTCTAGTTGTTACTGGTCTTATCTTGGGATTTGGTTTACTAAGGCATCACAATCAAAAGACAGATAACCAATGTTCTGGTAATTCTTGCGACCAAAATCAGTATCAAAGCCCTATAATTTACCCACCACCTACCTCCACTAACACCAATACCCCAATTTCACCATTGCCAATTTCAGTTCCTTCACAGCCTAATACTCCAAATCCTACCCCACCCCCACCAGATGAAACACCTAATTTAGCACCACCGCCTCCAGATACAGTGGTTTCCTCACCGCCGGCGGTACCGCCACCGCCGCCAGTGCTCTCATTAGCTCCGCCACCGACATTGAGTCCTCCGGGTCCAGTTACAGTGTCGCCAGGTCCAGTACAATCTTAGTTTTTTTTCTGATCTGATGATGTTTTTACCCTAAATTTCGATTAACATTTTAGTGTTTTGTATAGACAAACTGGGATATCGTTGTAGTTGTAGTTACTGGTTATTGGTAGCAGTTTTTTTTTTTGTCAGATTATTTGTACTCGCATTACAATTTTAGTTTCGTGAATCTGATTCTTAATTTTCTGCTAAGCCACTGAACATTTTTCGAGTAATCTTAAAAGCGCAATTGCATAGTTACTTGATTACTTGGATTTTTATTTTATTGGCGGCTTCAATTTTCCCTTTCACCACCATTGAACATTTTTCTTTATCTTTCAATAGGTTGAAACAGAGATTGTCATTTTCTTATTAGGATTGGGGAAAAAAGAGAGTTTTTTTTTTGGGCGGGGGGGGGGGGGGGGGGGGGATAAGTCACACAGTCCAACAAGGGGGATTACACTTATTTATTTTTATGAATTGAATGAACTTGGGGTTTGCTTTGGTTCTTCTTCATTCGATAACTTCGCTAAATTATTGTAGAATTACGTGGAACTATATTAACTATATTTTAATGATCAACCACAAAATATTAGTAGCTCAGTTGTATCAACTAGGCAATTTCACCTTATTGCGAGCGATTTGATTTCCATCTTCTTATAATTGAATATCCTGTTTTTTAAAAATTCACAAAAAGAAAATAATAATCAAGTAGTTTTGTGTGGATGATCTTTATTTTGACTAATAATAATGATAATCAAGAAGAATTAGAAGTCAATCTCATTATTAATCAAATTAATTAGAGGAGCAAATGGGTCGTAATAATCAAAAACAAAAGGATGATATGGTTCATGCCTTCATGAATAATTGTACTCCAAAGAAATTTTAGAAAAGAAAAGAGTGGGGTGAAGATGAAGATGTATTTCTTTTTTTCTTTTTCCTTTTTTGTTTAAGACGAGGATGTATTTCGCTCCAATAATAGACCCAAAAATTTAAACAAAAAAAAAAAAGATTTAGAGAAAAAAAGGGAAAAATCAAAATAAGGTGCGTTGGTTGATGGTCCTTCTATTGGATTTAAGTACAAACAGTTGAAAGCCAAAGTTGAGAATCCAATGAAAATGTCTTCTATTCAAATTTTTTCCTTGCCACAAATTTTCTTTTGCATCTCGAAGATCTTGTTTCATTTCTATCGTGAATAGAAGTTACAAATGACCGAACTGAATCAAATTTGAATGGATTAAAAATAAATTAAGTTAAAATAAATTGGATTGTACTTCACTTATATGAATAATATAGGTAAACAATAAATGGAATAAAACAGTCCTAATTTACTTTAATCTCTTAAATTCAACAAACTTAAAACCTTTAGTAGTTTGGTTGGGAAACAAGTTATGCAGAGATTGCTTATACTGGAATTAATTTTTTAGTGGTTGTTTGGTTTGTAGTACTAAAAATAATATGCATTGCATTTTTTTTTAAGAATAGATAGTTTGTTTACAAACATACCCTTTACCTTATTTAGCTTAATTAAGTTTTATCTTATGTTGAATTAATTTCATCATTTTTTTTCTCAACTCTTTTTCATTAAGTTTTTTTCAATTAAACTTATATTAACTCACTCATTTATTATAAAAAAAATTCTAACATTCAGAGTGATATAATAATTATTTAACACTAAAAATTGTTGTATGATAACATTAATAAAGTTAACTTATAAATAACGATAGAATTTAATTTAAATAATTTAAAAACTTAGTTCAACAAAATATCTTTGTAGACTTTCCTTCATATCAAGCGAAACAAAAGAAATTGAAAAGTTACTCTTTTTTTCAACTTTAGTAGTCCTTTTTTTCTAAAAATACATGTTAAAAAATTTATGTTGATATTTCTTAAACGTGTATGAAGCTTTAATATTTAATGTTAAACAACTTATTTTGTCCTAAATTCTATAAAATATTGATAATCCCATTTTTTGTTAAAAGAATTCACCAACAAAAAATGTGAAAAAGAATTACTCTCATTTTTCATTATTTAGTATCATTAATATTTGGAGAGTTAAATTATATTTTTTTAAAATTAAATTTTCAAACATTTTTAGCTATATATAAAATATAACTTTTTATTTAATAATTAAGAATGCACTAAGTTAGAAAGGGAACGTCAAGATACTTTAATTACTTGTCCATGATAAATTTGTTAGAAAATTTGAAAAATACAAAATAAAAAGATAATAAATCTTTAAAGCGATTTTGAACTTGATTGTATAAGTAATTTTTATGATGTCATTATCATTCTTCTACGAGTTGTGAAATATCCTTCAGAGAAGGTGAGAAAGGAGTTCCCTCAAATATGAATTTATTTCGTGCTACCCAAACATACCAGATGTAGAAACTCAAGTAAACCTTAGAGGGAAAGTGCAACAACGACTCTTGGAGAGGGCTCAAAAATGGAGATGAACTAAATCATACAACTAATGGGACAGGTGTATTCCAGTGGAGACTAATGCATTTGCGTGATTTGTGACCCCTAAACTATCCCATAAAGGTGCTACCGCCTACCTTTGGACAAAACACGAATAGATGAGCATTAGTTTCCTCGACCATTAAGTTACAAAGCCTACACATAGGAGAATATACCGGATTAATATGGTATAGCAAGCTAAAGGTTGTTGTCCTTTCATGATTCAAGAGCCACAGAAAATGTTTTATTTTAGGTGGCACGAGATGCTTCCATATCTAAGTGAAGGAAGCACTTTGTTGGTTCTGAGTAGCTAAATTAATAGCAGGAGCGGTATCATGAGAAACTTGGAGGGTTGTAGCACACGATTTCACCGAAAAAACACCTGTGTTGGTCAAACCCTAGGTGATGCAATCGAAGGAGTTTACAGACCTGGGGAAGTAAACTCGTTGAATTAAAGAAAGCGTCGAGTGGGGTAGTAGGATTGACAATTTGGAAAAATCCCATGTGCCTTCCCTTCTAAGGTCAGATATACGATAGGACTCCTCCTGACTCTGAAGAGGACCATGTACTTGGTAGAGTATAGGTAGATTTGATTTGACCCAAGCATCATTGAAAAAGTTAACGAATTGCCCATTGGCAGGCTGCCAGCAGAGCCCTACCTAGAAATATTTCCAACCAAGATGTAGAGTTTTTCAAGTTGTTAATGACGTTAAACAAAACAGATGCACAACGATTATGGTGCAAGTATTTACCTTTTAAAAGGGTAGCCCAGAGAGACTTTGAATGAAAAGCTCGCCAAGCCATGCCATCTAGTAGTACTTTATTTTTTATTTGAAGATCCTGAATTTCGCCCCCGCCCCCTCCAATATCTTTAGGTTTTGTAAAAGTCGACAATTTGAGGAGATGAGTCTTTTTTTCAATTTGTAGTGGAGCCCCAAAAGAAGTTACGCTCACAACGTTTCAAGCATTTGATAATGTAGCTAGGCAAACTATTGAGAATGGATTGGATTAAGGTAGCTCTACTTGCTGAAGACAGAAAACTGGATTTTCAGCTTGCCGGACGCAACCTAAAATTACCAAGAACAAATTGATAGTCAGTCCTGACTAATTTGGACTTGGAGATTGGAAAGCCCAAGTATTTCCCAAAGATGAGCCTTCCAAGATATTTAAGAAACTAGCAACAAGATTCCTTTTGTCAATCGAAGTATTATTTGAAAAGAAGTTTTTTGATTTTGAGTAGTTGATTCTGTCCTGAAACTGCTCAAAATTGAGTCATTACGGTAGGAACTGAACCCATAGTATTGTCAGTTAACTCTCCACAAAAAATAATTTCATCAACAAAAAGAAGGTGAAATAGTTGAATCCCTCCCCCCCCTTAGAGAGAGTAATGGGGTTCCAGAGGGGGTGGTTAACTACCATATCTAATCTAAGAGAAAGATTGAGCATCACAATACCCATTGAAAAAGATAGATATAGTAAGGGTGCAAATACACGACATTATGAGCCTAATCATAGTTATAGGGAAATTAAAGAATAGAAGAGTGTCGTGTATAAAAGACCATTCAAGGCGGACAAAATCCTTTTCCAAATCATCTTTTAACATCATATACTATTTTCGATCTTTAGTTTTTTTTAAAGAAATGCAACAATTCCTAAACCACTATCGCATTATCCGAAGCCCTCCTCCCTGCCAAAAACCTAGATTGACTTGGAACAATCAAATCTTGCAGGAATGGCTTGACCCGATTGACCAAGATTTTTATAATTACCTTATAAATGGTATTACAAAGGCTAATAGGACGAAACTGAGTAATTGTTGTTGCAGTACTAGATTTAGGGACCAAGCAAATATAGGATTGGTTAATGCATTTGGGATGGTCCATTGACTAAATATTATGGAGCAAAATTATTGTACGGAGTTTCCCACAATCGACCAATGCTTTTGGAAAAAGAAAGGAAGTAAACCATCAGGCCCCGGGGCCTTAAACGATTTGAAAGAGTTGATAGCTCTAACAACCTCAGTCAAGCTCATAAGAAGGTCTAGAGTGGAATACATAGAAAATAGTATAAAGTGGGTAGGAGCACGAGGACATTGTTTTGAACAAGCAATAAGATCAGACGAATATAGGTCGTGGAAGAAATTCAGGATATGATTTTCCAGGTTTTTGTTACCTTTCACCTAATTTCCAACCCCGTCTCTAAGTTCCACAATTCGATTCTTACACCTTTGATTGAGGTCTGAAAAATGAAAAAACTTGGTATTTGTACCCCCCTCATTAAGCCAATACACTCTAGACTTGATTTTCCAGAATTCATATTTAAGGGAAAGCAGATCCTTATAATCCTTAGTAAGCTCTATTTCTTGATTTTTCAAGAAGGAACTTGTAGGGCAGTGAGGCGACCCTTGGATTCCTGCTAGTCAAGTAATGAGATGACGTTTTTTTATGGAATATATTCCCAAAAATAGTCCTATTCCAATTTAGGATTTCATTTTTAAAATGCGAAATGAAAGGGATGGGGATGTTATTGGAAGCATCCCATGCACGAGAGTTAACAAATGGGAATTGGGGGTGGGAAGTCCACATGGATTCGATCCTAAAAGGTTTATTTTGAATCAAGTGTAGGGTGGACAGTTGTAGAAGTATAGCTCAATGGTTTGAGTGCACCCGAGGGAGGTGCTTAAAATAAGACTCCGAAAAGGCTTTTAACCATGCAGCGGTGATATTGAACCTGTCTAGACCCTCATTTCTACGATTTGTCCAAGTAAACTTACTACCACTAAAGCCTAAGTCTATCATTTCATAATAATTAAGGCAATAAATGAATCTATCAGTCCTAGTAACACCTATGCTATGACCCTCAAATTTCTCACTGGACCTAACAATCTTGTTAAAGTCACCCACTAGTAACCAAAGACCATTATAATTATTCGATACCCTCTTCAGGTTTTCCCAAAAGTTGACCCTACTAATCATACTATTATGGGCAAAAACAATGAAAAGTAACCATTTAACAGGTGAAGGCATTACCTGAACCATATAGTGAATCTCTTAATACGTAAGGGAAACATTAGAGATATTGAGCAAGTCATCATGACAGAGAAGTGTCATACCCCCAGCACGTCCCTCAGCTGGGACAACTAGGATATTTGAGAAATTAAATTCATTTGGTAGAGACTGATGATTAACCCTATTGCGTCTCAAGAAGAACCACTAGATTTGGTTTATGAGTGTCTATAAGTTCTTAAAGATTAGCTTAAAATTATTAGACATGGAGCCTCTATAGTTTCAAATTATGAAATTTATTGGTTTGTAAAAATGGTACGGAAAATTAGCACTACATACAAGTTAAGAGTCCCAAAGAAAGGGGCCCATTATCATAGCATATTTTCGCACGTCCTGGTTCAGTGTGGGTCTCATATGAATCGAGCATCTGAATATATTTTGGGGATAATTTATATTTATTTTTCTTACATGGTGCTCTCTGAGGAGGAATACTCGTACCAGGCCCATATAAGAAGTCATTGTAGCCTCTTGCATTTCTTTACTCACCCGGCGCAATGATTGGATCCTGATGGGAGTTTTGAGCAGTTATCTACTCCATTGATGACTGGGTCGAGGCACTTATGTGCATCTGTGTTGGCTCCACAAAAGTTGCTATGACATGCTTCTGTATATATCCATAGCAGCACTTCCTCCTCCGGGGGGTGGCTGTGGGTAGAAGTAGAGCCCAGGCATTATTAGGTTATTCAGAGTGAGGGGGGTTCATATTCGAAGTTGTTGCCTCGAATGAGTTGGGAATAGGTTGCGGGTTCTCAAACCAGTGGAACTGACCATAAGCTATCAGCCCTAGGGTCATCCCTTCCGTTACTATTTGTGCAAGGTCCTTCGAATTTTGTATCCTTACTACACTCTCATGACTATTGATCTCTATAGTGAAGGTCAGGGCATGACCCGTTAGCCCCACTTCCAACCATGACTGTGGAGGTAAAAGTGGAATAGGGTTCATAGAGGAGTAAAGTGGATGCTGGTTGTGGAGGTTCTCTTCTAAGTTCTCCATTGGTGTTTGAATTAGAGGTTGGGATAGAAGTATCAGGTTATGATGAATGTGGACACCCGAATAAGGACAAGTCTGAGACATAGGTGGTATTAAATAGGGTTGTAGGTTTTGTAGCAGTGAAAGGTATAAGGGTATGGGGTACCAAATCAGGCCAGACTTGCTTACCAGCTAAGGAGGGACAATTTCTAGGAGAATAATCATTAGCATGATTAGCTTGAATATCAGTGGAGGTGGCATTAGATTTTTTATTTTGCATATTGGCCACGCGGGTTTGGGAGTACTGCCAAGAGTTAGATCAGGGCTGACGTGTATAGTAATTTTAGGAGGGTTGCTAGAAGTGGTGGCTGCCTCCAATTGGTTACTCTTATAATTAGAGAGATTTTGACTCTTACTAGTAGAGTCCTTATAATTAGAGAGATTTTGACTCTTACTAATAGAGTCCACATCAGCTTCATTAAGTGATAAAAACGCTAAAGCCCTTTGATTAAAAAATATTGGCAAGGAGGTTTCTAATTGGCTAAACGAAGTAGGGTTATACGCAGACTTACCTGGATCAATTCTCAAATCTCTGTTAAGAAGGATCTTTGGCGATTGTGAAGTCTTACTTTGTCTGCGACTGATACCCTCATCTAAAAAGAGATTGTTGTTGACTTTTTGGTGGAGACCTTTGATTTTGTCATTTAGGGAGGTGCACGAGATTCCATCCTTTATCCTTTTTCATTGAGTAAGTATCACTGAGAGAAAGAGTGGAACTAGGGCTGCATATCGATCGGTTTAGTTTGATTTTAAAAATTATCAATTTTACGTATTCATTATCGGTTTGTATATATGCTAAACCGTTAAAGAGCTATTAAGATATCGGTTAATCGGTTATCGGTTTATTGATTTTTCATTGTTATCGGTTCGTTCATCGGGTGAATCGTTAATATGAAATATATCTAATGTTTACTGCCTACTGACCCTATTGCTTATTGATTTTTCTTGTTTCAATGTGACTGTGATTTTAAAAGAAATAATCAAACAATAAGTCAATATCATAAATTCAACAAGACACTAACTTAAGAAAATCAAATGCATTATGTGGTCATGTCGTTTTTGGTAATGACCAATTTTATCACAATTCAAA
Organism: Capsicum baccatum var. pendulum; assembly: GCA_030864225.1. Lineage (NCBI taxonomy): Eukaryota > Viridiplantae > Streptophyta > Magnoliopsida > Solanales > Solanaceae > Capsicum > Capsicum baccatum. Next base: position 232,835,627 of record CM061556.1, on the reverse strand, counting down.
ATGTTCGCTTTTTATTTTTTTGTTTTTATATGTATGTCCTATTGATGTTCTATTTTCTTTTCTTCCTTTTCAGATGCAAGTGCCTGTTTGTTTATCGTTTTGTTTGCATGAAAGAAAGTAAAAACGATACTGAACTTTGGATGCAGAACTGGTCACAGTTATTATCCATTTCAATTGTGTACAAATGACTTGCCAATTTCAAAGGAAGCCACCAGGTGTGACCAAATCTAAATACTAAAATATTAGTATATCTTAGGAAAGCAGCAAACAACTAAACACTGATGTTCAAATGGGGCCCGAGAATGAGCTATAGCAATAAAAATAATAAAAATTAAAGGATAATCTCCTTTAGTTTATCCTCTGAAGTTATGTAACAATGACAATAATTATCGGAGGGGGGGAGGTAAGGGGGCAATAAAACTGAAACAAAATTCTTTATCTGTTCTTTAAGCAAAGAAAGAACTAAACTTTCCAATAATGCAACAATGGGTATAAAACACCTACAAGATCAATTCTTTTCTCTACTTCTCTCATACCCCTCTAGCCAAAACCAAGAAAAGAACTACTATAATGCTTTGGACAGACATTGAAGATGAAGAAGATTAGCAGAATACTTCTAAGAATGAAATAGAGCAAAAAAAAATTCTTACCTATTGACTGTTGAGAGTAAAAACAAAAATCATCTTGGTTCTCTTTAGTTTTCAGTAAAATTGACCTTGAATACTGAGTTTTCAGTAAAAATAGACTTTGAATACTGAGTTTTTAGCAAGAATCAGCCACAATTAATTAAAGATTGTGAATAATGACAGAGATTGAGAAAGGCTGAGACGGTCTCTAAACCGATGAACGTGAATGAGGCAGACAGATTGCAGATGTGAAAATTGAAAAATAAAAGAAGAAGAAATGAAACCCTAAAGTGTGAGTGAGACAGAGGCCAGAGAGATCGCAAATGTGATTGGAAAATAAAAGAAGATCAATGAAACCCTAAGTCTAAGTAGTAAGTAAGGGTTTGGGCATTTGGGCCTTTAATATCTTGGGCCAGTGGATGGTAATAGCCTTAATGGGTCTATTGGGTGTGTATTTTTATCGGGTTATCGGGTGGACCGATGAAAAAATAAGAAAACCCGAGGCTCGAACCGATAACCCATTAGGTGAAAATATTAAACCGACACCCGAACCGCTATTAAAAAACAACAACCCGTTAACCCGATAAAGTAATTATCGATTCGGGTTAACGGTTTGAACCAAAATTTACACAGCCCTAAGTGGAACCTTTTTTGGGATTATTTTTGTTATTGTTATGAGTAGTAGGTAAAGTAAATTGACAGTTATTGACTGCATGTCCCAACCTTCCATATTTTGTGCATAGCAAGTTTGCTCTTTCATAGTGGATAATTTGCTTGTGGGTGCCAATATAGATGTGATGCAATAAAGACTGCTCTAGTTGAACTTGTAAACACAACCTTGCATACCTACCTATAGTCGTAGATGAGGTACATGTATCTATATGCAAAAGGGTTCCCATTTTACTTTCTACCTTATGCAAAATTTATGAGTTATACAATTTAGTAGGAAATTTCTCCAGTCAAATCTAAATGGCCGAGTACGCAATTCTAGCCTGTGATGCTACAAACTTTGGTTCCCATTTTTGAATAGAGAGTCATTGGTTAAAAATGAATCATGGGCCGTCGTGTAATGCGTGATTCATATTTTCTTCATTTGCAAATTTGATGAGGAAGAAATCCGCTCCAAGGTTTATTAACGATATGCTTTCAAAACTTGGACCGAAATAAGTCATTTTTTGAATCAATTCACCAAAGTAATTTGTTTTTTTAAAATTTTTATAAAACTAGTATAAACGTTGTTCCCAATAACATTTTATGTTTTAAAAAGGTGAACGGCTCAAACGAAATTGGCGTTAGACGTTAGAATATAAAACGTTACTCACAGTAACGTTTTGACATAAAACATTACTCTCAGTAACGTTTTAGACATAAGATGTTACCGCCAGTAACGTTTCTCTGTAGCTCTGCCACCCAAAAATCTCTGTACAAATATGACATTAAATACGTTATCACAAATAATGTTTTAGCTGTAAAACGTTACTCCGAATAACGATTCTATCAAATCAACCAAGCAACTTTTTTGACCAAAATTTTGCCTTGAAATCGTAATCATTAGTCACATTTTTAGTTAAAAACCTTACTGTGAGTAATGTTTCTAGCAAATCAAATCACTGACTAGTCACATTTTTAGTTAAAAACCTTACTGTGAGTAACGTTTCTAGCAAATCAAATCACAGACCTGCAAAGTTTTAGGACAACAGATTATATAAGTGACGGTATGTATAGAATGTTCAAACACATTTTTACAATTCTAACCAAAGCTTTTGCTTATGTGCTTTATTCTAGAAACGACATTTACAAAGTTTTAATAGGTATGGCTAGCCAATATTTTGTAATGCATTAAAATTATTTTGATGTTTTAATAATTATAATACATATCTTATTTTTGTGTATAGCAGAAAAATGACAAATTTTGAAGAAAATGTGATGGTTGCTTTGTATTGGGGTAGTGAAATAATTTATGAAATGAGTGGATTTAGATACAACGAAGGTGCTAGAATAATTGTTAGCATGTCTATTTCAACTAGCTACGTTGAACTAGTTGCAATGTTGCATGAAAAATGAGGACAAACAGTGAATATTCAAATGGATATTTCTGGAAAATATCCATGCTCATTTTAAGGTAACATTACAAGGTTTATGGAATTTAAAATAGAGAATGACCAGTCTTTGCTACAATTTCTTGTCATTCCTCAAAACTTTTTGAATAAAATTGATATAAATCTTTTGGAGATGTATGTAAAGACTAGACCAATAAATCATGATAATCTATTTCAAATGAATGGTTAGCATGGTTATCATATGAATTTATTAGCTCAAAATTATAGATTTGCCATGCTCAGTCATCCTCATTTTGCATATACTGCAACCTCTAGTATCCATCAATCACTTGATGCAAGCCTTAATGAACATGAGTATCAATCATATGATAAAGGATTAAGTAGTCAAGGACACATTGAAAGTGGCCACAGACAATATGAGATCAGGTGAGTGATCTTTACTTTTTTTGAAACTATAAGAAATCTTATGCATCACTACTTTATTAATTCATTATTTTTTTTCACAGAGAAGATGAGGATAAATTTGATTTGTGTAATGATGCACATGATCAAATTTGTGATGAAAGTACGGAGAAAGATGAACCTTCAGAAGATGATAGAGAAAGTGAAACCTTAGAAAGTGAATTTGATGAAGATACCAATGATAGTGAAGATTTACCTCAAAATTATATTAATGTAAATCTTCATAATCAATTTGGTCAAAGTGTGTCTGAAATGCAAAATCATGATATACCCTACTTTACAACATTAGAGAATGAAAAAGATATTTTTATCTCTACCCGTGAATCTGAGATGAATTGTAGTTCTGTTTGGTCTGACGATGGCAAAAAAGATTTAAAAAAGGAATGTGTTTTAGTAGCAAAGATAGATTTAAACGGGCTGTGACAATTTGGAGTTTGCGGAAAAATAAAGAATTCATAATTGTAACATCAAGCAAGAAACTATGGATTGTCAGATGCAGTTTCACGAATCATTAGGTTGTCGATGGTTTCTTCGAGGCCGAAATGTCGGAGGTAGCCTTTGGAAGATAGGAAAGTATTTTGTTAATCATAGATGTGAGACTGAAGGGCTTACTACAGGTCACACTAACCTAGATACCAATTTAATTGCATCTTTGTTTCTAAATCAAATACGTAAAAATTCTAAATTGTTGGTAGTAGATGTCATTTCTAATGTTCATGAGATATTTGGTCATCAAGTAACATATAAGAAAGCGTGGCTTGGATGTCAACGAGCATTTAAATTGGTGTATGGTGATTTTCAGAAATCACTTAGTGAGCTTCCTAATTTTTTTGCAGCTTTTCAACACTTTAACCATGGAACAATTGTAGAATGGAAACACGAAGAGTCAATGAGTTCGTTAGAGGTAAAAACGTTTAAATTTGTATTTTGGGCTTTTAAGCCATGCATTGATGGATTCCGAACTTGCTGTCCAGTTATTTCAGTAGATGAAACCTATTTGTATGGTAAATATGAGATAAAATTATTAATTGCTGTTGGAATTGATGGAAATGATAACATTCTTCCTCTAGCATTTGCTAATGTTGACAGGGAATCGAAAGAGGCATTAAAATGGTTTTTTAGAAAACTAAGCGCACATGTAATAAAAGATAGAGAAGATGTATGTATTATCTCTGATAGGGCAAAAGGAATCTTAGCTAGTTTATCGGAGTTGTGGCAATTCTAGGAGCCTCGGACCTTTCATCGATTTTGCGTAAGATATCTTAAGAGTAACTTTCAATCTTATTTTCCAAACAGGAATCTCAGTGATCTGATGTGGAATGCTGCATCGGCTCATCAAGTAAGGAAGTTTGAAGCTTTGATGTGGGAAATCAGGGAAGAAAATAAAGAAGCATATGAATATCTCATGCAATTTCCATTGGACAAATGGATGATTAGCCATGATGATGGAAAAAGATAGAGAGTGTTGACATCAACTCTTTCAGAGTCTTTCAACGACTTTCTAAAGAAAGATCGAGGATTGCCTGTCACTGCCATGGTGAGACTTTTATTGGAGCAAACAGTTGAACGGTATACCGTAGATCTCAAACAACGCACCAACTTGTAGAGCAAAAAGAATTATGGACAAGCAGGTTCAAAGTAAAGTGGGAGAAGAACTACGAAATTTTAAAAAGACACTTTGTTTTTGATTGGAATATATCCACTGGGATATACGAGGTTAGATCTATTCAAGTTGATGATACTGGTGGTAATCCTCATCGTGTTTCACTAAATGATAAAAAATGTGATTGTGGAAAATGGGCTAATTTGTACTTTTTGTGTTCACATGTCATGAAGGTTACTGAAAGAATGGGAGGACTAGCTAGAAATTTTGTTAGCGAGCATTTCACAACAGAGAATTATGTTGCTACATATTCTGGGTCATTCTCACTGGTTGGGCACGAGGCATATTGGCCATCTCCAAGTTTTATAATGAGAAGTAATGAATTCTATCATCGCCCTAATCGACAAAGGACAACTAGAGTACCTAATGAGATGGATCGTGGTCGTGCAGTATATGGGCGAGCTTGCGGGTTTTGTAGACAGACTGGACATGATAGGCGCCGATGTCCAACTCGTAATCAAACTTAAGTGGGTACTCTTAAAATTTCTAACCGTTTTAAGTCTAATGAATTATGTTTTGTGGATTATTTCTAGTCTAATAATTATTTCATGAATTAATTGAATAGAAATCTTGTACCATCATTCCATGGGCTAATCTTCACAGTAGCTGGAATTCAATTTCAACTAACACCATATCAATTTTAAATTCAAAAAAGGAAACTATTTTTTTTTTAAAAGAGAGCAAATTGCAACGAAGTTTATGTTTCTATAATTATTACTAGTAATAAAAAGAACATGAAAGCTAGTGGTTATGATGTCAAGTAATTTTCAAGGAATAATGTTTGCTTGTTGATCAAAGTTGTTAAATTTAGAAAATTGAATTGATTGCTTCTATGTATCGTTTGGTGGTCTTAATGAAAACAAAGTTCAAATTGTTACAAATGAGATATTTCAAGATCTAAAGAAAAAGTTCTAAAAATTGTACAGCACACCTCCATATTGTTCCTTAAGAAAAGTTAATATGTAAAATTACACCAAGGCAGTGTATAAAAGTAAGGAAACACATTAACTAAAGTTCCTCAAGATCCATGCAGCTATCTATAAAATGAAGGTCTCGTTTTTATCAAATATAAATGAGAAACTTTTAACCCCCAAAGGAGTTTTCCACACCCTAAAAATTCTACAATTTCTCTTCACATCAACCAAAAAATTACAAAAGAGAGAAAAATTTGACAACTTTTTCTTTCTTGTTCAACCTTTTTCATTCTCCAACTCGCTACAATCTTTACCATCACTTCAGTAACACCTACAGCATTAGGGGTGTCAAATGGGCGGGTTGGGTTGAGATTGAAAATATGAAATAGGTTGAATTGAATATTGGGTTGGGTCATGACCCACTAAAATTTATTTCGAGTTGAAACGGGTTGGGTTGAGACAGGTAAAATATCGGGTTAGGTCTTGACCCACCGAACAATTGTTATAATGAATTTTCTGGTTTGGATCCTGGATAACAAGGCAAATGAGCTTAATTAATGCTTTTGATCTCTTTGACAGCCACACAACTCATTGGATGTTAATGCTAAGCAATTGTATATATACAATGAGGTCATACTCATCCTATCACACAGTTCCCATGTTAATAAATCAAACTTAATATGCATACAATAATTCTTTTGTGGCTACAGCTTAGCATAAGTCTTAAGTCATAACTCAAGTCTCAAATGTTTATGATGCTGCTTCTCAGCGTTAATAAGATGTACAACATTCCAAAAACTTTCAACTCAAAAAACATAGAACTAGTAGTAGGATCGTAGTATCAAATACATCATAACAGTTAATCCATACCGTTCCAGCTCTCAATCCTCGAGTCAAGCCAGCACCTTCAATAATGTAGCAGTATTGAAACAATGGGTTGGATCATCTACGAAGAACGTCTCCTGCAGACTGTCCTAAACTGAAATGCAGAGAAACATAATTCAGTTATATCACCTTATGAACGACTAACGAGTTAATATAACTTCCTGTGAATTTTCCATAGTAGAACCTTGTGTCTACAGCAGCAACAGTTCTACAGCAGTGTAATAACAACCAGAAAGTAATACAACAACGAGGAAGAAGAGTATGATACACTTCCATCAGTGTTTGGTTGTTGACAATGCAAAGTCCTAAAGAACAGTGTCAAAACTAGAAAAGAACCAAGAATGCCTATTCCCATTTGTAGATAAGACTTCAACTGCCAATCTCAGAATGACAAAGGGAGAAACAAAACCTTCCAACAACTCCAAAATCTCCCCTTTTTCAAAACTTTACCAATATTTTTTACTCAAAAAGTTGTTCTACCTTCCAACAATCAGCCAAACAGACACTTTTAGCACAACCCCACAAAACCAAAAGTTCAATAAGAGTACACCATTGGCTAAAAATGAATAAAAATCAACTCTTTCTATGAAAATGAGAAATATAAGACTTCAACTGTAAATCAGCAAGAATCAGCAAACCAATCACTTTCAGCAAAAGTACTGTGCACAAACCAGTACCACTGGGAGCTATTGCCTGTGATCTTTTCTGGAAACTCTCTTCACACAGTTAAGTCTCATTCTAACATCACCTATCCAGGTTTCACTATATACAACTTTCTACCAGCAATACATATATAATAAAGATGTTCCTAGTAAGTAATTTTTAGCACTTATTGCAACCAACCACAAGTATATAGCACTATGGCAGATTCTCAGAGACAACAAGAGAAGCGAAACAGTGTTATAAGAAGAAAGAATTAAGCATATTCCTGCACACATTCACCCGCAAATGTCTGCTACTAGTTTTTTACTTAAAACAAGATACTAACAGAAAAAAAGAAAGAAAAAGGAAAGAGTCAGATGCAATGACAGCTCAAAGACAATCTAAACCTTAAAAAGGGCAATGAAAAGTGAACTAATAACTCGCATACACCACAGCTCAAGATTAGTTTATGTAGCTAAACCAAATCACGTACACCACTAAAGAATAGAAATCAAAAACCTTAAAAAGGACAACAAATGCTATAAAAAAATATACTAACAACTTTCCAACAACTAAGCATAATGAAAAGTAAACTTAAAACAAGAAAGCAAAATAACTTATAGAGAGAACATGTATTCATGTGTTACCAAGTTATGACTAGACCACGTTAAGGGAATGGAAGAAAGAAGCGTCCAACATAACTCCATTACTCTTTGCCTTTTTTTGTTTTGCTTTTTTTCTGTTTGGCTTTTTTCTTTTCGGCGTGCTGGTAAGTATAGTGACTCCCTGTCAAGCAAAGGTCGATTTTCAACTGCTCAGCTAAAAAAGTACAGTTAAGTTGAAAAAAAAATATAATCACGAAAAAATACTAGTCCCACAAAGCTTAGCAATAATTGTACGCTTCTCTTTCTTTGATAGTTCATCATGCTGAATAGTCGTATCACAACCTTTACTTTCATCCTCCGGATCATTACCGTTCACTTCATTGTTGGCATCATCCAACTCATTATCTTCCATCTCAGTGTTCAAGTTCTCTAAATTATTAGTGGCATCGAGGATATCAATAGACATTGGCACAGGCGATGAGGTAAAGTTTGGGGCATTCTCAAAATGTTGAGGCTGATAACTACCAAATATATTATCAAGTGATGAAAGACTTGGATACCTTGATATTTGTGGAGTCTGTGGAGTCATGTATGACATAATCTTTGTATGTTGATATGTCATACTTGATGCCTGAGTGAATTCCTGAGTACAACCCATTGAAGTGGAACCAAAATCATGATTAGTTGTTGCTTGATCATCTTCTGAACTTATTTGTGCATTTTGCATTGCTTCATCCATTTCATTCGTTTCAATAGGCACTTGGTTTCTCGCAATAGCACATTCTCTTCTTCCAGCAACACCGCTTTTTCCTCGCCTACAAATAGGGGGACGTAACTGATCAGGTTGTACCTCATCTTTTCTATAATCGGCTGATACATGAATCCTATTGTCCTTGTGGACATATCTCAAACAATCAGAACTTTGATCCCACACCATCTTTCTAAACATGTATAAGTCCTCATACGATGGCGTATCTCCAAGTGATTTAGCTTTATCAACCATCAATGAATATGACACGCCTGTGAATTAAAGTAAAAATCATTTAACTGTACAAGCATTAAAAAGATTCAAGAAAAGCTAAGTTCCTACTTTGGAGGTTCTGATTATTATTAACATATATTAGATAAAGAAAAATCAGACAAGCAAAGTTCTACTTACCATTGTTTCATATGCAGTTAAATTAGGCACATAACCTTGTTGTCATTGAGGACGGGGATTAGGATTACCAATGAGAAGATGAGTAATACGTCTGAACCAAATAAGGAAGGGGTCGTCATACCGAAGTGACCCATGATTGACTGGTGCATTACAGATATATTATTCTCGCTCGTTCCAAAAAGGTAACCATTGTGCATGTTCTAACTCCCAATTTGTATTTGGCCTTCCCCGACGATCATGACGAAAGTGGGTGGAATCAAATAGAAATGGAGTTGGAATCACCTGTTGTAATCCAAATTGCCTCATTACTCTATCAGGAAAGTGAACCTCTACCACATCCTAACAGAAGATTGGAACTCTAACACGCCACATGTCTCGTCCAACGTGACAATAGTCAGGGAGACTCTCAATTAAATCATCATTATATGGTTCCTAGATAAACTACATGAAAAAGAAAAAAGCAAATGAGTCTATATTTACAATTTACGTAAAATCAAAGATAAAAAATTATACACAATCTACCTGATCTTCTGTCATAGATTCAAGTGCATCCCTATAAACTTTCAGCACATGCTTAGTAGTGTTAGTCTAACTAAAGTGTGCAAACCATCTAGTAGCATGTGGACCCCTACGCAAACCAGTAGGAAAAATATCTCCTGTACCTCTTTTTCCTACTATCTGTGGCCTAAGGACAGTGATCCTCTCCCATGCCCAAACCATATATATATATATATATATATATATATAAACTAAAAAAAATATCAATAAATAATTTGTGCAAGTATTAGAATTATTAGATATATCTGAAGTAGTGGTAGAAATTCGGCTATCTCATTTTGGATACTGTATGAGTCTTTACAAAGAAAACGATACAAGTACGCTAAAGTTGCACTATCCCAACTATAAGACCCAATTGCATTGACGTCCTTGAGCATAGGCAGGTACATAAGCTTCAAGTAAGAACCAGATGTATCTGCCATCATCGTACCCGCATTCATCCAGAATATGTAACACCTAGCCTTCTGATTGACTATTTCTTGAGTTGCCATGTCTGACAATTGTGGCTTACTTAGCATGTGCGCTTTAAGGGCAGAGACCTTGAGGAAACTATTGCTAAAGTCCCGGAGAGATGGAATAAAACCTAATAATCTTTGAAAAATATTTTGACAATCACCAATAGTTCTCGTCGTCTCAATATCAAGTACCGGAGCACCATTCATGGGTAATCCATACAACACCTCGATATCTTGCAAGGTGATAGTTGCTTCACCTATTCTAAAGTGGAAAGTATGTGTTTCAGGACGCCAACGCTCAACTAATGAAGTGATCAAACTACGATCGATAGCAGGCCTATTACATCTATAAACACCATACAATCCAGATAATTTAATCACTTCTAAAACTCGTGGATGGATAGGATATTTTTCTACGAGCTTCCAAAAACTTCCATCACTCTTTCTCGTATTAAGAATCATATCAGCACCTCCATCCCATATATCCCATGACCTATGAGTAAGTTGTTGAGTTAATACAGATGGTTCAAGTGGCCCAGGATCCAGCTTGTATGAACTACTACCAGCCATATAAAAGTACCTATACATTAACCAGCCATAAAAAGGAAAAAATTGTTCTCTTAAGTATGAGCAAAGTCTACAAATATCCTTTCTCCTTTAAAAAATATCCCAAAATTGAAAAGAATTTAAATTCATTTGTTCTGAAATCATAATTTAGAGCATAGTTGAGTAAAATTTGAGAAATACAAAAGTTTAAAATAGAGAGTCAAGTTGAGTCTAGAAAAATAGAGAGTAGATTCGTACCAAAAATACCCTTTCTATGACATTGAGCCTAGGCTTCCGCAATCCGAAACACAACTGAACCAACAATTACTTAGATGATGGAGTAGCCAGAGGCGTCGAAAGAGACGAGATGGAGTAGCTAGAGGCGTCGAAAGACACGACAACAAATTTTTCTTCTTCTTCGAATTAGGGCAGTGGCAAAGAGACGAGAGAATTTTCTTTTCAGAATTAGGGCACTGGTTGCCCCTAAAATAATTAGGCGTTTGATTTTTATTTTGTTGGAAAACGTTACTCATAGTAACGAATTACTTATAACACATTATTATAAGTAACGTTTTATGGTCCGTTAAAAATCAAACACCGTTAGTTTTTATTCTTGCATTTTTTAATAAAATAATAAAGTAATACGTTACTGGGAAGTACGTTTATACTAGTTTTGTAAAATTTTGAAAAAGCATATTATTTTGGTGAATTGGTTCAAAAAATGGCTTATTTAGATAAAAAAATCATATGCTTTCTGTAGGCTTCCATAGAGCTAACAAATTACTCTTCAATAGTTGATGACCCATTCTTAGACCAACTAACTTGACAATAACAACATATTTCCACGGCGAATAGTCTGTTCTTGTCCGCTGCTGTGATGGGAATGAAGTTGTTAGCTGACTTTATAGGTGTAATTTCATCATTCAGACCAACAATCCGTGTTGGCGTCTTGGAGGTGTTTTGCAGAGGAGGGAAGCAAGCATTACTTTGAAGCTTATCTAAGAAGGTAGTATGTACATCAGAAGTAGGATCTATTTGCATAGGGTTTAGATGATTTTGGGTTGGCAGATCTGCCATGTGTGAATACTAAGCTAAGGGATCTTCAATTGGGTTGCTTACATCATAGAGAGAATTTTAGCTACTATTTTTTTACATTCCTTATACATATTCAACATTCTTATACATATTTACAAGATATTAGTTTAAGATATTCAGTAAAAATTAGACATAAACAAATTGAACTTAAAGAATATTAACTCGAAGTAACCGATTCAACTATTTAATCTGGAATTAATTCAAATGTGTTTTTGATTTCTCTCTAGAGGAGTGGATTTAGAGTGTCTCGAGGGAGTTCACCTGACCCCCTTTGACAAATAAAATATATATATATATATATATAAAAGGTAATGTCTTAATTATCTTCATGTTTGTTGGTGTAATATATCATAAATTATAGTAATAATTAGAGTTGAAAGTAAAATGAATAAAAACATATTCAAGCTGAGACACGGATAGCTCGATCTCTTTAAAAAAACTCAAGTACAATAAAACATAATATACACCGATCCAATAATATTATTTTTGACTTGTTCACTGCAGGATACAACAGTCCAACAACGTCGTACAAACTCAAGCAATTTTGGAGTAGTTGAAGAATCCAAATCTCCACCAAGAAAATGTAACATCAATACTATCCATAATTCATTTGTATAATGCAAAGAATAAAAAGAAAAATACATATATTTCAGAGAAGTTAAACATACACTTCTATGTTACAAAGAAGATGAACATACCTTCTCCAGAATGTAAATTCTATAACATGTGTAGTAATAATTTTTTAATGCCATTAATACTCACCATCAGTTTCTCCAAATTGACTCACCTTTTTCATTTTCAATATCCTAGATAGAGAGCATCTACAAAGAAAAGAAATACATCACAACAAAGAACGAAAGAAAACGTCTTTCTCCTTTCTTTTTTTCTTCTTGAATTGTTTTAGACAATTGGTTTGGAAAACCTCCAAACTTCTAGCCACGAGTGTAAGTGTTTGGAAGTAGTTGCGGTACCTTGGGGAGAGATCGACTAGAAGGATTTGCACCGGAGTCGGATCAAAATCGTTTTCAAGGAAATGGCTTGTCACGACACAGTATTTGTGACTATTTACTTTTTTTTTTTTTTTTTTTATTATTATTATTATTATTAATTTCAGTTCCAATATCAATATTGTAGTAATTTTTTTCAACAATTTGAAAGCGATGCTACTTACATACAATAGTGATAAATGACTGTTCCTTTGAACAATTTTTTTTTCTGATTTTTCAAAACTTGAGCTATTGAATGAAAATAATTTTAAGCGTTGGTCATAAAAACTTCTGATTTCCTTTGAACAATTAGAAGTTGATTATGTTTTATTTAATGAACCTCCTATTGATGGATCTATCACTGTTGTGGTTGATGATGTCGCTATGAATAAGTTTGAAAAAAATAATAAAGAAGTTAGAGGACATTTGTTAAATCATATGACTATTCCCTTATTTGATTTATTTGTTACTTATAAATCTGCTATTAAAATATGGGTCAGTTTAAAAAAGAAATATGGTGCTGGTGATGCAGGAAAGAAAAAAATATGTTGTCGATAGCGAACTAAATTTCAAATGATTGACAATAAACTAATCATGAAACAAGTTTGTGGATATGAAAATTTGACTACTGATATTCTCAATGAGGGGATGAAAATGCGTGAGATTCTTCAGCTAATGTTTTACTTGAAAAATTCCCACCTTTCTAGAATGCCTATAGAAATCGATTGAAATATAAGAAAAAGAATTTAACTCTCTAAGTGTTGGGTTGAAACTTGAGGGTGCGTCATGCGAAAGCTAATAGTTGCAAACCATAGAGGCGATAATTAAGATGACAAAGAAAAACATAATACTAAAAACATATTATTGATATGGTTTGGTCAAATGACCTAATTATTGAAAATAATATTGAAAACTTAAAACGTATTAGGAGAAAATTTTCCCTAAACAAAACTCTTTAAAGACTACACTATGGGATGCTATTGTATTGTTGTATGAGAAGAGGGTTCTTCTATTTATAGAGGTCCAATATCTTTCCTCAAAGAAAAAGGTTAGTCAAATATGAAAGAAAATTATATTTTTCTTTTAGGAAAAGTGAAAGTAATTATGATATTATTATTTTTATTGTTTTTTCAAAAAAAGTAATACTCAAATTTGATAAGAAAATCGGGACAAAAATTTTAAAACCAATAACTTATCAGTTACGTAAGGACTGAGGAGAGAAATCGTCTAAAAAAAAAGATGAAAATTCTTTCTCTTAATACTTCTAAAGCTAACCGTATGAAATCTTTTGTACTATTACAAAAGAATAGTTCGAAGGCAAATAAGAGAATGCCCAAAAAAAAAAAAGTGAAGAAAGAAAAATTATTTCAACAAGACAAAGAGTAAAAAAAAAAAATAAAAAATGAAAGGAGCTTTATATTGTCTGCTTGAAATTTGGCCAAAGGACTGCCCACTGCTACTAATCTGTTGCACATGAACATTTTATAATATTAAAATGCACTCCTTAATTATAATTTAGATATTAAATCTCTTAAACATAATAGTAGAAATTTACTGATTCAAGTTTTATTTTGGGATTTCAAGTTTAAAGCACAAATAGTGTATTTTTATTTTTTGAACTCCGTAAAATTCCTATATCATATGTGTATATGTTTCTTGAAGCTCGAGAGGATAAATGGTGCCACGTGTTAAAACAAGTATTGGTGAACTTATACAATAATCTAATGCCCCACAAGAATAAATATGTTTTCTTTTGTGCTTTTATATTTCAATTCCGTTTTAGAAGAGTTTACGTTTTAACAGACACGCTCATATCCGATGTAAAAAGTCCCATCAAGATTCCAACACCGATGTTACCAAACAACACATAATGTAGAAGTTCGAAAAATATGACTTCTAACAATATCAATTAGGAATCATGTGATGTGTTTTTTTCACATATGATGACATGTCATTCATTCTATATAATAGCTACAAATAGAACTTTAATTCTACGTTATACATTATAGAAATATAAAGAAAAATCAAACTTTTTTTTTTTTTTTTTACTTAAGAAATGATAACTTATAAGTATATTAGAGATAGAATGTTAGTTCCAAATGGCTGGTTATTCCTTCCAAAAAGATATGAGGTGAAAAGGAACGAGCATGATGCCTAGGGGACAGGGGTGTTCGAAGAAAACTGAAAACTTGAATCAAACAAAAAATAATATGTGATTGACTTGGTTTGATTTTAGATTTAGAGTAGAGAAATGAATCAAATCTACTTATAAATACATTTTTTAAATAAATAATTTAAAACTTTATAGAAATTTTCTTAGAATTTAATCTACACATTTCGGTGACGCTTTCCTTAAATGACAGAATTAACATGACTATTATAGAGAATTTATTTATTTTTATCTATTTGATCTTTGATTCTAACATATATGGCCACTTATTTAATTAGCATTGTTGAAATACTTTCAAGAATTATTTAATTAGCATTTGTTGTTAAAATATTTCAAATCGCTTTGTTCGCTCATTTTCACAAACTAATATATTAATTATGTTCATATACCTTACAGGCTAAGATTCCGCATAATAGACTTTTATAATTCATCCTTCCTCAAATCCCGCGCATACCACAAACTTAGTAATACAAAGCTGTCCTTTTATAAATCTTTTTTGATTTTGACATAATTTTATCAATAATTCTTACTAAAAGTAAACATAACATATCATTGTTTTGATTTCAAATTGAAGTTTTACATCCATACTGAGAAATTTAGGGGTCATTTATTGTTTTTTGTAAAAATTAAATTTAACTAGACTTGAAAGTATACATGAACGGAAGTTAAATAATGAAAGGGAAAATTATCGTGAACCGGCATTTCACGTGCGGCCAAGAAAAAAAATTGAACATAATAATAAATCAAATTCTAATCGAATAAAAAAATATATATAAAAATAGGTAATTTAGGACCCATTTGCTCATAAAGATTGTTCATTTTTTGGGACTATATTTTCACCGTGATTGAAAATTCATGTTTGACACTAGAAATTTCAAATTCAACTTTTACGTTATAATTCAAATTTAAAAAATAATTTATAACACGTATTCCAATTGTATTTAAGCGCATCAAGCATGACAATCATGTATAAAAAAACATTGGCTAAATAAAATTTGCATTGATAGTCTTGTCACTTGTGTTTTTAGCAAATGTTCTTTTAATTAATTCAAACTGTTATGGTTAGATGAAATCATTTTCTTAACTATTTTCGCCTAGCGTTTTATAAGTCAGAGCAACTATCTTTTGCTAATCATGTACAAATTTTATTACACATAATAAAATTTATAACTAAGCATTTCTATTTCAAAAGTACATATCTAGACACTTTAATATGATCTCAATTAACAACTAATTACCCAACTCGTTTTCATTACCTCTAATGAACATCAAACACTGACGTGACAGATAAATTTTGAAGTAATCCAAATTGATAATTTTATAAGTTGAATAATTCAAGTGACGTTATCAGTGAGACTAATTTTGTTTTGACTTGACACTGAATTTAAGAAAATAAAGAAAATTCTTGAATGAAAAATATATCAAATGTATCAAAGTCCTTAAAGGTACCCATGGAAAGTTGTAACTAGAGAGTTGCTAAAAAAAATCATTCGTTTTTAACCGGAACAAAAAGTAAAATAGATTATTTTCTTGAAAGGAGTATGTATTATGTCATTTTATTATGCGCATAATATATGTGCCCCATATTAAAATAGGCAGTTGTTGCAGTATGAGAAACTCCAAATATAAGCTTACAGTAGTTGTTCCAGTCTAGTTGCAGTTTCCTCCTAAGCAACAAATAGTATAATCCCAATGAAAAGGATCATTAATGAATGTGACAACTGACAAGCA
This sequence comes from Capsicum baccatum var. pendulum, assembly GCA_030864225.1. Classification (NCBI taxonomy): domain Eukaryota; kingdom Viridiplantae; phylum Streptophyta; class Magnoliopsida; order Solanales; family Solanaceae; genus Capsicum; species Capsicum baccatum. The sequence goes on along the minus strand of CM061556.1, from coordinate 232,819,070 downwards.
ACTTGTTCAGTGAAAAGCAGCACAAATCATGCAACTTTCCTTGTCCATCCAAAACAGCGTTTACTTTTTGTTAGTTATAAAAATGCATTGATGACGATATGCAACTTTGTTAATTCTTCTACATCCATATCCACAAAAATATTCTTTTCTTTTTATATATGTGATGTTGCTATTTCAACTGCTACTATTACATTACTGTACTACTGGAGTAGTGGATTTTTCATACTTGTTGATTATAGTGTAGTGAGCTAAGGAAGGAATTGAAGAAGAGAGTTTAAGTCATGGAGGTTGATTCTAGTGGGAATCCTAATTGGTTATTTGATTATGAGTTGATGACAGATATTACTTCTGCTGCATCTGTTACTGTTGCTGATTTTCAGTCTCCGGCTACAATTGATTTCAGCTGGCCTACTCACACTATCTATGCTTCCTCTAATCTGATGTGGGTCTGCTCTTCCACCCTATCCTCTTCTTTTCTAGACGTACTTAGGAGAAAGCATAATTCTTTATTCGATTCTTAGTTTGTTATATAGTTACTCTCATGCTCTCTCTTTTTTTTTGGGAAGTTTAAAGACCCATAAAGTAAAGTTTATGATTTTTCTTTGAATTAGAATTTAACAGTTTCCCTTGTAAGTTCAAGCATGTGACTTGAAGACGGAGTCAGATAGGACCGAGGGTTCATCCGAATCCGTTTGCTGGAAAATTATGTTGTTTATATATACACGCTGAATTTTTTACCCTTTTTTAATGTATTTACAATAGATGTTGAATCTCCTTTAGCTGCGTACACTCTACCCTCCCCAGACTCCACTTGGTAGGAATACACTGGGTTTGTTGTTGTTGTTGTTGAATCTCCTTTAGCTTCTTTGTCTGTTTACTTCTTTCATATTTTGAACCCCCTTAGTGAAAATTCTAACTGCGTAACAGCATGTGAGCTTTGCATATTATAATCTGTTGCAATTGAGATAGCTCGTAAAGTTGTTGTCATGTGACCAAAAAGTCACCGGCTTGAGTTGTGGAAAGAGCGAGCCTCTTGCACAAATGTAAGGTAAAACCACATACAATAGACCCTTGTGGTCTAACACTTCCCCGGACCTTGTGCATAGCGGGAGCTTAGTGCACTGAACTGCCCTTGCAATCGAGATAAGGGGGGAAGGTTGTGGTAAATTTGACACCTAGTTTCAAAATAATCTTATCACAGGATAGTAGGTTGCTTCAAGCCTTCAACAAGGAGGTGTCACTTCAGCCAGCTTGTAGCTTGAAAAGTTGTTTCGAGCATGAGGAAATTGCCTGTCACTTTGGGTTGAGGTTATAGATTCTTTTCTAGATTACATTACTTTTAGCCATAGAATGACTGAAATATGTTTAGTAGGATTTAAAACCATCAGCTTTTCCACCAAGGAAATTGTAAGTAACAACTACTATAGGCAACGTCTAATCTTATGGGCACGTACATGTTTAATGTCTCCAAAGGATAGCACAAAGTGGTGGGACAACAGCATTTTACTGAAACTGTTCTTTTGCTTTTACCATCTTCATATTCTGATGGCCACCTATCTCTTTCAGTGCAGAAACAGATTACACATTTGCGGATTCAGAAGTCAGTAAGGAGGCAAGCTCACGAAAGCGGTAAATAAATTATCCATTTCTTTTGTTACATGGTTTGTGAGGTTTGGAGAACTTTTTTTATTACATTCTTCTTGTTTTCGAGATCTGGATCTTGTTTATGTATCCTATGTTCTAGTAAGGAGAAAATCTATTTGACTATGGTTGCTCCACTCTTAAATGTACATATACTGTCACAAATGGTGTTCTCAACAGAATTAATTGTTTCAAAGTAGAAACTCAACAGGTAAGTTATTCATTTCTTGTTATATCTGTTTCCTTTTTCATACTTCATAACAATCTTGTTTCTTGTTTGTTCACATTTTTTGTACCGCTCTTCAATGTATGTGACTATGGTTGCTCCACTCTTAAATGTACACATTCAAGAATTTCTCTTACTAAATATGTGTCAGCTACAACTATGTCATAGGCTAAAGCTAACTCTAAAATAGCCTTTCCTTCATTATTCGTAGTATCATAACCATATCCTCCATGTGTTTGGTCAAAAGTATTGCTATCTTTACTTACGTGACTATTTAGATCTTCCCTTATAAAAAATTGCTGGTTGCCTGGAATACCTTGAACCAAGGTGCCCATATCTTCCAAATATTTAGATTTTGTTTCTGCATCTAATCCTATTTAGGGAGTATAGGCACTAATGACATTCATTGTTTCATTTTCACCTGCAAGGCTTGATAACATAATCAATCCTCAACTCCCTTTCCTTCTACAACCTTGTCCTTAACTTTTGGTTCTATTATAATTTCCGCCTCATTCCAGTTTTTATCTATCCTACAATACTATAATTTACTACTCATGTTGCTCATCTCTATAGTCTTTTGCCCTGTCCATTTAATTTCCTGTTGGCATACACAGCCCTCTCCTCATTTTTAAGGTATCCACTAATTCCCTAAATTTCCCCGTTGTAGAGCCTATATTCTAATGACCTACCCGAATCTGGCTCTCTTGTCCGTTCATGTGGGAATACCTTCCTATTTTGCACAACATCCGGACACTGATGTGGAGGGACTAATTTCTTCATCCACACTCGTCCATGATGTGGGGACTTTTTCCTATTTTACACTTCATTCGGGCGCTTATGTTTCGTGACTATTTTCTTTACCCATATCCATTCATGATGTGAGAACCTATCTTATACTCCATCCATACTGGCAAAGATGTGAAGGAACTGTAGCCTTATTTTCATCATATACTGGGCGTTGATGTTACACATGCCTAGGTAAGCATGTTCTAACGATATATGTACTATGAGGATTCATGAATTACTAGCTGCCAGCATACTGCAACCCTCCTCCTTTATATGGGTTTGATACCAGCCATATATGCAAAGCTCATACAAGTAGAATTAAAGGCTCTTCCTCCCAATCACTACCAAAAATTTTATGTTAGTTTTTCACTGAGAGAAGTTTGTTGATTACAAGGTCAAATGGTTAGTTTCTTTATACTTCTTTTTATTTTTACCAAGAAAATATTGTTGCTTCTTGTTGCTGAGAGTAGGATATTTTATGGGTGATCTCAGTACTGGTTACTTTAAAAGTAGGATTTCTATGCAGTGTATTTCATCCCAGTTCTCCACCCTTTCTCTTGCTAACTTTCTCTGCTGAGCTCAGGCATGAGTATCAGATGCGGCGTCATATCCAAAAATTTTACACTCAGTTTCAGCAAGCTTTCCTATTTTGTGGAGAATCCATTTAAAGTAACAATGTGGTGTGGATTAGTGTTTTCCTATTTCAAGGCTGTATAAGGGTTTTACTATTATTATTGATAATTTCCATGTGAAGGGATATCATCTCGTTTGAATTGTCTATGTAGAAATCTCTGTTTCAGGCTTCATTGTCCAATCACTCTAATTGCTAATAGAGAAATGTTAACATTTGATGGAGCTTTATGGATATCTTCAATTAATATGCATCTTTTCCAACCGTCAGTTATGAAAATTTAGCTTCAATATACCGCATCCTATCTTTTGGGCTTCTAACATCATACTTTTTCAATTGTCACATTTGTTGGGAGCTTTTAAGATGGATACATCTGATTAAGTTTCCAGAGTAAAATTCCTTTCTTTATGGGCTCAAAGTAGACAAAAAAGGTTGCTGCTTGAACACGGTTAGTAAATGAGTTATTGTCCATGGGTGGATAGCTTTTTGCAACATTAGGATGACTACACATGTGATTCTTGTCCTTCGATACTTACGTAGACCATCAAAATGAGAAGTTAATGAAAGTCACTTTCATAGTGTTGATCTGACGTAATTTTCTTAATTTCAGCGTTGTGTATCACATAAATTTCTCATGGGATTCCTATTTGTCGTGGCTGTGTTCTCGATAGTCGTCCTTGTTTATACACTTGTCCAGTATCACTAGTTCCAAGGAAAATATCCTTCAAAAGGTTGACCTTTAAAGTGAGTTGCTAATAGACCTTCCCTGCATCTCCAAGAAACAAGAAAATGAAATTGAAAAGGAAAGTTTCTATGTTGAAACTGGTTGTTTCAGATAGCAATTTCGAAGCAAAGAACAATGCTGTTTGAAGTGGTATCATTCATTTCTTGCTTTTATATCTACTTAACTGTACGTACAGGTTAAAAAGTGAATGTTGCAGCTCTCCGAGATCTAAGGCATGCCGAGAGAAATTAAGGAGGGATAGACTGAATGAGAGGCATGATCTCTCCCTCTAGATCTCTTTCTCGTGATATATTTGCTTTCTTATGAATTCTCACATCCAAATCTGACATCGTCTAGGTTCCTTGAATTGAGCTCTGTCCTTGATCCTGGAAGGCCACCAAAAACTGAGAAAGTTGCAATTCTGAGTGATGCTCAAAGGATGCTGATTGAGCTGCGAACTGAAACCCAGAAGCTGAAGGAGTCAAATGAGGAGCTGCAAGAGAAGATAAAAGAACTTAAGGTGTAGTTTCAATTTTAGTGCAACTGCATGTCAGTTGTACTCTCTACGTTCATCCATGCTACTTTTCTTTAGCTATCTGTTGAGGCACTTATAAAAGAAAAACTTATGTCTATTCAGGCAGAGAAGAATGAGCTCCGTGATGAAAAGCAAAGGCTAAAGGAAGAAAAGGAGAATTTGGAGCATCAGGTTAAAAGCTTAGCCTCAAAATCAGGTTTTCTCTCCCACCCTTCTGCCATGGGAGCTGCATTTACTGCACAAGGACAAGTCGCAGCAGGCAACAAATTGATGCCTTTCATTGGTTATCCCAGTGTTGCAATGTGGCAATTCATGCAACCTGCTGTTGTTGACACATCTCAAGATCATGTGCTTCGTCCTCCAGTTGCTTAAGCTGGATTTGCCAGGTGACTTGGTATCGGAGCTTTATTCTTTTTTTTGCTCCTCTGTATGCTAAAGGTGATAGACAACTGAAACAATTTGCTGGTTGTATTTGTATGCTGGCTTTGATGTATGGGTCAGTCTTGATGGTTTGCTAAATCGTGTATATGTCAGGTGTATACTCACCCGAAAAACAGTCATGTATTAAGAGTCCCTAGATGGGATTCCTTCTGAAATAATTGAACTTGGTTTTATGCACATTACTCCGTGTCTTGAGCCGGGGGTCTATCGGAAACAACCTTTCTACTTCTTCGGAGGTAGTGGTATGGACTGCGTACATCTTACCTCCCCAGACCCCACTATGTGGGAATATACTGGGTTTGTTGTTGTTGTTGTTGGTTTTATGCACATTATTAGCTGTGTTAGCTTAGCATGCTTCTGCAATCTGTATATATTCTATTCTGGGTTGACTCTGAAGAATTTGATTGTTTTGCTTGAGAGGCCATTTTGGTTACCCTCCCACTCACTACTCGAATTTGTTTCCTTGCTCTTGGATTTACTATTTTGTGTTTTCTTGATACCATGGTGCTTGTACTAGAGGTACTTTGTTTGCTCTATTATGCTCCAATGTTCGATTTATGTTGTTCCGATAATTCACATCAAGGGCTTCTAAACTTGGTGAAGCATGGATTTTCGGACTTTTTGCACTGTTAGTCTGTCACAAGCAATATATTGAGGAAATTTGACAGTTGACTCTTTAAACCTTTGTTAGACATCACATAGGTTGTGTAGAACTTATTTATTGCCTCTACTGATTCTACTGAAGGAAGAAATTATCTAAAGTTTAAACATATATATGACAATGCTTTGGGTAAAAAATACTCGAGTAACATTCATTATATCACAGTCAATAATTTGTTCAATCATAAATGGAATATGTTGAGAAGACAACCAGGACTAAGGGAAATCAGGTACAAATAGAATTAAATCAACAATAAAACGAAAAATGAAATCCTCAAAATATTGTTTGAGGACTTAAAGAAGAAACATCAGCATAATGGCAAAGCAAAATCCCACAGTAGAACCAGCAACCACACTGATTTTATGAGCCGATGACGGGGAAGATGGTGTAGGTGCAGAAGCACCAGAAGGGGGCAATCCTGGGGCCTCAACAGAAGGGGATGTTGGAACAACAGTAGGAGGCAATCCTGGGGCTTCAACAGAAGGGGATGTTGGAACACCAGTAGGAGGCATGACAGGGCTGTGAGCATGGGAGGACTTGGAAGGTGACAATGCAGGGGAAACTTTAGGTGCCTGTTTTGGTGAGGGTGCTGATGAAGACTTGGGAGATGGCGATGAAGAGGGAGGGGAAGCAACTGGGGTGGTGGAAGGGGATGATGCTGGTGGAGTTGTGGGGTTCGATGGTGGGGGATTTGAAGGAGTTGATGGTGGTGGACTTGAGGGAGTTGATGGTGGTGGAGTTGTGGGGGTTGCCGTTGGTGGAGTAGCCGGTTTGGCTGGTGGGGGTGGAGAAGGCTTGGGAAGAGTGTTGATTTCGAGCTTCATTCCTCCTACGTTACAATGTCCACCAGTTCCACATATGAAATATCTCTTGCCTACAGTAGCTAGAGTGATGACTGACATCCCTCCGGTATAAATTGCAATAGGAGATGTTATCTGGCAGGACTCAAAACCAGCTTTTGTGACTTCAAGCACAGAATGGCTTAGAGCATATGAAAAAACTGTCACGAAAACACAAATAAAAACACATTAGCTAAAACATCAAATAAAAGAAGTACCAGACTCCGTAGTGGATGATAGAAGCCAAACAATTTACAAAGACAAGTTCAGCGGAAACATCTGCCTGAGCTCAAAACGGGCATTTCCAGCCACTCGACAAAGGCTTCTCATCCTTTTTTGCCAGTGTTCTACAAGTGCTAAAAAGATAGTTTTCTAGATGGCTTACTTAGTTTATCTCCAACGTAGAATGTTTTAGATGCAGCCCATGCTTGAACATCAGTAGATTGGTCCCATCCACCATTAGGACCTCCCACTGTGTAATTTGTAGCAATGGCTGAACCAACCAGCATGGCTATAGCAGCCAAGCTCATCAACATTCTTAGCATTGCCATAACTTCAATCAGCAGGGAATTAGCTAATTTGGCTTTATTACTGATGCCAAATTAGCTAATTTAAGAGTTGTATCTTGGCTCTTGTAAGATCTAGCTATTTAATGCAACTTTAATACAGAGCAAGGACAAAACACGTTGAATAAGGAGAAGGTATTAGTTTAATCTCAACAGGCACTGACAGCTTGTTCCTTAAAAAATGGCCATTTTCAGTTTTAATTTTTTTTCGTTTTTGGGTTTTGCTTGGACGCCACTCCTTTTGGAATCCAAATATTAATACAAGAACATGGTAAAATGGTAGATTCAGCAAATAATAAGAAATGTATTCGCGGTTTTCTTCAAAGAGTTCCAAGTTTTATGCAATAAAAAGTAATTTCATTAAATAATCATTGGCTGGTTACCTATAATCGGTAACATGTTAAATTACACTGATGATATAAATAACTCCGTAACACTATTTGTGTATATAACTTAAAAATCTTCTTTGAATTATATATGTCTGCATATTTGTTGAAGAAAGCCCGTTATAAATGCAGTGTGCCTTAAGCATGTTGCATTCTCTGAAAAATGCACAAAGTTTTCTTTTTCGACGCATTTAGAATTAAACTTAAAGTCCAATGTCCTTTCTTTTTATCTTTTATTTTACTTTCCTAAAAACTCAAAGAAGCAATTCCAATTGAAAATTTAGAATAATCCTCCTCTGCTGTTACAAGATTTTTATGTGACCTTTTCTCCTTCCCTGCGTGAAAAATTAAGTGAAGTACTCCTCCGTTCTTTCTTACTTGTAGCAATTTCCTTTTGGGAGTTAATGATAAGTATTTTGATCAATATTTTAAGATGTATTTTTTCATCATAGTAGTATGAGAAGTTGCAACTTGTAGTACTTTTTATATAGTTTTTGAATATCCAAATCTTAATTTAAAACAGTGTATTAATCTAATTTAATTTAGTTTTGAAAATTAATCAAATCAACTCTGGAAAAACAATACATGATAACTATTTGAAACGGAAGAAGTACTAATAATTAAAACTAAGGGACTAATTGTTTAACTATTAAGTTTATATGGTTGATTTCACTAGTTGATATTTGTTTGTTAATAAAGCAACAACGAGACATGGAGAGCATGCCTAAAGGGGAGACTTTTCCAAAACCCAGAGGAACTGATTCTAATCATGCATAATACAACTTATAAGCCACTACTATGAAAATCACATTTCAAAAAGAATGATTAAAATAATTAAAAAGAGAATAATTTGGGAGCCTGTCATATAACTGGATGCACGTTCCACTTCTATCCTTGCTATTCCCTTTGACCCAAATTATATGGATACTGAGAGTCAAAATTCATTATTTTAGCCATGCATTTGGATATATAATTTTAAGATTTTTTAAAATAATTTACATAATCATGAACTATATAAAAAAATACGATAGCAAATATATATAAATTGTGATCAAAGATTTTTTTATTTGAGTTTTGAAATTCGAACTATGTCATATACTAATATTTATAATTGACAATAGCTAATGGGAAGCGCAAAGTTTTAAATTCATGTAGAATCCCCTCCCACATACACACACTTTCTCTCTCTCAAATTTGATAGCTGGATATTAGAGTTTGTGGCCCTGAAAAGATCGTGGTGTGACCTATATTTGAGATTATTTTGGGGGTTAGTGGTGGTAGCGTAGGGATCGAGCTGATGGACCATTATTTTTTTGGAATTAAGATTTATTTATACGCACGTATTATATAAAGTGCGATCTAGTGGGTTGTTTTTGGCGGTTTTAATATATGTCATTGAGACTTTCGTCTCCTCCTTGTATTCCTCTCCATTATAGTGAATTTCCTCCTCCTCTGCTCGTGATTTTTTTCGTCAAGGATTTCCACATATAATCTTGTGTTCTTCTTATTTTCTTTTATTTGTGGTATTGCTTATTCCTGTCCGTTTAATAACAAACTGGTATCAGAGCGATCGATTGTTTTGTTGGGGATGACAACCATGAAGTATGATATTTCGCTATTGGACCGCAACACCAAATTTTCGTTATGGCAGGTTAAGATGTGGGTTGTGCTCGCACAGATGGATTTGGACGATGCTCTATTAGGGTTTGATAAGATGCCCTTATCGTGGACAAAAGAGGATAAACGATGTAAGGATCGAAAGGCTCTATCTCAAATCCACCTTTATTTATCCAATCAGATTCTACAGGATGTTTTGAAGGAGACCACTGCCGCTGCGTTGTGGTTCAAACTGGAATCGTTATGTATGACAAAGAGCCTAACTAGTAAGTTGCATCTCAAACAACGACTTTATTTCCATAGCATGTCTGGGGGTGCGTCTTTGGAGGATCACCTATTTGTTTTTAAGGAAATCGTCTCTGATTTAGAGACTTTGGAGGATAAGTATGATGGGGAATATCTAGGTTTGATTTTGTTGTGTTCACTGCCTGCATCATACTCGACCTTTAGGGATACAATTTTATATAATCGTGATACCCTGACCCTAAATGAAGTCTATGATGCGTTGTTCTCTAAGGAGAAGATGAAACATATTGTGAATGGGTCAGAGACTCAAGGAGACAGTCTCATTGTTCGAGGAAGGACACGTGAGAGAAACTCTGGAGGTGAGGAATAGGTCGAAATCTAAAAACAGAAACAAAACTTGTAATTAATGCAAGAAGAAGGGTCATATCAAATCTGAGCGCTATATGTTACAGAATAGAAATAAAAAGGAAACTGAAAAACAGAAAGAAAATCAACCAGATAAGTTCGGTGAATCCAGTGTTGTTGAAGATGACGCTAGTGATGGAGAACACATGGTAGTCTCTGATGGTAACTCCAAACTCTGTGAGGATTGAATTCTTGATTCGGCTTGTACATTTTATATGTATTGCAATCGGGGTTGGTTTACAACATATGAAACAGTCTCTAAAGGTGCTGTGTTGATGAAAAATAACACACCCTGTAAGATAGCTGGTATTGGAAAAATCAGGATTAAGATGTTTGATGGGGTTGTGAGGACACGTAGTGATGTGCGATATGTCCCAGACGTGAAGAGAAATCTTATTTTCTTGAGTACCCTTGATTCAAATGGATATAAGTACACTAGTGAAGGTGGAGTCTGAAGGTTTGTAAAGGTACTTTTGTTGTGATGAAGGGACAGACAAAGAAAGCTAATTTGTACGTCTTGTAAGGCTCTACGATTACTGGTCATGCAACTATTTTTACTTCCTCTCTATCAGATAGTGATGTTGCTAAACTTTGGCATATGCGTCTGGGATATATGAGTGAAAACGGGATAACTGAACTAAGTAGGAGAGGACTTTTTGATAGCCAGAGTATTACCAAATTGGAGTTCTGTGAGCACTGCATTTTTTAGAAGCAGAAGAGAGTCAGATTCACTAAAGGCATCCACTCAACTAAAGGCACATTTGATTACATTCATTCTAATCTCTGGGGTCCTTCTAGAGTACCTTCTAGAGGAGGTGCTAATTACATGTTGACTATTATTGATGACTATTTCAGAAAATTTTGGGTGTTCTTCCCGAAGCAAAAGAATGATGTGTTGCCTATTTTTAAGGAGTGGAAGACTATTATTGAAAAACAAACAAGGAAACAGGTAAAACGCCTTCGGACTGATAATGGTTTAGAGTGTTGTTCTAATGAATTTAATGCTATGTGCAAGTTGGAAAAAATCGTGAGGCACTTAACAGTTCATCATACTCCGAAGCAGAATGGTGTGGCCAAATAAATGAATAGAACAATAATGGAGAAGGTGCGTTGTATGTTCTCTAATGCTGGTTTACCCAAGTTTTTTTGGGCCGAAGCTGCTTTCACAACTTGTTTTCTTATTAACGCTCTCCTTCAGTCGCGATTGATAAAAAGACTCCACAAAAGGTATGGTCCGGTACCCCTGCCAGTTACTCCGATTTGAAGATATTTGGATGTCCTTCTTATGCTCATGTTAATAATAAAAAGTTAGAACCTAGACTTGTCAAGTGATTGTTTATGAGTTATAGGTTTGGTGTTAAAGGATATAAACTTTGGTGTCTAGAAAACATAAAAGTTTTAATTAGCAGAGATGTTGTGTTCGATGAAACTGCCATGCTTCGTGTTTCCTCCTTTAAAGCATCTAGTCTTTCGCCCCCAGATGAGCCTAGTGACATAAATCAGCAAAAGTCAAGCACCCACATTGAATTGCAGATTGGAACACAGTCCACACTAGTGCCTACTTCTCAGTCTAGCCCAGAGATACAGAGTGATTCTATTTCTTCTTCACTACCAGTGATGCCATAATATTTTCTTGCTAAATACAGGCCTAGGAGAGATATTAGACCTCCTCAGAAGTATGGTGAAGCTGAATTGGTTGCTTATGCATTGAATGTAACAGAAGATATTGATTCCGATGAAAAACCTTCTTCTTATTCAGAGGCAGTTAGTTGTGATGATTCTGGACGATGGATGATTGTTATGCAGAAGAAGATGAAATCACTTCATAAGAATGACACATGGGATTTGGTGAGGTTGCTTAAAGATAAGAAAGTTGTTCATTGCAAGTGGGTATTTAAAAAGAAAGAAGGAACATTAAAAATTGAAGATGCTAGGTCTAAAACAAGATTAGTTGCTAAAGGTTACAGTCAGGTTTTAATGTTGACTTCACATATGTGTTTTCTCCAGTTGTAAAACATAGCTCGATTCAAGACTTACTTGGTATTGTGGCCATAAACAATCTAGAGTTTGAGCAGTTGGATATCAAAACCGCATTATTACATGGAGAACTTGAGGAGGATATCTATATGGAATAACCAAAGGGTTTTGTAGTCTCAGGAAAGAAGGACTATGTATGCTTGCTGAAAAAGTCCCTATATGGCTTAAAACGGTCACCCAAATAGTGATATAAGAGGTTTGACTCTTTTATGACTTCTCATCTATTTAGGAAGAGAAGTTTTGATAGTTGTGTCTATTTCAAGGAGATACGTGATGGTTCGTTCGTGTATCTTCTCTTAATGTTTATGATATGTTGATAGCAGCAAAGGATATGAGAGAGATAATAAAAGTCAAAGCCCAGCTCAGTAAGAAGTTTGAGATGAAGGATCTAGGAGCAGCATAGAAGATTCTTGGCATGAAAATTCTGAGGGATAGAGAAAAGTGTAAGTTATACTTGAGTCAAAAAAGGTATATTGAGAAAGTGCTTATTCACAGGTTCAATATGCAAAATGCCAAACTTATCAGTACTCCATTGGCAGCTCATTTTAAACTTTCGACTATGTTATCTCCAAAGACAGATGATGAGCGTGACTATATGTCTCGAGTTCCATACTTTATTGTCGTTGGTTCTCTTATGTACGCGATGGTGTGTTCCCGACCAGATTTAACATTTGCAGTCAGTACAGTTAGCAGATACATGACAAATCCTGGTAAAGAACATTGAAAAACAGTTCAGTAAATTTTCAGATACTTGCATGGATCTGCTGATGTTTGTTTGTAGTTTGGGCAAATAGAGATGGAGTGATCGAGTATGTTAATTCTGATTTTGCAGGAGACCTTGATAAAAAGAGATCCCTTACTGGCTATGTTTTCACCATTGGTCATTGTGCTATCAGTTGGAAAGCTACTTTACAGACTATAGTTTCTTTGTCAACTATTGAGGCAGAGTACATGGCAATTACAGAGGCTTGTAAGGAAGCTATTTGGTTGAAGGGTTTGTTTGGGGAACTTAGCAAAGACTTACAAATTAAGACGATCTTTTGCGACAGTCAGAGTGCTACCTTCCTTACAAAAGATCAGATGTTTTATGAGAGGATAAAGCACATCGATGTTCGGTATCAATTTGTGCATGAAATTATTGCTCGTGGTGATATTGTGGTAAGCAAGATTAGTACCTATGATAACCCCGCTAATATGATGACCAAGACACTACCAAGTGCCAAGTTTGAGCATTGCTTGGACTTGATTGGTGTCAATAGTAAAGATGTGCCCTTAGGGGCTTTTGTGGAATGGATGGAGAGTTTTCTCGAAACGGATTTGAGTTCTAAATTAGAATTCGTATCAAGGTGGAGATTGTTAGAGTTTGTGAGCCAAATTTTGTTGATCCGGCCCTGAAAATTTTTTAATCACGGTGCGACCCATGTTTGAGATTTTTTGGGGGGGTTAGTGGTGGTATTGTAGGGATCAGACCGATGGACCTGTATATTTTGGGCTAAGAATTTATTTGTACGAACGTATTATATAAGTATGATCTCGTGGGTTGTTTTTTGAGGTTTTAATATACGTTATTAAAACTTTCGTCTCCTCCTTGTATTCCTCTCCATTATAGTGAATTTCCTCCTCATCTGTCCGTGATTTTTTCCATCAAGGGTTTCCACGTAAAATCTGTGTGTTCTTATTGTTTTCTTTTGTTTATGATATTACTTATTCCTGTCTGTTCAATAACAGTAGATGTTGAATAGGCCAAGTTAAATCACAATGGTCAACTAGCTAATCAAATTTTAAGATAATTATATATATAATTAGAGACAGAACAAATTCTAGTTCATTTTGTTAGCCCTCCCAAATTCTTGTTTGATCAAGGATTGTCTCGATTAGAACTGGCAAATAGGATTTGTTGGGTCAAATTAGATATGAGTGTGTTAAAAACAAGTTAGACAAGATAAAAAGAGATCCAAATTAAAGGAGGACTCAAAAATTGAAGACTTTGGAGATTGATTATCTTCTTAACATAGTTGCTAGTGAAATTACCAATGACGACGGAGAGATAATGATTGTGTTGAAATGGTAATTGATGGCGTGAATAGTGACAAAAATACATTAAAAATTGGTTCTAAGCTAATACTTAAAACTTTTACATTGTTGAAACAACTGAGAGTGATTGCTCAATGGTCATTGGTCAAGAGTGTGCAAAATATAGAACTGTTGCAGGCTCGGTTATGGGTATATCATTTGTGCTTAGTATTTCTTAAATACAAAATAGATGCTAAAACAGATGATTTTCTTGCCTGTTGTTTGTAAGCCCATATAATATACTCAATGTGATCCATCAACGTGACTTCCTATGTAGGAATTTAGAGAGGGTGAAGAATACAGATTTATGATGAAAATATAAAAGAAAAGGAAAGTATTGACAATAAAAGATATCCAGCATAAAGAGCCTTTGAAAACTAGCCTTGCCTTAAACATTTCTACTTCACCTGTTGCCTTGCATTTCACCTTGTACACCCACTTGCAATATTTTGAGACGTGATATCAACGACAAGTATAAAGTTTGAATGCATTTTTTTGTGTATGTTGCCCAGAATGTTATCGGTGTCTTTAGTACGGAATCCAAAAAAATATTTTTCAGGAAAAAAAATTATTTCTTACTTATTTTCTTGTGTTTGCTATCAAAGAAAAAAAATATTTTCTAAAAGTATTTATATATATATTTAACACAAAACAATGAAAACGAATAAGGTGGGGGTTGTGGTAAGAAAAATATTTTAAATTTTTTTCTAAAGAAAATTTGGTTGTGGGGATAGTGTAGTGCGGGGTCAGGGTAGCGGTAGGAGATGGGATAAGAAAAAGGAATAAAAACACAAATGGACGCTCAACTCAAATAAATTCCACGAAAATGACCATGAAATTTAGATTTCATTTTCTAGCCATTTCAATTTGTTGGCTTGTTCTATACAATTTCTATACACATGTTATACAGTTTCTATATATATCTTATACATTATTCATATTCTATACAAAAATTATACAGTTTTGATACACAATTTATATAATTATATAGTTTATTTTACAGATTTTATAAAACAATTATATAATTTTTATATACATTCTATACAACCTTTAGCTGCAATTATTATTCGGATACGTATTTTATACAACAACTATAGGTTTCTATGCATATTCTATACAATTTTCTATATATTTTTTTATACATATACATATTTGATAGAACTATACAATTTCTATACATATATTTTATATAGGTACATATTTTATATAACAATTATACCGTTTTTATATAATTATATTTAATTATTATTTTTAAACAACAAAAAAAAACAGAATATTTTTCAGTTAAAAAATTCGTAGCAAAAAAAAAAAGAACAACTGGAACATTTTTAGAAAAGGACGGAAGGCCTAAATTGAAAAAGACAGAAAATTTAAGAAAAAACGTCAAATGGCCCAAATTGAGAAAGAATAGAAAATGATTATTATTTGAAATTGGAAAAATTACAATTTATAGATAAAAATCTTTTATAATTACATGATATGGGTAGTGTTTTAAATAATTACAATTCATAGGTAATTGTTAGTTAAAATTCTATTTTATGTGGGCCCATTTATACAATTATAATTTCTAATGTATATAACAAAGGCAAATTAGATTGTTTCTCTCATAATTAATATTTTATTCTCACCCTTAGCTGATTGGAGTAATATGCGGCAATAGGTTACTCGTTTTCTCTGATTGGACATTTTAGGCGGCAAAAGGTAAATATCATTATTCTACTTTTTACTCAAGATTTTTATGCTCAAGATTGTGATAATCTCAAAGTTCTTTCAATTGAAATATCAAAGAATATATTTCTTCCTATTTCTTCTCCCAAATTTTCTCAAATATTATATTCTTCACCTATACATTAGCTGTTTTTTGTCCATTGAAGATTACGGTGAAGCTTTTTTAATCCCTATAAAATCGCATAAATTTGATTTGAAGATTTTTGCAGTAAATTTTATATCTTTACGGATATATATTTGTTCTTCTTTGTTTTTTAAGTTATTCTCTACATTACCCACTAATTTTATTCAATTTTTCATATATATGCAGTGTTAATTAGGTGTTCAAGCAACCAATTTCTAGTTTTTTAAATCGATGGGGAATCCTTTTTAGGAGAGTAACAAGAGGTATTGGACATGTAGATAAGACTAATTGTGGTACTCCATTGTTTGTTTTGGGAGTTTCTTAATTAGACAGTGACAGTGCAAGTTTTATAGTGGAGTTGAAAGAGGATAAGTTGAAAACAGAGACTCGAAGAAAAAGTGACAATGACCATGTTAATATTCGAAATAGCATGGTAGATTGTCAATCAAAAGACGATTTAATCAACGCTTCAAAAATATCAATGGTCAGTACAAGTGGATAAAGAAAAAGAAAAGAAAAAGAAATGACAAATTCTAGCAATAATTAAAGAGCAAAATGTTTCAAGGTTTATCAATCCAAAGCGGAGAGTAACGATGTTGAGATTCAACATAAGGTATTTTTGTATATTTATCAATTAAATTTTTTTGTAGTTTAGTTGTGTAGAATGTCATAATGTTAAAATTTTGTATGTGTACGTATGTATTCGGTGTAAAGATATATACATATATCGACATCATACAGTTATACGTATGTAAATATAACTATATATGTAAACATATACATATATACATATATATACATAAAGTTATACATATATTCAATTCGGTCAGCATATAATGTGTTTTATTTGATGTAGTTGTATACAAGTAGTTTAGGGATGAGGCTTTATATACATTTTATAATTTTTTTTTTATCATTTATATTTTTGTGGTTGATCATTTGTGTTTTTTTAGTTCAACAGGATAGTAGTTTTGTCATCACAGATCTTTCTAAGAAGTCCCCACATGTTGCGTGTTATGTGGAGATGAAGATATTTGATACTTTAAAACAAAAGCTATCCAACGTTCAGCTTAGTGGATTTATGAAAACATGCTTTGTTCAATACACCACTATGCCGGAATCATGGGTTCAGCCCCAATTGTTTAGGCGCGCTATGTCCCTTGAATTAAAAATCAGTTCAACGGATGCTATGATGTTGCAATTTAATGAAAATATGTTAAGGTTTTCATTAAGGAATTTTGCAATTATATCTGGTCTGAACTGTGTTGCTTTCAAAGGTGATTTTGTATTCGACACAAGTATGCCGAATAGATTAATGCAGACGTATTTTGATGGTGAAGAATAACCATACAAAGCAATGTTATTTCAGGCATTTGAGGATAAAGTATGGGGTCAGAATGATGATGATGCTTTGAAAATTGCTATTCTCTATTTCGTTCGTCATTTTATTATGTCTGATGAGATGCATACTGTTCGAGTTCCAAGAATTCATTTTGATATGGTTGAGCATGAATGATACATACTGTTCGAGTTCCAAGAATTCATTTTGATATGGTTGAGCATGAATGATACATGAATTACTGTTGGGGTAAAGAAGCTTTTGAAGAGCTTGCCAAGTCCATATCAAGAAAGCTGACCTCCGATGAATAATATTATCGACTTCATGGCATGCCATACGCTATACAAGTATGGATGTATGAGTGTTGCTCGAATGTTGATAAGCAACTTGCCAAAAGGGTTGGTGATCGAATTCCAAGGTTGCTTAATTGAAAAATCATAAAAGACCATCTACGGTACAAATGACTTATGAAGAATTTTTTTATGTACAAAAAGATAAAATTCAGTGTCTTAGTAACCTCAAACACAAAGTTTTTTATAAGTTAATATTTGTTTTTATTCATATATACAAAACTAATTACTAAACCATAATTGATGTCCAGATTTTCTTTCGAAACATCAAGGCATCCGCAAGTGAAATTGCAGCTTTCCAACTCCCACAGAAAATTGTTGACAATGTTACTGTTGTGAAATCTCCAATGAATGATGTTGTTAATTCTGACGATGACTTTCAAGAGATGCCTCCAATCTCTATTGATCGTAAAGGAAAGGGTAAAATAGGTGTCTCTGTATCACCCTAAAAAGAAAACCAGAAACAGAAGCAAATGTCATTGGGTGCGTCAATATTGATCAAGACTTCTACAAAGGTGGTTTCAAACGCGGCAGCCTCTAACACATCTCCGATTTTGGTTTATAAAATAGTCAAAAAGTTTACCTTAAATAAGAAGCTAGTAGAGGAGCAAATTCAGTCACCGCATAGTATTGAACCATCTGTGACCGATGCAGCAATGAAGAGAATTATTCCAATTGATGATCTCAATATTGTCAATCAGAAAGTCGATGCACTGGAGAGTTATGTAAGTATATTATAATCATCTTTAAATTTTAGGAAAATTCATATTATTAAATTATCAATGCAAATTTATTATATAAAATGTAGGTGAAGTCAGAATTTCAAAGTCTGCGCAATTTGATAAATGCCAATCATAAGACGTCATTGATGCTATCAAAAGTAAAGATATTGACGAGAAGGTATGATGTATACAAGAATTATTTTTGAATAATTCATACATAATTTAAATAATGATTTGTAATACATATTAGGATTTCATAAAAAATTCGTCGGTTGATGAGCAAGGAGAAATTCTATCCATGAATATGCATTGTCTCTTGGCAGTAACAATTATTCAAAGGTTACTATTTTTGAGATGATATAATATGTATTTACGACATATGTTCTTACGTACATATATGTAAGACCCCACAAAATTCCAAGCTTTACTCAGTCTGTTAAATCTTAAAAAGAGGTCCCAGACTTAGAAACTTCAGCTAAGTGTTTACACTTAGAATTTTTTTTAGCCTTCATAAGTTAACAATCTTATTTATAGGCCCATACGACCCTTAAATGTCGATCTTTAAGTTGATTTATGATCAGCTATGTCAGTAGGTGTTCCCGAACATGTTTTAGATTTTTCAGACCGCATTTAGGCCATGTTTGAGGTCTCAAAATAGTAGACCAACACGATCTTGGCGCGCTGGATCTCCTATCGCATTGGTTAACATTATTGCAGGTTGCCAGAGTTAAAAGTACTGTGGATCAACGCGATCATAATGCGACGTGTCGGGTATTGAGTTGATGCCATCGACGCGTCGCGTCGACCAGCGCATCGGCACCCAGTTTTTCAGTCATTAAAATAGTCGCGACCCCAGGGTTATTTCAGTCTTTTTTACACTCTTATATAACCCTAAAATACGTGATTCATCCATATTTCACTCAAACTATAGTGATTTCTCTCAAGAACAAGTTTAGGATTTCCAATTGAAGATCCAAAGTCAAGAAAATTCCACCATCAATCTTCGTAAAATCAAGAACTAAGGTATGTTAGATGTTGATTCTTGGGTTCCTTCCACCCAAGAAGTTCAAGAATCCTTTTCTAAATTCAAATATTATATATTTATGAGTTTTCATGATTCATGTGAATTGAAATTGAAGTTCATGTTGTTATTGAGTTTTAATTCATGTTTTGTTTACAAAGTTCCAAGTTTCGATACTAGTATGTGATATTTATGTGATGTTCATGATAAATCCCTTCAAGAAGCATGTAGATTGATGTAACCATGTTAATTAGGTGTATTGAATAAAGTATGCTCCCCATATATTTGATAAAATACTTATGTGACGAAAATAGAGTCATTATAGCATATTGACAAGAAATCCCCAATTGTGTATAAGTTAATGCATGCCAAGTGTTTGTTGAAAGGCCTTAGTGAATGAATTACGATATGTTGCATGAATTTCTACTCATGTGCATTCCTTATTGAATGAATTATGAGATAATAGTATGCACTCCTTAAACGTTTATATGTTTATGACTTCTAAGTGCTTGAAGAGATGCCTCATTGATTGTGTTGTGAATGATATCCTATACCATGTTATGTACGAGTTGTACTGTCTTATATTATTTATATTATTGAGTCCTGGGAGTATTTATACCCGACAAATTAGCTGCTTGTCTAGAGTCAGTGTCAGTTTCACGATAATCTCAGTCATGCCATGATTAGTAGTACTCTCAGTTATTTACAAAGCTCAGATAGTTACAGAACTTAGGAAATCTCAATATCAGTAACATCCAGCTTCAGTTCAGTAAACGATTTAGAACTCAGTAATATTCCGTCAGTTAACGAAACTCAGTGAATTCAGTTTAGCTTAGTCAAACAAATACGATCAGTAACAGTTCAGTCAAGCCTAGTATGAATTAGTAATCAGTTCAGTGTTTTTCAGTTGGGAGTAGGATTCAACACCGAGCAAACCTAGGGATGGGAGCTCACCCACTAGATAGGACTGAGGTCCCTAGAAGCAATCCCTAAGTTCCAGAACTACGTAGTCAACGTGGGCATGAGATGTCACCCGTTAGATAGGAATGACATACTCGGGGATCACCCGGTAGTACAACACTGATCTCAGGGATCACCCACTAGATTAGGACTGACTCCATAGCAATTGTCTTTACCCGTGGCACGGTATTGACACCCTTCCAGATGGGGTTACAGGTTGGACCCCACTAGTTCAAATTCGGGGCATGTCGTTTAGATGAATACCTCCCACACCCTTCCCGTTTGAATGTTCCTGTTGTATGTGAACATGATGCAAACGTAAATGTTCAACTTGAGAAGCTCATTGGTGAGGTATTCTTTGCTAAGTTGTAGATTTAGTATTACTTTTTTTCCTTATCAATTTTTCAATTATGCTTAGTCATTTATTTTTAAGCAGTGAATTGATTCTATATATCTTTTTTGTATTTCTGAATTGAATGTTCAAAATACTGTAATTCATACTAAAGAGTTAATTGACGACTTGAAAAACATGGACAGTGATCATGAAGATGTTGAAATAAAAGATCAGTTATTCAACCCGATGGAAGTACATGTACTTTTAATTGAATTAAGTTTAAGAGATGATATAATATGTATTTACAACATATGTTCTTACGTACATATAGCAGTTGTTTCTTGATGTATGTCATGTTATTCAATGACCACATACCCACCAACCTGATAAGATAGTATATATGTGTCAAACTAAATATTCATACATATACCTATATACTGTTAGACTTTTTTGTTGTTTAGTTGTATAGAATATCATAATATTATGTTTTGTATGTGTACATTTGTATTCTGTGTAAAAATTTATACATATTGACATAATACAGTTTTACTTAATTATATATAACTATATATGTACATATATACATACATATATATATACATATATATATATATATACATACATATATATATATATATATACATACATACATACATATATACATACATACATATATATATATACATACATACAGACATATATATATATATACATACACACACACACACAAATATACACATTTAATTCTGCTTTCATATACAATTTTTATATTTATTCTGATATGTAGTGTTAATACATTTATAATACATATATGCATAATGCATATCTTCATTTCAAGTTAAGTTTTGTATTTTTATGTTGATCTTGTATATACATTTATAGATTTATAATGATATACACACAGTTGTATCTACATATGTCTACATGTTTTTATGATTATATTGGCATATGCACATATAAATACATAAGAATATATATTGGACTACTGAATTAAGACAATTGGTTATTTCTATATCTTAAATTGAACCATAGTTTTAATGTACGAAGTACTAACTTACCCATATTTCTTGTTATCAGAGTTATATGGATGTCAACGGTATTCCTTCCTGTTTGAATGTTCCTGTTGTATGTGAGCATGATGTGAACATAAATGTTCAACTTGAGATGCGCATTGATGAGGTATTCTTTTCTCAGCCCCAGATTTAGTATTACTTTTTTTTTTTTGCTTATCATATTTTCAATTATGCTTAGTCATTTATTTTTAAGCAGTGAATTGATTTTATATATCTTCTTTTTTATTTCTGAAATGCGTAGAAGTCGTTACTAAATTCACACTTTTCATTTTTAATGAATTTTCTGGATGACATTTTAATGAACTTTTATATACTAGGTTCCGAATATAGAATCAATTTTGAAGGTTCAAATGTTGGAATTTATATTAAAGATTTAACTGACGACTTGAAAACATCGAAAGTGGTCATGAAGATATTGCAAAAAAAGATCATTCATTCGACCCGATGGAATTACATGTACTTTTAAATGAATTAAGTTTATACTATTCCTCATTTATTTACCTTATATTTATAATCATTACTTTCATATTTGTTTTAGGCGGATAAAACTAAAGTTGATTGTGTAGAAGGTGATCATTCTCATATAGATGTACAACACGATCTTCAAATTATTGCAGCCTCGGTTCACATGGAAGATCCAATCAAAATAAAGCATCCAAAGTCAATTCAGGATGAAACAGATAGGGCTGTTCAAAACCAAACCGTATCCGATAAGCCATCCACAAAATTAACTTATTGGCTTATTAGTATTGGCTTATTGGATAAATGGTTGGTGAACGGATTAAAGTTTTTTAATTAATGAATTATTGGTGTGGGGGTGGATTACACAATTTTCTTATTGGATAAACCGTTAACCCGTTAAGAATTATCATATATACTTATATTTTTTACCTAGATATATGAAATATATATTATATTATATTATAGTAAAATTTAAACTCAAACCTAATGGATCTAAATTCTAACCTAAAGCCCATCCCTAATTAACCCTAAGCAGTAAAGTACTTACTAACTAGTAACTACTAAAGTTATTATTTATTCAAGTACAAAAGGGCAAAACTCATTACCTATTCATTGCTTTGGTTTTCTTTGCTGACTCAAATCAAAAGTACTCAACAGTAGCCAAAGCTTTAAAGAGATTTAGCACTAGTATTTCTGTTGTCAGTGTCACTGTGAAAAGAAAAAAATGTTCTATTCTTTTTTGTTTTCTGGTTTTGAGACTCATTCAAGCAGAAATTATGGATGTCCGATAAACCGTCCGATAACCGCCCGATAATTATTTATCCATTACCGAACCAACCGATATCTTATCGATTGGATAGTGAATTTGTATATTTTAAAACCGATAACCGTTTAGCCAAACCGTTAAGTGTAATGGTCCATTCGATCCGTCCGATAAGCAGCCCTAGAAACAGAGTCTCAATGTACGTTTCCTGATGAATTACCCCCAAGTTTAAATATTGAAAAATGTATCATAGATATGCATAGAAGAAAACTGGCAGGAGAAACACCAAAACTATCCCCAAGAATGAAAATCAGGTCGATGAAAAACATCTCCTTATATGACTGATTTTGGATTCGAATCTGGTAAAACAATAAGTTGATTATTTTTATAGTTATGATATACTATAACAATTTTATTATTTAATTAATGTTTAATTTTCAGGTAGCTTATCAAGTATGCCTGAGGTTTTTGGTACAAAACATTCATTCGTATTCAACACTATATATGGGCCACATAATCAGAATTTATACAATCGTTTTTTGGGTTGGGTACTTGAAGGAATACTAAAGAAACACACTTCCAAGTATGTTATTTGTACCTTACTAATTTAGATAACATAAGTATTATATGTGTCAAACTAAATATTTATACATATAAATCTATACTATTAGAATTTTTTGTTGTTTAGTTGTATAAAATGTCTTAATGTTAAAGTATTGTATTTGTAAGTTTGTATTTTGTGTAAAAATTTATACATATATTGACCTAAAACAATTATACTTATTTATATACAACTATATTTATACAAATATACATATATTCAAATCTGCTATCATATACAATTTTTATGTGTGTTCTAATATGTAGTGTTAATTCATTTATAATTCATATATGCATATATTCATTTAAATTTATGTTTTGTATTTTTTATATTGATCTTGTATATACATGAAAAATAATTTTACTTTGGTAGGAGTTCTGCCAAGGATCACTACTTGAGCAAAAAATCTGTCATCGAGCCATCTATATTCTTTGGTGCTGAATCAGTTGGGGATAAGAACTGATTCTATATGCTATAATTTCCCAATCAATTGTTGAATGACTCGGTTAGTTGATATTTTTTTTTGTTAATTCAGCTGAATACATTACATATTTACTCATTATGTGAACCATAATAATTCTTTATGTGTACAACACATTAATGTGATTCTGTATTACTTGCATAAGAAATTCAAGTACGAGACGAATAGTCAATACAAATACAGTACAGTTAACTGTTTATTCATGACAACATTATCGAATATTTTTGACAAGTATGCAGATAGGACAAGGGGATATAATCTGGCAATTCAAAAGTTGACAATCGTCGAATACATCAATGGATTTAGACTCCATGCTTCTGTACCTTGGCATAATGTGGATTACATTTTTATTCCAGTTAATATTGGCAGAATACATTGGTTGTTAGTTGTTCTGTCATTCAATGATAGATATTTATATGTGTATGACTCTCTTAGTTCTGCTCGTCATGATGCATGTGTTGCCTTTGAAATGAAGAAGCTATCATAATTGTTACTTACATATCTAACAATTTACGATTTCTACAAAAAAAGTTATTGATTTAACCTCACATTCCAAGTACATTGATTGTGAAGAATCTTCCCTAGATGTGGTATTCATGGATAATTTACCACAAAAATCTCCTGGAAGCTTGTAAGTTGTTATTTCAATGCTTTTTATTCTATCAATTTTTTAAAATACAAAGATGTATTCTGATAGCAGTATTTACTGTTAAGAAAATTGATTCAGGGATTGTAGAGTCTTCATTTTTGCATATACAGAGTATCTTAGACATGAAAAAGGTATACTGCCTGAATATTTTGATGCAAAAAATTTTCGTACCCGTTATGCATCTCTTTTATGGCAGCATGGGACTCAGAAGAATGAAATTGACGCAGTTAGTGATGATGAGAGCCTGGACAGGCCAGTGAGGCCTCAGTTTTAGTGTGAAAGTAGTGACATGATAATTATCCCTTAGACAATACATATGTTTCTCCATTTTGTTGGTTTTAGTTGAAAATACAAAATGATCTTCAATCCTTTTTTTTATTCAAATATCGAACATGATCTCCATTTTGTTAGAAATTGTCCAGTGACGTATTTTTTTTGAATGCTAATCTAGATTTTGTTATAAGCGTGTTGTCTAAAGAATATTAATAGTACAAATAATAATGTGTATGTATTAGGTAATTAAATATGTCTCGTAGATGAGCCATGTAATATGTTTTTACAATTGTCTTTGTCTTCTTAGCAATTGAAATCTCTATTGACTAATTAGTGTTTGTTTATAATCATACATTTATTATGAAAAAAGTTTTTTTTTAATATAAAACTTTATATATCTATATGTTAATAAATCAAGCCATGATGGTATATCATCAATCTTTTCAATTGTTATTGACAAACCATGTCTTTATTTGCACAAATTCAATATCTTAACTTGTGATTGACATTTAATTTGACATGCATACTATCTTGTAGAATATGGTATACATACATACATATACATATATACATATGATAGATTTTATGATGGTTAGAACCAACGACATATTACATTAGACTGCATATATGGTTAACAACTACATTACTAATAATTTATTTATACATTTGGAGCAATTCAATAAAAGTTAAACATAAACAAATTAAAATCTATACAGTTATATAAATTCATTTATATAAATACGTCATGTTATTGATCATTATTTCAAACTAAACATAAGTCATTACTGATTGTTTATTATTTATTTATACATTTGGAGCTATTAAATAAAAGCTAAGCATAATCAAATTAAAATGTATATACTATTTAACTAGTCGTACTTTCATACATATATACATACATATCAACAAACATTTTTTTGATATACGTACTAAAAATAAATATATTCATATAAATGTATTACTCATATTACTAAACAATTACATTTTATAAAATTTAATTTGATACATATATAATCTTGAAATTTTATAAGCATAAATATATGTATATATACATTTTAAGTATATACAAAAACATATGCATATAATATGGTAAACAACATGATAGTTAGAACTGACAAATTATTACAATAGACTGCATACTGATATAGTTATAATGTAAAGTGAAATATATATGTAATTTATTTCTTCTAAACATGTTCACTTAGCGTGAAAAATTATAATTTCAACAAAATATGCAAACAACGTATAACAAAATGCGTCATGTGATTGATCATTAATTCGAACTAAAATCAGTCACAAGTCATAACTGATTTTTTATTCTATAGTTAGAAATATTCTATAAAAGTTAAACATAAACAAATTAAAACATATAAAATTATTCAACTCGATGTATTTTCCTATACGAATGCATATTGTGACCAGTCATCCCACAAGCACTACATGAATTAGTGGATTTAGTCTTGTAAAAATCTCCATTTGACTTTTCTCTTTTCTTTGGCCTCCCTTTGACGGCAGAACAATTTTGTTAAATATAAAATCTAGTATCTCCCATATAGACCTATCAGGCAGTGGTAATAGAGGAATCTTATACGTGCCCAACACCGCTACTAGCTTGTATAAGTTAGAGCAGTAATCATCAACTTTAAAATATTTGCTCTTTAACACTGGATAAGCATGAGCACACGAAATTTCATCAATTTGAAATCTATGGCAAGTACATGTCTTCTTCTCCTAACAAATGATATAACGTCTATCTTCATGTAGCACAGCATAAACATAGTCCATTGCAGGTACAACCTGCGATGAATAAATAGTTATATATATGTACATATATGTATACACATATAAGTATATGTATATATGTATGTATTAAAACATAAAGTTAAAATTGTTTATTTCTAATAAATTATTTACCCTCATTCGTGTACTCTTGGACTCATTTAACTCAAGAAGATCATTGTATCTCCCGCAAATAGGGGTGCGCGTGAATGTCCCAACTTATGGATTGCTATGATTCCATCTGCCAAACATCTTTCTAACTTCCTCTAAGAAATCATATATAGGCAATTCCCTCGCTTTCTTTAGATGCCCGTTTATGATTTCTACAATGTTTGTTGTGAGTGTAAAACCATGATTTACAGTAGCATACACCCTAGTCCACTTTTCATAACCAGCCTTCTGCAAGTAGTCTTTCACCCTAACATTTATTTGTTCGACCTTCTTCATTAGACTATTAAATTTAGAAATTGTATATGCTTTAGCCATTGCATAAAACATATCAGCTAATTTTGCATACGACTTTCTAAAATTGGTTACGATATTTTTTGATAGATGTCAAATGCAAGCATACTGTACAACACCATCATACACCATTGACACAGCCTTTATAATACTCCCGTTCCTGTCGGACACAACACACATATTTGGTTTATACCATAAGCTTCTTTTAACTGCTCAAAGAACCAATTCCAAGATGCATAATTCTCAGAATTCAATATTCCATAAGCAAGTGGAAATATATGTCCTGCATACTTAAGATATACATAAACCATTCTACAATATATTTTTCAGATAATGTATTTCAAATGATGTTGTATATACTAAAACCTTAACAATGTTTAAAGTGCAATTAATGTATAAATAATAATTAGCAGACTAACCTGCTCAATCAAGTGTACTAGATGACACAAAAGTTTCATTATATATGTCCCTAAGGTGACTTCCATCAACAACAATAATTGGTCGACATGAATCAAATCCTTTAATTAAAGAATAGTGCAATATAAACACATATAGTCATTCACCGTCTTCTATTTTTTTATTCGAATGTGTGGAATCGGGGTAAGTTTTTTTCAACATGTATAAATATCTCGGCAATCTGTTGTATGATGCATACGCTGTACCCCTCAATGAAATCAAAGATTTCTCCCTAGCCCTCCAGGCCATTGTATAAGTCTGATTCAATCCAAGCTCATTCTTAATATCCTCCTGTATGTGTTTCACCGTATACACTTTTTTATGATTGGATAACTTCTGCTTCACAATGCCTCCAATCAATGTACTACTAACATGTTTTTGCTCGTACACCCGATCCTTTAAAGGACACGTATGCTCCGGAAGAAATTGGCAAATCTTATAGAAATTGAATTTTTTATTACTGGATGCCATTAGCAACCAATAACATCTCTTCGATTTACACACCAAATTATACCTATGATGTAAAAATTATCTATTAGTAATTTATACTAAGAAGTTCAGTATTTTAAAAAACATCAAACCTAATTTGCTAACGTGTACAATTACGTTTACCAAATTCTATATGAATAGTAACGTATAGTAACAAGTTCTTGAATCTAGTAATACAATAATATGAAAAAGCTTATCGCTATTATGTATACATGAATACATAAATACATTTTTAACATAACACAAAAACATGTATAGTTTTTTTTTTTGAATGTAGCAGGAGACAGGTAGCAAGATGCAATTGAAAATGCACCACGCTGTTTAATACTACCTATTAATTTATGCTTCGGAAACTTGAAGAATATACATAGAATATACATACAAATACTTTAATATGACAAATACACTTACCTGACTGCATTTGATTGTATCGTATTGAATTGAAATGTATTTCTGATTGCATAAAGCATCATCACCGACTTTAAAATAGCTTTTTCCTTATAAACTTTACCAACGAGCACTTCATTGTGATTTGGATCAGAAATAATTGTCTGATCATGTCCATTTATAACAACAACTTCAATTAATGCACTGTGATCTCCAGAATTCCCTTTTCCTCATCAACGCCAGAAATAACGTATTCAACATTCGAGCAATCACTCTCCTTTTTCATAGATTTATCAAATACATAAACACATAATGGATAGTTTCCAAATCTTTTTTCTTCTTTCCGTACCATTACATAAACTGTCAATCCCATGTCATTATGTATCTCCATTCTTTTACTGCTAATGTCAACTTTATATTCAACTTTCAATGTTTTAAATTCAACTTGATACAAAGTTGCTTACCAATCAATTGAATCAAACCATCGTATTTTACTGTTTCTTCAATTGCAATTGTGTTCTACTCGTATTGTTCATACTCATTATAATAGTTCCATATGCCTAAATGCTTCAGAACAATTGGTAATTGCATCATTTTTTAAAAAAATAATCTGTCAACAAATACAGTATGTAAATTATCAGTAACTATGCATTCAAAATAAACAAACAATTATCAGGTTTCAAAAATAATACAAAATCATGGTTAAATCACAAATTGAAATTGCAGTATACATAGATTAGTGTATTTAGACAAAAACAACAAATATACCAATATACTCGCAAATTGACAAATTGGGTTTTCAAAAAATCAAATTTCAAGAATTTATAAATAAAATTTGAACTGGAAAAATATTTGTTGTTGTTGAATAACTCCTCTTTCTTCTCTCAAATCTTTCCAAAATAAATTTTTAGATTTAATACATCCCTCAAATCACTGATAATGAACTTTCATGCTCAGTAATGAATGAGAAATTAGTGGGAAGTTGGAGTAATTTAAGGAAATTTACTGCTTTCAAATTTCCTTTTTTATCTTTTAT
This sequence comes from Capsicum baccatum var. pendulum, assembly GCA_030864225.1. Classification (NCBI taxonomy): domain Eukaryota; kingdom Viridiplantae; phylum Streptophyta; class Magnoliopsida; order Solanales; family Solanaceae; genus Capsicum; species Capsicum baccatum. The sequence goes on along the minus strand of CM061556.1, from coordinate 232,789,767 downwards.
TTCAGTTAGGCTATTTTTCTTCTGATTTGCATAATTCTATTATATATACATATAACTATAAACTACTTTTGTCTATAATTTGTATTTATTAAAACTTTCACTAGGAAGTTAGTTATAGGTCTTTGTAACGCCCCAAATATGGTATCCGGAATGTTACACGGTGCTCATGACCCCGAAGGACCACAAGCTAACCCATGACTGACATCTGTACCTGTATACTGCTAATATAATGAATAATGTAGAAACATTAATTGAAAGACCATAAGGTTCACATAACTAAAGTAAAACATAACGTCTAAACGAGGTATGAAATACCCAAAACAACTTTCTGAACATAATAGTCTGAAAAGTTTCTAACTAACTGAATTGTCTGAGTAAGGAGTTGATGGGACATGTCCCCAACTAACTCCAACTAATAAACTAACTAATGAGATAATAGAGAAATAATCATGTCCTTGAAGGATGAGGACTCACTGCTAACTCTGACTGTTGATATCTGGAATCGACTGATGCTCTGGAGCTCGTGTCTCTAAACTTATGGTATAAGAAACCATAGCGCAAATGCGTCAGTACTTTGAATGTACTAGTATGCATGTGAGGTAAGATGAATGCATGGGGTTCATATGCATGAACAATACTGGCTAACTGACTAATATGAATGTGAGAATACATGCATGCATACATAGTAACTATATCTGAAATCGTGATAACAAGAGTATGTTGATGACTAACGTGACTAATGAATGAATTCTGATAACTGATAACATGAGTGACTGTATCTAACAGTCCTAAATTTGATAGAACTAGCTGAGTTCCGTACTGTATCTGAGTTGACTATATCTGACAGTTCTGAATTCTGAAGAACTATCTGAGCTCTTTTACTGAGACTGATACTGAGACTGTGGGAGGTAGTCATCTAATCGACATGCCCCAAATGACGCATTATATCTAAATTGGGGTCCAATATGTGCCCTGATTGGAAGGGTGTCAATACCGCTTCACTGGTAAGGACAACATGTGAGTGACCCAAATATAACAGGTAACTCTAGTGAGAACGGTGGGAACCCTCATATAGTAGATTAAGCCACCTTATCTACCCTTATATAACAGGTTATGATGTCTCAACCTATGCTGGCTACATAGTTCTGGAATGCAAGGATTGCCTCTAAGAATCACACCCTCATATAACAGGTAAGTTCCCATTCTTGGGTTCGCTCGGTGCTAATTTCTACTCCAATCTAAATAGACTCTGAACATGATTTTTTTGAAACTGAACATGGACTGAGTTACTGACTTTCGTTGACTGACAAAATACTACTGATATCTGACAACTGACTGAGTTCATGAGATCATGGAGATTTTCTGAGTCATAAGACTGCCTGAAGTCTAAGGATCATAGCTTAACTGAGAGCATCGTGAAAATATGACATGACTCTAGGCACACAACTAATATTTTAGGTACAAGTACCCCCAGGACTCGATAGAAGGAAACTGACAAAGCATGACCTACTTGAACACATTACTAACATCATGACCCATAATGTATTTATTGAAGCATTTCAACAAGCATGTATTCTGCATAAACTTGTACATACCTGGGGATTTCATGATATCATGCTAGTTGGACATTTTCCTTCATCTAGGCATTTAATCAAACACATGGTAGGCATAGTATGTGTAAACAAAATTATACAACAATTAAACATCATGATTCAATTCTAATTTCAACATTCAAGGGTTTAATGATAGGTTTACATGAATCTACATCTATACTAATCAAATACACATAAAATTTATCCCCCAACATGGAATAAAATTCAATTACTCATTATCAACATGAACAAGAGCAGCCCAATCATGAAATTCATAAAGGAAATCCATAAACTTAAGCTTTGAAAAGCTTTCCATAAGCCCAAACTTGGGCCATTATTTTTAAAATGGGCCAGGCCACGTCATTTTTCCTAAGAAACAAAGTTTTTAATTTTTTTAAAAATATTTCTTTTGTGTGTGGGGTGTGTGTGTGTGTTTAGAGGAGGGGGGGGGGGGAGTGTTTGAAACTTTTTATGAAATAATATTTTTTTAAAAAAATAGTGGGGAGAGGGGTAGGGTGGGGTAAGAAAAAGTTTTGAATTTAAAAAAAAAATTGGGGTAGGTTTAGGATAAGAAAAAAGTTTGAAATTTTTAAAAAGAAATTTAAAAGGAAAAATACATAGACAACCCCTGCACTTTTTAACGTTTTCCGTATTGGCACCTCAATTAGCCTATGTACCTATTGAACCATTTTTTCATTCACAAAGGGTTTTAATTAAACACAAACATCTGGAGTGACACTTTTTTAATGTCTGTATTTTTTAAGTGTTGGGCGCGTGAATTGCCCCTGCTATGACGTGAAAACTATCACCAATCATAAAATTCATGTCATAAAAGAAGAAAAGATAAAAATAAAATTAAAAGAAAAGAAAAGTAAATTATTTTTTGCGTCTTCTTCTTTCTATATACTTTATCTCTTTCCACCATTGAAGCACCACTAGCTAATGATATATACTCGATTTCTTCTTTCCTCCCTCTTCTTCCATTATCATCTATTTTTTCTTACATTCATTCTATTTTATTTTTTTTGCCTCTTTTAATTTTTCTCACTTTTCAAATACAATTTTTAGTGGGAAGAAAAAAGAGGACCTCATACCAGAGGAAAATCTGAAAATGGAAGAAGGTGAATTGTTTTCATATTGTAGTGAATGGTGTTGGATTTTTTCCTGGTAAAGTTCATTGTTATTTATGTAATTTGAATTTAAATTTTTATTAAAGATGCCATTGTTGAAAAACTTGAAGGATCAACTTTGAGCTAATTTTGAATCTGAAATTTGATTGAATTTTATTGTAATACAAAAAACACCATTGATTCCAGATGCAATTTGAAAGTATAAATATTATGTTTATGGAAGAGCCAGACAGTGGTGGCCATGACAGCTTCAATCTCAGCCTTTTCTTTTCTTCTTTTTAATTTTTTCTATGTGTCTTTTTTTGATTGGTTGTCATTTTTTTGGATTAATTATGGCTTCTCACTATCCTTGTGGAAAGTATATTGCACATGCCATGCCATATCAGTAATTGTGCTTAATTGAAATTATTTATGAATGAATAAAGGATTCAATAGGTGCATGAACTGATTGAGGTACCAATACAAAAAAGTGAAAAAATTCAAGGGTCTGTCTATGTATTTTGCTAATTTAAAAATAACCTTTTTTATAGAAAGAAGGGTGTGTGTGTGTGGTGGGGGTCGGGGTAGGAAATTGAGTTAAATAATATAGGGTAAAAGGTAAAATAAAATGATATAATATTAAGTAAGAGCATAATTGAAAAGAAATAAACAAACGATGGGATACCACCAAATCGGTGGTTATATAACACTTGATTTGGATTGTGGTTTGCCATGGTTTCATAATGTATGGTTCTGTATGATATGATATTGTACTGTACAGTATAATACAATACAGTGTTTGAATGGACTGTATTGTTACTGATGTTTAATGGCAGTTTTACTTTTTGGTTTGACGGTATGGTACTGTATCGTAACTGATAAGTTTACTAAAATACCCTTAATTATTATAAATATTAAATTTATCAATGTTATTAATAAAATAATTTTCTTCCTGCTAATTTGTCACAGATTATGCCATGTAAATATATAAGTTGTTAAATTCATATAAATTTTAACAAAATCAATACAAGAGTAGATTAAAATAAATGTAATTGGATTCATTTTTTATAGTAACAAATTTTATTTTCTTTTGGTGTTTTGAAACGTGACCACCAATGACAAAAACAAAGTTTGAATGCATCTTTTGTGTATACTACGGGTGTGTTCGGTATGAAATACAAAAAAACAATTCTAAGAAAATAAATTGTTTCTTACTTATTTTCTTGTATTTGTTACACAAAAAGAAAAATATTTTCTAAAATTATTTGTATATGTTTAACACAAATCAATGAGAACAAATAGGATAAGGGAGTGGGGTAAGAAAAAATTATAAACTTTTTATTAAAAAAATATTTGGGGTGGGACAATGGGATGAATGATTGAGGGTAGGGACAGGGGTGGGGTAGAAAAAAGCTTTGAACTTTTTAAAAAATAAATTAAAATATATTTTTTTATGGATGGGTGCATGGGGGGTTAAGAAGTGGTGGTGGGGTAAGAAATCTTTTTTAGAACTTTTTAAAAAATAAAAAAAAATAGTTCAGGAGAGGGGCTGGTAAGTGGGGGCTTTGAGCTAAAAGTGACAAAAGAGTTTGAAAATGAGGTGTAAGTGACTCAAGTCTTAATATTTGAGTGGAGGTGACAATTATTTTATTATGGATTAAGAAAGTTGGAAAAATTTGAAAATAACCCACAAGTTCTTAAAGACTTTGATCCAAATGTTTGTTAATATAACGAGAAACGGAGGAAAAAAAGGCGCATTTTTCTCTCTTCTCATCTGTTGTTGTTTTCTCTCTCTTCGCGATTTTTGTTGCTTGTTATTGGTGCTGCTTTATTCATCATCTTTTTTTTTTATTATCATCATCTTCTACTTTTTTATCATCTTCATCTTCTTCTTGTTGACCATTGTTGTTGTTTTTACTGCCACTACTGCTATTTGACCAATTTTTTAGGTGAAATTTTATTTCGTGCATCACTTTCCACTTTGTTATTTACTTTATAGGTGACTGTGGAAAGTATAATTATGATTTTAGATGACACTGCTACTACTTTTTTTTCAATAATGGATAGAGCCCGTTCATGAATACAACATAAGAGCCCACAATTTAAACAGATCACTCATATACCGTAATTAATTCAATGTTGTGACTTTTTTATAATATAATAAATAATTAATTTTAAAAAACAGATTTAAAAATAAAAATGGTGAAAAGTCACGATCAGTTATTAAAATTAAATAACCGTTCGTTTACGGTTATAAATTGTGTTTATCATTGATTTCCTTATTATCTATTTATGAACCGTTTTTCATATTAAATAACCGAAAAGTCATAACTTTTCACTCTCTCAATAACAATAACTTTTTTTTAATTAATAACCGTCTGTTGCAATATATGATCCATCTGTCACAACAGATTAACCATCTGTTGCAACATATGGTTCATCTGTTGCCACAAAATCTCAATCCTTACCTCGAACCGTTGACATGTTGAGAATAAGAAATAGATAGAATTAAAATTAAATATTAAATAAAAATTAAAAATCCAAAGTCGACCAAACATAGATTTTTGAATCCATTATATACAAATATGTACAATAAAAAAATATACCCTTAGGTAGATCCGATATAAAAAAAGAAAATACATACGCTAAAAGGAAAAAACATAACCTAATTATTATTACTACTATTATTATTATCATTATTATTATTAGTAGTAGTAGTAGTATTGTCAACAAGCCAATCATCATACGGCAGCAGCAGTGCCCTCCTCAGCCTTGCTCTGAAGTCGGCCAACTCCCTTCGGAGTTCATGAATTTGTCTTTCAAGTTCCCGCAAGGACTCGAGATGAATCACTGTAATGCCCCAATTTTCTAAACCGGAATGCTACACGGTGCTCATGACCCTGGAGGACCACAAACTAACCTATGACTAATATTTGTACCTGTAATTACATAATATACATATTAAAATGCGGAAACATAAACTAAAAGGCCATAACATTCAGTCTTGAATAATAAAATATCTGAATAATGTGGTATCACAGTACCAAAACAAGCTAAAAATACAAAAGTTTGAATCTGAAAACTCTGTAATCATCTGAAAACTTCTAAACTGTCTGAATAAGGAGTTAAAGGAACATGTCTCCAACTAACTACTTAAACTAAAAATAAACTGAAATACTGGAATAATAAATATAATGATCATGTCCTCGAAAGATGAGAACTCACTGCTAACTAAACTTCTACTGCTGGTCAGGAATCTGCGCCTCAGAACCAATGGTGTAACATAAAAGAAAGCACCATAGCACGAATGCATCACTATAACTAAAGTACTGAGTATACGTGGGGGTAGGCTAAGTGAATGGGGTTTATATATATGAATATGTAGACTAATATGAATGTGAGAATACATACATACATACGTAACTTCTACTGAACTCGTGGAGATACTGACTACTAAGTCTGAATACTGACATCATGACTTTACCGATACTGGGATACTGAATAGATGAATAACTATTTCTAACAGTTTGAATTATGAAGAACTGGTCTGATTGATCGTGTCTAACAGTCCTGAAACTGAATACTGATAACGTAAGCTATGACAAGTGATTTAACTAATATAACTGTGATGATCGGCCTAACCGATATAACTGATACTGAGTGACTGTATCTAATAGTCTAAATCTTCTAATAATGATTAAGAGTGACTAAGCTTGAGATCAAGCCTAAATAACGGGTGATCTCTGGAACTAATAATGAGAATACTCAACAGAATCTGATATTGAGATCAAGCCTATCTGATGGGAGATCTCTAGAAGTACTGATACTGAATAACTCAATGAGAGACCAAGCCTATATGACGGGTGGTCTTTAAGTCTGTAGAAATATCAAAGTTCCTTACTGAGATTAATGACTGTATCTAACAGTCCTGATTTCTGATTTCTACTTTGAAGACTGATACTGAAACTATAACTGTGGGATATATTCATGTAACCGACATGCCCCATGCTAAGCTGACTGGGTTCCAAACTCTTCCCTGACTGGAAGGGTGTCAATACCACACCACCGGTAAAGAGAGCTGCTGCGGAGTCAGTCCTAATCTAGTGGGTGACTCCTGGGATCAATCCTATACATATAAATATGCTAACGGGTGACCCCTGAGTATGTTAGTCCTATCTAACGGGTGACATCTTGTACCTACGCTCGCTATGTAGTTCTAGAACTTAGGGATTTCTTTTGAGGATCTCAGTCCTCACTAACGGGTGAGTCCCCTCCCTAGGCTCGCTCGGTGCTGAATCCTACTCCCATCTGAAAGACACTGAACTGAAATGATTAACTGAACTTACTGAGTTTCATGACTGATGGAATACTACTGAGTTCATGAGATTTCTAAGAGTACTGACTTTCTGAGATTACTGAGATCAACTGAGCATAACTGAGATTACTGCGATTAACTGAGCATAACTGAAATTACTGAACTACTGAGACTTCTGAGATTTCTAAGTCATATGAGTAACTGAATTCTATAGATCATGGCTTGACTAAGAGTATCGTGACAACATGTCATGACTCTAGGCACACATCTATATTTTTCGGGTACAAGTACCCCCAAGATTCGATGGAAGAAAACTGACACAACTTGACTTTCTTGAGTACATGACCATCAATAACAATCCATAATATATGAGTGAGGGATTTCATGAAGTAAATGGTCATCATAATATCTAACATGAATAGGAATGCTTATAATCAAGTCATAAATATCATATTCTAATATCATGGGCATTCTAACAACATATACTATTCATAACAATGGCAGGGAAACTATTTAACCATAAGGGAATGGAAAACATGTAACATTTAGTTCATATTGTAATAATTTGGGGATAACTCATGTGATACTTCAAAATCATGATCTTGTTCATAGCATGGAAGACATATAGACACACTATAAATCCATTCCCTAATCATCATGTACATTTCATTAACACATATATTGCACAACAATGACAAGTGAGCTCTTTGAACATCATAGACTAGCATGAATTTATCATATAGTTCACCCCTAAGTTATAATACATGATTTTTTTTTATCATTCTAGGCATTTTATCAAACACCTTACATGCATAATATTGAGCATAGGTGTACTTAACAAATTTAGAAATCTTGAACCACCCAAATTCATGGGTTTCCAACTAACATGCCCATACACTTCTTGGAAACACATTTAGATACCTTCTTGAAATAAAATTAACAACCATCAACATGAACATAATCACACAACAACATAAAGATCATAATTTATTATTTAAAACATGGTTCTTGAGCTCCGCAGATGAAAGGGATCCGTGGATGAATACTACGCATACCTTAGAAGGAAGATTCTTGATGATTGACGGAGGAATTTCCTTGAACTTGAATCTTCTATGAAAACCCTAGCTTCTGTTCTTGATAGTATTTTGAGAGAAAGAATATGTTTTGGTGAAATAAGGGTTTAATTCCGTGTTTAGGCATTATATAGGGGTGGAAAAAGGACCATTTTACCCCAAAAACGGACTATTTAAGTCACCTAGACACCCACATGTGCAGCGCACACTTTATCTCACATATTAGGGTATGCGTCGCATATCTTATCGCACATATTAGGGTGTGCATCGCACACCTTATCTCACACCTTATGTCAGGCGATGTACTCCACTTTGTAATGTCATAACTTCTTGCTTGGGTGTCGGATTTGGACGAAATTGGTATCGTTGGAAAGATAATTCAAAGACCTTTCATTTGATATATAGTAGTCCTCTAATTCAATATATACAAGGATTTATAATCGAATGAATTTGACCCAAGTTTTGTTGCTCACTAAAACTTAAACGATAAGAAAGCTTTCAACTTGTACTTGAGTTAGGGAACATCTATGATCTAAATTCATGCTCAAATATATTTTCACACTATATAATTAATTAACACACTAAATTTGCATAGGATTTAAAGCTTTTGAAATGTCTACACATAGCAATATGGACTTTCATTCTAGTCCAAAATCTGGGATATTACAATATCTCCCCCCTGGGAACATTCATCCTCGAATGAGACTGACTGATAGGGGAGAAAAAAAACTAACATGAGTACTAAAAATGAATGACTGAACATGATTTCATGGCTGACATGACTGAAAACTAAGCATATCATACTATACATGCATATCTGATGCATGGGTAGCTGATTTATGAATGTAGGATTGAGTGTTCTGATAAATTAAGTTTCTCAAATTGAGAATGCATATCTGATGCTGAACTGATAAGTTGAATCTATGCATATCTGATGCATGATTATATGACTAACATATTACGTGAATGCATGACTGAAAGTACTAATAAGCTGACCACGCATATCTGATGCGTGAATACATGATTGAACTGACTCACGAATATGCGATGTAATATGTAATGGTAAAGGCACTAAGATTGAACTGAAACATGAGAACAGGACTGATTTTTCTACGTGGCATATGAACTGAACATCATGAACTGAACTGAACCTCTAAATACTTGACTTACAGTTGAGGTCTAAATTGAAGGTCAACTTATGAGTACCCTCTATTCTAGACTGAATTCATTATGTAAGGAGAAATTGAAGGATCTAAGGCATGTGAGCGTTAAGAGAAAGTGGGGTATCTCCCCTTTGAGATGCTATGTCCCTCTAAGAACGCTTACATTACAGAGATACTGGGTGATGCACAGGGTATCTACGAACTAGATTATAACTAAACTTCGGGGCTCTGAAACTAATGCATGAGATGGACTGAACTTGCAACTACTAGGAGGCTCTACCTTAAAATAGTTACATTCTCTGAGATTTTGGATAGCATGAATAGATGAAAGGATGAGAAAATAAGTTATACAAATCCGACTGCTCACTGGCACGACATGAATACTAAAAGAAGGGAAACTGTTCCAAAAACATCTCATAGCCTCTTGTACATAAATGTGGCATGCAACACAACCATGCACAAGACTCTACTAGATGCGGTTTTTAGACTTCCTAGGACTCTATTGAACCTTAGGCTCTGATACCAAGTTTGTAACGCCCCAATTTTCTGAATCGGAATGCTACGCGGTGCTCATGACCCCAGAGGATCACAAGCTAACCCATGACTAATATCTGTACCTGTAACTACATAATATACATACAAAAATGCAGAAACATGAACTAAAAGGCCATAAGGTTCAATCTTGAACAATAAACGTCTGAATAATATGGTATCATAGTACCAAAATAAGTTGAAACTAAAAAGTCTAAATCTGAAAACTCTGTAATTATCTGAAAGCCTCTAAACTGTCTGAATAAGGAGTTGAAGGAACATGTCTCCAACTAACTCCTTAAACTAAAAATAAACTGAAATACTGGAATAATAAATGTAATGATCATTTCCTCGAAAGATGAGGACTCACTGCTAACTGAACTGCTACTGCTGGTCTAGAATCTGCGCCTCAGAACCTATGGTGTAACATAAAATAAATCACCATAGCACGAATGCGTCAGTACAACTAAAGTACTGAATATACGTGGGGGTAGGCTAAATGCATGAGGTTTATATGCATGAACATGCAGACTAATATGAACGTGAGAATACATACATACATACGTAACTTCTACTGAACTCGTGGAGATACTGACTACTAAGTCTGAATACTGACATCATGACTTTACCGATACTGTGATACTGAATAAATGAATGACTATTTCTGACAATTCGAATTATGAAGAACTGGTCTGATTGACCGTGTCTAACAGTCCTAAAACTGAATATTGATAACACAAGCTATGACAACTGATTTAACTAATATAACTTTGATGATCGACCTAACCGATGTAACTGATACTGTGTGACGGTATCTAACAGTCTAAATCTTCTAATAATGATTAAGAGTGACTAAGCTTGAGATCAATCCTAAATAACGGGTGATCTCTGGAACTAATAATGAGAATACTCAAATAAATCTGAGATTGAAATCAAGCCTATCTGATGGGAGATCTCTAGAAGTACTGATACTGAATAACTCAATGAGAGACCAAGCCTATATGACGGGTGGTCTTTAAGTCTGTGGAACTATCTGAGTTCCTTATTGAGATTAATGACTGTATTTGACAGTTCTGATTTCTAATTTCTACTCTTAAGACTGACACTGAAACTGTAACTGTGGGATGTATTCATGTAACTGACATGCCCCATGCTAAGCTGACTGGGGTCCATTCTCTGCCCTGATTGGAAGGGTGTCAATACCGCGCCACAGGTAAAGACAACTGTTGTGGAGTCAGTCCTAATCTAGTGGGTGACTCCTGGGATCAGTCCTATAAATATAAATGTGCTAACGGGTGACCCCTAAGTATGTCAGTCCTATCTAACGGGTGACATCTTATACCTACGCTCGCTATGTAGTTCTGGAACTTAGGGATTTCTTCTAAGGATCTTAGTCCTCACTAGCAGGTGAGTCCCCTCCCTAGGCTCGCTCGTTGCTGAATCCTACTCCCATCTGAAAGACACTGAGCTGAACTGATTAACTAAACTTACTGAGTTTCGTGACTGATGGAATTCTACTGAGTTTATGAGATTTCTGAGGGTATTGACTTTCTGAGATTACTGAGATCAACTGAGCATAACTGAGATTACTGCGATTAACTAAGCATAACTGAGATTACTGAACTACTGAGACTGCTGAGATTTTTGAGTCATATGAGTAACTGAATTCTATAGATCATGGCTTGACTAAGAGTATCGTGACAACATGTCATGGCTCTAGGCACACATCTATATTTTTCGGGTACAAGTACCCCCAGGATTCGATGGAAGAAAACTTACACAACTTGACTTTCTTGAGTACATGACCATCAATAACAATCCATAATACATGAGTGAGGGATTTCATGAAGTAAATGGTCATCATAATATCTAACATGAATAGGAATGCTTATAATCAAGTCATAAATATCATATTCTAATATCATGGGCATTCCAACAACATATACTATTCATAACAATGGCATGGAAACTATTTAACCATAAGGGAATGGAAAACATGTAACATTTAGTTCATATTGTAATAATTTGGGGATAACTCATGTGATACTTCAAAATCATGATCTTGTTCATAGAATGGAAGACATATAGACACACTATAAATCCATTCCCCATTCATCATGTACATTCCATTAACACATATATTGCACAACAATGACAAGTGAGCTCTTTGAACATAATAGACTAGCATGAATTTATCATATCGTTCTCCCCTAAGTTATAATACATGATTTTTTTTATCATTCTAGTCATTTTATCGAACACCTTACATGCATAATATTGAGCATAGGTGTACTTAACAAATTTAGAAATCTTGAACCACCCAAATTCATGGGTTTCCAACTAACATGCCCATACACTTCTTGAAAACACATTTAGATACCTTCTTGAAATAAAATTAACAACCATCAACATGAACATAATCACACAACAACATAAAGATCATAATTTATTATTTAAAACATGGTTCTTGAGCTCCACGGATGAAAGGGATCCGTGGATGAACACTACGTATACCTTAGAAGGAAGATTCTTGATGATTGATGGAGGAATTTCCTTGAACTTGAATCTTCTATGAAAACCCTATCTTGTGTTTTTGAGAGGATTTTGAGAGAAAGAATATGTTTTGGTGAAATAAGGGCTTAATTCCGTGTTTAGGCATTATATAGGGGTGGAAAAAGGACCATTTTACCCCAAAAACGGACTATTTAAGTCACCTGGACACCCACATGTGCAGAGGACACTTTATCGCACATATTAGGGTATGTGTCACACATCTTATCAAACATATTAGGGTATGCGTCACACACTTTATCGCACACCTTATGTCAGGCGACGTACTTCACTTTGCAAAGTCATAACTTCTTACTCGGGTGTCGAATTTGGACGAAATTGGTATCTTTGGAAAGATAATTCAAAGATCTTTCATTTGATATATAGTAGTCCTCTAATTCAATATATACAAGGATTTATAATCGAATGAATTTGACCCAAGTTCTGATGCTCACTAAAAATTGAACGATAGGAAAACTTTCAACTTGTACTTGAGTTAGGGAACGTCTATGATCTAAATTCATGATCAAATAGATTTTCACACTACATAATTGATTAAGACACTAAATTTACATAGGATTTGAGGCTTTTGAAACATCTACACATAGGAATGATGGACTTTCATTCTAGTCCAAAATATGGGATATTACAATCACCTTGTACACATCTGGATCAGCCATATCTAGAAGTGGTGTAGAATGAACGAGTAAGGAGGGATCTATTTATAAAGGATTGAATTCAAATGGGTTAATCAATAAGTCACGACTGTTCACCTCTTTTTAAATAAAACTGGTGACTTTTCAAATATGTAAATTAAAAAAATAGATCTAAATACAACATTTTATCTTTATTGTATTTCGAAAAGAAAAGAAAATTGCTTTAAAATAAATCTAACAGATGGGTAATTTGTTGCAAAATATATTCTATTTGTTTGATAATTTACAACATATTGATAATCTATTACAACAGATGGATATATTTATTTGATTTTTCCAACAGATAAGTCATATGTTGCAACAGATTGATTATCTGTGTAACAAATGTCTATAATTGTTTGATAATTTTAACAGATTTGTCATCTATTGCAATATGTTAGTCATCTGTTTATTCAAATTAAGACATAGATGGGTTAGGAAGAATAAGATGCGTGTAGATAGATGGATCTACTTTCATGTGTGGGGTTATATTTTACTGATAAGGTTATCCGGACAACACACATAAAGTATAATATTTTTGTGAATGCAGTTTTTAACCGATTAGACATTGATCATTCAAATAAGATCCTGCATTATACAGTTAATTTTGATAGGTTCAAATTGATAAGGCCGAAGGGCCCATAAATATGGTGTCGATACCCTATTACGAATTACTGACGGTTGTTGCTCATGTTTATGCGTGTCAATTTTTAAGAAGGGATCAATATTTGGTGTCATTCCAGAGATCCAATAGCGATTGGACTTAACTTTAAGTGTACATTGGACTCTGAGAAGGCCTCCGAAGCCTTGTATTGCATCAAATAAGAATGAAAAAACAATAGAAATTCTCGTGGCCTAAATTTATGTGGAAGGGTTGTTCGAAAAGATGATTATATGCCAGAAGGAGCCATAGGAGGATACCTGCGGGGGAAAAGGGAGTTGATGAAAGACTATATCATCTGAGAGCAACTTGAAGTGGAAACATAGGGTAACAAGGAACTTCTGGCGAATCTGGCCGATGAAACAGAATTAAAACCTGAGAAATCTGAATCAAGTGCAAATATGAAAGTGTATCCAGTAATAAAAATTCGTCTGTTGTCTCTCTCAAAGAAAAATAGTACATTTGGACACTTTTCTAGGGAGTTGTGACTAGGTAGTGTGGTCGGAATGATCATCTACATAGAAAATAACAAAACACTAAGAAAAAAGCTTTGCGGACACCGAGGGTTAAAATGATGTACAATAAGTCAAGAAAACTTGTGCCAAGAATAGCTGCAGTTAAAATAAGGAGTCTAAGTGAAGGCGATAATTTTTGAATTTTAAATTGCATCTCATTCCTTCTTGTTTATGGTTCTGATTAGGTCCACTGCTATTGACTTGATCGTAACTACAAACAAGATTGAAAGGCAGATTGAGTATCATTACTTCTTTAGCAATATGCAATATGAATATAATTGATTGTGTTTTCTTGCCTAATCATGCTTTCAACATATCTTGGATAAGATCATATGCTTCTTGTAGTATGTGAATTCCGATAATTTTCAAGGTTGCCTCCAGCTTGATGATTCGGTATTCAAGATGTCATTGTCGTCGTTGAGGTTAGTATAGAGTTCTTGGTCTTTTGTGCGCTCGTCAATGAGGAATACTTCCTTCAAAGTTGTGGAATTGTAAAAGGACTTCAGAAAGCTTCCAGAACACTTTCTTCAGAAGGCTTAACTGATACATAGAGGGTCGCTATGTTTGTTTTAGGTCAACATGTTGATGCACACTTAAGCAGTGGTCCTAATAGTTGAATAGCTTACTTTCTCGAGCGTTTTTCAATGCATCTTGTTCAACCAACCTTCAAATGATTTGTGTAATACCCCATAGTTTTTTCTAGTTTAATTTAGCTCCTAGAATGTTTAGGGTTAGCTTCAAAAATTATTAACATTTGATACATATAGAATTTTCCAATTCCAAACCCTCCAGTGTGTAGAAAATTGAATTAGCTTTCCAACAATACCAATTTCGCCTCAATCCGATACTCGGTTGGGAAATTATGGTACTTTTGGTGAAGACAGTGTCCCAAATTGAGAAGCACCGCATCGCGGTGACATGCAGAATGACAATTGTCATTTTCCAGTGGACCTCCTATCACGACCCATATTAATGGATCGTGCGGGCACCTACGCTATTCTAAATAGCTATGAGAACCCTTATTACCCAACTAAAAATATGCAAAAGACTTCTATTTTTAAGAGAATACTGGATTAAATATAATAAGTAAATTAAGTATTAATAAGTAAACTTTTTCAAAAACTTCTTTCACTATCCCAAGACTTGGTCAGACATGTACAAGAGCTATCTACTACAGCATAAAATAATAATAAAATAATAATACAAAGACTCTACCATCTGCTAGGAAGAAAGTGCAGAAGTTAGTGTTGAATATCGTCATCCATCTAGTAACTGCAAACTAACCTGCATCCAGTCTACACCCAAAAAAGAATGTAGAAGAGTAGGGTCAGTACAACCACATGTACTGGTACGCATCATCAGTCGACCGTGTTAGTCCATATAATCATAAAATAGAATTTAGAAAAATAAATCATGACATCTTGAATGGAATATAATTCAACTAAGGTTGTAATTACATTAATACTTTACCTATATAGCTTACATCATCCAACTACTCTTCCAACTCTATCAATATGATATTCACTACTAACATACTCTAGCCTCATTAATTCACACCATCAACCACAATCCAACGCTAATAGATCACTATTCCTCATTATTCACCTTATCTTTTTCATTACTCATATTCACAGGAACAAACTCGTAATCATAAACAACCAACACTAAACTTTTGGGCTAAAAACCAAATATTTTTTTATAATATTAAAGAATGGTAACTAGCCATTCTGATAAGCTGCAATTAAAACACGTAAAAATGAAGCAAGTCAACCAACATATAAGTAAGTACAAAGTTTCATTTTTTTCAAATACACATCACACAATCAAATACCCAATGAATAATAATATAACAATAACAGATCAAGAGTGCTCATAAACAAGCCGCATAACCATCAAGAGTATCAACTATATTGTAAACATCCATAGACTCAACACAAATATGTACACACATGCTATGGGACTTATTTTTTTCCAAATAGTCATAACCTGCAGGGAACAATCTATGTTCATGTACCGTACTGGTGTGGTACTCGATCCAACATATACATATCCGTACAGGAGTGGTACCCGATCTAATATATACATATCCGTACCGGCGTGGTACATGATCCAACATATACATATCCGTATCGGCATGGTACCTGATCCAACATATACAAATTCATACCAATGTGGTACCCGATCTAACATATACATATCCGTAACGGCGTGGCACCCGATCCACCATATACATATCTATGCCGGTGTGGTACCCGATCCAACATATACATATCCATACCTGTGTGGTTCTCGATCCAACATATACACATCTGTACCGGCGTGGTACCCAATCCAATATATACACATTTGTACCGGCGTGATACCCTATCCAATATATACATATCCGTATCAGCGTGGTACCCAATCCAACATATACATATCCGTACCGGTGTGGTACCCAATCCACCATAAACAAGTATTATAGATATCAAAATTATACAACCTCACAACATACAACACAATGTCCAAGTTTACAAGTACACTTAAAGTTAGACAATTCCATCAAGTAAATTTTCAATAATCATTTATCAATATTTAGACCCTCTCATGGGCACTATTACAATAATTCATCATGATTATCAACAATCCATTCATAGCATTACTTTAAGGAGTTATCGTTATCAAACAAGCCATTCATAGGCACAATTTAATAAACCATCATTATCACCAATTTAGCCTCTCATGGACATCCAATAGATATAGTATTTTTATCAATACCAACATAAGAATATCATAAAATAAATCACAATTTAATGTTTAAGCATACAAGTCACTATTGGAGCCTTAATTACTCATTAATTATTAAAAGTACCGTTACCTTCTTAAATACCGCAACTTGGGCTCTAACCTCACCACTTATAACTAACACATTCACACGTATCATTATCCTTTACCTCTTTTTACATAATACAATCATCACACTAATTCAAGTCATCTATCCCTTAGATATTACTATGCTCATCAATATTCGATCTTAGCATAATTCTCCTCATCATATTAATGCACCATACATACAACTAAAGACCATTACAACGCAACTAGGTTCATCACTAGAACAACTAAAAAAATATCATTATCATATATTATATTTACAACAATCTCCTTTCGGGCAAATAACACATAATATCATAAATAGGTGTGTACAAATCGAACCGTTAAGTCAAATCGAATCAATGAATCAAACCAAATCGAGGAAAAAAACCGACTTATGGTTTGGTTTGATTGGTTTGGTGTTGGAAAAAAAAACGATCATTCTTGGTTTGGTTTGGTATTAGAAAAAAAAATCGAACCCAAATCGAACCGACGTAATACATATATAATTTTTATTTTTTATACGTAAAAAAATAATACTTATAATCTACTTTCTAATTACTTTTATTATTTTTTTATATTCAGAAAATAGATATATATTCTTAGGCCTTTAATTTTAGTATTTTTCCATTAATAACAAATTAATACAAAGCCCAATATCTATATCTATAATATATTAAAAGTGTGAAGGGCCTTAAAAATGTTATTTGAACTTTTTGCCCTTCATTAAAAGTTTTCGCTTTAGACAAAATCGTCTTTTCACTATTTTTTTCTAATTTTTAAAAGTTAATAATTAATTAATATATATTTATGGTAAAACTTTTCTTATTAGAAGTTGTCAGAATTAATGACCACTAATACTTTTTTCATTAGTTTAATAATTATAAAATAACTAAATTTGATTTTAATAAGATTTGAAAAATCTAGAAACAAATATAAAAGCCTTAGAATAAGAAAATTTTAATAAGTACTAAATTTTAAAAAATTTTAAATACGTAATAAGAAACGTCTTTTTATTATTTTATCAAATTATTATTTAACTATTTTTACTAAAAAAATACGTCCCACCTCAAAAAGAAAAAAAAAAGTAGTTCCAGATTGGAGTTAGCATACGACCTAATTTCTTTCTTTTAAGTATGGTTTTTGATTTAATTAGGAGTCCTTAATTTTCTTTTCTTTTAAGTTTCGTTTGTCTTGATTTTCTATAATAATTAGTTTTTTATGAAAAAAGTTTCTCAAATTATATTAGATTTCTTCCATGTTTCATCAACTCTATATTAAAAGGAAAAAAATTGTACATCTATATATTGAGCATTCCTTTTTTTCAATAAATAATAGAATAACATTTACAATTTAATTGTTAAAGAGTATGTTCAAGAGAAGATTAGTTTTATGTTCTTTAATATTAGTTTTTAATTTGTAGGTCAACAATATTAAATATTATGCATCTTTTATTAACCTTTTTTTTATCGTATGATTTATTGTAATTTCAATTGTTGGCTTTCGCATGATGTGCAGGTAAAGAAAAATTATGTGAGTAAAACACCAAAGTTGGCATAGTGGTTCAGCACTATGTCTCTTAAGCAAGAGGTCGGGGGTTCGATCCCGCCTCTGGCGAATGAAGCAAACTCTGTGGTCAGTTCCCTACCGCAAAATGCGTTGACCGAGGAACGGAGGATTAGTCTCATGGTTGCCGACTGTGGGGATACCTTGGGAAACCAAAAAAGAAAAAAAAATTATGTGAGTATGTGGTTGAGACTTCGTGCTGATTATGAGAGGATTTAAAAGTATGTTTTTTTTTAAAAAAAGAATTATTTCTCATTCATATTAGTACGAGTTATGTTGTTAAGGTGTTGATTAGAAGTGCACGTTCTTCTCTTTGATACAATTTTATCAAATTTCAATTCATTTCTTTGATTTACAATTTTAAAAAGTAGACATCGAACACCGAATCGAACTATTTTAGTTTGGTTCGTTTTCTTTCAACTTCATTTTTATTTGATTCAGTGTTCAGAAATATTTGAAATTTTTGTCCTTCGTTAAAGTGTTTACTTTAGACAAAATTATTTCTGCAATATTTAAGAATTGAAAATTTATTAAATATTTTAATAAAATATATGTTATGTTTGCGCTATTTTATTGAAGTGTGAGGATCTTCGAGAAGTGATTTAAATTCTTTGTTCTTCATTAAATTTTTTTGCAATAGACAAAATTATCTAATTTTAAATAACCAAATGTTACACGTGCGAGACACGTGGAGTTTAAATAGTTAATATAAAAACCTAAACTCTTTAATTGCTTCACTTTTTACATTTTACTTTCCAAGTCTTCAGAGAGTTCTCATTATTTTCTGATCTTACTTTCATCTTACTTTTCTCATTTGTCAAGTTGTGATTTAGGTTTGTTTCTCTCTTTTTTTTTTATGAAATTATGTTATAATTAATTATTTTATGGAGTTAAGTTTTTAATAAGTTGTCTCCAATTCTTCATTCTTTTGTGTGCTCACATTTTATGTGAAGAAAACTTTCAGACAAGCTGCTGTGATTAAACTACTTAGGTATCCACATAATATTACTTTGAGAGATAGTAGTTTAGACGTCTCAGTGATATGCCAACTTAATTTTTATTGAAACTATTCTATGACCATTGTTTTTTTTTTTTATCTTTTTAGTGAAAACATTTAATTTTATTCTTCAATCATATTATAATTGTAAAATAACCAAGAACACCGAAAAACCGAAAAAACCCGACTAAAACAAAAATAAAAAAAACAGATTGTATATTGGTTTGATTTAGTTTATAGATTAAGAAAACCGACATTATTGGTTTGGTTATATTTTAATAAAAAAATCAAACCAACCCGGCCTATGTACACCCCTAATCATAAATATCACATAGTCATGGTTTTTGGGATTAAAGTTAAGTCCTCGTATCTTTATCCACATCAACTCTATGCCCGCAGGCCTAGACATGCTTTATCCCATCAATTCTAAATTATAAAAATATAAACTAACACAATCTTCTACTCATTAAACCCAGCCTACCTGGACGCCAAGCTTTTGAATGAACCAAGCCACAATAAGAATGTTATTTCTTTTTCTTCATGCCTTTGAATAATCAATCATCTAAAAATCAAGCAATTATAAGAGTAATAAGTAATTACTCTTCAATCAAATATCTTGGGAATTCAAACCCACTAATTCTACCCTTAATTCTAGGTCTATATCATCCCCCAAATTCAATTAATCATTAATTAGCTCTTTCAAGCTTAACCCATCTCCATTAATGGAGCTTTTATGCTAAAGGTCTCATCTTTATGGAATTCAACGTTCCTAACCATCAAAATTCATAATCTAGTTTATAAAATTCATGTTAAGAATCTTTAATTTATAGTTTAGAATCAGCTCTAGATCATAATAAGAACACCCATGAGTAGTCCCCAAAAGAATTCATCCATTAAAGGTCTTTTTAAGGATTTTAAGATGTTAAAGAATTAAAAGAAGAAGAAAATAATGGTAAAAACTTAACTCAACGAAGGAATTTCTCTTTAAGCCTTGAAAAATCACCTCTATAGGGTTGGGGAATGAAATTTGGGATTTTTAGATCTAAAATACGGCTGAAGCCGATTTAAATACAATCAGAATTTTCGCTACAATGAATTCCCATTTCAGCCCGGACAGTGCTCAGTAAAACAGTCATAACATTTTACTTCGAATTTGGATTGAGGAACAGTTTATTGCGTTGGAAAGAAGACTCATAGATATTTAATTTGATAGGTAATGGGACCCCTAAATCCTTATATTTTATGAGATATGATCGTTTGAAGTTGGCCCTAATAATAATCCATATTGAAACTGTATCGGAAAGAAAGTTTTATACTTAACTTTGTGCTAGGGATATTGTATGACCTTAATTCATACCAAAAGAACTTTAAAAACTAAAGTATTGATATTAGCACTCACAAATAATTAAAATTCATCAAACTTGAGTCTATCTAGACACATCCGAAAGCTAAAATCTTCACCAAAAAATTTGAGGTGTCATAATAAATAAAATATTGGCTAATTTGGACCAAAATGAATATTGAGGACTGAATTTATTACTAATAATTTAGTAATGGCGAAATGGGTCGTTACAATCAGATACCAATCTATCATCCGTTCATCCCCAAACAGGCATTAAGTGGAGAAAAGTACGATGCTGGAATTAGAGAGACATTACTAATAGAGTTACTTATACTGCACCCTATTCACTCACTCAATATCCTTAGCGACCAACCCACATTCTATACTCAATCATTCTATCAAGGCTTTTCAAAATACGATGATGCGGAGCCAGATATTTACACATGAATCACTTATTCTCTTTTCAGCGGTCTAAGTCTGAAACTTGAGTTTTACAAAAATAAGATAAAAACGGTTAAAAGATTCACCTTGATGAAGACAAACATCCAAATGCACCTCTTTTTCACTACTGAAACTCTAGAGTCCAAAATTCAATTTTGAAAAGTGTTACAAGTTGCTATATGAATCTACTATTCAAATTTCAATACTAAACAAGTCACACCTAATCCACCCAACACACAAGCTCTCTCCGAGACACCTGACTCAGTTTCTAGCCAAGACTATCCTATAGAGAATCTACATTTGATCATATTTAAGCCACCACATCACTTACAAGTCACGTAACTTAGATACTCGCATGCACTCAATCAAGACTACTAAATTTATTTTATAAAGCTAGCTTCAACATCTTACAACCACTATCCCTTTTACCTCAAGATCACTCACCATTTCAAGCTTAGTGTTTACTACTGTAACGCCTCAAAAACGGGTCCTGAGACGTCACACGGTGCTTAAGGCTACAAGTAGCCCCAAGCTAACCCTTTGAGCCTACTAACATATCTAAATGCTCAAATAAGGATGTTGGTAGCAATATCATGATAACCCATCGTACCCAGTCAAACTGAAATGCGGATAATTACTGTAAAAGTAACAAAATACGAAACCTCTGACAATTCTGACAAATCCAGCCTAACAAGCCTCTACTACTCAATGTACTACTGAGCCATTGGGACATGCCCCAACTGACTCGAACTCAAAGGATCAAAAGTAAATAACTTAAAATGAAACTGAAAATCTGAATAACACGTCCTCGAATCATGAGGACTCACACTGCAGAAGATGTAGGTCAATGTGCTCGGGAATCACTATCGAGTCTGGGACAGAGCACCTAAACCTACATAATGAGAAAATGTAGCCCACATACAAATATGTGGGTCAGCACCATGGAAAATGTACCGAGTATATGGGGGTGTATGGAATTTCAATAACTCAATATCACAAGTTTTATTAAAAAAAAACATGTGTGCTGATATAAATGACTCAAGTAGCTTGAATTAAACCATCATAATCATGGATGAATAATACATGTAAGGTAAAATAAATGATTCATTATAATAAGTTCTCAATTCACCTTCTTCTCGGTTTCAAACTTGTAAAGTAATCACGCCTCAAAACAACTCTCTTTAGAACATAACATTTCAATCTTTTGGGAACAAGAAACTTTCTCAAAATCATAGTTTCAAACCTTACACACTTTTCTTAGATAGAGTACGACACACTATGGGAGTTTCTCATAACCGACATAAACCATGTGAGCTACATGGATTTCAACGTCTAACCCACGTTGGGGAGAGCTGTCCTATCCTTGCCATCGGAGTAGGACCTTAGTCATTTGATTCACTAGTGATCACTATATCAGCCTCAGGCTCACATCCTATGGGGGTACGTAGTTCTAGGGAAGTACTATACTTCCCGCTCGGTGCTAAATACTACTCCCGGACTTAGCTCAGAGATTTTAATCAACCTCAGGCTCCCAACTTTAAAGAAAATCCATAATAAACAATTCAACAATTTGCATTGGGGGCCAATATGCTACCCCAATTATCATAAATCAATCAAACGTGTGGATTTCTTTTCTCACTTGGTTTCAAAATCAACTCTTTCAGGACCAAAAAGGTCAAACCTTTCTACATCATGTCAAATCATTCAATTCTCAAGATACTTAAGACACAGAATTTCTCAAAATATTAATTTAAAATAGGTTTCAAAGATCCATATAATAATATCACAATTAAACCATCAAGATTCATGCTTTACTTCGTAGACATATGTATAAATCACTTTAACTCTGAAAAATTCAACTCTATGTATAACCATGTCAACATTCTCATGAAAGCAATATAAGGTATCAATTCATACTTCAAATTCATAGAAAAACATATAAAACCATCTATCTTTGTAAAAGAAAACAAATTTTAGACACAAGAACTAAAGGATGTTCTTGTTGAAAAGCCCCACATACCTTTATAGTAATGAAATTGTTGAAGAACTAAAGGATTTTCTTGTTAAGGATTTCAAGATGCTAAAGAATTAAAAGACAAAGAAATTAATAGAAAAAACATACCTCAATGAAGGAATTTCACTTTATGCCTTGGGAAATCACTTCTCTAGGGTTGGGGAATGAAATTTGGGATTTTTAGATCTAAATTACGGCTGAAGCCGATTTATATACAATCAAAATTTTAGCTACAGCAAAATCCCATTTTAGCCCAAATAGTGCTTAGTAAAATAGTCATAACTTTTTTACTCCGAATTCAGATTGTGGAACGGTTTGTTCCGTCAATTATGCTTTTTATTCAATTGCATCAATTAAGGTATGTGGAGTTTATGAACAGGGATATTATTTCATCCTTATGCCCAAAACTAGTTTTAATTACAAATTTACATGATTTTGTATGAATATATACGAGTTTCAAATTATGGTCCATACCCATTATTGTTATTTGCAAGATTATGAGATTTCAAGTGATTTAGAAGTTGAGTTGCATGTCTATTTTTGTATTTTCATACGTATTGCTGTAAATTCTAGATTTTGAGTTGAATTATCAATATTTACATTATCAAACATGAACATTATGATGTTTTAACATGAATTTGATGCATGGGTCATTAGGCCCTAATTGGATATTACTATTTCAAGATTGATTCTGCTATAAAGACACTATGACTAGATTATTTTCAGATTTTTGATAAAGATTTGATCTTTTGATCTTAGGTTAGATTATAAAATCCACTTTACGATTTCAGATTACAGTTTAACTTAGCAATTATACAGATGGTTTTCATAATAAACCATTATACTAGATTTTAAAGTGGATTTCCAATAGAATGAGCATACATATTAAAGGGAGTAGTATTTAGCATCGGGTTGGGTATGTTCTCATGCCCCAGAACTACGAGCCAATGTACGTTCAGATTTTTAGATTATTCCCATTTCTATAGGGATGACAGATACATAAGTGATCACTTAGATTAGGTTATACTTCTTGGTAAGAGTATAACACTTCTCCCCAACATGAGGTTTCCCCATAAAGGAACTAGACGTTGGACTCCATGATAGCTCACATGATTTATGTCGGTTAGAAGAACCTCCCAGCAGAAAAGAGTAATCCTAACAGTAAAGACTTTCAGAATAGTTTTTCAAAGTATTTTCCTACTAGTAAAAGCTTTACAGAACAAAATAATCTTAACAGAAAATCTTTTAGAAAACTAAGTGTAAAGGCTCACAGTTTTATTCAGATATTGCTTTATATAATCCTTGGCTACAGATTTCAGCTTTTAGATTTCAGATATAGAAGTGAGTCCTTTCTACACTTAGACAGTATGTTTTAAAGACAGAATACAAGTACAACTTTTAGAAACTAAATGTGATGACTCACTAGATTTATACAACATGTTTTATTACTTATGATTACAGATTTCAGCTTTTAGATATTCCAGCTTATGTGAGTCATCTACATTTAGCATGCATTGTTTTACAAATTATGATGATGTGAGACATTATTTTACTTATGTATTCAACCCCTATATACTCACTACATTCTCAAAGTACTGATCCACATATACGTCTATGTGCTACATTGCCTCATAATGTAGTTTCAGGTGCTCAGTTCCAGTAGCATGACTGATTTCGAGCACCTCCATTTACATCCCGACAGTTGGTGAGTCCTCATAGTTTGGGAGCTTAGTCTTCTAGTTTTTTAGCTTATTAGATTAGATGATTTAGTATTTTCATATAGTTCGAGTCAGCTGGGGGATTGTCCCAGTGACTCTCTAGTTATTAGTAGTAGGGGCTTGTCAGACGGCTAGATATGATTGAAATTATTCAGTATTGATTGTTCAGACTATTGAGTCTAGTATTTTTCAGAGATTATATTCAGATATTCTCAGTTCGCTCAGACAGATTTCCATATTGCAGTTTCGATGTTATATCTATATTCCCTCTATTATGATATTTAGACTTAGTAGAAGGCAAACAGGGTTAGCTTAAGGCTACTCGTAGTTTCGAGCACCGTGTGATGTTTCGAGACCCATTTTTGGGGTATTACAATTTGATAGGATAATGAGCCCAGAATTAGTTGTATCAGTTTAGATCAAACGTTACGTAATTCCAGAACATTTGCGAAGTCCATAAACTTCATTATGGGGAGTGGAATTTCACAAGTTACATTCGTAAATCATCTTTTGAATTCAAATCACATATGCACGAGATTATAAACTACACTTATGGAAAAACCCCATACAATTACATAATTTCATCGAATTGATTTCACAATGCATGCTCTTCAAATAATTTACTAAAACTCATAGCATATACGTGCATATATATATATATATATATATATATATATATATATATATATATATATATATATATATATATGTATATATATATATATATATATGTAAAGCTTGTAGAAATCATAGAAAAAAACCTACCCCATGCAGTTAGGATAGCCCCACATACCTTAACGACAAAGAAATCGTGAGGAAATTGACCCTTTAAGCTTGAATGGTCAAACTCTAGGTTGTTTTTCTTCTCTTGAGCTTAAGGAAGATGAACTAGGGATTTGGGGAATGATATAACATGAATATGGACTTTAATTTTGTCAATATATGTTTAGGGGTAGTTATGGAACGTTAAAAGACCTTGTTGACCTTAAAATAACTCAAAAACGGAGCCCCTACACCAATATGCATTATCCATGCGGCATCCATCCCATGGCCTACACACTACATCGGCAACGCCAAGCTCATAGCCTAGCCCCAAAGTGGGTGGAGTCTAGTTCATGGACTAGTTCCCAGGTGCGCACCTAGCCTTTCCAGTGGCAGTAGGTGATAGCAATGCTATGCATGGACATCACATAGGCCCTATTTTATAACACACACTTAGTTTTGAGGTCCTAAAACACCCCTAGCACCTCCCAAAATGTATACACATAATTTACCATCGCTACGGGGGTCCTAAAGGTCATTTTAGATGCATTAAAAGAGCGTTATAACTACGAGGTGTTACATTATCCCAGCTTCGGATCATTCATCCCCGAATGATGACTTGGGACACAACAAGCACGATTTCAAGCACTACACAGAAACGAAGAGTATTATATGATTAGTACCTTCCATATCACCATCCACGATTTTAAAGAGGGTCAGATATCTCACACGCATGTCATTCTCCGACTCCCAAGTAGCTTTTTTAGCTTTATGATTCTTCCACAACACCTTAACTGAAGCTATCTCCTTACTTCTCAACTTTCAAACTTGGCGATCTAAAATAGCAATGGGTGTTCTTCATATGACAATGATTCATTTACATTAATTTCTTCCACAGAAAACACAAGATAATGATCTCCGATACATTTCTTCAATATCAATACATGACATACAGGGTGAACAGATGCTAAACTTAAGGGCAAATCTAACTTCTAAGTAACCCCACCTATCCTTCTCGTAATCTAATGAGGGCCTATATAGCGAGGACTAAGTTTTCCTTTATTTCCAAATCGCATGACTCCCTTCATAGGGGAGACCTTTAGAAATACCCAATCATCAACCTCAAACTCTAACTCCCTTCTTCTAATATTGGTGTAAGACTTTTGGCGACTCTGAGCTATCTTAAGTTGCTCTCAAATGAACTTCATTTTTTCCATCACCTGATGGACAAGGTCGGGTCCAAAAAAAGGGGTTTCACCTACTTCATACCACCTAATCGGTGACCTACATCTCCTCTCATAATAGAACCTCAAAAGAATCCACTCGAATGCTGGAATGATAGTTGTTATTATAAGCGAATTCTATAAACAGCAAGTGATCTACCTAACTACCCTTAGAGTCAATTACGCAAGCCCTCAACATATCCTTTAAGATCGTACGTTCTGCTTACCCATCAGTTTGAGGGTGGAAGGCAGAGTAGTAAGGTTTACTGGGGTACCTAAAACCCTCTGAAAAGATCGCAAAAAATGAGAAGAAACTTGCGTACCTCGATCACATATGGTAGACACTGGAGCTCCATGCAAACGAACTATCTCTTGAATGTACATCTTAGCATAATCATCCCTCGAATAATTAGTTCGCACTAGAAGAAAATGGGTAGATTTGGTCATCCCATCTACGATCACCCAACTGTAGTCATATTGGTTTCGGGATCGCATAAGTCCTGTAATAAAGTCTATGTTGATAATCTCCTATTTACAAAGAGGCAAAGCTATCTCTTGGGAAGTTCCACCTGGTCTCAAATGTGCCACCTTAACTTGTTGACAATTCAAACACTTAGCCACAAAGTTTGCAATATCTCTTTTCATGTTATTCCACCAGTAAATTGATTTAAGATCATGATACATTTTTGTAGAGCCGGGGTGAACAACATACCTGGAAGTGTGAGCTTCATCAAGAATCATATCCCGCAACCTATCTATATCCGCCACACTTAGTCGACCTTGATACCTCAAAATCCCATCACCTCCAATTTAAAATGTCATTACTTTTTGTTGGCCAACATCTTCTTTAATCTGCATTAGAATGGTATCCCTGGTTTGTTTTTTACTTAACCTCAGCATATAAGGATAATTTACCTACCTCTTGTACGAACACTCCTCCATCTTCAAAATCCAGGAGTCAAACTCCCAAATTTGAAAGCCGATGAATATACTTCACCATACTCCTTTTTCCTTCCTCCGCATGAGAAATATTACCCATAGACAACTTGCTAAGAGCATTAGCCACCTCATTAGCCTTACCCGAGTGATAGTGTAGGCTCATGTCATAATCCTTCAACAATTCCAACCACTGCCTCTATCTGAGATTTAGTTCTTTCTGTATGAAAACAGACTGCAAACTTTTGTGATCAATAAATATAGAGTAAATACATAATTATCCCCCTGATCTTGTCCAAGATTTGTAAAAATACACCTAAACTTTAACTTTAACCAATTACCCCACGATTCTGCTTTATTTCATTGCAAACACACCATTTTGACCCCCTGCGTGTACACACACTCCACAGGCGCGTGAAAGGGCTCAGATTTGACTTTTTTGACCAATTACAAGCTGCCACATGTAAAATAATTTAATATATAATTTATATTCTTTTTTAAAAAAAAATTAATATTTATTTATTTTTAAAAATTATTTCATACCCCACTCCACCCCCCACCCCACCCCCGCAACCCCCCATCCACTATTGTCTTCTTCCCCAACTTCTTCTTCAACACCATCACTCAACAACATCAATTACAACACACAACATCAATTACAACAACAACAACAACATCAATTATGCCCACACCAACAACATCATCATCATCACTATAACCCCCACCCTTTCTTTCTCAACACAATGCCATCATTAGAACTCCTCCGTTGAAGTTTTTTTAAAAAAATCATATCACTAAAGTTCCATTTTGCAATTAAATCATATCATTTAACTACCCATCATTTTTTTTGACACAATATCTTCTTGAAAACCATTAAATCTCTTCAACACAATGTCACTATTAAAGCTCTTTCATTGAAGCTTTTTTTTAAAGCTCCTCCATTAAATCTTCATTAAAGCTTCATTAAAGCTCATTTAATTATCTTTAAAACTCAATTCAATCATTTTACTATCCTTAAAACTCAATTCAATTATAAAACTAACTTTTGAATTGATTTGAACAAAAATAAATTGGATGGGGAGAGCGCTGGACGTGAGGCGACGAGGGGGAGGGGAAGGTGCTGGACGCGGGGGGGGGGGGGAGAGGAAGGTGCTGGATACGAGGGGTAGGGAGGGAAGGTGCTGGATATGGGGGAGGTGTAGGTGCTAGATTGGGGGTGGGGTAGGGTGTTAAATTAAATAAAAAGGAAAATTGTATTAAAAAATAAAAATATATGAAATTAAATGTATTTGACACGTGGCAACACCTGATTGGCGCATGTATTTCACTCTCCTTGTTGTGACTGAGATTCAGCAAAAAATGATATGTTTGCAACGAAATGAAAAAGAATCGTGGGGTAATAGGTCGAAGTTAAAGTTTAGGTGTTTTTTTGCAAAACTCGAACAAAATCAGGGGGTAATTATATATTTACTCATAAATATATCAACATGCACCTTATAAAGATAATGACACCAAATCTTCAATGCAAATACCACCACCACTAACTCTAGATCATTGGTGGGATAGTTCTTCTCATGCACCTTTAACTATCTAGATGCATAGGCTACCACCTTTCTATGTTGCATAAGTACACACCCAAGTCCCACCCGGGATGATCACAGTAAATCACGAATCCCTCTGTACCATCAGAAAGGGTCAAAATTAGAGCATTAGTCAACTTGTCAATTTCTCAAAGATATTCTTACAAGAGTCAGACCACAAAAATTTCACCTTTTTATGAGTCAATCTAGTAAGTGGAGCATCTTTGGATAAAAACTCTCTACAAATCTTCTGTAATACCCTGCCAAACCCAAAAGCTCCGGATGTCCATTGGAGTCATGGGTCTGGGCCATTTTCTCACTACCTCAACCTTTTGGGGGTTAACCTTAATTCCCTCACTAGAAATAATTTGCCCCAGGAAAGCAATAGCACTAAGCCAGAATTCATACTTGGAAAACTTTGCATACAACTCATAACCTTTAAGAGTCTGAAGGATAATTCAGAGGTGATTGGCATGATCCTCCTCACTCTTAGATTAAATCAAGATGTCGTCGATAAAGTCTATGATGAACGGATCTAGAAACTGGCAAAACACCCTTTCATTAGGTCCATAAATGTTGTGAGGGCATTCGTCAGTCCGGAGGACATAACTAAGAATTTATAGTGACCATATCGGGTTTGGAAAGCTATTTTAGGAATGTCAGCCTCTCAAATCTTCAAATGATGGTACCCTGAACGAAGGTCTATTTTGAAGAAATATTTGGCACCCTGGAGTTGGTCAATGAGATTATCAATTCTGGGAAGAGGATATTATTTTTAACCGTGAGCTTTTTTAGCTAATGGTAATTTGTACACATACGGAGAGAGTCATCTTTATTTCACACAAAAAGCACTGGAGCACCCCAGGGAGAGACACTAGGATGAATAAAGCCTTTGTCTAGAAGGTCTTTTACTGTTCTTTCAACTCTTTCAATTCTGCAGGAGCCATTCTGTATGGCGTAAGAGAAATAGGTCGGGTGTCCGGCAACAGGTCAATGCCAAAATTTATCTCCCAATCTAGTGGTATCCTAGGGAGATCATCACGAAAGACTTACAGAAATTTATTAACTACAGGAACAGACTAAAGGAAAGGACCTTCAGTGCTAGAATCTTTGACCCGAACAAGATAATACAAACAACCCTTTGATATGAGTTTACGGGCCCTAAGATAAGATATGAATCTCCCCCTAGGTGCTAGAGAATATCCCTCCCACTCCATCACTGGCTCATTAGGAAAAGAGAAGATGACCTTTCTAGTTCTACAGTCTAATGTGGCATAATATGAATAAAGCCAATCCATTCCCAGTATAGCATCAAAATCAATTATATCTAGTTCTACAAGATCAGTCACAGTATCATGATGAAAAATAGATACCACACAATTTCTGTAAACTCTCCTAGCCACAATAGAGTCACCAACAGGGGTGGAAAAAGAGAAAGGTTCTAGAATATCTTCGATCTCAAAACCAAAACTAACTACCACATAAGGGGTCACATAAGACAAGGTATACCCCAGGTCAAGTAACATATACACATCACATGAGAAAATCTGTAATATACCCGTAACAATATCTGGTGAAGCCTCTGAATCCTGATGAGTGGACAAAACATATAATTGGTTGCGACCATCTCTGGCAGCTGAAGTAGTTCCCTTAGGAGGAGGAGCTATGGATGCAGCTTAGGACTTAGCTCCCCTAATATTTTCTCCAGCTGAAAGATAGTCTCTCTGAATATGTCCCACTTGGCTACAAGAATAGCATATTTGTCTCTCAAAATAACACTTCCCTGGATGGTTTCTCCCACAAATTCTACAGTGAGGATGTTACCTAACGGGATGAGTCACACTCTACTGGGACTGGGTACCCCGAGCTCTAAACCTGTCTCCTGACTGGAGCCGCTGCTCACCCGAAGGCCTAGGTGCAGATGCACTAGCTGAAGACTGAGCATTGCTCTAAAATTTCTTCTTAGACCATTTCTTACCCTAATTACCACCTTGCTACTAACTGATATTCTGATCTATAGACCTCACTCTCTTAGCCAACCTCTTTCTTTCCCTTACCTCTGTCTGCCTCTTTTTCTCCTCTTCTACCTACTACATGTATTGATAACCTGGAGAAATCCATGTCCTTATTCAGCATTACCCCCTTATATTCTAACACTAAATCATCCAAGAGACCAAATGAAAACTTTTTGATACGAGCCCTCAGGTTGCCCACTAACTCTGGAGCATAGCGGGACAGTTGGGTGAATTTTAATGCATACTCTTTAACACTTATCTTTTATTGTTTCAGATTTACAAATTCTTTAGCCTTTACGTCCCTCAGCTCCTGGGGAAAGAAACGATCTAGGAAATTCTATACAAACTCACCCCACAGAGAAGGTTCAGCATCTCAACCCCTCAAATCTTCCCACTCATTGTACTACTTGTTAGTTATGTCTTTCAACTAATAGTTTGCCAACTCAACCCATTCAACCTCACTAGCATGCATGACTCAAAAAATTTCTCCAGTTCATCAATAAATCGTTGAGGGTCCTCCTCAACCTTTGTGACAGTAAAGGTGGGTGGGTTCAGCCTTATGAACTGTCCGACCTTAGTAGTTTCAGACGAACTAGGCACAATACTCATATTTTTAGACCGACGAGACTGAGAAGCCACGAGTTGAGCAATCATATGGATGGACTACCGGAACTCAACGTTTGAGACTTCTTTCTAAAGAGGGTAAGTACGATTAACACTAGATCGAGGAGCCCATGGTGTACTAGTTTCGATCGGAGAAACTCCTAGAGTAGCAACAAATTCTAGAGTACGAGCTGTATTATGGGTCTGCATCCCATGAGTAGGGTGGACATCATCAGCATAGGTATTCTGCTCGTTGGGTCTATGGGGAGGCATGATCAATCTCTGAAATATAGGAAATCATGAGTTAGGAGACATTCAGACTCTATAGCACGAACTATAACATGAAGAAAAGAGAGACATTCCTAAATGCCTAGTAGCTTCCTCCTTATAAGTGTGACGCGCTACAGACTCATAAAAAGGACTCTACCCGATGCGACTTCGTAGACATTCTAGGACCTTGAACCATGCTTTGATACCAAGTTTGTCACGACCCGAATCGAGGCCCTAATCACGACGGGCATCCCGAACCATGAATTCCCGAGAGACCCCTAACTTTGTAATCCTAAGCATAACTCATCTATTATAGTAAATGCGGAAGTAAACTAGAAACATGATAGTCTTATTATTTAAACTTCACAATGCGGGACAAAAACCCATGAGAAAACCCAAATTCATCTACAACCAATCTACGAAGTCTCTACTGAAAACAACATTCTGTCTAAACCCGGGACAAGGCCCCGGGTCGGGCCATAAACTAAAATCAGAAGAAAACCAAAACATGTGAAAAGATGCCTTCCAAAATAAGGGAAGCTCACCAGCTCTGAACTCTAATCAAATCAATATGTCATGGTAGGGCACGAGATCATAAAGTAGGGATCCTAACCATAGTCCCAAATTGGCACGACATAATTCAAGGTACACAAGATCACAAAGCAGGGTACCAAAATCCCGTGTCGGCAAATCACGGTTTTCAGCATAGAGTCTTTCAACTCGTACTTTCTTCGGATAACCATCTAACTCTCTTTAAGCCTAGTTTTAACCCTTTAAAAAAACATGTGTCATGCTTACAAATAAATTTTTTCTCATTCTGATAAGGGCATATCACAACAGGGTATCGTCATACCCAGGCTTACAAGTCATTCATAGCATATAAATTCCATAGTCCTTCTTATTCAAAACATGTAAATGACTACCAAAGGTGTATCAAATCTCATAAGGGTTTTTATTATCAAAATCATACAAAAACTCATGCAAACCCATTCTCTTTACAAAATATTAATACATGGTGGTCATTCCATTTATTCAACACATGCATAATAGTTAAGGAAACATTTAAGACTCAAGAAGTTGTCTTCAGTCATAAATCAGCCCCTACATTAGTTAAATATAAATCTCATGATCAAAAAGGGGGATCTTGATTTATGCTCTCAAATATAATTCACAGTTCATATCATGCAAAGTCCATAAACTTCATCACGGGAGTGGAATTTCACAAGTTACATTCATAAATCATCTTTCGAATTCAAATCACATATGCACGAGATTATAAATCACACTTATGGAAAGACCCCATAATAATTATATAATTTCATCGAATTGATTTCATAATGCATGCTCTTCTAACAATTTACCAAAACTCATAGAATATACGTGCATATATATATATATATATATATATATATGTAAAGCTTATAGAAATCGTAGAAAAAAACCTATGCCCGTGCAGTTAAAATAGCCCCACGTACCTTATTGACAAAGAAATCGCAAAGAAATTGACCCTTTAAGCTTGAATGGTCAAACCCTAGGTTGTTTTTCTTCTCTTGAGCTTAAGGAAGATGAACTAGGGATTTTAGGGATGATATAACGTGAATATGGAATTTAATTTCGTCTATAGATGTTTAAGGATGGTTATGGGACGTGAAAAGACCTTGTTGCACTTAAAATAACTCAAAAATAGAGCCCTTACACCGATATGCATTGGCCATGCAACACCTAACCCATGGCCTAGCTACTATGTGGGCAACGCCTAGCTCATGGCCTAGCCTTAAAGTGGGTGGCGCCTAGCTCATGGCCTAGTTCCCAGGTGGGCAGCGCCTAGCCCATCACCTATCCTTTCCAGTGGTGATAGCCGATGGCAATGCGATGCACGGTCATCACATAGGTCCCATTTTGTGACGCACATATAGTTTTGAGGTCCTAAAACACCCCCAACACCTCCCACAACACCTACACATGATCTACCATCGCTATGGGGGTCCTAAAGGTCATTTTAGACACATTAAAAGAGCATTACAACTACAGGGTGTTCCACTTAGACTCTATAGCCTGAAAATAGAACACAAGAAAGAGGAACATTTCTAAATACCTCGTAGCCTCTCTATTATGAGTATGGTGTTCTATATACCTTTAAAAGTGACTCTACTTGATACGGCTTTATGGACACCCACTTGACAATGAACCTAGGACTCTAATACCAATCTGACACGATCTAAATTGGGGCCTAATCGTGTCGGGTATCTCAAGTCCAATCGGGACTAGAGACCACCCCCAATACCCAGACCATTAACCACCCTACACCCCATGTTGGATGAATTTCAAACATATAATAAGATAAGATAATATTAAATTAAGGACATAATAGTAAGTCTAAAATCAAAACCAAAAGCCATAACCAATTAACCATCTAATACCAATCCCAATGTCAATATCAATACCAATGCTAACATTAATACCGGCACCACCCATGCCTATACTAGTCCGACAAAGACTCTAACTAGAAACAAAGAATATCCAATATGGACATGCCCCCGACCATATCCAAAATTAAACAAAAGAAATAAAAATAAGATAACGAAGTAAATGGCATAAAATGGGGTCTTCTGGAGTATGGAAGCTCACCACTTCAGTCTAACTCAAAGTTGTCTCCGAATCACCAAGTCACTGAGCAGAAGGAATGAAAGTATGGCTGATTCCTGCATCGCATGAGGAGACAGCACCCGAAAACGGTTATCGGAGTAAACGCTAGTATGTAACTCAAGTATTAAGATAAAATAATGCCATCAATTCAAAACCAAATAAAATAACCATATGCATTTACATATATACATATATATCATATTGGGATAGGGAACAAAGTTTAGCATGCATTTAAAACCTTAACCTGGATTGTGTAACTTTACCATTATAAGTCCACCCACGGTCTATATGGGTACAGTGTTAGCTGCTTCAACATAGTCATGAATTTTCTGAACTTAGTGTCATCGGCCACCTTCTTCAATCTTTGTGGAAAAGGTGGTGGTGGGTATGGAAGTGTTATCTCCATGGCTTTCTTCTCCTCTTGCTTCCGTTTATTATTTTTTTCAGGCTGCACGCCACTAGGTAAAACATCCTTGACGTTTGAAGTAGTTGTTGCGGCTTCTTCTCTTGTAACGTCACTAGGTGTGGCGTCAATGTCTGCTGCTACGTCAACCACTTGCTTGCCTTTTGCTGAAGTTTCCAGCACCTTACCACTTCTGGTAGTGATGGCCATGCATGACCCATCATTCCTTGGGTTTTGCACAGTATCGCTCGGTAAGGTGCCAGCCTTTCTTTGATTGAATGCTGCTGAAAGTTGGCTCAATTGCTGCTCTATTTGCTTGATAGAAGTGGAATGAGAATCAACTAGTTGCTTCATGGAGGACAAATCATCAATCACCTCCTTAACTCCCGTGCTCGTTGCTTCTACTCCTTTCAATAACTTAGCCATCATGTCTTCCATACTTCCAGAATTAGATATAGTGGTATCACGTATGCCAGGGGGGAACGTACAAACCACTCTTTTCATTCTTGTTCTTCCAACTACCTTGGTCTTTGTTTCCAGATTTATCATAATAGTTCCGACCTTGGTTTCCCTGGGTATTCCCACGGAAACCCCCCTGATTGTTCAAGTAGTTGGCCTCCTCTTCCGAATCAGATTCGTCTCTTCCTTTCAGCGCCACAGCTTTCACTTTTTTGGTCTTCCCTGATAATAAGTGCTTTGTCAGAAGATCCAATTGTGTTTTCATGTGTGCCATGTCTTGCTCACGTTCTTCTTCTCTTCTTCTTTGGTCTGCAGACATGCCATTAGATAAAATGGGGCTTGCTACCTCAGAATCCCTGGTATGCCAGGCTCTACTTTGCTTTGTCATGCGATCTAGCATATTGCTTGCTTGACCAAAGGTAAGGTCCATGAAAGAACCTCCAGCTGCGTTGTCCACCACTGGTTTAGTTATTGAATTCAAGGCTCTATATAAGATCTCCATGAGGTGAACATTAGTCATGTGATGGTTTGGGCACTGCATTAGCTTCGTCTTGAACCTCTCCCATGTAACGTGGAGAGCTTCAGTTGGAAGATGTCGAAAATTGGTGATCTCATCTCTCAACTGTGCTCTTTTGGAAGGCGGAAAGAATCTTTCTAGGAAAGCGTCTTTCAATTGCCTCCAATTAGTAATCGAATTAAGAGTCAGCCCATTCAACCATAGAGTTGCCTCCCCAAACAGAGACAATGGAAATAAGCGTAATCGAATTGCATTCTGTCCAATGCCAGGATTGTCGAATGACTTGCATGTAGAAATAAAGTTGATCAGATGCATATTCGGATCATCGCCTGCTAGTCCACCAAATAATCCCTTGAGTTGCAAAAGCTGAATCATGGCGCTAGTGATATTGAACTTTGCTCCAGGTGCCAAGGGTGGCAGAACAATGGCTTCTGTGGCACCAGCTTCATCCAAATCGTCATCATCATCATCAAAAGGAATTTGCACAGTTCGACGATCAGGTCTCAATCGCGCTTGACGATCTCTCCTCTGCATGGGTTCCGCCATCTCAGCAGTATGCCGTGGGTTTAGTAGCTCTTCATCGCCTAGATCCTCATCGTCAGGATTTGTTGCTCGCCTACGGTTATCAATATTCTGTTGATGCACTTGAGCAGCCATCCTATCAATTTCACGTTGTGCATCCATTCTGTCAATAGAACCTGAATAAAACAAAAACAACAACTAAAAGTAAAAGTACGAGAATCTTTGACCAAAGGGTCTAGTAATTATCACGAACTTGATTGACACTCGTATTCCCCGGCAACGGCGCCAATTTTTGATAACGCTCAATCTACAGCTCTCGCAGGAGTGTAAAGCGGTCGTTAGCAAATATAGAACCCAACCTG
The DNA here is from genome assembly GCA_030864225.1 of Capsicum baccatum var. pendulum. Taxonomy (NCBI): domain Eukaryota; kingdom Viridiplantae; phylum Streptophyta; class Magnoliopsida; order Solanales; family Solanaceae; genus Capsicum; species Capsicum baccatum. The sequence continues at coordinate 232,752,337 of CM061556.1, read as the reverse complement.
GGTTGGGTGTCGATCCCACAGGGAATAGCTTGGTCAATCAAGTAAGCAAAATTAATAGACTTTTGGTGCAAGTCTCGTAAAAAGGGGGGAATTGTAATATGTAACCAAAGTAATGAAATAAAAGCTGAGAATAGCAAAGTAAAAGAGAAAGATTGTCACGTAAGTTGTAAACAATGAGAATTGAAGCGTTGGGGTTATGTCCACCTTCTGAGGTATACGTCTCTATCGGCTATGAGTGTGTAGAGTCTTGACATGCAATTGCTTACAGAGAATTGTAGTCGATGGTAAATCCAAGCGTCTCGCGACCTAAACAAGGACTATTTCACTTTAACTCTCGCGAGCTTAAAGTGTGTCTAACGGTACGAATTCTCCAAGAGGTTAGTCCAGTTACGGCACTAGCTTTTTAATAGGAAAGGGTGTCCTACTACCTTGACATTATCTCTTTTCCAGACAAATAACCTTTCTCGCGAACAAGTTAAATGTTAGACTGGCGTATTCTTGCGTTTGCAACCGCAAAGAATGTAGATTAAGATGAAGAGAATAATGATATAAGCAATATACGTGTCTTGAACTCACAAACTCACAGCAATAGATAGTAACTCATTCGGCTTCCATAACCCCAACTAAGAGGTTTAGTTACCCATGAATGCGAAGGATATCACGATTTGCATGGTTGATGGCGTGAGAAGTAGGTGATAGGTGTGTGGTTTTGGTGATTCCCTAGCAAGTAACGATTCTCTTGTTGTGGAATTTAAGAATAGAAGAGTAGATTAGAAGTGTTTGTGGTGGAAGATGAGAGGGATGGAAGAAAATTAATTGTTGAATTTATCTCTCCACTAAGGGAGGAGTTGCCTCTCCACTAAGGGAGGACTTCCTTAAAAATCTCTAGCATGATAGGGTATTTATAATACCCATATCCTACTCCTACTAAGCTAATGAAATAAATAACCAAATCCTACTAGACTAATGAAATACTTAACCCAAATGTACTAGGTTAATGTAACATTATCATAATCCAAATAAACTAATGAAATACATAACCCAATTGTACTAGGTTAATGTATCATTGTCCAAATCCAGCTTTGTGTCTGTAAGTTCCCAAAGTCTTCAGAAATGCTGTTTTAGCCCGGGACAGATTTTCCATGCAGCAGTTTTGGTCCAGGTCCCCAGAGTCTTCAGAAATGTTGTTTTAGCCCGGGACAGATTTTCCATGCAGCAGTTTTGGTCCTTAGGCGTGTAAACTCCCTTTCCTTCCTTCGTGAGCTTTCTTTTGTGTCAAGTAAGCCATAAAATGCTGAATTTTGCATCATTTATACCTGAAACTTTACTAATCATGTTCGTTAGCTCATTTATAGGAAAAAGGGCTAAAAGTGCATGAAATATATAATTTGTTCTCAAAACTAGGCTAAAATATGGGCAAAATATATTGATATAGGCGTGTAAATCCGCCTATCATCATACCCCATAAGGTTTTCAAAACCATCATTTACCATTTAACCATTCATACCATGCATTAGTTTTAAAAAAGATATTTACAAACCATCCTTTACCATTTAACCATTCATACCAAGCATTAGTTTAAAAAGAGATAATCAAACCAAACACTTTGGGGATTCCACTGTACCCCTAATTAAAATTCCCACTTTTCTCATAACTACTAACCTGTTGAGTTGGAGTTATAAACTCTTCAAAAGTCATAAGTTTAGATAAAGTTACCATTACCAAGTTCAACCACCTCATCCATGCACCCACAATTGGTATCATAGCCTATGTTGTTTAAAAGTTATCGGAAGTAGTATGTATTTGAATTTATTTGATTAATTTATTAATTATGATAAAATTAGATTTAGATATCCTCCAAAATATTATAAATATTTTTTAGATGAATAACGTACAGAAATTACAAAAATATAAAGAATTAAAATAAATAATATCTGAAAAACGTAAAGAATTAAAAATAAGGATAGAAAGACTATAGTATAACATAATTGTTGGAGTTAGTAAAAATTCAATAAATACATCAAAAGAAGAAATATCAAATTCAGAATCAACAATAGATAGTCTAGAATATATATATCAACATAACCTATAAACGTTTAAATAAAATGAACAAAGAAGAATTTATAATAGACGAAAAACATATGAAAATCACAAAGGATTAAAAATAAAAATAGTATTCTCTAATTTAGGAAGAAGATATAAGAAAATAGGTGAACATTTATATTTAATATTAGAAAAATAAGAATTAAAATTAAAAGATAAGTTGGCAGTCATGGTAAGAATATAAAGAGAAAACGAAGAGATAGACAGAAAAAAAAATGATAAAATAAAACAACAAGCCACAGAAGAAATACGAAAAATAGAAGAAACTAAAAATAGTAGGATTGCTGAATTAGAAAAAGAACTACAAATACTAAAAGATTTATATGAAAAGAGACAGAAAGAAAAAAAAGAAAAAGATAAAGAACAAAAATTATTAAACGAGATAAATCAATTTAAAGAAAAATTAAAAATAAAAAATAAAGACCCAGAAACCAGTGAATTAGAAATAAATGCAATAAATGATAAAGAAATAGATAATTATGATTTGGAAGATAGTGAAACATATACAGAAATTCTAGAAAACGTAGGAAACTAGAAATTAATGGAGAACAAGAAGAAATTAAAAAAGAAAATCTAGAACTAATAAATACAGAAGTAAATACTCTAGATAGAAATATAATACCTAGTACATCAGAAATAAGAAAAGCAACATATAATTACAAAAGTAAGTTTAAAAGATATAATCCAAAGGATGAATATAATAAATGGACACCAAAACAAATAATTAATTACAACTTTTTAGATTTAGACTGTGTAATAGACAAAAATAAAACAATACAACTATGAGTAGGATATATGTCAAAACAATTATTAGATGATAAAATAGATACAACAAACACACCAGAATATATAGAAAAGACATTAATAGGAACAATAAAATTATGGTTTTTAAACCTATCCGAAGCAAGTAAAAAAGTACTAAGATCTGATAATAAAATAGAAAGAACATCAACAGCTACTAAAATACTACCAACAGAAATATTGAAAAAATATGAAATAGCTATAAGAGACGAATTTAGCAGTATGACAACAGAAGAACAAGAGCAAAATAAAGAAAAAGATATAAATAGAAATTTAATGTTAAAACTAGCAATATGTAATATGAGTATGCGTGCGCATTTAAAGAATATTATTATAAAGGAACATATAATATAGAAGAAAGTAAAGAAATAAGAAGATTGTATTTTAGTAAATTACCTGAACCATTTAGTTCAAAAATAATAAAAAGTTGGGATGAAGCAAAAACAGTAGATATCCTAGGAGCAAGAATAAAATTTTTACAACAATGGTATAGAAATCTATGTGAAAAATATAGAGAAGAAATAAAAATGGAAAAAACATTAATAAGAAATTTAGCATGTTGCAAAGATAAAATAGCACCTCAATTTGGATGTGAAGAAATTGAGGTGTTACTTTACTTGCTTCGGCTAGGTTTAAAAACCATAATTTTACTGTTCCTATTAATGTCGTTTCTATATATTCTGGTGTGTTGGTTGTATCTATTTTATTATCTAATAATTGTTTTGACATATATCCTACCCATAGTTGTATTGTTTTATTTTTGTCTATTACACAGTCTAAATCTAGAAAGTTGTAATTAATTATTTTTTTGGTGTCCATATATTATATTCATCCTTTGGATTATATCTTTTAAACTTACTTTTGTAATTATATGTTGGTTTTCTTATTTCTGATGTACTAAGTATTATATTTTTATCTATAGTATTTACTTCTGTATTTATTAGTTCTAGATTTTCTTTATTAATTACTTCTTGTTCTCCATTAATTTCTAGTTTCCTATATTTTCTAGAATTTCTGTATATGTTTCACTATCTTCCGAATCATAATTATCTATTTCTTCAGCATCTATTGCATTTATTTCTAATTCACTGGTTTCTGGTTCTTTATTTTTTATTTCTAATTTTTCTTTAAATTGATTTATCTCGTTTAATAATTTTTGTTCTTTATCTTTTTCTTCTTTTTCTTTCTGTCTCTTTTCATACAAATCTTTTAGCATTTGTAGATCTTTTTCTAATTCAGCAATCCTACTATTTTTAGTTTCTTCTATTTTTTGTATTTCTTCTGTGGTTTGTTGTTTTATTTTATCTATTTCCTTTTTTCTGTCTATCTCTTCGTTTTCTCTTTCTATTCTTACTATGGCTGTCAACTTATCTTCTAATTTTAATTCTTCTTTCTCTAACATTAAATATAAATGTTCATCTATTTTCTTATATCTTCTTTCTAAATTAGAGAATACTATTTTTATTTTTAATCCTTCGTGATTTTCATATGTTTTTTCATCTATTATAAATTCTTCTTTGTTCATTTTATTTAAATGTATATAGGTTATGTTGAGATATATATATATATATATATATATATTCTAGACTATCTATTGTTGATTCTAAATTTGATATTTCTTCTTTTTGTGCATTTTATTGAATTTTTACTAACTCCGACAATTATGTTATACTTTAGTCTTTCTATCCTTATTTTAATTCTTTACGTTTTTCAATTACTATTTGTTTTAATTCTTTATATTTTTGTAATTTATGTACGTTATTCATCTAAACAATATTTATAATATTTTGGTGGATATCTAAATCTAATTTTATCATAATTAATAAATTAATCAAATAAATCCAAATACATACTACTTCCGATAACTTTAAACAACATAGGCTCTGATACTAATTGTAGGGGGTGCGGATAAATCGGGTAACTTAAATAGATCTATTATAGCTCTAATGGATCTATTTTTAGTCGTGCGTGGATATTTCTTAACTTCTCTAAACATTTTTATTTTTAGTGTATGTATTTTAATTTTATTAATGTTCCTATCTTGGGGGGTGATTAAATGGTATTAAATGCTTTACTGTAATATTCTTTAGTTTTTTCTCTTAGTCTTTGTAATTGTTGTATATTATTTTTGAGGTATTCTAAATATTCTATATCTTTTGTTCTAAAATATTCAATTAAATTCTCTTTCATAAGTATTTCTGTTAATCTTATTTCTTTCATATTTTGTCTCCAATATTTTAAATACTCATAGTCTATCATTTTATCCTAAAGTAGTTGTGATTCTGCAAATTTCTTTGTAATAATTTATTCTAATTGTACTATATCTGATATTAAATTCTAGGTTATCTATTTGGTTAATTATCATGTCTTTTTCGTCTATGGATAATTCCATGTCTAAATCATATTCTAAATTGTCTTTTAGTTCTAGTTGTTTTATAGTTTTATTGATCCAAATTAATCTTTCTTTTAATTGTTCACTTCCTTTTCTAAGCTGGTTTCTATAATTAATTTCTTCGTATAGCCAACTTTTTTTCTCTAACTCTATTAATATATTCTAGCATTTTTAATCTGTATAATATCTAGTTGAATAATAACTATCTGAATTATTTCTACCATAGAAATCTATATTTTTTAATTCATCTTCTATCCAATTAGTACTAAGTAAGTCATCTTCATAATTAAATATTTTTTTTCATATTATTTTCTCTATGTCTTCTAATTCTAAGTCTTTTATGATATATAAAACTAGTATCTTAGTTTCATCGGATAAATATTTTGTCATATTATTCATATTATGCTTAGGTTTCTATGAATAACTTGGATAACTTGGAATTGGATTCTAGTAATTAATTGCTTTATCATAGTATTTATTAGTTGTTTGTTTTAATCTTAATAATTCCTCTATATTTTCATTAAGGAATTCTATATATTTTATATCTTTAGTTCTCATATATTCTTCTAAATTTGTTTTCATTAGTTTTTCTATTAATTGTATATTTTTCATATCCATTTTCCAATATTCTAAATATAGGTAATTTATCACTGTTGATGTGTAGGTTTGGTATGTAAGTATTTGTAAGAATAAGTAGGTAGGTGAGGTATGTAATTTATTCTAGTCATAAAATATTTATCAAATATTTTTTCCAATATGATTTTTCTTATATCTATAATTTCTATATCCTTAAGTACGTACAAAACAAGTATTTTAAATTTATCTACCATTTCGTCAGATAAATAAGTATTCATTTTTCATAAGATGTTTTTTTCAAAATATTCCCTTCAATCATACACATAACAAAATATGATCATTTTAGATTACTATATACTAGATTATTCTTAAATAACATGCTCTTCGGTCACTATTAGCACAGTAATCTGGATACTTTTTCCTTAAACAGCGCCTCTACTCTGGCTACTCCCCTATCACGGCTTTCTTGCCTCACCAGTTTCACCTTAAGGATGGCATAGTTCTTAGGAATTTTTCTCCTTTTCCACTTTGCTAATAAACTTCTTAACATGCTATTTTTCAAATAATTCTACTATAAAGTAACTATCATGAACTTATTTTATCATATCATGATTGTCAGGAATTTATGAATTTAGCTATTCATAATCGTAAATAAATATACTTGTTCTGGTAGGTTTGATAATTTTGGGCTTTGTTTATCCATAGTTTTTCCTTGGAAATATATCTGTTTTCTATTGAATATTCAAAAGTTTTTTGTTTACAAAAGAGGAGGCTTACTTTCAACACATGAAAGTCTTGCCTTTATCTTGCCGAATGGCTTACATATTTATAAGAGAAAAAAAAAACTATTCCTACTACTATTCCTAATTTACACGTTTTACATGTAAACTATTTTTTACTTTACACTTGTCCTATTTGCAAAAGACATTACAAAAAATCTTAAGACTATTCTACAAAAAAGACAAAATTATTAAAGACTAAAGCTATACAATAATGGCATTTTGCCATAGAAAAGTCAAAAGTTATCAAAAGCTAGTAAATGCTATAATAACTTACGTATCTAAAGTCAAGGAAACTATTCACATGTCATTTTCTTTCATAACGTTTACTATTTTGTCTTCTTTCTCTTCCATTATTGCTCCGTTGATTTTTATCTTCTAGCTGACATCCTTATCTTCTTGGTTGATTTTTTCTTTTATTCTAGCCGGACTTCCGGTATAATATTATTTTCTCCACTACATCTCAAACATTGATGGTCTGGATATTTGTGTCCAATTATCTTGCAATATCTTGTTAATAATCCGTCTGAAATAAATCTCTTCCTAATTGATCTTGCAGTAGATTATTTTTCTGGGTTAAGTAACGTCATTATCCATGTCTAACATCTTCCATATCTGTTTGTCGTAGTTCTCTTGAATTTGAATAAATCATTTGATGATCTCTTAAATAATAGCTCCATATTGGGTTTCCATTGATATAATTATATGTTAATTCTTGAATAATTGTAGTTATTCCAATAAGTGGTTTATTTGCGTAAAAATTAGGTATCTCGATTTTAGGTATCTATGGTTGTTGCACAATATCTTCTGATATAATCATATCTCTGGTTAATCCTATTTTTACAATTTGTATAACTGGTTTGATTTCGTCGTGCTGGTGTAGTATAAAACTTTATATAAAATAAATTTCCTTTTGTTACTCTTTTATAGGTGGTGAATACTTTATGTAATTCTTCTATAGCTGTTAGTTCTTCTCCATCTTGGGTATATACGGTATTTAATAATCCATAATCGAAACAAGTTTTTATTAAGCTTGGGTTGGTTTTGGGTAGGGCGATTAGCTTGTTGTAACCTTGCAATTTTTGGGTTATATAGTTTGTGTTTGGTTCTTGGATATTTGTAGCTCTTGGGTTAAGGTTTAGAAAAGTTTGTACTTTGTAGATATTTTCTATATATCCTCGGGCTATATGGTTATAAGCTTTTAATTGTAGGGGGTGCGGATAACTTGGGTAACTTAAATAGATCTATTATAGCTCTAATGGATCTATTTTTAGTTGTGCGATTTATCCGCACCCCCTACAATTAAAAGCTTATAACCATATAGCCCGAGGATATATAGAAAATATCTACAATTTACGAAGAAGATACAAGAAAATAGGTGAACATTTATAATTAATGTTAGAAAAAGAAGAATTAAAATTAGAAGATAAGTTCGCAGTCATGGTAAGAATAGAAAGAGAAAACGAAGAGATAGACAGGAAAAAAAAGAAATAGATAAAATAAAACAACAAACCACAGAAGAAATACGAAAAATAGTGTAACAGCTTTGGAGTACACTGTTAATCAAAACAACTTTTCTCCCAAAACATAGAAACTTCCCTTTACAGTTTTGCAGTCTAGGTCTCACTTTTTACATCAGGTCATTGTAATATGCCTTCCTTTTCCTTCTATGTGTAATTGGACAACCCAAATACATGAAGGGGAATTGCCCTTGTACAAAACCAGCAATGCTTTTCACCTTATTCATCCAGGTAGTAGATACCTTTCCGTACATAAAAAATGAGCTTTTATTTTCATTAATCAACTGACCTGAGATTTTTTATATTCCCTTAGTAATTCCATTACCAACTGTAAGGATGTTCTATCTGATGAGGTAAAGATAATAGTATCATCCACATATGCTAGATGATTGATGTTCCTGGTCCACTTTGGTAGTCCATAACCCTTATATAGTCCATTTTCAAACAAATTATTAAAAGCCTTAGAACTTCAGCCGTGAGAATGAAAAGAGCAGGAGAAAGTGGATCTCCTTGCTTCAAACCCCTAGTTAGGTGGAAAAATTCATGTGTTTGACCATTAATAATAATAGAATACCAATTATTTGCTACCATTATCTATATCAAATTTATAAACACCTCTAAAAACCCCATCTTTCTCAACACCTTAGTCATATAAAGCCACGATACTCTATCATAAGCCTTTGATATATCCAATTTCTGAATAACATTTGCCGGTTTACCCCTCAATATGATATCTGTTACTATTTCTTGTGTTAGCAAGACAGTTTCAATAATGCTCCTTCCCTTTACAAAACCATTGACACGACCAGCCTTGGGTCCTTGTCGTAATGGGCATCCCAAGTCCGACCAGGACCAGAGACAACCTCCATTACCCAACCCAACCTCTAGCCGCCTGTCCTAAGTAGGCTGAATTTCGAGCATGTAACAAAATAGTGTAACAGCTCACATAAGGACTCTGGGAATAGATAACAACCGTGATCAACCCAACCGAGTCCACCCTCTCATACCAATAGTCCAACCATATCAAATTATACCAGCAACTGCCATAAACCAGGCTATAACCAAGGATGTTCCAAAATATAATATAATTAATCCCAAAATATAGTAGGATAGAACAACCAACAATATTGTCCAATGATGTCAGCCTACCGGCTTATTCCAATGCCAAGGCTGACACCAATATCGATCCCGCCCATTTCAACTGATAGAAGTACCACAAAGCCTCTATCCAAAAGAGTAATGAAATTCGGTTGGGACATGCCCCCAACCATAGCCAAAACTAATATCCAAAATAAGGTTAAAATGTCTAAAAATATCCATAACATGAAATGATGCCTTCCAAAAAGATGAAAGCTCAACACTTCAGTCCAAATGTTATCCCTGAGTCAATCACTATGTAAGAGGAGTAGAACGATCGGTTCCTACATAGCATGGGTATACAGCCGCCAGTAGACGAGGTTAGCGAGTGATCGCTAGCATGTTCTCAGGATAAGGATAAAATAATGTCATTTAAAAAAACAAGTAAGACCATCCATGATGCATACATGATACAACCATACATATATACAACCATGCCGAAAAAGGGACCGGGTTTAGCATGCCTTTAAAACCTTTTAGGTTGTGTAGCTTTGCCATCCTAAACCACCCACGGGCTATATGGGTTCAGCTCCCTCTACTGAAAGGGCCCTAGTACGTGTAGCCATACGACGAGGGAAGTATCTCATGGGATGACTAGTACCTAAGTTGCTCGAACTCAGGTGCGGGTGTCCGATACGGGTGCGGATCTAGAGGTTGGATCCTTCACTGTCTCAATTTAAAGATTCGGGGATATGAATCTAGGGATAGATACGGGTGCAGGGATTCGGCGAAAAATAATTTAAATAGCTAAAAATAAAATTATAAACCATAAATTTTAAGATATAATGTGGAAAACTTAAGGAGAAAATATTTTTCAAGAAGAAAATCCTTAAAGGAGATAAAAAGAAAAGCAATAACATAGAAATTTCTATATACAAGGTATTCCATTTTTCTTCAATTTCACCTTAGCTTTTATTTTGATTATAGAATTTCTTAAATTGTTTGGACTTTCCCAGTCAATTTTGGTCAAATTACCCAAAATCGGTTGACCATTTCGGGTACGGATCCCACACCCACACCCACACCCATGTCGTGTCAATACGGGTGCGGCACCAAAAGTGAAGAGTCCAAGTATCTTAGACTAGTACATATCCAAAATAAAGTGTGACATCATGCACACGGTCACCAAGACCAACCTCATATCGGCAAATATGAGTTCCCAATTTTGGTCCTTCCGAAACCTCTACCTTCCACGGCTTTGCTATTTATCCCGCCATTATTTCCCAATTAAAACTAATTTTTAAATAATCAAATCATTATCCATTCATTAACCAAGGTCATTAATATTGGTATCATCATACCAACCCTTACTTGCAAGTATCATCCTTAGCCAACCATTTATAGGTTTAAGGGGACTTTCAAGTGCCCTTCCATTTACCATATTAAACCGTTTGGGAGACTTACATATTCCCCATAAGCATAAACAATTAGCCTTTAGCCTTTTCAAACCATTTAAACCATGCATAATTCTTTTACCAAGTTTAAAACATGCAAGAGTTCCATTAAAAGAAGTCAATGTAATGAACAAATTTTTGTAAGCATTTTGTCAAACACATTGGGGGAATAATATGACCAAAACCAATTCCAATTACCAATAAACTATTCTCATTCAATCCAATTATCCAAAACCACCATTAATGCATATAAAAGCATAATTAAAACCATGAGAAATCATTACCAAGCAATTAACATCAAAAACCCCAAATCATATTTGAAAGCCAAAGTCATACAATAGTAAAACCATGAAAACATTTATATAAACCATGCCTTTAATTAAATTAACAATGAGGGAAGAGAAACATGTCTTAAACCAAGACAATGATGGAAAGAAATCACCAAGATAAGCCCCAAATCAATCCCCTAGTTGAAACCCTAGCTTCCCTTGCCCAATAGCTTTTAAGAGAATTATGAAGTGTTTAGGAATAGTTTCTAAGTGTTAATGAATATTAGGGTAAATAACCTTCCAGGTAGGTTAGAAGTTGTGGAACCCTATTAGGATAAGTAGGAAAATATCCAGAATACCCCCACTTAAGTTGCACAAAATCCCATCACAAGGATATGAATGACCCTCACGAGTCGTACCCTCCCAATACGATTGGTATCCACTACTTGTATCCAAGCCTCAATTCTTAGATCAAACACTGTCCAGTATACGACTCATCCAACTAAGTCGTAACCACAACATACGATCCTTATAAATGGCCCATATCCCTGGCAGAAAAAATACCATGAGGATTGGACATTGCTTACTATACGAGTCCTTGGTACAATTCGTACCCTGGATTACGGCTCATGGTGATCCACTCGTACTCAGATCCAACCTAAGTAACCAAGTCTAGGATTAAGTTAAGGAACCAAACAATCTGTAACCACTAATACGACTTGTACCCCTAAGTCATATCCATTCCAGTAACCAAAATCCGTCACACTAACCAAAACTGGTCAGTATACGACCGTACCATACCATCCATACCCCAACGACTCGTATCCATGAATTGTACTAGGTCCAGAGATCAGAATTTCAAAAAAAAAATTCTAAGTTCCAGAAACTAGGGTGTTTCAACCAGAATCTGGATATCAATTTTGGTAGTAAACCCTCCAATCTATCATGCAGAACTCTGGATATCACCTTATTAATGAAATTGTTGAGGCTTATTAGCCTAAGGTCAGTAAAGGTCTCATCTCAATAATCTCTTTTTTAGGGATCAAAGTTTGTGTGAGTGATACTTCTTGGGAGGGTGCTCCCTTCAGAGTACTCTTTCACCATGTCACAAATATCTTTACTAATAACTATCCAACAATGATGATAAAAAATACCTGAAAACCCATTTGGTTCAAAAGTACTACTACCCTTCAAACTAAAAACAATATTTTTAACCTCTTGTTCTGATGGAACTGCACACAGAGCTTCATTATCTTCTTTTGTGACTAATTATGGCAACTAATTCAGCAAATCATAATCTGTGCCTTCCTTCTCTTGAGTGAATTTCCCCTGAAAACAACTTATTGCTTCCTCAGCAATTAATTCAGAATTTTCAAGCCAAATTCCATCTCTATTTTTAAATCTATTCAATTGCAACCTCTTTCTCCTTCCTTTAACAAGACTATGAAAGAATTTCATATTCCTATCACCCTTTTCAAACCATGTAATACCAACTTTCTGCCTCCAAAATTGTTCTTCAAAATGAAAATACTTTTTCACCTCTGCCTGTGCTTTCTGCATCACCATTCTATTTTTTTGAGAAGGATGTTCGTCAAACAATTTCTCCTTAATCTGCATTATTTCCTTCCGAATTATTAATTGCTGGGAAATATCCCCATATCTATCTTTACTCCAAACACTTGAAGCCCATTTGAGACTTTTCATCTTATGTTTAAAAATCAAAAAATTATTACCCATCACATCAGTATTCCAATGTTGTTTCACTACATCTAAAAACGATTTATGTTTTATACAGAAAGAAAGAAATCTGAAAGGCCTGACTTTCTGTTGAACTTCTTTTTCATTGTCAAGAAAAGAGGAGCATGATCTGACCCTGTTCTTGGCAAGTGCTCCACCTCTAAACTAGGGAACCATTCCTAAAGTAATTCGTTCACCAATATTCTATCTAGTCTTTCAAAAATATAGTCATCTCCAGCTCTACCATTCCATCATGTATATGGATTTCCTTTAAAAGGAACTTCTTTAAGATCACAAGAATTCACACAAAATGCAAAATCTTCTACATCTTGTTGTGTCACAGGCAAACCCCCTATCTTTTCTTCCTCGTTAAGTATAGCATTGAAATCTTCTCCAATTAACCATGACAAATTTGAATTTGCCAAGCTATATATACTGCTCCATAACTAAAAACTCTTAATGGTTGTACATTTTGCATATACCACGGTAATCAACAAATGATTTTGATCTTCTGCCATCCACAGTTTGATAGTAATTTATTACTCTGTGTCACTTACTATTTCTATATCAACATCCTCTCTTATGAAAAAACAGATCTTTCCATTAATATTTGCCTTAGCACTGTGCATCTGTAATCTTCTTCTATACCTTTGGATTTGATTCACTGATTGAAAAGGTTCCATAATAGCAATTAAGAAGTATTTGTGGTGCCTATTCAAAATTTACAATCTATGAAAGGCTTGTTGTTTATTGACTGACCTTATGTTCTAAAATAATGACTTCAACATCATTTAACAGTCTTAGTATTAGCCACCCCTCTCTTTGGAATTACCCTTTTTGGTATCTGATTATCTGTAGCACTCTATTTCTTCACCTTTTTATGCTTTTCTGTTTATTTCTTGGAGATAAGTCCCCTTGTTTGATGGTATGCTCTAAATTCTTGTCTATATTACTTTCATCATCTTCATTAACATTCTCTGCTCTTGTATTAGGTATAGTTTTTATCTCTATCTGGTCATGCGGGATCTTGGTAGGACTTTTATCTTCATGTGAAGGCTGCAAATCCATCAAATGCTTCTGACCAGTGTCATCAGGTGATCTTCTTATATCCTTTCTAATATTTCGATCTTCCATCTCTGTAACTACTGCTAAAGGCTGAGCTGAATCATCCTCCATCTGATAAATAATAGCCTTCTGCAGTTGATCTGTATGTTGTGATTCCTGCACTATCTTCTCTTTATTTTCCTGTAAGTTATGGCATGAATGTTGTTGTTGCTCCTCTGATATTTTGTATGTCATAGACATGTTATTTTCTTTATGATGGTGCACAATATCTCTGGCTTTGTGGGAGTCAGTGAGCTGCATTTTATGCTCAAGTAAGACTCTTTTAAGGCTTTTTTGATTCTCTTCCACTCCATCCCCCCATTTAGAAGTGTTATCTTCCTTTTTCTTTGTATTTATCTCACTGTTGTCATGATTGGCTGATGTGGGTTTTGTGTTTTTCTTTGGGCTTGGGGTTTTGTCCTTAATAGTAGCTGATCCAAAGGATTTCTCAACCCAATCCTTTGTACTTACTTCCGGCTTCTCTTTATCTTCCTCCTCTATCTCCTCTTTATTTTCCCCATGTTTCAACACCTCAAAAGGATTAGCTATATAGAGAGAACCATCTGCTTCCTTATTGTACACAAATCTCATGCTTGTTAGATTCCATTTTCCAGTTCTTCTACCAAATCTCCATCTTCTATTCTCTTCTTGTTGATTTTGATTTTGGTTTTGTTGTTTTTTTCATCAGCTAACTTCTCCTTCCCCTCTGGTTGCCATTACTCTAGATGAAGCACTCTACATTCATGCATCTCATGTCCTTATAGCTTACACTTCGAGCAATAAGTTGGTACCATATCATACTTGATTTTTACTTTGATACTCCTAACTGTTTTTTCATTTTCCGTCTACATCATTACAAATAGATCTCTCTACTAGCAGGTCTAATTGGACTTTAACTCTAGCACAACTTGGTCGAGTTTTGTTGATGGTGGCTACATCCAAGTGCAAAGGTTTTCCAACCGCAGATGCAAAGGAAAAAAGGGATTCTTCGACAAAAAAAGTTGGCAGTAAATCCGAAAGGGATATTTATGCCAAGACCTGTGTAGTCTCCTCTTCTGGCCTAAAACTATCATCATATATTAGAGGTCGCATTTGATATGAATTTTTGTTCTTATCATTGATGTAATAAGCGCTCTTGTACAGTATGTTAACAAAATCTTCTACCAGTTCCAACTTTATTAGCACATGTCTATTATGAATGAACCATATTTTGGATTCACCTTTGATACCACAGTATTTTGGAATTTGTTCCCCAAGCTCAGCTATATCAGGCCATCCGTAAGAGAATTTACCCACAATTGCATATTGTAAATTTTTAATTATGTTCATTCGTTTTACTTCTTATTTTGTCCACTTAACAACAGGAACTCCTTCAATAATATCAACTTTCTTTCTTGGAATGGGCTCAACATTAAATTTCTTTTCTGCGTTTAGCTTTTTTGAAGGGTTAATAATCGAAGCATAGTTCCCAATTGGTGTAGTTGATTCTTTGGGGTTTGAAGGGTTTTTTGTAGGTGAGTCTAGTGCTGGGAATTATGAAGGGAACCTGGCCAGTCACCTGAAGTAGCTGGCCATTGGTCGAAGCCATGATCGAATGAAAGCTATGTTTTGTGTTGCATAGGGATAGGGTTTCCGAGGAAAATCTAGAAGTTGTTTGTTCGAACTCGTATACATATATATGATCTTGATTCTTTTAGGGTAATTACATAACTTAGTCAATATTGACTCCTAATTATCTTATTTAACCTAATTTTAGTTAATTACAATTCATAGTCTTCTCTTGCTTGTTAATTTTTCATAATTACAATTTATAGTCTTTCTCATGTATTTTTTTTTTCAATTTTCTATTACTTTCCTTCTTCTTTTTTTTTCAGTTTTTTCTTTTGTATTTTCTTTTTCTTTTTTTCCTTTTTATGTTTTCTCTTTTTTTTTTTCTCTATTTTCTATTACTCTTTTTTTTCAGTTTTTTTCTTCATTTTTTCTTTTCCTTTTTTTGTTTTCTCTTTCGTCTTTCTTCTTTCTTTTTTCAATTTTTCCTTTTTCATTGTCTTTTTTTAGTTTTGACTTTTTTTTTGTTTTCTTCTTTTCCTTTTTATTTTTTCTCCTTCTATTTTTTTCTTTTATTTTTTCTCTATTTTCTATTACTCTCCTTTTTTTGTTGTTGTATTTTTCTCCTTTTTCTCATAATTTTTCTCCATTTTTTTTTTCTTTTTACTTTTTTTTTTTTTTTCATTTGTGCGAACTAGCAAATATAAATACAAGTGCGAACTATAAAATATAAATATAAAGGCGAATTATAACACACAAATACAAGTAGAAATTATAAAATACAAATACAAATACAAATGCGAAGTATAATGTATAGATACAAGTGTGAACTATCATTTGTATTTTTTAATTATTGAAAAGGAACGATTGATTTTTTTTTACGAATATTTTTTTGTATTTACTTATATGAGTTGTATTTATTGATACAAATAAATACAATTTAAATTTTTATAAAAATACAATATTTAATTGTATTTTTAAAATCACTGGTTTCATTTGTTTGTAATTGTATTTGTATCAAGTGATATTTATTTATTTAAAAATACGAATAATAATTTTGACATACAAATACAAAACGGTACATTTGTATCAAATGATACATTACATATTTATATATTTTAGAATTAAGAAAATACAATTAATGCATTTACTTGTTTGTACAAATGATAAATTGTAAATAATCACGGCTAAATACAATATGCAATCAACTTACAAATACAAATACAAAATAATTCTTTAAAAATAAAAAGACATCGATGAAAATAGAATACAAATAAAATATAATCTAAATATACAAACACAATAAAATCGTAATACAAATATAATTCAATATAATATACAGTCAATGATAAAATAAAAATATAAAACAGTTCTTTAAAATACAAGTGCGAGTTATATAAAATATAAATGATGGTGCGAACTAACAAATACAAATACAAGTGCAAACTATAAAATACAAATATAAACGCGAACTACAAAATACAAATATAAGCGCGAACTTTAAAATACAAATACAAATATAGTTGTATCAATGAATACAAAAATATAAATGACGGTGTGATTACAAATAGATAAACAATTATGGTATTTACGTTATCATCAATGACTTATCCTCAAGTAGTTATATTTTTTAAAAATATAAAATAGAACAAAAAAATGATAAAGAAAATAAGTAAAAAAAAAAAGAAAAGAAAAAAAAAGAAATAGAGATAGAAGAGAGAGAAAAATATATAAAAAACGAAAAAATAAAAATAGGAAAAATTAGAAAAAAGACAAAGAAAAAATGAGGAAAACACGAAAAAATATAAAAATATAAAAAAAATGGTAGCATTTTAGGCAAGACTAAATATATAGTGTATTTATGTTTTTATGAATACAGACCACTAAGTAAAAGTAAATGCAGCAGTTGTGAATCGAATACAGCAGCTAAATGGTACTGTATTTATATTTTATATGAATACTGACTATTGATAAATCGAATACAGCGAGCGTAAATTGAATACAGTGGCTATAAATGATAATTATGTAAAATATGACTATGAAAGGTGAGTTTTTCAGCAAAATGTAGCTATTTTTAAAAGATTCCTTTTCTTTTATTCCCTTTTTTTTCAATGTTATTTATTTTTGTATAGATATATATTTCACACATAATTCAAAAGTAAAATATTACTATTTATTTTTGTGTAGAATTGTCTAATGCTAACATATATGGTACACCACTGGATATTTTGATTTTGTCCATGTCTGTGTATCATTCATTATTATTATTGTCATGAATGGTCTTCATGGCTAATTACATATAGAAATAAAAATATCATAGAAACTTGATAAGCCGAATTTTATTCCAAATAATAAGTTCAACACTATATTCAAAATGTTTGATCACATATTTAAAATTATATTTTAATTCGACACTTTATAATATAAAAGATATTTCTAATTACTAAGATAATTTTTTAAAACGATTCAATTTCTAATGGTATAAATTTTGTCTTATGCAGATTGTGTTGAAATAAAAAAAATGGAGGATGCATAAAAAAAATGGAGGATGCATATGTTGACAAATACAAAGGCTTTTTTGTCCAAGAAGATAATTTAAGAGTAGAGGTCTCAATTAAATAAAGTAAAACTTACATAAATCCCAACTAGTTTACCCCTTGTTACACCTTATCTAATTTTTTATAAAAATTTCAAAAAAAAATATATTTTATTATTTTTTTGAGACATTCATTAATAAGAGATACATCTCTGGGGATACATCCAGTCAAATAACTAATGCGAAAAATAACATAAATTTATTTAATTAAGGAGTAAATCACTCTTCATATCTTCAAATTAATAGAAAATCTCTTTAAAACGTAATTAGTTATTATGTATATTTTTAAAATATTCTTGTCCCCATTCTATTTGTGGAATCAATCTTCTTCTCTCTTTTCTGTCTTTTGCTGTTACGATTTTTTTCTCAACTATTCGCCAAGGCATGTCTCACTGAACATCTCAATTACTTCTTTTGACATGATTTTTTCACTTTTCTAGAAACTTGACATTGCGCCAACCGCCAAACCTTGGAGGATGTTGTGGAATCTCATCAATGACTTATTTCATACCCTGAAATAGAGTTACTCATTAATTAAACATATCAGTCAACCAAATCATATATCGATAGGTAAAAATTACATGAGATACATTACAAATATATATTTATAAATGAATGAATAAAAAATAGTAATCCATATTCTATGTATATATGAGTCACATTTTATCTCTTTATATTAAAAATGTATCTTTTTCGATTGTAAAATGTATCTCTTTATAATATATCTAGTTTATATTATGTATCTATAGCTCATATTTATCTTAATATATGTTTAGTAAAAAAATACAAGATATACAGTACACTAATTTTTTTAAAAAGCACACAACTACGGAGAGATAAATAAAAATACTTATGCACATACGCAGAGATTTAAAATGAAAACGTATTTGATGCACTTGATGTACGCAAAAATCTGACATGTAACATAACTATAGAGAGATACATAAAAATACTTATTAATATACGCATAGGTCTGAAATGAAAAATATATTTAATGCAATCCTAACATCCTTTTCATGCATAGAGCTTCACTTGTCTGGGATTGAAATAGAAGAAAAAATAATGAAATTCTTGATTTTTTTTTAAGTTGAAATATAAGAAAAAACAATGAAATGCATATACATTTATACAAGAAAAATTAATAAAAGAACTATCAAAAACGTTGAGGAGAAAAAAGTGTGAGCTATGAAGAAGGGGGGGGGGGGGGAGAGGGCGGGAGGATAGGGAGAAGAAAATTTTCTAAAAAATACTTTTAAGGAGGAGAAGGTTAGACATTAATGATATAAAATTGGTGAAGAAAGAGAATGTAAATTAGGTATTAATATATCTTAATTTCTAGGGTAGAAGTTATGTATCTGAAAAATTAAAAAGAGAGAATGTAAATTAAAAATATATATAATTTTTTTACTAAGTGAAGTAATTTTTAGTATTTTAGGTAACTTAAGTTGTGATTTTGTTAAATTTTTTCTTAAGTAAATACTATCTATATTTTACCTACTTATTGAGTTTTGATACTTAAAATCTAAAAATTATTGTTGTATATTTCAACGTTAACGAACATAATATTTATAACACTAGCAAAAGTTTTGTCTTTGAGATTGGTATAAAATTTAATTCTAAAGAAGAATCATACAATGCATATAATTCGCATGCCTTGGTAAAAGGTGTTGGTGTTCGAAGGGGGGAAAGACTAATAACATAAAAGACATGACCAGCTCAATGGTAAAGCCATTGAAGCCACTGCCTTAGGCCCGAACATACTAAAGACCCCAAAATAAGAACTCCTATGTACTAGCGCTCTATTTTATATGATACTCCCTCCACCTCCAATTATTTATGTGCTTCTCTTTTACACACTCCTTAAAAAATTATTAATTAAACGTGTTTGATTATTTTATTATTATTTATGTCTTTGAATATTTATATTATTTATGTGTCATCTTGAGGTGTTTGTGTTTTTAAGAACACTTACTGTTAAAGATAAAATGAGAAAACATAATTAGTTTTATATTAAAATTTTAAAATGACAAATAATTTGAGATAACTAGTTTTAGAATTCTCTATATACAATTTGAGATAATGAGAATATATAATTGATGAAATTATTATTAATAAAAGATTTTAAACTTTATGTTTCTTTTTACTTAGCTAGAGTTATTCAAATTAAACGAGTAAGTAAATTACGATAAATTTCTTATATATATTAATGAAGATAGTAGTGGAAGGATATTACAGTAGATATTATACGCCTATGATAGATACAGGAGCAGAAGCTAATTTATGTAGATATAATTGCTTACCAGAAAGTAAATGGGATAAATTAAAAATGCCAATAGTAGTTAAAGGATTTAATAATGAAGGAAGCTTAATTACTTATAAAGCAAGGAATGTAAAAGCACAAATATGGGATAAGATATTGACAATAGAAGAAATTTATAATTATGAACTAACGTCAAAAGATATACTTTTAGGAATGCCATTTTTAGATAAACTATACCCACATATAATAACTAGAAACGATTGGTGGTTCACAACACCATGTAAACAGAAAGTAAGAGCAAAAAGGGTTAATAATAAAATAAGAAAGAAAACTGATTGGATAAAAGGAAGTGAAAAAATTACACAAAAGTTAGAAAATATAAAAAACGCTGAAGATACAATAGAATTAGTAGTATTCTCGATAAATAAAACAGAAATAACTATATTTTCAATAAATAAGATAGAAATAGTTAAGAAAAAATTAGAACAATTATATAGTGAAGATCCGTTAAAAGGATGGAAAAAACATAAAACTACCATAAAAATTGAATTAATAGGCAAAAATAGTATAATAACCCAAAAACCATTAACATATAATTTTGACGATTTAAAAGAATTTAAAATGCATATAGATGAATTATTAGAAAAACAATATATACAAAAAAGTAATAGTAAACATAATAGTCCAGCATTTATAGTAAATAAACATAGTAAACAAAAAAGAGGAAAAAGTAGAATGGTTATTGATTATAGAAATTTAAATGCAAAAACTATAACATACAATTATCCGATACCAAATAAGATACTAAAAATAAAACAAATCCAAGGATATAATTATTTTAGCAAATTTGATTGTAAATCAGGATTTTACCATCTAAAGTTAGAAGAAGAATCTAAAGAATTAACTGCATTTACGGCACCACAAGGATTTTATGAGTGGAATGTATTACCATTTGGATATAAAAATGCACCAGGTAGATATCAACATTTTATGGATAATTATTTTAAGCAATTACCTAATTGCATAGTATACATAGATGATATATTATTATATACAAAAACTAAAGAAGAACATATAAAATTATTAGAACAGTTTACGGATATAATAGAAAAATCAGGAATAAGTCTAAGTGAAAACAAAGCCGAAATTATGAAAAATCAGATAGAATTTTTAGGAATACAAATAGATAAAAGTGGAGTAAAAATGCAACAACATATGGTACAGAAAATAATAAATTCGAAAGAAGAATTAGATACAAAAAAGAAATTACAATCATTTTTAGGATTAGTAAACCAAGTAAGAGAATATATTCCAAAATTAGCAGAAAACCTAAAACCACTACAGAAAAAATTAAAAAAGGATATAGAATATAACTATGACGAAGAAGATAAAAAACAAGTTCAAAAAATAAAATTACTCTGCAAAGAATTACCAAAATTACAATTTCCGGATGAAAATAGAAAATTTACATACATAGTAGAAGCAGATGCCAGTGAATATAGTTACGGAGGAGTACTTAAATATAGATATGAAGCAGAAAAAATAGAACACCATTGTAGATACTACTCAGGTACGTTCAACGAGACAGAAATAAAATGGGAAATAAATAGAAAAGAATTATGTTCATTATATAAATGTTTGTTAGCATTTGAGCCATATATTGTATATAACAAATTTATTGTGCGAACAGATAATACATAGGTACGCTGGTGGCTAACAAAGAAAATACAAAATTCAGTTACAACAAAAGAGATTCGGAGACTAGTTTTAAACATATTAAATTTTACATTCACATTATGCCATTGTAGATACTACTCAGGTACGTTCAACGAGACAGAAATAAAATGGAAAATAAATAGAAAAGAATTATGTTCATTATCTAAATGTTTGTTAGCATTTGAGCCATATATTGTATATAACAAATTTATTGTGCGAACAGATAATACACAGGTACGCTGGTGGCTAACAAAGAAAATACAAAATTCAGTTACAATAAAAGAGATTCGGAGACTAGTTTTAAACATATTAAATTTTATTTTTTGAACTTGTTTTTTATCTTCTTCGTCATAGTTATATTCTATATCCTTTTTTAATTTTTTCTGTAGTGGTTTTAGGTTTTCTGCTAATTTTGGAATATATTCTCTTACTTGGTTTACTAATCCTAAAAATGATTGTAATTTCTTTTTTGTATCTAATTCTTCTTTCGAATTTATTATTTTCTGTACTATATGTTGTTGCATTTTTACTCCACTTTTATCTATTTGTATTCCTAAAAATTCTATCTGATTTTTCATAATTTCGGTTTTCTTTTCACTTAGACTTATTCTTGATTTTTCTATTATATCCGTAAACTGTTCTAATAATTTTATATGTTCTTCTTTAGTTTTTGTATATAATAATATATCGTCTATGTATACTATGCAATTAGGTAATTGTTTAAAATAATTATCCATAAACTGTTGATATCTACCTGGTGCATTTTTTTATCCAAATGGTAATACATTCCACTCATAAAATCCTTGTGGTACCGTAAATGCAGTTAATTCTTTAGATTCTTCTTCTAACTTTAGATGGTAAAATCCTGATTTACAATCAAATTTGCTAAAATAATTATATCCTTGGATTTGTCTTATTTTTAGTATCTTATTTGGTATCGGATAATTGTATGTTATAGTTTTTGCATTTAAATTTCTATAATCAATAACCATTCTACTTTTTCCTCTTTTTTGTTTACTATGTTTATTTACTATAAATGTTGGACTATTATGTTTACTATTACTTTTTTGTATATATTGTTTTTCTAATAATTCATCTATATGCATTTTAAATTCTTTTAAATCGTCAAAATTATATGTTAATGGTTTTTGGGTTATTATACTATTTTTGTCTATTAATTCAATTTTTATGGTAGTTTTATGTTTTTCCCATCCTTTTAACGGATCTTCACTATATAATTGTTCTAATTTTTTCTTAACTATTTCTATCTTATTTATTGAAAATATAGTTATTTCTGTTTTATTTATCGAGAATACTACTAATTCTATTGTATCTTCAGCGTTTTTTTATATTTTCTAACTTTTGTGTAATTTTTTCACTTCCTTTTATCCAATCAGTTTTCTTTCTTATTTTATTATTAACCCTTTTTGCTCTTACTTTCTGTTTACATGGTGTTGTGAACCACCAATCGTTTCTAGTTATTATATGTGGGTATAGTTTATCTAAAAATGGCATTCCTAAAAGTATATCTTTTGACGTTAGTTCATAATTATAAATTTCTTCTATTGTCAATATCTTATCCCATATTTGTGCTTTTACATTCCTTGCTTTATAAGTAATTAAGCTTCCTTCATTATTAAATCCTTTAACTACTATTGGCATTTTTAATTTATCTCATTTACTTTCTGGTAAGCAATTATATCTACATAAATTAGTTTTTGCTCCTGTATCTATCATAGGCGTATAATATCTACTGTAATATCCTTCCACTACTATCTTCATTAATACATATATTTTCATTTTATGTTAAGGCTCTTCTTAAGAATAATCTTTCTCTATTATATGTTATGGCTAATTGTGTATGTTCTATATTATATGGTTTTACTTGTTCTAACCATTTTATTCCTAATATTATATCTGCTTTTTGCATTTCTTCTTTTACCTCAAATTCTATTTTTATTTTTCTAATTCCTCATATTATTATTTCTTTTTCTACTATATCTTTACTATTTATTAAACTTCTCGGTAGATCTGGGCATATATCATTATCAGTTTTTATCTCTTCATTTTTTACTAGACATTTTGCTATATAATTTTCTTCTTGTCCTGTGTTTAATAGTATTAAATATTCTTTTTCATTTATTTTTCCTGTTATGTAATATTGATTTAGGTTAATTATTGGATTTGTTTCATAACTCATTCTTTTTTATGAGGTTGATGATTCTGGTTTTTCATTATCTATTCTTTTTGTTGTACTTATTCTATCATTTACTATTTCTAAATTTTCTTCTATATCTATGTCTCTATAACTATAATCATTATAATCTATTGTTTTTACAATTTGTTCAAATGGGCTATCTATTTGTATCTTGTTAATCTTATTTTTTCCTGTTATTTTATGTTTTGTTGTTAATACATATAAATTTTTACATCTTGCTGTAAATATTTTACTTCCTGGGGTTAATTCTATTCCTGATATCTTTCAATATAATACTAATGATTTATCTATATTCCTATCTGTTACTGCTACTGAATAATTTGCACTTATTATAAATTTAAATTTTTGGTATATTAAATTTCCTTTTACGGCAGTTATTATGCTTTTTTCTATAGGTTTTATAATTCTATCATCTGCTAAATATAATTCTATTGGTGTATCTATTCCTTCTCTAAAACATGCTTTTATTAATATTTCTGTACCTCCAAGGTGTACATATTTTATTGGATCTCCTTTACTTTTTATATCATGTATTTCTTTATTAATTATTCTTTTTGTTACTAGTGGTATACTAGCTTTTCCTTTTGCATATCTACAGTCTATTACATGTTCTTTTTTACATACTACATAATATTCATCTTTTTTCCTACTAAAAATACTTTCTATTGTTGGTATTTTAAATATTTTTTCTACACTTAAATCTAACTCTTTTCCTTTTATTTCATCAAATATATTACTGTCAAATATTATCTTTTGTTCTGTTCCTTCGTCATTTAAATATTCTTCATTTGTTATTATTTTTATATCTTCTTCAGTCATTTGATTCATCTATCTCACTATCTATTTCAGTATTTTTTTCGTTTTCTGAAATTTCATATATACTATCTTCACTTTCTAGTTCATAATCTATATAATCTATTTGCAGATATTCTGTATTTTCTATTTTTATTTCTTATATTTGTTTATTTTTTGGATTTTTGGGTAATTTACAATCTCTAGCTAAATGTCCTAACTTTCCACAATTATAACATGTACATTCTTTTATAGATTTTTTCTTTCTATATGGTCTTTTATTCTTGTAATTTTTTACATAATATCTTTTTCTTGGTTTCTTATATTTATATTTTGATTTTTTATATTTCTTATATCTCTTATGTCTTTTTCTTTTCTTATAATATCTTTCTTCGCATTCAAATTGGGGTGCTATTTTATTTTTGCAACATGCTAAATTTCTTATTAATGTTTTTTCCATTTTTAATTCTTCTCTATATTTTTCACATAAATTTCTATACCATTGGTGTAAGAATTTTATTCTAGCTCCTAATGTATCTACTATTTTTGCTTCTTCCC
The DNA here is from genome assembly GCA_030864225.1 of Capsicum baccatum var. pendulum. Lineage (NCBI taxonomy): Eukaryota > Viridiplantae > Streptophyta > Magnoliopsida > Solanales > Solanaceae > Capsicum > Capsicum baccatum. The sequence goes on along the minus strand of CM061556.1, from coordinate 232,726,837 downwards.
AACTTTTTATTATTTTTGAACTAAATGGTTCGGGTAATTTATTAAAATATAATTTTCTTATTTCTTTACTTTCTTCTATGCTATATGCTCCTTTATAATAATATTCTTTAAATGCGCAAGTATATTCATCTATGTAACACATATTACATATTGTTAATTTTATCATTAAATTCCTATTTGTATCTTTTTCTTCATCTTGTTCTTCTTCTAATGTTGTCATACTACCAAATTCATCTCTCATAGCTGTTTCATATTTTTTTAATAATTCTATAGGTGTTAATTTAGTTGTTGTTGATGATGTTCCTTCCATAGGTTTATTAGTTCTTAATACTTTTTTACTATTTTCAGTTAAATTTGTAAACCATAATTTTACTGATCCTATTAGGGTTTTTTCTATATATTCTGGTGCATCTGTTATGTTTATATTATTGTCTAATAATTGTTTTGTCATATATCCTATCCATAATTGTATTGTTTTTTCTGTATCTATTACACAGTCTAGGTCTAAAAAGTTATAATTTTTATTAACTATTTGTTTTGGTGTCCATTTGTCATATTCATTATATCTTTTAAATTTATTTTTATAATATGTAGGTTTTCTTATTTCTGTTGTTTTAGGTATTATATTTTCATCTTCTTTTTTATCAAGAGTATTTATTTCTGTATTGGTGTTTTCTAAGTTTTCTTCATTAATTTTTTCTTGTTTTGCGTTAATTTCTAAATCTTTTATATTTGTTAATATTTCCGTATATGTTTCACTATCTTCTGAATCATAATTATCTGTCTCTTCGACCTCGATATTATTTATTTCTAATTTTTTCTTAAATTGGTTTATCTCGTTTATTAATGTTTGTTCTTTATCTTTTTCTTTTTGTCTTTGTTCGTATAAATCTTTTAACATTTGTAGTTCTTTTTCTAATTCAGCAATTCTACTATTTTTAGTTTCTTCTATTTTTCGTATTTCTTCCGTAGTTTGTTGTTTAATTTTTTCTATTTCCTTTTTTCTATCTATTTCTTCATTTTCTTTTTCTATTCTTACCATTGCTGTTAGTTTATCTTCTAATTTTAATTCTTCTTTTTCTAACATTAAATATAAATGTTCTCCTATTTTCTTGTATCTTCTTCCTAGATTCGAAAATACTATTTTTATTTTTGATCCTTCGTGATTTTCGTATATTTTTTCATCTATTATAAATTCTTCTTTATTCATTTTATTGTGAATAGTTCATGTTGATATATATATTCTAAACTATCTATTTGAGATTCTAATTTTGATATTTCATCTTTTTGTATATTTATTGAATTTTTACTAACTCCGGCAAATATATTATAATGTAATCTTTCTTTTCTTATTTTTAATTCTTTACGTTTTTCAGAGATAAATTGTTTTAATTCTTTGTATTTTTGCTCTTTATTCATTTGAATTATGTTTATAATATTTTGGTGGATATCTAAATCTAATTTTATCATAATTAGATGGTATATGTCTCATTCTTCTAGATTTTAAATGGATTATGAATTTTGCTTCAATACTAGATATTAATGTAATTAAATAGGCTAATCTTTGTGGATTTTCTTTTGTTTTATTTAGATTTATATATTCTGAATAATTACTAACTAAAGATTCTTTAATTTTTCTAAAAGCTTCTCTATTTTTAAATGGTCTTCTCATAATTAATTTAATAAATAACTAAATCTAACTTAACTAATTCCAACATAGCTATTTTAACCAACTCTAACACGTATATCACTTCCGTATCCTTTAAATTACTGTGCTCTGATACCATTTGTAGGGGGTGCGGAAAACTAGAATAATAAATAGATTTTAAGTTATTTTGTCTCTTTAGTATATGAATATTAGTATTGGCAGTGCTGCATAAAATATCTTGTATTAATAGGGTTCAGGAAAGAGTCGCATTTCAAGGATGTGATGTTTGAGGCTTATGTTGATGCAAGCACTAAAGGCTACTTTCATGATTCAAATCCATGACTTATATGTCACATAAAGACAACTTTATATTTTCTCCAAGATTTCATCTTTGGTGTAACACAAAATAAATTTAAGGCCTCTTTTTGTGGTTCGGCTTTAGGCCATCAACTCTATTGAGCCACCTCTAATAAATGGAGACACGACAAGATGTATACTTCTTTGTTTTTGTGAAGGACAATCAGATAAATTTTTTTTTTTCAAGAAAAAAAGCAGCAAAGATTAGAATATAGATGTGGTTGTATATCTCGTATAAAATTTAAATTTTCAATTGAAATATGAGAAGTATGTGAATTCAATGATGTGCACAGTTATCCCATGATAGAATATATTTGAAACATTTCATACATTCTGATCATAGGCTCACGGATGCTACAAAAAATATTCATACATTTCTTTCTTTCTTATCTTTCAAACATTTAACTTGCCAATCCAGTTTTCTAAGTGAGCTATTTCTCTTGACTTGTGTGATTGATCCATGGATCAAAAATTAAGTTATTTTATCTCTTTAGTATATGAATATTAGTATTGGTTGTACTGCATAAAATATCTTGTATTAATAGGGTTCAGGAAAGAATCACATTTCAAGGATGTGATGTTTGAGGCTTATGTTGCTGCAAACACTAAAGGCTACTTTCATGATTCAAATTCATGACTTATATATCACATAAAGACAACTTTATATTTTCTCCAAGATTCTCTCTTTAGTATAACACAATAAATTTAAGGCCTCTTTTTGTGGTTCGACTTTAGGCCATCAACTCTATTGAGCCACCTCTTTAAATGGAGACACAATAAAACGTATACTTCTTTGTTTTTGTGAAGGAAAATCAGATAATTTTTTTTCTTTTCAAGAAAAAAAGCAGCAAAGATTAGAATATAGATGTTGTTGTATAGATTGTATAAAATTTAAATTTTCAAATGAAATATGAGAAGTATGTGAATTCAATGATGTGCACAGTCATCCCATGATAGAATATATTTGAAACATTTCATACATTCTGATCATAGACTCATGGATGCTACAAAAAATATTCTTAGTTCTATGATTGATGTTGGTATTCCTACAAAAGAAAATTATTTCATATCATCATAATGAAGCGAGTGAAATTGAAAATATAACATTTATTGAACAAGATGTTCATAACTTTGTTCATGCACATAAGAGAAATATGATTAGTAGTGGAGATGAACAAACTTTGATAAATCATTTTATGAATTTGCAACCAGAAGACCCATATTTCTTTTATTCTTTCAAGTTGATGAAGATGGAAGATTGTATAATTTCTTTTGGAAAGATAGTATATCTAAATTGCACTATAAATATTTTGGGGATGTGATAATTTTTTATAGTACTTATCGTACAAATAGATACGATATGGTTTGTGCTTCATTTGTTTGTGTGAATAACCACTAAAAAAATACTTTTTTTGATTGCGCATTCTTATTCAATGAAACCAGTTATTCATTTGTTTGGCTATTTTTTAAGGCAATGAAAGGAAAAGCACCAAAAATAATATTTACCGGTTAAGCTTTTGCCATAACATTGGCCATTAAAGAAGTCTTTCCTGACACGTATCATCGATTATGTGACTGATACATTGACATAAATGCTTAAAAAGTATATTTCAGCTTTACTTTAAGTTGAAATTTCAACACTGTTTTAATACTATCTTGAGGAGGAGTAATTCGAAATCAAAGTTTGAATCCAGTATGGTAAAAAATTATAAATGATTGGGATTGTGTGAGTAATAGTTGGCTTCAAAAGTTACATGATTTGAGGAAAAAGTGATTTCCTGCATTTAGCTGTTCTACTTTCTCAGCAGCCATCAAATCAACTCAAGAAGTGAGCACAAATAGAGTTCACAGAAATGTCATGCAAGACAATGAGTATAACTGGATTTGTAAAGCATTATGAGCCACGAACAATTGAAATGCGATATATTGAAGCAACTGGGGATTATAAATCTCAAGAAAAGCCTAAACTATTCACCGAAAATTATTGAATGTTAAAGCATGTTGCTAGTGTGTACACAAGAAGGATTTCCACAAGGTTCCAACATGAATTTTTGCAACAAGCAATCAAAAGAACACTCAATGCTAAAACTGATTATGGTACTACCAAATATATAATTTTAAAGGTTGAGAATGGACAAACTAAAGTTGTCCAGTTCAGTTTTCTTGAAAATTCTATTATTTGCAGTTGCCATATATATGAGTTCATGGATTGGTTATGTTGTCACGCACTAAAAGTTCTGCTCTTTGACTTGAATTTTTCTTGTATATCTGAAAAATTCATTTTAAAAATATAGTCTTAGAATGCTAAGCATAGGAATGGATTTGAGGAATACACCACAACGAAAAAATCGGTGAATCTTTTATGACAATTCGTTTGAATGTATTAATGAAAGAGTTATTTGATGTTATGACTTTAGCCGTCAATGATGAGGACTCCGAAGAAACTGCTAAAAAAATATTTGCATCGAACAAGAGTTGAGATTAGTAAACATTAAAGTGAAATGTAAAGTGAAAATTGTGGTAAAAATAAACACAAATTCAGTTCATTTGTTGATCCTTCAACAGGGTAAGGATCAAGTTTTGGATCCAACTAAAAAGAAAAAGAAAAATGGATATAGAAAAATGAAGCCAAAAGGTGAGAAAATAAAAAGACATCATAGATAACATTCAAAAATAGAATAGGACTAACACAGAACAATCAATCTTTGAATACAATAGTGACTTTTGACATGCAATCAACCTTAATGCAATAAATACAACATGAGTCCATGGGATTAAGTTTTGGGGTTTGATTTCTCTTCTAATTCGTTTTTTAAACATGAATGCAAGGACTTTCAATATACTTTTAGGACAGTTAATCTATTCTTTTTAAAATCAAATATGCAGTTACATGGAGATCCACCCAACACTTTCACCCAATTTTTGAATCAAAATTTGAATTTGCAATCTGAAGCTTGCATGTAGAGTCAAGGATCAAACAAAAAAATAACGAAAGAAAATTTAATTTAATCTTTGACGCAGATTATATTGTGGACTTGAAATTAATTTTGTAGTAAAATTAGTGCAAGTAAATGTTATTTTTGTATTTTAATACTAGAACTGACATGCAAAGACAATCTGTAAAAATTTGAATTTATCGGGTATCTATAATATTTTTTCTAAAATTTAATTATGTGGGTAGCATAAAAATCTCATAAAAAGGTGAAAAAGATTCACACCTGAAAATCATAGATAATTAAATATGGTAGAAGAAGATCCAAGGAGATTTTCACCCAATTCTTAATCCTTTTTTAGTATTAGATTGAAGGAGATTTTTACCCATATTTTTTGTTCTTTTCAACTTCAAATGTGAGCTCACAGCAAAAACACTAACTAGAATTGAACACCAAATTTTTAAATAAATTTATGATTTGATCTAAATAACTCATTTTGATTTTAATAGAGTTTTTGGTTAAAAGGAAAAAGAATGAGACATTGTTTTGAAGAGAAAGTTCTTGGTTCTAATAAATTATTCAAAAAAAAAATTGAAGAGATAATATTAAATAGACATGGACCCCACAATTCGCTTTCTTTGCAATTTTATTTAATTTAATTTAATACTTATATTGGAACATATATACTCTCTCTTTCCCTTTTAACTTTAAAATTTTAAAATGATGTCCACTTTTCAGATGTTAAGAACTGAATGGATTCTATCACAACTTTGATTGGTTGGACCTCAATCATAGTAAAAATTTTCGTTAGGTGACCTCCATCCCAACGGTTATGAAACACTTTTGGTATCAGAGCCAAAAAAAATCAATGCTTTTATCTTACCTTTTCAAATGTGATAGAGTCACTCAAATATACTATCGTACTCATATTTGCTTCCATTATTAAATGAAAGTATCATCAATGTGTATAACCACAATCTCTAAAACCACTTTGTTGGGGAAACAAGCGCTAATCGCAGCTTCTTCCTTTTGATATCCATTATCATCTGTTGTTTATTGCTTTTCGGCTATTGTTCTCTTTTTTTGTGTGTTATTGTTCCTTTTCTAATTTCTTGACACTGCTTTTCTTATTAGTTGTCATGTTTTCTTCACTGCCATTTTTCTTTTCATCTTACTTTGATTAGCTACCCTTAGCTAAGGGTCGTTCGAAAATAGTTTTTCTGCTTCTATGAGGTAAGATCGTACAATTTATTCTCTCCAAACCCCACTTGTGAAACATCACGTGTATGCTGATATTGTATGTTGATATTACAACTTTTGAAAGATCACATTAATGCAGAAGTCTGTATTGCAGAAAATCTAAGCAAAGGGCCACATATAGCTTAAGAAAGTCCATCATAAGTATCAGATTATTGCTTCATTTCCTACTAAATGAGTGTATGGCATGCAAAAGAAAGGTCAAGTTTCCTTTAGCACTCATCATAAAAGACAACAAAAAAGAAAATCTGGAACAAGTTTCAGTCCGAAATTGAGACTTTTTTCTTCCTGGTTAACTCAAAATTACAAAGTTTTCTTCATATGTTTGCCGATTCATTGAAGTGCCTAACTTCCTGACGTATACATCTAGTCCAAGTAAATACATGTACAAAACTAAAGCTTCCCCAATTATGTCTGCCTCTGAACCTTCTTTGATCATTGATCTTAAATGTTCAGAAAACATACGATTCGGCCACGAAAAAACTGCTGATATCTTGTTAGCTCCTCAAATCTTTTCAATTAATGGCTTCTTCAGATTCAAAATTCCATGGGGATGGAGATTGCCTGATCAGATCAGGCAACTGGGGAAACCATCAAATGGTGTACCTATGCTTGCTGAATGTCAATTAAGAATATGTTGTGCTATTGCTCCATGTTAATTAGTTCATCTTCCTTGCATTCTCTTATCCCTATTTCCATGATGTTGCCCGATGCAGAAGGTAACAACACGTCACAGCAATGCCTTCTTGGAGCTAGCAACTGGATATGACATTACAGCAAAAGATCCAAAAATTAGATATTAGGATATTTTACAATGAACAGAATTTAGAGAGTAAGAATTTCAAGATACCTGTTTCTTGTCAAGGACTAATTTGTTTGATAACACTCTGATTTTTTCGAGTCTTCTAGGTGAACTCATATCAAATTTGCATTTATCAGATGTCTGTTTCGTGTAAACAGTCTCTGTTCCATTGATGCCGGAAGACACACTGTCCAAGAAATAGACAAGCTGCCTTCGGCATGGATCAAATGCATATTTCTTCGTATCTAAGTCGTATAATCCACCCAAATGACTACTTTTCCAGGGAGCGTAGCTCTCTTGCACACGCTGAACATTTGGGAAAAGCACATTCTTATTAAACACTTGAACAGCATATCCCCAAGACACTGACACTGTCCAAGAAAACCAACGATCATAGCAAACTGTTTGCTGCAAAATCCGATGTGGATCAAAGCTTGCTGCATTGTACAAATGCTCCAGAGCCTTCCCTGTTGTCATATTTGGGAATATAGGATCAATTTTCTCTATATGATGCATAGATACCAATGGCCTAAGGGGATGTGCAGCCAACATTCCAAACACATTGCCATGAAAATCCATCTAGTATTTCAATTTCACAGAAACAGAACAAGATAGTCAGAAACGCAAAATTCACAATAGCCTAGATGGAAGTTTACAAAAAATTCAAACGGTAAATGAAAATGACAAACTACATCAACATCCTCTTAAATTTGCTAGTAAATTTTATTCAGATACTCGAACTACGGCATGTTCAGATCGAGCACAATATGTAATAAAGTGTTCCAATTGGGCACTTCCTACTCAAATTTTGGAAAAGTCTTTTGCTTGTGTTTTCAAGTGCTCAGATAAGTTAACCACTTAAATATATCACATCCTTTAATTATACACATTAACCTCACTAGCACTAAAACCTCTTACATGTTCCAATTGATGTCAATGTGTATAACTAAAGGAGGAGACAAATTTAATGTGACTAACTTATCTATGTAATGGACTTTTGTGAACACTGCGTAGAAACTTTTTCAAAATATGAGCGGAAAGTGTCTAATATACTTATATAAAGACTTTATTACCATGTTCAAAATGCTAAATCGGAAAAGTCCATAGTTCGACTGTCCAAGTGAAATCTATTGGCAAGTTAAAGGGACTCTCGATGTATTCAGCCAAATGAAAATATTACCTGATGAAACCCGGGCTCTCGAGTTAAACCAACACCAAGCTCTGTCAAACAGGCATGAATTCTACCATCACTTCCATATAAATGAGGGTATCTTTCTATGCAAGAATCAAATACTTTAGCCAAAACTTTTGCCAATGGATAACTTATAGCAAAACCAGCTCCACCAAAAGCCATTTCGTAGGAAAAAAACTTGTTCTGCATAAAACTTTCTGAATTTGTCCCAATGTAGTACCAAAAGCCATGATCATATTTAGAAAGTGTCTTCACCAAATTTTCTGGGAAGAAAATTGTATCATCATCACCAAACACAAACCATCTGACATTAGAATGATTAAGTGCCACCGTCTCCGAAACGACACGTGCCACACGTATAGCTGAAGAGGTCCCACCTTTATGTGTATATTTGAAATGAGAAGTATCCTCAGAAATGCAAAGTGGAGGTAGATCAGTTTCATTATTTGTGTAATTTGATGAAAAAAGTGGCATTTTTTCAAGAAACACACAACCCCTCATTTTATTAGGCTTCCACCAAAGCTTAACATATTCTTTTCTTTTGGACCATGATAGCTCATTTGATGCAATCCCAAAAACAACATGATCAAGATTTGTTTGGGTTGGTGAATTTCCATCATCATTTTGTAATGCAATTGAGGTATGGAAATGCTTGTTATTGGTGTTATTTGGAGCAAGGAAATTAGAACAAACAAGATAAATCATGCAACCAAAACATGATATTATAATGAGACTCTTGAAACTATTGGTGGAATAATATTGTGCCTTGCTAGGAAGATTAAAAAGTTGCATTTCTGAGGATGGATTGGAGGACAATGTAGAAGAAGGGGTTTAGATGAATTCACTTCACTACCACCCCTTATGGAGAAATTTTACAATCTTTATAATCTGTCTAAGAAAATCGGTTACATGCTACTACATGTTTTAATTACAAAGAGTTACTAATGGAAAATGTTTGGTTACATTTGAACAGGTAACGCCAGTTTTTTGAAGGGGTCCATTCAGAGGTCTCCATGTGGTGGAATTGAGTCAACAATGTTGACGGAAAAAAAAGAAATATTGGAGAAAAAAGGTGGTGTTTCACCTTTTTTCACATTCAAAGAAAAGAAATTAGGAAAAGTCAACGTGTATGAAAATGTGAAAACTAAGAAAAGGTGCATACATGACATGACATGTGTTAATTTAGGATGGTGAGTTGGTTACATTAAAGGCGAAAAGAGACCAAATAAGAAAACACCAAAAGAGGGTTCGGTTGCCGAACTCTGGACCAGTACTGTTGGTGGCTTCTCTCTCTCGAACCACAAGTTTACCAAACCCATGTGTGGATCAAGTTCAACTCTTAAAGGGGTCGTTTTATAAGAGTTAAAGTCATGTTAATCAAATTCATCGATTCTAACGCATGCATTAGAATCATAATCGTTATCCAAAAAAAAATTCACGTCTTTTCTGTCATATTTATAAAGGATATTTTTGTTTTTGTTTTTGAAATTATATAATTCATGTTATTTTTAATACATCAAATCAAACATTGCATAAAAAAAATGTAAGCATAACTAACACAAGTATCGCTAATGCAAATAATACTAATACACAATATTTTGCACTACTCTTATACACCCTATCAAATGATCCCTTATTTACTTGGCACACTTTCTTTTAAAAAACTTTAATTATAAGTATATTTTATTAAATTAACTTTATTAATGATATTTTAAAATAATATTACTACTTTGTGTAAATATTAAAGGTAGAAAAAGAAAAATATAATAAAAAAATTTAATTTTATGAGTTAGACAAGTAAATTTAAGTAATTATTTTAGTGTAGAGAGAAGTAAAACGAAATTAAGGGAGCAATCAAAATTGTCCTTAATGTACGTGTTTTGATTTTACTTGCTCCTTAATGTATAAATATGGTGAATATTTTTTTTTTAATAACTGTGGTGTTCGGATCAGCTTGCGCACACCTCGACTAAATTCACGGAATACCTGCCACCTCCCACCAGCAACAGGTACCAGATAACTCTATCCACCAAGGCTAGAACAAATGGGAAGAAAACACCTAGTGTTTGTCTCTACTGGAAATTGAACCTGAAACCTTATGGTGCTCATCCCAGCTTCATTAAATCACCCATTAGGTGCTAAACATGGTGAAAATAAATTGACACCTTCAACATCTTCCCATCCTGCGCAATTTTCTTAGCCCAATAGCAGACTTTCTACTCTTCCTTTCAACTGTATATTTTCACCATAAAATTGTAGTAGTAATTTTCTTCAAGTCCTATCCCTACATCGAAAGTTTTCCGATGGCTCCTTCATGTTGGGGTTGAAATTTTTTATGCCGCTTCTGATATCGAACTGAACAATACAAAATGGTACCTTTTGTTTCGTAGTTTGATAAGGGCCTTCATTTATTTTGACAGTAAGAGTAGCCATTATCTTTACTTAGCTTAGGACCAAACTCGCTTTTTAGAATATGTTAAAAGGAATAAGATAATTTCCATCATGTTTACACATTGAGGATCAGATGGACGAAAGTCCGTATATTAAGAACCAATTTAATCACTTTCCCTATAAGTGCAGTAAATCAAATAAATTCTAATTTTGAATATATTAAGCTGCTTGTTGATCATATTCTCAATATTTGCAGCTGTATCCATCAAATGTAAGCAAGAAATGTTTTCAAAACCACAGCTTGATGAGGACTAAGCTAATACATTTCTTGTGGATTAATATATGCCTTTCGTGCCACCTTACAAAACTTTCCTGAGGCCAGCCTACGCTAATCGCCGGCTGAAGAATTAGTTACCATATAACTCATCTTTCTCCAGTACAAATTCCTAAAATGTAAACCCGTAGTTCATAAAACATAAGAATAACAACTTCAGTGGCGAGTCGGAACACACCCAGAAAGAGCTTGCTTTTAACATGAGAGCCCTGGCATCGACGAGCCTCCCAAGGTGCGGAAAAATGATAGTACTCATTCCAGAAGAGATGCAACATACATGACAGCCACACCCTCCCGCAATCGCATAAATCTGCAATGCCAAGGAGAAGAAATGAATTTCACTATTTGAAACTGTGGGAAGATGTAGAAAAGGCAAAAATAAGCGTTTAACCACTGCATTTTTGTCAGTTTTGAATGCAATGAACAACTCATTGCAAGTAACTCAAAATCTGTGCAGTGATAAGGTCAAACTATTGCAAAATAATGCATTCAACTTCCAAAACAACGCCCTAAAGAGAAAGCCGAAAGGAAATGAAATTTAGGGACAAGGAGTTCCGCAATTTGGTTTAGTGATGCACACACCATTAGGAAATTCTCTGATCTATTCCTGGCTAATTTCAGCATGTGAATCAAGCAATATGAATCAAAGCATCGTTATTATCACTACTAGCTAGCAAAATTCATGAATGATTATTTCACACGTGTCAATTTCAAATCATAATTTTTTGCGTGTGCATATATATATGTAAGAGATTCTTCGCTACCGATATATCTGCTGCTATTAAATAGGGTGGTTTAACCTGAGCCATGTTACATAAACAGAACACTAACAAAATCATATAAGTACCAATTCACAGTTTGTTCATCCATGTTATACTGGTCAAGTATGTCAACTACAGGTTATTGAGGAGTGAGTGTGAGATTGTGCTATGCTCTGAAACCAAGTGTAACTGGACATGCCCAAGTAACAAGGGTGCTAAAATGAAGTTCTTATATTTCAACATTAAAGAAATATGAAATATCATGGATCAGTAAGTGCAACTTGCCAGAAACTTCTTCGCGTGGTCATAGAACTATATTCTTATAGGCTTATCGGCTTGTCTTTTCCAAATTCTAACTGAAGAGAAATTATAACGAAGGAGTTGAAAGGCACTTGGGATGAAAAGCATGAAATCCCTATGGTTTTGGATGTTAAATGCTACCCCCATTCAGCTATTAGTAGCCACCTTGTGCATCAAACAAGGTTGCATAACATGCCAAACCTAATTTTAAATTACAGATGACTCCCAAAATGTTTTAACAGATAATAGTGAGATAAAAGACAAATGAAAGACTATTTTAATCAATTTCGCCTTAGCTTTTGTTTTGATTACAAAAAATCATTGAATATGTCGAAATTTCACCGTCGATTTTGGTCAAAGTACCCAAAATTGGTTCACCAAATTGGGTATATATCCCACACCCACATCCATGCCCTGTTGACAAGGGTGTGGCACCAAAAGTGAAGACTCCGAACAACTTAGGTTTGGTTAGAGATTTGAATATGATTACCAAACATAATATGATTGTCTAGTATTAGAAAAACCTTATTTGCCTTAAAGACAAACCATTCACTATTTAGTGAAATATGTCCAAATTGAGCACAATGAATGTGGTAGGTTCACATAGCAAGCATAGGTGAGCATAATCGGTTTTGAAATTGAGGAGTTATTGTTGTACTTCATTACTAAATAGAAGTTGAGAAGCATAAAGCCATTAGACATTCTTTAGGGTTATACTGCCTTGAGTGTCTAGTACAAGGAGGGTTAAATTAAGCACAAAGTACCCACTCTACCTAAACTAATTACCTGTGCCCCCCCCCCCCCCCCAACCCCTAAAACCCCCAACCCACCCCATGAACTAACGACTCAAATACTCACAAAGCCCAAAATATTTATCCCAAATGCCCCTAAAGCGACAAACTGCATACATTCAACCTTGTAACATAAAATGTCCCTTGTTCCCTCATGTGTAGTAATTAATGCATCCCCCATTTTAAAATTTTTCTTCATTAATATTTTTAACCTTTCGTGTATTTTGTCTCTACCTTCCTCACCAACCCAAATTCTTACAAAAATTAAGAATATCAACTAATTATTTTTAGACTAAGAAAAATATAAAACAATAAAATAATTAAGTTATAACAAAAAATCCATTAAGAAAAATATTAAAATCACCAATTTATTATTTAAACCTAAACTAATGGTCAATATACTTTATAAAAAGAAAACAACAACAACAACAACATACCCAGTATATTCCCACATAGTGGGATCTGGGGAGGGTAGAGTGTACGCAGTCCATACCACTACCTCTAAAGAGGTATAGAGGCTGTTTCTGATAGACCCCCAGCTCAAGTTAGAAGACAGCATACAAAAGCATGAAAATCCTAGAACACAATAAAATAACAACGGTACGACATCCACAGAAAATTGCATGTTGCCAAACACAAGACCCCAAAGTCCACCTAAATACTGACAACGCCTCAACCACACCCTTAACCCTCTATCCTAATGCTATTCCTCCATATCTTCCTATCCAAGGTCATGTCCTCAGTCAACTGTAACTGCTTCATGTCAAGTTTAATCACTTTTCTCCAGTATTTCTTCGGCCTACCCCTACCCCGCTTGAAGCCAACCAAGGCCAACCGCTCACACCTACGAACTGGGGCATCCATGCCCCTCCTCATCACATGACCAAACCATCTCAACCTCACTTCCCGCATCTTTTCCTCTACTGGCACCACTCTCACTTTCTCCCAAATAATATCATTCCTAACCTTGTCAACCCTAGTGAATCCACACATCCAACGCAACATCCTCATTTCCGCCACCTTCAGCTTTTGGATATGAGAATTCTTAATCGGCCAACACTCCACTCCATACAACATAGCAGGTCGGACTGCAACTCTAAAGAATTTGCCTTTCAGCTTGAGGGGCACCTTCTTATCGCATAGAATTCATGAAGCGAGCCTCCATTTCAACCAACCAGCCCCAATACGGTGGAAGACATTCTCATCTATCTCTTCGTTTCCCTGAATCGTAGACCCGAGATTCTTAAAACTCTCCCTCTTGCAAACCGTTGGGAATCCAACTTCACTAACACCTCCTGCTCTTGTCTCGAGTCACTAAACTTGCACTCCAAGTACTCCGTCTTGGTCCTACTCAATCTGAAACCTTTAGACTCCAGGGCTTGCCTCTGAACCTCCAGTTTATCATTAACCCCTTGTCACAACTCATCCATCAAACTATATCATCTGCGAAAAGCATACACCAAGGCACCTCACCTTGTATTTTTCCCGTCAACACATCCATCACCAAAGCGAATAAAAACGGACTAAGAGTTGATCCCTAGTGCAACCCTGTCAAGACCGGGAAATGCTTAGAATCTCCTCCCACTGTCCTTACCCGAGTCTTCGCTCCCTCATACATGTCCTTAATCGCTCTGATGTACGCCATCGGAACCCCTCTCGCCTCAATGCATCTCCAAAGAACCTCCCTAGGGACCTTGTCATACGTCTTTTCCAAGTCAATAAACACCAAGTGAAGATCCCTCTTCCTCACTCTATACTGCTATATCAGTCTCCACACAAGGTGAATTGCCTCGGTCGTGGAGCGACCAGATAGACACAATCTTCCTCAACCTCCGCTCCACCACCCTCTCCCAAATCTTCATCGTGTGACTCAACAACTTAATACCCCGATAGTTGTTGCAACTCTGAATGTCACCCTTGTTCTTATAAACAGGGATCATCGTGCTCCATCTCCACGTCTCAGGCATCTTTGCTGACTTGAAAATATTGTTAAATAAGTTGGTCAGCCACTTCGACCTTGACCCGCCAGAGAACTTCCAAAAATCTACCAGTATCTCGTCGGGCCCCATCGCCCTGCCCCTCCGCATCTTGCGAATGGCCTCACTGACCTAATCTACCTTAAAACGCCGACAAAAACCAACGTCGCGACCCTCCCCGGAATGCTCCAACTCCCCTAACACAACACCTCTATCCCCCTCATCATTCAAGAGCCTATGAAAATAGGACTGCCATCTTTTCTTAATGAGGTCATCCTCCACCAAAACTCTGTCATCCTCCCCCTTAATGCATTTCACCTGGTCGAGATCACGACCCTTCTGCTCCCTAACCTTGGCAAGTCTAAACATCCTCTTCTCCCCGCCTTTCTCCTCTAACCCCTTATACAAACTTTCAAAAGTTGTTGTCTTAGCAGCCGTGACTGCTAACTTAGCCTCCTTTTTTGCTAACTTGTACTTCTCTCTACTCACCCGCTTCTCTTCTTCATCCTTACTCTCAACCAACTTAACGTAAGCCGCCTTCTTCGTCTCGACCTTCTTCTTAACCTCCTCATTCCACCACCAATCCCCCCAATACCGGCCAAAACCACCCCTCGAAACACCCAACACCTCTCTAGCAGACGCCCTGATGCAACCAACAACCCTATCCCACATACTATCCACGTCCCCTTTGCACTCCCACTCTCTCATCCCCTCCAACTTCGCCCCAATCTCCAAAGCATTAACCGGAGTCGGGCTGCCCCACCTAACAGTAGGCCGACCCTTCCCACCCCGCCTCATCCTGCCTAATTTATAAAAAGAATAACTTATGAAAATGAAAACAAAAATTATATCTAAAAGTCAATTATATTTTTATTTTTTTTGTAGTTTTTGCACAAGTAAAATTGTTGGAATGATATAAAAACAAAAATTCTTTATATCTAATTAGAAATATATATTTTTATTTTTTGTCAGATTATCCTCTTTTTTGTATCATTTATTTTTAAGATAAAATAACATACAAAGATAAAATATTATCTAATTATTTTTGAACTCATACAAATATAAAAAATATAATAAATCAAAAAAAGGGCAACTCGGTGCACTAAAGCTACCGCTATGCGCGGTGTCCGAGGAAAGGCCCCGCTACAGGGGTGTATTGTACACAGCCTTACCTTGTATTTCTTCCAGAGGTTGTTTCCAAGGCTTGAACCCGTGATCTCCTGATCATATGGAGGCAACTTTACCAGTTACTCCAAGGCTCCTTTCCAAACAATAAATAATAAAGAAAAGAATTTTTTCATTGAAGGACTAGAACAGTCCTTTATGATACATCACATTATACCATCTATTCTGATGGTATCATTACAGACTAAAGCAAACCCTAATGATACCATGTTAGTATATAGATATATTGTGTAATTATGATGGTATCATGGTCTCGCTGAAGGGTTGAAGCAGGTATCGGTGATACCATGACAGTATATACATCTATTGCGATGGTATCATTACGGATTGAAGCAAATCCCAACAATAGCATGTTGGTATATAGATATATTATGATGGTATCACGAAGGTCTCACTGAAGGGCCGAAGCAGTTATCAATGATACCATGTTAGTATATAGATATACTGTGATGGTATCATGGAAATCTCACTAAAGGGTTGAAGTGGGCATTAATGTTACCACGACAGTATATAAATATATTGTTATGGAATCATTACATATTGAAGCAAACTCTGATGATACCATGTCAGTATATATACACATTGATGGTATCATGGAGGTATGACTGAAGAATTGAAGCAGACATCAATTATACCATGACGGCATATAAATATACTGTGATGGTATCATGGAAGTCCCACCAAGGATTGAAGTAGACATCACTGATACCATGACAATATGTATGATATATTGTTATGAAATCATTATAGACTGAAGCAAACCTCAATGATACCATGTCAATATATATACACTGATAGTATCATGGAGGTCATTGAGGTCTGACTGAAGGATTGAAGTAGACGTCAGTGATACCCTGATAGTATACAGATATACTGTGATGGTATCATGGAGGTCCCACAAATGACTGAAGCAGACATTAATGATACCATGGCAGTATATAGATATACTGTGACGGTATCATGAAGGTTTCATTAAAGGATTGAAAGAGACACTAATGATACTATGACAGTATATAAATATATTGTTATGGTATCATTACAGACTGAAGCAAACCCCAATGATACCATGTCAATATATATATATTGTGATGGTATCATGGAGAGGACTAATTTAAGGATTGAAGCAGACATCAATGATACCATGACAGTATATAGATATATTGTGGTATCATATGGACCGAAGCAAAGACACATCTGAGCTCCCAATATAGCTTGGAAACCTTCTTCGGGTAAAGCAGTTAATTTATGGGTTAATCAATGGATACCCGATTCCCCTTCCCTTCGAAAAAATCTTTTTGGCCCCTTGACCTTAGAAGAATCTTCCTTTAAACTTTCGGAACTCTGGGATAGTACTGGTTGGAGGTGGGAAAAAATTTCTATGCAGCTTCCTCCGGATATTAGATCATAATTTCTATCTGTTACTTTGGGCTTGAATTCTAACAATCTTGACATACCCTATTTGGCAGGCTCTTCCAATGGTTTATTCACGACCAAAAGTGTCTATCACTACCTTATTGATCAAAGCTTATCCTCCTATGATTGTGCCTGGATTTGAAAGTTGGATACCATAAACAAATTTAAATTTACTCTTTGGCTTTGCTCTAAGGAATGTCTGCCCACTTTTAGTTATCTTAATCGTTTAGGTATTGTGAATGATCCGATATGCCCTATTTTTCACACTTTGCAGAGACTACTGCCCACATCTTTTTACAATGTTACATTACTAAAAAGTTTTCGTTGCATTTTGGTTTGAATATTGATTTGCTTGATCTATCTTTATCTCATTGGTTAAATGCCCTTAAGCATGTCAATTTTCCTTCTTTTTCATCAACTCCTCCATCGCTTTTTGGTTGGCTGGACTTTTTCCCTTTTGCGTTGTGGAATCTATGGATCAATAGAAATACTAATCTCCATGAGAAAAAAAAAGTCCCTTTTGCCAGTTTGTATGGTCACTACCCAAGTCATCGAATACAAGCTCCTCACCACTACCGAGTCCCACCTTCATTGTCAAGTTCCTATTCCCATTACCTGGATAAAGCCCCCTATAAATACATATAAATTAAACATAGATGGTTCCTTTATCCCCGGTCAAAATAAAGGTGGCATTGATGGTGGTGTTCGAAATTTCCATGGAGATTGGATTGTGGGTTTTATAGGCTGTTTTGATGTTCCAAATCCTACCTCTACAGAACTACAAGCCTTGGTGCAAGGCCTTGAATTAGTTGCAGCATGCCATTATCCACCCATAAAAATAGAAGAAGATTCCACTGAATTGCTTAATATGTTTGAGGTAACCTCTCCAACATGTAACCCGTTGCTCTCTTTATGCAGGTTGTTATTGAGGAGATTGGGAATCTAGTACTCCGACAAAATTTTCATGAAGTAAATGCAGTTGCTGACTTTTTGAGTAAAATGGGATCCTGACTACCTACCACTAATCAAGTTACCGTTTTGATGCAGCCTCAACTCGACGCCTTCCCTATGCTTTTCCATGAGAAACAAGGATTGTCCACTTCTAGATTAGTTAATAGAACGGTGTAATAAGTTAGCTAGTTGGCAAAATTTGTCTGCACTATTTAGTGCTCCGAACACTACTTTTGTCCCATCTGTAACTGTTTAATATCAATAAATTTATTCCCTGTTAACCCAACAAAAAAAAAGAAAAAAAGAATGAAAAAAGGAAATGAGAAAAAAAAAGAAAAAGAGAAAGGAAGTAGATAAATAAAAAGGAAAAGAATTAAAAGGGAGATAAATAACTAAAGCTACAAGGGAAGAGGGCATTTAGTTAGAAATAGTTTACTCCTGTGGCCTATGGGGCATGAATGTACTTTCCCCTTAAATTAATTATTATTATTTTACATATTCGACTTTATGTTAGTATGGATTTAAAAGTCACACGCAGCTATGACAGCACAGTTCACTATTAAGTATCTCGCGATCATCTTCCATATATAGGTAGGTATTAAATATTCTTCCTACCCTCATATTGCCTTCTACCAAATTTATATGTAGGGGTGGATAATGTTTATTCATAAAAAGAA
Source organism: Capsicum baccatum var. pendulum (assembly GCA_030864225.1). Classification (NCBI taxonomy): domain Eukaryota; kingdom Viridiplantae; phylum Streptophyta; class Magnoliopsida; order Solanales; family Solanaceae; genus Capsicum; species Capsicum baccatum. The sequence goes on along the minus strand of CM061556.1, from coordinate 232,707,869 downwards.
AACACTGTACATCTCAGAAGGCCAACCAAGTACTTTAGTCAGCTTGCGTACATTTCGATTAATATTATCGAGTATTTATTATCTCTCTCCAACACAAATATCCGATAACATTCCACCTAGGATTAGGCATAGATGAAGAAATCATTTGAACGACTTGCGAACACTAATTCTCACTTAGGATAGGTGCAGAGATGGGGGAGGTACAGTTAGTTCAAAGGTTCCATAAATCTGTAATCCAAATTGTTGCAAAAACCGATGATGCTGACTTCAAGAAATTTATTTACAACAAGACACAGAACATTTCTACATCCAAATATCCCAGTGATAGGTAAAGCCATTTTGGTTTATAAAAAGAATACCAAGCTGTTACATTTCTAATTCAAAGAAAGGATATGATTCATTCATAAACAGATAACAGAAATAGGGGACACCACAATTAAAGAGTCATCAGAAAAGGCAAAAAATATTGCAATAACGAGAGGTAGGACCTTATATGATTTAGAAACTGGAAACCAGAATAGCATTGGGAGAAATAGTCTTCTGTTAATCAAGGAAGGGAATAAAGGCGGAAAGGCAAAAGCGTGTAATGTCTTTGTAACAAGAAACTGTACCTTTTAAAACTATGAAGTCCCTGTCAAAAGTCTGCATGATCCCTGCTCGTCCGTCCAGCCATGGATTGACAGGTCATTTTTAGAGCAATTTTGAGGATCTTACTAAGTCTTCATTGAGATCAACTCATCATACCCACATTGTCTAATACCAATTATCATCGTCTCACTGATGGGTGATGAAATGTCACAGCATGGCCGACGAGGAACTTTCAACTGATACAGGTAACTCAGACATTCAGCAGAGGAAGTGCAAGATAGTAATACACCACAAAGAAAGGAACAGCAACAATAACAAAACAATAGAAATAAAGTTGAGTGTCTACAAGCAAACTAGAGTACCTGTTCAGCATCAAAGGCTAGCTTCTGCGAGAAGACTCTTATCTTGACCAATTTTTTTGTAGGATTACTTCTTATGCAGTTTGCAGTATCGTTTCTAACATATTCAGTCCATATTCCATCACTACTAGAAAGAACATTTTGCAAGAAGAAGACCACAGGTCTTTTGCATGGATCACTGGAGAAGGCTCTAGTGTTGAACATATATTTTGCAGCGACATTTTTACCCCTTTTCCATGGTCTAAATGTTGGCTGCAGCGAAAGCAGATCTGGAAGAAGTTCGTTCCCTTCAAACACCTGAACCGCGTAACCCCATGCAACTGAAACAGTCAGTAAGTTGGACTTGTCGTAGCACACTGTTTGTTCCAAAATCCTAGCAGGATCAGCATGGACAGCTTTGAAGAGATGGTCCACAGCTTGAATCCTAGTCATGCCAGGAAAAAGTGGCTCCACAGCATCCAAGTGATGAAGTGATAACAGAGGAGATAATGGATGTGCGGAAAGGATACCAAACAGATCTCCTCGAACATCAACCTATTAATGAAAGCAATTTTGACTTATCATACAAAACTAAGATCATGAACATTATAGGTGACTTACATACTATCATGTGCAACCTCAAATGGCTAGTTCATTTAACTTCCATAAGCAAAGAAAAAACATTGACGTTAGACTCGTAAGCTCACGAAAAGGTAGCATACAGAAAACATAATCCCTCCATTCCAATTATTGTGATGGTATTTCCAATTAGTTTGTCCCAATAAGAATGATAACTTTTTTATATTTAGAGAAGTTTTGGGGTCTGGGGAGGGTAAAGTGTACGCAATTCATGCCACTACCTCAGATGAAGTAGAGAAGACTAAGTAGAGAAGACTGTTTCCAATAGACCCCGGTGCAGGAAAATAATATTAACAAATAACCACAAGTTTAAAAATAGTTCTTTCATCAACTCCATGCGAACTAAACTACCATCACATAAGTTGGGAGGAGGGAGTATAAATATGAACACCGTAAAGTCATTTGTATCAACACAAGACTAATTTCTACTATCATTGCAATTGCAGAACTACAATAGATTGAAGAAAACAAAGCAGTTGTGCAATGCGACAACATGCTTAAACAGAGTTCCCATAGTTTCAGTGCGCTGCTAACCGAATAAGCAAAAAGATATCAAAAGCTGAAACATTCTATGTAATACACGAACTTGACAAGAAAGAATCCATTCATAAATCATTTCACAATTTCAGATATTACCAACACTCTTTATCATTTGACTCGTGTTTTTACTTAATTATCATCTAACAGATTCTTATGATCATCCAAATAAGGTCATCTCATGAAAGCCAGCTCCAAAATTCCTTCTTGGTCTACTAGCTTATAGTCCAAGTTTTGTTAATGAAAAACAAACCCCAGAAACAAAAATGAATACTAATAAAGTTCTTTTATTATTCCATCCCTTTCAATTTATTTGCCTCACTTACCTTTTTAGTCCGTCTAAAGAAAGAATGCATCTTTCCTTTTTTGGCAACTCTATGATACTTTTTTTTTACTCGGAGCTCCCAAGTTCCACCCTTTTTCTCCCTTGGTGACTCGACTTCACAACGTTAAGGTTGGAAGTGACGGTTGCTTACCATCCAAGTAACTACCTCTTGTCGAACTCTACAATTCTAACTTTTCACATGGCATTTTTAGATAACAAAATTAAAGAACATCTTGGTACATTCTATATGTCTTCAGTTTAAGATCACAGGATTCAATAGTCTAAAGGTTAAATCCCGTGTCAAGTCAACCCCAGACTAACAAATTAATAAAATGGGTGAAGCATTACGCACCAAAGTCGTTACACAAAATGGGACTTTCCGTCGTTATCTAAAGCTGGATCTAACAATATGATCCAGTAAAATTGAACTAACAATCAAAACAAATACTGTATCCAAACTAATAACACAAAACAATAGGCAACAACAATCCAAACAAGTAATAACAAAGTTTTTCATTATCAAAAACCTCACCTGATGAAATCCAGGTTCACGTGTCAACCGTACTCCAAGCTCAGCAACACAAGCAAAAACTCTAGAATCACTTCCATACAAATGAGGATACCTCATCAAACAAGAATCTAAAACCCTCGCTAAACCCTTTGCTAACGGAGCACTAAGCGCAAACCCACCCCCTCCAAATGCCATGTCAAACGAATACTTCTCATTCTGCTCATAACTCTCCGAATTATATCCAACATAATACCACTTCTCACTATCATACTTCGACAAAACCCTAACCAAATTATCCGTCAAAAACACCGTGTCATCATCGCCAAAAATAAACCACCGGGTATTCGAAAAATTCACATTTTTCACCAAATCAAAGGTATCCTTCACAATCCTCGCTATCCGTATCGCCGAACGACGACCAGACGGAAAAGAATAAGGAAACTTCGAAGTGTCAGAAGAAACAACAGCCGGAACAGAAAGGGTAGAATTGGAAATTGGATTATCGAGGAAAACGACGGCGTTTGTTGAATTGGGATTGTACCATAGGTTAATGTAACGGAGACGGTTAGAGAAAGAGGAAGAGGAAGCGGCAATTGAAAAGAAGAGGTGTGAGAGTGTAAGATTAGTGGGAATTGAGGGGGTTTTGGAGAAATTCGGGTTTGGGTTAAAGGAGGATTGAGGGTTTTGGAGGTGGTGAAGGAGGAAGATTAAGTAGAAAATGAGGAGGGTGGTGAAGAGTAAGAGAAGATCTTTGAGACGATTTTGGATATGGCGGAATGTTGGGAGCATGGGCATTTCTGTGTTGGATGATGAAGTGAGCATATGGGAAGTAGTGATGGTGAGTGAAGTGTGGAACTGTGTTGTTGTGAGCAGATCTCAGATGTTCCGTTCGTGTGTCTGCGTACGAAAGATGGTTTATCTCGTGAATTTTTTGTCTGATGAGGACTGAAAAAGTTGGACCAAATGTCCTCACACGAAGCATGGGTCACTTTTCATTTTTTTTTTTTTTTGAAGAATAGTGTAGAAAAAAATTATGATCTGAAATAAATTTAGGCCCGTTTGGCCATGAAAATTACTTTTTTTCGAAATTTCAGTTGGAATTGAAGTTAAGTTGGAGTTGGAATTGTATTTGATTATGAATATAATAAATTAAAGTTATTTTTAAAATTTTGTGAGAGAAATATAAATGAAAAAAGTGAAAATAATTAAAACTTGTTTTCACTTTTTAAAATAATTTTTCGGAGTTGGAGTTGAAAAATTCATGATCAAATGGAGCGTGTTTTCACTTTTTTCACTAAGGATGTGTTTGGTATGGAGGAAAATATTTTCCTAGAAAATGCTTTCATAGAAAATAAGTTGGGGTTTTACTTATTTTCTTTTGTTTGGTTGCTGAGTGGAAAATATTTTCCAAAAAATATTTTATGGTGTTTGGTTGGTGAATAGAAAATATACTATTTTTTTCTACCTAAATTTTAACTTTACATGAGTGTGTGACCCTCTAATTAAAAATATAATATATATGTTCTAAAACATAATATTTAACTACACATTTTTAATCATTCGATCAATTTGTATCAGATGTGACATCAACAATTATACATTCATCTGATCAAATTTAGAAAATGATGTATTTTTTATTACGTAATAAAATAAATTTATAATTACGTTTTTTTATTTTCTTATTCATTAAAAAGTAATTTCTTAATATGATTTATGAAAGAAAAAGTAAAAAAAAAATGAGTTAGGTGGTACTTGATTTGATAAAACGAAACAATAAGTTTTAAAAAAAAATTCTTTTGTAAGAAACATAATAAAAAGTTATAATTTATAAGTTGTAATACAATGTTTTAATTTGTAAAAGTTAAAAAAGTTATAAAGTTTTAATTTATATTTTTTAAAAAAAACTCAGTGTACTATCACATCACTTCTTTATGTTAAATCATGTAAACGTAATAAATTATTACGTTTTGAAAAAAAATTGTAAAACGTAATAAATTATTACGTTTTATAAAAAAGTTTTGTAAAACGTAATAAATTATTACTACGTTTTACTAAAACTTTTTTACTGTACACATCCGCTATCAAACCGTTAAAAAAAAGGTATAAAAGGTAATAAATTATTACGTTTAGCCTATTTTGGTAACATATTAAATAAATGACCTATTTTGATCATTTTATTCATATTTTGGTTTATTTTGGTTCCAAATTTTCATAAGTCACATCTCAATATTTTCTAAAAAATAACTTCCCTTGGCCCCTGAGGGAAGTCATTTTCTTTCAAATGGAGGAAAATGAGTTCCTTTGGAACATATTTTCCCAAAGTTATATTACAACCAAACAAATAAAAATAGAAAAATATTTTTCAGAAAACATTTTCCATCATACCAAACACACCCTAAAGTGAAATAATTTTTCGGAAATAAGAAAAAAAATTCTATGGACAAACGGCTATTCATTTGATTTTCAAATTTTGAAAAGTGATATATAAAATTGATACGGAGGGAGTATTCTAAGTTAATTTATTTATGTGATTTTGATTTGACACGACAAACTTTAAAAAATACTATGTAACAAAAGAAATTTAATTGGGATAGCAGTTTAAGTTTAATTATAAATTTGAGCACGAATTTTAGAAAACTTGTATATATGAAAAGTAATAAAAAATAATATAAGTCACAATTATTGATAATTCAAAAGATATATGAAAAAATTATGATCAAAGATAATTTTATTTGAAAAAATTTAAAAAGTAACACATAGTTTGAGATGAAGAGTGTACTTCAAGTTAATTTATTTATGTGATTTTAATTCGACAGGAAAAAATCTCTCTCTCTCTATATATATATATATAAAAGAGAATAAGTAGCATGGGGCTTTGGGCCACGGGTGACAAAAGAGATTTAAAATGAGGTGTAGGTAACACAAATCTTAATAATTTAGTAGAGGTGACAATTACTTAATTATGGATTAAGAAAGTTTGAAAAATTTTAAAATAACCCATAAGATTTTAAATTTACACTTTGATCCAAATGTTAGTTAATATAACGAGAAACGAAGGGAAAAAGGTGTATTTTTCTCTCTCCTCGTCCATTGTTATTTCTTCTCTCTTCGCGATATTTGTTGTTCATTGTTGTTGCTGCTTTATTCATCATCTTCTGATTCATTATCATCTTATACTTCATTATCATCTTCATATTCTTCTTGTTGACCATTGTTGTTGTTACCCCCAACTGCTGCTCTTTGGCCAAATTCTTTCTTATGTCAAATTTTATTTCGTAAATCACTTTCAACTTTGGCATTTACTTGAGAGGAGACTTTGGTAAGTCAAATTATGCTTTTTAGTTGAATTTTTCATCTGGGTAATTGCTAGTGTGCTGTTTTTTCAACAATAGCTAGCACGTGAACATAAATGCAACATAAGAGCAATCTGTTCAAACAGATCCATTATCTGCGGCACCAGATAAATGTTCTGTTGTAACAGTAGACTCATGTTGGATTCATGTTTATAGTTCTAGGTGCCCGTAATATGAATCGAATAGATAGGTATTCTGTTGCACCAGATTAGTAATCTGTTTCAACAGATAAATAATCTGTTTCACCAGATTACTAATCTATTTCGAACAACAAAATACAGCTCATGTCACAAACCCAACAGATAACTCAACTAATATGTTGATCTCTTGCTATTGATACTGTAATCAAATTATTCCTTAATTGTAGACATGTCATTCATTGAGAAAAAAATAGACAGCACGAAAATTAAATAAGAAATAAAAAGTCAAATGCATCAAACATAAATTTTTATAAAAAAAAATAAAAAAATACATAGATAAAAGAAAAAAAACTTAATTATTATTATCATCATTATTATTTGTATAGCCAACCGGCCAATCTTCAACTGGGTTATGACTTAAATAAATTAAGCAATATTGTGATAAGTCATGACTTTTCAGCTTTATTATTTTTAATAATTAGTTCTTTCCAGGAACTATTTTTACACTGAGTTGGACAACAGATTATATATCTTTTGCAACATATAATCTATATATCTTTTTTTTAAAAAAATTATCTTCATGACATTCAAATTTTCTAACTTTTTAATTATATAAATTAATAAAGCAGATTTGAAGGCGCAACTGTTTACCTCAATTAATTAATGACATTCTTGATTACTGTAAAAAGTTATGACTTAATTAAATTAAGCAATATTGTGATAAGTCATGACATGATTTTTTAATTATATAAATTAATAAAACAGATTTAAAGGCCCAACTGTTCACCTCCATTTATTAATGACATTTTTGATTACTGTAAAAAGTTATGACTTAATTAAATTAAGCAATATTGTGATAAGTCATGACTTTTCAATTTTATTATTATTAAAATAATTAGTTCTTTCCAGGAACCAGTCTTTTTTACACTGAGTTGGACAACAGATTATATATCTATTGCATCAGATAACTCATCTGTGACAACAGATATATCATCCATTGCAACAAATAGATAACCGATTGCATCAGATAATATATCTGTTGCAACATATAATCTATATAGCTTTTTTAAAAAAAAAAATTATCTTCATGACATCCAAATTTTCTGGCATTTTAATTATATAAATTAATAAAGCATATTTAAAGGCACAATTGTTCACCTTCATTTATTAATGACATTCTTGATTACTGTAAAAAGTTATGACCTAATTAAATTAAGCAATATTGTGATAAGTCATGACTTTTCAGCTTTATTATTATTAAAATAATTAGTTCTTTTTAGGGACCATTTTTTTTACACTGAGTTGGACAACAGATTAAATATCTGTTGCACCAGATAACTCATCTGTGACAATAGATATATCATCCATTGCAACAAATAAATAACCGGCTGCATCAGATAATATATCTGTTGCAACATATAATCTATATATCTTTTTTTAAAAAAAATTATCTTCATGACATCCAAATTTTCTGACTTTTTAATTATATAAATTAATAAAGCAGATTTAAAGGCACAACTGTTCACCTTCATTTATTAATGACATTCTTGATTACTGTAAAAAGTTATGACTTAATTAAATTAAGCAATATTGTGATAAGTCATGAATTTTCAGCTTTATTATTATTAAAAGAGAAAATGGTCTATTGCACCCCTAACCTTTAGTCTAAATCCAACTACACACTCAACCTTTATAAAAGTCTCATTACCCCTCTAAACATTTTTTTACTGTATTTAGTACCCCCTTCAATTTCTGAGCTGTCATGGGAGGTGAGAAAACCCCCAATAGGCGCGTCAGCTGAGGCTTCAACCATTCAAAATCAGTATTTTTAAGTGCCACATGTATAATATATTTCATTATTTTTAATTATTAAATAATGTTGTCTTCTTCAACTAATAAAAGACTTTTTTTTTATATTCTTCTCTTTCTCAAAACAGAAAAATCCAAAAAAAATCCATACCACTCTAATGATTTCTTTTTCACTGTGAAACACAAAATCCACCATTAAACTATCCACCATTAAACCATCATTTTACCGTCATTACACCAAATTCATAACTCCACCAGAAAAAAAAATCATCACCACCCATCATCAAACACACTATTAGAATCTTACTGCAACTTGTTAGTATCAGATTTATCATTAAATCATCATTATTGTAGTCTATCACTAAATCCATATCTCATCATAAAAATTTCACCCATCACTAAATTCACAATCAAAACTACAACACAATGTTATCACCATAAAAAAATTACAATCATCACTGACGAGCTTCAACTTCTTCGGATCGTTAAAGACCTTTTGTTTCAACTTCTTCCTCATCTCCAATTTCACTATCTTTCTCATCTTTCTTGAACTCATTAATGGTGTTTCCTCATCTTCCTTATCTCCAATTTCATTATCTTTCTCATCCAAGAACTTGACAATGGGCTCAAAACGTAAGGTCAAAGCCATCAATAAAGTGAAATGAAGCAAATTATACATGATTCATTACTCCAAATTATACAAGACTAAGGACAACAGAGTCCAGAAAAGAAAAATTAGAAGAAGCAAGAATTGAACTTTCCACATACCAAGCGGCAAGCACATAAACAAACATTTTCCTCTATGAATTGTCTATGTGTCTTCTTTTAGCAGAGAACTCTTCCCTTTATCATTAAGAAACAAAATATTTCCACCTTTAATTGTTCTCAGAGATTAACACTAACGTAATTAAGAAGCTTAAATGCAAAGATTAAGGTGAATTCTTGGAACCATTTGAAGCTCTGATTCTAATTGGAGAAGTCCTAAATCGGGAGGTCGTAGAACCCCATGAGACGCTCAATCTGAGCCAAGAAATCAAAGAAAACTTGGTGCAAGAATTGTAAATTTGGATACCCAACCCGATGGAGCTCCAAAAGTTTAAAAATCCACAACCAAAAGTTTAAATTACAACAACAATTTCCAAAAAAAAAGATCAAATCATGGTGTTAAGAGAGAGGAGAGATGAAGATGAAATTTTTTTCTTGAAAATGAAAGGTTGAAAGAGAAAGGAGATGAGATAATTTTTGTAAAGAAAATGAGAACATCAGCGTGGGCCCAGGCGCGTGAAAAACACTGACGCGTTATTAAGTGGTTTATGTTGACAGGTAAGCAATTGGGGGGTTAATAAATTCGGTAAAAAAAAAGTTTTGGGAGGTAATAGGTCTCCTTTAAAGGTTAGTGTGTAGTTGGGATTTCGACTAAAGGTTGGGGGGATAAATGACTATTTTCTCTTATTAAAATAATTAGTTTTTTCCAGGAACAGATTATATATCTGTTGCATCAGATAACTCATCTGTGACAACAGATATATCATCCGTTTCAACAAATAGATAACTGGTTGCATCAGATAATATATTTGTTGCAACATATAATCTATATATCTTTTTTTTTTAAATTATCTTCATGGCATCCAAATTTTTTGACTTTTTAATTATATAAATTAATAAAGCAAATTTAAAGGCACAACTGTTCACCTCCATTTATTAATGACATTCTTGATTGCTGTAAAAAGTAATGACTTAATTAAATTAAGCAATATTGTGATAAATCAAGACTTTTCAGCTTGTTATTATTAATAATTAGTTCTTTCCAGGATTCATTTTTACACTGAGTTGCGACAACAGATTAAATATATGTTGCATCAGATAACTCATCTGTTACAACAGATATATTATCTGATGCAACAGGTTATCTATTTGTTGCAACGGATGATATATCTGTTGCAACATATAATCTATATATCTTTTTTTAAAAAAAATTATTTTCATGACATCCAAATTTTTGGATTTTTAATTATATAAATTAATAAAGCAGATTTAAAAACAAGAATATTTTTGGTGAGTTTTTTACGGTTTAAATTGTATTTATCATTTATTTTCTTATTTTTTTCTGTGAAAAGAAATGACTTAATTAAATCAAGCTGGTGAGTTTTTTATTATTGTGACAAGTCATGACTTTTCAGATTATTAAATTTAAATAACTTTTTTCTCAATTTAAAAATCGAATACACCTGGTTTTCAATAACCGTTTTTTAATAACCATTTCTTTTAATTGAGTTATGGCAATAGATTATAGATTGTATATCTGTTGCATTAGATAATCCATCTGTTTCAATAGATATACCATCTGTTGCAATAAATCGATCATCTGTTTAAGGAGCTTTTTTATTTCTTCTAACTGATTCATCAGTTGCAACAGATGAGGAATTTGATGCATCAACAACGTTTTTTGTTTTTGTTTGTTGAATGTGTTTAGACAAAAAATCACAGTCATGACTATTCATTCACTTTTTTCTTAAAAATCATATTATCATATAACTTAATTAATCCAATGTTGTGACTTTTTGTAAATTAAATAATCTTTCTTTTACGATTATAATATCATTTAGTTCCTTATTATTTATTAACGAACCGTTTTTAAGAGAATTTCTCATCATGACTTTTCACCACCATCTATTGCCACAAGTGCTCAATCCCTACCTCCAACGTCGACATGTTGAGAATAGGAAATAAATAGAATGATAATTAAATATTGAATAAGAATTAAAAATTCAAAGTCGACCAAACCAAACCAAACATATACATAGATTTTTTTGAATCCCTTATAGGTAGATCGGGTATAAAAAAGAAAAATACATATGCTAAAAGAAAGAAAAAAAACATAATCTAATTATTATTACTACTACTATTATTATTATTACTATTATTATTGTCAACCGAACAATTTTCATCCGGCAACAGCAGGGCCCTCCTCAACCTTGCTCCAAAGTCGGTCAAATCCCTCCAGAGTTCATCAAACTGCCTTTGAAGTTCATGTAAGGACTTGATATGAATCTTCTTTTACAAATCTGGATCAGCCATATTAGTATTGTAAGTATAGTACAATGAACGAGTAAGAGGAGGTCGGGGAGTCCCATTTACAAAATGATTGAGTTGGAAGGGACTTGACTTAGTCAAACAAAAAGCCACAACTGTTCATATCCCTTAATTAAATAAAACTAGTGACTTTTCAAATATGTAAATTAGAAAAACGGATCTAAATACAAAATTTTATCTTTTTATTTTATTTCGAAAAGAGACAGATTGGTAATCTGTTGCAAAATATATTCCACCAGTCAGATAAGGTACAACATATTGACAATCTGTTGCAATAGATAGATATATCAATTTGCTTTTCCATCAGCTGTGGCATCTGTTGCACTTACTAGTCATCTGTTTATTCAATTTCATCGAGAGCAATAGATTTTTCTAAATACTTCTTGGACAAACTCAATTTTTGCTCTTGGATTGCTCCTCTTTTTTTCTATGCATCCTTTAAGCTGGCATCAAAGTTCAATTTTTGCTCTTGGATTGCTGGCAAAAATTAAATTTGGAGGCCAACTTGAAGAATGCAAAAAAAAAAAAAGCAATCCAAGAGAAAAAATTGAGTTTGGCCAAGAAGTGTTTAAAAAAATCTATTGCTCTCGATGAAATTGAATAAATAGATGACTAGCAAGTTGCAACAGATGCCACAACTAATGGAAAAGCAAACTAATAAATCCATCTGTTACAACAGATTGTCAATATGTTGTAAGTTATCTGACAGGTGGAATATATTTTGCAACAAATTACCAATCTGTCTCTTTTCGAAATACAATAAAAGATAAAATATTGTATTTAGATTTATTTTTTTAATTTACATATTCGAAAAGTCACCAATTTTATTTAATTAAGGGATATAAACAGTCGTGGATTTTTATTTGATTAAGTCAAGTCACCACTTTCAATTCAATCATTTTGTCATTATGGTCGTTGAGCTCAGTATAGAGCTCTTGATCTTTTGTGAGTTTGTCAACGAGGACCACTTTCTTTCTTGGCACTTTTCTTATAATACTCCTCTTGGTCCTTCTTAGATCTACGCAAGGTCAAAGAGAAGTATGGAAGGTTCTCTTTGAGTTTTTCTAATGCAAGCGCTCTCTCAGCTAATAAATTCGATGTTGCAACATATATGGATAGTCCAACACTCAATGCAAAATAGTTTTCTGGTAGAAGCAAGTCTTGAGAAGACATAATCAGTAATCTCTCGATATTAGCTTTTGTTGTGTCAAGCAGTTCTGTTGATATCTTGTCCTCTACAGGAGAAGATTGATCAACAGAAAAACCAAATGATTGAGATCGTTTAATCTGTTGACTAACTCGAGCAAAGACGTCTTCTGGATTATCAAAATTCACACAACAGTCTGGTGGTTCAATAACATCAGATGTCTTATTTTTGGTATTAGCTAATGATGGGGAGATTCTGTCTTCCTCACTATCCTGAAAAGAAAAAACACGTAAAATTAGATGAAGTATCTCTACATAACGACACAAGATGAACTAAATCTAGCATTCAGCTTTTCCTTCCTATTCCTCCCTTTTTAATCTTCTTACCTTTTTCAGATCCAATTTTTTTTCCGGATACTTGATAATGCCTTGGAAATTGCTTTATTTCTCCTCTTAGCCTTAATGTTTAATGGAGTGAATGAAACTGAAATCCTCTTTGATCGAATGACACTACTGTTAGATATCAATTCCTTTACATCAACAGTTAATGCATTAACAGTATTAATCAATCCATCATATTTTGCCTTGCACTCATCATATTTGCATGCACAAAATAAGCAAGGAGGGGAAAGATTGATCATTCTTCCCTCATATAGAGGACAACATATCCATCATGCAAAAGTCTACACCGTCGCCCGAAATTCTTGCCACAGCGAAAGTCTGTAGAAGGCATGACAAATAAACATGAGCAATATTCGACATTAAATCTTAACAGAGTATCAGAACCATATTCATGGTCCCTCAGCTTTATCAGTTCGGACCTACCAAACTTAACTGTGAAATTGCAGATATCTTGTTTGAATGATCTATGACTAATCGATAAAAATAACATTCACAAAATCAGTGTACTCTATATGTGTTTCTATGATAATATTATCAGTAATACATACACCCCATATATGAAGTAGTTTCATATGCATACAACTTATTTCTCCGAACCTATCTTTATTGCAGCCTCTTGTGATGGTTTGACAAAAGTTGATCAACTTTCAGTTCCTTATATATCTACAAAGAAGAAGAAAAAAATTAATGTTGCAAAAAAAATATTATCCATCTGTTGTAACAGATGTAGAGTCTGTTACATCAGATGTGGAGTCTGTTGCGTCAGATGTAGTGTCTGATGCAACATATGCGGAGTCTGTTGGAATACATCAAACCAACCTTATTGGTGGTTTGATTTGTTCTAACAGTTGCTCTGTCAGTTGCAACATCAACAACAGCATAGACTACAAACAACAAATATAAAACATCGACAACAAAGAAAACAACAACATTCATTCCAATAACATCATCAACAATAAAGAAACATATATCCTATGTTCCAACATCATCAACAACCAGGGGGACCCATATAGAATCCTCCGGGTGCGCGAGCATAGACTGAACTCGTATCAAACTTTATATATGTATATGGAAATTAAGAAAACGTATATAATCTAATCAGTGAGCACCCATAGTAAGAGTTGTTTGGTTAGCCTAGTGGTTGTTTATGGGTCTTTAAGGCTATTTATTTCTTTTGGTCTTAAGTTCAATTCCCACTCAACACATATTTTTTTAATTTTGGTAACCAACTCTTCTTTCCTTATTCACTTTAAACTTTCTTTTATTTTTTCTCCCTTACTCCTTGTGTTGATTGTTGGGACTCCACTATTTTTAATCTAAGAAGCACCCACCGTCTAAAAAACCTGGATCCGCCACTGTCAACAACACCACACCACAAATTCCAACAATGCCAACCCCACCACCAACATCAATAACAGCATCAACAACAAAGAAACAAATAAAATACATAAAAAAATGATACTGCCAACAAGGCTTTTAAACTTCTCCCACAGATGACTTTTTTTTGTATCTTGTAATAAAAATTCTTGGTTCATTTATTCAATAATTAAAAGTTCCTTAAAATTTTTTAAATAAATATGATATGGGTAAATGGTAACTAAATAAAATAAGATGTAAATAACTTGCAAAGAAGAAGACGAGAATGAAAGAGCAATAGTGCATCATACCTTAATGTCAAAAGGGGAGCAAAACAATAATTTCAGTCGAGGAATCTAAGATATGGATCAGTTTAGATCCGGAAGAAAATTTATGAGAAAGAGAAGAGAAAAAAAAGGCTATGATAACCCTAAAGAGGATAGAAAGAAAAAGATTAGAGACGAATAAAATAAATTTAGGGCTGAAGGAGAGATGAGATAATTCTAATTTCTAGATGTACTACCTTTAATAGTAAATGACTAAACAAAGTATATTTATTCAAATTTATATTTTCAAAGCATAATTAATAAGGCTAATTTGGTAAAATAAACCCCTAATTAATATTTCTTAATGGGTGTGCCAAGTCAATAGGGGCCAACTAATATAATATGAAACGGAAGAAGTATTAGGGGTTTCAATATTCATTAATTAATATTCATTAATAATTTGAGGGGCACGAGGAAGAAAATGGGTGCATTGAGTTATCCAAGAAACATTTTTTACCGCCTTTAGTAGTACTACTTTATCTACTCGGATAGAAGCTTACTTTAAAATTAAAAGAAAAAAAGATTTTCAAACAGATATGTCGTCTATTGCAACAGATATAAATATCTGTTTGAAAAATCCCAACATCTCAGTCATCTGTGACAACAGATAAAAATGTCCATTTGATAACTAAATCAGAAATGTCATCTGTTACAACAGATATCAATATCTTTTTGAAAATTTTCAATAGCTCAGTCATCCGTCACAACAGATGCAAATGTCTATTTGATAATTAAATCAGATATGTCATCTGTTGCAACAAATATTATTATCTATTTGAAATTCTCCTGCAGCTCAATCGTTTGTTATAACAGATTTTATTGCAATTGATTTAGGTGGAACTAGGGATGAATGAATGAGCTCACAGGGTCAACAACAAATCCAATTGAGTCTTTGTAATTGCATGGTGTTGGTATTACGTTCATCTCGACTCGAGTCGTCGATCAATCACTCTGAGTTGAAATGAGTTCTCATTAACTTAATATTAAGATTATAATATTACCTATATCGATCTAGGCAGAATGAGGGATGAATGAATGAGCTCACAGGGTCAACTACAAATCTAATTGAGTCATTGCATTTGGATAGTGTTAGTATTGTGTTCGTCCCAACCCGAGTCGTCGATCGATCACTCTGATTTGAAATGAGTTCTCATTAACTTAATGTCAAGATTAATAATAGTACCTACATCGATCTAGGTGGAACTAGGGATGAATGAATGAGCTCATAGGGTCAACTACAACTTCAATTTAGTCTTTTGGCAATTGCATGATGAAACAGTGTTGCGTTCCTCCTGACCAGAGTCGTCGATCGATCACTCTGAGCTGAACTGATTATTACTACCTCATATGTTCAACTAATACCTTAATTTAATAATCTAGGACTAGGGGTGAGTTCTCATAGGGTCAACTACAACTTCAATTGAGTCTGTTGGCAATTGCATGATGAGACGGTATTGCGGTCCTCTCGACCAGAGTCGTCAATCGATCACTCTGAGCTTAACCAATTCTTACTACCTCATATGCTCAACTAATACCTTAATTGATTAATCTAGGACTAGGGTCTAGTTCTCATAATGTCAACTACAATAGATGACAACGCCTATTTGATAATTTATAATAGATGGGTAATCTATTGCGGCATGACTTAATCCATTTGATAATTTACAACAGATGGGTAATCTGTCACAACAGATGACTTAATCTGTTTGATAGTTTACAATAAATTCATGATATGTTGCAACAAATAAAGTAATTTGTTTGATAGTTTACAACAGATGCGTAATATGTTGCAACAGATTACCTAATCTATTTGATTTGATCCAATAGAAAAGACATCTATTACAACAGGTTGAACATTTATTTATATATAATTTCAATTGAGTTCATATGTTATACTAATACCTTAATTGAATGTGAGTTCTGATAGGGTCAACTACAACTTCAATTGAGTCTTTTAGCAATTGCATGATGAGACGGTATTGCGTTTCTCCCGACCAGAGTTATCGATCGATCACTCTGAGCCGAATCGATTCTTACTACCTCATATGTTAGACTAATACCTTAATTGATTAATCTAGGACTAGGGTACTAATACCTTAATTGAATAATTTAGGACTAGGGGTGAGTTCTCATAGGGTTAACTACAACTTTAATTGAATCTTTTGGCAATTGCATGATGAGACGGTACTGCGTTCCTCCCGACCAGAGTCATTGATTGATAAGTCTGAGCCGAACTGATTCTTACTATCTCATATGTTCAACTAATACCTTAATTGATTAATCTAGGACAAGGTACTAATACCATAATTGAATAATCTAGGACTAACGGTGAGTTCTCATATGATCAACTATTGATTAATCTAGGACTAGGGGTGAGTTCTCATAGGGTCAGCTATAACAGATAGCAGTGCCTATTTGATAATTTATAATATATGGGTAATCTGTTGCGATATATGACAATCCATTTGATAATTTACAATAGATGGGTAATCTGTCACAACAGATGACTTAATCTGATTGATAATTTACAACAGATGCAAAATCTGATACAACATGTTGAACATTTATTTTTATAAATTTTCAATTGAGTTCATATGTTAGACTAATAAAACCTAAATTGATTATTCTAGGACCAGGGGTGAGTTCATAGGGTCAACTAGAGTACTCGGTCAACTACAACTTCAATTATTTTTACACAATTTCAATTGAGTTCATATGTTAGACTAAATAGTACTTTTTTTGCAATTGTATGATGAGAGGGTTAAAAATTATGCCTATCTTTTATGATTTTAAAAATAATTAAGATCAATTCAGACCAAATTAATATTTTCAAAACTTGTCATTCTTTTCCAAAATACAAATCAACCCATACAAAACTTTTCATCATTTCAAATGTCGATTGCTCGCTCTTTATCTCTCATTCTTACTTAATAATAAAATACAAACAATAATTACTCAATAAATTTGCTCAACCCTCCACAAAAGATCGTTTTTCTTCTTATTTTTAACCATATAGGTGTTATTTTTGACTTCATTCTTGCTTGTATCAATCATTTTCTTTGTCTTCGTAGGCAACAAAGTTCGAAAAGAGTTCTATATTTGTTATTTTTTCTAAAAAAATAAGGGCTTTTAAGTTAATGATCAAAAATAAAACTTTTAGTTGTATTATCTTCGAGAATGGGTTAACAATTTTGAGTTTTGATGGTAAAATCTTAGGAAGAACTCGAGAAATTTCTAATTTCTGTCACAGTGCTCCGTTGACTATCGTGGTATTATTGGATGGTGTTTGTGGTATTGATGGTGGTGGTGGTATTTGTGGTCGTCGTGGTGGCACTGGTGGTGGAATTGGTTGGTGGTGTTTGTGGTGGCTGTCGGTGGTGTCGGTATTTGTGGTATTTGTTTGTGACATTGGTTGGTGGTGTTTGTGGTGGTGGTGGCTGTTAGTGTGACGGTATTCGTGGTGTTTGTAATGTATTTTTTAAAATTTATGCATACATCAATTGTAATGTAATTTTTATTTTTCTGTTGTTTGTAGGTAAAATATGTCTCCCAAAAGAAAAGAAAGTGAAAGTGGATCAACGTCTGACCACCCCAAAAAAAGGCTAAAGTACAAAGGGATTTGGAGGAGCTTCCTGAACAAACTTAGTCAGGGAAAAGTGAAGCTGAGGAGAGATATGAAAACAACGTTGAGGGAGGTGGATAAGGGTCTGTAGATGGTGATGAAGAAAATGAAAATGAGGAAAAGGAGGAATTGGAAGAAAATGAAAATGAGAAAAAAGAGGAATTGGATAGTGAGAAAGAGAAAGAGGATGATCATCAACATGATGATAATGGATCACTAATGGGGCATGAATTAATATCGACATCCCAGCATGATCCTGTCAAAACTTTTAGTGTTGACAGGTTTCAAGTTGCGATGCCGATAAATGACCCAGAAGTAAAATAACTAACTGGTCAAATTGTACTTAAATGTCAGATGGAGAAAATTTTTGAACATTTTATGAAAATTATGAAGAACAAAAACATAGGCGGACTTTTTAAGAAGATCTGCTTTGGATGCTTTCTTGAGCTACCTGAGGACCCCTCTTCTCGTATCCATTTCCCTATGACGATGGTATATGGTCTTCTCAAATGCAGGATCAAGTACGTGGGGGATGATAAAGATTCAGAGGAGGGGGGCAAAAAGAAGATGGATGAAATCTGTATCAACTACCGTGGCGTGCCTGCTTGTTTTGGCTTGCAAGAGTTTGCCATAGTGACGGGCTTGAGATGCCATCGTCTAGAAGAACCACCACCCCGCAAAAGATCCAAGGCAAGAAAACGCAAGGAAAAAATAGATGGGTTGTTTGACATTGCTCGACGTGGATACAAAGCATCGGATTTGTTGACAGATCTTAAGGATAAAACCATACCAAAGCAGTACAGGGAGCAATTGTGCTTAGTTTGGTTTGCCCATTCGGTTATATTGACAAGAGACGTCAACAAGTTCATGGAAGATAATTTGTTGGCGCGTACTGAGGATTTTGATAAATTCAACAATTATCCCTGGGGATATGATAGTTTCTACTTGACTGTCCAATATTTACTAACAAAGCTATCCTCAGGGACGACCACATTATACGGCTTTCCTTGGGCTTTCATGGTAAAATTAATCACTAAGTTTACTCATCTATTAATTTATATTGAATATAGTTATTATGACTTTTTTTGCTTGCTTCCTGTTTACATTTTTTAGCTTGGGCATTTGAAGCCATTCCTCTCCTCCAAAAGCAGTTGATGAATTATCCGGATGAGGTTTCTCATCCAAGGATGTTTAGGTGGTTGGCTGCAAAGAGCAACACCAATATTAAGGAGGCTGCTCTCTTTAACCCTCCGGATGATGCAGTACGTCTTCTTCAAGTAAAATAATTTTACTCAAAGAAAGATATTGAACAAATGTTATATCTTGTGCAACAAATGTTATATCTAATACACCAGATGGGACATCTGTTGCGACAGGGTACGATTGATATTTTGCATCAGATTACCCATCTATTGCTTTGGTTCTCTAAATCTGACTCCTAAAAGATTAACCATCTACTGCAAATTATGCAATAAATATATAATTTGATAACATATTATTTATTTGTTGTGATGTACAGATCATCTGTTGCATAACAGATTACCCGTCTTGTGCAACTGTTGCAACAGATGACTGATATTTTGCATCAGATTATCTGTGTGTTTCTCTGTTTCTCTGAACCATACTCAAAGGGATTTTAACCATATACTACAGACTATGCAATAGATGGGTCTTTTTTTTAAAATATAACCCAACTGTGAAAATTATTATATTATATAATTTAAATGCATCTGTCGTTTTATTTTAATTTTTTATAGGTTGTGCATCCATGGATCGTGCCTACTGAGGAGGAGTACGTGATGACTTCTTATATTACTCTAGGTCGTGTTCATACTATAGCAGACCCAACGGTAGAGTTAATAAATAAGGAATTGACTGGAGCAACAGCCATAAGAAAAGCAGTTAGGCAAGGTCAACCTAATATTGAGGCTCTTCATGGCCAACCTACTAAGGCAGATCCGGGTGCTTCTTTTGGTGGAGTTGTTGGTGTTGGTGACAGGCATGCTGATGTTACTGCCACTCATTATAATGAGCATATTGATGCTCAAGAAAGAATAAATATGTTTGAAAACACCCCTTTTCACCCTTACACAGGTCCCTCTCACCCCTCTTCACCCTCGTGTTCTCATTGCGAATGCGAAGAGTGCAAGGACAGACAGGATAAACTCTTTGAAAAAGTAGAGGCTATCTCTAAAGCTATTGAGGAATTCAAATCCAAGAGGTGTGTCATACCATCCAAAAAGGTGAGGGAGTTACACACTCTTATAGTATTGGTTAAGAGAAAAGAAAAAGTAATTAGAGACGTACTCTCTGGTCAAAAATAAAAATAAATTGCAATTCCTCCCTCTTCAAAAGCTGTTAAAGTTCAGGGTCCAGTCAAGAAGGTGGACATATACGCAAAACTTAATGCTGAAGAGAAGAGGGATCTGCGACAGGCCAAGAATGCTAAGCCAGGCACACCAGATTACCCTAGGCCTCCCTTTCCCCCCAAGACTTCCAGACTATAATTGATATGCATATGCCGTATGAGGATAAGATAAGTTTACTTTTCCTAAGCTAGCCCTTCTAATCTACCCCATGAAGAAGAAGCTACGCAATAGATTTCACATCTGTTGCAATAACTGGGTATACTGGTGCAACTGGTAGTGGTTCTGTTATAACTTATTATCCATCTGTTGCATAAGTTGCGTTGGATTATTGATTCAGAGAACTCTATGCAACAAATGGACCAACCGTTACATCTTTACAATTACTAACCTATTTAAAAATTCACTTTTTATATCACAATATGTTGACATAATTCTTTGCCTTATGAGGAAAAGATAATTATCGTACCTGGAAGCTTATGACGCTGCCGATAGGATAATGGACCTCGACTTTTGTAAGAAGCTCAAGGATAGGTACGATCAACTCAATGGGGAGGCTTTATCCCTTGGCATGGGACTTGATTTCCTAGTTTCTACGTTGGTCTTGAATGAAGAGAAAATGACAAAATATGTTACAGGAGAGAGGCCAAATCCATATGGCAAGAATTAGACTGAGGCAAAGAGGATTCTGGCAGTCATTAGCGTGAACGACATACATTATCGAGCTGTTGAGATACTACTCGAGGAGGGAAAAGTCAATGTTTATGACTCCAAAGTACCTCTCATCGACAATTTTGATCTTTTTCTCCTCATGAAGCCACTGATGGTGGTGTTTCCCATCTTGTTGAGGAAGATTAAACTGATGAATTTTCCAAAGAAAGTGTTGATGAAGAAATTATGGAATTTTAAAGGTCGAAATAAGGGAATGATCCTTCCAAAAGATGATGTCGCTAAAGCGAGCGGCTCGCACGCTCTTGCACACATATAATGTTTGCTGACCGGCACAAAAATGATTGATCCAATGACTTTTCTGTGCGACAATGTTGTGGCAAACCTGCAAGAGGTCTGGTTTTATGGGGTACAAACTGGATGCTTGAAACCTGTGTATATAGAAGAGCATGTGAAATAGCAATTTTTAATTTTAAGTCACCCTTCACTTTATTACATGTACATGTAGTGACAATAATTTTTTTCTGATGAAAGTTGAGGCATTTATAATGCAATAGATTGTCAATCTGCTGTAAAATATATTTAATCTGTTCTGGCAGATAATTTATCTGTTGCAATAGGTTGGTCATCTATTGCATTACGCCGATGTTATTTTTATGAATAATCTAATAACCTAAGTCTAATTTGTTGCAATGTGGGAAGACCTGTTTGATAATTTCCAACAGATGACCTAAATTTTACAACATATGCCTAAATCTTTTTGATATTTTCCAACAGTTACGCTTGAATATCCATGTGCTCGACAACACCAAACCAATAGCAAATACATACACCACCATGAAATTTTAGCAATTAGGCTTGAATATCTATGTGCCCAAAAATACCAAACCAGTAGCAATAACAACAACAATGTAGTATCTTCTTGCTCAATTTTGTTTCTCTTTAAAATCCTTGAATTTGTTCAACAAACCCCATATTACATGATTTGCTTGTGAAGGGTGTCGTTCTTCATACCAATCAAAGTAATCGCATCCACCCAATTTTCATAAAAAAAGAGAACATAATTACAAAATAATTACAAGACAATAATTAATCAACTAATTAAATAAAAAAATATTACCTTTGAAATGTTACAAGTAAAAAAATCTACGACCTGGATTTTGTTGAGTTCAAGAAGTCTTTAACAGAGCTTCATGACTGCTCTTACAATATCGAAAATCTTTATCACAAAAAATAGTGGAAGATGCGCTCGACATTATCAAATTCAATTGGAAAAAATGAAAGAAATAATTTAAAGAATTTGGATAGATAAAAGAAGATGACGATGAAGAAGAAGATTTGGGGATTTAGGGTTAAATTTTAGGAGAAAGATGAATATATAAGACAGGGGGGGGGAATGACCATTGGGGCCAATTGACGGCAAGTCAGCAAAATGTGCCAGACTGACACATTTTACATTTGATGCCTATTTTATTTTACGTATTTAAAATGAACACTGTCTACTTGATGCTTATTTTATTTTAGGTGTTTGAACTGAGCACCGTCGATGGGTTTCGCCTTTTTTATTTCAATTCACTTTAATCTTTTTACACGTAGTGGTAATTTTTTATGTCCAACGAAAGTTGAATTTTTATAATGCAACAGATTCTCCATCCGTTGTAACAGTTATTCTACCTGTTCTGACATATAGATTATCTGTTGCAATAGGTTGATCATCTGTTGCATTAGCTCGATGTTTCTATCTAAGTCCATCTGTTGCAACAGTGGGAAGACTTGTTTGATAAATTCCAACAGATTACCTACCTGTTGTAAAATATGATTTTTCCAATAGATGTGTCGTCTATTGCAACAGATATATTATCTGTTGCAATATTTGAATATAGTATTCCTTTTCAATTAATAAGTTCAAATCTAAGGAATAAATAAAATTCATCGACAAAATAAAATAAATCGAAACTTTCAAAAATTAGCTGAAATAAGTCAACGAATAAATAAAATGTAAAAAAATGTTATGGGTACAGATCTCAACAAATACATCAACAACAATTTAAGTATGATCCAAGGATTACTTTGACAGGATCAAGCTATAAAGATCTACTCAGTATGGACAAGTTGTTCTTTATCCGGTGCTATGGAATTTGGCTTTGCTTGTCATGGATCTTTATTGTCTCTTACATATAATTTCTGCGCTTTCTGTTCTTTGTATTTCAATAAAAAAAATAGCATATTGTCAATGCTGTTCAGCAACAACTTCTTCTACATCTACTTGGAAAGCCAAAATTGGTCAATGCTAATCACGGAGCTACAACAAAATAGAAAAGGATAACTCATAGTCTTCCTCCTATTTTAAATTATCCCAAACAGATTATATTTCTGTTGCAACAATGAATCAATTGTTGGGAAAAAGTTCTACATGAGGAAGACCTTGTATGATAATTTTCAACGGATGAACTATTCGTTACAACATATGAATTATCTTTTGCAGCAGATAAGTCGTCTGTTGGTACAAATAAAAGCGGTACGAAGAAATATTTAATTTGCTAAAACAGATGAGACATATATCACAACAGATACTTTATGTGGTGCAACAAGTTAGTCAATTGTTGCAACAGATGTATATATCTGTTTAATAATTTTTAGCAGATGTGTCATCTGTTGAAACAGATATGTGTCTGTTTATTTTGTCAGTTGGAAGACATATATATTCACCTTCTTCAGCTCGTGCTCCTCTCCTTTTGGATATTGTACGTTGCTCAGTGCAACACACAGACAGAGGAGTTGCAATTTTGCTTTTTGGGATGCTTGATAATGTCCTAGAAATCACTTTCCTTCTCCTCTTAGCCCTAATCTCTAATGGAGCGGATGGAAATAAAATCCTCTTTGATGGAATGAGACCCCTTTTAGATATCAATTCCTTTACAGAAGCAGTTAATGAATTAATAACATTAATCACTACATCATGTTTTGCCCTGCAGTCTTGACATTTGCATGCAGAATATTCGATGGGAGAGGTAAAATATGTATAACCAGTACGATCATACTTATAATGGTTTACTTTAAATACTGTAAGAGGAGCATCATTAGCACCAACAGTAGCCTCACTACCACCACCAACAACTCCATCACCACGAAGACCATCAACAACAATAAGCCCACCCTCCAAAATTGTTTTTCTTGTAATGGCTGTTGCTCTAAATAATTCTATTTTTATTCTGTCGATGACCTTAGGGTCCGATAAAGTTTGCACAGACCGTAAAGTAAGAAAAAATGGCATCTTCAACTCTCGATTGGTTGGAACTAGCGACGGATGCACAATCTAACATAAATCATTGCATATATTAGAATGATGATTAGATCATTAACAAAAATCATTAATTAAAATAAAAAATTAATTATAATTATACTTATTGCATCCTTTGGGGGGTTGAAGAGATCAAGAAATTTTACATTTTTATCAGTTTTGGCCGACAACTATCTCAAGATTCTTGGACAGAAAACTCCTTCCTGGTAGTTCACTTGTTGTCTCAAATAAGGAATGACTTCAAACGCCCAAGCCTATAAAATAATGCCAATAAATCAAAACCATTATTGAGTAAAAAAATGAATGATATCATAATAGGAGAAAGAAATATTTAAAATGAAAGCCCATGGGAAACCATATAAGTTGACTATCTTTGGCGCTAACGGAGTCAACAAATATTTGACAGTCATTTTGAAGCTTTCATAACCCCAAGGATAGTTGTTGAACGCCTCAAGATCTTCGGAGAGCTTTATTAATTTGAGGCTTATGTTGTTGCTAACGTCTCTCGCCCAAAGAATATTATGCACAAACCAAATCAAGCACATTGACTGCTTGTGCTTATTTGAAAGTCCTTTACCTTTCAACGCTTCTATCAAATTTTTATTTTTGAAGTTTGGACCAATAATGGACACCAGTTCATCACGATCACACGAATTGCCTTTGCCTTTTTTGGGTGTGCGTGGTGTTTTTTTGGGTTAGAATAGGTATAACTTGAGAAGGAGGATAACATTTTAGTTCGGTAACTATGGCAAACTCCTTCCAACTAAAACAAACAGGTATGCCATAGTAATTTATCCACACCTCATCCATCTTATCTTTGTTTTCATACATAAACCTACGCTTGAGAAGTTCATATACCATTTTTATTTGGAAACGAGCATTGTTGTCCTCCGGCAAAATGAAGATATTTCCTAAAGCAGCTGTCCCTGAAATAAGCATCCAATTTTTGTTCTCGAAGTATTTTACTGAAGGCGTCGAAAGATTTTCTCATGGATGACTTAACCATGAAATCACCCGTTAAATCTGCGGCACCATCGCACTGCATTCTCACAGGATAACGATCAATGCTGAAGGATTTGACCAACTCTTTGATGAAAGGGCTATTAGCATTTGCATCATCTCTTTTGAAATATTCATCCTCCCCGTGTTTATCATATTTTGCTCCCGATTGAGATAACGCTTGTAAAGCAAGCTCATAGAATAGTGAATGTAGCCTAACTGCTTCACTTGTTCCTTTACTTGGACTTATTTGATTTCTGTTCTTTTGGGAACCATACTATCTAAAATTAACAGGAACATAAAAAAATATTATAGTTGATTAATGCATCATTAAAAAAGGATAACATAAATCAAACAAGCAAAACAGTAAAATAACAGTTGTAACAGATCACCGATCTATTTCCCCAGGTAGTATATCTGTTGCAGCATATAACCAACCTATTACAGTGGATGAGTAATCTGTTTTAATAATACAAAATATATCATTCATCTTTTAATATAGAAGAATGGGCTGTGCAATAGATCATATATTATTGCGACATATGAGTGATCCATTGGGATAGTTAAATAATCTGTTGCAACGAATGAGTAATCTATTGTGAAAATACAAAATAAATCACTCATCTGTTAAGAAAAATAAATGGTCTATGCAGCATATCACATATCTATTGCAACATCATCTATTTTAATATGTGAGTGATCTGGTAGAATAGTTAAATAACCTGTAGCAACGGCTGAGTAAGTTGTTGCGATAATACAAAATATATTGCTCATCTGTTGAGAAAAATGAATGGTTTGTGCAACAGATCACATCTGTTGTGACATCATCTGTTGTAATATATGAGTGATCTGTTGGAATAGTTAAATAACCCATAACAATGATTGAGTAATCTGTTGCGATAATACAAAATATATCACTCATCTGTTGAGAAAGATGAGTGGTTTGTGCAACAGATCACACATCTGTTGTAATATACGAGTGATCTGTCAGAGCAGTTAACTAACCTATAACAACGACTGAGTAATTTGTTGAGATAATAAAAAATATATCACTCATCTGTTGAGAAAGATGAATAGTCTGTGCAACAGGTCACACATCTGTTGTAACACATGAGTGATCTGTTGGAACAGTTATCAAGGATCAATATTGTCTAGATTTCTTCCAACATAGGGTCGTCTATCATGGTAGATGAATGATCAGTTGGAAAAATCAAGTCTTGGACATTTTCTATTGGAAGAGTTGATTGGATTTTATCCAACGAGAGGTTCATCTATTGCATCAGATCATTAATCTGATGGTTCTTCCGTTGCATAAGATGGTTAATTAGTTGCATTAGATTTTTTATCCAATGCTTAATCTGTTGCGACATATGGTTAATCTATTGCATCAGAATTGTAATCTGATGGTTCCTCTGGTGCATCATATGATAAATCTGCTGCATCAGATGATTAATATATTGCACCAGATGGATAATCTGTTGGAGGAAACAAAAAATAGTAGCACGATTTTGTTCAATAAAAAAATAGCAATTTCTTCATTTTTACCAAGAATAAGAACAGAACAAATCAACTCAAATTGTTGTTTTGTTTTTATAAACACAAACAATAAAAATCTAACTTAAAAAAAATGCAACAAAATGTCACAATTCACTTCAAAAAGAAAAGAGAAGAGAAGAAATATCAGAAATTAAGGTTTTATTCAGATCGTATTTTAAATTAATGCAATAATTATTGAAATTATTAACCAATACTATAAGAGAAGTTGGCTCAAGTTTCTCGTTTTCTTCAAAACTAAAAAGGCCATAAATTTTTACATGTAAAGGAAAAAAAGGAATGATGAAGAATTTTGTTGTGGCTGGAGAGCAAGGATGTCATGTCGATTGAAGGTTGAAGTCTAAAAGAAACTCGAAGCCCAACTATTTGTAGTCGAATGTTGAAGTCACCGAGGATTGAAATGACAAATTTATAGAACAGTTGGTTGATAGAGAGTTGACAGAAGCTGTCGAGAAAGGGATGAGAGATAGGTTGATTTGAATTGAAGAAGAAAACTTGAAGCCCAACTATTTGTCGCCGGAGGTAGAAGTCGCCGGGAGTTGAAGGGAGAAATTTTGCAGAACTGTTGGTTGGGAGAGAGTTGAGATATGCTGTCGAGAGAGAGGAGAGAGTGGTTGATTTGGATTGAAGAGGGGTGTGGGTTGGGTTGATTTGTATTTTTGAAAAGATTAGAAAGTTTTGAAAATATTAATCAAGTCCACAATTAACTTCATCAAGTTTTCTAATGATGTTTGACCCTTTAAGTTGGTCAATGACACCAATCCTTCATTCAAGACTTAAAAGACACCTTTCCTTTAATTTTCTCAAGTAGCATGCTAATGTGGCATGTCTAGAATGTCAAGAAAGACATTTATCTTTCACCATATTTTTTTTGACTTTTTTTTCACATTTTATATGTTAAATTATTTTTTATTATTTTAAAAGAAAAACGTAACGGTTATAATAAGGAACGGTTACATTTTCT
Organism: Capsicum baccatum var. pendulum; assembly: GCA_030864225.1. NCBI lineage: Eukaryota > Viridiplantae > Streptophyta > Magnoliopsida > Solanales > Solanaceae > Capsicum > Capsicum baccatum. The sequence goes on along the minus strand of CM061556.1, from coordinate 232,679,831 downwards.
CCATATTAACTTAAAGCAATTTAATTCCTTTATAATAAAAACTTAATTAAATACAATTAATGCACTTAATACTCATATCCATTAAATTATTTTTTAGTGTTATCTTTTTAATCCTTTTGGTTAGTATAAATAGTGATGAAAATCATTTCTAATGCATAAACATTCCTCTGCATAAACATTCCTCATTTTTCATTCAACACCGGCCTCAATTCTTCTTCATTAGTTACGGAAATTTGGTCTTTTTAATGAATTTCTTTATCTTTTCTTCTATGTCTTCCGTTCTCTTTCAAGTTCCAACTTTCTTATATATTGGTTTAGGAAATATTCAACTAATGTCATTGGGGTTTGTCATGAAGATTGGCATTCAAGGAGACCATTGTCCATATAGTGTAACCACAATTATTTCGAACCTCGAATCTTGCTGATTCAGAATGGGTGAAGAGGAGAAGTAGTGCAACAACAAAAAAATAAAGAATAAACATGCACTTGAAAATGCCCATTAGTATTTACTTAGTTTTCTGAGGGTTTTAGTGTGATGATAAAGTATTATTACTTTGCTATCTATTTTATATTAGAGTTTGTCCATGTATTTTTGTTGAAAAGTATATGTAAATAGGTTATAACGTTTGTAAATGCTACTTTCAAGTTTCTTTCCTACTCGCACCCTTACACATATCTTTATTTATAAAAATAAAAGCTTGCAGCTTAGTATGTTTGCTATGTATGTTTATATTGTTGATTAATTTAATTACAGTTTGATAACTTTTCATTGCAATATGTTTGTCCATTATCTGCAAGCTTAATGAGGTTATTTTTATTTTTTACTGTTACAAATAGGATCTTGGACTTTTTATTTTTAATTTAAACAATTGCTTTAAGGGAAAGACTATGAAGTAAATTATCGTATCTAAGTTTTCCTTTTCATGTTATTTCTCCTTTTCCTATTCTAATCGTTCTGCAAGATGTACTATTTCATGACAATTCACATGCTGCTTCTATATTTTAGATATTTAATCACAAAATGATATGCCATAAATATTTATTTTGCTTATCACTTTAAGTGTATATTATTTCTTTTATGACTTCTGTACTGTATTATATACAATATCTCATAACTCTATATAGAAATAATATGCAAATAAATGACTTACTAGCTACAGTATATCCCCAACAATGCATTTAAATAGATAAATAAATGTGTTAGATATTTAGGTGGATGGTGATAATTTAAAAATCATTTCCTACAATGAAATTAATACCAAAGGAGTCAAGTTAATACAAAATTAAGTGAAGAAATGAATTAGAGTTTAGAATCTAACCTTTATTTGGATGAAGGTTGAAGAGAATCTTTAAAATATAATAAAAAATAATTTCATAAATCTAATATTTATTTTCTACGACCAAATTCACTAGTATATATATAAAAGAGATCAGTTGTCAATCCTATGGGGCATGTCTCACAAGCAAGTATTCCTATTTATCTTTTTTGTCAATTTTTTTGAGTTTTTTTCTACTTTTAAAACCCATCTATTTATTACTTATTTCATTAAATTTTAAGATAATTCGCATTTACTAATATAATAATGAATGATTGTAACTCTTCTTTTTGTTAGGCCATGTTAATTGTGAAATATTATTAACTAATGTTAACTCTACACTTTTCATCTTCCCTTCTATCTATATAATTCTTCTTTCATTAGAGATCCCAAAAGTTGTCCGAAATATGAAAAATATTTATTATTTTGTAGTATTATTTTCTTTGTTTATGATCAAAACAAATTCTTTCGTCATATTATAATTGTAGTTCTTCTCATCAAATACATACTAGTAATTTATATATATAATAATTTGTTGTTTCATAGTATTGTTTCTTTATTTATGATCAAAACAAGTTCTTTCTTCATATTATAATTGTAGTTTGTCTCATTAAAAGAAGTATTTATAATACAATTTTCATCTATTTGAATTCTTAACTTGTGTCGATGTTACAATTCCGAGGACACTCAAGTTGGTGTGGTACGATTTGTGCACAAGAGACTATGTTGATTCATACTTAAATACTGCAGAAGTGCAAGAAGCACGCCATGTTAGAGGAATACCCCAACAATATGGTTCTTCCAAGTAATTATTTTCACTTTGAACAGTTTAATTAGTAGGAATAATTAATTTAGATTTCAATCATAATTTTGTTAATATGACTTTACCATTCAATACATCTATACATGCAAATTGGCAAGATTCACATGACACGGTTTTGTCAATTTTTCAAGAGCTTATGCAAAGTAGAATTAGAGTTTGGATATAAAGATGAGTTGGACTACACTGATCAAAAACTTAATTAGATTATAATACATTTTTTATCCTTAATGAGAATTAAACAGTTATTGTAACATAAATCACAAGTGTATGACATATTTATCTGTTTATGATCTTAGGTTTCAAAATCTTTATTATTTATTTTTTAAATATATTATTTTCCGTCAAATAGAATAATAGATTCACATAAATTGAAAGGAAGAAAGTATGTACTAATTTATAAGTAATTAATTAATATATTTCTGAAATTATAATATTATGACTGCAGCGGAGATACAAATTATGTAGTATCAATTACAACAAGTAGATATGTCATAGACAAAATTAAGATACCAATCAAGACATCATGGTACCCTTGGTACTTCCAAGCCGAGGTACGTAATTAACAATGTTTGATATTTCTTCAAAATAAACTTATGTTTCTAAATCGTCTCATAACAATGCTGAGATTCAACTTCTAGCTTGTGATTAGTGATAAAAAGTCTAGAATGTTTGAAAACTTGGTAGAAAAAGGATAATAATGATTTGGACTAATATAATATTTTTTGAAATTTTAGGTCTTGTTCTATATGACGTGTGAGTAGAGATGGAGTTTATGTTATTTAACGTAGGAAACTTAATATCATCATATCAAAAGTTAAAATTGAAATTATACATGAATTTGAATTCTTGAAATTTTATTCCAGCATGCATCCTAGGACTTCTAAGTCTCTTGACATGACTACCACCTCCCTCTTAGGTTGATGAATATCTATCAAAAAAAATTTAAAAGTATATGTCGGATATTTTATTTTTTAAAATTTATTCTTTAACATGTATTTAATTAGTAAGCACAACTTATCACAAAAGGTATATTATTGAAAAAGTCGGAGAAGTGGGAAGAAATTAGGATAAAAGTTGAACAAAAAAATGAAAGAAAACCCCATGTTTAATGTTACTCATGCAACTCAAATTATTCAATTTGAAAATGTATTAAGAATTCGTTAATATTTCAACTTTCTCATTTTTATACTTTTAACTTGTTATATCTTTACTTTCTCATTTAAAAACCTTTTTGAGATGAAATTTTTATTTGCTCATAGCATTTGTGGTAATTCAATTAGACAATTAATGACCATAACAGGTAACATAATTATAAATTATATTACATGAAAATATAGAAAGTAATTAGTTCTTTCACATATGTATTTATTATTCTTTAATTAGTTTTTCTGATTTCCTATCATTTCTTTCAAACATATTTTTAGATTTAGCCTTTATTATGACACTGTATTTTGTATATTCTTTAATTTTCTTAGTCTTAATGTCAAAAGATCTTTTTAAAAATAATTATTTATGTGTAAAGATTAGTATGCTTGAAATATGAATATTATATGAATGAGTAGCTAGCCAAGTACCACTATAGAAAGAGGAAAATTCTGTAGAAGTTCTTAAAGCATAAAATTACACTCGAAATAAATTCTAAGGTTATTAAGAAATTATTTCATAATTGTAAAAATAATATGTTTTATAACCGCACGAAGCGCGGATATTTTCACTAGTTTAAAAAGTATTACGTAACAAAAGAAATTTCATTGGGATAAAAATATATCCATTCATGTGCAATGTAAAATGATAATAGTAGTAACACTAGATTTAACAACATAAGAACAAATGTATGTCCAAAATTGAATGATAAGAGCAATTTTATCAAAAGAAACTATGACTAAGAGTAATTAATTATTTTTTTTTATGAAGCAAATATGATTTTTTTCATTTTATTATAATATAGTAATAATGTATGTTTAATCTATTAAATTAGTGATTATAATTATTTTGACCATGCAGTCAATTGTGTTGAAGGTCCTTCGAAAAAGAGAAGCCCTTCGAGAGGAAAGAAGCAGCATAATAAGTAGGCAATTGGCCATAGCACTTGAAATTTCAATTTCAAATTTTGATTTGAAAGCAACTTCGTTTGTGAAATCTACATCAGATTTCAAATCTCAATTCTACCAAGTATAATTTTTTTAAAAAATAAAATAAAATTAGACCTATGAATTTATATTTTATTAAAAAAATCTCATCATCTTAAATTTTAGAGAGAAAGACTCATGAACCATGCGAAAGGAGTATATATCCAAAAACAATTAATTATTATTATTATTGACTAGAGGATCATTGTGTAATTATGTACTATATTGGAGAGTTTTTTTAATAATATGTAATCACAAATATTTATTTATAGAAAAAAAAACGTGAGATGTAAGATTATTAACATGTCTTCTTATGATATTTTATTACCTTATTTATGAACTATAATTTGCTCATTTGATAAGATTGTATAGTTGATTTGAGTTTTGGCGGTTTTCTTCTTTTATGTTTACTAGTTTAGGTGTACGCGCCTCGCGCGTGTACCTCATTTTAATAAGTTCAAACGTTAAAATAAATATTTTATTTGTTTAAACGATAAATATGAATACAATAATTAAATTCAACATCATTTGAACGTGTAAAGATGGAGAACTTATTTAATTAGTTGTATACTATTTGTAGATAACTAAGATAAAAGAAAAAGGTAGGTGGAATAAATTAACAACCCCTCAAATTACGATTGGTGTGTTTAGTAAGCCAATAATTAGTGCTTGCTAATCCATGAAGTTGCGCGATTTAACTTAGTTTCATCATTCGTGTAAACTTCTTAATACTTAATTCCTCTTTTTGATCAAATAGTCGGTATATCTTTTCTACCGCTTCAAATATAACCATGTTTTTTCTTATATAAGCTGTGAATTAGACTGTCAAATAACTTTGAATTGAAATTGTAGAAATAGAAGATTATAATGGTGAATTACTTCCCCAATATATGACTTCTATGCTGCAGCAAGCAAATCTCATATCCTTAGAAGGGTCTCTCTCAAGTCATCTTATTGTTCGAGTTTTTGTGATTTTCTCCACATGCATCTTCCTCTTTAGATGGTCAATTAACCGACTATAGCGATGTAGTCAAAATATAAGTTAGTCCACTCCCGTATGAATTTAAAAGCTTCCAAATTTGAATCCTAGGCCTAAAATATAGAAAATCCTAAACAATCCAAATACAAGTACGACCACGAAGATGGATGCATGTGAGAATGTAATGAACCCAGAGCTTAGAGTGTGTGAGTGAAGGACTTAAAACACACCAAACCGACCCTAATCTCACACTTGGAGTGTAAGGAGGAGCCTTGGAACACAACAAGGCAACCCCTAAATACACTTGAAGGGAGCCTAGCTCTTAAAAGGGCATTTTGGATATTTTGTATTTTATTTGTAATCTAGTAGAAATAGAATATTGTAGGACTTTTAGACTTAGATTTTTCAAGATGTTGTAAGTCTTGAAATACAAAGAAACACAAGTCCTCTCTCCTTGAGGCACCAAAACCAAAATTAGGCATAGAGAGTATGAAATCACTCTTGTTGATCTCATGGCTTGGAAATGTGATGCTTGGAAGGTGGATTCCGATCTTGTGTCTTTGTAAGAGATAGGTGAACATTGTGTGTAGTGTTAAGGGTCCAATAGTGGAATATGCTCTTGGGTTCTTAAGATTATACCTTCATTAAGTCTATCTAACTATCCCTTTACTTTTATAGTAATCTTGTAGTAGTTTGTGTTCTTGTAACCATTTCTATCTCTAGTTAGTAAAAGCGCGTGCTGTACCTATCTTTTTATTGTTGTCCATATCGTTATATTGTTGTTATTTTGGTGTATTTACACCTTCAATATCTTGTTGTTATTGTGTTTTCGTTGTTGTTGTAGTGAATCCGAGAGTGGTTACCAAAGGGGTCCTCGGTTCTTCAAACTTGTAGACTGATTTGGTGTTTGTTTCGTATTTCCCTTGTCTTTATTGTATCATTTGGTATCAGATCATGGCTTGATATTGTTCCTACAAGATCAAATCTTGGGCTAGCTCACTTGAAAATTTTTTCTTAAAAAATTAAAATCTGAAAATTCCAGAAAAAGAACAATTTGTCCATTTTGTGTTCTTGGCAAAAAATTGTGTTCTTGTTATGTCTTGGCCGAGATTTTTACTTGTCTTGAGTGTTTCTAGTGTTCGTTTTGTTCTCCACTAACACTTTGAGTTTAAATCTATGTTTGAGCTTGTATTTGTTGAAGTTGTAGTCGTGAACTTGGACTTGGCCGATTTGTTGTTGAACATTATTGTGGTGGACTATTTTGGCCTTGTGGACTTCATCTTGTTGTTTTTATAATCTTTCCAATGTGATATTGTTGTTCATTGATGGCCTAAGAACCATTTGTTGAAGTTGTAGTTGTCTTGGCCAAGTGTTGAAGATATTGTATTGTGAAAATTGGAAGTTGGCCGTGTGAAATTGTTGGTGTTCTTGGAGATTGTTGTTGATTGTTCTTGGTGATTGTTGATTTTGTTCTTGAAGTTCTTCACAACCTTCATAGCTTGTTAAAATAAAGTGAACCTTAGATCTATAAAGGTGAAGGAAAAAATGTGAAGCTTTGTTAGTCTTGAAAGACTTACCATTACTCATCAATTAGTCAATTACATCTCAACCACTTTCCAACAACTTTCCATGATCCAAGGACCCATGTTTTAAGGGGAAGTACAAGTACAGTCAAAGTCTTGAAAATTGAAAAAGACTCCAAGACTTATTTTTCCCTCCTAAATAAAATTTCACCAATTCAAATTAAATTTTTGACCAAGACATGAACATTTGAGAATAATAATTCGTTAGAAAGACCGCAACCAATATGTGGCTGCCACATCATTAAGTAACTGTTCACGCATCAAATTTTAGCTCAAATTTTAGATTTTCTTAGTCTTTTTTTATTGTTCCGTAGTTGCGTTTGATTGGTTCGAACTCTAATTGACAAGCTAGTAAAATCCTACTAGATTGTAAATTAGTTTTGTGTCCGTTTGTTCATGTTAACGTTCTTTGTGTGCTTTTCTCTTTTGTGAATTCATTGTATCTTGTTGGTTCAAGTCCGTAAGCAAATTTTCTTTGAGTCAACTCGAACGAAAATCTATTCTGGACCAAGGTGGACTCCTCCCTCAAACACTCACGAAGCACAAGCCGGCTTTCAACACTTGTGAAACCAAGTGTGAGGTAAAAATTGAGAGTGAGAATGTGGTGAGGCATTTTTGAGCTAACAAGTTTGTTTGTTTTGTTGTTCGTTATTGTCTTTTCTTTTAGGTACCATGGCTACCACAAATCTCGATGCCATGTTTGACCGCATCACCGATAATATTGAAGACATGAAATGGCACATTGAAAGGCTACGCCAATTGGTATCCACATTTATCCCAACAAATTCAAAACCTAAGGTCCAAACACCTTGCGGTGAGATCTTCCCAAAAGAAGTTGTTGCCCAACCTTGTGAAGGACTTTCTCACCAAGGTAAAAACGAACATACTCATGAACGTCAATGTAAAATAGCTATATCTTACACTTTGGTACATGTGGATGATGAACGTGTGACTAATAAGTGATGATAGGAGAATTTACACGCTTAAAGTACTATATTTTACCCATATTTTAGCTAAGTTTTGAGGACAAATTATATAATTCATGCACTTTTAGTCCTTTTTCCTGTAAGTGATCTAACAAATGTGATTAGCAAGTTTTCAGGTATAAATGATGCAGATTTCAGCATTTTATGGATAACTTGACGCCAAAGAAAGCTTCACGAAAGAAGGAAGGGGAATCTTACACGCCAAGGACCAAAAGTGGCGCATGGAAAATCTGTCCCAGGCAAAAACAGCAATTCTGAAGACTTTGGGGACTAGCAGTAACTTAGTAGGAATAGGATAATGATACATTAACCTAGTAGGATTGGGTTAAGTAATGCATTAGCTTAGTAGGAATAGGATATGGGCATTATAAATACCCTATTCTGCTAGAGATTTTTAGACATTCCTCTATTATTCTAGTTCCAAATTCTCTTTCTAATACATTCTACTTCTGACAATTCTTCTACTTTCAATTCTTAATTTCCGCAACAAGAGAAACGTTACTCAAACAAAGGATTCACGCCTCTCTTACCCCTATACCTAACGTGAGATCTTTATTGTGGTACAATGATAATGTCTATTGTGATTTCCTTTGCACTCATGAGTAGCTAAACTTCTCTGTTGGGGTTATGGAAGCCTTACAAGATACTATCTAAGGCTATGAGTTTGTGAATTCGTGACACGTAGGCTGCTTATATCATTATTCTCTTCATCTTAATCTAAATTCTTTGTGGCTGCAGACGCATAGAATATGCCAGTATAGCATTAACTTGTTCGAAAGAAAAGTTATATGTCTGGAAAAGAGATAATGTCAAGGTAATAGGGCACCAACCCCTGTTAAAAAGTTAGTGCCGTAACTGGATTAACCTCTTGGAGAATTTGTACCGTTAGACACGCTTTAAGCTCGAAAGAGTTAAAGTGAAATAGTCCTTGTTAAGGTCGAAAGACGCTTGGATTTACTATAGAATACAATTCTCTATAAGCACATGCATGTCTGAATTCCGCGTAACTCATAGCCAATAGAGACGTATAACTCATAAGGTGGACATAACCCTAACTCTCAATTCTCATTGTTTTACATCTTACTAAACATTCTTTCTGTTTACTTTGCTATTTCTGTTTTCACTTTACTATTTTGTTTACATTACTTGCACGTTACAATCCCCCCTTTCACAAGACTTGCACCAAAAGTCTAATAATCTTTGCTTACTTATTGACCGGCTATTTCGTGTGGGATCGATACCCAACCCAGTTGGGTTATATATTTGACAACGACCGCTTTACACTCCTACGAGAGCTGTAGATTGAGCGTTATCAAAAATTGGCGCCGTTGCCGGGGAATACGAGTGTCAATTAAGTTTGTGATAATTACTAGACCCTTTGGTCAAAGATTCTCGTACTTTTACTTTTACTTTTTGTTTTTGTTCTCTGCAGGTTTTTATTCAGTGCATGCCCATACTCGAAGTTGTGGTCAACCGTTATTACCTATCAATCCTGAACCACAACGTATTGGCAGAATGGAGGCACAACACGAAATTGAAATGATGGATACTCAACAGGAACAGGCGAGACTAGCTGCTCTAGCCGCCGCTCAAGTGCATCAACAGAATATTGATAACCCCGGGCGAGCAATAAATCCTGACGATGAGGACCTAGGCGATGACGAGTTATCAAACCCCAGGTATGCTACTGAGATCGCAACACCTGCCAACAGAAGAGATCGTCAAGCAAGGTTTAGGCATGAACGCCGACCTGTACAACCAGCTTTCAACGATGATGATGATGATCTTGATGGAGCTGGAGCCACAGGAGCCATTATTCCTCCACCATTGGCACCCGGAGCCAAGTTCAACATCACAAGCACCATGATTCAGTTATTACAACTCAAGGGATTATTTGGTGGACTAGCAGGTGATGATCCGAATATGCATCTCATCAACTTTATTTCTACATGCAAGTCGTTTGACAATCCTGGCGTTGGTCAGAATGCAATTTGATTACGCCTATTTCCATTGTCTCTGTCTGGGGAGGCAACTCTGTGGTTGAATGGGCTGACTCCTGATTCTATTATAAATTGGAGGCAATTGAGAGACGCTTTCCTAGAAAGATTCTTTCTGCCATCCAAAAGAGCATAATTAAGAGATGAAATCAGCAACTTTCGGCAGCTTCCAACCGAAGCTCTTCATGAAACATGGGAGAGGTTCAAGACGAAGCTTATAAGGTGCCCAAACCATCACATGACCAATGTCCACCTAATGGAGATACTATACAGAGCCTTGAATTAAATAACTAAACCAGTGGTGGATAATGCGGCTGGAGGATCATTTATGGACCTCACCTTTGGGCAGGCAAGCAATATGCTAGATCGGATGGCGAAGCAAAGTAGAGCTTGGCATACCAGGGATTCTGAGGTAGCAAGCCCTATTATATCTATTGGCATGACTGCTGAACAAAGAAAAGGAAAAGAAGAACGTGATCAAGATATGGCGCACATGAAGACACAAGTGGATCTTCTTACAAAGCATCTATTATCAGGGAAGACCGAAAAAGTCAAAGCTGTTGCGTTAAAAGGAAGAGAAGAATCTGATTCAGAAGAAGAAGCCAACTACTTGAACAATCAGGGGGGTTTCCGAGGTAATATCCAAGGAAACCAAGGTCGGAAATACTATGATAAATCTGGAAACAAGGACCAAGGTAGTTGGAAGAACAAGAATGAAAGGAGTGGTTTATACGTTTCCCCAGGAAGACGTGACACCACCACATCTGGTTCCGGAAGCATGGAAGATATGATGGCTAAACTGTTGAAAGGAGTGGAAGCAACCAGCGCGGGAGTTACGGAGGTAATAAATGATTTGTCCTCAATGAAGCAATTGGTTGACTCGCATTCCACTTCAATAAAGCAAATAGAACAGCAATTGAGCCAACTTTCCGCAGCACTCAATCAAAGAAAGGCTGGCACCTTACCTAGCGACACTGTGCAAAATCCAAGGAATGACGGATCATGCATGGCTATTACTACCCGAAGTGGTAAGGTACTGGAAACTTCATCCAAAGGCAAGCAAGTGGTTGACGAGGCAGCAGACATCGATGATAAGGCAAAAGGAGAAGCTACCGTAGAAACCACCCACGACGTCCATGACGTCACACCGAGTATGTTGCAGCCTGAAAAGGCTGAAAAACAAAAGCAAGAGGAGAAGAAAGCCGTGGAGAGAACAATCCCACTTCCACCACTACCTTTTCCTCAAAGATTGCAGAAAAAGGCGGATGACACAAGGTTCAGCAAATTCATGACTATGTTAAAGCAGCTGACCATTAGTGTTCCGTTGGTGGAGGCACTAGAAAAAATGCCTGGGTACGCGAAATTCATGAAGGACCTTTTAATAAAAAAATGGGCGGTAAGCTATGAGCCGGCAGATAATGTTCATCATTGCAGTGCAATCGCTACAAGATCGCTAGTTCAGAAAAAGGCCGACCCTGGTGCCTTCACTATTCCTTGCACTGTTGGATCTTTGAACTTTGCCAAGGCATTGTGCGATCTGGGTGCTAGCATCAATTTGATACCACTATCCGTCTACAGGAAGTTGGGGTTAGGCGATCCGATACCAACCAATATGAGGCTCGTGATGACTGATAGGTCGGTAAAACGACCTGTGGGTATCTTGAATAATGTGTTGGTGAAGGTTTCTTCATTCATCTTTCCTGCAGACTTCATTATTCTGGATTGTGAGGTGGACTCTGAAGTTCCCATAATCTTGGGACGCCCTTTCCTTGCAACAGGAAGTGTGCTTATTGACATGAGAGCTAATGAGCTTTTATTTTGGTTGAATGACGATGTGGTCCGTTTTGATATATGCAAAGCAATGAAGCAGCTGATGATAGGCAAATTTACACGCCTATATCAATATATTTTGCCCATATTTGTGCCATGTTTTGAGAACAAATTATATATTTCATGCACTTTTAGTCCTTTTTCCTGTAAGTGAGCTAAAGAACATGATTAGCAAAGTTTCAGGCATAAATGATGCAGAATTCAGCATTTTGTGGATAACTTGACGCCAAAGAAAGCTCACGAAGGAAGGAAAGGGAGCTTGGACGCCTAAAGGACCAAAAGTGATGCATGGAAATCTGTCCCGGGCTAAAACAACATTTCTGAAGACTTTGGGGACTAGCAGTAACTTATTAGGATTAGGATAATGATACATTAACCTAGTACAATTGGGTTAAGTATTCCATTAGCTTAGTAGGATTTGGTTAAGTATTTCATTAGCTTAGTAGGAATAGGATATGGGTATTATAAATACCCTATCATGCTAGAGATTTCTATACATTCCTCCCTTAGTGGAGAGATACATTCCTCCCTTAGTGGAGAGATTCATTCACTTACTATTCCAATAATTCTAATTCTTCCATTAATTCTATTCTTCTTCTATTCTTCAATTAAATTCCACAACAAGAGAGACGTTACTTTGCAAAGGACTTCACGCCATCCTCACCCGTACACCTAACGTGCAAATCTTTATTGGGGTACAATGATCATGTTTATTGTGACTTCCTTCGCACTCATGGGTAACTAAACCTCTCTGTTGGGGTTATGGAAGCCGAATGAGATACTATATATTGATGTGAGTTTGTGAGTTTGTGACACGTATGCTGCTTATATAATTATTCTCTTCATCTTAATGCAAATTCTTGTGGCTGCAGACGCATAGAATAACGCCAGTATAACAATTAACTTGTTCGAAAGAAAGGTTATTTGTCTGGAAAAGAGATATTGTCAAGGTAGTAGGGTCACCCCCTAAATTCCCTACTAAACAGTTAGTGCCGTAACTGGATTAACCTCTTGGAGAATTCGTACCGTTAGACACGCTTTAATCTCGAAAGAGTTAAAGTGAAATAATCCTCGAATAGGTCGAAAGACGCCTGGATTTACCACCGAATACAATTCTCTATAAGCACATGCATGCCGGAATTCTACATACTCATAGTCAATAGAGACGTATAACTCAGAAGGTGGACATAACCCCAACGCTTTAATTCTCATTGTTTACAACTTACGTAACAATCCTTCTCTTTTTACTTTGCTATTTTCAGTTTTTACTTTAATATTTTGGTTACACATTACAATCCCCCCTCATTACGAGACTTGCACTAAAAGTCTAGTAATTCTGCTTACTTGTTGACCAAGTTATTCTCTGTGGGATCGATACCCAACCCAGTTGGGTTCTATATTTGCTAACGACCGCTTTACACTCCTACGAGAGCTGTAGATTGAGCGTTATCAGCAGCCCAGCTATATGAATGTGTTCTCTGTAGCTGATGTTCATTATGAGGATAAGAAAGCATTATCTGTAGCGAAACAGTTTACTGTTGAGCCATTGTCTGCTGCGCTACTGAATGTGGAGCATAAGGATGATGAAGATTATGAAGAAACTACATGTGCTCTAACAGAAATAGGGTCCTATTCTCGTATTCCTAAACAGCCGGACCTTGATCTTAAGAATCAACCGTCACCAACAGCGAAGACTTCCATTGAAGAGCCACCAATGCTAGAATCAAAAGAGCTCCCCGATTATCTAAGGAATGTGTTCTTGGAAAGTGGAAATATACTTCCGGTAAGTATGACGGATGATTTAAGTGAACAGCACGTAGAGGCTCTCATCTCTGCTCTGAAGAGATACAAGAGAGCCATGGGTTGGACTATTGATGATATAATTGGTATCCCTCCCGGGATAGGCATGCACAAGGGTCATCTCGAAGAAGATTGCATGCCTACAAGTAAGCCTCATTGTCGTCTGAATCCATTCAGAAAATGATCCACCATCTATCTCGATGAAGTCTAAGTAATCGAGATAGCTATGTCGTGCCGCGACAATAAATCAAGCACTAGATGGGAGGCAACCCATCGTTTTTCATTTTTGTCGTTCTTTCGTTCTATTACGTGTTTGCTTTTGATAAATAAAAATCCAAAAAGAAGAGTCGTGCCACGACCAAAACTAAGGCTCTTGATGGGAGGCAACCCATCGTTCTAATCGTTTTTGTTGTCTTTGAGCAAGTGTAGGTACAAGAGGTGTCAAAGAGGAGATTGGTTTCAAATTTTGAGTTGGAAGTATTGCATGTTGAAGGTGGTAAGTTAGGAATGAAGAAGCAAAAGGCTATGGATTGGGCATTTCTTATGAAAATATAGGCAAAGAACAAGGCAAGGCCTATGTAAATCTAGGCCACGAACAAGGCAAGGCCTATACTATGGCCTAAGCTCTAAGAATCTAGTGTGCCATAGCATAGGCGCCGCCCATGCCTAAGAATGCCATAGCATAGGCGCCGCCTATGTCAATGCCTTTTGTCTCTGAATCTCATATGCCATGCAAAAGGCGCCGCCTATGCCTAACAATGCCATGGCATAGGCGCCGCCTATGCTCAACAATGCTTTGCAAAAGGCGCCGCCTATGCCAAGCATAGGCAAAGCCCATGGTCACTTCTTGTCTCCAAATCCAATTTTAAATGGGTCAAAACCCGACCCAAGCCTCTTCTATAAATAAGAGACTTAGTCTTAGACCAAAAATACATTGCAAACCTAGCATAAGCGCCGCCTACCTCTCCAAATCCTCTCAAAAATTTTCCTTTTGCTCTTTTACTTTGCAAGAACATCATCCAAGGTCATCAACCAAGTAAGTACTTCTTTGTTCTTCATTTATATCCCGTAAGTACTACACTACTACGCATATTATGAATCGATGAATCTTGAAGTAGTATTGGTGATTTGAATGTGGTTGATGTGTTGTGATACAACTAAGTGAGTGAAAGAATGCTTATGAATGATCTTAACATGTTTCCAACTTGAATTTGATTTTGATGCACTGTCATACTTTTGCGGAATTAACATGGTCAAGAAAATTGCATAATCTTGTCAATAGAAATCTTACATGTTGGAATGACTTGTTCATCGAGACAAGAATTATGGTTGACTAACAACATATGAGGTTGTGATTATTTCTAGATGCTATACCTTGATTCAATCCCTGTGTAGTAAGTCTTGATATATCAAACATGAAAGTATTGCCGAGGTCACAAGAAGTATGACTGCACTGATTTTATTGTTGGAATATAGCGCCTAAAACGTATATCGATGAAGTCTGAGTAATCGCCAACTTTCACTTCACCAGTCTGTACCAACAAACTAAGTGTGGGGTGGTGCCACTACTGCTTGATTGTTGATTGTATCCACCGAGATGATGCTAACTTGATTATCGTGATAATCTCAGGTACAATGGCACCCAAAGCAAGACAAGGCAAAGATAAAGCAACCACTTCACAAAAGGCAAGAAAAGAGGGCGAAAAGAGCAAGGAGAATCATCCTCGATGCAAGTACCACGCCGCATGTTCGGAATTAAATAGGTCCTCGAGGAGGAAGCAAAGGAGTGGTATAGGAACAATTAAGAGAGAAAATATGTTCATGTAGACCTGATACACAAAAAAAGCCTAGCAAAGAAAGAACCATGCATGTTGGCCAAGATACTGGCGTTACATCTTGATTTCATCTTCCGAGATATGGGAGAATGCAATCTCGATTTAACACAAGAATTCTATGCCAACTGGTCACCGAAAACCACAGGGACTGAAGTCAAGATTCGGGGCCAAGTTTTACAACTAAATGCGGATTTCTTCAACTCCTTTCTAGGTTTGCCTTCAGTTGATCCATCACCACTCAAGGAGCTGTACAATAGACCTCCATACAGGGCCATTCGACACACACTTTGTGGAACAATATCTATGGCACGATGGAGTAGACACAAGGACACCGGTCGGCACAACACCTTCCCAACACCTTCCCATATGCTCCTTTGAATAGGAAAGCAAGGATATGGCTGCGAATAGTCAACTCTTGTCTAATTCCACGGACCCAGTACACCAAGATAACACGAGATAGAGTGTGCTTGGTATACGCATTGATGACGAATGTCCCTATCAACATTGGGGCAATTATTCGATCTACAATGCGGAAAACTAGGCTACACAAGAGGTCCCACTTTAGTTTTGGCAACCTGTTGACTGCAATATTGAGGAAGGAGGACATCAAAGAGGAACCTGCTGATCATAAACTCCCACACAACTCGAAGAAGGTTGACCTCACAAAGGTGAAAGATGATGAATCCACACATGGCGTCAACCTTACTACTGCTGAGAGACATGCTCGGGATAAGAGTTTTTTTCACCATCTTTATGGCATGACTCGGTTTACAATGATGAGCGGAGGTCGTGTTCCAACTGCTGCAGAGCTCCAACAACTGGATTATGACTACCCAATGAATGAGCATGCAAGGCAAATGTGTGGAGTAGGTGTGTACTTTGAGGAACCTCTTGATGACGATGTGCCAACCGATGATGAACGCAGAATGCCAGACTTCGACGTGGAGGAGAATTCTGATGACGACGACTCCAATGATGATTCCGACGAAGGGGGTATGACCCCAGACATAGAGGAGGAGTCCGACTAACCAGGTTCTTCGTATTTATTTTCCACTGAGGGCAGTGTGTCCCGTCTAAGTGTGGGGTGCTGGTATTTGCATGCTATACTTCTCTATCTGCATTTGCATTTATGTTTGTTTTGTTTTTCTTTTTAGTAGTTAATTTTTTTTATTAGTTAAATTTTCTTTTTTAACTTAACTTCGCATGAAATTATTCTAATAGGCAGCATGGGATTGCGACAAGAGTCTGTGATAAAATCATTACTATTGAGACGTTTAGGCTCTAATAGTGACTCATTATGTGATAATTATGTGGTTCAATTCCTTCATCTGTTGGGTCAAGAGTCTATATTGCTTCCAATAAAGTCGACTATGTGCCTTGTGTGTGTGTGGATATAGTATATTCTGTGTTTGTGGCTGATGCTACAACTTGCCTGGTATGTATGTAAAGCGAAAATAAGGAGTGCAAGTCTAGGAGATGATTTAGGCATTTCTTTGGCAACCTAGACTTGTTTACCTTCTTTTTACCTACCCATGGACATTATCCTAGTTAACCCCTTTGAGCCTTTAGCCTATTTTCTTTGACAACCTTATATGTAAGCCTAATCCATTTTTTCAAGACCATAATTTGATCTAAATTCCTAAGTGTTTTAAAGTGTAAAGTCATGTGACAAAATAAGAGGAAATTGGGTGAGTATGATGCTTTAGAATGTAATGGCGCTTGAATTTGTTATGAAAAAGAATTGCTATCATAAGAGGTGTTATGAAAAGAAAAAAAAAGGGAAAGGAAAACTGAAAAGTTAGTTATGTTTAAAATTGAAAAATAAAGGTGGAAAAAAGGGGTGGTAGAATAAAAGAAAGTAGAAAGGTTGTTTGAAAGAAAAGTATTAATGGCATAATGTGATGTATTAAAGCGCTTAGGAACATAGTCACTATTTCTGACCAAAATAGTCCTACCCGTCCCTTAGCCAACATTACAACCAGTAAAAAACTTATTTGATCCTAAGCTTAGCATTCTGATATTTAGTGGAGCATTACACCAAGGGCAAGCCTATGGTCATCAGTTGCAACATATGAATTCTTTGTGAGAGTGAGAGCAAGGATAATCTTATACCCATGTTTGAAATATATACAATACTTATGAGTGATTATGGGTGATATATGGTGAGACACACATGGTTGATGAGTCTTGGGTAGTTGTGTATGATTCTTTGTACCTCAACTTGTAGACACGAATTAATCACCATCACGATTCTATGTTGGAGGTTGAATTGTTTCTACTAATGATCAGAAAACTACTCTTTGTTAATGATTGACGTGCTTGTCTTGATGAATATTTTGTGTTGTTACTGTGAAATCCCAAGTAGATGTTTAGATGGACATAATAGTTTGTTCGAGGACGAACAAAGCTCTAAGTGTAGGGTGTTGATGATAGGCGAATTTACACGCCTAAAGTACTATATTTTACCCATATTTTAGCTAAGTTTTGAGGACAAATTATATAATTCATGCACTTTTAGTCCTTTTTCCTGTAAGTGATCTAACAAACGTGATTAGCAAGTTTTCAGGTATAAATAATGCAGATTTCAGCATTTTATGGATAACTTGACGCCAAAGAAAGCTTCACAAAAGAAGGAAGGGGAATCTTACACGCCAAGGACCAAAAGTGGCGCATGGAAAATCTGTCCCGGGCAAAAACAATAATTCTGAAGACTTTGGGGACTAGCAGTAACTTAGTAGGAATAGGATAATGATACATTAACCTAGTAGGATTGGGTTAAGTAATGCATTAGCTTAGTAGGAATAGGATATGGGTATTATAAATACCCTATTCTGCTAGAGATTTTTAGACATTCCTCTATTATTCTAGTTCCAAATTCTCTTTCTAATACATTCTACTTCTGACAATTCTTCTACTTTCAATTCTTAATTTCCGCAACAAGAGAAACGTTACTCAAACAAAGGATTCACGCCTCTCTTACCCCTATACCTAACGTGAGATCTTTATTGTGGTACAATGATAATGTCTATTGTGATTTCCTTTGCACTCATGAGTAGCTAAACTTCTCTGTTGGGGTTATGGAAGCCTTATGAGATACTATCTAAGGCTATGAGTTTGTGAATTCGTGACAAGTAGGCTGCTTATATCATTATTCTCTTCATCTTAATCGAAATTCTTTGTGGCTGCAGACGCATAGAATACGCCAGTATAGCATTAACTTGTTCGAAAGAAAAGTTATATGTCTGGAAAAGAGATAATGTCAAGGTAATAGGGCACCAACCCTTGTTAAAAAATTAGTGTCGTAACTGGATTAACCTCTTGGAGAATTTGTACCGTTAGACACGCTTTAAGCTCGAAAGAGTTAAAGTGAAATAGTCCTTGTTAAGGTCGAAAGACGCTTGGATTTACCATAGAATACAATTCTCTATAAGCACATGCATGTCTAAATTCCGCATAACTCATAGCCAATAGAGACGTATAACTCATAAGGTGGACATAACCCTAACTCTCAATTCTCATTGTTTTACATCTTACTAAACATTCTTTCTATTTACTTTGCTATTTCTGTTTTCACTTTACTATTTTGTTTACATTACTTGCACGTTACAATCCCCCCTTTCACGAGACTTGTACTAAAAGTCTAATAATCTTTGCTTACTTATTGACCGGCTATTCCCTGTGGGATCGATACCCAACCCAGTTGGGTTATATATTTGACAACGACCTCTTTACACTCCTACGAGAGCTGTAGATTGAGCGTTATCAATAAGCCATTGAGTATGAGTAGTATCTTACCTATGTATGAGTATATTGATTCCTTACCACATGTAGATAATGTAAATGTTGTGCGAGTGGATACACTAGTTGATCCTATAGATAACCGAATCGACTCTTCTAGTAAGATCGATTTGTGTCCACCTAGTGTTGAAGCTATTGTGTTGAATAAAAGTACATCGTCGTATGAAAATTGTGTTGACCAACTTATGTGTAAAACTTGCCCACCACTTGAGAATATGTGTGATGTGATTAATGAGTCTCAAGTGAGTGAAGAATTTGAAAATGTTGGTCAAGAAAAAAGGAGTGAACCCGTGAGTCTATGTTGTTGTAAAGATTCTAATGTTTGCTTGTCCCATAGGGTTAATTGTGTGCTTGACATATCTTTGGAACTTGATAATGATTCCTTAGAGAGTGAAAGTTCCAAATCTATCCGCGGGTTAGATCATTCACTCTTTAGGTACAATGTCGTGTTTAAAGATAGTTTAAACACTCCTAATAGACCTAGTGGTAAAAATGATGGTATAGTTTTCCTTGAAAGCTATAGCATATATTCTAACCCACTATGGTATGACAACATTCCTCCTAAAAATGGAAATTTCTTCTTGTAAGATGAGAGTACTCGTAAGGGTAAGGAATGTGTGGTCTTGGAAACTACTTCTTCTTCTACTTTGTCTGGATTTTCCGAGGACACCATACTAGAAGTAGAATTGAGTGCCACCTTTCTCTACTCTCTCTTTACTTATGATGATATGTATGCCAATGTAGAGAGTAGGCCATGGGTTATGGTAAAGACTACGGAAAATGGGTTTGTTGGTTAGACCCGTGTCTACAGCCATTCTTCCCATTTGATCCCGGTACTATCTTAGAGTGGAGAAGATTTACTCTCGGCTTAGGTGCATTTCTTTTGGGTTCTTATCATATCCAAGTCCTTGGTGAATTTGTCGATGGCTTCATAATGTTTAACACTAAGGACTCTTGGTTATATGTCAAATATGAACCACCTTGGCATGTCGAGATTTGTTATTGGCTGAGATTTGAACTCAAAGGGTCCTCAGTTTCATTTTTTTGGTGTGGGATATTTTGAGTGTTTTGAGTGCATACCATTATTGTTTATTTTTCTAATACTAACCCTCATGCCATGAGGAAGTGTGCCTGTTTGTCTCTCTTTGATTTTGTAAGGCATGGATTCGAGGTCAAATCTTTTTTAAGGAGGTGAGGATGATACAAGTACGACCACAAATATGGACGCATGTGAGAATGTAATGAACCCGGGGCTTGGAGTGTGCGAGTTAAGGACTTAAAACACACCAAACCGACCCTAATCTCACATGTGAAATGTAAAGAGGAGCCTTGAAACACAACAAGGCAGCCCCTAAATACACTTAAAGGGAGCCTAGCTCTTAAAAAGGCATTTTGGATATTTTGTATTTTATTTGTAACCTAGTATAAATAGAACATTGTAGGGATTTTAGACTTTGATTATTCATGATGTTGTAAGTCTTGAAACATAAAGAAACACAAGTCCTCTCTCCTTGAGGCACCAAAACCGAAATTAGGCATAGAGAGTGTGGAATCACTCTTGTTGATCTCATGGCTTGGAAACGTGATGCTTGGGAGGTGGATTCCGACCTTGTGTCTTCGTAAGAGATAGGTGAACGTTGTGTGTAGTGGTAAGGGTCCAAGAGTGGAATATGCTCTTGGGTTCTTAAGATTATACCTTCATTAAGTCCATCTAACTATCCCTTTACTTTTATAGTAATCTTGTAGTAGTTTGTGTTCTTGTAACCATTTCTATCTCTAGTTAGTAAAACCGCGTGTTGTTCCTATCTTGTTATTGTTTTCCATCTCGTCATATTGTTTCTGTTTTGGTGTATCTACACATTCAATATCTTGTTGTTATTGTGTTTTCATTGTTGTTGTAGTGAATCCGAGAGTGGTCACCAAAGGGGTCCTCAGTTCTTCAAACTTATGGACTGATTTGGTGTTTGTTTCGTGTTTTCCTTGTCTTTATTGTATCATTATTTCATTCATATTATTCAAGAAATAAAAGACTTGTAATATTGGTAGCTTCTCTTTCTCATTTTGGAGAGGCCAAACCAAAAGCTCACTAGTAGAGTGATACTAGTGTTGGATCTTGGCTAGAAACTAAGGTCTTGGAGCTCTTGAGTTCCTCTTGGTCCAAGTAAGAATTAGGTGTTGATATTCATTAGTCTTTGGGTCCTTTCTCATTGTTAGGTTAGGGTTCTTAGATTATTGAATATTGTATGTCAAGTTTCTATACCTTTTGTAATCTTGATAACATTGTGTTGTTGAATCTAAAAGCCTAGTGAAGTCGTGTGGGGCTCTTTCGATTCACTAGCAAAATTGTCATTTGTTGTTCTTGTTGTAAACTCATTTTTCTAGTCAAAACAAGTGTTGAAGCCTACTGAAGCCGTGTGTGGCCTCTTTCGATTCACTAGCACTTTGTTGTTCTTATTTTTGCTTCTTATGTTGGCTTGAATATTTTGATACACACTTAGTTTTGTATCATTTATGATACCAAAACTCCCCAAGAACACACGAAACAAACACCAAAATCAGTCCACTAGTTCAAGAACTATGGACCCTTTTGATGACCTATCTCGGATTCGCAAGAAAAACAAGAAAGGAAGTGATATCAAGAGTAAAACACAAAAAAAAAAAACAGCAACAACACGTGATGAACAAGATGAACACAAGAACACAACTTTCGGATTCAACAAGACACAAAAATAGTCCACTATAAACATACAAAGTGCAATAAGATAAAGATAGATAGATAAACAAATGAAGATGTAATATTAACAACCCAAAAGCTTATTCCACTTTTGGACCTTTAATATAACACACAACCTAAACCTATCTCTTACGTGACCTCAAGGGAACTGGAATCCCCAAGTAATCTCCGTTTCTAAGCGATTCATCAACACAAGGATTCCACCTTGCCCAAGGATTCCACCTTGCTAAGAGGCTCTCAAAAGAGGCTACAAATATTATCAAAAATCTGCCCCAAAATGACCTAATAAGTTTATATTTATAGCTAGGCAACTTATTACAAATGACCAAAAAACCCTTGCAAAGGGGCGGATGAACAGTGACGGATGAACAGTAACAGCTTTGGAGTGTGGGACTTGTTCTCTACACTTCAAAGCTTGTTCCTTGGATGGCAGCCCCATAAGCTCGGGTCTTCACTCAAGTCTCCATGTCCTCGAGTGCTAAGATGCCTCTTTGACCCATATCATCCTCCTCTACTTAGAAAGGATTCTTCCTCAAATCCGAACCTTGCAAAACGATAGAAAGGATAAACAAACACAAGTTCCTCAAGGTAAGAGGGTTATGGTTAGTGTAATTAATCATAGCATTATGACAAGGTGGCTCAAACTTCATGTATACCCAAACATCCCTAGGGTTCTAAAAAATGATACACCAATCACAGAAAACCCGAATAATATACAAGACATGCTTAGCATCAACATAATCATGCTCACACAATGTACACATGTCATTCTCGAATATGGTTTGAAATGAATCAATATCACACCTCAAGTGATCAATGGGATCAAAGGGGTAGGGTATCCATGGACATGGGTGGAGGACATGCTTTATTTCCCCGAGACTACCACCAATACAATAACATATCCCCTCTATACTAGGATGATCTACAACAAAAACAACTAGAGGGTCATCTTTAGTCAATCGACCAACTTGTCCAACATCACCATTTTCACACATAAGTTGGTTGTCATGACTTCCATAAGACAATGTACTATCACTTGCCACAATGGACTCAACACTAGGTGGATCAACTAGTATATCCACAATTTCAAGTTGTACATTATCATCACAAAATAAAGGCAAATTCGGCTCACTTAAAGACAAACTATCATTCACACTTAGTTGGCTATTATCCTCATTCACTAGAGTACAAAAGTTAGTTTGATTACCTTGTAGCTCATGTGGAGCATGGCCACACACAGAAATTTGATTAGGAAGGCTTTGATGCTTCAAATTCTTGCAAAGAGAGTCTTACGTCCCTTCCAATCTCCTTTCCATTTTGTCCATTATTTGACAATCGATGGCATCAAGCCTTGCCATGATGGATTTAACCCAACTAGGCATTTCAGCTTCATTCGCCATTGTACCTATCAAGAGCTACAAAAAAAACAACACAAAAATATCAAACACATTAAAGGTTAGCAAAAATCAGTCCGCACGACGTATCAAAATAGTCCGCATACTCTCAAGCTCACACTTTTGAAGTTTGAACTCTATTGGCCTCACAAGTGTTGATAACTCGCTTGTACTCCAATGAGGTCACTTGGTTACAATTGTGGCTAGAGGATGAATTATATTCTTGTTTTAAATGACTCAAAAAGTAATGTACGAACGTGAACCAAAAAGAATACTACGACTCAAAAATGATAAAAGCACACAACAAAAGCTAAACACGAATGAACGAACACAAAAACTAACTAACAATCTAGTAGACGAGTACTTGTTTGCCAATTAGTATTGGAACCAACGAAATTGAAACTAAGAAATAACAAAAGGAAGCTACAAAATCTAAAATTTGAGCTTAAGTATGCTGCGTGAACTGTAAAACGTGATGAACGTAGAAGCCACGTATTGGTCTCAGTCCCACATTACTTTTGTTGTCCAATTTCAAGTCTTGGTCAATTTTTTTTTTTTTCAATTTGAACTTTGGTGGACTTGGTTTTAGGAGAGAAATATAAATCTTATAATCATTTTTTTCAAATTCAAAAGTGGAAGACTTGACTTTCTTGTACCATTTCCCTAACACATGGTTCTTAAATCATGGAAGGTTGTTGGAAAAGTGGTTGTTAAAGTCCTTTGAGTGGTTGGAATGGGATTAAAAGTCTTGAGAGATCTTAAATTTTGGAAATTTTTCTTTCAAGACTAACAAAATACACTTGCTCTTTTTTCAACTTTCAAGATCAAACATCCACTTTTTCTTCAACAATAGATGAAGATGTGAAGAACACAATTTTTAAATCTTGAAGTTCTAAGGTTCAAGTTGGACCCCAAACATCAACAACACCTTTCCAAGCTTAAAAATACAACACAATAACAACCATACACGTTCAAACCTTGAACAAACAACACATCACACGTTCAAGTCTCAAACCCACAACAACAATCGGTCACAATTTGGTTCACAACAACAAAATCAACATTTCAAGCTCAGATCTAGATCTAGACTCAAGAGTGTTAGTGATGAAGAAACTAACACTAGAAACAACAAAACAAACAAAATGACTTCTAGATATAGTCAAGAAAATAAAATTTTTGGCCAAGACAACGAAAAAATCCAGATTCGGCTAAGAATTAGAACAAAATTTCAATTTTTTGGAATTTTTTAGTTTTCAGTATTTTTTTATATTTTTTTTTTTGAATTTTCGTCCAAGAGAACCCAAGATTGGTAGTGTAGGAACACAACCAGCCTTGCTCTGATACCAAATGATACAAGAAAGACAAGAGAAACATGAAACAAACACTAAATCAGTCCACAAGTTTGAAGAACCGAGGACCCTTTTGGTGACCACTCTTGGATTCACTACAACAATAATGAAAACACAATAACAACAAGAAATTAAAGGTGTAAATACACCAAAACAGCAACAATATGACGAGATGGACAACAATAACAAGATAGGAACAACACGTGGTTTTACTAACTAGAGATAGAAACGGTTACAAGAACACAAACTACTACAAGATTACTATAAAAGTAAAGGGATAGTTAGATAGACTTAATGAAGGTATAATCTTAAGAACCCAAGAGCATATTTCACTCTTGGACCTTAATACTACACACAACGCTCACCTATCTCTTACGAAGACACAAGGTCGGAATCCACCTCTCAAGCATCACGTTTCCAAGCCATGAGATCAACAAGAGTGATTCCACACTCTCTATGCCTAATTTCGGTTTTGGTGCCTCAAGGAGAGAGGACTTGTGTTTCTTTGTGTTTCAAGACTTACAACATCATGAATAATCTAAGTCTAAAAGCCCTACAATGTTCTATTTATACTAGGTTACAAATAAAATATAAAATGTCCAAAATGCCCTTTTAAGAGCTAGGCTCCCTTCAAGTGTATTTAGGGGCTGCCTTGTTGTGTTCCAAGGCTCCTTTTTACACTCCAAGTGTGATATTAGGGTCGGTTTGGTGTGTTTTAAGTCCTTCACTCACACACTCCAAGCCCCGGATTCATTACATTCTCACATGCGTCCATCTTCGTGGTCATACTTGTAACACAAATAACCTAAACACAATATTACAAAATCCTAAACAAAGAAACCTATAGAATTCTAAAATATGGAAGGAAAATTAACCTAATGAAATTGAACAATAATTTAAGAAAATGGTATATGATAATTTTGTCTATTGTATCGTCTTGCTTCAAACTTTTCTGTGTATTTAACAATATGATATAATGAAATTCAAGTAACAATCAAAACAAAAATTTATTTGTTAACTAAAAACACAATATAATGTACAATATATAACAACCATCCAAACACTTTTAGGGGTCGTTTGGTGTGAGGAATAAAGGATAAGTAGTTTTGGGATAAAATAAAGGATTATTTTATCTCATGTTTGGTTGGAGGTATTAGTTAATATCAGAATAGCTTATCCCACCATTTACATCATAGTGGTGATAAAAAGGGGCAAGACAAAACGAATAAAATTTAGTTAATATGAGTATTTGAGGATGTATGAAGCAGAGGTAGAGGACAGTTCATAACAGTTCCGAACTTTCAATATTTAGCAAATAATTTATTCAACCCAAAATAATTCATACTTGCAAGCAATTGTATATAGCTTGTTCAAAATAAGTGTAATCCGCATAACACACATGAATCTAATTACACAACGTACACGTAGAAACTTGAAATAACTTAAGAGTAACACCACGATAATTACTTGACTCATTGAGTATTGTTGAAACTAAATTGTAGAAACTAAATTTTACAAAAGCTCAAACCTAATTGGCTTGATTTCATCGGTGATAACATTATAGCTTTCTGGACTTGTTGAAATTATAGATGGATTTTTTTTTCCCTACAGTTACCCTATAAACATGCATGGAAGGTATTGTATTATGGTACAACGTAGAAATTGCAAAGAGTTTACAATTGAAGATATTTCAGGTTGAGCAAATTTCTTTTGCTATGAAAAAAAATAAATATACTTCAAGCGTTGAGGTATCTGCAATTCCTTGTTTACGTGGATTCTAAAACTTTCCATTCGTAAATATAATTTTTTACTTAAAATATCAATTTAGGACTTTATAATGGTTTAAATAAAGAAAGAATCAAATCAAAATTTAATTGATTTAGAATTCTTAAACTAATGAACAATTTATTTTGCCTAAAATAACATGTATTTTTTATTTTCCAAAAAATATTTATTATTAGTGTTTATGTATAATTATATTTATTAGGGGAAAGGACAAGAATAGCTATTCGGCTAAAACAATTGCCGCTGAGTGGCCATCGATTTTTAAATTCCAAAATATAGCCATTTAGGCCTTTTCTTTGCTACTGTCTTCATGTGTTTTTCTTTTTTTTGGCTGCAAATATCACAATTCAGTGATTCCGTTTAAGCTATCCTCTTGTTTATCTATAACGCCATTACTCAACGATTGATTTGAATCATAAAGATTTTAAAGTTTGCTAGCTTCAAAATAAGCTATGCAGTTTTAAGCTTTAAAAAAAAAAAGTTATTCTTCTAATTGGTGTAGTTTTCCTAACAATAAAATGCGATTTTATAACATTGTAATTGTTGTTCTTCCTTTTTATCAATCAAATATAATATTTGATATCAAATACATGAATTTTTTATACCAAATACAAATATATATTTTATACAATAATTGTATAAAGGTGTATCAATGCGATATCAAAGTGTATCAATGTAGTATAAAAGTATATCAATATAGTATAAAAGTGTATCAATTGGATATAAAAATATATCAATTGGTTATAGAGACTGCATGCGACCGACGGGCCAAATGGCTAAAAATCGAAATTAAATTGGACCGACTGGCTCCAATTGTCCAACTTTTACATGGGTTGACCATTTCGTTTCAAAATGGTCAGCCCATGTTCTTTCCCTATTTATTATTAGTGTTTATGTATAATTATAGTTTTAGAAAAATTGTAAAAAGATAATTTTGTCTATTGCAAAAACATTTAATGAAGGGCAAAAAGTTTGATTTATTTTTTCAAAGGTCTTCACACTTTTAATATATTATAGATATAGATATAGATATAAATATAGATTATAGATTATAGATTATAGATTATAGATATAAATATAGAGTATAAATAAGAAGAAGAAAAACAACTTAAAAATTTCAAATTACATATCAACTAAATTTCAACCTCAAATTAACATGATTTCAAATCACTAATTACAAAATATTGATTATTTCAAACCGTGACTTGAAGTCTATGTCCAAACAATCACCATATCATACCATATTGGGATTAATCTAAGTTACAATGATCACAAATGCTTCAACAATGAAATATTCCTCCACAAAACAAAGAGGTTATAAACAAATCCTAGGGAGACATTGTAATTAATTCATCAATGCCACACGGTCTAATTTGAATATCCATAGATTTTTCGGACGATAATGATACGTCACAGCACTGACGACGTGGTGCGGCAACCTGAAACGTTTCAAGGCAAAATATTAGTTTTTTTTTTTTTAAAAGAAATTACTTTAAAAATAATAATCAAACAAGTTTGTCCATAGCTCGCAAGTACTTGTTACATTGAGAAAAGATATCAAATTCCCCCTCAATTTGTCGTCAAAATTTACTTTAGATTCTAAACTAATGGGACAATTATATACCCCCTTAACATCTTTCAAGTGAATTAAATTCACCCCTTACGGTTGACGTGACAAAAAAAAATGCGTGAATTTTTTTTTATTTAAAAAGGGCCCACTTTATTATTATACTAGAGTAGCATGACTCATGTCAACACGGGACCAACATTAAAATATTTTAATTATGTACGGAAGTTAAATTGATATCAATTCGAATTATGAATTATAAAACATGAATATACAAAATTAACATATTAACTACTTGATAGTATTTTTTAAAGAACCAAGTCGCACAAAATAATTATGTATATTTTATTCAAGTAAATGGAAAATTTTGTTGCGCTTTTACGTTTAGTTCTTTAATCATATGCTAAAGGGTTATCTAGTCATGCATATTTTTTTATGTAATTTTCAAATAATATACGTTACTCTCCTTGTCCAAACTTATGTGGCATTGATAGTCAATTATATTTTTTAAATAACTGAAGTTTTTAATTATTGTGATTTATAATATTTTTCTTCTATTCCAATTTAGGAGACACTAATATAATTTTGAGAGTCAATCAAATATTTTATATCTTTTAAATTTTTTAAGTTGTTAATTATTGTGATTTATAGTTTTTTTTTTTTTTACATATTTTTCAATATATATAACAGATTACATTATTTTAAATAGTTTAAGTTGTTAACTATTGTAATTTATAATACATTTTATGTAATTTTCAAATAATATATGTTACTCTCCTTGTCAAAATTTTTGTATCATCGATAATCAATTATATTTTTTAAATAATTTAAAATTTTAATTATTGTGATTTATAATACTTTTTCTATTTCAATTCAAGCGGCACAATACTTTGATGACCATAATAATTGATTAGGGGTGATTTAGTAAAACCACAATTGAAGCAGCGAAACAGACATGTCTTAAATGACTTACAACAACTAACTAAATGTGATATCACAAAATTACTATAAGCAAAATACTTGTGAAAATAATTTAAGTGGACCTCATATAAGACGTCAAGTTAGTTTAAAACATCAAGAGTTAATTATCATTTTGTAGATTTTACCTTTTTTATTAGATATTATTAATTTTTTAATACTTAGATAGCTTATAATAAATAATTAGGGGTGATATTTAGTAAAATTATGATTGAAGTAGCTGAAGCAGACATGTTATAAATATAAATTTTATTTTTTTTAATAAAACATTATTAGTTTTTCATGTAGATGACTTATAATAAATAGTTAGGGGTGATATTTAGTAAAATTATGATTGAAACAGCTGAAGCAGACTGTTATAAATGTAAATTTTATTTTTTTAATAAATTATTATTAGTCTTTTAATACATAAATAACTTATAATAATTAATTATGGGTGATATAATAAAATCACTGTTGAAGTACACATATCATAAATATCTATTTTACCTTTTTAAATTAAATATTATTAATTTTTAGTACATAACCGACTTATAGTAATTAATGAAGGGCGTATTTAAAATTATGAATTTAATATTATTAATTTTTTAATACATAAATGACATATAATAATTAATTAGGGGTGATAGAGTAAACTCACGTTTAAAGCACCTGAAACAGACATGTCATAAATGTCTATTTTACTTTCTAATTAAATATTATTAATTTTTTAATATATAAATAATTTATAATAATTAATTAGGGGTGATATAGTAAAATCACGAAGCTAGCAGTCTGCTGAAGCAGGCATGTCGAAACCTTCTCTTCTATTATATATATATATATATATATATATATATATATATATATATATATATATATATATATATATATATATATATATATATATATATAATTTTTAAAAAAATCAAGAACCCAACTTTATCTTCTTCTTCGTCACTCCCCTTCCCCACCCCCACCTCCACCCCCAATACCCCATTTCTTCATCTTCTTCGTATCCTCACCCCGTTTTTTCGTCTTCTTTAACTTCATCTTTCGACAACCAAAAAGGGTTCAAGAGTGATGAACAAGTTTGATTCTTGGCCAAGAATTTCATGTCATGCGAATACGATCACTGTCATTTCTGAATTTGAGACTGTTTGTGCCATTTTTGTAGACATTTTTGTGTAAAAGATTGAGAATTTAGGAGTTTGGGAACTTTGAATTTTGATTAATGTGAAAGAATTTGGATTTGAGATTTTGTGTATAAAGAATTTGGATTTGAGATTTTGTGTATTGATGTATTTTTGTGATCATGTACTTGTATTTAGTCCATTGTTGGATTTGCTCAAGTTAATTCAAGTCAATTTATTATTTGATGAAGAAAAAAAAACTCATTGAAAAGCTTGCAACAATGGAGAAAGGAAGAGAAAAGGGGTGCGGCTATCTGAAGAAGAAAAAGAAGGAGGAACGCGTGGGGAGGGGGGGCTGCTGTCTGCGAAGAAGAAGAAGTAATCGAGCTAGGTGGGGTGGGGGCTGTGAAGAAGAAGAAGGAACCGGGGGAGGGTCTATTATATATATATAAAGTATGTGTGTGAGATTACTTTTTTTTTTAAATTATAATTTCTTACGTGATAATGACATGGCAGTGATGTGACACTGATTTGGCAATGACATGGTTCGTGTGTAGTGCACTCTCCATTGTGAGAGTGGATTTTGATTCTGAGGTTGAAATTAATTCGCTTGAAAGTTGTTTAGGGGGTAAATAATTGCCCGATTAGTTTAGGGTCTAAAGTAAGTTTTGCTGACAAGTTGAGGGGGGATTTAATGTCTTTTTCTCTCATATATTTCGTATAATGAAATTCAAATCAGCATTTGAAAAAAATTAATTTGCAAGCATGGAATGATACAAACGATACGAGTATTTGCAACGTACTTGGAGCATTGAAACATTATTTACTATCACTACTAGAAAAATCAAAATTTCTGAAAAAATAATCATAGGAATTCCATATATCGAAATTATATTTGTCTCAATTAAATCTTTGGACTTTCCGTTGAAAATCCTATTTCTAACTGACTTTTCGTTGGAAATCGTAGATTTTTCAACAGAAACGTCCATCAAAAACATTGATTTTTTCTAGTTGTATGTTTATCAACATCAAAGTGATTGCAGAATCAGAGTAAGAAATGAGCAGAGCCGAGGTGTGCAAGGGGATTCATTACCATATTAAGTATATATGCAACGTCAAATTATCTTATCAGTATATAATTGATGTTGAATCTGTCTAACATCTTAGTATGTTTCATTCTTTATATTTTAAATCCTCCTTTTGAAAATTCTGACCGCATTCGTCATAAAAACGAAAAGGAGGAAGCAAAATAACGTAATAATAATGATATAAACATACACATACCTGTCTAGCATCCATATCCAACTTGCTTGAGAAGACTGTAATCTCTTCCAAATTCTTGATTATTTTATTCCCGTTTTTTTTGCAAGTTTTTCCCTTTACTCTATGCCTTGTATAATTACTCCAAACATTATCTCCATTTGAATCAACACTTTCCAAAAATGCAACCATTTTCTGGCAAGGACCCCTAGATTCCACCTTTGTCTTGAACATAAAATATGGGCTTCTCTTATTTTTATCATATGATTCGAATGACCTTAAAACTGTCATAAGCTCCGGAACTGTAATGTCTCCTTCGTATACTTGTACCGCGTAACCCCAAGCCACTGCGATGGATAATGAATTTTTCCGGTCGTAGCAAATATATTGTTGTGATATTCTTGCAGGATCAGCATTAGCAGCTTTGAAGAAATGTTGCAGAGCTTGAATTTTGGTCATTTTGGGGAAAAGTGAATGTACATCATCTATGTGATGAAGTGATAGTAATGGTGATAATGGATGTGATGCAAGTATTCCGAATAGATTTCCCCATACATCACCCTGGCAATGGAATAAAAAGAAATGAAATATTATTACAAATAAGTATGGCATGTTTGAAATAGAAAAATATGAAGTAGGATGGCATTTGAAATTTTGTTCAAATAAAATACGATTTAGTATTTTTAGAATTTTCATATGATTAGTAACTTTTAGTATTGTCTGTGCATCATGGTCCTAATACTAGCTAGCGAATTAGAAATGTTTGAATTGTGAATAGGGAACAAGATAGACGTAGATTTTCGTCTCCCAACCGTAAGTACTTTTACGTATCATTTCTCGAGCTCCATACTCAGAAGGTCGTTTAAATTTTGTCAAGCTTTTTGTGGCTAAGTGAATGCCTATTTTATCCTCTAAATTATCATTTTCTTTTTACTATTTTAATATTATGATACCTTTTTTCTCTTTTGAATCTATACTATAGATTTAGGATAGATCTAAGTTCCAACATGATTTTTACCAACAAAGGAAAGAAGCACTAATAACAACTCAATCCCAAATTAATTGGAATTGGTTACATGAACCATTCACACTAAACGCACTATTCCCCAAATATCGTTCATAAAACAAGATTTACGGATTTGAATATATCAAATGACTTTCAGACAGATAGCATGATTATGTAAAGGAATTAAGAGGAAGAAAAAGAATGAAATATCATCATATATAGCCAAACCCACAGTTTTGAGTTAACGGCTGCTGAATTTTAAAAAAGATAATATAGTTTGTTAAGTTTTGAATAAATTATTTATTGGAATTTTAACACAATTATAAAATTTTAATCAAAGCTATTGAGTTCTATTAAACCCATAATTAGAACTCTATATCTGCCTCTTACACTCATTAAATCAAAGGAGAAGTAATAATATATTCTCTTCGTTTCAATTAGTTGTCATATTATATTTTTTATCAATTTGACTAACTTTAGTTGTCATATTTTATTTTTCATCAATTTGACTAACTTTTTAAACTATTTATTAGATTAATTACCTCAATATTTTATAATTAAAATTTAGATATTTGAAAATTATACGAAAAGTGTTACGAATCTCACCTTTTCTTATATCAATTTGATGAAAAAAATATATTTATAGATGTTTGTCAAAATTCATATAATTTGACTTTTAGAAAAACAACATGCCAACTAATTTGGGACAACGGAAGTAACCATAAACTAAATATAGTAACTAAAAGCAAAAGAAAGTAAGAACATTAATGTTTTACCTACTTGGTGAAAACCAGGTTCATGTGTTAAACTCACTCCAAGCTCAGCCAAACAAGAGAAAATCCTAGCATCACTACTATAGAGACTTGGGTACCTCATCAAACAAGAATCCAAAACCCGAGCTAAAACCCTAGCCAAAGGGCTACTTACTGCATATCCGCCACCACCAAATGCCATATCAAAAGAAAAATAATCATTTTGAACATAGCTCTCTGAATTAGACCCTATATAATACCATTCATTGTGATCATATTTTTGTAATGTTTTCACCAAATTATCCACGATAAAAACCGTATCGTCGTCTCCGAAAATGTACCATCGCACGTTAGAGTCGTTACGCGCGACAACTTGTTTAATCATGTATGTTAGGCCAAGGGCGTAACGTGCACCCAAGCCATGGGTGTAGGGGAAACGAGACATGTCGTCATAAATAAGAAATGGTGGAAGATCGATGTTTTCTGGAGAATTATAATTTTCTGATGAAGGATGATCTAGAAAGACGTAAGTTCTCGTAAAATTTGGCTTGTACCATAGACGGAGGAACTTTTTTCTTTGTGAAAAGGTTTTAGAGGAAGAAGCAATTGAAAAAACAAGGTGGTTAACGGTGGTTGGAGAATTTTTCGTGGTGGTGGCATCGGCGGTCGCAGTCGCGATGGTGTAGGAGAGAGTAGTTAAATGGTGGAGGATGGAAGAATGGTAATTGAAAGCAACAAAAAAGATTGAGAGAAAAGTGAAGAGAATCAAGAAAATGTCTTTGAAGCAAAATGGGGTTTTGTAAACTGACATTTTTAATTTGATTAAAGAGGCTTAGTGAATTGAAGTGACTAATTATTCAATTCAAGTCATTTTTTTCCCTAGATCTGCACACTTGAAATGTGTTTATTTGGATATGATGAAGCATTTAATTGAGACAGATTTTGTGTGTGAGAGATAATGTATCTAGTTCAATATCTATATTGGTTTACCTGTTTTTGTGTTTGTGAAAATGAATCTAGTACAATATGTATATATTGGTTGATCTGGTGAATCTTAGACTGGATTTAATTTTGTGAGAAGAAAATGGCAAGCTTTTGAAAATTAATACAAATGCTCTCTTACTTTTACTACCAAAAACTGAGTCAACCAATCTTTTCTCACTTTAGCAGGTGTTTTAATTTTTTTCAAGTTTTAGAAAGGACACTAAATACATAATTGACGTATATTTTATTTACTAAGTTATTCTTATTCTTTAGATTTTTATTCGAGAATTGACCAATATGTTTTTAAAAAAACTTTAATGTGAAGGATATACTTGAAAATAGTGTCAACTCCCGTTTTAAATTTCCGAAGTGACGATTATTTTGAAAAATTGAGCTAAGGCAAAAATCAAAATACGACGGATCAGAGGAAGTATATGTTATCCTAGTTTTATATGGACAAATCAAATAAATGCTAATTATGGCTACATATCCACAAAATTTTCTTTGTTCTTTTAATTGTCATGTTTCACTTTTGAGCAACAATTTAACTAATTTTACAAAATAAATTAAATTATATTAAAATATTAATCAAAATTTATGTTGTTTGATTCTTAAAAAAGAAATTATTATCACAATTAATAAAGAACAAAGGAAGAGTAGTAAATAATCTTAACCTCATACTGTAATGAATAGATTTTGGGTCTAACTCAACCTTAAAAATTAGCTAATGAGGGAAAGATTGCTCAAGTCCATATAAGGAGACCAACTACTCATCCTTTTTTCGATGTGGGATAATTAACACTCCCCCGCACGCCTAGGCCTCATTAACTGGAGCGTGGACAATATAATATGGGGGTCCAACATCGGTGAACAAAGATTTGGGGACCAATTACTCATTCTTTTTTCGATGTGGGATACTTAACACTCCTCCGCACGCTCAAGCCTCATTAACTAAAGCGTGGACAGTATAATATGGGGGCCCAACTTCGGTGAACAAAGATTTGGGGATCTATTACCCA
Source organism: Capsicum baccatum var. pendulum (assembly GCA_030864225.1). Lineage (NCBI taxonomy): Eukaryota > Viridiplantae > Streptophyta > Magnoliopsida > Solanales > Solanaceae > Capsicum > Capsicum baccatum. The sequence goes on along the minus strand of CM061556.1, from coordinate 232,644,815 downwards.
TCCTTTTTTCGATGTGGGATACTTAACACTCCCCCGCACGCCCAGGCCTCATTAATTGGAGCGTGAACAATATAATAAGGGGACCCTACATTGATGAAAAAAAATTTGGGAGGAGCCTGACTCTAATACCATGTAATGAATGGATCTTGGGCCTAACTCAACCTCAAAAGCTAGCTCATGACGGGAGGATTGCTTAAGTTCATATAAGGAGACCAATTACCCATCGCTTTTTCGATGTGAGATACTTAACACATACTAAGAAGAGTAATTTAAAAGATCATTTAAGGGGTCATTTGGTGTGAGATATTAAAACATATAGTCCAGGATAAAATAATAGTCCCGGAATAAATTTTTTGATGCTATGTTTGGTTGTCAAATTCGGGATAACTTATCTCGAGATTAATAAATAGTACCGAAAAAAGTTATCTCACCTAAGAGGTGGTATAAATAATTCCACCATATTTCAACTTGGGATAAAGTCATAAAATGACAAAATTACCCTCCAAATTCTTTAATTATCACTTTTCATATATATATATATGTGTGTGTGTGTGTGTATGTATATAACTTTACTATATATAAGAGAGAACGTGAGATTTTGATAGTCCTTACATTAAATTTTTTCGATAATTTAATCCCTAATTTAAATTTTAATTACTCTACAAATTTTCGTTCATTTTGGTAAATTTGAACAATTATGTCGACTTAACTATTTATACAATCAAATTCAAAATTGATCCACGAGTTTATTGTCTTTGTATTTTGTAATTATCAATCTTACTTCAAATTTTTATTTTTCCTAACAAATTTATCATGAACAAGTAATTTAAGTATCTTGACATTTCCCTTCTAACTTAGTACATTCTTAATGATTAAATATTTTTTATATATAGTTAAACATGTTCGAAAATTTAATTTGAAAAAAAATATAATTCAACTTTTCGAATACTAATGATACTAAATAATGTAAGATGAGAGTAATTTTTTTTCACATTTTTTGATGATGAGTTATTTTAAAAAAATAAATAAAATTATCAACATTTTATAGAATTTAGGACAAAATAAGTAATTTAACATGAAATATTAAGCTAAATAAGGTGAAGGGTATTTTTGTAAGCACATTATCTATTCTTAGAAAGGATGTAATGCCTATCATTTTTAGTACCACAAACCAAACAATCACTAAAAAATAATATCAGCATAACTTATCCTAGAACAATTAATTCCAGTATAACTAATCCCATCATAACTTGCTTCCCAACCAAACGACCCATAAATGTCTACACTATACTGCATGCTTTAATTAACTTTCAACTTCAATTTGTGATGTCTTATTTATACCTCGACGAATTCATATCCATCGAACGTTGCACAATCTTCACCATGATGTGAAATACCTTTATTACAAAACGAAGGAAAACATTATATTGAACGTACAAAAAGTGAATGAAAAAATACACGTTGTGAATGTATGACTTTATAAAAGGAAGGGTCGTTTCATTGTGTTGAAGGAAAGGAGAATGCAATCACTTAATAGAAGGACGGAACAGTCATTTTATATTAGTTAAAGTAGTTAAATTAGTTAAGTGTCAAAGTCCATTAGTCAGTTAGGAAGTTGGTTAAAGGTAGTTAGTTACTAATTATATAAACTACTAATCACTGTACAAAATTCACTTCTACTCGAATTTTCACTCAATAAAACTTTCTTCTCCTTTCTTCTTCTTCTTCCTCATGTCATTACCTGAATCAGGGTTCTTCTCCTTAAATAAGTCAGTTTACTTCATGGTATCAGAGCCTTGGGACTAGTAATCCTAGTCTACTAAATTTTCTTTCTTGATTCACAACTTTTGCATAAATTTTTTTCTGTTGATGGAAAGTGATTCGGTCTTAAGCTTGTCAAGAATCAGAAATGGCGATTAATTGCAATTCAGAACCCAGTTCAACTGCACATTCTCCGATTCATTCTAATGACATCGACTACAATTATCTTCTGTTTCTCAATGCGTCAGATTTGAGTGGTATGAAAAATATATCTTTTCAATTAACTGGGCCTGAGAATTACTCTCTGTGATTTTGATCTATGAGAATTGCACAATTAGGTCATAACTAATTAGAAATGATTGATGGTTTTGACACAAAAGATAAGTTTTCTCGGTTGGAAAGTCACTGGAAATGAGTGAATGTCATTGTTCTTTATTGGGTTATGAATTCTCTTGGCAAAAGGCTTCTTGGAGGTATCATGTATGCCTTAAGTGCTCAAGAAGTTAGGGTGATTTGTTTGAATGTTTTAGTAAGATAAATAACTCAAAAACCTTCGATTTACATAATGATATTGTCACTCGTACTCAAGACACTGATTCTGTCTGTGTGTTTCTCTAAATTGAAGGGGTTATGGGAAAAATTTAAGGCCATAGTTCCAACTCTTTATAATTGTGACAAATCAAAAGTGTTTGTATTACATCTTTAAAAATTAAGACCTTTTTAATTTCTTATGGGCTTGAATGACTTGTACTTGCAAACAAGAAGTCAAATTCTGCTTATGTGCTCAATGCCTTCTGTTAATCAGACATGCTCAATGATTATGCGCGATGAGAGTTAAAAATCTGTAGTGGCTACTGCTAGGATTTTAGGAGCGAATCTTATAGCTGTTCAGGCTCATTTGACACAACTTTGTACTCAAGAAATGCTCTAAGTTATATGCCTAAAAGAAATCATAACTTGTTATGAGATTTTTCAAAATCAAATGACATACTAGGAAAAATTGCTACAAGGTTATAGATTATAATCAGGATTTCAACTTCAAAATAAAGAGGAAAATAACTTTACATATAATGTGATATCTGATCCAATGGGAGATTTGTTATCTGAGTCTACAAGAAATGGTTTACAAGGTTATCATCACAACAATATGTGCTACTACATCAATCTAGGCTCTACTAGTGGTGTTCAAATTCAAGATAATTCAAGAATCCTCAGCCTAGTCACTTGAAGAATAATGATAGTTGCACACTCACTAAGGATCAATACAATCAACTTCTGCAGTTTCTCAGTAGAAATCTATTTCTCCTTTTTCTGCTAACATAGTTACATACTCAATCAATCAGATATGTAGTGCATTCGATATAAATATTTCTCTTATTCTTCAGTCACTTAATATAAATTGGATAGCGGATATAAGTGCTACCAATCCCTGATAGTAAACCTACATATGCTTGACCATCACACAGTGTCAAAACCTGATAAATTAAAAAAAGTTTATCTCCCTAAGGGAGATGTAGCCTTGGTTATACATACAGGATCCAACGCCTTTTCAAGTGACAACATTATTACTAATGTTCTACATATTCCATAATTTAAATTCAATTTATAATCTGTCTTAAGGCTAACTAAGGAGCTTAAGTGTTCTGATACTTTCTTTCCTGATTACTTTATCTTGCAGGATCTATTAAGTAGGAAGGTGAAGATGATTGCCAAAAAGGTAGATGGACTATACATTTTAAACGAAAACTCAAGCAGCAGAGATGTTTAATTAGTAGCAAGAATTTCTGATAATATTCTTTCTTCAAATTCTAATTTAAATGTAGAAGTGTGTCATAAAAGATTTGGGCATGTTTTCACTACTGTCTTAAAGAAGTTTTTGCCTATAAATCCGACTACTATTATTGAGACTGGTAGTAAATGTCAGCTATGTCCTTGTGCTAAGCAAATAAGATTGCTCTTTTCTTTAAGTACTTCTACTAGTTTGCATAAATTTGACTTATTACACATAAAGTTATACGGTCCATACAAGACTCCTACATATGATGAGAATAAGTACTTCCTAACTATAGTAGATGACTTCACAGGAATTACCTAGATTTTTCTTTTAAAACTCAAAACTAATAGATGTACATCTCTTAAGCAATTCCTAACATTAGTCAAAAATCAATTTAACAAGCATGATAAAATTCTTAGAACTGATAATGCAATGAGTTTGTGAACACTCGATGTACTGAGCTATCTGTAGCTTTTGGCATTATCCATCAAAAGTCATGTGATCATACACCTCAATAAAATAGAGTTTCCCAAAGAAAGCACAGACATATTTTAGAGGTAACTAAAGCCTTAAGATTTCAGGCTAGTATACTTATTAAGTATTGGGGTCCGTGTGTTAAAGCCACTGTGTATCTCATTAACAGGCTACCTAGTTCTGCTCTTAACAATAAAACATCATATGAATTATTGCATTATAAGAATCCATTAGTGTATCATCTCAGAATTATTGACTGTCTATGTTTTGCTAAAGTTGTTCAAGAATCTAATAACTTTAAAACAAGAGCTAGAATTGTTATTCTTATAAGATATGTAGAGATACAAAATGGTTATGTATTGTATGATCTAACTAGTTATATTTTCTTTATTAACAGAGATGTCATTTTTAGAGAGGACATCTTTCCCTTCAACCTAAAAATAAAAGAATCCAATACAATTTTTAACTTTATTGGTTTGAATGAGCCAATGGACAATATTAAACCTGATCACAAACTCACGAAAACACAAACTGCATATGTTGAGCATATGTAGCCTCCAATACCAGGTGTGCATGCATTTGATTTTACAGTAGCTCCAGTTGCAGTTTGAATGCTTGTGCAGCAATCCTTATCACTTCATTTAAATATAAGAAAGTTAGGTAGATAAAAAAATCAACTCTTTGGATGACAGTTTTGTGTCACTAGGAGTACAAGAGATACCACATGCAATGTCAAATTGCTTATATTATCTAAAACTCGATCCACAATAGCAAGCCTACTTGTCAACTGACATCTATTATTGAGCCTAAAACATACAAAGAAGTTGCTAATGACCCTAGATGGATAGAGACAATGCAGTCAGAAATTGAAGCATTACAAAGCAATCACACTTAGGATATTGCTTAGTTCCCCAATGTTTCAATAGGTTGTAGGTGGGTGTACAAGGTGAAATACAAGGTAACAGATGCAATATAAAAATTTAAGGCAAGGCTAATTTCCAAGGTTTATAGACAAAAGAAGGGCATTGATTATCAAGAAACTTTTGGCCTTGTGGTTTAGATGAAAACTTTCAAAACTATTTTGCCATTAGCTGCTCAAAGAAGTTGGATAGTTCACCAAATGGATGTCTTTAATGCTTTTCTACAAGGTGATTTGAATAATGCAATATACATGAAATTACTTTAGGAATTCTCAAGTCAGAAGGGAACAAAGTATGTAAACTTGTTAAATCCCTTTATGGGCTAAAGCAGGCTCTAAAACAATGGAAGGCTAAACTGTCTGAAGCATTATTGAAGTTACAATTTAAACAAAGTAAGTATGTTCACTCATTGTTCATCGAGAATACTTTAACAAGTACTGTCCTAGTATTTGTATATGTTGATGACATGCTTGTTACAAAAAATAGTATTTAAATTATAGAAGAAACTAAAAATAAGTTGAAATAGTTTTTCAAAATGAAGGAATTATGTGAATTGAGATATTTCTTAGGGATTGAATTTGCAAAATCCAATAAGGGAATACTGATGAACCAAAGGAAGTATGCCTTAGAGTTCATTGCTAAAATAGGTCTAAGTGCATCTGAACCAGTTGTAACACCTATTGATACAAACTGCAAGTTAACTACTAAATAGTTTGATGACTTTATTAATCTCGCAGTTGAATAAGAAGTAATAAATAATGATCTAGTGGTAGATCAAGAGGCATATCAAAGACTGATTGGCAAGTTACTATATCTAATTATGACAAGACAAGATATATCAAGAATCAATCTGGGCAAGGTGTTTTACTATCCAGTAATCAAAAGCATACAGTTACAGTATTTTGTGATGTAGATTGAGAATCATGTTTGGATTCAAGAAAATCGATAACAAGTTATTGTGTTTTTCTGGGAGATTCTCTAGAATCTTGGAAATCCAAGAAACAATCAACTGTTTTTAGGAGTTCAGCAGAAGCTGAATGTAGGAGTATGGATAGTACTGTTTCAAAACTTATTTGCTTGCTTGGACTCTTGAAGGAACTCAGTGTTGAAGTCACAAAACTTGTTGATGTCTTTACTGATAGCAAAGTTGCAATATAGCTTGCTGCAAATTCAGTATACCATGAAAGAACCAAGTATATAGAAATTGATAGTCATTTCATAAGAGAAAAAATAAGTCAAGGATTAGTGACTACTAAGTACATTCCAACTCAAGACCAACTAGTAGATGTATTGATAAAGTGGTTGAGTAAAGCTTAGTATCACTACTTATGTTTCAAGCTTAGAGTTCAAAACATTTCTTACTTCCCAACTTAAGGGGAGTGTTGATGGAAATGAGAATGCAGTCACTTGATAGAAAGGCAGAGCACTCCTTTTACTATCAGTTAACGTAGTTAAATTAGTTAAGTATAAAGTCCATTAGTTAGTTAGAAAGTTGGTTAAAGATAGTTAGTTACTAACTATATAAACTACTACTCACTATACAAAATTCACTTTTTCTTAATTTTTCGCTCAATGAAAATTTCTTCTCACCCTGAATCGGGGTTCTTCTCCTCAAAGAAGTCAGTTTACTTCACACTAGTCCGCCTAAAAGTGTATATAGGTTGGATTAATTTGGATGTTTTAAACTTCAAATGGAATTAGTTATGTCTGATTTTTACATGTATAAATTAAACCAAATTAATAGAAGTCGAATTTTTCAACCAAACCAAATTAATGTGACAATTTCATGAGGCCATTGTGAATTATGTGCAAAGACATTTATGTACTTCTCATTCCTAATTCTATATCGTCTAATTTTCATTGCCTTTCTTTTTGCATCTACTAAATTTACTTACTAGCATTGGTAATCACTATATAATTTTAGTTTGATACTAAATATAGCCGATCAATTCTATTAAATGAGAGTAGTCGATTTTCAATTTGTTTCAGCACCACAATGAATATAATAGTTTGTAATACACAAATCACCACATGCTAAGGAGAACCAAAAGGGAAAGTATGAAATAGTTAAAAGAGCTACTTCTTCGATCTATGAAGGGTCATATTCGTTTTGGCGCATCATGCAATTTCCCGATCCTACACCATAATCGTATAATTATTCTATTTTCCTCGTCACACCCATTGTGCGAACACATATCATAAGATGAAATAGTTTTATTGCAAGTTTTCAACCATGGTGTGAATATGTATAAACATCACATTGTGGAATATATGTATCAACAATTCAATACATATCGTGTAATTTTTATGGTCACAGTAAGATGTTGATTGAATTGGGACATCACTCAGAAATTCGTGGCCGTTTGAATTTAGTTGAATTAATCAAAGCAAAATAGTACTTTCTATGTCCCAAATTATATGACTTATTTTGCTTTTTAGTCAGTCTAAAAAAGAACGACATATTTCTATATTTAGTAATATTTTAACTTTAAAATATCAATTTTACCTTTAATGAAATAATTTATAGTAATATAAATATCTATTACTTATTTTGAATTAAAAGCATTTTAGTTATTCTAAATTTTACCAAATGCCCCGAAAAGCTTAAAAGAGCTCAAATACCGCTTTTAAGTCCATCCAAATGGGCTCTATGTATTGTGCTAAGACAATTCCACCTTGTTTTGTGTATTTTTTTTTTTTTTTTGCCTATTGTGAAGTACTTTCTCCGTTTAAAATTACTTGTAATTTATTTTCTAAATGAACTTTTTTTTTGCTTATTACTTTTTACATATCAAGAAACGATTATTTTTTTATGTTGTACTCTTAATTAATTATTATTCTCTAAATTATTTTCTAATACTTATACTAAACATCAATTAATAGACGTAATATGATAAAATCACTATGTCAATCATTATTTTCTTAATGGATGTGTCACGTCAAAAAATGACAATTAATTTTGAGCGGAGCGAGTGTCTCAGTGAATGCTCTCTAATTAACAATAATATAAATGTATCTCATAAAATACAAGTGCATGCAGTAAAATATAAGTATATTTCAGCAATATATAAATGATTTTTGGTGATAATTGGGATGATTTAAGTGCATCTATAAAGCACATATATCATACCACACATGTATGTAAAGTGTAAGTTGTATGTGACACACTATGATTGTATTTGTGACAACTATAAAATGTACGTAAATTGATTTGTTTTCACATGATTTCAATTAGCCAGAGATAATGTATTCGCAAATATAATACTCCACCAACTATATTTTGGAACAAATCAGTGCTACATTTTGTTGATACACAAACTACCACACTATATTTTATAGGAGCAAAACTATCATCATATGAAAATTTCTCATCTTACTATTTGGTTTTAGTTGAGGACCTTGAAATTTTCTTGGTATGGCAAGAATTGGAACCATTTTTTTTGTGATTTTGTGGAAAATCTAACGGCAAAATTCAGAAATAGCATACTTATCCCCTTAATTATGAGTTTCATAGCAACAATTTCATAATTACATAGTATAACAAGTTGTATTTTGTATTTTTGCAAACTGTTGCTACAAAAATACAAATACATATGATTTTTACTGCCCTTATGATCGATATGTATTTTGTATTTTTACGAACTGTTGCTACAAAAATACAAATACATCCAAATACATATGCTACAAAATATAGTTTGATAAAAGTGTTGTTATTTTTTGTAATTTAGTACTTAAATATGTTACTTTATGTATTTTTTTCAAAATCTAATCAATTGAAATATGGGCCTTATTAAAGACTGATCTTGACGGAAGATATAGTGCAAAAAGTACCATTGAATGTTACCAAGATTGTTGATAGTCGAACCCACAAACAACAGAGATTATTTATTTGGTGAATTTTACTAATAGTGGAGGGTATGTTTTGGTTATAGTGGAGGATGTGGTGGTGGAAAAGAAAAGAAATGAAAAAAGTATTAAAAACAAGAGGTCTCACGAACGAAAGTATACTTATCTATAAATAAGAATGCTACATAATTAGTTTTGCGAGGAGATAATTACATGTTAGAAGGAAAAAAATATCTAAAAATAAATTTAAATTCTATGCAATGTCAGTGTCAAAAGAATTTCACTATTAGTTACTTTTGAAGGTAAATATAGTAACAAAAGATGTCGTTTTTGAGGATAAACTTCTATCTAATGATGCATATATCATTGATACGAATATGAGGTGACGGAAACCATTCTACACCTTCCCAAGGATTTTTGGAAATTGTAGCAACTACTCATAACACCACTCTCCCAAGAAGAGAATCATAGGCTATATGCTCCTTGAAAGCATTCCCTGATCATAGGCCCAACATGTGATTGCCTGATCTTATACCATAATCGTATGATTAGTCTATTCTTCTCGTCACACTTACTGTGCGAGCACATATCATAACGTGAAATAGTTTTATTGCAACTTTTCGACCATAGTATAAATATGTATAAACAATACTAGGTGCAGATGACTCCAATCTAGCCAAAAACACTTTGTGGAATATATGTATCAACAGTTCAACACATATCGTGTAATTTTAGTGGTCACAATAAGATCCTTAATTGAATTGGGACACCACTTCGAAATTCGTGGCCATTTGAATTTAGTTGAATTAATCGAAGCAAAATAGAGTGCTTCCCATGTCTCAAAGTATAGGACTCGTTTTTCTTTTTAGCCACTCCTAAAAAGAAACTATATAATATAACATTTAGTAATATTTTAATTTTAAAATATTTAATTTATCCTTCATGAAATGATTTATAGTCATATATATATATATATATATATATTTATAATTTATTTAGATTAAAAGCATTTAATTATTCTAAATATTACCAAATACACCAAAAAGCTTAAAAGAGCTCAAAAAAGCATTTAAGCCCATCCAAATGGGCTTTATGTATTGTGCTTAGCCCATAACATAGCCGACATACACACATATTCTGTGTATATGTGGGATTTTTGTAATATATTTAGGGAGTTGAAATTTTTTGTAATATTGAAAACATAAATTGTGTATTTGTGTAATTTTTGGTTAGAAAATTCCACCTTGTTTTGTGTATTTTTTTGCCTATTGCGAAGCACTTAATTATTTGTCACTTTATTTCCTAAATGAACTTTTATTTTTGCATGTTACTTTTCATATATCAAGAATTTTTTTTATATTTTATCCTTAATTAATTACTATGCTTCAAATATTTTTCAATACTTGTACTAAACATCAATTAATAGAGGTACTATGGTGAAATTACTATGTCAGTCATTATTTTCTTGATGAATGAGTCACGTCAAAAAGTGACAAGTAATTTTGAACGGAGTGAGTATCTCAATGAATGCTCTCTAATAAGCAATAATATAGTGTATCTCATAAAATACAAGTGCAAACAGTGAAATATAAGTGTATTTCAGCGATATGATGATAATTGGGATGATTTAAGTGCATTTATAAAACACAAATATCATGCCACACATACAAGTGTATATTTATATGTATGTAAAATGTAAGTTGTATGTGACACATTTTGATCGTGACACCTATAAAATATATGTAAATTGATTTGTATTGGCATGGTTTTAATTAGGTAGAGATAATGTATGCGCAGATATAATACTCTATCAAACTACATTAGGAACAAATTATTGCTAATTTTGTTGATACACAGACTACCACACTATATTTTATAGTTATGAGCAAAACTATCATCATATGGAAAATTTCTCATCTTACTAATTGGTTTGAGTTGAGGACCTTGAAATTTTCTTGGTATTGCAAAAATTGGAATCATTTTCTTTGCAATTTTGTGGAAAATCTAGTCAATTGAAATATGGGCCTTATTTAAAGAATGCTCTTGATGGAAGTGTAGACACGTAATTTTGTCCGCCCAAATATTAATTTCTACTCATCTTTACCTTTCACTCTTACCTCCTACCCAATAAAATATAACCACTACCCAACCACCCACTCCCAACACCATCATCACACTCACCCACTCCCAACATTATCATCACACTCACCCACTCCCAACATCATCATCACACTCACCCACTCCCAACATCATCATCAACATCATCACCTAACATTTACCCCACCCCCCACTCTCTTATTCTTATCTCCACAAGACTATAACTCTCATCATTTTTAGAAAGAACTCCAAGAAAAAAATAATATAACTCTCATCACTTACAAAAAAAAACACACTCAATTAATCATCTTCTTCCATCATCTTCTTCACCAAGAAAAACACACACCACACACAACAAAAACAAGAACAAGAAAAAAAAAAAATCTCTCATCTTTCAATACTCTCTCAAGACTCTCTCTCCAAAAAAAAAAAAAAAAAACTCACTCTCTCTCTCTCTCTCTCCCTCTCTTAAAAAATTTTTGAACTTCCACCACCGCTTCGCCGCCGACCGGCCACCACGACACCGCCATTTTTCCCCTCTCTCTACCATCTCTCTCCCTAAACTAACAAAAAAAAAAAAAAAAAAAAAAGAAAATCCGACCGACGCTATTTCCGGCCAGATCCGCCGCCAGCCGCCGCAAACTGTCGCGGCTCACCGTTCGACGGAACTCCTCGGATCCCGATCTACGTTTTGGAGTTGTCCGGTTTATTATTCTAATATCAAGTGTGGTTTGCTCGTGTTGAGGTTCTCCGGTCGAGTATTTTGGTCTTCGGATTTCTTTATTATCGACAAGGATTAATTCCATCAAGGTCCATTTCTTCTAACCGAATCTTTAATTTATTTTGACTTCTTATTGATGTTGTGGGTGTGAATGATTTATTTGTCGTGTGTTTGGTTTGAATCCTCGTTATTTGTGTTATGTTTGATGTTGGTTTTCGGATTATGAGATGTGATTAAAAAATCGAAGTATGCATTAATTATGTAGTTTAAATGGAATTCGGGGAGCGAAAAAATAATAATAATAAAAAAAATCATTAAAGTGAATTAGGATTAATTTTGATATGTTGTTGTTTTTGATTCGTCGTTATTGTTACTTTCACGTGTAATTATCAATTTCGTGATAGTATCATGATAAGTCAAACGGGTAGGCAATCGTAGGTTCGGGTAGGCAAAAATTTAGGAATAAGTGTTATTGTTGAATGTTGGAATGTGCACGTGAATGTTTCTTCCTAGTTTGTCGTATCTAATTTAGATGTATTTATTTAGCCGGGGAATGCCCCGAGATCACTTGTATTTATTTACCGGGGAATGCCCCGACGTATCATGTTGATGAAAATGATCGTGATGAAGGCCCGCGGCGTCGGGTAGGGCATTGGAGCTTAGATTTAGTTTTAGACTAGAATTTATATTTTCGTATTTTTTATTTTTTGGACTGTATAATTGGACTGGAATCTTACGTTTTTGGACTGTCTTATTTTATTATTTCGTGTTCTTTTTGTGTGATTTATACATTTCATAATGCCCAAAATAGTCGATACAATCCACCAAGCGACCGTGGTCGAACCACGGGATCGAGGGGTGCCTAACACCTTCCCCTCGGTCAACAGAATTCCTTAGCCGGAATCTCTGTTCGCAAACCGGTTTAAGAGTCAAATGGTTTTCGAAAAGGATTTTCAAAAGGTGACTTGGCACACCAGATTATGCCAAGTGGCGACTCTGAATAAAAATGCAAATAATCCTTTTTCGAAACAATTTTTTATTTTTTTGTCACTTAAATAATAAAACCCTTTCGAACTTAAAAATACTCCATTTTTGGAGTACGCGCGCAAAAAGGGGTGTGACATCTTTTGGCGACTCTGCTGGGGACACAAAAAAAAAAAGTTTTTCAGAATTCGAGCTATTTTTGGAGTCGTATCGACTTTGTTTGGCATTACGAGTGTATAAACATTGTTTGTGATTATTGTTGATGTTATTTTCACTTTTGTGTGTTTTTCGTGCTCTCTGTTTATAGTATTTATCTCATGTGTTACCGCTTTTATATCTGTCATCATGAGTCCGCCCCCCGGCCTTCTTTCTGCAACAAGTCTGTAGTACACGTGTTGTACACAACCTCTAGTTGAGTCACCCTTATTTTAGGGGGGGAGCCGTCGGTGTTATGGAGTAGGTGGAAAGCAAAGCAGCCACTATCGACCATACGCTCCCCCGAACAGCCTTGTTAGTAAAACCACAACGTAGGTCAGCCTTTAGGTCATACTTATGTGCATCATATTGAGACCTAGTGGGGCCCACTTGTGTCCTTTCTAGGAGACTCACCTTTAAAGCATCTCTATGTGCTAATTGTTGCATTTTTAAGGGTAACGTGGTCATTTGACGGACTGATTAAAAAAAAAAATTAATTAATTTGTTAAGAGTAAGGTGTGTAGGCAAAAGTGAAAAAAAAAAAAAAAGGTGAGTCGAAAAAAAAAAAAAAGAAAAAGAGTGTCGGAGTTTATTTTAGAATTCGTTATGGCTTTTGTTTTTCACAATCCCGAAATAGTTTTGCATGTTTTTTTTCAAAAGCGAAAAAAAAAAAAATCTGTATAATCGGTGGTGTCAGTCTTGGTTGAGCGTTTGGTTTTAAGAGATCTATTCGTTTGTTTTAGATTGTGTCTCTTAAGTTGGGGTTAATTGGTTAGTTAATTCGTCAATTGTTCAATTTGAATAAACTACGCACACCTGATCCCCTTCCCTCGAGTTGGGATACGTAGGCGACCCTCGGTGGGTTCGGTAATCTCCTTGGTCGGTCTTTGTCTTAGTATTAGTTTAGGTCTCTCGACCGTTTGCCAAGTAGATTGATTTCGCTCAATACTTCTGTTCGGCAAATTGGAGTCATGAACGAAGTCTGTCCCATCGACAGATGTTGGCGTAAAAATCCCAAGGGTTGGGAATCTTCTACTCCTGTCGAATTTCTGAGGTAACGTCTTGTGTGTTATTACAGGATGAAGTTGTCCACCAAGTCTAGAGTTCTAATGGTTATCAAAGTGCCCAAAAAGTTAATCAGATGGTGGGAAATGTTTAATTATGTTGATCAGCAGGAACTGGTTTAAATATTAGGTGACCTCACGGAACTTCTGCATGTTACCCCTCGTCCAGATCTATTAGAAGCCTTGTTAACCTTTTGGGACCCGAGTAGTTTGGTGTTCAGGTTTGGGGAATGTGAAATGACCCCCACTTTGGCAGAAATATCCGGTTTGTTACATTTGCCCTATATCGAAAAGGATATGATCCGAGCGCGAAATCATACTGGCGTGAGATTTTTGCAGGCCTGTGGTCTAAAAAGTAAGGGTATCCATTTGGGTTGTTTAAGTGACTCGTGGGTTTCCCTAGATTTTTTGTTCGATAGATTCGGGCACTCCGAAGGTTTTGATTGCTTTTGGGAAGAATTGCATGTGACTAAGGAGAAGTGGGAGAAAAAGCGCCTTGAAATCTTCACCCTCGCTTTGCTAGGAACTTTAGTGTTTCCACTAGAAGAAAGACATATTAATACCCGCTTGCAATCTGTGGTGATGGCCCTATTTCATAAAGATCAAAATGACAAGGGCATTAATAAAAAGGGCAGGTTCACTCTCATACCCATGATCTTAACAGAAATATATAAGGCTTTAACCGAAGTAAAAATGGGAAGGAGATTTTTCGAGGGCAGTAACTTGATATTGCAGTTATGGATGATGGAGCACTTGCATGCACCTTCTTTAATTAGATCAGATGTGTTAGATCGTTGTATTCCCAATCGAGTGAAAGCCATGGATTCCAGGTTGCGTTTGGACAAATTCGCGCTACCTGTAGGAGTCAAGGCTTGGATTGAATTTCTTGAATCAAGAACCAGGGATGACATTTTGTGGACTTATTTGTGGCTTCGACCAAAGGTAGTATTGGTGGGTTGTCAGACACAGTTCCCTTTAGTTATGTTAGGGCTCAATTGCACTAGACCATACAATCCTTCTAGGGTAATGCGCCAGTTAGGTAGGCTACAGGACGTGCCACCAGCAGTAGATTTTCTGAAGGATGTTGAGTACTTCAGGGATCAAGCCTTAGGTGAGAGCAGGTATGAGCAGTTTTGGAAGCATGCAACAAAGCTAAGTGTGGACACACTCAAAGAAGGTTTGGATAATCCGGGCCACACTCGGGGATATGAGGTCTGGCTCCAATCTGTCCCTTGGGGTACCAGTCAACCCTTACCAACACAGCTTAGAGGGAGAATACAGGAAGAATGTATAGCGAATGATTATCAGGATGAAAGTGTAGAGTCCAAAGTGGAAACGCTGAGGGTTCAGTTAGCAGATTTATTTAAGATGGTAGAAAGGTGTCAGAATAATCTTTCCAAATGCACTCCTCATGAAGCAGGAATACGGGCCCGAAGCTTCTTCCCCAGTATCAGGGTATCTTTACAAGATATGCTACGAGGTTTGAATGGGAGAAAGAGAACTTCAGAGACGGGTCCATATCAGCCAGGGTCATCGCGCAGAGCACCAGTCTGAAAGAGCACTTCTTATCTTTATTCAGTTGGAATCTTTTTATGTGTCTGTCATTGTAGGGTGGTGTTTGTTTTAAGTCGAGGTCAAGTTGTTTTTGGTATTAGAGTCTTTATTAGTAATTTCACCTGTGTCGTCTTAGTGGTCTATAATGTTGTTTCACATTCGTTTTGTTTTAGTTTTACAGTGGTCACAAACTTTTATACGTTTTGTTGTTCTCTTTCTTCACAAGGTATGAAAATTGCTATTTTTCTTTCCTTCTTGAAATTTCAAAAAAAAAAAAAAAAACAATGAGCTACGCAAGATCTGATTCATGTACAGCATGATATGTAGGCAACCTACTTTTGGGGTTCGATCTAAACATTTTTTCCGTTGTTTTTCATTGCTCCTCTTTTAAAGAAAACAAAAGCCATAAAGAATGATAAAATAAAGGTAGATAACGAGATAAAAGAAAAGGGCAGGGATTGATGAAAAAAAAAAAAAAAAGAGAAGAGAGAGGGAAAGAAAATTTTAAGCGTAGAAGATATAAATAGGTGTGGACAAAATCAGGATGATGTTAAATGACCTTGCTATTCTCAAAAGTTGGTAGAAAGGAGCATGAATTTAGGTCAATTTTATCAATGTGATTCCCACGTCTGTTGTGTGCCTAATTCTAACGGATATCGTCTTTGATGAGCATGTTCTTTCAGATAACAGTGGTAGGTTTGCAGCGCCCTGGCCAGTCACCCATACTTCACCAGGTCTAAAGCAAAGTTTGCCATGGATAACAGAGAAATGGAAAATCCGCTCATTGACCCGGATCAGGAGCATAGGGAAGAAAGTGTTGAACACAACGATGAGGTGGTAAGGCTCAGACAACAATTGATAGATTTGCATCAGGCATGGGCCAGTGGAATGCCTCCTCCTCCGTTCCCTGAAGGTCTTGTAAATATCTCTAGTTGCCCACCGCTCTCTCAGGCACAATTCTCTGTTCCTACCGAGTCGCCCAAATATGCGCCAGGATTCACTCCGCGACACTATTATCCTGGCAGTTCTAGTGTGCCCTTGGCGGCTCCTCAGTTGAGACCCGCTACTCCGCCAGCGCCACCGATCACATCGGTATTCGTGGCTCCGCCACCACAGGAAACTCCCATATATGTTGCGCGTCCCACAATGAGGCTTCCTAGGTCTTCCAGTGAGCCAGTACTGAAGGTTTCAGATGGTCAGTATTATGCTCCAGAGCCTACCTTGCAAATGAATGAACCATATGGGTACACTCAACCGCCCGCATTTCCATTTGATACGGAGAAACCTGTCGCAACGGAGGAACAGGATGTCATAGCTCGGAAACTGAAGAGTTTAGAGCAGGCTATGAGAAATCTGCAAGGGATCGGAGACTACAGGAGTGTTTCTTATAAAGATCTGTGCATGTTCCCAGACATAAATCTTCCCCCCGGTTTTAAGATGCCTAAGTTCAAAAAGTATACAGGACACGGTGATCCCGTCGCACATTTGAGACGATACTGTAATCAGTTGAGGGCTGCAGGTGGAAAAGAAGAATTGCTCATGGCCTTCTTTGGCGAGAGTCTTTCAGATCTGGCCTCAGAATGGTTTATCGATCGAGATATCGATAAATGGAACAGTTGGGATGATTTGGCTTCCGAGTTTGTCCAGCATTTTCAGTATAACATTGACCTGATTCCGGACGAAAAGTCCTTGGTCAACATGAAGAAAAAGAGCACTTAAGGCTTTAGGGAGTACGCGATAAGGTGGCGTGAACAGGCTGCCAGGGTAAAGCCTCCAATGAAAGAAAGTAAATTGGTAGAGGTTTTCATTCAGGCGCAAGATGAGACCTATTTTCAGCATTTACTTCCAGCAATGGGAAAATCTTTTATGGAAGTCCTCAAAATGGGGGAGATGATAGAGGATGGAATTAAGACTGGCCGAATAGTTAGTTTTGCCGCATTAAAAGCCACCACTCAAGCAATTCAAGGTGGATCGGGTGCATTCGGAGGTAGAAAGAAGAAAGAGGATGTGGCGACTATCGTGGCTGGAACCCATTCCTATCCCAAAAGACCCCCTCGCCCCTATCCACAATCCCAGGCCCAAGTCCATGCCCAAGCTCCACATATTCCTTCCCACCATTACTACCCTCCAGAAAGCCCTTGGTATTTCATTCCACCACCACCATACCCAGTATACAGCGCACAGCCATATGCCCAAACCCTTTTTCACCCGCAATGGCGTACGCAAGCTTCACAAAATCGCCCATTCGCTCCACCAAATTACCAAAACACCTCCAGACCCAATTTTCAGTCTAAGACCGAGTATAAGAAGGAGAAGGCGGTCAAAAATCAATTCACCCCTCTTGGGGAGTCATATGCTAGTTTGTTTGATAGGTTGAGGAAGTTGAAGGTCTTAAGCCCAATTCAAGGAAGGCTTTCAAACCCACCGCCGAGGAATCTCGATTATTCTTTAAGGTGTGCGTACTGTTCTGATATGCCAGGACATGATACCGAGAAATGCTGGTATTTAAAGAAAGCTGTCCAGGATTTAATTGACACAAATCAGATGTTGGTCCAGGCCCCGGAAGGTCCAAATATTAATCAGAATCCGCTCCCAACCCATGCTGAAACCAATATGCTAGAATTGATATATGACGGGAAAGAGTCTTTAAGGGGTTATAAGCCCATTGTCAAGATACAGACCACTGAAGAGAAATCGGTAAATGTAGCGGAGTCTCTGAAAGCAATGTCGTTAAACCAGGAAGGAATGAGAGAAGATAAAGCCCAAGAAAGAACGAAGAAACCCCTGATCATAGTACAAGGTGCCAGAAGGCACGTTGATTCAAATCAGGAGAAACCCAAGTTGACCGTGGTGGGAGCTCTAAGTCAGCCTATCTTGACGGTGAAAGGAGCACTGACAGCGCCTATTGTCCTCAGACCAGTGACCCAACCTCCAATAATTGATATGAAGATGATTCCCTGGAATTATGGGCGGACTGTGATGACCTATCACGGGAAAGAAGTTGTGGAAGATGTAGATGAGGTAGGAGGTTTGACTAGGTCAGGAAGGTGTTTCGTACCTGAAAGCTTAAGAAGATCCAAGCCGACGGTGAGTGGACCGTCGTCTATCAAAAAGCCTATCACTGAAGAGGAAGCCGAAGAATTCTTGAAGAAGATGAAATCGCCAGAGTATTCAGTATTGGACCAGCTGAAGAAAACTCCCGCTCAAATTTCTCTTTTATCTTTGTTGTTGCACTCCAAGGAGCATCGTGATGTTTTGCTGAAGGTATTGAATGAAGCATATGTTCCAGGGGATATTACAATCAACCAGGTTGAGAAAATGGTGGGAAAAATCTTTGAGGTCAATCGGATCAGCTTTTCTGATGACGAATTGCCTGCTGAAGGTACGGGGCATAATCGGGGCCTTTATATTACAGTGAAGTGTGAGGATTTCTACGTCACTCATGTCATGATCGATGGGGGCTCAGGTGCAAATATTTGCCCTATTTCTACTTTGCAAAAGCTGAATATTGGTGTTGATAGGATCAGGCCCAACAATGTATGTGTTAGGGCTTTCGATGGTGCCAAGTCAAATTCCATCGGCGAAATAAAACTGTTGCTGACAATAGGACCTGTGGAGTTCGCCATAGAGTTTCAAGTGTTGAATGTAGAATCCTCTTACAATCTGTTGTTAGGAAGGCCGTGGATCCACAAGGCCAAGGCGGTTGCGTCTACGCTGCACCAAATGATTAAGTTTGAGCATGACAGGCAGGAAATAGTTATTCATGGTGAAGGAGATTTATCCGCCTACGCAGATTCTCCCTTGTCCCTCATTGAAGCAAATAATGTAGAGGAGACATTTGTCTATCAAATCTTTGATACAGTGCCAGTGAGTCGCATCCCTGAATGGCAAGCTATACCGGGACCACAATTGTCTTCTGCTTCCATCATGATGGTGAGTGAACTTTGGAAATATGGATTTGAGCCAGGAAAAGGTTTGGGAGCATCTCTCCATGGTATAATTCATCCCGTATGTCCAAAGGAAAATGTGGGCACGTTTGGTCTGGGATTTGAGCCTACAGCTGAAGATATGAAGAAAGTCAGGGGAAGAAAGAAGGAAATATGGTCACTTCCTCACCCAATGCCACTACTCAGTGAGTCATTTGTTAAAGTCATTTGAAGTTGATATGGTTGAAGCAGGAGAAGGCACCAGTAAGGCAGATGTGCAATTCATAGGTCCAACTGTCCAGCTCAATAATTGGGAAGTCACTCCTCTCCCCGTCAGGAGGGAATTTTGGTAGTTTATTTTGTTTTTCTTTCTGTTTATTTGAGTTATTTCAGGGTTGTAATTCAAATTCTAGTTTGTTTATGTTATAATGGTGTCTATGTTCAAACCCTTATATCTTTCATTTAATGAAATGTAAGGTCCCTTTTATCTCGTATCTAATATATTTTGTTTTCTTTCTTACACAGTTCTCTTTATGTTGATTCTAATGACATGACATGCATGCGGAATTTTCAGCCTGATTTTAAAATCCAAAATAATCCGGATGTAATGGAGAAGAATGAGGAATATGATGAAAAAGAAGCTCTAGAAGAAATAAGCAAAAAGTTGGAACAATTTGAAGACGAACCGAATCCTAATTTGAATGAGACTGAGCCAATAAATCTAGGGGATCAAAAAGATTCAAGCGTTAGTGGAGTATAAGGATGTTTTTGCATGGTCTTATGATGATATGCCTGGCTTAAGCACTGAATTAGTGTCTCACAAATTGCCAACGGATCCCACATTCCCTCCTGTCAAACAGAAGTTGAGGAAGTTTAAAACAGATGTAAGTATTAAAATCAAGGAGGAAATCAGGAAACAACTTGAAGCTAGAGTAATTCGAGTGGCTCGTTATCCAATGTGGTTATCCAATATTGTTCCCGTACCAAAGAAAGATGGCAAAATTCGAGCGTGTGTTGATTACCGCGATTTAAATAGGGCAAGTCCAAAAGATGATTTTCCGCTGCCCAACATCCATATTTTGTTAGACAACTGTGCTAAACACGAAGTTGCCTCTTTTATGGATTGCTATGCCGGATATCACCAGATCATTATGGATGATGAAGACGCAGAGAAGACATCTTTTATCACGCCATGGGGAACCTATTGTTATCGAGTGATGCCGTTCGGTTTGAAGAATGCAGGAGCAACATATATGAGAGCAATGACCACTATGTTTCATGACATGATGCATAAGGAGATTGAGGTCTACGTGGATGATGTTATTATTAAGTCAAAAAGTCAGTCCGACCATGTAAAAGATTTAAGAAAGTTCTTTGAAAGGCTTCGCAGGTATAATCTCAAACTCAACCCAGCAAAATGTGCATTTGGAGTTCCATCTGGAAAGCTGTTGGGGTTTGTAGTCAGTCGTCGGGGGATTGAATTGGATCCTTCAAAAATCAAAGTTATTCAGGATTTGCCCCCGCCCAAGAATAGAACGGAGGTGATGAGTTTGCTTGGTAGACTGAACTACATTAGCAGGTTTATTGCTCAACTCACAACCATTTGTGAGCCCATATTCAAGTTGTTGAAAAAGAGTGCGGCGGTAAAATGGACTGAAGAATGTCAGGAAGCATTCGATCGAATCAAGGGATATCTGTCAAATCCACCTGTGTTGGTTCCCCCAGAGCCTGGTAGGCCTTTGATCTTATATTTATCAGTCATGGACAATTCTTTCGGTTGTGTCCTGGGTCAACATAATATCACAGGCAAAAAGGAGCAGGCTATTTATTATCTTAGCAAGAAGTTCACCGCATATGAGGCCAGGTATACTCTTCTTGAAAGGACGTGTTGTGCCTTAACTTGGGTAGCACAGAAGTTGAAGCATTATCTCTCTTCCTACACTACTTATCTCATCTCCCGCATGGATCCTTTGAAGTATATCTTTCAGAAGCCTATGCCAACGGGTCGCTTGGCAAAGTGGCAAATATTACTTACCGAGTTCGACATTGTATATGTGACTCGAACCGCCATGAAAGCCCAAGATTTGGCAGATCATCTTGCTGAAAATCTCATCGATGAAGAGTACGAGCCATTAAAGACATATTTTCCTGACGAAGAAGTGTCATGTGTCGATGAAGTCGTTATAGATGCTGATCCAGTTTGGAGGTTATTCTTCGATGGAGCTGTCAATATGAAAGGAGTCGGAATAGGTGCGGTTCTTATTTCTGAATCGGGACAACATTTCCCGGTAACAGCACAACTTCGATTCTTTTGTACTAACAACATGGCAGAGTATGAAGCTTGCATTCTTGATTTACGGTTGGCTGTTGATATAGGAGTCCAGGAATTATTGGTGTTAGGAGATTCGGATTTGCTCGTCCATCAAATTCAAGGCGATTGGGAGACACGAGATTTGAAGCTCATCCCGTATCGACAATGCTTGCAAGAGCTATGTCAACGGTTTGTGTTGGTAAAATTCAGGCATATCCCCAGGATTCGTAACGAAATTGCTGACGCTTTAGCCACTTTATCTTCAATGCTCCAACATCCTGACAAAGCCTACATCGATCCAATGCATATACAGAGTCGTGATCGGCATGCTTATTGTAATGTGGTTGAAGAAGAGCTCGATGGAGAACCTTGGTTTTTGGATATCAAGCGGTACATTCAGTCAGGAGAATACCCAACATATGCCACCAACGATCAAAAGAGGGCCGTTAGGCGTTTGGCTAGTGGATTTTTCTTAAGTGGGGGAATCTTGTATAAGAGAACCCCAGATCTCGAACTTTTGAGGTGTGTAGATGCAAAAGAAGCCTCGACAATCATGGTTGAAATACACTCTGGAGTATGTGGGTCGCATATGAATGGTCATGTCTTGTCAAAGAAGATTCTTCGAGCGGGTTATTACTGGCTTACTATGGAAAGGGATTCTATCCAATTTGTTCAGAAGTGTCATCAATGTCAGGTACATGGTGATCTGATACGTTCTCCTCCTGTAGAGTTGTATGCAATGGCCGCTCCATGGCCATTCGTAGCTTGGGGAATGGATGTGATTGGACCGATTGAGCCAAAGGCATCAAACGGGCATAGATTCATTTTGGTAGCCATTGATTACTTCACAAAGTGGGTAGAAGCAGTGACTTTCAAGTCAGTGACAAAGAAGGTTGTGGTAGATTTTGTTCATGCCAATATCATTTGCAGATTTGGGATTCCTAAGATGATCATTACAGACAATGCCGCCAATCTCAATAGTCATTTGATGCAAGAGGTATGTCAACAGTTTAAGATCGCACATCAAAATTCTACCCCATATCGCCCAAAGGCCAATGGTGCTGTAGAAGCTGCTAATAAGAATATAAAGAAGATACTGCGAAAAATGGTACAAGGGTCTAGACAGTGGCATAAAAAGTTGCCATTTGCATTGCTGGGTTATCGCACCACTGTTCGTACTTCAACAGGGGCAACTCCATATTTATTGGTGTATGGAACAGAAGCGGTCATCCCTGCAGAAGTTGAAATTCCCTCTCTCCGAGTCATTGTAGAAGCAGAGATTGATGATGACGAATGGGTAAAAACCCGGCTGGAACAATTGAGTTTGATTGAGGAAAAGAGGCTAACGTCTGTATGTCATGGCCAGTTGTATCAGAGGAGGATGGCTCGAGCGTACAACAAAAAGGTTCATCCCAGGAATTTTGAAGTTGGTCAGTTGGTGTTGAGACGTCTCCTTCCTCACCAGGTCGAAGCGAAAGGCAAGTTCTCCCCTAACTGGCAAGGCCCCTTTGTTGTGAAGAAGGTGCTACCCAATGGAGCCCTATATTTGACGGATGTTGAAGGCAAAATGGCGGAAATGGCTATCAATGCTGATGCGGTCAAAAGATACTATGTATGATATTGGATCCTTTGTTGATTTTATGGCATGTTTAGTACTTGCATTTTTTAAGATTGATATGACGAAGGCATTTTATTTTTCTATCCAAACATTGTGTCATCCTTTGTTTACCCATTCGAGCTTTGTTTTATTTTTCTTTCATACCCCTCTTTTGGAATCAAAATAGAGTCAAAGATAAATGTCTAGAAAATAAAAACAAAAAAAAAATAATAAAAAAAAAATAATAAAAAAAAAATAAAAAAATAATAATAATAATCAAAATCAAATAAAAGCAAAGAGCAAGCTGATGGAACTACGTGCGACCTGATTCTTCTCTCTCGGGAGTGAGATATGTAGGCTGCCCTATTTCGGGCTCGGTCCAACCAAATTAATTTTACGATTCACCCAGTCAACAAAACTGGGGCATGAGTTATTGTGTTCTGAGTCGATTCCAAAAGTTGTAAGTCCTACCCCCACCTCAAGTGTCGTTTGAGCCTCTTACCATTTTTTCTAACCTCAACCTCAAGTGTCCTACCCCCACCTCAAGTGTCGTTTGAGCCTCTTACCATTTTTTCTAACCTCAACCAAAGCCAAGTTACAACCGAGGAAAGCCCTTCAGATCAATTTTTGATAATGATAAGGCTAAGCATGCAATGCATATCATGATACTGCAAAGTACCGTTTGTCTTCCTCAGCATGAGAAATCAGGAAAAGAAAATAAAAATGAGAGAGTATTATTGGTGAAAACCCTCACGGGCACCATAGGGCAATGGTGAGTTGAGAGAAATAAAAATGAGAGAGTCTTATTGGTGAAAACCCTCACGGGCACCGTAAGGCGATGGAGAGTTCAAAAGAAAAGAAAAGTAAAAAGAAAGAGATTTGTTGGCAAAAGTCTTTGAAAGGTCGTCGGTCGAATGTGATGTATGAGTCCGATGGATTTGAAGAAGCGGCTCAGAGGCAAAGGTACGAACTCAACAACAAATGGGGAGTTTGGATAGGAAGATCAGGCAGCTCAATCCAAAATGCATGTCATGCTCACTGGAGTTGGTTGTCGTATTCAGATAAGTTTTCTTTTTGAATATCGGATATTGCCCTTTTCTTTCATTTATCTATTCATGCTTTTTGTCTTTTTTATGTCATTTATCAAAAAATAAAAGTCACCACTTTTCTTTACATTTTAAGTCAAGTCTGTGTCAAAGCAAGCGAGAAAGAATTTCAAAATTTACTACCAGTCTTCCTAATTATGTGAGAAAAATCCAAGGAATAGCACAGGGAGAAATAGGATCGTAATTAAACAAGCAAAGGAAGTATATCAGCCAACAGGATACTGGATTCGTAGAAAATATTCAGATGTGGGAAAAGAGTGCACCTCAGGGGCATGGTAAAATAAAAAACCCATTGTTCGAGTCAGAACTCACTTCCCCTCAATCTGGATCTGGGTCAATGATGCGGCAAGACAGGGCAGGTGTCAGTGATTTGGAAGCAAGGATGAAAAGAACAAGTGCTAGGGCAGATACCTGAAAAGCCAAGGACTGCAAGCCACCACTAAGTTTTTAACTGACAAATTTTCTTTATTGAAACAGGGGCAAATTCGTTTCACTTGATTCAGCTACCATTGGAAATGCACATCCATGGGATTTATTTTTATGTTCAGGACCCTCCTGAAGAATGGGATTTTATTTTATGTTCAGGACCCTCCTGAAGAATGGGACTTTATTTTATGTTCAGGACCCTCCTGAAGAATGGGAGTTTATTTTTATGTTCAGGACCCTCCTGAAGAATGGGATTTTATTTTTATGTTCAGGACCCTCCTGAAGAATGGGACTTTATTTTATGTTCAGGACCCTCCTGAAGAATGGGACTTTATTTTATGTTCAGGACCCTCCTGAAGAATGGGACTTTATTTTATGTTCAGGACCCTCCTGAAGAATGGGACTTTATTTTTATGTTCAGGACCCTCCTGAAGAATGGGATTTTATTTTTATGTTCAGGACCCTCCTGAAGAATGGGATTTTATTTTATGTTCAGGACCCTCCTGAAGAATGGGACTTTATTTTATGTTCAGGACCCTCCTGCAGAATGGGACTTTATTTTATGTTCAGGACCCTCCTGAAGAATGGGACTTTATTTTATGTTCAGGACCCTCCTGAAGAATGGGATTTTATTTTTATGTTTAGGACCCTCCTGAAGAATGGGATTTTATTTTATGTTCAGGACCCTCCTGAAGAATGGGATTTTGCTTTCTGTTCAGGACCCTCCTGGAAAATGGGATTTTACTTTCTGTTCAGGACCCTCCTGGAAAATGGGATTTTATTTTATGTTCAGGACCCTCCTGGAAAATGGGACTTTACTTTCTGTTCAGGACCCTCCTGAAAAATGGGATTTTACTTTCTGTTCAGAACCCTCCTGGAAAATGGGATTTTACTTTCTGTTCAGGACCCTCCTGGAAAATGGGATTTTATTTTCTGTTCAGGACCCTCCTGGAAAATGGGATTTTGCTTTCTGTTCAGGACCCTCCTGGAAAATGGGATTTTATTTTCTGTTTAGGACCCTCCTGGAAAATGGGATTTTTATTTTTCTGTTCAGTGATTTTACTTCTTCATTCGGGTAATACCAGCAACATTTGTAAGGAGACGCACTTCCTTATTTGGTAAATCCCAACAACATTTGTAAGGAGACGCACCTCCATGTTCGAGTAATTTCAGCAAAATTGGAGCCCGCCTGCAGAACAGGGTGAAGAAGTTGAAAGCATAGCAACAAAGTAATGGAAATTGCAAGCCAGGAGCCCGCCTGGAGAACAGGGTGATGAAATAACAAGTCAGGAGCCCGCCTGAAGAATAGGGTGAAGAAATGAAAGTCAAGCAACAAGTTGGAAGAAATTGCAAGTCAGGAGCCCGCCTGAAGAATAGGGTGATAAAAGTCGAGTCAAGAGCCAACAAAAGCTGTATAGATAGGATTTTATAATTTCCTTTATGTTTTAGCTTTTAATTTTCCTTTTGATGTAATAACAGAGCAGCGGACTGGAACCTCGACAGAACCTCACTCGACTCTCCAACTCGGTATAGTCCACTCCTCTTCCAAACCTTTGAAATACCCGTGACTTGATTCCCTCATAACTTGGGTGGGTAGGCTGTCCAAATTCAAGACCCGATAGTCCTTCTTTCTTCTGTTTCTTCTTTGAATAATGGTCGGGACAAAATTCTGTCTCGTTGTCTACTTCTTTGCCTGAAAACACTGCGTGTTTACATTCAAAGGGGGCATGCTGTAGACACGTAATTTTGTCCGCCCAAATATTAATTTCTACTCATCTTTACCTTTCACTCTTACCTCCTACCCAATAAAATATAACCATTACCCAACCACCCACTCCCAATATCATCATCACACTCACCCACTCCCAACATTATCATCACACTCACCCACTCCCAACATCATCATCACACTCACCCACTCCCAACATCATCATCACACTCACCACTACCCACTACCCAACATTTACCCCACCCCCCACTCTCTTATTCTTATCTCCACAAGACTATAACTCTCATCATTTTTAGAAAGAACTCCAAGAAAAAAATAATATAACTCTCATCACTTACAAAAAAAACACACACTCAATTAATCATCTTCTTCCATCATCTTCTTCACCAAGAAAAACACACACCACACACAACAAAAACAAGAACAAGAAAAAAAAAATCTCTCATCTTTCAATACTCTCTCAAGACTCTCTCTCAAAAAAAAAAAAAAAAAACTCACTCTCTCTCTCTCTCTCTCTCCCTCTCTTAAAAAATTTTTGAACTTCCACCACCGCTTCGCCGCCGACCGGCCACCACGACACCGCCATTTTTCCCCTCTCTCTACCATCTCTCTCCCTAAACTAACAAAAAAAAAAAGAAAAAAAAAAGAAAATCCGACCGACGCTATTTCCGGCCAGATCCGCCGCCAGCCGCCGCAAACTGTCGCGGCTCACCGTTCGACGGAACTCCTCGGATCCCGATCTACGTTTTGGAGTTGTCCGGTTTATTATTCTAATATCAAGTGTGGTTTGCTCGTGTTGAGGTTCTCCGGTCGAGTATTTTGGTCTTCGGATTTCTTTATTATCGACAAGGATTAATTCCATCAAGGTCCATTTCTTCTAACCGAATCTTTAATTTATTTTGACTTCTTATTGATGTTGTGGGTGTGAATGATTTATTTGTCGTGTGTTTGGTTTGAATCCTTGTTATTTGTGTTATGTTTGATGTTGGTTTTCGGATTATGAGATGTGATTAAAAAATCGAAGCATGCATTAATTATGTAGTTTAAATGGAATTCGGGGAGCGAAAAAATAATAATAATAAAAAAAATCATTAAAGTGAATTAGGATTAATTTTGATATGTTGTTGTTTTTGATTCGTCGTTATTGTTACTTTCACGTGTAATTATCAATTTCGTGATAGTATCATGATAAGTCAAATGGGTAGGCAATTGTAGGTTCGGGTAGGCAAAAATTTAGGAATAAGTGTTTTTGTTGAATGTTGGAATGTGCACGTGAATGTTTCTTCCTAGTTTGTCGTATCTAATTTAGATGTATTTATTTAGCCGGGGAATGCCCCGAGATCACTTGTATTTATTTACCGGGGAATGCCCCGACGTATCATGTTGATGAAAATGATCGTGATGAAGGCCCGCGGCGTCGGGTAGGGCATTGGAGCTTAGATTTAGTTTTAGACTAGAATTTATATTTTCGTATTTTTTATTTTTTGGACTGTATAATTGGACTGGAATCTTACGTTTTTGGACTGTCTTATTTTATTATTTCGTGTTCTTTTTGTGTGATTTATACATTTCATAATGCCCAAAATAGTCGATACAATCCACCAAGCGACCGTGGTCGAACCACGGGATCGAGGGGTGCCTAACACCTTCCCCTCGGTCAACAGAATTCCTTAGCCGGAATCTCTGTTCGCAAACCGGTTTAAGAGTCAAATGGTTTTCGAAAAGGATTTTCAAAAGGTGACTTGGCACACCAGATTATGCCAAGTGGCGACTCTGAATAAAAATGCAAATAATCCTTTTTCGAAACAAATTTTTATTTTTTTGTCACTTAAATAATAAAACCCTTTCGAACTTAAAAATACTTCATTTTTGGAGTATGCGCGCAAAAAGGGGTGTGACAGGAAGATATAGTGCAAAAGTACCATTGAATGTTACCAAGATTGTTGATAAGTTCGACTCCTCTAAAAATAGAAATTATTTATTTGGTGAGTTTTACTAATCGTGGAGGGTATGCTTTGGTCGTGGTGGAGGATGTGGTGGTGGAGAAAAGAAATGAAAAAAATATTAAAACAAGAGGTCTCACGAAAGTGGACTTATTCTATTGAAGTTCTTTTTAGAGGTATTACAACAATCATTTAGTCATATGAACAAGTCACAAAATTCATATTCGATCAATTACCTGGAGAGGTAGTTCAAACTAAAGTTATAACCATTAAAAATAATTAAAAATAGCATGGCTAAGATTTCATACACTAAACCTTGTATTCTTTTGCTTTCATGCGACAAAATTGAAGTGTTAAATGTTTGTTTATCTGTTGATTTTGATAAGAAAATAATAAAATATATGTCTAACTACTTGACAAGGACATAGCAAGCATCTAGTACAGTTGGTCCTCATTCCTCAATGCTGCTTCTGCTAGTGTGCATTTTTTCCCTCATCTATAATAAGCACAATAAATTTATACGACAAATTTATTCGTAATAAATTGCAATTACTGTTGAAATTGAATAGCACATTCAACTAACATAATTATGTAAATCTAAGTGACATAGGTTAACTATGTGCCTTCCATGCCCACTTGAAGCCTGAAATAGAAAAAAGTCGGATTTATTTTAATACAACTGAAAATATGTCAATTAACAGAAGATGCATAAAGTACTTTGATGGTACCCTTCTTATTTTTCACTTTTATGTGTTTCCTAACTTATAGAATGGATGAAATCACACATAGAAAAGCAGTAAAGTCTCAAGATAAAGTTCCAGCAAATCATAAATACCTGAGACAGCTATAGGAAAGTTCAAAATTAAGAAAAGGGACAAAAACAAAAAAAATGATCTGCAGAATCATTATAATGGAATAACCTTCTTTGATTCTTGAGAGACATATAGATGACCAATTAAATAGACGTAAGATTAACTTCAAGAAGTTCAAATACATAATTGTATCTAGATTGAGAGACTTATGGCAAACTTATTTAGACGGTGTTTAAGTTTTTTTTTTTTTTTTTTGAATTTAAGCACTTTTTAAGTAGTGGTATACTAGTATTTGAGAAAGCTAAAAAGATCATTTAAGCACTCACTTTTAGGTTCCAAAAAATGTAAAAATAAGTCAAATGATAAAAGTTAGGTAATCGCAACATATGACTTTTAGATTATAAGTAACTTTTTAAAAGTCGGTTCAAACATCCCTTAATTACAACTCTTCATTGAAAAGTCAAATAAAAAAGAAGTGATGTTGATTGTTCACATTTTGCAAACGATCTTCTCCATATAACTTCCAAAACACAAATGGTCTTTTCCATACCTTTACTAAAAGTTATACAAACAAGAACAATTGAGGGTATATAATATACCGGACGTACGTTAGTTATGAAATGAAATTAAAAATCATTACGCATATATATATTTGCAACGTACAAAAGCAGGGTCAAAGAAAATACCGTCCACAATCCACGTCCAACAACAAACATTATAAACTCAATTATATCTACTAGTGATTTTGTTTAATAATAGCCTGACACATCATACACACTTCACGAGAATTCTTATGTGTAATATCATGACTTTGAAAAGTAAAGAAATTTATCGTATCTTGAAAAGTAAAAGTAAAGTTATAAGGATTTAGAGTCAAGCCTCACACTTCACAGAAATGTTAGCCAAAAAGTTAGAGTAGCGTAGCGGAAATATGGAATCGACATACCTTCAGATACTGTTGAGGATTTGTAGTTGACGTCTGCGTCAATAACGTTGTCGGCGTCGCTTTTCGACGAGTCTTCTAAGCACTCAACCTCACTTTAGATGGTGTGAATTTTGAGAGGATTGTACTTAGGGACCAGAACCGGACATGGCACAATACATATAACTGTTCCATCATCAGGAACAGTTCCTTAGATAACAGAGTGGCAACAATTTAAGAGAATTTTGAATTTAAAATTCAAATTGAGAGGATAGATGGGAGGTTACGGGCAATAAAGAAAATGCCAACATTCTTCCACTTGGTCTGCATACTCTAATCCCATATGTGAAACATAAGACATGAATCATGATGATAGTTTCTCTAAAACGAGTAGTGTCTTTCATGTATCACAATGTGTTATGCCTCTGATACAAGAGAGACCAAGAAGATACGAAACATACACCAAAACAGTCCACAAGTTTGAAGAACCGAGGACCCCTTTGGTGACCACTTTCAGATTCACTACCAACAACAAGAATACAAGATATAATGGTGTATTTGACACCAAAACAGCCAACCCAAACTAATGTAACAACAAGAAGAAGTTGAACAACACAATAAGATTTCAACAATAGAATGATTACAAGGTTACACAACAAGAACACTACCAACGATTACAACAAAATAAAGATAGAAAGATAGACAAATGGAGGTATCACAACTAAAAAAAATGAAAAAC
Organism: Capsicum baccatum var. pendulum; assembly: GCA_030864225.1. Lineage (NCBI taxonomy): Eukaryota > Viridiplantae > Streptophyta > Magnoliopsida > Solanales > Solanaceae > Capsicum > Capsicum baccatum. The sequence continues at coordinate 232,613,914 of CM061556.1, read as the reverse complement.
CAACAACATGTTGTGGTGGAAAAAAACCGGCCACACGTGGTTGCTTTTTCATAGTATTTTATTAATTTTTTTTTAAAAAAAAGTGACCACAAGTGGTTGCTTTTTTATTTTAAAAAATCAAAATAATTATTTCAATAATTTTTATATTAATTATTATTTATTTTACAAATAAAAATAAAAAAATAGTAAAATCAACCACTAGTGGTCGTTTTTTATAAAAAAATTTAATTGAGTTTTTTTTTCAAAAAGCGACCACTTGTGGTCGGTTTTTAAAACTTCTTTTTAAATTTATTTTTAAAAACACCTACCACAAGTGGTCGGTTTTTAATATTTTTTTTAAAAAAGAAAATATTTTAAAAAACCGAACACCTGTGGTCTGTCTTTGAACTAAAAAAAATTAAAAATTAAATAACTTTTAGTAACCAATAATTATATATAATTAATCATATATATATATATATATATATATATATATATATATATATTATTTTCATTAAAAATAATTATATATATAATGTAATTCATATATAATTTTTTGAAATTACACTGATCACACATAGTCGATAACCAGTATAATAATATTAAAAATCAATCATTCTTAAATTTTGTGAAAAAAATTACATTAAAAAATATATCAAATAAAATAAATAAATTATGTTAAACATAATATTTATCTTTTACTTATGTTTCAATATATGGAATAAATATTTTCCTTGTATATTCGTTAAATAACGTTAAACATGCATAATCTTTGTATAATGAATATGTGTATATATAACCGATAATTCATCAGAATATAATGAATGTGTTCTATTATAAGGTAATACACTTTTGGATGTGATATATATAGTACGTATTCAAGAGTTCACACACACACACACACACACACACACACACACATATATATATATATATCATGTAGTGATCGATTGATGAATGATTTAGTCAAAACCTAGTATATTAAGCTAATCAAATATAATTAATCGACCACTCATCTGAGCATGTATATGAAACATGTCACATTATAATATTGGATAATATATGTATATATATATATATATATATATATATATATATATATATATATATATATCATGTAACGATCGATTGATGAACGATTTAATCAAAACCTAGTAGAGTAAGCTAATCAAATATAATTAATCGATCACTCATCTGAGTATGTATATGAAACACGTCGCATTATATTATTGGATAATATACTTGTGTACGTATGTGATATATATAGTACGTATTTAGAACTTGATATAATCGATAGTGTGTATATGTGTGTGTATGTATAGGTATATATATATTTAAATATATAGTATATACATATTAATTATATAGTAAAGGTATATTAATGACATAAGATAAAAATAACCGATAATTCATCTGATCAGTATATGTGAAATACGTTATATATTATTATGGGGTATACGTTGTATATTAAAATCGTGTATATGATGTTTATAGTACTTATTTGAAAGTTGATAGACAATTGGATATATGTATATATATGTATATCTCATGTAGTGACGTATGCAGTAATCGAAAGCTCGATAACTGAATCTATATATCAAAATATTTTGAATAATACATTGATATCATACTATTGAGGAAATAGATATACTATTTAGTGTGAATATGTAGATACATGTATATTGTTGAAGTTGTTATAACGTAAGATAAGTAATCAATAATTTATTTGATTAACATATTGTATTACGAGGTATATATATATATATATATATATATATATATATATATATATATATATAATATTGTAATTAAAAGCTAATTAACCAAAAAATAATCGTAAATAACAAAATTCATTGATATTATTATACGATGGAGGAAATATACTACTCATGTTATTGTTATAAATATTATAGAATTTATTTAAAAATTAATTTATTTAAAATTAATTTTAATTTATTAATTTTACTAATTAAAATAAAATTTTAATTATTTTGTTAAAAACCGACCACATGTGGTCGGTTTTCTGAATTTTTTTTAAAAACCGGCCACTTGTGGTCAGGTTTTAATAAAATATTCAAAACACCGATCACAAGTGGTTAGTTTTTAATAAAATAATAATAAAATATTTTAATTATATAACTCCTACCCGACCCCACCCCCACATGATCCGACCCGACCTAAACTAGCCTAATTAGTCAACTGCCCTAAATACACACACACACAAAAATCACGCACACACACAAAAAATACCCTAAACACACCCAAAATCTTCCTTCCAATCGCAAGCTCAGGCAAGCTTAGCTCGGACGACTACTCCTTCGGCGACTGCTCCGACAAGCTCAGCTCAGGCAAGCTCACCCTAAACACATGATGTATCTTGCGAAATTTGTGCTTTTTGAGGTTGATTTATAGGTGTACTAGTTCATATAATTGTGAAATTTATAATGGTGAAGATTAGCTCATTTGTAGCTCAAATTTTGTTTAGTTATTTGCGGAATTTTTGAGCTATACACATAATTGTTTGAACTAGTTTTGCTTGTTTAGCTTCTTGTTTTAGATATGACTATTGATTGATTGAAGTTATTGAATGTATAAATCCTCAAAGTTGGAATCTTTAATTGAAGTTTTGTAAGATTCTTGAATTGATTTTATGGTTTAGCTTGTTGTTTTTTATGAGGATTTAACTTGTTGTCTTTAAAGTGAATGGGTTTACTTTTATGGTTTAGCTTGTTGTTTTTGATATGAGTTTTGCTAAATCACTCAAAGTTGAAATATTTTGTCTTGATTTTTTTAGGTTCTTGATTCGGTCATCAGTTATCTCTTTTACTTTAATTTAGGTCAAGCAAAGATAAGTTAATTTCTCTTGATTCACTATTATTGTTATCTTCTTGTTATTGTTCATATTGAAGTCTACTGAAGCCGTGTGTGGCCTTGTTCAATTCACTAGCATTGTTATTATCTTTTTGTTATTGCTCATATTGAAGTCTAGTGAAGCCGTGTGTGGCCTTGTTCGATTCACTAGCATTGTTGTTGACATCTTGTAGGTCTTGTTGTTGCTTGTTTCTTGAATGTGGTTTTGTTTTGATACTTAGTCACTTGAAAATGTTCAAGTATAGGAACTTTAAAAGGAATTTTTTTGTTTTGAATGTAGTTTGGTAGGTGACTTAGTTGATTGAAAATGGTTAAGTGTGAGGACTTTAAAGGGGATTTTTTTGTTTTGAATGTGGTTTCGTAGGTGACTTAGTTGGTTCAAAACGGTTAATTGTATGGACTTTATAGGAGATTTTTTTGTTTTGAATGTGGTTTGGTAGGTGACTTAATTGCTTGAAAATGGTTAAGTCTAGGGACTTTAAAGGGGATTTTGTGTTTTGAATGTGGTTTTATTTTGATACTTAGTTGGTTGAAAATGATTAAGTGTAGGGACTTTAAAGGGGATTTATTTGTTTTGAATGTGGTTTCGTAGGTGACTTAGTTGGTTCAAAACGGTTAAGTGTAGGGACTTTAAAGGGGATTTTTTTGGTTTTGAATGCGGTTTGGTAGGTGACTTAGTTGGTTCAAAACGGTTAAGTGTAGGGATTTTAAAGGGAATTTTTTTTGTTTTGAATGTGGTTTGTTTGGTGACTTAGTCACTGGAATATGGTTAAGCGTAGGAACTTTAAAGGGGACTTTTTTGTTTTGAATGTGGTTTGGTTGGTGATTTAGTTGGTTCAAAACGGTTAAGTGTAGGGACTTTAAAGGGATTTGTTTGTTTTGAATGTGGTTTGTTTGGGACTTAGTCACTTGAAAATAGTTAAGTGTAGGGACTTTGAAGGAGATTTTGTGTTTTGAATGTGGTTTTATTTTGATACTTAGTTGGTTGAAAATGGTTAAGTGTAGAGACTTTAAAGGGGATTTATTTGTTTTGAATGTGGTTTGGTAGGTGACTTAGTCACTTGAATATGATTAAGTGTAGGAACTTTAAAGGGGATTTTTTCGTTTTGAATGTCATTTGTTTGGTGACTTAGTTGTTTGAAAATGGTTAAGTGTAGAGACTTTAAAGGGGATTTTTTTCTTTTGAATGTGGTTTGTTTGGTGACTTAGTCACTTGAATATGGTTAAGTGTAGGGACTTTAAAGGAATTTTTTTGTTTTGAATGCGGTTTGGTAGGTGACTTAGTTGGTTGAAAATGGTTAAGTGTAGGTCCTTTAAAGGGGATTTTGTGTTTTGAATGTGGTTTTGTTTTGATACTTAGTCACTTGAAAATGGTTAAGTGTAGAAACTTTAAAGGAGATTTTTTTTTATTTTGAATATGGTTTGGTAGGTGACTTAGTTGGTTGAAAATGGTTAAGTGTAGGAGCTTTAAAGTGAATTTTTTATTTTGAATGTGGTTTGTTTGGTGACTTAGTTGGTTGAAAATGATTAAGTGTAGGGACTTTAAATGATTTTTTTTTGTTTTGAATGTGGTTTGGTAGGTGACTTAGTTGGTTCAAAACGATTAAGTGTAGGGACTTTAAAGAATTTTTTTTTGTTTTGAATGTGGTTTGGTAGGTGACTTAGTTGCTTGAATATGGTTAAGTATAGGAACTTTAAAAGAGATTTTTTTGTTTTGAATATGGTTATGGTAGGTGACTTAGTTGCTTGAAAATTGTTAAGTGTAGGGACTTTAAAGGGATTTTTTTTATTTTGAATGTTGTTTTGTAGGTGACTTAGTTGGTTGAAAATGGTTAAGTGTGGGAACTTTAAAGCGGATTTTTTGTTTTGAATGTGGTTTGGTAGGTGACTTAGTTGGTTGAAAATGGTTAAATGTAGGGACTGTAAAGGGATTTTTTTGTTTTGAATGTAGTTTGGTAGATGACTTAGTTGGTTCAAAACGGTTGTGTAGGGACTTTAAAGGAAACTAGGTTCAAAACGGTTAAGTGTAGGGACTTTAAAAGATTTTTTTTATTTTGAATGTGGTTTGGTAGGTGACTTAGTTGCTTGAATATGGTTAAGTGTAGGAACTTTAAAAGGAATTTTTTTGTTTTTAATGTGGTTATGGTAGGTGACTTAGTTGCTTGAAAATGGTTAAGTGTAGGGACTTTAAAGGAGATTTTGTTTTGAATGTCGTTTTTTTGGTGACTTAGTCACTTGAATATGGTTAAGTCTAGGAACTTTAAAGGGGATTTTTTTTGTTTTGAATGTGGTTTGGTTGGTGACTTAGTCACTTGAAAACTTTATGTGCAGAAACTTTAAAGGGAATTTTTTTCGTTTTGAATGTAGTTTGGTAGGTGACTTAGTTGCTTGAAAATGGTTAAGTGAAGGCATTTTAAAGGGGATTTTTTTTGTTTTGAATGTGATTTGGTTGGTGACTTAGTCACTTGAAAATGGTTAAGTGTGGGGACTTTAAAGGTTTTTTTTTTTAATGTGGTTGTGGTTGGTGATAATTATTTTTTTGTGACTTAATATAATTAGTTAAATCTGATTGATTGCGTAGATGAAACCTGGTTATAGCTGGATATATCACCGGAATAATTATAATAGAATGGGTATTAGGGAGGAATTTATTGAAGGTGTCAAAAGATTTGTTGAACATGCTAAGACACTTGATGTTTGGACACGTTTTCGGGCTATTCGTTGTCCTTGTGTTAGATGTGATGGTATAAATCTTTTAAATGAAGAAGATGTAAAGGAACATCTTTATAGAAAGGGATTTCACGAGGACTTTTTAAGATTGTGTGGTATTCATGGTGATGTTGCACAAAATAACTTTGTTGTTGCAGAAAGTAGTAGATCTGCAGGACATAATGAATATCAAGATACTAGGATGACATAAATGGTGCACGATGCTTTTGGGATGCAACATGGGGGAAACTTTAGAAAAAATGTCGAAGATGTTCCTAATAGCGAAACAGGCAATTTCTACAAAGAATTGCATGCTGCTAGTCATCCTTTCTTTGACGGGTGTTCGCACTCTCATTTGTCTGTTGCTGTTAGATTATTAAGTATTAAATCTGACTGGAACATTGCTGAAGGAGGAATGGACTCAATGATAGACCTTATTAAAGAGTTAGTTGACCCCGGCTTGGAGGTTCTTGATTCTTTCTATAAGGCAAAAAGATTAGTGTCAAAGTTAGATCTCTCCCCGGTTAGAATTAATTGTTGTAAAAATGGCTGCATGCTATACTTTAAGGAAGATTCTAACCTAGAGTCCTGTAAGTTTTGTAAGCATCCTCGATATAAGCGTGGTTCTAGTGGAAATCAAATTGCTATTAAGGCAATGCGTTATTTACCTCTAATACCAAGGTTGAAGAGGTTGTATACTTCAAATAGTTCAGCTTCTCATATGAGATGGCACAATGAAAATAGAAGGCCCACTGGTGTTATGTGTCATCCATCTGATGGAAAGGCTTAGAAGCATTTTGATGCAACTTATCCAGATTTTGCAGCTGAGCCACAAAATATTTGTTTAGGATTATGTGCGGATGACTTCTCTCCTTTTTCAGTTGGTGCTGCGCCATATTCATGTTGGTATGTATTTATCACCCCTTATAATCTTTCTCCTGAAATGCTGATGACTAGTCTCTATATATTTCTAAATTGTGTTGTGATACGGGACAAATGTCCATCTTATCTTTTGATGACATCTTTAGAGGCCAACACATAGAGGCTCAAGACTTGGTCACCTCGAGGATACGAGAACATGCATGGAGGACCCGTTTTGAGCATGCCATTAAATAAATTCGTGTGTGAAAGATTGTGTGGGGGCTTACATTTGATGCCAATTCGAGACTACAAGTTTTGAAGTGTGACCCCATGGTTTTGGATCATTGAAGAAGAACCCTTCATTAAGGGTATTTTAGGGTTTGCTATGTTAAAGAAACAACCCATGACCTCCCCTTTCATTAAGGGTATTTTGGTCCATTATACTATGTAATAAGCTAGGCTATATAGTCTCTTATTAGGTCTTTTATCTTTAGTTTTTGAAAGGATAAATATGTGAAAGAATTTTTCTCTCTTTGAGAGTGTAACACCTTTAGTGTAGGGCTTGGATAAGCTATTAGTGTAGGGCTTGGAAAAGTCAATATTGTTCTTTACTTGGAAACGGTGGATCTTGAGGTGAGTTGATTTCCTTGACGGTCACCGTAAGAACTTGGTACTTGTTAAATTTTTTTGTAGAGGTTTTAGAGTTTTGATACACTCTTTAGTTGCTACCTAATGGGTTCTCTTTGTGTCAAGTTAGCTATCTTTTACTCTTTTTAAGTTTATGTTTGCTTTTTGTATTGTGTTGTTGTCTTGTTGTTGGGGGTAAAGGCTTGTGATTGTGGGTTGTTTGTGAAATGTTTTGGTGTTGCAGATACAGTCCGTAATGATATAAAAAAAGTCCACCAAGATGCCAAAACAATCCACAAAACGTGAGACGAACAAGCAACACAAAGGGATACAAGATGAAAAACACAAAAACACACGGATTTGTAAAATAATGAAAGGATAGATAGTGAGACCAAGATTATTACAAGATTAAGAACCAAGTGTATTTCAACACTAACCCTAATGAATGTAATAATCAAAACCACACTCTTACAGTGACCGCCAAAGAAATCAACTCACCTCAAGATCCACCGTTTCCAAGTAAAGAACAATATTGGCTTTTCCAAGCCCTACACTAATGACTTATCCAAGCCCTACACTAAGGGTGTTACACTCTCAAAGAGAGAAGAAGTCTTTCACATTTTTATCCTTTCAAAAACTAAAGATAAAAGACCTAATAAGAGACTATATAGCCTAGCTTATTACATAGTATAATGGACCAAAATACCCTTAATGAAAGGGGAGGTCATGGGTTGTTTCTTTAATATGTGCAAACCCCAAAATACCCTTAATGAAGGGTTCTTATTCAATGCTCCAAAACCATGGGGTCATACTTCAAAACTTGTAGTCTCGAATTGGCATCAAATGTAAGCCCCCACGCAATAGTCCACAAACGGATTTGTTTAATGGCATACTCAAAATGGGTCCTCCAGGCATGTTCTCGTATCCTCGAGGTGACCAAGTCTTGAGCCTCTATGTGTTGGCCCCTAAAGATGTCATCAAAAGATAAGATGGCCATTTTTTCCGTATCATGTTGTTCCTGGCCCATGTAATCCAAAAAATGGAATAGAGGTTTACTTGCAACCTTTGATCGATAAACTTCAAATTTTATGGCATGAGGGGGTTGAAACTTGGGACATCTTACTTAAAGATAATTTTAATCTATTTGCATATCTAATGTGGACTGTTAATGATTTTCCTACTTATGGAATATTGTCTGGGTGGATGACAGCTGGAAAGCTGGCTTGTCCATACTGCATGGAAAAAATAAAATCTTTCACATTGAGACATGACAGAAAAAATTCATTGTTTCATTGTCATCGTTGTTTCTTTCCACCTGATCATGAATTTAGGAGACTCAAGAATGCATTCAGAAGGAATACAAGGGAATATGATGGTCCACCTCTAAGGCTGTCTGGTCATGACATCTGGGAAATAGTTCAGGATTTGCCCAAAGCCAGCGAGGAACGATTGTACAGGCTTGATGGATATGACATTTCACATAGCTGGACGAAGCAAAGTATATACTGGGAGTTAGAATATTGACCAGATAATTTACTTAGAAATAATGTTGATGTCATGCATACTGAGAAGAATTATTTTGACAACTTGTTCAACACAGTTATGGATGTCACCGGCAAAACAAAGGATAATCCTAAGGCCAGACTTGACTTACCAGAATATTGCAACCACAGAGAATTACACTTACAGAAGGGGCCCAACAACAATGTTCTTAAGCCCAAGGCTAGTTTTACATTCAAGTTGGACTAAAAGCGTCAAATATGTGAATGGGTTCAATGTTTGAAGATGCCCGATGGATATGCCTCAAATTTGGGAAAGAGGGTTGATATGGCACAAGGAATCTTGCATGGAATGAAAAGCCATGATTGTCATGTTTTCATGAAACAATTACTTCCAATTGCTTTTATTGGTTTACCTGAAAACATATGGAAACCAATAGCAGAGATCAGTTTGTTCTTCAAAGACTTATGTGCCACCACATTAAAAGAAGAAAATCTGGCGCGAATAGAAAGTAATATTGTTGTTATCACCAACAAGCTGAATAAGATTTTCCCACAAGCGTTCTTCGATGTGATGGAACATCTTTCCATTCACCTTATGCATGAAGCTCAGCTAGGCAGTCCAGTTCAAAATAGGTGGATGTATCCATTCGAACGGTAAGCATTTGTAACATATTTAAATTCATACATATCTTTTTTAAATATAATAAACATCTAACCTTAATATTGTACAGGGCAATTGAAAAATTGAAAAGGGGTCCAAAAAAAAACATAGGGTGGAAGGCTCTATAGTTGAGGCATATCCTGCGAGAGAAAATTCTCAATTTTGTTCATACTACTTTCGTGATGAAGTTGCTTATTCAAGAAATCGACCGAGTCGTCATCAGGACGATGTGAATGAGCCTCATTTACAAACGATATCAATTTTCAATCAATATGGTTGTATGCCTAAAAATACCATACCTCGCCGACTCACTCCCACGGAGAGCAAATCAACAACTTTGTATATCTTGCTGAATTGCCCAGAAATTAAGCCCTTTCTAAAGTAAGGAGATTAAAATTTTAACATATCTTATTTGTTTACTCATTACCTTAAAGAAACTAATTGTGTTTTGCATGTTGGATGTTCAGTTCATTTAAGACCCAATTTCACGAAAATCAAGTGCATGCATCCTTTGCAACATGGTTTAAAAATGAGGTTCGTAAGTGTATTAATATTTCTACAAAGTTTAAACATTTACACATTTCTCAACTAAAATAAATATATGTATAATATTTTTAGGTACATCATTCACCAAATGCATCCGCATACGATCAGCTCTTGAGAGATATTTCTTTGGGTCCAGTTGAAGCTAATGCAATGTCCCAATAAAATGTAAATGGGTTTAAATTTTCCACCGAACAGCACTCCAGAACAAGGAAAACAAACAATAATAGTGTTTGGGTTAAGGGTGATGATGATGTTGATTACTTTGGCATCATACACGAGATCTTAGAACTGGAGTATGTTGCTTTCCCAATAAAAAAAATTGTCCTCTTTCGATATAAGTGGTTTGATCCAAGCACAAGAGGCACAAGGGTACATAAGGAGCATAACATCATTGAAGTGAAGCACAATGGGTCGTATTCTATTTACGATCCATTTGTTCTAGCGCAAAATGCTAAACAAAAGTATTATGCTCCTTATCCATTGCGCAATGATAAGTCTGATTGGTGGGCTGTAATTAAAACAAAGCCTATAGGCCAGGTGAAAGTAGAGAATATGCTGGAGACTGCGTATCAAAATAAAATGCAGATTGATCACCATACAGTGGACGTTGAATTAATGGACGGTTTGAATCACCCAAAAAATATATTTGAAGAAGTTAATATTATGGAAGAAGAGGCTGAGTGGGTAGGAGATGAGAAAACCTCCGAAGAGGGTGAATGGTTTAGTGTAGAGTCTTCAGAAGAGGAGGATTAGTTGTGTAGGTTGTATTTATTATGTATTGATGTCTTTATGCTTTGTACTATATATTTACCTTTATGTTTCTTGTTTAAGATTGATATGTAATATACTGTTTAAGATTATTGTTTTCACTTTTCCATGATTTATATAGTGATAAAAATATTTTTGTCTATATCTCGTGTTGTTGGAGCGATTTGAAATGTGAATTAGTAACTTGAAATTAGTTACTTGAAATGTTTTCTCATATATATTCATTTTGTAGGAACTAACTACTTGTTAACTTCACATAATTTAAATGTCAGGCAGAGGTGACAAGGATAAGGAAAAAGTTGATACTACGAAATCAAAAAATAAAAGACAACCTCCGCCTTATAGACAACCGACAAGTATTCATATATCTGAGGGTCGGTATGCTGACGCGACAACACAACCCTCATATTCTAGGTCGTCCGAGGATTCGATAACTACTCCTACGCATGTGGGGATACTTCATGGGTCTACACTGACTCATTCTGCTCCTATGACTATTCCACCACCAAAACGGTACTATCGGACAGCCGCTGGCCCATCTAGACATATACCATCATTGATACTCTCCTGCAGCAGTCACGCAGCTTCGCACGGTGATTCTGCTGGATCTGTTGGGTTGTCGGATCTTCATCTAGGAGGCACTCCATTTGGTGCTTCAGATCCGCCCACGCTAGTGCATCCACATCACTTACTAGGCAGCCAGGAGATGGAGATGATTCTGGGAGGATTTATCTTGTTCTATTTGTGAGAGGGTAAGATTTCTAGATATAATAACGTTATTTATTTTTCATTACTATATTATTATGCTCTTTGAAATTACTGTTTGATCTTGTGTTGTAGGTTTAGGCCGGATGCTGGAGGTTGAAAAAAGGCGCGAATATCTATTTCTTGGCACTTCAACAGCTACTGGACCAGCTGGTAAAAGATTTTAGAAATTGATAGGGAAAGAATGTTTGAAGAATTTAAGGTAAGGATTTAACTTATCGACTACTTATTAACACTTGTTAGAACAAAAGATTGAATATTATATTTTTATTGTAGAAATTTTACTGGTGGAATGATGCAAATACATTTCTTATAAAGAGGAATTTTTCATAAGATGTAGAGCCAGATTTAATGGTCTCTTGGATTATGCCCGAACCAAATTGGTAAAACCTAAGTGGATTCCTGAAGCCGCAAGGCAACTGTATCTTCGCCATTGGAGTAGCCAAGAATACCAGTTGTTTATGAAAAAGGAAAAAAAAGCCCGGGCATCATCCAAGGGTGGCTCCCTACATATTGCGGGTGCCAGAAGTACTCTTGTTGTGCTGGAAAAAATGGTATGTAACGTTTACAATTTTAATTATTTGTTTCTATATAATTTTTTTTATTATTTAAACATTGATAATTTTTTCATATGCAGGAAAAAGAAAAGGGTAGGGAAATACCAATTGATGAGCTATTCGAGGAGACTAATCTGAGAAAGAAAAAGAACCTGGCTGATGAAGATTTCTGGGTTGAAGCTCGTGCAAAAGCTGTCCACATAAGAAATAAATTTTGAATTTATGAATCTTTTTCTCAAAGTTGATATTATTCAATTATAACTACTTTAATATTTTTTGACTTTTAGTATTAACTTTACTTTGAATATAGGACGAATATACACGCCTTGTTGGTGTGTATCGTAGTAGTCAGCCTCCTGAAAGTTAGGGTGACCCAATACCCTAACATGTAGAGGAGGAGTTATGGGCAAAAGTTGTAGGTCCTGCAAATAGAGGTCATTTCTATGGATACCACAAAATTTTTTTGGCGATAGTATTAGGTGTTCGTCCGACACTGCATACTCTAGATCTTTAGTTGATAGAGAAACCATTGAAAGACTAGAAAGTACAGTTTCTAAAATCACTGAAGAGTTTGCTGCACAGAGAGAGAGGTTTGGTGAACAGATAGAGAGACACAAGAAGACGGAGGAGGCAACAACATCACAAATCAGGATGCAGCAACAGTTCAGCTCTTTCATTCTGACTGCGGGGGTTATTCTTCCGTGCCTGATGATGCAGTTCGGGCTGCAAAAGATCTAGGCCCCCCGTATGATTTCAGCTCGGATGAGGATATGGAAGACGAGGACGAATTCGATGATGATGACTTTTAGTTTTTTGATTTTTGTATATGTTGTACTTTGAATTTAGATATTTTGTGTTTGAAACTATTGTTGTAGTTTTTTGATACTAACTTTTGTTGGACATTTTGTATGTGTTGTACACTTTTGAAAGTATTTACATTTGATTTTTTGTTGTTGCTGCTGCTGTATTTACATTTGGTTACTGCTGTATTACATTGTTGTTGTTGCATGCTGTATTTGGATTTTGATTTTCTTAAAAAAAATTCCAATAAAAGCGACCACAAGTGGTCAGTTTTTGAAACCTTTCTTTGCAGAATAAATTAATTAATTAATTTAATGAAAAACCGACCACTATGGTCGGTTTAATATTAAAATTAATTATTTAATTTAATAAAAAACCGAACACTTGTGGTCGGTTTTTTTCCTGAAATTATTTTCTTCAATTTTAATAAAATAATAATAAATTTTAAATATATATATATATATATATTTAAAAAAATCGACCATTTGTGGTCGGTTTTTAAAAAACTACCACTATCTTACCAACCACACCACACACTTTGGTCGATTTTGTGGTCGAAAATTGGAGAAAATGGTCGGTTTTTGTGGTTGGTTTTCTCCCTTTTTAGTAGTGTATGATCTTAAGAACCCATGAACATATGACACTCTTGGACCCTTAACACTATATACTACAATCACCTATCTCTTTCAATTGACACAAGAGAGGCGTCCACCACCCAAGCACCAATGTATTAAGCAATGCAACACACAAGTGATTCCACACTTGTATATGACCCTAGTTACGGTTTTGGGACTCTCTCTCTCTAAGAGGAGTGTTCTCTCAATATCATTAAGCAACTAAAGAAATAAACCCTACAATGTTCTATTTATACTACATTACAATAATAAACAAAATGACAAAAGGCCCCTTTAGTAACTAGTCTACAAAAATACTCAAAAAGTGTCATGATCATGATCATACTTGTATCATCCTTCCCATCTTGAGAGGAATCTGACCACAAATTCACGGGCTCACCTCTTTTACAAAGACACTTCACAATCTCCTTCTTGCAGCCACACATCTTCTCCATACTCTTCATTTTGCACTTCGGCTTCTTCTTGCTCTCCGTCTTGCGGTTTGCCATCATTCTTAACCGATTCAATGCCCACTTCTTCTCCAAGATAGTACAATCTACCCTCTCTTAGGATTATATTCCTCCAGTTTGTGCACTCACTAGCCTTTTGTTCCCACCCTTGACACTTGAAGCATTAAAACCCCTTGGGATTGGAAGTAGAATTCAATTTACCTTTATGCCTTGGAGGATGTTTTTGGACAGCCTTGGTGGCCTCGGGTTGGGCAGCCATGAATGAGTTCTCTTTGAGCTCCCTCTCAACCTCAAAAGCCACTTGGAAGATGCCATCTATGGTGTCAAATTTGTGAAGCGTCCTGCGAGTGGAGATGTCATTTTTTAACTCAACCTTGAAGCGCACAATGTCATGACTTACTTGCTAGCCTCGGTGGTCAAATTTCAATATCAATCGTTGAAATTCATCGTAGTAAGCCATGAAACTCTTGCTCCCTTACCTCAAATTATACAATTTGGCAAGGAGCTCATGCCTATAAGTTTCGGACAAGTACCTTTGCCGCATAAGGTCTTCAACCGAAACCAAGAAGGAGGTTGTCCCCCAATCATCTCATTCCCAAACCGTTTAACATACTCCCACCGTGTATTAGCATACCCTTCGAAGTGAGCTATAGCATAAAAAAATTTCTTTTCTTTAGTGAGATCATTAAGTTGAAAGATCTTGTCACAAGACAATTCTCATACAAGGTAGGCTTCGGGATCACTCTCATCTTTGAAAATACGAAGGCACACTTTGATGGAATTAAGACCTACATCTCGGTTTGGGTGACCATCTCTCACCTCTCAGCCTAACTCCCCATGTCTACCCCTCATTCTTTATTCCCTCAAGTAAAAATCATCATACAGCCCATAACTATCATGTTGTCCTCCCCTACCATAACCCTCAATATGGATGGGTCTATTTGGGTTAAGTGGAGCTTGTAGTGGTGGGATTGGATTTGGATAGTGAGGTCTTTGGTCAAGTGGAGTTTGGATGAGAGGGTTCAGGTTTGGTGGTGGTATTTGGGTTCCAAGCCTGTCTATATGGACTTGGTGAAGTGGAGGATGGTTTGGTCTATCTTGTTCTCGGCTTCAGGAATAAAGATTGGTTGGATTTGTGGCAATTGGTGGATATAGCATTTGGTGCAAGGTCTCGGGAGTATTAGTTGGGGGAACAATTTTGAGGGGTGGAAGGTCTACTCCTTTGGCTTTTCACACATTCTAATCTCCCATTCATTGATGCCACATCCGTATCTAATTTCTCACGACCCACATTCAACCTAGCCACATCTCGGGACATAGTTTCAAGGCGAGCCAAAATGAGATTGATGGCATTATTGTCCATTGATTGAGCATTTGAAGCCTCGGGTTCCATTGTGGTTGTACCAAAAATAAACCTTTAAGTTACGGTCCAATAAGACACCCAATCAGTCCACAACATCACACACAATAATACAACATAAATACTATAAAACAAAACACACATTAGTTTAAAACAACCTCCCACAATGAGATCCCACCTTTAAGTTTCTTCAAACTCAAGCTCAACAATGGTGGATGGCTCAAATCACCTCCAATTTAGCTCAAATTCGAACCCTACACTCCTATAGTGTTAGAGAACACAAATCTAACACTAAAAACACAAGAAAATTACAAAATCAAAAACTCAAAATTTAACCTAGGGTAAAAAACAGATTTAGTATTTTTTTGGGATTTTCGATTTTGACACTTCTTTTTTGTTGGGATTTTTAATTTCTAAACTCTAATAGTGTTATAGAGAACAAGGATCTAACACTAGAAACACACAAAAACCAAGTCTCAAAAATTGTAAAACCCTAAAAACGTGAACAATAACTTTTTTCTTTTTTCTTTTTATTTATTTATTTTTATTTTCAAGATAACAAACCCAAGATTGTTTTTGTTGGAACAAAATCAAACCTTGCTTTTATACCAAATGATACAAGAGAGACCAAGAAGACACGAAAACATACACCAAAACAGTCCACAAGTTTGAAGAACCGAGGACCCCTTTGGTGACCACTCTCGGATTCACTACTAGCAACAAGAATACAAGATATAATGGTGTATTTGACACCAAAACAGCCAACCCAAACTAATGTAACAAGAAGAAGAAGATGAACAACACAATAAGATTTCAACAATAGAACGATTACAATGTTACACAACAAGAACACTACCAATGGTTACAACAAAATAAAGATAGAAAGATAAACAAATGGAGGTATAATCTTAAAAACCCAAGAACATATGACATTATTGGATCCTTAACACTATACACTGCAATCACATATCTCTTACAATTAACACAAGAGAGGCGTCCACCACCCAAGCACCAATGTATCAAGCAATAGAACACACAAGTGATTCTACACTTGTATATGACCCTAGTTGCAATTTTGGGACTCTCTCTCTCTAAGAGAAGTGTTATCTCAATATCATTAAGCAACTAAAGAAATTAACTCTACAATGTTCTATTTATACAACATTACAATAATAGACAAAATGACAAAAGAGCTCTTTAGTGACTAGTCTACAAAAATACTCAAAAAGTGTCATGATCATGATCATACTTGTATCAGCCTCTAAGCCTTAGCCCTTATTACTTAATGAATAAAGTCAATGTTTATTCTAGGTCCATACTTTTGTGACATTTCTCAAAACAAACTGAATGTGCACCCAATTTAAAATACAATAAATATCATATAAAATAGAGTTTCATCAATATTCATTGTTACAACAAAAATTTACATAGTAGAACTAAGTCCCATTGTGACTACATGATTCTTAAATTTCTATGGTGGCATGCCTTTAGTTAAAGGATCAGCTAACATCACTTCAGTACTGACGTGTTCAATGACTACTTTCTTTTCTTTAACACGTTCTCTTATGGCTAAATACTTAATGTCGATATGTTTGCTTTGACTACCACTTTTATTATTCTTAGCCAAAAATACATCAGCTGAATTGTCAAAATATAACTTTAATGGCTTAGAGATAGAGTCGATAATTCCCAGCCCAGAAGTGAAACTCTTTAACCATACACTATGTGAGGTAGCCTCAAAACAAGAAACGAACTTAACCTCCATAGTAGAAGTAGTAATCAAAGTCTGTTTGGCACTTCTCTAAGATATAGCTCCACCGGCTAACATAAAAATATATCCTAAGTTGATTTTCGTGAATTAACACAACCAACAAAGTCTAAATCAGAGTAGCCTATGACTTCCAAGTCATCTGATCATTTGTATATAAGCATGCAATCTTTCATCCCTTACAGATATATTAAGACTTTCTTTACAGCTCTCCAGTGGTCAAGACCTGAATTCCTCTGATATCTTCCTAACATTCCAACAAGAAATGCTATGTCAAGTCTTGTACAAACTTGATCATACATTAAGCTTCCAATAGCAGAAGCGTATGGAATTCCTTTCATTTGTTCCCTCTCAAGATCGTTTTTGGGTCATTAATTCAAGTTGAAATTGTCACCCTTAACAATAGGAGATACACTTGGTGAACAATCTTTCATCCGAAACCTCTCTAAAATTTTATTAATATAGGCTTCTTGAGATATACCTAAGGTACCTTGATGTATATCTCGATGAATCTTAATGCTAATGATATGAGACGCATCACCCATGTCTTTCATATCAATACTTTTAGAGAGAAATTGTTTCACTTCATATATCATTCCTTTATCATTAGATGCAAGTAAGATATCATCCACATATAGAACTAGAAAACATAGTTTACTCCCACTGACCTTCTGGTATATATATTGATCCATAATATTCTTAACAAAGTTGAATGAAGAGATAACATTGTGAAATTTCAAATACCATTGGCAGGAGGCTTGTTTTAGTCCATATATGAATCTCTTTAACTTACATACGAAGTGCTCACCATCACTAGAGGAGAAATCTTCAGGTTGTTTCATATAAATATCTTCCTCTAGATCACCATTGAGAAATATGGTTTTCACATCCATCCGTTGTAATTCTAAGTCAAAATGGGCTACTAATGCTAATATAATGTGCAAGAAATCATTTTTCGACACAGGAGAAAATGTCTCTATGTAGTCAATTCCTTCCTTTTGAGTGGATCCTTTAGCAACAAGTCTTGCTTTATATATTTCAATATTGCTTATGAGTCCTTTTTAGTTTTAAAGACCCATCTACATCCAATGGCTTATACACCATTAGGCAACTCGATAAGATCCTAAACTTCATATTTTTTCATGAAATTCATCTCTTCTTTCATGGCATTGTACCATAATTCTGACTTTTTGCAATTCATGGCTTATGAAAAAAACTCGGGCTCATGTTCAATTCCAATGTCAGATTCATGTAAATACATAACAAAATCACTAGGAATTACTGATTTTCTTTCTCTAGTAGATCTTCTTAATGTTGCACCAGCATTTTCCTGAGGATCATATTGTTCAACTAGTTGCTCAATAATTTCTGGAATCATTTGAACTTGATCTACTTGAACATTTTCAGCAGATTATGGAATCTCATTGATTTGTTTTGCAATATCCAATTGTACTTGAGGGGTGTTATGTACAACAATCACTCGTTGACTTGAAGTGGAAGGTTGATCTCTAACAGAAATTGTATTCTGAAGTTGATGACTCCCACTAATTAAGTCATTCTCAAGAAATTTTGCATTTCTTGATTCCACAATCCTAGTGTTGTTAGATGGACAATAGAATCTGTATCCTTTAGACCTTTCGGCATACCCAATAAAATATCCACTAATGATTTTAGGATCTAGTTTCTTTTCTTTTAGATTGTAAATTCTTACTTCAGACGGGCATCCCCATACACAAATACGTGTTAAACTCGATTTCCAATCCTTGAACAACTCAAAAGGTGTCTTTGGGATAACCTTGGTTGGAACTCAATTTAATATATACACTGTCGTCTTAAAAGCTTCAATCCACAAGGACATAGGTAGCTTAGAGCTGCTTAACATACTACACACCATATCCAATAATGTTCGATTTCTTCTTTTTGTTACACCATTTTGATCTGGAGAATCAGGCATAGTGTATTGGGAAACAATACCATTTTCTTGAAAATTTTTTGTAAATGAACCTTGTGTTTGTACATCCTCAGTGTACCTACCATACTACTCACCACCTCTATCAGTTCTCACATTTTTAATTTGCTTTTTGTATTGTTTTTCTACTTCAGCCTTAAACACTTTAAAGGCTTCTAGTACTTTGATTTTATTATGAAGCATGTAGAGATACATATATCGTGAATAATCATCTATAAAAGTGATAAAGTATTTCTGACCATATGCATTCATATTTAGATAACATATATCTGACTGTATGATTTCTAATATGTTTGAACTCCTCTTGGCACCTTTATTTGACTTGTTTGTCTGCTTACCTTTAATGCAGTCAACACAAGTATAGAAATCAATAAACTCTAAAGTACTAAGTACTCCATCATTTACTAATCTATTTATTCTATCTAGAGAGATATGTCCCAATCTTTAATGCCACAAAATAGAGAATTTTTCATTCATAACACATCGTTTAAAGCCAGTTTGAACATGCATAACATTATGAGTGGAATTATTTTACAAATCAAGAGAAAAAAGACCATTAGATAGTGTACCATATCCAACAAGTTTGGATTTATAAAATAGATTAGAATAGCCTTCTAGAAAGAAGGAGTATCCCAAAGGTACAAGTGTTGATACTGAAATTAAATTCCTAGAAATGTTAGGAAGATAAAAAGTCTTTTCCAACTCTAAAATAAAACCACTACTAAGAACTAAAGTGCATGTTCCAATAGCTTGTACGCACGACTGCATCTTGTTTCCTGAATAGATGCTTCGCTCAGCTCCCACCGGCTTCCGTAGGTTTGTTAAGTCCTGCAAGGAATTCGTAATGTGGATTGTAGAAGTAGAATCAATCCACCACGTGTTATGATTAACATTAATCATATTATCTTCATAACAAACAAGAGAAATAGAAGTACCTTTCTTCTCAAGCCATCATTGAAACTTGACACAATCTTTCTTTATGTGTCCCTTCTTTCTACAGATGCGACACTTGAATTCTTTTTTGACGTTAGAATCAAGTGCAACTTTTTTTTTCAACCTTTTATTAGCTTGATGAGACTTCTGTCCTTGAGTAGTCATGAGTGTAATTTCTCTTGTTTCCATTACTAATCGACCCTCCTCTTGAACACACATCACCATAAGTTCATTGATAGACCATTTATCCTTATGTGTGTTATAGGAGATCTTAAAGGGGCCATATTATGCAGGCAGAGTATTCAAAATATAGTGCACAAGAAAAGTTTCAGACATTTCAACCTCAAGAGTCTTTAGTTAAGTCGCTAAGTCTCGTATTTTCATGATGTATTCACGACACCTCTCACATAGGTGAGCCTCATTGATGAGAATTTCATAATTAAGGTGCTGGCAAGTGCCTTATATGAAGTCTCAAATTGTTCATCAATAGCCTTCAGTAATGCCTTGACATTGTTATGTTGTTCGGCAAAACCAAGAATACCAGCAGAAATTTTGGTTTAATGAACATAACACTCAAATGGTTAGAGCACTCCTATTGTTCATAAAGAGCAATCTCAGCTTGAGTGCTTATTTCATCAATATGTGGTTCATCTTTTATGATAGCATAATCAATGTCCATGCACCCTAAGTGAAGGAGAGTTCTTTTCTTCCAAATCTTATAGTTCTCACTATTAAACTCTGGAATATCACAAATATTAGAGAAATTTGCAGGTTGCATAACTACAAAAATATACATACATACATACATGCTTATAAATTTGAGGCAAATAATATAAAATTGAATCTACTAACATAAAAATTGCCTATAGGCTAAATTTTTAATTCAATTAGACTCATTCTTTATGATAGAATCATCGTTTACTAGCATGACATTTTATCTTGACGATAAAACTATTAAAATCTCATTCACAATCCCCGTGGGTAATTATGAAAAGTATTTAATATTTTATCCTAATTAATTATGCAACCCAATAATAAAAGTTCTTAAGCTACTATATCGTGCATAATCAATTACAATTCTAATGTCTAAATTTTCTTTATGTAATCTTGAACTTTACAAATTTATTCAATTAAGGACGCTGTGGCTAATCTTCAATTAAACAATTATAGATCACTTAGACATTAGTTCTAAATTAATGTCTGTAATCTTCTTATGTGATTCTAAAATAATATATAATTTTACTAAATCAAAATTGTTGTGAGTAACTCTTAATTCAATAAAATTATATGAATCACTAGACATTAAAATCAAATTTTTATTGCTCAAACATTAGGCAATAAAATAATGTAAAAGTAATACACAAATTAAATAACTTGAGTATATTACACTAACTTAGCAAATAATCCTTTGATAACACCAAGGAAATATGCAGGATGCAGGATGCAGAATAACAAGCCCATATAGTATAATATTTCACTAAATTGTGCCATTTAAATTTATTGTTATCTTTTATTAAATAAATAATTAAAGGAGAAGTACAAGATGGTCCCCACTGTAATAAAGTCTTCACACGTAAAGTGATGAATATAATCAAAATTGAAAAACACTTTATGTTCACACATTTTTTTAAAGTACATACTAGTCGTCTTCTTCTTTCAACAGGGTGTAACAACCCAGGTAAAACCCAGTTTATAATCACCATTCCAGACGCTGAAAAAATGATCCAAATTCACAAAATTGTTAGAAAATCTATTTTTCTTGTGATTTCTAACACGATTTGTATCAAAAAATTTTAAAAGGAAATAAAATTCATAGATCTGAAAATTAGAATTCCATTTTTTTAAACAAATGAAATAGCTTTAAAAATTATCAAGGCAAAGGCATTGTTTTGATCTGGTGCCAAATGTTAGCCGAAAACTCAGAGTAGCGCAGTGGAAATATGGAATCAACATACCTCTAGCCATTGTTGAGGGTCTGTAGTTGACGTCGGCATCAATAATGTTATCAGCGTCGCTTCCAATGAGTCTTCTGAGCACTCAACCTCACTTTAGATGGGTTGTACTTAAGGACCAGGACCAGAGATGACACAATATATATAACTGTTCCACCATCAGGAGCAGTTGGGCAGTTCTTTAGATAAGGGAGCGACAACAGTTTTAGAGAATTTTGAATTTAAAATTCAAATTGAGAGGATTGGTGGGAGGTTATGTGCCATAAAAAATGCCAACAAGAAATAGATATGATCGTGATGCGATATTTTAGAGTCAATCATGTTTTTTTACAAAAAAATTTATAACTTATACTCTGGGCAATTTATATGTTTTGGGAGGACTATTTTGTATCAAAATGAATATGGCTTTAGACAAAATTTGACCCAGAAATACATTGTCTCCATAGGATAGGATCATTCAGAAATTAGTATAACGACCCGAGACTACCTCCTAGTCTTCACACGGTGCTTGGAATCACAAGTGATTCCAATCTAACCCATGAAATGACGTACTGTTAGGCAACTGAATTATAATAAAATAAATAACAAGTTCTGCTGTGCAAAAACATAATCATGGCATAATCTGAATAAGTACAATACCGATAAAGTTTACAATTTGATTAAAACTTAGAAAAGAATTAAAATTACATGACTGACTTTGACTGACATCTATGAAGCCTCTATTATACTGACTATAGATAGTCGGGACATGCCTCCAATTACAACTAATTAATACACATGAAAATAAATAAACTGTACATAAACTAAAACTGTTTGGATTTTTCAAAGTAGGAGAACTCATCACCTGTTGGTTGGAATCTGCAACTGTCTAATCATGATGTGCGGGCTATAACTGGTATCTACATTATTAAACAATTTAGCCACACAGACGTATATGTGGATCAGTACTTTTGGAATGTATAGAGTATGTAGGGGTGAATGCAATAAGTAAAACTAATTTCATACATAATCTTAAAGCATGCATGCTAAGTGTAAGTAGACTCACCAATAGGTCGGAATAAATTGAAATTTGAAAACATCTTAAAGCATGAGTGACAAAAATACTCTGATAAGATGGTGAATCTCTACACTTAGTTTCCGTAAAACTTTACTTTAATGACATAAGTAGAACTAAAGATGGGATATGAAAAAACATGGATACTTTATGAATACTGGGTCTGAAACTAAGTGATAGAGACTGACATAAATCGAGGATCTGAATATAAAATCACAATGCATAAACATACTAGCTTATCTAATTAATTGAATGACTGATAGTTGAATACTGGTCATGTAAGAGTAAACTGTACTTAGTCTGAATAACTGGACTGAGACTATAGAGTACTACACAAATGAGGTAAGGACTGACTGAGCAACATGAGATAATTGAGCATGAATGCGTGAAAACTATATTATCTGAGAATGCAAGATCAAGCGTGTAACATGATTCTAAAATAGTCTATAAAATGAAGTACTGAAATACTAATAACTAAATAACTGATAACTATACACTATTCTTTGATTTTACATTGATCTATGCGTTTTCTAGACAACAACAATACAACATACTCAATAAAATTTCATAAAATGAGTCTGGGTAGGATAGAATCTACGAAGATCTTACCGCTACCTTGTGAGGATAGGGATCCTATTTCTGACCCTCTGGTCAAGGAAAGAAGAAACGTGAGTAGTAATAACAAGAAATAACATCAACAAAATAATAAATTAAATAAAGTGAAAGAAACAATCACGTAAAATAAGGGTGTTAAGTGGGCCGGGTCAGGTCAACCCGGAATCGGCCCATGAAATTTTGCTGGTTTGTGGGTCGGTCCGGTTTTGGGGCATGGTTAAGTGAGCCGGACCAGGTCCGGGTCCAACAGTAATTTTTTTAAAAACAACCCTGAACCGGCCCACTTAACCCCACCCAATCTAACCCACCTAAATCCGGTCTAACCCGATTAAAAATCCGGTCAAAAACCCAAAAAAAAAGTTTTTTTCCAATATACACTATATATACCCACCTATATACATTTTAAATACGTTAAACAATATATATATATACACTATATATATAGTATATACTACATTAGAATTTAAAAAATATATACACATATACACAATTACACATATATACATAACATTTAATATATAGGACTATACATACTACTTTAAATAAAACATATACTACAATATATATATATATATATATATATATATATATATATATATATAGTTATATACTAAATTATAAAACATATACACATGTATACGTTTAATATATACGTCTATAGAAGATATATACACATATATACACTCCATTCAATATATATGTACTACTTTAAATAAAACATATACTACAATATATATATATATAGATAGATAGATAGAGAGAGAGAGAGTGAGAGAGAGAGAGAGAGAGAGTTATATACTAATGTATAAAACATATACACATGTATACGTTAAATATATACTACTTTGAATAAAACATATACTACAATATAAATATGCTACAATATATATATATATATATATATATATATATATATATATATATATATACATATAGTTATATAGTTATATACTAATTTATAAAACATATACACATGTATACGTTAAATATATACGCCTATAGAAGATATATACACATATATACACACCATTAAATATATATATGTACTACTTTAAATAAAATATACTACAATATATATATATATATATATATACTAATTTATAAAACATATACACATGTATACGTTAAATATATACGTCTATAGAAGATATATACATATATATACACACCATTCAATATATATGTATACTTTAAATAAAACATATACTATAATATATATATACTTCAATATATAATTATACATATAGTTATATATTAATTTATAAAACATATACACATGTATACGTTAAATAGAAGATATATACACATATATACGTATCATTCAATATATATGTACGACTTTAAATAAAATATACTAAATATATATACACTACAATATATATACACACTATATATATAGTTATATACTAATTTATAAAACATATACACATGTATATGTTAAATATATACTACTCTAGAAAATATATACACAGATATACGTACCATTCAATATATGTACTACTTTAAATAAAATATACTACAATATATATACACTGCAATATATACACACACTATATATATAGTTATATACTAATTTATAAAACATATACACATGTATACGTCAAATATATATAAATCTATAGAAGATATATACACGTATATACGTACCATTCAATATATACTTATTACTTTAAATAAAATATACTAAAATATATTCACACACTATATATATAGTTATATACTAATTTATAAAACATACACACATGTATACGTTACATATATACTACTTTAGAAGATATATACACATATATACGTACCATTCAATAGATGTACTACTTTAAATAAAATATAGGAAAAAGACATCATTTCCACCCCATACTGTACAAGAAAAGTCTAAGCCACACCTAAATTATATAAGTGACCTATTACACACCTTAACTATATAAAAGTGATATTATTACCTCCTCGCGACCCCCATTCTAAGGCGCGTGTGTTACACTTATTTTAGGCGCGTCCATCCTATTAAATAACAAAAGTAAACGGCTAAAAACATTAAGGGAAAAGACATCATTTCCACCCCAAACTATAGTCGAAAAGTCGAATCCACACCTAAACTATATAAGTGGCCTATTACATACCTTAACTATAAAAAAACATACTTTTTACTGACGTGGAAGCCCGTGTAAAACACTACACCACATGCAAGTGGTGGTAGCCTGACAGGGTGTAAATAGTTTCACTTTTTGATAGTTTAGGTGTGTAATAGATCACTAGTATAGTTTAGGTGTGGCTTCGACTTTTCAGGTATAGTTTGGGGTGGAAACGATGTCTTTTCCCTAAAATATACTATAATATATATATACTACAATACATACACACACTATATATATAGTTATATATTAATTTATAAATTATATACACATGTATACGTTAAAGATATACGTCTATAGGGGATATATACACATATATACGTACCATTCAATATATATGTACTACTTTAAATAAAATATATACTATATATATATATACACTACAATATACACACACACACTATATATATAGTTATATACTAATTTATAAAATATATACATATGTATATGTTAAATATATACTACTTTAGAAGATATATACACACATATACGTACCATTCAATATATGTACTAGTTTAAATAAAATATAATACAATATATATATATATAGTTATATATATATATATATATATAGTTATATACTAATTTATAAAATATATTACACATTTATACGTTAAATATGTACGTCTATAGAAGATATATATACATATATACGCACCATTAAATATATATGTACTACTTTAAATAAAATATACTACAATATATATATATATAATTATATATATAGTTATATATTAATTTATAAAATATATACACATGTATACGTTAAATATATACGTCTATAGAAGATATATATACACATATATAAATTAATAATATTTGATAGTAAATTAGTAATATGTTAAAACTAAGTGTTAATTAAATCCAATTTAAAAAAAAATAAAAAAATTAACTGGGCCAGTTAACCAGCGGGCCCTCACAAGATTTGGTCCGGGCCGGGTTAACCGAGCCCAACCAAAAAAATAAATTGGCTCGAGACCCGGTACCCTACAGCCCATGGGCTGACCAGGTCGGATCAAATTGGACCGATTTTTGTATGTAGGCCGGGTTGAACTGGGTCCAGCCGGGTCAGTCCAGCCCGTTTGACAGATATAACGTAAAAGCAAAAAATATTTGCGACAAATATAACTTCCATAGAAGTCTAGGAAAATATTTCAGGTAGATGTTTAACTATAAACAAGCAAGTGGAATTACAATGTAGAACATTTGAAAAGCAGTGAAAGGAAAGACATCCTCTTGCAACCAATTTGTTTGGCAAAGGTGAGAAAATGCTAGTTTTGACGGGGGTGCGGATAACTAGGTTAATAAATAGATTTATTATATCTAATGAATCTATTCTTTTTTGTGCGTGAATATTTCTTAAATTTTGTTTATTCTTTTTGTGAGATGTATCCATTAATTTATTTGGTATATTATTTTATCCTGTAGTAACTACAGAGTTACAAATTTCTGTGTAATAATTTATTTTATCTGTACTGTAGTATATATCTAATTCTAGATTTTCTATGTCATTTATTATCTTGTGTTGTTCTTCTCGTAGTGAGTTTTTTATACTATATAAACTATCACATGTACTTTTTTCTAAATTTTCTAAGGTTTTTTCTATCCATATTAACTTTTCTTTTAGATCTTCCATTATTTTTCTAATTCGGTTTCTATAATTAATTTCGTTATTTAGATTATCTTGGTTTTCTCTAGTTTTTCTAATATATTCTAACATCCACAATCTTGATCTGAATATTATCCTTCTGGGTAAATGTCTTCGTATATTCGTTCTAGCGAATTTATCATTTCAATTTCGTAGTTTATTACTTCTTCTAATATCATTTTCTTAATATCTATTATTTCTATATCTTTAAGTATATATAGGATTAAAACTCTAAGGTAGTCTAAATGAGCTATTTTCTAAAATTGATATTTTATAGTTATTTATTTTAGCCTTAGTAATTTTTGCATATTTATATTAAGAGATTTTATATATTTTTTATTTGCCATGTATTTGACTATATTTATTTTTATCTGTTTTTCTAGTAACTGCATATTTTGCATATAAAAAATTCTACGTAATTTTAACATAATAAGTATTTATAAGAGTAGTTAGGTATGTGTGGTATATAACTTATTCTATCCGTATAATTTTCTCCAAATGCTTTTTCTAATATAATTTTTCTTATATCTGCAACATTTATATCTCTAAGTGCATAGAAAATAAGTATCTTAAATTTATCTACCATGACATCAGATATATTATCATTCATTATCATAAAATTGCTTTTTTTTTTCAAAATATTCCCTTCAACCATGTACATAATAAAATATAGTCATCTCAGATTACTATATACTAGATTATTCTTAAATAACATGTTCTTCGGTCACTATTAGCATGGTAATTCGGATACTTTTTCCCTTAAACAGCGCCTCGACTCTGGTTACTCCCCGCCACGGCTTCTTGCCTCATTGGTTTCACCTTTAAGATGGCATAGTTCTTTGGGATTTTTCTCCGTTTCCACTTTGCTAATAAACTTCTTAACATATTATTCTTCGAATAATTCTACTATAAAGTAACTAATATGGATTTATTTTATCATATCATGATTGTCGGGAACTATGAATTTAGTTATTCATAATCATAAATAGATATACCTGTTCCGGTAGCTTTGATATTTCTGGGGTTTGTTGCTCCATAGCTTTTTCCATTGCAGTGTATATATTTAATTGACTGGGCTAAATATTTTTGATCGGAGAGAATTTTTGCTTGAATGTGAGAAGGCTTGCCCTCTGCAATGCCTTCTTGCTTCTTTATTTATAGAAAGAATACTCTTTACAACTGTCCGTTAAAAACAAAACAAAACATCAAAACTATTAAAGAAAGACTTAAAAGTCTTTCATCCTACCTACCCTAAGCCTATAAGGCTTTGAAATTTCAAAATTTACATTAAATTCACATTAAATGCTACTAACTAATGTTAACTTTACGTGAATAACTTTGTACAAATAAGTCTTCCGTCTATTTTGTCATATCTGTTGTATCTCCATTATTGCTCTGGTCTTATCTTTCCAGCTGTCGTCTTATCTTCTTTTATTCTAACTGAACTGCTGGGACGTCATTATCTCCTCCATTACATTTTGAACATTTGTGGTCTGAATATTTGTGTCCAATAGTCTTGCAATATCTAGTCAATAATTCTTCTGAAATAAATTTTTCTCTGATAGCTCTGGCGATAGGTTCTGTTTCTGGTTTAAGGAACGTGATAATCCATTGCCTAATAGTTTCCATATCTGTTTCTCGTAACTCTTTTGAATTTGAATATATTAATACATGATTTCTTGAATAGTAGCTCCATATAGGATTTTGGTTGCAATATGTATTTGATAGCTCTTGTAAAATTATAGATAATCCGATAATTCTTTTGTTCGCATAAAATTTTGGTATCTCGATTCTAGGTATCTCCGGCTGTGAACCAATATCTTGTGGTATAATCATATCCCGTGTCATTCCTATCTTTACAACTTGTATAGGTTTTTTAACTTCATCAAATAATATCTCTGCTGGTGCCGTGTAAATTTTTATAAAAAATAAAGTACCTTTGGTTATTCTTTTAAAAGTGATAAATGCTTCATATATCTCTGGTATAGTGGATATCTCAATTCCGTCTGTGGTATATACGGTACTAAGTAATCCATATTCATAGCAAGTTTTAACTAAGCTTGGTTTGGTTTTAGGTAAAACAATTAGCTTATTGTATCCGGTCAATTTCTGGGTTATATAGTTTGTATCTGGTTCTTGGATATTTGTAGCTTTGGGGTTGTTATTTAGAAAAGTTTGTACATTGTAGATATTTTCTATATATGTGCGGGCTGTGTAGTTGTATGTCTTTTTGTCTTGGTTTAGACTATCTCGATATGTGGTAACTTATGGGGGTATAAACATGGGGTCTTTTGATGTATGTGGTGTATATGGTTTATCAAATAGCTTGTTTAGGTTCATATTTTTTCTAACTCCTCTGCTTGTATCTGCAGAAGTAGATTGATAAACGTTATGGGTTTTATGGAGTATCCCAACGTCTCCTTCTAGCTCTGGAATTTTATTGTCTTCCGATCGACATAGCTCTGCACATTGCTGAGTTAGCTGATTCATAGCTATAGACTTCAGTTTATCTTCACTAGTCTTTAGCTTTAGCGTTTCTATCTCAGTACCCATCTTTACTATCTCAGTACCCATACTTTCCACTTTCAATGAAAGCGTAGTCAGGGCGTTGAGTATCTTTTCATGTATATTTTCTTCTATCATTTCAGTTTGTGTAGCTTTGTCTTGATATGTAATCTGCAATAACATTTTTGTTAGTACTGATTACTTCTATTATAAATGTAAAATTTAATATGTTTAAAACTAGTCTCCGAATCTCTTTTGTTGTAACTGAATTTTGTATTTTCTTTGTTAGCCACCAGCGTACCTGTGTATTATCTGTTCGCACAATAAATTTGTTATATACAATATATGGCTCAAATGCTAACAAACATTTATATAATGAACATAATTCTTTCCTATTTATTTCCCATTTTATTTCTGTCTCGTTGAACGTACCTGAGTAGTATCTACAATGGTGTTCTATTTTTTCTGCTTCATATCTATATTTAAGTACTCCTCCGTAACTATATTCACTGGCATCTGCTTCTACTATGTATGTAAATTTTTTTATTTTCATCCGGAAATTGTAATTTTGGTAATTACTTGCAAAGTAATTTTATTTTTTGAACTTGTTTTTTATCTTCTTCATTATAATTATATTCTATATCCTTTTTTAATTTTTTCTGTAGTGATTTTAGGTTTTCTGCTAATTTTGGAATATATTCTCTTACTTGGTTTACTAATCCTAAAAATGATTGTAATTTCTTTTTTGTATCTAATTCTTCTTTTGAGTTTATTATTTTTTGTACTATATGTTGTTGCATTTTTACTCCACTTTTATCTATTTGTATTCCTAAAAATTCTATCTGGTTTTTCATAATTTCGGCTTTCTTTTCGGTTAGACTTATTCCTGATTTTTCTATTATATCTGTGAACAACAATAATTTTATATGTTCTTCTTTAGTTTTTGTATATACTAATATATCATCTATGTATACTATGCAATTAGGTAATTGTTTAAAATAACTGTCCATAAAATGTTGATATCTACCTGGTGCATTTTTATATCCAAATGGTAATACATTCCACTCATAAAATCCTTGTGGTACCGTAAATGCAGTTAATTCTTTAGATTCTTCTTCTAACTTTAGATGGTAAAATCCTGATTTACAATCAAATTTGCTAAAATAATTATATCCTTGGATTTGTCTTATTTTTAATATCTTGTTTAGTATTGGATAATTATATGTTATAGTTTTTGCATTTAAATTTCTATAATCAATAACCATCCTACTTTTTCCTCTTTTTTGTTCACTATGTTTATTTACTATAAATGCTGGACTATTATGTTTACTATTACTTTTTTGTATATATTGTTTTTCTAATAATTCATCTATATGCATTTTAAATTCTTTTAAATCGTCAAAATTATAGGTTAATGGTTTTTGAGTTATTATGCTATTTTTGTCTATTAATTCAATTTTTATGGTAGTTTTATGTTTTTCCCATCCTTTTAATGGATCTTCACTATATAATTGTTCTAATTTTTTCTTAACTACTTCTATCTTATTTATTGAAAATATAGTTATTTCTGTTTTATTTATCGAAAATACTACTAATTCTATTGTATCTTCAGCGTTTTTTATATTTTCTAACTTTTGTGTAATTTTTTCACTTCCTTTTATCCAATCAGTTTTCTTTCTTATTTTATTGTTAACTCTTTTTGCTCTTACTTTTTGTTTACATGGGGTTGTGAACCACCAATCGTTATTAGTTATTATATGTGGGTATAATTTATCTAAAAATGGCATTCCTAAAAGTATATCTTTTGATGTTAGTTCATAATTATAAATTTCTTCTATTGTTACTATCTTATCCCATATTTGTGCTTTTACATTCCTAGCTTTATAAGTAATTAAGCTTCCTTCATTATTAAATCCTTTAACTACTATTGGTATTTTTAATTTATCTCATTTACTTTCTGGTAAGCAATTATATCTACATAAATTAGCTTCTGCTCCTGTATCTATCATAGACGTATAATATCTACTGTAATATCCTTCCACTACTATCTTCATTAATACATATATTTTCATTTTATGTTAAGGCTCTTTTTAAGAATAATCTTTCCTTATTATATGTTATGGCTAATTGTGTATGTTCTATATTATATGGTTTTACTTGTTCTAACCATTTTATTCCTAATATTATATCTGCTTTTTGTATTTCTTCTTTTACCTCAAATTCTATTTTTATTTTTCTAATTCCTCCTATTATTATTTCTTTCTCTGCTATATCTTTATTATTTATTAAACTTCTCGGTAGATCTGGGCATATATCATTATCAGTTTTTATTTCTTCATTTTTTACTAGATATTTTGCTATATAATTTTCTTCTTGTCCTGTGTTTAATAGTATTAAATGTTCTTTTTCATTTATTTTTCCTGTTATGTAATATTGGTTTAAATTACTTATTGAATTTGTTTCATAACTCATTCTTTTTGATGAGCTCGATGACTCCGATTTTTCATTAGCTATTCTTTTCGTTGTACTTATTCTATCATTTACTATTTCTAAATTTTCTTCTATATCTATGTCTCTATAGCTATAGTCATTATAATCTATTGTTTTTACAATTTGCTCAAATGGACTATCTATTTGTATTTTATTAATCTTATTTTTCCCTGTTATTTTATGTTTTGTTGTTAATACATATAAATTTTTACATCTTGCTGTAAATATTTTACTTCCTGGGGTTAATTCTATTCCTGATATCTTCCAATATAATACTAATGATTTATCTATATTTCTATCTGTTACTGCTACTGAATAATTTGCACTTATTATAAATTTAAATTTTTGGTATATTAAATTTCCTTTTACGGCAGTTATTATGCTTTTTTCTATAGGTTTTATAATTCTATCATCTGCTAAATATAATTATATTGGTGTATCTATTCCTTCTCTAAAACATGTTTTTATTAATATTTCTGTACCTCCAAGGTGTACATATTTTATTGGATCTCCTTTACTTTTTATATCATTTATTTCTTTATTAATTATTCTTTTTGTTACTAGTGGTATACTAGCTTTTCCTTTTGCATATCTACAGTCTATTATATGTTCTTTTTGGCATACTACATAATATTCATCTTTTTTCCTAGTAAAAAGATTTTTTAGTGTTGGTATTTTAAATATTTTTTCTACACTTAAATCTAACTCTTTTCCTTTTATTTCATCAAATATATTACTGTCAAATATTATCTTTTGTTCTGTTCCTTCATCATTTAAATATTCTTCCTTTGTTATTATTTTTATATCTTCTTCAGTCATTTGATTCATCTATCTCACTATCTATTTCAGTATCTGTGTCATTTTCTGAAATTTCATATATACTATTTTCACTTTCTAGTTCATAATCTATATAATCTATTTGCATATATTCTGTATTTTCTATTTTTATTTCGGATATTTGTTTATTTTTTGGATTTTTAGGTAATTTACAATCTCTAGCTAAATGTCCTAACTTTCCACAATTATAACAAGTACATTCTTTTATAGATTTTTTCTTTCTATATGGTCTTTTATTTTTATAATTTTTTACATAATATCTTTTTCTTGGTTTCTTATATTTATATTTTGATTTTTTATATTTCTTATATTTCTTATGTCTTTTTCTTTTCTTATAATATCTTTCTTCGCATCCAAATTGGGGTGCTATTTTATTTTTGCAACATGCTAAATTTCTTATTAATGTTTTTTCCATTTTTAATTCTTCTCTATATTTTTCACATAACTTTCTATACCATTGTTGTAAAAATTTTATTCTAGCTCCTAATGTATCTACTATTTTTGCTTCTTCCCAACTTTTTATTATCTTTGAACTAAATGATTCGGGTAATTTATTAAAATATAATTTTCTTATTTCTTTACTTTCTTCTATACTATATGCTCCTTTATAATAATATTCTTTAAATGCGTAAGTATATTCATCTATATAACACATATTACATATTGTTAATTTTATCATTAAATTCCTATTTGTATCTTTTTCTTCATCTTGTTCTTCTTCTAATGTTGTCATACTACCAAATTCATCTTTTATAGCTGTTTCATATTTTTTCAATAATTCTATAGGTGTTAATTTTGTTGTTGTTGATGCTGCTCCTTCCATAGGTTTATTAGCTCTTAATAATTTCTTACTATTTTCAGTTAAATTTGTAAACCATAATTTTACTGATCCTATTAATGTTTTTTCTATGTATTCTGGTGCATATGTTATGTTTATATTATTGTCTAATAATTGTTTTGTCATATATCCTATCCATAATTGTATTGTTTTTTCTGTATCTATTACACAGTCTAGATCTAAAAAGTTATAATTTTTATTAACTATTTGTTTTGGTGTCCATTTGTCATATTCTTTATATCTTTTAAATTTATTTTTATAATATATAGGTTTTCTTATTTCTGTTGTTTTGGGTATTAGATTTTCATCTTCTTTTTTGTCAAGAGTATTTATTTCTGTATTATTATTTTCTAAGTTTTCTTGATTAATTCTTTCTTGTTTTTCGTTAATTTCTAAATCTTTTATATTTGTTAATATTTCCGTATATGTTTCACTATCTTCTGAATCATAATTATCCGTTTCTTCTACCTCTATATTATTTATTTCTAATTTTTCTTTAAATTGATTTATCTCGTTTATTAATTTTTGTTCCTTATCTATTTCTTCTTTTTCTTTTTGTCTTTGTTCGTATAAATCTTTTAACATTTGTAATTCTTTTTCTAGTTCAGCAATTCTACTATTTTTAGTTTCTTCTATTTTCCGTATTTCTTCCGTAGATTGTTGTTTAATTTTTTCTATTTTCTTTTTTCTATCTATTTCTTCATTTTTTTTTCTATTCTCACCATTGCTGTTAATTTATCTTCTAATTTTAATTCTTCTTTTTCTAACATTAAATATAAATGTTCTCCTATTTTCTTGTATCTTCTTCCTAAATTGGAAAATACTATTTTTATTTTTGATCCTTCATGATTTTCATATATTTTTTCATCTATTATAAATTTTTCTTTATTCATTTTATTGTAAATAGTTCATGTTGATATATATATTCTAAACTATCTATTTGTGATTCTAATTTGGATATTTCATCTTTTTGTGTATTTATTGAGTTTTTACTAACTCCGGCAAATATATTATAATGTAATCTTTCTTTTCTTATTTTTAATTCTTTACGTTTTTCAGAGATAAATTGTTTTAATTCTTTGTATTTTTGTTCTTTATTCATTTATAATATTTTGGTGGATATCTAAATCTAATTTTATCATAATTAGGTGGTATATGTCTCATTCTTCTAGATTTTAAATGGGTTATTAATTTTGCTTCAATACTAGATATTAATGTAATTAAATAGGCTAATCTTTGTGGATTTTCTTTTGTTTTATTTAGACTTATATATTCTGAATAATTACTAACTAAAGATTCTTTAATTTTTCTAAAAGCTTCTCTATTTTTAAATGGTCTTCTCATAATTAATTTAATAAATAACTAAATCTAATCTAACTAATTTAACTAATTCCAACATAGCTATTTTAACTAAATCTTCTAACACGTATATCACTTCCATAGTTTTTAAATTACTGTGCTCTGATACCATTTGTAGGAGGGTGCGGATAACTAAGCTGATAAATAGATTTATAAATAGATTTATTAATAGATTTATTATAGCATTTTCCTTTAAATCTCGATTAAAACGATGAATTAGTCTAAATCTCACCTGAATCTCAAGTCATTTTTTTTTTGGGGCTGAGTAAGGCTAGTACGTGACAGTGCAATCAGAAAGGTAAGAACAATACAAAATTGCTAACGGAAGAGAGAGTCTAAATTTAAGATATTAACAAAAAACAAAGTTATAATAGTGGTTGTAATCTTTTTGTTTGTATGGTTACGTTTTACCATGGTTAGTTCAAAGACAATCTGTCCAAGATGGAGGAGGAAGTCGGGAAGAAGATAAAATTACGATCTCCTCAGACTAATTCAGCATTCCGAAAGCTTTTTGGGCTTCTACCTGAGGAATTTCTCATCAATGATTTTGCCTGTCCCGTGAAACGCAAGATACCCCTCTAGGACGTCTGTTTTTGTCTGCAAGAATAATCAGGTTCCATTCTGATCTATTTGGGCATAAGACCAAATTTTTCCTTCTTTGGGAAGATATTGAAGACATTCAAGTTGAATCCTCCTACTTTGGCATAAATGGGTAGCCCAAATATTATCATGACTCTAAATCCAGATAGAGGTTTTGATGCAATGCGTGGTGCCAAGACTCACGAGGAAGACGGGCTGAAATTTTATTTCCACTCTTTTGTCTCCTTTAGTGTGGCTAACAGTCAGGGAGGAATCTGCGCTTCAGAAGATGATGGATATTTCGGGTGGGCTTAATGAATTACGAACTGAGGCGCTCTGTCTGTGGAAACTGGATCCAGATGGATCAAAGAACACTTAAGAAATGCTACCAGGAAAGGAAAAAGTGTGGCCATTGATACACAATCCTTAATCTCAATGCCCTTCCTATTGTGGCTGCTGATGCCAGCCCAGCAGCCCCGAGGTACCTGCTTGCTGTCACCTCTTTTGAGGTGTCTAAGATGCTCATTACGATTCACGACAATGAAATTCTTTGAAGAATGTCGTGCTTCATTCTTTAAATCAGTTTCTATCGAGGGGCTTCTCCCTGGAGGTTTGCCTCGCAAGGAAAATATTGAAGAAGACATAATTTGGCACTCCTAAACTTGGCTTCCGCCAAGTTTGTGCTAGAGGCTAACTGTGATGCCACAAAGACTGTTCTTGTGCTAGAGGCTAACTGTGATGCCACAAAGACTGTTCTTGTTAATTGTGATGCCACAAAGACTCTTCTTGTTCAAGAAAGGCAAGTTCCCGAAAAGAAAGCTAAAAAAAAAAGAAAGTCTTTTCAGATGTTGAACTAAAAATATTGGTTTGCGGGTGGAAGGTCTTCGCAGATAGTGGGATCATATTAAAAACAAGTATTTTAAAGAAAGTGACAAGACAAATGAGACTTTAAGTGGAAGTGAAGAACCTTGTCAGTTTATCTACTACGACATCATCCAAAGGACGTGCGAAATTGTCAGAGCAACTGCTTGAAAGAATTCTTAACCTCATTTTCAAAGAAGATAAGAGGTAATGAGGAAGAGCTAGGAGTTGGAAATGAAGAGGCGAAAGATGGAGGTGATGAGGAAGCGCTAGGAGTTGGAAATGAAGAGGCGCTGGCTGAAGGTGAGATATAATTGGACAATCTCTTTGACCCCTGAAAATTTGAAACTTCTCGACAATCTGGACAAAACTTTTGTGTTCCACTTATCATGAATTTAAACGTGAAAATATGGGTCTCTTGAGAACCTTTTGTGTTCCACTTATCAAGGATTTAACCCTGTAAATGGGTCTCTTTGTGTTTCTGGACAACCTTTTTGTGTCCCACTTATCATGCATTTAACCCTGAAAATGGGTCTCTTGATGTTTCCAAGAAAAAAATTGGATTATTCAAATTCCAAAATTTCAAACTGGGCAAATGGGGCAACTGAACTTTATGGTTCAGTGGGCAACTCAGTCTCTATCCATTTTTCAAAAATAAAGTCCACATTCTTTGTTGCTTGGTTGACGAATTCAGTCGTGATGTATAGGATGCGACCTGTTTTGAAATCTTATGCAAAACAACAATATTTGTAATGTTGTTGAACCTCTGATTCAACTTTACATATTATTCGTGGAAAATTTTACTTGAAGGATTGTATCAACTATATTCCCATTAAACAAGAGATTGACATGGGATTGCTTGGATCGTCGACTAAAACAATATTAATGAGATCGAAATTCATATACCGTGCCTCCGTGGGATTGGAGATTAGCTAAAGAAACAACAATAGATCCTTGTTCAATCATCCTCTCTGCCCTTTTAGTCCACAAATGAAAACTGAAAAAGTAAGGCTCAAATCCCAACGTGGCTATTTTATTCTTGTACTCTTCGTACCCTTCGAACCCCTCAAACATGCCAGCCGCTCGCAACATTTAGTATTTTCCACCTCTCTTTCTGAAGGAAAAGCCCTCAAACATTTCAGCCGCTCTCAATTTTTCGACATTTTTCACTTCTCTTTCAAAAGACAAAAGAATGTTTTCAATTGCAAATTTTCACAAAGCATTACGTTGCTTATCTTCTAGTTGCTCTTTACTATTTAAGTCTTATTTTCTTCCCACTATCTTTTCCCCTAAACTTTATTTCCAAAATATAGAGAAACTTGGTTAGTTTGTCAAAAGTCACTCACCAAACTTTTCAAAAAAAAAAAAATAAGATAGGTCTTTTATTATATATACAAATAGTACGACATAGGAGGAATGATAAATATTCCTCATAAAAGGAGAGGGGTTCCTCCCATGCATCTAAGCTCTCATAAAAGTAAGGAACACATGTTGAAAATGGGTTGATGGTGATTTGTTTCTTTTTTTTTTTTTACTACTAAATGTTGATGAAGCCTGGGTTTGTTTAGGAATAGTATTGTTTTAATATTTTTCTAAGATTAACTGAAATATATTACTTAATTGATTGAATGTTTGTGAAATCAGATGTCAAAATCCAAATTGTCAAAAATTGATATAATTTCACAAACTCAATTATCATTAAGAAAAGTTTTAATACTATAATATCCTGATATAGAATCTACTATGAAAACACATAATAAGATGAATCTACCCTAAAGAAGCAATATCAAACCTAAAACTAGAATCAAACACCAAAATAATGCAAGAAATTAAAGGATAGGTAACTTGACATAGGACACTACAAACAATAGGAACCAAAAAATGTATCAAATCTTAAGACCCCTAAGACCTATAGCATCAACACCAAGCTCTAATGTGAATACAAGAGGAACTCAACCTCCCCAAGCACTCATGTTTCTAAGCAAAAGATCAACACTAGTGAAATCCACATTAGCCCTAGTTACAATCTCTCAAAGAGAAGAGAAGAGGTGTTTCAAAGTTTTGTCTTTCAATATCTATAAGCAGCTAATGAGAAAATAAGTCTAAAGAGTCTATTTATAGCTATTACATAAAAAGATCAACACTAGTGAAATCCACATTAGCCCTAGTTACAATCTCTCAAAGAGAAGAGAAGAGAAGAGGTGTTTCAAAGTTTTGTCTTTCAATATCTATAAGCAACTAATGAGAAAATAAGTCTAAAGAGTCTATTTATAGCTATTACATAAAAAGACCAAAACACCCTTAATGAGAGCAAAGAAAAGGTGCCCTTGAAGTGTAGAATAGAGGTGGCTTTGGAGTGTCTAAAGTCCTTCTTCATACTTCAACATATGCACTCCCTTGGATAGACACATGATAGCCTCAAACACATCCATCTTCAAGAACATGGCTTGTAGATTTTGTAACTCCCGAGCTTGGCTTCTTGTGAATGGCCTTGAGCTCTTTACACCCATATCATCCTCTCTATCTTGAAAGAAATTTGACCTCAAATTTGTGGCCTCATCACCATCAATGGTGTCAGTAAGTGAGAGGTCACACACATTGAAGATGTTGTGCACTTGGCATTCCAGAGGGAGATCAATCTTGTAGGCATTATCATTGATCCTTTCAAGTACTTAGAAAGGACCATCACTTCGCGTCTTCAACTTAAATTTCTTTTGTGTTGGAAATCGCTCCTTCCTTAGGTGCACCCACATCCAATCACCCGATTCTAGAATAGGTCTCTTTCTCCCCTTGTTGGCTCTCTTAGAAACCTCTTGAGTTGTCTTCTCATGGTGAATTCTCACCTTCTCATACAACTTTTTCATGACTTTGGACCTTTTGCTTCCATCTAACCTCAACACAAGATCACTATTCAAAGGGGTTAAATCTAAAGGGGTAAGGGGTTCAAGCCATATACACAGTCAAAGGGAGTCATACCTGTAGTCGAATGGATAACATGATTATAAGAAAGCTCAACTAGGGATAGGTGATCCTCCCAAGAAGTCATCTTACCTTTAACTATGTATCATAGCATAAAACCCAAGGTCCTATTTACTACTTCAGTTTGGCCATCGATTTGTGGGTGGCAAGAGGTTGAGAATAACAACTTCATACCAAGCCTACCGCACATTGACTTCTAAAAGTGACTAAGAAACTTAGAGTCCTTATTACTAACAATGGTCCGAGGGATCCTATGTAACTTAACAACATGTTTAACAAACAACGAAGCTACACTAGATGCATCCTCACTCTTAGAACACGAAATGAAGTGGGTCATCTTTGAGAATCGGTCAACCACTACAAAAATGCTATACCTACTTCTCTTTTTCCTTGGTATCCCCAAAACAAAGTCCATAGATATGTCAAGCCAAGGATGAAGGAGAGTGGGAAGTGGGGTATACAATCCTTGAGGAAGGAGACATGATTTGGTACTCTTACAATCCATACATTGGCCACAAATCTTAGCAACATCTTTACACATTTTAGGCCAATAGAATTGTTTCTCTAAGATCCCAAGGGTCTTCTCAACCCTAAAGTGTCCCATTAGACCACCATCATGTTCCTCTCTCACAAACAACTCTCTCCAAGAACTAGAGGATGCACACAATCCTTTTTCTTTGAACAAATACTCATTAAATTTGGAATAGAGAGTAGAAACCCCATCCTTGAGCCATCTTTCCCTATCCCACTCTTTAAATTCCCGAATGATAGGGCCAAATATGGGGTCCTTAGGATACAAAATCCTTAGGCTCTCAAATCCCATCAACTTGGAAGATAAGGTAGAAATAAGCACATGTTTCCTTGATAATGCGTCAGCCACCACATTTTTCTTTCCTCTTTTGTATTGAATGACATAAGGAAAGGTTTCTAGGAATTCAATTCAATTATCATACCGCTTTTTTAACTTGTCTTGGGCCCTAAGATGTTTCAAGGATTCATAGTCCTTTCGGATCACAAACTCTTTGGGCCACAAGTAATGTTGCCAATTACCCAAGGCTCTAATCAAGGCATATAACTCTAGATCATAAGTAGAATAATTTAAAGTTTTGCCTTTGAGATTTTCACTAAAGTAGGCAATAGGTTTAAGATCTTGCATTAAGACGACACATATTCCTACCTTACTTGCATCACATTCAATTTCAAACATCTTATCAAAGTTCTTAAATTTTCAAACATCTTATCAAAGTTCGAAGACCTGGATTTAAATTTTCAAACTCTTACTGCTGAAAATGTTCTTGAATTACTAAAAGAAGTTACTGATGAAAAACTGCGTGAAAAAATTCTTAATTTTGCTACTCAAAAAACTTCTGCTACTACTAGTGTCTCTAGAAATGACTCTTTTGATAATCATCACATGTCTTATTCCTTAGCTGAAGTTAATCGACGTCTTGCTGTGAGTAAAACCCCAGGTAGAGATACTACCTTTGATGATTTAAAATTCGAAGTCGAGCAATTGAAAAAGGAAATTATTTCCTTAAAACAAAATCAGATGATCTCCGATCATAGAATTCTGAAAGTTGAACAAAAGATTATTGATGTCCCTGAAAATTCCTTTACCTCAAAAGGAAAAGAAAAAGATTTGGAATACTCTGAAAATTCTGAAATTGATAAATTTAGCCCAACAGAAGATTTGAAAAGAGATTATTTCTTAGGGATGATGCAAATAGTTACTGCTCATAAATGGTATGTTAATTGCACTATTTTAATAAATAAGGAATTTTTCATCACTAACATTGCTATGATTGATAGTGATGCTGATGTTAGTTGTGTTCAAGAAGGATTAATCCTAACCAAGTATTTTGAAAAAACTACTCATATCATAAGGTCTGCATCTGGTCATACTCTTGATATCAATTATAAATTGCCTAATACTCATATCTGTCGAGACAAAATCTGCATTCCCCATTTCTTCTTTTTAGTAAAAAATCAGTTATATCCTCCTATTATTTTAGGAACACCTTTCATAAACGCTATTTACCCATATACACATATAGATGCAAATGGTTTCAAGGCTACTTATAAGAATAAACAAATTTCTTATCCTTTTGTTACTCATCCCATCCTATAACAAGGGATATAAATGCCCTTATCAATATGAAACAAACACAAATTAATTTTTTACAATTAGAATTAATGAGTATTAATATTTTTGATACTTTAAAATCAGTAAAAGTCCAAGAAAAAATAAAAATGATTTCTAATCAATTGATTCTTGCTATTTGTGCTGATCATCCCAATGCTTTCTGGAACCGAAAGAAGCATATTGTTTCTCTCCCTTATGAAAGTGACTTCAACGAAGAAAAAATTCCAACAAAATCTTGACCCTGTCAAATGAATACAGAGTTAGTAGAATTCTGTAAAACAGAAATTGATAGTTTTTTGCAAAAGGGTCTCATAAAACCTTCAAAATCCCCTTGGTCCTGTACAACTTTTTATGTTAATAATGCTGCTGAAAAAGAACGAGGAGTACCTCGATTAGTTATAAATTATAAACCTCTGAATAAAGTTTTAAAATGGATTCGATATCCTATACCAAATAAAAAAGACTTACTTTCCCGACTATATGATGCTAATATATTTTCTAAATTTGATTTAAAATTTGGTTATTGGCAAATTCAAATCGATAAGAAACATACTTATAGAACTATTTTTAATGTCCCTTTTGGACAATATGAATGGAATGTTATGCCATTTGGTTTAAAAAATGCTCCTTCTGAATTTCAAAAAATTATGAACGACATTTTTAATCCGTATATGGATTTTATCATCGTCTATATAGATGATATTCTTGTATTCTCAAAAACTCTTGAATCTCATTTCAAGCATTTACATACTTTTAAACAGATAATTATTCAAAATGGCTTAGTCATCTCCAAATCCAAAATAAGTTTGTTTCAAACAAATATTAGATTTTTGGGACATAATATTTCTCAAGGTTCTATTGAGCCCATTCAACGAGTGCTAGAGTTTGCTAAAAAAACAACTTCAAAGGTTCCTTGGTAGTCTTAACTATATTTCACCTTTTTACAAAAATTTGTCTAGAGATTTAGCTCCTCTATATGATAGACTAAAAAAGGATCATAAAACTCGTTGGACTCAAGTTCACACAGATTTAGTAAAATTAATTAAAAATCGAGTTCAAACTCTTCCGTGTACATCTCTTGCAAACCCTAACTGGTTGAAAATCGTTGAGACTGACGCTTCTAACATTGGATTTGGTGGAATACTTAAACAAGTCAATCCTCATACATACACAGAATGTTTGATTCGATTTTATTCTGGTAAATGGACTGAAAGTCAGAAAAAATACGCCACTGTAGCCCATGAA
The DNA here is from genome assembly GCA_030864225.1 of Capsicum baccatum var. pendulum. NCBI lineage: Eukaryota > Viridiplantae > Streptophyta > Magnoliopsida > Solanales > Solanaceae > Capsicum > Capsicum baccatum. The sequence continues at coordinate 232,570,919 of CM061556.1, read as the reverse complement.
ATGCTAACTATTGTGAAATGTGTTTTAAAATTCCAAGATGATTTGTATAATCAAAAATTTATAATTAGGACTGATGCTCAATCCGTTAAATTTATGTTTAATAAAGACTTCAAACATGATGCTTCTAAATTAATATTTGCACGATGGCATGCTCAATTAGCCCTGTTTGATTATGAAATACAATATAAAAAGGGTAGTGAAAATTCTTCGCCTGATTTTTTATCTAGAGAATATTTGACATGAGTTTTTACACATATTTCCTTTCTGAAAAAACTATAATCACTATTATTAAAAGCCTTCTTTTAAATGAAGATATTCATTTTCTTATCTTAGAGACTCTAATTCATAACTTAATAGAAGAGGATTTATTCCTTAACCACAACGAATTCATTGACAAAGATATCTATTGGTTTGATATTGACTTAAGTGATTAATGTTTACAGATAGAATGAAGTTCTTTCTACACTTCTTCTCTGCAAAGTTTTTAATCACCTTTATTAAGGCTGTTCCTCTGAATATGGATTTGCACATGCTCATACTACGAAAAGTTATTGATGACCTTATTACCAAAGATACACTTTATGAAGATCTCTGTGAATACATGTCATGGTATGCTGATCAAATTCCTGATAACTGATGCAGTATGGATCCTCTTTGGAAACTAGCCAAAGGAAGAGGACGAGGAGGAAGAATCTAAAACTCTTCATATCAAGGAGGACGAACAAACCCTTCATATTTTGATCGAAGAAATTCTGCATATAGCTTTGCAAGTTCTAATTTTCCTGTATTACAACAAGGGAATAGAACTTTGATTAATTCAAAAATTCCTCGAGATGAATCATCATCATCCAAAACTCTGAATATTGGTTCTTCTGTACATTTAGAAGATATTCCTGAAAATCATCCATTATACAAACAATTACAATCTTATTTATCTGATCAACAAAAAACTGCAGATTCTTTTGCATCCATAGTTCAAGAAAACTCTGAAAATAAGCCTTCATATGAAAAGCTAGATGCCAGAGAACTTATTTTATATATTGAAAATCAACATATTCCTGGACAAGAAAATTCTAACGAAACCTGGAGAATACTCAAGAACTACCTTACTGCCAATGTCTATTTCATTGGAGAATCTTACAAAACTCGGACTTATTATGAGCACATACTCGTACAAACATTCAGTGCAACCTTTGACCACAGTCCCCTTGGTGAAACTACCCCTGGAGTACATGGATACTCCAAAATGGTAATTAAAAAACTTATTCCTATTGAAGAATGGGAAATTTCGTCAATGACGCAACGATCTATACCAATGGGGCCAATGGGCCAAACTCTTGCCAATTTTACTTATTGGGATTATATTAAAGCCTTTTCTCAAGTATTATATTACAACAATTACAAACACAAACACACCTGGTTCGTAAAGATATGTGCTAAAGTATTTGAAAAACCCATTCCAAACTGGTTTATTCAGTGGTGGACTCTTCATGGACCTACGGTTAAAATATTACCACCAGAATATTCTTCTTTATACTACTCATGGAAAAAATCCTCCATTTTCTTAACAGAATTATATTTTTCTGATCACATTTGTAAAATTGATACTATTGATCAAATGTATTTTTATATCGAATTTTCTATTCCTTGGATCCATCGATGGTCCGTGGAAATAGGTTATGATGCTCACCAAATTCCTGACCTATATAGAACATTCTATTATAATTTTTGGGATAAACTACTTCGCAAAGATCCAGAAACAAAACTCGCTTATGGTCATGATCAACGGGAGGAAATAATCCAGAAGATTGCTGAATATGAAAAGACTCCTAAAAAATTGATTTTAGTTGAAGACAAAAATCTTAACTATGTTTCCAAACGAATTTCTGCTCATGAAGGAAATAAGATGCAATTGATAGAAGAATATTTATCCGAAGTTCGAGATAAATTACTTCAGACTGTTGAGCAAAATTTGAATGTCTCAATGAATAGCACAGATGCAAATACAGAAGATATTACCGATTCCCAACCACCAGAAGTTCTGATAGAAGAAGAAGGGATTGAAAAAGCTGAAGCCTTCATCAAAAAATGGAAAGGAAAAGACAAGACATGACATGACTATTTGATAAAAATCTCTTTTGTAACAGTAAAAACACTATGCACAGGGCCCCACATATTACTGTGCAAGATTCTCTTTTCTATTATTTATAGGCGCCTCATTCTCAAGTAGAGGCATTCAGTTTTTCCTTTTAGTTTCTCTTTCTAAAAAACTCTCCACTCTCTAGCATCTCTCTGTAATATATTTAAGGATTGAATAAACAAGAAGTTGCTACTAATTTTCAGTCTGGTTCCCGGTTGGACAGGTACATATCTTTTTACTACTTGTATTCATTCAATTAAGCGTCTACCATAATCACGCCGTGACTATGTCCGGCTAAAAGATTTCTTATATCCATGTTAAAGATCTAACTTCACTAATATGTTAACTATGAAAGCTCTAGACTCTATCTAGATATAAAAGAATCTTTGGAATTCCTTGACTTGGTTCCAAAATGGAGGTACAGTTGAGTTCAATACACTTATGTTAGCCTTGTCTCTGTGACTCCGCCTAGTAAGTTGTGCCTCTTAAGCCCGTATTGTTGAGAAAAGGCCGAATTTTGCACAATTAGAACTTCTAGACACACAGGTTTAGCATAAGGTTATTAAATCTCTGACAGACCCCATGTTTGGGTAAAAGAGTGTCCATACAGTCATAAAATTACTTAAGATTCTTTTCTATTTCGGTTGGTGCTTTGGTTCGGTCTTCCGACTTAGGCTTAATCTGATATTATTATATGGTCTGGTATATTATATTATATTATATTAAATGTGAGGGTCTAAATGTTATTTGAATTTGTTTCTCTTTATTAAAAGACTTCGCTTAGACAAAATCATCTTTTTACTATGTTCCTCAAATAATAGATATTTAATTAATTTCCTAATATTTAGAATTTTGAAATTAATTAAAGTCTATATTTAACTAGAGAAGATTTAGTTGGGAGGACACTTTGAAAACTTAGTTTGATAAATAGACATCATTTTATTTTTCACTTAAATTTGTAGGGTTTTGGATAAAGTGATGGGGTATGGGTTAAAGTGTTTAAAAATTTTTTTTGGCACCCCTTATATATTTTTAAATGCTTTTTTAACTCCATTTTTCATTAAATAGCAAAGTTTTTTTCTCTCTCTCCTCACTCTCTCTCGTTTCTCCCGCTTCTTCTCACCCATCCACCATTTCTCATTTTCTCACTTGTGTAAATCTTGAAGAACTTCGATCTACAACTTTAGGTAAGTTATATTTATCTCCCAAGTAATTTGTGCTCTATATTGATGGATTTTTTTCATTTTTTATTATTTTTTTGGTCGATTCAACTGGTTCGAGTGAAAAAAATAATTTTTTTAAAAAATGGGGCTTGATTTTACTGAAATTGATTGTTTTTATTTGGTATTTATTTGATTGTTGATGGATAATTGGTGTATATCTATTATCCTTAGCGATTGCATGTTGAAATTTTTTTGCTAATTTCATCGGATTGTACCAAGAAATGTGATTTTTATTCAAACTTTTATTCAATGTAATGGTGTTGTAGAAGCATGTTCATGTTGGGGATTCCTTGGTTTGAATCATACTCGTATTAGGTATTTGGCCGAAAAAATTATTTTTCTTTTTTGAAAAAATGGGGCTTGATTTTACTTAAAATTTGTGTTTTTAAGTTGGTATTGGTTTGATTGTACATTGTTTTTGTTGAGTTTTTCATTTCCCTCAACAATTGTATTGAGATTTTTTTTTCCAATTTTTCTCTATTTCGTGCTATAAATCTAAGTTCCTTCCTGTTTTTGTTTAATATAATGGTGATTTAGATGCATGTTCTTGTGGGTGATGGAACTGTTTTAGATGCATTTTGTTGTTATGCTAATAGGCATTTGGTGTGCTGCAACTGTTGTAATGTTAATAGATTGTTAGGTCGATTAGGTATTGTATTTGTTGTTATAATTGAGAACTATTATTTTTTGACCATAGATCATAAAATATGGCTACAGGTAATAAATGCAAGGCTGTAGAAATTGAGAGGTCCGAGAAAAGAAAAAATGAGTAGTCGATGAATCGGAGAATAGAAATTGCAGCGACGAAGCTGTTGAAGCTGTTGAAGCTTCGGTTCGAGAAGAGTTGGAGAAAATAGAAATTGAGACTAGGATAGTTGAGAAACACTGATCTTGCCCCACTGTACAAGGTTTATTTTGGCTGAGAGGTATTACCTCACCATAGTCATGGATGATGTTGGATCATTTCCTGTTAAGATATCCGTTAGATCTCGTTTGAAAATATTTTATGAATTCAAACAAGTCGTGGTTGATCAACGTCTGAAGTCTAGGTTTAAGAACTCCTGTTTTAGTAGTTTATGGGACTTGCCAAAATATATGAAGTTCAATAGACAACTTGTCCACTATACACTTCTTCATCAAGTTGAACTGGACAACAAGTTGCATGAAATGTGGTTCTGCATGAACGATAGGTCTGCATGTTTTGGACTGAAGGAATTTGCGCTAATCACAAATTTAAACTGGAGGAGGAGGAAGCTTTTTTTAAAAAGATTGCAAAAAAAAGAATTGTAAATATGAAGAGATTGTTGAAGCTTATTAGAGCTGGGAGGCTGGACAAGGAGGACAAGTTCAAATGCTGCTTGATTTTGTTCGGGCTCTGCATATTGCTTGCACGCGACTTGTCAAAAATTATGGATATAGACACCATCAAGATAGTGGATAACTTGAGCTTTTTGAGAGATTCCCTTGGGGTAAGAATTCATTTGCTGTAACTCTAGACTATCTAAAGAAGCGGATAGACTTCAACAAGAAGAAGAATACATTTGTGACAAAGGAAGTTTCATCGTACGCGCTCTAAGGATTCCCATGGGAATTTATGGTATTGAGTATAACCCATTGAAGTAGTTTATTATATATTGTAATTCATCTATGGTGTATATACTATACTGACTGAGTTATATGTTTTTGTTTTTTCTTTTGATTATATATTTGGATATACAAAGCCTTTTCCTAGCTCAGCAGGGGAAATGGTAAATCAACTGAAGACCCGTTGCCTATTTTTCGATTGCTCAAATGGCACACCTCAAAAGGTGATAAACTAATCAAAGGTGATTCATATTTGAACGGGTAGAGCACAAAGGTATGAAACTATTTTTCCGAAGAATGCTTTTACCAGTATTGTGTTGCTCAATAATCATATTTGCCTATTTATCTGTAGAGTGCACCGTACCTTATCCCCACAGCCCGTGAAATAAAGCAACACTACATGAAAAAGTTCAAAGCATTCAGGAACGAAACAAAAGACACATTCATTGATGGCTTGAAGGCCCATCTGGAGGGTGTGACTGTCATCACCTCATCGGGGGATGGTGAGGACGGGGATGATGACCGAGATTTGGGTGAAAATCTTATTTCAAGGTCTGTCACTCGGAGTGCGAGGACAAGTAAGATAAGAGCATCAGATAAGACACCGATGATTAAAAATCTGAAAGAGCGCGTGTTTAGGTTGGAGGAGTCGATCAAGGACATTATTGATTTTTTGAAAGAAAAGAGACTGAGGAGAGTAGAAAAGGAGAAGCAGAATAAGAGAGATGAAGATGAAGGTAATATCTACTCTGTATATTATAGAAGTTGCATATTTTATATAATTCATTTTACTTATAATAGAATCGATATCATTCTTCATCAACTGATAGCTTAGTTTATTATAAACGATAAATACTTGAAAATGCAGGTGTGCAGGTCCAAAGTTAGCATTCATCGATGAGGGCTGTCCGCGATGACAACGGTATTAAAGAAGCACTCCTTGAGGTAGCAACTTTGGAACAGGCCTCGATCAATGCTGATGAGGTGATGATCCCTGATGTTGCAGCTGTTGTAGAGAAGAAAATTTTCAATAAAGACGCTGAAGAGAAAAAAGGAGAAAAAAATAAAAAAGTTGTTTGTATAAAAGAAAATAAAACTTATGAATCAGCTGGTGTGGAGAATGATAATCATGATGAAGGTAGGCAGGATGAAGAAGATAAAAATGAAAAAAGTGTTTGTAAAGAAGAAAATAATGAAGGAGATGGAAAGAAAGCAGAAGAGGAAGAAGGAGAAGGGAAGAATGCAGTAGGAGAAGTAGAGAAATAAGAGGAAAAAGAACATAAAGAAGAAGGAAAAAAATAATGCACTAGAAAAAAAGGGTATTGCGGGGGAAGGAAATGAAGATGCAGTTTTGAACATAGATGATTTTCTTAAGGAAGTTACTCATGACATCAACAAGATGCAAGTGAAGGTCGAAAATGTTGAGGAATGTTTAGACAATGTTTAATTTTTACTTGTGGCTGATGTTTATTTGTGTCAGACAAGACAACATTAACTTTTTTATTTTTCAGCTCGAAATGTGTAGAACTGAACAATTTTATTTTCGAAACTGCTTTTATTATTTATGATAAATCTTTTACATTTTATATAGTCAACGTATCATTGCTTTTACATGAATGTCATTTTTGATTATAGATTCTGACTAAAAGATAAAGCATAGATAGTACAGTGTTGGGTAGTCGATGAATGATAAGGGTAAATCATATATAATATAAGTGAAAAGTAGTCGATTAATAAAAGAGATAGAATACATTCAATACCACTACACCCCCATTACACCTTTTCAAAAATTCAAAAGTAATAGTAAATCATACACCATAATTTTTATGCCCTTTTTTTTCTTCTGCCATAGCCAACCTATGCTTAAGTTGATCTCTCTCAATTTCGACGTCTTTCAACAATCCTTTTTAAGTGATCAATCTTTTGTTCTGATTCTCTAAATAATGTCATAAAAAGATTCTTAGTTTCTTCGATATCTCTAAGCCTTTCCAACATTTCAAACTTTACAATGCCTTGAAATTTTGATTCCTCGAAATTGGAGAAAATTCACTTGAAATAAGAGTATCCATCATTATCCAAAAATAACGACGATAAATTAGTAATTTGTATTATGTGATGAAATAAATAAATTTTTATTTAAACAAAAATAAATCTTTTCAGTCGCACAGTTGTAGAATTTTCGACCTTAATTCTTGTCGGTTTGTGATGTTTTCAACACCGCGGGATTACTACAACGAAAAATATAAGTACTTTGGATGTTTGAGATGACTGCGACTTTGTTATTGTTGAAGAAAAACTAGAAAGTGATGAATAAATGAACATGGAGGAGTTCAAAAGGGTCCCTTTCTTTTATATAGTAGGGCTACCAAAATTTGACCATTGAAAAATCTACCCGTTTAAATTGTACCGTTGGAGTAAATTCAAATGGTTTATCATTTACTTCAAAGGGTCTCTAAAGAATGTTTATATCTTTTATAATAGATAAGGGTACGCATGCATTATATACTGTTGGCTATGTTGATAATTAAGCGTATTGACATATTATCGATTTATACTGAGATCGATTATCGACCTAAATAATAGTCTATGTTCAACTTACTGAATATATGGACAACTTAAAATAATGACAAAAAAGAAGAAATAAAATTAAATAAAATAAAAGTATGTCAATTAACACCATTAAAATATTGTAAAGTAATTTAGATACATCAATTGTGACTACCAATCACTTTCGAATGAGATCAAGTGTTATCTAAGGCACACTATAGTCGTAGATCATGAGATGGAAATAAAAAAAAAAAAAAAAAATATAAATCATCCAAGCAATAAAGAACGATTACATATCATGACATGAGATTATACTTGTGTAATGACCATAAGGAAGAGTGATGGTTGTCACTTGTGAGTGTTCAATGGACAAGTAGTGCTTAAGAACAAGAAGTCCTTCTCAACACAGACGCTTGTTCTTAGTAATTGGTTGTTACTACCATTATCCTCCCATACTCATTTGATTGAGTGTCTAATTATTTTGTACTCTCATATTACGATATTTAGTCACTTTACATTGCGTGAATGATATTTCTTTTATTTTATTTTATTTCTCCTTTTTTAATCTCATCTCCTTTGAAAATAGACTCAATTGGTCATACATGACTAATAATATAGTCTGGTATAGATAAAGATAATTATCTATAATATATGCAAGATATCATCATAGGTCTATTTTCAAAGGAGGTGAGATTAAAAAAATAGAGAAATAAAATAAAATAAACATCATTCACGCAATGTAAAGTGACTAAATATCATAATATGAGAGTACAAAATAATTGAACACTCGATCAAATAAGAATGGGGGGAGGGGGGAGGGGGCAACGGTAGTAACAACCAAATATTCAAAACAAACGTCTGTGTTGAGAAAGACTTCTTGTTCTCAAACATTATTTGTCCATTGAACACTCTCAAGTGAGAACCATCACTCTTCCTTATGGTCATTACACAAGTCTAATCTCGTGTCATGATATGTAGTTATTCTTTAGTAATTGGATGATTCATATTTATTTTATTTTATTTCTTCCCTTTTTAGTCTCATCGCATGATCTATAACTACATTATGCCTTAGATAACACTTGATTTCATTCAAAAGTGATTGGGAGTCACAATTGATGTATCTAAATTGCTTTGCAATGTTTTAATGGTGTTAATTGACATACTTTAATTTTATTTAATTTAATTTCTCCTTTTTTGTCATTATTTTAAGTTGTCCATATATTCAGTAAGTTGAGCATAGACTATTATTTAAGTCGATAATCGACCTTAATATAAATCGATAATATGTCAATACACTTAATCATCAACAACACTTGAAGTATATAATTCATACTTACCCTAATCGATTATAATCTTATGATTTTTGTTTCTTATGATTAAAAAAAGTGCCTTTAGAAAAGTTTAAACATACTGTACTCAATATTTCGTAGTCGATTATATAATCGTATTGAGCGTATATAATTCTTATTTAGCGTAGTCGATTATATATTTAGTATTTTTTCTTACTTTTAATAAAATAGTTTTTGCAAATCTTTAAACATGTACTACTGAAGAATCATCAACAAAGATAGAAAGACATAAAATCATTATACATAAATAGAAGATAAAGAAAACACAAACTTTTTTATAGATAGATAAAATTTCATTGCATGTACATTTATAATTTTTGGGAAAAAATTCCAAACAAAAAGACAAAAAAGAAGCTTTTATTTACAAAATCCCATCATGAGAGCTTCATTCAACAATGAACTACACTAAACTAAACTAGATTAGGGGAAAGAAGGGGGGTGATGAGTTCATGGGGGTCCAGGTTGAGCCTCTCGGCTATGGCTCGAAGAAAATGGGCCATCCGTCGGAGCTCCCTATTCATCCGTCGTTGATTGGCGGAAAGACCCTGGAAAAGAAAATTCAGGTCGCTCCTAAGCCGAAGCAATTCGATGTTGTTGATTGTTGTCATTCTGTGCATTGGCCGAAGTGTGTACCTCCTCCTTGCCATTTTTTTCTCCTTAGTATTTTCTTAAGAAATTTGATTTACAATTGGCAAGAGCCTCTTTAAATAGATCAGAGCAAGAAACAATCGACCAATAAAAGCTCTACACGTGCTGATAGAAGGGGAAAAGGTGTGTGGGAAAAGGAAACGAAAAGTCGCGACAGTTGTGGCAATCGAGTCATTTCAAATTGTTGCGTCTCCCGAAGTGTAATAGTTACATTGAAATTTTTAGTGTACGAAGAAAAGGGTTTTTGTAATAGACTACTTCAAAGGTCGAGTATATATTATCATCAATCTATTATATATTTTGAGTCCAGTTTATAATCTATTTAGTACGTAGTATATAATATATCAAATGGAATCGATAATGCACAGCAAAAAAACTCGATTTTGACTGAAGTTCATTGGCTTTGAAAACAGAATACACATTACATATCGTCCAGTGCATTTGACAAAATCAAAAACATAAAACACAATGTAAATTCTATTATCCTGCGTTAAGGCTGCAAGTTGTTCTCTTATGTACCGGTCTTTTGCACTTGGAGCACTTGTTCATTTTCTTGGGCCTTGAAGGCTCCAACACACCTTTAATGCGTCTCACCTTCCTCCTCTCGAATTTGGAATCAAAATCGAGTTGAAGAACTTGCATTTCTAGATACTCCTGTGCCACACTTCACTCCGTCTCCAGAGGTGCTGTACAAAAAAGTTCCAAGTATGCAAGGAGGTATGATTATTTTGAATATATGAGCGAAGAGTAGTTGTAAATGCTAGTGCCTTATTTGTTCCCGTTCTTCAAACGCAACGCTTTCATTGCTGAGCGCATGTCAATTTCACCCAGTCGTACTTCCTGCAAGAACATGACTGTCTCGATAGATTGACTTTGACGAAAGGACCATAATCAAGAACGATGAATTCATCGGTACTTTCATTTATGTTATTCACATACAATTTATCACCTTCAGTCATGTTTTTCCTCAAGATCTTCTCAGTAATAGGGACGAATGGTGTCCTTGAATTGTTTACCTCCACATACCTCTTCCTAAATATCTCTCCAAATCTATATGCAATTGAATTAAAGATGGCCACCACTGGATACTCTCTTTCATTGAGCAATATTGAGTTGAGCGACTCAACAATGTTTGTGGTCATGACGTTGAATCTATTACCTGAAAAGTGAGCCTGACTCCACTTTTCAAATCCAACGTCATGCTCGAGGCAAACTGTTACACTGGGGCATCTTTCTTTAACGGAATTGAAGTAGTCATTAACTTCTTCCAACGTGTATGCCTTGGCCACATAGTAGTCATTAACTTCTTTCACTGAGATGCCTCATACAAACACCATGATGCACAAGCGGATAATTCCTTGCGAGGCCGTTGGATATGTTTACATGTCTGTCGTAATTAACGCACAACTCTGGTTCATCGATGACAAATACCTTAAGCTTCTCGAAGAAAAAGACGCACGATGCATCATTCTCCTTATCCACCACACAATACGCTAAGGGATAGATATGATTCTGCGTATCTTGAGCGACAGCAAAAAGCTGCACGTCCTCATACTTGCTGGACAAATGCGTGCCATCAACGTCAACGACATTTCTCATGTGTGGATATCCACGGATAGAAGCCCCATACACCATAAAGTAGTAAATAAACCTGCCTGACTTCTCATCGACTATGAGGGAATTTATAGACCCGGGATTGAGGTTGTTGAAAACATATAAAAAGGCAGGCAATACTGCATATCCGTGCTCGGGTGTACCTCAAACTATGTTCTTCGCAATGACGTTTGTCATCCAATACTTTCAATATCCAGCCTGCAATGTAACTCCCTAAATACGATTCTCTCGATCTCTTTCGGGCTTGGACCTTTGTTGTTGACGAAAAAGTTCAAAATAAGTGAGACAATGACCTCCACGGTGACATTCTTGTGATTTTCCATGACATGATTAATGCCACAACTATGCTCTCCTACGTACTTGTAGATATAAAACCAATCCGATTCTTTGATCGCGCATGCACACACCATCCACCAGTAAGTAGGACCTACACACCTCACCCTCAAGTATTTCTTACAACTCTTCTTCATTGTGTAATTGAAAGACATTTCCATCGATGCCTTCTTCAACAAAAGATTCAATGTTTTCTTATCCTTGAATGTTTGTCCTGCACAAAGATTGGTGCCGTCCGAGAAAGAGTGGCTTCCTTGTGGTTCAAAATGCCCGTCCTCACCTCCTCCATACTTCTCTTCTTCATAATCTTCACTATTATCTCATTCATCACCACCCATGTAATCATATTCCGTTGACGTATCATCCACTGTTGGGGGTGGAGGTGGAGATGGGGCTGATGTGGAAGCTTTTTTCCGGGACCTTCCAATAACTTTAATCCGCAATATTGGCCTAAAATTATTAGAATCAACGCAAAGCATGTATAATTTCACGTGTCTATCATTCCTTGTGAACGTTGGATAGATTTCCCCCTCCCATTCATCAAGTAACTAATTACCACATCGCTTTGATCACAACTTAATTCAGCGCTCTTCATTACACTTTTAACCATACCAACGTATGAACCATTGGGACGAAGGACAATGAACACTGTCTCCTTAGACGCTGTTTTCCAAACCCAACATTTAGGAGTCTCCTCCCATTCACCTGAAAATATACCAACAACAACCACGTAATCTATAATAGACATGATATACCTCGATGATAGTATTTAATAGAAATGAACAATAGTTTATGAGCCTAGACTTAATAAACTGTAGTCGTCTTCTTCTAAGTTGCTATCCGTATAGTACCTGATCTCTCCTTTTCCGACGACCACCGGAATAATCCAACAAATTACAGCTTAGAAACAACCTAACGAGTGTTGGAATGTTGCTATTGAACCAAGAATCGATATCAAAATGTGGGACTGATTTTCAAGCTTTTTGTAAGAAAATGGATGAAAATTTGGGGCTAAAAATATGAGAAAATGGCTTAAAACAACGGAGATAATGTCACTTTCCGACGGATGCCGAAAAAATCAACGAAAAATAGCCGAAAAATCAAGGGAATGGCGGGAAGATCGGGTGATTGGTAGTGAATTGATTGAGAAGCTTGATATTATTTTTAAATTAATTATCCAATAGTTATATTTTTAGACATGGACTAAAGTATAATTTTAAAAAAATAGGAGCTGAAATGTGAGAGGGACTAAAGTGTATATTTTTTAAGTTGAGTGCTAGGGTTGTCATTTATTTTTGTGGACCCATTAGGGTGTCTATACTCCCAATTTTTGAAAATTAATGTCTAAATGTCAAAAACAATTCTAGATGTGGCCTTTTAGCAAAGAGCCCCATTTAACTAGGTAAGAAAGCATAATATTTAACACTTCTAAATTAATTAACATATTATCTTATATAAAAAAAATGAAAAAATTACAAAAAAAAAAATGCTACTAGTAATGTTACATTACAGAACATAGCCCACTATATATTATATTACCAACTATGACCCATTTATATAGGAAAAAAATTACTTTACGTACTTAACTAAATTATTACGCTCTCACACACACATTTCTTTGTTGCTGCCATTGAGCTTCTTTATAAAATCGGTAGTGCAATGCCTTGTTCCTACAAAAGGAATAACATAAGAATATAGAGTTGTTTCCAGTGAGTAGAAATAGGGAAACGAATGTAAGTATTACAGCAGAAAGTCATCTACTTTACCTACATGTATTGAGTGAGATGGATGTAAATACACTGGCTGAAGCCAATCTTCAGAGCATCAATCAAATTACAGACAAATTAAATCACTTTCCATGTTTATCTGAACCAAAAATGCTATTAATTATAGGTAGCATACCATTTTTTTTTACAATTAAAAGCCCATTATTTGATTACTGTATAGGAAGTTTTAGTTCGCATATGAACATCAAGTAATTATATTGAGAAATGAGTTTGCTTTCTTCTTTTAACTATTTATTTTTGATAATGTATTATTTTCAGACGTTGATAATCCATTGTTGTTTTCAGAAAAATGGAAAACAAGAGAGACATATTTCAAATTTGATTCTTCGGATTTTGCACACGCAACCTATTCAAAAGGGTATATATAGTTATGACTATGGTGATTCAACTATGTTGTAATACATTTAGGGTTCAAGCGAAAAAAAAAGAAAAGAAACTAAAATATTCGGTGTATATATAGACAATTATACAATAATATATATAATTATACAAATATATACATATGCATTTATAATGTTTAAACAAGACATCTACATTGTATAAGTGTGTATAAAATGAACAAGAAGAAGAAAATCACTGAAACAAAAAGACTGTATTGTATATACAACATGTATATACAATATACAAATATATATACAACAATATATAATATAGTATACAAATATATACATTGTTGTACCATAAAATAGGCTGTCTTTTTCCTCGAATCGAAACATCAAATTCATTCAAAAACACTTCAAAACTACACCAAATCATCCAAAATTTCAGATTTGATCTCATCAATACATAACCAATCTTTTATAACAATACACACTTGAAACAAAGCTTATTTACGAAAATATTGAAACCTCAAATTGTAGAAAAAAATCAAAACAATGCTAAATTTTTCACTAATTTGTTTGAAATTTTTTGAGAGAGAATTGAAGTGAAAATCGTGAAGAAGAAGATGAAAATTTGGTATGAGAAATGTCGTTCTCTATATAACTAGAAACAAAAGTTAGTTTATGACGAATGGCCAAATTAAATTTTGGACTATAAAGTGTAAAGTATATTATTGGTTACTTAAATGTAAATGTAAAGTATATTTTCCAGTTGTACTTTGTGTAATTATCCCTTATTATTTTCTATAAATAAGAAAGCTACATACTTTCGGGGTTTCAAAATAGTTGATCTTTATTGACTTGATATTCCTCTTAAGAAAATATTTATAGGGATTTATTTTATCAAATTAGTCTTATTAATTATATTTTGAAAATATAAATTTGAGTATATACACTTTTTATAATCATTTAATGATTGAGATAGTATTAAATAACATAATAAATTTCTCGCAATTTCATAAATAAGAGAGCTAAATTAAGGTTAACTATTTTGAAACGGAGGGAATAATTAGTTTTGTGAGGGACAATTACATGTAAGAGAAAAAAAGATTTAAGAGTAGTATTCATCATCATTAGTCATGCATAAGATGAAAGGAACTTCCAACAAAAGCTTAAGAAAGCAACAACATATGTTATTAAAAGAATATACTTTCTCAAATGATTATTTTCAGCTTCAAATTATCTACAAATTGCAAAAACAAATCCTAAAATAGAGATTAATGTCGTTCGCAACTTACATTTTGTTTGGATGGTGGTTCGTCATGATTTCATACTGTACGGTACGATATGATATGATATTGTACTATACAGTAAAATAATATGATATGATATTATACTGTACAGTATAGTATAGGTAAACTCAGATGGTGTTTGAATTGACTTACTTTTAAATATTTTTAATTTTTAAGGACTTTTTAAACTGTGGTATTTGGAAAAGGTAAAAAATATTTTTAAACACCCAACTCTTAGGTCCAAAAAGTGTAAAAATAAGTTGGGTGCTCTAACTTAACTTATGACTTTTAACTTATAAATAACTTTGTAAAAATCGATTCAAACATCCTCTTATTTACCACTTATTATTGAAAAGTCAAATGAAAAAGAAACTGGTGTTGATTGTTCACATTTTGCAAACGATCTTCTCAGTAATTTCCAAAACACAAATGGTCTTTTTCAGACCTTTATTAAAAGTTATACAAACAGAAAGAATTGATGGTATATAATATACCAGACGTACGTCAGTTATGAAAAGAAATTAAAAAAATCATTAAGTATATATTATTGCAACGTACAAAAGCAGGATCAAAGAAAATACCGTCCACAATCCACGTCGAACAATAAACGTTATAAACCCAATTATTGTTGTTTTCAATGTTTTCGGGTACAAGAATATGTATATTGGCAACAACAACTTCAACACAAGTTCCAGTCTAAGACAAGAACACTTATGAAGTTCCTTAACACTGTCATACCCCAAATCCCATTGGAGCGGACTGACACCCGTAGCCGAGGAGGCCCGGGAGAACCCGTTCATAACCTATACTTTCACATTTACATTTCTTATGAAAATTAGAAATTTGGGCAGCACTTCGTTGTAAATAGAAGAAAACAGTACCTGCATCAGCCCAGCAGACACGCATAAAAATATATATAAACAGTAATTGGCCGTCAGAGTCATCACGTCTATCAACCAAACACTCCTATGGCTGTACAATATGTCTACAAAAGCCTCTACATAGATACACAACTGAGTTAGGGTCGGGACAAACTCCCGCCCACAAAAGACTTTTATACAAATACCAAAAATACATATAGAAACGACTTGGGATGCCCCGAAACAACTGGAGCTCACCACTAACAACAGAATGTCCTGGCTCTTACTGCGGAGGTGTACGACTTGAAGTACCTGTTCCTACAGGCATGAATACAGGTCCCCCGTGAGGGACGTCAGTACGGAAATATGTACTGAGTATGTAAGGCAGTGAGTATCAAGATGAGATACAAAAGATCAACAGAACCCAGATACCAGTGAATAAACAGTATGAGTAGACCACACTTAAAAGAGCTGATGGGATACCTGCACATTACTTTCATATCATTACTTCCCGTAATCCTTATCAATACATAACATATGTCATACAATGGCCAACTGATCAGTGGTACTAATACAATACATCAGGGACCACCCCTGGAATAGCATATATACATAAACTTTATAATACAATGGCCAACTGATCAGTGGTACTAATACAATACATCATATCATCAATTTAAAATATAGACATTCCATTTCTTAATTCAATTAATCTTTGAGATTGGTTACTTTGTGGTCACACCTTATGGAACTTGAAACCATGATACCTCAATAGGAAAAACATGTAAATAGGTAATCAATATCATGAAAATGAAGTAGAGAATCATGGATACCTCATTAAACCATTTCGGAGTCAACAATAGTATATGGATATTTTTTTGACTAGCCGGACATCTTAAAAGTGAAAACAAGTTCAATTGGTAGTGTCGAAGATCATATGATGTTATTATGTGTCATGTGTCGTAGGAAAATGTTGGAAGCTTACTTGAGAGTGCCATGGGTCATTATTCATGCCAAAGATTAGATAGAGTATGTCTTACATACCTTGATATAACCACTTCAATACAAGTCCAACTTGGCTTCCCGTACTCTTCGATCACTTATCTACAATAAGTCATTTGTGGCAAACTAGTATTAGCAACCAAACCTTACCATTTAGGTATTAACTTCACCAAATAATGTCTAGGAAGTAATCCTTTAACTCATCAATAAGAGTGCTACATACATCCTCTTATACTCTTATTACATTCACATATCATGCATTTTCATGAAATATCCCTCAACATCACTCTTAGCCTTTATTTCCCTTCTTAATCACCATCCAATACCAACATGATCACTGGGCATACATAACCACTAATATAATGATATATCACCACAATTCATCCTCCATAATCCAATACAACAACTTCCATAATTTACTACTAACAATTTATACAAAACAATTCATAACTATGTTTCTAGTTATCTTCCAACATCAAGACAATACTCATAATCCTTTTATCAATACTTATTCATGGATAAGAATTAAGAATAAACAATATTCATACCTCAACAATGAACTCTTGTATTTAGAATCCTCCTTACATAACCATGGGGTGCTTCTCGAAGCTTTCGAGATGGTGAACACAACTACGGAACCAATTTGAATTTTCTACGGTTGAATCACTAATTATTTGAAGTTGAAATTAGGCTAGGGTTTCACCTTCTCTTAATAATTGGATGGTATATGATATATATGAGGCTAAGTGTAGGTTTATAAAGACCCATTTTCGTCCAAGAGGTAATAGAAAATGACCATTTTGCCCTAAAAATTTAAATAAATTCGAATCTGTCCCCAGTGGACAGTTTTGACAGGCTGAAGTAAATTGATCATAACTCTTTGCTCCGGTATCGGATTCGGGTGAAACCAATTGCATTGGAAAGATAATTCCAAGGGCTTTCATTTTCATATAAAGTATACCACCCAGTTTTTCCTGTACAAGGAGTTATGGTCGTTTAAAGTTGATCCAAAAAAATAATTGCCTAGCTGCAGTAATTTTCCTGCAGATTTACTATTCACAGGCTTCTCGGCCACCATTTTGAAATTTTGAATGTGCTCGCTTATATGAAATACTCCTCTGTTTTGGGCAAACTTTATATCGTTGGAAAGCTTATTCCAATACCTACACATACAACTATTGACGGGATACTTCCGAACACCATAAACTTAATTTAACCCATACGCAAGCCTTTAGGACTCCATATAATCGCGATAAGTGTACGAAAAAATTTACGGGGTGTTACAAACACCTTCAACACAAGATTAAAAGAATCTATCCAAGAAGTGTGTTATTTTTCAGAAATGTAAAGCCAAGTCTCCCGACTTCACGGAGTGTCCTTAAGGAATAATTTTCCTCACTGTACCCGAGGTTGTGGAATCTCCTCCCAGGATAAAATGGCTTTCAATCCGAATAATAGCGGTACCTCAAATTGTTGGATTCCTCGAACTCACTCAACAGCTTAATGATCACATAGAGTTTATGTATAGAAGAAGAGTGTTTTTGTTGTCAAAAATCATGTCTATACCTGAGGAATATATCAGGTATTTATAGCCTTTAATGTGTCCTTTTAGAAAGGATGTATTGGTTCAACAGAAAGACACCTATTCAGTGCAGTCACGTCACCTGCGCCCAGTCTGTACTAGACCTGCGCCTAATCTGCGGTCGCAGGTGACGTTTTGCAAATTTCAGTAGTTTCTGCGCCCACAGGTCGCGTACCTGCACAGCATCAGCGCCCACAGGTCACCCTACAACACAAAACAATGTGCCTTTTCCCTTGAAGGGTCGCATCCCTTTGTGATGCATTGCGTATGCGTTTGCATGGCATAAAAATTGCGCCCGCACTTGGAGAAAAATAATTATATCAGTTTTTTTGGATTAAGTTTTTCACTTGTAACACAAGTTTCAACTAAAATTCGTCTAAAAAGATAGATCTCATCGATCGATCATTTTCCAAATCAAAATCCGAAGCCGAAGCCGAAGCCAAGCGAACGATGATGACGACGACGCGAGGCACCACCTTGTTCTTTCCTCACTATCCATGTGGAGTTAGTGTTCCTTATAATAAACACTTACAAGTTCTCTTCTCCTCACTATCCATGTGGAGTTAGTATCTTTTGAAGAAAGATACGGACAAGTATGTGATCATTTAGCAAAGGTTGATTGCATCTGGATAAGTAGGCTTTTCTTTGAACTTTCTATAGTGAACATATATCGGATGCACTCAGTCAATCGGTAGATTTGATATCTTTGAACCATCGAGCTTTGATGTACACCTAGACAACACATGTCACACAACCAGTCTTTTATTGTTTATGGTTCTCACGATTTTATTCTTTTCAGCCATGAACATGTCCCGGTTTCATGAGAGATTAGAGAATAGGCCTTTACTAACATTCTCCTTAAAGCATCTACCACTTCGCCCTCACATAGGTGATTTCTAGACGTTCAATCCTATAGATTAAACTATTTGGTCAAGTCTGCCAAATTTAGATAATCATTGAAAGACTTTTCACCTTAAGTCTTATCCTTGTTTACTAAACATTGTCTATATCATGAGAATAGGTTGGTATATTGATAATGTTGAACCTGAAAGACATAAATTTGTTTGATATCCTTGAACCTAGATCTTGGGATATCAAGTCTACTAGGTAGAGTTACTGTAACACCCCGAAATCGAGTCCCGAGACGTCACACGGTGCTTGGGTCACAAGTGACCCCAAGCTAACCCTTTTACTAGCATAACTCATAAGCAACTAAATAAAATGCTTAAATCTGTATAAAATCAGCGAGAACATAAAACTTTTCTGAACTTGATCAATACAAATCTGAACTTTACAAGATTACAACTCTGTTTTTACCAAAATAAAATTGAAACTGAATACATTAACTCTACTGACTGTCTATGAAGCCTCTATTAGTACTGAATTTAGATAGTTGGGTCATGACTCCCAACTATCCCAACTCAATACGACTGAAATAGGAAAATAAAGAACTGCTCAAACTATCTATCTGGCTCAAACCCTTGAATCAAAAGGATTCATCACCTGCTGACTGGAAGCTGCAAGCTGACTGAATCTGAATGTGCATACTAAGTCTTCTACCTTCATTATGAGACAATGTAGCACATAGAAGTATATGTGGATCAACACTTTAGAAATGTACTGAGTATATGGGGGTGTATGCAATTAAATAATCAATATCATAAATCCTTATAGAAAATATGCAAGCTAGAATAGATGACTCGCATAGCTTGAATTAAAACCATCATAATCATGAATAAGAAAACAGGTATTGTAAATCACGTGAGTCATTGCACTTCATTCTAAATCTGCATTCTTTCTTTATTCTCAAACTTGTAAGATAGATAAAGTCTTAAAACAACATCTTTCAGAGCATACACTTTAATCTCATGAAAACTAGGAAATTCTTTGGAAACTTAAAGATTTTGACACTTGAGAGCCTTAGAAATCTTGGACTCATAGCTTTGAAAATACATATACTTGTATCTTAGATAAAGTGGGGGACTACTTTGGGAGTTTCTTCTAACCGACATGAACCATGTGAGAAGACATACTTGGAGATCTAAATACCAACTTTAGTGACATACATTGATACGACGTAGTTCTATCTTCCATGGCTACTCTTTACATTAATTAGATTAGATATAGATCAATTCATAACATGTGGATATATAAAAGATAGTAAAGTTGGGAGATAATTAGACAACGTAGAATAAAAATCTGTAAAACTAAAAAATAATAACAATTAAAAAATGTAATTATGTATATATATATATATATATAGGAATATGTAGACATTTTTTTTTGTTGGTATTAGATTTTTTGAATATGAGATTCTGAAACAATCAGATCAATTTAAAAAAAAAAAATACATAAAACATAATATAAATTAAGAAGTATATATAAAATATGAAATTGATTTTTTGTTTTTTTATAGTTTTGTTGGATTTAGATCATCTTATTTGATAATACACGATCCACAATGATACAAAGATCTAACACTAGATTAAGTTTTTTAAAAGACCAAAAACGTGAACATCTTTTTTTTTTATTTTCAAGATAACAATCCCAAGATTGATCTTGTTGGACCAAAATCAAATCTTGCTTTGATACCAAATGATACGAGAAAGACAACGGAAGACACAAAACACACACCAAATCAGTCCCCAATCTTAAGGATCCGAGGACCAAATGGGGACCTCTCTCAGATTCACTATCTAGAACAAGAAAGAAGAGGATACAAGGTGTTAATACATCAAAACAGCAGCCAACAACAAGATTAGCAACACAAGATGAAGCTCCACAATATTACAATAGCAACAAGAACAAACGGGTTACATTAACAACACAAGAAGCCAAAACAAAAACAAAAAATAAGATAGATAGTTAGACAAGTGTTGATGTAGTCTTAACAACCCAAGAGCATATTCCACTCTTGGACCTTTAACACTTCACAAAACAAACACCTAAATCTTACAATTGACACAAGAGAGGCGTCCACTACCCAAGCACCAACGTATCAAGCAAAATGCAACACACAAGAGAATTCACCCTTATATTATGCCCTAGTTTCGATTGTGGACTCTCTCTCTAAGAGGAGTGTTATTTCTTCAACATTCATAAAAAACTACCAACTAAAACCCAACAATGTTCAATTTATATTACATTACAAAATAAAAGACAAAAGACTAAAAGACCCTTTAATGAAAAGGGCTCCAAAAAACAACCCATGGAGTGTGCTTGGGACGGTTTTGGGCCTCCTTCACACTTAGACTTGCGCACTCTTTAGGTGGTTTTAAAAATACTCAAAAAGTGTCCATGATAGTGATCGTACTCGTATCACAGTTACTATAATCTGAATATATTATATTAAAAAATACAGATTGAGAATATATTGAGTAATACAACCATGTTAGTACAACAAAAAGGATTTCATAGTGGACTCAAATTGGTAAATCAGTGAATGTAAAGAAAACATAAAGTATATCAGAAGTAGCAAAAAGAATTCCATAGTGGATTCAAATTGCTAAAACAATGAATGTAAAGAAAACATAAAATTGCACGCTTTTTATTTACATTTATATACAAATTTTGTAACTTCTAATACAATTGTAGTTCGTTAAAAGTATCCAAATTACCTGGTTAACGATTATTTTGATAATTTCTTCTACTATTACTGTCATATAGCTTAGACAATGGGAGCATGTAAGGTCCATAACCTCATGTTATCATTCATATATAACAAAGAAAAGTGGGAAGGATTAGAAAGCACACATTTTTGCTGGTGCAAATCAGAAGAGCATGTTCTAAAATGGCATGTGTGATTTGTTTTTAATGTGTCTCTATCACAGCAGTGAATGTAAGCACCTCAATGTCAGCTGTTAATCTTCTGTTAACTTATAGCATCCAGATGAATGAAGTAAAGAAATTACAACTACTATATTTTAGGTCTAGATTTAAAACCTAAAAGCTAGTTCAAACGAAGGAGGACTGCGATCAGAAAGTAAAATGAAAATAAAATAATGAAGATCCTGCAGTAATCTCAAAAGAGGAGCATTACCTCATGGAGGTAGAGAGACTGTTTCCGAAGGACCATCGACTCAAATGTGGCGACAGATGAGTAACTGACATTATGCATGACAAAAGTAAACCTCCATGATGCTTAGAAGAATTCATTGGAGAGATCAAAGATTTTTCCAACACTATTACTGAGAAGCGAAACAATTATCTTCTTCCACGGCCAGTGAGTTCTAGGTTGTCTCTCAATAATATGTTCTCTCAAAATCTTCTCCAAGTTATAAGGTGCTAAAGAATTGAGGGGAAAGTAGGGATTTAATAAGAAATCGGATGAACTCATTGCATATATCTGAAAGAATAAATCTCAACTTGCAGAAACTTACTGTTATGTTGAAAAACACGAACAGTAGCTTCAGATTCTCGAGCACCATTTATTATAGTGTTGTGGCTAAGAGAATTATTGATAATCAAACCTCCCTGTAAATGACAAAATTAAAAGATAAATATAACCACAAATATATGAAGAATAACTTTTAGAAACTATTTGTACCTTTCCGATCAAAATAGGAAGTTTGGCTGAATTTGTTACATAACCCATGCCTGTGATAATAGTAGTTGGCTTGCAAACAAAATTAGCTACACATTGTTCCAATTCCATAGGGATGCTTGTGCTACCTGAGAAGAAAAAATTTTAAAAGTGGAGTTCTTTACCCAGAGAAATACAGCAGCAACTTTTGCAAAAGCATGCCTACCTGTATCAACATGGGCACTGCAAGTGCTTAGATAATACTTTTTCAAAGACTCAATGACGCGAGGTGTACAATATTCAATAGCAACAGCAGGAGATATATTACTGCCTCCACATACCTATGACAAAAGGTTGCTTATACCATAAGTCATTTTTCAAGGAATACACTTTCAATCGAATAAGGGAAAATGACTTAATCTTTTACGACTATCTTATCTATAACATAACTTCATATTACATGCTCCAACTAATATTTATATGAATCTTTACGAAAAATAGTTTTCATTCACCAACTGAACATCGGAAAATACTTTCCATAGAAAATGACTTCAATCATACCAAACACACTCTACGTACTTTTCTATTTTTTCTACCTAAATTATCATCATCTGTGTATTAAAACACACCCCAGCTATTAATCATTTTATTTTCCTACTTCAGTCTATCATCATCGCTCAAGTAGAATAGGGTACCAATATCTAATTGAGGTGTGTTTTAACACATAGATGGTGATAATACAGGATTGACATTAATGTGTATTGTGTTGTTTATGATTTCTCTATATATTTTCTTGCAGTAATCCAACCAAGGGTTCCAATAAACTAAATATTTGACCATCATTACGAATTGGTTATGTTAATATGTTTTGTTTGTGTTTTAGAATATTGTCCAAATCTTTTCAATTTAAGAACAGATTTTCTATTTCAACCAACTCTCAGGTCTACCAAAAATCTCAAATAATTTTATCTTTAAACATAAAAAATTGGTAGAACTGCGCGCATAGACAAAGAAAGTAATATGATATTGGTATTCTACAGTATATTCATCCTAAGGAGAATAGATTTGTATATGTCAACTTATTCATTCCATTTTGATAAGTAGGAAGTATCAAAAGTTGGCTCCCCAAACTTTTGTACAATGTATAAGTAATTGGTATGGAGTATAACTATAATCTTTGTTCAGTTGGGAGAAACCTGGATTTGGCTTTAGATTACTTCAACTCATCTCTCTTACTGCTCGATCTAATGAAATTATTCCACTTTTAGTAAGGGAGAAATGTAAATTAGCCTTGACAGGAGCAGATAGATTCTGTGATGCATACCGAATTAAAAAAAAAGTACAAATCTCAGAATAATAGATCACCAAGCACCATTTGATCCAAATATTGATGATTATTACTTCTCGATGGCATCAGTAAGACCTGATATTGCATACTGAGAAAATGTAAATGAAGAAGCCCGCGGTGTCAAGAAGTCATCGCTTTCATATGCTAGTAAAACTTCAAAATCCTTGTTGTGAATAATGGATCTGAACATTTGCAGTTAGAACACACAATAGGATATATCCATATGTTGAACCATCAATTTGATTTCATCACTTATATTAGCAGTATACAATAAAGTACCAAGTGCAATTGCTTTATCAGAGTCCAAGTGTTTGTCCAGATTCCTTTCAATAAATTCCTGCAGTTTAGCCTGAAATTGAGGAATGTAAATTTTACTTTTCAAGAAAACAATATGCGTTTTCAGAACTCTTCAATTGAGCATGCTACAAGAAATGATGTCTAAATCTACATTTACTCGGCTGCTGATGAATGTAATGCTCAGATTCAATGGCAAGAAACTCCATAAGCCAGCAACAAAATAAATAAAACTGAGCATAAATGATAGTTCAAACCCATTTTTCATAATGTAATAGTAATTGAAACCAAATAGAACTTCAACATTGACTGAAAATGTTCAAGTGAGACAACTTAATTGCATTAATGATGACATTGTTATAATGAAGAATAAAAAAATAGAAACTAAACGTTATAACAATATGACAATGAAGAAAATCATATTGATAATTGAGAATATGTAAACCTTTACCATATAGCTTTTATAGACTTTGGTTGCAATATCAAAAGTAGAAAAGAAACTTTAAAGCACATCCCAGATTTCTTTTCAATAATTAGTACTTGCCAAGCCTTTGAGGAAATAAAGATTCATCATCCGATTGAGTTTCAAGCCAATGCATCAAATATTCAACATATTTTGGAGCTGAAACTTTAATAGGCTTCTTAATCTGTACACCATCAGCCCACTTATAGTCATACTTGAAACTCTTGTTATTATCATTGGACAGACAATCCACCGCATCAAACCAAGCGTCAGGAGGACTACATATTGGTCGTCCAAAGCAATCCTACAAGTAATGATGGTATAAAGTGTGTGAAGTAAAAACCAATGCTTGCAATAAACAATCAGAAGCTAACTTTCAATGTATTTTTATTATTGTTCGTGAATATATGTAGACTTGACAAAGCTAATATATTTCTTTAGTTCACTAACAATATTGTACAACTCGACACACTATAACATATTGTATATAGAGCCTTGGTTGTATATCTATAATTCATTCACATACATACTACCCCAAAAAATATTATTTACTTGTAAAAGTTGTCAGATCTGTTTTTGAAGAAGATTGATGGAGAACAGGAGAGTCAACCATTTCTGTGAAGCCATTATGAACCACGAAAGGTGCAACACCTTGAAATTATCAAAAGGTTTTACATATTGCATCTTCTTGTTGGTTATGAATGGCACTTGGTTGCTGTTGCATCGAAAATATTATACTAACATTTAAGCAACGCACTAAACTTCACATATAACAAAATGAGAAATAAGCTTTCCTTGGCTGGTCGTGTATTCATCAAAAAAATTTTAAAGTTGTAAAAGAGCAGGAAGAATTAGATTATTCTATAAACTAAAGTTTAGGAGAGGTAGAGGTCGTATACTTCTATAAACTAAAGTTTAGGAGAGGTAGAGGTCGTACACTGAATTTTGCAGATGTTTTTTCTAAAGGATGGAGAGGTTATATTTTCATGTGAATGCTTTTTGTATAATTTCTTCGTACACTATATTATATGTAGAATGATCATTCGTATCATCTATGGTAGGTGTTCGTATTAAAATTTTGTCGTTTTTTGAATTTTTTGCTCTGGATAAAGCGACATAAAGTTGTCCATGTGAGAAAACTGGTTCACGTAATTAAATTCTAACAAATTCTATTGTTTGACCTTCAGACTTATTTATTGTCATCGCAAAACATAATTGAATTGAAAATTATGTTCGTTTAAAAGCAACGGGCATATTTTCATCTGTTGATGTCATTAATAGTATTTTTGAAATAAATACATGTATATTTTTTTAGCCACCATTAGCAATAGTAGCACTAATGATATGTTTGTTAAAATTATGACATATTAATTATGTTCCATTACATAATACTTCAGAAGGATTTAAATTCTGCAGTAATATAACTGGACAATCTTTTTTCAAAGTTAACTTGTATGGGGTAAATTAGCAGAATTTAAGGTGTGTAAAAAATCTTCAAATTGACATTGGTCACCTTGTTCTATAGTTTCATCGATTGCAGTATAAACTTGAGCATTATTAGGAAGATGGTGAATTAGCATGTCATTAATTTCATTAACAAAGTCATTTTTGGTAGTTAAAATAACTCGTGCCGTCATACAACATGGAGCTGAGAAGAATGTATTTATGTTGGGGCAAGTTTCTTTGAATAATTAATTTAGGAATTCTGTCTTATTTGTAAAAAGAATGATAAAATTTGGGGAAATTTAAATTTTATTGTTGTTGTTGATTGGTTCTTGTCCATTTCCAATTCGCATTAGATATTCACAGAAAGTAGGATCTTCTTTTGCTCGCATGTTTTCTGATAGGAATAACTTTTGAAGTTGATTCCAAATATCACAATATAGTAGGCTTTCACCTACGAAGTCTTCTCTTTTTTCACTGGGAACAACGGGTAGTGTTTGTCTAAAGTCTCCTCCAAAGATGATGAATTTTCTGCCAAATAGGCATGTTTTACCTGTTAAGTCCTTTAAAAGCGTATTAAAAGCTTGTATCATTTTATTTTTTGCCATTGATACTTCATCCCAAATAATTAATTTTGAATCTCGAATCAGAGATGCTAATGGACTCTGTTTACTAATGTCGCAAGTGAAGTTGCTATCAATATCAATTGAAATTTTGAATCGTGAGTGTGCCGTTCAACCTCCAGGGGGAATTGAATCTGTAACACCTAGGAGTTGGTAAGGCGACAAATCCTTTTGATTTTACATTTGCTAATAAAGCTCTATATAAAAATATTTTTCCAGTTCCTCCTGGACTGTCAACAAAAAAAGCTCCTGATTTATTAGAATATACTCTATCAAGTATTGTATTGTATGCTACTTTTTGGTGTATGTTTAACTTTGTCTATAATAGTAGATCTTCTACACTTACTATTAAGTTTCTTTTGAAGAGAACATCTTTTGTTTCTGTAGTTATTCTGGAAGGTGTAATATTTTTGGGAACAAAGTTGAATTCTTTTATCTTGTGTCTCATTGACTGTAAAACTTCGTTAATATGATTTATAGTTGGATGTCGAATATCTTTTGTTGCCATATTAGGAATTTTCTTATAATCTTCAGACATTGACTCTTCAAATATTTTCATAACTCTTTTGGATTAACGGGATTGCAATAGACTAATAGTGTGGCAAATAGACTTCTTAAGTTGTAAGGCATTTGATAGCCTGCGGCTTCGTACATAGACTCTATTAAACTTTTATTTGAATGTAGTAAGCCTCTTTTCTCTGCATCTTCTCTGAATGTATCATAGCATGTTTCGTTAACTCATCGGAGATCATATGATTTAGGTCCCTTTACATTTGTCAAAAGTAGTCGAAGGTAGTATCATTCTCCTTCTGTTGGATGACATGTGACAATTCTACCAATGACACTACTGTGTCATTGTCGATGTGACCACATTCTGTCTGTTGCTAACCACACAAAATTTGGGAAAAGTCTTTATACAATAAGTTCAATTCCATAGCATGTTTATTGATTTTATTCATCTAAAAAAATTTAGTTAACATTGTTTTTCTTATCATTGGATTATTCAAAATTTGATCAACACTTTGGTTACTTTTGAAAGATACATATTGGTTTCCTTTTAGATGTAATTGAAGTTGATATATAGTCGGTGTCATTTCACTGATAGCGAAAGCAAACAAACGTCATGCGGCCTCGGGAGGAGAAACCCATCTGACGGATTGGTATGCTTTTTATTTCGTCTATTTCTATACTTGAGTCACCATTATATACGTGAAATGAAATTTTATCATGTCCTTTATGAATACACTTATAGATGTATTTGACTACCTTAATGCCTGAACATACTTCAACATTAATATGACAGCTAAATTTACGTAGCAAATAGGGATTGTAAGGTACAACCCAAGTATTGTCAATTTTGTATTGTTTAAGTTCTATAGGTGTTTTTATTTTTCATCTTTTGTAAATAGGGCATGAATTTTTTCCCTTCATTGTTTGTTCTGAAAGTTCTTTAGGGTATTTAAATTTGCAAGTATTTCTTTTTATGCAAGAACACATTGAATTTAAATATCCTCAAGGACCATGAATCATATGTTTAGTTAGCAGACCATATAAGTCTTGATCTTAACAATCAAACAGTTCAGCACAAACAATTTTATCATAAGCCTCTGGTGATAATAATTTGTCTTTGTCTGTAAGTATAATAAGAAAATGTGCATAGGGAAGACCTCATTTTTGGAACTTTATTGTGTACATTAATGCTGCGACTTTTCCAAATATGTTCTTTTTTAATATATCTTTTTTAAGTTCTACTTTTTCTTTAAAAACTCGACTGACTAAATCGGGTTTATTTTGAACTTCATTAGTTGTCAATAGATGTTCTTGTATTTCAGGCCAGGAAGGATTCCAAGTCATTGTCAAAAATATGTTGGGTTTCTCCAATTCTTGTACTAAAGCAATAGCATCCACATATCGATGACTCATGTCTCTTGGACCTCCTATGAAACTCGCAGGTAAAATTCGTCCTTTTTCAATATTTGAAGCATCTCTTTCTCCATGCCTTAATATATCAATAATTCCTTGTAGTACTTCAATTCTAAATAGATTTTGATTAAATGAAAAAAAAATCTAATCGTTGTGTCTCAAGTTTTATGTATTGGTCAACTATATATTGCTAGAACACCCTTCCAGAATGTAAAGTTGCATTTTTTTTTGTCTTATTTGAAGTTTATAGCAATAATATTCACTACAAGACACATTTTGTCTCTTCTTGCTTTCCTTTGACAGAACTTTAGATTCAATGTCAAGTAGCCCTTCAATTGAATCCATGTTTATTACACTTGGCAGTTGCTCACTTTTACAATAAAGTTGGTGATTTGAAATATCATAACTTTGTGTCATCTTTTTAATACCCGAATTCCATCCATTTTCACCTTGAGGGAATAACAATGGATATTGTAATGGATCATATCATCCGTAGTAGTAATTGATCAATTGTGATCAATTAAAGACTTTAGAAAGATAGTATATGGATTAATTTTCATTATATCCATCAACTTTTTCACAATTAATTCACTTGAATTTGTTGGCAAAGCAATTCTGTTTGTTATATCATTTTCATTGTCATAGAAATATAATTATAAATTTTTAGGTCTTTGATTAGCAGGAACTAAATCCTCAATAAAGTGGTATATTTATCCCTGCACTCTAAATGTATATATCCCATGATATCTCTTGGCTAGGTTTTTGTCATAATTTACTCCAAGAAAGGTGAATGCAAACATATATTGTATGTTCTACTGTAGGTACGAAAATGTTTGCATTCTTCAATGTTACCTTGAAATAGATTTTGTAATTCCTTTGGCATGTGGAAAGAAGTCAGTTTAATTGACCTTTTATCGCAACAAAATTTGGGTGGTTCATATTGAAATCTTTTTGCCGCACAAAATTTACAATCAGAAATTTTTTTTAACTGTACATAACTTTTTGACGTTAGATTACTGTTTTGTAAATTGATTTCTAAACCTCTTTTACCTGTAGATGTTAAATTATAATATCAGTACAAACAAATTAAGTTTAATGTGATATTGGTATAGCATAGAGAGGCATACCTCTATTTAAAGTAACCAGTGGGACTGAATACTTTCCTGCTGCTTCGCATCTCCGTAAGGTTGATCCTAGTATTCCAAAGTCAGTAGTCAGAGACATAACGCGCATAAAATTAGTTACAAATCTTCGATTCCATTCGACTTACCTACTTCAAAGATAGAGGTGCAGGTTGTTATCTGTGTGATATTAGAAGCATGTCCTACAAAGTGGTCGAAGAGAAAGTTGCATAAATGTAGTACATCAATCTACGTGTGAAGATATATATATACATGTCAAAGCGAGAGTAAAATAATATTTAGGTCTCTGAACTTCATCTGTAGGTGATGGAGGAGTGAAAATTGAGTCAAAATTTGAGTCTTCGTTATGACGGTCAGTTTTCGATAACGACATTATATTATTTGACTATTCTAAAAGTTGGCATTTTTTTTATTTATCTCTTCTAGCTTGTTGTTATGATAGAAGTAGTTGTTTTCTTTTCGGTGCCATTTGCGCATATCTATTACGCCGTAGCATATTTCTATGCAGACGTCGTTGTTCTTTTACATTTTTAGCTTCCTTGAGTACATCAAAATTGCTTGTCGACATTCCTGTTACAAGAACGATATACCAATTTAAATTTTTGTTTCGGGAAGAACAATCAAAAGTGGCCTAACAAAAATGACAACTGTAGAACTATCACAACATTCTTGGAGGAATTATTTATAGTTGATCATGTACTCAATAACTCTTATTTTTTCACCACACGTTTTGTTGAAAACAATTCCTTTATTAACGATGTATTAAAACTCCAGTTGGTCGAAGCAATTGAGGTATATTCACAAGCTGAAAATATTACTATTCGTCGAATAACTACACATGTTAAGGATAACTAATACAAAGTTCATACTAAGTTTACTACCCATGTAAATGTACCTCTATGAGAGGTGTTGTTCCATATACTATACTGTTTAAGGTTAAGACAACTTTAAATTGTCACCAAGACAGACAGAAAAAAATATAAAAAAAATTTAATCACTAACATATTCATGTGAACTTTATGGTAAAAAAATATTAAAAAAATTTAATCACTAACATATTCATGTGAACTTTATGATAGATCTTCACACATGGTTATTACACAATACACTTTTTTTATTAACTGTTAATAGATTACTACAATGAAACATATTGCCTTTTTTCTCATCTAGTAATGACCGACAGAATGGTAGTGATACGCAAGAGGTAGAGATAAGGGATTTTAGATACTTTTTCCAAGTTATTGGCCTAATTGAGTTGAATGTTTGGGTGGGGAAGTATAGCTGGAGCAATGGTCATGTTTTTCATGTACTACAAAGTGGTGGAAGAGAAAGTTGCGTAAATGTAGTACATCAATATACGTACTTAGTACATCAACTTACGTATTAAGATACATATATACATGTCAAAGAGGGAGTAAAAGAATATTTAGGTGTCTGCTCTTCATCTCTCGGCGTTGGAAGAGTGGGAATTGAGCCAAAACTTGAGTTTTCATCATAATTTTCAACTTCTGATAACGACCTTGTATTATTTGACTGTTGCAAAAGCCTATGCTTTCTTGATTCAACTCTTCTTGCTTGCTGTTGTGACAGAAGTAGTTATTTTTTTTCAATGCCATTTGTGCATATCTATTACGTCGTAGCATATTTCTATGGAGACACTATTGTTCTTTGGAATTTTTAGCTTCTTGCAATCCATCTAAATTACTTGTCGACAATCCTGTTGCAACACCTTTTCAATACTATTGAAGCAAACAGTATAATTTGCTTTATTTTGAAAGTTTTGTATTCTCCAAAATTCTTTAGAGGAAACTAATTTAAGCTGGTAACATGAATTTGCAATTGAAGATACATATCGTTAGATAGCAGTGTGGAGCACGGAATAAGTAATAGGGTGATAGAGAATTGGTCAATTTTCCGGCCATATATCAAACACTTTAAGGGCATTAGTTTTGATAATGATATAACAATTTCTAACAGAAGAGAAAGTAGATAAAATTTAACACAAACAAAAGTTAAAAAATGTATCTAATCTAGGTACTTATAAATCCAAATATACAGACTTCATTACCGTGACGATTCAGCTGTCAAAAGAGATTATCCTTCTTGAAGATGCAAGTTAAAATTTTCCCCAAAAAGGGATGTACTTTTAAAATTCTTAGAGAGTAGTACAACGACCTATGAACGGTGTATCTTTGAAATTTACCTCATCGACTTTAACGGCCTATGATTATTTTGAGGAATGTAATAACAAATTTAGCAGAAGTTAAGGAAGCAAAAATCAATCAAAATTCTCAATTTATTCCTTAGCAGAAGTTAAAGAAGCAAAAATCAATCAAAATCCCCAATTTTTTCGAAGCTATTTTTTTTGCTAAGAAAAGAATTCACCAATAGAAGTCCAAAATAACGAATTTAGCAGAAGTTAAGAAAGCAAAAATCAATCAACAAGCCCAATTTTTTCCTTAGCATAAGTTAAGCAAGCAAAAATCAATCAAAATCACCCTTTTTTTTGAAATTATTTTCTTTGTTAAGAACAGAATTCAGCATCACCAATAGAAATAAAAAAGGAAGCACTTACCACAAGTAAGGAAGTAAAAATCAATCTAAATCCCCGATTTTTTTAGGCCCTATTTTCTTTCAATTTTTTTCGAAGGTCTTTTCTTTTGTGGTAAAGAAAGAGGAAGTAAATTTTTGGTAAGTCATTAAAGGCAAAGGAACGGAACACAACAACAACAACAACAACAAACCCAGTAAATTCCCGCATCGTGGGGTCTGGAGAGGGTAGAGTTTACGCAGTCCATACCACTACCTCTAAAGAGGTAGAGAGACTGTTTTCGATAGACCCTCGGCTCAAGACAAAGGACAGTTTATAAAACATCAAAAGTATGGAACACGATAAAAATAACATAGGTACGACATCCACACAAAATTGTACATTTCCAAACAAATGACACTGAGGCCCTTCTACCTACTGACTACGACTCATCCACCCACATTAGCCCTCTACCCTAATATTTTTCCTCCATACCTTCCTATCCAGGGTCATGTCCTAAGTCAGTTGTAATCGCTCCAAGTCACGTTTAATTACTTCCCTCCAGTATCTCTTCGGTCTACCCCTACCCCGCTTGAAACCATCCAAGGCCAACCTCTCACACCTACGAACCGGGGCATCCGTGCCCCTCCTCATCATATGACCAAACCATCTCAACCTCACTTTCCGTATTTTCTCCTCCATCGAAACCACTCCCGCCTTCTCCCGAATAATCTTATTCCTAACCCTGTCCACCCTAGTAAATCCGCACATCCAAAGCAACATCCTCATTTCCGCCATCTTTAACTTTTGGATATGAGAATTCTTAACCGGCCAACACTCCACTCCATGAAATCATAGCCGGCCGAACTACAACACGTGGAAAGAATAGTTGCCACATATATTTTATATGTATTGTTGATTATTGTTAGATTATATTTAGCAAAAACTCTTCATAATTACTCAAATACCCTTTCATATAAGACAAAATAGTCCAACTGCTGGTACCATCATACAATGTTGCTGGTACAACTCCATAATGCAGTGATGATCCTTGAATGGTACCATTATACCATGCTGTTGGTACACCACCATAATTCAGTGATGGTCCTTCTCTTGTTAGTTTATAATATATAGTAATATATATATATATATATATATATATATATATATATATATATATATATATATTCATGCTTTAGATGTTGAATTTTAGTCACACTGCATGACTTGTTAAACCTACACCAAATGGTAAAAGTTAACATAAATCTTCTTATGTACACAATCTTTTACTATTATGATATCATGAGTTAATTTTTGAAATCATTATAACATCGAACTTCAACCACTTCATGATTCTTGATTGATAA
This sequence comes from Capsicum baccatum var. pendulum, assembly GCA_030864225.1. NCBI lineage: Eukaryota > Viridiplantae > Streptophyta > Magnoliopsida > Solanales > Solanaceae > Capsicum > Capsicum baccatum. Next base: position 232,536,983 of record CM061556.1, on the reverse strand, counting down.
GAAAAAAAGGAATGTAGAAAAACTTGAGTGTGGAGCCAAATTAGTTCTCCAGATGTATTTATTTGAGCCCATTTTAAATCTCAATCACAAAATAAGATATTTATTTCACAAGTCAAAGTTTTTTTCCTTGTATTGCCACTCTCATCCACATACACACATATATATAAAGTGTGAAGACCCTTAGAAAAGTGATTTGAATTTTTTACCCTTCATTAAAAGACTCTTCTTTAGACAAAATTGTCTTTTCACTATTTTTTTAATTTATTATTTAATTATTTTTTATTATATTAACTAGACTTCATAAAATATATGGTAGGAGAGTTAATTAATATTTTTTTCTACTAGACTTCCTAAAATATATAGCACTCCTAAAATATATGGTAGTAGAACTAATTAATAAAGTGTGAAGACTCTTAGAAAAGTGATTTGAACTTTTTACCCTTCATTAAAAGACTCTTCTTTAGACAAAACTATCTTTTCACTATTTTTTTAATTTATTATTTAATTATTTTTTATTATACTAACTAGACTTCCTAAAATATATGGGTCTCCTAAAATATATGGTAGGAAAGTTAATCAATATTTTTCTTTCTACTAGACTTTCTAAAATATATGGTAGGATAATTAATTAATATTTTTCTTTCGATTGTTCAATTAGAAAAATAGTCCTAAAATATGACTCTATCAAGGAAATACTTCTATAAATATTGAGATGTATGTAAAGCTAGAGAACAAATCGGTTTGCCTATTGGGAGAATATGATTGATGCTCATCTAACTTGATTCTATTACATGTCTAGATGGTGGATTCTTGATTTTCTAACCCTCAACTTCTTCACTATTTTTGTTAGCATAATAGATTCAATATTTGTGTATATATATATCTTCTTTGTTTTCATTCAAAATCATTCTTTAGGGTCAAAATTTTTGTTCAGACAAGAATAAGTTAGATCAAAATCGAAGCTTTGTGATTACTATTATATTTTTTTATATATTTTATAGGCCGTAGATTAATGTCGGTTGGTAAGGTTAGGTTTAGTTGTATTGTTTTGATATCTTATTATTTTATTTTAATTTACAGATGCTAGATGAATGTGAGTCGGCTTTGATAATTTTTTTTAGGTAAAGGTTAGGTTTAATTGTATTATCATAATATCTCTATTAGTTTGTTATTTTATGGTAATTTATTGTTCGTAGATAAATCTCGATCGGCTTTAAAAAAAATTATGTGTAAAATTTAAGTTTAATTATATTATTTTGATATCACTTTTATCGTATTTTTTTTGTTGTAGTTTACGGGTGATAGATAATTGTTGGTTAACTTTGGGAATTTTTTTTTATGTAAAGATTAGGTTTAGTTGTATTATTTTGATATTTCTATTATCATATTATTTTGTTGTTATTTATAGGTGGTATATATATACACAGGTTGTGTGTGTGTGTGTGTGTATACTAGATTAGTGTACGTGCTTTGCACATGTCTTTGATGTCAATCAATAAAATATACATAAGAATTAAGAACTATATAATTAGAAAGTAACAATATATTAACGTAAAAAATGAAATATCTATTTAAATTAATTATATAAATAAATATTTTATCTCAAATATATTATTATGTGATGTGTGTCACTTCAATGTTTATTATAAACAAAAAGAACAAAGTTAATTTGAATTTCATGCTAATAAAACTATTCTTTTCATGTGATATGTATGTATGTAAGTATTTTCTAGTTTAGTAATTTTATGGAAAAATACATCGAATCACCCTTGAATTTGCAGCAAAAACTTACTTTAGACCCTTAACTAGTCGGGCAATTATATACCCCCCTTAACAACTTTTAAGTGAATTTTATGCCACCCTTATAATATTATACCACTCTCACTACGGAGAGTGCAATACACTCGCACCACGTTTGCGCTACGTCATAGCCACGTCAGCGTCATGTAAATATATTTTTTTAAAAAATAATCCCTCAAACCATATATCTATCTATCTATCTATCTATATATATATATATATATATATATATATATATATTAACCTTTCTTTTCCACAGCAACCCCCACCTCACCTCCATCCCTTTCTTTTTCTTTCTTGAATATACATTCCAAAGAAACTGTCATTGCATTAAAAAGGGACTTCACAAACAATCAAAGCTGAACAAACTTTGCAAAAATTTATTCAAACTAATAGTGGATTCAAAGAAAGAAATCAAGAACTCAAATCCATGCCCCATAAACTGCCATTTCATCTAAAAGGAATTCTAAAACAGATCAAAATTGAACACACTTTGCTAAAATGATTCAAAATTTAAAGATTTGAAACAAAAACAAGAACTCAAATTTAAGCACCAGAATAAAAATTCAACAAATGAGTAATCCATTAGTACAAACAAAAAAAGCATATGGAAAATAAAAACTTCAGTTTTCTATCAAGAAGAGCAAAAGAACAAACAACTTTGGTCTTTAACCAGTTTAATCATCAAAAAATAACCTCTTTTCAAGAAAAGCTTCAAAATTCAAACCCCACCATCTTCAATAAATATCACTAAAATTGACTTGAATTAACTTGAGCAAATTCTACAATGGACTAAATACAAGTACATGATCACAAAAACACATCAATATACAAAATTCAAATCCAAATTCTTTCTCATTAACCAAAATCCAAATCACAAAACTCCCAAATTCTCAATCTTTTACTCAAAAATGTCAATAGAAATGGCACAAAAAGTCTCAAATTCAGAAATGGCATTGATAGTATTCGTCGGCGACGGCAGCACTAGTGGCGCAGATGATGAGGCAATTTGAAAGGTTGCGCGATCGGTTGAAGCGACTGGTGGCGGCGTGAATTTGGGAGACTAGTGGCAACGTGGATTTGGGAGGATGGTGGCGTGGTGGCATCAGCGCTGGTCGCTGCATCAGTCAAAGAGGAGAGGAGTTCGCTGAAGAGAAGAGAGGATTTTTTTAATTTTATTTTCTTTTTTTAATATATATATATATATATATATATATATATATAAATTCACGCATTTTTCTTTTTTTTTTGCCACGTCAGCCGACAGGGTTGAAATTAATTCACTTAAAAGTTATTAAGGGGGGTATATAATTGTCCGACTAGTTAAGGGTCTAAAGTAAGTTTTGACTGCAAGTTCAAGGGTGATTCGATGTATTTTCTCTAATTTTATAGCTAGTTGATTAATCAAGTTATTCTTCTTTACATTATCTGATATAACAAATATTAAATCTTAAAAGCTTTCTAAAATTTTGATCAACCGGTGAAGTTTTTAGACTTTTTCTTTTCAAAACAACCTTTTTTATAAAACTATATTCATATACAACTCCTATATGATTTGTATTAGATATATATTATTTGTATTATATTAGAATACTACTAAATTTTATCAAAAATAAGAAAAGAATTTTGCCAAAAATAGATTTGTATTGCATATATATTTTTTATATTACTAGTTTAGGTGTATGAGCCTTGTGCGTGTACCTCACTTTAATGAGTATAAACATTACAAGAAATATGATATTTGTTTAAATAATACGAATGAATACAATAATTAAATTCAGCATCTTCTGAATATGTAAAGATGGAGAATTTATTTAATTAATTATATAATTATTGTAAATATCTAAGATACAAATGAGGCAGGTGAAATACATTGATAACCCCTTAAATTGCGGTTGGTGTCTTCAATAAGCCGATGATTAGTGCTTGATAATTTATAAAGTTGCGCAATTTGACTTGGTTCCATCCTAAAAGTGCAAGATTTTTCATGCAGATTTATGCCAATTCAATCCCTCTTCTTGATCAAATAATCGATATCTCGTATCTATCGCTTCAAATATAGTCGTGCTCTTTGTCTGCACTTCACCCATAATATTAAAATTTAGTTTGTTTCATGAACTTAGAAAAACAAAAAAAATTGTGTCTTAGAAAAAGAAAAAAATATTTAATATGATTTGATCAAGTGACATAAATATTGAAAAACTAATATTAAAAATAAAAATCTTTTTGAGAAAATAATCTCACGCTAATCAAATAATTTTAGTAAATTTTTATGTAAATGAAGAGACAAGTATATATAATTTTAAAATATATAATTCAATATATATATATATATATATATATATATATATATAATATCATTTTAATTCTATAACTATTGATGTATTAGCATACAAAATTAAATGAAAGACACATACATATTTTAATTAACTAGTTTAGGTATACGCGTCTTGCGCGTGTTCCTCACTTTAATGAGTTCAAACATTACACTAAATAGGATATTTATTTAAATAATAAAGATGAAAATGATAATTAAATTTAATGTCTTTTGAGTATGTAAAGATTGGAGAATTTATTTATTAAACCTAACCTTTACCAAAAATATTTTTAATCGTCGGAGACTCATCTAGCACCTGTAAACAATAACAAAATAATACGATAATAGAAATATTAGAATAATACAATTAAACCTAACCTTTACATAAAAAATATTTCTCAAAGCTGACCAACATTTATCTATCACCTGTAAACTACAACAAAATAATACGATAAAAGTGATATCAAAACAATACAATTAAACTTAAAATTTTACACACAAAAATTTCTCAAAGCAGATCGAGATTCATCTACGAACTATAAATTACCACAAAATAACAAAGTAATAGAGATACCGTTACACTAAATAGGATATTTATTTAAATAATAAAGATGAACACAACAATTAAATTGAACATATTTTGAAGAATTTATTTAATTAAACCTAACCTTTACCAAAAAAAATTGTCAAAGCCGATCAACATTCATCTACCACCTGTAAAATGCAACAAAATAATACAATGATAGAGACATCAAAAAAATATAATTAAATTTAACCTTTACACAAAAATTTTCTCAAAGTCGTCTGACACTCATCTACCACCTGTAAACTATAACAAAAAAAATATGATAATAGAGATATCAAAATAATACAACTAAACTTAACTTTTACACAAAAAATTCTCAAAAACAGATATTTAAGTACAATACAATTAAATCTAACCTTTATCTAAAAAATCCTCAAAGTCAACCGACATTCATCTACGACCTGTAAACTACAACCAAATAATACAATAGTGATCACACCTGTAAACTACAATAAAATAATATAATAGTGATCACAAAACTTCAAATTTGATGAAAATAATTCTTGTCTGAGCAAAATTTTGACCGTAAAGAATGATTTGAATGAAAACGAAGAAGATTTATATATACACATGTTTAATTCTATTATGTTGTCAAAAACAGTGAAGAAGTTGAGGGTTAGAAAATTAAGCATCCTCCATTCTAGAAATTCAACCGAATCAAGTTAGATGAGCATCAATCATATTTTTTCAACAACTAAATCAGTTTCTTCTCTAGTTTAACGTGCATCTCAATATTTATATAAGTATTTTCTTAATAAAGTCTTATTTTAGGAGTATTGTTTTATATTATTTTAAAAGTATTTTTTTAATTGGTCAGTAAAAAAAATATTAAATTTGATAAGTTAATAGAAACAAAACACGATATTTTGGTACCCTTTTTTTCATTAATGGGGTAAGAGAGGAATTGGTTAGGGGGTTTACGTATAATGAAGTGATTATGGTGGTGTAGGTAAAAAGATTTATGGTATTTATGTGAAAGCATTGAAAAGTTAAAAAAAAAATGGAGAGAAGACAATCTTTTTAAAATTAAAAGTTTTTATATATTTTAGGAGTCCCATATATTTTAGGAGTCTAGTTAATATAATAAACATAATTAAATAATAAATTAAAGAAAATAGGGAAAATACAGTTTTACCTAAAGGAGGGTATAAAGATGAACACAATAATTAAATTCAACATATTTTGGAGAATGTATTTCATTAAACCAAACCTTTACCAAAAAAAATTGTCAAAGCCGATCAATATTCATCTACCACCTGTAAACTGCAACAAAACGATACGATGATAGAGACATCAAAATAATATAATTAAATTTAACCTTTACACAAAAATTTCCTCAAAGTCGTCTGACACTCATCTACCACCTGTAAACTATAACAAAATAATATGATAATAGAGATATCAAAATAATAAAATTAAACTTAACCTTTACACAAAACAAATCTCAAAACAGAGATTTAAGTACAATACAATTAAATCTAACATTTGTCTAATAATTTTCTCAAAGCCGACCGACATTCATCTATGGCCTGTAAACTACAATCAAATAATACAATAGTGACCACACCTGTAAACTACAATAAAATAATACAATAGTGATCATAAAACTTCAGTTTTGATGAAAATAATTCTTGTCTGAGCAAAATTTTGACCCTAAAGAATGACTTGAATGAAAACAAAGAAGATTTATATGTACACGCACGTTGAATTCTATTATGTTGTAAAAAATAGTGAAGAAGTTGAGGGTTAAAAAATTAAGCATCCTCCAATCTAGACATTCAACCGAATCAAATTAGATGAGCATCAATAATATTTTTTCAACAACTAAATCAGTTTCTTCTCTAATTTAACGTGCATTTCAATATTTATAGAAGTATTTCCTTAATAAAGTCTTATTTTAGGAATATTTTTCTATATTATTTTAAAAGTAATTTTTTAATTGACCAGTAAAAAAATATTAAATTTGATAATTTAACAGCAACAAAACAAGATATTTTGGTACCCTTTTTTTCATTAATAGGGTAAGAGAGGAGTTGGTTAGGGGGTTTACATATAATGAAGTGATTATGGTGGTGTAGGTAAAAGGATTTATGGTATTTATGTGAAAGCAATGAAAAGTTGGAAAAAAAAAATGAAGAGAAGACAATCTTTTTATAATTAAAAGTTTTCATATATTTTAGGAGTCTTAATATAATAAACATAATTAAATAATAAATTGAAGAAAATATTGAAAAAATAATTTTATCTAAAGGAGGGTATTATAATGAAGGGTAAAAAATACAAATCATTTTTTTAAAGGTTTTCACAGTTTTAATGTATTATAGATTAAATTAACTCTTTTTTAATTTATTAAAGTGAAAATTCACGGATTTATGATATTTGGCCAACTTGCTCTCACTTTCATTTATATGATAATTTACATCTCACAGTTACAGAACTAAAAAGAAAGTGACGTTCTTCTTTTGACCCCATTGTGAGTTACATAAGTCCATGATATTTCGTTATACTCCCTATTAACTTTTTAGGAACACAAATTTCTTTCTTCTACTCAAAAAACAAGAATTATTCAAATTGTTTAACAGAATTTCTCCGAAAATCTATCTATGGGAAGCTATGAAAAAATAATATAGATATTAAAATAATACAATTAAACCTAATTTTTATAAAAGAAATCCCCAAAGCCGACCGCCATTCTTTTACAACCTGCAAACTACCACAAATTAATACGATAATAGGGATATCCAGACAATACAATTAAACCTCACGTTTACCTTAAAAAATTTCTCAAAGTCGAACGACATTCATCTACCACTTGTAAACTAAGCTTTATACAAAAATTTCTCAAAGCTGAGCGACATTCATTGACCACCTTTAAACTATAATAAATAATACGATTATAGAGATCTCAAAATAATACAATTAAACTTAATCTTTACACAAAAATTTTCTCAAAGTCGATCGACATTCATTAACAACTTGTAAACTACCACACAATAATACGATAAGAAAAATATCAAAATAGCACAATTAAACCTAACTTTTATCTAAATAAATTCTTCAAAGTCCACCGACATTCATCTACCATCTGTAACCTACAACAAGAAAATATGATAATAGAGATATCAAAATAATACAATTAAACCTAACATTTGCATAAAAAATTTCTCAAAATTGACCGGCATTCATCGACCACCTATAAATTACAACAAACAATACAATATTGATTTATCAAAACAATACAATCAAAACCTAACTTTTACACACAAAAAAATTCTTAAAGTTAATTGACATTCATCAACGATCTTTAAACTACCACAAAATAATACGATAATAGCAAAACTGAGTAACATCGATGAAGAAGAATATGAAATTATAATACTTTTTATAGAAGTAGAGGATTTATAAACCAAAAAGAATACTAATTAGTATTTTAATAGAATTTTTTACATATCCATATTTTTTATATTTGTTTTCCCATAAAACTACAAGAGCAAATTTAGGAGCCGACTCATTTTATTTTTTTTAGAAAATCTATTTTTTCTTCCCTTTTGATTTAGCCGAGAAATAATTATCATTTTTTGTAAAAAAAAAATACCTTATTTTTTGTCCACTTTTAAGCAAAGTTTCCTACTCCTAAAAACTTTGAATTGGTATACAAATATATTAAACACTTTTGCGTAAAGTTTTTCAATTTTTTTATAAAAATATTAAGACATACTCTAATTATGATATACAATGTAAATAAGGAAAAAATTTACACAAAAATTTAACGAACTATAATAAAAGGAAAAATCCAACTTTAATCAAAGTTAGAACTCTTCCCATATTATTTAGGGTCTATTATTTTTTAAATTGTATTTTTTTCTTTATCATATATTTTAGGAACACTTACCATATGTTTTAGGATTTCTTAATTTTTAAATTATTTTTTTATTACCATATATTTTAAGACTCAATTATTTAATTCTCTTCATACTTCTTACTATATATTTTTAGGACTCATTAAATTTTTATTAATATTATTTATCAACATTATAAAGATAATACTATAATAATAATAGATATATATTATTATAGTCATGTTTCATATGTTCAATTTTAGTCACACTGCATGAGTTGTTAAACCTGCACCAAATGATAAAAGATAACATGAAATTACTATTATGATATCATGAGTTAATTTTTGAAATCATTATCAATATCAAACTTTAACCACTTCACAATTCTTGATTGAGAAGAATAAAAAGAATGTAGAAAAACATGAGTGTGGAGCCAAATTAGTTCAAATATATTTACTTGAGTCCATTTTAAATCTCAACCACAAAATAAGATACTTGTTTCACAAGCCAAAGTTTTTTTTTTTTTTTCCTTGTGTTGTCACTCGCATCCATGCACGTTTGTGAATTAAAAAGAGAATCAGAATTCAAAGGTAGAGGTGTCAAATCAATTCATGATCACCATAAGATTTAAAAAGAAAAAAAAAAAGATTGTCATATGGTGTAGATGGTAGGCGGTGTGGGGTAGGTGGGGTTCCTGTGTTAATGGCTTTAATTCTTGGCCATACAACTCTTCTTTCTTTAATATAATAACATGACTTAGTAACCACTCATCAATAAATATCATGGCTCATGGCATTCTATTCTTGATCACTCGGAAAATGGCAAAGTTAGAATTTTTATTAAGAAAGTACAAAAATAAATATAAGAATTAATTGAAGGGGTTTAAATTTTTACTATACATATATAAAAAATAATTTTAATTATATATAAATAATAAAATAATTCATCGAAGAAAATTTAAATGAACTCCCTCAAGTGTAACTCCGCCTCTGCCCCACACCTCCCAACATCCGTTTAGAAGTTCCTTTCCTTAACACGACTAAAGTACCACAATTATTTCAGTGAATTTTTCACTGGAAAATATTCAGATTCTCATAATTAATAGTTTGATTGAATCAGTTAAAAAAAGAAGTAGGATTATATAAAATAATTTAAATTAATAAAAATATACGAAATTAATATTTTATCTCTATATATGTGTGTGTATATATATATATATACACACTAGATATCAAAGGTTCGTGCTCAGTACGGTCCCAATATATATTATTTTTTGTTTTAATTTATGTGATATAAATATAATTTAGATAATCAATTATTAAAATAATTTAATTTTTTAATTATTGTAATTTATAATACTTTTTCTTCTATTTCAATTTAAGTGATATTGATATAAATTCAAGAGTCAATCGAATATTTTATATCTTTTATATTTTTAAGTGTTAAATATGCGATTTATAATGTTTTTAGCATAATTTTTCAATAAGATATTAATACTCTCTCAGTACCAGTTTACGTGTTTTCTCATTTTTAAATAATATATGTTACTTTATGTCTTTCTCTGTCTCATCATAATTTTTGTGGCACTAATAAATTTCGATAGTAAAATAAATATTTTATGTTAGACATATCATTTTGTGTGTATTTTATATCTTTTATGAAATATTATTAAATTTTTAATGCTTAAATGACCATAAAAATTAATTAGGGTGATATAATAAAATCACAATTGAAACAACGAAGCATACATATCTTAAATAACTTATAACAACTAATTAGAAGTGATAAAACAAAACGTACAATAAATATTATTTTATTTTTTATTAAATATTATTAATTTTTTAAATATTTAAATAAATTATATTAATTAATTAGAGATAATATAGTAAAATTACGATTGAAGCAGCTGAAGCAGGCAGCACGGACATTCATGTCGAAGATGTGCGTGCTTATTCCCACTTGTTATATATATATATATATATATATATATATATATACTTCTCTTTAATTTTTATAAACATTCAGTTCAAACTTAAAAATTCTTGTAAATTAAAATATATTATGAATGATTTTAGCAGCAACTAAGATTCAGTTTCTTTTCATTTTAGTTGTTACTATTTATATTTTATGTCTATTTTTTTAATCGGTTAAATCAAAAATTGAACCGTTAAAAATTAAAAATCGATAAAAAATATTTTATTAATTTGGTTATTGGTTCAATATATTTAAAATAAAAAATTAAGAAATCGAATCGATAATACATAGAACTTGTTAAAATTTTCATTTATTTACTGGAGTAGTTTTTAGTTAATAAGTTATTTAGATTAGGATGAATTTGAATTTTGAATTTTAATTAGGTTGTTTGAAGGGTTGAGATTTCTTAGATTTGTTTGAATTTGGAATTATGCGTTATTTTAATCGCTTTTTACAACCTCAGCTTTTAAAAAAAAAAAGAAAAGATCAACTGTGGTAGCAAGAGTTTCATTGATCTTATGGAATCTGTGAGTTCTTTCAAAGTGCTATCAAATCATTTTTAACCCCTCACGACTATCATTTTAACCCGTCAGGACTATTTTTAACTTGTGCTTATTTTCAACGCACTAGTTATTTTCAACCAAAAAGATGTCAAGCAACAGTTTTTCTTTGAATGTCGCAAAAATTTTTATCGATAAAACTATCAAATTTGGCCTATAAAGAAATTAATTTTGATACCTATACTTTATGTGATGTTGTGAAGGAAGAAAAATACTTACAATAACACTTTTCAAATTCTACAATTGTCCAAATAAAAGCACTTTCAAAATAGCATTTATACAAGAGATGTCATGAAAGGTTTTTTTTAAGCACAAAATTTAAAGAAAGAAAAAGAGAAAACTTAATATCCAGAAAATGTGCAAGTTAAAAAATAATCAAGAAAAAATCAGAACTAATCAACTGCCATGACAAAAATTGTTCGAGGAGGAGCAGTTTTTAAATTGTCATAACTAAAGTAAAGAAGGAGTATTGAAATTTGTATTTAGTCACTGCAGTAGTTTTTAGTTAATAAGTTGCTTAGATTAGGATGAATTTAAATTTTAAATTTTAATTAGGTTATTTGAGTTGTCAAGTATTTTTAGATTTGTTTGAATTTTAAATTCTGCAATTTGTTATTGTAAGATGACTATTTGAAAGCCTCCTGCAATTAAAAAAATTATTGAAAGCTATTAAAGTTTTTTCAATTTTCATTTTAATCTCTATTGACCGTCTCATCTTTTTTTAAGAAAACTAACAAAATCTAATCAAATCAAGCAATGCACACTCCTATAAAGAAGTAGTGTAGTGTTTTTATAGGGGAAAATTAGAAAGTTTTTCCCCATTTCAGTGAGCATATATTTCTGACAATACAGTGAGCTGGTCCAGTGGATTTTGGGTGAGAAATTCTATGTTTTATAACACAAAATTTCTGATTGATTCGCAGGGGAAAAACCCTATATTTCTGGTAGTGTAATCAAGTATTACGGGGTCATTTGTTTTAAATAAAATTATTTATGTAAGATTATAATCATGAAGTTTTAATCATCTTATTAAAAGATTGATAATCTTAAGATTTTAATATAAAATTTATATGAGTATTGGCTAATATTAATAATTAAACGGTGGATAAATACTACTTATTTCAAATTTAATACTGACGTTAATATCCTAATCCAGGTAACTAAACGACCACCAAGTCTAATAATGTAACTTTATTTTTTCATTTTTTTTTTCACAAATTAGCTAGACTCTGTCATTTTTAGCCAGTTTACTAATTAAACCTTGAATATACATAAATTATGTTTATTTTTGCACGTATATAGAGGATTTAATGTCAAAACACGCATAATTAAACGTTTATCCTGTCTAGTATTAAAAGTAACTAATAAGTATCAACAACAGAAGTTGTTTCAATAAATCAGAAAATATCGTCTATAATAATTGGAGTTAGTTATATGTTGTTCTTTAAATGAAAACTCTTGCTATTTAATTTACTTGGTTAAGTCTAGCAAAACAATCCAATAAAGAAAGTGCATGAAAAAATTAGTCTAAAATAGTTCGAACAGTGACCCCCTCTGTCCTAGTGACAATGTTGTTTTTCTAACCACATTCCTATTTTTCTCATGAGCATCATGCTTAATTACAAACAAAGATACCCCATAACAGTAGCAGACGAATTACTTAACGCCCCTCCCCCACCAACACACACACACACAGCTCCTAATTAAGAAACTTCAAGCTCTGAAAGTAATTAAAGATCTTTAAATAAGTGTTTTCATAGACAGAGTCGAAATATGAACATTACTAGTTCTGAATCATAGGATGCGGCCGGCCTCACATACCATTAGCTAAATTTTAAAATGTAATTTTTATATATTATTGGTGATGTTTTTAACATAGTGTTATTTTAGCTATCACCATTGAAGAATCAGGTCCTTCAGTAACTAAACAAGAAGTAAATTGTGGAATTTAAGAACATAAACGAATTTTGTCATGAAAAAAGTTTTGCTCAGGTGAATAAAAATTACAACCCAACTTTGTAGCATCCAACTCAAAAACTTAAGTTACATATCAATTATCGAAGGGCTCGAACTTAGTGTTGAGTTCAATGTGTGTGTGAATGGAAAGTGGAGGGAAAGAGAGACACCAATTAAGAAAGTGTACTCTTCTAAATGGAAAGTCTACTAATTCTCCCATATTGGTGGGAGAAAGGAACTTTGGAGTGTTTTTAATGAGAAACACTAACTTCACATGAATAGTGAGGCAAGAACAAGGTAAGAATCAGGTCCTTCAGTAATTAAACAAGAAATAAATTGTGGTATTTAAGAACATAAATGAATTTTATCATGAAAAAAGAATAAAAATTACAACCCATCTTTGTAGCATCCAGCTCAAAAACTTAAGTTACAAATCAATAATCTGAAGGGCTACGAACTTAGTGGAAAATTGTGGAGGAGAAGAGAAACACCAATTTAGAAAGTGTACTTTAAAAAATGGAAAGATCACTAATTCTCCTACATTGGTGGGAGAAGGGAACTTTGGAGTGTTTTTAATGAGAAACACTAATTCCACATGGATAGTGAGACAAAAATAAGGTGGTGCCTTGCGACATCGTCGTTTTCGCACGCTTGGCTTCGAATTTGTCAAATGATCGATCGATGAGATCAAATTTTTTAGACAAATTTTATTTGAAACTTGTTTACAAGTGAAATTTTTTCAGCACAGACTGGGTGCAGGAACGTGACTTCTACTGAAAAGGTGTCTTTCTACTGAACCAATTCATCCTTTCTGAAAGGACACATTAAATTCTATAAATACCTGATATATTCCTCAGCTATTGGCATATTTTTTACAGCAAAAACACTCTTCTTCTATATAAAAACTCTGTGTAATCATTAAGTTGTTAAGTGAGTTCGAAGAATCCAATAATTTGAGGTACCACTATTGTTCGGATTGAAGGCCATTTTATCCTGGGAGGAAGATTCCATAACCTCAGGTACAGTGAGGGGAATGATTCCTTAAGTACACTCCATGAAGTCAGGGACTTGGCCTTAAAAATTCTGGTTCATCTCATTTATGAAAATTAACATACTTCTTGGAAAGATTATTAATAATCTTGTGTTGAAGGTGTTAAGGAACTTCATAAGTGTTCTTGTATTAGACTTGAACTTGTGTTGAAGTTATTGTTGCATGTATATGCAGATTGTTGTACCCGAAAATATTATAAATAACAATCTTAAGGAAATAACTTCGGAATTTGTATTGCTTGGTTTCTAGAGATTAAATCTTTTAGTTTTGTACTCCGTTTGAACTTAACTAGTGATTTGAAGAAATAAAATCTTCATCACAAGTTAAAGATCACTCGATTGACAATTTGAAGTTATAAAAATTTCATCATTAAACTAGAAACAAGAAGTGTTTAAAGTTGCTGCAACTTTTTAATAAGTGTTTCAATATACTAAAGGTTATCTTGTGGTGACATGAATATGACGACTGATAGTCAAATGTATGATGCTGCAACGACTGTGGGGACAACTAGTATTGCCACATCAATTCGTACGAATGCTCCGCCGGCAATGACACCAACGGAGAAACCCAGAAAGTTCATGAGTATTGACTTCAAGAGATGGTAGCAGAAAATGTTCTTATACCTCACAACTCTCTGTCTTCAAAGGTTCATGATTGAGAAAGCTCCAGAGGTACCCGAGGGAACCTCTGAAAAATAATGCTTCGTGATTGTGGAGGCTTGAAAACACTCAGATTTTCTTTGCAGGAATTACATCTTAAGTGGTCTCCAAGATGACCTTTACAATGTATATAGTGGAACAAAGACATCGAAAGAGTTATGGAAAGCGCTAGAACTGAAGTATAAGACGGAGGATGCAGGAACTAAAAAGTTCTTTGTTGCAAGATTCTTGGAGTATAAAATGGTAGACAACAAGTCTGTTGTTTTCTAAGTGTAGGAACTACAAGTGATCATCCATGATCTCTTTGTGGAAGGTATAATTTTGAAAAATACCTTTGTTGAACTATTTAAAAATGGTCTTAATATTCACTTAACCTTTATTGTAGGTCTGATCGTGAATGAGGCATTTCAAGTAGAAGCAATAATAGAGAAGCTACCACCTTTGTGGAAAGACTTCAAGAATTATTTGAAACACAAATGTAAGGAGATGTCAGTCGAAGATCTGATTGTACAACTACGCATTGAAGAAGATAATAAGGCTGCGGAAAGAAGGTCAAGAGGCAATTCTGCAATGAATAGAGCAAACATTGTAGAAGATGACCAAAATAACTCCAAAAAGTGAAAGAAAGCTGAAAATGAAAGCAATCAACCCAAGAAGAAATTCAAGGAAAAGTGCTTCAACTGTGGCAAGATTGGCGACAAGTCTACAGATTGCCATTTCCCAAAGAAAGGGAAGAAGAAGGACCAAGCAAATTTGGTCAAGTCTAAGAAAGAAATGAATGATCTCTGTGATATTCTTTTCGAATGCAACTTGGTGGGAAATCCTTGAGAATAGTGGATGGATTCTGGTGCCACACGTCATGTTTTTGCTAACAAGGAGTTGTTTTTGACGTTCGCTCCAACTCAAGTAGAAGAAAAGATTTACATGGCAAACTCCGCTACTGCAAAAGTAGAAGGAACAGGAAAAGTGTGCTTGAAGATAACTTCCGGTAAAGTGTTGACACTTAACAATGTCTTGTATGTTCCGGAGTTACGGAAGAACTTGATTTCAATTTCACTTCTAGACAAAAATGGATTCAAATATGTATTTGTTTCTGAAAAATTATACTTAGTAAAGGAGAAATGTATGTAGGAAAAGGCTACCTCAATGAGGGCCTATTCAAAATGAATGTAATGAATGTTGAAATTAATAAAAGTTCAATTTCTTCTTACTTTCTTGAGTCTTATGATTCGTGGCATGAACGTTTAGGCCACGTTAAATACAAAATATTACGAAAACTGATTAACTTAGAAATTTTGCCAAATTTTAAGTGCAATAAATCAAATTGTCAAATGTGTGTGGAAACAAAGTATGCAAAGCATCCTTATAAGTCCGTTGAAAGAAATTTCAATCCCTTAGACTTAATACACACAGATATCTGTGATATGAAGTCAACACCATCACATGGTGGAAAAAAATATTTCATACCTTTTATTGACGATTGCACTAGTTATTATTATGTCTATTTGCTAAATAGTAAGGATAAAACAATAGATGCGTTTAGGCAATACAAAACTGAAGTTGAAAATCAGTTAGAGAAAAAGATAAAAATGATAAGAAGTGATAGGGGCGGAGAATATAAATCTCCCTTCGCCAGAATATGTACAGAGAATGGAATTTTCCATCAAACTATGGCCCTATATTCACCTCAATCTAATGGAATTATGGAAAGAAAAACAAACTTTGAAGAAAATGATAAATGTCTTACTGATAAGTTTAGGTTTATTGCAAAACTTATGGGGGGAGACTATCCTTACAGCCAACCGAATACTCAATAAAGTTCCCCATAGTAAGACACAATTAATTCCTTATGAAAAATAGAAAGGAAGGAAACCCAACTTGAAATATTTTAAAGTATGGGGGTGTCTAGCAAAGGTCTAAGTTCTTATGCCTAAAAGGGTTAAGATAGGACCTAAGACGGTGGACTGTGTGTTCATAGAATATGCTAAAAGTAGTAAAGCATGTCGATTTTTGGTTCATAAATCCAAACATCTGGATATTAATAAAAATATGGTAATTGAATCAAATAATGTTGAATTCTTTGAAAATATTTATCCGTATAAAACTAGACATGAACAGTCTAGTGGAGGGTCTAAACGACCTCGAGATGAACCAAGTGAGAATGTACATAATGATGAGAATCTAAGATGCAGTACACGTCAAAGAACGTCAACTTTGTTCGGATCAAATTTTGTAACATTTCTCTTAGAAAATGAGACTCAAACATTTAAGGAAGCGATGACATCTTCAAACTCATCCTTTTGGAAAGAGGCGGTCGATAGTCAGATTGATTTAATATTAAGCAACCACACATGAGAGTTGGTTGATCTTTCTCCAGGAAATAAACCTTTAGGTTCTAAATGGATCTTCAAAAGGAAAATGAAAGTTGATGGTACTATTGATAAGTACAAGACAAGACTTGTTGTAAAAGGATTCAAGTAAAAGGAAGGCCTTGATCACTTTGATACATACTCGCCAGTAACGAGGATAACATCAATTCGGATGTTAATTACCTTGGCGCCAGTATATGGTCTTGAAATCCATCAAATAGATGTTAAAACAACATTTCTAAATGGAGAATTGGAGGAAGAAATCTACATGGAACAACCTGAGGGTTTTGTGGTTCCAGAAAAGAAAAATAAGGTGTGTAAACTTGTTAAGTCACTTTATGGACTAAAACAAGCACCTAAACAATGGCATGCAAAGTGTGACCAAACCATGTTGGTAAACGGATTCAAGATAAATGAATGTAATAAATGTGTTTACATTAAAGACACTCCAAATCACCAAGTCATTGTGTATTTGTATGTGGATGATATGTTGATCATTAGTAATGAAATGAATTCTTGAGAGCAAGTTTGATATGAAAGACCTTGGAGTTACAGATGTGATCTTAGAAATAAGAATCCATAGAACTCCATAAGGGTTGGCATTGTCACAGTCTCATTATATCGAAAAGGTACTTGACAAATTCAAGTATATGAAATTCGGTATTGCCAAGACTCCATTAGACGTGAATTTTGCACTTCGAAAGAATGAAGGTGAAAGTGACTCACAATTGGAGTACACAAGAGTATAGGATGTTTAATATATATAATGAACTGTACACGATCAGACATAGTATGCGCTATAAGTAAGTTGAGTTGGTACACGAGTAATCCTAATAAAACTCATTGGATGGCAATGAAAAGAGTTTTGGGGTATCTTAAATACACTCAAGACTACGCTTTGTATTATAATAAATATCTTATGGTACTTGAAGGGTATAGTGATGCAAATTGGATCACCGGATCGAACGAAGTAAAATCCACGAGTGGATATGTATTTACTATCGATGGAGTAGCGGTTTCTTGAAAATCATCCAAACAAACTTGTATTGCTCGCTCTACAATAGAATCTGAATTTATCGCATTGGATAAAGCCGGTAAAGAAGCAGAATGACTCCAGAATTTCTTAAAAGATATTCCTTATTGGCCTAAATCAGTGGCACCAATATGTATATACTGTGATAGCTAAGCGGCAATAGGTGGGGTAGGGAGCATGGTGTATAATGGTAAATCTCGTCACATAAGACAAAGACATAATACCGTTAGAGAACTTCTCTCTAGTAGAATTATCACTGTTGACTATGTAAAGTCAAAGGATAATGTGTCAGATCCACTTACAAAAGGCCTATCTAGAGAATGAGTTGAGAAGACATCTAAGGGAATGGGTTTAAGGACTAGGACAAGTCAACGTGGCGGTAACTCTACCTAGCAGATTGGAGATCCTAAGAGCTAGGTTCAAAGAGATCAAACAAAGTTGTGTCTAAAAGGTTCAACATTATCAATACCCAATCCATTCTCATGATGAAGACAATGTTTAGTAAACAAGGATAAAACTTAAGGGAAAATATCTTTTAATGATTTTCTAAATTTGGCAGATTTGACCAAATATTTTAATCTATAGGTTTGAAAATTTAGAAATCATCTATATGAGGGCGAAGTAGAAGACGCTTCAAGGAGAATGTTAGTAAAGGCCTATTCTCTAAGCGCTCATGAAATCGGGATGTGTTCATGGCTGAAAAGAATAAAACCGTGAGAATCATAAGCAGTAAAAGGTTGGTTGTGTGATATGTGTTGTCTAGGTGTACATTTAATCTCAATGATTCAAAGATATCAAATCTACTGATTGACCGAGTGCATCCGATGCATGTTCTCTACGAAAAGTTCAAAGGAAAACCTACTTATTCAGATGCAACCAGTCTTTGCTAAATGATCACATCCTTGTCCATAAATTCTTCAAAAGATAGTCATTCCCCATTTATATGGGGAATTGTTGAGTTTAATGTGTGTGTGTGAATGAAACATGAAGGGAAAAATGGTGAAGGGAAAGAGAGACACCAATTTAGAAAGTGTACTCTAAAAAATGGAAAGTTCACTAATTCTCTCACATTGGTGGGAGAAGGGAACTTTAAAGTGTTTTTAATGAGAAACACTAACTCCACATGGATAGTAAGTCAAGAACAAGGTGGTGCCTCGTGCCGTCGTCATCGCTCGGCTCGACTTTGGATTTGGATTTGGCAAATGATCGATCGATGAGATCTAATTTTTTAGATAAATTTTATTTGAAACTTGTTTACAAGTGAAATTTTTTATCCAAAATCTGATATAATTATTTTTCTCCTAGTACGGGCGCAATTTTGATGCCATGCAAACGCATACGCAATGCATCACGAAGGGATGCGACCCTTCGAGGGAAAAGACACACTATTTCGCTCTGTAGGGTGACCTGCGGGCGTAGACGCAACGCAGGTACACGACCTGTGGGCGCAGATGTAGCGTAGAAACTACTGGAATTTGCCAAATGTCACTTGCGGCCTCAGATCAGGCGCAGGTCCTGCACGGACTGGGCGCAGGGATGTGACTGCTACAGAAAAGGTGTCTTTCTACTGAACTAATGCAACCTTTCTGAAAGGACACATTAAATGCTATAAATACCTGATATATTCCTCAGGTATTGACATAATTTTTGATAGAAAAAACACTCTTCTTCTATATAAAAACTCTGTGTGATCATTAAGCTGTTGAGTGAGTTCGAAGAATCCAATAATTTGAGGTACCGTTATTGTTCGAATTGAAGGCCATTTTATCTTGGGAGGAAGATTTCATAACCTCGGGTACAGTTAGGGGAATTATTCCTTAAGAACACTTCGTAAAATCGGGGGACTTGGACTTAAATATTCTGATCATCTCATTTCTGAAAATTAACATACTTCTTGGAAAGATTATTAATAATCTTGTGTTGAAGGTGTTAAAGAACTTCATAAGTGTTCGTGTCTTAGATTTGAACTTGTGTTGAAGTTATTGTTGCATGTATATACATATTCTTGTACCCAAAAACGTTATAAATAACACTTAGTACCTTTCCCCTCTATAATTAATCCAATTATAGCTACTACATTCCTCCCAATCTAGAAAACTTATTTTATAAAAAAATAAATATGTAAAAAATTCTAAAAATTCAACTTATTTTATATATATACATAAAAAATTCAATTTAGATATATTATAATTTTTGTGACAAAAGGTATCAATTAACTTCTCGTGAACCAGCATAGCTCCACGACTATCTAAAATAATTGGAGTTAGTGATTTATTGTTGTTGTCTAGAGCAGGGATTTATCGAAAACAACTTCCTATCAATCTCATCATTGAAGTAGTTATATAAACTGCGTACACTAATTGCTTTTTTCAAACTTCACTTTGTAAGAATATACTGAATGTGTGTTGTGTCATTAGATATTTACTGTTGTTGCTGAAATGAAAACTCTTACTAGTTGCTACTAGTATTTAAATTTAATTAAGGCCAACATAATAACCAAAAATGAAAGTGCATGAAAGAATATTAGTCTACATTTGTTCCACAGTGACCCCTCTTTTATAGTGACAATGCTGTCTTTCTAACCACATTCCCATTTCCCCCATGAGTATCATGCTTCATCAGAAAAAAATATCCCACCACACATGTGAACAAATGAAAACAAATTTCTTTATTTTTAAGATTCAAATTCTATTTTTAACAGGAAGCATTTGTTTTTAAGATTATAATTCTATTTCACATAGTATATTTAAGATTATAAGATTAAAAGATATTTAAATATATGTGATAATATAATCTTAATTTATCATGAGATTTATTTATTTTTCTTAATTTCATGTCAAGTGAAAACAAAAAAAGGAAGTAATTTATTTTTAACTCTCACTGTGTTTGATAAACATAGTATAACCCCAAACAAAAAAAAAAAAAAAAAAAGACATCCCTCAATTCACAAACTCCTATAAATAACCCCTCTCTTCACATATTATGGTATGCTTATTTCTCTCCAAGAAACTCCTATAAACTCCATTTCTCGAAAAAAAAAATGTGCAGAGGAAGTAAAGAAGGCGAAGAAGAAAGTCCACCAATTTCATTTTGCAAAGGGTCTTTGGAAGAAGGACAAGAATCCACAATTGTCTCTACAATTTCATGTGAGCTCTGTAAATCAGAAGCCTCTGTTTATTGTCAAGCCGATAATGCATTTCTTTGCCGGAAATGCGATAAATGGGTTCACGCTGCTAATTTCTTGGCTCAGAGACATATAAGGTGTCTTCTTTGCGGTGTTTGTAGAAGATTAACGCGACGGTTTCTGATCGGAGCTTCATCGGAGGTGGATTTTCTGGCGAGTGTTGGTTTGGTACAGAGAAGGAGTAGGAGAAATGAAGATTGTGAGATGATTGATTATAAAACAACGCCCCAAGAGCTTTTTCTATTTCTTTGATACTACATTTGTTACAATTTATGTACCATTTTTTGAATTTCGAAATTCAAATAAGTTTTATCTTTTGATCATAATTTTCCTATTACATTTTAAATATTTTTGAATTGTCAATAATTGTGACATTTACTATTCTTTAGTAGTTTTCAAATATATAAATTTATTTTAAATTTTTTTTAAATATTTTACTCTTAAATTTACAATCAAACTTAAATTGTTTGACTTTCAAAAAATAAAAAAATGACACGCAAAAATTGGGATTTAAGGAGTATTTAATTGTGTAACTGAGTTTATTTTTTATTTGTTTCCATTGTTGGATGATGTATTTAAGTTAATGGAAAAGCCATAATGATTATAAAAAAATAAATTAAAAAGAGACCGTTTCGTCCACTAAAACTTTTGTTATGAGTTGGCTATCTTCAGTATACATCGTTAGCTTTTACTATGTACGAAATTCAGATAGAATTGGATTAAAAGGTCTTTATAAATCAAAAAAAGAATTTAATTATATTACATTATCATCAATTCTAAATTTCTCAATTAGAGATTGTTTGATAGAGCGCATCAGAAAAAATAATACATGTATTAATTTTGTGTATTATTAGTATCTTGTTTAATACATTTTCAATATATTTATAAGGCATAATACACAAATATGCCTTTTAACTTGACTCCAAATCACATCTATGATCTCCAACTTTGGGTGTGCACAAGTAGACATTTAAACTTATATAAAGTTGAACAAGTAGACACACATGTCCTATATGTCATAATATACGTAGAATGCCATGCAAAACAAGAATCAACAATGTATGCTACATAGGACATGCGTGTCTGCTTGTTCAACTTTATACAAGTTTAATTGCCTACTTATGCATACCTAAAGTTGAAGTCGTAGATGTGATCTAACGTCAAGTTAAAGGGCATGTTTATGTATTGTGCCTATTTATAACTAATGCAAACATTATTATAAAACATATTGACACAACCCGAATCAGGGCCTAGTCGTGTCAGGTATCCAGTCCAACCAGGATCAGAGATCACCCCTAATACCCCACCATTAACCACCTTACACTCCATGTTAGATGAATTTTGAACATATAACAAGAAAATACAATAATAATCTAAAGACAATATAGTAAGTCTATAACCATAACCAAACAGCCACAACCAAATGTCCAATCAATACTAATACCAATGCTAACACTAATACCAATATCACCCATATTCATAATAGTCCGACAAAGCCTCTAACCAGAATCAAACAAGATCCGATCGGGATATGCCCCCAACCATAGCCAAAACCGAAACCAAAGAAATAACAATAATGACAAGAAGTCCATAGCATGAAATGGAGTCTTACGGAGTATAGAAGCTCACCACTTCAGTCTGACTCAAGCTGTCCCCGAATTCAAGTCACTAAGCAGGAGAAATGGGAGTATGAATGGTTCCTACATCGCGTAAAGATACAACGTCCGAAGATGGTTGGCGGAGTTAATGCTAGCATGTAACTCATGGATAAAGGTAAAATAATGTTATCATTAAAAATCAAATCAAATAACCATATGCACTCACATATATACATATATATCATGCTGGGATAAGGAACAAGGTTTAGCATGCAATTTGAAACCTTAACCTGGGTTGTGTAGCTTTGTCATTCTAAACATTCACTCACGGGCTATATGAGTTCAACTCTCCCTGCTGAAAGGGCCTGAGTGCGTGTAGTGGCATGAACCAGAGGTATCAAGAAAGACTAGGAAATACCCCGACCCCACGTCAGTCCATGATACAAATATATATCAATAGTGTGAACCATGCACACAGGTCATCAAGACCAAACCACACCTCGGTAAATATAAGTTTCTAGTGTTAGTTCCCCCGGGACTCCCACCTTTTACGGCTTTTCCATAAAAACCCCTTTAATCCCATATTAAAATTATTTACACATTTTCAACCATTTTTTCAAGGAGTCTTTTAATTAGGCATTAACCGTTGGTATCGTAATACCTAAAATTAGAGCTTGCAAGTGTATTTTCTTATGCCATATAAAATCATTAAACCAAAATTAGACTCCACCGTTACCAATTAAACCAAGACCATGACCACCAAGGCCTTTCTAAAATCATTTGAAATCAAACCAAACCAATTCAAGTTCCATTATCATTTATACAATGCAAGGATGATAAGAATAGTCAAACTATGCGACAAAATCATATTCATAGGCAATTTCACAAATAGATTGAGGGCACATGAGTTTCAAGACCATGACCACGTAATTTTGGGAATCCATAGTACTCCGAAATTCATTTACTATTACCATGCATCCCACAATGTTCAAAATCATACTAAAACAAGGAAAAATCATAATTAAACTATGAGAAACATTATTCAACCATGAACATCCAAAACTCCCAACCTTTATTTCAAATCCAAAACAATACGATGAAAATCATACATTAAACATGAGCTTTTAGTAAAATAACAATGAGGGAGGAGTAACATGCCTTAGACATCAAGAAGTATGGAGAGAAATTACCGTCAAAAGCCTTAA
The DNA here is from genome assembly GCA_030864225.1 of Capsicum baccatum var. pendulum. Taxonomy (NCBI): domain Eukaryota; kingdom Viridiplantae; phylum Streptophyta; class Magnoliopsida; order Solanales; family Solanaceae; genus Capsicum; species Capsicum baccatum. Next base: position 232,512,852 of record CM061556.1, on the reverse strand, counting down.
TTGATTATCTTGATGAAACCCTAGCTTTTTTCTTGAGCAGAGAGTTTTAGAGTGATTTTAAGAGTGTTTGATTGAGAATAATGTGTTAATGAAGTTCCAAAAAATGTTTTAAGTCATGGTATCAAAGGGACTTAAAGTGGAAAATGTCTAGAATGCCCTTAACTTAAAGCTGTAAAAAAACCCACAGGTGGTTACGAGTCGACCCCTTGACTCATAAATACAACATACGACTGTACCCTTGAGTCGTCATCAAGACAGTGAGTTGGACATCCATACACTATCCACTATACAACTCCATGACCCTACTTGTTACCAGACCATACTCGTATGGTCTAGTTGTATCCAATATAGAACGCAAAGAGATTTGACACTGAACAACCTACAAATTTACCTCACGACTCGTAACCTATCCTCACGGCTCCTAGTGAGCCACTCGTACTCAGAGTCAAGTCAAGTCACTAAGTTACTGATTTGATTAAGGATCATCCCAACGACTCATCACCACCCCTAACAACTTGTACCACCAACGCATAACCACAACAGAAACCCAACCATCAACCACTAGACACCTTATAGTTTGGGCCAGCTTACCCATACCTACACCATACGACTCATATGATTAAGTCGTCAATAGGACAGTGAACTCAAAGCTCAGAAACTTTCCAAGGGCCATAACCCAGGGTTTTTCATATATAAGGTATCTTCTTTATAGCATTTGTCGGAGATTAATGCATCGATTTCTAATTGGAACTTCATAGGAGTTGGATTTTTAGGTGAAAGTTGATTTGAAACGGAGAAAGAGAAAGAGAAGTGCGGATCATAAAGTGATTAATTATAAAATGACGCCGCAAGAGCTTTTCCTATTTCTGTGATATTTATTTCTTTATTTTTTGTTTTGTTAATTTTCTTCTTAAATGATTAATATTGTATTTGAATTAATAAAAAGGTCGTGATTTCGGTCAAACACATCGGCAACCTCCTAAATTTGGCACACACTTTTATTTTAGCACCTCAACTAAGCATCGTTCATTTTAAACACTTGAAATTGTATTTTGCTATGTCTTTTTGACACCTTTTCGACAATTAGCAATAAGAAATATGTAATACACTCTCCGATGATGTGACAAGTAATAAATAAAATAATTACATGTGCTATATTTTTTAAAAAAGAAATATTTTTAATAGTATTGGATGATATATTCAAGTTAATGGAAAAGCCATAATGATCGTACAAAATTTTTTTTAAAAAAAGACAGTTTTGCCCACTAAAACTTTTATGAGTTGGATATTTTCAATATACAACATTAACTTTTGCTATGTGCGGGATTCAGATAGATTTGGATCAAAAGATCTTTATGAACCAAACAAAGAATTTAATTATATCGCATTACCATCAACTTTAAATTTCTCAATTAGGGGTCGTTTGGTAGAATGCATTAGAAAAAATAATGCATGTATTAATTTTGAGCATTATTATTAGTATCTTGTTTGATAGTTGTTTCAACATATTTATAACTAACGCAATCATTAGTATGAAACATATAAGGTGTCTTATTTATGATGTTTGTCGGAGATTAATGCGTTGGTTTCTGAATAGAGCTTCAACGGAGGTGGATTTTCCGATGAGAGTTGATTTGGAACAGAGAAGGAGAAGGAGAATTGTGGGTTATAACCTGATTAATTATAAAACAATGCCACAAGAGCTTTTCCTATTTCTCTGATATTTTTTTTTAAAAATTTTGTCAATTCTCTTCTTGAATGATCAGTGTTGTATTTGAATTAATGAAAAGGCAAATACATAGATAGGCCTCTAAACTTTTTGAGTTTTGCCGTATTGATACCTCAATTAGGTCGTTTACCTATTGAACCCCTAAATCCTTCATAAAATGTGTCAATTAAACATAATTGCTGACATGACATGATATATGCAATACACTCTTCACTAGGTGAGTGAGAAATCATAATTAACTCCAAAAAAGACACCCAATCAAAAAAAGACACGTAGAAGGAATTAAAAAAAGAAAAAGATGAGATTAAAGCTTTATCCCTAACATGGCTTCCATCGTCTTCCTCTTCCATAAACATAACTTTTTTGGAATCAATGGTATTTTTTGTCTTACAAAGAAATTCAATTAAATTTTAGATTCAAAATTAGCTCAAAGTTGAATCCTTTAAGTTTTTCAATAATGGCTTCTTCAATATAAATTTAAATTTGAATTGCATAAATAATAATGAACTACACCAAAAAAATATTCAACAATTGTAAAATACACTGTATAACTCAAATTTTTCTCTAATGGTTGTTGGGTGTTGTTTTGGTGAAAAAATGGAGGAGTAAATGTGACCTTTAATGGTGAAAATAGATAAAAGACTAGAATTTAAATTCTAATTTTGGATGTCTAAAATCAACAAAGAATTGGGTCAAATTCAATGAATATTATAATAGAATTTAAAGTGGAAGAAGATATGATGGAGGTAATGGAAGTTTTTTTTTTTTTTCTTTTTTTCTTTTTTGAAGAAGAAGGCCATAAGGCTATGCTTTTTGGAGAAGAAGGAGGTCATATTTTTTTTTTTCTTAAAAAAAATATTCTTGGCAAAGTTTTTAACTTTTTAATTGGATTAGTGAGTAAAATGAGTTGTCTTTCTTTTATTGATGCATTTTTTAGGTCACCAATGAGTGAAATTTATGCACTTCAATTTTTCTTTTCTTTTGAAAAAGTGCTTAATAGGCACACTTAATGAAAGGTTCAGGGGTTCAATAGATATATGTCCCAATTGAGGTGTCAATACGAAAAAAGTTAAAAAATTCAGGTGTCTATGTATTTAACCTAATGAAAATGTCATGATTTAGGTCAAACGCATCGACAACCTCCTAAATTTGGCACAAATTTTTATTTTGGCACCTCAACTAAACATTGTCTATTTTAAACAATTGAAATAGTAATCTATTGTGTCTTTTTGACAAATAGCAAAATGAAAAAAAGAGGGTATAATACACTCTTCAATAGGGGTGGACATATTTTGATTTAAACCGAAAAAACCGAAAAACCAAACCAAAATTTAATTTTGATTTTGATTTTTCGGATCGAATTTGGTTTGTAATTTTAAAATTTTGATTTTTCGGTTCGATTTTTGGTTTTAAAAAAGAAGAAGGTAAAATCGGAAGATCAAAATTTTATAAATAAATAAATAATATATATTTTATTACATTATATATATATATATAATATAATATTATATATATATGTATGTATGTATATATATATATATATGTATGTATGTATGAATGTATATATATATATATATATATGTATGTATAATATTCACATTCACAATTACTCCCTCCGTTTAAAAAAGAATGACCTACTTTGACTTTGCACAAAGTTTGAGAAAATAAAACCTTTTGAATTTTATGGTCTTAAATTAAAGTTGTGTCAAATGTACCAAAATGACCTTTAATCTTGTGGTTCTAAATATGTCATATGGAAAGTTGAAATTAAAGTATTGCCAAAAATGGAAAGAGATCATTATTTTTGAAACGGACTAAAAAGAAAAGTAGGTCATTCTTTTTTAAACGGAGGGAGTAACATTTAACAGCAAATTCGCATACGCCGTAGGCTGTTTATGGATTGTTTTAGTGACTCAAATATTTTATGGACTATTTTGGTGACTTTGGACTGTTTTATGGACTATTTATGCAGAAAGTATGTTGTTTCATGGACTATTTTTATGAGTTTTGTGTTGTTTTGTAGATTATTTATGCAAGGTTATATTATATGTAATGATTAATGACGTTATGTATTATGTTAAGCTTATAATTATTTCATTTTGTTTCATCCATGTTGAGTTATTTATATTTGGGAATGAAAAAGATGTTTGAAAAAAATAATTTTTCAAAAAAAATCCATCAATTTTAAATGCTTAGTTATAAAAAAGAGAGGCAAACTACTTTAATTTTTTAAGCCAAAATAAAAATTTGAAATAACCGAACCGAAATTGTAAAATTCGTACCAAGCCGAATTTATTTCGTTTGGCTACGGATGTCATTTTTTTCAATTCAAAAATCGATAAATCGAACCGATATTAAACAATCAGACTGAACCGACCGAACGTCCACCCCTACTATCCAATGATGTGACAAGCAACAAATAAAATATTACATGTGCTATTTTTTTTTTATAAAAACTATTTTAAAAATCCCCCCTCTCCCCCCCCCCCACCCAAAAAAAGAAGAAGAAAAAAAGATCTTTGCCAACTCACCTTTTTTTTTCTGCAGAAACAATCCACCCACCCCACTTTCTTATTTCTTCTTCTTTTTTCTTTTGAATTTCATGTCTCTGAATTTTAAAGAAAAAAATTCAACTTGGCCAAACTCTAATATTTTTGCCGCAAAAGATCCCACCCCACACCTCCCCACTTTAAATTGCAATTCAATCTTTGAACTTTCATCTTAATTAGGATGTAATTGGAAAATAAATGTATTGTGTTCTCGTTAATGTTTTTGGAAGCAGAATCATTTCTTGGTCGGTTAAAAATGATCTTCCTTTTCAAATAGTTGTTTAGTGTAAAAAATTAGTCTTTCGCCAATTCAATTTTTTTTGAAGTGGGTGATTATTGTGCTTCAAGTACTATAGACACGTCTAGTAATTACATTGTTGGGTCAATAATGAAGCATTAAATAGCTTTACACCTTCATTCACCATAAAAGAAGTTTAAGTTTTAGGAAATCAGAAATGATTGCTGAAAATGGGGAAGAAGATGAAGAAAATAAAATAAAAATCATTCAAAAAATCTCTTCACACGCTTTAAGAGAGTGTCATAGACTCACTTTATCATGTTAGTAAAAGGTGATAAAATGACACAGTCAGATGTTAGTTTGGGTGTTTAAGATGATCGACTTCTACTTTAGGTGTCAAAGTAGAAGTTCATGCCAAATTTAGATGTCTGACGATGTATTTGGCCCCTGATTTATGTACAAATATTGCATGCAGAAGAATATTTACTGTGAAGTAAATTGAATATATGGTGTTATACCGTCAATAATGTTTTGAATTTGTGGAGAACATTATAAATCATTTTAGATTAATGTTTTGGCATCAAGTGTAAACTGTAAACTTTAATGTATACTAGGATATTAAACACGATAATCTTATAGAGATACATCATATAAAACATACATGAGGCGAAAGACATTAGTGCATAGAGAAACAGAAGTGTTAATAGAAAAATTGATTTCTACCTTCTTGCCATAACCTTTTGTGATGGAAAATGAGTAGTGAATGTGGTTACCCTAATAGATGGAGGAAAGATGAGTTTATACAGGTTAATATTTAATTCGGTATGTCTATCAAGTAATCGGTGTATGGACGAGATCCATTTTTTAATTGTAGTCATTACTTGGACCACAAGTAAACTTGGGCCACAAGTAAGATTGACCACATCCATCGCAATCGATGGTCCTCCAAAGTGAGATTTAGTTGTGAATTTTAACTCTGAAGGGCAGTTTTGACCTTTCCCCATAATCCCAAATCGTGATAACAGCTGATTAAATCGTAATTTGTAGAATATATGCCCATAATCACTCAATTACTCTTAAGAACGTAACTCTAAATCTCCCCCGAACTTCAAGAATTCAACCTTTAGGTCAAGATTTCAAGAAAAAAGTCAAGACTAGAGTTTCAAATCTTCAAACTAATAAACATAAGGTATGTAGGACTATCCTTAAACTCCATGGGTATGGACTTTATCATTTTTATCAAATATAATGATTTATAATCATGACGCAAAATTAAGGGTTTGAATATTATTTTGGAAAACATGTTATTAAATCATTTTGATAAAAGTATATGTATTGTGTTGAACTCTTTATGCAAAAATCTACGTGTAGGCCCTTATGTATATATGTTTACAGTTTTGGAAAGTTAAATTGAGAGCATGAACAGTGAATTCCCTCTCTTGTTACAAATTATAATGTCTATTGGCATTGTGAGTGATTTTTGAATGCATGAACTAAGGTTTGAAAGTAAGTTTCTTAACATCATGATGTTTGGCAGAGTTTATGATTTGGCGAGAGGGAATTTTTTTGCCATGACTATAATCATTGTATTTAAAAGAAGAATTGCATGTGATTGAATAATTGGCATGACCACCACATGTTTAAGTATTGTGAAAAGAGAATAATTGCATAAAGATTTCATGAGTCTTCAAAATGATCACTCTCTTGTGTTGTTATAAATCTTTGGTGGTCATTTGCATGTTTTGAATGAGATGGCTATAAAATTGATACGATATGAATATCTTGCAAGTCTTGGTATGACGATACCCTGTGATGACATGCCCTTAAGATTTTAAGCATTGAATGATTTTGTATGAGAAGCATGATGTTTAAAGAACTAAAAATTGGGCCTAAAGAGAGGTAGATGGTAACCCTTAGAAGACATTTAAGTGTAAGGGCTCATCGTTGAAAACTGAATTTTGTCTATTCGGGTGATATGATTGGCTAATGCCAATGTATACTTGTCATTAAGACACTGGTATACTAGAATAGTGATTAGGACTCCAATCCTTGCGGCAAAATTGGATTGGAGGCTTGGCCACCTAGTCAAGGGCGAATTTCATATACTCCATAGGATCGTAGAAATGTAGGGTATACCATCTATCTTAGGAGTAATATAAAGTGTTGAGTATTGATTTCAATAAAGCATTCAAAGAATTATAAATTTATTCCCATGTGTTTTACTTATCTTAAATGTTATCTTTTATGAAGTGCTCTCATCTATGTTGTGTAATAAAATGATATTTTGGATTATTTCATATACCAATACAATCGTATTGACCCCCTATATTTCAGGATCTGAGGCACAATCCCGAGGCCTCGCTAAGCAGTAGAATTATTTATCAAAAGTTTGCAGTTGGGGAGCCACCTTATTTTAAAAGGCCTGGTTTATGGGGTATTGTTGTTTTATTTTGGCTCATGATCCGACTGGGGGCCTTGTCCCTGTTTTTAGACAGATGTTGGTTTTCATATTGTTAGAGATTTCGCAGACTGGTGTTAGATGTTATTGAATATTTATGGATTTCATAATCATATTGCCAGTTGAAATAAGATGATAACCATGTTTACGTTAGTGTTATTTTTTTGATCTTTCATATAATGTATGAGCTATGTGTATGAATGGCAGTTAGAAGGGGCTCTCGGGCCTTTATGGTTCGGGATGCCCGTCGGGGTCAGGGTCTCAACTCGGGTCATCATAAACTTGGTATCAGAGCACAATTTATGGTCCCAGGGTATCTACGAAATCACATCGGGTAGAGTTCTATTTATTGGTATGTAGCTCGCCACACTTATAAGTAGGAGGTTACTAGGCATTTAGGAATGTCTCTATTTTCTTTCATGATTTAGTTCGTGCTGCAGATTTTGAATGTCCTCTAATCAATGATTTCCTATATTTCAGAAGTTAATCATGCCTCCCCATAGATCCAACGAACAAAATACCCAAGCTGAGGATGTCCTTCCTACTCATGGGATGTAAACCCATAATAGATCTCGTACTCCTAAGTTTGTTTCTACTCCAAGAATTCCTCTGGCCCAGAATAGTCCACCTTGGGCTCCACGAACTGGTGTAAACCATCCCCATCCTCATTATAGGGAAGTTTCAAATGCTGAGTTCCGACAATCTATCCATATGATTGTTCAACTAGTGGCTTCTTAGATCCGTCGGTCTAAAGATGTGGGTTATGTGTCTGGTTCATCTAAACTTACTCGGGTTGGTCAATTCATGAGATTGAACCCATCTATATTTACTAGTACGAAGGTGTAGGAGGACCCCCAAGGGTTCATTGATGGATTAGAGAAAATATTCAAGGTTATGCATGTGAATGAGGTTGAAGGGGTTGAGTTGGCAGCCTATCAGTTGAAGGATATGGCCAACCACTGGTATAATGAATGGGAGGATTCAAAGGGTGGAGATGCTGAGCCTTCTATGTGTGTTGAGTTTATGGAAAATTTTCTGGATCATATTTTCCCTAGAAATTGAGGGAATCAAAAGCTGAAGAATTTATGAACTTAAAAAAAGGAAAAATGAGTGTTAAAGAGTATACAATGAAGTTTACCCAGTTTTTCCGTTATGCTCTAGAATTGGCGGGTAACATGAGAGCTCGCATGAGGAAGTTTCATCCGATCTCTCGGATAATCTGGTGTTGGAGTGCAAGGGAGTAATGTTGAATAGAGATATGGATTTCTCCAAGTTATCCTTTTATATGCAGCAGGTTGAGGAGCAGAATAAAAGACTGGCGGAGGTAAGGGAAATGAAAGGCAATCTAAAAGAGCTAGGTCCACAAATTAGAATAATGGTCAGCACCAAGGTAACAATTGGGGTGATAAGTGGTAGAAGAAAATGTTTTGGATTAATGCTCAGTCTTCGACTAGCTCCAGTGCCCAAAACTCCAGTTGATTGGTAGTTCCAAAATATTCAGCCCAACAGTAGAGTAGAAATGAAGGGTACTCAGTCCTAGGAAAGTGTGGCCTAGTCATTTAGGCCATATCCTCATTGTGGAAATTATGGAAAAAACTATTTGGAAAGGTGTATCTATGGTGAGTGCGTGTGTTATACTTGTGGTCAGTTCAAGAAGGACTGCCTCACTGTTAGAAGAAATATTGAGGGCGCTAATTCCCAAGCGAATTACACAGCTCTACCATCCAAGGGTACTACTTTGGCTATCGGAGGTGGTCACAATCGGTTAAATGCTTTATCTAACCGCCAGGATGCAAAGGCTTTGCCAGATGTTATAACGAGTACGTTACAAATTTTCTCTCGTAATATGTACGTGTTACTTGATCTCGGGTCTACCCTAGCATATGTGACCCCGTATGTGGTAGTTAGTTTTGGTTTTGAGCTTGAAATTATTTTGAAACCTTTCTTTGTTTACACTCCTATTGGTGAATCTATTATGGCTAGGAAGGTGTGTAGAATTTGTATGGTATCTATCTGTTATTGTGATACTATGGAAGATCTTGTAGAGCTTTATATGATTGACTTTGATGATATTTTAGGAATGGATTGGCTCCATTTGTGTTATGCCATATTAGAATATAGAACCCAAAAAGTTACTTTCTTCTTTCCAAATGAGCTAGTGATAGAGTGGGAGGGGTATTCCTTAGCACCCATAAGGAAATTCATATCTTATCTTAGAGCCCATAAGCTTATGTCAAATGGGTTTTTGTATCATCTTATTAGGGTCAAATATTCCAGTACTTAAAGTCCTTCCCTGTAGTCTGTCCTGTAGTTAATGAATTACCAAAAGTCTTTACCGATGATTTCCCAGGGATACCCTTGATAGGGAGATAAATTGTGGCATTGACTTGTTGGCAGACACTCATCCTATTTTTGTTCCGCCATACAGAATGGCTCCTGTTGAATTGAAAGAGTTAAAAGAATAGTTAGAAGATCTTCTTGACAAGGTCTTTATCCGTCGAAGTGTTTCTTCCTAGGGTACACCTGTACTCTTTGTGCGTAAGAAAGATGACTTTCTCCGTATGTGTATAGACTACTGTCAGCTAAATAAGGTCACTATTAAAAATAAATACCCTCTTTCCAGAATCGATGATTTATCTGATAAACTCAAAGGTGCCAAATATTTCTCTAAGATAGACCTTCACTCGGGTTATTATCAGTTGAAGCTTAGGGAAGTTGATATTCCCAAAATATCTTTCTGACCCAATATGGACAGTATGAATTCTTAGTTATGTCCTTTGGACTAAGTAATGCCCCTACAACTTTTATAGACCTAATGGATAGGGTGTTTTGCCAATTTCTAGATATGTTTGTTATAGTCTTTATAGAAAATATTCTGGTTTACTCTAAGAGTGAGAAGGAGCATGCCAACTATTTCCGAATCATCCTTCAGACCCTCAAAGATCATGAGTTATAGAAAAGTTTTCCAAATGTGAATTCTGGCTTAGTGCTATTGCTTTCCTAAGGCACATTATTTTTAGTGAAGGGATTAAGGTTGACCCCCAAAAGGTTGAGGTAGTGAGAAAATGGCCCAGACTCATGACTTCAACCAATATTTGGAGCTTCTTGGGTTTGGTAGGGTATTACAAAAGATTCTTAGAGAGTTTTTCCTCCATAGATTCTCCACTTACTAAATTGACTCAGAAAAAGGTGAAATTTTTGTGGTCTGACTCTTGTGAGAATGGTTTTGAGAAACTAAAGGACAAGTTGACTACCGCACCAGTTTTGACCCTTCCTGAGGGTACAGAGGGTTTTGTTGTGTACAGTGATGCATCCCAAGTAGGAATTTGGTGTGTACTTATGCAGCATGGTAAGGTGGTGGCTTATGCATCTAAATAGTTAAAGGTACACTAAAAGAATTATCCTACCCATGACTTGGAGCTAGCGGTGGTGGTATTCACACTTAAAATATGGCTTTATTAAATGTATGGGGTGCGCGTTGATATTTTCACTGATCATAAAAGCTTGCAGTATATTTTCTCACAGAAAGAATTGAATCTCACGTAGAGGCAGTGGATGGAGTTGTTGAAGGATTATGACATGAGCCTGCACTATCATCCGAGCAAGGCTAATGTGGTAGCCGACGTCCTCAGTAGGTCGTTAATGGACAGCCTTTCTCATGTTGAGGTAGAAAAGAGGAAAATGGTGAAACATAATCACCGATTTACAAATCTTGGTGTTCGACAGGATTCCGTAGATGGATGAGTAATTGTTCATGAAATAGCAAAATCCTCCCTGTGTATTGAGGTCTGAAGATCCTATTCTTATGAATATTAAAAGGGATGCTGGTCAATAAAACGTTATGGCATTTGAGATTATAGGTGACGAGATTCTGAGGTATCAAAGTAGGCTATGTGTGTCGAATATAGATGGGTTGAGAGAAAGAATTCTTGATGAAGCTCACACTTCAAGGTATGTTGTTCACTCTGGCTCTACTAAAATGTACCATAATCTTAAGACGATTTATTGGTGGAACAACATGAAATGTGATGTTGCTAATTTTGTTTCTAAGTGTTTAAATTGTCAACAAGTCAAGGTAGAACATTTGACATCAGGTGGCACTTTCCAAGATATATCTTTGCTTATATGGAAGTGCAAGATGATTAACATGGACTTCATTACGGGGTTTTCAAAGTCCCGAAATCAATATGGCTCCATTTGGGTGATTGTTGACCGGATGATTAAGTCCGCCCATTTTCTTCTAGTACGAATGAATTATTCGGGGGATTACTATGCTAAGTTGTACATTCGAGAGATAGTCCGTTTGCATGGTGCTCCTATATCTATTATATCCAACCAAGGTACATAATTCTCTTCTCAGTTTTGGCGATATTTTCAGAGGGATTTGGGCACCCAAGTGAAACTGAGTATTGCCTTCCACCCTTAGACTAATGGACAAGCTGAACGCACTATTCAGACCCTTGAGAATATGTTGAGGGCCTGTGTAATTGACTTCAAAGGTAGTTGGGTGGATCACTTACCATTGATAGAATTTGCCTACAATAATAGCTACCATTCTAGTATACAGATAGTTCCTTTTGAAACACTTTATGGAAAGAGATGTAGGTCTCTAATTGGGTGGTATGAAGTGTGTAAAACTTGGTTATTTAGTCCTGACCTAGTTCATCAGGCAATAGAGAAAGTAAAGAGTATTAAGGAGCGGCTTAAGACAACTGAAATTCGCCAAAAGTCCTATGCCGACGTTCGAAAAAGAGAGTTGGAGTTTGAATTTAATGATTGGGTATTTCTAAAGGTCTCCCCTATGAATGGAGTAATGCGATTCAAAAAGAAAGAAAAGCTTAGTCCTCATTATATAAGTATCAGACTATGAGAAGGATCGGTGGGGTTGCTTATTGTAATGCCTCGAGTTTGTACCCCAGATGCTACATGGTGCTTACGACCCCGAAGGACCACAAGCTAATCCATGTCTGATATCTGCTGTGAGCACTAAATAGTAATACTGTAAAAATACGAAATATAGGTTGAAATGCCATAAGGTTCAAAATCTAAACATACTGATTAAGAATATCAATTGAAATAAAAATCTGCAAAACTGAATAATGGCTGAAAGTCTAGTCCGAAAGGCCTCTAACTGAACTGTCTGAATGTGGAGTTGATGGGACAAACTCCCAACTAACTCTGACTGCTGAAATATAAAAATAAAATATATCCTCGATATATGAGGACTCATTACTAAATCTGACACTGCTGGCTGAATCTAAATCTGTCTATGCACGGTCAAGAACCCAAGCATCCGAACCTATGATATGAGACATCATAGCAGAAAGAAAGAGTATGCGCTAGTACATGGAATGTACTGGTATGCTAGATGAGGTAAGGTTGAATGCAAGGGTTCATATGTATGAATAATAACTGACTGAATGATATGGAATAACTGAATATGAGAGTACATAAGTAATTGAAACTGCTGTAAGTAATGAGCATGCGATACTGCGCATATACACGTATATATATACTAAAACTGAGCTTTCACTGAAGCTGAGTTCTGAGTTCTGATACTGAGTAATAGATAATCTGAGATTTACTGATAATTGAATTACTAAAATTGATTGACTGTATCTGACAGTCCTGATTCTGTAGAACTGAACTGAGTTCTATACTGAGACTAAAACTATAGTAAGTAATCATATAACTGACATGCCCCTCTATGAATGGATTAGGGTCCAACCTATAACCCCAGATGGAAGGGTGTCATACCATGCCAGGGTAAAGACAAGATGAAGAGTTACCCTCATCTGGAAGGTACTCTAATGAGAATGGTTGTACCCTCAACTGGCAGGTTAAAACACCTCATCAACCCTCAACTGCTAGGTTGATGTCTCAAACTATGCTGGCTACGCAGTTCGGGAATGCAAAGACTACTTCTAAGGATCACACCCTCTACTGGCAGGTGATCCCCCATCCTTGGGTTCACTCGGTGCTGAATCCTACTCCCAACTGAATAGACAGTGAACTGATTATACTGAGCTGAACTAGATTGATACCGAGTTTCACTGAGTTCTATAACTAACTAAGTTTACTGATCATGACACTACTGAGACTATTCTGTAACTACTGTAACTCTAGGTAAACAATTATATTTTTTGGTATTAGATACCCCCAAGACTCGATAGCGTGAAAGTAAAGCATAACATGATCTTGGAAAGCATAACAATGTCCACTTGTTCATAATTCATTCATGGAGATATTTTATCAAACACTTGTAGGGCATAAACTTGTACATGATTGGGATCACATAATGACATGTCATGATTCCACTATTTACTTCACATAGGCATTTTAACAAACACTTGGGGAGTATGACTTATTTGATATGATAATGGCCAACATATGAACATCATGAATATAAAACTCAATTGCAAAGTTTAGCATGAAATTCATATAATTCATCACATAACTATTTTAATTTCATGGAAACTTATAATTAATCATGAATTGAAGCCCAATTACTATCATGGACATGAACACAATTAAGTTCATAATTCTAAGATCTTGTAAGTTTAAATAGGGATTCTTGAACTCTATGGTTGAAAGGAACCCATATATTAACACCTAACATACCTGGCTGTATTAATTCTTGAAGCTCTTGATGATTTTCTTGAGGATTGCTCTTGCTTGCTTGAGGATTAGGGTTTTCTAATTAAGAGAGAGCTTGTTGATTTTGGGGGAAAAGTTAATAAATAATGGGTTTAAAATGTTTTTAGGGATTAAATCCCATATCTGGGCGTATTAAAATCATGGGAAAAGACTAGTTTAACCTTGGACGGAACTTTTAATTTTCGACAAAATTTTCTGACCTGGGCTCTTGGTGTGATGCGGTGCTATCGCGCCATGTCTCTAAAAATTAACAACTGGGAAATTGGCTTGTAGCGCGACACAGTGGAATAGAGTTGCCACACTGGATACTAATTTAGGACTCATCGCGACGCGGTGAAATCGCGTAGCTGTCACTAGAAAAAAGACAATTGTGAACTGGGTATATGGAGCGATGCGCCATTATTGTGGAGCAATACTGGAATTTGACAATTTCCATTTGCTTGGCCTCCTCGATGCGCTGATATGCTATTTGGCACACTATCTTACAAAAATGGCTCTAATTTTTTACCAGGTATCAGATTTGGGCAAATTTTATATCTTTGGAAAGCTGACTGAATTTACTATGCAATGATAATCTCTAAACTGTAAAATACTAAGTATTATAAAATTTATATATATGAATACTCATGTACTGAGAGTTAAAATGAGCTAAGAAAATACAAGGTATTATAATATCTCTTCCTTGGGAACATTCGTCCTCGAATGAGACTGATTAAGCTGAGAAACTACTGATAGACTGAGTTTACACACTGAACATGCATATCTGATGCATAGAATACATGATTATAAGTACTGATAAGCTTAGTTTTCATTCTAAACATGTATATCTGATGCATGAGTACATGGATGAACTGATTCATAAATACATGACCGAAGGTAATGGATACCAAATTTATAACTATATCTGAGCATGGAGCTGAGTAAATCTAAGGAAGACTGTTACCTCAAGCTGAGTATACTGGTGAACCTGAGATCATTTACTGAACATGTATGAACGGAAATATGAGAACATAACTGGGTATGAAACATGATACATGAACTTAATATCATAAACTAAACTGATTCCTTGAATACATGCCATGACATGGGAATGGTCATACGACTGAGATTAGAATGAGAGAGTCAACTTATGAGTACTCGTTACCCCAAATTAGATCTTGTTACCTAAAGAGAAACTGGAAGGTTTAGGACATGAAAGCTCAAGGGTTATAGCGCATCTCCCCCTTGGGACATTATGTCCCTTGAAGAATGTTGACTTAGCTGAGATACTGAGAAAAAGCTGAGATGATGCACGGGGCACCTACGAACTAACTTGTGACTGAATAGTTGAAATCTGAAATTGTGGCATGATACATGAACTAAGCTGAACTTCCAACTTCAAGGAAGCTCCATCTTGGAATGGTCATATTCATGAGATTTCAGATAGGACGACTGGGTGGAATGATGGGAAACCATACAAACTTGTTCGCCCGACTGCTAAACTGAATTACTGGCTTTACCGACTAACTCAAATCATGCTGAAAAGTTATACTCAACTGTATCATTTCTTGACACTTTTTATATAAAGTTCTACTGACTTTAAGGAGCAAGGAAATCTTGGCATGGTCTGAATAAGACATCTGAATAAGAAATCACAACATGGCTCCAATTCTGTAATATGGAGAAAGGCTTACTAAATATTATCTAAGATAGAGTTACTAAGCCTTATGCACTGCAACTACTAACTTGCAATCTTAGCCACATTTCTCAACTATTTTTTCGACTATAATTTCTACTTCAACACCACATTTCACTTGAGGCTATTGAAAATATTCACAAGGACATTGATAACTCTACCTATTGAGGTTTGAGCTGGACTGAATTCTCCCACAATGTTCAAGCCTACTCAAATCTCCAAAATATATTTAGCCACTTACATATCATCATGACATTTAAGCCTATCTTCATAACTACCGCCTCATGTAAAACACGCATGCAACAATCTTTCTTTATCATGAAATATTTACTCTCTCCCATCTAAGCAACTGCTCATCACTATATCATTTAATAAAGAGAGTTCGCTGAAGGGTTTAAACATGAGGACCTGAAGAATGAATATACATTACACAGAACTTGACACTTAACTGAGGCCTGAGGAATAGAATATCAACATAATGGATTTATCAAAAGGTGTAAACTGAGGATATACATGACATAGTCTCAATTTAGCTGATCATTATAAGTATAGCATGAGTCATAGGAACTGAGCATACTGTAAAGCATGACATGAGTACATGAGTTATGGGATGCATGACCTGAGTTTGGAGTTTCTGTATTCATGAAACATGATTCGTAACACTGAGTGAACTGGAACTCCTTATACTAGGAAATGTAAGCGTACATGATATTTGATAATACACGAATATGAGCTATGATCATAGTGCTGGCATGTAATGCATGAGTAGATATCGTGATAGCTGAAGTACAAAACTTTGCACTGAGGTAAAAATGCGTTCGGCCTCATCCTCTCCCATTTTTTTCTGCACATACTGATATTACTACTAAAATATGAAAGCCTAACATGGTTACCTATTCTATCATCTTCCCCTTAGCTTAAAGCCGTTATTCTAAAGCTATGAATAACTTAATAAACTTTGAATCAAATTGAAACCACTTTACTCTAGAACCTGAGATATAATAATACTCATAAACACTAAACTCATTCTGAAGGACTACACCTGATAACATAAGGTCCACTGCCAGTACTTTCTTCTGATACATGATTCTTAACTTTCTATTGCCCCAACAATCATCCTATAGCAATATCAACACTGACTAACTTAGAATTTTCAACTCTTTTTTCTACTAGCTCAATCTTTAAAGATTCAAACTTAAATCAACTGAAGGGATTTTCTGAAATACTGTAACTAAGCAATTTCTGTATACTCGTCTAGGTGGAATAGATTTACCTACTAGGGTAAGCATTAATAAAGGTTCTATTAAGATTTCTATTCTAACTTTAAAGTTGACTGCTATGTAAGGAGTTACAAGAGACAAAAAAGCTCCTGGATCTAATAAGGCATAAATATGTAAATGAAAGATATATAACATACCAGTGACCACATCAGGAGAACTTTCCTAATCTTGTCTGGACTGAAGTGCATAGAGTCTATTTGGGAGTTGCCCACTGGTGGTACTGGAAGTGGCACCCTGTTGATTTGGGCGGCCGAACTAAGCTGAAGGATGACTTTATTGACCCTGTGAACCTGACTGAGGACAATCTCTAATTCTATGGCCTAGCTTGCCGTACCTGAACCATACATCACTGCTAGCCCTACACATACCCTTATGATTATTACCATATTCTCCACGAAGTGGATGGGTACGACCACTGCTTACACTACCCTGGGTTTGAAAACCTGGTTCCTTATCTCAACTGTCATTCCTAAACTTTGGTACTGGCGCACTAGATGAAGATAGAGCTAGAACTAAAGATTTTGGATAAAATTAGAATGGATACTGGCTTCTGACTTAGGCTGAGTGAAATTGAAGCTACCTATTCTAGCTCTCTTATCCTGCCTCTTTTTTTTCTTATTCTTAGCTTCTTCTATTTGCTGAGCATGGACCAGGAGCCTGGATATGTTTATCTCTTTAATAAACATTGCTATTCTGCACTCTTTAACAATATCCTCTAACACCCCAGATACGAACTTGCTCGTTCTGGACCTATTATCTGCTACTACATGGGGAGCATACCTGGTTAATTGAGTAAACTTGAGGGAATACTCTTTCACACTCATTATTTCTTGCCTAAGATTGATTAACTCTAACACCTTAGCTTCTCTTAGCTCTAAGGGAAATAATCTATCTAGAAAAGCAGTAGCAAGCTCTTCCCACTCTATGGGCTCTGCATCTGTGCCCCTGTGTACCTTCTACTGCTTAAACCACATATGCGCTATATCTTATAGCTGATAGGAAGCTAACTTAGCACTCTCACTGGAAGTCACTCCTATGATATCTGTGACTTTCTAAAACTGATCGAGGAGCTCCTACGGATTGTCTTCTGACTTAGATCTTGAGAATATGGGAGGATTCATTTAGGTGAAGTCCCAAATCCTAGCTATAATAGTATTGGCCACTGGGTTGTGTCATTCATTTTGAGCTTCTATCTAACTGGCTAGAGGGGTGAATGCAACTCTGAATTTTACATGCGAGAGATGCATGTCCAGGGGATCTGCTTGAACGGGCTGAGGTGCTGACTGATTTCCAGTTCTTCTTCCATTAGTCTCTTTGGGAGGCATGTTTTTTAACCAAAAGGAACAAAAGGATTATCTTGAGGATTTATCTTGAGCTCATGCTCGCTCACACGACATGAACACTAAAAGAAGGGAATATTTTCCTAAAACGTCTCATAGCCTCTTGTCCATAAGTGTGGCACGCTACACACACATGCACAAGACTCTACTAGGTTCGAATTTCAGACTCTCTAGGACTTTGTTGAACCATAGGCTCTTATACCAAGTTTTTAATGCCTCGAGTCTGTACCCTAGATGCTACACAGTGCTTACGACCCCAAAGGACCACAAGCTAACCCATGTCTGATATCTGCTGTGAGCACTGAATAGTAATACTATAAAAATGCAGAAAATAGGCTGAAATTCCATAAGGTTTAAAATCTAAAAATATTGATAAAGAATATCAACTGAAATAAAAATATGCAAAACTGAATACTGTTTGAAAGTCTAGTCTGAAAAGCCTCTAACTAAACTGTCTGACTGTGGAGTTGATGGGAAAAGCCCCCACCTAACTCTGACTATTGAAATACTAAAATAAAACATATCCTTGATAGATAAGGACTCACTACTAAATCTGACACTGCTGGCTGAATCTAAATCTGTCTGTGCGCGGTCAGGAACCTGAGTGTTCGAACCTATGATATAAGACATCATAGCATAAAGAAAGAGTATACGTCAGTACGTGGAATTTACTGATATGCTATATAAGGTAAGAATGAATGCAAGGGTTCATATGCATGAACAATAACTGACTAAATGATATAGAGTAATTGAATATGAGAGTACATAAGTAACTGAAACTGCTGTAAGTACTGAGCCTATGATACTACACATATATTTGTATATATATACTATAACTGAGATTTTACTGAAGCTGAGTTCTGATACTAAGTAATAGATAATCTGAAAATTTACTGATAACTAAATTACTGAAACTGATTGACTGTATCCGACTATCCTGATTCTATAGAACTGAACTGAGTTTTATAATGAGACTGAAACTAAAACTGTGGGAAGTAATCATCTAATCGACATGCCCCTCTCTGAATGGATTGGGGTCCAACTTGTAACCCCAGCTGAAAGAGTGTCAGTACTGTGCCATGGGAAAAGAAAAGTTGAAGAGTTACCCTTAACTGGTAGGTAGTCTAATGGTCCTCTAAAGCAAGATTTAGTTGTAAATTTTAACTCCGAAGGGCAGTTTCGACCTTTCCCCATAACCCCAAATCATGATAAAAATTGATTAAATCATCATTCGGGAAATATATACCTGTAATCACTCAATTCCTCTTAAGAACTTAACCCTAACTCTCCCCCAAAACTCAAGAATTCAACCTTTAGGTCAAGATTTTAAGAAAAGAGTCATGACTAGGGTTTCAAATCTTCAAACTAAACAACATAAGGTATGTGGGACTATCCTTAATATCCATGGCACGGACTTTATCATTTTTATCAAATATAATGATTTATAATCATGATGAAAAATTAAGGGTTTGAATATTATTCTGAAAAAATATGTTATTAAACTGTTTTGATGAAAGTATATATAATATGTTGAACTCTTTTTGTGGTAATCTACATGTAGCCCCGACGTTTACAGTTTTTGAAAGTTAAATTAAGAGCATGAATAATAAATTCCCTCTCTTATTACAAGTTATAGTGTCTATTGGCATTGTTAGTGGTTTTTGAATGCATGAACTAAGCTTTGAAAGTAAGTTTCTTAACATCATTGTTCCAACTGGGGGCCTTGTCTTAGGTTTTTTACAAATGTTGTTTTTCATATTGTTATAGGTTTCGCAAACTGGTGTTAGATGTTGTTGAATGTTTATAGATTTCATAGTCGTATTGTCAGTTGAAATAAGATGATAACCATGTTTCCTTTAGTGTCATTTTTCCACACTTCCTTATAATGTATAGGCTATTTGTATGAATGCCAGTTAGAAAGGGCTTTCGGGCCTTCATGGTTCGAGATACCCATCGCGGACAGGGCCTTGACTCGGGTCATGACAAATCTATGCCTCATTTTCAAGTATAGTCCTTGGCAATAAGTTTGGCTTATATCATCCAATATTGCCATTTAAATCGTTGTAATGACCTACTTTGTGAGTTTTTATTTATTGTTTATGTATTTTGACCATTTTGTCCTACTCGTAGTTACTACATATTGAATTTGGGATTTGGGGATGGTTGGCATGGTTCTCAGTGCGATCAAGAACGATTTATGTGAGTTTGTGGTCTTTTAGAGGATTAATAAGCCATATAGTTGGCTTCGATCAATATTTGATAATTTGAGTGCTAGATGAAAATTTAGACCATGCTAGTAGATCCAAAATATCAAATTTGGATTAGTAGTGTGGCTAGTTCAAGTTTGGGACCTTTCTTTTACATTTTGATCCTTCATTTAGAAAATAGTAAAAATGAGTCTCCTAGTTAGATTTGTGAAAACAATTTTTTTTTAAATTTGATGTCGCCATCAAGTCTGAATGTTTATATTAGCCTGATTGTATATATAGTTTACTTATGTCACTTCTCAAATGAAGTCTGATGGTTTGTTCAGAGATTTCAACAACCATGCAAATCAGTTGGGTTGCTGAATCTAGTGAAGGTGTAAAACCTTCTTCATAAAAGCGGGACCTTGGATGCGAACATGGAGAAGGAAAATCTCCATCATCATATTTATGATGTGGTGGTCACAATTCTGAAGGGTAATTGCGTTGGGGTTGGGTGAGTCCCTTCTTTGCAAATGTGATCAGGCTGTCGCGAATGCGAATGTTGGGGCTATGAACCTTTGCGAATGCGAAGCACTGACCACAAATGCGAAGACCAAATTAGTTGGATGGTGAGTTTTTACCCTTACGAACTGCAAAACATTAACCACGTTTGCAAGGCATAGTTCATTGAACAATATAAAAACCCATTTTCACTTTTCCTATATTTTTTGACCTTTGAGCTTTAGGTTTGGACGATTCTTTAGGATTTCCTCACCATTTGAGTTTGAGTAAGTTTCAAAACCTTATTTTCATTATTCTTCATTGATAATATCGCCCAAAACAGCTTTAAATCATCATTTTAAAATGAAAATTTGAGGTGTTTATCAATAAAGTTTAAAAAGGATTTTTCTCTTATTTATACTTCATTTTAAACCCATTTTCACAATGATTTTCTCCTTTATACTTCTATAACCTTGGAGAATGTATTTTTTAAAACAAATTTTGAGTTTTTCTCCTTTTATTTTTGAACTCGTTTTGGACCGACCTAAATATGAGCAAATAGGTAATGTTAGCTTTTTTTAACACATAGATGCTATTTTTGAATGTTTTAGTTTCTTCTGAGGCCATTCATTAGAGGAAGGCCCCGTGTTATATGATATTAATAATTTCTTTCCTGCATATTTATTGTTTTGATGCCTAGTTGGAGTTGATAACTATGAATTGTGGACATAATGAGTTGATTTCTGGATTTACTTATATATATACATATTGGGTGAATTGGATATCAGCATATTGAGTTGATTGTGAGCAATACGTACTCATTCCAAGCATATACATTCATGAGATACTTGTATCATTGAGAAACACTATTTTTTTGAAAGATAGTGTGATACTTTTTTGAGAATCCTCTTCGTGAACACAAGTTAGAGAGGTGAATTGAGAGTGAGATATGAGATATAGTATATAGTATTGACACCCAATTTTTGCTCTTCGTGCTTAAAACTAACATCTTTAGGCTTCCTGATTGTTAAAGGGCATGAAACACAATTTTCACATATTTTTTACAATTCTTAACAAATTATTTATAATCATTCTTACTTTCGAATTTTATCAATTTGTTGTAAAAATTAGGATTTTTGATATAATTGGTATTATTCTCCTTATCATTGATATAATTCTCCTTAGATTAGGATTTTTATTGATTCATTATCATTTTAACATTTTTTACAATTATCTGCACACATGCACGACATGACATTACATTTCTTTCAAATTAATTTCATTTTCAATAATTTCAATATTGTTTACATTATTTGTATTACAGATCAATACAAACATTTTGTACATTTATTATAGTCCGCAAACACTGAGTCAGATCAATTATTTTTACATAGTATAATAATTTGGTGTCATGTCTCATCCGACAAGACTACACTATAATATCTTATCATGTCTGACAGCGACCACTCAGTGATGTCTTGTCACATTTGACAACGACTACTCAATGATACTATCCTTTGGATAATAACTTTGCACGTTGGTTAAAAAATTGAAAATCCTTTGGTCATTAACTTAAGGACCAAAGAGACACTATAATAAAAAGAGGGAACACCCTTTTATCCTTTGAATAATATAGGGTGTTCAATTTTATTATAACTTGTGAAATAGTTCGCGCTTCGCGCGATTCTAAATATCTCATTCTCTATATAATTTTTTTTAAAGATTTAAGTTATTTTTAATACACAAATTTATATATATTAAGTTTGGATTTTTAACATGTTTTTTTTAATTAACACTTTCTTTTCGTCCAATAGAGAGTGAATGATATCATACTTTTTATAAGAAAAGTTTGATCTCGCTTTCGCCCAAACGGAAAAATACTTTTCGTTTTTCCTGACTTAATTAATTCAAAGATATCTTTTTTTTTTTAAATTTTTTTTTGTCAATTGATGGTGTACAATGAAAAAAGAATTATAGTAAATTTGAAAGATTGAGATGAAATTGAAAAACAAAACGTAAGAGAAAGAATTTAAGAATATTCATTAAGAACCCTCTTAGATTAGGAGCAAATTTTGAGAAAAAATTGAATGTCATTAACTACATTCCCATACCGTTACAACTAAAAAATAAACTAACCAATTAATGTTAAATAAAAAAAAAACTCCACTAATAAGCTAGTGTATTTATTTCTTGAGTAATAATTTTCTGACCGATAACTCATTCAATAATATTACTGGGTTGTCTTCGTTTTTGTGGTACAAAATAGAGGAAAATACTCTGTCCCATATTAATAGATTTTTTGTATACACATTTTAAGAAATTTTAAATAGGAAGGTAATTTTACTAATTCTCCCTTTTAAAAAATATTTTGTAAACTTTACAAACAAGTGTGAACACTTACAAAAAAAATTAATTGTAAGATAATAGAGTATGAAAAAAATTATTAATACTTTCTTGATTTAATAAAGTGACCAACTAATATGAATAACTACTTTTATTAAAATGACCAACTAATATGGGACGTATGAAATACTCATGATCTCCTTTTGTTTTCTTTCGTTCCATCTTGATATTTTTTACATGGTTCCTTTGTTATAGTCAAATAATATAAATTTTGATTAACATTTTAAGATGTATTTTTTAATCAAATTAAAAAATAAAAATTGTAATATAGAGTACTTTTCATATAGTGTTTGAATATTCAAATTTTAATTTTAAAAATGTAGATTAATCTAATCAAATTTAACTTTAAAAATTAATTAAATTAACTCAAAAAACAAAGCATGTACTTAAAAAAATGGAGGGAGTATTCAATTTGTAATCCTCATTATAATATTAATAAGAGTAGAATTCTAATTTATTAATCCTTTCACTGTGAATCTAATCATCTCCTTTGATACTAAATATGGCTTTGAGATATGATCATTTATAAACTCTTCCAAATCAAATTTGTATTTTTTTTTTCAATTCTGTCACATAAGTCATAAGTTGCATTTTCATTAATATTGTCTGTCATCATGCTAATTTTGGAGTGATTTCTCACAAAAAAAATCTTCTGACAAATGCTAATTAGTTTCACTAAAGAAAACTGAAACTTCAAATTAAAAGATTACGAAAGTATATATCATGCAATTTCATGATCAAGAATGCAAGTAGAAGGAACCCTCAAGATTATTCAAGAGTAATGATCAAAATTTATAGTATGCTCAAAAATATTTTTATATAATCCACACAAAATAACATAAGCTACAAACTTAATATATAAACTTAATTAATAAAAAAGAAATTGATTAGAAAGCTAATAATTTTTTAAAAGATACTATTATATAGTTTTTTAATCCACTTTGCTACTCTAATTTTCAAAATAATCAACATTGATTCCTTCTTATATAACATCATATGGGGAAGAAAAGAAAGTTATGAAAAACAATTAAGATAAAATGAAAAATAAAGACAAAAACTATCTATAAGCACTCAATTTTAAGAAATATAAGCACTCAATGAAAAACAGTTCGATTTTATGCATTTTCTTTTTAAATATAAGCACTCAATTTGAGTTCTGCCTCCTTCCCCTCCTCTTCATTTTATAAATCCATAAAATTATCACAACGATGACAAATTTATTTCATAATTAGGAATGCTACGAAAGAATAAAAAATTGATTAAGAAAAATGCTCCAAATCATTAAATTTTCATCAAAAATAAAATAAAATAATAATAAATAAATATAAAACAACTCTCCAACTAAATAAAAAATTTAATAAAAAATATAAATTTATTTGATTTTTCATGATAATATTTTATATTCCTGCTTCTTTCTCCTTTTCACTATGCTCATCTTCTTCTTCATTCATCAACCTAACTAAATATAACATCAAAATCGCTAAAATAATAATTTGTTAATATTAATGTATAAATTGAAGCCTGAAGAATATATATCTTAACATTCATGAAAAATAATTAATATTTAGATAGTTTAATTTAAAGGAATGAAGAAGAAAAAAAAAGAGAAAATAAATAAATTGTCATTGAGATATGCCACATTAATTTCTCATTGATTTAAAGAATTATTTGCACAATATGATACTCCATACAAAAAATACTACTTGGGCATGAATAATTCTACAGTTTCACATTCTTTTTTATGAGGCATCATTTCAGTCTTCGTTTCCTTGTATTCCTGCTTAGAAAATCTACAGATTACAAACTGTAATATAACCAAAAAAAAAGGAAAGAAAATATGTCATAGAGATAGAATGCTTATAACTTCTTATTACTATTAAATACATTAGTCATTTTTATCTTTTTGTCATTCATATCTATAATTAAAATCAGATATATAAAGAGCATAAGTTTAAGCAAGAATTTGATGATGAAGAAGAGAAAAATAACTATATTGCAATAACACAACATGCTGCCGAAATTAAGAGAAAATTTATGTGTATATATACAGTAAAAATAAAAATAGGAACCAATTATATAGCACAATCACGACAAGAGAAAAAAAAATTAGAAACACAATAAGAAAAAAAAAAAGTGAAGATGGACAATATGATTTGGTATTCACCCATTAGTATTGGTACTTATAGAAGATTTAATGTTGATTAATGAGAATATGAAAAGATGTAGAAGGTGAAAAAGTTGTAACTCACATGAAATCATAATGTTAATGAATGTATGAATTAAAGGCATGATTTTGTAAAATAAATTAATTGAAAAAAATGTCCAAAAAAGGAGAAAAAAGAAAAAACAAGGTCATAGAGAGGTGTTACATAGACATATCTCTAATCCTCCTGTGTATATATATATATATATATATATATATATATATATATATATATATATATATATATATTGGTAGGTGGAGGTGGAAGACATTATACACACTTTTTTTATTCTTCTTTCTCCCCTCTCTCAAAAAATAAATTCAATTCTTATTTTCTCTCCCAAAAATACATACATATTTTTTTCTTCTCACAAATAAATACACAAATAAAATTCACATTCACAAATACATACCACAAACATATTTTTTCTTTTCAAATATACAAAAATTAAAAAAAAATATATCTTTCAGATACACGCATTCACGCATATACACAAATTCACACTTCATAAACTAAATTTCTAATCTTTTTCTTTATCCCTCACTGCCACCGCCAATGCTCGAGATCCGGCGAACGGACTCCAAACACCCCCACCATCCCTCACTTTCTCTTTCCTCTTTATTCTCCTCCTTGTTATCAATGTCTAACGACTACACCATAAACCTACGCCACCACCAACTGCCCAAAGCCGCAACTCACTCAATCGACAGAACTAGTCCAGTCGACGTGGCTAGTGAAAATTTTGACCTGCCTCCTCTTTTTTATGTAGTGTTCTCACTGGTCGCCGCTTCTCGTTGAAAGTGATGAATGGTGAGGCACCACTGCCATGCACTGCCCTACCCTTCTTCACTGCCATCGCCTAATTTGACCATCGAACGACCGATAAATACCCCACAGTCACTGCCTATCGAAAATAGGTTAGATCTAGCCGAATTTAATGGCTTCCAGTGTCACTCCAGCGAAGACCATGGAAGCAACATAATTCTCTTCATCCTCTCTGTTTGTCGCTATCACTGACCGTATAATTCTTCGGTAGTTTGGGTCTTGTATTATTTGGTTAATCATCAATGTTGTCTAATCGGATTTTGGCTTGAAAGTAACTGAAAAATAATGTTTGGTTTTACCTACATTTTGTTGTTGCTCTAAATGTTTTGTCCAGAGTTGACAAAACTCCATACTTTCTAATAAGCATTTACATGTTTCAAACATTGCTTTAACTTTCAGGCTGCTCAGGTGTTTTGTTATGTTGCTATTACTGCTCTATTCATTATTGTATATTGTTATTACTGCTGCTAATTTTTCTATAGGTTTTCTATCTTTGCAACTATGTTATGCTGTTCGGGGGATTGATTTTGCCCTTTATATTTTATTTAATTAGTAACAAATAAGATTGTACACTATATTGGCTAAGGACAATTCTCCTTAGAATTTTTGAAGCCACCCCATAACAAAAGACTAATTTTATTTCTCAAGTATTCTTATTTTGTATCAAAATAAATACATGGCCAATGAAGAAACTCCTGTCGGTTTTTGAGATCTCCCCAAATAAACGATGAACATTACGTATACAAATATATAATAAAAATAAATAAATTCGGGCGATGAATAAATATTGACAATATCATGACAATTCAAAGGTTTTTATGATTCGTATCTTGGTAAGGCGATTTAGGATGACTGATAAATCGAGCAACCATTTCGTAGACATGGCGCGTCTAAAAATTAATCCGTACCCACTTTATATCAAAATCCTATTTTTATATATACATGTATATATACATACATGTGCACATAATTTCACTTACTTTAATAATTATGTGTTCATTTTTATTACTTCTTTCAAGAACTTATACATGTTCTCGGTAATGCATCGCAAAGTACTACTTGAAAGGGAGTCCCAAGCTTTATGTTTGTATTTTATTTCTCATTTGTATAATTGTACATAAAGATAAAAGTACAATGAAAACTTTACTTTCGGGGGGGCCGGGTGGAGATGTTCTTTACTTACACAATTCACATCTCATATTTAGGCAAAACTTAGGCTGTTAATAATTACATACAAGAATTAAGTTAATAAATTAATTCACACATGTAAATATTATGTAGTCTTTTCTTTTCAAATGAATGTTTATTTTTCTCTATGATTTTGATCAATTAAAAAGTATTATTTAAAAAATTCTTTTTCTTTTTAGTACATAAAAGATACTTTTCTTTTCATACGTCACAAAATACTTTTTTTTTCACACGAAATCTGTTAATTTTTATACATACTTTTTACATATTTTCATAACAATAAGTTTATTTATATACTTAATACATATACTCCTTTTACATTATTTTAAATATTTATACCTTCCCCCTCTTTGATGAATTTAATCTAACTGGATACCACATTTGTGGATTCTGAAGGGTGCCTGACCCCTTACCTTCAGAAGAATTTGAACTCTTACGTGGAATCTAAGATTGATTTTCGCAGACTAAAACATAAGTCATACATGTTAATAAATAAATAGGTTTTCTTATTTTTCTTAAAAATTAGGTGGCGACTCTATAAAAATTTTAATTTTTTTAAAGTCCATAAGTCGTGTTTTATTAACCTTTACAAAAATAAGGCATGACAGAATGACAACTTTGCCGGGGATGCACAACAAGTTCTAACCACAATAGATTCAATTTTTCAATTGAGAGAGATATTTTTACATTTTTGCATATGCTAGTTCTTTGATTCTTTATCTGTTTCACATTGCCAATTATTTGTATTTTGTTCATGAATTCTTTTATATTATTTGCACAAATTAGTTTTGTCGCCTAATAAATTCTTTTATTCATCACTTGTTTAATACACTATATCTGTACATTGTAAAAACTGCTACACATTAGTTTTTGCTTCATTTAATCATAATCACAATTTCATCAAGTCTTTGGACGCACGCTTCACACACTGTGGTTCACGCGGGGGGCGTCTTACACTCCCCTATACCTTTTTTGAATTCCATAGTTTTAGAGGTGGTGCATTTAGGTTAGTGCGCCTTCTCAAATTATTCGGCCCTACTATCAACCATTTAGGGAAATTTTTATTCTAGAAATAAATCACAGTATATACAAACTCATACAAAGTTTGAACTACGTTTTGACCCGATTCTTGTCCTGACAAGATATGCAGGCAACCTTGTATTAGGGTTCGATCTACTCACTGTTTCAGAATAATTTTTCTGGTATTCAAGCTGGGGAGACTTTTTGGAACAGTTCAAAGATGCTCTCCAAAGGTCTCCAAAGAGCATAAATAAATAACTCCTCAAAATCCAAATCTTAATAACATTAGTACTTAGCCAGCCCGCCTCCAAATCCTCACCCAATTTTGGTTCGAGAATACCTAAATTCTTCTTTTAAACCTCGTAAATCATTACTTTTATGGCGCATCGATCCCCACTTTCAAAGCAAGGGTTCAACATTCTTTCATTCATAACAATCTTGCCAAGTATGGTGAAATAATGCCATAACTGTGTGACTTCATAATCTTGTTGACATATTAAATTAATAGCAAAACTCTCTATATTCTTGATATCCATTCTCTCGATCGTCCGGTCGAAACAATTTTGATGTTACGAGCAGTTCCTCCCTCGCATCATTTTCATACATGATATGAACACCACTCTTGTACATTCATACATGCTACATATAAATTTGTAAATTTTCTGAACTACGTAGACCTGATTCTTGTTTTCACAAGATACGTAGGCATTCCTCACTTGAGTTTGGTTTCATTTTTCTAATAAAAAATAATTAGATTTTTGACTTTGTTGGTACCAACACAGTTAGGAGTGTGCATGAGACAAAAAATATTGGTATGATGGAACGGATTGACTTCACGATAAACCATAGATTATTTTGGTACCTTTTAATCAAACTTGAGAGAGACTTGGAAAATTCTCTGGCATACGTCTAACACAAGAACACATCCAACCTCATTGTTTCAAGTGCATTGTGTGGCGAGATTTTGACTTGTTCATTTCATTACACTGTTGATCTAGAACTTGTCCTGAATGTTAGTTGAGGGTAAATTCTTAATTACACTTAGTTTGGGAAAGAATTGTAGGCCTTCCTTGATCTGATTGTGGCTTTCATGGCCTACCAAATTACATCGATCCCTCTCATTTCCCCCTTTGATTTGAAAACTTTTTATTTGGATAACCACGTTTGAGTCTATACCTTTTGAGTGCTTATAGGCAGTACCCTCTCTTGGCCCACCTCCCTGAGTGTACTAAATACGTGCAAATTGCGGACTAAGATTTAAAATCAAAGTTGCCAAAGGTAAAGAATATAGATTCCCAGAAGAGCAAAAATAAAAAGATGACTTCAAATAAGAAGGGGCAAAAATCCCCATACAAAAAAGAGATAGCTCCGACAAAGGTGGAGAATCACCACCAAAAAAAAAAAGAAAGAAAATATATTTATTGAAAAGAAAGGGGGAAAAATCCAACACAAGATTCAAATGAAGTCAAAGAAGATATAGAACAATGGACAAAGACGCACAACAAAGAAGATCGAATGTCAAAGCATAACTAATATCAAAAGCATAGATACAATGCAATGCTCATCGGAGAATTAGTCATTTTCGTCCAAAATATCATCCTACCCGTTCCCAAGCCTACATTACAAGCCGATTACAAGTGTTACAAGATCTTATTCTAAGTGTTCTCGCATTAGTAGAAACTTACATGAGGGCCAAACCTATGGTATCACAATTGAATTCATTGAACTTCCTTCCGAGTGTAAGTGTATATCTTTGGACGTCCCTAAATTCAACGAAAAATACTCAAATAGGTATGAGAAAGAGACATTCTTTTCGGAGAGGACACTTGAAACATGAGAGTAGGCATATTTCAAAACCTTTGTCTGAAGCAAGATGAATAACTCTTATCGATACTTAGGTATGTCTAAGGTACCACTTGAAATTATACATTTATCCAAAAGTCGATCTCGATTAGCTGGAAAAGAGATGGAGGAAATTCTTAAACACACTACTAATTGTTGGTACCAATTGCAACCAAGGCATGATCATGCCTTTTCATTTCAACATTCTTACAAAGAAAATACAAAATAATTTTCTACATTTTCACATTTCAACATTTGTTACAAAGAAAATATAAAATAATTTTTTGCAATTTCACCTGTTCAAGATTTCTCACAAAGAAAATACAAAACAACCTTCTATGTTTTCACATTGTCAACATTTCTTACAAAAAAAATATAAAATAATTTTCTGCATTTTTTAGCTTTCTGAATTCTTTGCAATGGAAATACAAAATAGCTTTCTTTATTTCTCATGACATTCACTTTCAAATACATATATTACACTTTCATTCATGGCACTCACCTTCAAATACATGCAATTAAATTTTCTTTTCAAAGATCTCGCCTTCAAACACAGAGATTTTCTCTAGTTTGGGTACTTACATTTCCATATCCCTGCCAGTGAGAGGCTATTACCTTTCAAATTGCTCCGCCCATCGAGAGCTCCTTTTTTTCAATAGCCCCACCAGTCGAGAGGTTATTACTTTTCGGTTCCTCTGCTAGTCGAGAGTTTTTTATTTCAATAGCCCCGCAAGTCGAGATGCTATTGTCTATCAATTGCTCCACCAGTCGAGAGCTTTTTCATTTCAAGTAGCCCCTCCAGTCGAGAGGCTATTACCTTTCAATTTCTCTACCAGTCGAGAACTCATTTATTTCATAGAACCACCAATCAAGAGGCTATTACCTTCTAATTGCTCTACTAGTCGAGAGCTCCTTTATTTCAATAGCCCCACCAATCGAGAGGCTATTATCTTTCAATTATTCCACCAGTTGAGAGATCTTTTATTTCATAGCCCTTTCAGTCAAGAGGTTATTACCTTTTAATTGCTCCGCCAGTCGAGAGCTCTTTCATTTCAATAGCCCCGCCAGTCGAGAGGCTATTAACTTTCAATTGCTCTACCAGTCAACATCTCCTTTATTTCATAACCCTTCCAGTCAAGAGGCTATTACCTTTAAATTACTCCTCCAGTCGAGTGCTCCTTTATTTTATCGCCCCGCCAGTCGATAGGCTATTACCTTCCAATTACTCCGCCAGTTGAGAGCTTCTTTATAGCTCTACTAGTTGAGAGATCCTTTATTTTATATCCCCTCTAGTCGAGAGACTATTATCTTTTAGCCGCTCTGTCAGTTGAGAGCTCTTTTTCAATAGCCTCTCCAGTCAAGAGGCTTCTACGTTTCAATTGCTCATCAGTCAGAGCTTCTTTATTTCAATAGCCCCGCCAGTCGAGAGGCAGCTACCTTCCAGTTGTTACACCAATTGAGAGGCCATTAGAATGCAATTACCTGACCAGTTTATGACCTTAATATTCATAGGCAATTGAGGACGACCATTAACATCAGTCTCCATAGAAAATCGGAGATGAGAATCAATATCAATTCCATAAGCAATTAGAGGTGTCATGCTTCAAGTCTTCATAAAAAAATCAAAGATATCATCATTCAATGTCAGTCTTTGTAGAAAATCGGAGACGATAGTCAACATCAGTCTCCATAGACAATTGGAGATGTCTTGCATCAAGTCTTCATAGACAATCGATGACATCATCATTCATCATATCATTTTTCTAAACAATTGAAGGAGCCATTCATCCTCAAGTCGCCGTAGATAATCAGAGACATTATGTATATTTTCAACCAAAATACAATTTTAAACAACAAGACATTTTTTCAAATTTCCTTAAAAAATCCAAATGATTGTCATATATCATACACTGGGGCAAATTTTGAGAACCGCCTAAATATTTTTCCTATTTTCTCATTTCAAACTATATTGAACTGATTCTCGTAACACTCGAGATATGTAGGAAGCTCTATGAAGAGTTCAATCGTTGCAACCCCATAATCATCTTTTCTTCCAAACAAGCATACATTCTTACATCCTCAGCATCTCACATCTTGATGCTGGGACAATTTCAAAAGGAGCATTTGGAATATGTGAACACTTCCGTTCCCAAATAGTCCTGTTCTCAATAATCAATGATCATTCATCCTTAATGACAGGATAAGAGGCAACTTGTCTATTCTTTTGAACTACACCTGACCCGATCCTCATGCAACTCGAGGTATGTAGGAAACTTTAAATTAGAGTTCCGTCAAATTTTTATCAAAAAATAATTTTTATCGAGCAAAATTAGCTACACATCAATATTTTTATTTGAAGATTTTTACATTATCTTCAAACAAAAAGGGGCAACTATTGACACCTAATTTTTGCTCTTCGTGCTTAAAACTAACACCTTTAGGCTTTTTGACTGTTAAAGGGAACAAAACATAATTTTCACATATTTTTTTAATAATTCTTAACAAATTATTGATAATCATCCTTACTTTAGGATTTTATCAATTTGTTGTCGTGTTTTTACTTTTCATAATTTATTAATTTTTCTCCTTAGATTAGGATTTTTATCGGTTCATTATCATTTTAATTTTTTTTACAACCATCTGCACACGTGCACGACATGACATTACATTTCTTTCAAATTAATTATATTTTTAATATTTTCAATATTCTTTACATTTTTTATAATTACATATCAATACCTTCATTCTGTACATTTATTACAGTCTGCAAACGTTGTGTTAGATCAACTATTTTTACATAGTATAATAATTTGGTGTCTTATCACATCCGACAAGACTATATACAATAACATCTTATCACATCCGACAACGACCACTTAGTGATGTCTTTTCACATCTAAAACGGACCACTCAATGAGACTATTATTTGGACAATAACTTTGCACGTTGATTAAAAGGATAAAAATCTTTTGGTTAATAACTTAAGGACCAAAGGGTGCCCTATAATAAAAAGAGGGGACACCTTTTATACTTTGGATAATAAAGGTTGTCTAATTTTATTATAAATAGGTGGAGGTGGGAGACATTACACATATATTTTTTATTCTTCTTTCTCTCCTTTCTCAAAAAATAAAATCAATTCTTATTTTCTCTCCAAAAAATACACACATATTTTTTCCTTCTCACATACAAATAGGGGTGTTTAGGGGTGATAAAATCAATAAATTATATGGTTATCCACCCGTTTTATCCATGTTAGATGAGTTGGGTATCCAACCCATTTAATAGTGGGTCAAATATGGGTCAATCCGTATTATCCATTCTAAAATATGGATAACCCATTGCTATCCACCAATTACACTCTCCTTAAAGTATGACATGTGTGAAGATGTAGCAATATTTAAAGTATACTTTTTAAGGGTGTGTTTGGAATGAAGAAATATTTTTTCAAAAATATTTTTTAAAAAAATAATAGAAAATATTTTCCATTTTTTGAATTTTTATTTTCATAACTTTTTAAATTTTTTTTTGAACTTCACTTTTAAAAAAAATGAATTTTCATTTAAATTATTTGAACCACCCTTTTTCTCTCTCTTTTTTTTTTTTTTTTTCTATTTTTGTTTTGTTTTTTCCTTTTTCGTTTCTTTCTTTTCGTATTTTTTCTCTCTTCTCTCTTTAATTTCTATTTCTCCTTTTTCTTCTTTTTTCCTTTTTTATTTTTTTTCTCATTTTTATTTTATTTTCATTGATATAATTGTGTTTGTATTTTATAGGTTGCACTTGGATGAGTATTTTTATTTTATAGTTCATGCTATTATTTATATTTTTATATTTATTGATATAATTGCATTTGTATTTTTATTTTATAGTTCATACTATCATTTATATTTTTATTTTTATTAATATAATTGTATCAAATATGATACATGAATATAACTTGAACTATACAAATACAAATGATACTTGTTTATACACAAATAAAAATGGTAAAATTGACATACAAATACTAACGATACTTTTGTATAATGATGCATGCATATTTTTATATGAGACTCAAACAAATACAATAAATTCATAAACTTATTTGTGTACAAATACAAATAATAAATTATAAATATTTTAAACTATTAAAATACAAATAATAAATTTATTTGAAGTATATAGTATGTTACATATAAATATAAAATACAAAAACAAAAAAATGAGAGAAAAAATACAAAAAAAAAAAGAATAAATGAACAAAGCAAAATGAAAAAGAAAATATAAAAAAGGGGAAAATGACCAAAAAATGTAACAAAATGAAAAAAATAAAGAAAAAAATGGAAAATAAAAAATGAGAAACGAAAAATAAAAAATAAAAAAATAAAAAAAGAATAAAAAGGAAAAGGAAAAAAGAAAAAAGAAAAAATGTAAAAAGAAGAAGAAAAAATAGATGGAAAAGAAACAAAAAGAAAGAGAAAAAGAGATAGTTAAGGGATAAATAAAAGAGAGGGGTTATGGAGTGTATTTAATTAGCAAGAGAGGCTATGGATTGTGCTTAATCGAAACTTAGGCTAAATTAAATAATTAGAAACTTATGTTCGCTAATTCATCTAGTTTTTCTTATAATATAAGAGTACTTTTGTCTTTACATAATAAGAAGTAACGGATAATATGGATATCCATATTATCCATTGGGTTTATCCATTTTACCCATAATCAAATATGGTTTGGATTTGATATTTTATCCATTTTCACATGACCCACTTTTGACCCGCCCATATCCGGCTCGACCCACCCGTTTGCCACCCCTAGGGGTGTTCATAGGTCGGTTATTGATCAAAATCATAACCAAACCAACTTCGTCGGTTTTTAAATTTCTAAAACCAAACCAAATCAAATAAAAAAATAACCATCGATTTGGTTCTTGTTGGTTTAGTTCGGTTTGGTTTGGTTTATAAGTTTAGCTAATGATAAAAGTTGGGAAATTTAAAAAAAGTAAATCAAATATAACATATGAGATGTCAACCAAGTGTTGTATCTTAACCTTGAAACTAAGATATCAACTGAGTGTTATACTTCTGCAAAGCCATGAACAACTCCATATGAACGCTTCTAACAAAATTTTAAAAATTACATTTAACAGAATGATATGATAAAACCTCAAAAAGTGAACACATAAACTTGTTGCTCAACAAGGTACAAAAAGTAAGTTAAAATTAGTGACTACCTATAGTCTTATGAATCTCAGCTATAATTTCAATATATAACAATATATTATTTTTACAATTAGTATCATTTGTCATTCAAAGTGGAAAGTTCATTTAGAATCTCATAAGTTACTGTCAACTGGATGAAGACATATGACTGAATGTGTTACGACTAAAGTTAAATCATGATTAAAATATAAAATGTAACAAATATTTATATTGTATTTATGAATAATATATAAATAATTATAACATATATATATATATATATATATATATATATCAGTTTGTTTTGGTTATTTTGTTGGTTATTTTACAGTAAAACAAAAACAAACCAAATTAGTATCAGTTTTTCAAAATTCAAACCCAAACCAAACCAAACTTAACCAAATACTGATTTTTTAATTGGCTTAGTTTGGATCGCGATTCGGTTTGGTTAAAAATCAAACTGTGAACGCCCCTACATACAAATACACAAATAAAATTCACATTCACAAATACACACCACAAACATATTTTTTTCTTTTCAAATATACAAAAAAAAACATATCATTCACGTACACACATTCACGCATATACACAAACCTGCACTTTATAAACTGAATTTCTAATCTTTCTCTATTTATCCCTTACTACCGCCACCACTGTCGAAGCTCTGACGAACGGACTCCAGCCACCACAACAATCCCTCACTTTTTCTTCCCCCTTTCTCCTCGTCCTCGACGTCAACATCTAGCCACTACACCACTAACCTCCGCCACCACATCTACCTAACGCTGCAGCTTACTTCAGCCAGCAGAACCAGTCCAGCCGCTGTGGTTGGTGAATATTATGACTTGCCCACTCCTCTTTGATATCGTATTTTCACTGGTTTCTGCGCCTCGCCGGAAGTGATAACCGATGATGTACCACTTCCATGCGTTGCTCTATCCTTCTTCACTGCCTTCATCGGATTTGACCACTAGATGCCCGACAAGAAGCCCCACAGTCACTGCCCGTTGAAAATTGGTTAGATCCAGCCGAAGTTGATGGCTTTCGGTGTCACTCAGGTAAAGGCCGTGGAAGCGAAGTCATTCTCTTCTTCCTCTATTCGTCACTATCACTGACCATAAAATTCTTTGGTAGATTGGGTCTTGTATTATTTGGTTATTCATCAATGTTGTCTCATTAGATTTTGGCTTTAACCTAACTGAAAAATAATATTTTATTTTACCTAATTTTTATTGTTTCACTAAATGTTGTTGGCCAGAGTTGACAAGACTCCATACTTTCTGTTGAGCATTTACATGTTTCAAACATTGCTTTATCTTTCAGGATGCCCGGGTTTTTTTTATGTTGCTACTACTTCTCTATTCATTATTGTATATTATTATTACTGTTGTTAACTTTGCTATAGATTTTCTATCTTTGCTACTGTGTTATGCTATCCGGGGGACTGATTTTTTCCTTTACATTTTATTTAATTGGTAACAAATAATATAGTATACTACATTGACCAATGAAAATATCTCTCGGTCGGATTTTGAGGCTTCTCCATAATAAAATACGGATTTTTATTTCTCAAGTATTCTTATTTTACATGAAAATAAATACATGGCCAATGAAGAAACTCCCATCGATTTTTGTGGCCTCCTAAAATAAAAAATTAACATTACATACACAAATGCGTAATAAAATTAAATAAATTTGAGCGATGAAGAAATCTTAGCAATATCACGACAACACAAAGGATTTTATGATTCGTATTTTTGCAAGGAAATTTAGGATGACCGATAAATCGAGCAACCATTTCATAGCCATGGCACGTCTAAAAATTAATCTGATGCCACTTTATAAGAAAATTCTATTTTTATATACATCTATTTATACATACACGTGCATATAATTTCACTTACTTTAATGATTATTTATTTCTTTTTATTACTTCTATCAAGAACTTATACATGTTCTTGGTAACGCACCCCGAAGTACTACTTGAAAGGGAGTCGTGAGCTTTATATTTGTATTTTATTTCTCATCATATAATTTTACATAAAGATAAAAGTATAGTGAAAACTTTACTTTTTGGGGCGCCGTACGGAGATGTTCTTTACTTACACAATTCTCATAGAATATTTAGGCAAAACTTAGGCTGTTAATTTTACATAACAGAATCAAGTTAATCAATTAATTCACACATTTACATATTGTGTTATCTTTTTGTTTCAAATGAATATTTATTTTTCTCCGTTATTTTGACAGGTTGAAAGTATTATTTGAAAAATACTTTTTCTTTTTAGTATATAAAAGATACTTTCTTTCATACGTCACAAAATAGTTTTTCTTTTCACATGAAATCTGTACATTTTTATACATACTTTTTACATATTTTCATAACAATAAGTTTATTTATATACTTAATACATATACACCTTTTACATTATGTTAAATATTTGTACCTCCTTCTTCCTTGAGAAATTTAGTCAAGCTGGGTACCACATTTGTGAATTTTGAAGGTTGCCTAACCCCTTTCTTTCGGAATAATTTGAACCCTTACCTAGAATCTAAGATTGATTTTCGCAGAGTAAAATATAAGTCATACATGTTAATAAATAAATAGATTTCCTTAGTTTTCTTAAATATTATGTGGAGACTCTATATGAATTTTAATTCTTTTAGAGTCCATAAGTCATGTTTTGCTTAGCCTTGACAAAAAATAGGGCATGACATATGAGTTGCGAACTCCTTATGGATCCCACCTGGAAGTTGCAAGCTTATTGGGTGTATACAGAAAGTGATGGATGGTTATTATTATTCATCTCATCACATTGCATTGCATTGCATTCACATACACATTTGCCATGATTTCCTTAGTTTTTCTTGACTTGTGTTTTGTTTCAACATATTCTTTATATATATCAATGTTGTTTTCATTTTTGTTTCTATTTTAGAACTATTAGTGGAGATGGTATGAGCTACCATTTATGACTACCTTCTTGTAGGTGATGTGCTTACAGTTTTATTTACATATATTATTTTTTTACTTTGCTCAATTGGCATATGATACCTACTGAGTACAGGTGGACCATACTCACCCTTACTGTGCCCTTTAGATGCATATTCGAGTATTAGTATATGATGCGGGATTTGATTTCGTGTGGATCGGGCTAGTGTTTTAGTTACTAACTGCTTTATAGATTTTAGAGCCGACTCTAGGTCTCCTCTTATTTTACTTTATGTCTTTATTTCAGTTTCATATATAGATATGTATTTTCAGATTTAGTTATATACTAGATACTCTTACACTATGACACCCAATTTCGGGGTCTTACAAGATTTCTTTAAGACTTCCATTTTAGTTATGTTTTGTATTGGCTTGACTTTGTTTTTCAAGTCTCACCTTGGTTTATATTATTGTTGATTTTTTTTCTCCTTTATCAGTTTAGGTGATTGGCTTATTTATCAATGTTGAGCTCCGATAAATTCCATCATGACTCATTTTTGGGTTGTGAAAAATTGGTATTAGAGAATCTAGGATCACTAGTCTTATAAGTGCAAGAGCAGGATGTATAGTAGATCTTGCAAATTAGTACGTAGATGTCCATATCTTTCTTCGAAAGTTTATGATATATATTTAGGAAAGACTTCTCTATTTTTATTCCTAATCGTGTGAGTTGTTCATACCCAATGTTCTAAGTTATGTTTCACTTTTTTCTTTAAAAATAGTGAGGACTAGATCTCAAGAGGCTAGGTATGTTGAGCTAGCACTTGTGGATAAGGCCAAGACTAGAAGAAGAGGCAGAGGCTATGGATGGTATGAAAGTAAAGGATGAGCGCGTGGAACTTCCCCAGTTAGAGGATATGCTGGGAAAGACTCTCATGAGCCTAATAGTATTTATTTTAAGGATGGTTATCAAATAGGGGATGCGGATCTAGCTCAGGTCCCGCAACGTTCAGTTGATACTCTATGGCTTAAGGTACTCTTGGTTCGTCTCTTGAGTTATTTGAAGGGTGTTCCCATGAGTGTTCCTAGTATTTCTCAGATTTCGAGTGATGTTCCACTGTCGCTGCCGACATCTTCTTATCGTACTTATACTTTTAAAGTACAACCATAATCTATAAAACCCCTTGTGTGAATTCATTTTCTATGAAACTTACTATTCCTCCAGTTGCTTTAGGTACAATTATGTATTATGATGATTAGAAGAGATTTAAGAGGTTTATTTGGTCGGTCCCACCTAATTTAGTTGAGCTATTGGTAATGATGCTTATGAGTTTTTGAATGATTGCTAGGAGAAGTTACATAGTCTTAATCCCTTAAGTCTCATAGAGTTGCTTATACTACCTATTAGTTGACAGATATTGCAGGGATTAGTGGAGGTCGTATGCCAGTGGTAAACTATTGGGTTCACTTGTTAAGACTTGGACTTAGGTTTTTTTATGCCATTTTGGAAAGTTTTGTACCATATAGCTGGAAAGATCATATGCATGATGAGTTTTATCACTGAGACTGGGGATTCATGACTATTACTGAGTATGAGGCTCATTTTCACATTTTATTTGGATTTTTAGTTGCTAGCATCTCCACCGACTCTAAGAGGATTTGGACGTTTAGGAAGGAGTTAGATGGTACTTATAAGTTGGATACAATCTCTATGATAGTTTTAGGGGTTTGTTTCCAGAGTATTACAAAGCATGCCAAGATGATCGATTTAATTATATAGGCTACTCAGGTTGGCACCAAGAAGGTATGTTGTTATGGTGATTTTAGTGGATACGCCTCCTGAGATATAGGTTTCTATAGTAGAGGTTCCTATATTTATCATGGTAGGCCAGTCCAATACATGTTTCAGGGATCAAGTGGTATACCTTTAGGTTCTGCGATTTCTGGTAGCCAGGTATCAGGTCATATGGGGGGAGGTTCTAGGTTCGTTCTTCAGGTTAGGGTAGTTATTCTAGTTCATCCACAGCTTTGCACATTGATTCAAGTTGTAGTGGATGTTTTTTATGTGATGTGTTTGGCCATGTGGCCAAGGATTTCCCTCGACATGTGTATGGATCCATGTATCAGAGTTGTCAACTTTAGCTATGCCCTACTCTTATATCTGTAGTAAGAGGTGGATTAGAGAGTGGTAGAGATGGCGCTAGAGGTTCTAGAGGTACAGGTAGGGGTTCTGCTGGAAGTGATTGTGGGGTTACTCATTCTGAGAGTGGACGTGGTCAGTGTTATTCTATCTTTAGGAGAACCGAGGTAGAGGCTTTTGATGTAGTTATTACAAGTATTATCCTACTTTTTTTACAAGTATGCTTCTATGTTATTTGACCCTGGGACAAAATTATTCTATTTGTCTACATATTTTTCTTCATATTTTGATGTCGAGTGTGAGCCTTTTGTTATACCTCTTTATCTTTGTACCCTCATACACGACTTTTTAGTGGTGGATCGGGTGTACTGATCTTGTGTAGTTATATTTGTGGGCCATGAGACTTGAGTAGACTTGATTATCCTAGATATGATTTATTTTAACGTTATATTGGGTATGAATTGGTTGGCTCTTTGTCATTCTGTTTTGGACTACTATGCCAAGATCGTGACCTTTTCTACACTAGGTGTGTCGAGGTTAGCTTGGAAGGATATGCTTAATTCCGGTCTAAAAGGTGTTATATTTTTTCTGTGTGCTCGTCATATAATAGAGGGGGGGAGCAATATGCTATTGAAATATAGCACTTTCGATGCTTAAGACAAGGAAAATATGCAAGTTTCTGAGGTTATTTTGTTAGCTATGATACGTTTTGGGTATATTTTGCAGGAAATTAGGTTTTGGATGATAAGTTCATGAAAAAGGTGTTTCTGGATATTTTTGGAGAAATTATGGTTGTTTGGGACACTTTCCAGCTTGATCGTGATCAAAGCATATTTGAGAATTGAAAAAGAGCTGAAAATATGACTCCCGACACTTACTAAGTCAACCTATAGACCACAAGTAGGCAAAGCATGTGCCAGAAGTCCAAAATCCCGAGAGCTGACTTCCAGGATTTTTGACATCTGGTACTTGCACCCTGTACCTGCGCCTAGGGTCAGAGCGTAGGTACAGACCACATGTGGCCACCGAATCTATTTTCTTATAATTCGTTCAGTATTTGGTTTTAGGATTTCCTC
Organism: Capsicum baccatum var. pendulum; assembly: GCA_030864225.1. Taxonomy (NCBI): domain Eukaryota; kingdom Viridiplantae; phylum Streptophyta; class Magnoliopsida; order Solanales; family Solanaceae; genus Capsicum; species Capsicum baccatum. The sequence goes on along the minus strand of CM061556.1, from coordinate 232,471,429 downwards.
ATGTACTATAAACACCCTTTATGTGTTAGTAGGAGTTAAGTACTTTTGATACTTACAAACATCTTTTGATTCCCAGATCTGATTTTGATCTTAGGATTCTTTTACGTTGACTTCAGTTGATTAATTTAGTTGTAGTTGTGGGTTTTATTACTTCTTATCATTTTGATTTCATCTATGCTTTTGATTATAAATGTTATTGATTTCTTTACAAGCACAAGGGACTATAACCCATAGCAAGGGTTGTGGAAATGCTGGCGGATTGACAAAGTAGGGGAAGTGCCGTTGTTGTTCGGTACTGATACCCATGCATGCATTGCTTTATATTTATTATAATGGTTTTATTAATGGGTGCACACATTAGGATCTTGCCTAGATATTGCTGGTGATGTTGGGTGTATTTACGCACTTTGGTGTGGTTATCCTAGCTTATTTAGCCTTGTTTAGAGGACAATTCATGTGATTTATGTGTTATAATGATATAAATGTGATTCTAAGTGTTCAAGTATGTTATTACAAGGTTAAAGGGTGTTTTTAAATGAGCTTGGGTTCAAATTGATCATCGACAGTCTAGACGAGAAAACTAATATTCATAGCTTGAGTTTCTAGCTCATCGACTTGAATGTTGTGTTGTTTTGAGATCTAATTTAGGGTGTTTAATGCTATAGGTTGCTTGGTGAGTTGATTTGAAATATACATAAAGGATACACAAGCTTCAAATCAAGTGGAAATAACACAAAAGGCTTGGAGTGGATCAATGAAAGAAAAAGACACAACGTGATGAGAATAGGACACTTTTGAGTCAAGACCACACCACAGTGGATGAAAAATTTGCAAATATTGATTTCCAGTAGCTCATTGTGATAGCACCACGTCGCGGTGATGGGTAATTCTCAAAGTGTCACAATCCAATAGCTTACCCGATAAGGCCACATCACTATGCTAAATGTGCTAAAGTAAGACTGCATTGCGGTGAGATGCAAAAGGAAAATTTTTCCCAACTATAAAAGGAACACGTAGAATCAATTTAAAACACTTTTGACGTCTTGAGGCTGGAGAGGAGTGGCTGCACATGAAAATTAGGTTTTATTATTCTTTGTTTTAGCTTTTTAATAGATTGGATCATGTATTCAATTCCTTGGATAATAATTATGTGAATTAGTGGCTAAACGTCTCCTTTCTAGGGTTAAGGCCAAGAACATGTTTTCTATTGTTATGAATTAAATTTGTTTGGATTGCTTATTGTATTTGGTGGTTTGTTCATCCTTGTTTTAACTATTTTAAGGTTTGTCCACCCTTAGAATACATATATTGTTGACCTTTTGATCTAGGGAGGGGGAATAGAAAGATAGAACATGGGGATAACTAAAGTAAGGTTCTCATTCTTTTATGAAATAAGGAATGGGAATTAGCATCTAGGGAAGGGATGTACATAGAAGCCTTGCTTGGTTCACATGTAGGATGATAGCTTTAAGAAATTAATTAGATTATTACATCCTCACTCAATGATGTAGTTGTAATGTCCAAGTTAGGTAGATGATTAGAGGTCGAGAGACCACGATCATGCGATAAACCCTACAAATCAACAACCAAGATAAGCAATCTAATGAATGAAGTTCAATAGTATAGCATGACTGTTCATAGTGCCTTAACCCTGGGCTTTCCTCCATTAATTGTTTCATGTCTTTATTTTACATACTGTTTACTTTACTTTTAGTTATTAATTCCAAAAATCTCTTGGTTATGCTTGCACTGATTTAATCTTAATAGTTGAACTAGAATTCGATAGTTGATTAACACTACTCCATGTGGGATCGATACTTGACTTCTAAAAGACCACTATATTACTTGGTAGACCACGTACACTTGAGTGTACGCTTGGGCGTTATCAGCTGCTTACTCGAAAAGAGTAGTAGTGACTAGGAAAAGATAAAAACAACAGTAATTTAGAGTTTACTGTCGATCTATGCTACTAGGTAATATCTCAGTAAATTGGTTATCTTTCATCTAATAACTTGACACTCAAAAGAAAGTAGTTAATTGGGATTAAGATAAGGGTTAGTAAGGCGACAAATCGAGACTCAAAGGTAAAGAGTGAAATCTTTCTACTTGTAAGACCCCGTAATCCTAGCTCATTTTAGCTCATTCTTGCATGTTAAAGGGGCCAAAGACTTAGAATATTTCACTAAGTGTAAAAACTTAGTCATTTCTAAAGCCCTTAAATTTGATGAATTTATTTTTGATCTCCCGACATTGAAAAGTTGATTCATGCTCGGGGAGGTTAATAGTACATTTTTGAAATATTTGGATCAACGTAAGGATGAGTTTGGACATACAAAACAAAGGCAACGCACGATTAGCCCGTGATGTACCCTCCATTTCACCCCTTGGAGAGGGGGGGCCTGCAGCGTGCGGTCCATTCCGGTGGACTGGAGCCGGCGGTGCATTTTCCATCGTGCCCCGTGTATTTTTAGCTTCCACTAATGTTTTTCCAAGGGCATTTTAGTCCTTTCTCTAAGACACGAGATTTAGGGTCCCCAAAGAATCAGTTACTATTTTACTATCAAAATTTCCCAAATTGAAAGTATTCCCTCTCAAGAACAAACCCTAGCTCTTCAACATTCAAGGTTAATTCTCAAGAAACCTACCAAGAACTTCACGAATTCTTCAATCAAGGTATGTTAAGGCTATACTTTTTTTTAAGATTCAGGCGTCTGAATCTGAATGCACATCTGAATGATTAAAATGTTGTCTCTAGATTTGAAAACTGAATGATTAAAACTGTTTGTTTTTCAACATCTGAATGTGTAAAAATATTATTTGTATGTATAAAAAATAAAAAATACAATTAAAATAAAAAATTAATTATATATTAGAAAAGTATATAATTTCATACAACAAAATTATTATTTGATTGACAAAAAATATTTATATTTGTTAGTGATAGTGGAGATAGTTTATATTGGTGGTTGCGGTGACAATGATTGATGTTAGTGATTAATAATATTGGTGGTGATAGTTGTGATGGTTGGTATTGTAGTGACTGTTATGATGGTGGAGATTGATGGTCGTGGTGGTGGTTGTGATGTGACATTGGTTGATGTTAGTAGTTTGAGGTATTGATCGTGTTGGCTGACACATAAATGCATAATGGTTGATGATATATTGGTGGTAGTTGGAGATATTGTTTGTTGTGATGGTGGAGATGGTTGTTAGTTGAGATAAATTGTAGCAATGGTAGTGGTTGAAGTGGTGGTAGAGGTGGCGTTACTAGTGAAAATGGTGGTGGTGATCGGAAAATGTGTGGAGGTTGTGATGTATTAGTAGTAGTTAGTGGTGGTGCTAGTTTTGATAGATGAGTTGGTCGGTAGTAGATTGGCAAGTACTAGTTGATGATGGCGGTGCTATTGACGGCAGTGCTATTGAAGGTGGTGGTGGTGGTGAATATAATTAGAATAATAGAGGTAGTAGGTGTGGTAGCGGTTGACAATAGTGGTTGGTAGAGATATTTATTGTTAATAGTGGTTGCGATGGTGGAGGTGGTTGGTGGTAGGTGGGTGGTGGTTGACAATGGTGGTAGTGGAAGAGGTGGTGACTGCTGCTTATGAATAGAGTAGTGAATATTATCCAACACCAGAATATCTTTTAAGACCTATTAAGACCTGATTCTGGATCTGAATGGTTAAGACCTATTCAAACCTATTAAGAAATCAAATCTCAATAAAAAACAAATTCACTTAATGGTCTGAAGTTTGAACCATTCAGATTCAGACCTCCATTATGTGCAAACAAATGAGGCCTAAATGTTCATCAATGGGCCCTTTTGCACCCATGGAATCCAAGAACCTGATTTCAAATTCAAATCTATGACTTTTACATATTATTATGATTGTGTAATACCCCATAATTTTTCCTAGCTTGAAATTATCCCAAGAATATTAGAAGCTTTCTTTGAAAGATGAATCTACTTTTGTGCACGTGGAATTTTTAAGATTTTCACTTTTTATCATGTGGAAAATTGAATTAGCTTTCCAACGATTCTAATTTCATCTAAATTCGTTATCGGAGTGAAAAAATATGGATATTTTATCGGGAGCTGTCAGAATCACCCAGGTGCGATGGCCAGGTTGATGGATTGTCGATCTAGCTATGGACCATCGCCTTGACCATCGCAGCTAAGATAGTGAGGCAACCTTATGGATAAGGTGCGACAGACAGGTTGATGGACCGCCGCCCAAGTCGTCGCTACTTTGGCAGTGAGTCTATATCCTGGTCCACCTACTATGGTTGAAACGACGGACCGTCGTACCCACTTTTGTACATATCGTTAAGTTATTTTTAAGTCCTTTATCATTTGGGCAAGGCCAACATAGTGGCCGACATTCTCAGTAAACTGTCAATGGGTAGTGTTGCTCATGTTGAGGACAGTAAGAAGAAGTTAGCTCAGGAAATCCATCAGCTTTCCAGACTAGGTGTTCACTTATTCAATTCAGAGAAGGGTGACATATGGGTTCAGAGTAGTTCATAATTATCTCTAGTTTTAGAGGTGAAAGAAAAGCAAGATAGAGATCCCATCCTTTTCAAGTTAAAAGAGTTAGTCAAGGATCCGAAAGTAGAGGTTTTCTCCCAAGGAGGAGATGGTGTTTTGCATTGTTAGGGTCTTCTGTGTGTTCCAGGTGTAGAAAAATTAAGGCAGTGAATCTTGCAGAAGCGTATGGTGCGTGCTACTCTATTCTTCCAGGGGCCATATAGATGTACTGCAACTTGCGGGAAATCTATTGATGGAGTGGAATGAAGAGAGATATTGTAGAGTTTATGGCTAAGTGCTCTATATGTCAGTAGGTTAAGATAGAGCATCAGAAGCCTAGTGGGTCTATGCAGGAGTTCAGTATTCCTACTTAGAAGTGGGAAGAAATGAACATAGGCTTTGTGATGGGGTTTGCCTCGTATCGCCAACTTGATTCAGTTTGGGTCATTGTAGACAGAATGACTGAATCAGCTCATTTCCTTCTAGTCCATACCTTTTATTCAGTCAAGATTATGCCAAACTCTACATCATAGAGTTGGTCAGATTGCACAGTGTTCCGTTATCCATGGTCAGATTGCACAGTGTTCCGTTATCCATTATCTTAGACAGAGGTACCCTGTTCACCTCTCATTTCTGGAAAGTATTTCAAAAGGGTCTTGGTACCCAAGTTCTTCTTAGTACTACTTTTCATCCTCAGAAAGATGGTCAAGCAGAAAGGACCATTGAGACCCTAGAAGATATTCTAAAGGCGTGTGCAATTGATTTTAAGGGTAATTGGGATAACCACTTGCCTTTTATTGTGTTTGCATACAACAATAGCTATCATTCCACTATTTAGATGGCTCAATTCGAAGCTCTCTATGGTAGGAGATACAGATTTCCAATCAGTTGGTTTGAAGTTAGTGAGGCCTCAGTTATAGGGCCTGACTTAGTATTCGATGCCTTAGAAAAAGTCCAGTTGATCAGAGAAAGACTCCGGGCTGCCCAGAGTCGACAGAAGTCTTAAGCAAATATTTTTAGAAAGGATCTCGAGTTTGAGATTGGTGACTATGTCTACTTAAAGATCTCTCCCATGAAGGGAGTGAAGGGTTCGACAAGAAGGGAAAACTCAGTCCCTGATATGTCGGTCCCTTCAAAATTCTCAGTCGCTTTGGCAAGGTAGCCTATGAGCTCTAGTTGCCTTCAGATCTAGCCTCAGTTCATCCAGTATTCCATGTCTCTTTGCTCAAGAAGTGCATAGGTGATACAACAGTTGTAGTCCCTATTCTGAGCATAGATGTTCAGGACAACCTCTTTTATGAATAGATTCCAGTCGAAATCCTAGACTATCAGACTTGTAAATTGAGTAACAAAGAAGTCCCTCTAGTCAAAGTTCTTTGGCAAAATCAGTCCGTCAAGGGAGGTACTTGAGAAACGGAAGCAGACATGCGTACCAAATATCCTTACCTCTTCTCCGCCGACTCAGATCAAGCTCAAGGTAACAGTTCTCCTTACACTTTTTAGTTTCATGTTCAAACTTCAGTTACAAGATTGGTATACAATTTATTTTCAGGATTTCTTCACAAATTTGGTATTTAATACCATTATATATTCAGTCATGCATTCATGTATCAGTTCAGTTATATAATCATGCATCAGACATGCATTCTCATTATGAGAACCTTGGTTCATCAGAACTCTCAGCCAGGCATTCATGAATCAGTTACCCAAGCATCAAATATACATGCTCAGTATGATAGATTTAGTTATCATTCGTGTCATTCATGAAAATCATGTTTCAGTTATTCATGTTCAGTATGTATGTCGGTTTATCTTCCCCTCTCATTCTCAGTCTCATTTGAGGATGAATATTCTCAAGGGGGAGATATTATAATACCTTGTACTTTTTCCTTTCTTGAAATTGTCCAAAGAATGTTAGAATCTTTCTTTGAAAGATGAATCAACTTTTGTACACGTGGAATTTTTAAGATTTTCACTTTTTATCATGTGGAAAATTGAATTAGCTTTCCAATGATACCAATTTTGTCTAAATCCAGTATTGGAATGAAAAATTATGAACATTTTATCGAGAGCTGTCAGAATCACCCAGGTGTGACGGCTAGGTTGATGGACCATCGATCTAGCGATGGACCGTTGCCTTGATCGTCGCAGCCAAGGTAGTGAGGCAACCTTCTGGATAAGGTAGGACAAACAGGTTGACGGACTGTCGAACTTGCGATGGACCATCTCACAAGCCATCGCTACTTAGGTAGTGAGTCCCTTTCCTGGTCTACCTACGACAGTTGAAACGATAGACCATCGAGCCAGCGACGGACCTTCGTACATCCCATTCAGTTATTTTTAAGTTGTTTTGAAATGGGATTTTTGGTCTTTTACCACCCGTTTATATACCTAGTAATATCCGACTAAGGCTCCAAAATATCATTATTCTTCCACAACATCAAAAATTAGGGTTTTCTCCCTAAGAGCAATCCTTTAGCAACAAAATCCAAATCGTTTTCAAGAACTAAAAAATTCAAATTCGTCAAGTTCAAAAACTTCAATAAACTCACTACCAGGTATGCATAGTGTTCATTCATGGACTCCTTTCGTCCATGAAGCCCAAGAATCTCTTTTCAAAGTTCAAGTATATGGATTTCTTTATAAATTTTATGTTGGGTTTGCTTTTGTTCATGTTGATGATGACCAATTGAATTCTAATCAATGTTGGGTGATCAATTTTACATGGAGTTGATTAGTATAGGTGTAGATTCATCTGAACCTATGATTAAACCCTTGGATGAGGAAATTAGAGTAGAATCATGATGCTTATTTGTTGTATAATGTTGTCTACTTATACTATGCTTACCATGCATTTGATTAAATGCCGATGTGAAGGAAAAGTGCCCAACTAGTATGATATTATGCAATCTTCATGTATGTACAAGTTTATGCATATCATATGTTTGATGAAATGCCTCAATAAATGAATTGTGGATTGTGATGTTGGTCATGTATTCAGGAAAGTCATGCTTTGTCAATTTCTTTCCATCAAGTCCAGGGGTACTTGTACCCGACAATTATCTGTGTGCCTAGAGTCTATGTTATGTTCTTAAGATACTCTCAGTCAAGCTATGTTCAGTAGAATTCAATCAGTCTCATGACTTAGGAAAACTCAGTAACTTCAGTAAATCTCAGTAAGTTATCAGACCTCAGTAATATTCCATCATTTAACGAAACTTAGTTAACTCAGTCCAGTCCGTTCAGTTAATCATATTCAGTGTCTATTCAGATGGGAGTCGAAATTAGTACCGAGCAACTCTAAGGATGGGAACCCACCTCTTATACGAGGGTATGATTCTTAGAAGCAATCCTCGCATTCCAGAACTATGTATCCAGCGTAAGTTGAGACATCATAGCCTGTTATATGAGGGAAGATGAAGTGGCTTAACCTGTTATATGAGGGTTCCCACCATTCTCACTAGAGTTACCTATTATATGAGGTTTGCTCACAATTTGTCCTTACCAGTGGCGCAGTATTGACACCCTTTCAATTGAGGTTACAGATTGGACCCTAACTCAGCCATAATGGCATATTAGGGGCATTTCGGTTAGATAACTACTTCCCACAGCTTAAGTATCAGTATTGGTAAAAGAACTCAGATAGTTCTTTAGTTTTAGGACTGTTAGATACAGTCAACATCAGAGCAGTATGGAGCTTAGATAATTCCGTCAGATTCAAGACTGTCAGACACAGTCACTCATGTTACCAGTTACATCAGTCATCAGAACTCAGTTACTAGTTATTTTAGTTATCAGTAAATTTATGTTATCACGATCTTAGTTATAGTTACTATTTATTTATGCATGCATTCTCACGTTCAAATTAGTTAGTTAGTCAGTATTGTTCATGCATATGAAACCCATGCATTCAGCCTACCTCACATGCATACCAGTACATTTAAAGTACTGGCGCATTTGCACTATGGTGTCTTATACCATAAGTTCAGAGACACGACCTCCAGAGCATCTGTAATTCCAGTCTCAGCAGTTAGAGTTAGCAGTGAGTCCTCATTTTTTGAGGACATGATCTTTACTTTATTACCTCATTAATTTATTTATCAGTTGGATTTAGTTGGGGACATGTCCCATCAACTCCTTATTCAGACAGTTCAGTCATGATTTAGAGGCTTTTCAGACTACAGTATGTTTCAGACAGTTTGTTTCAGTTGTTTTGGGTATTTCATACCTCACCCAGATGTTATATTTTTATCAGATATTATATCTCAGTGTTGAGCCTTATGGCCTTTCAGTTCATATTTCCACATTTTATCGTATATTATGCAGTATACAGGTACAGATATCAGTCATGGATTAGCTTGTGGTCCTTCAGGGTCATGAGCACCGTTTAGCATTTTGGGTACCAGATTTGGGGCGTTATAGATTGTAACCATGAATTCCCATGAATTGTGATTTATACCATGTTTTACATGTATTGTTGTCGCTATTGAACCCAATACATTTGAATGATGATGTTATTACTGAAATCATGCTTTTACGTGTCATGTCCTCAAAGTCTTACTATGATTTTATTGTTATTGATATCGAGTCCCGGGGGTTTGAATACCCGAAATTTAGCTGTTTATCTAGTTTTCAGTACTTTCAAGATAGTTTTAGATAAACCATCAACACTAAGGGGCCGTTTGGTTTGGAAAAAAGTTATGAAGAGATTAGTTATGATGTGATAAGTTATGATGGGATAAGTTATACTGGGATTAGTTATGCTAGGATTATTTTTTATTGAGTGTTTGGTTTGTTGTATTCAAAGTAATATGCATGGTATAATTTCTAAGAATAAATAAAGTGGTTACAAAAATACCTCCATCTTATTTAACTTTTTTTATATAATTTCTTTTTTCAATCTTTAAATATTTATTCTTAAAAATAAAACTTTTATCTTATTTAGCTTAATTTTTTTGTGTGCATTTTTATGATTGTATCGTGTGTGTTTTAAAAAATAAAACTTTCATCTTATTTAGCTTTAATCTTTTTGCATGTGCCTTTCCATGATTATGCTGTATGTGTTTAAAAAAATCTTACTACATCTTATTTAGTTTGAAATAAAAACTTCAAACTTAAGTTAAAGTAAAAGATGATTTATTGCTTATTTCATTTCATTTAAACACATATCACTCATATAATATATTAAAATTCATTTTATACATACCATATCAATTTTTAAGTGATTAAAAAACTATTTAATTTAAAATATGTAATTCAATAATGGTGTTGATATTTTTATGTAAGGCAGGTCAATGAAAGCTGATAATTAGAGATTATGATAGAATAAGAATTTTGAATTTTAGATTTAATTTTTTGATAAATTATTTATATTTTTATGTCAAAATTATTAAGTATTTAACTTTTATTAAAATTCATAATTAAAATACTAGTATATATATATATATATATATATATATATATATATATATATGATGTGTGATATGAAATCATAAGTTTTGAGAGTATTTTAGTCATTGTATAATTTTATACCAAAGAAAAATAGTCTTGGGATTGTTATCCCACCAATTGGGTGGATAACTTATCTTGGGACTGATTATTAGTCCCAGGATAAGTTATCCTAAATATTTACAACCAAACGAGTGGTTCAAATTTTTATCCCGGGATTTTTAACTTCAGTACTGCAAACCAAACGGCCCCTAACAGTTCAGCCAATTGTCATAAGTAGTTAAACTTATATTAGTTCAGAAATCAGTGTCTTTCATTTGGGAGTAAAACTTAGCACTGAGTGAACATAGGGATGGAGTCTTCCCCATTAGTAGGCATGAGGCACTTGTCTCCCCCGTTAGTAGGCATGAGATGTTAGTAATAGTCCCTAGGTTCCAGACCTACGATGCCACTATAAATTTGAGGGGTCCTCCATCAAATAGGCATGACACCCTCGTCATTTAAGATATCAGATTAGTGGATCCACATAGCTATTGTTAGTACCTGTGACATGGTACTAATACCCTTCCAACTGGGGTTATAGGTTGGACCCTAATAGTATATTAGGGAATGTCGGTTATAGCTAGCTCCCACAATTTTAGTTCAGTATCTAGTTCAGTATTCAATTCTAGGTTTGATTGACTGCAACATATAATATCAGTTATTCAGTTACCAGTTTTTAGTATTTCAGTTTACAGACTATTTTAGAACTTTCTTTATAATTGGTCATGTATTCTCAGTCTTTACAGTTTATATGCATTCTTACTCAGTACCTCATGCTATACATTCAATCAATTACTCATACACATGAAACCATATCCTAACCTCATTTAGCATACCAATACATTCAAAGTACTAATTGCATAGTCGTTTCTTGTGCTACGATGTCTTATATCATAGGTTTGGATGCTCGAATTCCAAATTGTACTTAGACCTTCCAGTGCATCAGCAGCAGCAGCTGTGGTGAGTCCTTATCCTTCAAGGACGATTTATCTTATATTCATTTATGTCAGTAGCTTGGCTATCTAGTCAGTCAGAGTTAGTTGGGGGCTTATCCCATCAACTCTACTGTCAGATAGTTTAGAGGCTTTTAGATTAGTATAGATAGTCAGTCAGTCTTCAGTTGCTATCATCAACCATTTTATCAGTATTGCTAGTATTGTTTTACATATATTATCCAAACTATAATTTAAAACCTTATGGCGTATTTCAGTTAAATCCCTCATATGATCTTTTGTTATCAGGTTTACCCAGTGCTCACAGAAGGTACCAGTATCATGGGTTAGCGTTTGGTTATTTGTGACCGTAAGCACTGCGTGGCATACCGGGTGTACTCTCGATGCATTACAAACTTAATATCAGAGACTAGGGTTTTAAAGTGTCCTAGGGAGTTTGAAATCTGTATCAATTAAGGTCTCGTACATAGGTGTGAATTGGCCACCCTTATGGGCAAAAGGCTACAAAACTTTTAGAAAATTTTTCCCTTCTTTTGGTGTTCATATCGTGTGAATAGTTCAGATCTTAAGTTAAACTCTCTATCTAATTCAACTTTTCTTTCTATTTACAGAATATGCCTCCGAGAAACACTAATGAAAAAAGAACTGGAAACCAGCCAATACCCCCACCTGTTTAAAAAGATCCAATGAATAAACACGTTTCCCATGTAGACTTTCGAGCTACATTCACCACTCTAGCTCATTCTGTAGCATCTCAAAATCTTTAGCAAACTACTGTTCAGTACAACATAGTGGCTAATACTATTGTAACCAGGATTCGAGACTTCACCTAAATGAACCTTCCCCCATTTTTGAGATCCAATCCCGAAGAGGATCCACATGAATTTCTTGACATGGTGCAGATGGTAACAAATATTATGGGGGTGACTTTTAGTGAGAATTCTAAGTTGGCTACTTACTACCTACAGGATGTATCACACACATGGTTTAAATAATAAAAAGGGGATAGAAATGCAGATGCATGGACTATAGAATGGGATGTGTTTGCTACTGCCTTCTTAGATAGATTTTTCCTGTTGGAGCTGGAGGAGGCTAAGGTGTTAGAGTTTATTAATCTGAAATAGGGTAACATGAGTGTGAAAGAGTTTTCCCTCTAGTTTACTCATCTAGCAGAGTATGTTCCTTATGTAGTAGCTGATAACAAGTCTAGGATGAGCAAATTTGTATTCAGAGTGTTTAATAATATGGTCAAGGAGTGTAGGACTGCAATATTTATTAAGCAGACGGGCTTGTCTTAGTTAATGGTCCATGCTCAACAGATTAAAGAGGACAAGGTTAAGACAAAAAAGAGGGAAAACAAGAGGGTAAGATTTGGTAGTTTTAATTTTTCTCAGCCAAGGTCGGAGGGTAGTAACCATCCTCAATTCTATTAGCAATCCTCAGTTTTAGCCTCATCCTCATCTAGTACGCTTATACTAAAGTTCAGACATGATAATCAGGATAGGTCACCAGGATTGAAGTCCTAGGGCAGTGTCCGTACTAATCCCCTCTGTAAAAAATATAAAAGAAATCATCAAGGTGTGTGCAAGGCTAATAGCGATGTATGTTTTGGATATGGAAATCCAGGCCACAAGTTAAAGGAGTGTCCAAAAATTATGTGGAATGGTAGGAATGATCGTCCACAGGGTCAGGCTAACTTATTAGCAATATCCGCAGGTCGCTCGACTCAGCAGGGCGTTGTTTCCAGTGCTACTGGTGGTCAGCGCTAGAACATGATTTATGCACTTCAATCCCAGTAGAATTAGAAAAGTTCTCCTGATATGGTTACTGGTACGTTGTAAGGCTTTTATTTACATGTTTATGCTTTTCTTGATCCTGAAGCTTCTCTTTCTTTTGTAACCCGGACATAGAAGTCAACTTTGGGGTTAGTCCCGAAACCTTAGTAGAGCCCTTTTTAGTGTCAATCCCAGTAAATATCTCTATTATAGTTAGATAGGTATACAAAAATTATCCGATTACAGTATCTCAGAAATTTACTTCAGTAGACCTTGTAGAATTGGAAATGATGGATTTCAATGTCATTTTTGGCATGGATTGGCTCCATTCGTGCTATGCTTCAGTTGATTGTAGAAATAGAATTATTCATTTCCTATTTCCAAATGAACTAGTTCTTGAATGAAAGGGTAGTACTATAACACTTAGGGGTCAGTTTGTTTCATACCTTAGAGCGAGACAAATGATATCCAAGGGGTGTGCTTACCATCTTGTTTGAGTCAAAGACTCTAGGTCAGAAACCCCCAATCTTGAGTCAGTTTCAATAGTAATGGAATATCCAGATGTGTTTCCTGAAGATCTTTCCAGAATTTCTCTCGAAAGGGAAATTGACTTCAAAATAGACTTTCTTCTGAATACTCAGGATATATCTATTTTGCAATACAAAATGGCTCCAGTTGAACTCAAAGAGTTAAAAGAATATATGAAGGACCTCCTAGATAAAGGATTCATCAGGCCCAGTGTTTCCCCTTGAGGTGCACCAGTCCTATTCGTGTAGCAGAAAGACGGTTCTCTTAGAATGTGTATAGACTATCGTCAGTTAAACAAAGTCACAATCAAGAATAAATACTCATCTCCCAGAATCTATGACTTGTTCGACCAACTTTAGGGTGCCAACTATTTCTCCAAGCTAGACCTCAGATCCGGCTATCATCAGCTTAGAACCAGAGAATGTGATATTAAAAAAAGTAGCTTTCCAAATCTGATTTGGCCACTTCAAGTTTCTAGTCATGTTCTTTGGTCTAACTAATACCCCAACAGCTTTCATAGACTCAATGAACTGAGTGTTCAAGAAGTACTTGGATATGTTTGTTATAGTCTTCATTAATGACATATGAAAATGATTATGTAGACTATCTCAGAATTGTATTATAGACTCTTAGAGCCCATCAGTTGTTCACTAAATTTAGTAAGTGTGAGTTTTTTCAAAGATCAGTAGCTTTCCTTAGCTATATTATTTTCGATAATGGCATTAATGTTGACCCTCAAAAGACCAAAGCAGTGAGAAATTGTCCTAGACCTATTTTTCTATTAGATATCAGGAGTTTCATGGGTTTGGCTAGCTATTACAGATGGTTTTTTGAATGGTTATCATCTATTCCATCCCCTATGTCCAAATTTACTCAAAAAAAAGTCAACTTTCAATGGTCGGTTTCTTTTGATAAGAGTTTTCAGGAGTTGAAGACTTGACTCACTTCAGCTCCAGTTTTGACCTTGCCAGATGGTTTAGATGGGTTTGTTGTTTACTGTGATGCTTCCAGAGTTGGTTTGGGTTATGTTTTGATGCAAAAGGGTAAGGTCATAGCCTATGCCTGTAGACAACTTAAGCCCCACGAAAAGAATTATCCCACCTATGATCTTGAGTTAGTAGCTATTATCTTTTCCTTGAAAATTTAGAGACATTATCTGTATAGGGTTTATGTTTCTGTGTTCACGATTCACAAGAGTTTGCAGTATGTGTTTTTGCAGAGAGAGTTGAATCTTCGTTAGAGAAGATGGTTAGAATTTTTGAAAGATTATGATATGAATATTCTGTATCATCTGGGAAAGGCTACTGTAGTGGTAAATGCCCTTAATCAATTGTCCATGGATAGTATGGCTCATGTCGAGGGTGATAAAAAGAAGTTAGTTCAGGAGGTTCATCAGTTATCTAGATTAGGTGTTCTCTTGGTTGACTCAACTAAGGGTAGTGTATGGGTCCAAAATAGTTTAGAATCTTCTTTGGTTTCCGAAGTAAAAGAAAAGAAAGATAAGGATCCCAATCTAGTTAAGTTGAAAGAGTCAGTCAGAGACCAGAAAGTAGAGGTTTTCTCACAAGGGAGATATGGTGTGTTGCATTGCCAAGGTAGACTATATGTGCCATGTATAGATGACCTGAGGCAATAGATTCTTGTAAAAGGGCATGGCATGTGTTACTCTATTCATCTAGGGGCCACTAAGATTTACTGTAATTTGTGGGAGATCTATTGGTGTAATGGGATGAAGAGGGATGTTACAGAATTTGTTGCTAAATGCTCTAATTTTCAACAGGTTAAGGTTGAGCACCAAAAGCCTAGTGGTTTTATACAGGAGTTTAGTATTCTCACTTAGAAGTGGGAAGATGTGAACATGGATTTCGTGATAGGGTTGCCTTGTTCCCAGCTCCAATATGATTAGATTTGGGTTATTATAGATAGAATGGCCAAATCAACTCATTTTTTGCTTGTCCATACCTCTTATTTAGCTGAGGACTATGCCAAGCTCTCTATTAGAGAGCTGGTTAGGTTGCATAAAGTCCTGTTGTCCATCATTTCAAATAGGGGTACTCATTTTACCTCTCACTATTAGAGAGCCTTTAGAAGGGTCTTGGTACCCAAGTTCAACTCAATATAATTTTCACCCTTAGATAGATGGTTAGACATAGAGGACCAATTAAACCTTAAAGAAAATTTTGAGAGCTTGTGTTATCGACTTTAAGGGCAGTTGGGATGATCACTTTCCATTGATTGAGTTTGCCTACAATAATAGTTATCATTCCAATATTCAGATGAATCCTTTTGAGGCTCTTTATAGAAGGAGGTGTAGATCTCCTATTATGTGGTTTGAGATAGGTGAGATTGCGTTGATGGGGCTATATTCAATATTTGATGCATTAGAGAAGGTTCAGCTAATCAGTGAAGGGCTTAAAACAACCCAAAGATAATAGAAATCCTATGCAAATGTGAGGAGGAGAGACCTCGAATCTGAGAATGACAATTTTTTATATTTAAAAATATCCCTCCTGAAGTGAGTAAAGAGGTTTGGCAAAAAGGGGAAGCTTAGTCCCCAATATGTAGGCCCTTTCAGGATCTTGAGTCATTTTGGAAAGGTAGCTTACAAGCTTGAGTTTCCTGCAGAGTTGGCATCAGTCTATCCAATATTTCATGTCTCTTTATTAAAGAAGTGTATTGGTGATCCAACTATCGTTGTTTCTTTAGAAAGCTTAGATATTCAGAACGGTCTTTCTTATGAAGAACTCCTAGTTAAAATCTTAGATTTCCAGATTTGCAGACTAAGGAACAACGAAGTTCCCTTGGTCAAAGTTCTTTGGAGGAATCAGTCTATTGAGGGAGCTACTTAGAAAGCAGAAGCAGATAGGCATACCAAGTATCCTCACCTCTTCTCCAAACATCTAAACTCAGCTAAAGGTAACAGTTTTCCATAGATTACCTCTTTCCATTCCCAGTCCTAACCATGTGCCCATCTTTATGTCATTGCTTGCATTCATGAATCAGTTAAGCCAGTCACCATGTTTCAAACTTAGTCATGTAATCATGTCTTCAGTTATGCATACCCAACATGTAACCTTATTACCTTAGTATTTCCCAGGTTAATCAGTCACATTTGAGGATGAATGTTCCCAAGGGGGAGATATTGTAAAACTCCATAATCCTAGCTTGTTTCAGCTCACTCTTGTATGTTAAAGGGGTCAAAGACTTAAAATATTTCACTAAGTTTTAAGACTTAGTCATTTCTAAAGCCCTTAACTTTGATGAATTTATTTTTGATCTTCCTGACATTGGAAAAGTTATTTTTAAGTTGATTCATGCTTGGGGAAGTCAATAATACATCCCAGGTGAGTTTAGAAATTTCTGAATCAACATAAGGATTAGGTTGGATGTCCAAAATAGAGGCAGTGGCAATTAGCCCGCAACCCTCCATTTTACCCCTAGGGAGGGGGGAGCCCGCGGTCTATTTCAGTGAACGCCTGCGGCGCACGCTTCATTGATCCCTGTGTATTTTGAACTTTCAGTCACAGTTTTCCAAAGGAATTTCAGTTCTTTCCCTTCACCCAACTTATCTAAACACGGGATTTAGGGTCCCAAAAGCATAAGTTATTATTTTATTCTCAAAATTTCCCTAATTAAAAGCATTCCCTTTTAAGAACAAACCCTAGATCATCAACATTCAAGGTCAATTCTCAAGAAACCCACCAAGAACTTCACGAAATCTTCAAGCAAGGTATGTTAAATGTTCATCCATGGGCCCTTTTCCACCCGTGGAATCCAAGAACCCAATTTCAAATTCAAATCTATGTTTTTATATGTTATTAAGATTGCAACCATGAATTCCCATGAATTTTGTTTTATACCATGTTTTACACGTGTTGTTGTCATTATTGAACCCCACACATTTTAATGATGATGTTAGTATTGAAATTATGCTATTACGACATGTTTTAAAACTATTCCCATGCTTAGTTTAAGCCATGAATTGCAAGTGTTTGATGAAATGCCTACAAGTATGAGTTTTGAATAAGTGCTTACATATCATTTCCTTAAAGTTTTACTGTGATTTGATTATTATTGCTATCGAGTCCTGGAGGTTTGAATACCCAAAATTTATCTGTTTATCTAGTTTTTAGTACTTTCAGAATGGTTTCAGATAAATCATCAACACTAACAGTTTGGTCAGTTGTCATAAACAGTCAAACTTACATTAGTTCAGAAATCAGTGTCTCTTACTTAGGAGTGAAACTTAGCAACGAGTGAACATAGAGATGGCATCTTCCCTATCAGTATTCATGAGGCTCTTTTCTGCCCCATCAGTAGGCATGAGACATTAGTAGCAGTCTCTAGGTTCCAGACCTATAACACCATCGTAGATTTGAGGGGTTCCCTGACACCCTTGTCCTTTGTGATATAAAATTAGTTGATCTATGTAGCCATTGTTAGTACCCATGAAATGGTACTAATACCCTTCCAGCTGGGGTTATAGGTTGGACCTTGATAGTATATTAGGGCATGCCAGTTATAGCTAGCTCTCACAGTTTTAGTTCAATATCCATTTTGGTATTTAGTTTTAGATTTTATTAACCATAGCATACAGTATCAGTTATTCATTTACCAGTATTTTAGTTCACATACTATTTTTGAACTTGCTTTATGCTTGGTCATGCATTCTCAGTCTTTACAATTTACATGCATTCTTACTCAGTACCTCATGTTATACATCCAGTCAATTATTACGCATGCATATAAAACCATGCATATTAGCCTAACCTCATTTAGCATACCAGTACATTCAAAGTACTGATCGCTTACTTATTTCTTGCCATATGATGCCTTATATCAAAGGTTCGGATGCTCGAATTCCCAATCGTACTTAGACCTTCCAGTGCATCAGCAGTAATATCAGCTATGGTGAGTCCTCATCCTTCGAGGACAAGTTATCTTATATTCAGTTATGTCAGTAGTTTGGCTATCTAGTCAGTCAGAGTTAGTTGGGGGCTCATCCCTTTAACTCCACAGTCAGACAGTTTAGAGGGTTTCTGACTAGTACAGATAGTCAGTCAGTTTTTAGTTGCTATCATTAGCCATCTTATTAGTATTGTCAGTATTATTTTATAGACATTATTTGAACTATAATTTAAAAACTTATGGCATTTTTCAGTTAAATCCCGCATATGATCTTTTGTTATCAGTTTTACCCAGTGCTTACAGCAGGTACCAATTTCATGGGTTAGATTGTGGTCACTTGTGACCGTAAGCACTGTGTGGTATCCAGAGTGTACTCTCGGGGCATCACACTGCTCGTCCAAAATACTGTAAAAGGTACATAACTTATTTATTTTGCAGTAAAAGTATTAGGTTGGATCAACAAAGCATGATAAGCCTACGAATTTGAGAAGCCAGGGGGAACGGAATCCTAGTGTTCGCCTATGACTGATTATAATCAAAGTTGATATAGTTACTTACTCAAAATTTCTACACAAAACCTCCTATTTACTTTTTATTGTTCTGCCCGCTGACTACAACTGTTGAGGTCCACAATTCCATACGTTCCCTTGAGATTTGACCCTAATATCTGTTGGTTTACTATATTTTGAAAATTATTATATCATCTTTTGAGAGAAGGTGTAGTTTGGACTTCATTAAAATTTTGGCACCATTGTCGGGGAAACACAGTGTTGATTTTTGATTGGAAGTTATTGCAGTTTTGGGTTTTAATTTTTATTTTTGTTCTTAGTTATGCATACACTGGTGTATGCCTAGCACAGGGAGTAGAGGCAATCCCTTACTCCCACTGAATCTGAATCCAAAGAGGATCCTACAAACACCTAGTAGGATGTCTAAGCAGAAAAAGAATGAACTTCCTGAAGGGGTTCGTGATGTTATTCCTCCCCCTCCTCCCAAAAGAGTATATGATATTATTGATTGATAGACTAGTGAGATATTAGCTCAAGCTAAAGCCTAGAGGAGAGGAATAGAAGAAGATCAGCGGGTAGCTTGAGAGGTTGAGATACTTGAACAGAGATAAATAACAGATCATCAAGCAGCACTCGGTGAAAACCACAACAGAGCTAGAGGTTCCCATTTTCAAGTAATCCCAGGATATGAGTATGTGCAGCCTTATACAGATGACAATGAAGACTTGGTATATATTGAGCGGACAGAGACTGGATCCATAGTTCATCTTGTTTTACCCCCAAGAATTAAATTTGAAATCATGACGCAATGACATAACTCTTAAATCAGAAGGATGTGTTTGCAGGTCCACCTACACATGATGCAAACTTGCACCTTGCCAATTTCATCTGGATCTACACTTTGTATACAAATCCAGAGATGATTTAGGAAGCACTCAGACTGAGGTTGTTCCCATTTTTACTTACAGGAGAAACGTCTTTATGGTTAGGAGAACTGCTAAGAGGCTCTATTACTACATGGAATGAGTTGCACAAGCAATTCTTGAATAAGTTCTTTCTTCCATCCAGGATGTTGCAACTTAAGCATAAGATCTATAACTTTAAACAACTGCAGTCAGAATCTATGTACGAGGCATGGTTTAGGTTTAAGAAGAACTTGTGTATGGTTCCCAACCATTGGTTTTTAGGGACAAGCTTATTAGAGTTATTCTACCGAGCCTTCACCATCAGCTTCAGAGCCATGGAAGACACCATATCTAGAGGAACTTTTCTGAGACTATATAGGGAGATAGCTTTAGAGATGTTAGATCAGATCTCACTCACTAATCGAGGGTGGAAAACTCAAAAGGCTGAGAGGGGATCTAGAACATATGCTATTGGCACCTCGTGCAACTAGAATGTAGTTGATAATATAGTAGAACAAGAGATTGCATTTCTAAGAAATAATCTTGGGGTACTAGCAAAGAAATTTGTAACAATGTTTTCTGAGAAGGTAAACATAGTAGAAGCACAGGGGTTAGCTTCCAAAGCTTATGAGTTAGAATTAGAGGAGAAAACAAATTATCTAGATCATTAGTTGACTGGTTTCTGAGCCTAAGGGAAAGGGAACCAAAGTCGAAACTACTATGATAGATATAGAGACCATAGTAGAGAGCTAAATAGTGACTAGAGAAAGAAGTATGACTATAGAGAGAAGGGAGATAGATACATTCCACCTGGAAGATGAGATGCAAAACCTAGAATGGAAGAGATGCTGGCTAAGCTTGTGAAGGGTTAAGAAAATTTAGAGATAAGCCTTAAATAGATTAAGGCCGACATTTATGGATTGAACCAGAAGGTCGAGTCATATGTCATTGCTATCAAGCAGTTAGAGCACTAGTTTGGGTAGATCTCAATAACTCTAAACCAGAAGTAGCCAGGTACCCTTCAAAGCAACACGATGCAAAATCCAAAAAATAATGGCCATGTTTTTGGTATTACCATGAGGAGTGGTATCACTACTATGGATCCCCCATGACCTGCTGTAGAAGTTGTTGATGATCAAACACCTGCTATTGAGTTTGAGAAGGTAACAGGTGATAAAGGTAAAGCTGTTGAAGATAAAGGTAAAGGTCCAATCATCGATCCAGAAATCAAACAAATTTTGAGACCACCAACACCTTTTTCTTAGAGATTGAAGCAAAATAAAAAGGAATATAAGTTCAAGCAATTCATTAAGATGCTTAAAGAATTAAGCTTGAACATGCCTCTTCTTAAGTTGTTGAAGAAGATGCCTAGATATGCTAGGTTTATAAAGCAATTGGTCACGAGGAAGAACAACATTTGAGGATTTTGATGGTGTGCACCACTGTAGTGCAGTCACGACTAGGTCTTTGGCACAAAAAAAGGTGATCCTGGAGCATTGACTATACCATGCACTATTGGGTCATCCTATTTTTCAGAGCCTTGTGTGACCTAGGGGCCAGCATTAATTTGATTTTGCTGACCATACTCAAGAAATTTGGCCTGAACCCTCTAGAAATGACTTTGATGCAGCTATTGATAGACCTTAGACAATGATTTTATCATTTCGTGGTAGGTTATGGCTTAACTTCTTTCAGATTAAGTTGGGTAGTTAATAAATAAATAAAACATGCTATGGGTTAGGGAAAATAACTATGAAGTGTAATTTTTGAGATTATTTCTACTGTTGTGTGCCCACATGGAGGCTTATATTATATTATGGTCGGTTTGTGATATATGATATTGTGTATTGCTCATGTGGGGGCTTTATTTTGCATCATTGGCTTTATTTGTGTAGGTAAATTCCTTTAGTCTAGTCTATATATGATGCCCGTGTGGGAGCTTATTTTGCTAATATAGGCCTCATTTGATCATTAGTTGCCTTTATCATGATAAAAATGCTCGGGTTAGAGGATGATATGATATTAATAATATCTTTGATGAATATTTATTCTGATGGTGCCTAGTTGGAGTTGATGATTATGAATTATGGATATATTAAGTTGATTTCTAAATATATTCATGAATATATACATATATATATATATATATATATATATATATATATATATATATATATATATATATATACATACACACACATGTTGGATGAATAAGATATCATCATATTGAGTTGATTGTGAGCATTACATACTCGTTCCAAATATATACATTCATGAAATACTTGTACCATCGGGAGACACTATTTTTCAAAGATAAAATGAGATACGTTTATGAAAATCTTCTCTGTGAATACGAGTTGGAGAGGTGAGTTGAGATTGAGGTATGAGATATAGTATATGGGTTGCAATATAACACCCTGCATTTTTGGGCTAGAATTTAAACCGTCGTTCCTATATGTATTAACTCAAAATAAATGATTCCCATATGAATATAGGTGTCATGATTATTAGCCTAGTGTGAAGAGTGCTTATGAGGTGAAAAATGTTCATCGAAAACACTTTGAGCAAAGTAGAGTTGAGGGCTCTTGATTTGGCCAAATTTTAGTATTCGATCCTACAAGGGTCAAC
This sequence comes from Capsicum baccatum var. pendulum, assembly GCA_030864225.1. Classification (NCBI taxonomy): domain Eukaryota; kingdom Viridiplantae; phylum Streptophyta; class Magnoliopsida; order Solanales; family Solanaceae; genus Capsicum; species Capsicum baccatum. The sequence continues at coordinate 232,449,208 of CM061556.1, read as the reverse complement.
TTTGAACATGTATAACTTTTAAAATATGTGAAATTTTTTAGCTTAAGACCCACAAAATTATATATAATTGAGTTCTCTTTTCAACGCATCTGATTTTGCCTTAAACCAACAACCGAGCAAAAAGTTATGATCCCTTTCATGAGGAACCAGTGAGGATCTGTGATAGATCCACTTCATGGACCTTAGGCTCTGCGTTAGCCTCCACAATGTGGAGGATATGTTTCCTTCATCTATAAGACCAAAGGAGTTTTGGTTATTTCCCCTTGCCTCAAGCACCCAAGTAATGGATTAAAACTCCAGAAGGGCATTATTTTCCCACTTTTTCATCATTTAACACTTATGTAAATCCTTCCCTTCCCAAGAACAAGAAATTCAAGATCTCTTCTCCCAATAATTAAAGGATTCAAGCTTCAAGTTACAATTTTTTTTAAGAAGTTGACCATTAAGGTATGTGGGGTTTGATCAAGGATAATTTTTCATCCTTGTTCCCCAAAACATGAATTTAAAATTGAATTGATATGATTTAATTTAGGGTTCATACCCAAATCCCCATATTCTTGAATTATGATATCCTTATGTGATTTAAAGACTGAATTGTACAAGAGATAACCTTTACTCATGTTTTGGCTTGCATCATTATTATTATGATATGATTTTTATTATCTTGACTTCATGTTTGATGAATTAACGAAAGATTCTAACTTAAGTTTTGAGCATGGTATTTTGATATGAAGTTTCTAAGACATGATGCATGAATTTGAATATTTACGCATAAGTTATTAAGTTCAAGAAGTTAAAGCTTATAAGTCCAATTTGCAATAATGGCAACTTGATTAAAGTCTAGTGTTTATTTTATGATCACATTCAATAATTGAAATCCAAAATTTCATCCATTGGGTATGATTTAAGCAAGAGAAGCATGTTGGTTTCTAATTTACAAACCCATATTCTATTTTTAAGGTGGATTTCCTAAGTATGAGCATATATAAATATTTTTTGGGTAGTATTTAGTACTGAAAAGGGAATATGGATGAGCGTATCCTATTTCCCAGAAACTATGAGCCACCGTAGGTTTAAGGGCCCCTCAAGAAAGTGTCCCTTTAGTTTCCCAATATGGATGAAGTTAGGTGATTACTGTAAGTTAAGGTTCTATTCCTATGGCAAGGGTAGAGCAGCTCTTCCCAGCGTGGGTAAGATGTTGGACTCCATGGTAGCTCACATGATTTATGGCAGTTATAAGAATCTCCCACAAGAAATAATAAAAGTAAAGATTTTAGAAAGTAAGTGCAATGACTCACTAAGCTTATTTATTATGCTTTATTATTCATATTTTATGATCTTACATGTTTTAGTTTTATTCATATCGAAGGTGAGTCATTTTACACTTAGCATGCATGATTTGAAAGTATATTTAGTTTCTTTTTTACTTATGCATTCACCCCCATATACTCAGTACATTCCCAAGTACCGATCACATATATATGTTTGTAGCTACATTCCTTCATAATGTAGGTATCAAATGTAGTCCACATACCAGGATCAGACAATTCTAAGCTTTCAGCCAGTAGGTGATGTCCTTTTATTTTGGGGACCCCAGTCTATTGCAGTTTATGTGTTATATTTTGATTATCCATATGTATTGATTAGTGGTAGTTAGAAGAATGTCCCAACTATCTATAGTCAGTATCGTAGAGGCTTCATAGATAATCAGTCATTGTCATGATATGTAATTCAAGTTCTTTCTTCAGTTTTATCATGTTGTAAACTTTATAAGTATAATACTTATTCAGATTCCTCATGATTATGTGTCCACTTAGAAAATTTTTCTTTTATATATAATTAAATCAGTTTCTCAAATAGTATGCCATTACATGGGTTAGCTTGGGATTACTTGTGGTTCTAAGCATTAATTTACGACTAAGGGAAAGCCTTGGATAATGATAGAACCCATCATGGTTCTTACCAAGAAGATGATAGGTTGGTGTGTATATACAAAAAGTCATGCAATGAATTTCATCATTCATCCCATCTACATTGCATTACATTTCATTCACATACACATCTATCTTAATTTTGTTAGTTTTCTTGACTTGTGTTTAGTTTCAGTATATTCTTCATGTATATTCATGTGGTTTTTATTTCTATTTATAGATTAGAACTGTTAGTGGAGACGATATGAGCAACTATTTGGGACTTTCTTTTTGCAGGTCGCATGCTCATAGTTTTATTTAACTATATTATTTCCTACTTTCCTCAGTCGACTTATGTTATCTACTAAGCACAAGTAGATCATACTCCCTCCTATTATGCTATTTCGATACAGATTCAAACACTAGTACAACAAGCGAAATTTGATTTCATGCAGATTGGAGCGATGTTTGAGGTACTAGGTACTTTATAGATTTCAGAGCCAACTCTGAGCCTCTTATTATTTTACTTGATGTCTTTATTTTGGTTTCTGAGATAGATATGTATTTCAGATTTAGTTATGTACTAGATGCTCTTACACTATGACACTAGATTTGGGGAACTTATGAGAATTTTTTTAGACTTCAATTTTAAGTACGTTTTGTATTGGCTCAACTTCATTCTAAAAGTCTCACCTTGGTGTATGTTATTGTCAATTTCATTTATTTTTTATCAATTTGTGTGATTGACTTACCTTACAAGGTTGAGCCACGATAAATGTCATCATAATCCCTTTTGGGTCGTGACAATCATTTTAATCTTAAGGATACATCTACACCGCATTTATTTAGAACTTTCTCAAAATTCCATGAGATTCCAATATTTGTTGTATTCCATGGATTTTAACTCTTCTTTCATGGCATTAATCCACTTATAAAATTTAGTGCTTTCTATGGCCCATGAAAATGAAATTGAATCTTTATTACGTTCAATATCAAAATCCTGCTCTTATGAATAAACCGCCTAATAATTTGAAATGATCGAGTTTCTTTCCCTTTGATCAATTAAGGCATCTAAGTACATCCCTAACGCAGACACTAATTTGAATTCCTTATTGTATAAAAGAATACAAACCCTACTCTATTTATTTCCATGTTCTATCTTCTTCTTCCCTTTCCGAAATCAAAAGGTCGACAATTGATGTATTTTCCAGGTGATCGATCCATCAAATTATTAAATAAAAAATAAACAAACAACTAATAATGATAAGCAAAATGAAACAAAATTAATCCTAAACAATAATACTCATTTTCTTGGCTTTAACCTTGAAAAGAAAGTTTTTAGCTAATAATATTCATAATCATGATCCAAATAATTGAATACATGATATGAATAAATAAAAGCTATTTAAATAATAAAAAAATAAAACCCAAAAAGTAGAAGTAGCTCCGCCAAGTACTCCACGACGTCCCAACGTGTCCATTTCCTACCAACGTGTGTGTATATATAATACACTAAACCTAAACTTGTAGGATCAAGAAAAGTTTAAAGATTCCAAGATGCCAAGGATACCTAACCACATGGGAAATATATTATATGATTATTATGCTAATCCCTATCCCTATCTGTGTATAAGTGGTAATTGTCATAAATTGGAGCGGTGGAATGACACATGTGTGGCATCCTTAATTGCACCGCAATATAGCAGGCTTCGCGTCCATTCTTGTACCATAACGAAGCCCGCATTGTGGGCATTTCGCCTTCAGCCACTGGAATTTGCTTCCACAAATTATTCTAAGGAAAAGCAGCACTGAAATTGAGCCTGCGTCGCGGGCATATTGCCCACACAAACTAAAAATTGCCATCAACATTTTAGTTAACTCTTGATCGTCCTGTCTTTTATCTCTCGTATTGTGGTGTATTTCCCATGGATTTCTAGCCTTTATATCATCATTATATCATCGTATTCAGCACACAAAGCTTCCTAAATAATCACACACCACAAATTAGAGATTATAAAAACATAATATCCTCAATGATGAATAAAAAATAAGAGCTAAGACGAGTCTAGTTTCCATGATCTTCAAATTTATGTTTTGATTCTTGACTTATTCAAATTAAATTTTCGTAACGACCCAATTTTCTAAACTGAAATGCTATACGGTACTCATAACCCCGAAAGACCACAAGCTAACCCAAGACTGATATTTGTACTTGTATACTACATAATATATGATTATAAATATGGAAATATGAACTGAAAGCCCATAAGTTTTAATATTGAACATAATCTACATAATAACAATATCTGAATAAAGTGGTATCACAATACCAAAATAAAACCAAAATACTGAAGTCTGAATCTAGTCTGTAATCTAGTCTAAAAGCCTCTAATTGTTTGAAGTAGGGAGTGGAAGGAACATGTCTCCAACTAACTCCCGACTACTGAAATCCAAACTAAAATACTAAGGTAATAAAGTAGTAGTCATGTCCTTGGAGAATGAGGACTCACTGCTAACTCTGACTGCTAAAATTTGTAATGCTGCTGCTGCTCTAGAACTCGTGCCTCTGAACCTAAGGCATAAAATAAAACACCATAGCATGAATGCGTCAGTACGACTGAACGTACTGAGTATACGAGTGAGGTAGGCAAAATGCAAAGGGCTTATATGCATGAAGAATGCTGACAGATATGAACGTGAGAATACATATATGCATAAGTAACTACAACTGAACTCATGGTGATACTGACTATTGAGTCTGAATGCTGACAATATGAGTGTACTGATACTTAGATACTAAATGACTAAGTTCACTAATATTAATATATAAGTCTCTACAAAGTGAGGAACTGATACTACATTGCTGAATAGATGAATGACTATTTCTGATAGATCGAATTATGAAGAACTAATCTGATTGACTGTGTCTCATAGTCCTAAAACTAAAAACTGATAATGTGAGTTATGATGACTGATATAACTGATATGACTGTGATGATCAACATAACTAATATAACTGATACTGAGCGACTATATCTGACAGTCTAAGTTAGGATAGAACTGTCTGAGTTTCGTTCTGTATGGAGTAACTGAATCTGAGATCAGTCCTGTCTAGCTGGTGATCTCTAAATCTGATGATACTAATACTGATTGACCATAGTTGAGGTCAGTCCTATCTAGTGGGTGATCCCAGAGTCTATTGATAATGATAAGGATTGACTATATCTAACAGTCCTGAATCTGTAACTAAAACTGTGGGATGTATTCATCTAACCGATATGCCCCGTTCTAGCTAGTCTGGGGTCCAACGTATAACCCCAGTTGGAAGGGTGTCAGTACCACACCACTGGTAAAGACAACTGCTATGGAATCAGTCCTAATCTAGCGGGTAACCCCTAGGATCAGTCCTATACATTTAAATATGCTAATGGATGATCCCTGTGAATGTCAGTCCTATCTAACAGGTGACATCTCTTATCTATGTTGGCTACATAGTTCTAGAACTTAGGGATTGCTTTTAGGTATCTCAGTCCTATATAGCGGGTGCGTCCTCATTCCTAGGCTCGCTCGGTGCTGAATCTAACTCCCATCTGAAAGACACTAAACTGATTAATTGAGCTGAACTGATTAACTGAACTGAACTGATTAGCTAAACTGAGCTGATACTAGTGGTATTATTTAGCGGAGCTAAACTGAGTTTATTGAGTTCTGTTGACTGACGAAATGTACTGATGTTTGAGGACTGACTGAGAGTACTATAGTTACTGAGATTTTACTTAGAATACTAAAAACACTAAGATTACTGAACTACTGAGATTTTTGAATTTTCCTGAGTCACATGGTTGACTGAGTTCTATGGATCATGGCTTGACTGAGAGTATCGTGAAACATGACATGGTTCTTGGCACACAGCTAAATTATCGGGTACATGTACCCCCAGGACTCGTTGGAAGAAAACTGACAAAACATGAATTTGGTCTTCTTGAATACATGGCCAATATTCATAATTCAAAATACCATAAGTTGGGGATTTCATACTACACATAGTTCTCAGTGTCTTTTACATGGAAGGGAATTCACATAACAACATGCCATATGTCCATTAATCTAGTTTCATGAACATTCCATCAACTATCATGATGCATAACAATATCATAGAAGTCATTATTTTCATAAAGGTGTAGCATGCATTTTTCATTTAGGTCAGAATTCAACTATAATACATGGCTTCTAGTCTTTTAGGCATTTTATCAAACACCTTACATGCACACTTTGTAGCATAGGTGTATTCAACAATTTAACAATCTTGAGCCACCCGAACTCATGGATTTCAACTAACATTCTCACATACTTCCTAAAAATACATTAAGATACCATCTTGAAACTCTAATAACAACCATCAACAAGAACATGATCACACCATAAAGAAAATCACAATTTATTAGTTAAATCTTGATTCTTGGACCCCCGTGGATGAACACTCCGCATACCTTAGGGCTTGAATCTTGAAAGAAAATTGACCTTTCTTGAATGTTCTTGGATTAGGAATCTTAATTCTTGAATATCTTGTGGAGAGTGTGATGGGATCTTGAAATTAATTGAGAAGAAACCCTAAGTTTGTTCTTGGGAACAAAGAGGGTTAAGTGCTTTTAAAATTAAATACCAATAGCTAAATACGTGTTTTTGGTATTTTATGTCGTGGGGTAAGGTTTAGGGTGAGGGAAAAAAACTAAAATGCCCCTACAAACGTATTTCCTAGTTACTGAAATTATCGACTGACGACATTAGCTGGTAAGTCATCAGAAATGTGATAAGCTGTCAGACAGTTCGTCACTCAGTTTCCAGGCTAACATGCCAGAGTAAAATGGGTATAACGTTTTGCTCCGATATCGGATTTGGGCGAAATTGGTATCATTGGTAAGATAATTCAATTATCTATATTTTTATGGGTCATCAGATCAAAAATTCATAGTACAATGAGAGATATTATAATTTGAAGTTGACTATAGCAATATCCTTCCCAAGAATTCAATCGGTATGGAATGTTTTGATTCGTCTGATAGCTGCGAGTTATTTGAAGCCTTAACATACATCTATATTACTAATAAAACTATAAAATAACCATGATGTACTATGCATGATATTGAAACATAGAGCTAATATTGGTTTAGGTTTTTTTGGGGGTATTACAATATATTCCCCTTGGGAACATTAGTCCTGGAATGAGACTGACTTAGAGGGGAGGAACGATAGACCGAACATGAACTGAACATAAATAAGTAAAACATGTTCTCATGATAGACATGACTGATAAACTGACTACATCATACTGAACAAGCATATCAGATGCATATGTAACTGATTCATGATTGCATGACTGATGTTTCTGATAACTGAAGTTCTCATAATGAGAATGCATATCTAATGAATGTTTATATAACTAAACTTGCACATGTATGCAATGACTGAATATGTAATGGTACTTGATATCAATTTTATGATATAATTCTGAACAAGGAATTGAATAATTTTAAATAGAACTGTTACCCTACACGGGAATGCTAATGATCCTGCGATCATTTAATAAACATGCATGAACAGAAACATGACAACATAACTGAGTCTAAGATGGGATATATGAACTAAACATCATGACCTGAACTTGGGTATGGGTGCACTAGCTGATAGGTAAGACTCCTGTTTTTACTACCCTGGGCCTTGGAGCCTAGAGCCCCATCATGATGATCATTCCTAGACTTGGGTATGGGTGCACTAGCTAAGGATGGAGCTAGGACTAAAAAATTCTGACTATGCTGATAACGGTTACCACCCTGTGACTTAGGTTGAGCAAAGCTGAAACTACCTATCCTTGCTCTCTTACTCTGTCTCTCCCTCATCCTAATCTTCTGCTCCTCTATCTGCTGAGAATGATTCATAAGCCTGGCTAAAGTTATATCACTATTCAATATCACAGACCTGTACCCATTGACCACCCTATGATTCACCCCTGAGACAAACTTACTTATCTTAGCTCTGCTATCTGCAACCACATGAGGGGCATATTTGTCTAACTAAGTAAACTTAAGAGAATACTCTTTCACCGTCATGTTTCCCTGTCTGAGGTTGATCAACTATAGAACCTTAGCTTCTCCAAGATCTAGCGAAAAGAATCTATCAAGGAAAGCAGAGGAAAAATCCTCCCAGTCTATAAAACCTACATTATCTAACCTTTCTAACTTCCACTGTTTGTACCAAGTATGAGCCACATTTTGCAACTGATATGCGGCTAACTTAGCACTCTCAATAGTAGTCACTCCTATGACATTAGTAACCTTCTAAATCTGATCAATGAATTCCTGAGTGTCTTCATCTACCTTAGACCCAAAGAAAGAAGAAGGATTCATTCAGGTGAAGTCCTAAATTCTAGTTGTAGCTGAATTGGCCACTGGGTTGGCTGGAATGACAGCTGGTCATTCATTCTGGGTAGTAACTGACTGAGAAAGAGTGGTGAATACGTCCCCAAACTTTGCATGAGAAACATGTTTACCCAAAGGATCTTCGTCCTGAGGGGCTGGCTAATTTCTTTTCTTAGGAGGCATGTTCTAGAATCAAGAAGAGAAACATATTTGACTGAGAGATTAACTTGAGATTATGCTCACTGGCACGACATGAATACTGGAAGAAGGGAAACTATTCCTAAAACATCTCATAGCCTCCTGCACATAAATGTGGCACAAAATACACCTATGTACAAGACTCTACTAGATGTGGCTTTCAGACTTCCTAGGACTCTATTGAACCTTAGGCTCTAATACAAAGTTTGTAACACCCCAATTTTCTGAACCGGAATGCTACATGGTGCTCATGACCCCGAATGACCATAAGTTAACCCATGACTGATATCTGTACCTGTACACTGCATAATATATGAATATAAATGCAGAAACATGAACTGAAAGGCCATAAGGTTCAATATTGAACATAATCTAAATAATAACAATGTCTGAATAAAGTGGTATCACAATACCAAAACAAAACTAAAATACTGAAGTTTGAATCTAGTCTGTAATCTAGTCTAAAAGCCTCTAACTATCTGAAGTAGGGAGTGGAAGGAACATGTCTCCAACTAACTCCCGACTACTGAAATCCATACTAAAATACTAAAGTAATAAAGTAGTAATCATTTCCTCGAAGAATGAGAAATCACTGCTAACTATGACTGCTAAAATCTGCAATGCTACTGTTGCTCTGAAACTCATGCGTCTAAACTTATGGCATAAAATAAAATACCATAGTGCGAATGTGTCAGTACGACTGAATGTACTGAGTATATGAGTGAGGTAGGATAAATTCAAAGGGTTTATATGGATGAACAATGCTGACTAATATGAACGTGAGAATACATACATGCATAAGTAACTACAACTGAATCATGGTGATACTGACTACTGAGTCTGAATGCTGACAACATGAGTGTACTGATACTGAGATACTAAATGACTGAGTTCACTGATATTAATATATAGGTCACTACTAAGTGAGGAACTGATACTGCATTACTGAATAGATGAACGACTATTTTTTACAGCTTGAATTATGAAAAACTAGTCTGATTGACTGTGTCTCACAGTCCTGAAACTGAATACTGATAACATGAGTTATGATGACTGATATAACTGATATGACTGTGATGATCAGCATAACTGATGTAACTGATACTGAGAGACTGTATGTGACAGTCTAAGTTTTGATGTAACTATTTGAGTTTTGTTTTGTATGGAGTAACTGAATTTGATATCAGTCCTATATAGAGGGTGATCTTTGAGTATACTAATAATAAAGATGATTTAACTTAGTCTGAGATCAGTCCTACCTAGCGGGTGATATCTAACTCTGATGATATTGATACCGATTCACCATATTTAAGATCAGTCCTATCTAGTGGGTGTTCCCGGAGTCTATTAATAATGATAAGTATTGACTGTATCTAACAATCCTGAATCTGTAACTCAAACTGTGGGATGTATTCATATAACTGACATGCCCCTTTTTAGATAGTCTGGGTCTAACCTGTAACCCCAGTTAGAAGGGTGTCAGTACTGCATCACTGGTAAAGATAACTGCTATGGACTCAGTCCTAATCTAGCGGGTGACCCCTGGGATCAGTCCTATACATTTAAATATGCTAATGGGTGTTCCCTGAGTATGTCAGTGCTATCTAACGGGTGACATCTTATACTTACGTTGGCTACATAGTTCAGGAACTTAGGGATTGCTTCGAGGGATCTAAGTCCTATATAGCGGGTGAGTCCTCATCCCTAGGCTCACTCAGTGCTGAATCCTACTCCCATCTGAAAGACACTAAACTGATTAATTGAGCTGAACTGATTAACTGAACTGAACTGATTAGCTGAACTAAACTGATACTAGTAGTATTATTTAGTGGAACTAAACTGAGTTTATTGAGTTCCTTAGACTGACGGAATGTACTGATGTCTGAGGACTGACTGAGAGTACTATAGTTACTGAGATTTTACTTGGAATACTGAAATCACTGATATTACTGAACTACTGAGATTTTTTAGTTTTCCTGAGTCACATGGTTGACTGAGTTCTATGGATCATGGCTTGACAGAGAGTATCGCGAAACATGACATGGCTTTAGGCACACAACTAAATTATCGGGTACAAGTACCCCCAGGACTTGATGGAAGAACACTGATTAAGCATGACTTTGCTCTTCTTGAACACATGACCAATATTCATAATTCAAAATACCATAAGTTGGGGATTTCATACTATACATAGTTCTCAAAGTCTTTTACATGGAAGGGAATGCACATAACAACATGCCATATGTCTATCAATCTAGTTTCATGAACATTCCATCAACAATCATGATGCATAACAATATCATAGAAGTCATTATTTTCATAAGGGTGTAGCATTCATTTGTCATGTAGGTCTCAATTCAACTATAATACATGACTTCTAGTCTTTTAGGCATTATATCAAACACCTTACATGCACACTTTGTGGCATAGGTGTATTCATCAATTTAACAATCTTGAGCCACCCAAACTCATGGATTTCAACTAACATTCTCACATACTTCCTAAAAATACATTAAGATACCAGCTTAAAACTCTAATAACAGACATCAACACGAACATGATCACACCATAACAAGAAAATCACAATTTATTATTTAAAACCTGATTCTTGGACTTCATGGATGAACACTACGCATACCTTACGGATTGAATCTTGAAAGAAAATTGACCTTTCTTGAATGTTCTTGGATTGGGAATCTTAATTCTTGAATATCTTGTGGAGAGTGTGATGGGATCTTGAAGTTAATTGAGAAGAAACCCTAAGTTTATTCTTGGGAACAAAGAGGGTTAAGAGCTTTTGAAACTAAATACCAATAGCTAAATACATGTTTTTGGTGTTTTAGGTCGTGGGGTAAGGTTTAGGGTGAGGGAAAAACACCAAAATACCCTTACGAACTTACTTCCTAGTTGCTGAAATTATCAGCTGATGACATGGGCTGATAAGCCGTCAAGTCTGTGATAGCCCGTCAGCCTAGGTCGTCACCTAGGACCTGAAATTGATGGGTTTCTACCTAAGGATGACGACATTAACTAATAAGTCATTAGAAATGTGATAATCCATCAGATAGGTCGTCACTCAGTGTCCAAGCTAACATATTGTAGTAAAATGGGTATAACTTTTTGCTCCGATATCGGATTTGAACGAAATTGGTATCGTTGGAAAGATAATTCAATTATCTATATTTGGGGGGTTCATGAGCTCAAAAATTCATAGTAAAACGAGATATTTGCTCATTTGAAGTTGACTATAGCAAATCCATCCCAAGAATTCAATCAGTAAGGAATGTTTTGATTCGTCTGATAGCTGGGAGTTATTTGAAGACTTAATATACATCTATCTTACTCATAAAACTATAAAAGAACCATGATGTACTATGCATGAGATTGTAACAAGGCGCTAATATTGGTTTGGAATTTTTTTGGGGTATTACAACTTTGTACCTTAAAAAGAGTTAGTCCACTCATAATTACACATTTAAATCATTTGGAGCAAATTAAACACATTAGAATCAATTGAAACCAACTAGACACATAACTAGCTCAAGCTAGTAAAACTAGTTTCCTTGATTGAATTCTAGTTGGCTCAATTAAGCACAAACTTGTTTGGAAAACACTTGGAACATTGTAATCATGTCATTGGACACTTATATGCTCGTTTACACCATTATTAACACGTAAAGTACACGAACTTCTCTCCAAACAAGTCTAAATAAGATAGAATCATAAAGCTAAATTGTATAAATACACCCAATATCACCACCCCACTCTCAAAACCTTGTTCGTCCTCGAACAACTCTTTACTCTAAGCATCATAAGTTAACGAAACTCTATACTTTTACTACATGCAAGACACTCAAGCTAGTACAATAATGGCTACACTCATCTAAGTGGAAAACTCATGCATATTGTTCAATCAAGGACATCATACAAATCACCCATATTCATCAAACATGTTCCTTCATAACAAGAGTGTTATCTATAATCATTAATAGAAAAGCATTTTATAACATAATGGGTACAAAAATCAAATTATGCTCACTCTCACAAGGAATTCACAAGTTACACATAATGAACTATAGGATTGACCTTAGTGTAGTACTCTATTAATATCAGAATGATGAACTTAGGATCAATTAGGTATTTCTGGGTTTTGATGTAGGCTAAGTGATGGGTCGAAACTATTTTGGCTGAATAATGACTGTCTTCCTTAAGCGATTTAATACATCACTTTTTACATTCAACACCAATCTTCAACAACTAAATTACACCATTTTTGAATACCCCATTCTTTTGTTTTTCACCCCATCTTATTAAGCTCATTTACATACACTATGGTAGGAGTATTTTATGCACAACTCATTCAATTTGAATAATTTTTTATTTTTTTCATTACCCAGCTACCCACCAGAACACATTATAATTCTTTTTTTACATACCAATAACTATCACTCATGGGCTTCAATTTCATCTTTTCTTCTCTTATTTCTGAAACTCCTTACTCAATTAATTTTTTATTAAAGCGCCTAGGAGCTTTGGATCAAATCAAGGTCAATCAAAGAAGGGATTAGGCTACATATGTGTCTACCAAAGAAAAAACTAAAGGCTCAACGGGGCTTACTAGGATTATGCTCAAAGGTAGATCAACAAAAAGGTATAAAACAAGGATATCAAAGAAATGCCAATGTCATCATCTAAACTCACATTCTTTATTTTGATTTGAATACACACTGGGAAAGTTATAGACATCACATGCAACAAGGAATATACAATACCTCACACACACATGACACATGCTCAACTCACATAGAATCATCACAGACTCCTAACCACACAATAACATGAATTCAAATTTAAGCCAACAAGTACTAGAGTCATAAGTATAAGCCTAGGAGTATCAAACATAGCAATTCACTTATTCAACATGATTTTACAACTAAAACACTTGCACCATGCAGTCAAAAATACAACCAACAAGAATATCTTACACAAAAAATTTTAAAAAAATTTAAATTGAGCCAAAAGTAAGGAATTTTCCCACCCCACACTTAAAAATCTACTTTGTTCCCAAAGTAAACTTTAAAGTTAGAGATAAAAATGCTCCTTGAGGCCTCTAGGCCTAGCTAATAGCATCTTTACACATTAAGATGGTTCGGGGACCCCACACTCAGTCTTTGTCATGCTCCTTAGCTCAGGTTTCCGGTACTCAGACTTTTCTATCAACCTGTGACTCAACCAAAAACAAAAACTACGTATAATAACAAAAAAATAAAAACTAAAAATAAAACATACCTTAACTTGGGTTGCCTCCCAAGAAACGCCTAATTTTGTGTTGTGGCATGATCCAATCAACTTTTTCCTCCACCTTGAAGATATAAATTTCACCCCAACTTTGCATCCATGTTTTTACCTTGCTCATAGGGTGGTAGTACAAAGATTAAGGAAACGCGTAATGGAATATGCAAGGTAAACCACTCGGCTTTGAGGTGAGGTTTTTTTTATATTGTTTATCCGATGTAAAATCAAGAGTATAGGATTCTTGTTCCTTATCTTCACACTATTAGACTATTTTAGATGACTCCACAGACAATACATCATCTAAACATAATATAGAAAAGTGCTTTGAGTGAGGCCCAACCAATCCCACTTCTAAATTTACACTATCAATAACACACTCACTCTCATTCACCTTCTTAATTTTATTCTCATGATAAAGATGACAACTGGGTGGCTGCTATTCTTGTGTTTTTCTCTGCCTCTAGGAGATGGTGGTGATGATATTTCCTGAAACTGTTTAACAACTTCAGGTTTCGAGTACTCAGACTTCCTCGAATTATCAGCAACTTTGTCTGCAACACGTTGAAAATTCAACTCTGTATCTACCTCCTTAGTTGTCTGCTAAGCATGGCCCACAAACATAACTGAATCAGGATTAAAAGCACATATATCTATAGAGTGATACATATTGCCACAAGCCACACACTAACTCATGGTCTGCTGTGCAGGTCGCAAATAAGAAGGTCACCCCCAAACGCTTGGATCAAAATCTGGACAAAAAGCCTTATGGTGGGGTACTCTACAAAAATGACAAGAGTCACCATCCCTCAAAAACCATCTATCTAAGACTGACATCTCAAGAAGAGTGTGACAAAAATGAAAATAAAGAAAAATAAAAAGAAACTAAAAAATAAAAACTATTTAAAACTCAATATAGAAAAACTAAAAATAAGATAGTTGCCAATTCAAGTCCCTGGCAACGATGACAAAAAACTTGACAGTGCCTAAGCGCACACGCAAGTGTACGTGGTCTCCCAAGTAATATAGTGGCCTTTAAGAAACTAAATATCGATCCCAGAAGTACTTGTGTTAAACAATTATCCAATTCTAGTTTAAGAAATTGAGGAGACCAGCAAGTAAAGTTTTAGAGTTGTAAAATAAAACTGAACTAAACTAATGCAAAAAGTAATGACATAGGACAATCAATAGATAGAAGCCCAGGGTTAAAGCACTTTAAACAATCATACTACATTATTGAATTTCATTCGTTAACTCTCTTATTTTGGTTGTTGATTCATAGGATTAATTGCATGACCATGGTCTCTCAACCTCTAACCATTTACCTAATTAGGATATTACAACTACATCGTTGATCATGGATGTGATAATCCAATTAAGTTATTTAAAGTTATCCTCCTACGCATGATCAAGTAAGGCATCTAAGTACATCTCTATCCTAGACACTAATTTGAATTCCTTATTTTATAAAAGAATACAAACCCTACTTTGTTTATTCCTATGTTCTATCTCCTTCTTCCCTCTTCTGAGTTCAAAAGGTCGACAATTGATGTATTTTCTGGGTGATCAATCAATCAAATAATTAAATGAAGAATAAACAAGCAACCAATAATGATAATTAAAATACAATCAATAATGATAAGAAAAATTAAATGAAATTAATCCAAAATAATAATACTCATATTCTTGACTTTAACCCCCCAAAAAAGTTTTTAGCCTATAATATTCATAATTATGATCCAAATAATTGAATACATGATATGAATAATTAAAATCTAATCAAAGAATGAAAAAATAAAACCTAAGAAGTAGAAGCAGCTCCTCCAAGTACTCCACGGCATCCCAATATGTCCAGCTCCTAACAACGTGTGTGTAAATATAATACACTAAACCTAAACTTTTTAGGATTAAGAAAAGTGTAAAGATTCCAAGATGCCTAAGATACCTAACCACATGGGAAAGATATTATATTATTATTTTGCTAATCCCTATCCCTAGCCGTGCATAAGTAGTAATTGTCCAAAATTAGAGCGGTGGAATGACATATGCGTGGCGCCCTTAATTGCACCGCAATATAGCAGGTGTCACATCCATTGTTGTACCGCAACGAAGGCTTCATCGCGGGCATTTCGCCTGCAGCTACTGGAAGTTGCTTCCACAAATTATTCTAAGGCAAAGTAGCACTGAAATAGAGCCCGCATCTTGGGCATATCACCCTCACATACTGGAAATTGCCATCAAAATTTTGGTTAAGTCTTGTTCGTCCCGTCTTTCATCTTTTTTATTGTGGTATATTTTTCATGGATTTTCAATCTTTATATCTTCATTATATCACCGTATTTAGCTCACAAATCTTCCTACATAATCACACACCACAAATTAGAATTATACCCACACAATATCCTCAACGATGAATCAAAAATAAGAGCTAAGACGAGGCTAGTTTTCATGATCTTCAACTTTATATTTCAACTCTTAAATTATTCAAATTAAACTTTATACCTTACAAACAAGTTATTCCACTCATAATTACACATTTAAACCATTTGAAATAAATTAAATACATTAGAATCAAACGAAATCAACTAGACACGCAACTAGCTCAAGCTAGTAAAACTAGTTTTCTTGACTGAATTATAAATGACTCAATTAAGCATAAACTTGTTTGGAAAATACTTGAAACATTGTAATCACGTCATTGGGCACTTATATGCTCGTTTACACCATTATTAACATGTAAAGCATACGAAGTGCTTTCAAAACAAGGCTAAATAATGCTAAAGTGTATAAATACACCCAACATCACATCCAATTGTCTTTCAACCTCATTGACATACTTTTTGAGAGTCTCCGTCACTCGAGATTTGTATTTCAACAAATAAATATATTCATAATGTGAAAATCATCGAAAAAAAGTGAAAAAAATATTTTTCTCCACCAAAAGATAGAACATCAAGGGTCCGCAAATATCAGTGCGTATGATTTCAAGAAGTTGAGCGTTTGTTATGAAACTTTTTTAGTATGCTTGATTTTCTCTTCCTTAATGTAATCCAAGCATATATCAAGATCAATTTAAAATTTAGATTCTAAAAAATCTCATTTACTACTAATCTTTTTAATCTTTCTTTCAATATATGACCCAAACATCTATGCCACAAGTATGCAAAACTCTCATCCAATGAACTATATTTAATTTCAACATTTTGATGAATTCAATCTATAAAAAAATAAAGAGAAAATGTTGCTATGTGTAACGTTTAAGCCTTATGGGGTATGTTTTGATTACGTATTTTATTTGTTATACTCTGTCTAACATAATTTTTTTCATTTTAGAATTATGGATTAAAATATTTTTTAAAACATTATCGAAAAATAAGTTTCGTCTACTTATTAAAATTCTGCAATTACTATATTACTTTTGTTAATCTTCTTAAACGGCGGCAGATTTAGAATTTTGAGCTTCTGGGTGTCAAGCAAATGCATTCATTACATCTATTTGTAGGGGGGTGCGGATAACTAGGTTAATAAATAGATTATAAAATAGATTTATTGTAGGTAATGAATCTATTCTTTTTTGTGCGTGGTTATTTCTTAAATTTTTGTGAGATGTATTCATTTAGTTTATTATTTTATCCTGTAGTAACTGCTGAGTTACAAATTTTTGTATAATAATTTATTCTATTTGTACTGTAGTATATATCTAGTTCTAGGTTTTCTATGTCATTTATTATCTTGTGTTGTTCTTTTCGTAGTGAGTTTTTTATATTATATAAACTATCACATGTGTTTTTTTCTAAATTTTCTAAGGTTTTTTCTATCCATATTAACTTTTCTTTTAGATCTTCCATTATTTTTCTAATTCGGTTTCTATAATTAATTTCGTTATTTAGATTATCTTGGTTTTCTCTAGTTGTTCTAATATATTCTAACATCCACAATCTTGGTCTGAATAATATCCTTCTGGGTAAATGTCTTCGTATATTTGTTCTAAGGCATTTATCATTTCAATTTCGTAGTTTATTACTTCTTCTAATATCATTTTCTTAATATCTATTATTTTTATATCTTTAAGTATATATAAGATTAAAACTCTAAGGTAGTCTAAATGAGCTATTTTTTAAAATTGATATTTTATAGTTATTTGTTTTAGACTTAGTAGTTTTTGCATATTTTTATTAAGAGATTTTCTATATTTTTTATTTTCCATGTATTTGACTATATTTATTTTTATCTGTTTTTCTAGTAACTGTATATTCCGTATATCTTTAAAAATTCTACGTGATTTTAACATAATAAGTATTTATAAGAGTAGTTAGGTATGTGTGGTATATAATTTATTCTATCCATATAATATTCTCCAAATGCTTTTTCTAATATAATTTTTCTTATATCTGCAACATTTATATCTCTAAGTGCATACAAAATAAGTATCTTAAATTTATCTACCATGACATCAGATAAATTATCATTCATTATCATAAAATTGCTTTTTTCAAAATATTCCCTTTAACCATATACATAATAAAATATAGTCATCTCAGATTACTATATACTAGATTATTCTTAAACAACATGTTCTTCGGTCACTATTAGCATGGTAATTCGGATACTTTTTCCCTTAAACAGCGCCTCGACTCTGGTTACTCCCCGCCACGGCTTCTTGCCTCATTGGTTTCACCTTTAGGATGGCATAGTCCTTAGGGATTTTTCTCCATTTCCACTTTGCTAATAAACTTCTTAACATATTATTCTTCGAATAATTCTACTATAAAGTAACTAATATGAATTTATTTTATCATATCATGATTGTCGGGAATTATGAATTTAGCTATTCATAATCATAAATAGATATACCTATTCCGGTAGCTTTGATATTTCTGAGGTTTGTTGCTCCATAGCTTTTTCCATAAACATGGGGTCTTTTGATGTATTTGGTGTATATGGTTTGTCAAATAGCTTGTTTAGGTTCATATTTTTTCTAACTCCTTTGCTTGTACCTGCAGAAGTAGATTGATAAACGTTATGGGTTTTATGGAGTATCCCAACGTCTCCTTCTAGCTCTGGAATTTTACTGTCTTCCGATCGACATAGCTCTGCGCATTGCTGAGTTAGCTGATTGATAGCTATAGACTTCAGTTTATCTTCACTAGTCTTTAGCTTTAGCGTTTCTATCTCAGTACCCATCTTTACTATCTCAGTACCCATACTGTCCACTTTCAATGAAAACGTAGTCAAGGCGTTGAGTATCTTTTCATGTATATTTTCTTCTATCATTTCAGTTTGTGTAGCTTTGTCTTGATATGTAATCTGCAATAACATTTTTGTTAGTACTGATTACTTCTATTACAAATGTAAAATTTAATATGTTTAAAACTAGTCTCCGAATCTCTTTTGTTGTAACTGAATTTTGTATTTTCTTTGTTAGCCACCAGCGTACCTGTGTATTATCTGTTCGCACAATAAATTTGTTATATACAATATATGGCTCAAATGCTAACAAAAATTTATATAATGAACATAATTCTTTCCTATTTATTTCCCATTTTATTTCTGTCTCGTTGAACGTACCTGAGTAGTATCTACAATGGTGTTCTGTTTTTTCTATCTCATATCTATATTTAAGTACTCCTCCGTAACTATATTCACTGGCATCTGCTTCTACTATGTATGTAAATTTTCTATTTTCATCCGAAAATTGTAATTTTGGTAATTCCTTGCAAAGTAATTTTATTTTTTGAATTTGTTTTTTGTCTTCTTCATTATAATTATATTCTATATCCTTTTTTAATTTTTTTTGTAGTTGTTTTAAGTTTTCTGCTAATTTTGGAATATATTCTCTTACTTGGTTTACTAATCCTAAAAATGATTGTAATTTCTTTTTTGTATCTAATTCTTCTTTTGAGTTTATTATTTTTTGTACTATATGTTGTTGCATTTTTAATCCACTTTATCTATTTGTATTCCTAAAAATTCTATCTGATTTTTCATAATTTCGGCTTTCTTTTCACTTAGACTTATTCCTGATTTTTTTATTATATCCGTAAATTGTTCCAATAATTTTATATGTTCTTCTTTAGTTTTTGTATATAATAATATATCATCTATGTATACTATGCAATTAGGTAATTGTTTAAAATAATTATCCATAAAATGTTGATATCTACCTGGTGCATTTTTATATCCAAAGGGTAATACATTCCACTCATAAAATCCTTGTGGTACCGTAAATGCAGTTAATTCTTTAGATTCTTCTTCTAACTTTAGATGGTAAAATCCTGATTTACAATCAAATTTGCTAAAATAATTATATCCTTGGATTTGTCTTATTTTTAATATCTTATTTGGTATTGGATAATTATATGTTATATTTTTTGCATTTAAATTTTTATAATCAATAATCATTCTACTTTTTCCTCTTTTTTATTCACTATGTTTATTTACTATAAATGCTAGATTATTATGTTTACTATTACTTTTTTGTATATATTGTTTTTCTAATAATTCATCTATATGCATTTTAAATTCTTTTAAATCGTCAAAATTATAGGTTAATGGTTTTTGAGTTATTATGCTATTTTTGTCTATTAATTCAATTTTTATGGTAGTTTTGTGTTTTTCCCATCCTTTTAATGGATCTTCACTATATAATTGTTCTAATTTTTTCTTAACTATTTCTATTTTATTTATTGAAAATATAGTTATTTCCATTTTATTTATCGAAAATACTACTAATTCTATTGTATCTTCAGTGGTTTTTATATTTTCTAACTTTTGTGTAATTTTTTCACTTCCTTTTATCCAATCAGTTTTCTTTCTTATTTTATTGTTAACTCTTTTTGCTCTTACTTTTTGTTTATATGGTGTTGTGAACCACCAATCGTCTTTAGTTATTATATGTGGGTATAATTTATCTAAAAATGGCATTCTTAAAAGTATATCTTTTGATGTTAGTTCATAATTATAAATTTCTTCTATTGTTAGTATCTTATCCCATATTTGTGCTTTTACATTCCTAGCTTTATAAGTAATTAAGCTTCCTTCATTATTAAATCCTTTAACTACTATTGGTATTTTTAATTTATCCCATTTACTTTCTGGTAAGCAATTATATCTACATAAATTAGTTTCTGCTCCTGTATCTATCATAGGCGTATAATATCTACTGTAATATCCTTCCACTACTATCTTCATTAATACATATATTTTCATTTTATGTTAAGGCTCTTCTTAAGAATAATCTTTCCCTATTATATGTTATGGCTAATTGTGTATGTTCTATATTATATGGTTTTACTTGTTCTAACCATTTTATTCCTAATATTATATCTGCTTTTTGCATTTCTTCTGTTACTTCAAATTCTATTTTTATTTTTCTAATTCCTCCTATTATTATTTCTTTTTCTACTATATCTTTACTATTTACTAAACTTCTCGGTAGATCTGGGCATATATCGTTATCAGTTTTTATTTCTTCATTTTTTACTAAACATTTTGCTATATAATTTTCTTCTTGTCCTGTGTTTAATAATATTAAATATTCTTTTTCATTTATTTTTCCTATTATGTAATATTGATTTAGGTTGCTTATTGAATTTGTTTCATAACTCGTTCTTTTTTATGAGCTCGATGACTCTGATTTTTCATTAGCTATTCTTTTTGTTGTACTTATTCTATCATTTACTATTTCTAAATTTTCTTCTATATCTATGTCTCTATAGCTATAATCATTATAATCTATTGTTTTTACAATTTGTTCAAATGGGCTATCTATTTGTATCTTGTTAATCTTATTTTTTCCTGTTATTTTATGTTTTGTTGTTAACACATATAAATTTTTACATCTTGCTGTAAATATTTTACTTCCTGGGGTTAATTCTATTCCTGATATCTTCCAATATAATACTAGTGATTTATCTATATTTCTATCTGTTACTGCTACTGAATAATTTGCACTTATTATAAATTTAAATTTTTGGTGTATTAAATTTCCTTTTACGGCAGTTATTATGCTTTTTTCTACAGGTTTTATAATTCTATCATCTGCTAAATATAATTCTATCGGTGTATCTATTCCTTCTCTAAAACAAGCTTTTATTAATATTTCTGTACCTCCAAGGTGTACATATTTTATTGGATCTCCTTTACTTTTTATATCATTTATTTCTTTATTAATTATTCTTCTTGTTACTAGTGGTATACTAGCTTTACCTTTTATATATCTACAGTCTATTACATGTTCTTTTTGGCATACTACATAATATTCATCTTTTTTCCTAGTAAAAAGATTTTTTATTGTTGGTATTTTAAATATTTTTTCTACACTTAAATCTAACTCTTTTCCTTTTATTTCATCAAATATATTACTGTCAAATATTATCTTTTGTTCTGTTCTTTAAAATATAATTTTCTTATTTCTTTACTTTCTTCTATACTATATGCTCCTTTATAATAATATTCTTTAAATGCGCAAGTATATTCGTCTATATAACACATATTACATATTGTTAATTTTATCATTAAATTCCTGTTTGTATCTTTTTCTTCATCTTGTTCTTCTTCTAATGTTGTCATACTACCAAATTCATCTTTTATAGTTGTTTCATATTTTTTCAATAATTCTATAGGTGTTAGTTTAGTTGTTGTTGATGATATTCCTTCCATAGGTTTATTAGTTCTTAATACTTTCTTACTATTTTCAGTTAAATTTGTAAACCATAGTTTTACTGATCCTATTAGTGTTTTTTCTATATATTCTGGTGCATCTATTATGTTTATATTATTATCTAATAATTGTTTTGTCATATATCCTATCCATAATTGTATTATTTTTTCTGTATCTATTACACAGTCTAGGTCTAAAAAGTTATAATTTTTATTAACTATTTGTTTTGGTGTCCATTTATCATATTCGTTATATCTTTTAAATTTATTTTTATAATATATAGGTTTTCTTATTTCTGTTGTCTTAGGTATTATATTTTCATCTTCTTTTTTGTCAAGAGTATTTATTTCTGTATTGGTATTTTCTAAGTTTTCTTCATTAATTTTTTCTTGTTTTTCGTTAATTTCTAAATCTTTTATATTTGTTAATATTTTCGTATATGTTTCACTATTTTCTGAATCATAATTATCTGATTCTTCAATATCTATATTATTTATTTCTAATTTTTCCTTAATTTGGTTTATCTCGTTTATTAATTTTTGTTCTCTATCTTTTTCTTCTTTTTCTTTTTGTCTTTGTTCATACAAATCTTTTAACATTTGTAGTTCTTTTTCTAATTCAGCAATTCTACTATTTTTAGTTTCTTCTATTTTTCGTATTTCTTCCGTAGTTTGTTGTTTAATTTTTTCTATTTCCTTTTTTCTATCTATTTCTTCATTTTCTTTTTCTATTCTTACCATTGCTGTTAATTTATCTTCTAATTTTAATTCTTCTTTTTCTAACATTAAATATAAATGTTCTCCTATTTTCTTATACCTTCTTCCTAGATTAGAAAATACTATTTTTATTTTTGATCCTTCGTGATTTTCATATATTTTTTCATCTATTATAAATTCTTCTTTATTCATTTTATTGTGAATAGTTCATGTTGGTATACATATTCTAGACTATCTATTTGTGATTCTAATTTTGATATTTCATCTTTTTGTATATTTATTGAATTTTTACTAACTTCGGCAAATATATTATAAATATAATTTAAATGAATAAAGAGCAAAAATACAAAGAATTAAAATAATTTATCTCTGATATTATTTGTAGGGGGTGCGGATAACTAGGTTAATAAATAGATTATAAAATGGATTTATTGTAAGCTTTTGTTCCGCAAAGTACACCAAGAATAATCTTTTAATAATATTATAAATATACATCACTTATTTATGATTGTTCTCGGCAAATTTCATATTTAAAAAATGGTCAGTGATGACATCATTATTTATATTTGTAAATACATCACATCATATGGACACTTCATTTTTAATTTCTTTATGAATAATAACAACACTTTGTCTGCACTTCATTAAATTTTATTTTATTAGTGTAACACTTTGTTAATGAAGTTATGAAAATGAAATGTTAAGTAAATATTCTTTATAACCAGAAAGGAATAATCCTTTGATCAAAGATTAACAAATTAAATTGATCAACATGTTCGCAACAATTTTCCAATGCATCAAAAATTAACTGAAACCAAAGATAAATAAAAAAAAAAGTAATTTTTATTGATAAATCTTGTGAGTACAATTCTATTGTTCTCTTGATTCTTGTCTCCTAAATATAGAAAGTACCTGAGGGCCTTCAGTAGCGTATTTCTCGAATTGTTGGATGGTTTGGACTTCTAGAGATGTATTTAAATTGTCGGAAATGTCGAAAATATTTTGTCGCTTTAGAATAATCTCCAGGAAGAACTTCAGTGATTGCTATTTGCAAGAACTTACTAGTTGATGCCGACGTTGCCAATGCTTGTCAAAGTTCTCTTTCCTAATCCCCCTTCCTTTAGAATGCTATGTTACCCCCTATTTATAGTTGTACGGAGTAGGCCTAGTTGCTTGTGATTGGTCGAAATATGTCACTTTGACACTTTGTGACTTTTGACTGGTTCTTGAATTTGATTGAGATTTTCACATCATTTGTACATGTGGCGTCGCCTCGTTGGTCTTGGATTTGATGTGGACGCCTAGTCACGCTGACACGTCGCATGAGTTTGGGCTCCCAAGTGTAATGGACCTTGGTATCAAATTTCATAAAATGAACTAATTAATTTGTAGGGCTCAAATTAATTAATCAACCCAAATGATCATGAATTAAACTCAAATTTTATACGAATTTAATTCGTTGAATTTTATATGTCTACAAATGCCCCTACTTCGAGACTTGTCGATGTGTAGGCTTGCCGAAACTTGGCGGCGAAACTTGAAGTACTCATAAATGTGTTTTCATTTTCATGACTTTGAAGATATTTGTTTCTCATCGGCGCATCCTAGTTAGAACAATACTTGTGAGTGGTCTAACTAGAGTTTCCTCCATGAACTTTCATGACGTGAAATGTTTCATCAAAGCAACCAACAATTTGATTATGGTGATCCTCATTTTTTGCCACAATCGAGTACAAACTCGATATTATTTCAAGAGTATTAAAAAAATGACCAACTTGATTATGTTTTTTGACTCTTCTTGGATAAGTATGAACATGAGAAATTACCTCCTTAATATTTATTTAAGTAATTCTTACTAGCACAACAATGTGACTCTCTCAATATATTTGAATTAAAAGAATCAATACAACATCCTCACTTGACATATTGCATATATGAAGTAAAAAAGTTGACTTGAATTTTTGTACCAAAGGAAAATATTAACTTTCCTTTTGGTTTCATGTTCCAAAGAAAAATATTAACTTTCCTTTTGGTTTCAAAGAAAGAATTAAACCCTCCTCCAAAGAAATCTCCACAATATGGTAATTTTTTAAATGATTGGAAATTTGAAATTCTCAGGGATTCTACATTCTTTGTACACGAACTAAAAACTGTTCATAGGAGCCTCTATCTAAGAAGATGTTATGAAATCATATCAACTACAATCTTTTGAAATCTATAGCCCTTGCAAAAACAACCCTTGGCCTCTTTGTGACCATGTATTTGAAAACACTGCTGGTGCACATCAAAGTAGATAGCCTCCTCACAACATCGGTGAAAGATATACATGGAGTGTATTTCCTAATTTTCAACTTCCAACACTCGCAGAGTAAAAATTATATCTGACTGTAGGAATGTCCAAATGTTGAATGGTTTAGTTTTGAATAAACTAGACTCATGTTAATTCGATATATCTAAAAATAAATGGTAAACGCCTTCAAGATTGATGGGAATAAATTTTTGAAGTTTGTCTTCAGATCTGGCTGATCTTCTCACAGATTTGAGTTGTCTCACTAAAATATACTTTTTTTGATGTAGGAGCATCTAAATGATGAGTGGATTAGTTCTAAAGAGACTAGACCTGTATTTCTGTGTCATATCCAAAAATCAATGTCAAACACTTTCTATATTAATAGGAATCACTTTTGAAGTTCGTCTCCAAGTATGGCCTATTGATTTTACAGCTTTGTGTACCCTCGCTAAAATGTCCGTATCGTGAGATTGGAGTGGCCAAATCATGAGTCGTTTGATCACTACAAGAAATCTGATTTTTAGTGGCGACAAAAGTCGCCTCAAAAGAACCAAAAGTCACCACTGAATTTTTTTAGCAACAACAATTATGCCATTGGTAATACCTCCGTAACTAAGGTTATTTGTGGCGACAAAGTATCCTCGCCACAATAAAAAGTTATTTGTGACGACTATGACTGTCACAAAAGATAGAAAATTACGCTGCAAAATATTTTTTGACAAAACATATTTGGGCTAGGTCGCCACTGATATACCGGAATTAGCAGCGACTTTGTCATCACAAAATCACCATTAATTGTGACCACTTGTTTGTCACTACTAAAAATTTTGCATATCAATTGTGACCACCTGTTTGTCGCCACTGAAACTTACACACATCAATTGTGACCATCTGTTTGTCGCCACTAAAACTTCCGCACATCAATTGTGACAACCTATTTGTCGCCACTAAAACTTCTATACCTCAATTGTGACCACTTGTTTGTCGCCACTAAAACTTCTGCGCATCAATTATGACCACTTTTTTGTTGTCACTAAAACTTCTGCATTAGTAACGACCTTTGTCGCCATAAAATCAATATCAAAAGTATTTTACGAAATTAACAACAAATTTTAAGAACTAGAAATAATATTAGCTAATAAAAGCATCCAATTGTGTTTTACAAAATCATCCCCCGATCAAATATTATAAGTAAATTGCTTAATAAGAAGTCAACGGCATATATGTTAAGAACAACATAGTTCTTCGGTATTATCATATTCATACATATGATCAAAAATAAAAAATACATTCTACATTTTCATGCTCCTCCTTGGTCAATCCATTATTTAAGAACGTCCCTGCCATTAAAAAAGCACCAAATCACTATATTTACTAAAAAACTTAAGGGATTAAACTGATAATTACATGCTCAAGGGATTTCACAACCTTGGCTATTGAGTGGATATTGTAATGGCGTATTCATACAAGACTATATGTGTATCAAGAGATTCTAACCAACACAATAACAACAAGATGAACAACAAGGTGCTAGTGAATCGAAATAGATCTCGCACGGCTTCACTAGATTTTGAGTTTGTATTTTGAACAAGAAAATGAGATAAATAACAAGGTAGCAATGCTAGTGAATCAAAATATGCCTCACACGGCTTTACTAGATTTTGAGTTTGTGTTTTGAACAAGAAAATTAGATGAATAACAAGGCAACAAATGAGGTGAGCACATCCACCAGCCAAGATAGACTTTTAGAGAGGAAAATAATACAAACAAGAAGTTACCCATATCCCACATTCCTTTCACATGCCAAAAGAAAAAGAGTTCTGAAGCAAGAGAAATCCTGCTTTTGAAATGCATACAAACAAAAATCATTATTTCCTTTAGGTTTTCTTTTCCTTAGAGGATGGAGAAGTGTGGCCAGGCAGCATAAAGTCCTCTCAAGTTTATTATAACTTCAGACGTGACCCTTTCGCACTATCGAATTCCAATTTCTTCCTTGCTGGTATCCAGTATTTCTATTATCTTCTTATTTTAACAAGTTAATAAAGATAAAGGACCATGGTAAGCTCAAGCTCTTGCAATACAGAATCTTCATGTAATTTCAATAAGTGATGTTGTACAGTTATAAGAACTATTAGTTGGATGTCAAAGAATTAGTTGGAAAAATTGAAACACATATGAAAAGGCCTATTCCAGAAGTTAAATGCATAGCTGATTAAGCGACTTAAATGAAAACAAAGGATCATTTCTTGGAGATGAGAATTAAATTCAATTAACGGCAATTTATAATTCTCCTTGTGTCTTTATATACCAAGTATCATCGTACAACACACTAGTGAAAGCAGCTACAGTTTAAAGGTTCTTTGATGGAATTCATGAGTAACAAGACAAATACCTTCAGAATTATACAATGTATTAGTTGACCAATTCATTTGGTTGCTCAAAGAAGACTGTACTTTCTGATGCAGCGATCTATGCTCATTTGCAAAACCTCGATCACCTGGGCTGGATTCATCATCACAGCTACAATAAGCTGTTGAATCTGATGACCTAGCCTGTGAAACCAATGATTTATAAGTCAAAAGGAGAAGTGATAAAAGGTAAACACAAGTACAGAAATATTATGGGAGTAGCACAAAAAATCTCTTCACAAGTAACCAAACCAGTAGCATAAAAAATCTCTTCACATAACCAAAAATCAACCAGTGGTGCTAGTACACGATTCTCGCGACTGAAAAATTGTGGGATGGTGGTAACTGTTATGTTGATTTTCTGGCTGGTGGCTGTGGGCTACTAGATCTGGTGCGTCGACTATTGGTTGGCCGAAGAAAGGGGTGGCGATGGAGGATCTCAAAGTCGTTTGGAGTGGTTGATGGTTCCAATGACGTCCGCTGGTTGAGGTGAAAATGGAGATACCTGGTAGTAGAGAAGTAGAAGGGAGAGTGGTGAGTATGATGATGGATAAAAGTAGATCATGAACCTTCACAATAATTTTGCAGTGCCATTTCGAGTACTTTCGAGTTCCTTCACAATCTTAACAAAGACAGTAGATCATGAACCTTTACAAGATTGCAATTTCTTGGAATTTTAAGAAAAATGTTAAAGAACAAAATTCGTAATAATGCAACTTGTTGCAGTTCAACATAAACAAGTTCAATCCAGAAAATCTTGTTAATTGAAACACATATCAGCTATACCAATAATTCATAGCATGTAAATGTCTGTAAATACTGCTAAGAACATGTTAACTCAAATAGTTTAGATATTAATTATAAAAAAAGATATGAAATCATTGAGAAAGAGAAAAGCAAAAGCACTTGGGTTCATCAAATCCAACAAGACCATTTGAATATTGATGTACAATATAGAAATCAGGAGTATAGGAAGTCATACTTATTAGTCAACAAAATCCAACAAGACATATAGAGAAAATATTTCATGGCACCAGAAGACTTTTGCAGTGCCATTTATCGTCGAGCAATAATGGTACAACTTATTAGGACCTCCATACTGGTGGGAAGTAGTTATTAACTAGTGGCATCTATATTTGCTATTGATCAATAAAATTCATTCTTTCTTGTGGGGGCCCTGCAACAGAAACCGCTTGGCTGGTTCATAAAACAACAACAACAACATACCCAGTATATTCCCACAAAGTGGGGTCTGAGAGGGTAAGTGTACGCAATTCATACCACTACCTCAGATGTGAGATAGAAAGGTTGTTTCTGATAGTCCCCCGTCTTAAAAAAATAGTAAAGGGAGAAAAATAATAAGGGGAAAAAATAGTAAAGGGAAGGCTGGTTCATAAACTCAATTAATGAGTTCTTACATAGCCGAGATAGTATTATACATAATGCATCTCATTACTTTAAACCAATACCCCACAAATATCAACAGACATATATTGAAACCAAGTGGAAACGTAAGTGTAAATAATCATCAACTACAAGGAGACAATTTAATTTTGTCAGAGGGGGCAGAAGGGATTAAAGTACAAAGATATATTAGGGTAGAAAAAGAAGGCAAAGGGAACGAAACATACACTATTTCAGCAGCTTTGAGAGCCCTCATGGCATCAGAAGTGCCCATCTGAAATACAACTTGATTTCTTTCCTCGGGGAACGTTATGAAAACAACATTGTCAGTTCCCTTCTCCAATATGTCAGTAGTCCCTAAGACATCTAAGGAATAAGGGATGAAACTCATGAGAAATATTTTAGATGCACCGAGTTTAGCAACTTCTTTTGTTTTGCCATCTCATATGCTACTAGGTAGCCTGCATTGAAAGACATGTTTCACTATGATATTTATCTTTCCGTCGTCATTTCACTTTACAAGATATGTCACTCTAAATCCTATTCATCCGTGGTCATACTACCTAAAAATATACAGTAAGATAGCAAGGAATAGAGCATACTGCCATTTTAAGAGTATATTATCTTTCTACAATCAAATAGTATATTATCTTTCTCAAAATAATAGAAAGCCATAAAACATTTGCAATGTAATCACTTTGGTAAATCTTGATCACTTGGAAAGATACTAAATCAATTACCGGATGACATATACACTATTTCACTGTTCGCGATGTTCGCTGCCTAGATAATAACTGACAAATCCATGTTTGGTATTCAAGGGGCAATCATCACTAACACTAAATATTTAGATTTACGTTAAAAAAGTTCCCATATATCTCTCAGCTATTCCATTTAAGTTATGCATCCAGGTTAAGCTTTCTCATCACCAAATATCTTCAATTAAAAGGCTCATTTTGATATAGAGAGACACATAACATGATGAAATTTAAAAATCCTCATTGTTCATTCATTAACATGAAAATATTAACATCGATAACTTATCCAAATTGACATATACAACAGAATCAAATCAAGGTTATACTCATTGAATAAGGGATCGTGCAAAACACAAAACCATCTATGTCCTTGCTTCCTTGATGTTTAGAAAGAGTTGGTTTCATCCGTAGTATATCTCTACATATTACATAATACTTAATATATATATATATATATATATATAACAAGCTAGCGGTTAAAGGAGAATACGTACATAAGATAGTAAGAGAATATGAATAAGAAATTACCATTAACTCGCTGCTCACATTTGATGATCTTATGATCAATAATCTCCTCTCCATAGGTTATGTCTGCACCATATTTGACAGCAATCATCCTAAATGAAAATGTACCCTGATAGACAAATAATAAAAGTATAAGGTCCATAGGCATCTAAGAGCAACATATAATAAAGTGCAAAGGTACTAGAGCATTCATAAGACTTTTAACAACACTTCCTAATGAGCTAAACAACAACAGCTTGCACATAAAGCTCGAAGATCGGTGAACACTACCAAAGGCGTAGTTAATTGATTGAACATTACCAATATAGAAGATCAGTGCATACACTCAATCCTTCTCAGACCCTACCGGTGTGATTACACTGAATTTTTTGTTATTGATATAGATGGTTAGTGCATACACTCTACACTCCTCAAACCCTATATGTGGGATTACACTTGGTTTGTTGTAGTTGATATAGATAGTTAGCGAGAAATTAGTACCTCTAAGTTGACACCATCTCGATAGCCCTTGATTTCTTTTTTGAACTTGAGAAAAATATCGGCATTAGGTGGGTGGTGGGATAAAAATCCTATTGATGTTGTAAGACAATCTACGAGAATAGGAAAAACTCCCAATGTATTAGATTCTTACACCATCAATAGTTAATTGTTGATTCAACGTACCCGATCTACAAACATGTAATCACAATAACAACACCAAAAGGTCTACAAATTCAAAAATGAACTTTCAACTTACCCAAAGAAAGATAAACACAACTTTTAAGATCGAAAATAAAAAAAAATACAAAAATAAATTTGGGAGAAACATAAATCGTACCTTTGTCTCTATAACCTCAAGAATTTTGAACTCTATTCATTCGTCCTTCAACCTTACAGTATTCAATTCCTACATGTTTTTAAGTTGGTTAATGAAATAGCACATGCAATCTAAAAAAATACATATATACCCAAAAGGGTTTTGAACACATACCTTATTTGAGAAAAAATAAGAATTTCTAGCAAAGAAATATTGTGCTCCTGCAAAATACTTGAGTTAAAGAAATTGTATGTGATAATCAAACATGAACTTTAGAAAACACTATTTCAGCAAAGAGGAACAAGTTTGAACAGAAAATTTTTAGGCATTTCAGCTAACAAATTTGAGCTAAGCCATTTAGGAAAATTTGAGATTTGAGCAAAGTTTTAATCGACAAACCTAACAAATTTTAGCTAACCCATTTAGGAAAATTTGTTTCTTCAATGGATTTGAGATTTTGATTGAGCAAAGAAGAGATTTCGGTTGAGCAAAGATACTAAAATGGTACTCTATTGAGCTTGAGCAAAGAGAAAATCAGAAATTTTCTAAAATTTTCATTATCTAATACCTACTCGGAGTTTTCCATTATTATATTTTAAATAATAAAATAAATTAATTTTAGTGGCGATGATGTCGCCACATAATTACATTTAGAGGCGATATTTTATTAGCTGTCACTATAAAAATGGAGCCAAAAATTTATTATTAGAGGGAACTAAAATTTTCAGTATAGTAACAACTATTAGAGGCGACAAAATTTATCCGATGCTAAAAGGTGATGTATTCCAGCGACAATAATTGTCGCCACTAAATATGATGTTTCTGTAGCAACAAATTGACTAGCCGCTAATTGTCGCCACTATAAAACCTATTTCTTGTAGTGGATCTTAATGTAACTTGAATTTATGTAGAATATCTACTCCAAATATGTAAGATTAAATCAACATCAATTAATCAAGAACAATTTTTGAAGTTGATGCTATAAGCTGTTATGTCGTGACTCCAAGTAACATGTTCATGATCGCTTCTCTTTTCTTCTTGTAGGTTCATGGAAAAATACAAGTGGTATCGATATC
Organism: Capsicum baccatum var. pendulum; assembly: GCA_030864225.1. Lineage (NCBI taxonomy): Eukaryota > Viridiplantae > Streptophyta > Magnoliopsida > Solanales > Solanaceae > Capsicum > Capsicum baccatum. Next base: position 232,416,757 of record CM061556.1, on the reverse strand, counting down.
AGACCAATAATATACAAGCATTGTCCAGATGATTGGTCAGGAACTACTTGAGGCATTATTTTTGAGTTGCAGTTTTCAATGAGCAACAACTAAGTGCTTCGCCTATTTTCTTGATGATTTGGAGAGCAATATTCCCTCTCACGGCTTGGAAATAGACACTCGAAGCAACTCTTTTCTATCCTTAACAAGAAAATTTGTGGCTATTTACTTGCATCTTGGCATAGAAGATCAATGGTTGAAAACCAAATTTCATGCTAATTGACATTGGTATCAGCCATGTTGAACTAGGCTGATGTGTTTTTCCCAATGTTTATCATGCCAAATCGAAGAATCATGCCTTTGATACCTACACTTACTGCTAGATTAAAGTTTCACGTAGTTGGCATCGATCCGCATAGAACCGAGGAGCTTTATCCAGTCACACTGTAGATGTGTTCCATCTTTATTTTATTATACAAGTTTTTACAAATGGTCTTGATATCAGACCCAAAAAGATTGACATGATTGGTGTTGAACCATTTGGTGTATTACTTCCTTACTCTTGATATGAAAGGGATGTAAAATGATATGATTTGACGTTGAAAGTTTCCCTTTCTAACTTCTGTGAGCAAGTACTTGGTTTCATTCTTTTGGCCTTGTGATGATGAAGTTCTGAGTGTCTGCAGTCCATCCTTTCAAAGAAAGTACGTGGTGCATCTCATCCTTGGGGCTCGATAATAAGGAGGCTTCGAGTGAGAGCATCCCATTCTTGTAAAGGAGCATGTACGTAGTGCCATCCAGATTGGTAATATTGATACAGGGAGTAGCCTTTTCTGACTCTGGTGAGAAATTACTAGGCACACGTCTACAAAAATATTTATTTTCTGATGAGAGAAAGAAGATGAGTTGTTTGATTCATAAAAAAGGAACTCAATGTCTTGTTATGTCTGTTTTATCAGCTTTGCGCAGTGTCACAATAAATTCCGTATCTCAACATAGGAGTATCGAAATCAAGAGCCATTTCTTGTGTTGAAAACTAGACTCGTAGAGATACGTTCCACATGGGAATCCAACTAATGTTGCACCCAAATCATCCCAGATATTTCCCAAAAACTGATCTTCTAATCTTGGTTCGCTAGGTTTATCAGCTTTGCGCAGCGTCACGATAAATTTTGTATCTCAACGTAGAAGTATCGAAATCAGGTGACGTTTATTTTATTGGAAAGTAGATTCGTATATCTACAACATAAATAAAAATCATACTTAACACCTTTACAAATTTATACAGATATATCATCAAAGTCAGCTTAGTTCAAAATCTAATGGTCTATTTCGCAACTTTGAGCTGCTATGATAGAAAAATCATAATTTGGCATAGGAACCTTTGAATCCTGAGCTATAGTTTTTTGTTTTGCAGAAGTCTCTAAGATATACCACGTAAATAAAAATGGTGGTGAACACCTATACATATTTATCCAAATATATTACCAAAATCTGTTTTGCCTTGCTAGTCTCTTCACTTTGCACGTATGCGATGAATTTAGTGAAAGAACGTCTATCCTCATGTGATATCTATGTCAATTCAAAGTGTTATTACTGTGCTTAAATAATGACACACTCTTTTCCTCTCTTTTCTTATTTTTTTTTAACTCATATGACTGAACTTAAAGTAAAATTACTCTAGGTTGCCTACGTACCTCTGGAGGATCAAGTCATAGTATAGTTCAGGAATGATAAGTTAATTTTTTTTGTTTTTATATCTTCTTTTCCTTTTTTTCTTTCTTCTTTTCTTTCTTCTTTTTAGAGAGAGAGATGTTCACAGTTTAGATTCATGCATGCCAGGTGTGATTTGACTTGTAGTTTAGGCTCATGCGTCAAGAAATATTCTGACTTGTAGTTTAGGCTCGTGTGTCTAGGATAATTTTGAATTGCAGTTTACACTCGTGCATTGAAGAGAAGTTTGACTTTTAATTTAGGCTAGTGCATCGAGAAACAACTTAACTTGAAATTTAGGCTCGTGCATCGAGGAGCATTTTGACTTGCAGTTTAGGCTCATACATCGAGGAGCATTCTAGAGAAGAATTCGTGTAATGTAACTTTCCTCCCAACCCTTTGTAATGAAGTGTTGTTGCACTTTAGTTTGGTATTTATTGCCCCTATTAGTTGAAGTAGATTTGCACTTGATCTTGTATCAACTTTTGAAAGTTGGAGTTTAGAAGTCCTTTGATATTTTTTTCTTTTGCGAACGATCAATGTCCAAGTGTCACCCCTCTAGCTATTAGAGAATTCATTTGACATGGACTTTCTTATTATTTTCTTTAGGGTCGGAACCTCAATTGGGTCAAAGCTCCCAAATTGCAGCATGATTATTTTTTCACCTTTTGATGATGCCACAGAGCACATGGGTTGTATAACTTTTGAAATTAAACTTTTTTTATGGTCCAGTTCGGTACTAACATGATTTTCATCAACTATATTGCCATTATCAATGATGATCTTTCCTTTTCGCATTAACGTCATGATTTTTTTCTTTAGAATGAAGCATTTTGTGGTTTGATGACTAACAATAAGGTGAAATTTGCAGTACCTAGGATCATCGACTTTGTTTGATTCTTCAGGTCACTTTGACTTATGGAATTCAATGACTTCTTTGGCTAGAAACTCGTAAAGAATCCCAAGAACATCAGAGTTAAGAAAAGAATATACCCTTGCTTGTAACTCCTTCAAGGTTGGTTGATTTTTCACGTCTCGCATTTATTGCTTTTGGAGCTTCCTCTTTTAAATTTTGTCTTATGGAGGCCTTCATAAAACTCACAGTTTTTATCATAGATCCCCCAATTTGGTCTTCAGACGAGTATTTGAATTTCATGACTTCTTTCCTAGGATAAAAAATAGGTGATGTCATTCTATGACTTGCAATACTTAGCTCCATGTCCTGAGTGCACGTAGCTAATTCTTCAATTATTCGAGGCTTAATTCCTTGGAATATATACGCAAGGCCCCAATGTATCCCTTGAATGCAAACCTCAATTGCAGAAGTTTCAGAAAGTTGATCCTTGCAATTGAAGCTCAATGTTCGCCAGCGATTTATGTAGTCCACTATAGGCTCATCTTTACTTTGTCTTGTGTTTGCCAACCCCATCATGCTGATTGTACGATGGGTGATGTAGAAAAAATTTAAGAACTGACTTTCTAGTTGCTCCCACCAATCAATTGATTCAAACTCCAAGTCCGTCTTCCAATCAAAAGTGTTTTCTTTCAAAAAGAGAACAAACTACTTGACAAGAAGATCACCATGTGTGCTAGAACTGCTACAAAATGAGCGATGTGTTGTCTCGAATTTTCCTTTCCATAAAATTATTGAAACTTTGGTGGTTGATATCTAATTGGCATCAGTAAGCCCTCTATTCTCTTAGAACACGACTTTGAGTATCATATGAAACTTTGTGACGGATCGCCATATTGTGCCTAGATGGTGTTTGCAATCATATCTTGCAGTTGTTGAACTGTTAGAGTGGCCACTAAAGAAGATCGATCAACATATTGATTGTCACTTGACTTGATGAGAGATTCACCGTCAACTTTTTCTTGTAATGTTAGATTATAATTTGACTCTCCAAGATTGTAGAGATCTAACTTGCTCATAAGTTGGGTGATTTGATGATCTTTCTCATAAACAGACTTCTTCAAGACTTCAATGGTTTGCTCTATCATTGCAAACTTCTAATCCATGTCAACTGCATCAACCATAAAGGTGTTGAATTTCGTTGAAGTTGGAGAATTCGTTAAGTCTTCAGATTATCAAAAGTTGCAGACAATTCATCAGAAAATATAGAGGCAAAGTTTCCCCCAGGGGTTGTAGTTACAACCAAAATTTGAGATTTTCTCCTTTTTTTCATCTCTAAAAAGGTAAAATGTTGAGATCCATCCAAAGCATAAGCATTGAGATTGCGTCGATTATGGGGCCAACATGTTTGATCTCATTAGAGGTGAAAGTAGTAGACTTCTGACACAAAACGTCATTAATTTTTCGGAAATCCATTGCAGTAGTTGAATTTGTGATTTTTCAGTTTGCAGAAGGTAGAAATGAAGAGTTGAACTGGTCCAACTAGGCATGCCAAAATTTGTTCACAACATTTTTTCAATGCGTCAAAAATTAAATGTGACCAAAGATAAATAAAAGAAAAAAAAGTATTTTTTATTGATGAATCTCGTGAGTAAAATTCTTGTTATTCACTTGACTATTCTCTCCTAAACCTAGAAATGATTCGAGGGCCTTTAGTAGCGTATTTCTCGAATCGTTGGATGGTTTGGAATCCTAGAGATGTATTTTAATCGCCGAAAATGTCAAAAAATATTTTATCGCTTTAGAATAATCTTCGGGAAGAACTCTGTTGATTGCTCCGTGCAAGAACTTAATAGTCGATGCCAAAGCTTGTCAAAGTCCTCTTTTGAATCCCCCTCCTTTAGAATGTTATGTTACCCCCTATTTATAGTTGTAAGGAGTAGGCCTGGTTGCTTGTGATTGGCCGAAATATGTTACTTTGACACTTGACAACTTTTGACTGGTTCTTGAATTTGGATGAAATTTCCACATCATTTTTACATGTGGCATAATCTCATTGGTGTTGGATTTGATGGGATGCCAAGTCACACTGACACGTGACATGAGTCTGGGCTCCCAAGTGTAATGGACGTTGGTCTCGAATTTGATAAAATTGACTAATTAATTTGTAGGACCCAAATTAATGAATCAATCCAAATGATCATGAATTAAACTCAAATTTTATATGAATTTAACCTGTTAAATTTTATATGTCTACACAACAATGTCTCTACTAATTAGTATTAAGTCAACTAATTAAAAAAAAATAGAAAGAAAGAGATTGTATGCTTCCTTGGGTTGTTTAACCAGTAAACAAGTTAAAATTTTAATAAATTGTTGACACATTGATAGAGATACTAGCCTTGTGGAATACTTACCACACTGAAATGCAGAAGAAGGTAACAATAACAAAGATGATAATCAGCTAAATCATCGATTTGGCCATATGTATAGCCATGTACGCTATGAGAAAGATCCATAAAATATGGGTATACACATCTGCAATCAACGTGGCATTTCTAGAAATTGACACAACCTAGATACATAGAAAATAACGAAAATACCCCTATCGGGTGAAGGAGACATGTTGCTGGGAAGAGGTTTCTTAGTGAACTCTCTATTTTATAATAAGGGAATATACACCTATTTTATATGTAGAGTTTCGATCGAAGTTTGTGTGTCATGGCACCCCCACGAGCATTAGTAGATTCACCCGATTCTTAAGTAATAATTTAATTAGATCACACACACACACACACATACATATATATATACTAGTTTAGGGTACTTGTGTTTCACGTGTGCATCGTGTCAGTATTATTAATTTGAATACTATAAATGTTTGAAAAATCCTGATATTGTTGTAAGCCTACATAATTTTAATTTTTCTTTTCATTGGGAGTCTGAAACCACATAGAGCCTGATTGAGCTGATTTGCACCAAGTAGAGTTCATTTTATGGTGGTCACCATTTCAAAGATTTTTTCATACCCAACTCATACAATTTTAAACAGATGAAATAGTAACGAATGACTCTAAACATACATTTAATTTAAATTTAAAGAGTATTTTTTTTAAAATATTTAATAAAAAATTATTATAGTTCCACTGTCTTATTACTGTTCATGAATAAAATAAGACAAAACAACAAATTAACACCTTGTTCAATGCCTTCGTCCTCTTCTAACAAAGCCTTGTTCTATACATAAATCAAATCCTTTCTAGAATTTTAGTCTCCAAGCCTTTCTTCTTCTCCTCCAACAACTTCTTTATGACTAGCATATGCTCTTCTAATATGAATAAGGAAATATGTTAATTAGTTAGAAGTCCTAATTTTTATAAAAAGAATATAATCAAAATTACAGCAAATTTTAAAAAAATCTGTGAAACTAAAAACCAACATCATAAAGCTAACCTCAAATTCATCTTTCTATATTTCTTCTTTCCAAAGCTAATTTCAACCAACTAATCTCAGTCCTCAGGCAATATTCAAAGACCCTTTATTTGAAGGTAACAACATCTTGGTAAGTTGTTTAGTAAACACTATGACTCATGATGCTTTATTGTATCTTTGATTTTATTGATTTGTAGTTTGACATAGTTAGTTCTTAAATTTAAATAGTCATCTTTGATGCCTATAAATCTGCTTAAAAGCCAATTCCCACAAGCAAACATCATAAATCTACTTAAATTTTTAGAGACTCAAAAATTGTAACTAACGTTCTATGGTTATTTTAAATTAGTCTACCTAAAACCTATCGATACATGTGAGTAAAATTTGTTGCAACCATGTTTCGACAGTAACATGTTTGTTTCATACATTTTTTGATAAAAAAAATTCAACAAAAAGAAAAAAAGAGAAATTATTAAAAATTGTAGAATCCGTTGTCGATTTTATACCATTCATATATAAATTTAAAAATCAAAATACTTTGTATTGCATCATATATTAGAGGGAATCCATTGTCAATTGTAAGTAATAAAAGATGATGATAATGAATGCAAGAAGACACTTGAATGAAAATAAAAAAATAAGAAAAAGAAGAGTAGAAGTAAAAGAAGCAGCGTATTTTCTAGTCAAGTTTGATTAAAATATTAGTACTTAAGTAAAATTGTAGGAATACTTTTTTTTATATATATAAGATAAAATTCTAATTAATTTAAAAGTGTTAAATATTATGATTTCTTACAAAGATCAAATAAGAATTTTAACTAATTGAAAAGTCATAAATATTAGAATGTTACATAAATGACAATTATTTGAGAAAATAATAAATGAAATATGTCAATAGGTTGAAAACATAAAGGGAACTTAAAAGCACTGGTCTTTAATTATTATATGTTTATTTTACAATTTATTTTTTTCTCATTCAAATATCTTACTCCCTCTATTCTTTTATAAGTGTTCTTTTTGTATTGTAATTTTATATCTGAATAAGTGTATTTTTAAGCCTTCAAGAATATTTTGATCATAATCTTCCTAATATGCTTTTGAGTTTAAATTTAAATATAATAATCAATGTCAACACAAAAAGAGATAAAATTTAATTTGAGATAAATTGGTAAAGTTATCTTTAATTTTCTAGTAGTGAGTAGTTTATTACAAGATGCGTCCAAGTCAAAGAATACTTATTTAAAAATGAAGGGAGTAGTATATCTTATCCTAAAGGTAACTTAAATACATGAATATTTTATTATTTATAATTTTGCTATTATTCTCTAATGATTGATTTGTTTACTACATTAATAAAATCATAAAAATTAATTGGTTATAATCCTTTAACAAAGAATAGACTTCAAATCCTAGAGTTATTTCTAGTAACACGTAGGAAACATTGAATTTCCTCCAAAAGGTTTTCCTGATCAAAACAATAATTCAATACATTGAATAAATGCCAACAGTAAATGAATATGCTTCAAAAATAGGATGTTTGTTATTCATCATATTAGATCTCAGTATGTCATAATTGGTCATGTATCATAAAGGGAAGAAATTAATAGGATACAATTGTTAAATTCAAGTTGATTAGTTAATTCCTTATTTAGACAATTATACTTTTTTCAATCCCTTAAAATTTTTCTTGGGACGATAGTTTATCTCATATATAATCTGGAACAAATGTTGAATTATTAAATCAGATGAAGAATTTTTTGACGAAATAACTTGAAGGCAATTGCTCTTCAATTAATAAACACATAAAAAAGGCTAGCGTTGGTACAAAAAGGACGACATTCAATACGACCAAGAGAAAAATCAATCCAAGCACAAACTAAAAGCTACTGCTATGAGATAATATAAAGCACCATATGAAAATATCAAGAAAATAAAAGCTATATATATATTATATATAAAAGAAAACAAACTTTCATTCAGCTACTTTATACGGCAACAACATACTTGTTCGTCCAATTTTTCGATTATAAATTTTCAACAGAAAGAAAAACACAAAGATTATCAAGAAAGAAAAATTTGTTATCAAGTATAGATTCTATACAATGCATATAATCTTTAAAGTTATTAACAAAGAAAAGTAAAGAAAAACAAGAAAGATAATGTGAAATTTACCGCAAGAACACACAATTCATCCTCTAACTCTAGAGAAGAAGAGTATTAGCTATGGAGAAGAATCAGAAGCAAAGTACTCATTGACAGAAGATAGGGAAATAAGTCTATTAAAACCACTTTATCCACTTGTATTAGGGAGTATTTATAGACTTAGCTAATAGTTCTAGAATCATCTAGAAACTTCCTTCCTCACACTATCCTAGCTGACAATTAGTAGTAACTAACTAACTAACTAGTCGGTTAGTTAGGGGGTACTCTAATGTAACAGTGCACAACTGAATGAAACAGTAACAGTCAGTGTAACTAAACTATTACATTTAACTAATCTACATGTACATTTAACTAATCTCCATGTAACCAACTCTATAACCAACTCTTCAACACACCCACTCAAGCTGCAGGGTGCAATATATTGAGCACACCAAGCTTGCCAATAAGATGAGAATGTTGCTCATGACTCAAACTTTTAGTTAGCATATCTGCTTCTTGATGTTGTGAGGGCACATATACAGTCTCGATCAGGCCAGCTTTGATCTTGTCTCGAATAAAATGACAATCAATTTCGATACGCTTAGTTCTCTCATGAAATATGGGATTTTCCACCAGCTAAATAGCTGATTTGCTATCACTTATTACTGTGATAGGTTTATTAATAGCAACACCTAGATCATTGAATAATCCTTCCAACCAAGTAATGATAAGTTCCGCTACTGCAAAGGCCATACTTCTTTACTTAGCCCCAGCTGAGATTTTAGAAACCATGTGTTCTTTCTTGGACTTCCAAGATACAAGTGATCTACCAAGTTTTATCACATAACCAGTGATAGATCTTCTAGTGTTAGGGCATACTGCCCAATCAGAATCACACCAACAAATTAAGTTTGTGATGCCCTGGGGTTTTATCCATATGCCCTGACCTACTGATCCTTTTAGATATCTTATAACTCTATGTGCTTCTTTCAAGTAAGATTTTCTTGGCATCTACATAAACTGGCTTAATATCTGTACTGCATAGCTAATATCAGGTCTGGTAATTATAGCATACATGAGCTTCCCAACTAATCTTTGATAGGCAGTAACATAATTCAAAACCACATCATTTGTTACTCCAACAACTTTATCAACCTCTACTGAGGTTAGCTTAGAATTAGATTCTAGTGGAGTATTTGCTGGTTTTGCTCCAGCAAGTCCAGTCTCTGAAATTAGTTTAAGAATGTACTTTCTTTGATTTAAAATAATTCCCTGTCTAGACCTTAGAATCTCAATACCAAGAAAGTACTTAAGCTCTCCCAAGTCCTTGAGCTTAAATTGTTGGTGTAATTCCTCCTTAGCTTCTGCAATCATGGACTCATTATCTCCAATGATGAGCAAGTCATCAACATAGATTAAGATCATGACTATGCATGTGACCTTCCTTAAAATAATCAATGAATAATCATATGCACTTAGAGTAAAACTAGCTTGCAATAGGGATAAAGTAAGCTTGATATTACATTGTCTTTGTAACACCCCGAGTTTGTACCTCGGACGCTATACGGTACTTATAACCCCGAAGGATCATAAGCTAACCCATCACTGATATCTATTGTGAGCTCTGAAATATGATACTGTAATAAATATGAAATAATAGGATGAAATGCCATAAGGTTCAAAATCTTTAAATACTGATAAAGTGTATCAACTGAAATAACAATCTGTAAAACTGAACACTATTTGAAAACTAGTCTGAAAAGCCTTTAATCTGAAGATGTCTGAAAGTGGAGTTGATGGGACAATCCCCCAACTAACTCCATCTTCTGAAATACTGAGTCTACTGTAATAATGAAATGAAAGAATATCCTCGATAGATGAGGACTCACTACTAAATTTACTATTGGCTGAATCTGAATCTATCTATGTACGGTCAGGAACCTGAGCATCCAAACCTACGATATAACACTTCATAAAGCAAAAAAAATAGTATGAGCCACCATGTGGAATGTACTGGTATGCTAGATTAGATAAGGCTGAATGCAAGGGTTCATGTGCATGAACAATAGCTGACTGAATGATATAGAAAAACTGAACATAAGAGTACGTGGATAATCTGAAATACTATAAATACTGAGAATGCAATATTTTTCATATATATATACTGTAACAGAGCTTTTCTGAAGCTAAGTACTGAGTTCAGATACAGAGTAACTAATAATCTGAGATTTCTGATAACTGAGTTAATGATACTGATTAATTATATCTGACAGTCCTAATTCTGTAGAATTGAACTAAATTTTATTCTGAAGACTAAAACTAAAATTGTGGGAGATATTCATCTAACCGAGATGCCCCAAATAATATAAGATAACTGAGTTGGGGTTCAATCTATAACTCCAATTAGAAGGGTGTCAATACTATGCCACAGGTAAAGACAACTGAAGAGATACCCTTATCTGGCAGGTACTCTAACGAGAACGGTGGAACCCTCAACTGGCAGGTTAAAACACCTCATCAACCCTCAATTGGCAGGTTTGATACCTCAACCTACGCTGGCTACATAGCTCTGGAATGCAAGGATTGCTTCTAAGGATCACATCCTTTACTGGCAGGTGAGCCCCCATCCTTGGGTTCACTTGGTGCTGAATCCTACTCCCAACTAAGAGACACTAAACTGAGTATGTTGAACTAGACTAGACTGATACTGAGTTTACTGAGTTTTCTTGAGTTCTATAACTGACTGAGTTCTACTGAGTTCTGTAACTAACTTAATTCTACTAATCATAACATGACTAATACTATTTTGTAACTGACACTGGCTCTAAGTAAACAACTATTTTTTTGAGTATTAAATACCTTCAGGACTCGATAGCATGAAAAGTAAAGCATAACATGATCTTGCAAAGCATAACAATGTACACTTATTCATAATTCATTCATAGAGACATTTTATCAAACACTTGTAGGGCATTAGCTTGTACATATACTAGCATGTCATGATTTGATCAATTAATTTACATTGTCATTCTATCAAACAATTGGGGAGCTCCACTTAAAATGTACATAATCAAGGATAACATACAAACATTGCAACTAGAATGCCCAAACTTGTAATTTTATGGGTTTAGCATGCAATTCATATAATTTTCCATAAATGCTACTCTAATCTCATGAATCTTATAATAACCATGGACTAAAAATCCAATTAACATCATCGACATGCATACGATCAATTTCAAATATGGGAATTCATAATTTCATAAACTTGTAGTTTTAAAAAGGGATTCTTGGGCTCTATGGGTGAAAGGTACACATTGATGAACACTTAACATACCTGTGTATCTCAATTCTTGAAGTTTTTGGAGGATTTGTTGAATTTGTTCTTGATTCCTTGAGAGTTAGAGTTTGCTAATTGAGAGAGAATGATTTTTTTCTTGAGATAAGTGCGCAAATAATAAGATAATAGGCTATTTAGGGCTTTAATACCATGTATAGGCTGACTGAAATGAGGGAAAAAGACTTACAAGTCCTTGGAAATTAAATCTTAAAATTAACTGAAAAATCCTAATTTTCACCCATGGCGTGATGCGGCATTATCGCGCCGTGTCTCTAGAAATTGATAATTGGGAACAGAGGGCTTGGCGCGACGCGGTGGAATCGCGGTACCCCTTTGATCATGAAATTTGGACGCATCGTGATGCGGTGGGATCACGTTGATACACTGGAAATTGACAAATGTAAAAATAAGCTTTGGCGCAATGCACCGATATCGCTATACCTTACTGGAAACTGACTATTTCCATTTTGACATACTCTGCGATGCGCTACTGGCCTGAATGATGGTGTTTAACGACTGAAACTTAAAATAGCCATAACTTCTTACCCGGTTATTGAATTTAGGCAAATTTTATATCGTTGGAAAGCTAATTGAATTTCCTATGCAACGATAGGCACTAAACTTAAAAATACTGAGTATTTCAAAAATTTTATATTAGATAACTCATGGACTGAGAGTCAATTTAGGCAAGGAAAATATAGGGTATTAAAATATCTCCCCTTTGGGAACATTCATCCTCGAATGAGACTAATTAAACACTGATAGAGTGAGCTGACACACTGAACATGCATATTTGATGCATGACTACATGACTGAACTATTGACAAACTGAATCCATATACTGAATATACATATTTGATGCATGGAATACATTACTGAAGCTACTGATAAGGTGAATTTTCATACTAAACATGCATATCTGATGCATAAGTACATGTCTGAATTAATTCATGAATGCATGACTGAATATGCAATGGGAATGGATACCAAGTTATAATTATAGTTGAACATGGAACTGATTTAAACTAAGAAAGATGGTTTCCTTAAGCTAGATCTGAGGTTGGAGAGAAGAGGTGAGGATACTTGATCCACATATCTGCTTCTGCTTCCCTAGTAGCTCCCTTTACGGACTGATTTCACCAAAGAACTTTGACTAAGGGAACTTCTTTGTTCCTCAGCATATGAATCTGATGATCGAGGATCTGGACTGGAACCTCTTTGAAAGAGAGATTATTCTGAAAATTTACATCCTCTAAGGAGAATATAACTGCTGGTTCACCAATGTATTTCTTTAGCAAGGAAACATGGAATACTGGATGTATTAAAGCTAGATTTGAAGGTAACTCAAGGTCATAAGCTACCTTTCCAAAACAACTGAGAATCTTGTATGGACCGACATATCGAGGACTAAGCTTTCCCTTCTTGTCGAACCTCTTTACTCATTTCATAAGAGAGATTTTCAAGAACACGAAATCACCGATCTCAAACTAGAGATCCTTTCTCCTTATATCTGCGTAAGATTTTTGTCGGCTCTAGGCTACCCTAATTCTTTCTCTGATCAACTAAATCTTCTCTAAGGCATTAAACACTAGGTCAGGCCCTACTACTGTGGCCTCACCTACCTCTAACCAATCAATTAGAGATCTATATCTCCTACCATAGAGAGCCTTAAATAAAGCCATCTGAATACTAGAATGATAGATGTTATTATATGCAAACTCGATCAAAGGAAATTGGTCATCCCAACTACCCTTAAAATCTACAATGCATGCTCTTAGCATATTTTCTAGAGTCTGAATGGTCCTTTTTTCTTGACCATCTGTCTGAGTGTGGAAGGATGTACTGAGATGAACTTGGGTACCAAAACCCTTTTGGAATGGTTACCAGAAATGAGAGATAAACTGGATACCCCTATCTAAGATATTAGATACTGGGACTCTGTGTAACCTGACCAACTTTCTGATATAGAGTTTGGCATAGTCCTCGACTGAATAGGAGGTATGAACTGGTAAGAATAAAATGATTTGGTTATCCTGTATACGATAACCCATATATGATCATGTTAATGACGAGTACGAGGCAAACCCATCACAAAGTCCATGTTCACTTCTTCCCATTTCCATATGGGAATACTAAACTTTTGTATGGACCTACTCAGATTCTGGTGTTCAATCTTAGCTTGTTGATATGTAGAGAATTTAGCTATAAATTTTGCAAAATCTCTCTTCATCCCACTCCACCAATAGATCTTCGACAAATCACGGTACATCTTAGTGGCCCATATAAATGGAGTAGCGTGCACCATACGTTTCTGCAAGAATTCATTGCCTCAAGTCATCTACACCTGGCACACATAGCCGACTCTGGAAATGCAAAACACCATCTCCCCCATGGGAGAAAACCTCTACTTTCTGATATCTGACTGACTCTTTCAGTATAACAAGACTGGGATCTCTATCCTATTTTTCCTTTACCTCGAAAACTAGAAAGGATTCAGAACCCATACACTTCCTTCTGCTGAATCGACTAAGTGGACACCGAGTTGGGCAAGCTAATGAACTTCCTGAACTAACTTCTTATTCATCCTCAACATGAGTAACAATACCCATAGACAGTCTACTGAGAACATCATCCACTACGTTGGCCTTCCCCGGATGATAAAGAACACTCATGTCATAATTTTTCAATAAATCTAACCACCTTCTCTGACACAAATTTAAATATTTCTAAGAAAAAACATACTACAAGCTCTTGCCACAGGTAAAGACAATTGAAGAGATACCCTCATCTGGCAGGTACTCTAATGAGAACGGTGGAACCCTCAACTAGCAGGTTAAAACACCTCATCAACCCTCAACTGGCAGGTTTGATTTCTAAACCTATGTTGTCTACGTAGTTCTGAAAAGCAAGGATTGCTTCTAAGGATCACACCCTCTACTTGTAAGTGAGCCGTCATCCTTGGGTTCACTCAATTTTGAATTCTACTCCCAACTGAGAGACACTGATCTGAGTATATTAAATTGGACTAGACCGATACTGAGTTTACTGAGTTTTTCTGAGTTTTGTAACTAACTGAATTCTACTGATCATGACATGACTGATACTATTCTATAACTAAAATTGGCTCTAAGTCAATAGCTAAATTGTCGGGTATTAAATACCCCCAGGACTCGATAGTATGAAAAGTAAAGCATAACATGATCTTGCAAAGCATAACAATGTACACTTATTCATAATTCATCTATAGAGACATTTTATCAAACACTTGTAGCGCATAAGCTTGTACATATACTAGCATGTCATGATTTCATTAATTAATTTACATGGTCATTCTATCAAACACTTGGGGAGCACCACTTAATGCACATAATCATAGATAACACACAAACATTGCAACTACGATGCCCAAACTGTTAATTTCATGGGTTTAGCATACAATTCATATAATTTCCCATAAATGCTACTCTAATTTCATGAATCTTATAATAAGCATGGATTAAAAACCCAATTAACATCATAGACATGGATACAATTAATTTCAAACATGGGAATTCAGAATTCCATAAACTTGTAGTTTTAAAAAGGGATTCTTGCGCTCTATGGGTGAAAGGTACCCATAGATGAACACCTAACATATCTGGGTATCTTAATTCTTGAAGTTCTTGGAGGATTTCTTGAATTTATTCTTGATTTGCTGAGAGATAGGGTTTGCTAATCGAGAGAGTGATTTATTTCATGAGATAAGTTAGAAAATAATAAGATAATAGGTTATTTAAGGCTTTAATCCCATGTTTAGGATGACTAGGATCAGGGAAAAAGACTTAAAAGCCCTTGAAAATTAAATCTCCGAATTAACTAAAGAAATCCCGATTTTCACTGCTGGCGTGATACGGAGTTATTGCGTCGTGTCTCTGGAAATTGACAATTGGGAACTAAGGGCTTGGCGCGACATGGTGGAATCGCGGTGCCCCTTTAATTCTGAAATTTGGACTCATCGCGACACGGTGGGATCATGTTGATTCACTAAAAATTGACAAATGTGAAAATAAGCTTTGGCACGATACATCAATATCCCGGTACCTCACTGAAAATGACAATTGCCATTTTGACATACTCTGCGATGCGCTACTGGCCCGAATAACGGTGTTCAACGACTGAAATTTAAAATAGCCATAACTTCTTACCCGATTATTGGATTTAGGAAAATTTTATATCATTGGAAAGCTAATTGAATTTCCTATGCAATGTTAGTCTCTAAAATGAAAAATATTGAGTATTTAAAAAATTTATACTAGATAACTCATGAAATGTGAGTTAATTTACTTTAGAGAAATACAGGGTATTATAGTCTCGAGGCTTGTTTGAGCCCATATAAGTATTTCAATAATGTGCACACTTTATGTTTTCCCTTCTGTTGAAAGACTTCAGGTAACTTCATGTATAATTCTTCATCTATATCTCCCTATAAGAATGCATTATAAACATCCATCTGATATAAACACCATCCTTTTGATGTTGCTAGAGCAGTAATGCACCTGACAGTTACTATATTTGCAACTAGTAAAAAGGTATCATGATAGTCGAATCCCTCCTGTTGGTTGTACCCTTTAGCTACTAATATTTCTTTGAACCTCTCAACATCTCCATTAGCGTTATACTTGATTTTATACACCCACTTTGATCCAATAATATTTTTACCTGGTGGGAAGTCTACTATTTCCTACGTGTTATTGTCCTCAAGAGCTTGAACTTCTAACTTCATGGCTTGAATCTATCTTCATCTGTTATATCTTGACTAAAATACTATGGCTCTGCTAGCACTAAGAAATTACCCACATAACATTGGTAATTGGATGTAGTATTGTCATAAGACAAGTAGTTGGCAATAGGATACCTTGTACCTTTCTTCTTGTTCATTGTAGTATAGTACTTCAACCAGATAGGTTCTCTAGTTACTCTTGGAATTATTCTAGGCATATTTTATCCAGCATCAACATCAACAACATGTGGTACAGACTCATATGTTGGTTCTGCTTCAGTATATGATCAAGTTCTGAATGATCTTGAGGTGGTACTTCTATTATAAAATTTTCATCATGGATTTTCTCACATGTAGATGTATAATTTTCAACTTTATTTGATTCTGTGTCATTACTGTATTATTCATGGATTTACAAAAAATCTGATGGATCATTCTTTTCCTGCTTATTTGCAAATGGAAACACATGTTCCTGAAACACAACATCTCTTGTGATATATAACTTGTCATTATTCAAATCCATCAACAAATAACCTTTCTGTGAAGTTGAATATCCTATTAACACTGCAGGTTTGGCTCTCTAAGAAAACTTGACACCTCTAGGCAGTACTAAAGCATAGCATAAGCACCCAACTACTCTCAGATGATCTAGAGAAGGGACCTTAGAAAATAACAATTTATAAGGGCTCTTATCATCAATAGAGGATAATGGTAACCTACTCATCAAATACACTACAGTCTGAATAAGTACTCCCCAAAATATGATAGGTATATGAGATTGAAACCTGATAACTCTAGCAATATTAAGGATCTGCCTATGCTTTCTTTTAACCACATCATTTTGTTGTGGTGTGTGAGGACAACTAATTTGATGTATGATGCCTAAAGACTTAAACAACTCTAAACATTTTGAGTAGAAAAACTCTTTCCCATTATCTGATCTTATAACCTAGACAGTAGCTCCAAACTGTGTTTTAAGCATAAGTAAATAACTTTTAAAAGCCATGATGGCTTCAGACTTAAGTTGCAACAAATGGACCCAAGTATATCTACTGTGATCATCCACAATAGTCAAAAAAATAGAATTTCTTGAAAAAAATAGGAGTTTTATAAGGTCCCCATAGATCCATGTGTACAATATCAAAGCATGCAATAGACCTAGTATCACTAGTAGGGAATGTCAATCTAGCTTGTTTGGATAATGGATAGACATGACAATTATTCAAGAACTCAATGTCTTTATTATGATTCAAAAGATCTAAAAATTTCAACACTTGAACATAAGGATGTCCAAGCCTTTTATTCCATAAGATAGCATCTTTAACAGTCAATCCTGCTATCAGTTTTGTTTTCTCTACTGATGAACCATTTGTCCCACTTTCATCTTTAAGTATGTAAAGACCTCCTCTTTCTCTACCAATCCCTTTCACCCTGCCAGTATAAAGATCCTGGAAGACATAAAAATCATGGTAAAAGTATATAAAGCAAGACAACTGCTTAGTGACTTTGGACACAGACAACAGGTTGAGCTTGATATCAGGCACAAACAACACATCTTTCACAGCTGCATTCCGAGATACTATGGCTTCACCAGTATGTGAGATGTCAACTTATGCATCATTAGGAAGGTTTACCTTATCCATACTTGAGCTAACTATCTTACTTGTGGACAATAATTCTTTATTTACAACTATATGGTGAGTAGCACTAGAGTCATCTATCCATTCTTGTGACACAATGTGGGATGACAAACAGGTGGCTATACCTGACATGTTATCCTGTTTTGCATCTTGTGGATCTTTGTTCAGTGTCTCCATGATCTGCTTATATTCTTCATCAGTGAAGCCATGCCCTTCGGCCAAAACTACATTATTGATTTCCTTGTTCTCTTCATGGTTGGTGGAAGCATGGTTACCTGCATCAATAAAACCATATAGTGGATATTGAGAATTAACCTGACCTACATTTTGACTTCCAGGTCCTTGATAATTGTATCCCTTTGATCCTCCATTGTTAAAGCTTTGCTTCTTTTTTTTTGCTTTCAGTCAGTTAGTTAACTTATCAACCTATAGCAATTTTCTCTGGTGTGACCACTAAAGTGACAGTAATCACACTTTTTCTCTATAACCTTGACTTCCAAATTCATATTTGGTCCTCTATAACTTTGGCTTCCAAGACTCTTATTTGGTCCTCTATTCACCTGCATTGCCATTGGATCTATCTTCTCATTTGTAGAAACTGCACAAGTTAATTGCTGCATTTCATCCTCTATTATCATGGAATATGCTTGATTAAGTGTAGGTGTAACTTTCTTCAGCAAAATCTGTCTCCTTGCTGAGTCATATGAATCATTTAAACCACTTAAAAACTGAATTAGCCTTTATTAATACAAGTGATCTGCATAGTCTTTTGACTTTGGACAATTACATAAAGGTTCCAGAACCACTAAATCATACTCATTCCATATATTCTTTAACTTTATGAAGTAAGTTGCCACAGAATCAGTTTCTTATGACAAAGTACTGATTTCCTTGTGTAATTGATACAATCTCATACGTTTCACCTTGTCAAATCTCTCATTCAAATCCTCCTATACTTCAAATGCTCTAGTTTCATACACAATACCAGATAGAAACTCTGGACTAACATAGCTCATCAACCAAGAGAGCACACTTGCATTACAAGTTTTACATTGCTTATGCAGTTTTTCTCTATAATTATCCTTGCTATATGCACCAGTAACGAAGCCAAATTTCTTTTTTCCTTGTAGAAAAATTCGCATTGAACGACTCCACACTCCATAATTCTTTAAACTAGTGAGTTTAATTGGAATCAATGTAGCACCAGACACTTCTGATGTCTCTATGTACAATGGATCACTAGAGTCTATCTAGGTTCCATCTAATTCTTCAAAAATAGTTGAATCCATGCTAATTTATGCTATCAATATATTTCCAGACAAAATAATTCAAAGATTTGTAATCAAAAATCAAAATCTAACCACTTGATTCTTCAGTAAAGAACTTAGAGATCTAAACTCTTCTTCTGCTTGATGCCAATCTCCTTGCATCTACAATAACCTGGATTCTTTGATACCATGTGAAATTTACAGCAAAAATACACAATTCATCCTCTAACTCTAGAGAAGAAGAGTATTAGCTATAGAGAATAATCAGAAGCAGAGTACTCATTGATTGAAGATAAGGAAATAAGTTTGTTACAACCACTTTATCCACTTGTATTAGGGAGTATTTATAGACTTAGCTAATAGTTCTATAATCATCTAGAAACTTTCCTCCTCACACTATCCTAGCTGACAATTAGTAGAAACTAACTAACTAACTAGTCGGTTAGTTAGGTACTCTAATGTAAAAGTGCATAGCTGAATGAAAGAGTAACAGTTAGTGTAACGAAACAATTATATTTAACTAATCTACATGTACATTTAACTAATCTCCATGTAACCAACTCTATAACCAACTCTTCAACAGATAATGATAATGAATACAAGAAAACATTTATCTCGTGTCCCATATGTTATCCCATACTTTTTATGTGCATTTTGTGCGCTCTGCGTGTATCCAATGTGACAGACATGCACCCTGTGCAAAATACATGCACCCCGTGTGAAATACGGGCATCCCGCGTGCATACTTGTATCACGTGCAGCGTACCTGCATTTTTCATACCACACTCATCTTAGGCATTGTACTTTCATCTAGTATATGCATCCATGTGTTGCATGTGCATCTTCATTGCATTTTATAGGAAGATTTTACTATTAAGAGAGTGAAACAATTTTTCTGTAAATTATTATTGATATTGACTTGTTATAAAGTTTTTAAAATATATATTTTAAAAAAAAAACTTGAAGAATCTATACTTGAGTTTTTAATTAAAACTAAGTATTTTAATCCTCGTATTTTAAACTCCATATAAATTAGTTCAAAAAGTGTAGTTATCTTATAATATATATAAACATTATAGTATAATATCAAATGTAGGATTTGAGGAGTAAATATAAGCAGTTCATATCACTATATCAGACAAAGTTGGTGCTAGCACCATGATAGAAAAATAGTAGCATATGATGAAAATCATGAGGAAGCATATGATGAAAATCATATTTTCAGCCTAAAGACTTCCCTCATACCTTTTTTTCCATTGGTATACCCTATCAACTACAATCAAGAGACTGTCGAATGTAAATCAAGATTGTTGGAAGGAATTAACGTTACAAGCACGAATGTGGGATGTGATTGTAAAGGGCCAACAACTTATCAAGGCCAAACAATTATAAATGATGTAGGTTGTGTCGCCATTCTTGTCAATATAAAAGTCCTTGGCGATGCCATATTTTAAAGTTCCTCATATTCTTCCAACAACTAGTTTCGCTTTTGTTGAAGGATAGATGGATCTTAAGAATGTACCATTTGTAGCATTTTTTTTCGTCCAGAGACCCAAACATTATAAGTGTAGGCATGCTAAAATGTGATATTATCAATCCTGTATTGAATATTCTTGTTGCATGATCTTTGTCAGCTGAGAACATAATACATCGTGTCTGGTACCTCAGTGTATTTCCCCCATCTAATTGACATTGTAACTTTGCTCAAAACTACACACCTGAATTGATTTCTAGTTGTAATTAAATATGCAATTAGGACTACAACTACTTGATGCAGCCGCGAGGGTCAGCTCATCGTTGATGTAACTAAACTTCCCGTTGATGTGTTTGCCATCGGTGCTGGTCACGTGATTCATCAAAAGTAAGTAATCCAGGGCTAATAGATAATAAGTCGATGCTCAATTTGTTCACTAGAATCGTGCGTATACAGATAGAGGTTAATGTTAGTGTGACAATGTTGCACCCATCCATAAATTAAGAATACTCTCAATAATTTCATAAATCATCATTTTGCCTATCTGGAAACTGCGACTTGGTAAACAATTTCTTAGTGGAAAAAGTTTACTAGTAGGAAAAGATCTTTTTCCTATTAGATTTCTATTAGGTTTATTCTAAGTTTTGTAATTTTATAAATAAAATATATCTTTTCTTTGAGTCATAACACAATAGCATCAACAATGTAGTCATTAAAGAGTACAATAACATCCACAATGTAGTCATTAAAGAGTATGATTTAGGCTCCTAATAGGTTTAAGGATTTTTTTTAATATTAGATTTTATATTCAGGCCAATTGACTAAATCATAAATAATATTATGTTTTTTTAGTTCACTTTTGTGTCGTCTGGATTATCATTCAATGGTTTGCAATTAGTAGCTTCTTCATAACGCCCTCTTGGTTTCGAATCCAATAAGTGGTATCAGAGCCTATGATTCAGTCATGAGTTGAAGACAGCGAATCCAACAAGTGGTATCAGAGCCTATGGTTCAATCATGAGTTGAAGACAGGGTGAAAGAGATTTCAGTTATAGATGCAAGCAATTTGATGATAATGAAGATCTTTGTCTAGCTATATGTGGAGAAGGAGCTTAAAACATGTTTTCAACATTTTTGTTGTTGTATCTTTAAAAATAAAAATAAGATATTTTTTATACCATTTTTAATTCATAATATTTTAAAATTTATTTTTAATCATGAAAACAGTGATGAAGATTACGTGAAGAAAAAGATGATGGTCAATTTTGCTTGAAAATTCAGTACAAGAGGAGATTTATTAGTATTTGTTCAGAGTTTTCTACTTTACTTGGATACTATCATAATTATATTTTACTTCGTAAAGAATATATTTCTTAGTGGAAAATGTTTCCTATTAGGAAAAGACCTCTTTCCTATTAGATTTTTATTAGGTTTATTCTTTCTTAGAAGAACAGTTTTGTAACTCTATCAATAAAACACATCTCTTCTCAAGTCATAACACAATAGTATCCACAATGTAATCATTAAAGAGTCTAGTTTAGGGGAGATTTTTGTTTAAGGATTTTTTTTATTAATATTAGATTTTATATGTAGGTCAATTGGCCAAATCATAAATAATATTATGTTTTCTTAGTCTAGTTTTATGTCGTCTGAATTATCGTTCAATGGTTTGCAATTAGAAGCCTTCGCATGATGCCCTCTCGATTTTGAACCCAATAAATATTAGGTATAAAACCTTTTAACTTCGTCTCAGCTTATATTTGTTTTCTACAATTTTCGATGCGCACAAATAGGCACTCATACTATCATAAAATTGAATAAATAGACCCATGTGACATATCCGATGTGGCGTCCTACATGAAATCTCATGCAATTTGCCATGTAGAATTTGTGTGTCAACTCATTTTTGATTCAATATTCAGTGTAATGGTCATGGTTCTTAGGTGAACCGATAATCAAACTTTTCTTTAAAAAAAACTAAATTAATATTTTAATGAGAAAATTATGCAAAAATTTTATTGGGTTAAATGTTTTACACAAAAATTAATCTGTTTTTTTTTTTTTTTAAAATGGTCAACCGATCATTGTTATTTCTTAAAGTAGCAAGTCGGCTAAACAATTCAACAAAAAAATGGCAGGTCCTCACTTTGCCAATGCACTGGCCATTCGAACCATTTTCTTGAATCCTGGATAAAAATAACGTTAAATTAGAAATAATTTCATTAAATGGGTTTGTCAGATTTTTCATGACCAAAATAGTGTAAACGTATGACAAATAGAGCACCTTCAGTGTGTAATTTTTACTTTAAAAAATAGATGGACTGTTAAATATATTTATACCAAAAGTATTCTACTCTCTTGAGCCTTCAGTGAATCTTTTACATTTTAAAGAAAGGTTCATTAATAGTCATGAGCCTTCAATATTACTTTTAATGTTTGAGAATCTGAAAAAGCCTATCATTTTCTGAACTGACGGAACGATATAGGACAACTTTTGCATACTCTGAAGGTTCATGCAAAGCAATGCACCTTCAAGCAAAGCATTAGTAGGAATCAACAACTGAAGATTAAAAAAATAACAGTATAAGTGTATGTATGTATATATGTACCATGTATGAATTCACATATTATTTATTTTTAATAAGTAATTAAGAATAATTAATTACTTAGCATCCAAAAAGATAAGTCTGTAATTTTTTTTAGGCCAAAAATCAACAATACAATTTGAAAATTGACAACGATTAAGAAAAGGATTGAAAAACAAACCTAAAAATCTTAAGTATTTCATAAATTTGACTCAAGCTATTAACTTACACTCTAAAAAACTAATTTTAAACTAAAAAAGAAAGATTTATTTTTGAATTTTATAACAAAAGAACACTAATTTCAACAAATAAAATATTTTCAACATGAACTGTATGATGTAGCAAACTAAAAATGCATAAAAATATGTTGAAAAGGGGTTAAAAAATAACCAAATCTATAAGAATCATTATAATAGCAACACTATATAATATTCCCTTAAAAATTTAGTACTACACATTATCATAATAAATAGTGAATATATTTATAAACTATCGTATACATATGAAAGGAGTAAAACTTGCAGTAACCGAAAAGAGAATAACTATTCCTGTAAAAGTAGTTGAACAAAAAAAAGAGATAAACCTTTGATTTTTTCGGCTGCAACATGTTTGTTTCGTATAAATTTTTTGATCAATAAATTTTAACTAAAAGAGAAGCATAAAAATTATCAAAAAGGGAGAATTCATAATCAATTATTGGTTACGTATAACACATATATAATCGTTCAATTTACTAACTAAATAAATAGAGAAAAATAAAAAGAATAATTGTAATTGATTATGTATAATAGATATATAATCTTTAAATTTACTAACTAAATAAATAGAGAAAAATAAAAAAGGATGATTGTAATGGATGCAAGAAGAAAGCTCTAAACAATCATCAATCAGAAGTAAAAATAAAATTATCAAAATTAGAAGAAAAATAAAGTTCAATCACACATATGTTTCTAGTAAATTTGATTAAAATACTATTTGAATAGTATTATAGACATTTTTTTTTATATATGAAGAAAAATTCTAATTTATTTAAAAGTGTTAAATATTATTATTTTTTATCTTAATCAAAATACAATTTTTAACTAATTTGAAAGTTTTAAATTTTAGGTGCAGTGCTTTGCATGGGCGTATGATGCATTGAAGGTGCATTGTGTTGCATGAGCCTTTAGAGAATGAAAAAGTTGTCCTTTTTTGTCACATCAGTTCAGCAAATGACAACTTTTTTTTTCCAGATTTTTGAACAGTAAAATTAATATTGAAGGCTCATAACTATTAATGAGTCTTTCTTTTAAATGCAAAAGATTAACTGAAGGTTCATGAGAGTAGAGCACCTTCAATGTAAATATATTTAACGGTCTGTCTATTTTTTAAAATGAAAATTGCACACTGAAAGTGCTCCATCCGCCATGTATTTCACCATTTTTGTCATGAAAAATTTGACAAACCCATTTATTGAAATTGAACCTCGTTTAACAACCATCATAAAATTGAATAAATAGATTCATATGACATATCCGATGTGACGTCCTACATAAAATCTCATGCGATTTGCCACATAGAATGTGTGTGTCTACTCATTTTCTATTCAATATTCAGTGTAATAGTCATGGTTCTTAGGTGCACAGATAATCAAATTTTTCTCAAAAAAACACTAAAATAATATTTTAATAAGAAAATTATGCAAAAAAATTATTTGGTTAAATTTTTTACACAAAAAGTAATCTATTTTTTTTCTTTTAAAAATGGCAGAAATGACCCTAGATATAAAGGTGTGGAGGTCGCGGATAAGGGTAGAAGGCTAGGGTGAGTACATGAGTTGTAGCAAGTAGTTAGAAGAGCTCATGTATCGCCGGGTTAGCAATCCCAGGACTGTGTCCATAGGTAGGAGCTCCTAGCCAGGAGGGTTTAGGGGTGGTGGGTGCCTTTGGTCTGTGAGTGTATGTTACTATTAGGTGGTTGTCCTATTCCAGGTGTCCTTTTCTTATCTCTTATTTCATATTTGGCTTATTTATCTTATTCGTATTGCTCTGATTTCTATTGTATTATGTTTTATTCCTTATTTATGTTATGTCATACATCCAGCTTCATGTTTCATTACGCTCTTGTTTACTATTATTTATCTTGAGTCAGGGGTCTATCGGAAACAATCTCTCTACTTCTTCGGAGGTAGTGGTATGGACTGCGTACATTTTATCCTTCCCAAACCCCACTTTATAGAAATACACTGATTTGTTGTTATTGTTTTGAAAATGGCCAACCGACCATTGTTATTTCTCAAAGTAGGCAGTCGGCTAAACAATTCAACAAAAAAATGGCAGGTTCCCACTTTGCCAATGCATCACTGGCCATTTGACCCATTTTCTTTCAAGTTTATTTTTAGAAAAAGGTTTTGCATTTTTTTTTTGCTCTGTGCTATTTAAAAAAGATCATTGTTTAGATATTTTGGTTACTACTTTTTTAAAAATTCTTTTTCCTAATTGTTACACTTTTCTTTGTGAAAAAAATAAATATTTGTGTTGTTTTTTTATTATTTTTTTATAATTTTAATTATAAGGTGAGAAAGCATGATAGTTAAACAAATATCGATATTGATACATTACATAATTATTTGTATAATATCGATACACGATTATACATCATTCGTACAACATCAATACATTGCATACTTATTTATACAATATTGATACAAGTCTATATATTATTTATACAATATGAATACACGTATATATACTTTTTATATTATATTGAGACAAGATTGTACACCATGTATACAATGTTAGTACATTACATAACTATTTATACAATATCGATACACGTTTATACACATTTACACAATATCAATATATTATATTTACACTACATAACTATTTGTACATAATATATACATGTTTATACAACATTTATACAATATTGAAACATATTTATACATTATTTGTATAATATCGATACATTACTTATATACTAACACAACTATTTGTATATATTTATAAACCATTTATACAATGTTGATACATAAAAATAATTATACAAAAAAAGTTCTAAAAAAATTGAAAACAATATTTTTAATAAAAAAGAGCAGCAAAAAGAAACAAAAAAGAATTAAATACTACTGAAAAAAAAAGTTGAAAGTGTTATGATATATATCAATTATAGTGAATGTCTATCAAGATCTATTTGATATCTATTAGGATTTGATGTATTTGTCTTTTAGTGTGAGACTAGTGGAAAATTCCCCCTATAAATAGAGGGGCTTCCTTCATTGTAAATCATCTCTTAAGAGAAGAAATAAGAATCACTCTCTCTATTCTCTCTGCTCTTCTTCTTGTTCTTTATTGTTTTATAACACGTTATCAGCACGAGACTCTATCGTCTCAAATTTGAAGACTAAGGCTAAGGTATTATTATTTTTCTTCCTTTTTTTATGGCTAACAATCTTACGAAGTGTGAGTTCGTTGCTCTTCAAAGTTCGGGCAAGAACTATATTTCATGAGTGTTGGATGCTGAAATCCACCTAGATGCTATGTGTCTTGGAGACGCCATAAAGAATTAAAATACAATATCTAGTCAAAATCGTACTAAGGCTATGATTTTTTTGCGTAATCATCTTGACAAAGTTCTGAAAATTGAGTACCTTACTACTAAGGATCCACTCATATTATGGAATAGCCTAAAAGAAAGGTTTGACCACTTAAAGATGGTCATTCTCCTGAAAGCACGATATGAGTGGATGCATGTAAGATTTCAAGACTATAAGTCTGTGCATGAATACAATTCTGCCATGTTCAGAATTTCTTCTCAATTGAAACTATGTGGAGAGACGGTCAATGATGACGATATGATGAAAAAGACACTATCCACTTTTCATGCCTCGAATGTGCTATTACAACAGTAATATCGGCAAAAAGGTTTTAAGAAGTATATTGAACTGAGTTCACATCTTCTCGTGGCTGAACAAAATAATGATTTGTTGATGAAAAATCACGAGAACTGACCAACTGGATCTGTACTATTCCCTGAGGTGAATGATGTGCACGCTCACCATGCTAGGCATGCAAAAGGTCGCGGCCTTGGTCGTGGACATGGTCATAGACGTGGCCGTGGTCATTATCGTGATGACTAAGAAAAAACCCCTGTTCTGGGTGTTAATCATTCATCTAACGAAAAGAAAAAAGATGAGAAACCTGAAACAATTAATTGTTTCCGATATGACGAGAAACGTGAAAAAGACACTATTTACGTGACTGTCGTGCTCTCAAAAACTTAGTGGACCTTTATCAAGCATCGCTGAAGAACAAAGAGAGAAATCCCGAGGCTAACTTTCTCTCTGAAAATAATGCTGACATCACATACTTGGATGTAGCAGACTTTTTCGAGCATCCTGAAGGAAAGATTGATCACTTGATTGGTGATGGTTCCGTAAACATGGAAAATGAATGCTTTTAATTTTTTTTTTGTTGATAAGAGTTAGAGAGTAAAAATCATGTAAAAGTAGTTGTTTGCATGAGTATTGGTTTTTAATTCGTATTGATTAGTTCAATTATATTATTGTAATTTCTTATTGAAGTGAATGGGATTTCAATTTCATCATTATTAAATAAAAAAAACGGGAAAAAGACGACTACGATACGTGCAACTTGCACGAACTTTTGTTGTGTTCATTATTGCATATTAATATTTTGCATGTTAATATTTTTAGTTTTGCATGTTAATATTAATATTAGTTTTGCATGTTAATATTAATATTAGTTTTGCATGTTAATATTTTTAATATAATATTCACATATAGTCATTACTTATCCATATGTGTTCAGAAAATATAATATAATAATATTATATTTGCATATTAACGTACTGGATAAAATATAATATAAAAATATTATATTATTATTGCATGTATTGCATGATACTGTTCCGTACTATTAATTATAAATAATATATTGCGTATTAGATTCCTTATCAAATATTATATTGTTTCAATAGTTTTTGGACATATTTATTTTTAATTGCTTAGTAATGTCAGATTATTAATTTTTTATTGTATAAGCTTTCGCTTTGTGCAAAAAATTAATATATATCTTATTTGGTGTAATTTTATTTGAAGATATGGATAATTTTCAAAGTAAGTTGTCAAATTGTGAAGATATATGTTTGATTCTGGCACTACACATACGATATTCAAAGATAAAAAAATATTTCTCTCATCTAAACATGGGCAAGATTAATGTCACTACAATTTCTGGTAATGCTAATTTGATTGAAGGCTTCAAAAAATCCATTATAATCTTGCCCAATAGAACTAAACTCATCATAAATAATTCCATATTTTCTCCTAAGTCTCAGAGAAACATGATGAGTTTTACAGATATCCGTGAAAATGGTTATCATATCAAGACAATTGATGGGATGAATCTTGAATATCTTGGTATCACGAAGAATGTCTCTGGGCAGACAGGTGTTATTGAAAAGTTTCCTACTTTATCTTTTGGCCTGTATTGGACAAAGATTTGTGCAATTGAGGCACATTCTATAGTAAATCAGAAATTTACTGATTTCAATACTTTCGTACTTTGGTATGATCGTCTAGGACATCCAGGATCAATAATGATGCGACGAATCATAGAAAATTCAAATGGGCATCCATTAAAGAACTTGAAGGTTCTTTCAAATGGTGAATTTTCATGCAATGCTTGTTATCAAGCAAGTTGATTGTGAGGCCATCGCCAACAAAAGTTGGGATTGAGTCCCCCGCGTTCTTGGAACGCATACATGGGATATTTGTGGACCCAGTCACCCACCTAGTGGGTCACTTAGATACTTTATGGTCCTAATAGATGCTTCATCTAGATGGTCTTATGCGTGCCTTTTGTCATCTCGCAACTTATCCTTTGCAAAATTGTTGGGACAAATAATACGATTACAGGCACACTTTCCCGATAATCGAATTAAGTCTATTCGCCTTGATAATGCTGCAGAATTTTCATTCCAAGTATTTAATGACTATTGCTTATCGATTGGGATAAGAGTGGAATATCCTGTACCCTATGTTCAGACTCAAAATGGCCTTGCTGATTCATTAATTAAATGTCTACAGTTGATAGCAAGACCATTGCTTATGAAAACTAAGTTGCCCATTTCTATTTGGGGTCATGCAATTTTGCATGTTGCAATACTTGTTCGTCTTAGACCGACAAATTATCATAAATTTCCTCTGTGCAATTGGTTTTGGGTCAAGAGCCTAATATATCTCATTTGAGAATTTTTAG
Source organism: Capsicum baccatum var. pendulum (assembly GCA_030864225.1). Lineage (NCBI taxonomy): Eukaryota > Viridiplantae > Streptophyta > Magnoliopsida > Solanales > Solanaceae > Capsicum > Capsicum baccatum. Next base: position 232,387,309 of record CM061556.1, on the reverse strand, counting down.
ATGTGGTGTAGATGTGCCTATAGCACCACCAAACCATACCAAGATGGTCCCCCAAAGAAGATTAGTAATTTATGTTAGGTTTGAATCACCCTCCATTATTCTCTATCTTGAACTATTAATGGAGATATGTTCACTACTCGATTTACAGATTGTCGATTTGATGAGATAGTTTTCCAAAATTAGGGGGAGAAAATAGTGACATCAAAAGAGAAAATTTGTGGAAAAATCCATCACTATCTTATCTTGATCCACATGCTTTTATTTGTGAGCAAGAAGTACAAAAGATTATTCATCTACGGAAAATTACAAATCAAATGCCGAACGCATTTAGTGATTTGAAAAGGATCACCAAATCACATATTCCTGCAGAGAATATCCCAATTTGAATTGATGTCTCTAAAGGACCATCCACTAGTATCATAGCTAATGAATCTAAAGCATGCTTGAAGCGTGGCAGACCATTAGTTTCTAAGGATCAAAATCCTAGAAAAAGAAACAAATGGTCAAGATAACACTACGAAAGACCCTTACATCAAAGCTCAAGATTTGAGCAATATTGATATTCCTGAAGGAATCAATGAGCCTGAAACTCGAGAAAATGAAAAACTATCCATCAATTCAAGTGATGTTGAAACTAATTTAAATTGATCTGAAATAGTAGTGGATCATGTCTTTGCATACAATGTTGCAACGAAAATTATAAAAGATAGAGAGGTTTTGAACCACGATCTGTCATAGAATGTCGACAAAGAAATGACTGGCCAAAATGGCAAGAAACAATTCAATCTAAATTGAATTCACTTGCCAAACGTGAAGATTTTGGACCTATAACTCAAACACCTAATGGTGTTAAGCCTGTTGGCTATAAATGGGTCTTTGTGCGAAAAAGAAATAAGAAACATAAAATACAAAGGTATAAAACACACTTTGTTGTACAAGGATTTTCACAATGGCCTGGTGTCGATTATGATGAGATATATTCACCAGTTATGGACGCAATAGCATTGCATTATCTTATCAGTTTCACTATCCATGAGAGACTTGAAATGCATTTGATGGATGTGGTAACAACCTATCTATATAGATCACTTGATAATGAGATATACATAAAAATTTCTGAAGGATTTAAAATGCCGAAAACATATAGTTCAAAGCCTCGGGAAATGTATTCCATTAGATTGCAAAGATCATTGTATGGTTTGAAGCAATCTGGACGCATGTGGTATAACCGTCTTAGTGAATATTTATCTAAAGAAGGTTATACGAATGATGGAATTTGCCCATTTGTTTTCATAAAGAAAACAACGTCGGAGTTTGTTATACTTGCTGTCTTTCTTGATGATATAAACCTTATTGGAATGCCAATAGAGCTTCAAAAGGAAATTGATTACCTAAACAAAGAATTTGAGATGAAAGATCTCGAAAAGACAAAGTCATGTCTTGGTTTGAAAATTGAGCATTTGACAAACGATATCTTTGTCGATTAATCTGCCTACACAAAAAGGTTTTGAAACGATTTTATATGGATGGAGAACATCCATTAAGTACTATAATGGTTGTTCGATCACTTGATGTGAATAAGGATCCATTCTGACCTCAATAAAAGAAAGAGGAACTCCTTGGTCCTGAAATACCATATCTTAGTGCAATTGGTGCACTAATGTATCTTGCAAATACTACAAGGCTTGATATTGCCTTTTCAGTAAATTTGCTAGCAAGGTATAGTTTTGCTCCTATTAGGAGACATTGAAATGGGATCAAACACATATTACGGTATCTAAAGGGGACTACTGATATGGGCTTATTTAATTCTAAAGATTGCAATTCTGATCTTGTTGGTTATGCTGATGCTGGGTACTTTTCTGACCCGCATAAAGCTCGATATCAAATAGTTATGTATTCATATGTGGGGTACTACCATATCTTGGAGAACAACAAAGCAGTCTATCGTAGCCACTTCATCGAATCACGCTGAGATTATAGCTATTTATGAAGCAAGCTAAGAGTGTGTGTGGTTGAGATTCATAATACATCTTATTCGAGAAAAATGTGACTTGAAATGTAATAAAGTACCCATAATTTTATATGAATATAATGCAGCATGCATAGCATAAATGAAAGGTGGATTCATAAAAGGAGATAGAACGAAACACATTTCGCCAAAGCTCTTCTATACACATAAGCTCCAAAAGAATAGTGATATTGACATACAACAGATTCGTTCAAGTGACAATGTGGTTGATTTATTCACCAAGTCTCTTCCAACTACAAATTTCAAGAAAATGGTGCACAAAATCGAAATGCAAAGATTCAAGGATGTTCTTATTTGGAGGAGTTAATACGCGATATACTCTTTTTCCCTTATGAGGTTTTGTCCCATTGGATTTTTCTTGTAAGGTTTTTAATAAGGCAGCCTATATGCGTATTATTAGACATTCAAGGGGGAGTGTTATGATATATATCAATTATAGTGAACATCTATCAAGATCTATTTGATGTCTATTAAGATTTGATGTATTTGTCTTTTAGTGTGAAACTAAGGGCAAATTCCCCCTATAAACAGAAGGGTTTCCTTCATTGTAAATCATCCCTCAAGAGAAGAAATAAGAATCATTCTCTCTATTCTCTCTACTCTTCTTCTTGTTCTTTATTGTTTTATAACAGAAAGGAAGAAAAGAAAATGACCATTTTAATTAATAAATAATAACTTAGCTATTTTTATTGTAAACGATTTACTTTTATTTTGATATGTAAATGAAAATTTTCCCATTTTTTTTTTATATTTTGGGCCCAGACAAGCTCTTTGACACAACCCACTTTCCAAGTGATAGTTTAATCAAAAGTACTCATGTAAAAACATATTCCAACTCGTTAGAGGTGTTTATCGGACGGATCAGATGGATAATTATTTTTAACAATTTGATTTATTGGTTATCGATTTTTAAATGTACTAATCCTCTAGCCAATCGCTAAGATAAAAGTTGGTTCGATATTGAATTAGCAATTAACGGACGATTATTAGACGGCACAGGTGGAGCTCCATTGTAGCAAGCTTGGTCAGATGAACAACTTTCGTCAGATTTTTTTTTTAAATATATAGATTTAATATAAGATTTTGAATATATACAAATAGCTGAACAACCATGACACACAAAGCAACAACAGCCTAGCGGCAAAGGATATGCAAATTCACCCCAGTTGTCCTAGTTCGAGCCCTAAGTCTAGCAATCTTTTTTTTGGGCTTAAAAAGTACGTTTTTTTAGGGAAAAGGACACAAATGGCCACTCAGCCAAAATTAATTCCACGAAAATGGTCATGAAATTCAAATTCCATTTTCTAGCCATTTTAATTTGCTGGCTTGTTTTATACAGTCTCTATACACATTTTATATATTTTTTATACATATCTTATACATATAAATATTCTCTACAAAAATAAAATAGTTTCGATACACAATTTATACAATAATTGTACAATTTTTTTTACACTACAATAATTATATAATATTTATACACTTTTTACATATTTTTTTTATATATATTTTATACATATATACATATTTGATAGAACTATACAATTTCTATACATATATCTTATATAGATACATATTCTATATAGCAATTATACCATTTTTATACAATTATATGTAATTATTATTTTTAAACAAAAAAAAAAAATATTTTTCAGTTAAAATTTGTAGCAAAAAAACTGAAATCTTTTAAGAAAAGGGCCGAATGGCCCAAGTTGGAAACTGTATTAGTATTGTATATGAACTGTATCAATATGGTATATAAATTGTATCTGAACTACATGGGCCAACCATTTGTAGGGGGTGCAGATAACTAGGCTAATAAATAGATTTATTGTAGGTAATGAATCTATTCTTTTTTGTGCGTGAATATTTTTTAGATTTTGTTTTAATAAATTATTATTTTTGAAAGATGTATTCATTAATTTATTTGGTATATTATTTTATCCTGTAGTAACTGCTGAGTTACAAATTTCTGTATAATAATTTATTCTTTCTGTACTGTAGTATATATCTAATTCTAGATTTTCTATGTCATTTATTATCTTGTGTTGTTCTTCTCGTAGTGAGGTTTTTATATTATATAAACTGTCACATGTGTTTTTTTCTAAATTTTCTAAGGTATTTTCTATCCAAATTAACTTTTCTTTTAGATCTTCCATTATTTTTCTAATATGGTTTCTATAATTAATTTCGTTATTTAGATTATCTTGGTTTTCTCTAGTTTTTCTAATATATTCTAACATCCACAATCTTGATCTGAATAATATCCTTCTGGGTAAATGTCTTCGTATATTCGTTCTAGCGAATTTATCATTTCTATTTCGTAGTTTATTACTTCTTCTAATATCATTTTCTTAATATCTATTATTTCTATATCTTTAATTATATATAAGATTAAAACTCTAAGGTAGTCTAAATGAGCTATTTTCTAAAATTGATATTTTATAGTTATTTGTTTTATTCTTAGTAGTTCTTGCATATTTATATTAAGAGATTTTATATATTTTTTATTTTTCATGTATTTGACTATATTTATTTTTATCTGTTTTTCTAGTAACTGTATATTTCGTATATCTTTAAAATTTCTGCCTGGTCTTAACATAATAAATATTTATAAGAGTAGTTAGGTATGTGTGGTATATAACTTATTCTATCCGTATAATTTTCTCCATATGCTTTTTCTAATATAATTTTTCTTATATCTGCAACATCTATATCTCTAAGTACATACAAAATAAGTATCTTGAATTTATCTACCATCACATCAGATATATTATCATTCATTATCATAAAATTGTTTTTTTCAAAATATTCCCTTCAACCATGTACATAATAAAATATAGTCATCTCAGATTACTATATACTAGATTATTCTTAAATAACATGTTATCCGGTCAGTATTAGCATGGTAATTCGGATACTTTTCCCTTAAACAGCGCCTCGACTTTGGTTACTCCCCGCCACGGCTTCTTGCCTCATTGGTTTCACCTTTAGGATGGCATAGTTCCTAGGGATTTTTCTCCGTTTCCACTTTGCTAACAAACTTCTTAACATATTATTTTTTGAATAATTCTACTATAAAGTAACTGATATGAATTTATTTTATCATATCATGATTGTCGGGAATTATGAATTTAGCTATTCATAATCATAAATAGATATACCTGTTCCGGTAGCTTTGATATTTCTGAGGTTTGTTGTTCCATAGCTTTTTCCATTGCAGTGTATATATTTAATTAACTGGGCTAAATAATTTTGAACAGAATGGAGAGAGGTTTTTTGGCTAATGTAAGAAGGCTTGCCCTCTGCAATGCCTTCCTTCTGTTATTTATAGAATGAAAAGAGTACAAAACTTTTTACATCTGTTTCAAAAAACTATTAAAAAACTAAAAACTAAAAATTAAAAACTAAAAAGACTTAAAAAGTCTTCTACCTACCTATAAGACTTTCAAACTTTACATAAATATTACATTAAATGCTAACTACTTTATCTTTTCCTTTTACGTATTCCTAAAGACTAAAGTTTAAGACTAAAGTCTAGTAATACATTAAATACACTAAAGACTTTGTACAATATATTAAATATCTTGTCTTCCGTTTATTTTGTCGTATCTGTTGTATCTCCATTATTGCTCTGGTCTTATCTTTTCAGCTGTCGTCCTTATCTTCTTTTATTCTAGCTGCACTGTTGGAACGTCATTATCTCCTCCATTTCATTTTGAACATTTGTGGTCTGGGTATTTGTGTCCAATTGTCTTGCAATATCTGGTCAATAATTCTTCTGAAATAAATTTTTCTCTAATAGCTCTGGCGATAGGTTCTGTTTCTGGTTTAAGCAACATGATAATCCATTGCCTAATAGTTTCCATATCTGTTTCTCGTAACTCTTTTGAATTTGAATAGATTAATACATGATTTCTTGAATAATAGCTCCATATAGGATTTTGGTTGCAATATGTATTTGCTAGCTCTTGTAAAATTGTAGATAGTCCGATAATTCTTTTGTTCGCATAAAATTTTGGTATCTCGATTCTAGGTATCTCCGGCTGTGAACCAATATCTTGTGGTATAATCATGTCTCGTGTCATTCCTATCTTTACAACTTGTATGGGTTTTTTAACTTCATCAAATAATATCTCTGCTGGTGCCGTGTAAATTTTTATAAAAAATAAAGTACCTTTGGTTATTCTTTTAAATGTGGTAAATGCTTCATATATCTCGGGTATAGTGGATATCTCAGCTCCGTCCGTGGTATATACGGTACTAAGTAATCCATATTCGTAGCAAGTTTTAACTAAGCTGGGTTTGGTTTTAGGTAAGGCAATTAGCTTATTGTATCCGGTCAATTTCTGGGTTATATAGTTTGTATCTGGTTCTTGGATATTTGTATCTTTGGGGTTGCTATTTAAAAAAGTTTGTACATTGTAAATATTTTCTATATATGTGCGGGCTGTGTAGTTGTATGTCTTTTTGTCTTGGTTTAGGCTATCTCGATATGTGGTAACTTGTGGGGGTATAAATATGGGGTCTTTTGATGTATTTGGTGTATATGGTTTGTCAAATATCTTGTTTAGGTTCATATTTTTTCTAACTCCTTTGCTTGTACCTGCAGAAGTAGATTGATAAACGTTATGGGTTTTATGGAGTATCCCAACGTCTCCTTCTAGCTCTGGAATTTTATTGTCTTCCGATCGACATAGCTCTGTGCATTGCTGAGTTAGCTGATTCATAGCTATAGACTTCAGTTTATCTTCACTAGTCTTTAGCTTTAGCGTTTCTATCTCAGTACCCATCTTTACTATCTCAGTACCCATACTGTCCACTTTCAATGAAAGCGTAGTCAGGGCGTTGAGTATCTTTTCATGTATATTTTCTTCTATCATTTCAGTTTGTGTAGCTTTGTCTTGATATGTAATCTGCAATAACATTTTTGTTAGTACTGATTACTTCTATTACAAATGTAAAATTTAATATGTTTAAAACTAGTCTCCGAATCTCTTTTGTTGTAACTGAATTTTGTATTTTCTTTGTTAGCCACCAGCGTACCTGTGTATTATCTGTTCGCACAATAAATTTGTTATATACAATATATGGCTCAAATGCTAACAAACATTTATATAATGAACATAATTCTTTTCTATTTATTTTCCATTTTATTTCTGTCTCGTTGAACGTACCTGAGTAGTATCTACAATGGTGTTCTATTTTTTCTGCTTCATATCTATATTTAAGTACTCCTCCGTAACTATATTCACTGGCATCTGCTTCTACTATGTATGTAAATTTTTTATTTTCATCCGGAAATTGTAATTTTGGTAATTCTTTGCAAAGTAATTTTATTTTTTGAACTTGTTTTTTATCTTCTTCGTCATAGTTATATTCTATGTCCTTTTTTAATTTTTTCTGTAGTGGTTTTAGGTTTTCTGCTAATTTTGGAATATATTCTCTTACTTGGTTTACTAATCCTAAAAATGATTGTAATTTCTTTTTTGTATCTAATTCTTCTTTCGAATTTATTATTTTTTGTACTATATGTTGTTGCATTTTTACTCCACTTTTATCTATTTGTATTCCTAAAAATTCTATCTGATTTTTCATAATTTCGGCTTTCTTTTCACTTAGACTTATTCCTGATTTTTCTATTATATCCGTAAACTGTTCTAATAATTTTATATGTTCTTCTTTAGTTTTTGTATATAATAATATATCATCTATGTATACTATGCAATTAGGTAATTGTTTAAAATAATTATCCATAAAATGTTGATATCTACCTGGTGCATTTTTATATCCAAATGGTAATACATTCCATTCGTAAAATCCTTGTGGTACCGTAAATGCGGTTAACTCTTTAGATTCTTCTTCTAACTTTAGGTGGTAAAATCCTGATTTACAATCAAATTTGCTAAAATAATTATATCCTTGGATTTGTCTTATTTTTAGTATCTTATTTGGTATCGGATAATTATATGTTATAATTTTTGCATTTAAATTTCTATAATCAATAACCATTCTACTTTTTCCTCTTTTTTGTTCACTATGTTTATTTACTATAAATGCTGGACTATTATGTTTGCTATTACTTTTTTGTATATATTGTTTTTCTAATAATTCATCTATATGCATTTTAAATTCTTTTAAATCATCAAAATTGTATGTTAATGGTTTTTGGGTTATTATACTATTTTTATCTATTAATTCAATTTTTATGGTAGTTTTATGTTTTTCCCATCCTTTTAATGGATCTTCACTATATAATTGTTCTAATTTTTTCTTCACTATTTCTATCTTATTTATTGAAAATATAGTTATTTCTGTTTTATTTATCGAGAATACTACTAATTCTATTGTATCTTCAGCGTTTTTTTATATTTTCTAACTTTTGTGTAATTTTTTCACTTCCTTTTATCCAATCAGTTTTCTTTCTTATTTTATTATTAACTCTTTTTGCTCTTACTTTCTGTTTACATGGTGTTGTGAACCACCAATCGTTTCCTGTTATTATATGTGGGTATAGTTTATCTAAAAATGGCATTCCTAAAAGTATATCTTTTGACGTTAGTTCATAATTATAAATTTCTTCTATTGTCAATATCTTATCCCATATTTGTGCTTTTACATTCCTAGCTTTATAAGTAATTAAGCTTCCTTCATTATTAAATCCTTTAACTACTATTGATATTTTTAATTTATCCCATTTACTTTCTGGTAAGCAATTATATCTACATAAATTAGCTTCTACTCCTGTATCTATCATAGGCGTATAATATCTACTTTAATATCCTTCCACTACTATCTTCATTAATACATATATTTTCATTTTATGTTAAGGCTCTTCTTAAGAATAATCTTTCCCTATTATATGTTATGGCTAATAGTGTATGTTCTATATTATATGGTTTTACTTGTTCTAACCATTTTATTCCTAATATTATATCTGCCTTTTGCATTTCTTCTTTTACCTCAAATTCTATTTTTATTTTTCTAATTCCTCCTATTATTATTTCTTTTTCTACTATATCTTTATTATTTACTAAGCTTCTCGGTAGATCTGGGCATATATCATTATCAGTTTTTATTTCTTCATTCTTTACTAAACATTTTGCTATATAATTCTCTTCTTGTCCTGTGTTTAATAATATTAAATATTCTTTTTCATTTATTTTTCCTGTTATGTAATATTGATTTAGGTTACTTAGTGGATTTGTTTCATAACTCATTCTTTCTGATGAGGTTGATGATTCTGGTTTTTCATTAGCTATTCTTTTTGTTGTACTTATCCTATCATTTACTATTTCTAAATTTTCTTCTATATCTATGTCACTATATCTATAATCATTATAATCTATTGTTTTTACAATTTGTTCAAAGGGGTTATCTATTTGTATCTTGTTAATCTTATTTTTCCCTGTTATTTTATGTTTTGTTGTTAATACGTATAAATTTTTACATCTTGCTGTAAATATTTTACTTCCTGAGGTTAATTCTATTCCTGATATCTTCCAATATAATACTAGTGATTTATCTATATTTCTATCTGTTACTGCTACTGAATAATTTGCACTTATTATAAATTTAAATTTTTGGTATATTAAATTTCCTTTTACGGCAGTTATTATGCTTTTTTCTATAGGTTTTATAATTCTATCATCTGCTAAATATAATTCTATTGGTGTATCTATTCCTTCTCTAAAACATGCTTTTATTAATATTTTTGTACCTCCAAGGTGTACATATTTTATTGGATCTCCTTTACTTTTTATATCATTTATTTCTTTATTTATTATTCTTTTTGTTACAAGTGGTATACTAGCTTTTCCTTTTGCATATCTGCAGTCTATTACATGTTTTTTTTGACATACTACATAATATTCATCTTTTTTCCTAGTAAAAATATTTTTTATTGTTGGTATTTTAAATATTTTTTCTACATTTAAATCTAACTCTTTTCCTTTTATTTCATCAAATATATTACTGTCAAATATTATCTTTTGTTCTGTTCCTTCATCATTTAAATATTCTTCATTTGTTATTATTTTTATATCTTCTTCAGTCATTTGATTCATCTATTTCACTATCTGTTTCAGTATTTGTTTCGTTTTCTGAAATTTCATATATACTATCTTCACTTTCTAGTTCATAATCTATATAATCTATTTGCATATATTCTGTATTTTCTATTTTTATTTTGGATATTTGTTTATTTTTTGGATTTTTGGGTAATTTACAATCTCTAGCTAAATGTCCTAACTTTCCACAATTATAACATGTACATTCTTCTATAGGTTTTTTTTTTCTATATGGTCTTTTATTCTTGTAATTTTTTACATAATATCTTTTTCTTGGTTTCTTATATTTATATTTTGATTTTTTATATTTCTTATATTTCTTATGTCTTTTTCTTTTCTTATAATATCTTTCTTTGCATCCAAATTGCGGTGCTATTTTATTTTTGCAACATGCTAAATTTCTTATTAATGTTTTTTCCATTTTTAATTCTTCTCTATATTTTTCACATAAGTTTCTATACCATTGTTGTAAGAATTTTATTCTAGCTCCTAACGTATCTACTATTTTTGCTTCTTCCCAACTTTTTATTATTTTTGAACTAAATGGTTCGGGTAATTTATTAAAATATAATTTTCTTATTTCCTTACTTTCTTCTATGCTATATGCTCCTTTATAATAATATTCTTCAAATGCGCAAGTATATTCATCTATATAACACATATTACATATTGTTAATTTTATCATTAAATTCCTATTTGTATCTTTTTCTTCATCTTGTTCTTCTTCTAATGTTGTCATACTACCAAATTCATCTTTTATAGCTGTTTCATATTTTTTCAATAATTCTATAGGTGTTAATTTAGTTGTTGTTGATGATGTTCCTTCCTAGGTTTATTAGTTCTTAATACTTTTTTACTATTTTCAGTTAAATTTGTAAACCATAATTTTACTGATCCTATTAGTGTTTTTTCTATATATTCTGGTGCATCTGTTATGTTTATATTATTGTCTAATAATTGTTTTGTCATATATCCTATCCATAATTGTATTGTTTTTTCTGTATCTATTACACAGTCTAGATCTAAAAAGTTATAAGTTTTATTAACTATTTGTTTTGGTGTCCATTTGTCATATTCATTATATCTTTTAAATTTATTTTTATAATATATAGGTTTTCTTATTTCTGTTGTTTTAAGTATTATATTTTCATCTTCTTTTTTATCAAGAGTATTTATTTCTGTATTGGTGTTTTCTAAGTTTTCTTTATTAATTTTATCTTGTTTTTCGTTAATTTCTAAATCTTTTATATTTGTTAATATTTCCGTATATGTTTCACTATCTTCTGAATCATAATTATCTGTCTCTTCTACCTCTATATTATTTATTTCTAATTTTTCCTTAAATTGGTTTATCTCGTTTATTAATGTTTGTTCTTTATCTTTTTCTTCTTTTTCTTTTTGTCTTTGTTCGTATAAATCTTTTAACATTTGTAGTTCTTTTTCTAATTCAGCAATTCTACTATTTTTAGTTTCTTCTATTTTTCGTATTTCTTTCGTAGTTTGTTGTTTAATTTTTCTATTTCCTTTTTTCTATCTATTTCTTCATTTTCTTTTTCTATTCTTACCATTGCTGTTAGTTTATCTTCTAATTTTAATTCTTCTTTTTCTAACATTAAATATAAATGTTCTCCTATTTTCTTGTATCTTCTTCCTAGATTCGAAAATACTATTTTTATTTTTGATCCTTCGTGATTTTCGTATATTTTTTCATCTATTATAAATTCTTCTTTATTCATTTTATTGTGAATAGCTCATGTTGATATATATATATTCTAAACTATCTATTTGTGATTCTAATTTTGATATTTCATCTTTTTGTATATTTATTGAATTTTTACTAACTCCGGCAAATATATTATAATGTAGTCTTTCTTTTCTTATTTTTAATTCTTTACGTTTTTCAGAGATAAATTGTTTTAATTCTTTGTATTTTTGTTCTTTATTCATTTGAATTATGTTTATAATATTTTAGTGGATATCTAAATCTAATTTTATCATAATTAGGTGGTATGTATCTCATTCTTCTAGATTTTAAATGGATTATTAATTTTGCTTCAATACTAGATATTAATGTAATTAAATAGGCTAATCTTTGTGGATTTTCTTTCGTGTTATTTAGACTTATATATTCTGAATAATTACTAACTAAAGATTCTTTAATTTTTCTAAAAGCTTCTCTATTTTTAAATGGTCTTCTCATAATTAATTTAATAAATAACTAAATCTAACTTAACTAATTTAACTAAATCTAACTTAACTAATTTAGCTAATTCCAACATATATATCACTTCCGTATCTTTTAAATACTCTTGATAAAAAAGAAGATGAAAATATAATACCTAAAACAACAGAAATAAGAAAACCTATATATTATAAAAATAAATATAAAAGATATAATGAATATGACAAATGGTATTCGAAAGAAGAAAAAGATAAAGAACAAACATTAATAAACGAGATAAACCAATTTAAGGAAAAATTAGAAATAAATAATATAGAGGTAGAAGAGACAGATAATTATGATTCAGAAGATAGTGAAACATATACGGAAATATTAACAAATGTTAAAAGATTTATACGAACAAAGACAAAAAGAAAATGAAGAAATAGATAGAAAAAAGGAAATAGAAAAAATTAAACAACAAACTACGGAAGAAATACGAAAAATAGAAGAAACTAAAAATAGTAGAATTGCTGAATTAGAAAAAGAACTACAAATTTTAAATTAGGAAATGACTATAACGTGGAAATAAAATAGCCGACTAACTATTTTTTGACAAAATGACAAATTTGGGCTATTTGTTTAAAAATGGTCATGTGGTTTCTTGTTTTTTCTCTTTTAAATTTGACTTTTTAAAAAGAAATTTTCTTTTTGACTTTGTTTTTGTAATTAAATAAAAAAAGATTTCTAAATAAAACCTAATTAAAACAACCCTTTTTCTCCTTATCCCCCTCCGTAAAAACGCAAAAAAATCCTCAGTTTCTCTCCTTCAGCCTTTCAGTTTTTTCATCTTTAAAAAACCTTCTACCCCAGCCCTACTCCATCACTTATTGACTTATTGTCGAGTTTTGTCAATAGAGTCATTGAAGATTTGAATTTGAAATGTAAAAAGGTATTTTTCGAAGCCTGTTTTACTCATTATATTGGTGATTTAAGTGGATATATTGTATTTTTTAAGGAATATTTTTTTCCTCCGAAGTTATTGTTTTATGCTTTTGAAATTATTTTTGTGAATTTTATTTTACTTTGGACAAAGTAGTTTTCTTTGTACATAACAAATGATCACAAATATACAAAACTGGCGATTTAACAGACGATATTATTTGAGAAAATTTGACAATGTTCCTTAATTCATTAGCTTCTAATTCACTTGGTGTTGAATCATCTACTAATAGTGTGAATGTGTGATGCACTTGACTGTTACTTCAGGTTGTGATTCAATGAGCTTGGAGAAATATTTCAGTAAAGTATCAAGAATAAGTTCGGAGTCTACAAATCAAAATCAACTATGTTGAGATAAAATATCGATCAAATAGAAATAACATCTCACTCTTCTCAAAAACAATAATTTGATGTAAATAGTCTAAAGTCTGACCCAGCTGAAAGAATGTCAATTCTAAAATATCCTGTAAACATTCGTGATGAGATAAGGAGGGCATACATTGCAAAACGTCCTTGCCAACCTAGGACTTATCAGTTTTCTCAAATTGATTTTTTGAAATACCACGCCATTATGTTTCTTCATGGTTTGATGAATATCTCCATTGGTTGGAATATAGTATAAGTGTAGATGAGGCTTATTGTTTGACATGTTATTTATTTCAAAGGAAAAACATTCATCAAGGTGGTGGACATATATTTTCAACTAAAGGATATAAGAATTGACGTAAGAAGGATGACTTTGCTACACATATCGGTCCACCAAATAGCATTTATAATCAATGCAAAAGAAAATGTGAAGATTTAATGCGAGAAAAATAATTTATCACGACCTAATTTCCTAGGTCATGATGGCGCCTACTATAACCTACCTATAGGCAATCCAAACCCATAGTCCAGAATAACTAGTAATAGACTATCAAATAGAATAAAGAAAAAATGATCGTAAGATAGAAGAGGCCAAAAACATACCTCAAATCTCGATACCGAATCAATAACCAATCTGTCATAAACTAGCCATAATAATGATCATAACAATGACAATAATAATATCAATAATAATGCGAGTAACCGGCTATTCCTGACAATCAAATACCTAACCGAGCCTATGCATTTCGCCCACCGCCCCAGGCTCGAAAGGCTCAATCAACACAAAACAACACAAGGCATAGTCATCACCCATATCTATGCAACTATCTCATACCGGATGATAGACATAGGCACATACTGATAATAGGCAATGCGCATGAAATAATGAATGCAAGGTACACAATCAATATCACAACCATCCTCCTAACTCAAATCGGGTATATATATCATCATCACAACATCCTTCGACCTTGTCTGATATCAATATCATCATCACAATATCGTTAGGCCTTGTCAGGTATCAATATCATCATAACAGTATTCTCCGGCCTTGCAGGTATCAATATTATCATAATAACATTCTCTGGCCTTGTCGGGTATCAATATCATCATAACCATCAATACATTTGTATAGATATATATATAATAAGTGTACAGACTCAAGTCATGACTAAAAAAGTGTAAATTCATAATTTTGTTGCCCAGAATGATCTACAGAACTAAATCATTAAAAACCTATAGAAAGGGTCGGAATATCTCACGACTGGAGTAAATAATAGTGTCAAGTTCTGGATCAGAATCTGTCTTGGTCAAATCTTTAAACTATATTTTTAACCTCTTTTATACGTATAAATATCCATTTAGTAGGCAATTATTATAGTAACAAAGTCCATTATTACAGTGAAAAGTGGGTTATAACCTTTACTTAGGAACAACAGTATTAAGGTCGTATTTCATCTTGGATTACATCAATACTGATATAATAAGCATAAATATACCGAATCTATGCATAACATCACTAGTATTCAGTAAATGAAATCATAAGCAACATAAACATATATGTATCCATATTTTACTACTGTATTCTTTACAAGAATAAATACTTTTCGGATATCCAACCAATATCATAACACGATCCTTATACCAATCATATCGTACTCACAATCTTAGGCCTAATAATAAAAATAAAGCCCCACGAGAGCTAAAGTAAATGACAAGCCCCACTAGGCCTAAAATAAATGACAAGCCCCACGAGGGTTAAAGTAAAAGAGAAGAGAACCTTCATAACCCATCATTCGTCTTCAAGGATAATTTATACATAGGTATATGAAAGCATATAACATGAAAATTACAATGCATTATTGGATTCAACATAGTTAATAGCATAGCTTTTTATGTAGTCAATAAATATGCCTTCTAGAGCCCTTAGTATTGTGACTCACAATATTAGCAACAAGAGGGCTTTCTAGCCTAATTACTAGTTTGGTTACTAGGCAAAGTATAGCATTAGTAATATCATAGTCCAAAGAATGAAATAGTAGTCTAGTCAATGATTTAAATGATAACATAGGCATAGGCTTAATTAGTAGCATAATCCATTGCTACACATAGCATTAACGATAATGTAGTCAACAATCACATACATCACCTCAAATACTATCACCATAACTCATTTACCACAATTAGCTAACATGCTCCCAAGGCCATTTTCTAAGCGTTTAACTAGCGTCTAAAGTCTTCAATGGAACTATATAAGTCAAAGCTTAAGGTGGGTCAAGATCACACTTCTAAACCCTTAATTTCTATAATTAGGGAAACTATACCCCAAACTAGGCTAAGGTATCTAGTTCAACTTCTAGATGTCAAATAAGCCATAACCAATCCTAAGATATGAACTTCGCCTAGAAACATGAACATTTAAGCCAGCACTACCCAAATTACGGTTTCAAGATAACTAGAATAACCCAACTAAGGTTAAGCATACTAACCATGATTCCAACACATAAACCATATACCAAACCTAGTATACTATTATATCCATGCTACAAATTAGCTTAACCTACGAAAAAGGCAATAAGGTTCTAAAAGGGTCATAAACATTCCATATTACGGGATCAAGACTATCATCTAATTCTCCAAACATCAATAATCAATAAGAAATTATTTTATTCATAATCAAGACTAACATTCATATTCACATGCCATACATAACACACATCATCTTCGAAAAAGAGTAGGTAGAAGCCTACCTCAAAGTTGAACTGCAAAACCTTACATCATTCACCATAAGCTCGTCTTTACTTCATAATCTCCAATATGCCATCATGCTATCAAAAATATAATATACTCATTAATACGAGTCTAATGGTACCCATATCATTCTACTATGCTCTGGGTCCAAAAGCGACACAAAAAATCTCAGTGGGTCCCACTCACAAAAAATGCATTTTCGAGGCCAACACAACACTCACACATCACCAAGGAATTATAAACCTCAAGAAATGGATGCAAACAAAGCTAATTTTTGGCTAAAATCAAGCCCCAAGTGAATTTGATGTTTTGGGTCAAGAACTAAGAGATCCATCAATAAATTGATGAAATCTTACCTTAATTTGGATGATAATCGCGATAATAGATGATAATAAAGCTCCTAAGTCACACATAAAACTCAATTTTGAGTTATCATACCCATTTAGGATTTTAGGCTCTCAAAGATGAAGGGAAATTACCCAAATTTCTGGCCTTGAGGTCTATTTATAGACCCCCCGAGCAAATCCCCCTGGCAGTTAGGGGTGTTCATGGGTTGCTTTGGATTAGTTGGTTAAAACTATAATGAAACCAATTTAGTCGGTTTTTGAATATCTTAAACCAAATCAAACCACAAAAAGAAAATAACCTTCAATTTGGTTATTGTCGGTTTGTTTGATTTGGATCGGTTTTTTCAGTTATTGACTAGCCTATGCCAATCATTTCTAGAAGAAACTCCCTTTTTACCCATAGAAAAGAGTATCACATTGAACAATTTCTCATGAAATATTTGTACAGTGATGGACAAATGACACTATAAAACTCTTAAAAATCATAACCAAGGAAGCTTCTAATATATATGTGAACGAGAGTAAATGCACGAACACTTTTCATATGTAAAATTTCCTCTTGATTGTGGGAATATTCCATTCAAAGGATTAGATTGAAGAATCAGGTACAACTGGTAGCATGTAGGAAAGATAGAGTGTATAGATCAGCTATGTATGACTAGAGCAGCTAAATATAACTACATATATTGGGAAGCAACACCAAAATTTTTGCAGCAAATGCTTCAATGTTTCTTTGCTTTATCCATGTTACTAGCTGAAGTGGCCTTTGAAGAACCCATAACATTGCCAGCAACTTTTTTTGGCCTTTGTGAATGCACTACGTGGGAAGGGCCAACTGCATTCCCCACCTTTGGTCCAAGGTTCTCTGAATGATGTGCTTTCTCAGTTGAAGGAAGTGCCCATCCACCCCTATTTGCACCATTTTGGACACTGCTCCCAGACCCTAGAAATAAAGAAGTTGCGACATTTAAATAAGGGAGCATTCAAATGTTCAGAGAGACTAATACAACACATCATTAAGAGATTCCACCATCTGGCAGTAACAGGTTTGAATATACCATGTCCATTTCCACGAGATATACAATTATATTTATCGAAAAGAAGAGGATTCCCGTTATCCAAACCCAAATAATATACCACACAATGTCAATAAAAGAAAAAGAAGACCTTGGTTTGATATTCAATTACCTTTATGGCAAAAGGACTCTTGTGATCCAAAACCAAAAATATCACACGCTAATTTTAATTTTAATTTTATTACAACATACCCCGTGTATTCCTACCTAATTTTGAATAAAGAAAAAGGAGAACTTGTTGGTTGAAAATTCAAATTATCAGTGTCAAGTGCCAACTAGTATATTATATTCAATTATCTCCATAGAAAAATAAAAAAGTAGGGGGAACATAACATCAACCTATAGAACTTCATAATAAAGAAATTTTACACAAATGGGATGGTATAAGACAGAATTGATATATATGTCCTAGTATCCATACACCAGATGCCTGCTAGTTACCAATGAATTCAAGAAGTCAAGTTTTGTGGTTGCAGGCTTATTTTCCAATAGATTATTTTGCAGGTTGAGAGTAAAAAGGTCCAGCAGGTTACCCAACATCATGGTAACCCTAGTAAAACTGTTATTTGCAACTTGAGAATTTCAAGCGACAAAATATTGAATAAGCAGGAAGGAATAGCACCAGAAATTCGATTATATACAAATTCAAACCAGCCAAGTCATGGAGCTTACCAAACTCACTTAAAATATTTCCTTGCAGATCATTTTCAGTGAAGAAACGATGAGCACCCAGCTGAACTCCGGCAAAAACTTCAACCAAAATCCAACAAAAAAACACCCAAATTGCTATCACTTTTAAGCAAAACAACAACTGAATTTCAATAAAAAATTCAGCTAAAATCATCTATATTGTAGTCACTTTTCAGCAAAAAAACAACAATTATATTTCAGAAAAAAGACCTGCCAACTTCCACCATAATCTTTAGCTTGAGCTCCAAACTAATCAATGCTCAAAATAGAGTCCAAATCTTTTGAAAAAAATAATTATCATATTACTCATTTAATGTCCATGTCCATGAATATGATCTAACTTTTTTTCTATAAAAAGAGAAAATGAGGAGATAAGCAAAGATTTTTATTATGGGATCAAATTTAAAGATCAAAAAAGAAACGGAAAGAAGAAATCAGTAAGTTGTAGTAGTTAGTATCCTTTTCAATTATTTCAAGCTTTTGAATTTCTTCTAAAAGATGTTCAATCTTTCACTCTTTAGGTGATGAACGTAAACATTGTTGACCACAAATAACAGTTTTAGCAGTCTTTGCTGACAAAGAACTTCAATAACAATCAATAACTCGACCACCGGTGCTAAAAACTGATTCTGAAGCAATAGTAGGCGTAGGAATAGCAAGCAAATCTCTTGCAATTCAAGAAACAATTGGATATCTTTCTGATGAAGCATTCCACCAATCCAAAATGTTGAAATCCTTAATTTTTACCACATCATCCTTCAAATACTTGTCAAGATCAGATTTATCATCAACATTAATATCTTTTTCAAGATATTTCTCCCATTGTGATTGCCACACATCAGAACTACAAATTGCATCAATTCACTAATCACACTAGTTTGATTTCAAATACTTTCACAAGAAATTCTAGAAATAGAACTCTTGTAATGAGCATACAAGACAGTTAAAGTATCTTGTACTTTATCAGACTTCTTACATCCCTCCACAGAATTATAATATTTCTTAAAAAGAAACTCAATATAATTCATTTTGTAGCGAGGATATAACATAACGACAGCAAACAACAACATATTCATATCACTAAAATCACCTCAATATTTATCAAACTTAACTTTCATCTTCTTAGCCATATCAGCAAAATAGAATCAACACATTTTGAATAGTTAACAATTATGCATTAAAGATTAAAAATTTCATGAAAGAAAGTATTCGTAGTAACTTGCAAAGTACTGGAAAACTTCAAAGTCGTTTGATAGAAAATCTCCAAGAACTTGACAAAGACATTCACATTCTTCCAATCTTTTGAAGACGGATATTCTATCTTTACATTTGAGTTGAAATAAATATTTTACATACTTATGGTCATCAATATACATTCTTGAAAATTTCTTTTCTAATTTGGCATCAGTATTTAACATCAAATATGTAGAGTTCCACCTTGTTTCAACATCTAAACTTAAAAATCCATAGTGTCGAGTTTAACCTTCTCAACATATGACTTGAAGGAAGCAGTTCTTGCACAAAAAGATTTAACATATTTCACAACATTTCTTACCCGAGAAATGGGCTTATTTTGATCACTCAATCCTTCTTTTACAATCAAGTTTAGGACGTGAGAATTGCACCGAACATGTAAAAAATTATTTTCCATGATAACACCTTTCCAATCACAAATTGTTCCTTTCAAGTGTGTGATTTTTGCATCATTAGTCGATGCATTATCAAGCGTCACTATAAATAGATTTTCAATTTTCCAATCTAACAAACAAGATTCAATAGCGAACGCAATAGTCTCATCCTTGTGATCTGAAGTTTGAAAAAAATTTAATTTTTTTTGTAACTTCCAGTCAATGTCAATTCAATGGGCAGTGATGACCATATACTTATAACTTTGAAGTGAAGTCAACGTGTCACTAGTAATACAAACACGCTGCACTTTAATAACCCTTTTAAGCTTTAGTTTCACTTCTTGGTAACTTCTTAAACATTATCGAGCAATTGTAATACGAGAAGGCAACTCATAATTAGGTTAAATAAGCAACATTAATCTCTTAAAACCTTCGCCCTCAACAACTCTTAAAGGTTTTTCATAAATCGTAACAAACTCAACAATAGCTCTCCTAACTTCAGCGACATTATAAACAATCTTCTCCAAACTTGCTTGCCCCCCTCCTTTAATTACTTTGAGAGTTGTTTGCTTTATGTCAATGGACTTAAAAGGATATTTCAAACACTTAGTAAGTAAATGTCCCCAAAGATTAGAAGTTCCATTCTTACTAGCAGAAGAAAAGTCTTTGAAGCAATACTTACATTTTTTGGTTAACTCACCCACTTTATTAGTAATCTCTGAATAATGATCCAAAACTTCTGATGTTTTTCTACTGTTACTGCCAGGGCTAGGATCTTGAAGACACGGAGTTGTTCTTTTCTATTTTTTTTTTAGGATTGCCTAACGAAATAATATTTGAAGCACTGCCATGTTCTTAAGTTGCATAAGGTGCTGATGTAGTTGGAGTTCCTTCAACTTGAGGTTGAGCCCCCAAATCTTCAATATCTATGGACCTTTTCATCTGAAATTCAAACAGAAGAAAAACTATTCAAAAAACTAATTGCATGTCATGCACTTATCTAAATTCTTGTATAAAATTAAAATTAGCTAAGGTAGCTAGAATAAAAAAAAACTAAAAATTACTTTCCTAAGATTTAATACTGTTGCGTTTAAAGTTTTCACTTCCCAAGCTTCAATTTTTACTTTTGCTTTTCCTTGTGAGATGAAAAATTGAAAAGAAAATATTTTGCCATTTTCTTTCTATGAAGAACAGCAAAAACTGATGCAGTGCTGGCTTGAGAAATTGTGATTTTTGAAAGTTGAACTAGAAAAAGTGAGGTAGGGTTAACTTATTAGTAGGTAGAGTTGGGCTTGGGTTTGGGGCTTTGGGCAATTGGGCTAAAATATTGGTTGGGCTATTTTAAAAGACATAGATTAAAAATTCAGTTTAAGATTAAATTTAATAAAATATTTATATTTTATTTATAAATTATATATCAATAATTATATATAATATATATATATATATATATATAATTTATCGATTCGTTTTGGTTATTTTCATGATTTTTTAAGTAAAACCATAACCAAACCAAATAGTATCATTTTTTAAATTTAAAACCAAACCTAACTAAACTAAACTAAACTTCGGTTTTTTTAATTGGTTTGGTTCGGTTTACGATTCAATTTGATTTTTAACCGAATCCATGAACATCCCTACTGGCAGCAAAGTCAAAATGGGTGCAAACAAAGCTAATTTTTCCACTTACAGAAAATGCATTTTTGAGGCCAACCCAACACTCACATACCATCAAGGAATCATAACCCTAAAAAAATAAGTGCAAACAAGCTAATTTTGGGCTAAAATAAAGGCCTAAGTGACTCTGGGGTTTTAGGTCAAGAACTAAGAAATTTATCAATAAAGTGATGAAATCTTACCTTAATTCAGATGATAATCACGATAATAGATGACAATTAAGCTCCTAAGTCACCCAAACAAGTCAGTTTTGAGTTATCATACTCATTTAGGGTTTTAGGCTCTCAAAGATGAAGGGAAAATGCCCAAATTCATGACCTTGAGGCCTATTTATAGACTCCCGGCGAAGAGATACAATATCCCCCTAACAACAAAGTCAAAAACTTATTTTTGACCCTCGAAACTCATTTGGAACCCACATAACATGATTCAGTAGGGAAATTTGAGTGTAAACTACATTTTAAATCCATTGAAATTATCAAAACTTTCATACGAGATTATTTCAACAAAAATTAGGGCTGACACCTATAGTTTCTTTTTTTTATAAAATTCGCTCAATAACCCAAAATAAGTCGAGGAACTTTGGGACCTGAACCAAGTATCCCCCTAGCCTAAAATCAACGTTCTGGATGTAATAGTGAAGTTGAATTTTTCTATCCGAGGTTGTTTCAATAAAATGTAGGTCCTACACCCATATTCTCGATTTTCCCACTTTTCGATCAAAGGTTGAAATGAGCTTGGGTGCATTTGAACACAAACCAATGGTCTACCTAGTCTAAAATCGATATTTTGGATCTGCTGGCATAGTCAAATTTGCATCCAAGATCTTTTTACTAAAGTCTTTTGCCTGGTGGCCATTTGGAACTAATGAAGACTTCAAAACAGGGATTTGGTTCTAAGAAACAAAATGAACTGCCTGATAACCGAATAGTCAATCTCATCACGTCATAAATGGCTTGTGGTATCTATAGAGAAGCCCTAACAATAAAGATAAGCGGAAATATGAAAGATGAACAAAAGAGGTCATTACAATATCCACTACTAAGAAAACTTTCGTCCCTGAAAGTTAACAGAAAGAATCTCAAAAGCTCGAAAGGATAAGGTCCTAGGCCCGCATGATCCGAGCATGAATTCCTAGATTACCTCAACTAAGAGAAAATTCTTCAAAAGAATTTTTCCATATGTATCCCTTTTTTAACCAGCACTCTTACTTCACTTCCAAACAGTCAAACTTGACTTTAACCACTAACTGGCCACCAAATGAACCGAAAAGGCTGATACACACAAACTGAACCACAATATACTGATACCATTATAATACAAGCATAATCTAACCAAGGCTTATCCAAGCCAATAACAATCCCAATGCATGAGTCATATCACCGACTTCAAATCCAAATATAACCTTTATTTACCATCTTACACCCGCAATCCTATAAAATAGGGAGAAAGATCAAATGCATCTCATCCGCGCAATCTCATCATAAAGAACTCAAAGAACTGAAGCTAATTTGCTGAAAGTCTATATCATAATTATGAAATTTAGCTCATAAGGCGCTATCTGGGGACACAAATATAGATAATCAAGGAATGCAATCTATGCCAATGTTGCAACAAGTACAGATGAAAATCAAACTAAAATCTTAAAGGATTAAGGCATAACTACTTATCACTGAACATTGATGATGTTTAAACAAAACCTCTTATTAGATGATGATATGATCGCTATCAAAATATAGTAACCCAATAGAGGCTAGGGTCGAATCCCAAGGGAATACGTGTCTTTGTAAATCTCAGAAGTTATAGTCAATAGGCAGAACAAGAAAAGTAAATGGGGGAGGGGGTTGATGTAGTAATCTCAAGAAAGTAACTATACTAACTTTAGTTGTAATCAATGTAGGTGAACACTAGGATTGTGTTCCCCCTTGTTTCTCAACTCCGTAGATTTATCGTGCTTCACTAAACCAACAGGATACTTTACATGCAAAACCGATAAGTTATGTACCTTCTATAGTCTTTTGGATGAGAAGAAAGATTTCACCCTTTACTTTTTGTGTATCAGGATGTCGCGTTACTTACCCTTATCTTGATCCTAGTTAACTATTACATCCTAAGTCTCTAGTTATTAGATAAAACCTAACCATCTTACTAAGATAGAATACAAAAGCATGGATCGATAATTAAACTCTAAGTTACTGTTGTCTTTATTTTTTCCTAGTCATTGCTCCTGTTTTGGAGTAAGAAACAATATCTAGGTGGGATCCTAATGTGTGGACCCATTAATAAAACTATCATAATGAATACAAAGCAATATATGCATGGTTATCGGTTTTGAACAACAAAAGCACTTTCTCTACTTCGTCAATCTGTCAGGGTTTCCATAACCCTAGCTATGGGTTTTAGCCGCTCATGCTTATGAAGAAATCAATAACATTCATATTTGAAAGCATAGATGAAATCACAATGATAAGAAGTAATTAAACCTACAATCATAATTGAATTAATGAACCAAAGTCGATACAAGACAATCCCAAGATCAAAATTGGATCTTGGAACTAAAATATATTTGCGAATATCAAAAGTGTGTAACTCCTACTAAAAGACACATAAAGGGTATTTATAGTACATGAGGAAATTCTAAAACCAAAGCACAAATGAAATAAGAGAGAACTAGTTTGGTGGCCACATGTGGTCCGTACCTGCAGTGTAGCACCAGGCGCAGGTAGTACCTGTGGTCCTAACACTAGGTGCAGGTACAAACCATAGGTACATGGAGCAAAAATTCTAAAAGTTCAGCTCTCGAGATTTTGGACTTCTGGTACTTTCTTTCTCTACATAAAGTTTGTAGGTCCTACTTGCGGCCATATGTTGACTTGGTAAGTGTCGGGAGTCATCTTTTCAGCTCTTCTTCAATTTTTGAACATGCTTTGATCATGAATAAGCTGAAAAACATTTCGAATATCCATAATTGTTTCAAAAATAGCCATAAATATGGTTTTCACCTTTTTCATGAACTTATCATCCAAACCATGATTTTCTACAAAACATACCCAAAAGACATCACATCTAACAAAATAACCTCATAAACTTACATTTTTTCCTCATTTTAAGCGTCAAAAGTGTTATATTTCTATAGCACATCAACACCCTTAACTTATAACATTTATATGTCCACAAAAAAAATAAAAATGACACTTAACTAGGAGAAACTAAGTTATTCAAGGAAGTCAGTCAACATGTAAAGCTTAAAACACAACTTCCCTCTCCAATCTTATTTTTCAAAACCAACTGTGTATGAACGTTAAGCACAATAATGTGACACAATGGGATCAATGTATGACAATTACATTAGCAATAGACAACCACTCATAAATACAAGTTACACTACCCAAAACAAGCAAATAACTAGCAATACGACTCAAATTCCCCTACAACAAGGATGTCTTATTCACTCATATGAAATCATGCATGTCAATGCAGGGACGGTCAAGACACACTCACACTTAGAAGAGAAGTTCCAACCAATGCATGTCAAATACCATAGGCTTACCTTTATTTTCTTTACCGTAGCATTCAAATAGTCAAGTTAGGATCACGATAGGACTTTTCTTGGCTTATAATGTAGGTTTGTAGGCTGGTATGGTACATGTGGATATATCAAGTAACTAAGCCCCTTTGGCACTACACTAACTTTGGGGTCTCACTTATTAGCCAATTTCCTTTTTATTTCTCCCTTTTTATTCTTTTATGCACATTCAGGCTGGTGTGGTTTCTTTATTCTTTTTATACAACACCCAGTCCTACTAACTTTTTCTCTTATTTTACCCTTCTTCATACCTATTTTACACTATGCACCCCTATGATAGCCACCCTCATCTTAGGCATTTTGCCTAAGTTATGGTGCATAGTATACAAGGAAGACTAGGGCCAAAATAAGTTCATTGTACTATAAATAGGAAGGTGAATAGTAAAACAATAAAAATAGGCTACAAGGCTCAAAATGGGGATTAAGGGATATAATTTACACATGAAAGGTCATTTAGGCTAAAAGTGGACTAAAATAAAAAAACGGCCTATGATCCTTTCCTAATCGAGTATCCTTCAACCTAGGCAAAACTAACCAAGCAAGTTCTGAATTTGACACATAAATAAAACTAGAAGTATCTCACACACACATAACACATAGTCAATATTACCAACTACTACCTCTTTGGTTCATGTAATTATTAGAAATTGATTATCATGTCCCTAATCCTAATGCCATAAGAAGATCCATAATGTTCACACATATATATATTCACATAGTTCTAAAACACTACTTTTTGGAGGGTATCTAAAATCATTCAAAACATGACTACTGTCGTAAATACTTAGAAATCTTCTAATCACACAAAAACAAAACATTATACTATATAAAATTATCCTAGACATGCCAGTTCTACAATCATACCACGACTGACAAGAAAAGAAGCACGATAATAAAAACCCGCGATGACATGGTATGCCCACCCCCAATGAAAAACTGTACACTATCTTTAATGTGCTAAAATAAAGTAAAATGGAGGAAAGTGATAACATACCTAGGACACACTAGGGACCCAAATTAGGAGCATCCCCAGATGGGGACATATTAGTTGGCGGGGAGGTGGTGATGGTGGTGCACTACTGGATGATGCACCCACTACTATAGATGCACGCCTCTGCCCATCGATTAATGCAGATTCCATCAAATTATGCTAGGCCTTTTTAATGGCCTGGTCATATGGTAAATCTGGGTCCAGCAAGTCATTTATTAGACCTTTCCTTTCTCCAACTGTTGGGACCTCCTTATCACTTTCTGTGATAAAATCAAACTATCTTGGTGCATGTGAAGGTGATATCTAGACCATCTGGGGTATAACTAAGAGAGTGGTTACAATATGATTTTTCATGAAAGTACATATATTTGCTCATAATATATCAAACTTCTCTCTCATTTGGGATATATCTAGTGTAGCTTCCTCTGTATATCGGGCTGTAACCCATTTCTCAAAGTTATCGAGTCATTTTTGGAAGTCAGAACATAGCTCAAATAGTGCAATACTCAGTGTGGCGGCCTCCTACCGGGTCTATGCCTGCTCAAATCTAGTCCTAACCACTAATCTCATTTGCTCGTTGAGGGTAGTCATCTCAATTTCAACAACCCTCACTCTAGCATCTGTGGCCTTCTGGTTGTCTACTAAGCTTTCTAAAAACTCAATAGATAAATAATCATACCTATTGCGGGAGCTGTAGTTGATGGACGAGTAGGCTCTATAGATGCACCAATCTACTCTAAGGTCAAAGTTAAGGCTGAAGAAGAAGTAACTTGTGTCCCTTTTCCCTACGTACTTAAATCTAAAGTATCTCTCTGCTCCTATATCTCCATGTCAAAACAAACACCCGCATTATCTTGATATGCCTCCGTAGGCTCTGTGGAAATTGTTGGGCCCTTATATTGGGCCCATGGTACTATTGTATACTTTCTCGATCTCCTAGAATTTCCTAGATGTACTAGACCCTTCATGGTCCTCATCTGTGTAGTCTCTGTTGCAACTATCCTTTTATTTATACTCAATATCTCAGGCACATCAGCCTTATCACACAACCTATGAAACATGCAATAGAAGGGCAGATTAGTCAACTACCTAAATGCAAAGCCATGTATCTCATGGTAAAGAATAGTAGCAAAATCAACATCATATTTGGACATCAGACATGCAACCAGTGCTGCTTCCTACAACGTCAATGTATTATCTGAAGCAGTGGGTTTCAGTCGGTATCTAATTAGCAACCACCAAAACTTGGCCTCTAATGTTAATAGTTCTTCTTTATCATAGCTTGCACCTTAATCCATGGGGTCATATCACCTAATGGTGAAATATAACTAGCTATCCACCTAGCCATCTCAACCTTCTCACGTCAGTGCTCAGTCTCTCGTATGATATGTCAATCACGTGCGATCCTTAATCTGTGGTCATACTCAGATGTAGATGCAGGAGTAATGTACTCTGGGAGAAAGATAACTTTGCGGATAGTCTCTGTCGATATGTCAACTTTGACCCCTCTAACCAGTGTGTTCTCAAGCTATGGCTGCCTAGCAAATCTAATTAGGCGTAGATGATGGTGTATAGGAAGGACTACAGTAGCTCTGTAGGATGAATAAAATTCTTATACCATAGTCGAGATGTAAGAACTGAGTGGCCTAGTCATCTACTGTAGATGATATTTATCAAATTTCTCCTACAACGGTGATACTCGATCTAGCCCCGATAAGTCAATCTAGCACTCCTCATAAATACACCTCGTAGGCCTTTCTTACTCCCAAACATGACTGTCAAGCTCAAATATATTCTGCATCCATTCCACACACAACCTCGAAGGTCCCTTTTCGGAAGGTGCCTTGGGGTATGTATAGGTGTGAGGCTATACTGTATTGATGCATTATGGGGAGAATACTTGACACCCTTATCAGAATGGGGTACCTCTGTCTACTGTACATAAGTAGCGGTACCCTTCTCAAACTAGGGCACCGCAGATGACTGCTCCTGCTCAACCTTATCAGATGAATCCTAGGACTCCTCTTCAGACTAGGGGTCCTGAGCAGCAACCTGTAGAAGAGACTCATACTTTGTATCCTTATTATTATCATTATCGATAGGTGTAGGATTATATAGGGGTGATATCCATGCGGACTTCAACCTATATGAGGGTGATATCCGTGCGGACTTCAACTTGGGTTGGGCTGCAGCTGTATGAGCAGCCTAACGAGTCTATCCTCTTTTAACTCTGAGTGTCACCCCAGTGATAGTGTCTCTACATCACTGCCTCGAGTTCTTCTCCACTGAACTACAAGGTTCAAGAGATTCTACCTATCTCCTTGAATACCGACCTTCGTATTCTTCATCGCTTTAGGTGTAATCCTCGTTGCACTCTTTTATTAATATATCGCTTGAAAGCATACTTAAAGAGTTAACTATATGAAATTTTTCTAAGTGTATAAATGACTTAGCCTTATTTTAAATTCTTAAACTTTAATGATTTCTAGATGGATCTCTTTGACCCAAAACTTAGATTTTTAAGTTGATTTATGTTCAGGAGTGTAAAGGGGTTGTCTCAAAAAAGTTTCAGATCTTTCGAATAGGGTTGAGATGCATTTTGGTGAGAAAAATAGTGGCTCAATGAAATATCAACATGCCGCATCGATAATAATATTGGCCAAACTAGTGGCTTGATGCGATCTCGATGTGTTGCATCGCATCAGGTAATGTGTCAGGTACCCAAATCGGGGTTTCTTTCAAATTTTAGGCTAGGAGAGGTATTTTAGTATATTTCCCTCATCTTAACTCCGTCATAACATGAAATTAAAAAGTTTTTTAGGATAAATACATCAGAAACTACTCATATCCTTTCAAATCAAAACCCTAATCCTTTCCCTAAAGATTAAGGTTTCAACCTTAAGATCAAGAATACCAAGAAATTAATCAACATTCGGGTTCCATTCCCCATACTAAGCAATATAAGGTATGTGGGACTATCCTAAACCCCATGGGCATTGATTTTGATCTTTAAATTATTTCAAAGGATATATATGTATATGCAAAATTGTTTCAAGATCATTGGTAAACTTGTGTTGAAATTATTACACCATGATGAAGTATTGCAAAAATTATGGTATGAATCCCTAAATTTGAATTATTTTCGTGTAACTATGATGATGCTTAGATTGTGAACTTAAATGAGAGCATGGGATATGTAAATCCCTCTTTTGCTATAAAATTGTATTGATTTTACATGATGAGAATGGGTTACACAAATTTTTAAATATATGAGCCTGTTATGTATACTT
Source organism: Capsicum baccatum var. pendulum (assembly GCA_030864225.1). Taxonomy (NCBI): domain Eukaryota; kingdom Viridiplantae; phylum Streptophyta; class Magnoliopsida; order Solanales; family Solanaceae; genus Capsicum; species Capsicum baccatum. The sequence goes on along the minus strand of CM061556.1, from coordinate 232,357,643 downwards.
TGAAATGTTTTTGTGAGATAATGGAAAAGTGATTTACTTGTTTTATGATGATAATGATTCATTTTTATAATGGCTTAAAGGTGATTGAAAAGGGTGACCAACGTAGAATAATTATTGAGAATGGTTTTTTTTTAACTGTTTTGAAATATGAATTTTTGTTTGAATAGTAGAGCTTTTGGGGGGTCAATAAACATCTTTTGAAATAAGATAAGGGCAGTAGAGATTTTGTGACATGACCTGCAAGTCTGGGTATGATGATACCCTATTTTTATTATGCCCAAATATTTTTAAGAAAGAAATAACTTTGAGATAAATAAGATGTGGTTTAAAGAAACTAAATTTGGGCTTAAGAGAGTTAGATGGTTATCCAAAAAAGGCATGAGTTAAACGAATCATTTCCCAAAACTGTGATTTCTGACACGGGTTTGTGGTACCCGAAAAGAGAAATTCTATGCTGGCGATGGCCCTGTGACATAGTAGATAAGCAGATACTTCAGCCCTTGTGGAAAACTTAGGTTGGGGTCTTGGCTGCCGAGTCAATGGCGGATTCCATATAGCCCATGGAATAGCAAAGTTTTAGGGTGTACCATCTGGCTCAGAAGTAAGAAAATAGCTGAGTTGTAAATTACAAAATATATTTTGAAAGTTTCAAATTATGCCCATGTGTTTTTCAACTGTTTAAAGATGATATGTGATTTATGACATGCTCTCACCTGTGTTTTGTAAAAATACATAATTTATTTTTAGATATGTCTACGTACGAGTACATCTTTATTGGCCCCCTATATTTCTGGGTCTGAGGTTCAGTCCAGAGGTCCCACTAAGCCGTAGATTTATCAGACAAAAGTGTGCAATTGGTAAGCCTTTATTATTTTGGAAGACCTGTTTCTTTTGAACATAATTATTTATTTTTGTTTTAGGTTTGACTAGGGGCCTTGTCATAGTTTCAGACGTGTTGTCATTTCAGATGTATTAGAGATTTTGTAGACTGTTGTTAGATGTTGTTAGAAGTTATGGAACTCCATTTTGAATTGTTTCTTTGAATTATATTATGTAATAATGATTTTGTATCAATTATTATTTCCACCTTGTCATTTACACTATGTAAACTTGTGTATGATGTCTAGAAAGTGAAGGGAGCTTTGGCCTTCATGGTCCGGTGTGCTCGTCGCGACAGGGTCTCAGCTTGGGTTGTGACAAACTTGGTATTAGAGCATGATTTATGGTCCCAGGTTGTCTAAAAAATTGCGTCGGGTAGAGTCCTATTTATGGGTGTGAAGCGCGCCACACTTATAAGTAGGAGTCTACAAGGCCTTTAGGAATGTATCCCTTTTTTTTATTTAGTTCGTGTTATAGAGTTTCAATGTCCTCTAATCAATGATCTCTTGTATTTCAGAAAGTTTTCATGCCTCCCCGTCGCTCCAACGAGTAGAATACCCAAGCTAAAGATGTTTGTCCTACCCATGGAATGAGGACACGTAATAGGGCTCACACTCCTGAATTTGTTACTACTCTGAGAGTCCCTCCTTTTCAAACTAGCCCACCCAGAGCACATAAGGCTCCTCGGTTAGGGACTAACCACACTCAACCTTCCCAAAGAGAAGTGTCAAATGCTAAGTTCAGGCAGTTGATGTATATGATAGCTCAGTTGGTGCCTCCCCAGGCCCGACGGTCTAAAGATGTAGGGTCTACGTCTGGTGCATCTGAGACTACATAGGTTGGTCAGCTTATGAGACTGAACCCATCAAATTTTATAGGTACAAAGGTTGAGGAGGACCCACAAGGGTTCTTGGATGATTTGGACAAAAATTTTTGGGTGATGCATGAAAATGAGGTGGAAGGAGTTAAACTGGCGGCTTATCAGCTGAATGATATAGCCAATCAGTGGTATAACTAAAGGTAAGATTTGAAGGGAGATAGTGTTGAGCCTTCTGTATGGGGAAAATTTGTGGAAACTTTCCTAGAATAATTCTTTCCCCTAGAATTGATGGAGTCCAATGCTGAAGTGTTCATTAATTTGAAACTAGGGAAGATGAGCGTCAAGGATTACACCCTTAAATTTAACCAGTTATCATATTATGCTCCAAAATTGGCGGGCAACATGACGGTCCGTATGAGGAATTTTGCATCCAATTTCTCAAATGACTTGGTGTTGGAGTACAAAGGAGCAATACTGAACAGAGACATGGAATTCTCTATGCTCTCTATTTCTATCCGATAGATTGAAGAGCAGAAAAAAAGTATGATAGAGGCGAGGGAGAAGGACAGATAGGACAAGAGGGCCAGACCGACAGACCCGAACTACTGCTAGCACCATAATGGAAATTGGGCAAACAGGTGGCCGAAGAAAACGTTTTGGAGTAATGCTCATTCTACAGCTAGCGCTCCAGCACCCAGACCTCCAGTTGATCAGCAGTTCTAGATTTTCATCCTAATCATGGACCGAGAATGCAAGGCACTCAATCTCAATGAAGTGTAGCTCATACTCCTCGATCATACTCGCGCTACAGAAAATATGGAAAAGATTATCTTGGGATGTGTCAGTTTAGTAATCTTGTTTGCTATTCCTGCGGCTAGCCAGTCCATATCAAGAGAGATTTCCCTATATCGAAAGAAAACTTTGGAGGTGCCAAATCTCAGGCAAACTCCACCGCTCCTCCTCCTAAGGGCACTACTTTAGCTATCGGGAGTGGTCAAAATCAGTTGTATGTTTTGTCCAAACGCCAGGATACAGAGGCTTCACCAGATGTCATCATAGGTATGTTACAAATCTTTTACCGTAATGTGTATGTATTACTTGACCTAAGATCCACTCTGTCTTATGTGACCCCGTATGTGGCAGTCAGTTTTGGGTTTGAGCCCAAAGTTATCTCGGAACCCTTCTCTATTTCTACTCCTATTGGTGACTATGTGGTGGCTAGGAGGGTGTATAAAAATTGTGTTGTGTCTGTCCATAATCGTGATACTATAGTAGATCTTGTAAAACTTGATATGATTAACTTTGATTCCATTTTAGGAATGGATTGGCTCCATTCGTGCTATGCCATACTATATTGTAGAACCAAAAAGGTCATTTTTTTTCGAACGAAGTAGTAATAGAGCGGGAGGGGTATTCTTTAGCACCTAAAGAGAAATTCATCTCTTATCTCAAAGCCCGTAAACTTATATTTAAGGGTTATTTGTATCATTTGATTCAGGTAAAATATTCTAATATTGAAAGTCCTTCTCTCAAGTCTGTCCCTGTAGTTAATGAATTTCTGAAAGTATTTTTTGATGATCTCCCAGGAATACCACCTGATAGGGAGATAGATTTTGGCATTGACTTGCTGTCAGACACCCGTCCTATCTCTATTCCGCCATACAGAATGGCTCCTACATAATTAAAAGGGTTGAAAGAACAGTTAAAAGATCTTCTTGACAAGGGCTTTATTCATCCTAGTATTTCTCCCTGGGGTGTATCTGTGCTTTTCATGTGAAATAAAGACGGTTCCCCCGTATGTGTATAGACTACCGTCAGCTAAATAAAGTCACTATTAAGAACAAATATCCATTCCATATAATTGATGACCTTTTCGACCATCTTTAGGGTGCTAAGTGTTTCTCAAAGATAGAACTTCGTTTGGGGTATCATCAGTTGAAGGTTAGGGAGGCTGATATTCCCAAAACAACTTTTCAAACTTGATATCGCCATTTTGAATTCTTAGTCATGTCCTTCGGATTGACTACCACCCCTGCGTCTTTCATGGACCTAATTAATAGGGTGTTCTTCCAGTTTCTAAATTTATTTGTTATAGTCTTTATTGACAATATTTTGGTTTACTCTAAGAATGAGGAGGATCATGTCTATTATGTGAATTTACCCCCTTAACCTTCTTTTCTTTGGTTGTAAACTAGTACTACTTGTGAGAAGGTATGTAGTAGATTTGGAGGTCTAGTAGTAATGTCATAAAGGTGTTTTTGTTATGGGTAGTATCCAGATAAAATGAAGTATTTGGGTAGAATTTCCTAATTTGATGGACTAGTATATCATGTTGCATTCTTCATTGGTTGTAGATGATTGATGCTAGACTATAGGCTTGAATTTAAATGTAGAATTTGGTGGTAATAAAAGTGGCATGAGATTAATGATATATGTTTTGTGGGAATAAATTAGTAGGCTTGATGTGGTTAAATAGTTTGTGCTAATGAGTTATGATAAGGAAAATCGTAAGGTCATGATCAATTATTGTTGTTATGAAGTTCTAGTGTACTAGTATTTCTTGATGCTTATTTCATGGTTTCCAAGTGAGAATTGTGTGTAAGGTTGGGTTGTAAATCATGTTTAGCACTAGACATTAAGTTTGATTAGTTGATGGCCATGAAGGTGGATGTGATAATTTCTTAATTAATGATACTAGTTATATGGAAGTAATCTAATAGGCTTGAACGGTGTATGCAGTAGATTAAGCTTATTTGATTTGTAATGAAGTATGATGTTATATGTATGAGGTAGAAGTATGCCCAAGGTGATATGAGGTTGCGGTATTTTTTTTTTAAGGCTATTACATGTTGTGTGTGGCTAGTGGTACCGTTGAGTTGCTAGGTGGAGAAAGACTAGTTAGATGGTACAAGGTGTTCTAAATAGCCAAGTTAAGGAGTTCTTGACTTATAATGTTGAGCCTTTTGATATGATCTTGATCCTCATGGTAGAGAGATATAAGTTTGGGGTCACAATATTGGTAGGCTATGATGAAAGAAGTATGATTCATCAAAGTCTTGGTGATATCCATGTTAAGTGTTAGAATCTAAGTTTGAGTTTTGAAGGTTGAACTAATAGAAATAAGAATAGAAGCACCAGAGGGTGTGCACTTCAACTATGGGGATATTCATGAAGATTCAAAGTTAGTAAGTTTTCAAGTATTATATGATGACTATTGGTGGCTATAGAAAGATAGAGTGCATATCAGAAGGTAGTATTAACAGTGGGTTTTCCACTTTTAGGTGTAGTCATTTGGGTTAAGTTCTATAATATGCGTGTACGGTCATTTTCCAGATCCTAGAGTGCAGTAAGTGTAGTTTAGTTAGAGTCTAGTAAGGGATCTTTCAAACTAAAGGGGAGATGATAGAGAGAGTAACCAAGTCAGTCTCTCAGATTCTAGTAGAAATGCCAGTATGATATAGAACATCAGAAGGTGAGGGTAAGGCTCAACTCAATCTTGTTTATGTATTTTCCAGTTATCCTAATACCTACTCATGCCTTACGTTCCAGTTCCATGATCATAGTTTATGTTCATGTGTATGATAAAGAATCACGTGCTCTTCCAGTTCCTAAATGAGGAATTATAGTTCATTCAATAGTCGGGATCATATTCCATAAGTTATGAACTCCAAATTGAGGTCATGCAGCTCATGACTTATGTACTCATGCTTTATAGTGTGCTCAGTTCCCATAACTTATGCTATAGGCCAAATGATTGGCGAGATTCAGCTTATAGACACGTATACTTTCGATTTAGATCACTTTGATGAATCCCTGATGTTGATTTGCTATTCCTTAGGCCTTAGTTAAGTGTCAAGTCTCATATAATATCCTTCCATGCTTTAAGGTTTTATGTTCTAACATTTTAGTGACTCCCCATTATGTAAAGATAGTGATGATGAGTAAATATTTCTTGTTGATAAAAGATCATTGTATGCTTATTTTGGATAAGACCATAAGGGTGAAGTAAGATTTGGGACTAAGTCTTTGATACATGTGATGGTTAGTGAAAATTTGTATGGGTATGTTCTTGGGGTAGCGCCTGGGACTTATATTAATAGTGGTTTACAGAATGTGTGAAGTATGACTTTATGGGTGTTTGCCTTGAAGTTAATATGTGGTTATAAAGATAGGCTTGAATGACATGTTGGGATTTAAGTGAAGGGACATAATATGCGCTAGTGAATCCATAGTAAGAGTTCAGAGTTAGTCATTGAAGTGGTAAGGCATGTTATTCTTAGGGGGTGAGCTTTAAAAAGATATAGAAGGTTGAATCATATGGTTTAGACTAGTACCGCAGTGTGGCAGGTTATATTTTGTGATTTAGAGTTAAGCTCGATCATGGTGAATGGATTTAAGCTACTTTAGACATTAGTAGAAGGAGTTATCAATGCCTATATGAGAATTTTAAGTTGAATCGAATGTATATGGTATTTGAATGGGATAGTATAGTTAAGGGAGTATTCTAGAAGTGTGATAAGCTTGAAAGTAAGAAGTTGCATTGTCTAAGGCCTAGAAATTCTATCCTAGCATATGAGTTAAATGTCTATATTGCATGCAATAGAGTAGTGCCAAGGTTGTGATTCCTTAGTTGGATGTCTTGTGTAAATCATGCCTATGATTCTTTACTCCCTAATGCTACGGGAACTTCTTTAGAAAGAGTGTTGAAAAGATAATATATTCCATCCATGTAAATTATGAATCCAGTTCAGTCCAAGCATCAAGTTTCAGATTCAGCTATTTAGTCATGACTCAGTTCAAAAGAGTTCAGTGCATAATCTCAAATTTTTTCCAAGTATTTTAGCTCAGACAGTATAATACCCTGGTACAATCTAAGTCTTGCTACCTCATGATTTGTACTTGCCTAAGTTATCACTTCTCAATTCAATATATATGATTGAATCATGAACACTTTGAGGGAATCTTAAACTTTCAGCATGAATCAACTCCTTAAAGCAAGTAAAGTCAAGTCAGCTCAGAATTCAGTTTCATGATAGAATTTTAAATGTTTCAGCTTGGCTATATCCCTTCTTAGAAGACATATCATGTCCATGTTATTTCATACCTTTAAGACTTCAACATTTCTACCCATCATTCAAGTACAAATGATCCCAAGAGAGAGATAATATAACACCCCGTATTTAGGGCTAGATCGAAAACCGTCATTTCTATTCGTAGAATGTCCAAAATCCATAAATCCTATGCAAATTTGATATATTAATCAATTATGTAGTGTGGAAACCTATTTGAGCATGAATTAAGATCATAGAGGTCCCCTAACTCAAGGAAGAGTTGAAAGTTTTCCTATCATTCGAGTTTGAGTGAGCATCGAAACTTGGATCAACTTTAATCGATCATAACTCTTTGTATATAATGAATTAGGAGGCCTACTATATATCAAATGAAATATCTTTGAGTCCTCTTTCCAACGCCACTAGTTTCGTTTTAATCCGATATCGGAGTAGAAAGTTATGCTTATTTTACTTCGAAGTATCTGTCTACCAAAACCTGATGATGAGGCTGATGACTTATCAGCTGTGTGATGGCCCGTCAGACCTGGTCGTCAGCCTAAGGCAGTGAATTGTGAAAATCATCCCAAAAGTGATGACCTGGGTGACGACTTATCACCTAAGTGACGGCCCGTCAACCTTGGTCATCAACTGATGCAATTATGCAATTTTTTTGGGTTCCTTAGGGGTATTTTGGTCTTTTCCTCACTCCAAAAAATCTGTCACACAAATTAAATCAACCCTTAAGTGTTATTAATCAATCATTATCAGTTTTACAACATCAAAAACATCCTCTTCAATCTCAAAATAAGATCAATTAGGGTTTTCTCTAAGAACAAGAAATTCAAAAAAACCAAGCCTTAAGTTCAAGATCTACAAGAAGCAAATCAAGATCCGAATTTCATCTATCAAGATCTAGGTTCCATCTTTTAGATCTTATAATTTAAGGTACGTGGGGTTTTCCTAAAATTTCATGGGCATATAAATCTTCTTTAAATTATGCAAAGGGTTTAGAAATCATGATTTTTAAGAAAAGGGTTTTGGATTGACGATTTTAATCATGTTTTTAGAAGCCTGGATGATATTGTTTTGGTCTTTAGGCATTCCCCCAAAGTGAAATCCCTCTTTTGATATGATTTATCCAGCATGACTCACATGAAATCCCTCTTTTGATATGATTTATCCCATTTTTCATATGATATGGATTATTTTGAAATGCATCTTGAAAAGCATGATGCGAAATGTATTGATTCATACTATGACATGAATATGATTTTTGAATCAAACGAGAGGGTTGTTTGTATTGATAAATATTGAATATAAATATCTAATGGAAAGAGTTGCATGGTTTCACAAAGATTTTTAGGACCACCACATTGTTATTGAAAGAATGATAATCCTTACATAGTTTTGACTTGTGGTTTCGGAACATGAAATCTCTTATACTATTTGCATGTTTGGGTGGTCTGAATTGAGTTTTTGATGAAAGAATCGTGCATGATGCATTATGGCTCAGAAATAGGACTTGCAAGTGTTGGTGTGACGACACCAACTCAGATAATGCCATGTTAATTCAGAACAAAATAAAATACATGTTTGAAATTAGATTTTTAGATTTTGAAACTAGAATGGTGTATATTTCAGAACAGACTAAAATTAGTCATAAAGAGAGCTTAGCTGGTTCCCCGAAGAAGGCACGAGTTCAGACAACTATATGCCCAAAATCGTGATTTGTCGATTCAGGTATATTATTATACGCTGGCCTAGTGCCCTGTGGCGTATCAGACTCAGACACTCCAACCCCTGCAGATACTTGGGTTGGGGGCTATCCTGCCGACTCAATGGCGGATTCCATATAGCCCGTGGAATATCAGACTTGTAGGGGAGTGCCACCTAACTCAGAAGTAATACAAAGATCAGAAATTGCATTGACAGAAAATTTTATGATTATCAAAAATGCCCATGTGTTTTGAAATGACATCTTTCATGATGATTATGACAATCTCTCAAATATTTTATTTATATACAAGATTTATTTTGGATTTCTTTGTTTACCAATACATTTGTATTGACCCCCTTCCTCCCAGGGTCTAAAGCTCAGTTCAGAGGTCCTACTTGGCCGTAGAATTTTCAGAAAGCAGTGATGTGTGCAGTTGTTGATCCTTCTTTATTCTATAAGGCCTATGTCTTTCAGATTATGTTATTTATTTTGGTTTAGGTCCACTGGGGGCCTTATCCAAGTTTTAGACAGTTGTCATTTTCAGATGTAGTAGAGATTTCGCAGACTGGTTCAAATGTTGTGTAGTTGATATTGGATTTCATTTTTCATAGTTTAATTGAACTCATAGTATGATCGTGTTTTCGTAATGATTTACAATTCCACATCTTCTATTATAATTTATGAATATTGTGCATGATTACCAGATAGAGAAGGGCATTTGGGCCTTCATGGTTCAGGATGGTCATCACGGCAAGGGCATCAGTTTGGGTCATGATAATATCTAAATCTCCCTTATGCGTTGAAGGTAAGGATATGTAGGCCGAAGACCCCTTCTTGATGCAGATTAAAAATGATGTGGGTCAACAGAATGTGATGGCGTTTGAAATTGGTGGTTATGGTATTTTGAGATATCAAGGTAGGTTATCTTCAAGGTATGTTGTTCACCTAGGCTATACTAAAATGTACCATGATCTTAAGGAAATATATTAGTGGAACAATATGAAACATGATGTTGCACATTTTATTTCCAAGTGTTTGAATTATCAACAAGTCAAAGTGGAACATTTGAGACCAGATAGAAATTCTCAAGAGATAGCTTTGCCTATGTGGAAGTGGGATATGATCAATATAGATTTCATCACGGATCTTTTGAGGTCCCAAAACCAATATGACTCTATCTGGGTGATTATAGACCAGATGACCAAATCAGCTCAGTTTCTTCCTATGAGGACTAACTATTCGGGAGATGATTATGCCAAGCTGTACATCGAGGAAATAGTTTGTTTGCATGGGGCACCTATATCCATTATATTCGATCTAGATACGCAATTCTCTTTGCAATTTTGGTGTTCTTTTCTAAAGGGTTTAGGTACCCAAGTGAACCTAAGTACTGTCTTCCACCCTCAGACTGATGGAAAAGCTGAACACACCATTCAGGCGCTTGAGGATATGTTGAGGGCCTTTGTAATTGACTTCAAAGGTAGTTGGGTTATCATTTGCCATTGATAGGGTTCACGTACAATAAGAGCTACCATGCCAGCTTTCGGATGGCTTCTTTTGAAGCACTCTATGGGAGAAGATGTAGATCACCAATTGGGTGGTATGAAGTAGGTAAAACCCAGTTGTTTGGGCCTGATCTTGTTCATCGGAAAATGGAGAAGGTGAAGACTATTAGACAATGACTTAAGATAGCTCAGAGTCTTCAGAAATCCTATACCGATGTTAGGATAAGGGAGTTGGAATTTGAGTTTGGTAATTGGGTGTTTCTCAAAGTCTCCCCTATAAAGGGAGTCATGCAATTCGAAAGGAAAGGGAAGCTTAGTCCTCATTATATAGGACCATTTCAGATTTTTAAGAGGATCAGTGGGGTTGCCTATGAGTTAGATTTGCCTGTGAACCTGGTTTTCATTCATCCAGTATTCCATGTATCCATGTTAAAGAAGTGTATTAGAGATCATTCCCTAGTGTTGCCTATGGAGGATATCAAGGTGACAAACTCTTTTCCATATGAAGAATAACCTATTTCCATCTTGGAATGCCAAGTTTGGAAGCTAAGAAGTAAGGAGATAGTTTCGGTTAAGGTTTTATGGAAGAATCAACAAGTGGAGAAAGCTACTCTAGACTCAGAAGATGATATGCGTACTAGATACCCAAACCTCTTTGAGACCACGGATGACGATATAGGAGGTATACGTCATATACTATTGTCTCTATCTTTTTCTTAGTGTGCTTGAAGTCGTGCTTGTCTATGCTTCGATCCAACATTCAGGGATGAATGATCCCAAGGGGGAATAATGTAATGCCCCGTGGCACTCTTGCATTAATATCTCGCTTGATAGCATGCTTAAAGAGCTAACTATCTGAAAATTTTCTAAGTGTAGAAATGAATTAGCCTTATTTTAAGTTCTTAAACTTTAATGATTTCTAGATCGATCTCTTTGAAACCGAAACTTAGATTTTTAAGTTTATTTATGTTCAGAAGTGTAAAGGGGTTGTCCCGGAAAAGTTTTGAATTTTTCGGACAACATTTGAGATGTGTTTGGGTGAGCAAAATAGTGACTCAACGTGATATTGACACGCCACATTGATAATCGCATTTGCCAAACAAGTGGATTGATGCGATCTCGACACGTCGGGTACCCAGTTCATATTTTTTTTCAAATTCCAGGCCAGGAGAGGTATTTTAGACAATTTCCTTCATCTTAACTCCATTACAACACGAAATTAAAATGTGTTTTAATCTAAATACATCATTAACTACTCATATCCTTTCAAATCAAAACCCTAATCCTTTCCCTAAAGATCAAGGGTTCATCCTTAAGATCAAGAATACCAAGAACTTAATCAACATTCAGATTCCATTCCTCATACTAAGCAATCTAAGGTATGTGGGACTATCCTAAACCCCATGGGCATTGATTTTGGTTTTCAAACTATTTTAAAGGATATATATATATATATATGTATATACGAAATTGTTTCAAGATCATTGATAAACTTGTGTTGAAATTATTACATCATGATGAAGTGTTGCAAAAATTATGGTATGAATCCCTAAATTTGAATTGTTTTTGTGTAACTATAATGATGCTTAGATTGTGAACTTAAATGAGAGCATGGGATATGTAAATCCCTCTTTTTCTACGAAATTGTATTGATTTTACATGATGAGAATGGATTACACAAATTGTTAAATTTTTGAGCCTGTTATGTATACATTGAACTATTTTCATGAGATAATGGAAAAGTGATTTACTAGTTTTATGATGATAATGATTCCTTTTTATAGTGGCTTAAAGGTGATTGAACAAGCTGACCACCGTAGAATAATTATTGAGCATGGTTTTGTTTTTCAACTGTTTTAAAATATGAATTTTTGTTCAAATAGTAGAGCTTTGGGTGGTCAATAAACATCTTTTGAAATAAGATAAGGGTAGTAGAGATGTTGTGACATAACTTGCAAGTCTAGGTATGACGATACCCTATTTTAATTGTGCCTGGAGATTTTTAAGAAAGAAATGACTTTGAGATGAAGAAGATGTGGTTTAAAGAATCTAAAATTGGTCTTAAGAGAGTTAGATGGTTATCCGAAGAACGCATGAGTTAAATGACTCATTGCCCGAAACTGTAATTTGCTAACATGGGTTTGTGATACCCGAAAAGGGAAATTGTACGTTGGCGACAGCCCTGTGGCGTAGTAGATAAGTAGATACTCCAACCCTTGCAGCAAACTTGAGTTGGGGGCTTGGCCGCCGAGTCGACGTCAGATTCCATATAGCTCGTGAAATAGCAGAGTTTTTGGGTGTACTATATGGCTTAGTAGTAAGATAAAGAGTTGAGTCGTAAATTAAAAAAATGTGTTTTGTAAGTTTCAGATTATGACCATGTGTTTTTCAACTGTTTATAGATGATATGTGATTTATGACACGCTATCACCTATGTTTTGTAAAAATGCATAATTTATTTTTGAATTGTTCTGCGTACCAGTACATCTGTATTAACCCCCTATATTTTAAAGTCTGAGGCTCAGTCCAGAGGTCCCGCTAAGACATAGATTTATCAGACAGAAGTATACAGTTAGTGAGCCTTCTTTATTTTAGAAGGCCTGTTTCTTTTTAACATTGTTATTTTTTTTGGTTTTAGGTTCGACTGGGGGACTTGTCCCAGTTTCAGATGTGTTGTCATTTCAGTTGTATTCGAGATTTCCCAAACTATTGTTAGATGTTGTTAGAATTTATGGAACTCCATTTTGAATTGTTCCTTTGAATTATATTATGCGACCATGATTCCGTATAAATGATTATTTTTGTGTTGTCTTTTACACTATGTTAACGTGTGTAAGATGTCTAGAAAGTGAAGGGCGTTTGGGCCTTCATAGTCTGTGATGATTGTCGTGGCCAGGGTCTTGGCTTATTTCGTGTCATTAGGTGTCATATGTACCTGAAAAATTAGTTGTTAGTTTCCAAAAAAGTGAGGGATAGCAAAAGTTGAAGAAAAACTCAAAATTCATAAAGTTTGAATTTTTCCTCAATTTGTGCACCCCTATAACCTATTTGACATTCCAACAAGTCCAATTTATACGTACTTATCATAAATTACATCTTTCGAACCAAACAAACATGCTCAACTAGTGGTATTATTTTTATTCATTCTAGTTCAACTTTCGGTTGGGGCCTAACTTTAGATTTTTGTTCAAATCAAGACCCTAAATTGTGTTTTCAGGCTACTTCACGTTTCCAACATACAATCATGAGAGATTCTACACATATTTTTCAATGGAATACACATATCAATTTGTTTTAACAATAGACAAACCAATATATAACCTTTAGGAGTTAAGAAAGTTAACTTTTATATGAAGAACTGAAAGAGAATAATGAAGAAGTCAAGCACATAAAATTTGAAATATGTTTTTAGCATGTTTGAACTAGTTGGTATCTCAAATAAGTGTCAATTTAGTTTTTAATTAAGTGTGGGGTTAGTTTGTGTTTTAAGTGGGAAGTTTGAATTCAAAGAGAAAAGTGAAGTTTTGAGGATTTGAATGAGTTAGAATGAGGGTAAGAATGTTTTTATATAGGTGAGGGCTTGTTTTAGGTCATATTTAAGTGTTTGTGGGGCCAAAATTTTAATTAAAAAATGGGCTCAAATTTGACCTGACCGCAGCTTGTACCTGCGGCCACCACCCGCAGTCTGGCTCTGGGCGCAGGTACCACCTGCGGCTAATAGGTGCTGGGCGCAGGTGCCAAACCAAAAATTTTGGCCTGCTTTTCTGCAACCCACACTTGGCATTTTGATATTTTTCCAGATACTTATGGTCCCGCAACCTAAGTTTTAGGTCCACAAAGTAAAATTAGATATCAAAGTCCTTAACTTATCATTTTTCATCCTCAAAATTTCAACTTTCAACTTATTACTCAACTTACCGTATGGGACTTGTGACCATGATTGGTTGATCGCAAAGCTCCCTTACCTTGAAATCGATGAATGTTGTAATTTTTTACCATATTCCTTGTAAGTCCATGATCTAAAAACCTACAAAAAAGAAGAACAATAAAAACGTGAATACAAAAAGTATTAAGTTGCCTCCTACTCAGTGCTTGATTTTACATAGTGTCACGACGTGGCTATGTTGGCTACTCAGACATCACCAACAAGCCCATCGGTTGCCACCCATTCAACACTTGATTTAACGTTGCAATACAACACGGGTATTTTGACTACTTAGAATTCATCAAGATATCCATTGGAATATCCTCCAGGGTCATCAATACAATCAATTACCGACATTACATTTATGTTGGTAGGTTGTTTCATTGACTTTAGGATGTTGAATATGGCCTCCTCACCATTGAATCTGAATTTCAGCTTACCTTTATACATGTCAATCATAGCTCTGCTTAGGGAAATAAACGATCTTCCTAATATAATAGGCATCTCGATGTCATCCTCACAGTCCACAGTCTAGGATGACTAAGTCAGCCAAAAATATAAAGTTATCCACCCTCACAATAACATCAAAAGAGATTCCCACAGGCTTCTTCACTATGCGATTAATCTTTAATAGCCATATTGAAGTCGATTCCAAAGGTTTCAAGTCCAACTACTTCAATATGGCCAATGACATCAAATTAATGCTGGCTCCCAGATCACACAAGGCTCTGGCAAATTGGGATGACCTAATAGTACATGGTATAGTGAATACATCGGGATCACTCTTTTTTTGTGCCAAAGACCTAGTCGTACTACACTACAGTGGTGTATACAATTAGCATCCTTAAATGTCACTCCTTTCTTCATTATAACCAACTATTTTATGAACCCAATGTATCTAGGCATCTGCTCTAACGCCTCTAGGAGAGGTATGTTCAATCTCAATTTTATCAGCATATTAATGAATTGCTTAAACTTACCTTCCTCTTTCTTCTGCCTCAATCTCTCAGGGAAAGGCTAGGGTTGTCTCAGAATCTGTCTGATTTTTGGCTCAATGATCGGACCCTTACCTTTGTCTTCAAAATCTTTACGATTATCACCGGTTACCTTCTAAGACTCAACAACAGGTGAATCATCCTCAATATTTTCTACAGCAGGTCTTGGGGGATCCATAGTAGTGATACCACTCTTAGTGGTAATAGAAATTATGTGACTATTGTTTTAAGGATTTTGCATCGTGTTTCTTGAAAGGATACCTAGCTGCATCTATTTCAGAGTTGTTGACATCCCCCTGAACTGGTCCTCCAACTGCTTGATAGAAGTTGCACGTGACTCGACCTTCTGGGTCAATCCTAAAATATTGGCCTTAATCTTCTCAAGGTTGATCTCTTAATTTTCCTTACGTTTCACCAGCTTAGTCAGTATCTCTTCCATTGTGGATTCTGTATCTCCTCTTCTAGGTGGAATGTATCTATCTCCCTTCACTCTGTAGTCATCCTTTTTTCTACAATCACTATTTCACTTTCTTCTATGATCTATATATCTGTCATAATATTTCCGACCTTAGTTTCCTTTCCCTTGGGCTCGGAAACCAGCCAACTGATGATCTAGATAATTTGCTTCCTCTTCCAATTCTAACTCGTATGCATTGAAAGTTTACCCCTATGTTGCTACTGCATTAACCTTCTCTGAAGTTGCTACTATAAGCTAATTTGCAAGTACCCCAAGATTAATCCTTAGTAATGCAATCTCTTGCACTATTGTGTCATCAACTACTTTCTAGCCGCAGGAGGCACCAATAACATAAGTGTCGGATCCCCTTTCAGCCTCCCAAGTTTGACATCTCAAAGTTGTCTCCCAATGTAATCTCATAAAAACTCTTCCAGATATGGTGTCTGTCATGGATTTGGAGCTGATGGTCAAGGCTCGGTAGAATATCTCGAATAAGTTCGTCCCTGATAACCGATGATTCGGAACCATGCTCAGCTTTTTCTTGAAACTGAACCATGCCTCATAAATAGACTCTGTCTGCATCTACCTAAAGTTATAAATCTCATCCTTGAGCTACAACATTCTAGATAGAGGAAAGAACCAGCTCAAGAATTGCTTGAGGAACTCATTCCATGTAGTGATAGAGCCTCTTAGCAGTTCCCCTAACCATAAAGATGCCTCTCATGTAAGTGAGAAGGGAAATAGCCTCTGTCTAAGCACTTCCTGATTCACCCCTGGATTTGTATATGCACTGTAGATCTCGAGGAAATTGTCAAAGTGCAGGTTTGCATCATCTACAGATAGACCGGCAAAAACACCCTTTAAATTCAAAAGTTGGATCGTTGCACTCGTGATATCAAACTTTATGCCTGGTGGCAAACCAGGAGGAACTATAACTCTAGCCTCTGTCGGCTCAATATATCCCAAGTCTTCTCCATCATATATATATGGATGCACATACTCATATGTTGGAATTACTTAAACACGGGAACCTCTAGCTCTATTCTGATTTCCACCGTGTATTGCTCGGCAGTTTGCTACTTGTCTCTGCTCAGCTAGCTCTGCCTCTCTAGCTACCCATTGAGCTTCTTTTGTTGCCCTCCTCTTGTCTTCAGCTTGGTCTAATATCTCACCAGTCTGTTGATCAACAATATCCTATACTCCTTTGGGAGGAGGGACGGTACAACATCACGAACCCCTTCAGGAGGTTCTTCTCTTTTATGCTCAGACATCCTAGCAGGTGTCTGTAGGATTCTCTTTGGATTAAAATTCAGTGGGAGTAAGGGATTTCCTCTACTTCGGGTGCTAGGCAACACGGCAAAATTTTGATGACGTCCAAACAACACCTCTATTTGATGATTATACAATCATTGTCAAAATATAGTAACACAACAGAGGTTGGGGTATAATCCCAAGGGAACCTATTGCCCTGTAGATGTCAGTAGTTGTAGTCAACGAGTTGAACAAAAAAATAAATGGGGGTTTTGATGTAGTAATCTCGAGCAAGTAACTGTACTAAGTTTGGTTGTAATTAGTGTATGTGAACACTAGGATTGTGTTCCCATGGCTTCTCAACTCTATAGGTTTATTGTGCTTCGCTGAACCAACCTGATACTTTGCATGTAGAATTGATAAGTTATGTACCTTATACAGTCTTTTGGATGAGAAGAAAGATTTCGCCCTTTACCTTTTGAGTCTCAGGATGTCGCGTTACTAATTCTCATCATGATCCCCAGTTAACTATTACCTTTTGGGTCTCTAGTTATTAGATGAAACCTAACCATCTTACTAAGATAGAACACAGAAGCATGGATCGACAGTTAAACTCTAAATTACTATTGTCTTTATCTATTCCTAGTCATTGCTCCTCTTTTGGAGTAAGCAACAATATCTTGGCGGGATCCTAATGTGTGTATCCATTAAGAAAACTATCATAAAAAGAAAAAACGATACATGTATGTGTATTAGTTTAGAACAACGAAAGAACTTCCCCTACTTCGTT
Organism: Capsicum baccatum var. pendulum; assembly: GCA_030864225.1. Taxonomy (NCBI): domain Eukaryota; kingdom Viridiplantae; phylum Streptophyta; class Magnoliopsida; order Solanales; family Solanaceae; genus Capsicum; species Capsicum baccatum. Next base: position 232,340,253 of record CM061556.1, on the reverse strand, counting down.
AATCCGCCAGGGTTTGCACAACCCTAGCCATGGGTTTTAGCCGCTCATACTTATGAAAAAATCAATAACATTCATATTCGAAAGCATAGATGAAATCAAAATGATAAGAAGTGATAAAACCCACAACCGTAACTGAATTAACGAACAAAAGTCAATATCAGAAAATCCCAAGATCAAATTTGGATCTTGAAACAAAAATATGTTTGTGAATATCAAAAGTGCGTAACTCCTACTAAAAGACACATAAAGGGTATTTATAGTACATAAGGAATCCCTAAAGCTAAAGCCCGAACGAAATAGGAGAAAATCGGGTTGGTGGCCACATTTGTTCCATACCCACAGTCTGGCATCGGGCGCAAGTAGTACCTGCGGTCCGACACTAGGCGCACGAACCGGGAGCAAAAATCCTATAAGTTTAGCTCTTGGGATTTTGGACTTCTAATACTTAATTTGCCTACATGCGGTTGGTAGGTCCTACCTACAGCCACATGTTGACTTGGTAAGTGCCGGGAGACATCTTTTCAACTCTTCTTCGATTCTTGAACATGCTTTGATCATGAACAAGCTGGAAAACATCCCAAATATCCATAATTGCTCCAAAATGGCCAAATACACCCTTTTCACCTTTTTCACGAACTTATCATCCTAAACATGATTTCGTGCAAAACATACCCAAAAGTCATCATATCTAACAAAATAACCTTAGAAACTTGCATCTTTTTCTCATTTTAAGCACCGAAATTTCTATATTTTGATATCACATTAAACATTCCACTTTAGGATGTCTCACTCACTGAAAATGATGCCATACTTAATCCAACTCGAGTATATTACTCCCACTGAGTATATATCCAAAATTTTCAAAGAAAACTGAAACCCTAGGTCAAAGCTATAAGAACCAATACCGGGTCCTTGAGCTACCATCTGAACACTTATCAACTATAATCCATCCGAAGAGAAGAACACCCAATAAGCAACCACGGAGTAGACTCAACCAACCTATAAATGAAATCTGACTTAAGACAAGTCCCAAATGAAAGCTGCACACAAGCTCTACAACACCAAGCTAAAATTTTAACACCTAGGTTGAATTGCTCAATTTCAACTACCCAAACCAAACCTGAAGATGGGTAGGCATTCATACTCCAAGTTTATCACAACTTCTAAATTGCCATTCCAAGGTGTCAAGTCAAAAACTAAACCAATAATCCTATATCATTACCAATCATTTAAATAACTTTAGTTTCAAAATCTAAAATATCCGAGATAAATCATACCAAGCCATAATCGAGACATAACTGAAGAACAAAAAATTTCACAGGAATAATCATTGACTGAAAACACAAAAAAAAAATTCTATATCAGCTTGAGGGTACAAATATAGCCACAAAATAGAAATCATGCAAAAGGATGAATCACTGGCTGAAAATGCAAATAACCCACTTGATATCCGTTAGAAGGCATAAACTATCAATATATACTCAAAAACTCCACACTAGTAATGGAAAAACTCTAGCAACTCAGAGAAATGCAACTTTAGCCAACCACTAATCAATCCAACACTTCATCTCGACAAGAGTAGCCATAAGCACATATCATCAAGGAGAAACACTCCACCAAGCCTTATTAGACTGTGCAAACTCTAAAATGGAAATTTCCCAGATCCACCCAAGAATCACATCATTGAACAAGAAATATACCAATCTCGAAATCAAGGTTAAAGTCAAAACCACCACTAGAAAAGCAACAACTTGAGATAAAGAACTTCCAATTTGCCAACTCAAGAAGAGATCATAGGAAAGGCTACCTGCCTCTAACTCCCCAACTCCGCTAGACAAAACCATATCATAGCAAGAAAGAAGTATCTAATCGCCATACAAATAACAAGGGGAAACTATCACAAGGGAACGAACCCAACAAATCCAAAAGATGAATTCAAGATATCTCAATATCAATATCAAAATCGCTATTGAACGATGGAATAGCCATATATAAAGAGCGGACCTCAAACTGTTTAATATCATAAATGGGTTATATCGAAAGGGATAGCCAAAACAAAAGCCTTTGCAACTCAGGTGGCAAGTCTAAGAATCCCCAACTCGAGAATAGACAATATGGCTAAATTGCCAACTTAAGAACCATACAGAACCACGGAAGCTCAACTTGCCTTCAATATCACAATACATCCCCAAATCAATCTAACACAGCTAACCAAGAGGGAACACAGTCAACCTCATTGCACTAGGGGAAAGAAACCATCAAATCAGGTTATATCTACTCAATGCACTAAATAGAAATCTCAAGAAAATAAAAGTCTAACTAGATAACACTAGTCCATACAGCTACCTAGTGAGAATCATTTACATCAAGAAATAATATCAAATAATATCAATAACCTCAAGTAGTGGTAGAAATAGCAACAATAATATCAACATCAATATAAGAATATGTGGTACCAAAATGAACATCAATATCAAAGGGAAAAATAAGGACAATATGCAAAGGTAAATGGGACTCGAACCCAAAAGCTACACTCATAGGGAAAAATATCAAAACAGATCTACTCTATCTACTAGTAAAAGAAAAAAACCATGGGAGTAGTCATATAATCATGAATTCAATAAAAAGGCACATAATAATTAATATGAACTCATCAAGTTATATAATATCAACGGGTATGAAAAAAATCCAATACACATAATAAAATATAAATGTGGGAAATAAAATCACACCAATCGCGGTGAGATTCACAATCACACGCCGGATAGACATAGGGAAAATAAATCTAAATGGGTCCAACTCGCACTGACCGACTAAATCATCAACTAAGGCGCCAAATGCATTATCTCTAACTGAAGGTTCCACAATCTCATGAGGCTGATCTAAACAAGCTGAATGACTAGAAATCCCATGTCGGGGACACTTTTTGGACCTATAGTCGATCTCTCTGTGGTTGTAGCAACTCACGAAACATTAACACGGTCGGAACACAAACTAAGCTCAAATGGATAGTGAACTAACGCTAAGTGAAATCTCTACAATACTATGAGATACTGACCCTCAATATTTGTCATGACCCGAGCCATGGCCCTGGCCACGATAGGTCCCCCAAACCACAAAGGCCCAAGAAACCCCTTAGTATACTATCATAAGCATAATCCATACATAAATTAAAGTGCCAAAGATATAAAGAAATTCAAGTTGATCCCATGATCAATATATGTCAATAAGGTTATGAAAATGAAATACTTAAATTTCATCTACGAATCCTCCACTGAGAACTAACTGTTTAGGCCGGGACATGGCCCCCAGCTAGACCATAAACTGAATTAGATAAACATATGAATAACATACCTTTCAAAAAGTGGATGGCTCACCAACTCTGTCATATCCATAGTTTCTACTAATGTGATAGACCATGGGATTGTGCATCAGAACTTATATTATGGGGGAGTCAATACTTATAAAGTATTGGTATGTGGAACTGTCACGACCCAAACCAGGGCCTGTACGTGATAGGTATCTCAAGTCCTATGTGGATCGAAGATCACCCCCTACACCTAACCTAACCAAACACAATATTCCCCAAGGTTGAATGAAATCCAAACATATAACAAGATAGCATGCAATAAGCTTGAGAGGATTTAAAACAAGTCCATAGCCAACGGCTGACCAACTATCCAAACGACCAACCAACACCACCTAATATCAACAATAATCCAAACAAAGTCTTCTAACAAAGAACCAAAATTGAATATTAATACAGTGTCAGGACATGCCCCCGACTATAGCCAAAAATAAGGTTAAACAATCTGAGACATAAGAGACAAAAACATGAACGGTAAACTTCCGATGTATGGAAGATCACCACTTTAATGTCAACTCACGAGCTGATCCCAAATACTAATCACTAAGAAGAAGGAGTAGATGTATGACTAATTTCTGCAGCACATGGGGATACAACATCTGAAGAGATTAGCGGTTGGAGCACTAGCATGAAACTCAGGGATAAGGATAACATAATGTCATGATCAATAATTTAAAATCATTCAAAACCAATGAACACAACCAGATGCATATACATATATATATATATATATATAAACTTAACATTTTAGGAAAGGGAACAAAGCTAATCATGCACTTTAAAATTTTAACCTAGATAGTGTAGCTCAAGCGTCATATAATAGTATCAAGGGTCTATATGGCCCTATCTCTCACCTTCTGGTCGAGCCCTAGTGTGTGTAGCCGCACAAACCATAGAATAATCTCATATATATGTATGGGGGACTCTAACCTCCCAACCATATACCAAGGTGACTAAAGCACCCGATCATATAATGATTTATGGGGGACTCGAACCTCCCTAACCATGAAATAATAATGAGAGAGACTCCGACCTCACTGGTCATTTTGACCCCTGTATTAACAAATGTGGTTTCCAATATCGGTCACTCGAACCTCCACTTTCATGAGTCAGCTACCCAACCCTTATTAGAGCCCAATTAAAATAAGTATCACATATTCCCATTAATTAAAAGAAATTCCACATTAAGTCATTCATTGTTGGTATCGTCATACCAGTAACACTTGCAAGGTAATAACAGCATGCCAAAACAATTTCCATTAATGTGGGAGAACAACTCCCTTTGTTCATTAATACAAGGTGGGGGAACACCGACTTTCTTTTTTAATTAAATTCTACCATTGTATTTCAAATATCCCTTTATATTACGCAATAGTTTAAGACTAGTTTAATTTTACAAATTCCAACATTTCTCATGATTAAAAACCTAATTTCACATTATGGGGTTGGGTTCATAACCACTTCAAAAGTCACAAGTTTGGGAAAATCACAATTCCCTAACCCATTCACCATACCCATACACCCACAAGTTCAAAATCATAATTAAAGCATGAAAATCATATGTAAACCATAAGAAACATTGTTCAATTTATAAACAGTCAAAAAACCCCAACCATTATTTCAAAAACAACAAACCATCTCATAAACAATGCTTTAAAACATATGTCCTTTTACAAATTAACAATGATGCAAGGGTAACATGCCTTAAACACCAAGAAATTTAGAGAGAAATCGACTCTTGAGCCTTTAGATGACCGACTTGATGAAACCCTTGCTTGACTTTCTTAAGGGAACTTAGAGAACCTTTTGGAGTGTTTGAGAAGTTACTTGGATTGTTTTTGAATAATAATGACACCCTAAAGGGATTATAAGATGTGGGTTTTGATTTGGATAATAGGGAAAATGTCGAGAATGCCCTTAACTTAAAAGCTGGAAATATGTTGCCCTTGACTATGGGTCAATTAGTTACTCATAGCCACTACTTACGACTCGTCACCACAATCCTTAACCAACACAAAACCACCAAGGCACTATACACTGTTGACCTTACAACTCAATGACATGACTCGTAATGTGACCCTAAGACTCATAGGGTTCAATTGTAGTCAACACAGAACCTAATTAGGTAAATACTGAACATTCTACGATTTGCACCCAATGACTCATAACAAGTCCTTATGGCTCATGGCGATCCACTCGTACTCAGAGCATAACTTAGCCACTAAATTTTTGGTTTAATTACAATTCCATCCTAATGACTCATCTTGAGTCTTTACAACTCGTACCTTCAGGTGTTACCCAAGACACAAACTCGAACACCCCTCACTGGAAAACTTACGACTAAGGTCACCTGACTTGTCAAGATATGTTACAACTCATCAAATGAGTCTTTTCCAAGGCAAAAAGCTCAGGACTCAAAAAATTTTGAGGACCAAAACCCAGGGCATTAAATACTCCCCCTCTTAGGAACATTCATCCTAGAATGATAAGACAAGGCATACATTGGCATGATTTTACTTCACATACCTCTACTCTTACCATTAACAAAGAAAGAAAACAAAGATGCCAAGGAAATCACTCATTCCTTTAACAAAGTCAGAAAATAAAGATGTTAAGGAATATACTTACCTTAAGCACGATTATCCAAAATGGGAAACAAGAACAGATACTTGGACTTTGTGTCCTCCTTGGCTTCCCAAGTAGCTTCTTCAACCTTTTGGTTCATCTAAATAACCTTTACCAAAGTCATATCCTTCATCCGCAACGGACGGACTTGCCGATCCAAAATCTCAATCAGGACCTCTTCGTAGGATGAGAAACCCAAAATACCCACCTCCTCTAAAAGAACAACCATCGAAGGATCACCCACGCACTTTCTCAACATTAAAACATGAAACATCGGATGACTGAAGCTTAAACTATAAGGAAACTCCAATTCATAAGCGACATTACCAACCTTATTCAAAACTAAGTACGAACTGATATAACGAGGACTAAGCTTCCCCTTCTTACCAAACCACATTACTCTCTTCATGGGAGACACCTTTAAGAACACCCAATCACCAACACTAAATTCTAACTCCTTCCACCTCACATCTGTGTAGGACTTTTGGTAACTTTGGACAGACTTAATTTTATCTTGAATCACTTTCACCTTCTCCATAGCTTGGTGAACCAAATAAGAACCAAACAACTTATTCTCACCAATATCAAACCACCCAATAGAATATCTACACCTCCTATCATTTAAGGCCTCAAACGAAGCCATACCAATACTGGAGTGACAATTGTTATCATAGGCAAATTCTATGAGAAGCAAGTGGTTAACCCAACTACCATAAAAAACAAATACACAAGCCCAAAGCGTATCTTCCAAGACCAGAATTGTCCTTTTTTCTTGACCATCCATTTGCAATTGGAAAGCGGTACTAAGGGTCACCTTAGTCCTCATCAAAAGACCTCCAAAAATAAGATGAGAACTGAGTACCCCAAATAGACATGATGGAAATCGGAGTACTATACAACTTTACAATCTCCTCAATGAATAACTTGGCATAATCCTTAGAAGAGAAATTTGTCCTCACTGGAAAGAAGTGATCAGACTTATTCATACTAACCACGATGACCCAAATTAAATCAAACTATTGGCTAGACAGTGGAAGACTAGTAAAAAAGTCCATATTAACCACTTACACACTAGCAACTCAATCTCTTTGGATAATATACCAATGCTCTAGTGTTCAACCTTTATTTGTTGACGCACTATGCACTTAGCCACAAAATTATCCATATCTAGCTTCATATTATTCCACCAATAAATCTCCTTAAGATTATGATACATTGTGGTTAAACCAGGATGAATAGGGTAACTCGACACATGAGATTCAACAAAATTCTATCTCACAACTCACCGAAGTTAGGAACACACAACCTACCATGGTACATCCAGATACTATAAGACCCCGCAAAGTTCCCTTATAGTTTGAGCCTTAAGTGTGTCAAGTAAAGTATAGTTCTGGACTGAAAAAATTAAAAAGAGACTTCCCAAGTAATTAGAGTTTTAATATTTTTGAATTTTCCTAAAACTGACTTCTTATAGTGTAGATAATTGAAATATCTTTCCAACGATATCAATTTCATCCAAATCCAGCATCGGGGTGGGAAGTTATGGTTGTTTAATCGAGAGTTATCGGAACCGCCCAGGTGCAACGGACTGGTTGACAAACCATCGAGTATGCGACAGACCGTCACCCAGACTATTGCAACCAAGGTAATAACTTCCATTTTTAGCCCAAGTACGATGGCCAGGATGATGGACCGTCAAGACTGTGATGGACCGTCACTGAGAACGTCGCCGCTGAGGCAGTGTGGCCTCATCCTGGCCAACGTATGATGGATAATCCAACAGACCGTCAAGTTTATGATGAACCATCACTGAGACCGTTGTCGCTGAGGCAGTGTAGCCTCATCCTGGCCAACATGCAATGGACGATCCGACGGACCGTCGAGTTTGTAACGGACTATCCCTGAGACTGTTGCATCGAGGCAGTGTGTTCTTTTTCTGACCGACGTTGACAGATGATCCGATGGACTATCAGGTTAGTGATGTACCATTGCTTTTATCGTCGCATCCCTCGTTAAGTATTTTAAGTCATTTTTAAAAGGGACTATTTGGTCTTTCCACTTTTTTATCAACCAGATATATTCCAAACCAAGCAAATGACTTCATTTATCCTCCAAAACACAATAGAGCTAGGGTTTCTCCCTCAAGATCAAATCTAAAACCCTTCTCCAAGAAATCTAAGAACTCACCATAGATTCTACAAATTGAGTTGAGATTTAAGTTCCCCAAGTTCAAGGGTTGCAAGAACCATCTCTCAAGAGTAAGAAGAAGAGTTTAAAGCAAGCTTGTTCATCCAATTTCATAATCTAAGTTATATGGGGTTTTGAACAAAGGTAATCCTTTTACCCTTGTACCGAAAGGCTTATTTAAGCTATAATTTTTTGTAATCTATGAGATTTTTCATGATATTGACTTAGAGTTTTTCACCCATTGTTATTGATTGCAATATCTTAAAGTTTCCCATGAATTGAAAGTCAAATAACTTGATTTTGCATGTTTTCTTAATAAATTAAAGTAGGGTTTATACCCTATGTTGTTACTCCTTGAGAATTTAAGAGTTTCAATGTTCTAGAAATTAAAGTATATGAGTATGTTGATATTTTGAAATAAATTACTGTAACTTTTAGATTTCTACATGAATTATGAATCTGTATACTATCTATTATGCATTATGATGAGTTTTAACTTGAGAATGAATTATGGGTCATAAGCCCTACTTGAGACTTCCAATTTTATGAACCATTGTTCTATAAACACCCATGATTTAAGTATTTTAAGATTATTGAGAAATGTTTTAACCTAATGGTCATAGAGTTTTGAAATCCACTCTACCACATAAGATTATAGATTTGATTGTTAGGTTCTTATGAACTATGAGATTATTTTGAAAGTGGATTTCCATGAGATAAGCAAGATAAACTAAAGGGAGTAGTATTTATCACTGAGTTGGTAAGTTACGATGGTTTCTTACCCTAGAACTACGTGCCACCATAGGTTTGAGATTTTGGACCTGAGACCGAGATGATTGGGCCTGAGGCCAAGATAAGTGATCACTGAGTTGAGGTTATACTCCTTGGCAAGAGTATGACACCTCTCCTCAACGTGAGGTTTCTTCCTTAGGAGGACAAGACGTTGGAATCCATGTAGCTCGCATGGTTTATGTCGGTTAAGAAAACCTCCCTAAACTAAAGTATTTTCCATTGAGATAGAATATTTTTCCTAAATCTTTGAGATGAGATATTTTATAAAGTGAACGAATTGCTTTTGAGTATTTTCAAAAGAAGGAAGTAGTTTTCTCTACTAATAAAAGTTGATCATCTATTTTTAAACCAAAGTCTTATGATTCCGAGTTCCAAGTGTTTGAGTTCAAAAGAGTTATAAGTTCTTGAGCAATAAAGAAGTTTAACTCTTCATGAGATATATGCATGAGTTGAAAGTATTATTTAAAGCTTCCTTCATCCTATGAGTAATGAGAAAAAGAGGAGAGCATAGATTTTAAAGACAAAGTATAATGACTCATCAGATTTGTGTTACATGCTTCATTCTACATGATTTATGAGCTTTACATTTTAGACTTATTCAAGCCATGTGAGTCACTCCAATTTAAATGTATGATTTGATTAAAGAGTATTGATATTGTTTTATGTAAATGCATACGCCCCCATATACTCAGTACATTCCCAAGTACTAATCCACATATATGTCTATGTGCTACATTATCTTATAATGTAGGTTTAGGTGCTCAATCCCAACCTCGTTAGTGATTCCCGAGTACCTTCATCTATATTTCTACAGTGGCGAGTCCTTATGGTTTGAGGACCTATCTTCAGACATTTAAGTATTCGAGTGTTTATGTTGTTACTTTTAGTTTAGTTTGATTTAGTTGGGGACCTATCCCAACGGCTCTTGAGTTCATGGAGTAGCAGAGGCTTTGTCCGACTAGTTATCAGACTGTGGTTGTGTTGAGATTTCCAGTATTATGGTTTCTTGGACCGAGTATTACCTTTGTATTTTCTTTTATTTGATATGGCAGTGCCAGTGTTTTGTATATTCCTTCTTGAATGAGTTATTATGATAAGTGATAGGCTCAAAGGGTTAGTTTAGGTCTACTTGTATCCCTAAGCACCGTGTGACGTCCCTGGAGGTGATTTTGGATCATTACAAACTTGGTATTAGAGCCTAAGGTTTTAATGGAGTCCTAGGGAGTTAGACAAGCCGCGTTGAGTAGAGTCTTGATCATTGGTGTGTAGTATGCCACATCTATGAGCAAGAGGCTACAAGACACTTTAGGAAAAAGTTATTTTTTCTTTCAGATTCCATCATGCCTGCAGTGTCCCTCTTATCTAATAGTTTGTGCTCTCCTACTTTAGAAAATGCCTTTTTGAAGAGTGAATGCCCATGGAAACGATAAAGCTATGCCTCAACTAATATTGGATCGTATGGACACAAAGAATGATTTCATATATGATATACGTCAAGACATTAGGGCATTTAACAAGGAAATAGAAAGGATAGAGGAGATAGATATCGAGGTCAATCATCCAAAGCACTCTTCTACATTATGTTTAAATGATATCTTGTTTGTGTAATCATTTAGACACATCAAAGAGTGTGAATATGAGGAGCAAGAATCCTATACTAATGATGAGCTTGACGTTGATCAACCCTTAGAGATTTCCCAACCAACCAAACCAACCATGAGAGATAATGCCAAAATTGGGGAAATGGTGCTAGAGGCAAAATAAGAAATCAAGCACAATCTTTGTGAAAACTCTAGTCCATTTCGGGGTAAAGATACTAATAGGGATGCTACTCCGGAAGTAAGAGTTAGTCCTCATTCAAACCACTTTTCAACATTATTCATGGTGGATGTGATGAAAGTCGAATCACCCAGGAGGAATATTCTTACATTTTGGAGTTTATCTTTCCAAAAGGGTATACCACAACCCCAATTGTAAAATCCAATAAACCTAAAGATCGATGTCCATTTAGTGGTTTTTTAAGATCCTCACTGCTTCCCAATGAGCCCACACAAAAGTTTAATGCAAAATTGGGCAAGCGGTTTAAGTCTTTGAAGTGGCATGATAGAACATTCCTTATCATGCCCTCACCTTTTCCCAACAGACCTAAAAGAAATAAATATTAAATGATGGGCCGACAATTCAAATTGTTTAAGTGGAGGGATAAAGGATGATTATATGATGTCGTTATGCGACACTAAATTAAGCGCTGCTTGGGAGGCAACCCAAGGTATTTTGTTGTTTGTATTCGTATTATGTGATTGACATCAAATCTACGCGCCCATGGTGCCACAGGTATGTTTCTAACTCTCTTGTTTTAGTTTGACACAATGGGTACCTTGCATAATTTTAAGTTGAGGGTAGAGCTACTTGTGGGTGTTGATGTCCTCCTGGGGTTTTTGTTGTTGTGCCTCTTTTCCCCGGAGTCTTATTCCTAGTAGAGCCGGTATGTTTAGGCATATTGTGATTTGTTGTAAAATATTGTAGTTGACTAGGAGAAATACAAGTACCTTAGGCAGTTAACATGTTTTTGTTTATTTTTGAACACCTCTCCAATAGTCTATTTTATAACTGTGTGATATGTATTTGTGTGACCACTGTGCATCTTGTTATGGAATTAGTACTAGTGACATAATAATCACTGCTAACAATTGCATGAACCGAATGGGTAGTAGCTTGTGATGTACCTTTGTGCCATATGTGTGTGAGATACTACTTAGTTCCCATTGTGTCTTAAATCCAAAACTTGCCTAGTTGGTCTTGCCTTGGTTGTAGGATAGCGGTTAGGAAAGGATCATAGGTAGTTGTTGATATTAGTCTACTTTTAGCCTAAATGACCTTCCATGTGTGAATAACATCCCTTGATCCTGATTTTGAGCCTGAATGTCTATTCTTTTTATTATACCTATCACCTTTCCATTTGTATCACAGTGAACCTATTTTGGCCCTGGTCCTCCTTGGACATTGTGCAATTTGACTTTGGTAAATAACCTAAGTTGAGGGTGGCTATCATAGGGATGCGTGATGTAAAGTGAGTATGAAGAAGGGTAATAAATTAAAAAAAATATGCAAGGCTGGGTGTGGTAGAAAAAGAATGAGAAAAGAAAAATTGTGACAAAAAATGAATGAATAAAAATTGCACCCAGCTTGAATGTGCTTTAATCAATAAAGGGAGAAATAAGGTAAAGGTTGATAAGCGAGACCCTAAAAATAGTGCAGTGCCAAGGAGGCTTAGTTACTTTAAATATCCTTATGTATCATACCATCCCCTAGCCTACATTATAAGCCAAAAAGAAGACGTATAGTTATCCTATCTGACCTGTCTGAAACTCTTGGTAATGAAAATAAGGGCAAGCCTATGGTATTTGGCATACATTGGTTGGAACTTCGTTCTGAGAGTGAGTGTTTTGATTGTCCCCCATGGTTACATATATGATTACTGATATGAGATGAGGGGGATTTCTTTACTGTGAAGGCACACCAGATATGTTGCTAGTTGCTAACTTGTTTAGAGAGTGTAATACTGGTCTATGCATGGTTGCTATAGCTGAATTAATGTCGTATCTTGATTACTATGTGTTGCATTGGTATTCTTCAAAAATATAAACAGTTGTTCTTGAATTGATTGACCTTGGAGATGGTGAAAGTGTTTCGAGATGATATGGATGATTGACTGCCAAATGTACTTTGTATTCTCTTAGTTGTGTTGAGTTGCTTAAGGACAAGCAATTGTTTTAAGTTGAGGGTGTTGATGTGTGAGCTAATGCTAACACATTTAAGGCGTTTAACTAAGAATAATTGCAAAGTCTTAAGCAACTTTTGTTGTTTTTGATTGTTTTATATTTGATTTTGCAATAGAAGCTAAGATGCTAGAGAACTAACAAGGATGGAGGCAAAAAAACTAAAATATAAAGTAATTAGAAGAGAAGTGTGGTTGATGACATTTTTGATAAGTCATCAGCCCTGTGATAAGTTATCAGCTTCATCATCAGCCTTTGATAAAAAATAGATCTGAGTTGAGATCTGTGATGATATTTTGTGATAAGCCATCAAGGAGCTGATAGGTCATCAAAATTGTCGTCAGCCTAAGGCAAAACATGAGAGCAGAGGTAGAGATTTGACGACATTTGTGATAAGTCATCAAGGAGTTGATAGGACGTCACAGTTTTTCGTCAGCCTAAAGCAGCGAGTATCAAAAACAAAGAGGAGATGGCGACATTTATGATAATTCGTCAGCCTCCTAATAGGCTGTCACGAATGTCATCACCTAATTTGAGGGATTATTAAACTCTTTGATTTTGTTTCCTTATTTAGGTTGAACTATTTAAAGTCTTGTTTAGGGTTTTCTTGGGAAGACGGAACTTGAGTTTTGGAGACACATATTTTGTTATTTTCTCTCTCTAGTTTCTTGGCTTGAACAAACAATTACTCTAAAGAGATTTTATCAATATTTTGGGTTTTCTATTGTGAACCAATCCGAGAATCACTAGTTATTGTTCATCTTGTGGTAAGTTTATCTTTAAAATCATGAATCAAACTAGTTATTTCGATCATTATGTCATGAGTGGCTAAACCCCTCTAACCTGAATTATGGGATCTAGGGTTAAGTCTTGTTAAGGTGCTAAGTGTTCAAGATTCGAAAGGTAGTAGGACTCCTTGATAATTTCGAGATTTTAATTATCGTCTATTGGTTGCAACTGATAGATAAAACCTACTTTGATTTGCTTGAGAAAGAAATCAAATATAGTGGGAAGTGAATTATTAACAAGGACTTGGAAGCACTAAAAACTTTCATTTAATAATTGACGTTGTAACAAGGTTGATTAACCTGAGATAAAGTCTGGTCAGTGAATATAAATTCCCTAAGTCTGAGAGGATTAGGTAATTAAATGCTTAAGTAGGTCGAGAGACAATTAGGCATAACTTCAACAAAGACAATCTATTGTTCCTACCTATCGTGAGAATCTTGAATCACTATTAGCATCTATCAAGTACCAAAACCCCTAGTGAACATAATTCTAGTTTTTCCATAAACTCTTAATTACAAACACTGAAACTAAAGCGACCAATAATTATTTGGTAATCTCCAAAACCCCTATTTTATCTTTTTATGCCAATTGTTTGAATTCAACTTGTAGCTATAGTTTCAAATTAGTTTAATCGCCACTCACTTTGTTACCTGTGAATTCGACCCCGACTTCAAAAGTTGGGTAAATATATTGACGATGACCGCCTTGTACTAAATTGACGTCTAAGTTAAGCGTTATCAAGAACAATTTCCTTTGTTCATTTATACAAGGTGGGGGGACACCAACTCCTTTTATCATTAAATAATACCATTGTATTTCAAATACGCCTTTATATCATGGAATAGTTCAAGAATAGTTTGATTTTTAAAACTCCCACATTTCTCATAGTTAGAAACCCATTTTCACATTATGGTGTTGGGGTCATAACCACTTCAAAAGACACAAGTTTGGTAAAATCATAATTCCCTAACCCGTTTACTGTACCCATGCAACCACAAGTTTAAAACAATAACTAAAGCATAAAAATCATAAGGAAACCATGAGAAACATTTTCAATTCATAAACAGTCAAAAAGCCTCAACCATTGTTTCAAATCCAACATAAGATCTCATGAAAAAATGTTTTAAAACACATGCCTTTTTACAAATTAAAAATGAGGGAAGAGTAACATACCTTAAACACCAATAAAATTGGAGAGAAATTGACCCTTGAGCCTTTAGATGAATAACTTGATGAAACGATAGCTTGACTTGCTTGAGGAACATAGAGAACCTTCTGAAGTGTTTAAGAAGTCACTTGGATTAATTCTGAGTGCAAATGATACCCTAAAGGGGTTATAACACGTGGGTTTTAATTTGGATAAGAGGGGAAATATCCAGAATGTCCTTAACTTGAAAAGCTGGAAAAGTGTCGTCCTTGACTATGGGTCAAACAGTGACTTGTAGCCACTCCTTACAACTCGTCACCACAATCCATAACTAAGACAAAACAACCATGGATCTATGCACTACCGACCTTACAACTCAATAAAATGACTCATATGGGACCCTACGTGTAACTCCCCAAGTCTACACCCTTGACGTTACACGGTGCTTATGACCCTGAAGGATTACAAGCTAACCCATGATTGGTACCTGCTGTGAGCACTAAATAATAATACCAAAAATTATATGTGGAAGTATAACTAAAAATGCCATAAGGTTCTCAAAATACTGAAATAGTAACTGAATGTACTGATAATAACATCTAAAAAACTGAATATATGTCTGTGTTGGTCTGAAAGCCTCTAACTATCTAAATATGGAGTTAATGGGACAATTCTTCAACTAACTCTGACTACTGAACTAACAGGAATGCTGCGACAAATAAACCCTTTCCTCAAAATATTAGGACTCACCAGTATATCTACTGCTGATAGTCTAAGCTGCTAAGTACGGTCAGGACCTTGAGCATCCAAACCTATGATATGAGACATCACAGCACAAAGAAAGAGTATGTGTCAGTACGTGGAATATACTGGTATGCTAAGTGAGGTAGGCTGATACACATGGGTTCATATGCATGAGATGAAAACTGACTAAATGAACATCATAAAGTAACTGAATAAGAGTACATGCAAAATTGTAACTACTGAACATGCTGAATATGTAATACTTATGCATATAGTGTCTGTCTGAATTAGACTGAAACTGAAGTTTTGTATTTTGATAACTAAATACCGATAACTAGTAGTTTAGACTTATACTGAAGTACTGAAATTTGATGGCTAAATAACTGATAATTAATAGCCATGGTTCTATAGATTTATCTGAGTTCCTTACTGATTATTGAGCACTGAATACTAAAACTATAACTGTGGGAGTTATCATCTAACCGACATACTCCGATTAGAAACTGAGTTGGGGTCCAACCTGCGACCCCAGTTGGAAGGGTTTTAGCACCTTGGCAAGGGATACTAACAATGTTGTGTCAACCCTAATCTGGCAGAAAGACTAATGAATTGTATATATATAGTTTCATAAACCCTAATCTGGTAGGAGAATGACTTGCCCCCTGCTGGCTACGTAGTTCTGTAATGTAGGAACTGCTACTAAAGGTCAAACCCTCTGTTGGAAAGAATGCCCCCATCCCTAGGTTCTCTCGATGTTGAATCCTACTCCCAACTGAATAGACACTGAACTCATCACTAGACAGTACTAGACTTGACTGAACTATTACTGACCATGTGGACTGACTGAATTAGACTGAGTTCACTGAGTTTTGTAACTGACTGAGTACTATAGTTCGTGACGTTACTGAGACTATTCTATAGCTACTGTAATTGTAGGTAAAAAGTTAGATTGTCGAGTATGGAATACCCCCAGGACTCGATAGCAGCAATAGTAAAACATGGCAAAATATTGAAGACATTACATTAGTTACTTGTTCACCATGCATTCATTTAGCCATCTAGTCAAACATATGAGAGGCATGAACTTGTACATGAATGGGACCATATGATAACATGTCATGGATTCACAACTCAATTTACACAGGCATTCTATAAAACACTTGGGGAGCATAATTAATGCACATAGAAATCATCAAGATATATACATTAAGGCTACAACATTCAACTTGCAAATTCAGAGGTTTATCATGAGGATCACATGATTTTACATACTAATTAATTCACTTGAAACTTGTATGAATCTTGATTTGAAAATCCTACAAAAACACTTCTATGAACACCATCCAATTCAAATATGTAAATCATGAAATCCATAAACTTGAGTTTTAAAAAGGGTTCTTGAACTCCAAGGGTGGAAGGAAACCCAAGGATGAACACCTAACATACATGAATGATGGAATTCGTGAAGATTGTTGGAGATTTTTTTGAAACTTGATCTTGAGATTGATGAACTAGGGTTTCTTTCTTTAGAGGATTTTTTGAATAAGAATAAATTTTGCCCTTTTGGATATCAAATTTTGTGTTAAGGCTGAATAATATAAGGGGAAAATATATCATTTGCCCCCACAAACCTGGATAAAAAAATGTTGGACGGGTCCCTATCACATCGCGACCCCACTTGGGTCAAGTGAACCTCGTGATGAGACCCCTGCTTGGGTCAAGCAACCCTCGTGGTGCGACCCTGAGCCTGGGTCAACTGGCCCTAGCGACACAGCCCTGCCGTGACCCCTTGTTGTTTTGGACATCCAAACTCACCTTTACGCTAGTTTGAAAAATCCAAAACTCAGGTGAGATGACCTATAGGTGACCCTGATCATGGATAAACTTGAAAATCAATATACTAAGTTCAGAAAGGTCAAAAATAAGATCCTCCAATTTTGAAATCTAAAATGATTCTAAGTCTTGACACTTAGCTGGAATTTTCTAAGTCTGGGACCTCTTTTGGCATAGAATAAAGGACTAAAATGACTAGGATTTTGTGGGGTCTTACAATATCTCCCCCTTGGAAACATTAATCCTCGAATAAGATTGATTAAGCTGAGAATAGTAATAGACTTAGTTTACATACTGAATATGCACAACTGAAGCATGATTACATGACTGAAACTACTGATAAAGTGATTTTTCATACTGAACATGCATAACTGAAGTATGATTACATGAATGAACTGATTCATGAATGTGTGACTATCATGGGGATGATATGCAACGGTAACTGATACCAAGTTTGTAAGGAAAATCTAAGCATGGAACTGAGTAAATCTAAGGAAGGTTGTTACCTTGAGGTAAGGATAAGTGGTTCGCATATCTGCTTCTGCTTCCCAAGTAGATCCCTCAATGGACTAATTTCACCAAAGAACTTTGACCAAGGGAACCTCTTTGTTCCTCGATCTGCGAATCTGATGATCAAGGATTTTGACTGGGACTTTCTTATAAGAGAGACTGTTCTGAACATCTATACTCCCTATAGGGACTACAACTGCTAGGTCACAAATGCATTTCTGTAGCAAAGAGACGTGAAACATCGGGTGTACTGAAGCTAAGTCTAAAGGTAACTCAAGCTTATAATCTACCTTATAGAAATGACTGAGAATTCTATAAGGACCAACATATCCGACACTAAGCTTCCTATTTTTGTGAAATATCTTCACTCCCTTCATGGGAGAGATCTTTAAATACACAAAGTCACCAATCTCAAACTCGAGATCTCTTCTTCTCACATCTACATAAGATTTTTGTCGTCTCTGAGCTATTTTAAGCCTCTCTCTGATCAACTGAACCTTCTCCAAGGCATCAAACACCAAGTCAGGACCTACTAAACCAACCAATATGAGATCTATATCTCCTCCCATAAAGTTCCTCAAACGAAGCCATCTAAATACTTGAATGATAGTTGTTATTAGATGCGAACTAAATCAAAGAAAAGTGGTCATCCTAAGTACCCTTTAAGTCAATGACACATGCTCTTAACTTATCTTCTAGAGTCTGAATATTCCTTTCTACTTGACCATCTGTCTGAGGGTGGAAGACTGTGCTGAGGTGAACATAGGTACCAAGACCCTTTTAGAATGCTTTCCAGAAATAAGAGGTGAACTGTGACCCCTATCTAGAATAATGGACAATGGGACACCATGCTATCTGACAAACTCTCTAACATAGAACTTGTCATAATCCTCAGTTGAGTAGGAAGTATAAACTGGTAAGAAATGGGCTGATTTGGTCATCATGTCCATGATGACCCAAATCTAATCATGCTAACGATGAGTACGAGGAAAACCCATCACGAATTCCATGTTCACTTCCTCCCACTTCCAAGTGGGAATACTAAACTCCTGTATAGACCCACTAGGATTTTGATGCTCAATCTTAACCTACTGACATGTAGAGAACTTAGCCATAAACTCTATACTATCTCTCTTCATCCTACTCCATCAATAGATCTCCTGTAAATCGCGGTACATCTTAGTGGGTGAATTGAGTAACGTACACCATGCACTTCTACAAGAATTTGCTGCCTTATGCCATCCACACATGGCACATATAGCCTACCCTAGCAACGCAACACACCCTCCCACTTAGGAGAAAACCTCTACATTCTGATCTCTGACTGACTCTTTCAGCTTAACTAAACTAGGATCTCTGTCCTATTTTTCTTTTACCTTGGAAACTAAAGATGATTCCGAACTATTCTGCACCCAAACACTACCATCAGTTGAATCAACCAATCGAACACCTAGCCTAGCAAGATGATAAACTTCCTGAACTAACTTCTTCTTACCATTCACAATGTGCACAACACTACCCATGGACAATCTACTAAGAGCATCAGCCACTACACTGGCCTTGCCTGGATAATACAGGATACTCATGTCATAGTCTTTCAACAACTCTAACCACCTTCTCTGACACAAGTTCAAGTCTTTATAAGAAAATACATACTGCAAACTTTTATGTTCTGTGAATACATCAAAATATACACCATACAAATAGTGCCTCCAAATCTTTAAGGCAAACACTACGGCAACTAACTAAAGATCATAGGTGGGGTAATTCTTTTCATGGCGCTTAAGTTGTGTAGATGTATAGGCTATGACCTACCTCTATGCATCAAAACACACCCCAAACCAACTCTGAAAGCACGATAACACACAACAAACCCATCTAAACCATCTGGTAAAGTCAAAAATGGGGTTGTAGTGAGTTGAGTCTTCAACTCCTAAAAAATCTTATTACAAGAATATGACCACTAGAACTTGTTCTTCTGAGTTAATATGGATATAGGGGATGCAATAGACAAGAATCCTTCAATAAATCATCGGTAATAGCCAGCCAAACCCAAGAAACTCCTAATATCTGATAGAGATATGTGCCTACGCTAGTTTTTCATTGCTTCGGTCTTTTGAGGATCAACTCTAATGCTACTGGAAACTATATGATCGAGGTAAGCTACTGAATTTAGCAAAAATTTGTATTTACTAAATTTGTCGAACAACTGATGGGCTCTAAGGGTCTATAATACTATTTTAAGATGGTCTGCGTTATCATGTTCACTATAGAAGTAGGCAATAATGTCATCTATAAAGACTATGATGAACATTTCCAAGTATTGGTTGAACATGCGATTCATCAAGTCCATGAAAGCTACTGGGCATTGGTAAGACCAAATGACATATTTAGAAATTTGAAGTGACCATACCGAGTTCTAAAAGCTGTTTTTAAAATGTCACATTCTCTGACTCTGAGCTGATGATAGCCTTATCTAAGGTCTATTTTAGAAAAGTAACTGTCACCCTGAAGTTGGTCAAACAAGTCATTAATTCTAGAAAGTGGGTACTTATTCTTGACTATGACTTTATTCAACTTATGGTAGTCAATACACATTCTAAGAGCACTATCTTTCTTACGCACGAATAAAACTGGTGTGCCCCATAAGGAGACATTGTGCTTGATGAATCAGTTATCTATGAGATCATTCAACTGTTCTTTTAGCTATTTGAGTTCAACTGGAGCCATTCTATATGTTGGAATAGAGATGGGCTGAGTATCAGGAAGAAGGTCAATTCTAAAGTTAATTTTCCTTTCAGGAGGAATTTTGAGAAGATCTTCAGAAAACACATCTAAAAATTCACTTGCTACTGGAACTGACTCAAGATTACGAGTCTTAAAACTAGAATCTTTAACTCAAATAAGATGATAGACACACCCCTTGGATATCATTTTTCTTTCTCTAAGGTATGAAATAATCTAACCGCTAAGTGCTAAAGTACTACCCCTCCATTCTAGGACAGGTTCATTTGGGAACTAAAAATAGACAACTCTATTTCTATTGTCAACTAAAGTATATCATGAATAAATCCAATCT